>OV725077.1:158275712-161039466 GCA_928085145.1 Nezara viridula | reverse complement strand
AAATTCTGAATCAAACGGTACCCCATTCATGGTATTTGAGCATGACAGGAGCTTATATTTTTTACAAAACCAATTTCGAGTATGGATTATTTGTTTAGCAATTCTATGTTCAATCAAAACAAACCATTGTTAACAATGTCACTGACTCAGTAGGTATCAAAAATAATAAAAAAATATATGTATGCATTGTAGAAATGGGAATCATTGACACAATAAAAGTACTTTTTTAGATAAGTAGTTAATTGATCTTCCAAATTGAATATAATTGTTTTTAAAGTTATTGTGATTATTTTTAAATTTATTTATTTAAGAGTTATTACTTATAAATTTATGTTTTTACTTCTACTTTTATATATATGGTGAGCGGGGTAGTTCAGTATTAGGGTAATGAGCTTTCAATGCTAAAGGCCTGAGGATCGAATCCTGGTTCATTGCAGAATATTATTTATTATTTATAGAAAAATTATTTATTCTGTTTCATTGGCCGTGAGAGGATATTGGGTAGGTAGACCCTCCTGGACTACACCCAGCCTCTATAAAGTGAATACCCTTAATTAAAATAATTGATTAATGGGAAAAACCTGGCAGCTGAGCGTGATCTCCTTCAAATCACCTCCTCACACAACCATAGACCAAGAAACAGTGCTTTCCCTAAATAGTACTGAACCCCAAGACCCTTCATGGGTTGTAGTGGTACAGGTTATATATATATATATATATATATATATATATATATGAAATGAAATGAAATGAAATGAAAAAAATGTTTTATTATTCTGGGACTGTTGTCCCTTAAGAACAAAATATGAATACAGATTATATGTCTGTGTGGCTACAATTGAATTGTATATTTACAATGAAAGTTGACTTACGATAAAAATACAGAAAAGAGAAAAAAAAGAACAAGTAAATTGTACATATGTATGAGAAACTAAAATAACCTTAATAAATTGAGGTACTCTCTGGTGGTGCTCAGATATTTCTCTGAGATATATTTCACAATCATTCGGATTGAGAAAGGAGTAGGTGCTTAAAGAGGAGTGGTTTAAACGAGGAAACTGATTGAGCGTGTCGAATATCAGGTGGGATGGAATTCCAGAGGGAGGCGGCTTGTATTGCAAAGGATTTGTCAAACGCAGCAGTTCGGTGAGGAGGAGGATAGAGGTCGGAAGTACGAGATCTGGTGGGACGGGATTGGATGGAATATTTGAATTGTAAGCTGTGAAAAATGTAGGAGGGTCGATGGGTTCTAATAATTTGGTACAGAAAGGTGGCTAGGAAGTACTGACGGCGATAGGATGGGTAGAGCCACCTCAACTCAGTGTAATACTGGGTAATATGCGTATCCCTTGAGATTCCGAAAACAAATCGTAGTGCGCAATTCATTAGGCGTTTAAGTTTGGCCTCGGAATCTCCCGGGAGTCCACCGTACACCATACAGCCGTAGTCGAAGTGGGGGAAAACAAGGGAGGAAACTAGGAGTTGACGGGACTTATATGGAAGGAGATATCGTAGACGATTGAACTGTTTTAGGGTGGAGATAGTGCGACGGGAAATTTGGGAGATGTGAGGTTTCCAGGATAGGGATTGATCGAAAGTAACACCTAGGTTTTTAACGGTGGTGTAGAATAAGATAGGTGAGTTGTTCAGGAAGAGATTGGGAGATACTGGGGAGGATTTGAGGAGTGAAGGGGATCCGATCAAGATGGCTTTTGTCTTCTCGGCGTTCAGAGTGAGCCTATTGAGGTTTGCCCAAGCACTTATTCTGTCAATGTCTTCCTGAAGTTTTTGAGTGGCATCTGAGATATCTGTCGGATTAAAGGAGAGGTAAATTTGAATGTCGTCGGCATACAGGTGGTAATGACAGTGCAGGATAGAGGATGGGAGGTCATTTATATAGATGGAGAAAAGGGTGGATATACATATTTATTTATTTATTGTGTTCATTGGTTTTTAAAAACTAGGGAAAAAAATACGATAATTATCAGCTTAAACTCTCATATTATCAGTTCAATTGTTACTGAGACAACAATTGAACTAATAATATGGAAGCTGACATAAAAAGGTAAGACAATTATGAAAGCTAAGTTGTTATATGAAGACCCTTTTTTTTCACATAAGAAATGCAGAAAACTAGGACATGACAGACATGAAAACGTTGCCATTCCAAAATAAGGATTGGAAATAAAAACGTTATTGGTGTACTATTGACCTAATGAAATATAAACAGAAATATTATATGACATCAAATTAAAAGAAATTTGTTAACATTTACTTAAAAAGATTTATTCTAAAGAAATTCAGTACCTATAATGAATTAAATAGCATACCATAAAGAAATGAAGAAAATTAAAATTGAATTAATTATAATTGAAACCTATAAAAAGAATATACATTTATCTTATAAACAAAATTTTTAGGAAATTTTAATACCTTTGAAACATCTTATCACAATATCAACAAAACGTGTATACTTTTTGAGTTATTCGTAATTTAATTTTACCATCCCTCCTAACTTTTTTCCACCTTCTTTTTGTTGAAGTATGTTATAAATTTAAAGGGTGTTGAGAAAATGACTTTATCGAAGTTTCATTGAAATCGGTAGATTCGTTTAGCAACGCGCGTAGTATAGTAGTCTATATATAAGAGAAAGTAGTGGACAGAATTCAATAAAATTAATACTACATTATTTTTTCACCAATATCTACATTTTATCCAACTTTGAGCCAAATCAAACAAGCCCTTTCTGAAATATGGGCATATCTAAAAAAAAAATGTGTTTGCACGTGCGTAAGCGGAAGTGCTGGATGAAATTTGATAAAATTGATAGGGGACCATCTAGGCACCAATCCTTATAATCCCTGAAAATCGAATGAATGGTACTAGGTGATATGCTCGTCAGATTGATTTGACTACAGACAGACAGACACCGATCCAAATTTGATCCTTGATGTCTGGAACATAAAAACAGAAATTTTTTATTCTGTGGACAAATTTTTTTTTAAACCTCTCTCAAGAACACAGTGCTTCCCTACCTTCAGTAGTGAGGAAGCAAAAAGAATAAATATTGAAAGTTAAAAAAAATAATCATACCAACAATTTTCTGGTGTTGTGTTTAAATAATCTCATTTTTATGTGCTTCTTAATGAGGTGGCTATCCTTGTATTCATTTTTATTTTATTTTTTAAATATATATTATATATATATATATTATATATATATAATATATATATATATTATATATATATATATATATATATATATATATATAATATATTGGTTATAAATAATCCAATTTCAATATTGATATATTAATTTTAAAAATATCGATATACCTATATTTTTAAAAATATTGATGTAATTTTTAAAAATATCATAATTAGATATTTTTCAACATCCCTAGCCCCTATTCATTAAGTAGAGCTTTGTTTTCAGCTGAAGAAGGATGTCTTCAATACTTTACTGGAGTTTCTGGTCAGGTTAAATCATTCAATTACGATCCAGTGAGTGGACTTCAACTTTCAAACCAGGATTATAGTGCCTGTATAAGGGTAGAAAGAAATTTCTGTGGCATACAATACACAGCATGCTCTGACCTCAGTAAGTTATGGGTAATGATAGTATCATTATATCTTTAAAAAAATACCTGTTTTCATATTTTTCTTTATTTAGCAAACAACCGTTCTCATGCTTTCGCTCTGAGTGGAGACACAAGTGGTCAAAATCCTGTAACATCGATGGTAGGAGGTATAGGGCCAAGTTCATGTGCAAGTGACTGGATTATTATACCATGTGCTACTAATGTTGGTCGTCCACCAACTTCTGCACCAACGTGTGTTGATAGAATTTGTGGAGGAACTTTTAGCAGTGAAGTTTCAACTACAGCAGCTACAGTTTATAGTAATTTAGCTTTCATTTTATTTAAAGCATACTTAATGCACTGTGTCCTATTCAGGCGTGTTGTGCACTATTTGACCATATGTTTTGAAAATATATTTCAGAAAAGCTATTAATTTTCACCTTCTTTGTTTAGGTACAGTAAAGCCATTTAGGATTGTCGTACATACTGACAATGTTGAAGCTCCAAATGATGTCGGGAATACAGGTTTTTGCTTGAATTATGTTCAACAGCCTTGTACAACAAGAATGAACTAATGCTCACGTTACTAGCTGTAATCAAAAGTATCTTATTTCTATTAAACTATTAATCCTAGTCATTTATTAATGAATTATTTTTTAAAAGGCTTGTGAACAGCAAAATATTGATTTCATCTCCTTTCATATTAACTTTTTGATAAAGATGCTTGACAAATAATTTGACTTTACCAATATAAATTAAAATGACAGGATACACTGAAACAAAAAAGTGGCTAATCAATTTTGAAGCAAATTTCAACCCTAGCATCTAGATACATAATAAATATGATAACATTTAGATTTAATGTTATGTTTTTAGTTTTTTGTTTTAAAAGTCTAAGCTATGAAAATATTTGAATTGACTATGAAATAAAACAATATCCATTAACATTGTTGATAATGGTGATTATGATATAACAATATATAAATATCATGCCTTATTTTATGTATATAAGAAATGGATAAGAGAGACAAAAGTTGTGATTTTTTTATTATGTATATGGAGTACCCTTAATATAAATATGCAAGATTTTTAATCCTCAGGGAATAATACTCTAGTAAAGCAAACTACTGAGTATTTTGTATTTGTTTTTATTTATGTATATATGTTATGGATTATTAAAATAATAAAGTATTTTATTATCTAATTTTCTTTCTTTAAAAAGTTGATAAACAACATTATATTCCTGATTTCTTTATTCTAACTATAAGTTTCCGATACATTACTTTCCAACTTTAACAATTTTAAAAAATGGAATTTATATTAAGTTTTTTATTTATATTTAATATTTAATATTTATATTTTATTTATATTTAATTTAATGAAACCAGTCATCGTTTTAAATCTTAAAATGCCTAATTTTTGCACAAGAAAGATGATAGTAGCTATATTTGTTTGAATCTATAACTGTTTTTGCTTATCCTGGTTGGTACTTAATTGAAAGTAAATTAACCTAATGTTATCTGTTATTAGGCTAAGTAATGTATTCATAAAAAACATGTTATTCGCTAGTAAAAATGTTGATCTTCTCATGCAAACTACAGTTTTAGGATGGAGTATCTGATCACAGTGTAGGGTTAGTTAAGTTTAAATTTTTTTAACTGGCATCATGACCCAATTGATGAATCATAAACCAACTCCAACAAGAACTGCTGACTAGCAAAAGAGGACTCGCTCTATTATACATCAGTGGCTTCCAATTTCTTAAACCAAGCAGTTTTCTAGATCCCATAGATACAGAATCCTCTCAACAAAGCTTGAGATATCTTACACACGTTATACCATACACTCGCTATGGAAAATGATATTGATCTTTACTAATATGACAATTACTTTCAGTTACCAGAGATTTAAGCTATATTTTCTGCAACTGTAAAAATGTTTCAACTCATTCTTTTGAGATATGTGCTTAATTCATTAATAGGTAGAAGTCTTTTCATTTAGAATGAATTTTTTTTAATGATACTTGAAAATATGTGAAACATTTACAGATAGTGTCAGTTTAGGCTCATCAAATTTGATTTAACTTTTTATAATTTTCCTTTTTATTAGATACCTAGGTTTAATTTAAAACTTTTTTTTTATCCAAGTAGCCACAAGTTACATATTTCGCTTTTTTCATCAAGTTACAAATGATGAAAACTTTTTCAGTAATAAGTTATAGATAAAGGTTATTCAGGGAAAATTTAAGAAAGAAAACCAATTTTATTTTATTTTTATTTATTTTTAAGAACACACATCACAACATTTACAAGAATATTTATCCATTTCATAATTAAAATTTTCAGGTTCCTTAATTGTGAAAAAAGTTTGTCATAAGTTTGATAGTAATTTTTATTATTGAAATTTCAAATTAAAAACCGAAATGATACTAGAAGTATTGTTTAAAATTGGATGCTATGGATGGGGATGCCCAGTCCTCCCAAGATCAGTCCTCAAAAGAAGTATAACTAACACTCTTCCCCTATTTTTAAAAAATTCATTTCCTTAGTTAAAATTATCATAATTATGGAAAATTGTAGTATGTACAAAATTACACTTGCTATAGTATTTTCCATTTTCATAGTTTTAAAGTTATACAACATTGAAAAACCCACAAAAATATAGTTCCCTCCGAAATTCACTAACCCCTTGAATCATGCTGCTCTCAAAACTCCGTACAAATATTTCCTTTCAAATATTTTGATGGTATAATTTGGGCCATACCTTCCCCTTGTGGGCACCCCTGGCTATGGGGAAAATAAAAATTATTTGGAAAGTAAATCATGATATATTAACTTATTTATATGTTACTATATCATTAATTATAACAATAATTGTTTATATCTTTATGTAAAAAAAAAATTGAAAATAATTTTTATTCATGTTTTAAAGATCATTTAAGATTAAATTATAGGCAGAATAATCATAGTTAATTAAATATATCAATAATGTTTCGTAGACAAATAAATTATTGTTATTACTCACAATTTAGTATACATTTCAATAGTTATTTGCTTGTCAATAAATTTTAACTTTGTAATTAAAATTAAGTTTATCCACCACAGTAATATAATAATTTGTCAAATAAGAAATTGTAAAATAATATTAATTATTAGATTTAAATTTTTGTATTCTTCATTGTTTTTTAAAACTTATGATGAATATTAGTTCAAAAAAAGAAAAAGTAATTCTTTTTCTATATTAATGTTGCATGACTATAAACTTTTGGCATAACTATTACATAAAGATAAACAGTTCTTTTTTCACAAGAACCAGATAATTTTTAACAATATAGGTATAATATCATTTATTCCATCAAGAAAAGGCATTCAGGAAGTTTCTTCAAAGATTTATACAATACTGATGATTGAAAATTTTTATATAATTTCTTAATTTTTTTTAAAACAATTTCTTCTCTTGCCTTTCTGAATGGTTAAAACATTAAGATAAAGTGCACAAAATTCTAAAAAAAGTTATGATTTAATATTCTGTTTGTTAATTTTCAAAATTTAATCATTCATAACATTCTGTTATAAATAATTATAATTTCCTAATACACTGACAAATATTATACATTATATAAATAAATAATATATTACAATTTAATTTTATTTTTAGATAAACAAGAAAGAAATTCCGACTTCTACATTTTTTTTTTTAATAATGAATTTTCCAGGATTTACTTTATTTATTAACAAAAACAGTAAATTTTGAAACTTTCCAATTAGGAATTTTTTATTTATTTTTTAATTGAAAATATCAATTCCAGTTGTTGCAGTAGTAGACACCAGATTGGTTGGTCCCCCATTCTTAATATAACTAAAATAAACAAATAATTAATTTCTAAGAATATAAAATACAATTTGTAACATTTCTGTTTCAGTAAGAAAGTAAAAATATGAAACAAAATTAAATAACTTTTAGCTTGCCACAGTTATTTCATTAATTTCTTCCCCTCAATTCTCTATATTTATTTTAAAACAAACACATAGCTTATGACATTTCATAGTATATTTTTCTCACCTTCATATACATTTAGAAACATCCTCTAAGTTCCATCATTTATATAATAAATGTTCTTCTTTTTAGACATTCTAATACATGACATGGGTTGTAAAGCAAATCATACTAATAGCATTAGTAATTTTATGTTAAAAATTATGTAGTATTCTTCAAGATTAAAATTATGTGTAAAAGTGTTGTATAGAAGAATTTAACAAGGGATCAATATTATTTTACTAGAATAATCTTTTTTTCTTTAGCTTAAAATCAGAAGTTTAACATAGCCAAAGGTGAGAAAATCACAAATCTAGATATCATACACTATTTTGTTTATTTTTAAAGCAATACACACTATTATGATGGAAGCAACATCTAAAAGTTAGTAAATATTAAACATAGCCTCTCCTACCAATTTAAAATAATTTGAATGATTTATTTATTAATTTCATTTTTATTAATCTTACTGAGAATAATCAGAAGTTTATACACAAACACCAATACTTAATTAAAACTTATTAATGTCACAATTTAATGCATTCTTTAATTAATTTTAAGTTATCAGGATAAGAAATCTAAATGTTTATATTTAATGATGGGAATCTAAATTCAGTTTCGACCACACATATATTTATAAAAGTTATTTTATGTCTAAATTTGCTAATAATAAATGAGTATGCATGTAATATACCTTTTGGTTACTTTTATCTTTAGTCTATGATATTATTCAATTGTTACATATGAATCATAATGGAATAAAGTGTTCTGAAATTGGAAAATAAAATAGAAGTGTGTAGTAGGTACATCAATATATTTATAAATTCAATGTATATTATTGTATAATCTGGATTGTGCTCAGAAATATAATATAAAATATATTGACTTGAGAGTGTAAAGTGTATTGATTTAATTGTGATATTTTTAATAAATATTTATTTGAATTTATTCGGTGAATCCTTATGTTTCACCTGAATAAATAAAATATTTGTTTTTTTCACCAAGTAATATTTTATTTTTTATAAAAATAAAAGCTGCTCAGTTATACTTATTAATTTGCTGGACTTATTGTAAAATTGGCTTCTATGATATACTATGTATGTAAAAACATCCATTTAAAAAAAAAAAAAAATTAACAATCCAGCAATTTTTTAACTAAACCATATAACATGTTTTATTAATAAATAAATGTAAATAATTAAATAAAAGATAATTATAAGATAAATAATTAAATAAACATAAAATTAAGTTAGTTGAGATCGATGATCAAATTAGATTAACTTACTTTGCCCAACACAAAGTGTTTAATCATATTCTATGATAATAAAAGGTTAGTTACTTATATGTTAGTAGTCTCACAACTAATATAAATTTTGTTTAAAAATTTTCAAGACAATCATAAAACTTTCTATTTTTCTTAAAAAATAATGATAAACTAATGCGTCATTTCTTACATATTGAAAGACTGATGCAAGTAATACCAAATTTGGCATAATATCAGTTATTCTAACTTCAAACTTCAGTGCAAAATACAAATTGAGCTTTATGTAGTTACAGAAATTGTAAATCAGCTATGTACAAATCAGGTTTTAAACAATGAAACATTTAGTATCATTGAATAAACTGATTAAAATTATAGATTTATATATATATTTGCTTATTAATATATATTTTGTACAATTATCAAGATATCTCGTACGTGAACTTGCTCCGTGCAACTTCCATTACACACATACTTATATAATATATATTTATACCACTGAAACTAGCTACATAATCTTCTCATACTAATATTAATTGATAATATATAATCATTTTTGATAATGATAAAGTAGTAATATATGTAAGTGTATCAATTTTCTCAAATAAATGCCATATTGTGAATATACAGTTAAAACAAAAAAGTATTTGAAGTATTATACTAGTTTTCTAATTATTTTCATAAAACATTTATACACCTATAAGTGTACATTAAATAGTTACAAAGTTACAGAATTTAAAGCTCGGAACCTGTATATGTGTATCTTATTGACAATAAGTACCTACTTAATGTAAAATTACCTTAAGCATTAATAACAATGACAAATATATAATAAAATACTACTTTTACAGATTCAACCAACAAATAAGTCATTTAACAGTAATTATATTTTAAAATGTGAGTCTTCATTTAATAATTATAATTTAATAGATAATTTTATTAATTTGAATAAACATTCATAAGATAATTTATTTATAGATTTTTGACAAAATATTTCCTAGCCAGAGGTAAACTGTTTTCTTATGATGAACCTCTGCTAATTATTGATTAGGATTTAAATTATCCTTATCAGTGTAAAAATAATATAAGAATAAAATATAAAAAGCCTGATTAAACAAATTAATTATTGATGTAAGATTACATCCTGTTTAACTGATCACATTTCAGTCATAACAGTTTAATTTTAAAGTAAACACTTGATTTTTAACAAGAAATATTTCTGATTATAAGTTTATTTTGTTGATTTCCTTACTAAAATATTCATATTTATACCTAGCTTAATGTAAATAAATATTGATCTCAGTTTAAATTTTTTTTCTTTTTTTTCAAAAATTTCTTTAGGAAAAGTTCAATCTTAGGATTATTATTATTTTTTTTTGTTTAGTTTAATAATTTACACTAGTACTCCCTCTAAATGTAACCTTTCCATTCAGTAGAAAAGGATTGTAAATATTCAAAGTAATGAAATAAAAAGAAAGGAAAAGGAAAATTCATTTTTTAAAACTCATACAGGAAAGTTCCACTCTGCGTACTTTTTTTTTTCATTAAACCTTTTTCTCGTTTATTTTTAATTCAGTATGTTGGGAAGGGTTATTATGATTCTTGTTTATCGCCAATTCTAAACCTATCAGAATCAGTGACATAGGCGCAGACTTCAGAGGGGTGAGGAAGACTATCCCACCAATAAAAAGAGAAAGAAGGTAAGAATATTGTTTCACCCCAATGTTTGAAGAATAAAAATAAAATAAAAATCAATAACAATTAATCAACATGAATGAATAAAATATGAACCCTAAAATCAATTAAGAGAATAGGAAAAGTTTACTAGTAGGTACGCAAGTATTCTACTATGCCCTATGTTCCTCTTATTGAAATTTTAGTGTATATTTAAAGATAATTATATGTAGCAACATTTTCTAGAATTTTATGATTCATTCATGAAATTCATCCCTTCTATTTTTACGTTTAGATTTTATCACATTTCTCACAGCTAAAAGTATCAGAAAATTAGGAGTTCATTTCACTGCCTCAAACCTCTAAACAAAAATTAAAATATTCAATCACTTTGTTAATATATTTCAAATATATCAGCACTTAAAAAAATAAAATAAAAATTTAAACATTTGAATATATTTATTTTTATATATAGTATCTTATTGTTTTATAATAATTATGTTGATTATCACTCATAATTTTTTCTCATAATATGATATCTCATAACTCCCGATTATTTTTTGTTGAGATCCATTGCTCCCCCAACTATAAATGAAAGTCTGGGCCTATGATCAGTGGTAATGAAAGAGAGAGATAGTTAGGTAAAAAAGTTAGGTAAAGATAGTTATCAATGAGCAATCAGGTTATCTTAACTTATACCATGATAGTTATCATGGAGCAAGATCTGGATTGACACAAGAGTCAATAATTAAGAGTTATGAAGTAGTATTTGGTAAAAATTATCTTAATAAAGATTTATTTATAATTAAACTTCCTATAATACACAATTCTTACATCATATGCCTGGAACTTTGTCAGATGAGTTACTGTATTTCATGTTTTTCATAAATATAAGTTACCAGGTATCTAGCGCTGACATTTAAAGAGTGGAATTTCATTTTTATATAGTTTATAAATTTAATCATAAGTAAAAAATATCATTCTTCTAATATATATTACAAACATCTCTTGCAAAATTTGAATCTGAAGATATTATAAGAGTAGACTCAATGATTAATATAATTATGAAGAATTATCACTTATAAACTTTAATTGCTTTAGCATATTTTGGGTCTTTTACCATTGATATATATATATATATATATATATATATATATATATATATATATATATATCAATGGTAAAAGGGTACTTTTAGTCTAGCAGGCCGGACTGAAACCTCACCTCTTATCTATCTTATCAAACGTCAGGTCACATAACCTCCCTCTTCTTATCCCCTTTCAGTTATTGCATTGTTTAGTTTTCAGTTATTCCCTTATTACGTTCACTTATTAAATTGTTTACTTTTGGTCCGTTTGTGTTTATTTTTCATTATTTTTAGTTTTTGGCCCGTTTGTATTTATTTTACTTTTTTTTTAGTTTGTGGCCCCTTGTGTTTCTTTTCGTCATATTATGGATCTTCTTAGAATATGGAATTTGACGCCTTCAGAAGAACAGGCACTTCAATATTTTTAAAATGTTGGGGTACTTGCCGACTTGAATCGACGTGTGATCGAGATCATCGAATGAAGTCAACCAGGAAGGCCAAATGGAGATGCTTTCGTAGGACTTATGACACAAAACTTTCAATAAGGAAAGGAACATGGTTGGAGGGCTCGAGGATTTCGTTTTTAACAGCTTTAAAATTGATTTATGGATGGTCCCATAGCTTGACAACGATGAAGTGGGCCAAAGAGCAGCTGAAACTATTCAACAGAGCTATGGTAACGTGGAACAAATGTCTAAGAGAGGTTTGTGCCCATGACATGTTATACAGGCCAAGAAAAAAAATTGGAGGACCTGGCAAAGTGGTTGAAGTAAAAGAAAGTCTTTTTTCTAAACGAAAAAATCATGTGGGGAGAGTTTTATCTCAGCAGTGGATGTTTGGTGGAGTTTGTGGAGAAACAGATGAATGTTTTATCTTTTTATAAAACCGATTTCGTTTTATATTTTTTCTTTTCTATGTAAATATGTTCTTTTAAATGTGTTTTTTATTATTTCATTTTGATGTTTTATATGTACATATCTTCTTAAAGTGTTTTTTTTATTATTTCATTAATACATGTGTCGTCAAATAAAAGTATTTTTTTTGTTATTAAATTTGTTTTTTGTATCTGTTTACACTTTCAATAATACGAATTTAATACAATAATACGAAGATATGAAGTAAAAGAAGGCTTATCAGTGCTTTATGGGAGTTATCAGTGTTCAGGTTATAAACATTGGCAGATAGCAGTCAGTAGCGGCCCCTTAGACGAAAAGTACCGGTAAAAGACCCAAGATATGCTAAAGCAATTAAAGTTTATAAGTGATAATTCTTCATATATATATATATATATATATATATATATATATATATATATATATATATATATATAGGTATTTAAGTAAGTAATTGAGATACAATCAAAGGTGTAAAAATGTAATTTAAAAAATATTGTTTAAGTAGGTTAGATTTTTTCCCTTCAAAATATTGTAGGGAGTCATCAAGAAGTGATTTCAGAAAATATTTCCTATATCCTTTAATTATTTTTATAATTTTTTTCTTTTTTGGTTTATTATGAATGATTAATAGAAATCTTGGCAATAGTGTTAACTTTTGAATTTTATAATATATTTTTAATAATTTTGGAAGTTGTATTTTAAGCTGCATGTAGAAAATAGTGACAAACATTAAACATTTTTAATGTTTTTTTTTTTGCTCTGCTCTCAACCATCAACTTCAAGATTTAATCAATGGTAAGTAATATAAACATAATTTAATATATAAATTAAAATATGGACCAATTTTAACTTTTCTATATTTCCTGTTTAAAATATCTTTATATTATTATTAGTAGTGATTTTAACAGCCAAAAATATTTAATTTAAATTAAAAAAAATAATCAGTTTGTGCTAGGCATCAACTAAAATAAGGTGGCTCATAAATATCAGCCTTATCATTAATCTCATCCAGAACACACCATTGCATGACTATTCAACAAATAAAAATTGACTATTCTTCTCTTCATTCCTTGTTGACTACATTAATAATAGGGACAACAATTAACTGTAATATATAATGTGCATAAAGGTAATGCAAAAAAGTAGTATGATACAATCCTATCAAATGGCAAAATACATATTTTGGAAAGAATTTATAGCTAGGTGAAATTAATTCTTGAACAAAATCATAATTTTTAACAACTATATAAATATAAACAGTGTATTATAAAATTTATAAGTAAAAAATATTTTCACTTATTAATAACTATTTCACATCATTTACTTTACATTAAATTCAATTGTGTTATAGTATATAGAAAAAACTGCTGAGTGTATCTTTTTCTGTTATAAAACATATTAATAATAATATGACTTTTAACAATAATATTAAATAATTAATAATTTTAAATTTTAATAATAAAAATGTGTTTAATTCAGTGCAAGTCAAGAATGAAATCCCTTAAACGTAAGTATAATCCATATAAAATAGAAATATATTTATTAAGTTAAATAATATAAATTTTTAAAATTTAAATGTAATTGTGAAAATAAGATAATTTCCTGACTATAAAAGTGAAACACTGACAAGTAGAATGTTGCCAGCCCACCTGACTAAAATGCTTCTCTTGCTTTCATGAAGTATGTTAGCATATCAATCGGGAGCGGGAATACAATAGTTGAATTCTTTTCAGCAGAAATGGTATTGAGTGTCTGAAAAAAATATGAATTAAATTAGAATCTTTGGTATTGGTATTTTATAGAAGCTAATTAATGATACAATACTGGCATCATTAAATTTAAATAAAGCTAAAGTTTGTTTTAACAAATTAAGCTTCAATTTTGATAGAAAAATGGATAGAAGGAAGTGATCAAGTTGTTAAAACAACATATTTGAATTTCAACTAGGGAAGAATTTATTTACCAAAAGATCATGAAGTGAAATGATACATAAAAATGTAATACTTTTGTGATATTTTTTTAAAAACTGATCATAATTACTAAACAACTTCTGCTTCTGCTTCTGCTTAGTTGTTTCAGAGAACTGCTTCAACAAATGTTTCCTCCTCAGCCATAGAGGCACTAGTGAATAAATCACTGAGAACCTTTTTTAAATTATTGAAATTAGTTCAAAATAGCACCAATGGATCCAGGATTTAATTTTAGGAGGTGGGGGATGCTTCAGCCTCAAAGATTTTTTTTTGTAATATAAATATGTTGGGATAATTACTTCAGAAGAAAGAAAGAAACTAACTACCTATATGAAATGGTGTTTAAGTGATCCTTGAAGTACTATTAACTGTAATTAGACGAACAACAATACTTTTAGAGATAATTTTTTTCATAAAACATGGTTATATTTTATCATTTTTTGGGAAGGAGGCTTTTGCCCGGAAGAAAGCTATTTCTTGAATCATAATATTGTCATGAAGGTAATTTATTACTACAGCTACAAATGTTAATAAACTTTTTGTAGTTATATCAGAACAAATAATGAAAGATAAAACTTCCTAATATTTCTTAAAATTCGTAATTGTTTACAATGATTTTCTGTAATTGTTGTAAGTTAAAGTAATAGTATTCAAATAATGTCACCATAAAACTGTCCAAGAGAGAAATTCTATGAACATTCAGAATGCAAAAAAAATTTATATTCGGTTTTCTGATGAATATTTTTTTTACTTTATGAAAGACTTCAACTTCTACTCTCCTTTTGTTATATAAATTTTCTACTTCATTAAAAACACTCACAAAGGTACTTAATAAATAGAAATATGAATTGATCACCTCACTATACATTTTTTTTTTTTTACAAATAAAACAAACTTTTATTTTACAAAAAGGTCTATGGAAATAAAGCTTCATATGATTTTAGACATGAATAAATATGAGATGAAATAACGGATGCAAATAAAAAAGAAAATGATCTATTAAGTCTTATGTGATCATAAAATATTGTTTATGAGAATCTTTTTCATAGCTATAAATATATCTCTCACCTCGGAAAAATATGAATATAATGTGAACTTATCAGACAGAAATAGTCTGTTTTGAAAGATGATTGAAGAAGAGTTGCTTAAGGTATAATTATAATTAACATAGTAATATAAAAAAAAGAATATTAACTATTAAAAACGATAACTCTCGTGACCAAAAAATTAGTAGATTTAGAAAAAATTTCACTAAATATACAACTGTTCTCTGTATTAATAAAATGAGTAAGATTACAAGATTGATTCATCAGTTAAATGAGAGAAATACAACAAAATTGCAAGGTTCCTCAACTATGTTGAGTTACTAAATAACAGAGCACACTCATCAGTCAATAGATAATACTATAATAAAATATAAGAGATTTAGGTTGGACCATTGGATTACATATCACATGCTATGAACAGTTTATAGAATCAAATAAACAATCGCCTAGGGCAATATATGTGGTGATGGAAGATTCCTAATGAGTCTAAAATAATAGTTTCTGTCATGGTCAGCATCTGCTCCCTTCCAACACCGAGCATCTGCAAGAAATTACTTGTATAAATAGGGATGCTTCCCCTGCTTCTGAACCACAAGCCTTTAGCTGAGAATTTTTTCTTGTTGAATTCAACTTTATACATTTCCTTCAGGTAAGGTATGCATTTCGTAAAAATTTCCTCTTTCTCTGCCTGTACCTTGAAGTCCTGATCTTGATCTTTGGTTTAAAATCTGATCATGGGATCGATTATGAGTGCCTCTTTTTTCATTGTATTGAAGGCCAAAATGTCACTGAACCTTGTTGAGCATTCAGTATCCAGGCAATAAACTTCGAGGGAACATTTATAGTTCCTCATTTCAAGGAATTCGGCTATACGATGCTTTATATTGTGATGCCAGCAGGTGACAAGGAGCATGTTATACTGTAATTGCCCAACACATGAGCTGAGATTTCTGACTCTCAATCACCTTTGATGCAGAGGTGTCGAACATCTCTGTTAACGTGGCTTCCTGCCCTTGATGCTGCAAAGAGAGGAGTGTAATTAATGTTTAATTACATTAAATTTGTCCATTCTGAGGAGATGAGAAATTTTCTATCATAAATAAATTTTTCGGTCCATGGATTAGATTTTAAATGGGACACACCAATTCCCTGCCACTTATAATTGTTCCACTCATCAAAGGACTTTTCTCTCAGAGACTGTCTTACCTTCCTAACTGTTAGCGATGGTTCCATATTGTTTGCTTCAATTCCTAATGGATCATCACACATTCTTACATCATGCCAGAAAACAAAAATCCCCTGAAACAGGCCTCTGTTAGATTGGCCAACTTATGGGAAATGGACTAGTGCTGACGAGGAGCCTCCCATTGACACCGCAAAAGATCCAAGCTCCTATATCTCCATGGTGCATATATTATCAGTGGGTATATTAGTGAAAGAAAGATATATCCATTGAAAATATTAATTTATTTTCTGGCTTAAGACGATTCAAACTCAACAATTTTTCTATATTTCTAGTTATTTTAGCCACAGAACTATCATCAAACTCTATCTCCCCTGATAACTAACAACTAAGGTATTTAATAGTGTCACTCTCTTCAATGGAGCTGATTACCACTCTGGTATCTAAGGTATCTAATCTTGATTTGACAAAGAAAAAAGTTGAAAATGTATGTTTCTATACAATTTGTAAACTCATGGTACAATATTTCATATACCTGCAGATATCTTAGCTGAAGAGCAGCAGGTGAATCTCCAATAACTTCAGAAGCTTCTCGAAGAGCACGACTTGCTTTTTGTTCACCTTCAGCAGCAATAACCTGCGTAAAAAATAAATCATGTTTAATGTAAACATCGGTTAATGTATAAATATTAAATTTTATATTGAAACAAAACATTAAAGTGACAAAAAACCACTATAAATTGGACTATATAAAATTCATTAAAAGGATAATCTATCCAGTTTAATATTGACTACAGATCGTTTTGATCCAAGGTGCCAACAATTAGGAAAAATTTGATATTCTGTAGATAACATTTTTATATTATTTTTACTTTCAATTTGTCTAAAGGACAAGTCAACTGAGTAAAATTTCCTGAGAAACTATGATTTCCTAGAATTTTAGGAAAGATTAAGATGAAAACATAATGTGATATTTGAAAAACTATAGAAGGAATGACAATTTTTTCTTTATATATATTCAACCCCAATTTTTGCCATATTAGCCATCTAAATATAAAAATACTGTTGTCATTTTAAATCAAACTTGCAAAAACATTAAAATCAATAAAGAAAAATTGATATTTTTATTACTCCAAAAATTATCTTGTTAAATATTCTTTCAAATAATTAATACATTTTAATTGTATACAAAACCTTAAAGAATACAAAAATAATGTAAGTATTTTTTTATTTAATCAATTTTTATTATGATAACTCTGCAAAACGTAAAATGAAAATATACATTATGATAATTTTTGAATAAGACCAATAATAATCCTTTTGAAATAACAACACTTACTAATAAAACCCACATTTAAGATTTTAAATTTTAGTGCAAATTGGATGAACTGGAGTGATAATTGACAATTCTTTTTTTATAACATCAGTAATGTGAAAATGAGACATAATACATAGAATTTATGACTATTAATGTTATAAGGGTAAAAATAAAATAATTTAGCATACTCTTATTATTTTATATAGTAAAACCACTTTTTATTTTTAACTAAGTAATCATTTTTTCACTGTCTTAATAGAAAGAAAATGTTTTCTTCTACCCAGTGAAGCAATGAGTTCATCCTCTTAAGTAACCAAAGTTTCTCAGGTTAAAAAAACCTTCATAAGATTTTTCGTCTAATATTATACTGGTTTTCTCATAGAAAAAAAACACAAATATAAAAAAGGATGTTCATGATTTTCTCTATCATTCAATAAATATTTAACAGTAAAATATGTTCCTGTTATAATAATTAAATTGTGGAAATATTCATGTGTATTGCAAAGTATCACAAAACATAGCTTAGTTTCAGAAAATAACTGGGTACAGACACAGCACTAATATATCCTAAATATAGGTATGTCATGAATTATAAGAAAAATTACAAATAAAGTTATAATATCTAAAACTTATTTACTTCTTTATTTCAATATTATTGATGATTTGTTTAAATTTAATTATTTAAAAAATTAAAAATGATCTAATAAATTTTATCGAATAAGGTCTCAAGTTTAGAAGACGAATCGTCGTTTTGATATTTTTTTAATTGACGTTTTGAACCTAAACCAATGAAATGATATAACCTGATGATATAACCTGAAGCTGAAAACATTGATTATGTAATAGTTTTATGTATTTAAATATAATGAATTATAGAAGTCACTTACTAAAGAGGAGGGATCCAGAAAATTCTACAAGTAATACGGATAGAAGTGCTGCATTGCACGAGAGCCGGACGTCCGTTTTGTTGAATAGATGGGATGGAAGCGATGCGGAAAGCTTTTGCGGGTAATGGATTTGGAAAAAAAAAAGTAATGAAAACGGAAGATCATGTATCAACTCGTCATTATTGTTTAGCAGTAGCCATGTAAGAGTTGTGTTAAGTCGTAATATCAGTTTAAAAAAATAATATCTCAAAACTGGTTTTATAAATTTAGAAATATTTATATATAAAAAGTAGTGGAAGTGTGCTAAAATATTGTCACTCAGTCAGTTTTGAACTATATTTTACTTGGTATATATTTCATACTCTATGCGAAAAATCTGGTGGTGTGTGGACATTACACAACTTTCATATACCACCCTACTTACAGTAAAAATTTGTATATATGTAAGGAAGTGAAAGTAAAAAAAATATAGACGAAATAACATATTAAGTTAAAACAATTAATTACCATATTTTTCCACCTATCTAATCTATACGTTCGAGTCACTTTCTATTTTATTTTACGACAGTATTTAATATTATAATAATACTAATGATTATCTAGAAAAATGAATCTCTTGAAACAAAAATGAGATTTATCAGAAAACTTTATCGGGAATTTCAAATAAAAAAAATAAATATATGTATTATACCTCAATAAAAAGATTAACGTTTTTTAATAAAAAAAAAAAAAAAAAAATATATATATATATATATATATATATATATATATATATATATATATATATATATATATATATATATATATATATATATATATATATAGGTCACTTAATTACTATTTAATAAACTAATTAATGTTCATTTCTTCTGTTTATTGACGTTTCGATCCCGGTATTTTCTTTTTATTAGTCAACCATGGGATCCTCTTCAAAGCTCGAACTACAAATAGCTCAATCGATACACAATATTACTTCCATATGACTTTAATAACAATTATTTCAAAATGTTTAACCTACTTTAAAAAAATAGAGCTTCGATCAGGCCAGGGACACACCGACAGCCTCAGCACCGTCCACTAGCACATATATTAAGCTACTGGATCGCTAAGCGTCTACCCTCCCCGGTCCTGAGCCCGAAGACAAATTATTACACAATAAACAATGAAAAATTGCATCTATTTTATATAAAACAATTGAAAGATGCCTCTATGACCAATATACCAGCATCAATAAAACATATCTATGAATAATAAAAACAGCTTGTATAACATCTCCTAGTCGTACAACAATTTAACTTATGCAAATTAATTAACATTAAATATATACTTATACATACATACAACACTCATATATAAATACATATGCGCGCGCGCGCGCACACACACACACACGCACGCACGCACGCACGCACGCACGCACGCACGCACGCACGCACGCACGCACGCACGCAAGCACGCACGCACGCACGCACGCACGCACGCACGCACGCACGCACGCACGCACCCACACCACACACACACACACACACACACACACACACACACACACACACACACACACACACACACACACACACACAACACACACACACACACACACACACACACACACACACTACACAACATATACACACACATACATCTAATTCTTTAAAATTGCTAAAACCTTAAATAAATATCAACTAATTAAAATATATGTACATTAGTCATCTCATAAAATCAAATGTCAACATTATAAACTCATCCAACAATATTGAAACCATTTGAATTACTACTATAGTTACTATAGTTCCCATTCTATAATTGTATTTTCCCTTTTTTCCAAACAAAATAAAACGAAATCTCTCATCTGGATTATGCAAATTTTAAAATGTTGCTATACGCACAATTCAATTTGGCCAAATCATTCCGAGTATTTATTGTGTTTTTGGTCCTTCCAATGTGCATCATCTCTAGAATCAACCGTTTTTGCTGATTATTTTCTGTATCTAGTATTTTGACTTTATCTAACTCTATTTTATGATTATTTTTAATAGCATGTATAGCTAACGCCGTATCTTCTTTTTTGGTTTGTATGCTATATTAATGTGCATAAACCCGCCTAGATAAGTACTGTGAGGTTTGTCCGACATTGTTTTTGTTTTTTTCATTGTTTATTGTGTAATAATTTGTCTTCGGGCTCAGGACCGGGGAGGGTAGACGCTTAGCGATCCAGTAGCTTAATATATGTGCTAGTGGACGGTGCTGAGGCTGTCGGTGTGTCCCTGGCCTGATCGAAGCTCTATTTTTTTAAAGTAGGTTAAACATTTTGAAATAATTGTTATTAAAGTCATATGGAAGTAATATTGTGTATCGATTGAGCTATTTGTAGTTCGAGCTTTGAAGAGGATCCCATGGTTGACTAATAAAAAGAAAATACCGGGATCGAAACGTCAATAAACAGAAGAAATGAACATTAATTAGTTTATTAAATAATAATTAAGTGACCTTATTCCCAATAAAATAGTGAAGTTTGAATTTAATACTCAAAGGTCGATGAAGGAAAAGTTGTAAATACATATATATATATATAATATCAGTACGTAATGTATATTATAGGTTTTCATTAGTATAACCTCAACAATGTAGGAGAAAACCTTTTTTTTTTTTTTTAAATTATGTGTAAGCGTAACACGTGAACAGTTAGTTATACTAACAATAAACAATGATAGGAAGCCTTTTGATGACTGATTGTGAATAATTTAAAAAGAGATGGATCGATAAAAGTTGGGCGTTTTCATATGTTTCCGATTTCACGGTTTCTATCTAGGACAACTCCTTATTTCTGCTTTAGTTAATCATGAAAATCGTCCCAAGTTTATATTTATCCATTTACTATTAGTATTAATACGTTAAACTAGTAATGCTTATAAATAAAAAAAATAAAAAAAAGGTACTTTAGAGGGAGGAATTTAAAACAAAACAGCATTTAAGCCCTTATATATTATTTCAATGAAAATGCCACCTTCCAAGTATATACCTAATTTAAATAGGTAATTTCAATTTTGTTTTTGAGCTAAGTTGTTTACACACACACTCACACATAGACGATTTGTAGAACTTATTTAGTTCAACATAGGGGACCTCAAAAAGTGTGTTTCCATTAAAAATGTGGATTTGAAAATTTTCAAGATCGCAATACTTTCCATTACTATAAAGGATAAAGGCCCCGTAACTAGAGAGTAATAATTCATGAGGTAATAACAGAGCTCAAGAGCTACAAAAAAGTTTATATAAACGGTGGTCCGATTTTCTATAGAAAAGTCGGGAATTCAAGTTTTGTGTTTTTTAAGTGTCACATTTTCTTTTTTATGAATAGAATGTATTTTATAATTTTTAGGATATTTTCGGTATAATAATAAACATAACTTCATAAAGACACTTTTTATTTATAACAAAAAAAAATGTTAATAATGATTTTCGAATATTTATCATATAAAGTGATAATGAACTTTTCATTAAGACATCTATTATAAAAATTGATCCGTATTTATAAATGTTTTCAATCTTAATATTTATGTTTAAAATAAAAAATCTGGTTGCTTCAACTATTTTCTGGGAAACACAAATATTAGGATAAAGTTGATGTTTAGTTAGTTGCTTATAAATAATGGTCAATTTCTACAGTGAAGATCTGGGTAAAAACCACAATTTCATTGCCATTTTAGATGATAAATTTTGAAAAATTATTATTTTTAACATTTTATTATTGTAAATAGCATGTTATATATTATAATTATTATTATTATATATTATATATTATATATAATTATAATATAATATATAATTATATAATATATTTATATATATTATATAATATATTTATATATAAGTTTTATATGTTATATATATATATATATATATATATATATATATATAACATATTATATTATATATATAATATAATTATTATTATATATATTATAATTATTATAATAAAATGTTATATATTATAATTACTATTTTTAACATTTTATTATTGTAAATGAAATGTTACATATAGTTTTTTAAATTTTATAATATAATTAATTAATTATTTTATAAACACGTAATGAACTATAAAGATATTATAGTTGTGCAATAATTTATTGTAGCAATTTTAGCTAAAATTATATGATAAAAATCGTGAAAAATTCACGATTTAAGAAAACATGAACAGTATTTAGCGTAGTTTATTCACTCAAAATTTCTCATTAAATGACTTTAATAATGACAAACTCTACATTCATTTGAAGTAAATTTTATTTTTTTTAGCTGTGAAGCAATTGTTAGTTTATTAATTTATTTTTTTCGTAACCACAGTTTTATATATGATTTTGTTTCTTATAGATGTTGTAAGACGTTCCTTTTGATGTATGTATCTTAGATACATTTTAAGGTCTTACTTTAGATGTATAATTGTTCGGAAATTATGAACCATTGTGTAATAATTTGCAGTGTTTTTTTAAATTGCCATAATCAGAGACAAGGATATAGGAAGACAGAGTTTCAACTTTACTAAATAATATAAATATTGAACTTAATATAAAATATTGAAATAATATAACTATTTTTCAAGAAACTGCAGTTTCGCCAATTTATCCTTGGGGACTTCCCACTCCAATAATTTTCTTTCTCTCACCAAATTTATTAAAAAAAACACAATGCCTTATATATATATAAAGAGGAATTTTCCAAAATTCAAGACTGACTATGAATTTCAGGTGATTCTGACTTTATCTACACTGACGGCTCGAAGAGCTCCGCAGGCGTGGGAGCATCATTTATATGTAACGAACGACAACATATTTTATCAATTTCACCACTATGTAATAATTATTGGTTGCAATTCATAATAGTTTAAATATTATACAGCCGACTAAACAAAAAATGATCATATGCACAGATTATCTATCCGCTCTAATTAGTTTAGGAAATGTTTTCTCATCTATTCTTATAATACAAAACATTCTGTACTCAATAACGTCCGCAAATAGAAATAATATATCAGTATTTTTTGTCTGGATCCCTGGGCTTTGCGGAATAGCCGGCATTGAACTAGCTGATCGAGCTGCCAAAAAAAAACATTACTGATGGAATACCTTATCGGGGAGTACCTGTAGAGGATTTTAAAACCGCCATCAAACAGAAAATGAAGACAAAATGGGAGCAGATATGGTCGAATGTAACCGAAAATAAATTGAGAGAGGTTAAGAATGACGTTTATTCTTGGGTATCGTAAAATATTAATAACCGCAGAGAGGAAGTAATTCTTACGCGCCTGCGTATTGGTCATACACGCCTTGCTCATGGATACATGATGGCCTATGAATCTTCGCCAACATGCCAAACCCGTGGGACTCCTCTGATAGTGAAACACATTTTAACAGAATGCAGAGCTGACGAAACATTTAGACTATCTTGTGACTTGACAAACTTCATTTTACTGGACAATACGAATGAAATCGATAAATTATTTTCTTTTCTGAAAAGTTCTAAACTTGAAAATACAATCTAATTCTCAATGAAAATAAGGTAATAATGACCCTCGTGGTTGAAGCCCTAAAAATAAAAGTCTTGCAGAGCCTTACTTAGTTCTGATAATCTTTATTTCTTGACTTTTTATCGGGATGGTGACTCTCACGTCCACTTGATATTTTGTTAGTTACTTAAATTAATTTTTTTTTAGTTATCGCTTCCTATTTATTCATCGTAAAACGTGACTTACTTAAAAATACAACACAAAACTCGAACATTTTACTTTTCTGCGGAAAAATCTGACCATCGTTAATATAAACATTTTTACATCTTGAGGCGTGCTATTATATCATTAAATATTTCTCCCTACCTACAGAACACCCTCGGTATTTCTTATATAGGTAAGTGGAAATAAAAATATTCTCATAAATTTTAGGATGGTGTATGGTCTTCCAGAAAAGTTAGCAGATGGTCTTTCAGACAAGTTTAAGTCCCAGTAGAACAGCAAATATTTTATGAAAATATGTTAGTATGAAGGCGGACTTCGCTAGTTCACTATAAATTGAGCACCTGACGGTTGGATCGAGGCAGCCGTTCCACCTCAAGCCGTACGGAACGTAATATTTCAACTTAGCTGTCGGTTTCAATCAAATCGTCCCAGAAAGAAATCGTCTCAGAAAGAAAAAAACACAGTGTTTCCTGTCACGTCGAATATTATTTTACGATCTGACGGCTTTATTTATAAAATCAGTAAATAATGAATATTTTACTACACCCCCTTGATAGGCTTAATGTAGAGGTGTGATTCTTATTTTCATTAAAATCTATTACAAACAATTAATTAACAACATTTTTATTGTTATTTCGGTGTATGAGAGATATTTTATTCATATAATATTTTATTAATTGAAATTATTTTCACTCAAGGAATAGAAACGACATTTTATAAATTATTTGCTTATTGATGTAGTTAATATTTAAGAAAATAAATAAATACAACTCAAAGAACTTTGATGATATGCAAAAAATATTTTAATTTTTATTTTCACGACCGAAACAAATTTATCTGTTAAATTTCAATTAATGTTTCTTTAAAAAAATAAATAAATTATACTGAACTATGCCTCTAATCTTAGATGATTGTTCAAGAAAGTAAATTATTACGAAACACATAAAAAAAAAGTTAAGTTCACTAAAAACTGCTAACCCAAATAAAAAAGTAAAATTCGCATTACATCGAATTGTGTCGACAGAAGTTATGGTAACATAGAAACACTTTGACAAGCAATATCTTAAATATATACACTCTGTCATGCTGTAGCCTTATTAGAAAGTTCAGATGTTACAAAACAATTATTCCATACCTAAACATTGTTTTCAATGAATTAATGATTATCTAAACCATTTGCTCAAAAGGAAAAAAACATTGTAACAAACTGAAACAATGTAAAACAACTTATAAAACGAAACCGTATATAGTATTTGGTTATAACAACTTTAAGGCCTCTGAAAGATGTTTGTGGAAACTTTGAATTTCTCTTTTGTATATGACGTTACGAAGTCGGTATTCTTCTTTAACAAAGCAAACAAACTTTTCCCATTTTCTCAGTCCGAGGAAAAATTCTGTTTAAAAATAAGTTATTCTTAACTTTAGAATTAAATTACTTATTATCATACAATTTTCAATTACTTTTACAGAAAATTCTTCCCGTAATTGCAAGGGTAATTTTGCATTTTTTAAAATTTATTTGATCAATTTATATGAAATCATCTAATTTGAATTAATTTGTTATCATCAGCATTTTTGATTTTTATAGTTTCTTTACAATTTATTGTCTATTATTTGATGAGTTTCAAACAAGAGTTAATATTTTATTCAGTCCCGGATTTTGGTTTATTATTTTCAATAATCAACCATTGCGATCGACCAAAAAATTCAAAAACTTAACCCCCTCTCAAAATTTGAGGTTTCACGTTTCAGGATACGTAGAATTCGAAAAACGAATAAAAATTTGTTTGTCCGTCCGCCGTCCGCCTTCCGCGCATTTTCTCCGAAACTACTGGACCGATTTTTTTCTAATTTGGATATAAAATCAGAGGTCACCCGTGGATGATCCTACTTCATCGACATTATTATCCGCTTTTACTTCCAAAATGGCGGCCGAAAAACCTGCATTGCTATAGACTGTAGCGAATAAACGAATGTACAGATTTCAATGTGAAACTTCGCTAAAGTCATTTCCTCTACGTCCTTTAAATTTATCTATATAACATACTTCAACGAAAAGAAGCTAGAAAAAAAGTTACGAGGGATGGTAAAATTAAATTCCGAATAACTCAAAAAGTTTACACTTTTTTGTCGATAGTGTTTTTTAAAAGTTTACGAAATTTCCTAAAAACAAAAAAAAAAATCGTTAAAATCGGACAATTAGGAGCAAAGATATGGTCTCCGGTTTTTTAAAATATGTTCTACTCCAAATGTTATATCCTTTGTTTGGTTTTTAAATTTTGAATGTGTTACTGATGTAATGCTATTTTTTTTAGCATATTACCAATGATTAAAAAAAAAAGTTTAGTCCAATAATTGGAATCACCTTTTATTTATTTTTCTTTGTAACTATGAAGGTAATGTTACTTTAGATGTATAATTGTCTGGAAATAATAAACCATTGTGGAATAATTTGCAACGTTTTTTTTCTTGTTTATACTTATTAATTAGCTTTCCGACTGAAAACAGTTTGTAAAAAAAACATTTGTAATTTTGTAGATAACTGACCAAAATGTAAAATGAAATTATGACAATGAGTACTATATTTTTTGTCTTGTAATACACCGTCCAAGTTATGAGTAGAATGGTTTAAATAAACAACATGAAAATTATCAAAAAATTAAACTTGTAGAATTTTAAAGATGTGTTAATGAACAGAGACTCACCTTTATTTTTTTTTCTGAATTTTTTGTTGTTATATTTGCTAATAGAATTTCAGTCGATTTCCATCGAATTTGAAATTTATACAGTTAATTTTTTGAACATGTCTATTAAGAATTATAATACCATATAATGTCTACCCAACCAAGGCAAGTATATCATTTGTGAATATTCATTGATGTGGATCGAGACTAAAAGTACATAAGTCATAATCGCTTTTCCGCTGGTTACATTTTAAAAAGAATAGTGTTGCACAAATGCGAGACCAAGACGAGTCTTCGTCTTGCGCACTCTGTCTTGATCTTGGTCTTCGTCTTGCACAAGAGTCTCGCAACAGTTATGCAGGTATCTATTAGCTTATTACTATAGAAATATTACTCAATTTTTTTTAGATAGGAATAACCTAACTAAGTACGAATGAAAAATTAGAAGAGTTAAATGCAAAATTATGTTGGTTATACCAATTATTTAAAGATAGTAATTAAATTGTCAAGTATTAGTAACTATTTTGCCTAAAAAGCTTTTTTTTACCAGTCTTGGCAACAGCTAGTCGGTCTTGCACTTTGCAAGACCAAGACTTATTTTGGGCAACACTAATAAAAAATCACTTAAAGTATACTAAAAAGTGATTAGTGTTCTTTTAAAAAAAACTAATTACCCCACTTATTTTTTTTGAAATTTTATTGTTTTTGGTGGGTTAATCACATATTATTTAAAATCCTCCGCTTATACGAAAAAAAATAGATCTTATTGGATTATTTCAGGTAATGCATTATTTTAAAAATTGATTATGCTGTTTGATTTCCAACTATTCATCTGTGTAAAAAGCAATTTTAGTGAAATTAAGCACAATTACGAACGACACTAAAGCTCATTGGTCTGCAACTAAAATATCTTTGATTGCTGTTTAGGGACAATTCAGCAATTGTTTTTTCTCTAGGAATACATTGTTTTAAAAATAAATATTAGGAAGAAAAAAATAATGTACTACAAAAGATATACAAGTTGTAAAGAGGCGGGTGGGGGGAGATGTGTTTACGGTGGTTTGGCTCAACATGTGTAGGGATTGCTTCCTCTGAGACTAGCTTTGTAACGTGACTGAAAGTATCCCACAAGTTCTGGAGTTGATTGCACCCCGGGGTAGTAATACTCAGCAGTGTGTATATATAATTTCTAAGACATAATGAAAGGCAAACGAGAGAAAAATAGGAATAAAAATTGAATAAAATGAAATTAATAGCGTTTATTTTAAACGTCCAACCATTTTTTTTCCTTTAAGAAAGGATTTTTAATGTTTAATTGCTGTTATATATAAATATGAGACTACGATTTCTCGGAGAAGGCTAAAAATAAATTTTCTATTGAAATTGTAATTAGCGTATTTCATTAATTAAAGTATCTACTTTTTCCCCTTTTACAATTTCTTGGAACAGCTCTTTTATTCGTTTTCATCATTTATAAATGCCTATTAAAAGTAATGAAAGTAGAAAATTAATAGCTGCACTAGATGAAGCAGTAACTTCCCGTTCTGTATTAATTTGTTTTTTTAATTACAAGAAAAAAATGAAGCTTCTTTTTAAATGAATATCAGTACAATATCACTTACTGTTTACTTGAGAACAATAATCTCAGATTAAACAGGAATTTAAGCCATAAATCTTTCAAATTTGCAGTGGTTTGTTTTCGTGGATAAAAAATTATAATATGTTATTTACATAAAACTATTATTTGCAATATACATAATTTATAATGAATGATTTTTTCAATAATATTTTTTTTTAAAATCAGTTAAAAAAGCTTTCTGAAAGTAATCAAACCATCGATTTTTTTATGAAAGACCGCTCATATATTATGTGCTTCGACTTTATATTCGACTTTAATAGGTTAAAGAATTAAGTTTTATTCCACCACATCAAAACCTTTTATGCCGAAATATATATTAAATTTACTAAAAAACTACTTTATATAATAAAACGACGCCATTCTTGTGATTTTTTTTTTTATGTATTTCTAAATCAGTTTAATTTTCTTTATGATATTATATTATAATATCCATAGATTTCATTATCTGCTTTTACGGTAGTGGTGTTTTAGGAGTTTTTGATTCGTTTGATCGTAAAAGGTGATTATTACATTCTTTATTTCTTTTTAAAGCACTCGGAAATTTATTGTTTCTATTTTTCAAGGATTTAAAATCCTTTAATCTAAAGCTACATTTTTATTTCATTATGCTATTGGATCTATTTAGAATGGGTTGGTTTTAGCTTTCATTTTAAGTACCGCTTGTTGCTGATTTATTGGAGTTGAGGATGGAATGAGACTTCTGAAGAGGGGGTTAGTTGTGTTTTAGCTAGTGTTGCCCAAAATCGGTCTTAGTCTTGCAAAGTGAAGTACCAAGACCAAGACCGCCTAACTGTTGCAAGACCAAGACCAGGACTGGTAAAAAAAATCGATTTTTTAAATAAAAATTAAGGCAAAATAGTTACTAATGCTTGACAATCTTATGTTAATATTCGTCAATATAACTTGGATGTTTAATTGTAGTGAATTGTTTCATGACGTGCAGTTTCCGTCTAATTTAGTGCTTCGGTGGGGTCAATACTTCTCGTGTAAATAGTAATAATTATAACCTACTTTTTCTGCCGTGTAGATAGAAAATAGTATAGGGGATAACACTGTTCCTTGTGGAACTCCTGTGAGTGGTATTGCTCGGGAGATTTGATCACGAACAGCTAAGCTCTTTCCGCTTATACTATAAATAGAGCTGTTTTGGGCATTGGAGTGCTGCTAACTTACGGCATAAAATTCCATAAGAGACCGAATCGATGGTCATTATACAGTATATAAGAATCATAGCTATTGCTGCGTTTCTGTTGAGTTCTCTGAGTGTCACCTCATGAAAATTCAGGCAGAGAAAAAAATTGTATTCAACTTTTCTCAAAATCATCTACTTTCAGAAAAATGTATATTCAAATTTCTATAATATGATGAGTTAATTACTAATTTTTTGGGGAAAGGAGGTAATATAATATTCTGTCATATAGACAAACATTATTAATTACTGAATTAATATATATTTTGGTTCTTAGTCCACAAGAATGTCTTTCACACTTGACTCATAATGATTCGTTATTATTCAATGAAGACTGACAAAAAAAAAAATAAAAGAAAAAAGATTTATTCTCAATTAGGCTTATTGTTCATTATTTTTTTACAGTTTTTACTAAGAACACTCAAGTTATTGTACACAATGTTTGTACAAACGAAGAGATGAATCAACTTCGAAAGTTAGGCAAATGACAAATTCCTAAAAAAATGAAGAAATTTATTCCGTCTTCTTGATGAGGTGAGCATGACACTTTCTCAAAAATCTTCAATGAAATCACAACCACGTCTATATATTTATTCAGGATATAAGTATCTTCTCAGTGCAAGGGTAACAAGTAATTTTTATGGTCTACACGAGAAGGTGGGCATTCGGATAGGAAATTTGCATACTTCCCTAGACACCATAAAGCTTCGCACGTGAGACAACAGCCCGACATAAATTCAGAGCGGCCTGTAGGGCGGGAAACGAGATTATTTCCACCCTTCTTGAGCTCACGTGACTTGTGTTCCATTGTGTACGGTATAGCTTTTGCCTCTGTGATTTTGAGTCACAGCTTTGAAAGAGATCCGATTTACCTCGCGTCAGTTATTTCTATTATCCATCAAAGTCTTTCGGTTTGTTCCACCAGTTATTAAAGAATAATTTGGGGCTGTGCGCGCTTTATCACTCATCGCCCTATTTAGAGTAGACATAGGTATTTTCATACATAGAGAAGTGAAAGTGAAAATTATAGAGAGTATAACTTACGGGTATTTAAAACAAATAATTACCATGTTTTTCCCACACTTCGGATTTGTTAAACTTGTACATTTGTATCATATTCCTTTTTCCTTATGATACTATATATAATAACAATAATTATTGTGGAAAAAAGTGGATCTTTTGGGAAAATTTCTTGGTTTTATCCGAAACATCTACAAAGAAACTAGTTGAAGAAAGGAGTTAACATTGTTATGACTTGTATATTTTTAGGTATAGATCAGAAGATCCTCAACATTTAAGTGAATATCTTTTTTGAAAACTGTGTATGAATAAAATATAAAGAGGATGGGATGGCCGAGCATGTTGGGGCGTGGTTCCCGGAGACATACCGGTGACCGGTTCTGAACGTTGTGGGTTCAGTTCCCACTTAGGCCTGTTAATTTTTATTTATCAGCTGCACCAAGAAATAAATCTTGGCATTCCCACTCTGGTAAGTATGCGGCGGCAACCTCAAGGTAGCCGTCAGTGGTTGGCAAAAAATACTACGAAAGGGCTCACTTGTCGGAATAGTTCCCCTCCCCATCTATACCAGTACCAATACCAGTAAGTAAAATATAAAGTTAAAATACAATATGTAACTTCATTATCGTACGATTTTTCGACCTAGCCTCTACACACACACAAACACGCAGGCACACGATGACAGAACTTTTGCTTATTATATTTATCATATATATCATAAAAGAAAAAGTAAAAAGTAGGGAAAAGTCTAACAACAACATAACAGTCTTCAAAGTGTTATGGTCTTAAATGAAATAATAATGGGATTGAGTTGTACAAATAGTATAAGTTGATATAAATCAATCCAATGCAATGCTTCCACTATTTTATGAGATCTATCCTTTATTTAGGAAATGCACAGAATTATTGAAAATAGATCGGAAGGAAAGGGTACAAATAAATTTATGAGGAGTTTATTTATTCAGCTACTTTTTTCCTAAGCTTTGTACAATGTTTTTCAACTGTTTATTTTACGTTTTATACAATTTAAAAGCAAATAACACATCTTTTATTTTACATTTTTGGAGGATTTTACATATTCGGAGAATATATTTACATATTATCACTCATGTTTTATCAACAAAAAAAATTCACATTTATAAAAGTAGAGCAATTATATTTGATAATTTCATCAATTACGTGAATTTGCTGAACGATTAAAATCTGAAGGTTTGTTATAGATTAAAAACTCATAGCAGATTGCATTCGTTATTATAACTAACTTTTTTGTCGAAAATCGATTTACACCAGTTTCAAACAATACAGTGAATATGATAGGAATGGCTATTTCAGGTTACACCAATAGCAGTCGTCTGTTTAGAAGTTTAATGAGAAATATCTTTGAACAATAAGAAACTATAATAAGACAGAAGAAGGTATATATTTGTATGTACAAAGCAGAAGGAAATTTACATAGGAGTGATAGCAGAGCTCTAGAGCTACAAAAAAATGATTGTAATTATAAGCAGAAAAGAAGAAAATCCAAGTTTTGTGTTTTTTAAAATAAGTCATATTTATTGTTGAATAGGAGGCGATAACTAAAGAAATATTTATTTTAAATAATTAAAAATTGCTTCACTGTAAACTAGAGAAAATTTTCTTCAATCGAAAATAGAGCTTGTCATTGTTAAAACTATTTAAAGAGGACTTTTGATTAGCTAAGCTAAGCTAAGTTTAAAAAAAAAAACACAAATTATTCACGATTAATTTAATCATCTTCCAACTATACTACAGAAACTCCAATTTTATGAAAACTTCCTCCTTTAATAAACTTTAAATATATTTTAATTAAGTTGAGACTTATTAGGGAAAAACTTGAGATTCACCTCAAATTCTGTTAAAAAATTATTTGATGTTTTTATCCTTTCACCAAAAATTATATAAACTGTCATATTATAATAATTAACAGTTGCAAAGCTTTTATTTCTTGTTTCGCTATGACATTATAAGAAAACTTAATTGCCTAAATATAATTTTTATTAGCAAAAAGCATTATAAATAATAATTTTTCATGTAAAATGGTTATGAAAACTGACTTTTTCACCTTTTGTAGAAGTTGATCCGTATCTATAAGTGACAAACTAAATGTTCCTGATTATAATAGTTACTTCTTCATGAAATTAATTGTAGATGTCAACAGGTTTCTTTGTTTTAAACGTCTATTTTAGGACTGCAAAAATTTAGTTTGCCACTTAATAAAAACTGATCAATTCCGATAATAGAGATATAGGTGAAAAACACAATTACATAAATCTTTTTCATTCACCGATTTTAAGCAGAATCGTAGGAAATTTAAGTTATATGTTATTTTAAGTAAGTCAGGTATTTTGTTGAATAGGAAACTGTAAATGTAAAAATATTTAATTTAAGTAATTAAAAATTGCATCACAGTAAACTAGACAAAGTTTACAATAGATGAAAGTAGAGTTTGTTATTGGTAAAAGCATTTAATGAGCACTTCTGACCGGTTAAACAATGCTAAGCTTTATTTTTAAAAATAAATAATTAATTATTTCCGACTTTTTTCTACCACTCTCTAAGAATACAATCAATAATCCGTATTTTTCGCAAAAATTACTACAATAAATTATTGAAAACCTTTAATTAATTTTTTCCGTTACCTGAGATGGAGTAGAAGAACGATAATTTTTTTTAAAAATCATGATTTTCTAAATATTTATTATTCAAAGTGGTCATGAAACTGCAGTTTTTATTATGATCTGTATCATAATGTTCCTAAATCTCATGATTACGTTTTCATGAAAATAATTGATGCTATAAGCAAATTTTTTATTTTAAACAGAAATATTCGGATTGAAAAATGGCCAATTATAAATTTGTGACCAACTATTGTGTATATAGCTTTTTTGTATCTCTAGAGATTAAAAATATTACTCCTATAAATATTTTTATATTTTTTTATGGTATACTCGTTGATATTCACATAACTGCCTTATAGTTTAAAAACCAAAAATTGTTTATATTGTTAATCATTTTTATTTATTTTCTAAAATTTTTTTTTTGTCCTCCGCTTCCTCGCCTTTAAGGCTATACGGGAGTTTCCCGGGCAAGAGGCTGTGGGCGGGGATTTAAAAGACTACCCCGGCACTGGGACGCGCGAACTCGCGACTATTTAAATCCATTGTCTCATAGATCAGGTTGCCGGGCAACGACGGTGCTGTGGCTACCCCGGCCACTTATAGTCTTATCTCTCACTATTATTATTGTCCGTGTGACGGATTATTATATTTCTGAATAATTAAATAAAATAAAAAAACATGTTGTCTTGTTCAGCTTGTTTCCCCATGGGTGGCAGTAAATATTGTACGGAAATGTGCTTGAAATCAAAATTTTATTTTTGCCAAAATTCTGATTTAGCTTGTTTATTTAACTATAGTTAATATAGTTACAGATATTCGTTTTAAACTGGTCATAGAAGAATATTTAACTACTGTGTCAAAAATTAAGAGTAATGGTTTAATAAACATAAATAAATAAATTTAAAATATATATATATATATATATATATATATATATATATATATATATATATATATATATAAAGAGAGAATTTATGCTATATAATGGTTAATTATTAGATATATTATCAAAGATTTACGAGATACGATGCTGTTCAATTCAGCCATTGAGAAGGTGATAAATAAGTAGATAAGACCTCACATCCATCATTGATGAAGCTCATATCAGAATGGACCACGCGATTCTGAGATATCCAGTGATATGTGTATGTTCGAAAACAATCAAGTTAACATTGAAAGAATTGCTAAGACTTGTGAGAGATGCGGAGAAAATCGGTCTAAAAGTCAATGAAGATATATCAGTACATTGAGTCCAGAGGAATCACAAATTAACAATTGCAAGATAGGCAGTGATGAAGAGGTCATGAGAGTTGAGCTTGTTTGAGCGTTGCTCGATTTAATATTCTCGAGTCAAGTGATTTTTAGGACCCATGGGGTGAATCTCTACCTTCCTACTATGGATAGAATAGTACCTTCCTACTACTATTGATTGTATTTCAACAAAAAAAATTGTATTGTACCTTGTACCTTTTGAAAAAGATTCTACCTATTCTTAAAAAAAATAAAAGACAGAGATAAATAACGTGGCCAAAAATCTAATTCTGTATAGTCTACTGAATAAAATATGATGATGTTCGTCATGATATCCAAATTATTATTATAGTATTTAAAAACTACTCTATTTATTTTTTAGCATTAAGATTTTGAGAGAAAATCCTATTTTGCTAGTAATAGTTTATTGTTGTTGGTATTAACAAGGATTTTTTCTTAGGATAAAAATTAATATACGCTTGATATATTACAAATTTAAAATTGACGCGTCTCTTCCTATTTACATAGAGATTTTGTACGTTAAAACCCGATGATCCTAGTAATGATTGACTTCCATGTTCCATCTTCATCCCCCATAATCCTGAAGATGTCACAAATGGAAGGATAATCACAATATCATTTATTTAGCGATCCATCAGAATGGTTAGAATATTCGATATGACGATCCCTTGAAGAAGGTGTGTTTTGTGAATTACTTATGGGGAGGCTCTTATTTAATTCCTTACCTTAGCCCTCGCTTCTCTGGCTGCCTCAGCTTCTGCGGCCATCGCTCTCTGTAATTGCACCGGGAGCCTCACATCCTTTCTGAAATCAGAGAAGTATTTATAAGTACGCCATAATTGATTGGAAAATAGAGATATATATGGATATATAATTATTATCATTTTATTAATATAACTTTGAAATGAAATAAAATTTAAATCTGTTTAGTATAGGAAAGAACTAAATTGCAGGAATGACACAGTGGCCTGATCATACTCATCATATGTGCAACTTTTTAGGCAAAAATCTTTTCAAAATAGAAACTTAATGCAACGTTTTTATAATGAAGTTCTTGGTTTATGGTAAAATTTTAACTTTTGTTTATTTAATATCTTTAAAAAAGTTACGTTAAATGAAAAATATACAAATATACATAAAAGCCATATACATAACAAAACATAATAATAAAACAGTAAATTATAAAACGGATACGAAACACATAGGCACACATTTCTCAGACATAATATCCAATATTAAAATTCAGAAATAACAATAGATAATACAATCACAACAATGAGCCATAATGAGGAATAAATGGACAGGAGCAAATTACAATAATGGAACTTGAAATAACCAAGTGTTGGTTGCTATAACCAGCTTATATATAGAAAATGAATGTGTAGCACAAAAAAAAAGCATTATAGAATAATATATATATGACAGTTATTGTAATTTTGGACAATTGGTGCCACATTACAAAGTCAAGATAAATAATTAAACAATAAAAAGAGTAAATTAGCAATGTAATAATAGTTCACTTTAAACATGTACATTTTCAGTAAATATAAAGGATCTCTGAAGATGTGAAAATTATCCCGAAACGTCGGATGTGATTAAAAAAGATGAAAGAAAAAATGGAAGTTTAATTGCGATAACCTTAAAAATATAAACCGAAGCTTCCTAGAGAAAAAAAAACAAGAAGAAAATTTATAGTGATTTTATTTAGAATACAGTTGTAATTTATCTTAAATCAATTACTTTTTTCTGAAGTGTCCCTTCTTTGAGTAGCTGTTCTGTAAAACCTGTAATAAAGTTGTAAGGGGACAAGTTTAAGTTCCGAAATATAGCGAAACTGATTAAAAATAGATTTATTTTTATTATTTCCTGTGATATAAACAACTGTATTAAAAAATACATCAAGTAAATTTGTACAATGGATATAATGACATGAAACACTTGTTGAAAAATTACCCACTAGTACCACTCTAAGGAAATAATTTTAGACCACATTTCAAGTTCTGATTCAAAATACATACGTACTCGAAATATTTTGGAGGTCATTGTTCCAATTTATTTACCGATATGTGCTCTTTAATATTGTCATTTACTTCAATGAACCCGAGGTCAATTGCTGCAATAGTCCATGGTACAGAACCCTTTTGAGCATCAATTACAAAAGTAATTGAAATAATTTATTACACTTATAATTCTGGTTTCAAGTTCACTTATTTTTATTTATTTTTTTTCCTACCCCCAGGAATTTCTTGATTACAAATACAATATATATATATATATATATATATATATATATATATATATATATAATATATATATATATATATATATATATATATATATATATATATATATATATGTACAAATTCACTTAAGATTCTATTGCAAACCAAATAACTGTAGAGAAAGTTATAAAATGTGAGATGAGGCAATGAATTATTAAGTGCATCCTGGAAGAAGCGGATGTTGTAAAACTGTCTTAGAAGAGAGATTCAACGACGTGATATTTGAGATACGTGATTTTTCCTGTAAAGGCTTTAACGGAGAAGGAGTATTGAATTGTTCAAAAATAACCTTGGAAAAGAAGACCAGATCAAATACCAGTAGCTTTGGAAATATTTGAGGCTATGGGAGGCAGAGATTATTGGTACATCCAGACATAATTCTTTCAAAATATTTTCGGATGTAGTATTGTAATAATATAATTTGATATTTAAGAAATATAAATGTATTACCTAAAGTACAATTTTCTTTTCATTACTAAACATTGAATTAAAAAAAAAAATTGGTTTACAAAAATAATGTGATTTATTAAGAAGGTTACAACATAATTTTAAAATTTTACCGGATGATTGTCCAAATAGTTTCCTAAATAAAATTTAACGGAAAAAAATAAGTCTTTGTAATCTTTTCGATAGTGTACATAAATTGACATTGAATCAACAAACTAAGCCGAAATTTAAATCATTTATTTCAGGTTGAAATAAGAATTTCGGAAACATGAAGAAAGAAGAGCCCTATATAATCTTCTTTATACCAAAATATAAATTCATTCATTTAATTATATTAATTTTTATTCAAGTTGGTTCCAACAAATTGTATCATTAACGGTGAGATGAAAAATAATATGCAATTTAAGTTTCAACTGTTTGTCATGTCAATTGAAACTGGGGAGTAACAATTTTTTTCAGTCTTGCGGACTATTCTGATTACCTAGTAGCCATATTTTTAAGGAAGAAATTCGCTTACCATAGACGAGTAAATTTATTTCCACAATGTACATATTTTCTTCCATTCATTTGTCGTGTACTTTGGTAGATATTCTGTACAGTCTCTCAAAGGGGTAATATTTTAGGGTTGATGAAGAAGATATATATGGGATACACATTTGAATGTAAGCCGTGCTTAATGAAAATAAGAATTACAAAAGATATGTACTCTATTACGTATAAATAATACCTTTTTTTTTTCCTTTTTTTTTTTAGTCCACATCTTCCTTCTCTTTTACGCAATACGGATTTTTCTCGGATTGAGGGCGGGGAATCAAAGCTAGAGTTAAAAAAGCCACACCAGTACCTGGATGCGAACTAGTAATTATCATTAACTTTGGTTTATCTGGTTTTTAGGCAACGTGAGTTTTACACAGCATTAGCTCGCTCTGCCACCCCACTCCTTTATAAATAATATCTATACTGATTATTTATTATTAAGAAATATTATATAATGTAAATCAGCAGAGAATCCAAATATAAATCCCACTCTTCCTCACTGTAAAATTCAATATTATAAATAAAATTCGATCATTAAATGAACAACATAACGTGCATGTTACTTTTAGTGTTTACTCGAACAATTTGATAGTTGATAATTTTTTGAAGATCAGGTGCTAGGTTATAGTGGGCGACCATATCCTTGATTAAAACTACCAAGTACAAGTCAGATAAAACTGTTTTCAACTTTGAAATTTGGTGTGAAACCATTACACTATCCAAATGGTTAAATTACAGACATACTTAAAACGATTCGGATAACTTAAATAACACTGTTAAAAAATAAGTCTTACAGGAAAATACGTAATAAAAATTAAAAATCGGTACTTACATCTCAACTCTCTCAACTTTAATTCCCCAAGAGTCAGTAGCCTCGTCAAGTGAAGTCTGAAACAAACCAAAAAATTCCATTATCTCATATAAAAAAAAAATACTGCTTATATATATTTTATGTTTATAATTTTTTTGTCCCAAACTTAATTATTAATAAGCTAGACTTTAATTATTGGTTATTTTAATCAATAATTTTGTCTACTTTATTACTAGATCTTCATGATTATCACACATCATTATCATACAGTGTTTACTATTCACTCCAGTTAGTATTGGAGTTATATCCTACCCAGTCAATCAAAACCTACCTTATTGTTGGTCATAAACTACTGCTCTCATTTTTTCCCTGTATATTCATATGTACATATAACATTAATTATATCTTGGTCTAATTGACCAAATTTTTATTATTTTTTCTTTTTTTTAAATTTATTTATTACCAGATCGGCCTCGTGGGCCTTACATGGTTGTTGTAACAATTTGATGATTTTTAACAATTGTTCTGGTGGGGTATAGTCTTTGCAAAAGACACCCCTAACTATTTATACATTATAATTATTGAATAATTACAATTAATAAAGAGAAAATTATTAATTGTTCATAACATGATGTCTTGGATCAGTCTGGGCTTCAGTCTTCGAGATGAGGTTGGGTTTCCTAAGTTGTAGGCCACTGCACCTTTAACTGCTGGTAGCTGCGTATGGAATTTTTTAAATCTTTTTTTGATGAATTCATCTATTGTTTCCAATTTTAGTTCTCGATGTAGTTGAGCGTTTCTTATGAACCAGGGGGCATCTACTGCAATTCTTAATACCTTGTTTTGAAAGGATTGTAGTTTTTTTCTTTTCGTAGCTGAAGCGGCTCCCCAGACTTCACATCCGTACATTAGCAAGGGTCTTAGTATGGTTTTATGAATAAGAACAGTTGTCTCTGGTTTTAAACTAGATTTTCTATTTACTATGGGATATAACATTGCTAACCTTGCGTATGTTTGGGTCAGTTTATTATTTATATGGTAATTCCACGTAAGGCGGCGGTCCAGATAAACTCCGAGGTATTTTACTGCTTCACTAGCTGGGTTCCATTTTAGTTCTTTATTTTTGAGAATCAGTTCAGGTGGGTCTGAGGGACGTCTAAGAGTAAAAATTTTTGCTGTACATTTTTCGGTGTTGAGACAAATCATCCATTTTTTTAAATATTGTTCTAGATTTACTAGGTAAGACTGCAGTGTATTTCTGGCTATTAATATATCATTGTGTTGGGAAAAGACAGCTGTATCGTCGGCAAACATAGCTATGGAGGTGTTTGTGGATTGGATAATGTCGTGAACATAAAAGTTAAAAAGTATGGGAGAAAGAACAGAACCTTGTGGGGTGCCGGCATGGATTTGTCTTAAGGTTGAATTTATATTATTTATTCTAACTGTAAATGTTCTGCCGTTGAGGAATGAGCTCAGAACGTCATATAAATATTTGGGCGTGTCCACTTTCTTTAGCTTGTACAATAGACCACAATGCCAAACCTTATCAAACGCTTGTTGAAAGTCTAAAAACGTGACAAGAGTATGTTTTTTCATTTCAAATCCATTTACTATGAATTCTGATAATCTTGCCAATGACCAAATTTTTATTATCGTTAGGTAAACTCCAAACATTAGGCATTTAAAAAAAATACACTAATTTAACTATAAAATAAATACACTTTTTTTAATTAAATACATTAATAAAAAACGTAAAACAGTTTTTGGAACGCGTTAATTTCGGGAACTATCAATCTGGTTTAAAAAAACAATTTTTGCGTTAGATAAAAGTTTAGGTTTTCTAACATCGCACTACGATTAATAGAAATGAGGCAGTAACCCTTAACGGTCAAATAGTTTAAAGAACAGAGAAAGTTACTCTAGCACATTTTCACGTTGAGTTTTCGTTTCGATAAATAAGAATAAAGCACAGGAACAAACATTCAAGCACATTAGAGTTGCTTTAAGTGAAGACCCTTTCTTCGCCTACATGTTCCATAATCTAGATTGAACTGCTTTTCTCACAAGGAAAAGCATTAAAAAATATTTTAAACGGAAAGTTTTCATTAAATATTAGAACATGATTTGGAAAAAATCTAAACTTTTTTCATTTTTATGACTTTATAGATACTTTTTATTTACGAAGACGGCGTATTTTAATTAAAACATTAATATAAATTAGTAAAAAACTAATCAAGAGACAGAACATAAATGTTAGGTTGGAATTTAAAAAAAATCCAAACCAAATAGCCTTATGCCTACAAATTGCTGACAAAGAAAACATGACTAACAACGTTTCGCAAATACAGGCATCATCAGGACAGAAAACAACAGGTAACCAAACATCACTCCATGACATCCAAACGGATATTCTGAGTTTGATTATTGATTATTTGTATATTCAGTATGCGTAATTATGCCATGCTGTGATGTTTAATTAGCTGTTCATTTCTGTCCTGATGATACCTGAATTGGCGAAACGTTTTCATTCTTTCTTTGCCAGTATTTTGGAGACATAAGGCTGTCTGGTTTAGAATTTTCCTAAATTATAATTTAACATCTGATTAGTTTGTTTGTTTGTCTCTTGATTAGTTTGTTACTAATTTATATTAATGTTTTGATTAATATACACCATCGTCGTAAATAAAAAGTTTCTATAAAGCCATCAAATTGAAGATAGTTTCTGCCGCCTACGTTTTTATGGAATAGTTCATTTGTTTTTCCATTTAAATTTGAATGTTACAAAGTTGATCCGATTCACTCCGGCTCAAATACTCATCGTGTTTATGAAATGTATACATGTTTCAAATAATAGACGGATGAAACAAACCATGTTTTATTACTAATTGGCTGTGCATCGGGGTACAAATACTTGGTCATAAAATTTCATACTTCCTGTAATGTTAACTTCTATATTTTAATTTAAAATCAACTTTACACTGGATTAATATACATTTATTTAGAAATAGTTCAAAAGATACAATAGGAAACAGGCAAATATACTTAGGTTTTACATTAAGTTTTTTTAGAATAATACTATTCAAAAGTATAATCAACAAACAATAAAATAAATTTATAGAACAGTTCTAAAGGGCATTTTTCCTGAGTATATTGCCAAGCAATATTCACAGTACTTCGTCCGGACCGAAAAATCTAATTTTAGTTGATTTTTTTTAATAAAAAAAAGAGGATCTACAGACAGTGGTTCACCGATTTCAATCAAAATTATTTTGGTGATACCAAATCGCTAAATATTGGACACATGTCCCTCGGTTCGTCCCTAAAGGGCCCTAGAAGCCGAGAACAAAAATTATATAATTTCAAACAAAATTTATGTTCTTTATTTTTGCCCTAATTTTTCTTGGATGTTTAGGGCATTATATATATATATCAATTGATTTCTTTTTTTTTGTAGTTTAAGAAAAAAATAATGACTATTGTATGAAATAAGTTGTGATGTATCATAAAAAACAAAAACCAGAAGGGATTTTCTTTAAAGTAGGCCAAATAAATTTGTGTTATAATAAAAGCAAGTGAGATCTAAAAAAATTACAAAATTTAATACGTTTCTTAGAGGATTTTTTTTTTCAGGCTGATAGCTAAAGAATTCATAATTTCTCTGTATTTTCTCCAGATTCAGCTCTATTACGACTGCTATTATATACTGATGATTGTTGGTATATGGTCGGTAGTGAATTTCCAATCTACACTGATACCATTTATATTTTATACATTTTTGAATTATAAATTAAGAAAAAATTTCATATAATTTTATTTTATATCTTTGTTTCTAATTGGTTCATGGAGGTTGGTTTTGTACTATTTGGTGTAGCATATATATTTCTAAATTTCTAATAATTATTGTGTGGATCGGTGGAGCCGTTATTAAGTTATCACAAGTGTTGTGGTTGTTAACAAAATTTCGTAGTTACATAACCAAGTATTATATTTTGCATTTTTTTATAGAAATAAAAAACGCATTAAGAGTTTCAAAGGACACTAAACACGTATCTCACTTGCTTTGTTATAATAAAAAATTATATAGCATACTTTACTGGAAGTGCCTTTTAGTTTTTGTAATTTATGATACAACTCATTTAATACAATAGCCATTATTGTTTCCTTATTCTACACAACAAAAGAAATCGATTGCTATATAATAAACTAAAAATCCAAATAAAGCGAAGGCAAAAACAAATAATATACATTTTGTTTGAAATTATATAAAAGATAAGTACTGATTTTTTGAGCAAAGAGCTGTCCAGAATTTTAAGTTCGATAGCTTAAATTAATTAGTAAGATCCTGTAAATGGTTTGAATAAAAAATGGGCTCTAATCCCTGACAAATTGCTGTATACAAACTGTTTAATATACCCGTTAAATGCTAACGGTTTTTAACATAATAATATAATATAATGGTAATTCGACATTTTTTTAATTCAACAATTTCGAATTACTTAGGTAGATCACGTAAATGTTTTGACACAATTTGAGCTCAAGATATTGAAAAAAAAAATATATATTTTAAATATTCTTTCTTTTTTTTGTTAGTTTCATATTTATTCTTTCGTACATTATATTAATGATATGAACAGGAGTTGCAATCTGATAAAATGAAGAGTTAGAAAATGACAAAAGAGTTCGAGTCTCGGTACTGGGGGTTTTCAACCATTAATCCCTTGCTTTCTTCCCTGGCCCGGGGGAAAACCCCGTACACCGAGAAGTAATGGTGAAGAAAAAAAACAAAAGGTTGCTTTCATACTAGACCAAGTGAAAGTGGGTGGTGATAATACGCGAAATAATTATGATAACATCCAAAAGAATTTTGAGTTTTGCTCTAGGGAACCCGAGTGCTGCACGAAGTTCTAGAATTCAATTCTCAAAAATCTACCAAGGTGTTTAAGTAGATATGCAAGTTAATTCCCTTTGAACGTTTAGGGCTATCTATATTCTGTAGTCGAGTAAATTTTTAAATTATTATTATTTTTGAAATTCAACCAGTTCGTCGTGATGTCGATTTCCTCCTTAACCATCAAAGTTGTTTAAACTTCAATCATATTTTTATATTCCAGCTTAAATTAGTTTTGCTATGACTGAGGGAAAATATTGGTCTTCGACAAACAAACAAACAAAAATTTGAATTTTTCAATGGATGTTTTATTCCATCCATTTTAATAGTGAAAAGATACCTATAAGTATACATTGCTACTGTTAGTGTAAAAGGTCGTATGTAACAATTTTCTATTTTTATTCTATTGGTGCTAAAGGTGACGTTTCGTACTATGCAACTGTTATATGTAGCCTGGTACCATCGAAAATAAAATATGAAATTACTGAATTATTTCGTTATTATTGAAATAATTAGTTTTTATGCTTTCCTATAAAACACTAAAATTTTAAATACGACGTTTTGCACTAACAGTAGCGATTTACATCTTCAGTATGTACTCGGATTTCTTTTTTAATCACGTATCATCAAATATAGACGATTTGCAAATATAGAATTTTTCTGCATTTTATTATTCGCTGATTAACGAAATTGGTTATCAAACAGGGGAATGTTAGGGAATTATTGTATTTTCGAAAATGGCTTCTACGAAAGATTTTATTACCCTACGAAAAATGATAGACTTCGAAATTTAGATATTGTTCAGCCAATGAAAACGGTGAGGAAGCTATACTGGCCTTACTTGGCAGATATTTTTTAAATATTGTAATGGATATAAAATCTGAAATATATTAGCAATGAATGAGGAGTTTATTTTAAGGCTGCACATATTTAAACTGAGCTTAAGTGCCAACCTTTTTTTCCCGCCTTTATTTTTAGAAATAAATGGAAATGAAGATTTCTTCAATCATATTTTCTCCCCCTTTCCTTATATTTCCTCTGGGAGTTTCCGCCGTAGCGGATAAGCACGTGAATGGTATTTTTTTTTTTTTTTTTTTTGTGAAAATGGAAATTGATTTTTTGTTTGTTTTACTGAATTGGTCCAAGATTTATTATTGTTGAATATATCATACAGTCAATCAGTCAATGATATAATTTTTTTCCAGAAATAAAAAAATAAAAGGTTTCCATAAAAAAATTAAAATGATTTTTTACGTTTTTCATTTAAATATTAAATAATAAACCAATTTTTATTATTTTGTTTTAATTTTTACAATTCTATTAATTCATCTATTTAACAAAGAAAATGACTATTCGATCTTATTTTGTCAAATTGATCACCAAAACCGTTTTATCAAAATAATTTCAGCCATTGGAAAGCTGTGGTAAGTTTGTTTTAATTAAAAAAAGAGAAAAAATAAATAATAACCTATGAACCGAAACACTCTAAAAAAAAAACCACTTGTATGATTGAAATCGTATAAAATTTGACTAGCTTATAATTTCTATTTATCCTTGTATATATATTAATCAGAACCAGAAACAACATTTCAAAAGAATTTGAGACTACATTAGATATCCGACAGGGCTTTACCCTGGGTCCGTTGCTCTTTATCATGGTTCCACTAGCGGATCCAGGATTTAATTTTGGAGGGAGTTTCAGCCCGAAACCTTTTTTTTTCATAAAAATAACGATAATTACTTTGGAAAAACAGAAAGAAACTAAATGGAATGGTGTTTAAGTGATTCCTCATTTTAAATGTAATTGCACGAACAATAATACTTTAAGAGGTATTTTTAAAAAAATGGTTATATTTTTCCATTTTGGGGGGGTGGGGCTTCAGCCCGAAAGCCCCCCCTCCCCGTAGATCCTCCCGTGCATGGTTCTGAACTGTGAACTAAGGAGGACCAAGCCTATAATGAGGAAATTCCTTCTAGGGCACAGAAATCTGCACCTTACCAGATATTCCCTGTTGCCCTTCGCTGACGACCTCATTTTACCGGCTGCCAACGATTGAGACCTCCAACATACCATAAATGTTCTCCAAGAAGAATTATTCACAGTAAATATGAAAATTAATCCGGGGAAGACTAAATGCATGAGAATAGGAATGAAACCCGAAGGATAATGTGACTTCTAAGGTTTGGAATGACAGAGATTAGAGCAGGTCGAGAGCTTTGCATATCTGCGAGCTCATGTCATTGAGAATGGCTAGATAGACGAAGAAGTGGTCCGAAGAATTGGAGCGGCAGGGAGAATGTTCAGTAAGGTCAGACCGGGAAGAAGAGACGTGTCAAAACGGACCAAACTAGCCGTCAATAAATTGACATTCCTTCTTATCCGTCGTACTCTTCAAAATCGTAGATCCATTGTGGATATTGTGGAAATGGGATATCTGCGTAAAATCGAATGAAAGACAAGGAGAGAAAGATATTGAACGCCACCATATGGGCTAATCTCGACGTCAAACCGGCGGAGACCATTCTGCAGGAGGACAAACTAAGGTGGTTTGAACATCTTCTTAAGATGGATCCAGACAGAAGCACCAGGAACACTTATGAAGCCCACACAAAAAAGAAAAGAAATAGAGGATGGTCTCGCATCTCCTGGGAGGACAGTGTAAAGGAGACATTCAGGAAGCGCGGAATGGATTGGAATAGAAGAATAGAGTTGGTTCAGGAGAGAGACAGCTGGACCAGACTCTATAAGCAGGACGCTCACACCGAACAGCGGTAGAAGATGGAATGATTATGATGATGATATATACTAATCCAGATTTAAGAATATGAACAAATGTTCTTATTTCCCACATATTGCACTTCCTACCGTGCAGAACTGTTAGCAATAAATTGTGCCGTTTGTAGTCTCAACTGCAATAAACAGCAAATTTATATTTGCACAGCTTCAGAATCTGCTCTGAAAGTTATGAAAAATTCTTTTTCAACCAACTCGTTAGTCACAGACACAGTTAGGCATATAAAAACATTGTAGAGTGTGGTGTGTAAGACATATTTTTTGTGGTTACCGGGTCACTGAGGTATTAGGCATAATGAGCTACCCGATATCATGGCACAACAAGCAATCAAGTAAGGAACTCCAGTAGGGGATGTTTTTCAAAAGAAGTAGTATCTTTGGTAATGAGAAAGGCTCTGGAGAAATGGCATGGTCTCTGGCATGTTTTAAGACACAATAAGTTGAGAGCAATCGAGCCTTCTGTAGTTCCAAGTCGAGCGAACCTCCAGTTGAACAGAAGAGAAGAAATAGTCCTGACAAGGCTACTAATCGGCCACTCACGGCTAACTCATGAGCACCTAAGGGGACACCCTCTCAGTGTCTCTATTGCGGCATCAATTTAACAGTCAGGCATACTTTGACTGAATCTTATGCACATAAAGCATAACGGATTGCAGTGGAATTGCAGAGTAATATTACTGAAATTATAAAAAACACAAAGAAATATAACAAAATTTGATTTTTACTTACAGTTTTTTTTGGAAATTTTAATGTTTTAAATATTTTGTACTTTCAAATTTATTGTTAAATTTCATCTGATGTTAAATAAATACTGTGTAAGGGCTAAAATGACCCATAAGAGGTCGAGGACCCCCTCCCTTCGCATATTGCTATAAATAAATAACAAGATAAGTTTCAGAAACCCTGGTTTAAGCTGTCATCTTATGACGTTAATCATTTGGTTATAGAGGTTGGTGATGGGTATCGCTAAAACTCTAAAAATTAATGAAATTGTTCCTACTGTGAAACAGCCTACCACTCGAAATATCAATAATCGGGTCAGCACTTATTGAAGTCTTAGTAATTCGTTCGTTATTAAACCCACGTTAGATGGCTATTTACCATATCTCCCAGGATGCTACTAGTATAATTTCATCACACCAAGAAAAAAAAGGTCTGCGATCTCACTTTGAATTTATTATCAGAATTAAATATTAAAATCAGCACCAAATTCATTATCAAACATTAAATATATGTATATACAAAGGTGTATATATATACATATATTTTTTTTTTTTTGGTACTCTTGACTAACTATATTTTGCATTATATGATTTTTATCGATCAGCATCTTTTGATATTTGGTGATTACAGAGACGATTTACACCGAAGAATTTCAATAGTTATTTGTTTGGATTTGCTTTTTGTTTGCCGAATGGTGCAGTCCAGGTCACTCTAGTGAATCTACAAAGCTTGTCCAAAGCCTTTGTAACAGGACCGGTCAACAAGCGTCACTGTTTCAACCTCCAGTGTTTATAAATGTACATGTACTTTCCACTTTGATCCTCTATGTACTGGTATTACAAACATTCTCCATACTATCTATTGATGATTGCCGTTACGTTTTCGTTGGTGTTTGTGTATATTTTATCTTTTCGTTTTAATGAAGAATTTATATACTATACTAATTTAAATTTTATTTAGAATACTATTCAATTAATTATATACAAAGTGCAAAGTAAGTAAGAGGTGCTACTGGGTACTCTCTTTTCCCATGCCAGAAATGTCATTATTCCTTTTATCGTCATTACATTCGCTAATTGTTAGCATACTACAGTTGATAGGTGCAATCTTAGGAAATACTTCCCTATCGTATAATCGCGACTAGATGAACAATGGGTCCTCCCGGACTATTGGGTTTCACAATTCCTCATAGGGTAAGGGAGTTTTCAAGCTAAACTACATAGCTTTGACCAGGAAATAGATCCCCACTGCCCCACTTGTGGAGTTCTGGAGACTGACGAGCACGTGGTCACAATCTGCACTGCATTCGAAGGGATATCGGTGTAGGTGGTAAGTAAGCAGAACTTTCCGCGCTTTAAGAAATTTATTTATGGCTGAAAGGAGGCAGTGGGTCCAGCCCACTTCAACATCGGAGCACGGAGAAGAGGACCACCGCCAAGAAGACCGCCGGAAGACGGTCACCCTTGATCAGAAGCCACATAAGATAAAATCTTGTAAACTGGTTCACTTGCAGTAGTTTGTTGTTATGGAGTCATGTATAACATCTCACTATTGCAAACGCCCGTATAGCCCATTAGGCAAGAGAGAGTGGTAAATAAAAAAAAAAAAGTTCATATGTGCAAATAAATGCTTATAGGCTAAAAAAAAGGTAACAAAATTAGATTAAAAAATAAATAATGGATGTAAAAATAAAGATATAGATATAACAAATCAATAAAAATAAATAAATAAAATATTATTATTTTAAAGACATGAAATATCAAATGATTTCACCATCGGGCCAATCAATTTGATTACTAATGACAAGCGAAAGAAAAAAAAATTGGGAGACCCAGAGGTTCAACTCATGCAAACTGACTAAAAATAGTTAAAGAAAATGGAAGTTATGATTGTGAAATAAACAAAATTGGACAAAAGATAGACCATGAAAGACCAGCAAGGGTATATGAAGTAGGTGAGAATTTGAAAAGAAACTTTAGGTTTTCACTAAATGAATGAACTTTAGAGGGAAAAATGTTGACGAAAAAATAAATTATGTTTAAAGACATATCACACCTATCAAATACATTTATTTCACATCTGGAATTCCATCCTGTCCACACCGTAGCAGTAGAAGAGCTCCTTACATCACCAATCCCAATTTCCTTGCCCCCAAAAGCTGTTCATCCTTCCGAAGTGAAATTTCAATTAAAAAAACTAATCCCCGTAAAGCTCCTGGACATGATCTCCTTACACCTCAAATCCTTCGACAACTTCCATCCAAAGCAGTCATATTCCTTACATATATCTACAATTGTATACTACGCACCACCCACTTCCCTCTGTTATGGAAACACTCCACTATTATCCTTTTCCCAAAACCAGGCAAACCTCCCAATAGCTCAACATCCTATAGACCAATTAGCCTACTCCCAATCCTTTCAAAAATTTTTGAAAAGATCCTTTTGAAACGAATCCTACCCATTATAGAATCCCAAAATATCCCTTCCCATCAGTTTGGTTTTCGCTCTCAACATTCTACTGTTCAACAAGGACTCCGAGTTGTAGATTATATTTCCTCAGCCCTAGAAAACAAGGAATACTGTTCGGGTGCATTTCTGGACATTGCACAGGCATTTGACCGGGTATGGCACTCCGGACTGCTCTTCAAGCTTAAAATCCATTTACCTCAGTCCTTGTACCTAGTCCTCCGATCCTACCTCTCTGACCGCTCCTTTCGAGTTCGCTGTGGAACAGAATTTTCCAATATCTACTCCGTTAAAGCCGGTGTTCCCCAAGGCAGCGTCTTGGGTTCCGTGCTTTACATCCTCTTTACTGCTGACATCCCTGTTCATCCCGATACTTTCCTTGCAACATTCCAAAGCCACCTCACCTTGATTGAGCACTAGTGTAATAACTGGCGCATTAAAGTTGATGAATCTAAATGCCAACATATTACCTTTACACTCCGACGCAATTCCTGTCCACCAGTACACTTTAATTCCATCCAGCTTCCTTACTCAGACACAGTCCGGTATCTTGGCTTTCATTTAGACCAAAGACTAACGTGGAACCCGCATACTAGACTCAAAAGACAAGAACTCAACCGACGATACGGCCAACTATACCGACTACTAAGCAGAAAATCTAAACTTTCCATTGAAAACAAGCTACTGATCTACAAGACAATACTGAAACCTATTTGGACTTACGGACTAGAACTGTGGGGATCAGCAAAATTTTCTAACATCAAGCGCATCCAATCCTTCCAGTCAAAAGTCCTTCGAACAATAGTCGATGCTCCTTTCTATGTATCCAACAAAACCCTACATCATGACCTCAACATCCCATTTGTCCTAGACCTTATCCCAGAAAAATTCTCCAAATTTCACCAGAACCTTACGTACCACCCAAATCCTCTTGCACAATCCCTATCAAGCATCTCCCATCCCTATAATCCTCCAAGAAGGTTGAAACGGCAGTGGCCTCGCGACCTTTTGTAGATTGTATAAATTGGAGTTCTGGCAATGGCCAGATTCTTCACTCAAGACATGAGTGTATGTGGCTAAAGTGCTCTCGACCAATCTCCGCTGGCTTTAGTACCAGTGACGCGGTTGGGAGAGTAGCGCAGGGTTCTCCTGGAGTTCCCTCGCCTGATTGTATATAGGTATGCATGTGTTTTTTTTTTCTTAGTTTTAATTTTCTTATTTTTTAGGTTATTTTATTTTATTATCTATTGTATATACTTTTGATTATTATTTTGTTCTATTTATTTTATTTTTTTGAACATATAGTGTGAATGTCAACCTACCTCACTATAACCAATGTCCAAGAGACAGATTGTTATAATACTCAATAAAGAAAAAAAAAAAAAAAAGACATATCAATGCATCAGTTGAAAATTATTTGATTAAATGTTTCAGAAATATTGTATTTTCTATATGACAGAATTTACTGATCAAGTAATAAATAGACAGGTGGTAAAGTTTTAAAACAGGCTTTTTCATTCGTATATCTAAGGTTTGTATTTGTGTGAAGGGTTGAAACCTTCTTTTCCCTCAGAATAGAAAATTTCTATTCGTGTTTTAAGTTCGGTAGAAATTTGGTTTAGTGTCAGTCTTTCTGTAGTCATATTCATGTGACAGATATATTACATTTTACCGTTGATCTGATATTATAAAATTGAGGTGGTGTGGAGCAGTGGCGGATCCAGGAATTTTCTCAGGGGAGGGTGCGCACCTCTGTACCACGTGTTTCTCCCACCCCTACACGTTTCCCCGCCACTACACATTCCCACCACTCCTTAGCTGAGTATACCAGCTCAAAACTCCTCTTTAAATTGTTTTAACAAAAGAAAACTACTTTTTTTTAGAGTAAATTTTGACCAGTTTACAGCGAAACTATCATTAATTGCTTAAATTAAATAGTTGTTGTTTTTTTTATCACTTCCTATTCAACAAAAAATGTGACATAAAAAAAATCACAAAACGTTAATTACCTACTTTCCTGCTTAAAATCGAACCATTATTTAAATAAACTTTTTTGTATTTCTTGAGTTTTGCTATCAATCCTTTAAATATTTCCTTCTACTTACGAGACACACTGTATATGGGTTTAGACATGTAAAAAACAAATTGCTAACACGGGTCACCACCAAGAGAAAACTTTTTACAGAAAAAAATTCCAGATTTATCTGATTTTTTTTTATGTGATACTACTAAACAGTGCATCAAAGAGAAAAACATATTCTTTAAGAACTTATTATTTATTTATTTACAACAATGGCGGGGCTCATCAACCTCTTACGGGTCATTTTAGCCCTTACAAAATATTTAATTTACATTGATTTTAGATGAAATTAAATTTAACAATAAATTGAAAGCATAAAATATTTAAAACAAAAAAAGAGTCAGCGAATTTTAAATTTTGTTGTAAAGGTGCATTATTTGAAGAAATGTAAAGACTTTTTTTGCCAATTTGGTATTATTTTTTAGAATTTCAGTTATATCGTTCTCCAATTCAACTTCATTACGATAATTTTCATATCCATAACATTCAGTCAAAATGTGCTTGATTGTTAAATTGACCCCGCAGCAGAGACACTGAGGGGGCGTCCCCTTTCTCATCAGGTGCTCATGAGTGGCCGATTCGGAGCAGAACTTAAAAAACGTCAAATTGTGCGTTGAACTAGTACCTAAACTCAATAATTGTATTAAGTGATATGGTCGATAACCACGGCCAATGAACGCTAATTTTTACGGATATTGTCAAAATCTGAGAAAGATTACTGTAAATGGCTCTGCATCTTGGAAATGAGTTCTTTAAGAAAAACAAAAATCCGATTCCGATCATAATCAAATTCCGATCAAATCTGATAATTAATACATTAATAATAAGACCAAATAATTAATACATTCCTTCATGAAAAAATTTTCAACAGCGGCTATTTTAATAAAAGAACAAAACATTATAATGAGAAATATGCAAATTATTATAACCAGTTTTATGATTCGCATCTCACCAAAAACTACATAACTGTTTTCTTTAAATAGATGTTTTTCTGGATCTTTTTTTTCGGAATTATTTTTCTAACATCCAGAGGGGGGCGCGCCCCCTGGTAGAAATCACTAGTACTGGTCACGATAATAACCTTTTATTTATATTACATTAGAAAATTCGTCTATGAGGATGAATTTTTCCTTTATTTCTCTTTCTTTTAAATAGGTGTTATTGGGATTTTTTTTTCCACCATCGAGGGAGGGTGCGCCCCCCCCGGCAGATATCGCTAGTGCTTGTCACGATAATAATTTTTTTTTCCGTAGGAAATTCGTGTATGAGGATAAATTTTCCATATATTTCTCTTTTCTTCAAATAGGTGTTTTTTTCAGAATTTATTTCCACCATCAAAGTTAGAGCGCGCCCCCTGGCAGAATTCGCTAGTGTTGGTCACGGTAGTCATTTTTTTTTTATATAACATTCGGAAATTCTTGTATGAGGATAAATTTTCTCTACGTTTCTCTTTTCTTTAAATAGGTGTTTTTAGGCACTTTTTTCGATTTTTTTTCACCATTCAAGGGAAGACATGCCCCCTGACAGAATTCTATAGTGCTGGTCAGTATAACAATTTTTTTAATATTATATTAGGAAATTCATCATCCATGAGAATGAATTTTCCTCTACTTTTTTTATTTATATAGCTGTTTTTTTGGACCTTTTCTGGATTTTTTTTCCATCCTCCATGGGGAGGGGGAGCGCCCCCCGGGATCCGCTAGTGGTGTGGATCGTTTCATATTAATTTAAATTAATTTTATCCACTAACTTTTGCTCAAGAAAGCATAGAAATACTTTTACGAGCTTTTTTTTCATAAATAATATATTTTTTAATAATTTGGAGAATAGATGAAATTTAATTTAAGTTAATAATCCTGTATCGATGTTTTCGATTTCCATTATAAAACGTATTTTCCTTGTTACACCAATATTACAATAGCTAACGTTCTATATGGTTCAAAGTTGGAAGAAAGTTAGGGACGAAAGAATATATAATAAAATTGAATACATTTTATCAAATTTCATATAATACCTTTAATACTTTCACTTACATATAAAAAACGGATCCTTATAAGTGGACCAAAGTTAAAGGAAATTCGGGAAATATATTACTTCCTATTTCATTAAATTCTATTTGACAATTAACACGAATGTACCTAATTATCAGTAAAAAAATGTCAGTGAGATGAGGTAGGCAGTGAACGTATGAAAAAGGAAATTAAATAAGTTTTTAAAATGTTTCTCTTTCTGTAGTTCAATCCATATAATGGGTATAATAAATATTTTTCAATTCTTTCTACTTCGCGTTTTCGGCTACAGGGGGTTTTCCCAGGCCAGAGGAGAATGCGGATTAATGCTAGAGTCAAATGCTCCGGCTCCGAGGCTTGAACCTGTAAACTTAAGTTGTCATGGTGCTAACTAACGTGTGTATTGAGAACAAGTTATCCCGCTCGGCTACGCGTTAACAAAACCGCGTAAACAGCAAAACAAACTGCTGTGATTACAGTTTGATAAAATTTTGAGTGATTGGACTATGTAAAAAGTTCGTCATTACAAAAGGCAGGAAAGGCAAGTAGTCCTTTTAAATTTCAATTTCCAAATGAAATTGAATATAAATAAGAATTTAATTTTAAAAAACTAAGGATTGTGCTTTAGACCACATGATACAATTTCATTAAACTGGTTGTTGTACGGAATTAACCGCGAATTCCACAAATGATGACGGAAAATTCTTCAGTTAAATTAGAGGAATTGAATATTAATGGGAAAAAACGTGACTGTTCCTCTTTCAATTACTGATATTCCCATCTGGGATAACACGTATATCTGTTTAATCCATTTCAAATATTATGTGAAGTCAGACAAAGTAATGTTCGAATAATCGATATTTAAGTAATAAAAAAAACCTAAAATTGTTTTAATTGTCATCTTTTAAATAACAAACATTCGCATGCATTTAAATGTTCTCTAAATCTTAAGCGATTGCGCGTTGAACGATGTTGTTTTTTCACACGTCCTATTTGGATACATTCAAAGGCTTAACTGATTAAAACAACAAAATATCAAACTGAGAAAAGTAAGGCTGGGTAAAGGAAAAATAAATAAACATTAGAAGTCAACGGCTGGTTTTAAACTGAGTCAGAAACGGAAAAAAAACTAAGGTTTGTGCTAGAGACCACACGATAGGAGTGATCATCAACAAGGCGAGATTAATAATATGAAATATAAATTATAAATAATAGCTCATTATAAAGAGGGCGAAATGCTGTACATTTCCCTCGCTTACAGTATGCAGGTCCGATTTTTGGTTTCTGAGATATTTTAATTCACATCTTCAACAAAACTTTATGTGAGAAGGAGTTAATCGGGGGTGCGGTCAAATAAATACTAAATTAAAATATATTAATTATTTTAATTTTTGCCGACGTTTCAGGTCGAAATTTCAGGTCGTGGATGAGACGTCGGAGAGGAAACATTGAAATTAGTTAATATATTTTAATTTAGTATTTATTTGACCGCACCCCCTCCCTTTCCTCCCCCCGATTAACTTCTTCTTATATTATATCAACGGTCAACCATCTCTACATCATTATGAAAACTCTTTATGATTTGGTTTTCGACACTATTTTTCCGTTTTCGCATCTCAACAGATCTATCAAGTGATATCGCATATGGAAAATTGGAAATTTATTTATTTATTTTTCTCATTGCCACTACTCTACAGGGGTATCGGCAAACCCTTCAAATTAAACTTAATTATAAAGTTTCGCTGCTTTTAGGAATTAGTATTCCTAAAAGCAGCGAAACTTTATAATTAAGTTTAATTTGAAGGGTTTGACGATAACCCTGTAGAGTAGAGGCAACAAGGAAAATAAATAAATAAATTTCCGATTTTCCATATAGGATTTTATTTGGTAGATCTGTAATTTCATATATTCAGTGGCATCAATCATAGATTTTGCTCTCAAACGATAAATCAATATCCTTGAATTTGTTTATGAAATTTTTAAATTAGTTAATCAATTGAAATTGTTAGGAAGCTTTATGGGCCGATTTTACAATATATTTTATTATTGTAATTATACATATATGAATATATTTATTTTTCTGTAATTCCATTTAATTTATTTATATGTGTTGTATATACGTAGTGAATCAACAGCTCTACTACTAGTAGCTATAGTTGTGGCAAAATGTAATGAAATTTAATCCAGTCCTATAAGAAGAAAAAAAAAAGTCTGCTGTCTCACATAATTGACTTCTAAATATTGAAACAAATGCTATTAGCTTCTCAGAGTTCAAACTTTGCTATTTGATCATTCAAGAACGAGGCAGTTGCTTTAGATGATTTGTGGGAAGTGATTAGAGTACCAACTTGAGCCGTACATAATGGAGCGGACATTTACTACACTATCAGCGAGAAGCTGCGGGCACCGAACTGCTGAATTGTCCTAAAGATAAGATGAGAGCAGGCACCCCGCAATGATAATGCCAACAGCAAGGACCCCTTCCTATCTAGTGGATAGTTGCAGTACAGATTAAGTAGATTAATTAATTATTCTCAGCTTGGTTATAATGCTCCTCAGGATCAACAGAAATTAGGAATTACCTAAAGCGCCACTTCTGAGGACTTCCACAAATCCACAAATCAGTATCTGTTTGTAATTATTTTTTGTTTTAAGCTACGTTTTCGTTTTCAATTCCAATTTCCTATTTTCCATCCGCGTATTAAGGCTTAGATGTCAAACAACGAATTTCGGTTTCGTGTTCGTCTTTAGTAATACCCATGTAAAGGGCAAATCATCTACCACCATTCATCAGAATTTCATAAAAAAATTTATACAAATTCTATCTACTACTTAAGCTAAACTTGCGTAAATGTATTTTCAAAGACTCGCATAAATACGATTCGTTTGATTTGGAGAATTAGGTATCGACATTTCAGGAATATTGGGAGAGGGGGACAGGGTTAGCATGGTGATAAACTATGGGACGAAGAAGGGGAGATAGAATGTCATGCATAAAGGAGAAGTTCACTCATCAGTTAATTAATTGTAATATAATATAATTTTTTCGTTTTTAGTTTTATTGAACTTTTTGTGGATTATTTATAGTAACCTACTGCGAAATATATTTCGCAATATATATTGGATATATATACTCTCAATGATGAAGGATGTATATATTGGAGGATATGGCTTTATAAAAGCCATGCTACTTAAAAAAAATACCTAAAAAAAAAAAATGCTAAAATGTTTCCTTAATATGCCTATATTTCAAACACTGTCGTTTAGATTTGACGAAATATTGTAAGTATTTGGGAAATAGTATTCAAATTCTATTTAACGATTACGAATCTAATTGATAAGCATATGATTGTAAAATTTGGTTTAGAATGAACATAAGATTGCAAAAATTCATTAAGTAACATTTTCATGAATTTGGGATAATAAAATTTGAAGTTACTCCCACATTGCTACGTCGGTTGGTCCAAATTTTTCCAATACATGTCTGCCAGATATAATATCTATTATAATTCGGTCTGGTATCTAAGGTAAATTTTTTTTAGAGAGAAACAAAGTTGATATATTTTTTTTTTTTTTACAATAATTTAGGCCAATTTTCACCAACATTTTATTGATTAATCCATTAATTTGACGTTTCGACCATACTAAGGGTCATTTTCAAATCTTGATGAGGGACTCAAATTCAGTCCCTCCAGAAATGACGTTAATGTTCACTGAACATATTAATTACAACATTAATAATGAACATATAACGGAGGACTCATCAAGATTTGAAAATGACCCTTAGTATGGTCGTAACGTCAAATCTATGCGTATCAATAAAATGTTGTTGAAAATTGGCCTAAATTATTGTAAAAAATAAAAAACTTCAAGACATCAAAATTAGGAAAAATGAACAGAAGAAAAGTTGATATTCGCTTTTGGCACCTAAAAAATCCTTAAATATGATTTTTATAGCAATTGAAAAATTAAAATTTTCTGCAAAAAAAACCCATCAATATGACCCATAATTATAACTTTTTTAAAAGTTATAATTAACTTTGACATTTGACATTATTTTATTCACACAAAATAAAAATAAAATTGTCTTGTCCTGATTAATATTAGAATTTGAAAATTAATGTGTTTTTTTTTAGGCATAAAAGCAGACTAGCGGCGGAGTGAAATGAAATATCTAAGGAGAGTTGCTGGCGAACGAGAAGAGATTGCACCTGAAGCGAACGAATCAGAGGAGAGTGCCACCAATTTTGGTAACCGTGGAAAGGAGATATTGAAATGTTATAAGGATGAAAAGAGAATTGTGATACAAGGTGGAACTGAGAAAGAAAACTTAGAAAGTTTCTCGAGGGGGAAAGACCAACAGAAAAGAGGTTTAGAGAACGGGCCCAAAAACATGGATGGAGGATATAACCGAGATTGGAGAGAGGAGAGGAAAGCTGGATCCTATGAGGATGCTGGCGAAGGAACACGATAGTTGGCGTAATTGGGTCGAGACCCTTTTACGCTGTGAGGAACTAAGGAGGAAGGAACAGAAGAAAAATAAATTTATTTTTGGTTTATTGACATACAGATCCCAGGAGGAAATGGCAGTAATTAATGGGAAGATAGTAAACCAAAAATGTAGTTTAGTTTGCCAATCTTGCGCCTTTTTATCTCAAAGTTGTCTATAAATGAAATTTTAAAAGTTTTTTTTTCTAGAAAAGCACGATTTTTCCTTATATATTCAACTTTTTCTAATATAATTGGACATTCCTCAATTTTGGTCAACATTTTCTGAACTCGAATAATCGATTTGTAGGGAAATCACCTCGTTAGACTGTGAAAGAAGTAAACTGGTAAAAACGAATAATGTTAGAAATATTGGGTGTAATTTCTTGCAATGAATTTTCATGAACTTTAAAACTGTAAACACAACATTGCAAAACTAATTCCAAAGAGATTTTTTGGTCGGAAATTCAAAAAAGGTTAAATACCTACTCGTACAACTACATTATTATCTACCTAGTATTTCTGTATACTTGTTTTGTGACCTTAGGTAAGGATCAACTTTAAGTTACTATGGAAAACATTTGGAACGTCTTTTATTGCATTATTCATCCAACAACAATGCATTGAGTTTGAAACAATTGAAAAATTGTGTATATTTGAAAAATTATGATTAGCACCTATCGAAAGAGGAAGAAAGATTATTTCATAAATAAACGCCTACTTCACAAAGCTATGAAAAACAAAAATATCACAATGGAAAACAATCTGGTGCGGGCAACACACAACTTTCACTTACCCATCTACTTTGAATAGAAATTATTTTCTGGCAATGTTGGGGTATTATAAAAATATTCAGATGTTTTTTAAACGGAGTTAAAGCTTAAAGCTTACAGATAATAAATCGCCACTCTGCATTATCTTCTACAACTTTATTTATCTAATATTAATTTTTTTTAAATTCTCCGCTTTCCAACAATATATTGTACAGTATACAGTTGCGTGAGATTTGTAAATGGTGCCCCGAGATACTACCATGTCTCTCACCACTACACTGAAATAGAAGAGTGGCTCTTCCCCTCCATTCGAAGACAATATTTCCTAGGTACATTCCGCTATCATATCATCAACAATCATCGTCCTTCCTACGCATACAACCTTCTCCAATTAAAGTCCTCAGTCCACTCCCTCTCCACATGATCTCGACCTTCCGACCTTTACATTCCTTCTCACAGATCTGCCTCATTCCAAAGCTCCTTTATTGCTCGCTTTGTTAATTTTTGGAATTCCCTTCCTATCAAAATTCTTTATCTCTAGCTACATTCAAAACCCTCCTATTCCAATTCCTGTTCCAAAAACAGTCAGATACCAGCTAACCTTTTATGTAAAATTACATATTATTTATAATAATATATTCACATATAGCTCATAACTTAAATACTTATTATAGATTCGACTTTCTTTTTTTTTTTTTTTTTTCTTCTTTTTTTCCAAGAGAAAAACAGATTTTACTGTTAAGAAGAATTTACAGGGTTTTTTTTTTTTTTTCTAAAAGGGTTTATTTATATTTTAGCATTGTACATAGTTTTAAGTATCTTAGTATGGTTTCGAGAGTTTTGTATATAGATTATTTTATTTTATTTTGTATATAGTATGTATAACTAATATATTTTTATTTTTTTTACTGATTTATCTTTATCTTTACTTTTTATGTTTGTTTTTATCTGGCCAGATATAAGATTTTAATTTCTGTACTTTTTTGTTATTCTGAAGGGACTTCGTCCCAGTATAAAATTATTTTCTATTCTATTTTATAACCTCTGACTGTTATTTCCGGAGATTCATTTTCAACCTGGATAAGCATTTTTCTTTTTTTCTTCAGTTTCCAATTATCATATTCTTTCAAACTTCATATTTAGCCAGTTTTTATAGTTACTGTCAATAAAAGAGGGTTGTGTTTTTTTTAATTAACCATATTAAAGGTACTTAAAAAAAAGACGAATAAGAACATTGGAATTTAAGCCGTGTAAAGTGACCTCAATGAAAATAAAACCTAAATGATATAAAAGACCACTTAATTATACTATCACCGAATTCAATCAAAATCGTCAGAGATGTTTTTGAGAAAATTGTAAAAATGTGTTTCACGGTTGATATAAAGTGGCACTTCCAGTTAGCATATTTTAAGGAAAGAGTTGCTGTAACATCTAAGGCATATACTATCTTAAATACATAATATCAGTTTCGTATGAATTTTCGTTTTTGAGTTAGACTGTTCACCCAAAGACCATTTTGCGGGACTTGGCTATTTGGACTCAGGCTACCTCAAAACATGTATTTCCTTTGAAAACTCAGATTCGAAAATTTTTACGATCACCGTACTTACCCTTAATATATATGTCATATATAGGTAAGTGAAAGTGAAAAAAAAATACAGTGAAACAGTGGAAAATGCCTTAAAAAAAAAACGGAATGAATTTTTCGGATGAAACTGGAGCTAACAAACTAACTACTCATCTATCATAACTACTAATCGCTGATTTTGTTAAAGCCATTAAAGTGAGTTTCTGGATTATCTATATTTTGCTAATGTTTATTGGTTGTCTGATTTCGTACCAATCAATCCAATCGAGGAGAAAAAAATACTGGATACTCAGATTGCTGTAGGTACCAGTATTTTGACCTACCAGACTCACTATTTCTCTTAGCTTCGTCCAAAAAAATTACATAGTTCATTGTTAATGAACAAAAACAATTTTTTATTTTAAACTGCAGGTTCGGAGCTCAAAAAATCGTTTTATGACTTTCCTCTGAGATTTCTGTTGCTTATAATTTATTTATTCCCCTTCGGCCAAGCTTGATATAATCAACTGAAGAATTGATAAAATTTCATTAAACTGGTTTTTTGTAGGGAATTAATCGCGAATTCCGCAAATCATGACGGAAAATTCTTCAGTTAATTTAGAGGAATTGAATATTAATTGGGAAATACGTGACTGTTCTTTTTTCAATTACTGACATTCCTCTTTGGGATAACACGTATATTTGTTTAATCCATTGCAAATATTAGTAGAGTGAAGTCAGACAAAGTAATATACGAATAATCGATATTTTAATAATACAAAAAAATCTAAAATAAATTAAAATGGTTTCAATTGTCATCTTTTAAATAAAAACCATTCGCATGCATTAAAATGTGCTCTAAATCAAAAGCGAATGCGCGTTGAACGATGTTATTTTTTACACATCCTCTTTTGACACATTCATAGGCCTAACTGATTAAGACAATGTGAAAACAAAATATCAAACTGAAAAAACTAAGGCTGAGTAAAGGAAATTGAATAAACATTAGAAGTAAACGGCTGGTTTTAAACTGAGCCAGAAACGGATAAAACAAAAAAAAAAAAAACTAAGGTGTGTGCTAAAGACTACTCGATGGGAGTGAAAATATCAACATGGCAACATTAATAATATGAAATATACATTATAAATAATAGCACATTATAAAAAGGATGAAATGTTGAATATTACCCTAGCTTATTGTCACCAGGTCCGAATTTTAGTTTCTGAGATATTGTAATCCATATCTTCCATAAAGCTTGTTACCATTTGGTTTCGACACTATTTTTCCATTTCGCTTCTCTAGCAAATATAAAATTTTAAATAATAACCTATTACACAGAGGATGAAATGCTGAACGATTCCCTTGCTTACATTATGCAAATCCGATTTTAGTTTTTGAAATATTTTAATTCTTATGTAAAAATATTTCAATTAGTCGACACCAGTCGAATTTACCCGAGCGTTACACATCGGAAATCTGACGGCTCAATCTAATTCACTCTCCATAAAAAAGTGCAAAAGCGTGCCTAAAGAAGTGTTCCCTTCAAAAACAGAAACTGTTAAATTGGAACTTTTTATAAAAGCGTCCTAAAAATTTCAATACCCCTGGTTTTAATATATTTTGAAAAACTAAATAAATACATAGATAATATTTAATTATTTATTTTATGAATTTATATTTCATTTGACTGCAGTTTATTTTTCAGCATATTATCAATATTGAAAAGTTTTAAATGCTTAACTTTTTAATAGATTTTTTCTCATTACAAAGAAACAATTTTCAGTTCGACTATTCAAATTTAAGAAAAACGTTTTGAGTTTGATTTTTAACTTATTAAATATAAATTTAGAACTTTATAATTTATTAAAAATATTTATGATGAACAACCTTCTTTAGGTTATTCATATGTTGATGAGATTTTTTAATAATCATTATATTTAATCTGCATATGGTTATTTTTTTATAAAAACCCTTTTTTTAATCTCACAACCTTTTATTACAATTTTAAAACATTTTTACAATATTTAAAAATTCATATTTTTTACGTTTTGGCTCCAAGAGCCATTTTCAAAAATTCTTTTTCTTTAAAAAACAAAACATTAGACATTATGAAAACATCATTACTACAAATTTCTTAAAATATATCGGTATATAGAATACTACTCTATAGTAGTATTATATAATCTATTATTATATAACCTATAACCTTATAGGATTATATAATCTCTATTTATTATATAATAATACGCTTTATTTTATCTTTATTTTTCTCCTGAAACTCTACAAAATTTCTCTTCTTTTCACATTTTATAAAAAACTTGATCCTGTAATTTAACATTTCTTTTTAATGTAACAATTGAAAAACAAACTAAAAAAAAAAAACAAAAAAAAAAACTCAATTTCATTTTACAAACAAAAATTAAATATAATAACTATTAAAAATAATTATCATAAAATTTTATGATTTTTTTTTTTATCTGTTGTCAACTAAACCAAAATTATTCTAGACATTAATCAGAAAAATCTTTTTCAATTATAACTATCATCAAAAGGAGCAAACTATGTTTTAGATCGGATCGAGAATTCAAAGAAGCTATAATATTTCGTGCAATCCTAGATTGTGTCCTGGCGTTTCAAAATTAAACTGTGGATATTGTTATGAAATTAATTGTAATTTTGAAGAGATGTACCTTGTAACAACGGAATAAAGAACTAGACTGTAAAGAATATTACAAGTAAAATAATAAATATGTATGCTGTAAATAAATGTTAAAAACTGAAATGGAAATAGCTCTCTATTTCTGTCTCTACAGACTAAAGAAGCACAGCTAGCAATTTATTATGCTATCAATTGGAATGTTTTGTGGAAAACGGAGAACACTATACAGTGTGAATTGTTGCTCGCTAGTGATTATATTGCATGATGTTATTCACATTATAATATTACTCCTCCACAGTCAGTATTACTGCATAATGAGTCTAGGAGTAAATATTATTCGATTTTTTTTTTTTTTTTAATTTTTTATTGAAAAATATTACAATCTGCCTCTAGGACATTCATAATAGAGTTCACAGATCACATTCACACTCTATGTACAATAAATAAAATAAATTATACAGAAAAATAATATATATACAATAAATACGAATAAAATAACCTAAAAATAAATAAATAATTTTTAAAATTCTCCTCAAACTGACAAAATATAAAACATATATATCGTTATTGACAATTACGCAAACGAAAATTAATCACTAAAGACAATTATATAAAACAAAATATTGTATTAAGTCATGTAAATTATTGCTAGATGTAAGATCTATGTCTAATTCAAACAGAAAAATCCTTCAGCTATTTTTATCGAGTCCAGACGGTCTTTCTGTAAATAACTTCTGAATAAAAAGTTTCACAGGAAAATAGCACTTGGTGAAAGAGACCGATCAAGAAGCCGTAAAGGCTTGCCAATACGTGACTGTAGAAACTCTACGATTGGATGTGAATTTCCAATCCCAAGTATAAATTGGGTTCTCAACCACTTCCCAAGCTTATGATTTAAACAAATAAAAAAATTTCTAGTTACAAACTTCATGTAAAAATATGATGTTGATTAAAATCATTAAATTAAAAGATATACATATATTAATTAAAATATTGTTTATTCCCATACATTTTATGAATGATCTTTAACACGTGAGATACTAAGGTAATTTTTGCAGCAGTATTCAAAGTCACAATACATAAAAATATAACAAACACACAAATGTCAATTTCTATTAATATCAACATTATAATAAAGGGAGAAAAAAATGGTTTATTATTCCGATATTTCAAACTGTCGTTAAGATATGACTTTGATTGCACATGAATTTACATTAAAAGGTTGTTAAAAATTTGATAACAAACAGAAAAACCCAATAGTAGTAAGTTCAAAAGGTGTAAGAGTCTATGGTTATAGTCAGAATAGAAAAGAAAAAAAATGCATGTAAGAAATGATACCTGAAAAGTAAAATAATAAATTTAAAAAAAAGAAGGTAAATAAAGGAACAATAAATAATGCTTTCAGAGATAAATTTCTTATATTCATTTTCTGGGCATGTGCTTACACTGAGCAGCTGGATATTCATTATAATGTAAAAGAAAATATATTGCGATTGTGTTACTTATTAAGCTTAAATAAGTCACATAAACAAATATGGACCACTGCAAAATATATATATATTTTCAGACTTGACATCTGAGTCAAGTACCGAGAACATAAGTAGCCGCGTAAAAAATAATATTTGAAGAGGTGACATTAGAATGCAAGAGCAACACCAAAGTTCATATACCATAACCAGAGGTGGGCAAATGCTACACTGAGTACTGAGTACCAAGTATTTTGCTCAACTACTGACCTTTTATTAAGTACTAAAGAATTTAATTACTAGTTTATTTGATGTCAAACGATTAACTGAAGTAGTGATTGAATTCCTGAAGAGTGATTTTGCACTCAGAGTAGCATTTGCCCACCTTTGGTTATGGTATATGAACTTTGGTTCATATGAACTCTTGTAGTCTAATGTCTTCTCTTCAAATATTTTTAGATACGCGGCTTCTTCTGTTCACAGTACTTGACTCAAATGTCAAGTATAAAAAAATATATTTTTTTTAAGTGGTCCAATTTTGTTTATGTAGCTGATCTAAGCTTAATACTTAAACAATCACTATCTATATTTTCAGGCATCATTTAAACATCATTTTGTACATGCATTTTTTTTCATTTAGAGTAAATAAAATTTAAAAGAAAAATAATTATAGTTTGTGGTATCTGATAAATTTTACTATGGATCGATTTGCCAAAATTACATTTTTACCAGCCCTAAACAATACAGATTTCAGTCTGTATAAAAAATTAAAGCACTCAATTGTTCTAGATAATCAAATCCTCAACAAGCAGGAGATACTTTTTTTTTGTTCCAATCTCAATCTGTTTCTATCCTTTTGTTTATCTTTAAAATTTATGACAATCGATACGTTTGTGTCTTTTAATTTTAGCAATAAATTATTCTCTAATTTATTTATTTTTAAATTTCATTTCTGAGTTCCTGTGTGTCCTAGAGTGTGTTAAATGGAAATGGAATTGTGAGTTAATGATGTGTGTGTAAAGATCTAAGCATAAAAAGAATATGGTTAGGTAAAAATTAAGAAAAAATGTTCTTATGTTTTGTACCAAACGGATTATGGGTAGGTATGCTGTGGATGTCTCAACCCTGTACAATCGAAAGTACAACACCTGGTCTTTGGTTGATGCATTGGTATCCAACCGTCTGATTTGAGAGCAATGGTCTTGATCAGTCAGATAAAGTATAAAGAATTTTATGTAAAATACATCCCTTTTCTAAAAGAGGAATTTCGCGACACAGTCGGAGAGGAAGTTCACTGTGAGAGACCCCTGGTTTGGATCTCCCAGAACTCTTTTAAGTTCCCAGAAGATCTGAGAGTCGATAATGGAAAGATTGCGATATTTGCCAAGAAACTCTGAATTCTGGACTGATAATATATATATATTTTTCTCTAATCTCCATTTGTTTCTATTATTTGGTTTATTTTTATAAATTACTTTGATTGATATTTGGTCCTTTTTTTTAAATTTTAGCAATAGAACATTCTTTTATTTATTTTAATTTCTGAGAGCAGAATTGTGTAAAAATATATCAAAAAAGAAACAAGATAATTAAGAAACAAAAGTATGTTTGTTATTTCAGTAATACATTGATAGGTGTATGTCACAACCCTATATAGTAGGGCAGTAATACATATAAATGATGAATTTCTTTCTAGTTAGCACATCTTCATCTAACAGTACTAATCCATAAGAATACCCAGGTACTGCTATTTCATCATCCGTTTAAATATTTTGTGTACCGGTTATATTTCTAATGGCACAATCTATAGTTATTAATATTTATACGGGCATTAAAATTTAATCATAAAATCTTCTATAACATGTATAAAGTATGATTAGCCTGGAGTCGAACTGAATACTTTTTTTTTTTTTTACCATGGATATCAAATTTTTTCAGTAAAAAGGGATTTAATCTTTGGCATCCATTTAGAAGCTCAGGGCAGATTTCAGAGGATTTTTGTTATTTCCTTTTTGAGGGAGAAGAGTGGAGATTAAGCGATAGTATTGAGTAGGGTCCACCTGTAGCTAATCCACCTGAAACGGGCATTACTAATGTCCTTACCGTAATCTGCAAACAGGATCTCAAGGCCACTCAGCATGTTATTGAGTTAGCAGTTCTCAAAGTGAACCCGGGGTCGGGTCCCTTTTATTGCTGGGATGCGAGGATCCCGCCCTAACTTCCTCTAAACTCCTATCTCATTAACTCTCATTTGGATTTATAGCATTAGCAGAAATTAGGTGATTACTACTTGCCTTTACCCTTTGGAGTTGAAGACTTTGGTTCAACTGTGAAACAGGAATTTCTGAAGTCGTGATCCATAACTCTGTCGGTATTAGTAAATGAAATATTTATAAAACATAGAAAAGTATATCTATCTCTAACGTGTTTGGTATTTTAAATAGCATCCATTTCTTTATCATATATTTTATTATTTATAACGCTGATTGATTATTATTTATAGAATAATAATTATGATATGTACCGTGTCATTTTAAATTAATAAGGATGTCATCTTTAAAGTCAACCACATTTGCGACATACATCAAACGGCATAAGGACCTATTTCCAGCACACTTTGTCATTTAAAACTAGAGCAGTCAGATAACGCTTACTAAATTTACAAAACTAGTAGGATAATCGTACCAGTGATGGGCATGGCTAATGAAAGTTTTTCCTTTTTTTGGCTTATGCTGCCGTAATTATTATAGTTGTTAACTTCTCCGTCGGACATTTAGAATCTCTAGGGTCTTTTTTTTCTATTTAGAACAATAAAATTGAAAACATATTCAGTAATACAGATTTAATCTTTATTTAAAAAAAAAACACCTTTTTACTGTAGTGATGGACATCCCAAACTTCAATTCAATGGACAGAAGGTCGGTTCCAGTAATGGACATACCTCAGAAAAATTCTAAATTTTTTTTAACGATAAAGATAAAAATAATGTAAATGCTCAACTTTCTCTTAGCAAAACTGTTAATAGGAAGGTATGAAACACACTGATTTCAAGAGCACCATAAAACAACAATGATAGGTATTTTAAAATTTTCTTTTGGGAACTTTGTTCATACAGTTGTCAATAGAGGGTGGTTGTGCCAAAGAGTGGTTTTAAAATTCTCCGCGTTACGGCGAGTGGTGAGGGCAGATCTTAAAGATAATACTTGAGCCTTGTGAGCATCTGGTTGGCTCGGCCCATTTCTTGATCAGCAGTCAGGTAACAGTGATGTAAGCTGGCATATAGACGGCAAGCTATTTTTCGCACAATCATTAACCTACCGATCCATTGAGATACAGTCCACTGCTTAAAATTGGAACCGAATGTTTAGTCATCTTTTCTAATTATGGCAAAATAACTCTCATGAGTTTCAATTAGGCAACATTCTAAATTTTAGACAACATTTTAATTTTAAGTAGTGGACTGTATCTCAATGAATTTTAGGTTAATGATTGTGCGAAAAATAGCTTACCGTCTATATGACAGCTTACATCTTTGTTACCTGGAGGGCCCTACGCCGTGACCGGTGGTGCTATCTCCCTGACAGCTGATGAAGAAGTGGGCGGAGCCAACCAGGCTCTCACAAGGCTTAAGTATTATCTTTTATCTTTTAGATCTGCTCCCACCACTCGCTACATTAGCATTGTCTACATCCAACCTGTTCCATCCAAGTCCAACCTTTCCATAACTGGTGCGTTCATCCTATTTACTTTGGAAAATACGATTAAATCACAACACATAGCAATTACCCTTCGACGAGACATGTTTCCACCAGTTTATATCTGCGACATCCAAATTTCTCACACAGGCACTGTACGCTACCTTACACTAATATTCGTCAGAAGAATGACCTGGGGCCCACAGGTCAAAATAAAAAGAAAAACCATGAACAAGCTATACTATACTCAATTTTTCCCAATCAACATACCTATTCAAACCCACATGGACATACGCCTCACAGATATTCGGTTCAGGAAAAAAAGAGGCATTTACAAAAACTACAATCTTTCCAACTCAAAATTTTAAGACTAATAACATCAGCTCCCTGGTGCGTAAAAAACTTAAATACCGATTTACAACAACCAACTATTGACCAACAAATAGATAGATAGATAAATAGAAAATAACTTTATTCTGGGACACAGTCTCTTGAGAATAACAAAATAGAACAAAATTAAAAGATTACATCTGGCCAAAATAATATCAATGGAAAAAAGAAATAATGTAAAGAAAATATAAGGTAAACATTCTATATAAAAAAAAAACGAAACTATATGCAAAACAATTGACACTATGACAAGATACTTAAAGCTATTTGCACTGATAGACCAGTTTATACTTTTAAGAAAACAATAAAGAATACAAAAATAAAAATATATTAAATTACTTGTTAAAATAAGCTTTGTGTTTCTGTTGAGAGAACAGAAAGCTGAATCTGACAATATTAAGTGCCTGATTAATATATAAATACATTATCATTTAGCATTCATGTTTGACAATGAATGGTATGAAATAAATGTATGTTGTCGAATGGTTAGCCAATATCTGACTGTTTTTGGGATAGGAATTGGAATAGGAGGGTTTCGAATGTGCATATGGATGGAGAATGTCAAATTTTGATAGGGAGGGAATTCCAAAAATTGACAGAGCGAGCAATAAAGGAGTTTTGGAATGAAGCAGATCTGTGAGAAGGCATGTAAAGGTTAGCAGGTCGATATCTTGTGGACAGGGAATTGACTGAGGAATTGAACTGGAGAAGGTTGTAGGCGTAAGAAGGACGATGGTTGTTGATGATTTGGTAGAGGAATGTACCTAGGAAATATTGTCTTCGGAAGGAGGGGAAAAGCCACTTTTTTTTTTTTTTTAAATCTATTTATTGAATAATAATACAATCAGCCACTGCTGGAGGGCTATAAGCATTAGGGCTAAAAGTTCTCATTCATACAATATATACAAATAATAAAGAAATAAATATAAATATAAGAAGTAAATAAATAATACTGATGAAGAAGGTAAAAAAAAAAAAAAAATAAAAAAAAAAAAAAAAAAAAATAAAATAAAAACTTCTAAACACAATCATAACTATATACAATATATACATTTGCCCAAGAATCTCCGAGCCAGGCTTTTACCTCCACACGCGGAAGGCAAAGCAAGACTCCGGAAGATCCCAGTGCCACTTTTCCAGTCGCATCACTAGTATTAGAAGCCAGTGGAGACTGAAAGAGGGCACTACAGCCACAGACGCTCAGGACATGAGTGGAGAAGCTGGCCATTGCCAGGACTCCAAAGGCATATTTACAAAAGAACTCGAGGCCACTGCCGTTTCAACCTTCGAGGGGGATGGTATGGATGCTCGGAGCTGGATAGGGATTGCGCTAGAGGATTGGGATGATGAATGAGGTTCTGGTGAAAGTTGGAGAATCTGGATGGGATGATGTCATGGACATATGGGATGTTAAGGTCATGGTGTAGGGTCTTGTTCGTGACATAATATGGAGCATTGACTATTGTTCGAAGGACTTTGGACTGGAAGGATTGGATGCGTTTGATATTCGATGATTTAGTTGTCCCCCACAGTTCAAGTCCGTAGGTCCAGATAGGTTTCAGTATGGTCTTGTAGATTAATAATTTGTTTTCTGTTGAGAGATGAGATCTTCTGTTTAGTAGTCTATATAGCTGACCAAATCGTCGGTTAAGCTCTTGTCTTTTAAGTCTGTATGTGGGTTCCAAGTCAGTCTTTTGTCCAGAAGGAAGCCAAGGTATCGGACTGTGTCTGAGTAGGGAAGAGGAATTGAATTAAAAAGGATTGGCGGACAGGATCTGCGTCGAAGAGTGAAAGTTACATACTTGCATTTTGATTCATTAATTTTGATGCGCCAGTTGTTGCACCACTGCTCAATGAAGGAAATGTGTCTTTGCAGGTTCTGGGACGCTATTAGAGGATCCGAGTGGGAGGATAGGATGGCAGTATCATCAGCAAATGTTGCTAGGAAGGTATCAGGACTTGAAGGGATGTCAGCGGTGAAAAGGATATAGAGAACTGGGCCCAAGACACTGCCTTGTGGAACACCAGCCTCAATTGGATAATGTTTGGAGAGTTCAGTAAAAGCCACTTTAACTCAGCGTAGTGGTGAGAGACATGGGAGTATCTTGGGGCATTCTACGAACTATTTACTCCAGATTTCATAGTAAACTAATTACTTTCTGGAATTCTGGAGTATTACTTCGATAATTTGTCGATAGTTTTTAATAAAAACAGTCATTCATAAGTTTTCATACCTGCATTGTGTTAGAGATGGCTTCCCTGTCAGAGAGTATCTCATGGAGCGGCCTGGTTCCAAGTACGTTTCGTAGCGTAGTCTGAGCGAGGAGCCTGGTGGAGTGGTGTGCATTGGCCACGTTGGCCACCGAGACCGTCGCGTTGGAGACCCTGTAATAGACTACAGCGTCTACGGAGACGGTCACGCTGTCCTTGGTTAATACCTGGGAGATAAAAAAATAAAATGAGATATGGTATATTTTCTCGAATCGGTTCATGCTTGTTTACTGTTGCACATGCATTAACAAAGATGAATAGAAAATTAGATAAACAATTATCAAGATCTTGGGAAAATACCATGCCTCATGCGATGACAATATCGATATATCCAGGAATAATAGTAAAGATTTACAAATGATTAAACTGAAAACATGCCAATAATGAATTAATAATTACATCTAATGACATGAAATTTTAATGATCCAACACAAAATGCATGTATAGTATTAATCTATACAAATATTACTACAAGTATATCGCAAAATTCTATTTATTTCTTTTTTTCTGTCGGCTTTGACTAAAATGTGGAAAATGAGTTAGGTAGCTTTAGAGAGTAAACCGTTCACCACTATGCTCCCATAACCATAGGGACCAATATTGAAAATTATTGGGTGCCCAAATATAGAATCTTAGGATGGGGGGGGGCTGAGAGGGTTGGGATATTTTTTGGAATATATTCTATATCCTTATATTCAATATGTAATATATGCCTATATGAAAAATTACCATATCAGGCAGGTAGTGAATGGTTTTAAGCTCTTCCTGATGACAAAAAAGTGTTACCTTACACAAAATACTTTAAACTAAAACAGTACAGCATTTCAATAGATGATTCCTTCTACTGTTTAGGGGAGTTTATGAATCCACAATAGAACAACGTTAAACAAAGTCTACAATACCTGCTAGTAGACAATTGCAGTTCCTTTTAATTTGATTGTAATGTACATGATCAGTATGTTCATGAAGTTCATACTATAATAATTTATATTATAACAAGAGGAGGAGGGGAGAGTATTAGCCCCCACCACTTCAGCATAACCACTTTTGCTACATATTTTTGTCTTTATATATTGATATAAAAATAGAAAGGGACTAATTTTTCCAACAAGTTTCTTATTTTTCAAAGCTGAAAATTCTTATAAGCTGTATTTATATTAATATATTTTACCTAACTCTCTTTATTTTATTAACATGTTTTTAGTGATGGCAGTATTTTTGCTTTTTTTTTTTGTTCTTTTTGAGTTTTAATTATCAAATCTTTTCCCATGTTTCTCCTTTTTTGATTTCTATTGTGAAACGGTGTTTTTTTAAAGTACTGGGGCGTATTTTATTTCTCTTTTTCGAAGGATCTAAAAATACCTAAAAAACTAAATCTATTTTTTTTATTCCCTCATGTTTTTTAATGGCTTAGAGTGAATTAATTACATTCCCGTACCGCTTGCTGCCAACGTAGTGGTGTTGAGGATAGAAGCTACTAAAGTGAGTATTGTATGAGTACTGAAAAGGGGCACCGTGTAATATTTTAATTTACATATACAAAGCGGGACGGACCGAAACGAAGACACTACACTTCTTATTCTCAAAATTTATTTCTAGCTTATTATGGTTAAAGGTTGACAATAAGTCTAATTATAATTATATAATAATATAAATTTGCAATAAGGCATGTATAATATACAACTTTAAAGAAATTAAAAATTTGCCCAAACATTGGTTTCGTTCAGTTATAATGATAAAATTTGAACTACTGAATACATGCAAATCACAGTTATAAAAGTTGAGCAACGAGTTGTACAATTAAATGAACAGTTATATAATTTGTAAAATGGGGGCTGACACGCTGCTTGACGGACAGGTGGATTTCTACTAAGAATCATTTAGTCTGCAAATGAGTTTTTCGTTCTTTCCAGGTCTAAAGTATAATTTTAAATTAGATGATCTTACATAAAATAATATATTATTAAAAAACTAATGCAACTACATACTAACATATATATATAATTTAAAATTTATTAAACTATAAAATTATTTGCATGCATGTAACAATAAAAATGCAGTCTACAGGAGATTGTGGAATAAAAGATATTTCAACAGTTGGAATAAACAAAATTTATATTACTTGATAAATTTTAAATTTATTAATTTTAAATAATACCTTTAGTAGATCTGGTTAGTCAAATAGCTTCTAAAATTAAATTATGAATAAACGTTTGAGGCTGAGTATAAGAATGGTAGTATAGATAACCAGTTTGCTTTTTTTTAAGAAAATGAAGATTTTGTATACATTTTTTAGATATGTGTGTATGTTACGCATATATTATTTAAGAATTTAGAATTTACTTTAATATACATGTGTAACATTCACATATAATAAACGTAAAGGAAGGAGATGGTCCGGGGTTGCGGTCATAAAAAAGGCTAAATAGGGGTAAAACTATTTTATTGAAAGCCAACGTTTCGACCCGACTTTGCAGGTCTTCATCAGGGAGGTGTGTTCCTCTAGGAGTTTCACTTAGAAACGTTGGCTTTCAATAAAATAGTTTACCACTATTTAGCCTTTTTTATGACCGCAACCCCGGACCATCTCCTTCCTTTATAATGTAACGGTCAACTATTAAATATTCAATAATAAACTTATGTTTGCCAAACATTCTATATTCTAAACAAAAATCAAAACTGACTTTATCTACAATCATTCTAATTCCTTCATTTATAAAATATTATAAAACGAAGACTGTTGATACTATGTTCTCTATTTGAAATGTTGATCACTATTTCAAAATTCAAAGAAATATATATGGCTTGCAATTTGTATATTTATATAATATTATACATTTATATTTAACAAAATATATAATAAATTATTTCGGTAAAATACATTATGATTTAATAAGATGTTTTGTTAACTGATTTAACGACAAATCAGTAATGATCAACAAAATAATAAATAAAATATGGAAAAAGAAATGTCCGAAAAAAAATATACAAAAATTGGTTTATTTGTTGATTTACATGTTAAGTTGAAGTTTCGGGAAAATTATTCCCATCTTAAAAACTTGAAATCCCATCCAGATACTATCCATAGTATCCCCTGTAGCAGTCACCAAATTATTAGTTCTAGGAATGTTGATGATCCAGATAGTATAATTTTAATTTATTTAAAACATATTTTCAAATTACAAACCAATTGTTTGTATATCTGGATGTTTTCATTGCCGAAAATATAAAATATTATACAGCTTCGGCAAAAAAGAAGAAAAGATGAAATATGTATATTTTTTTATCTTCAGTTCGTTTATTTTTCTCTACCACTTTTCCCTGAGTTCAAAACTTAAATAAGATAAAAAGTATTTATAGTCATTTTTATTAATATTAGCACCTTTTTATAGATTCACTACAACTACTTCGTTATGTACTCCATAATGTTCTTATAACTAAATTTCACTTTTTTTTTTTGTTTTGAACTGGACAAAGTTGTAGAGAAAAAAAATAATTCTAACATATAACTGCGCGTCCGCAATTTTTTGCAACGCATTTGATTGGAAGTGTCCCATATCTATGCCCTGTATATCCAAATATGCAATGTGTAAATGATTGATGGAAGTTAGTCGACTGTCCTACATACACGGGTGATATATGATTGACAGCACTGATAAAATGCCCTGATGGTGACCCGCAAGCTTGGCATGAAACGTCTGCAATAAAAATCTTTAAAAAAAATATCTGCTAAAAATGCTGACAACCTATTACCAATAATTTATCGATGGTAAGTTTTTTAGTTAAGGATAATTTGGAGCATCTGTCAAATAACTTGGATCATAGTCCAAAGCATTTATTCCGTTTTTTTTTGTAATATATTATGGGTTTTCATGCGTCTTCAAATATAGGAATCGAAACCTTATCAAAGTATTCATCTGGCCATGAACCTTGATTAAGTGTAAAGACAATGAATACAATTTTCATTTCATCAATTTTTACGTTCCATTTCGTCGACAAATTTCAAAACATCATTGAGATGGTCCTGATTAATAAACGATGCTATTACAGGGTTTTTGTGGGATGTAAGGAGTGCAGTATCATTAGAAAATGTTTCCAGTATTATTTGGTCGTGCACTGCTAAGTCTGCTGTGAAAATATTAAAAAGCAATGGCCCTAATACACTATCTTGTGAAATTCCAGCTATAACACGTTACATACTGGGCAATTCGTTACCTACTTTTACTGCAAAGTGCCAAGTCTGTCAAATATTATTTGATTATACTTTATAAGTATTATTAAATAGTAAATAGAAAGGAGAAAATTATTGAGCTCGGAAAGCAATCCCTAATGTCATACCTTATCAAAAGATTGATTGGTGTCCAGAAAAACCACATGAAAATAATGTTTTGACTCTAAATTACTGGAAATTTAATCAGCTTATAGATAATATCGTTGATGTAATTGTTTATATAGAATAATTTTTAATAGTTAAAAAAAATAAATGAATATTATAATGGAATGATTGCGATTAGTGTTGCCCAAAATCGGTCTTGGTCTTGAACCCTGCAAGACTAATACCAAGGCCATCTAACGGTTGTGAGGCCAAGACCAAGACCAGCTAACTGTTGCAAGACAAAGACCAGGGCTGTTGAAAAAATCGATATTTTTAATAAAAATTAAGGCAAAATAGTTACCAAATGTTAATAATTAGTATAAACAATATACTTTTGCATTTAACTCCTCTAAATTTTCATTCGGGCTTAGTTAGGTTTCTTCTATCTAAAAAATTACAGTAATATCCTATAGTAATTAATCTAAGTAGATTAATAATCTAGGATATTAATATATAATAGGATATTAATGGATATTGGGTCCATTTAAAACTTCATCGTATGATTTCATAAAAAAAAAAAAAAACAGAAACAAAAAACGTAAACCCAATATTGAAATACAAACACACACGAAATCGATAGATTCTCGAAAATAAAATATACTTTACAGGATATATTACTTTATATTTTTGAATGACTTATTGAAACTGTCTACCTAAATTTTTGGAAAGCATTGGCTCGATAAATACCAATGCTAAATTCAATTCAAAACATACAAAAATATTTGTATACAAATATATACAATATATATATATACAATAAGCTAATAAGTTAACTGCAAGACTGTTGCGAGATTTGTGCAAGACCAAGAATCGTCTAGGTCTCGCATTTGGGCAACACTGGTTGCGATATTGGCCAAGAAACTCATTCTGGACTGATCATATGTATATATTTTTTCTCCAATCTCCATTTGTTTCTATTCTTTGATTTATTTTTATAAATTTACTTTGCTAGATATTTGTTTTTTGATTTTTTTTTTTTTAATTTTAGCAATAGAACATTCTTTTATTTATTTTAATTTCTTAGCGCAGCGTTGCATAAATATATAGAAACAAAAGAAAAAAGACAATTAATAAAAAAATGTATTTATGTTATGACAATAAAACATTATTAGAGTCGACTCACAATTAGAGGAAATTTAATCAACTTATAGATAATATCGTTGATATAATAATTTATATGGAATATTTTTTAATAGTTGAAAAAACAAAAATTAAATTTTGTTACTGTATATTGAGATAAAACACAATGAATAAACTCTACTAAATGTAGAGTAATTTTACAAAGAAGATATATAGGCCCCTAGTTCTCTATTTGGATCAGCTAACTCCTCCTCCCTCCCCACCAACCCTTATTGCGGCCCGAGCAGACCCATTCTTGACAGGATTGATTTCCCTCTGTTAAATGGCCACAATAAATGAAGACATTGCAACTAACAAGTTGCTAGTAACAACCAAGTAATATATTTTACTTTTTCTTTAGAAGGATGGTGAATCCTTTGAGAGCAGCCATAAGGAGCTTCAAAATTAATTTAATGCGGTCATCCTCTATCAATAGCTTCCAGAAGAACTACTCCGACTTTTCAAATAATCCGATTTGCTATAATTGGAATTCAATACCGCGAGATATTAACATAGAAATGAAAATAACCTTAATTTAGTGGATTTTCAATACGTTACAAAATAAGAAATTGGAATCAATTTCGGTTCTCAAAAATATTCAAAATTTCAAAAGAACTGTCTTAAAATGGAGGAGAACTTAGAAGAAGATATAAGTAAAATATTAGGATTGGGAACATACATCAACACTCCTTTATTTTTACTAAACGACTACACGTGTTATTCCTCTTTCCCTTCATCTCCCGAGAATTGATATTAAATGAAAATTAAATGAGGGCTTCTATTAACAAGCGGTACTACTAGTCTATCGTATTCTATAGACTGTCAGAAATCAATATATAAAATGTTTCTTTATTTCAATAAAAAAAAAATCAGATACCCTTATAGTAAATTGTTACAAATAAATCGGTTAAATCTGGAGCTCCACTAGACTTGAATAACATAAAAGAAAAAATACTAACGCTCCTTAGTTAAATACAACTAACGAAGTACAGCAAACACTAAAATAACTTACAATTAGATGAATTCAAACTTAATATCCTCCATGCGCCAATTATTTAAACCATTCAGTAGTTGCAGGGTTTAAGTTAATAAAAGAGATAAGTGCACTTTTAGGAAATAACCGATTATTATTAAAAATGAATGATTTAAGTGATGCCTGGTAAATATTTATCATTTCCATCGACACAAAATGGATATTGGGTCAATTTAAACCTTCATCGTATGATTTCATAAAAAAAAAAAAAAAAAAAAAAAAAAACAGAAACAAAAAACGTAAACCTAATATTGAAATACAAACACACACGAAATCGATAGATTCTCGAAAATAAAATATACTTTACAGGATATATTACTTTATATTTTTGAATGACTTATTGAAACTGTCTACCTAAATTTTTGGAAAGCATTGGTTCGATAAATACCAATGCTAAATTAAATTCAAAACGTTGTATACAAATATGTACAAATATCCCTTAGAATTGACATTCGGGAACATACGGTTGAATGTTGAGAAAAATTTTACTTTAATTCTTAAGTAATTATTCACTTAATTATATCAATTCCAACCTATTAAAACTCGAGAAATTGAGATTTACAAACCTCCAAAGTCTGTTCTAACTCTGTGGGTATAACCATTCTGAAGAATGGCACCCGAAGAAGAAGTCCTAACCATGAACATTGAAAACAACTCAAAACCTAAAGAAGTCACAACAAGAAAATCTTTTGCCTCAATTGCAAATTCAACCTTGACTCCAAAGAAAGACCAGGGTATTGTATTCACTGCAATTGAAAAAACATCCATCTTGAAATATATCGTAAGAGTTGGGGAACTGTAAGGTAATATAATTTTTTCTTCTAAGATCTCTAATAACCGAATCGTTTTATTTCTGTCAAACAAACAGAATGTATTAGACTTCCTTCAAGTACACAAGGGTATTACAGTCGATGGTAATTTCATTCCAGCACGCCCCCTTATTGTACATTCAAAAAGAATTGTTATATCTAATGTCCCTCCATAGCTCCCCAGTATTCTAATACAAAATAAGTTAAAAGAAATAGGTATCAAGCTATAATAGGCAGTAAATTACCTACGCGCAGGGATCAAAATACCCGGGTATGAGCTTATCCTCAGCTCCAGAAGACACGCATTTGCACAACCGGATACACTACCTACTTTACCTGCTAACTTTCTAGTGGAATTCGAAGGAGATACCTATAGGTTGTTCCTAGATGGTGACGAAGTTAGATGCTTTTTTGCCACGAAGAGGGACATATAAGCAAAAATCACTCAGCGAAGTTAAAAATCCCGATGAGGCCAATAACTTTGCCGTTTTGCCGTCAGCCGTTAACAGTTTGGTTGAAGCCCATGAAGAGCTGATGGAGAGCAGGGAAGAAAACACTCCATTTACCGCAAATGACAATAATACAAATATCTCTCAGCATCACGATTTTACAATCCTGAGTGAAGATGGCCCTGTAGCGAACCCATGCCCTGCTAAATCGGAAGATTCACAACACAGTGCAACAATATCCAATATCCAAAACACACAACAATGTATCACTAAAAATAAAACTAACCTAAGAACAGTAATCACAGAACATATGTCTGCTACTCCAACTGAGATTCCTTTCAGTATAACCTCATTAAAAACAGGAAAACTAAAAAATAAACAAACCGAGCGTATAAAACAAGAAAAAATATTGCACAAAAGTAGTGTACAGGTATCGCAAAAAATAACAGTGCTGTTTATCAATTTTTCAAATAAGCTATTACTATTGCTCTACCCGTGCAATTAATAGTGTTTGTGTTGTTAAATATTTTCGGTGGTGGTGATAAACCACACTCCAATTTGGAAACAGCCGCGGTGATTCGAGGAGCTCAGAAGCGGATCTCTACCGAGAGCCAAGTCATCGGGAAGTTCCGCTTTGGCTACTAGAAACCACGTGATAACACTATACTGAGCAGATCTGCACTAAATCAATGTACGATTAATGTTCAGTTGTGCCATCACCTGACACACACTTCACAGTCCTCTACCTAGGCGTGACTCTGGATAGGCACCTCACCTTTACTAGTCACGTCAACCAGAGGCTCAAGCTGGCTCGGAAAAAGGAGTATAGGCTTTACCATCTGCTAAAGTCGCCGCAGCTCTCGTTGAGACTAAAACTGCAAATCTACAAGGCGGTCATCAGGCCTACGCTGCTCTATGGTGCACCGTTGCTCCGCCACCTGTATAAGTCCACGCTCAAGAAACTCCAGAGTTATCAAAACTCCATCCTTCGGCGAATAGTCAGAGGTAGCACCCTGCAAAGGGCAAAGAATGTAAAGATCCGAGAGGAGCTTCAGCTCCCATCGGTGCCTGAGTTCATAGGCCGAAGACACGTCAAATTTTTCGATGGGCTGAAGGTCTGTGCTAACCCGCTTTTTCAGGAAATAGTACCGCCGCCCAGGCCTGGAAGGTGGCAAGGTAAAGTCCCCTTGGTTGATGTTCTCGCCGAGGGAAGGGGTTTGGACTCTGTAGTTCACACCCACTAACAATAGTATAAATAATAAATTAATGCAGGGCGGTCCCTCCACGCCCAGTGGTATAATAAAAGGCCTCTGGCCACAGATGCAAAGAACGCATACAGCGTGCAGAGCCCTCTTAACTTAAAATGCCCTTGGGCAATAAAAGGAAAGTTGAAAATTTATGTATATATATACATTTATATACATACTGAATTTATTCAAGAAATTCCTGGGGGGTAGGAAAAAAAAAAAAAAAAAAAAAAAAAAAAAAAAAAAAAAAAAAGATAAACCACACGAACACATCAAACAGTTATTTTACTAGCTGGCAGCAGAAGCAGGACCTCTACTGAAGACTTCTATTGCCAGATTGCCAGCTCCTTACTTAGATTGCGCCTTTACGCTGTTGGGGTCCATTCATATCACTTGGAACTAACCTTGACAGCTAAACGGGCAGCATCGCTCTGGTAAGGAGACCCCAACGTGATGGCCTCCCACGACACCCATATGGAGGCTGAGGAGGATGCGAGGGGCGAGAAAAGATCAGGAGGTGCCGAAGACCAAGAGCCACCAAAGCGACACCAGATAAAGGGCCGCGCAGAGGTCACCGTACCTGTTGGAATTCCGGTTTCAAACCGCTACGAGGCTCTTGCGCCCCAGGAACCAGATGTTACCCAACATGAAAAGATCCGATCGCCTCCACCCATCATAATCAAGCCACCTATTTCACTGACATCGCTGAGAATTCTACTAAGAGAGCTCAACATAGAGGAATACTCTTCCAATTCTTCTAAGCAAGAAACCAGATTGTACCTAGCTACTGAGGTGGATCATAACACAGCTCTCCAGGCACTTCTACGTGAGAAAAAGGTAGAATTCCACACCTTTGTCCCGCGTGGAACCAAAAGAACCCAAAAATTTGTCCTTTATGGCTTTGATGTAGATTACGACGTCAAAGACATAATCGATGAGTTAAAAAGAGTACTACCAGGCTTCAAACTCGCTAGAAGATCAACAATTCAAGCCCCGAATGGTGAAAGATATGACATTGAAGCCATTCAGATAATAGTAGATCATTTTGTAAAAATAGAAGATATACGAAACCTTGGAGCTATCAACAGGTTCAAATTTAGAGTGACCTCCTTTAAAGAAGATATTGGACCTGTACAATGTAGAAACTGCCAGGAATACGGCCACTTAATGAAATATTGTGGCCGTATATGTCATTGTGCATGGTGCGGAGATCATCTCCTGCTGGCACAATGCCCCAAGAATGTTAAACCTTATTGCTCAAACTGCAAAGGAGACCATCCAGCGTTTTCAAAAGAATGCTCCTACCGAAAGAAGATTATTGACCAACGTCGAAACCAAAAGAAGAAGAAAGAGGAGATAACCACGCCACCCCTACACGGAAACCAAGTCAACTAGTGAAGTCGGGGTTAGAATACTCAGCGGTGATTGGCGGATCAACCAGCCAATCACAGCAGCCCGCTCACCCCCATCACCATGACTTCCCCCAGAGTTCTCCCCACCCGTCTGCCACACCATTAGAAGCAGCCCAGCCGTCTAAAAAGAATGAACAATCAACGCTCATCAGGCTCGTCGAAGGAATGCTCCAGAGGTTAGACCAGATGATGGGCTTCATCACAACCCTCCTTAATACCGTGCTGAGCCAACAAAAACATGATTGAGCACCTAGTTTGCACCTACAATATCAGAGGCCTCGCACAGAAGTAGGCTGAAGTAGAGCTTTTCCTGCAGCAACACAGACCATCGGTGATGGCGCTGACTGACACATTGATGCCCCCCTCGTCTCGACTATACTTCCATGGGTACACTGTATACCGGGAGGTTTGCTCACGCGGGTCGACAGAAGGCGTTGCTATACTGGTCAGAAGAGATGTCCCTTCGAAGATCATCACGAACTCAGTGGAACCTACAGAGGGAACTCACATACTCACAGTAGACGTGCGATTTAAACATCGGTACAGGTTCACCTGTGTCTATAGGAGACCGAGGGCGGTTCTCACGTCAGTGAAATTACTACTACAACACGCCCAGGCAAGAAGTCGGTATGTTGTCCTTGGGGACTTCAATGCTCGACACACTTCCTGGCTGTGTGGTAGTAACAACCCATTGGGCACGTACATCACAAAGACCAGGCTCGCCGTCTTCTACCCGGGTGTTCACACCTTCAGGCATGCAGCCCGACCTGAGTGGACCTCTGATTGGACACCATCACGGATTGCCACGCACTACCGTATGGACCCTCAGATCACCGGCCGGTGCTATACACATTTGAAGGCAAACCCGCCACTCCACCCGCTAGCAAATATCTGCTTCATAAAGCCGATTGGAAGAGATACAGATCTTGCGTTGAGGAAACACTACCAGCAGTTACACCATGCAGAACCCGAGATGAGGTGGATAATGCTGTAAATGTCATCACCACCACCATCCAAGCCTCAGCCAAACGGAACATTCCCAAGTTTGCTCCACAGCCCAACGCCATCAGAAGACCTCCACGGCACATCCTAGTTCTGATCAGACAGCGAAACAACCTGAGGAACGTTTTCCAGCGCACTCGTAATTACAGTTTAAAACCGGCTATCAATGCGATGACCCGGCAGATAGCAAGACTCATGAGCGACTGGAAGACATCACTCTGGCACGAGCAGTTACGAAGGACCCATGACGATTACCGTCAGTTCTGGCGACTTGTCAGAACCTTCGTTAGTAAGAAAAGAAGCGTGCATCTGACATCAGGAGACGCGCTACTAACAACTGGGGAACAGGCTGAACACCTGGCGAAAAGTTATGCAGCAAGGGATGCTGAGCGAACTAGAAGCTCCCCACCGGTGCAGCAGAGATCATCACCTGGACTCACTGAGAAGCCCATATTCTGCAATTTTAACCACCTTGAGTCTGTACTACGACGTATCAAAGGAAACAAGGCGTCGGAACATGATGATATCCCGTATGTTCTACTGAAGATGCTCCCAAGGAAGGGTAAAGCATTCCTTCTGAACATCTTTAATTCATGCTTGCGGATATCTTACTTCCCTACAGTCTGGAAACATGCCATCGTTGTGCCACTACTCAAGCCGGAGAAGAAAGGAGACATGACTGACCACTATCGCCCGATCAGCCTCCTCCCGCACGTCAGCAAAGTCTTTGAGCGATTGATTCATTATCACCTCCTGAGTCACTGCAAGGAAGAGCACGTTATACCACCAGAGCAAACCAGTTTCCAACGCGGAGTCGCCTGTGAACATCATCTGGCTAAACTTCAGGCACACACCATAGAGAAGATGAATCACAACAGAGCTACGGCACTCATCTCGTTGGACTGCAGCCAGGCCTTTGACTGCGTGTCTCACGCGCTGTTACTTCGAAGACTGGAAGAGTACAGTTTCCCAGCCCCGCTATGCCGTCTGGTCAGAAGCTACCTCAATGGAAGAACTTTCGTCGTAAGAGTTGGTAATGACTATTCGAACCCAGTCGATACAACGTATGGAGTACCTCAAGGGTCTGTGTTGGGGCCATTACTGTTCGTCGTTTTCACGGCGCCAGTAGTGGCACTTAAACATCCAGAAGCGGTGGTAGCAGCCTATGCTGACGATATCGCAGTCTATGCATCCAGCCTTAACGCAGAGAGAGCTCTCATGAAAGCACAGAATGCCACAGATACCATCGTCAAGGAGCTTGAGAAGAACGGCATACAGGTAAATCCTAATAAGACAGATGCCATAGTGATGTCATTTCAGCAAGGAAAGAAGCCCCTGCCCACTCACTTCACCATTGGTGGAGTGGACCAGCGGATCTCTAACTCAGTCCTTTACCTAGGCGTGACTCTGGATAGGCACCTCACCTTTACTAGTCACGTCAACCAGAGGTTCAAGCTGGCTCCGGAAAAAGGAGTATAGGCTCTACCATCTGCTAAAGTCGGCGCAGCTCTCGTTGAGACTAAAACTGCAAATCTACAAGGCGGTCATCAGGCCTACGCTGCTCTATGGTGCACCGTTGCTCCGCCACCTGTATAAGTCCACGCTCAAGAAACTCCAGAGTTATCAAAACTCCATCCTTCGGCGAATAGTCAGAGGTACCACCCTGCAAAGGGCAAAGAATGTAAAGATCCGAGAGGAGCTTCAGCTCCCATCGGTGCCTGAGTTCATAGGCCGAAGGCACATCAAATTTTTCGATGGGCTGAAGGTCTGTGCTAACCCGCTTTTCCAGGAAATAGTACCGCCGCCCAGGCCTGGGAGGTGACAAGGTAAAGTCCCCTTGGTTGATGTTCTCGCCGAGGGAAGAGGTTTGGACTCTGTAGTTCACACCCACTAACAATAATATAAATAATAAATTAATGCAGGGCGGTCCCTCCACGCCCAGTGGTATAATAAAAGCCCTCTGGCCACAGATGCAAAGAACGCATACAGCGTGCAGAGCCCTCTTACCTTAAAATGCCCTTGGGCAATAAAAGGAAAGTTGAAAATTTATGTATATATACCTATATGTATAGGGGGTAGAAAAAAACAAAACAAAAGTATTAAAATAACGAAAACATTAGTTCCTATGGCAAAACGAAAAAAAGATATCAAGCCTACAGAAGGGATAAACAAGGAGCAGGGAGATCTTGGGGTGGTGTTTTAACCCTTGTGAGGGCTGACTCGTTCTCCGAGGAATTGAATTTAGACACACGCCTAGAAACAGTCGCAACAGTAATCAAAGGAGCTGAATCCCTGACAATTTACAACATTTACATACCATCCGCTGTCGGTTTCTCAAAGGATGACATTGAACACATTGCTAGTCAGCTACCAAGGCCGTATCTTCTTTTGGGGGATTTTAAAGCAAATAGTTTACTTTGGGGTTCCCCACTACCAGACATTGGACATAGAGAAAACAGGGTTATTAAATTTTTAGAGTTTAGCAGCATTGCTACTCTTCTTAATACCGACTCATTTACCCACTTCGGCTCAGGAAGTAATAGTCTTTCTGCCATTGACTTAAGCATCACGGACGTCAGATTGGCCCCCATATGCATCTGGAGAACTAAAACCCACTTATATGGAAGTGACCATTTCCCCATCGTTATACAGGTTAAATGGCCGTCTCTTCCACAGAATATAAAGCGACACTGGTAGTATGAGGTAGCTGATTGGGAATCTTTTCGGAAATCAATTATATTGGGCAAGGCTAATCTAGAAAGAACAGCTAATAACATAGATCTTCAGGTAGCGAATTTGAATAATATTATTTTGCAAGCAGCCTAAGACAACATTCCAATCAAGTTTTTAGATTGTAGGGCTCCTGGGAGACAATACAAGGTCCTTGATTTATTCAAGGTCGGACAATGTACTGAAATAAGTTCTGTGGTTAAAACTATATTGCAGCTGCGACATCTTGATGGCAAATTCCCATTGAGGAGGTGACCATGAGTAAGCCTCATGTACCTTATTCTGAGGCGCGTTGTAACAGTTTTCTTCCAGGATCTTCCTTTAATCTGTGAGAGTGGACAAGTTTTATTTTTTTATTTATTTTTTTTTCTTATCCCCGATTTCTTAAAGGTTTGTTTCTTACATATGGTTAACATATTCCTTTTACTATATCTTAGATACATTTTAAGGTCTTCCTGAGCCTTTCTTAGTTTTCTTTATGATTATTTCTGGACTTCAATCTGGGTGATGGGGCTCACCTCTATCATAATCTAACTTACAAATATATTTTGCCATCTCTGAGGTGATGGCGGAAATGTTATGGTATTGGATTCTGCATTTGTTAAATATTTTAAAGAATCGTAGAATTTTATTATTCTTTTGTTTAAGAATTCAGATACGGTGGGTAAATTTAAGAAGGCGTGAACTTTATCTGATTTTTGTTTTTCCAATGACGTATTTTTAGCTATTCTGATTAGAATTCCATTTTGGAATCGCTGGATTCTTTTGCTTGTATTTTCGGAAATGTGGGACAATAGAGGAGCACCATAGAGAAGAGAAGGGTGAAGAATGATTAATTTTAATCTGAGACTGAGGTTTGAGGTTATGAGAAGGTGACTAAATTTGTAGGATTTTTGTCTAACTTTTGATAGTTTTGAAGTGCAATGAGCGGTAAATTTTAGATGTCTGTCAAATTTCATTCCTAGATAGACCGAATTATTTGATATTTTGTTGTATGAATCACCAACTCGAAATTTTTTAGGTAATTTTTTCTTATTTTTTTGAAACGAAAATATTATACAATCGGTTTTTGTAGAATTTACTTGAACATTTAACAATTTAAGTTCATTTTGTATGGCATTGCAAGTTTTTTCCGCTTGTTTTAAAGCTTTTGAAGCGTTCATGCTGCAACTGTATATAGCAATGTCGTATAAATATGCCATTACAGATGCCTTCGTATAATTTTTACCAATTATGTCAGCAGTGTAAATGTTGAACAGAGTTGGTGAAAGGACTGCACCTTGAGGTACTCCACATGTCAAAGGTATTGCATTAGAGTAATTATCACCAACATTTACAGTCAGACTTCGGCCATTGAGGAACGATTTCAAAATAGAGTACAACTGTTCGGGGCATTGCAAACATTTCAGCTTTTCAATTAGAATGGAGTGGAAAACGGAATCGAAATCCTTTGAGCAGTCAATTGAGATCATCGCAGAGGCAGCGTTACGTTTCAGTGTTTGGGTAATTTGGTATTGCACCTTTGCTAAAGGATGCTCCGTGCATAGCTGAGGTCGAAATCCAGTTTGTTGGTCAGGTATTACGGAATGTTCCTGACAAAAGTCTTAGAGATATTTTAAGATTAATTTTTCCAAAACTTTTTTGGAAATACGTGGCAATAAACTTATAGGACGATAATGCTCAGGTTTATCTCCTTGTTTTCCAGGTTTTAGCAACGGATATAATATAGCAGGTTACCAAGATGCAGGAAAATATCTGAGCCTAATACAACTGTAGTATAAGTGACATAGATAAATCAAACCTTTCTTAGGAAGTAGTTTCAGTAGGATTGTTTGAATTTTATCAAGTCCAGGAGCTTTGTTCCCTTTGGTTCTTCGGAGAATACATTTCAATGTTTTAGGGGAAACAAACATGAAATTTTCTCTTTGGGTGATGAAATCATTTTGATTTGATATCATGGTGCGTTCCAAGATTTCCCTGTGGTAATATTTAGCCAACGTATCTGCTTGTTCCATTGTCGACATTAGCCTATTATCATGGTGTATTCTGACCGAATTTGTCTTTTTAATGGTTGTCTCTGTTTTCCCATAGCGACGATTTCCACTTCCACTTTATTAAATTTCTAATTTGTGTAGTCAAACTATTAACAGTCCTTTTGTAATTTGGATTTTTGGTACGGTATCACCTATTTTTCCAAGTATTTTTTAGAGCTATCAATTCTAAGATGTGATCAGGTGGAGTCCTGGGCGATGGAGAAAGAGGAGCGAAGAGTGGAATGGATGAATTCGCTGCACATGTAATTATTCCAACGAAATTATTTATAAATTCATCGATGGCATCTAACTTAGGAAGTGATGTGAGTCTGGCCTCTACTAGGGTTCGATAGAGATTCCAGTCACCACTACAGTAGTCATATTTGGTTGGAACCTTTCTATCGATCTTTTCTGCTACCTCATAAATAACCGGACGATGATCTGAAGGGAAAAAGTCTAAATCGTAACAAACTCTGAATTTATGCGGCTGACGAGTTAAAAGTAGGTCAATAGTTGATACTTTTTTTGAATTCCCAGAGTTTCGGAAAGTATGCGTCGAAGGATGGATTACAGCAAATGGCAATTTAAGGAGGTGATTACCTGCTTTGTTGTTGTTAGTGTTGTACCACTGAGTGTGTCGTGCATTGAGGTCTCCAATGATCCAATGGTTCGTCTTTTTACTACATTCTATTAAGAAACGATGAAATCCTGTAAGGGAGCTTCTAGGTCTTCTGTAAAGTCCAGTTATTGTAACCGGGTACCCGAGGTGTACCTGAATAGTAATGTGGTTAATCTTTAAATCGTTAAGAATCGTTGGTGGCGGTAGCTTTTTCCAGGCAATTCCGTGGCGGATCGCTATCATAACACCACCAAACCTTTCTCTGTTTCCATCATCCACAGTGTTATATCCAGGAATACGAATTCGGTCTGAGGATAGCCTAACATCTGTAAATACTGCAACTGAAGGTTTGATCATAGATAACAGTAATTCTACTTCTTCTTTTTTCATAATAATGCTATTAGTATTGTAATTTAAGATGGTATGATTACTAGCCACGGTGAGTTGTAAATAAAGTTATTACGGTTTGAACTAATTGCGATATTTGTGCCATGAAATTGGACATCATGTTAAAGAAGTTAGTGAACCAAGGTGGAGGTGCTGGATCTTGGTCGTTTAATCCTGTAATAACCTCTGAAAAACTTAACTGTTTGGTGGTTTGTGAGGTTTTTAACATTGTTGGTCAGGTTTTTGAGAAGGCGTGGTTTCGGTGGGAGGTTAGCGACCACCATCCTCTTCAGGTGTTCCAGGAGCTCCAATCTTTTAGGACATCGACGAAATGAGGCCACATGTTCTTCCTTGCAGTTGTTGCACTTGAATCTGTTCGCCTCTCGCCGGCAATCCTTTATATCATGGGGCCCTGAGCAGCGTACGCAGACAAGAATACGGTGGCAATGATTTTTAGTGTGACCGAACTGTTGGCATCTATACCATTGAAGGACGTCCTTGGATTTTTGGTACTTAGGAGTTTTATCGTAGATTTTCTTCATTTTATTGTAATCGCTCAGCACTGTGTTTATATAAGGCGCTGGGAATAAGGATCATGCTTCTTTTTGCAGCGGTATCAGCGAGTTCATTGATATCATATCTAGACTTGTCATAATCATAATCGTTGATTATGCTTATGCCCATCTATGCGGTTAATATTTAATAAACTTTCATAAAGGCCTCAAAAAAAACGTTTTTCTTATCTCCACTTCTATCCTATACGCTGAAGAGGTTCTAACATAATGCAAGAAGAAATGCATGGAGATGGTAATAGAGATAGATGATAAATTTCTTTATACTCTACAATTTGTCGACGACCAGGTAGTAATAGCGAATGACGATGAAGGTGCCAGACCTACATGCTAAGAATACTGCTGGAGGAATATAGAAGAGCACTTTTCTTTGTTTTTTCTTTTCTTTTTGTTTTTTAACCCCAATTTAGGTATGTTTGGTGTTTAACGCCATTTACTGTAACTGTGTTATATATTAAGGCCTTATCGGAATTGTGAATATTTATGTTATACTCTAAACAATAATTCTTAAACGTAGCAGTAAGATGATGACATATTTTTGTGATTATAAGTGTATTATTACTTCTTATTAACGAACTTACTATCTAAGATTGAAAGAAGATTCTAAGCTTTGCCACCGAACCGGAGCCGGTGCTGGAGTTAGCGTATTGAAAAGTGGAGTCTGATATAGAGGTTAATTAAGAAAAAATGGGGTCTGGAGTTTAATAAAAAAAAAACAAAGTATATGGCATTTAATATAAGAGCCTTATTCCGAGGAAGAATCCACGGATTTAAATATCTTGTTAAATGGATAACTGAGGATGGAAGCTACTCCAAAGACATGATAGAGAAAATTACAAGAGGAAGGCGAATAGTTGGGACACTAAATTCCATGTTACAGGGCAACAGGAAAGTCTTCAAACAAAAAAGATTATATCATTCCTTTTTGGAAAGCACCACCCTATACGCCTCTGAAGCGTGGCTGATCGCCAAAAAGGATAAGAGACAAGGCTACTATCATAGGAGATGGATTATTGAACAGTTGTTCGCAACATAAATATTAGGCGGAGCAGGAAATAACTAAGCTCTACAGCATAGAAACAAAAAAAATGAGATGATATGGGAAATTATAGAGAATAACGGAAGACCGATGTAGAAAATTGATCATCCTCTATCAACCGATAATCGAGAAAGAAATATTCGCAGGATATGGAGATGGCACAGCTGCCAGGGGTCTTCGAGAGGGTGACTGGCTAGATCGAAAGAAGTGGCAAGAACTTTTGGATACGATATCCAACTAAGTTCTAAAAAAATTCGTTATTAATAAATAAACTTTTATTAACAGTGACACATTCCGTCTATTTTAAGTAGTAATAAAATAAATTAACTGAATATTTTGAGTATCATTTTGATGAATATACTTAAGAAGAATGATAAATGAAAGTCAGTTCGGTTAAGTGACGTAGATATTACAGGATTTGGAGAAGATAGGGAACTGAGACGGAATCAGGAAATTACAAAGAAAATGATATAAAAAAAGAAGGAAAATGAGGGGAAAGGGAAGTATTATAAGGAAAATGCTAAAAAATAATAAGATATTTCAGAAATGAAAATACGTTTCTTTTTTACATTTCTTTTACCTTTTATAACCTCTCATTACTTCATGAAATCCTCGTCTGTACTATTTCACAGATTATGTGTATTTTTTTGTCATTTATAGTGCTTTTATTTCTACTTAGAGATGTCAGAGGTAATTTTTCCATCTCAACATTTAACAAACCTTCAGAATATTTTTGATGAATATTTATTTATAATTAGACGATTATAAAATCCAGAGTATGAAATCGATGATAAAAAAAAAATCAAAATCATATTTGATCAAAATTTTTCTAAGGAATTTTTAAAAATCATTTGATGATTTTTATTAACAGCGATTCTTTAAATATACTTATTTCTTTTTTTGCTAGTATAAGTGATAAAAATCATACCCTGATCATATTTTTTTTAAGGTAATTTTTACAATAAACAATAATGATAATTCTTGAGTAATATTTTTCTAACTCAGAAACATACTTTTTTTTTGCAAACTATGATATATTTTGAGTCTGGAGCACAAGGTGGAGAATATTGTTGTCAACTATTAGCAACAGAACATCTTTATTTCTAATAAATTCTGGATTACAAAAAAAAATATATATGTAATGCAGGTATTATTAGAAAATTTCTATATTAATAACTTACACATAGATATTAACATTTTATTTAATTTGTGTGTATCTACCCCAACACCTCCTTGACCTAATCCACACCAAACGCCGTGCCAGATTATTGTGGCAACGTACCCGACATCCTGCCGACCGCTGCTCCTATAATTATTACTGCAAAAAATTAAAACTGGAATTAGCCACCTTCAGATCACATTCCTTCAACTCCTACCTATCCTCCCTCTCTTCTCGCGACAATTCCCTTTGGAAAACCACAACCAAAATCCTAAATCCTCACAGCATTTCCCATCCCCTCCGACGAGATGATGGCTCCTGGGCAGCATCTGACGAAGATAAGGCTGAGGAGTTCGCCATTCACCTATCCAATACATTTATTTCACATCCGGAATCCCATCCTGCCCACACCGTAACAGTAGAAGAACTCCTTACATCACCAATCCCACTTTCCTTGCCCCCAAAAGCTATTCATCCTTCCGAAGTGAAATTTCAATTAAAAAAACTAATCCCCCGTAAAGCTCCTGGACATGATCTCCTTACCCCTCAAATCCTTCGACAACTTCCATCCAAAGCAGTCATATTCCTTACATATATCTACAATTGTATCCTACGCACCACCCACTTCCCTCTGCTATGGAAACACTCCACTATTATCCTTTTCCCAAAACCAGGCAAACCTCCCAATATCTCAACATCCTATAGACCAATTAGCCTACTCCCAATCCTTTCAAAAATTTTTGAAAAGATCCTTTTGAAACGAATCCTACCCATTATAGAATCCCAAAATATTCCTTCCCATCAGTTTGGTTTTCGCTCCCAACATTCTACTGTTCAACAAGGACTCCGAGTTGTTGATCATATTTCCTCAGCTCTAGAAAACAAGGAATACTGTTCGGGTGCATTTCTGGACATTGCACAGGCATTTGACCGGGTATGGCACTCCGGACTGCTCTTCAAGCTTAAAATCCATTTACCTCAGTCCTTGTACCTAGTCCTCCGATCCTACCTCTCTGACCGCTCCTTCCGAGTTCGCTGTGGAACAGAATTTTCCAATATCTACTCCGTTAAAGCCGGTGTTCCCCAAGGCAGCGTCTTGGGTCCCGTGCTTTACATCCTCTTTACTGCTGACATCCCTGTTCATCCCGATACTTTTCTTGCAACATTCGCTGACGACACCGCAATCTTATCATCCAACTCTGATCCCAACATAGCATCCTTAAATCTCCAAAACCACCTCACCTTGATTGAGCACTGGTGTAATAACTGGCGCATTAAAGTTAATGAATCTAAATGCCAACATATTACCTTTACACTCCGACGCAGTTCCTGTCCACCAGTACACTTTAATTCCATCCAGCTTCCTTACTCAGACACAGTCCGGTATCTTGGTTTTCATTTAGACCGAAGACTAACGTGGAACCCACATACTAGACTCAAAAGACAAGAACTCAACCGACGATACGGCCAGCTATACAGACTACTAAACAGAAAATCCAAACTTTCTATTGAAAACAAATTACTTATCTACAAGACAATACTGAAACCTATATGGACATACGGACTTGAACTGTGGGGGACAGCAAAAGCTTCTAACATCAAACGTATTCAATCCTTTCAATCTAAAGTCCTTCGAACAATAGTTGATGCTCCGTTCTATGTAAATAACAAAATCCTACACCATGACCTTAATATCCCATTTGTCCTAGACCTTATTCCAGAAAAATTCTCCAAATTTCACCAGAACCTTACCTATCATCCAAATCCCCTTGCACAATCTCTATCCAGCACCACCCATCCTTACAATCCTCCTCGAAGGTTGAAGCGGCAGTGGCCCAGAGACCTTCTGTAAATAAGCATCTATTGGAGTTTTGGCAATGGCCAGATCCTCCACTCAAGCCCGAGTGTGTATGATTAGGTTAGTTCTTTTGTTTATATACATTTATTTTATTTTATTGTATTTATTTTTATTTTATTTTATTGTATTTATTTTTATTTTATTTTATTGTATTTATTATTATTAAGTTTCTGTATTATTATTATTATTTTTTTTATTTATTTATTGTAAATAGAGTGTGAGTGTGTTCTCTGAACACTATTACAAATGTCCTTGATGTGACAGAATGTGATATTTCTAAATAAACAAATATAATAAAAAAAAAAAATTGTGTGTAAAAGGTGATTTTTATTTTCTGATCAAATTTTTTTTTCTCAGAATTTATTAATTATTGTTTATTTTAAACCGTATTAATTGTGAGTGATTGTTATTTTTAAACAAATCAATAAACATCAAAGATCAATTTAAATTCTCATTTATGAATCAGGAATGATTTTTAAATTAAAAATCAAATATCCCTTCGTCGTAAACCTACGGCTGCATGTCCTACAGTATCCTTTAATAGCACCCCACTTATCCCTGTTGAACAAATCCGATATCTAGGACTCCACTTGGTCAATCGTCTCACATGAAATCCTCATACTAGACTGAAACGACATGAAGCAGCTCGACGTTTCCGCTTACTCCAGCACTTACTAAACAAGCCATCTAAGCTTCCAATTTGTTACAAAAGACTCATATACATGACTATAATAAGACCTATTTGGACTTATGGAGTTGAGCTATGGGACTTCACTGAACCATCGAATTCCTCTCGTATCCAATCCCTAAAATCCGAAATCCTTCGTAAAATCCTTAATGCTCCTTACTTTGTCACAAATACAATAATCCATAAAGACCTTATTGTTCCATATGTTTCGGATTTGGGAAAGTCCAGATACCTATCCTTCCATAATAAACTTCATAACCATCCGAATCCTCTGGTTTCTAACCTTGCTTCCTCTTCAATTCCTGATAATCCTCTGAGGCGTCTGAAAAGAACATGACCCTTTGTAGACATATTATTAGGGTGCTACCAGTGCGTAGTTTCTCAGCAAACGTTTTCACGTGATCATGTTTCTGTGTACACATTTGCTTGATGTATTTATATTAATACAGTTGTAAATATCATAAATCAATATAAAAAAAATAAAATATAATAATTATTACATGATTTTAAACAATAATTATCGATTTCAAATCCTGACAGAATGATTAGAGCTATCGATGGGTGGTAAATCTACAGTCCTATTCCTACCATCATATTGATATTTACTAGATTTATTTCTTTTATTCGTGGATTTACAGTTGTAAATTGACGAATAAAAGGAAAGGGTATTATTGTTTCCGTTGAAAAAGAAAAAAAATTGAAACAATTATAAAATAATCGAGGCGGCATAGGTAGTTTAGTTTCGATTAAGTTTTGTAATCAATTTGAAATTGGTAAAATATGAGGATAATAAGTAGGGGAGAATGTTTAGCTACCACTTTCCAAAGTTTACTTTTAATCATTCTCTACTAAAAGTAAACCCTTTGGCCGTGCCTTACAACGACAAACAATTGTAAAATACTTGAGGGGACGAGTGCCACAGGAGAAGGGTTGTGTAAAATGGTATATCCGTGTCATACTTCATTCTAATGGTATAGCCGTTCTTCATTCTTGTTTACAAAGTAAAAATGAACCAGTTAATCAGTAACTTGATTTTATTGGCTGTCCTGACTATATTGGTGCACAATGCTCAACTGATATTACAAAATTTAAAAGTTTTATAATGTAGAAAATGGCCATATACAATACAATATGTAAGTTGTTATGAACTGTATCGTCGTTCAACTATGCTATGTTATGTTATGATTGTGTTTATAGTTGAAATGAATAGAGGGTAAATACGGCATTTGAGCTAGTTAAGGAGATTAACTCAAGAAGGGATCATTTAATGCACAATAATTTTATGCAAATAACGATAAGCTTATGAATTATTAGCTCGATTGCAAAAAAGCAAAACAAATCAAAATTACAAGAAAATAATTCAAGATGCAATATTTCACATCCTGAACTTATGAGTAGGGAGATGGTTTTATTTCTTCCTGAGTTTTATCTTCTTCCTGATGCCACCGCTCCCAAAGTTCTTTTAGTCACTTTTAGAATAACTAAGAACAAATTATAATAAATAATAACTAATAATAGGACTAATAACTAATAACATATAAATGGAAATTGATTGCATTATATAAAACATATGTATGTGTTCTATGTATAGCTAGCTAGTATAGGTAGGTGGATGTGTAGAGGGGTCTATTACCCTTCCTTAATCGCTTACTTTTTGTATTCCTAGGATAAAGATTTCCTATTATGCAACCCTTTAGGTTTTTAAACTTATCAAGTACTTCATGTCCGAACTGTCTTATTTTAATTAGTCGTCAAATTATTATAAAAGAAAATAATTAAAGAATTGATCATATTTGCTGAACAACAAATGACTACAAATTTTCGCTATATTTGAAAAAAAAGCTTTTTCTTATAATTTTTTAAATGCGTTCGTATGTATTTATTGACTACGCATGCTTAGCTATTTTCTTATTGGCCACACGATGTGGAATTCTTACAGACGTATATTGCTTGTGGAAGGAAAGTAGCATGGAGGGAGCCACCTCCGCGTGCGGACCATGGTGCAGTGGCAGACCACATATAGCTCCATAGCCGATCGACTTTGGCACGATATGTCAGTGTCCTATCCACCGACTCACTCAGGTTCAATAGCAGTGATAAGTATCTAGATCCACGAAATATAGCTGCTCAAGGCGCGTGAGGTCCTATATTCCTTTCGCTGGAACAGACTATCCTTGGATCAAACTTGAGGGTGGCTACTGACAACGAGGAAAAGCATATATAGATGCCCGATTAAAGCAACACGAGTAGGGTTATCATTCTACGGCATGGTCTGTGTGAGTTACCTCCAGTTGTCTGTCGGGTTGCATGTATCCGGAGGGGATCTTGGGCAGCTTAGTTTTAATGTGTGGACGATCCCTCAAGTGTTCACCACTCTCAACATTGGTTCGCTTGTATTATCTATTGCAAGCACCTAAATCCGACCGTTCGTTATTTTACATAATAATATATCCATAAATACCATTAACATATATCTATTTCACTGTCAGTAATAGGTTGATGATATTATTATGTATATGTTTTTATTATTGGAAAGTTAATTTTTGCTCATCACAGAAAATGAATTCTAATTAAAAAAAAAATCTAAACATTATTTTTCCAAATTCATTTTAATATCATCTCTGAATCCAATTACCGTAACCTTTAGCCACCCTTAACCGATACCTGTACCAAAAGCAAAAAAGAATGTGTTTGAACAAATTTTGTAAGGATTTATGAAAAAAGAGCAAGCTTTATAAATATGAGCCTATAATTAAGATTTGTTTTGCCGTTTTCTTTCATCAAATATTGTACAAAGAAGATATTAAAGGGCGGGAGTGGAGGCGTATCATCGATGAAAGAGCCATCAGCGGAGGTTGAGTAATGGCGATTAGTGAGGTCAATATCCCAAGAGTTTAATTTGCTTCGATTAATTATGCTGTCAATGGCCCATCTACTCCGTCCTGAGACCAGCCTGTTTCCGAGCTCGCAACTGTACAGCAATTCATTAGGAAACAGTTTGAGCCGAATCTGTTCAAAATCTAGAAGTGCAATATAATTACGATACGAAAGGAACAAGAGGTTCTTAATAAAACATCGTAAATAATCCACGTTTTTAGGAGAAACAGTACTCATACAGCACTTTGGAAGCACCCTTTAATTTGTTTTAATAAAACCAAATTTTACATATTTTTGGAGACAATTTTCTTTACTTTATTGTACCGCTATTTATAATTACCTAAATTAAATAGTGTTTTAGAAATACATATACATACACTTGAGTTTTTGTCATATTGTCAAAAATATTTGTACTTCCGGAGTTTACTGCGTTACTTTTTCCTGATTCAGACATTTTTATTTTAAGTTGTTGGGATATTCTTACAGGGTTATTTACACACGTCTTGTGTGAAAATTTTGAAATTTTTTGTGTGAATAGGTAATAAAACTTAGATTTAAGTAAAAAGTCTTAGACTCTACTTATCTTCCAAAACTGTAGTCTGCTTCTTTATGTACTTCTGCCTGTGCTTTTTCCCTTCACTTACTAATATATGAAATATATAGTAAAGGAAAGTATTGCGATCGTGAACATTTTTGAATCTCAGAGTCCAAATAACCAAGTCCCGCAAAATGGTCTGTGTGTGTGTTAACAGTCTAGCTCAAAAACGAAAAGTTTTACTAAAGCGAAATTTCATATTTAAGGTTTTTACATGCTAGGGATGTTACAGTAACTTTTTTGCCAAAATCGATTGACCGGAAGTGGTACTTCATATCATGGTGTAAATTGTTTTTTACAATTTTCTCGGAAACGGCTATAACAATTTTGATTTAATTCGTTATATCAGTGTAAAATTAGGCTATTTTAAATAAAATGTAGTTTTTATTCTTATTGATGTTCTCTAACAGGGCTTAAAAGGCTAATCTTTAATATTAGCTTCCTCTAAAGTACCTTTAATATGTTTTATTTGAAACAATTAACTATTTCACATTAATCTATAATATAAAAGATATTTAAATATAAAATATGAAATAATTTGATAGTTAACTATAGGAGAAATAAAAATCGTAACGAAGGATAGTTGTAATTGATCGCACCCGAAAGATTTTAACAGGCTTCCATATATAACATGAGCTTGTAATATAGACTCCGAAAATATTATATAAATATACATATGCGGTTTTCATAAATGCTATTGCTGGTATTATTTAATATTTAATTGTATAGATTACACTGATATAAATATTAAAATTTGTATATATATAAGGGTACTTATACAAATAAAAATACCCACAATGAAATATAAATAATTATAGCGCCTATTAATTTTACTTTCACTTCTCCTTTGTCTGAAAATACTTATTTCTGCTAAGAAGAAGGTGGTAAGTGAAAGTTGTGTGATGCGCGCCAGATGTTTTTTCTTCTAAAGCTTCCTTTGTAATTTATAAATACTGAATTATATAAAATACTTCCATAGTCTGTCTTACTTCTAATTAATGTTAGATACAGGATAAATAGTGTATTTCCGTCAGCTCCCCAGTTCATTTCAGAAACAGCACTGAGTATATTTATTAGTTTTAAGCAATCTGTTCCCAAACTACGTAAATGCAATGTCCATCTCAGCTGCCTGTCCAACCACATCCCATGGAAACGTACATTTTTCACGAATGTTAAAATTTCTCCTTTCAGTGATAATGATGGATTATCAAAACAATATCTATTCCTTATTATGACGGTTAGATGATAAATGAAAAAATATATCCGTCGGAGAAAGTGATGCACTGTTAAAAAGCTTATGAAATGCTAAAGTAATGGATTCTATCCTTTATATGGTTGAAAATTCAGTTAAGCAAATATAAAGCTTTCTACTGAGAGAATTAAACTTCCCATATCTCAGAGAAATTTATAGTTAATAATAAAATAAACATTTGTTTTCCATTTCATTTTAATTTTCTAGCTACTTCCACTTTAGTTTACTTTACAATGATCAATGTAAATGAGTTGCTGCATCGGGATACCCCTAGTTAAGGCACCTCACAGAAGGTCAGCACTTAGCTGATTACATTCTGCCTAGCCTTGCCCGAATACCTACTCTTCCGATTGCTATTTTTGGTCACGCTACATTGATTAGGAAATGCGTGGTACAGTTTTAGTGACGTTTGTTTGAATTAGTTAGTTGTGCTTATGTTGTGATTATAAAAAAACAAAACAAAAAAAAAAACAATAATAGTCCAGTCAAATTAGAAATGTTACCTTGCAAAAGGGCGGGCAATTAAAATAAATTTCTTTTTTATATTGTTAGGTACGCAGGCTATATGAAAAATCCAATTTTCCGCTCTTGAAAGTCTTTTGTTTTCGCTTACGTTCTCCAAAAACTATTGAAATTTCGAACTTTTTTAGGTTTACGCTAAATATCTTCTTTTTAAAGTGACATAGAAAAAAAAATGGTCATATCCAATTCCACCCATGTCTCTCACCAATACACTGAGTTAAGGTGGCTCTTCCCCTCCTTTAGAAGACAATATTTCCTAGGTACGTTCCTATATCAAATCATTAACAACCATCGTCCTTCTTACGCCTACAACCTTCTCCAATTCAAGTCCTCAGTCCATTCCCTTTCAACTAGATCTCGAACTTCTGACCTCTACATCCCTTCGCACAGATCTGCCTCATTTTAGAATTCCTTTATAGCTCGCGCTGTCAATTTCTGGAATTCTCTACCTATCAAAATTCGGCATTCCCCCTCCATATCCACATTCAAATCCCTCCTATTCCAATTCCTATCTCAAAAACAGTCAGATACTTGCTAAACTTTCGATATTATACATTTCTAGTCATCATCAAACGATAGTGCTATTCTATACTATGAACTTCACTAGGGATATTACAATATTTTCCGGCTCTTAATGCCACTGACCACATCTATTGTTTGTTTTTTTTATTCTTATTTTTATTATTATTTTTTATTGGTATATAATTAAATCTGTACCTCTAGCATTTGACAATGATGAGTCTACATATTAATCATTATTTAAAGACACTGATATTTTACATTGTCAGCTTTGTCTTTTCTTTGTTAGCAGAAACACACCTCATTTTAAAGAAGAACTCAATGTATTTTCTATTATTTTATTTTTCAAAAGAGTATAATTATAATTTTTCCTACTTTACATAGTCTTAAGTGTTTTATCATAGTTTTAAGTGTTTTGTATATAGATTTTTTTTTTTTATATAGCTTGTTTAACTAATATTTTCTTTACTTTCTCTTTTTTTATTATTGTTTTATTTTGACCAGATGTAGTATTTTAATTATGTTCTACTTTGTTATTCTAAAGGGACTTTGTCCCAGAATAAAGTTATTTTCTATTTCTAAATTGCTTAAAATTATCAAAACATCATTTTTGTACATTACATTTTTTTATAAATCACTTCATGCTGGGTTTAGAACACGTTGGATCGAACTATCGAACTTCGAAAATTTATCCGTTTAGATAACCTGAAAATCTATTAAAACACTTTGAATAATAAGTTTATAGTGAATAAACTTCATAGTGATAAATTTAGTAGACATTATAGTCCGTGGTACAGACCCCTCTTTATCAAATTATTAACATCAGCCGGAAACTTCGTCTCATCATAACCTACAAATATTTTATTTACGAAAATTCTAGGAATGGTGCGTTTTCAATCTGGAAGTCGGAAAATATTGTTTATTTAATCAGGTACAAAAAACTCGTAAATACCCATTTGGTTTCCATTGGATTGAATTACCTACTTGGATCGTAAAATAATTTAATTCATTTAATGACATTGGATAAATCCAAACTATACGTATAGTCCGTGGCACAGACATTTAATTAGGTGCTAAAAACTCCAAATCCATTTGTTTCCTACCTTGATCGTAAGATAATTTAATCACGAAATCGAAAAAAAAAGTTGGCCTCCAAAAATATTAGGCCATTTGGCCTATATAACCTTGTTATTGTGACAATTTGAGGTTGTAGGTCACGCCAAACTGCTCAATATTTTTGAAAGCCACCTTTTTTTCTCGACTTTGTACTCAAATTATCTTAAGGATTCAAGTGGAAAGCAAACATATATTTAAGAGTTTTTATTATTTAATTAAATAGACGAAGTTTCCCGACCTCCAGATTGAAAATTCCCCAATTCCAGGACTTTTCGTAAATAAAATATTTGTAGGTTAAGATGAAATGAAGCTACTTACGAAGTTTCAGTCGGATGTTAATAAATTGACAAAAAGTGGTATGTACCATGGACTATTACTAAATTTTAAACTTGAAGTTTAAAATGGTGAATCAAAATTTGTTAATTTCCAATCCATTACGAGTTTAGCATAGATTTAGTCTCACAATTATAATTAGATTTTCAAATTATAAGAAAATATAAAATTATATATTTTCAAATTATATTTCAATTAAGATTGACCATTTACTACCTGTAAAGAAGTTTTCACTTAAACAATCAGACTATTGGTGATAATATTGATGGAAAATGTAAATAACTTGAAAAACCGACGTCTATAACAACTGTGAACAAATTAATAATTCAGATTCTTAGTTGTTATTGTTGTTATTCAGATCTCTGATGAAAACTTCATATACATTTTAATACTCTCTTACGACAAGTGAAAATAAACTACATCTATGACCCTATTATTTTTTAGTGAAAACTTCTTTAGGCACGTTATGACACTTTGTTTGTGAAGAGTGAATTAGATTGAGCCGTCATATCTTCGATGTGTAACGCACTGGCAAAGCCGGCTGGTGTCGACTAATTGAGGTGTTTTTGCATATGGATTAAAATATCTCAAAAACTAAAAATCAGACCTGTATATTGTTAATGAGGGAAATGTTTATCATTTCACCCTCTTCGGAATGATTTATTATTTAACATTTATCTTAACACGAAGACGCGTTAGTCAGGCGAAAAGAAAATATAACGCCGAAAACCAAATGATAACGAGTTTTATAGAAGATATGGATTAAAACATCTCAGAAACTAAAAATCTGCATACTATAAGCGAGTGACTTGTTCAGCATTTCGTTCTCTCTATAATGAGCTAAATAATTATAAATGATTAGTAATTTATATTTCATATTATTAACATCGTCTTGTTGATGAAGATATTGGAATTTAAATGACGAATTGTTAAATATTCATAAATCGGCAGAGATATAAAATGTTATGTGGCGGCCCAATGTTTTCGAAAATCCCCACATAATACCGATTTATTTATTATTTAAGGTTATAACTCCGACTCAATACGCTGCTCCTTGAAGATATTCTGCTGTTCTACAAATTGCCTTTGCTAATTTGTAGGGTAATTGGGTAGGGTATGTAGATGTACTACCTCCAAAGTAATATTGATTTTTCAATTACCATAGTTTACATGCACTGTTACGTCTGATTATAAACAAACACTTCAATCCGAGAAAATCTTGCCGGAAGTGCTGGTAATTATGAAACTGAAATAAATTAATTTTAGCATTTTTTTTTCTACTGTATTTTCACTTAAATATACATGAGCCTGTAGTGAACCTTAATTATCATTTATAGTTTTTAAGTAATCGCGAAAACTATAATTTGTTTTAACAGATTGTATTATCAAAACCAATATTAAAAAAAAAAAAATTAAGAAATTCATTGAAGAAAATATTGAAACTAGGTTTTTAGTATTAGGGTCACTTTTGACAATAATTAAACTTTAAAAACAGCTTTAAAACATATAAAAAGTTGATTGAGGTGTGTAGAGAAAATCTATAATACGATTCGAAAAAAAAAATCATAAATATTATAATATAAAAAATTAACTTTTTTTCAGTAATGTTACAATACAATTTTTTTTTTTTTAAATTTTTTATTGAAAAATATTACAATCTGTCTCAGGGAGATTTATAATAGTGTTCACAGATCACATTCCCAATCTATGTACAATAAATAAAATAAAACAATACAATTAAGGTAGCATAGTGCGTGCGTGCATCATAAGTTGGAATGAGACAGACAGACAAACACGGGATACTAAATGTATAAACGTAAAAAGGTTGTTGAAAGTTTCGGTTCCAAGAGAAAAAAAACAAACGTTTTTTAGCGAACCAATGCATATTGAGAGTAATATATATTCGGTTGTGAGAAAACAAAATATATTTTCCCTCTATCTTTCGAGACTTTCAAGGATCCTGTTTGGATCGAATAAGCTGAAATCCAGCATATATTGTTTTTAGGCGCAATATTACCATTGAATCGTGGGTAAATTTTTTTCAAATTTCCTTCACGTCCAAGAGGTTTTTCCTTCCCTCTTCCCCAATTTTCAAAGATAAACTTGCTTTTGCAGCCTAATAAAGTTAGAGCGTTGAAATGTTTTACGGATATTTAGCACATGTTGTATACTAGACTTTTAAAGATATCAATGTTTTTCTTCCGTCCCACTATTTTATTCGTGTTTTCACCCGTTCTCTAAATTATTTTTGTACTTCTACAGCCTCTCAAAATTAAGTTCGAGGTATGAAAATTTGTGTGAGCATTTAACTTGATTCTAGAAAAAAAAATCGTGTATATTCTCATCTTCTTTTATACCTTTTCCGTAATTTTTATAAATTGAATTCCAAAAAAAAAATTATATAAAGTTCAACAACTAAACATGAAAAAGATATTTAGCAGTTCAATTGATTTTAAATTGTATTTAATCTCCTCAGGAATATTGGAATGTTCTAAAGTGACCTCCACACTGGTGCAAGAGTGTAAACAGGCTTTGGAGACACTGGCCTGCTCCAAGAGGGCGGAACTAGTGTGGGTCCCTGGTCACAAGAGAATTAAAGGCAATAAAAAAGCCTATGCTCTTGCAAGGAAAGGAGCGGAATTTCCTATTGTAGGTCCGGAACCTGCAATAGGAATATCCAAAAAGCATATGCGGAAAGAAGTCCTTGATTGGACCTGGAAAAAAGTAGGTCATGAATGGAGAGAATGCACTTGGCTTAGACAAGCAAAACAATTTATCAAAAGCCTCTCTCCCTCCAAAACAAAGTGGCTGCTGGGCCTAACTAGGAAAGAAATCCGACTCATCATCGGAGTACTAACAGGCACTAGCAGATCCAGGATTAAATTTTGGGGAGGGGGACTTCTTTCCTAAAGTTTTTTTTTCATAAAAATGACGATAATTACTTTGGAAAAAAAAAGAAACTAACTATCTATATGAAATGACGTTTAAGTGATTCCTTAAGTCCTTTTAAATGTAATTAAACGAACGCTAATACTTTAAGACATAATTTTTTAATATTTTTTTCCATAAAACATGGTTATATTTTACCATTTTGGGAGAGGCTTCAGCCCGAAAGCACTTCCCGTAGATCCGCCCGTGCTAACAGGCCACTGCAGACTTAACAAAAATTTAAAGATCTGTGGGATAGTGGATGATGAACCCTGTAATCTCTGCAGAAGGGCACCTGAAACTGCCCTTCACTCAATAACGGAATGTGACCGACTTGCGTCACTCGGATACAAAGTTCTGGTAGCAGATAGAATTCAAGTATGCAAAGCTACCTCCATAAAATGGAACAACATTGTGACAACAAAAAGGTTTGAGATAGAGTAGAGGTATAATAGAACACCAGTGGTGGTATCATCTTTGGGGTTACCAAAATTGATCAATAGACCCACTTGCTGGACTAAGTCCTCCCCACCAGTACCTGTATCTCAGGAATATACAAACTTATCTATGGTGTTCTGTCTCTCACGATTTTATATAAAAAACAAAAAAAAATCAGCTTCTGTAATCCAGTCATTTCAAACATTCTTAAAAGCTTGTAAACTTAAATACACTTCAACATAACCTGAAATAAATTTCCCTTCTTCCTCTTATCCACCTTTGAAAATGTAATACCCATTGCACGACATATTTAATAGGAAAGACATATTACCCAAAGAATGAGCAATATTTATCGGATTGTACAATACCAGTTAAACACACTATTGGCTCAATATGTCGCGGAACGTTTCGTTACAATCCACAGACGGTCACTGTATAATATTAATTATTATTATTTTAGTATTGCATCATTTCTAAGACAGAAAGAAATCAAGTGCACATATAAATGCTTTCCTCAGAATATTTCAGGAGCCTAATGTGTTATATATTTTTTTTTTTGTTCTTCCCTACCTCGCCTTTTAGGCTATACGGGATTTTCCCGGGCCGGGGGGTGAGGGCGGGGAATTTAAAATCCCCTCCGACACCGGGACGCGAACTCGTACTTTTTATATCATCTCAAATCTCTGTTATCCGGTTGCCAGGCAACTAGCGATGCTGTTACAAACGCTTTAGCCTATTCGGCCACCCCGCCCCCCTAATGTGTTATATTAAATGACATTTCTTGAAAAAAATAGATTTTCGTATCAAAGTATATGTGAAATATTCTTTTCTACATAATTCCCTTTATAGTTTTCCTATGGCTTATATTGTAGTTATTTAGAACATGAAAAGTGTTAAATTGTAATGTAAAAAAAATACAACACATTAAATTTTATTCTAGTTCTTTTTTATTTTTTGTAAAACAATAAGTTTTTAATAATGTCTTCGTTTGTGAGCTATAATCTTTCATATTACTAATTATTGATAAATTTGATTTAATAGGATTTGATAACAAAAATTAAATGAACCTATAGTAAAACAAATTTTTTTTCTAATACAACAAGTACCAAAAATAATTTATTGATTTTGTATTTTGTTTGTCTATTCACTCAAAGAATCTTTCACCAAAGATTGATGAACACGATACCTTACTAATATAACGATAATATCATACGGTATTAATCGAGCTTTTGAATAGAAGAGCAATAATATATACTAAGCAAACACTGTTACAGGGGGTTTGTTTAGCAGGGTTGCAACTGTTTGGTCAAGTTCCTTGTTGCCTTTAGCTCCGACATAGCAAATATTTTCAATGAATACATCCCCCTGTTATTACAGCTAGTAATGTCTTCGGTAGCTTATACCATTATGCAGGTGTGTTTGAAACTGTACATTTTAAAAGTGTCAACAAGAATTTATTAAAACGCTGGTAGTTATGAGTTTCCTAATTGAGATTTTGAAAGTATTTATGTAATTAAAACAAAAACAAAATTAACCATGGTCGATTATTGTTGACTGTTGGAAAATATTGTTGAAAAGGAGATGGTTGGGGATTACAGTCAATGGAAATACAAAGTAAAAATAAATTATATTTATTTTATACATTTAATTTACATATTTATATATAATAGTGCCGACGTTTCGCCTTAATGATTCATCACAGTGGCTAACCAAATATAAGTCAAATATGTGTAACCAAAGATAAATCAAAGGCATTTAGTTTCCCGTCCGATGTCCTTTTGAACGAACAGCCCTAATGAAGGCCCGAAACTTGTTGGGACAAAGAAAATAAACATACTTTTTTTTTTTTACTTCCATTTTTGTTAATTTGTTTGCTACCCTCCTTTGCCTATTAGGCTATACGGATGTTTGCAGTAGTAAGAGGTTATGGATGACTGTATAACAACCTACTACAGCAAGTCAAACATTTTACACATTTTGACATAAAGACTTAAGAACTTGAAAAAGTTTTGACCGCTGAACTCGTGTCAGTGGTGAATGCCGTCTTCTGGCGGTGGTCCTTTTCTCCTGGCTCCGTGGTTGATGCGGGATGGACCCACTACCTTCTTCCAGCTATAAATGAATTTATAGAACCGCGGGAGTTCTCCTCACTCACCAACTGAGGAAATTCATCCTCAGGACGTACATTCTCGTGGTTATCATCTATGTTGCCCTTATTCCTTCGAATTCAATACAGGTCGTGACCACGTGCTTGACAGTCTCCAGAACCTCAGAAGTGGAACATTAGGGATATTGCCCTGGGAATGAGGACGGGGAATTAAAACACTCTCCCGGGCACCGGGACGCGAACTCGTGATAATATTTTATCATTGTATCATATATTAGGCTGCCGGGCAACGGCGGTGCTGTGTACATACGTTAGCCTGTTCGGCCACCTCACTCACAGCCTTAGGGATCTATGCCCTGGGCAAAGCTGTGTAGCTTAGCTCGAAAAACACCATGGCCCGTAAGGAAATGTGAAACCACAATCGTCCAGAAGGACCCATTGTGAATCTAGTCGAGATTGTCCATTGGGGAATTATTTTATAAGAATAATCACTTTCGTAGTTGCTATCCACCGACGTAGTTGCTTTTCTTCCTCCATTTGTGGGAATTTTCCAAAAACCTCACACGAAGGTATTCTGAAACTCCTGCCAAGGATTCTTTCTTGAACTTTTGTAAAGTCTCATCTTCTCGGAGGAGGAGGTCGAGAGGTTAACGCTTCAGCTAAGACATGCTCTGCTCCATACTACGTTGTCATAAATTTTCATAATAAGGTATTACGCAACAGGGACATGCTCTTGATCTTTTTCTTGATCCCAACCTTTTTCTTTGTCGGTGTGTGAGTATCCGGTACTAGGAAAGAGGAGCATACCTCAAGATACACAGTATAACACCATTACATATCGTCATTGTTGCTCGGTATCTGAGGCTCCAGAATGCACCCCCCATACGACTGCGTCCGTTCTAGGCTTACTCACCTTACTTGCCAGATTATCTAATTGAGGAGCTATATTTAGGCCCTTCCCTAACCTTACACCAAGATTTAAGTAACCACCTCACTTGGACGTATTCTAGGACTAACGAAATCCATGTTGATAGGGTGTGTCCTATCAGTCTTGTCCTTCAAGAGGATTGCTTCCGTCTTCTCCGCAGCCATCATCGTCTTCTTCCCACCCCCACCATTTTGCTCATGGTTTGTGCATCGCTCTTGATATTCCACCCCTCTGCTGTTTAATGCAGCTACAGCAGCTAGTTCGTCAACATAGGCAGTGGCAGGGAACCGCTCACTTGCAAGCGCTCCCAGCAACTCATAAAAAACCAGTTTCCATAGAGCTGGACCAAGTACTGATCCTAGAGGACATTACCTCTCTACAGAAGCTTATACGTCGTAATAGTTGCCTCTGACTTTCACTCGCCTTTCCTGAAAATAGCTACTTACGTGGGCAATAGCTAAGTTATCTTGCAGCTGCTGAAGTAATCTGGGCCACCATAAATTATCAAAGGCACAGGATATGTCGAAAAAAAGCAACATGCCTAATCGCTCCGCCCTTTCTACATCTCTGCGGATTCTCAGCAGAGCATAGGCGGTTTCGCTACCTCTGGTGCCGTGGATGACTTTCGTAGAATGTACTCATCATTATCAAGTGGGAAGTTGTTTATCGCTGCATCCTCCATTGTAGAGAAGTATCAAATCAGCGATGTTCCATTTCCTTGGAAATTGTCGCCTATCTAGACAATCATTAAAAATTGCTAAAATTCGATATTCGATATGGGAAATACTGTCATGCAGTCCAGGAGCGCGGCCAGTCTTTTGCCTAACCACAAAGATCATCTAAGCCCCATGGTCAGCAAAAATCCGTGTCTGGCGGATATACCATGGTGATTCTCACCGAGATTCTTAGGATGGATCATCCTTGCGATGAGTCACTTCGACTTACAAATTACCTTCGTCAAATCCCTTCTAAGGTGGTAGCGTGAAAATTCATTATGCCTCAGCGCAGCAATGTGTTTTCAGAGGATTCAACATGCCTAGGGCCACCTTGTACGGAACACCCCAAGGATTTATTGATGATTCACTGAGGATGAAATTGTCATAAGACTTTCGCTTGATCAAACCTGATTTTAGTATATACTGATCATGTACTCGCCTCTCATCGCATCTACACTTCTAATACGACCGCCGGTCCTTGTAAAGATCTCACTTCGAAGCTGTTAAGTCCACCACGGGACATGTCGAGCCCTCGTCTTCCGGTGCTACAACCTGTAGTCAAGTTAGTCGGTGTTTTCTGAATCCGTAACTTCCCAGTGTTCGTCGACTATTTTGCTCTTCAGAATGCACCGGGAGACATTCCATTCACATCTTCTGATCATATTGCCATAGAAGCATTCTGGATCATCTACAAGGTGAAATGCAATCGTATTGTGGTCCGGACTTGTCTCTGATCTGAACGTCCAATGTTTGTACTTCCATTGAGTGTAAAGCTATTGTGTAAAATTTGTGCCTGAAGTTAAACAACTTCACGTCAATTTTTTCTTTAAATAATTTAGTAACTAAGAAACAAATTTTAATGCCTCAAAGTTATGGAAAATTGACTTCCCTTAACAAATTCCAAAATGGACATAGTGTTCTTTATCTTTGGGGTATATAAATGATATCGATAAAATAATAAAAAGTTTTAGGAAATATTGAAAAAAATATGAAATGAATTTCAATGAAGGAAAATGATGGAGAAAGGAAAGGATTATTGGAACATAAAATATTTACTTAGCGAACTAATAACTGCGGAGTATATTTAATTTCTAAGAGCCAAGCTATTATGATGGGCTTTCCAGATCCATTATCTCCAACTCAATAATGAGATTTTTTTTTAAATATTTGTGAATCATAACTATACATTATCAAAAATATTATACCGAAATTGAATCTGTATAAATTATGCATGTTTGAAAACAAAATATCTTAGCGAGATATTGACCATAAATGTTATCTTCGTAGAGGAATATTGAAACAAAAATGCAATACAGGTAATTAATAAAATCCACTTAACGCTTTTATAGCTAAATTTATTATCAGTACATCAAAATATTATGAACAATGTTAAAAAAAAAGATATAAAAAGTTTCTGTTTCTTTTAGTGTCTATTCTCAAGCACTCTACATTTGTTTATTATTATTTATTATAGTTATCATTTTATTTATAATGTTAATTCATTCTGTAAATTTAGAGCAAATGAATATGTATTAATCAGGGGTGCCCATCCTCCCCTCGAGGTCGATCGCGCAAGAATCTAACCCCCCTCCCTCTCCCGAGATGTTTTATGGTTCATCTTTTCTTAAAATCAGAGCAAGAAGAACTAAAATTAGAAAAATGATAGACCATACACAATTCTACTTATTGATATCCGTTCCATATTTCACCCTTACCCATAATTCTGAAAATATTCATTCCGAAAATGTATAACCTCATTAAAATGTGAGCCCCCTCAAAAATACCAAACCCGTAATAATGCGACCCCCTCAAAAATATTGATGGCGCAACTTACGCCATAAAAAAACCTTTTGGGCATCCCTGGTATTAATTATAAAATGTTTGAATATTATTTAACATTTAAAGACTTTTTTTTTCAAATTTACGACACTCGTGATACGAAAGTTTGCCTCTATCTTAAGTAGAAACTGATGTATTATACATACAAGTTTTAGAACTTTCATCCTCAGTAGAGAAGTTGAGGAATATTCATAATCCCTTAATAGTTTTCAATTATATTCTTCTTCCTGTTAAAAGCTCTATTTCCGTGGATATTAGGCACAAACCATATGAAGGTATTCCGTAGGTTAATTTATCCATTAAACCTAGAACTATTACATTCATCTAACTAAATTCATCTTTTGTAAATTCAACAGTATAGAAAAGTCTTGTATGTAAAAATAAAAATATGTTTTAAGCGAGTAATACTTTTAACTTCAAAACTTACTTTCAGAACCAATAATCTAAACGTATTTCACTGAAGGGATAAAAAATACATGCACTGCTAATCAGATATTAAATTGTTGCTACCATATACAATAAATGCAGCCTATTTATTGTCTTATGAAAATTCATCTATATTAAGCCTAGTGAAATATGTAATTAACTAATTTAAAATTTAAAACTGTGAAAAGGAAGAATTAAAACCAGATACTTAATTTAAGGATACACGAAAATAATAGTGAAAATGAAGTGGAAAGTTGAATACAGATGAAATAATTTAAGTGATGTTAAATTTATTGAGGTGCAAACAAACACGACGGTCACAAACAATCACGAAGCATATTTGAACTAACACAAAACACACAGGTGAGCGGATACTCTACAGTAAGCGAAGAGAATGTTAGAGCTTACCTCTTGCGGAGGTACATCGTATGTCCGGGTCCTCAGATCAACCCTGGCGTAGTTGTCGATACAGGGCAATATAAAGAATATTCCTGTGGGCAAACAGACAGCGGAATCAGACTTTGAAGCGAGGTACAACATGAACAGAAAAGGGAATAGAATATGTGTTTATGTCTATTTTACATTTCCAACCGCAATGTACTAGAAGCTATAGCTTTATTCGACCGGGATCGAACTTTTTGTATCATCGGCCAACACGGCCAAGGATGTTGGGATAGAACCTCAACACTTCCGTCTAAGAAACGTTGTCGGTTTGGACTCGGCATCGTCGGGTCGACTTATATCTGTTTGCGGGAAAAACGAAAGAGATCTTGATGGAATAAATGTTTTCATTTGTAAATGAATAGGTGTTATCTAAGGGATAACACAATCTTTCTGTTCTACTTTTTGTACATAAGTGCGTTAATCCCTATGAAAGATGTTTATTTAAATAATTAAGAAACAAACAATTCTGCTTTCTATGCTAATCGATTATGAGAGCGTATTTTTTTATTAAAGTAACTATTATAAGCAAGGCGAAATTTTGATACCATTAATATTTCATTAAACATTTTCGAATGCTATAAAAATTCACATTTAAGAGTTTTCGGACGTCCGTAAAATGAATATCAACTTCCAAGTTGTCCACATACAAAAGATATCTGGCAAATACAATATTTTTTTCTAAATTGGCTTGGTATCTAAAGTGAATATTTTTTTAGTAAGAAAGAAAGCCGATGTTTGTTTTTCGGACCTCATAAAACTCTTAAATACACTTTTATAGCAATCGAAAAATTAAAGTTTCCTACACGATTTTTTTTTTATAGCCTGGTGGACCCTCCTAAATTTTTTCGACTCCAAAAAAATAGTGATAACTTCACCTTGTCTCCGTTGATTCACACGGAAATTATTAGGTATGTAGGAACTTAAGTGCTACGAGAAATGGCACCAACTCTGTAAACAAATTATAAGTAAAGATGATTATAACTAATGATCATATAGCGAAATCCAAAGGTTGTGGATATGGTTTGAAAGGTAATTAATTCAGCTTTCCAACAGTTGAATGTACGTTGAATTTGAAGAAAATCTTGAGAATTCATGAATTCTTTAGTTAACGGCAGGAAAAATAATCCTCCGAGAAAATCAAGCACTAAAATTTGAAATTTTTTTTCGATTTATTGTATTTAATTGTTTTGAAGAACAATAAAATAAAATCTAATTTTTTTTATAACTAAATAAATTTGGCTTGTATAGGCCTACTTTACTGGAAGCGCCTTTTGATTTTTTTAATTAAAATACTCTATAAATCATTGAATACATAATATATCAGTCAGATTTCAATGATACGAGAAATTTCGTGAACATTCAAATAAACTTAAAGATAATCAAATAAAAAGTGTACAAAAAACATTCACTTAATGAATTATTCACAAACTAAAAAATTCATTCATCATAACTGTTTTCCAGTTTCTTTTTCCGTGAAGTATGCTATGTAAAAAATGTACAGAGCTTTGAGAAGAAGAATTTCGACAAAGTTTCATTAAAACGGTTACAACCGCTTAGGTGCTTCAGTCTGTAGCGTTACGAGTTTTTTATGCGTCATTTTGAAACAAAAGTAATGTCGATCCTCGGGTGCCCTTTGACATTCAAAACAATATTAGACAAAAAAACAAGACCAGTTGCACGATAACATCAGAGAAAACGTACGTAACGGGTGGACGGACTTTTTTTTATTCGACTACCGTATTCCACATAACTTGAAACGTAAATTTTTTATTTAATGGTCCACAATGGTTTCTTATTGAAAATGATATACCAATATGACTCCAGGAACGTCAAGTTCGATTTCTTCGAAAAAAAAAAAATACAAAACAATTGGCAATACTATACTACTTTTTACTACTAATAATACTTTTTGACTAGTTTCTCTCCATAATTTTTTTAATGGATGGATATTGATGAATCGATACACTTTTTTTTTATACTTCGTTGTATAAACGATATTAATATTTAATTCTTGCTAAGTAATTAAGTATGAATGTGTTTTTATTTACTTTTTATTTTATTTAATGTTATCTCATGTTTGATTTATTCTGTTATTCCAAGTTTTCTATTCTTTTGTTATAATTTTTTTCTTTTATTTTATATATGGTATGTTTGTGTTTCATACATCATAAATACTCAATGCCCTTATTTAAAGAAAAATGTACTTTTTTTCTCTATAAAATATTATGAATTCTTGCTGTTAAAAATCTAAGATCTACTTCTTTCAAGGATTAAAAATAAGGAAGCGATAAATATTTTTCTATATATCGAATTACGATTCGATGTTTGAAAAAATATGTAAACGATATGTTTCTAGATTTTTTTAGATATATAAATTTCTATCAATTATAAGATAGAAATTTATATATCTAAAAAAATCAAGAAACATATCGTTTACATATTTTTTCATACATAAGATTTTTTTAGATATATAAATTTCTATCTTATAATTCAATATTATTTAGGTTTTTATTACAACAATAAGAAGAATTTGTTGCTATTAGAAGTAAATGGATAATGTGAAACGTTTGAAAGTTTTTGTATTCACTAATTTTGGGGTATTTTTTGTGTATATTTGGAGTACATTTTATCAAAATTTAGTGTGGTCATAAAAATTTCACCTCAAATCAATTATTATTTTAGAAGTTTAGTAAAATCTTACCTACAATGAATACGTTATTTTTATTTAACTGTTTATGATATTTATTTAATCGATGAAGCTATCCTGTAATATTTACTCTTATGAGTTTTATCTTCTATAATTTCATCTAAATCTAATGAATGAATTTTGTTATTCTAAGCACTCCACGAATTTCATTTTTTTATAGTCATACCATAGCTACAGATTCCTGCGGAGGTGTAAATTTAAGACTATACTTTGGTAATTTAATAGTTTAATTTCTAATATAAAAACAAAATAAGTTTTCCAGTATTATTTTTAGCATAGCTAAAAGTATTAATGGTACAACCTTTTTAAAAAAAAAAAGAATAAAGAGTTATTCCTTTGTTTAAAGACTGATACGAGAACGATTGAAGAAAAAAAGAAAATATTGAATAAAGTGATAGATTGATATTGAGATTATCCTGACTGATCAAATTTATAACGGTGTTACCAGTTTACCAACTAATCAATCCAGTACAAATCAATTATCGGATTCTCTCACATGATTGCCTCTCTAAGGTCTTTTGGGGAAGACAGATCTAATTATAACAAATAGGATAGTAGTAGATACGATATCGATTACTCCAGAATTATTTATTGGTATCTTTGGTGCCTTTTAAAAACCTTTCATCTTTCCGTCATGGCCTTTTGGTAGGTTGGCATTTTTTGGTAGGTTGCAGATCCATGATCAGCATATTTTTTTTTCAATCTTAGCAAGCATTATTATATTTTCTACTCAACAAATAATAAAAAATGATTTTGTCAAATTGTTACAAGAGAAGCCCAATAAATTAATTTTCATTCTCTTTCTTTGATATCTAAAATTAATACAGCGTCGGTTTATTGCAAAAAGTCACTTTTGGCCGATTATTACCTGAAGATGCGTAGATGTTACTTTCGATCATATTTATCGATAACTCATTAAGTGCATACAAATCCTTTAAAATAGTAAACTTTTGACTTTACACAGCAAAAAGTCACTATCTGGTTCTTGATGACTTCTTTCACTGGATTAATTGATCAGATAGTTAATAAAATTAACTATGTGAGGTACGTCCAACTGACATTCTATGTACTTGAAAGATTATAAAAGTAAGTCAGTGTTTTTTCAACTATGATAATAATAATTTTAAAAAATATTTATTGAGAAATTTTACAAATGCCTTTTGGCATATTTGTAAATGTGATGTATTTGTACGTGAAAGTGTGATTGGACAAACCTCCCAGTAAAGGTACTCGTGAATCTTGACACTTCTTAATGTAGTAGATCCTGCTCCAGAGGAGTTTGAGTCTCCTTGTTGGGTTATTTGGTATTGTGACTGTTAGTAATGTTTGTACAAGTGGATTAGGACGTCCAGCTAAGGTGTCATGACAATTTTTGTAAAATTTATTAATTACGTCAATCACATGTAGTATTGGTAGGTCTTTATGAAATGATTTATTAGTAGAAGGAAAAATGAGCGATATACAGGAGAAATATAGATTTGAAGATTCGAATAGTCTGTAAGGGTGTTTTTTTGCATGAGCTCCACCCCTGAGTGGCATATGTCCATGTTGGTCTGAGTGGGATGTTGTATATAGTAAGTGTTTAGATAGTTTGTTTTTATAGTGTAACATTCGTTCTCGACAATAACATTCGTTCTCGACAATCGATAGTTAAATATCATTTTTAATGTAGTCACATGTGATTTCCAGATCAATCATCAGTCTATTGTGAGTCCCAAATATTTAGTCTCTGTATGATTTGGCAAAGAGATGCTGTAAATGTGTCAGTTGAGGGCAATCCGATCGTATAAGTGTAAATATAACCTGTTTATTTTTGTGAGCCATTTATCGGATTAGAGTCAGTCGAGAGGATGTGGAATGTCAGAAGAGTAAATAGAGAACTGGACCAAAAATGCTGCCCCGCGGAACTTCTGCACCGATTCTGCAATAGTCGGAGTGTTTTCTATCCTGGTTAACAAAGAAAAATCTATCCTCAAGATACGATCCGACGATTAAATAGTAAGTATGCGGAAAGATCTATCTAATTTTACAAAGAAGACCATCATGCCACACTTTATCAAAGGTCTGTGGGATGTCTAAGAAAGCTGTTGTGCAAAATTACTTCTTTTCCAATGCCAAACCAATAGTAATATCTGAGAGGGTGAAAAAATCATTATGTGTGTCGTGATTTCATTTCATGTAATGTTAAGTATTTTAATTAATTTTCGAAAATAGAATAAATATTTAGATTTGGAAATAATAAAAAAATCTTACTCTATTTCTGATCTTACAATATGATCTACTCTAGTTCCATATACTACTGTGTAGAGGGCTTCTAAGTAATTCTGTTCACAATCAACTCATTCCGTTAATTCGATTCTGAAAGGCCGCTGATTCAGTCATCCGAAGGGAACATTCGTCTTACTAGGTTTTTCCCTCCATCGACCCTGGCTTGTTTTGTATTCTAGTCCAACCATCCTGTTATCTAGCAGTCGCTTAAGATGGCCACATCCCCTTGACCTATCCTCTTCTACAATATTCTCCACTTGCTTTATGTCTATTCTACTACTTACAGCTTTAATGTATAAGGTATATCATTTATAATTCTTCTATGAATATTTAACTACATGAACTAATCAATAAAGCATTGAAAAATAAATAATCGAGGCTGTGTTATTAACTTTAAAATTTTAGGTTCGACCTTATTAATCTTAATACCTTACAAACAAGAATAATAAATATTTCTTTTGACCTATCACACGATAACATACGTGCTTTTCTAAAATTTATTTATTTATTTAACTTTGTTATTTAATGTCTTCTTTTAGTAATTCGAATGAAGACACTTATCTAAGAGTTTGGTAGTTTAGAATTTAAAAAAAAAATATTTTCATTAGAAAATAATACATTTTACCACACTTAAGGCACTTAATATTAAAGCTGAGTGAGGCACATTCAGACCATATATACAATACAATAAATAAAAAAATATATAAATTAAAAATAAAAAAGATAGATAAATAAATAAAATAAACAGACTTTTATAAAATACGTAACTGCAATAAAAAGACAAAAGAAATGTAACGTGAAGTAAAATAAAATAATACAAAAATTCTTAAAAGAAAAAAAAAAATAAATGTATATATGAAGAATAATAAATGTATATAGAACGATGGTTGCAGTGATCAGTGAGATATAAAAAGGCAAAAATAAATAATAATATTTATTTTAACATTTGCCGGCCTTTATTATTTATTTTTGCCTATTTATTTCTGACTGATCACACCAACCATCCTTCTCTTCATTATTCACGACAGTCAACCATCAACCTATAATAAATATAGATAAATGAATAAATATACAACACAAATAAAACTAACAGTCATACTTAACAATTTAATAGTTAAGGCACTGAACTATCCGATAAGAGTTTTACATACAAACAGAAAAAAAAGGAGTTAAACAAGATATACCGATAATGTTTTAATAAAACCAATCACTCCCTCACTGATTGAGAAAAATAAATGTGTATAACATTTTTACAATAAAGTTGTATAATTATTTTTAGATAGATTAGGTATTTTATACAAGTAATATTTCATTTTGTATTGATAAATATATTGAGTTAAATATTTTTTTTATATATAGAAAAAAAATATAAAATACAGAAAGACTACGTGACCCCTGAAACCACAAGCATCCCACCCCGCAAGATAGAAGAAATGATATTGTGAAAGAATGGAAAGACTAGAGATGATCACGATCTAGGATTGATTCGAACCTCGAAGAAAGGATTGATAGAAAAGCTACAGTAGTATTAATAGTTCTAAAAAAAAATAGATAAATATTTTGTACTCATTTTATTTTTAAAGAAATTTCTATTTTGCACCTTATACGAATAAAATTTATAAAGAGCTAAAATGTATATAAGATAATCGGATGTTAATAATTTATCATGTTTGAGTATCATTTTAATGTACAAGTATTTCTAGTGGAATGGAGAATTAAGGTGTCCTAAGTTCACAATCGAGAATTGTTGACAGAAACAACAGTGCTTTCCTCGGCTTTTCCTAGAGCGCTCCATCCGTTATCAAATTACAACCGAGGGTTTTCATTTTTGGATAAATAATTAATATTTAAGTTCAAAATAGTTAGATCTATATTTATCGTTACATTATTTATTGTATTATAAAACCAGTTTCATGGGATGATTTGGTAGACGGAAGTTAAAATAACAATATTTAAAAAAATAAACAAAGCATCTCTCGAAAAAATCTAATTGAAGAGAAGTTGGTGTTCAGTCAAAATACAAAGTTTTTACTTTTTAATTTTTTTTTTTTATCGATAAATATTAAAATCTGTTTCAGTTAAAGACAGTTCAGAGAGTACATTCACACCGTATATACAGTAACATAAATAAATAAAGTAATAACAAAACAATACATAGAAATAAAAACAAAATACAATATTATAAGGCGAGTGATAGGAAAAAAATAAATATATATACATAAGTAAGTAAAAATAAAAGTAAAATAAACATCTTAGATACAACAATATATATATACACTATTTACAATCAGCCAGAAAAACTCCAAACCTATCTTTTCCACCCACTAGGCTAGCGGAAAGCGAGGCTTAGGAGATCCCTGCGCTTCTTCCTCAACCACTTCACTGATATTTAAAACCAGCGGAGGATGAGTAAGAGCGCTACAAAATATAAAGTAATTGTTTTTATTCCTTTTGTGCTTATGAAATAATGGAACTAACTTAGGAAGTTATAAAATAAAGGTGATAAAGTGATGGAGTAAACAATAATAAAATAAATGAAACAAATTAATGAAATTAACAAAGTAATGAAATATGAAATAACGGTTTGATATTTATGATTAAACTGATTTATTTATCATTCGTTAATTAATTTAATTATAGATATAAAACCGTTATTTTATATTTAATTTATTGTTACCTTGTTAATTAATTTGTTACATTTATTTTATTATTGATTAATTTATCACGTTATTAGCTTAAGTTTATAATTTCCTAAGTTTGTCCTGTTATTTCATCAGCAAAACATTTCTACCGTTACGTTATATGTCCTAACTTTTCTACTAAAATTACAATATTCCTGGTTTGTTACTGTTACTGTATACTTCCTTCATTTATATATAATTTTTTTCTATTTTTTTTTTTCATTTCTCAATATTTATATTATATGTTATCTTAGCCCTGATAAGGTTCTGAAACTTAAGACAAAATGTCGGCACAAAGAAATTAAAAATAGATATAGATATTTTGACTGAAAACTCCGACCAACTTCTTTTCAATTATTTACAGTCAACCGTCTATCCAGTATCATAAAAAAAGTAATGTTCCAAAACCACTGAATTGTATTTTAAGAAAGTATTTTTATTAGAATAGAAATATCAAACCACAAAAGGATTGATCAACGAGTGATGAATGATAAAAGCATTTTTTTATGTATATTTTGTAGAATTTTCATTCGAAGTTAGGCTACATAATTTGTAATGAATTTTATTTGTTCCACTGTTTTCCATGTATTATTATCTGAATCAATTGGTAAAAAAAAATTAATGCTATTTCGTAAATAAGAAATAATTTAAGACAAATAAAATTAAAATAAATAATAACAGGAGTTAGATTGTAGATGAGTCATTGTTGATTTTAGCTTTTCTGTTCGTAACGAGCAAAAGTTCGGATGCCGACTTACACGAAAGATTAATCTAAGGATGTACTCTTTACTGGTATACCACTAATATCTATGGTTAAATTATCCAATTATTAAGGATACGACTTCATTAGATGAGAAAAGTGTTTTCATGTTATAGAAGAGACATTGTTGAATATTGTTCTTTTTCGTGTCCGACATACAATTACCATAAAAATCTTAACGACAAAGTTTATAATGGTCACTAGTTTCGTGACAGGTACGAATTTGTAAATAAATAACGTTAGATAACTTCACTCAAAGAATGATGTATATTCAATTTATTTTAATCTTTTTTTTCGTCCATGCATGTCAAAATTCTAACTAATGAATATTTAACTTATAATATCCTTCGAACTTTGTCAAGACCTTCTTTCCACATCTCCCTCCATAGCTGCCCTTCACTGGCCTCAGTAACTCAACAAGAGTTTATTAAAGGAAATCCATCAAGTTGAATGACGTAAAGGCCATAGTAGGTATTGTTTAGTCCAAACAAAAACACATTGGAGCCATGGAAAATAACCCTCATATTGCCTTCTTAGTTCCTATACATGTACGTTTAATGGATCACAAATGAAATATGATTTAATCAAATAGATTATTTAATTTTCATAATGAAATAATTCATCACTCCCATCCTCTTTAAATTCTCTTCCACGTCACCTTTCAAACATTTTCTCGAACGCCCTCTTTTCTTTTTACCGGGAAATTCCTTCCTAAGTACCTTTTTCGTTGCTATGCCATCAGTCTTTCCACGTGTCCTATCTGCCTAATTCTTCTAGCCTTAATAAAGCATACAATATCCTCGTGTTTCAACTTCCATTCTCCTGGTATGCATAGGGGGCCAAAAATTCGTCTCAAAATTGTTCTTTCGAAAATCCTTAGTGTCTTTTGGTCAGATACATTAAGCGTCCAGACTTCGGCTCCATAGGAGTGTCTGTTTTAAAAGCTTTATCATACGTTAGTAGGCTCTATTGCCTGACATGATGCTTTCTCTTATTTCTGGGCCAATCAAATTTATCTACAGACTTGCGCCCCAAGACATGTGACACTCTCCATTGTTTCAAAAATGTATTCCTGGAGAACAAAACTTTCTGGCTTTCTTATCGATACCATATTCTTTTTTTTTGTGTCGTTTACTATCAGTCTAACCTCCGTAAATTCTACAACCAATGTCGATAGAACCTCAACTATTGCCGCTTTGCTTCTACCTAGAATTGCAATGTCGTCAGCATATCCCAATATTTGTCTTGTTCGGCATGCTAAATTACCACCTGGCGTGATCCCTTTAACTGCATTATGTAACGCCAAGTTTAATAAAATTGCTGAGAGTGGGCCTTTCTCCAGAATTTTCTTTTTTTTTAGCTTTAATGTTTTATTCACACCTGTCATAATGGTAATTACAACCAGTGAATGTGAGATCGATTGCTAAATATAATGTCATGAAAGGAGTGAAGAGGTTCCGTGCCCAGCGGCATCTCACTCGGCGTGATATCTACATTAGGCGAGGAGGTCCCTCATCCAGCTCCTCTTCAGTCTTCTACAGACTTTACCTGGCATATTCGTAGTGGGCATGTCATTTATAAGTGTATTAGGGTGTCCTTATAAGTTGGAATGGAATCGTTTGTAATGAGTTCGTATGTGTTCGTTAACAGTCGGCAAATGGAGGTCAGTATGGAAGGTTATGTTGCTAACGTACCAAGGTGCTTTTGTAATTGTTCTGAATGTTTTTGCTTGAAAGTTTTGAAGTTTGTTTAAGTGCGTCTTTTCAGCAGTTCCAAATATCTGTGATGCGGAAGTCCAAATAGGTTTTAGTAAGTAATTGTATGTGTTCAATTTCTGTCTAAGTTTTAGTTTTGAATTTTTCGAAAGAAGTGAACTCAGAATTCTTAATCTTTGAGTTAACGTTTTTCGTTTTTTGATTATATGTGGGTCCCACGTCATTTTCCTGTCAAATGTCAGACCAAGGTAGTGAACGGTGTCTCTCTGTGGAATCTGTTTATTGTCAAGGAAAACTGGAGGGCATGTTTCATGTCGAAGCGTAAATGTGATGTGCTGTGATTTGTGTTGATTTAGTCGGATATTCCAAATTTTAAACCAGTCATGTTATCTTGATAAATACCGTTGTATAGTCTGTGAGGCGTATGTTGGATTTTTGTGTCTTGCTAAAATTGTTGTGTCTTCTGCATATGTCCAGAATTAAATTGGAATATTTCGCTAACCTGATGGCCAATTAATACTTTAGCTTGTGTGTTCAGCATATTCATTTGAATTAGGTGAATTAGTTTCAATGGGATGTTATATTAACACAATGCACTAAAAAGTTGTGTTGTTTTAATTCAATTCAAAGGCTTGTTTAAAAGCTATAAACAGTATATGTACATCGATATTGTGCTCATAACACTTTTCATACAGTATGTAATATCTCAAATTTAACTTCTCTTGCAAAAAGTAATCATGTAAGAGAATAAAAACAAGAATTTAATAAGTATTCGTAAACTTTCAAAGTATTGACGCCCATACGAACTGTTTCTATATATCGCACAACTAAATCATCATTAGCAACAACCATTAAGTACAATAAACCAAAAATAAATAAATATCCTTTAGTCAATAATTTCGATTCCTCTCACAAATTTGCATGAATCAACAATAATAAATTTATGTTGGATATCTTTCGTCTTCATTGTTGTTGGATGTTGCAAATTTGTTCGAAGAATAAAAATAAACCGAATAAAAATAAATATATTATATTTATTTATATATGTTTTATAACTATTGCGTTAAGATTTTACATATAGATTTAAGTCCTATTTTTTCAGTATTGCAGTTATTGAGTTAATACTGTTTCGGTCATTTTTTATTTATTTATCTTTTTATTGAGAAATAATAAATTTTACCGCACTTGAGGCACTGAGTACTAAAGCCGACTGAGGCACATTCGTACCATATATATATATATATAGAGAGAGAATAAAATAAAAATATATATAAAATATATATATAAAAAAATAAAAGTAGCAAAGGCAAAAACTATAATAAAACCAAAGAAATATAACTGTTGATGAAATGAAATAAAATGCAGACATTCAACGGAAAAATAAATAAATTATAAGCAAAAGAAATAAATAGCTAAATAAAAGCAAATAATTAAAACAACATTTATACTTAATTACAATATTTACAAGAGTTTTAGTAATATGTTTTTTTTTTCCCTTTATGCATGGACACATTATCCAAAATGATGACATTCGGTCATAGTTCTAACGGTCATTTGCAATGTAATAATATTAGTTTATCGTATTAAATTTATCTGTAATACGATTTTTCTCAATATCTTTTATTTCTGTAACTTAGCTTAGAGCTTAAGAAAAATAAATTGTACACGCTGGAATGGATGAGATGGGAGCGAAAATAATTAATTTTAGTTAACAGAGGGTCTTCTCAAATTAATGTTACCGGAACTAGGATGACATGTTCTGATGGAAATGGTACGTGCCTTGAACTTAGATATGTTATGAAGACGACAAGCATTAATCAGTTGGCCATATCACAATTTTAGCAACTTAGTATTAGTCACAGTTGTCTGAAATACTTAAGCCTCATTCGTTGATCAATCTTATTTCAGGTTATAAAACCTTTAATGATCAACTAAACCAATGTAATATATTTTGTGTCGGTTGATATGCCCCAATTTGTTATTATATTCTTATTTAGGAAACTACACACTAAAACATTACGTTCATTGAAACGTAAGTGGAAATTTAAAAGAATTTTTAACACGTCGTATAATATTATCGGTATCGCAAAAAATATATAATTTATTTGAAGAAAATAACAATCCCACTTCTCCAATCTGCTGTTATTTTTATTATTATTAAATTAAATTAAATTAAATGATTGGGTGAAAATGATTTAATATGTCCTTAAGCCTACCGAAGAAAATTGGATAGAACTTTTTTTAATTTCTTGAGTTGCACATCTCCAATCTACTTTCCAAAGATGGCGATTTTTAGTTAAGTGGTATAATTTATTTATTTAACATTTACTTATTTAGCCTCTACCCTTTAGGGTCATTGGCTTATTTTCTGAATTTCATATTCATTGACTAAACTCTATTTGTTTTAAATATTTTAAAAGTTTCACTATTTCTTTTTCCTCATCTTGCAGGATTTCTTCAATTTCCTTCCTCGATAATAGATTTTCTATTAGGAATTTTAGTTATCTGAACATTTACTTTATTAGTCTTTAAGTGGTCAATAAAAACAAACTTGATTTTAGTGTCGGCCATTAAAGTATCCTCGAGCGGCAATATTCCCACACACTGGGACACTAAAGAGATATTTAATGTTTGCCACTACTTGCCTTAAGTACTGACCACCTCTAACGGCTTCATATGCTGGCATCTTTAGTGAATACTAATATTTTAAAAAAATATTTTGTTTATAATTCATTATAATTACGAATTCGTTTTAAATCATCCTGATGAAATGAAATAAATTCAAAGGAATCTTGCGGAGATATCTTATTCTGATCTGAGAGAAGAATCAAAATTATGAAAAACTGTTAAGAAACATTTACTGTGGGATTGAAAATTGCTTAGTATTAACTGAAATCTTTTGAATGATTTTTATTTCTTACAAAATTATCTACGAATTCCGTTGATTTTTCATAACATATTTCCTGAATAACATCACAGGATGCACTTCCTTTCCTAAAATTCATTGGCACGACGGCATTAATATATATTATATATAGATAGGTATAATATGTATAGGCATACTATATGTATAGGCATCTATATAATACATAGATAAGTATTGTTATCAGGTTGTTAAAGTTTCTTTTTTCTCTATGTATAATTATTTTCTTTGATTTTTTAACATACCCAAAAAATTGGAACTCTGGCCTTCTCTCATCAGGAATTCTCTTTAAGAGATCCAATATTCTAATTATAATTTTTAAATAAAATTTCTTAGTGTATTTAGGTATGTCTGTTTTTTTTTATTATATCTATGTTTAAGTTATTTTATTTTTATTTATTGTGTATACTTTTGATTATGATTTAGTTGTTATTTTACTTTTGTTTATTTTATACTTTCTGTATATACAGTATGAATGTAATCTTACTTCACTATAACCATCGCCCATGTTTATTTTTTTCATTTAAATTCCTAAAGTGCGTTATTGGCAATACGAGATTTAGTAGCAGTGAGATGTTATTCACGTTTGCTAACACACTGCTGCTTGAAAAACAATATTCAAATTTTCGTTATCTGGGAACAAAGCTTGATCGTATTTATTTAGTTTTGTCCACGATCTTCTTCTGATGCGCCCCTGTCCTTCCTAAGGAGAAATGAGCTGGGAATATAATTGATTTCCATCCTGACAGAAAATCTTTGCAGTGCGGTTAGTTTCCCGCACTAATTAGCTGAGTGAATTCGCTCTCCATTAAAATGTAGAGACCTATTTCCTTCAGCAGTTTGGCACTCAATGTTTCATAGGCAGTACAGGCTGCAAAAGTCTCTGGTACTCCGCAACTGGGGCACAATGTATGATATTCTTGTCAAGTCCAAAGAACTTTCCTCGGAAGTCCACCATTGGTCATGCGATATTATGTTATATCACTACATAAAAAAAAAAATCTCTTTATCGCATCCCATATTCTGTCCCATTTTGATAAATTATTCTATATTGGAATGATAAATTTGGTTATGAAAGTTTCTTTTTCCTCATAGTGTAATTATTATTTTTTTAACATACTCACATTGTCGCGAGCCAGACAAAAAACGAACTACACTAATCCTTCCTATAAAGAATAGTTTATCAAAATGGAACAGAATATATGACAATGTGATAACCATATCAATAGAATTAGGAGTTTTAGTTAAAAATTAGCCGATGTACAACAATATAATATCTGATGATAGTGCACAGGAGTTCCAGGAGTTTCAAAACTACGATTATTTTACTAAATAAAAAAAAAAAAACATAATAATTACCTATTGAGGAAAAAAAAACCTTTACAACATAAAAATAAACACTATTTTTATCACATTTTTTGAAGAAAAAAATGTCATCATCATTAACGTTAGTTAGATGAAAAAAAATCATCGGACTACCGTCTTGGTGACTTCCTCGTAATTGGTATAGTTACAGAGAAAATACTGAGGAAGAATGGGACGGAATGTTACTGAGCCATTTAAAGAATTCATGCAGTTGAATTTTTCAATGTCCCTTCCAGGATGCCAACTTGGTCCTTTATTCCTTACCCATTAGCCTTATTCAATTCCCTCTGCCCCGCAAATCTTAAATGGTCTTATTTTTCTGCTGTTTAGCTGTTTGCTTTTCCTATCATTTTATCTTTTCGTTATCTGTAATCTCATCTCAATTTAACCTTTTTTAATATTTTTTTCTTGATAAATCATCATATTGTAAATGTTATAAGTTCAATTCATTGTGACGGGAAAAGAAATACAAACAGGCAATTCAAATATCTCTATTTCTAATCATAAGGCGTTTATTTCAAATAATCACGAAAAATATATTAAATACAAATAATGTTATATTTATTTAGTTTTTCCACCATTTCAACGTTGGTCTGTGATATTTAGAATTTATTTACCGGTCCAAAAAGAAGTGGAAGTGAATAATAACCACGTGATTTTACAAAAATAAGCAATTCTGATTCGGTGGTACCTTAAACAACATTATGTATATTATATAAAACATCATTTCATGTTATAAATGTTTGTTTTTAAAATTAATATATGGGAATATTACGAATCTGGAATCAGAAATTTTAATGAAATGTTGGTGATATAAGTAAAAAAATGTAAGAAATGTGTCTGAGAGCGTTTGTTAATATACCCGAGAAATATATTAACATGAAAAATATGTTTTTAAAAATAAATTCATATTTTTTTTTTTGTATTATTGATTTCGGTGTAACAATTTAAATAAATAGATAGACGAATAATACTTTCAAGGTTTACCAATACGGAGATTTTTTTTTGTATGAATTGAGAAAAGAGACATTCTAAAAAAACATGTAAATACATCGGCTATGGACTAAGTAAATCTTTATCAAACAAATATAAACCGAAATACAGGAGTAATTATCTAAGATGGGTTCTTAAACAACAATTTTACAGTGTATTTCTTATTACCTATACCAATATTTATTAAAATTTTTGATGTAATTTTCTATTGCAAGCAGTAATCTAATCCTTTATTTTATAAAAAAAAAGAAAAAAAAAAGAAAGAAAAGAAAATGAGAAAATAAAAGCGTGAGTTACGATGCCTCGGCGTAATAGACCATCATCAAGACAGATGATGAGGTGACACTTTGATTCTGGCCTGTAAAGGTTGTTTTTTTTTTTTTATTCGTAAATCCATTTATCTTCTGTATTATTTTGTAGAGTATCTACAGCTATCAACTTAACAATGTGTTTAAAATAAATTTCAAGTATACCTGCAAAACGTCGATAGTCCAATTAACATTAAAATAAATTTCTCTATAACAAAACATAACTTTCGGATTCGAAAGAATAATTTGTAACTCTATCATGGCTACCAATTGTCATTTGTAATGAAGATATATGATGGTTCCAGGAGAACTAATTTTTTATTTTTTATTTTTTTTTGTATTCTGAAAAAATTATAGCAGAAGAACTTGAGAGATTTCTCAGATACACAGAGTCATACAAAAAAAAAAAAAATAAAAAAATGAAATTCAATGATCTACTTTAAATGTCAGCTTTTAAAAGTTTAGCCAATATTGCCATCAACTGAGAAGCCAACATCGTTTTAAACATAATTAAGAAGCATCATATAATTACTCTCCCTGTTTACAATATACATATATTTTTTCTTGGAAAATATAACGTATTTTATTTATAAGTAGGTAGAAGCCAAACCATAAAATAACTTTACAGTATACCAATGTGTACAACTATGAAGATCTTTATTAATGAAGACCAACTTTTAATTCCAATTTCTTGGAAAAATATCAAACTCGTATTTAAGGTATAATGTCCTTGTTACAATTTAAAAATATATAGTATATATCAATTTGACTCAAAATTACTTCGCACCATTTCCTTTCAATCACAAGGCAAACATGCTTAAAACGAAGGCAACTTTTCACAAAACCCTTTCTCTATCGAAGATATGATTAATATAATTACAATTCCCATTGCTTGAAAATTATCAGGATTCGACCTATATAAATAATAATAAAATAATATATAAGTAATAATAATAAAAGTAAATAAATATAATAAAGAGATGAAAGTATATCCAAGAAACAGAAGTTCTTACTCACGTTGTTTTTATTATCATTAAGTTATCAAATTGATATCAAATTTGATGAAAATCAAACCAACATATTTTTTGTGATATAAGATGAATAAAACGATTTCCAACTTAAATTGAATTTAATAAATTAAAATCTAATCATGATTCATGTCGTATTTCTCTACATCTAGAGATATTTTAGGCAAATTTAGAGAAAATTGAGCAGTTCAGCATTGGTTAGAATCTATTTTTAACAACGAATAACAGATAGCTGATGAATAGTATTTCAACTAAAGAATAACAAAAAAGTTATTTATTTTTTATTTTAAATAACCTGGACCTATTCGTCATTTTAAATAACAAGTAAAATTAAGTAATATTTTTATACTTCAAAGTTTTTAACTAAAACTATCGAACAATTAAATTAATCAACAATGATTTTTTAGCGAAAATAACATATGTTAGAAAATTTCTTACTTTTCTTCATATATTTCATAAACGAGTTGAGGATATTTCACAGTCATATTTTCCGACACATTATACGTTAAAATGAAACGTATTAAAAAGGTCTTTATTTTTTTTTGTACTTAGGTTTCGGAAAATAGTTCGAACCGCGAAAATCCATTGAGTAGATCACGAAATATGAGATGAAAAGTGGGAAAAATTCATATCATAATTATATATACTTCATTCGTTCACATGATATAAATGGAAAACCGAATGAATTATACTCGTGGATGACGGATGAGTCAGTTCTGAAAATAACAAATAAAGAATAAGGCAATTTTAATGAAACCTTGAACGACGAATAAGGATAAAAGTTTATTTTTTAATCGTTAATAAAATAAAAAAAAAAATTGAATATCATCCAACACTGCAAGGATTGAAAGTCTGACAATATATCATGCATAAATAGGCTTCTTTTTAGACAAATCGGATGGATTTGTTTTGATGTGTGATTTTTATAAATACATATATGGCAGTATATTATATATGATGCTGACACACCTTTATCTAAAATTATATTCAGTAAGGAACTTAGTTTCATATGGCAAATGAGGACAAAGAGCGTTCATGGTTCTTTCTGTGCTTGAACAGTTCACTCAGTGAGCTCAATGGCTCTATTCTACCTGTTCTCGGTACACGATAAGCTTCTATACATTTTCCTGGTTGTGTTACTTTTAGGAACCCACTATGCTCTAATAATTTTACTTCTATCCCTTTTGGTTGAATCCATTACATCTAAGGGCTATTCGAGGAAAATATTAATCTTTTATAAATCGATTAATATTGTGTTAAGATTTCATGCCTTTTTCGAATCTCTGGCTCAGATCCTTAGTATAAGAGTTGTATAACAACTTATGAATGGTCGTTAAACAAAAAAAAAAGATCTATCGTCCTAGATCAACCAACTACTTTCCTGAAAGCACTATATTTCTCCAATTTTCTTGCATCACTTTTATACTTTTCGTCAGATTCCAGGATCCGTGTGTTACCTAAAAACCGAAGTAAACTCCTCGTTATATAACTTATTTCGGTTATTAAGATTATTTGGACGGACTAGAGAACTCGGTCATAAACTAATGAGAAATTATCTTTTTGCATTTTTTTTAACAGTATTTTTTAAAGAGATTCTCCTGTATACCCATTTAAAATCCTTCCCCTCCACAAATATTATCAAGGCTCCTTTCTATAAAAAGTAATTCTTCCCAAATTTCCCCTCAGATTTTTGACTTATCCACTTCCAATTTCCTTCGTGTTCCAGAACTACTAGGTTAGACATCGACGTATATCCTCCTTCCCACAAACGTTGAGCTTGCAATAAATCCCTTCTGGTGCACTTTTAAATCATTTGAAAATGTCTTCCTCCCACCATTCGTCATTTTTCCACTGAAAGTCATCCAACTTTTTTTTCTCCCTTAAATCCTTTTCCTTCAATTATAAGAAAATTAGTTTGTTGTATCAGTTTTTGATTGTATGAATTGAAATGACAAGCAATTTTACGATACATTTATATCATTCCGGATATCATTCTATTTTTTTGGTTTTTTTATTAACCAAAATAAACCATCTTCACATTTAATTTTTTTTTTATTTAAGGACTTCTGATTTGTAAAGTATTACAGACATCATAAAATGAATGAACTTGAAATAATGTTAAACATCTCCGAAAAAGATAGAAAACTAAATTTATAATTGGATATCTTATATTTGGAGATCTTTAGATTCCTTTAACATGTAGTTGATTCAATATAAATAAATGAAAAATAATATTTTTCCTCTTAAAGCTCATTGTCTCATATATTCTCTATGAAAATTTACATACTAAAAATGTGATGTAACTTTATCAATAATTAAAATGATTCCTTTTTGTGACTGAAAACTAAAAAATCGTAAGCATCTTGCGCCTCAGACATCTTCCACTTACAACTCTACCTAAATAATTAAATGCCCGCTCAAATAGGGCTTGTACAGAATTTCGCCGTAGAGAACCCAAACATATTACATTTGTTTAGAGTGAAATCAAGTCAAATTTTTATATGACCTTTCAAACAACCTTATTTAATCCTGTATTTCATTCCATCCATAATATCATAGAACAAAAATTAACTTTATTTTATTCTATTATTATTTTTTTATAGATAATAAAACATATTTTTGGCTAATTTTTCAACTTTCATTTTCTATTAAGGAAACCTAAATCAAGAATCTGTTCTTGTCTGTTGACAATCGGAGACTTCATTCAAAACTACATATGACTCATCTTTATATATTTTATGTACTACTTCCGTTTTGCTAAATTTGCTGTCCAGTTAATATTGAATTATTTAAGTCTATAATTAAGTTATTAAACTAAAGTTAAACTTAAATGTTGTAATTATTTCAATTTTTTTTTTAAACACTTAGATAGTGCTTGAAATATTCTCATCGATAAGCACTGATTTACACCATCTTTCAAAAAAGTATAAAATAAATCATAAAAATTTCGGGCTTGACAAGTGTAAAAATAATTTTAAAATTATTCGTTTCGTTTTCAATTAATTAAATTAATTAATTTCGTCACTCTTATTTATCTTAAAATACCTAAATGAATTCTGTATTATTCACATCTTTAACGAAATTCTGTACCATTCGAAAAAATCAAATTTACGCGTTACTTAACGGTACGATTAAAACGAATATGCTTTTATACTAAATCGAATGTATAACTAATGTGCTCTGTATTAAATATGTTATGTTTTTTAAATTACTTGTTGTCTATCTGATACTGTGATTAAAAAATCCAGGTCCAAACATGAAATCATTTTATAATTTAATAAGAGAGAGTACTATAATAGAAAGGGCCCTTTTAGGACCCATTTTCGGTACTAAGTTGCCCCAGTTGTAAATTAATTTTTAATAGGGATTAAAATAGCTTTTAGCTGTTTCGCCTAAAATATCCTCGAGACACCTGAGAGGTTCTTAGGGTGATATACGCAAGGTTATACTTTTACTAATTGAGCATACACTTACAAACTAAGACTGAAGCCTTAGACGAACAAGGATAAATATTTAACCAGTTACCTTATTACTCTTAAACTGTAGAATCAATCGACAGTTTAAGGTCCACTCATCCAATTAAATTGGTATGTATAAATGTTAATAATTTCACTTGTGAAAATTCAACTTCTATTGATCGATCTTGATTTATCTATCGAATTAATTATATGAAAACTCCTCTATAAGTAAAGCAACTATCATAAATGTTCACTAATACTTATAATCTAATTTTTATTTTATTTTGAATCTGATATCCTTTTACAATAAACCACGCATCCCTGTTTGAAAAAATCCGATGCCTACAACTTCACCTGGGCAATTGTTTAACTTGGAATCTTTATAAAAGTCTAAAACGAAAAGAAACCGCTCGATGTTTTCGTATAATTCCCTATTTTATCACTGTTTTGGCCACAATACAACGTTATTTTTAAAGGAAGGAGATGGTCCGGTGTTGCGGCCATAAAAAGGCTAAATAGTTTTACGACTATTTAGTCTTTTTATGACCGCAACCCCGGACCATCTCCTTCCTTTATAATGCAACGGTCAACTATTAAATATTCAACGTTATTTTTAATTTTATTCTTAAGGAACTTTGTCTCACGATATTACAGAAAATCTTCAATTCTTATTTTCGTTTTAATTTATTTCAATTACTAGACAAATGCTTTTAGTTTCTAATTTGTTACAAAAACATATTACTGAAATAAGTATTGTTTGAACTTACGGAGATGTGTTTTGTGGCTCTTATTAACATAAAATTCCTCTCGTATCCAATCCTTACTGTCAAAAATCTTCAATGCTCCTTACTTTGTAACAAATAAAATCAACCATAAAACATAACTGTATATTCCATGCTTTCGATTTGACCCAATCTAGATACCTATCCGTCCATGATAAATTCAGAACCATCGGAATCCACTCGCTTCTTACCGTATTCCTCGATCAATGATAACCCTCATGATTGTCTGGAAAGAAGATGGCCTCCTTTATTTATTAGGAGATAATCATTTGATAGAGCACATATTTTGAGTAAACTTAAGTAAAAGTTAAATGAAATTGGAAAATCTGGAAGCTTTCAATAAGTATATTTTATTTTTAAATGTTTTAATAGATATATTTTTAAATAGCATATTTCAATTATCCATGAAACATTCCTACGCCAAGAAAAGAAGGGGCGGGGTGGCCGAGCGGGTCCTGATGGAAGATAATGTGATAAAATTATTATGAGTTCGCACCCCGGACACCGGTGCCGGGTGTTTTAACTCTGGCATTAATCCCCCGCCCTTTAAATTATAAGAAAGTTTTATGATAAAAATAATTATAAAAATACGATTACTCATAATTGCACTTCTTCTTTTATTGGCCCAAAAAGCGCTTGATAAGTGCACTTCATCCAACTTAGTAACTTCATGATGGGCTTACACGTATTATACTCCGTTTATTGCACACGTTTTGATTCAAATAAGGTAAAAGTGCAATATCCACATACAATCTGAAAGCTTTAAAAAAATATGTTTATTTTTTTAATAGAAACGTCACTTACTTTAATTTTTCATGGAAGATACTTTAACTAAGATTTAGTTCCTTCCTGCTGAATTCAAAAATGCTAATCCCATTCATAACATTTCTCGTTCTTTTCCTAGTTACATAATCAGTGGATTGATTTACTTCTCCTTAATGCAACCAATTAATCTTCTGGACGTTATTTGAATTAATTACGTTCTTTTGATATAAATTCATGGTATAGGTTCCGCTGAAAACCCCCAAAAAATGTTACATTTTACTTTTTTCCAAATTGCCTAGTGTCTGAGTGCCTGATTAAAAAAATATGAAAGAAAACGCTATTATTTATTATATGTTTTACTTTTTAAAAATGTAATATAGGACGGCCTTGGTAATCTGAACACGTAGATAGCCATTCCCCTGTTTCCAAACAAGTATTATATGCCGTTATGGCGTTTTTATGACTTGTTTGTTATGGAAAATAAAATGGGTGTAAAGAAGTTTACCAGTGAAATAATAGTATAATATATAAAACGTACCCCATACCTACTTTTGAAATTATCATACCAACCTAAATGTCATTAAAATCTGTTTTGTCATCATTCTTAAAAAAATATCAAAGAAAAATTTAGACTTCTCAGAAACCTATTTCCGGAAATCGGACACCTTCTTAATCTCCTCTGCACAAATCATATATACAGAGATTCCCCAACTTCTGGATGACCGTCTAGTTTTAATGTTTTCCGTTTGGAGGCACCAAAATCCGATTTCGACACTACCCTACCACACAAAGCGATTGCAGAAATATTTACTGAGAACCAAAGCAATTTCCATTCCGTCTCTCGTCAAGCTCGTTTTCCCATTTTTCTTTCTTGTGGTTTTGGAATATTAGGCGTTCAGGCTATCGAGATCACCCCGTGTATAATAGATATTATTCTTGAAATAAAATGAAAATGGGCTCAGGTGTGGTTAGGCAAAAAAGACACGCTAAGATATTTTATTAATTTAATGTTGCCGAAGTCGTAAGCCTTCATTAGGGTGACTTTTTAAAAGACCTGAAAAAAAATATAAACATAGCTTTTGGTTGGAACGAAGTATGTTTCCGAAATATCGATATATATTAAAATAGTGTATTGCTAAGCAAATGCTTAATAAGTTAAGAGAAGGAGTTAGTCGGGGAAGGGAGGATGAGGGGTGCGATCAAATAAATACTATATTTAAAAAAAATAGTATTTTTAACTAATATTACTATTTTTTTTTTAATTTAGTATTTATTTAACCGAACCCCCCGACCAACTCCTTCTCATATTATACCACGGTCAACCATCTCTACATCTTTTAATAAGTTAAGGATATATTTCATGACTTCACATCCAACAATCTTTTCCTAAATAATATGTCAACTACATCTCCACAAATATGAAAAAAAGGGATAGAAACATGCATAAATATAAATCTAATCTAATTAAATACTATAAAATCATTACAAAAAATATTTTTCATTCCATCATCCAAATTTATTATTTTTTTTAATAAAAAAGATGCCTATAATATTTGATTTTTCGTTTGGGATATACCTCCTGAGGAGGGATGTCGTATGTGCTGAGCCTGATGTCTACTTTTACGATCCTGTCGACGAAGGGTAACAAGTAGATGAGTCCTGAGCAAAGCAATGTCGTTGGATGCAGTTGGTCATTTTATAAATTTTATTTACATGCTACTAATTTAGTACCGTAAGATGGGGAAACTTTGGGACAGCCAGTAAAATTTAGTTTGTGCTGATTGAACTGTGTTGGTTCAGTCTGCAAAAGCGTTCTTTGTGTGTACTGCGCTACTACCTTGCTGCAGTTCGAGAACCCTAGTTCACTACACTCTTTGTGAAGTTAGGTTTTATTTATTTCTATTTCTTTTTTATAAATGCTTGTTTTCATGAAACTTTTGCTTGTGTCTCAAGAGTAGTGTATCCACCACGGAATCACCACAAACTAAAATTTTACTCGCTGTCCCAAAGTTACCCAAGAAGTCCCAAAGTTACCTCATCTTTCGGTATATATTTATGATTATCTGTCTAACTACTTATAAATATATATGATGAGATGTCGAAAAATAAAAATGATGGCTCATTAATTGATATGGTACATTATTCTATTAAATGCCGGATATTTCCTTATACCTTGAATGAACATTTTTTCAACTCATTGTCACCAATATTTTCATATTTTATTCATTCTTATAATGTTTATATTACCTATTATATATGTGTACGTAAATGATACCTTCAACAATGAATATCTAATAAGTCAGAAATTTAATATATTTTCTAAAACTTGTGGCAGTTTTTAAATTAACTCACACAAGCGAAAGTACACATCCATAACATTTAAAATATATACCGTATATAAGTTTTAACTTACACCTAGACATTTTATAAATACGTTTTTGCAATTTTAAAAGTTTAAACACATAAAAAAAGAAATGTTATAATTTAAAAAAAATGTTGACTTAGGAGCTTTCTTATCTATACGATTTCTTAATAAAAGTAGGTCACTGCTCAAGCCAGGACTGATAAGAAAGTTGCGAACCTAGAGCTAAGCCATTTCTTCTCCAAGCTTATAGACAGTACAAGAAAAATAAACCTATTCCACCAGAAAAAAATAAGAACATTCATGAAACTCTGTTCATTAATTTATATTGGTAGAAGGGTATCTGAATTGAGATCATAATATTTTTTTTAAATTATTTTACTTAAGATCAAATTAATGAATAGTTTTACCTAATACTAAATCGATATCTCTTACTAGGTCAGTTGGATAAGCACCCAACAAAAAATAAATCTTGGTAGTTTCTAAAATAAAGTCAAGATTTATTTTGACTTCCTCTTCTTGTCCTCATGCAAGTAGGAGCTAGATCTATTTTTTGTTCATTTCGGTTTAGAATTCTTCTTCAAAACACTCACTCGAAATCACCTTAAAGCGTTGAAGTAAATTAGTGTTTAACCAGTGTTTGTGAATAAATAAATCGGGTTAGTGTATATTTCATGTATGAAATTCGAAGTGGCAGATCCTACTATTTCAATAAAAGAAAGACAAATATAATTGTAATTAATTACTAATCTTATTTTATTGAAGGAAGTTAGTCGACTGTTCTACATATCATGAATGATAAATATTCAGGGCGTGTTTAAACTCGAATAGAGCACTTGAATATCTTCAGTGCCCGAAACACGCTTTGATGATGACTCATATGTTTGGGTTGAAACGTCGGCACCAATAAAATCTGTATAATCACTCCGTCCTGAATACTTATCACCCGTAATCTTATTTTAAATTGAAAGAAATTGGAAGTTCTGATGGTGTTGGCTTGTTTCTTGAAATAATAAATTAAACAGTAAATATATTGGTTAGTATTGATTCATTATAAGTACGGACATTGCGCCACATACACTGTAGGCAAGAAATTCGGTTCTTAATAGTAATAATACTTGATTGGACTCAAAACAAAATGTACAAAGTATTAATATAGTAAAGGCGGGAGATGGTCCGGGGTGGCGGTCATAAATAGGCTAAATAGTGGTAAAACTATTTTATTAACAGCCAATGTTTCGATCCGACTTTGCAGGTCTTCTTCAGGGAGGTGTGTTCAGCTAGGAGTTTCACTTAGAACTGAACGGGTTTTAAGTAAAACTCCTAGCTGAACACACCTACCTGAAGAAGACCTGCAAAGTCGGATCGAAACGTTAAAATAAAATAGTTTTACCACTATTTAGCCTATTTATAACCGCCACCCCGGACCATCTCCTTCCTTTATAATGCAACGGTCAACTATCAAATATTCAATATTAAGATAATAGCTGATACCAGTCGGGCTTTATTTAAATATAAAAAAATAAAATGTATCATTAAATGGAATAAAACGAGTAAGTGAAGATCAAAAATAAAATAAAATAAGATTTACAAAACAAAACTAAAATAAAAAAGGCATAACTGTAAAATGCTTCATTACTATATACTGGTACCTTAAATAATGTAAAGGAGAAACACTTAAATATATTAAAGAATTTTTAAGATCCATTCCAACCCAGGTTATCAAGGACGGCGAGCAAAACTGCTGTAGGTCAATATGTCGATTAGTCGATCAAGGTAGAAATAATTTCGTAATTATTTCTTTAGACAAACTACATTTTCTAAAAATAATATCTTACCAATAAAAAACGCCCTGCTAGGAATCGGAACCAATATGTTTTAATGTAGAACATGTATTATAAATTAAATATAAACTTTACCCAATATAGGAATAAAATTGTTAAAGTGAATCTGATTTTTTTTATGCAGCTTTGCATTTGAATGAATCTGATCTCTGAATCGTAGCGGTTAAGCACATTTAGTATTCAACAAACGTAATATATTCCATTTGTGTGTTTCAAAGATAATATTTCTGACAAATAAATTGCCCATAAATGCGAAGATAAGATACTTGAGATGCTGACGAATATGATTAATAAGGATTGTAAAATAACTTTATCTCAAAGAAATTTAAGAATAATTACACGAGTTTTTAAATTGATAATTGATTTTGCTCTAATAATAGACGACATGATGAAACTGATGGATAAATATTTTGATGTGTCGAAGGTCGGTGATTTTCTTCTTTTCATAAACGGTTTTCAATGTTTACTTTATCGGTTAATGTTCTATCAATGGGTTATTTTTAAGTTAATTAAAATCGTAATGAGAGAAAATTTACTATTATAACAACAATATTTAAAATAATAGTTTTACTTACTCCCTTTAAAATATTAAAAATCAGCACAGGAGTGTCATAGCCTTTTTTACCGAAACATTACACGACTGGTTTGAAAGTCAGCGGGGTACAACACAGGCATCAATTGGATAGACATGTCTTCCTTTTGATTTCAATTATTGAGGAGTGCTAGTATTTTAGAATTCGTTTCAATATGACAACACTAAATTATTAAATTTTATTAAATTTATAACGAAAATTAGATAGGTACACACAAGGACTTCAACAGTTATCTTATGCTACCAACCTGATATTACCAACCTGATATAAACCAGTTATCTTATGCTTTCAAACCAAAAATCTCTTTGAATAAACAGATTCTTTATTCAAAAGATAATAGAAATTCCACGCTAGAAAGGGTCCTTTGACAAATATCATTGGGTTCGGTGAACAGTAAGCAGTTTGAATGCACGGTGTGAGGCGAAGCATGTTGGAACATTTGTGATAATTACCGACACAATACGGCCACAATGTGCTATAGAGCTGATTCAGAACGTTGATATCGCTCTGTTCAACAAAGTTCCAATAACACAGGTTTCAAAGGAGACAAATGTTTGTATACAGCAAGAGAACTTAGGAGAGAATTCCAAGGAACTTGATCACTGAATAGTGCAAAAGGACTCATATAACTATCAGCAAATTTTAAACGTTCTGGGAAAACATGGATATTAAAATTATATAGATTTTTAAAAATCTATCATAGTGGAGTATGTTTGGAATCGTGAACGCTAGTAGCAGTCAAGAATTGCATGTTTAATGTTTATCTTGTTCAGGAAATGAAGATACTTTACATCGTTCTTAGAGTTTACTTTACATCTTGGTACTCGAGACTGTTGTAGTCAGGGTGTTTGAAGATTCTGAACATCAAAGTAAACTTCAACATTGTGAATAACAGATCACTAAAAATCAGATATCTTTAGTAAAATAAAATAATATTTTATTAAAGTAAACAGCTAAACAAACAAACTAGCAGAAATAACAATGCAAGGAATTCGATTTTTAATCCATTACTGGTAGAAGTCGGAGGTTAAGTACTTCAACATCTTCGTACTGAAAATATGTTAAGCTTGGAAACTTATAAGCGCATTTCGAATGTCATTGATCTAGCTCTATCATTATCAAAGGAGAATTTCTCAGACATTCACTCGTAAAAATTTTTTTTCCTGTTCATGACTGAGTATAAGCATTCAGCTCTGGAGACTATCAATACTTTTGACAAGAAGAGAAAAGAAAAAGAAGTATTTTCACATATACTTTTTTATTCAAAGGATCAGGAATAACGATGTATATTAAAATGCATGAAAGTAACCGCTATTCCAAGAATGTAATTACTACGAAGGAACTAACTCCTTCGAAATTTCAGAGCTCAAGTAGATTGCTGTTTCATTTACAAGAAAGTATATATTCTCTATATTATTATACAAACTTTCACAATTTAGAGAAGTGAAATAATATAAAATATAACTTATCAGTAAGATATATTTACTATTATCTCACTTCTATGTATGTAGTAAGGTGCATTTATTGAATTCTCAAAAACCTTATTGAAAACGCGATGCATAATTTTGTCTGTTTAAAACTTTAAACGAGTTTCCGAAACTTCGTTGTGTTATTAGTTCGACACGAGACTTCCGAACTTATTTACATTATACTACACGGGGTCTTAAGGTTATTTGGCTTATCTCTCTTATTTCATGATAAAACTTACAAATCTTTGGACGGAGAATACCTACCATCTGTTAATTAAAACAGTTTCGCTAAATTCTCCATTCATCTGATAAAATCACAATAACTAAGCAGATAAGAATTAATGAGAATGAGATAAATTATCTCACTATGTATACGGGACCTTAGCTATCCCTCCACATGCGGCATTTATTACTAAAGTTATACCCTCGCTATTACGAACTCGGATGTAACGAATTCTTTGTTGGAAATTAAAAACAAGCAAACCAAGATTGAATCTTCTAGAAGATTGTATCTGTTTTCCTAGATCACCTTTATTTAACCCAGGGAAGGTACGGTTATTTTTTCAATTAATTTACCGGTATTACCTTCCTCTGGAACAACCTCCTCACAACAGTGCTATCTCCATTTATTCCAAAAGTTATCTTCAGCGGTGAAAAGCTGTCTGACTATTTTTATTATTTAATAAAAGTAACATCGTCTAAATGATGAAGTAATACCCTTTGGCGTTAATTTTCCTTCTTTATAGGGATGAACTGTACCGTTAACAGGAATACATGAGTAGTTATAATAATGTTGAATATTTTCTCCTTCTTTTTTTCCAATAATATATTTAAGTAATTGATAGGATGCTTTCTTTATTTTTATTATTTATCTAGTCCGTAGATTATGTTGTGACTTAATATTATTCAAATCACATCTTTATATGATCTCTATACATTTACAATTCTTCATATTTTCTCTTGTCTTACTGATGTTCTTTAGAATAGTGATATTATAGTTTTTAGTTAATGTATCTAGTTTTCTAGAGAGTGTATCCACTAATATTTCTTGAAATAATGCTAGTTTAATGCATATGTTTATTTTGTTTTTAATATTACATAAAACGAATAATTGGTTTATTAACATTAAATGATCCTTTCGTCTCATACCTCCATATAATAAGTTCTTTTCTGAATGCGTTTTGACAAACTGATATATTTTTTTTTATGAATTACGTTGTTACGGTTATAGTTATCGTTGATTCGATTGGTTTAGCTAAATATATCATTAAAAGATTAATAATAAACAATTTTATAAAAATTATATCATCCGAAAGAACGAAAAAAAAAAACCAACAAATATCTAAGAAGAGATTTATTCCGTTTGGCGAAGCCTTTAACGCACAGTGCGGTTACATACATAGCGGTACCATTCCCATATTAAACAAACTAAGTTAATGTTACGAACTTAAAACTTTTAGGTTCCTAGTAGAAATAATCTGGATTCAACAAACTTGAAAAGCATTTAATACTTTGGGACCAGAGGCATTTCAGAATGAAAATACAAGCCTTTCTCCTGCGTGTTTCCTCAATAGTGGAGAAAACACGAATAAAATTACACGACGAAAACCGAAGGGAACGATAGTAAAAACGAGATCTGTAAAACATGAAAAAAAAACCCATGCACTAAACCATACCAAATAAAAATACTCGATTATTTAAAGATGAAAAGATAAAATAAAAATAAATTCAATTTAAAAATATTTACGGTATTGTATTAAATATTAAAAAAGATATATACATATAAAGTTAAACCCAAAAATAAACAATAGTATAAAATTCACTGAAAAAAAAAATAGTGTTCAAAATGGCGCTATACTAGGCCGGTGGAGTGGTTGAACCAGAGGAACTGGTGAGGGTTGAGGTGAAACTGGCTATCCGCATATCCACATATACACGCTCCAAAATGACTCCCGGGAATCTTATCTCAATATTTTGGTTGTCTTAATCCGTAAGACATACTGGGTATTACTGCTAGGCTGGTGCGTTTACAAATGCGATAATTTATCTGTAATAATGCCTAATATTTAATTAATATACAATTGAATATATTTCTGAGACAATTATCCATTATCAAAATGAATTAAGATTTATAATGAATATTCAAAAGGGGTAAAATGGTGAGAAGAAATAAATATAAGAAAAAATAAAATGCATTGATTCGTGCGTTAAAACATCGCAATGTCAAAAGTTGAGGTCTCAACCTTTCAAGTTTGTTTACATTGCTATTTTTCTATCTCCCTCAAAACTAATCATTGAAAATTTATTCTATTTCTGTTGATATAATGCGAATGAATAATAGTTTAACAGAAATGCTCTGTTGTTCACTTAAACACAAGGAATGATTTTTTATTCATCTCCATTGTAGCCAGAATTCTTGAGATAATGTCCTCCGTCACCCGTCACCCGTCACCCGTTTATTTCAACGTTTACTTAATCCTTAGTTGAGTTTTGTGTTTTTCGAGTAAGTGGTTGATTTTAAGTTGAGGTTTCTTGTATGTCCTAGTATCTTCTAAAAAATTCAAAAAAATGGAATGCAATATCACTCGATATTAAGTTGCGAATTCAATACGATCTAGATCAATTATCACAGCGAAAAATGTCTTCAATTATTTTTCAGAGCAGTTAATAAATGATTTTGTCGTCAATATTACTATTGATACTTTTTTTATTTTTTTTCATACATGTATTACAAACTTCATAATAACAATCTGAGGTTGTTATGGTCTTATTGTGTTCGCTGTGACGAGGATGTACGAAAGTAATTATTATTATTTCATAAGCTACCTACTTTAAGCCCCGAAGAAGTTTATTTGCGAAGACTAGATATTTTATTTTTGATTGTCTTAAGTAGATACAACTCTCATGCATCGTCAACGTACTTGATTTAAGTTGAAATCCTGGGAAAGAATATATTTTTAAAACACAATTAATATATATATATATATATATATATATATATATATATACATATGTATGTGTACATATATATGTATATGTATTATAATTATTCACTAATTAATTTATAGAACAACGATGAATCTTGACATGAATTAATGAAAAATATAAATCTGCAGTTAATAGATTAGGTTAATCTATATCTTTCCGCTAAATCTAAAATAAATAGCTTGTTTGTGAACAATGTATTTACCTAAATGGGGAACATTTATTGTATCCTCTTAATATAATATTAAAATATAATTGTTCAACATCAGAACGAAGAACATAAGTTTACTCATCTGCTTTGTCCCAACAACGCATTAACATGAACAGGAGTAGAAAAACAAAAGCCGAAATCCAAGCAGGAGGTATGTCAAACAATCGTTGGCACAGAGAAAACATGGCTTGACTTTTCTGAGATTCATTCATAGAAAAACCTTAATTTCCGCCTCTCTTTTGTATCGGCTCTTTGAGAGTATTATGAATATTTTAGCGTTCGAAAATATGGTAATTATTATTTCTTCTTTTCATAGACGTAGATTTCGGGGAAGGTGGGCGATCGCCTCTCCCCTCAATATTTCGGAGTAAAAAAACAATATAAAAATCAATAACAATTATACTTCTTCTTTGTTTATACTACCTCAATTATCCTACCTCTGATATCATTAATCCATGCCTCTCCCCGAATAATCTGCCTCATTTCTTCTATATTTTTCTCTCTCCTATACAGCGGATAGGAGGCAATATTCGCTGTATATACTCCTGGTAGGAAATTCTGGGGCAACCTCGCGGTCTCCTCCCAGTGGGTCCAACTTCCATCGCTTTCCGAGGTTTTCTTTCGTCCTCCATCAGAGTCTTCATTTCTTCAACAAACTCAATCACTTTCCCTGTGAAAGTCTTAATATAACAGGTATTGTAAGTTCTTATGAGAGCCATGTTGTTTTCGCCTATGTCCGCTGCTAGTTTTTAAAAAATTTAAATAAACTTTACTAACATGCGGGTTATTAGACCAGCAATGGAGGCCCCTTATCCTCGAGAGAACTGGTCTTCCGAATGTTTGTATCCCCTCAGAAGAAAGAGTTACTGGGCTATACTCTCCTGCATTGGGTCTTCAGCAAAACTTAGCCATTGCATTACATTTAACGTAACCAACCCCGGGATTAGGACCCGTTTCCTAAGCGTTATCCAGGTAAGCTTAGAGAAGGTGATTGTGGTGCCCCCTGGAACGGATTAATGGTCCCAGGATAACTTGACACTAACGGCAAAGAATTACAATGAACAATTAATTTACACGAATGAGTAAAATATGTAAACAAAAATCAATTTAAAAAAAAAATAGGAAAATTCTATTTGATGGCTAAGCCATGGACTAGAAGAAGGTACGCATTTATTTTACCACGCCTTGTGTTCCAAGTCAGTTGCCAGTCCATTGTAGGTCCCAAATATTTTGTCTCTGTTTGTTTTGGCAAAGGGATGTTGTAAAGCATCAGTGGAGGGAAATCCAAACTTTTAAGTGTAAATGTAACCTGATTTGATTGTTTGTATGTTAATTTTTGTGCGCATTTAAATGAGTCTTTGATTTTAGGGATGCATACTCCGGTCGGATTAGAGAAACATTCATATAAATTTATTTTCACTTATAGTATTATATTGAATACTTATAGTATTCGTTTCACAATAATTATGTTGATTATGATAATTATCATTCATAATTGTGATATAGCTTTATAATTGTTACATTTTAAGCCTAGAGGCCTTTTTTTGGAAGGAAGGGAATCCATCGCCCCCCACTCCCCAACCATAATGAAAAGTTTATGCACTATGCTTCTTTCCATTTGGTTTATTATCTTTTTAAATAAGTATTAGTTACTTTTATATTTGATTGATGAATAATATAATTAACTGTGGGAAAATCTTCCATCCTTCGTCAAAAATTAAAGCTGTAGTTCCGTGGTCATTGTTCTAAATAACATTAAAATAAAGTCACAACTCATCAACTGGTTAAACAACTGCAAGCATTTCCTTTACTGTGATCACTCACTGAGGACTTGAGGAAATCCCAATAGCCATAGTGCAGAGAACAATATAACTCTGTTTGCGGTGGCGTGTGCCTCCGCCCTAGAACCTCAACTGTTTGTAATTGTAATTGTAGGCGACAGGAATGTCCCTCCTTTCCTTTATCAGATACAATTATCCTTTGTGTTCCCTTCTCAACCTAGCCTACAATCGCCAAACCATAACAAGGCGATAGTCACTTGAAAATTACTCTCGTTGATAATGATAAGAATAATTTCATAAATTATTAAGAAATTTTTTTTTTTTTAAACGAATATCATACGATTATTTAGATGATCATGAATTGGCACAAATCATTAGAAAGACCTAAAATAATAGCTTTCAACAGTTCAAATATTATTAAATCACTTTACTAATCATGGATAGTCGGAACAAATAATCATACATCTCATATTATTTGCAAACAATTTATTTTTGTAATTAAATGTTTATAACTTCTGATAATAATAGTTAGTCACTTAATTAAATAATTGAGTACTAGATACATTCAAAACTATAATTGTAATATTTCAATTATGACATAATAATGTAAAAAACAAATTTATTAATACTAGATTTTAATTTTAATTTTCTGAAAACTTCAATTAAAAAATTTCACTATCGACTGCCTATAAAATCAACTATAACTAGAAGTTATGAACTATAAAAAGAATTTAATAGTTAGCTATAAAAGCTACTCAAAGCAGTCGCAAGACATCAAATGGTTTTCCACCTAATCTATCGCATTCATTTTTCCAGCCTGATACACTTTTATACTTTTTTAATATTTGTAGATAATAAAAAAATATTATCTTTATGCCCTCTGGTTTATATAGGGCATTTATTCAAATTTTAGTTCATTCAAATTCAATTATTTAGTTTTTTATGATATTCTAACGAGGACATTATTCTTTAGAAATGATTTAAAAAAAAAAAAAGTAAATATTTTAACTCTATGAAGAGTAATTTAAAAAGAACGTCATGAATCGAAGTAAATTACTACCATACTGTTCAGTATTATTTTACGGAAGGAAATTAATTACTAATTACACCTCCTGAAAACGAAAATATAGAAGCACTTGAGAAAGTTGCCCTTCTTAAATTTATTTAAAAAGATAATTTTCGTGGTTAGGCCTGTATGCTGACCACATCATCCACTTGTTGACCGACCTGCAGTAGTACTGTCAGTACTGCTCAAACGATATGCACTGATCAAATAATTCTTAATCTGCAATGGTAGTTTTTTTTTTTTTTAAACTATTTGTAAGAACGAATTATTAATTTTCATAAAATATACTTTCATTAAGATTCTTGAACGAAAATTTGTAAATATCTTAACAGCTAACTTTATGTTAACAGAGGCCAAAAAAGTACTGTCCATAATATATCAAATACAAAATCATAGAATTTTATAGTACTTGATAATCATAGATTCTTAAATTATCAATCTCTTTCCTTTTCAACTCTTTCATTTGAATTTCAAAATAACTAATAATTTATAAAATTTATGTTTTTACACTGGCATGTAAGCAATCAATAACTTTATTTTTTATTCAACATATTTTATATATATTATTTCTTTGTTGGCTTTGCAGATCTTTTGTCATCTTTTCTATTTCAAGGTTTTATTTTTATTATATTTCATTTTATTTTTATTTTTTTTTTGCCCTTCACTTCATCTAGCAATTTAGGCTATAAGGAGGGTTTCTCGGGCCATGGGATGATGGCGGGGAATAGATACCATAGTTAATAGCCCCTCTTGTCACCGGGATACGAACTTGGTATTATTTTATCACACTAACTTATATCCGGGTTGCCGTGTACACACGTTAACCCGATCGGCCATCCCACTCCTTTTTCTATCTCAAACCTATCTTTGGATAGAGATTTTAACATATGTGCATGCAGTTATTTATCATTGTTTTATTGAGGCGAACAATCCATCTGTTTTGTCTTCCTAGTGGTCTCTTGCCTGTTGTTGAGGCATCATTTTTGTGTAGAGATTTCCTGATGGATTGCTCCACCCATCATAATATCTTTGTCTTCATATCATGAGATATTGATTAACCAATTTCAAGCAAGCAGTTCTTCATCAATTCAGCACATCCATTCGTTAGTAGTTTCCAGATTGCTCCGGTTAACGTCCGAAGGAATTTCCTCTCAAATAATTACATACTTTTTTCTAGAGTGCAAGTTAGTGTTCAAGTCTCATAGCCGTACATCAAAACTGGCTTTACAATATTATTGCATTTTACACTCTTTAATAATTAATAATCGACAAATATTGATTATGAATTAATGCAAAAAATGGCTGATAGATTGCGTCAATATAAATTATTCTGTTTCATCTAAAATAAACGATAAACGTTTCGGAAAAATTCTATTAAATACTTGTTTGTTCCTTGGTTATAATTACTTAGGGTCAATGTATGTACCTAAATGGTCAACATTTCTTGTATCATCTAAATATAATATTCAAGTATGCTTTTTCAACATCTGAACGCAGAACAGAATTCTATTCATCCCTTTGGTCCCAACAACGCACTTACATGAAAAGGAGTTGAAAAACAAAAGCCGAAATCCAAGCAGGGTCACTAAAGAGGTTTGTCAAACAAACAATCCTTAGCAAAGAAAGAACATGACTTGAATTTCCCACGATTCATTCATGTCAAAAAAACTTAATTTCCTTCTCTCTTTTGTATGAGCTCTTTTAGTTTACTATGAATAATTTAGCTTTCGAAAATAAAGAAATATTTATAGATTTTTTTTTTTTGGATTTCAATATCTTTCAAAAAGAGACGAAAGCTCTATATGAAAATATATAAAAGTTGGTATGATTTAATTCTTTTAAAACGTTCCTTTAATCAAGTGAATTTCTGGTGGAAATTATTAGTTGATTTGAAACGTAATGAACAGTTGAATAATTCTAAAATGGTGTTTTCTGAAATGAAAATAACTGTTATAAGATTTCGACCGAATACATGGCTCAAAAAATGCCAATTAGAAAACTCCTGATTACTTAACATTAAAATTACAGATCGAGCATTATGATTTTTCTATTCTTCAACAAATAAAGATTTTATTCAAAATATTTTACATTTTTTCAGTTAATTTAAAAAAATAAAATAAATTTTAACATTAGCATCTCACCTAGACATTTATTTTTTTCATCATTTATTTTCTTCTTACTTTAAAAGATAAACATAAGTACAGAAGTAAGGCTGTCAAGGGATATAAAGGAAAATTAACAAGAGGGGAATAGTTGGTGCTTCTCAGTGACAGTTTGTTTTCCATTTTTCTCGCAGCCATTGCTAATCTCCCACCGAGCGTGAAAACCCTTCCAATTTGTTCTGATTTTCCTTTTCCTCTGCCTCCATGCTCTGTCCTCTTAAATTTATCCTCAAAACCTTCGTTTTGATCTTTATAAATCCGCTTTATATGAAAACCATACGTAATGCAGTTAAATTTCCCTATGGCGCAATAATAATTTGATCAAAATAATATAAAAAAAGAAAATCTATTAAAAAGTTCATAAAATAAATTTTAAACACACATTCTAATTTCTGTAATAATTAATTAATATAGAAATCCAGAAATGAAAAAATATTCTGCATTAATATGCTGTTATTAATTCTTATTAAAATCTTTTATTTAACATTACAATAATTACACTGCATGATCGTACTCTATAAATTAGCTCTTCAAAGTATAATCCATCTAGTTGAAAGAAGGAATGAGAAGGCATTTTTAAAAGTCTATTTTTATGCATACACAAATAAAAGTGTATGTTTGTAACAAAATATTTCTTATTTATTCTATTGTAGGAGCGATACTTCTTACTGCTTAAAGAAATATCTGAGAATATATAATGACAAACAGACAACATAATATAATATGTAATAATGATAAAATAAAATGATGTTTATCACACCCTTATAAGATAGTAAAGAACAAAACTTAGCAACAGGAAATCTTCATAGAAAACAATGGTTATTTTTCACATGACATTTGAAGGGGCAAATAAAGTGTTACATCAAATTTGGATATTTTTCTTTTAGAATGACTTAATTTTTATTATCATAACCTTCTAACAATCTTACCTGCTGAAATCCATTACTTTCAATCAGCAAAATGTTCTAGACAAAAATATTTAAAAAAAAGTAAGACATAAGTTTTACACATAATGCATTCGAATCACGAGGTAAACATTTTTGACAATACTCATACCTTAAATATTTCAGAAAAACATTAGTTAGATTGATTTTTCGGACTTAGATTTTTCAGGTTTGGAAATCTTTGATTCATTCATTTGTGGAACCTGTAGACCCGCATTATTGGGTTGGTAAATAAATCCTTTCGGTTTTTCTGTTTATTTTTATGTCACTATGATACACTTCTAATCTGATGAATGAATCCCTAAGGTGTATTGTTTTTCCTGCTTGTAATATGTAAACAACTATATCTGTTAACTCTTGTTGAAACTAGGTTATCGTGTTTACTATTGCAAGGAGAATATGGAAGAAAATATCACTTGTTATGGGCATATTTTGTTGTCTTATTTTTAAAAAAGTAACCTTGCTGCAGAAGCTTATAGAAAAATTTGCAATATTTATTGGGATGATGCCTTGATCAAACGCACCTGTAAAAAATGGTTTGCCAAATTTCATTCAGGTAATTTTGACATCAATGCTGATAAACGGTCTGATCGTCCACATAAAATTGAAAAGAGCAATATTAAGGCCATTGTTGATCAATATTCCACCCAATCAGTGCGAGATATTGCCATGGCCCAAACCTAAATGTTTCGCACACAAGTGTAGAAAACCATTCGCACAAGCTCGGCTATGTTTCTAGGCTTAATGTTTGGGTCCCTCATTCTCTAACTGAAGTCAACTTAGCAACAGGCACTTCTGTTTGCGATTCACTACGGAAATGGTAGCATTTTTGAAAAGGTTGGTAAAAGAAGATGAAAAATGGATATTTTACAATAATCTAGTCCGTAGAAATCTTGGGGACCTAGTAGTGAGGCTCCTAGAGGAATGTTAAAACTCGGATTGAATCCAAAGAAGATAATGCTTTCCATTTGGTGGGATTTCAAGGATGTTATTTTCTATGAGATATTGACATCAGGACAAACAATTGATTCAACTCTTCAACCGAATTCGGACGGTCCACCGTGTTCCACCAAGACAACGCTAGGCCCCACTCTTCATTGATGAGTCTTGGGTGGGACCTTTTGCTTCACCCTCCATATTCAACAGTCTTAGCTCCAAGTGACAACCACTTTCTGGTCTCTACAGAGCTCCATGAATGGAAAGAAATTCCAAAAGGATGAGGACATCGAAAACAACTTGAATCAGTTTTTAACAATAAACTCCAGACATTTTATGAACATGGCATTAAACAGTTAGTGGAAAGATGAGAAAAAGTCTTATTAAATAATAGTAAATATATTGTAGATTAAAATAAATTTTATATCTCTTATACATTAAGTTTTATTTCACTCTGAAAAACCGAAAATACTTATTTGCCAAACCAATATTTATCAGTAATGCGTAATGCGGAATAATAGATCTGTTGCAGAGTTTTGGATATCAGTTTAATTAACAATATAGTTCACTTGGGTATATGGCAAAGTAGAATTTTTTTAAAGAATACTGATAATGAAAGATAACAATTTATATATATATATATATATATATATATATATATATATATATATATATATATATATATATAATGTTTATATTCTACTGATAAAAACGTCAAAAAAATCAAATATTCCTGATAAGTCTTTGATCGGGTTCATATTTAGAACGTAAAACTGTCCTATCATGTCTAATAGTCCAAGTGACATTGAAATTTAATTAGTTTGGCAAATTAGACATGATAAGTACTCCTCGGATTGAAGGCGTTCTTAAGTGAATTTGAATAAAAGAGTTTTTCATTGACGTTCCAATTAGTCTATTATCTAACACCATACATACCGGGTCCTTTGGCTCCACCAGACATAAGACGTCCCAATCTGAAGATAACTGCCCTTTCATATTCCTGTACCACCTGCCAATAAAGATTTAAAACAATTATTAGTAATAATTATTATAAATAATAAATAAATTATTCTATTGGAAAAAAAATTAAATTAAAAAAAAATAGTTTATTGGTAACCAATAATAGATGTGCCTAAGTAAACTTTTTATTGAGAAATATCATAATCTCCCTCAGTTAAGGAAAGTTATAATGGAGTTCAGAGAGCACATTCACACCGTATATATTTTTTTTTTTTTTTTTTTTTTTTTATTGAATAATAATACAATCAGCCACTGTTGGAGGGCTATAAGTATTAAGGCTAAAAGTTCTCATTCATACAGTATATACAAGTAATACAGAAGTAACTATAAATATAAAAAGTAAATAAATAATACTTATAAAAGAATGTAAATCAATAGAAAAAAATAAAAAAATAAATAAAATAAAAAAATAAATAAACAAAATAAAATAAAAACTTCTAAACACATTCATACCTATATACAATATATACATTCGCCCAGGAATCTCCGAGCCAGGCTTTTCTCCCCACATGTGGAAAGCAAAGCAGGACTCCAGAGATCCCAGTGCCATTTTTCCAGCCGCATCACTAGTATTAAAAGCCAGTGGAGGCTGAAGGAGGGCACTAGAGCCACAGATGCTCAGGACTTGAGTGGAGAAGCTGGCCATTGCCAGGACTCCAGAAGCATATTTACAATAGATCTCGCGGCCACTGCCGTTTTAACCTTCGAGGGGGATTGTAGGGATGGTGGGAGCTGGATAGGGATTGAGCTAGAGGATTTGGATGATGGATAAGGTTCTGGTGAAAGTTTGAGAATCTGGATGGGATGATGTCGAGGACAAAAGGGATGTTAAGGTCATGGTGTAGGGTCTTATTTGTGACATAATATGGGGCATTGGCTATTGTTCTAAGTACTTTGGACTGGAAGGATTGGATGCGTTTGATATTCGAATGTTTAGCAGTTCCCCACAGTTCAAGTCCGTAGGTCCAGATAGGTTTCAGTATTGTCTTGTAGATTAAAAGTTTATTTTCAATCGAAAGATGAGATGTCCTGCTTAGTAGTCTATATAGCTGGCCATATCGTTGGTTAAGTTCTTGTCTTTTAAGTCTCGTATGTGGGTTCCAAGTTAGTCTTTTGTCTAGAAGGAAGCCAAGGTAACGGACTGTATCTGAGTAGGGAAGTGGTATTGAATTGAAAAGGATTGTGGGACAGGATCTGCGTCGCATAGTGAAAGTAATATGTTTACATTTTGCTTCATTGATTTTAATGCGCCAGTCGTTGCACCACTGCTCAATCAAGGAGAGGTGAGATTGTAGGTTTTGAGATGCTATTTGAGGATCTGAGTGGGAGGATAGAATGGCAGTATCATCGGCAAATGTAGCTAGGAAGGTATCGGGATTTGGAGGGATATCGGCAGTGAAAAGGATGTAGAGAACTGGACCCAAAACACTGCCTTGTGGAACACCAGCCTCAACTGGATAGTAAGTGGAGAATTCGGTGCCGCAACGGACTTGGAAGGAACGATTTGAGAGATAGGATTTGAGGACTAGGTATAAGGATTGGGGTAAATGGGTTTTGAGCTTGAAAAGCAAGCCATCGTGCCACACCCGGTCGAAAGCTTGCGCTACGTCCAGAAAGGCACCAGTGCAATATTGCTTGTTTTCAAGTGCAGAGGATATATGGTCCACAACACGAAGGCCTTGTTGGACAGTGGAATGTCTTGAGCGGAATCCAAATTGATGAGAAGGGATGTTGTGGGATTCGAGTATGGGTAGGATGCGTTTGAGGAGGATTTTTTCAAAGATTTTTGAGAGGATAGGGAGTAAACTTATCGGTCTGTAGGATGATGTGTTATTAACGGGTTTGCCTGGTTTTGGAAACAGCACGATTATGGAGTGTTTCCACATCAAGGGAAAGTTGGTAGTACGAAGGATGCAATTATATAGATAGGTCAGGAATATAATTGATTTTTTGGGAAGTTGTCTAAGGATTTGTGAAGTGAGGAGATCATATCCAGGGGATTTTCGGGGTTTTAATTTGTTTATGAGGAATTTGACCTCAGAGGGGTTAACAGGTTTTGGAGGTAGAGAGAGAGGAATTGGTGAAGAGAGGAATTCTTTAACTTCAGCAGTGTGGGTGGGATGGAGTTCGGGATGGGGAGTGAATGTGTAGGATAGATGTTTAGCAAACTCTTCAGCTCTATTCGCATCTGACGAAGCCCAGGAACCATCATCACGGCGGAGGGGGTGGGAAATGGATTGGACTTTAAGGATTTTTTTAGTTACAGTCCAGAGGGAGTTATCACTAGATGATAATGAGGAAAGGTAGGAATTGTAGGATTGGGTTCTAAAGATATCCAGTTTCTTTTTTACCTGTTTGGAATAATAGTTATACGATTTCCGGTCATCAGGATGCCTGGTTCTTTGCCAGAGGGCCCTAGAGCATCGTTTGCTATGGATAAGGTCCAATAGGTCTTGGGGTAGAGGATTTATACTGAGGTGTTTTTTGGGACGATCAGGTGAGGATGCAGTCCAAACTGCTTGCTGGATCAGAGTAGTAAAGGAGTCCACTGCATCGTCAAGGTCTTCAGGTGTTTTTAAGGAAACTCTGAGGTCTATATTATCATCCAATATTTGACGGAAAAGGTTCCAGTTAACTGGTCCCCTGATAAATGAAGGAGAGGATGATTTAGGAATGGGTGATGTGGAAGCGGTTAGGACTATAGGACTGTGGTCTGAGGAAAGATCATCAAGCCTTGAAATGGAACAGTGTAATGATCCTAGACCTTTGTGTAGGAAAAAGTCTAGAAGGTCGGGATTGCGGTTGGGATCTGTTGGCCAGTATGTGGGAGTATTAGGTGAAAGGATGTTGCTGCGATGGGAATTAAGTGCAGATAGCAGTGTTCGCCCTCGGGAATTTGTGGATCTGGCTCCCCATTGTTGGTGTTTTGCATTTAAATCTGCACCTAGGATGAAATGGTGTCCTAAGGAATTCAGGAAGGAAATTATTTGGGATTCGGAAATGGGTATTTTAGGCGGGGAATATGCCGCAACTAATGTTATTGGGTAAAGGGAAGTTTGGATTATTACGGCAGTGGATTGTAGGAAATTATGGGTTGGTAAGGGAAATAAATGATGGGAGAGAGATCGGTGGATAATTATAGCAGTGCCAGCATGTGCTGTTCCATCAGGATGATCGGTTCTATAAATATTGTAGCCAGGAACGTTGATTTGTCGTTTGTTGGTTAGTCGGGTTTCAGTTATTAGTGCTATGTCGATGTTTTTGTCATGTAATAAGATTGTCAGTTCGTTGATGTGATTTCGAATACCATTCGCATTCCATAGGAGAATGGAAAGGGATTTGGTTGAGGACATTTATGGATTTCTCGGCGGTGGAATGAGGTTGGATATAACATTGGTAAGTAATGAAATAAGAGGGGTGATGAGGGATCTAAATTCAGAGAGGAAAGAAGTTAATAGGCTTGTGAGGTCAGTGGAATTGGAAGGAGGAGGAATGTATGTCTGGGTATTGAACCTAGGTTCAGGGATGGAGGGATGTGGGTCTTGAGGTTGATTTGTGAATTCTCGAGGTTGAGGTTCTTGTGGCAGGGCCTGAGATTGAGTGTTTATAGTGTCTCCTTTGAACATCTGAGCATAGGTCACTCTTCCGTTCACTGTTCTAGAGGGTTGTCTTGGTGGCCTGGATGTCCCTTCTTCTCTAGGAGTTGCGTACATTCTTGTTTTTAATTCTTTGTATGTTTGACAACCCTTGTAGTTGGCAGGGTGCCCTTGGTGGCATAAAGCGCATACTGCAGGTGAAGTTCTAGACTTCCTACATTCTTCTGTTTTGTGTTGCTCACCACACCTCACACATCTAGGAATGTGATGGCAATATCTTTTCGTATGGCCATAAGCCTGACAGTTATGGCATTGAACGATGTCGCGCTTGGTGTAAGGCTTTTCCACAACAACGCTGGTGTAATAAAGGCGTGTGACCTTGTAGATGTCTTCGACCTGGGGCGTTCGGTCAAGGTCAACGAAGAATAGTGGGAGCGGTATTTTACTTTTTATTCCAGGCTGTTCTCTATCCTCCTTGAATATGTTCACTATCTGGCGAACATGGAATCCCATACCCACGAGCTCTTCTTTTATAGCATCAGTTGGCGTAGATGGGTGCAGTCTTCTGATAACGACCCTGAGCGCCCTCTCTTGACGCAGTTGATACGTGTGGTAATCCGCCTTGGTATCAGATAAATATTTTATAATTTTTCTGTAAGTTTCTGGAGTGTCGGGCATTAATTTAGTGTCATTGGTGCGGCTTTGGCATAAATATTTTCCTGAGCCCACTAGGTTATTCAATTGGTGACACATTAACTGAAAGTTTTTAATATTCCTAAGGAATATTGGTGGGGGTTTGGGTTCCCTGGGGGTGGGTGCTGCTTCCATTTCTTCGTTTTGTGTATTTGATAGCACTTGAAATGGGTTCTGAGTGAAAAACGGCGATTCTTCACCAGTCTGAGTTGTCTCATGATTGTTTTGTTGTTGTGAGGTACCAGGTTGGGGATCCACTTCTTCAACAGAGCTCCCTGGTGTGGCTGGTGGAGTATTTCTTTTCGAACGCCTTGTTCTTTTTTTAATAGGAGAACTCATTGTAGTATCGAGGCTCCTGGATCTAGTATTTTTACCCTTGCTCGACATTAGCATATGATAATATCGCATTTCATATTATAAGTGATAGGAAAAATTGTAAAATGAGAAGTGATAACAAAATTTTTTTTTTTTTTTAACACGGAAATATATACGCGTGCTTAGAGAGGACTGATCGGCACAGAACCTCCTCGGACGGAGAGCCAGAGCCCACTGGTGGGATTAGCGATGTTATGGCCGGCCGTTATCAGTAACTAACCTGAGGTCTATTTACACTGTTCACTATTGAGCTGTAAATAAGTGATTACTCACCTTATTCTTTTGTTCAGTAACAAACTTAATTGTTAATATAACAGGTAACACTGTTGTTTCGCATTAAAGTTGAACACTGCCACTATTAATGAAGAATTTTGTAAGAGATGACCTGACGTATGTTTAACTTAGGCTAACGCATGCGCAGAACTCACCGTATATATAGAAACAAAAACAAATAAAGTAACCACAAAAGAATGCATCGGAATCAGAACAAAATAAAATATTTAAATCTGCTAATTGTCACTACCATGACAGGTGCGGATGAAAAACTGAAGACAAAAAAAAGGAGAGAGTAAAGAAAAAAATATATAGAATAGAATAGAAAATTAAACTTTATTTTGTGACCCTCAGAATAACAAAAATGAACAAATACAAAAGAAAATTCATATCTCGCCAAAAACTAAAATAATAAAGATTCTAACAATATATACAATAACTTTAGTAATAGTGTGTAAACCACTAAAAAATAAAAAAAATATAAAAATAGAATATTCTCGAAAATACTCAGAGTTGTGATGGAAGAAAAAAAAAGAAATTACATACTTATATATACATAACTACACAATATATACACACATGCATATACATATATATATATATATATAGAGAGAGAGAGAGAGAGAAAAAAAAAGAAATTACATACTTATATATACATAACTACACAATATATACACACATGCATATATATATATAAATATATATATGCATTTATATATATATATATATATATATATATATATATATATATATATATATATATATATATATATATATATATATATATATATATATATATATATATATATATATGTGTATGTATGTATGTATTTGTGTGTATTTATATATATATATATATATATATATATATATATATATATATATATATATATATATATATATATATATATAAATGCATATATATATTTATATATATATATGCATGTGTGTATATATTGTGTAGTTATGTATATATAAGTATGTAATTTCTTTTTTTCTCTCTCTCTCTCTCTCTCTCTCTATATATATATATATATATATATATATATATATATATATATATATATATATATATATATATATATATATATATGGTAAGAAAAAGTAAAAACTTGAGAAAAGAAAAACCATACTAAAAGTAGGTAAAAAAAAAAGCATAGATTTTTGTGCTGAAACCTAAACCTACATATACATAAATAAGTAAAATAAAAAGTACTTAAAGTAAAATAAACATCTTATACACGAGCATACTTATATACACAATTTACAATCAGCCAGGGAAACTCCGAACCATCTTGTACTCCCACTTGTGGGGGAAAAGCGGCGCCTAAGTAATAGAATGAAATAAATATAACCAAATTAAAAAAACAAAAAAACAGCGAAACATGAATTTAAAAAGAAACATATTAATAAATCTTACATAACGAAAATACACTATTTAAAATTACAACATAAATATTATAGAAAATGAGAAGGGGACAGTTAAATTATATTAATCGGTTTTTCTTATTTTCGCATCCACACTTGTCAGAGATGAAAGTTATAAGTAAACAATTTTTGATCATGAATACAACAAATTTATTTCAATTAAACATTCTCTTGAATAAAAATACTTGTAAAAGTGCTCTAATTTTAAGTGATCTATCATCACCGTGTTCCCGTGTTCAGACAATAGTCTGGAAAACATTTTTAGGGAATGAGAACTTAAATAGAATGTTTAATTAACTTCTCATGAAGAACAAAGTTTTATTATTTGAGAATGCTCTCTTAATTTAATAATGCTCGCCACAAAGCTTTAGAACAAAGCAAGTAATCCCCATTTTTACTTCTTAATTAACGAGCTCTTCCCTCGACAGAGATTCAGATGTTTAATAATAAAACAGCAATGAAAAACAAAATTAAATAGTCCAGTTTATATTATTTAAAAAAAACGTTCACAACCTTTGATCCCATCTCATATTTAAATATTTATAATAATATTCGCTTAATAAAATCATAACCAAAATAGTTCGTCGATTTTATGGCCATTAACTACTAATTCATAAAAGAAAAATAATTATCAGCATACTTTAATAAAGCCAGTAATTTTGAAACGTCACAGCTAATGCAATGCTAATCTTTGCTGAAAAATTCACTTCATTATCTACTATTCCTATTGATCTTTAGCAATGATTAGATTTTTTTTTTGACGAGGGCCGATAGATTTCATTAATAAATATTTCAAATCTATTTTTTTAAGAATACTATTTATTTATTATTATTTACCCGGAAAAAATGAGGTATGTTCGGCCTTAAAACAAGGTTCCCTTTCATCTGTCCTATTTAATTTGGCAATAGAACAAACCATTAGAGAGGTGATAAATACTGAAAAAAGTTTGAAACTTAATGGAACAATATCCGTGCTTGGGTATGCTGATGATTCAATAGTGTTAAGCAATGATTCGTAAACAATAATAATAAATACAACGTTAATGAAAGTAAAAAACTGGGGCTCGAAATAAATGCGAAAAATACAAAAGATATGATTAACAGCAAAAATAGCGACGATTCTGGTGATATTATAGATATTTAAAGAAAAACTTATGAACACGTAGAGAAATTCAGGTGTTGGGGGTCTACGATGACAAGAAAAACTGTAATAGAAGAGGAAGTTAAGACTAGATCAAATCAGGGGAATGCTTGCTGTTCGATCCTTTGTTAAAATCTTCAGATTATATTGTTACTGATAATCACAACTATATTACATATTTTTTTATTTTAACAGTTTGTTTGTTGGGGTTTTAAGGGGTAAAACACCAATGTCATCAACACTTGCAAATTAATCTTGTTTATCTTTGGATTTAATGTTTAAACGATTTAATATTTTATTTAACAAATTGTTTGATTTTAAGAAATCTAATTCTAACTTTATTGTGACTTCGTCATCACTTAGAATTTTTAATATTAGAGGTGTAAGTCCTAGACTATTTAGATTTGATATATAAAAAGAATATTCCTGCAATATTTGGTTGGCTGTAAGTGTATTATTGCAGTGTTGACATTGTGGTGGTGGCTGCTTACTAATGAGATGTGAGTGAGTAAGATCTGTGTGGCCTATTCTTAGTCTGGTTAAGACAACTTCTTCTGTACGGATTCAGAGATTAGATGTTTACCACGGCTTCACTGTTTTCTTTAATATATTTTAATTTGATTGGCAGACACTTATTTCACATAGATCACCAGCTTTGAATTATTTCTTTTTTGAGAGTAAGACATATATCTTGCGTTGTTAAAATGGCAGCGCCATTGGCTTCCAAGAGTAAGGGCTTGTTTCGCTGCCACATCCGCGAGCTAATTTCCAATGATTCCCACGTGGCTCGGTACCCAAATAAAGTATATCGATTCTCCTAAAGTTTCTAGCATGTTTAGAAATTTATGAATTTTCAAGATCGTTGGATGTTTATCGTATAAAAAACGCTGCAAACTATTCACAATGGTTTATTATTTCCAAGCAATTATACATCTAAAGTAACATTACCTTTCGAGTTACAAAGAAAAATAAACAAAAGATGGTTCCAATTATTGGACTAAACATTTTTTTTAATCATTAGAAATATGCTAAAAAAAACATAGCATTACTTCAGTAACATATTCAAAATTTAATAACCAAACCAAGGATATAATATTTCGAGTAGAACATATGAAAAAAAACCAGAGACCATAGACCAGAGACCATTGCTCCTAATTGTCCCATTTTAACGATTTTTTTTTTTATTAGGAAATTTAAATACCTTTGAAACATCTAATCACAATATCAACAAAAAAGTATTCTAAACTTTTCGAGTTATTCGGAATTCTATTTTACCATCCCTCTTTTTTAACTTTTTTTCCAGCTTCTTTTCGTTGAAGTATGTTACATAGATAAATTTAAAATGAGTCGAGAAAATGACTTTAGCGAAGTTTCATTGAAATCTGTACATTCGTTTAGGAGCTACAGTCAATCGGCCGCCATTTCGAAAGTTAAAGGCAGAGAGTAATGTCGATAAATGAGGATCATCCTCGGGTGACCTCTGATTTTATATCAAAATTTTAAAAAAATCGGTCAAGTAGTTTCGGAGAAAATGCGCGGTTGGCGAACGGCGGATGGACAAAATATTTTTTATTAGTTTTTCGAATTCTACGCATCCTGAAACGTGAAACCTCAAATTTTGAGAGGGGGTTAAGTATTTGAATTTTTCGGTCGATCGCAATGGTTGATTATTGAAAATAATAAACCAAAAAAAAAAAATCCCATTGTCATCACTGGTGTATAAATAAATGCTATACAAATGTTTTTACTTAATGATATATTTTACCTAAACACTTAGTGATAGTTATTTTTTCAATGAAACTTATTTGAAATATATTCACTGTTATAACAAAAAAATATTGTGAAAAAACCTTCATTAAAAATCTGTTGAACCTACCAACTTCTCCTCTCCCCGCCCGAGCCTGGGGGCTGGCCTCGGTTTATTTCCAGAGTTCAAACCAATCTTCCTCCCCACTGTTGTTTGTATTTTTTTTTTCTAAAGGTTGTTTCTCATTTTCTTTTTTTTTTATATCTTGTCTATCACAAACAAATATTACAAAGGTTTCCCTTCACAAAATCACAATTCGGAATGAAAATATTTTAAAACATCCAGGTTCAATATAATTATAACTGGAAAATCCTGAAACACTCCGTACAATACTTATTAGTCACCTATGAGTCGACAAATCGAACAATCTAATCTGTTTTAATGAGTTGTTACAAAGCAGTAGGTCATATAGAAGAGTTAAGTTGCCCATATAGAAGACCATGACGAGTCGCGCGCTCAATTTTAGTCAGTCTCAGTCTTGGTCTTGGTATTGCACAAGAGTCTTGCAGTTAACTATTAGATTATTGCTATTTACTGAACAGGTTACTTTAGATCTTAGAAACCGCTCCAGAATAGGTATAATTAGATGTTTTACTGACATAAGCATAGAAAAGTCCAACCAAATTAATAAAATTAACTTGACTATACATTAAAGGCTCTGTGAAGGAGATTGTGATATGGAATATTTGTAATGACAACCTATGACTAATTATTTAAAGAAAAAATCGGTGTGTCTACTCACATCAATTTCCTACCGTTTTTTATCTTTTTTTTCAATTTTAAACATTTTCATTAAAAATAACACAATTTAATAAGACTAATTTTCCTGATTACCGATCAGATAAATCATTAGAGTACGATTTCTTTGACGAACTAAAGCAGTGTAAACAATTACTAAAACCAGTGCATAAAATTCAATACACTGTAACGTTGCTAAAACTGCGAACAAAAAAAGCGATTTAGACGATTTTTTGTTTTGTCTTAAATTTAATAACCATTTATTGCCACTATACACACCATATTATTGTCATTTTTCAGAATGGGGAGATCTAACTGAACTCCGAATGAAAAATTAAAAGAGTTAAGTAAAAAAGTATATTGATTTTGCAAATTATTTACATGTAGTAACTAAAATTTTCTAGTATCAGTAACTATTTTGACTTAATTTATATTCATAAAAAAGCTTGTTTTTTACCAGTCTTGGTCTCGGTCTTGCAAAAATCAAGCGGTTTTACAAAGTGCAAGAACAAAACAGATTTTCGCTACACTAAGGTTATAGTAAACAAACAGGCGTTGAACCCATTATATAAAAACATTTCAAAATTTGAATAATTAATTACAATATACTAGTATGCCCAGCGAAAACTCACACGTTAGATACATATCCGTTTCCATAATGGATTCGAAGTATCAGCATGAGCATGGCGATCAGGATTTTCCACTGAAAAGTATTCCTTCAACTTAATAGTTTGGGAAAATTACACAGCTATCTCTGAAATTATATTAATCTATTATTGTACTCACTCAAGACCTATTTGCTATTACCGAAAGTATATGTGTCATACGTGAATATATTTTATTTATTGACACAATGTTTATTTTTATATTATCCGAAGTGGGCAATTGAAGATAGAGATATTCACAAAAAATTTAATTCAATTGATTTTAGTTCATTGAAGACTATCATAAACGTAATATTTTGATTTTTTAAATGTAAAGAAAACGCAATATGCATCCTATGCAACAATAACTTCTTAGATGCTTTCTGATTTAATAAATATATATCTCAATAACGAAAACTTTGTGACTTTAAAACGGAGACTCTGGTATATTTTCTTTTATAACACACTGGATCATTAAACCCAATTTATACCGTTTAAATCTGTCAACTTTTGAAATCATCTGAGGTTTTTATACCCTTTCCAATGATTTCAAAATAAAATCGTAAGGATTTAGGTATCGTTGTAGGAAGTGAGGATCCGTCACTTTTTTATATTATTCCCTGTCATCTGATACCTAATTCATCAGAATCCTTCGCTCCACATATTCCCATTATGCATAGTTTAAAGGTGTAAACTTATATAATTAGAACGTACTTTCAGAAATCATTCCCGCAGTGTAATTTCCAATGGCGCATATAGAAAGGCTACTATTTGATTGTGGCAAATTGAATCTTAGAACCGTCGTAAATGAGGTCAACAGCTAATCAAAATATTGTCATTATACGAAGACCGAGGTTTTACACCAATTGGTATTACTTTCGTCCTGAGAATCTCGGACGGTATGGCTTTCTAATGGAAACCAGTGTTTCCATTACAACGTTTTGGGAAATTTCGTGTAGTGGCGTTTAATTACTTTTCTAATGCAACAAAAAAAGTAAATTTAGATTGCCGTGTTGTTTATTTAAAAATCTTAAGGAAGAAAACATCTTAGATATGTTTAGATTATATTTGGATGTCTTATTTAAAAAAACATAATAGTTCAATATTACAACTTTCATTGGACTAGTAACCATGAATCGAAATAATCTTCTACCTTCCTTCATGGATATTATAATTCTGTGAGATGTGTAGAGTTAACTTAACTCTATTATGTTTTTTAAATAAGGTATCCAAATATAATCTAAATATATCAACGATGTTTTCTTCCTTAAGGTTTTTAAATAAACAACACCGCAATCTAAATTTACTTTTTTTGTTGCATTAGAAAGTTAATCAAACGCCACTACACAAAATTTCCCAAAATGTTGTAATAATTACACCATACTACACACCGCAATAATCACATAGCAAAAGTTAGTGCAATTAGCCTGGGATGTGTTATTAAACCCACCATATTCTCCGCACCTTGCACCACCCGACTACCATTCATCCTGGGCGTTTCGAAAATCCCTCAATGGGAAATCATTCGCTGATGAGGGAGATGTGAAACCGTATCAGTTTTCCGCTTCTAAGCCCCAGATGTTTTACGAGAGCACAATAATTAATAGTTTATAAAGAAGGTAAGAGGTAATTAATAGAAATGGGGAACAAATTATATTATTTTTACAAAATTTATTTTTCATATGAAAAAAATTGTTTGATTTTACGCTTCAAAAACTGAACAATCTTCTGTATCCAACCAATATATTTAATAAAAATGTTTGAGAAGTTTTTCTTAATTTATTATTTAACAAATAATGAAATACGAAAGTTATTATACTTTTTAAATGTTACACAAACTTTAAATTCATAGAAAATCCTGATAAGTTGTAAAAGGTATAGTTAATTGGAGGAAAAAAATATTATAACAAAATCAAGCACAAAAATCTTGTTATTTAATTTATTTTAAAATTCGTATTAGTAGAAAAAGGCCTTTTCAATCTCGATAAATAATTGCTTTATTTCAAATTTATCCAATTTTTCCCCTCTTCAGGCGTCTTCAGGGATAATCTAATCTCACATGTAATTTAAAATTTTCATCTGAAAAAACAAACAAAAAAAAAAAACGAATTCGATTGTGTTCTTTGAATATGTGTGCAAGTGGGTACCCTGCTAAAAGCAGGTATATATAAATATATATATATATATATATATATATATATATATATATATATATATATATATATATATAGAGAGAGAGAGAGAGAGAGAGAGAGAGAGAACAGAAAAGAATAGAATAGAAATAGAAAAATCATCTTTATTCTGGGACTAGGTCCTTTTAGAATAACAGTATTGTTCATATAAATTGACCATAATTCTGGCCAAAAGACTTATTACAATGAATAATAACAAAATAATATTAATAAATTAAGTATATTAGCTCTTAGGATAAATTAACGAGAATGGTAGGGTAATAGGGGTTCACAGTACTACAATATTGGAGCTAAAACAATGGCATAATAATCACTGAATGGAATTAGAAAGGAACGCAAAATAAATTTTATAGGCAAAGCATTGTTGCGATGGAATATAAAAATTAAAAAAAAAATAATAATAACCGTTAATACGTAAAGAAAGAAATTGAAAAAATAAATGATATACATATGTTCCCTAAGATATTTAAGTGAATATGCGTAAAGATTAGGAGAAGAAAAAATAAAATAAAGTATATATATATATATATATAAGTTAAGCGTCGGCGGACTCTAACAATAAAAAAAAAGAAAGGAAAGGGCTTGAAATGCAACACTCACGGTTTCAGAAAAGATACTGATTTATTCCTTTAGTAATCCTCCTTATATACATTTCATATGTTTATTTACATTCAGGACGGTATTAAGGCTGATATCGCCGGTCTCCGGTCTTTATCTCCCCCCCCACCAGTTTACGAATAGGATTTTTCGGAAACTTAGATATTCCTAGATCGGAGCTAACGATTATCAGTCTTAACACCTTACAATTGTTTTTACAAGTATAAAGTTGAAAGAAAGTAAAACTCACTCGAGACATACAATAATACAAAGAAATAAAAAAAAACAGAACTAAACACAACACTTGCTTCCAAAAACAGAACTCTTAAAATCCTAAAAAAAACAGAGAAGAAAAAAAAATAATACACTTTCCTCTACTGTATTGCTATGATTCTATTTACACATAAAAAAAAAAAAAATACACCATATTTTTGCTTAGACAACCAAAAAAAACATATTTGTTATAACGTGGTGAGGGTACTACGAATCCGTTAGTTTATGTTCCGGTTCTATCATTGGGAGCTTCAATTGTTCAATGTGAACCGTTCTCCTCTTTCTAGGTTCATTAACGCTTTCGATCGTTAGTAGATTATGCTCCCTAATAGCAATCACTCTGAATGGACCCTCGTATCGTAACAATTGTTTCCCTCTGTTGGTCCCTACTCTACGGTACACTATTGTCCCGATCTTTAGATCACCCATTTGGTCACGTACGCGAACATTCTGCCTCTCTACCCGCTTCTCCTTTTCCCGCTTAATTTTCGCCGTTACTCTTCCCCACGTCTTTTCCATCTCCACCCTATTGCTCTGGATTTGCTCGACTAATGGTTCATTAACCGTTGTTTCCCCGCAATCTCGCCTTGGCCTGCGCATCCCGAATAGTACTTCCACGGGCGAAAATCCCGTGACGGAGTGAATCGAGTGGTTGTAGGCTGTTACCGCTTTCTTCATTGCAACATCCGGCTCCAACCCTTTTTCCCCCTGATACACCCGGATGTGATCACTCAGCGTGCTGTGCAACCGCTCAATGCCGCCTCTACCCTTAGGATGTCCCGGGGTGTTATAATGCCAACGAATCCCTAGTCGTTTCACCTCCTCCCTAATCACGGCATTGTCAAACTCCCTACCACCGTCCGATGTGATCCTCTCGGGGACCCCGTAGAACTGCACCCATGACATTTCCTGTCTTCCCTGCGGGGTCCATTCCTCGGCCTCACTTGTCCGGATCTTTTTTCACCCATCCTGACCTTTTCTCCGCTCGGCTGTACCGTTTCTCTCCTCTTCCAACCCATCGGGGCTGTCCGGGGTCGTCTGTCATTCACCCGGATCCACCCTGGTTCTTCCACGTCCATCCGAGTCTCTTCTTCCCTTGCGCTTAGGTCGATCATTTCCTGGGCACACTCGAGGAATGATCTCTCCCTGGGCAATCCGTCTCTCCTTCCCGTTTCCTTCGCCAACTGGACCTTGAGTATCGTCGAGAGGAACTCCATCCTGGCTTCCACCTCTCCCACACTCATTGTTTCGCGCATTTTCTCCGTTAGGCGGGGGTACTTTGCCACTAGTACCCCCGCATACTGGCCCCTCGTCTGACGTGGGGACCGGCGCTCCCTAAACATTTGGAAGATGGCTTCCTCCGGCGTCCATCTGCCTCCTCCGAAGGCCTTCTTCAGTCGCTCCTTAATCACCGGCCATGGTGTCTCCTCATCCGCCTGAATTTGGTTCAGGATGCTCCTCCTTACTCGGCACACCAGAGCCGCTTTCAACGCTTCCGCGTCCCCTAGGTTTACCAGGTCCTCCGCCACCTTTACCTCTATTCTAGACATGAGGCGGTCTCCGCCTTTCAGGAAATGGTTGAGCTCACCTACCTCGCCACCGAAGCGTTCCAGGTCCGCAATGGCTCTTCGAAGGTCCTGCGTGGTCGCCGCTCTTATTTTCATCCATTCCAGCGCGTTAGCGTGCGCTTCTGCCAATGTGTCCCTCGGTAAGGGAGGGATCTCCTGGATCTGCGGAATCTGCGGTACCTGAGGTATTTGAGGTATCTGAGGCACCTGAGGGGCCTGCGCGATCTGAGGTATCTGCGGAATTTCTTGAGGTTGAGGGATTTCCGGGGCGCTCAACACTCCCGGCCTGATTAAGCCCTCTGTTGGCATTTCACTCTTTCCTTATGACTAGGAGAAGAAAAAAAAACCAAGAGAAAAAAAAATGACTTTAAAAAAAAATTACTTCTCTGTTCTCCTGTCGTAGTCCCGGGTTTCGGCACCAGTTAAGCGTCGGCGGACTCTAACAATAAAAAAAAAGAAAGGAAAGGGCTTGAAATGCAACACTCACGGTTTCAGAAAAGATACTGATTTATTCCTTTAGTAATCCTCCTTATATACATTTCATATGTTTATTTACATTCAGGACGGTATTAAGGCTGATATCGCCGGTCTCCGGTCTTTATCTTATATATATATATATATATATATATATATATATATATATATATATATATATATATATATATACATAGCGAGGAGTGTGTTGAAGATAATTAGAAAATATAATACATTTCAACGAAATACAGTCTCAAGAATAGAAAAATTAGAAATTAAGAAAAACAAATTTTATCTACTCACAATGCTTAGTGAGTGGTGATGAAAATTCACGTTCAACACAAAATAAAACAATAAAAAATAAGAGAAAAAAATAATGTTTAAAGAAAATTAAAGCCTTATTACATAGTATATATTTAACCTGATTGGATTGTGAAGAAGAATTGGAATAAGAGGGTTTTAAAGGTGGATAAGGATGATGCATGGCGGATTTTTAGTTATATGGAATTCCAGAATGCAGTGGAACGGACAACGAAGGAATGTTTAAATGATGCAGATTTGTGGAAAGGGTTGTAAAGGTCAGAAGGACGAGATCTTGTGAAGAGGTTGTGGATAGATTATTTGAATTGTAGGAGATTCAATAATAATCAATAACCATCGTCCATGCGTAGGACGGACGATGGTTATTGATTATTTGGTAAAGGAATGTGCCTAGGAAATATAGTCTCCGGAAGGAAGGGAAGAGCCATCCTAATTCAGCATAATGGTGCGAAACACAGGAATACCTCAGGGCCCCTGTGACAAATCTTACGAAGGCATTCATAATTATTTTCAGTCTCTTCCCGAGTTCCGCCGAGAGGCCACCGTACACCACGCACCCGTGATCAAGGTGGGGGATGATGAGGGAGGATACTATGAGTCTACGTGTGGGGATGGGTAGGAGATAGCAATGGAATAGTTTCAAGGTACCAATTGACCGACGAGAAATGTGAGCAATATGGTGTTTCCAGGAGAAGGTTTAGTCTATGAAAATGTCTAGGTTTTTTACTGAGGAGGTGAAGGTGATGGGATGGTCATTTAGGTACAGGATAGGTATTGGCTATGAGAAGAGGTTTGGAACCAATGAAAATGGCTTGAGTTTTTGCAGCGTTTAATCTTAATCCATTTAAGTTTGCCCAGGCACTGATCCGATTCAAGTCTTCTTGAATTTTGGCAAACGCTTTATGCAACTCTGAGGGATGGAAGGAAAGGTAAATTTGAGAATCATCGGCGTAAAGGTGAAGGGAGTAGTGAAGGATTGATTTATGGATGTCATTGATATAAGAACTAAAAAGGAGAGGAGATATGCTAGAGCACTGAGCCACTCCTGAGGACAGAGAAAGATAGGAAGGCAAGGGTTGATTAGGGATAGCGACAGCTTGTGAGCGTTGGGAGAGGAAAGATTGAAAGCACAGGATAGAACTATTGGAAAAGGATAATGATTTTAATCTGGAAAAGAGAATGGAATCAAAATGAATGGTATCAAATGGTACCATGGCTTACCATGGAAATGAATGGATACCTGGAAATGGTATCAAAGGCTTTGGAAAAGTCGAGGAGTGTAAGGATGGTTAGTTTTTTGTCATCTATGGTGGACTGAACATCATTAATGACTTTGATTAGGGCGGATTGTGTCAAGTAACCTGGTCGGAAACCAGATTGGTAAAGGTCAAGGTGATTGGACTGTTCAAGGAGGTTGGAAACTTGGGATTGCACGATTCTCTCCAGGGGTTTGGAAAGGTTAGGAAGGATTGAGATTTGCCGGAAATCTTCAAGGGAAGACGGGTTAGAATTTTTATTAAAAGGACGGAATATGGCTTTTTTCCACAAGGAAGGGAATACTGAATTTGGAAGGGAAAAATTGTGGATGAAAAGGAGTACCGGAAGGATTTCAGGGAGGAATAATTTAATTAATTTGACGGGAATGCCATCTGGACCAATAGAATTAGAGTGTGATTTCATCACGGCGGATATTAGGTCTGTGGGAGAAATATCTGAAAAATAAAAATAGTCGTCATAGAAAGATGTTCCAGGAGAAAATAAGGAAGAGGGAAATGGATGGAAAGCAGATATAAAATAAGAATTTAAATTATTTGGTGGAACTGGGAGCACTGCAGAGGGAGGGGATCTGGAAGGATCACAAAGAGAGATTTTACGAAGGAGTAGCCATTTGGATTTGGAATCAGGAGCTGATGAAAGTGCTTCATGGAAATAGGCAGATTTGGCTCGTCGGATTGTGATTTGTGTCAGGTTGCGAAGTGCCCTGAACGCTTGATAATCGTCAGCCAGTCTAGTGCGTCTAAAGCGTCTACGGGCCGCATCACGCCTCTTCTGAAGATCCTTAATTTTTTGACACATCCAGGGAGTAGGAAGGCGACGAAAGGTGGAGAGGTTTTGAGAGGGACGTGGTCATCAAGGATATTAATAAATTGGAGGTGAGAATGTCAACCATGGAATCAATTGAGGTACAGGAATATATTATATTCCAATCTAGGGATTCTAGGAAAGGTAAGATTTTTTCCCGAGTAAGGCCATTAAGATTACGGAAAGTTATGGTTCTCGGTAGGATCGGAGGGGTTTGGATATTATAGGATATTTGGATTAGGTCATGTGACGATAAAAAGGAAACTGGTAATTGGGAAGAGGTAAGGAGGTTTTGAGCGGAATCAATAATGTACATGTAGGCGTGATGCGTAGCAGAAAAAGGAACGATAAAAAGATGAAGAGAGAAAAAAAAGTTTTCTAGGTATGATTTGTCGCTGGAGTCGGAGAGGAAATTCGTGTTTAAGTCACCGGAAATGATAATTTTGGAATAAAGGAGCACAAAGTTAAAGAGGGAAGCTTCGAAAGACGGATCAAACGGAACAAGAGGAGGACGATATACTACGGAATAGAGGAGATGAGAGGTGTTACAGGAGATTTCGACGATCAGAAACTCAACTTGTGGCTGATCGGATGGAGAAGAATAATGGGTCTTTAGGCTTGAATGAACGTACAGAGCTACAACTCCGCCAGTCCAGCTGTCCCAGTCGTGGCGAATTAGGGTGTAGTTACGAAGGGAGACTGAAGAGGAGGGGATGTAGGGCTTGAACCAAGTTTCGGAAATCGCGATGATGTGGTAAAAGTTTTGGGTAAAATATTCTAGGAATTCATACTGATCATAGTAATGGGCTGGAATGGATTGGGAGTTGACGTGGTGGGAAGTTAGGACACGACATGAGTAGGATTTCGGAGAGGAGCCGAAAAATATGCGTTCCTATAGACTATAGCGCCTAAGCGAATTAACCGATTTCGATTAATTTTCGCTAAAGTAATTTCCTCAACGCTCTTTAAATTTATCAAGATCAATAAGAACATACTTCAACGAAAAGCAGCTGTAAATAAAGTTACGAGGGATTTTAAAATTAAATTCCAAATAACACAAAAAGTATACAATTTTTTGTAAATATTGTATGGTTTTTTAAAAGTTTACGGTATTTTCTAAAAAATGAAAAATAATACGTTAAAATCGGAGAATTAGGAGATAAGATATGGTCTCTAGTTTTTTTAATACGTTCTGCTGCAAAGGTTATATCCTTTGTTTTGTTTTTTAAATTTTGAATGTGTTACTGAAGTAATTCTAATTTTTAATAGCATATTAATTATGATTAAAAGAAAATGTTTAGTCTAATAATTGGAATCACCTTTTATTTATTTTTCTTTGTAACTAGGAATGTAATGTTAATTTAGATGTGTAATTTTTGGAAATAATAAACCATCGTGAAATAATTTGCAGCGTTTAGTTTTCTTATTCTTTACAATAAAATAAAATCGGTTGGTATATAATAACTAAAAATCCAAACAAAGCAAAGGAGAAAATAAATTTTGTTTGAAATTGTATAAAACATTTTTTTTATCGGCTCCTAGGACGAACACCGGGACCAACTGACTGTAGCTTCTTCATGGGTTAGAATTTTTATATTTTACAACTTATTATGTTTTTATTGATTTTATTTGAAGAACTAAGGTTTTCTATGAATATTCTTTATTTTTACTTAATAAATTTGAACGAAAATTATTAGCACAGGTTTTAAGTTCCATCAAGGTTTTACGTGAGAACTTAGAATGAAACTTGAGGAACAGATGTGAAAAAAGAAATGATTCACCTAATAAAAAAAAAAATACAATATAATAATACCTGGACTAAGCATTATTTTTTGCATAACAACAAATAATAAAGCGAAAAAAATTAAATCAATTTTACATTGCTTGATAATTAAATAAAATAACGACTAAAAACTAAAAATAAAGTACAAAAAAGTCTTCTAAATAAAACCAGTAACGAAATATTGAATAAAATGAAATGATATTTATTTCTCTATGTAATTGTCCAACATTAATAAATCTACAACTAATGCTAGACAAATAAAATAAAGAATTATATTACTTATATTAAAAAAAATAAATGAATATTTTTAAATATCTCAGTTGAGGTTCTGTAGAAATCAACAAATAGCGGACTATCTTGTCTTCTAATGATGACTTCATATAGATAGGCTATGAGCGCCCATATTATTTTGTAAAACTACAATGGTGCAGTGGAAGAGTAAGTCCTTAGTGAAGGACTGTAGCAGAACTCATGTAAAATTACAAATGGGCAGTAAAGCATTTGGCCATTCTCAGCTTTCAGTAAAGGACGCTGGGAAACTCCCTATTTTCATAAACTCCATGGGCTTAAAACTTAAAACCTAGCACTTGTATAAATAAATATATATATATATATATATATATATATATATATATATAGCAGTTGTATATAGTAAGGCTATTTATTTACTCATTTTAATTACTATAATAGATTCCACAACAATCGCTCCTATAAACTATAACTAAACCGTATAGTACCAATTAAAATCGTCTCTATAATTTTTCTTCTTTTAGTTATTGATTAAAATACATTAATTAACAATAATAAATAAGTTATGTAGTTTATTTATATTATCTATATAATTAAGAAATTCTCAAATCTGTACCTGACATTGCTTTTAACAATTTAAAATCATCATAATCTAGTTGAATCCCCCATTCTAATTTACTTATACAGTGTTGAGAAGTTTTTGTCCCACCATCTGTGCTTGCCTCTCACCAACTGCTGCCTCTTGTTCCGGTTGATATCTCCCTACGTAAAGATCTTCACGTATAATTTTTTTTTCTAAAATTTTCAACATTCTTTCTTAAAATTTTGAATCAGCGACATTTTTGCACACATTCAATAATAATAAAATTAAAATTTACGAAAACAAACAGTAATATAATTTGTAATATAAAGACGACTTACATATTTAGATTTCCCTTTATTGTTGTAGAATTATAATTTTTACATATCCCTGTTTTCGCATGGTACATAACTCATTATTAAACTATTTATCGACTATTTATTTTACTTATTAAACTCGTTATCGACTTCTGTGCCACCAACACTATCTTTATACTGTTCAAAATTTCCATTTATTGACTAAATTTTTGATTTAAACACTATATAAGGACAAGGTTAAAACCGAAGAAAAAAAGTAAATACTATTATTCAAGGAGTTAAAAATCTAACGAAAAGGATCTAATAAAAATAAAATGATTAGTGGTCTGAATTACCGAAACGACACGACAAAACAAAGGAATGAAAGAACTTCTAATTCCTACTGCAATGATCAGCTATTAAATATATATTAGTTTATTTAGAAATATTACATTCTGTCACATCAAGGACATTTATAATAGTGCTCTGAGAGCACACTCACACTCTATTTACAATTAAAAAAAAAAAAAAAATAATACAGAAACTTAATAATAATAAATATAATAAAATAAAATAAAAATAAATACAATAAAATAAAATAAATGTATATAAACAAAATAACTAACCTAATCATACACACTCGGGCTTGAGTCGAGAATCTGGCCATTGCCAAAACTCCAATAGATGCTTATTTACAGAAGGTCTCTGGGCCACTGCCGCTTCAACCTTCGAGGAGGATTGTAAGGATGGGTGGTGCTGGATATAGATTGTGCAAGGGGATTTGGATGATAGGTAAGGTTCTGGTGCAATTTGGAGGATTTTTCTAGAATAAGGTCTAGGACAAATGGGATATTAAGGTCATGGTGTAGGATTTTCTTATTTACATAAAACGGAGCATCAACTATTGTTCGAAGGACTTTAGATTGAAAGGATTGAATACATTTGATGTTAGAAGCTTTTGCTGTTCCCTACAGTTCAAGTCCGTATGTCCATATAGGTTTCAGTATTGTCTTGTAGATAAGTAATTTGTTTTCAATAGAAAGTTTGGATTTTCTGTTTAGTAGTCTGTATAGCTGGCCGTATCGTCGGTTGAGTTCTTGTCTTTTGAGTCTAGTATGTGGGTTCCACGTTAGTCTTCGGTCTAAATGAAAGCCAAGATACCGGACTGTGTCTGAGTAAGGAAGCTGGATGGAATTAAAGTGTACTGGTGGACAGGAACTGCGTCGGAGTGTAAAGGTAATTTGTTGGCATTTAGATTCATTAACTTTAATGCGCCTGTTATTACACCAGTGCTCAATCAAGGTGAGGTGGCTTTGGAGATTTAAGGATGCTAGGTTGGGATCAGAGTTGGATGATAAGATTGCGGTGTCGTCAGCGAATGTTGCAAGAAAAGTATCGGGATGAACAGGGATGTCAGCAGTAAAGAGGATGTAAAGCACGGGACCCAAGACGCTGCCTTGGGGAACACCGGCTTTAACGGAGTAGATATTGGAAAATTCTGTTCCACAGCGAACTCGGAAGGAGCGGTCAGAGAGGTAGGATCGGAGGACTAGGTACAAGGACTGAGGTAAATGGATTTTAAGCTTGAAGAGCAGTCCGGAGTGCCATACCCGGTCAAATGCCTGTGCAATGTCCAGAAATGCACCCGAACAGTATTCCTTGTTTTCTAGAGCTGAGGAAATATGATCAACAACTCGGAGTCCTTGTTGAACAGTAGAATGTTGGGAGCGAAAACCAAACTGATGGGAAGGAATATTTTGGGATTCTATAATGGGTAGGATTCGTTTCAAAAGGATCTTTTCAAAAATTTTTGAAAGGATTGGGAGTAGGCTAATTGGTCTATAGGATGTTAAGATATTGGGAGGTTTGCCTGGTTTTGGGAAAAGGATAATAGTGGAGTGTTTCCATAGCAGAGGAAAGTGGGTGGTGCGTAGGATACAATTGTAGATATATGTAAGGAATATGACTGCTTTGGATGGAAGTTGTCGAAGGATTTGAGGGGTAAGGAGATCATGTCCAGGAGCTTTACGGGAGATTAGTTTTTTAATTGAAATTTCACTTCGGAAGGATGAATAGCTTTTGGGGGCAAGGAAAGTGGGATTGGTGATGTAAGGAGTTCTTCTATTGTTACGGTGTGGGCAGGATGGGATTCCGGATGTTAAATAAATGTATTGGATAGGTGAATGGCGAACTCCTCAGCCTTATCTTCGTCAGATGCTGCCCAGGAGCCATCATCTCGTCGGAGGGGATGGGAAATGCGGTGAGGATTTAGGATTTTTGTTGTGGTTTTCCAAAGGGAATTGTCGCGAGAAGAGAGGGAGGATAGGTAGGAGTTGAAGGAATGTGATCTAAAAGTGGCTAATTCCAGTTTTAATTTTTTGCAGTAATAATTATAGGAGCAGCGGTCGGTAGGATGTCGGGTACGTTGCCACAATAATCTGGCACGGCGTTTGGTTTGGATTAGGTCAAGGAGGTGTTGGGGTAGAATGGTCTTTTTAGGAATTCTGGAGGAGTCTTTTGGGAAGGAGGCAGTCCAGGCGGCTTGTTGGATTGTGGTAGTAAAGGAATTTACGGCACTATCAAGGTCATCGGGAGTTTTGAGGGATATGTTAAGATCAATTTTATCGGAGATGATTTGGCGGAAAAGGTCCCAGTTAACTGGGCCCCTAATAATTGACGGTGGAGAAGGTTTGGGAACCGGTTCAAGTGAAACATTAAGGATTAGAGGACTATGGTCAGAGGAAAGTTCATTTAGACGTGTAATGGAATTGAGGGGACTTAAGCCGCTGTGGATAAAGAAATCAAGAAGATCAGGATTACGGTTGGGATCTGTAGGCCAGTAGGTAAGAGAGTTGGGGGAAAGGAGATGAAAACATTGATCAGCTATTAATTTAATTTAAATTTATTGTTCTTCTAAATTAAAATATGACAGGCTAATATCAGAATAACATAGAAATAGCCAAAAATAGCTAACCTACAGTTTATGAAAATTGAAGGAAAATATTAAATTTTAAAACTATGGGGAATAGTTCAACTTTTGAAAGTTTTATTATTTCGCAGTTTATTCTCGCATTTTTCCAATCCTACGCCATACCCGACATATTTCCGACTTTTATGAATTTCAGACTGGTCCTTCGACTCTTACGACTGACGTGCAACGATATCATTCTCGTTTTGCTTTCACCCCGGAACGATAAGCCTGGTTCAAACGACTCTGCTCCTCTACTTAGTTGTAGAAGCCATCTGAGTCAATTCTCCTCTATCACATCACTTCCTGGCTTATTCTCGGGACTTGGCTGTCTTTTCTCGTTACCTGTTTGATATTTCCAAGAAATCTTATTTTTTGAAGCCTTGAATCTTGGCGGATACCTCTTCGCCAGGTTCCAATATTATTTTGGGTACTTAAGGGTAGAGAGTAACGATGGATGCTATGGATTTAATTTTTTTTTTTCACTTTTGCTTCTTTTTTAAGTTCAAAAAGTTGTTTTCATTATTTCAATATAAGTTCATATATTCTCGAAATTTAACCTTTGTTTTTTAGTGTCCAATCATTCAACAAATTTTAAACAAATAATTTTCTTATTTCAATTAAATTTACTATGATGCCTTCAAATTTTTTTATTTATTTTCTTTATTGAGTATTACAACAATCTGTCTCTTGGACATTGGTTATAGTGAGGTAGGATGACATTCACACTATATATATATATAAAATATAAAATAAATAGAAGAAAAATAATAATCAAAAGTATATACAATAAATAATAAAATAAAATAACCTAAAAATAAGAAAATTAAAACTAAGCAAAAAAACACATGCATACCTATATACAATCAGGCAGGAACTACAGGAGAATCCTGCGCTACTCTTTCTACCGTATCACTGGTACTAAAGCCAGCGGAGAAAAATTTAAAATTATTTTATAAACTTATTATATATTGAAAGTATCAATAAAAAAATTGAGGGTTCTTATTGTGAAATATATTTAATAATGCTTTTTATACGCTATAAAGGCCCCTTTATTATCACATTACTGATTCTCGTCTATGACTTCATGAATGGCTTCATTTTATTATAACCTGCAATTTTTTTATTTATGAACATTCTCGGAAATCTCTCCGTTACCTTCTACAAGTTTCTATATTAGATATTGTTTTTTCTAATAATCTCCTCTATCCAACGACATATTATAAGTATACCTCTGACTAGTATTTCTGGAGATTCATTTTCGACCTGGATAAGCATTTTTATTTTTTTCTTCATTATTCAATTATCAAATTCTTTCAAAATTTATATCTAGCATTTTTCTGAGTTACGAAAAATAACTCGTAACTCTGAATAATGTGAAATGATTAACTTTTTAAAATAATCCATATTTAAGATACTTTAGAGGAAGACATATATGAACATTGGGCATTTAGCCCTGTAAAGTGACATCAATAGGGATAAGACTTGATTGATATTAAATATTACTTTATTGTACAATGATACACAGAATTTAACCAAAAGCGTTAGAGCCGTTTTTGAGAACATTGTAAAAATGTGTTTCAGCGTTGATATTAAGTGGAACTTCCGGTTAGCCGATTTTAAGGAAAAAGTTACTGTCGCATCTAAGGCATAAACCTATCTTAAATAAGTAATATCAGTTTCGTACGACTTTTCGTTTTTGAGCTAGACTGTTAACATACACACACGCAGACACACATACCATTTTTTGGGACTTGGATATTTGGAATCAGGGTACCCCAAAACGTGTATTTCTGATGAAAACTAAGAATAAAAAATTTTCACGATCGCAAGGCTTACCCTTACTATATATTACATATATACGTTAGTGAAAGTAAAAATTGCAGGTTGAGATAAAATGCTACTTGATGGCAAGGGGAGATCCAGCTCCAAGAGAAGATCTCAGCGTCTACTCTGTAAAGTGAATCTCACAGTGAGCCATGTCTTCCAGGAGTGTCCTCGCTACAGGAGAGATATGGAAAAACGTGGTGTACCTCATCGGCTCTATGAAGCATTAACTGGTAACTAATAATGTATCGATAGTACCATTCACTTCATTAAGAACATAGGGCTAATTCAACTATGGGAATTAAAAATTTTTTCCTCATAAAATTGTGAAAGATTGACTTAATTTCTTTATACTTCTTCATATTTTTTTTTCTTTCTCTGTTTTTAATTTTTTTATTATTCTTTTTTAAACTATATTTACGTTGATAAAAGTAATTTTAAGATTGGAAAATAAATCAATCGGGGTAATTGTGAGAGAATGATAACCATCAGCAATTTTGCGGCCTCTAAATCCAAAAAAACAAACAAATTTCGTGCATATTTAAAAAAGTTACAAAAATAAAATATTGAGGTTTCTGTTTTGATAACTTGAGCATTTTAAATCATATATTTTAAAAACGCAAAATTCTTCTGATCTTTTTACATATTATCCAAACATAATTTGAACGACTCCATAACTTCCTACATCCTGCCAATAGTCTTGATCTCAACAGGCTTTGAAACATGGAATCTGGGATGGGTATAATGCATTATACATCGGTCTAAGTCGCTGAATGTGGTGACCTCAAGTCCAATAGTTTTGGAAATTACATCCACTATCAATATTTTATCAAAGTCTCACCCAGAGGATTAACTCCGAAGTTTTGGTTGTAGATTGTCTCTTGAATAATCTAAAAGGACACCATCAACCCTTAGCTAAGCATGCTTCTAACCTCACCAAAGCACATACCGTTAATGGATTTGAGCGATTTTCGATTTACATAGCTAATGCATATTAAATAGCAGCAATACACTATGGTAATTGTTTTATTATATAAATTTAAGTCAGACTAAGTTTAAACAAAATAAAATATAACTTGCCTTGAAGCATACGAAGAGAGAAAATGGTAAAGTGCAGATTACTAGAACCCAAGACAGCCCAGTGAGGATTGTGCCGCATATCCCAGAATCTCCGGGGTCTGCGTCTTCCGCTACAACATACAATGATATTAAAATAAAGTTTTAAAATGCAATAAAATAATACTATAGAAGTAATAGGACCAGGGTTTTGTCAAGCTGGAAAAGAGGAAATTGTGCACTAATACAGAAAAAATTGTTAAAAAAATTCATATTGAGAAAAGTTATTTTTTATATTAAAATAAGTACTAGAAAGTTATATATTGTATAGCCCATCGAAATATAAAAAAAAATTAATTGGCATACAATAAATTTTGGGCAATTGATCCTAAATCAAGATGTTTTTTTCTAATGCGGTTTCAGATTTGGATAAACGATATGTGACTAAGCTAGAAATAAAATCCGTGTGTGGATTTTTGTACTTTATTATAGTTTTAATTAAAATGTTTTATAATTTTTATTATATATATTATATACATACATTTCTTTCCTCTTTATTTCTTAACTTATTCCTGTAAAAAATATTTACTATCAGTGGCCTGTTCGGAAGAATATGAGTATTGGCATGGGAGTGCAGTGATCAGCAGCATTCTTACCTGCCCTGATTTTAGTATGAATTTTTAAGCGAGATCTCTCATCCAGAATTTTTTGACCTTCTAAGTCAGTTATGCGATATGTTAACTGTTGCCATATCTTGTATGAGAGTGTTAAGGATGTATGTGTTAGTTATTGTGAAATCTTTTGTAGGGTATACGTATGTGGTCGTTAACTGTTGGTAGCTCCTTATGTAAAATATGAGTAACGTACCATGGGACTTTAGCTCTGAAAGTTTTTGATTGAAAAGTTTGCAAGTTTTTGTATTTTTATTGTTTTGGCTGTCCCATATACCTGTGAAGCGTAGATCCAAATGTGCTTAAGTAGATAAATGTATGTGTACAGTTTCTGTTTTAAATATAATTTTGAAGTACCAAGTGTTATTGCCGCAATTACAGTCGTATGCTTGCATCGCTCTATCTTTGTTTCCTTTTCATCAGGTTAATGCTTCAATTACTGCTGCTATACAGTGTGAATAGTGTGATTTTGTACATTTGAACATTTCCACATTAAAATATTGAGGTAAGAGACATTTATTAAACCTATGTTGACTATTTAATTGATATACGTTCGGTAGAAACAGCTCAGCTGGCCGATAATTCCCTTTGCGGGTCTTACCTTATCAAGATAGATTCACGGTCAAGGCTTGGTACCAACACACCTTCCTTCGAGTGATATCGAGTTCGTATCTAAGAAACAAGATTTTTTTTTTTTTTTCTTCTTCAATTATTTTTATTTGAGACTGTTAGTTTTATTTATTTATGTGCATTGAGAAATGTTTTATTTTACCTATAAATATTTTTGTAAATAGCTTAGTTTTAATAATTAATTTATTTTATTTCCATTTTAATTCCATTATAACTTTTAATTATTTTGTTATCATGGATCTTGTGTTCATCATGGTCTTGTTAATACGTCAGGTGATGAATCGGAGGAAGAGACACCATTTTCTGAAATAAGCGAGACAGATTCACAATATTTAAAAAGAAGGACACTCCAACAGCGCAATCGAAATTCTGCCCCTGGATCTGCGGGTAACTCACTTACTACGAAAAAAAATAAAGCTACCAAATAAAAAAAAAAATTTGAAAATAGCAAATCTACACAAAACACTCGCAGTAAAACCACTGCAGCCAACAAATTAGAAACAGTTCCACCATCCATCTCAATCAGTAATTCTGTTACTACCAATATTTCATCAAATAAAACTCAGGAGCCAAAAACATTTTCGGATCCAGAACCACCACCTATTTTTGTATCAAAAATTGAGAATTTTATTTCCTTTGGGCAAGAAATTGCTGAATTGATAGGACAGCCTAATTTTCGATGTTTCTCAAGAGTTAATGATATAAACATTAACACTAACTCTAAAGAAAACTATAAAAAACTCATCGAGATTTTACATCAAGAAAATACCAATTCCACTGCTATCAACTCAGACAGGAAAAAGCGTATAGAGTAATCTTGAGAGGTCTGCATTCAAGTACCACCACAAAGGCTATCAAAATCGGATTGAAAGAAATAGGCCACAGTGTCAGAAATATTTCACCCGTATTACATCCAAGGGAAAAATATCCGTTACCACTATTTTTCGTGGATCTGGAACCAGCAAAAAACAATTCCGAAATATTTCAGGTAACGAGATTAGTATACTCAACAGTCCGTTTTGAGGAACCTAGTCAGAAGCCCATAGTAGTGCAGTGCACAAACTGTCAAAATCTGGGACATACCAAAGCCTACTGCTTTCACGAGGCCAGAAGTGCGAAATGTGCAGGTTCACGCGCATCAGACACTTGTCAGAAACCAAGGCACGAACCTGCGATATGTGCTCTTTGTGGTGAGGCCCACCCTGCGAGCTATAGAGGTTGTGAGGTTTATAAAAGTCTCCTCAAGCAAAGATCCCATAATATAGCAGTAAGAAGCCAAACCTTGTTCAGAAAAGTAACGCAGAACCGCCTCAAATTGAAAATCTGGATGTTTTCCTAGTACTGCCGACAACACCTCAAATCGTCCAACAACGGCCATTAACCACTGTATCACCGGATCTTCCTCAACAAGAATCCACCAAGCAACACTCCCAAACCACTATCATCAAGCAGCAACCTCGACGTCAGGCGCCTCAGACCTTCAAATCCAAACCTAAAATCACTAATCCTCAGCATCAACCTCCACGTCAACAAATCTCCCGTCATTATCTTTCCCTAACGGTCAAACTTCCGCCAGAGCACCTGCATCCAGCACAATCTCATCCTAATCTTCAGATGAACTCCCCATCATATGTGCCTCAGAAATTTCAACCAACTCCTCGTACCCAACCACGAACCCAACCCCTTACCAATAACCCTAATCGCACAACTTACCAACCACAACCTCCTCCTGATCCGAATCCACAGATCCTTCAAAGCCAAACATCATCCGACATCACTTCTATCCAATCAACATCCAATCAACCACTCATAACCCTTTTAACCAGATTCCTTTCCGAAATCCCGTTCAATTTTTCTAGATGAACAAAAAGCCCCTAGCTGTTCTCTTAGGGAACGCTAATGGACTACAAAACCACCGTGACGAACTAGACATATTTCTTCATGACAATTACATTGACATTTCCCTCCTGACGGAAACTCATTTCACACAACGATCAAACTTTTACATATCTGACTACATAACTTACAGATCAGACCATCCAGATAACACTTCCCACGCAGGCTCTTGCATCCTTATCCATAAATCCTTATCTCATTCCCTAATCCCTTCCACCCCAACTGACGCCATTCAGTCAACCTCGGTAATCCTATCAACTCGCCCTTTCCATCTTACATTATCAGCTGTATACTGTCCTCCTGGAAATTCCGTTTCTCTTAGCTTTCTTAATTCCTTATTCCAATCACTTGGATCAGGCTTTATTGCTGGAGGAGACTACAATGGTAAACACCAACGAAGGGGTTGTAGAACATCCAATTCCCGTGGTAATATCCTATTTCATGTCTCATCTTCTAATAGCTATTCTATCCTCTCGCCCATGAATCCAACATATTGGCCAACATCCCTTAAAAACGTCCTGATATCCTAGATATATTTATCACTTCTCAGATTTGCTCTTCCCTGACCACAATAAAATTGGTCAAAACTTCTTCCAAACCTTTAATCCACACCCTGATATGCTTAATCCACATCAAATTGAATGTATTGAAGCAGAACTGGATATTCTACTCCAAATGACTCTTCCACCTAAAGCATTTCATCCATCAAAAATACCTAATATCATCAACAGATTTACTTCCCGAAAAGCTCCTGGACACGACCTTATCACTTCCCAGATCCTAAAACTTCTTCCTCGGAAAGCCATCCTATTCCTCACTTACATATACAATGCTGTGCTCCGATCCACATATTTCCCTGATTCTTGGAAACTATCTATTGTCAAAATGTTACACAAACCTAAAAAAACACCCGAACACCCCTGCTCTTACCGTCCTATTTCTCTATGGGCAAAATCCTGGAAAAGCTCATCCTAAAACGCCTGTATAGCATCCTAGACCCTAATCATATTATCCCTGATCACCAATTTGGATTTCGCACATCGCATTCCACTATCCAACAATGTCACCGTGTGGTTGATGTAGTCTCCTCTGCAAAGGAGCGCGGTATGTACTGCACGGGAGTCTTTCTCGACGTTGAACATGCGTTTGATCGAGTCTGGCACCCGGGTCTTCTGTACAAACTCCGAAAAGTCCTACCCCCTACATACTTCCTCATTATCCGCTCCTAGCTTACCGATAGATACCTCAAAGTAAACCAAAATAATGTCTGCTCATTCCTCTTTTCTCAATCTGCAGGCGTTCCACAAGGTAGTATCCTCGTCCCATCCTCTACACAGTTTATACAGCTGACATCCCAACCAATCCTGACACTGTCACCACTTACGCCGATGACACATGTTTGCTATATGTTAATAATGACCCTTTAATTGCATCTCAAACTCTTCAATCACATATCACAAGCCTTGAAGAATGGTGTAAAAATTGGAGAATAAAAATAAATTTCCTATGACTTCTTGTCCTACAGTATTAACAAACGACTCGAACTACTTTACCCATATTTTCCGAATTCGGTAAAACTGGAACTGAGAAAGAAACTGAATGCATATAATCCCATATCGTGGTACCCATCATATACATCCGGGATTGAAAATGTGACCCTCCAAAATTATTAGGACTCATAACAAATGCACCTTATTTCTTGACTAACATAACTCTACATACTGACCTTAACCTACCAACTATTGACTAGCATAAACGATTTTTTACAGTCGATTTAATACAAATTTAAACAGTCATTACAACCGTTTGTGTTACTAATTGCCGACATTATACGTTGATAGGCTCAAATAAATATGAAAAGAGATAAATATAATAGTACTAAACTAAAATAACACAGGTTTAAAACGATTCTTTTTTTCATATGACATTTATAGTTTAACATATATTGGCTCTAAAAGTTTTTGATTTACAATTTGTATTTGTTGACATATTTCCGTTGTCATTTTTACTTAAAATCTTTCTTGGTCTATTCGAAGTTAAGGATTAAAAAAATTTTTTTTTATTTTTTGAATAAATATCGTTAATTTTTTTGTCCGATATTCAAACTCTTTTACCTCACAAAGTACTGAAATTAATGGGCTTTGATCAAAGCCAAAAAGAGAAGAAGAACTTAAGTCATAACTGCTCATAACAAGCTCCCCTAAGAAAACTTCCTAAAATCAGGGGCTTAAAATTCTGAGGTCTTAGGCGCGATGGTGAGAAGTACTCAGATGATAACCAGAAAGGAATTAAAGCCTAATGAAATACGTGCTTCCTTTTTAAATGGCTTGATGATCCCCTTCAAAGTGAGCCTGATGATGGAAGGCTTAGTTATTTATCTCTCCTTAGCGGGAAGAGTTTAGTTCTTGAGCAAGTCAAGAATGGTTAAAGAGCCTTGTTTGTACAAGAGTAACTTAGCTGGGTTTGTCGGCATATCAAAGTATTCAAACAAGTATCGCTTAGGTAAATCTGAAGATTAACATTTCTGGAAGTTACAAACTAGCGAAGCATAAATTGTTAGAACAGAATTAACGTCTAAAATCCTTTGTTTGTATGTAATTTGTTCATAAATTAAACTTCAATCATCCATTATTACGTTTTCAGGGTTACTTCTTTTTTTATCAAACATTTTTTACGGTATTTTTAATGGTAAATAATACATTTTTCCACACTTAAGGTAACTGAATACTCCAGCTGAGTGAGGCTCATTCATACCATATATAGACCACAAAAAAAAAAATAATAAAAAAAAAAAATAAAAAATAAAAATATATATATATATATATATATATATATATATATATATATATATATATATATATATTTGACGTATAAGTAAAGCAATTATTAATATAATTAATGAATTTTAGGACTTTTTTTGTTTTTATTTTCTTCATGAAAATTTGAAAACTATCTTGAAAATTCAGATCGAACACAATATTTTTTTTAGATATAAAAGTATAAAGTTATTTTATTTGCTACATATATATTGAAGTTTAAATATATATAAACTGTTATCAATCGAACAGTTTTGCGAAATAATTTCAACAAACACCCTAACAACTTTTTTTACCTGATAAAATGTCGTGAAACCACAACGGAGTCGAAGTTCATTATAATTAATATTGATTAATCAGAAGACATGAAAAAGAATTAAATTAGATTAAAAAACAAACAATTATTTTGTAAGTATATTGCGTTAGACCAATTTTTGAAGAACGAATAAATATTAATAACGGCAGGCAATATGGTTCCGACAGACGTAATAAATTGAGTTGAGAAAAATACTAGTCCAGTGTGCACTAAACTGTAGGTAGTTTAAAATTTTATTATGTACTAGTAATTTAATTTTATAACGAAAGCAGTACAGTTATTATATAATTAATCTCTCTATTCACTCCGGATGATGTTATTCACTAACTTACTTTAAATTAGTGAAGTAGGTAAGCTGTCTATTGTGTTAATATTTTTGGATTCTGAAATTTTAAATCTACTGAGAAACCTCAACTTAAATCAGGACGAAAATTGAAAAATGAAACATATCTGTTTATTAAGTGTGGAACCCTATTGAATAGGTTTCAGTGAGTATAAATCTTCAAATTTCAATATTTCACAAATAAATATAGAAAACTTATTTACTTATACTTTATTAAATGTGATTTAGGTTTCTTACACTACAATCCATTCATCCATCCATCCAGTCCTCATCATAAGATTGTAAATAGTTACTACTGTAAATATGTATATAAATTATTAGATCGTTCTTTATTATTTTTACTTCATGTTTATTTTCAATTTTTTATTTTTATTATTAACTGATGTAAATTAGAAAGTAACTTATAATTTCTCTAAATATTTTTTATTTTGTTTTATTTTTTTTTCTTCACTATTTAATCAAACTATACTCTTGTTTATGTATCTCTGAGGCTCCTTAGCCCACATTTTTGTTTCTCTGTATTATTCTAAAGGGACTCGTCCCAGAATAAATAAAGCATTATTATTATTATTATTATTATTATTATTATTACAATGTCCGGATCTACTACACAGGTAATACTTCAATCGGCAAATAATGAAAATTAAAAATAAAATCATGGTTTTAATATATACTCAAAAATAATCTAATAATCAAAAATTGTGATTTGCAACATCCCATACATTAATAAGAACTAAGATACGGAGTATTTTTCCAATCTTTGTTTCTGTATCAAGGAGCTTGCAAGTGCGTTTTTTGTTACACTGGCCGTTTTGACTAAATTTCCATTTACATCTTGATAACAAATTAACTCCTTTGAAAGGGAAAGTACTAGACTGATCTTTCTTGTTTTCATTATATAATTTCAGAAAACCCTTAAAATGAGTAAATGACAATGAACATTATTGAAGAAGTCTTGATAACAAACTAACAGACATGTGTTATATTACTGCCTGTGAAAATCGTAGTTGTTCTACTACAGAAAACGGATGCGTGTAAGGCAAGGTGAGAGATGTCGCTCATTGAAGTAGAATTAGAGAATAAGAGATCAAATTAAATATAAAGTAATTAATTTACTGTACATTAAAAAAAAAAGTAGATTTTTAGAAATGGTTGATGAGTCAGTAGGTGGTCTTAAATCTTTAATAGACAAATACGAATATATCATCCGATACCACAAAAAAAAAAAACATAAACCTATCTCAGGATATTTTTAGCATGAGAAATAAGTACAACGTTAAAAGAAATCGGAAGTTCATCTTTGTAGTTTTGGAATTTTAATTTCAGAACGTAAAATCAACGAAGTAGATTAAATCTAATAAGTTTATATTATCGAATAACTTGGCAAATTCTGAAAAAGTGAAACCTATGTACGACGCCCGCTATGAAAAACTGGTTTTCCTGCATTACCGTCCAGTGTTGCGGTAGTGTATAGCCTACCCCGTGTCAAAAATCACTATCAGGGAGTGGATAAATAATATTAATAAAGTAAATACTATTCATATTTTGTTCATTAATAATAAATTGGTTAATATCGATATTAGTATATGATATTGCAATTGTAACTAAAGTTTTCGTTATAAAACGTCCATCTTTTCAAATGTCGCCATCTCCTTCAAGCTCTATGACGAATGATACTCTTTCTTCTAGAAATGTTTTAGCACTGTTCTTAGAATTTTTCTGAGTGGAAGTAGAATAATAAAAACTGAGGTTAATAAACAAATATAATCCCTATACCAGACTGAAACGACTAGAAACCGCCCGACGTTTTCGACTACTGCAGCACTTTCTAGACAAACGCTCTAAGCTTTCAATCAATTACAAACGACTCATATGAGTCGTATAATATATAATATATAATACATATATATATATATATATATACATATATATGACAATAATAAGACCTATTTGGACTTACGGAATTGAGCTTTGGGGCTCCACTAAACCATCGAATTCCTCTCGTATCCAATCCTTGCAATCCAAAATCCTTCGTTAAATCCTCAACGCTCCTTACTTTGTCACAAATAAAATCATCTATAAAGACCTTATTGTTCCATATGTTTCCGATTTGGCCCAATTCAGATACCTATCCTTCCATAAAAAAAACTGCAGAACCATCCGAATCCTCTCGTTTCAAAAATTGCTTCCTCCTCGTTCCCTGATAACCCTCAGAGGCGTCTGAAAAGAAGATGGCCTCGGGACCTTCTTATATAGAACTTTAATTTGAGTTATACCAATGGGCAGTTTCTCTTCATGTTGTACATGTCATGTTACCAATGTCACATTTACTTGATGTATTTTCTATGTAATACAGTTGTAAATTTTATTAAAATAAAAAAAAAAATAAACAAATATACTTGCTGCAGTCTGTTCTAAAGTTTTTCCTCCTATATTTCGGCTTAATAAATCTTCTTATTTGAAAGCTTAAAAAATATCATGTTTAAACGTTCAGCTTTATGAATATAAAATAAATTTTGTTGACATTTTGCGATTTTATTGTTTTTATATTCATGAAAATGATCATCAAATGTTTTTGTTTAACTTAGTTACCATGTGACTTATTTCAATCAATCATATAGGCTTCTGTTTTAAAGTTAAAGTTTATATAGGCTCATATTCTTCTGTTCTAAAGCCTTTCTAAACTTTCTTCAATAAGAGTTCCTCAGGGGTCAGTACTCGCTCCACTTTTATAAATCATATACAAACCCACAACATTCATAACAGTGCCGGAACTATTAGAGACAATACAGAAATTTTAATAAGACATAAAAATCCAAGAATAAAAAACCACGCCTCAAAGACATTACTTCATCTAACTTTGGAAAATTCGGCTCAACTAACACAAATCACAACACATTATTTTTACACTTAGACGTGAACCATACCCTTTTATTTATCTTGACAATGCTGAAATTCTGCAGAAATATTAAATACAATACTTTGGACTGACATTTGACAGAAGAATGACATGGGGCCCATATATATAAATAAAAAAAGAAAAACGTTAAACCTCAGACTTCGACTTAAATACCCATTTCTTTCAAGACTCTCAAAATTAAAATTAAAACAGACACTGAACACTTACATTTATTCAAAAAATTCCTAAATGGACCTACGCTTCTTAAATACACGGAACAGTCAAAACGACCCACACACGGAAAGAAAAACCGTTTCAGTCGAGATTTCCTCACCTAAAAATATGCTCAAGTCAAGAAGAGATGCCGCTTGTATTTTTACGACAGCAGACTCGTAAAATGTCAGTACTTCTGACAGTTGTGGATAAAAAATTAAGATAAAAAAAATTAGGCTTGATTTTCCTAGAGAAAATTTTTGTATATAAATGCAAACTCATGGTTTCATAATCATACAAAGGACTGATTAATTGGATGCTTAATTTTTCTTCAATCTTAAGTAAAGTGTAATCTTTATTATTTCTTACTACTTATGGGTAAATAAAATTTTCAAGGATTGTTATTCGTCATATAGAAAAAAAATGTATAAACACTGATAATTTTCTAATGGAGTTAAAAGAGCAGGTATAGAATTAAATAAAAGTTAGCTACTTCAAACATTTATAAACTGGAGTCCAAAATGAAATTATAATTTATGATTCCTAGTTCAACTCTACGCTCATTTTTGGAATAATGAAGTTGACTATAAAGAAATTCCTATTCTTTTTTTTCTCTTAGATTATTGATGTAAAAGTTAATAAAAGAATAAAGAAAAGTAACTTTTAGGGAAGAGTTGAGATACAATACGAAGCTGAAGTTGATATATTGCTTCTGTCAGGAAATAAAAGAAGTAAGACATTAATCCAGGGCCCTATAGAGCGGAGAAAATAGATTCGGAAGTAAATTAGGATGCCTAAGAAGGATAATGAGCTGTTCATCAGGATGATCTAATCATATAATTGTTAATAATGAGTGTTGAAAAAGTATACAATTAACTGTTGCTTCGGCTAAGGAGAAAATTAGCAAATAAATGTAGATACAGTAGAAATGTACGGTAAATAAGTCAAATACCTGCATTATTCTGCAGAGTGTATTTTAGTTTGGAAATCATCTCTAACAAGTAATAAATAATTTCTACTTATTCCAAAGTAATCAGCATATTACCCGGAGTAATCGGGCACTAATATTATAAAATTAAAGTGCAAGTATAATTTATTGCATCTAGTGGATGTAAAATCTTATTATCGTGTACTAGTTTCCCCAGAATCATGTGGTTGTGATATAAGTTCCTGATATTGTTAATAATTATTGTGATTATGGGTGCTTATTATTGTATCATTTAAATAACATTTTATAACTCTTGGAAATTGAGGTAAAATTTTAATTGTAAGATGCTGGTTTATAAACGTAACATCCAAGTAAGATCATTCGTTTCCATAATGATTATCATGTGCCGCTAAGGATTTATTTTTTATTATTGAAATTTAAAACTGTATTAAAGGATAAATACAACAAGTAAATATGAAATAAGTAACATGACATGTACAACATTGAGAGAAACTGCCCATTGGTAGCACTCCAATTATATTTCTATATTAGAAGGTCCCGAGCCCATCTTCTTTTCAGACGCCTCGGAGGGTTATCAGGAATAGAAGAGGAAACAAAGCTGGAAACAAGAGTGTTCGGATGGTTCATATGTTTACTATGGAAACATAGGTATTTGGATTGAGCTAAATTGGAAACATATGGTACATTAAGGTCGTTATGGATAATTTTATTTGTGACAAAGTAGGGAGCATTGAGAATTTTGGATTGTAGGGATTGGATAAGAAATGAATTTGATGGTTTAGTAGAGCCCCAAAGCTCTATTCCGTAAGTCCAAATAGGCTTTATCGTAGTAATATATATGAGTCCTTTGTGAATAGTTGGAAGTTTAGAGCGTTTGTCTAGTAAGTGCTGCAGTATTCGAAAACGTCGGGCGGTTTCTAGTCGTTTCAGTCTGGTATGGGGGTTCCAAGTCAGTCGTTTGTCTAGGTGGAATCCTAGGTATCGCATTTGTTCAACAGGGATAAGTGGGTTATTGTTGAAGGATACTGTAGGACAGGAAGTCATAGGTTTACAACGAAGGAAGTCGTTTCAGTCTGGTATGGGGGTTCCAAGTAAGTCGTTTGTCCAGGTGGAATCCTAGGTATCGCATTTGTTCAACAGGGATAAGTGGGTTATTGTTGAAGGATACTGTAGGACAGGAAGTCATAGGTTTACAACGATTACAAAAAGAGTAAAAGCAATTTGATGGAATTTATTTTAATCTTCCAGTTTTGACATAATTTTTCAATACTTGTGATGTGTGATTAAAAAGTTTGGGATGCAATAGATGGATCGTTATTAACTGATAGGATAAACGTGCCATCAGCATAGGTGGTGATGACAGTGTTGGATTGGGTTGGGATGTCAGCTGTATAAACTGTGTAAAGGATAGGACCTAGGATACTACCTTGAGGAACACCGGCAACTGAGTAAAAAGAGTTTAATAAGTATTGTTATGATTTGCTTTGAAGTATCTGTCAGTAAAGTAAGGATTTCTTAGTTGGAATTTTATTCGTACATATACTGTGTGTTGTATATCATGATCTAAAATAAATCATAAATCACAAGAATTTATGTAAAATTGAATACATGGCTCCACAGTGGCTGAAATTTTGTTCACTAATACTTTTTTTTTTTTTAGTTTAACTTAACTTTCTTTATTGAATATTAATACATTCTGCCACATTGAAGGGCATTAATATTAAGGCTACATGATTCGTTCACACAATATGTAAATACAATTAATATCAATAATAAAAAAAAAGAAGTATAAAAAATAATAAAATAAGTAAATTGGTATGCCTGTGTACAAAAAAAAAAAAATAATGAAATAATAGATAAAAGCTAGATGAAATTAAAGTAAACAAATCACATTCACACCTATGTACAATATTTACATTCACCCAGGGGACTCTGAGTCATGCCTTATTCCCCGACGTGGAAGCCAAGGCAGGACTCCAGGAGATCCCAGTGCTTCTCTCTCAGCCGCGTCACTGTTATTTGAAACCAGTGGAAACTGATGGAGGGCTCTATAGCAACAGACACTCATATCTTGAGTGGAGAATCTGGCCATTGCCAGTACTCCAATATATACATATTACAAAAGGTTGTGGGGCCTCTGCCGTTTTAACCTCCGGGGAGGATTGTAGGGATGACTGGAGCTAGATAGGGATTGTGCTACAGGATTTGGATGATGAGTGAGTTTCTGATGAAATTTGGAAAAATTTTCTGGGATTAGGTCAATAACAAATGGGATATGAAGGTCATTATGGAGGGTTTTGTTGGATACATAGAAGGGAGCATCGACTATTGTTCGGAGGATTTTAGACTGGAAGAGTTCACTAATACTAAGAGTAGAATCTGGGGGATACAGAAAAATAATTTTCTTATCAATAATTTGTGAAAAAAATCAAATTGTTTCGGTCAATTATAAAATAAAATAAACGATATTTTAAAATATACTGAAAACTCTATTCATAAAATGTTTGATTTTAAATCCAAAATAATCTTCTTTTTTTTTCATCTTTTAATATAAACCTGCACCTGTCGACAACTCTTGACAATCAGCAGATGGTCTGATAATAAAATAAATTAAAACCATGTTACTATTTTTTTAACAACTATTAATTCCAACAGTTGATTAAAGACATTATACATGTTATACTAAAACTCTGGCCTGGCGTGAATCACACAACTATCATTTACCAATCAAATTAAATCATTACATGTCTACTAGAATACAGTTAATTAATATTGAATTACTTATTAGGAATTCCTCATGGTTCAGTACTCGCTCCGCATTTAAACATCATACACACATACCACATCCCTAAGTGCCGGAAATATTAAATTGAACCATACAGATGATACAACAGGTTTAACAAGACATACAAATCCTAAACAAGCCTAATAGATTTTACAACATCAAATAACAAAACTAAATGATCTTGGATTGACATTTCATAGAAGAATGACATGGGGTCCAAAAAAGTAATGTTAAACATTAAACTACGACTATTATACAATCTTATAACAAGACGGTCAAAGTTAAATCTAAAGCAGAAAATAAACACTTACATTTGTCCACTTAAGCCTATATGGATCTAGGCTTCGAAGATATACAGAACAGCCGAAATGACCCACATACGAAACCTCCAAACGTTTCAATCAAAAACTTTTAGGACTATAATGTAGTTAAACAAATAAGAAAATTCTTTTTAACCACTTTATTAGAACATAAGGAAAACAGAAAAAATAAGACAACAAAATTAACAAATCAATGTAACATAAATAATATATGTTGGTATTAAAAAGTAAGTTTACAAAATGGTTACTAATTATTTATAAAATAAAGGAGTCTGCTTCAATAACTAAAGTTCCATTGTGCGTCGCTAACATTATCTTACATAAAGACTTTCGCATATTAAAAGTTAACGACTACATGTGGACACACTACAAAGCATTTTACGATAACTTAGATGGACATAGTAACACACTCATACATGATATGGCTACAATCAACTTGCCCGAAACCACGCTTTGGAGATTCGAAAGATGAGGGATTTTCTCGCTTAAAAATTTTACCAAAATCAAGACTGGAAGAAATGGACTACAATAACAGCAGACTTACTGGTGGAGAGCGGAACGACTGAGCAAGCGAACGCGTTTGCCCGATAAGCAGATAAAACAAGATAACAAAATACTAATATGTATTTGAAATATGAAAATATCCTTCAACAAGGGGAAATGTCTAGAGGCAAAAGCTAACAAATTTTATTGTGCAAAAAAATATATATTATCCATCTTTTCGATGAAGTGATTGAGTTGGATCCGATAGGACCTATTTCGCCACTAACCACTGTGCCGTTTGAGAGTTAAATATAAATGACTTCTCATAAAATGAATATTCAAGAGACCGTAATATAGCTTTCAGGGATGATGAGATGTAGCAGAGAGGGGGCTAAAAAAAGGACCAACTGAGATGATGCAATATTACTAAAGAGGAAAAACATTACCTCTTTAAGTTAATAAGTACTAAATTGGTTGAAATTGAGGTTACTTATAGAATTACTACATCGAGATTGAAGCTTTTGTACTTGAGTAAAAACGAGGTAGACTAATCAAAACGGCACAGAAAATAGAAATTAAATAATTATAAAACATAATTCCTTTTTTTTACATAGAAGTATATATTTTTAATATATTTCTTGTATTATCATTACTTAAAAAATAACAAACAGGACAGTTCGACTATAACATCAACAGTGACAAATCAGTTATTGTAACAGAAATACCGTCAATGAAGCTCTGAAAATATAATTGAAATTAATTTTAAACGGGACTGAAGGTTCACTAACGCATTTCGGAACGGGAAACTGCTTATTTTTTTGGGTTGTTTAACTGCTTGGACATTTGGGAACTCCTGCTTCCAGAACCACAGAATAATATTATTTACACTGGTTTATTAAAACTCGGAACTGACTTTTCGCTGAAATGAATGAATGTACCCTAAATTATTAGGGTACATAGTAATAAGAAAGTAAATCTTTGGCGAACTAAAGGTCAAAGTAGTTGATGTGATGGAAAAATAATGCCTATAGCTCAATAAAATATCACATTAATAAAAGCAAAATAATAACATGAGGCAAACTATATGTAGGTCCGTTTTTTATAAGAAATTTCAGTTTCATTAAATGAATATATCAGTTAATAACTAATTTAAAAATGAAAAATTATCGTGCCTGACCTTCATGTTTTAATTATACTTTTCCATCTCTATTAGCATTACAGTTTCAGAAAGTTGTGACTACAATTGTCTACGTGTCACACGATCCTGGCACGTATCATTAAATAACCAAAAGTCTATTTTAATACACAAATATAATTTCAAAGTTGGATTGAAAACAATCTAAACCCCAAGGTCAATGGCTTGTTAAGTTTTCAATTTCGATTCTATTGTAATATTTTTATAATACAAAAAAAAAAAAATTCGAAATATTTCCTTATACTTTTCTTATCATATAGAGAATATCTAGTATAACATTTGTTTTATGAATTTACAAGATTTCAGAATTAAGGCATCAAAATGGTAGAATAAATTTTCAATTTGTTTTCTATTAACATCCTTTGAAATTTTTGGTTTACTTCTGCAACGGCCGTAGGTTTTTCCCTCATTAAATTTTTCCTTCTTAAGACCGAATTAATCAAATAGTGCCACTATTATATCAATCAGGTCACTCTTACAGATTTTTAATTCTAAATTTACGTCTCAGTCCGCTGGTGTTCCTCAAGGTAGTATCCTAGGTCCTATGCTCTATACAGTTTATACAGCTGACATCCCTACCTGTATCAACACTGTTATCACCACATATGCCGATGACACATGTATCCTATCAGTAAACAATGACCAAGCAATTGCATCCCAAATGCTTTAATCCCACATCATAAATCTAGAAGAATGGTGTCAAAACTGGAGAATTAAAATAAACTCCAATAAATCCCACCAAATTACCTTTACCCTTCGTCTTAAACGAACGACTTCCTGTCCTACAGTTTTCTTTAACAATACTCCAGTTATCCCTGTTGAGCAAATCCGATACCTAGGAGTCCACCTGGACAAACGACTAACTTGGAATCCTCATACTAGACTGAAACGACAAGAAACCCCTCGACGTTTCCGATTACTTCAGCACTTACTGGACAAATGCTCTAAACTTCCCATTAATTACAAAAGATTCATATACTTGACTATAATAAGACCTATTTGGACTTACGGAGTTGAGCTATGGGGCTCCACTAAACCATCGAATTCCTCTCGCATCCAATCCTTACAATCCAAAATCCTTCGTAAAATCCTCAATGCTCCTTACTTTGTCACTAATAAAATTATCCATAAAGATCCTAATGTTCCTTATGTTTCAGATCTGGCCCAATCCAGATACCTATCCTTCCATAATAAACTTCAGAGTCATCCCAACCCTATCGTTTCTAACATTGCTTCCTCTTCAATTCCTGATAACCCTCCGAGGCGTCTGAAAAGAAGATGGCCCCGTGATCTCCTAATGTAGTCATATCATTAGAGTGCTACCATTGGGTAGTTACTCAGCAAGTGTATTCATGTCATTATATCTATTATGTCAAAATTTACTTGATGTATTTATGTAATACAGTTGTAAATGTCATTAAGAAATAAAAAAAAAAAAAAAAAAGAAATTTACGTCTGAGCGGTTTGCCCATTTCTGATTCTAAAATAGGTTTTTAGATTTAGAACTATACTTTAATATTTGCTTGGGCAATGATTAGATCCTTTCTAGATTGACGAAATTGATTGATAACTTCAATGCTGTGGGTTTGATACAATCTGAGAACAATTTTCGTGTTTCTTCAATGGGTGAATTTCCTGGGTTATTGACGATATTAAATGATCGGGTTTTATTTTATTTATTTATTGTTTTTATTTAATTATTGAAATTTATACCTGTATAAATAAATAAGACAAGTAAATTCATAATGAAGAGTACTCTTCGAAAGCTTCTCAGAAACTGATAAATAAGAGATTAAACATACACCATTGTAAGTGAGCGCAATTCAAAGAACTAGCTAGCATCACTATGATGTCAATCTCAGAAAGATCGAGACAGACTACGAACAATGTACAGCATGTACAGCACTATATCTCTGCTGCCTTAATATACTACAGCTATGAGACTCATTTCATTAATTTTTGTTTAAATGACATTTAGAGTAAAGATCGGTTTAAAAAAAATAAATGTATCATTATTCCGCTATTGCTGGAAAATTAGTAATAAAAGAAGCTTTTTTTTTTTCAATGTTATATACAAAATATAACATCTGAAACGTCCATCGCCAAGCTCATTCAATTTCTATAAATAGGTTTGTAGTTTTAAAGGAGTACATTAAACTGGAATTCAAATCTTGCAAGAGAAGTTAACTGGTCGCATAGCTTAACCACATCACAAACAGCATTAGTGCCCCCACATTGTCCCTGAGTACACACTCGAGCGCCCCAATGAGAATCAACTGTATTACTCCATCCACAATTGGCTATTGATATATTCATCCGCTTAACTCATCAAATAGCCCGAGTATGCTCAAGTCTGATAAGATTTATAAAGTATTATCTATAATATTTAGGGTAGGTAATTCATAAATATGAATTGAAAGTTGGATCATGTTCTATACCAATATATATTAAAAATACGTTAATACCACTTATCCCCACATATATTATTACAGTAAGGCTCGAAACGGTTTTGTACCAAATATAAGCTCCTGTCATGCTCAAATACCATGGATGGGGTACCGTTGGATTCAGAATTCCACGGGGGGTTAGCGAATCGTATTATCCAATTTTGTTTTTCTTTTTAAAATAAATAAAGTCGATACAAAAATTTTGCTAGGCTTCAATACTGGAACGTTATTAGGTCTACAGATCGAAGCGGGACAAATTAAACCTTGAAGATTTTGACATGTACAGCAAGACCCGGATAATCAGATTCTGCGTTTTTTTAAGCCCAAAAACATACTATATTCGAGAAAACGCAAGGCATAGATTTCTCATCCACACAACCTTACAGTAATTGCAGTACTGTAATTGAATAAATGTCTCATTTTGTCGAATCAAGGCCTTTATGATCGAGAGAGGAGGAGTTTATATTATTAATTTATCGTTGGTGTTTTTGATCGGCAAGCCATATCATCGTTGATTCTTCACAAAATCTCAAGATTGAGCCATCGATTTCGATGGCTTCCTTCTCCTTCAGGCGGGCAAAATAGTCCAATCACCCCGACAATGCAAGCAAACAAGTTATGAAGGAAAACAAACTTTATTTGCGTATAACTAAAAAAGTACACATTTTCTCCTTGGTCATGCCTATGATTAAAGGAAACTAAATCATCGCAATCGGAAATTTTTTAGAAAAGGTATAGTTTATTGAAATTTGTAAACATGTTGGTTCTAAACATTAATGAAGGTTTAAATTAATTTTTGTTTCCTTTGTCAAATATATTTATCGATAAAGTAACAATTGATTTCTTTAGCTTTTGATACGTTGAATTATTTTATTTTCTTATTAATTTGGCATTTGATAACAATATGCTGTGTGAATTTTTCGCACGGGCCTACTAGTAAAAATTAAACAAATATATTCAGTTCAGACATAAAGCAAAGGCTATAGAACATGTTAGATTAGAGTCAATTTCGATTAATTTCTTTTGTATTAGAGTCATTAGTTTTCCTAGAAAAAAAATCCAATTTTTTCTGATACCTATAAAATATTTCAATGCGATGCTCTGAGCAATATTTTTTAATAAAAATTTAATATATTTTTATGGCAAAAAAGACCAATAGGCCCACTTGCTGGATTAAGTCCCCCCACCAGTGCCAGTAGCAGTAATATATTTTTATGAGTTACTTTTTTTTCATTTTTAATGTTTTATACTTTTATTTTATTTGGTATTATTTAACGTCGATTCGATTCCTTAGGCCATTATCGACGAATATTCTTAAATATGATGAATTAATTTTAAGTATCCCTCGATTGTTTCCATGCCACTTGTTTCTTTAATTTTGAATTTAATTTGTTCTGCTGGATATACTTTTAATTTAAAAAGGTGTTGGACTGTGAGAGTTTCGCTGTCACAAGTTTCACATGTTGGTCTTTGCGATTCCTAAAAATAGATGCAGGTGAGTTAGTTTGGAATGTTCTATTCCCAATTTGCTAATGATGGAGTATTCCTTGGATGCGAGTATTTTTCGGAGTTATTTAAGCAGTATTGTTCTTTTTGTTCAGACGGAGGTAATTGAATGACAGTCATTCTCAACGTTGTTTCCACATTTTATTCACTTAGCTTGTGATTTCTTCCATCCATTCGTTAAAAAATTTAGATCTTAAATCCGTTAAATCAGAGCTTCTCATTGCTTCCTTTGCTCATCACCTCTTTCATTACCACTTATGCCAGTGTGCGAAGGGTTTGTGGCTTTTTTGCTCAGATATTTTTCAGTTCCTTAATAACTGATAATGAGTCAGCCACGAACTACTGATTTTTAAATTTTTTTATGAATTACGTTTCACTCCTGAAAATAAAATTATCGTTATTTAATTTCCATTTATTTACACTTGTTTGTGTCACCACACATCATCCCACTGAATTTTCTAATTTAGAGCCGTCAGTGAAAATTAATTGATGGTTGAAAAATAAGTTGTCGATTATTTCAATGAATATCAATTTAATTTCTTTCGGATGGGGTGTTTTAAATTCCGGATTTTTAAAATCTTATTTCAGTTTTAATGGGATCGTCCATGGCGTGTATCTCCAATTGCATGAGGAATAGTATCTATTGGTCTAGTTATTTCGTACTCGTTGAAATATTGTACGATTCGACTTTTAAGCATCTCTGATCCATTAAGCTCATATTGTTATCATTACCCTTACACAGAATTTTAAAATTAATGTGAACCGACGTACTATGAATTATTGCTGTATACCGAAGAACAAGAAGTTTTCTGTTCGGTATTCTTTAACCGCAATTCTCCCGTTTCACTCTGTAAGCTGGGCTTGTTTTAAATGAACCGATTGGTATTCTTGAAATTATGTCCTGCACAGTATCTAATTTATTTAAAAAACTTTTGCTAGCAGAGGAATATATGATGCAGCCATAGCCAAGTTTTGATATTAATAGAGATATTTCATTATCAGCATTACTTTTCGGTCATTTTTTTTTTTGTTATATGAATGACTAAAGGTATTTTATGAAAAATCCGCAGCGGTCATCAATTCGACAATAAGTAAATGTGTTGTCATAGTGAATTTGGAAAATGGAATTTTATAAATGAGAGAGTATAGTACGCAGCAGCACCCCTTTGTGTGCATTAATTCCTTCCACAATTCTATCGTAATTTGTTGTGTTTGTGAAGTTTAATATGAAAGCGGGAGCACATAATACATATTTTTTGGTCTATAGTTGGATGCCTTCTTAATAAAAAACTATAAATGTCAAGTTCAAGGAATTAAAGCCAACACATTAGGAATTAAATTAAATTAAAGGAATTAAATCTCAGTACATTTTTACTAATAGGTTACAAAAAATACCTTTATCGCTCAACAAAATTAACAAAGAAAAGGCAATAATAATTCGATATATGGTTAAATAGGTTTTATGTAAATGAGGGATTTTAAGGATATATCTCTTTTTTTTTCTGTTCAGCAGAAAACAGCGGTCACAACATCTATGATATTGATGATCTATGATATCTATGATCTTGGATAGTTGATTTAAAATAAAAAATAATATGAGGCTTTTTCATTAATTGAGGCTTGATGTTACAGGATTGAAATCTAATTTAATAAAAAAAAAACGTTGTCTTACTGTTGTCATAGTGAATTTGGAAAATGGCATTTTAGAAATGAGAGAGTATAGTACGCAGCAGCACCCCTTTCTGGGCTTTAATTCCATCCATCCAAAATGTCAAGTTCTGTTGATAAAGAAGCAAGGTGCTGCTGTTATTAGTCTTAAAGTTTTACATTAAAAACATACTAGTTTTTGTAAGTGCGTCTTTTTTGCTGAACCGTAAATTTGTGAGGCATATAATCCAATGGGCTTAGGTATGTTTATGTACTTAATTTTTGCCTGATTTTCAATTTAGATTAGGGAAAAAGAGATTATAGTATTTTCAGTCGCTTGCTTAAGGTTTTCCTTTTCATTACGGCATAATTGTAAAACATAATTATTTAAAAATAAAATTTAAAAAAAAAAATCTTTTCAATTAAAATATATGTTTTCGTTAGTTGCAAATTCTGAAATAGATAAAAAAAATTGGCAGTTTTTAAAATCTAAAAAAATACGTCTTCCTGTGTAATTTTTTATTTTTCTCTCTTTCCGCAATCGGGTTCGGTCTTTTATCAGACCTTCATCAGGCTAGGTAAAATAATAAAATTAACTCCAACAATAACAATTTTTGCAAATAATAATAAACCCTAATTAAAAATTTTGCAATTTAAAATCGAATCTTAATAGATTATTTAATGAAAATGGTAATCACATAACTTATAGGGGTTCTCCCCTCCTGTCTGTCAAATGAGGACTAAAAATAAAAATAACTATTGACCATATGGCTATCTCTACCCCAACGTCTTGTTATTATTAACCGCCACTGGTTGTATTAGTGCTGAATCCTCAAATTGAGTACTTTGCATATTCAAGTATATTACGTCATTCTTTCACAATTCAGATCTCAATTTTTAATTTTTCAAAACAGTCCATTCTTTTCTCTTTTTAAATAGTATGCAACAGTTTTACCTTATTCCTTTTTGTGGATGAGAACAATTTAAGAAATGATCATTAAAATGTAATGCATGGCCTGAACCAGGGAAGTGTTCTTTAATTCTTCTTTTCAGTTTTCTTTCCGTTTGCCCGATATAAACGGCAGAACGTGAACATTATATCGAATAGACTCCACTTTTATTTAAATTATCAACTCGATCTTTAGTCCTGGAGACCATGTTTTTTAAATCCGTAAAAGATTTAAGGGCCACAATTTTATTTCTCTTTTAAAAATACTATTAATTTTATAAATATCAGGGCCCATATATTTAATTGTTCTGAAATCATTAATATTATTATATTGTAGACGGTTATAGATTGGGAATTCAAATTTTTGTCTTTCAATTTTTCGAAATATTTTTTCAATAATTTCTGTGGGGTATCCATTATTTGTTGCATTTCGAAAAGTTATTGCCCTTTCTTTGTTAATTTTGTTGAGGGATAAAGATATTTTTTTAACCTATTAGTGTGCTGAGGTTTTGCGAGAAAGGGTGGCACGGGTCAAATGTCTATAGTAGTCGGTTTTCTGTAAATGTCAAATGTTAATGAATTATTGTCAATTGAAATGGTCAAGTCAAAGAAGTTAATTTAATTTGGACCTATTTCTATTGTGAATTGTGAATGTATATTATTTATATCTGTAATGAATTTATTTAATTCGTCTATCTTCCATTCCATATACAGAAAACATCGTCAACATATCTGGACCAGTGTCTAGCATGTGTTTTAAAAACTTCCATAGAGAATATGCTTTTTTTTCTAGAACTTACCATAAACAGTTCAGCGCTCAGTGGGGATACTCATTTTTTTATTTTTTTTTTTAATCTGGTCCATAGATTTTTTTTTTTAGTCTTCATTTGACAAGCAAGTGAGGAGGACCATCATAAGTTAGGTGATAACCATTTTTATTAAGATTGGATTTTAAATTGTAAAATTTAAATTAGGTTTCATTATTAATTGCAAAAGTTTTTATTGTTGTTGTAAATTTTATCACCATTATTTTACCTAGCCTGATGAAGATCTGATAAAAGACCGAAACCGGTTGCGGAAAGGGAGAAAAATTAAAAATTAAACAGGAAGACGTATTTTTATAGATTTTAAAAAATGCCAATTTTTTTTATCTATTTCACAATTCGCAATTAACGAAAGCATATATTTTAATTGAAAAGATTTTTTTTTTAAATTTTACTTAAGCAAGCGACTGAAAATACTATGATATCTTTTTTCCTAATCTAAATTGAAAATCAGGCAAAAATTAAGTACATAAACATACCTAAGCCCATTTGATTATATGCCTCACAAATTTACGGTTCAGCAAAAAAGACGCACTTACAAAAACTACTATTTGTTTAATGTAAAATTTTAAGACTAATAACAGCAGCACCTTGCTTCTTTATCAACAGAACTTGACATACTGAATTATGGCATCCAACTATCGACCAAAAATAAGTATTAGGTGCTCCCGCTTTCATATTAAACTTCACAACACAACAAATTACAATAGAATTATGGAAGGAATTAAAGCCCAGAAAGGGGTGCCGCTGCGTACTATACTCTCTCATTTCTAAAATGCCATTTTCCAAATTCACTATGACAACAGTAAGACGACGTTTTTTTTTTTATTAAATTAGATTTCAATCCTGTAACATCAAGCCTCAATTAATGAAAAAGTCTCATATTATTTTTTATTTTAAATCAACTATCCAAGATCAGCATAGATGTTGTGACCTCTGTTTTCTCCTGAACAGAAAAAAAAAGAGATATATCCTTAAAATCCCTTATTTACATAATACCTATTTGACCTTAAACTTTTTATTAAGATTTAAAATTACATGAATTGGTTTGTATGGTAACTACAAGACCAATCAAATACTTCATTTTAATTCTCCGATCAAAGACCATCAATGACTTTCTAAATTGCCATTGATAATGCCGAAGCGGTTAAAATTTTTTTTCAGGAATTTGTTTTCTACTAATCACCGGGCTTGTATGAAAAGGAAACGCTATTCATTGCACCAATAAAATCGGAACCAGCTGAATAAACAAATTAAATTTATTAATAACGTATTTTTGATGAATAATAAATTTACCTGAAATCTTGGATGTGAGAACCATGAGAAGATACGAGTGTGGAACGGACCGTTTCTTATTAAAGAGTGAAAAGATATTCAAACATCCAGCGACAGCCTTCCCAAAAATACTGCAGCTAATACTACTGTAATTATACTAATACAATACTAACTACAGCTGATTAATCAAATACAACAGAAAGTATGCAACAAGCATCTGTCAAGAATCGGTTTTTCAAAAAAAAAGATCGCCAAATGAAATGAACTGTTCAGAAGTTGCAGAAAAATCTTTAAAAACAAAAAGAGTTGGTAATACAATTAGCTGAAGACTAGATTATTATAGCAAATGATGATGAAGATGCCAGCAGCTAAATGTTATGGAAGCTCATGGAGGAATTTACAGTATGGAATCTGCAGATGAGCAAACCACAGAACCCTAGTATTTCAAGAAGTTATATGAGATCTATCTTTCAACAACTGGGAAAATATATGAATCCAAGAATTTAAATATCTTATGAGGTTGGTGATACAAAAAGGAAATTCATAAACAAACGTTATAAAAAAATGTAAAAAGGAGGAAGGAGATGGTTCATTTGATTTTTTTAAAAACCTCTATCCTTGCCACGGTCCCAAACCATGAAAAAAAGACTCATTTCAGAATTCATCCACATTCACATGAAACAGAATCCTCTTAATCATTTCTCTTATATATAGACACATTTTAAATCTTATAAGTGAAAAATAACTTATATAAATATAGTTCATCGTTTTATTTTTATCTACTTTCAATTTTAATTGATTAATTCATTGTAATTGTTCATTATTCTAACTATTTCCGCTTTCTATAAGCTCTCTTTTATTTTATTTTAATTTTATATTTACTTTCTACATCAATGTATTATCATCCGTTTACACTTTATATTAATTTTACTTTTACCATGTCTTAATATTATCTAATATTTAAATGTAATTTTCTTACATATGTACAACCAAATATAATTATAATTATTCATAATTTTTTTTTCTCTCTATAATTTTAAATTAGTTCTGGTCTCTTATTTCTATATTTACATTTTACTTCTACGTACGTTTTACTTTTTCCATTTTTGTTTTTATTCACATTGAATTCTTATCTATTATCTCAAAATTATATTTTATATGTATATGTATATATTTATAATTTATTATTTTATAGATATAGTATTTTTCTCTTGTATCCATCTATATCTTCAAATTTTAGATACTGTAATTTTCTAGGTTTTTCCCATTGACCCAAACAGGTCAGCAAATTCCTCAATACCTACCCTTACCCTGATTTTCCAGTTTTAAGTGAAACTCCTAGCTGAACACCCAGTAAGTCTCTATTTTTATTATTCTAATTGTATTTACTTATATATTTATTTTTTGGTTTCTTTTTTCCTTTCTATCTACAAATTCCTCTATGTCTATTATTTCATATATATATATATATATATATATATATATATATATATATATATATATATATATATATATCCTTTTCTTTCAATCTTTCCTGTAGGTTTGTAGAAATATATTCACATTTTCATGTATTATATACTACACTACAACAGTTGTTACTATCTATTTACTTTAGTTTAGGATCTTGCTACTTAGCTTACTCTGTTTATATTTTAATGTACTTACTGTTTATAATTTTAATAAGCTTATTCACATTGTTTATACTTTTTTGTCTAAATATCACATAACTTCCACATTTCTCTATATCTTTCGGTATCTTGTCCGTTCTAGTCCTGAAGAAGACCTGCAAAGTCGGGTCGAAACGTTGGATTTTAATAAAATAGTTTTGCCACTATTTAGCCTATTTATGACCGCCACCCCGGACCATCTCCTTCCTTTATAATGCAACGGTCAACTATTCAATATTCAATAAATAAATGCCTAAATTTCATTTTATTTATTCAATTTTATAACTGCATAAATAAAATACAATAATTAAGTTTGTTGTTAAAATATAAAACATAACAATTGCTTGTTATGCTAATTGGCTATCTATTGTCAACTCTTCATTCGAAGATTTTAAAGTTTGTAATGTGTTGTTAAGTAAGTATAAGTTTGTAAGGTATTATTTTTTTCCTTTTGTATAGACTATGCTTTATATTAATTATTTATATTAATTAAATTACTTATATTTATATATGAAATTTTATTTTATTAATTTTTTTACCCATTAATAGCCCGCAGGGCAGATCAATTTTTATAAAATTATCAAAATTTACGTTCATGGTTTCATCTTATCTTAACCTACAACTTATTAATCCACGCAAATTCTTATAAATGCGGCGTATTCTCAGTAAATCTATTATTTATTTATTTATTCTTTCTTTTATTTAAAATAATTTGATCACAAAATTATAGCCTAGAAATATATCGGGCCGTTTAGTCTATTTAACTTTTTATTTTAAGGTTGGACGTAAAATGGTCTATTATTTTTGTATGCCATATTTTTTTTTTTCGATTTTGTGATCATATTGCATTATGATTCAAGTGGAAAAGAATGATTAATTTTATGAAAAAATTCTCTATTTCTGAGAATTTTGATGGATATAGCAGTTGTAGGTTACGATAACATGAAGCCATTAACGAAGTTTCTGACATATGTTAATAATTTGATAAAAATGGGTCTGTACATTGAACTATAAAAAGGAATTTCATGTCAAAATATATTGCCTTTATAAGTAATTTAATAGAGAACTGAAACTGCAATGAATAAGGTGATTTTATAAAAGGCATTCTCTTTATTTTCTTTTTTGTTCTAGAAGAAACTTGCTTTACTTCCATTAATTTCCCTAAAACGAGTTGAAAAGTTTAAAAAAGAAATAAGTATATAATTTTCAACTATTTTATAATAATACATACTTTAAATAACTTATGTATATACGATTTTTTCACTTATATTTTCGATTGATATCAACGATTTGACTTAATTTTCGAAAACATTTATAATTCAAAGTATCAAATTCTGTCGGTGTCCTTTCGAAAGATAAAAAAAAAATATGGAAAATGAAGGAAAAGTGGAATACAATGTAACTCTATAGACAGCATCCGCTCAGCTAAGTGGGAGTCCATTTGTGAGGGAAATTGGAAAATGATGGCGGATACGGCATATGATACCTCAACAACTTTCCTACTCAAAACTCCATCCGGGCTGTATTATGCGGTTTGTTTCAAAACTCGTCTCTCCCTCTCTTCCAGCTCATATGTTCGTGATGTTTTTCGTTTCTGCTGACAACTCTTCTGTTTCTACTGCTTTGAGGCAATTTACAGCAATATCATAAGTGGTAATACAGCGTGTTTCTAAAACTCCTTCATAATTATTTTTTCTTGTTTTTGAAATTGTTAAAAAATACATTTGCAACATACATTATTGAAGAGAAGAATGCTTGGGATGATCAGTCAGAAATAAAAAGGCAAAAATAAATAATAATATTTATTTAAACATTATTTATTAATAATAATAAATATTTTTTTTCTGCATTTTTATTTCTGACTGATCACCACAACCATTCTTCTCTTCATTATTCACGACACTCAATCGTTAATCCACAATTAAAAATATTATTATTGTTTTCGAATGAGAGATAGTCTGTATTTGTCAACAAGGATTACTTTTATTGAAATGGACGAACATTTCAACGGAACATAAGTAGTTGTTTTTTGTTATATAATGCAATTTATCAACTGGATCATCCAAGTGTCTTAGTTTTTATTTACGAATTTACGGAATGGTTTTAAATTTTTTTCTACCTGAATGGACGTTCAATAATCAAAATTTACTGTTAATCTATTGATAAGCCTTCAGAGAACCCATTATTTAATTTTTTTTTAAAAAGTAATGATAATGTTTAGTGGTCATTTTTATTGTAAAAAACTTAAAATTACAAATATTCAATATTATGGTGTTTTTTTAATATGTATTAAACACAAAACGAAATAAGTAATAATAAGTATATATTTTTCTTTATTATTACGTCTCTTAACGAGGTGATTAAAAAATATTATAATGATATATTTTGTCATTTATTTATTTCTTAACCATCTTTTATCTTTGACTCTACCCTCCAGTCATTTGGGAACATTTTAACTTAAACTTTTTATATGCAGTTCCACTATTTTGAAAATTTAAAAGTTTTTTACGGCTTTTTCGCAGTCTTCTAAATTTTTTATTAAATTTATGCCGTATTATTTTTTTCTAATTAGTTTTGAGAATAAGGCAGTCTTGAATGTGGTGTTTGACTATTCTTTTCTATCATTAGAACATTAAAACAATTGTTCTCGAACGAAATCAAGATTTGTTTATTAAAATGAATAATATTATATATAAATAGTATAATTAGAAGATATATTAAATATTGCCCGTAACGTTGTCCCTTAAGTTTTTCTCTAGAGATTCTTCGTTCACTAAGGCATTAAAGTGACTTTTACAAATTTTTAATTTTCATAAAAAAAAAACAACGAAATATTTTTGAATATTAAGGAGTATTTTTAAACTAAGTCTGTGACGGAATGACCTTTTTATTCCTTTATTGATTTTTTTTTTTGTCTTCAGAGACTTCTTCACCATCATTGCAGGAGGTCGAGTAAGAAGAAACATTCAAATAGTATTTTTTTTTAAACCTGTAATGAAATGAAAAAATATTTTATTATTCTGGGACTGTTGTCCCTTTAGAACAAAATATAAATACAGATTGTATGTCTGTGTGGTTACAATTAGATTGTATATTTACAATAAGAGTTGACTAAAGATAAAAATACTGAAAAGAGAAATAAAAGAACAAGTAAATTGCACTTATATATGAGAAACTAAAATAACCTTAATAAATTGAGGTAGTCTCTGGTGGTGCTTAGTTTTTTCTCTTAAGTATATTTTACAATCCGTAGGATTGAGAAAGGAGTAGGTGCTTAAAGAGAAGAGGTTTGAAAGAGTAAACTGATTGAGCGTGTCGAATATCAGCAGGAATCGAATTCCAGAGGGAGGCGGCTTGTATTGCAAAGGATTTGTCAAACGCAGCAGTTCGGTGAGGAGGAGGATAGAGGTCGGAAGTACGAGATCTAGTGGGACGGGATTGGATGGAGTATTTGAATTGTAAGCTGTGAAAAATATAGGAAGGTCGATGAGTTCTAATGATTTGGTACAGATAGGTGGCTATGAAGTAATGACGGCGATAGGATGGGTAGAGCCACCTCAACTCAGTGTAATACTGGGTAATATGCATATCCCTGAAACTTACAGTAATTAATGCTGTAAGTAATAAGTATTAAAAGAAATTATCAATAATTTCCATTCTATTTCTCTTACCTGTAAATTCAGTAGAGCTAATGCAATATTAAATTAGTTAAGTCAGAACCAATTATTGTCGGTCACAGGTAATTGATAATGCATATTGATTTCATCACTTATGGCATCAAGAAGATATAATATTAAAATTGATAAGTAATTACCTACAATACAAAAGGGAGTATAAAACATTCAGCGGGATCTATGGAAAACATACTTCAAAAGTAAATTAATTCAATGAATAGTGAATGAATATTCTATTTTAATAATTAAAATCTGTGGTACAGACTTCTTTTTATAAAATTATTAACATCCGCCTGAAACTTCGTAAATAGCTTCATCTAACCGTTACCAACAAATATTTTATTTACGAAAATTCTCGGAATTGGGGCGTTTTAAATCTGGAGATTGTCAGACAGTGTCTATATTATTAGGTTGTAAAAATTCATAAATATCCGTTTACTTTCCACTTGAATCATAAGTTTATAAGATCACAAAATCGAAAGAAAAACGTGGAGTGCAAAAATATTGATCCATTTGGGGTGACCACTCTGAAAAAGTTAAAATAACGAGTTTATATAGGCCAAATGTCCCAATATTTTTACAGGCCACCTTTTATTTTATGATCATATTATTTTACGACTTAGGTGGCAAGTAAATGGGTATGCTTTTAGAACCTAATTAAATAGACAAAGTTTGCCGATTCCCAGATCGTAAATTTTGAGGATTTGCGAAAATAAAATATTTGTAGATTACGATGAGATGAAGTTATTTACGAAGTTTCAGTCAGATGTTAATAATTTGATGAAAATGAGTTAGTTCCACGGACTATTACATGAAAACCAATTTAAAAATTAATGGCTTATCAACAGGCCTTTAAGAGAGATTAATTATGCCTTTTTGAACCATTAATGGCATGACATCCTGTAACAGAAAATCAAGCGCATACCCTATCGTATAAATAACATATGATGCTATATCCCAGAGGGGACAAGACAGTGCTGGCAGCTGGCCAGGTTACCATATGCAATAATTCAAATGGCAATCGATATCTCCAACCAAATCGTCTCCTACTAAACTGTATTGGATCTGTTTGCAATATATTCTACACCTTGAGTATTGGGTATCGCTATTATACATATATGTATAATTATTCACTGACATAACTATCAAATTCATTCCATTGAATCTACAGATACTATTTGGATAGTTTAATATACAATACATAAATATTTATAATTATCACACAAGCAGGTATTGATTCGACTAGCGGTTCATGATAAAATCTAAAGAGGTAAATGGAAGAACCATAACTATGAAGAAAAAAAGAAATGCACGAAATTGTCAACTATAAAGTAACATAAAATTTGTTATGTTGTGCAATTTAAAGAGACCTTAAACACATATTGATTCCATTAATTAGCGAAAACAGGGTCCTCGAAACGTTTTATACTGTCGTTGGGTATTTATCGTATCGTTTTTACAGTGAATATTTTCAATAAGCATCGAAAAAAAAGGCATAGGATAATAGGAGCTGATGTGGTACAGAGTTTATGTTCAATGGCCAACTTTTTCAAATAATCTGATAATCTGATCTAATTTCGTCTCTTAAAATTTATTTTATTTAGTTATCCTTTCTTGCATTTAGGAAACACTGTTTTTATTGTAAACATATAGCGCAACTTCTATTACTTGTTCTCTTATTCTTCTTTATTCTAATTTATTGGAGGAGGTCGAAATGATAAATCTCCATTAATTGAAGAAAGAATATGTCAAATAGGTAGAAACCGGTAAACGGAATTCTCTTAATTCCTTGTTTACTAACTAGACATACTTTGAGCCTTCGTCATGATGTACATTCCAGCTTCTATCAGTAGTTATAATTATCTTATTGACCCTTATTGTCTCGGATATATCTGGACCAATTTATAAAATGAGATTATCGAAGATTTTAATCTGTCCTACGGATGATAAAATAGAAGTGAGTAAATGAGGGAATCGAACTGCTTTGTAGTCCTTTAGTCCTGTAGATTAATAGAGCTAACTTTCCAGCGCGTTAATCTCATTATTTGGTATCATGCTTCACCTCGTATAGCCAATCATTATATATACGTCCATTTTTTCCAACTTGTTGCAAATATTTTTTGAAAGATTTTTTTTTTCGTTCGGTCATTAGCTGCACAAATGAACTGATGCACCAGAACTTGATCGATCTTACAATTTGTTGGTTTTCCATATACAGTGTGTATCAATTCTTAATGGCCAAACTCTGAGAGAGGGGTTCTAGACAAATTTTCAACAAAAAAGTTTATTCGATATATGGACCGATTCCGAACCGAAAAGTAGTTAAGACCAACTTTCTTATTTTTTCTTCAGGTATTCATGGAATCACTCAGAAACTGTTAAAGATAAGAAAATTCTAAGTACACCATCGTAGAGAAGAACATTTTTTTTTTAGAAAAGGGACTTTCAGGAGGTCTTATTCGGTCGCTGGACAGCGTGTATGGGTACTGTAACTGCAGCAATACAACGGCCGTATTAGACCTCTAGAAAGTCTCTTATATCATTGATCTTAGTAAATTTAAAATCCCTGTCATAATTGACCTTACTCAATTTAATTACTGTTTTCTAAAAAAAAGAGTGTCTAGTGACTATCTTCATGCAGAAACTTGGCCGTTTTGATGAACGCTACCTTTTCCGGGTTGATAGAAAATCGAAGATGAAAAATTAATTTGTTCTCAATCTTTATAATAGCGATATTTTATGTTTGAAAAAATTTAGAATATAATTATCAAGTTAATGAAAAAATAAAATACAATTTTTTTAGGTTATTTAATTTCGACTAGCCTTTATCTAAAATATGTGTAAAATTTATCCCATACGCCAATCGCCATACAAGCCATATTCATCATTTTTATTCTAAAGGGACTTAGCCCCAGAATAAAGTTCAATTTTCTTTTCTATTCTATTCTAAAAGTACCATTTGAATAGACATTTAATTTGTTTAAATTTGGAGCTAAGTGAACTTTGTTCACTTGGCGCACCAGTTTATACTTTCCTACCTATGCTAGTAAGGAAAGTATTGCAATCGGATCAAATTTCCGACATGCGGTTTTCGACGGACCTATACGTTTCAGAGCCCCCTGGGTCCGAAAAACACATTTTTAGCCATTGGTCTGTCTGTCTGTACCAAGATTCTGTCGAGAACTACTTAACCGATTTTGTTGCTTCTTTTTTTATTTTGTAGGGTTTTGACTAATGATGTCTGTGACAGACATTCTCTGCTCGATGCGCAAAAGCTTGCGTGCAATGAATGAAAAACATGTTTTTCTATAGACTAGCGCAAAAACGGCTCTAACGATGTTGATGAAACTTTCCTATAATGTTCTAATCATTGTTCTTTTAATTTTCTTATTTAGACTAAATTCCCGAAAAAATTAACGAAAAAAAGTTATAAAGAAAAGAAAAATGTTATGGTGCCTAACTCCTTAAGTATATATTATACGGTAAAATTTATAATAAAACTTTTGAAAGGTAATGAAATTCCCTACAAAGCCATATAAAAATCGTTCATTTTGGACAACTATTAACGAAGTTACAGCTATTCAATTTCAATATAAGATTACGGTTTCAAATCCTGGTGTCAGAAAGGGGTGAATGAGAGAATAAAGATGACTACGTGAAAGTAAGAAAATCTGTTGCCCGCATAAAATAATCTTCACTATTTCCTCTACTTTTAACAGAAATTATTGTTTGACAATACTAAGCTATGGCAAAAAGTTTTTGATCAGCAATATTAGGAAGTATTGCTGATCTACCCTAAACCGGTTTACATTGCTTTAGTTTATCAAATAAATCGTACTAAAATCTTATGTTTGATCAATTTTCAGGAAAATGTATCTAGTTCAATTCTTTTTTGTTTCTTCATGGACATATGTAAAGATATAAAATCATTTCTGAAATAGGTAAGAAAGTAGTGTGAGTGGACACACCAGATATTTTAGTTTCATTATGAAGTTTTAAAATTTTCTTAGGATCATTTGTTCTCATATATTTAATGAGTCTGACAAAATTAAGTCAAAAAAGAAAGTTTCATTTCGTGCTTGAGCAGTTCGAAATTCATAGCAGCCAATCCATCGGAGCGGATACGGACTTCTTTATTAAATGAGACCAAGAAGGCGACTTTGTGTCTATTTTTAGCCGAGTTATTGATGTATCAAATTATGAAGATAGGTCTGTCGCTCATCTGAGATCGATCAGCCACAATTGCCTGTCATCGCTTTTAGAAAGTGCTATGGTGAACATAATATAAAGGAAGTGTTGAACATTGAGGACCTAATAATCATTTAATACATCATTAAATAATATGTTAATATTTAAGGAAATCAAATTAAAATATATCTACGCATAACACTAAATAATAAATATATATTAACAGAGACAATTCAAATAATATGAAGCGAAATATATATTAAATCATTTTATAATGTAATTTTTAGTGTTAATATTATCACTAGTATAACCATCAATCAATATATTATGAGGCTTGGTTTAAATATATCTCATCTATGGATGATATTTCATATAAAGGTTATAACTGAATTCCAAAAGTAAATATTACCATTGTCTTAATAAAGAATTAAAAAACGAACGTTAAAGAACTCTGTCCCATTCAAAAGCTTTATTGCCTCTCTCTTTGTTAAAATTATATCTATAAGATTTTGATGTTATGAAAATCATTAAATATAACTCGTATAACAAGGCAAATATCATCATAAAGTAATACTACTCTTAATAAAGTTAATAAAACTTCAGTATGCAATAGAATATTAAAAATGAAGAAAATTTTGCAAAGATATATATATATATATATATATATATATATATATATATATATATATATATATATATAGAGAGAGAGAGAGAGAGAGAGAGAGAGAGAGAGAGAGAGAGAGTGAGAGAGTGAGAGAGAGAGAGAATTTAAATTTTAAAAAATAATTATAATTAACGCAATTTAATCAAAAAATTGTATAGCGATAATCGGGGTGGTCTGAGATTAGAGTACCAAAACAAAGAGAAGAGGGTCCAATAAAGAGCTGCTTACAGAAACTGGTCAATCAATACCCCATAATATGAAGGCAGGAATCCTCGTGCCTAACGACGCCGGTTCGAATCCGACCTGGGAATGGTTGGCTTTTATTTCGTGGCGGACCCACGGAATGAAACTCGACCCTCCGACTGTGGTTAGAATAGGTTTGTTGAACCTCAAGAACAATCTCCTCCTCCCCTCCCGTATACCAGAAATGGTGGATAGAGTATACAATAATATATATATATATATATATACATATATATATATATATATATATATATATATATATATATATATATATATATATTATTATTTATTTATATTATTATTTATTTATATATATATAAAGGCCCGGAGGATAACATGGATGGGGCTCGGATGTAGCTCGGAATAATCTATCTGGAAGCCTCTACATATCAATGAATGTCTCAAAAGACCGCATGGAAGGCCAACAAGTAAATGGATAGATAATCAACAAAGATGCAATACAGCTGCGTTTAGATAACTGGAAAGAAATAGCCCAAGATAGAGATGGAGCAGGCTTGGTGGGAAAACATCTACTAGATCTGTAAAACCAAAAGAAAAAGGGGAAAAAAAAGGAAGTGAATTCTGAAGTGAGCATTATAAACAATTAAGAGATATTTTCAAAAAAGAAAATATTAATATAAATACATAAAAGGTAATATTATAAAGGTAATGTATTTTTTTATTAAATACATTTTGGCCCAAATTAATTATGTTAATTACATTATACTTAAATAAATCAATATTTTAATATAAATAAATGTTTTTTTATATTCTATTTATCTTCGGATTTTAAGAAATGCCATTTACCTAAATAGCTGACAAAGAAAATTTTATAGAATAAAAACAAGCCTTTGTAAGAAACTTTAGTTAAATTTTTATGATTAAAACAAACTATAATCGAGAGTTATAACTCAACTGGTTGTAACTCATGTTATAAGCTAATAAACTAATGTCATATGTATAGATACTAATGTCATGGTATTCTGAGAATCTTAATGATGATTAGCAAATGAGTAATAACACTGAAATGGAACAAAATTTAATAGAAACATTTAAAAAACAATATTTATCGGAAAACATTTTAAAAAAATAAATAAAACATTGATCTCAGAAAAAGAATAACTCTCGTAAAATTGTCATAGAATCGAAATAATTAAATTAATATCACTATAATCATTGTCCACGAGACAGAATATTATTTGCCTAAATAAAATTAAAAAAAAAAATATCATTAATATAAACAGATCGATTCTGTATGGCTTGATCAATGATATCTTTACTATGCAAACACATCCCGAGATCAACCACAATCAATAAAATGATCGAAGGAACGTGTTGTTCGGTTTCAGCTCACAAAAACTACTTTAAATCGTAAAAATCTATTTTATATAAATTTACTTTTCCAGACCAGTTTTAGAAATCCTTTATTATTATTTTGTCATATTATAATTTAATTATAAAATGTATATTAATTTAAAAAAATATCCAAGTCTATGTTTAAACAAAGAGTAAATAATAATTATATGAGGTTAACCATTATACACTGCTATCTATTGCACAGAGGAGTGCTGGTCACTGTGGGCCATCCATCAGGCTTGAGATTCTGCAGATAAACCCGGCCAACGGACAGCACCACAACCCACCAGCTTCCCCTATGGATCCTCATCGGTTGTTAGCACAAGTTAATACCGGTTATATAGTTTCTTATGGATAAAATTTAAACATAAATTTCAGAAAACACTGATGGAAATCCAGGATTAAAATAATATATGTTTAAAAAAACAAAACACCATCCACAAAATGAAGTAAAGGTGATAAACAATTCTATATACATTGACAAAGTGCAGTTACTTTAAAATTGTCGTATAACTAACAACGATACGACTTTTAAAACTAATTAAAGTGTTATTCAACACATTAATATTGTTCAAAGCTTCTAATCGGGTTTATTGATTTCAATCGACTTAAACTTTTTTTTTCCGGGCCCAGCTAAATAAAAATAACATGTACCACAACCAGCCGACAAGTACACATTCAAAGAATTGCTTAAGAATTGAGTGAACCCGGTCAAATTAATGTATTAAATATTCTGAAGCATGTAAAATAAATAGACGCAATACAATAAATAATAGTAAATTAAATTTGAAAGACATAAATCAGCTAAATAAAAAATCGAAACAACACAAACTTTTAATAATATAAACATGTAATATTTATTTATTTTTTCTGTTGATACTACAGACAAGGTAGAACTTTTGCCGCCTTAGCAAGCCTGATCCACCAATGATGAATATCTCATAGATATTCAATAGAAATTCCAGATTTCAATACTAAATATTATTTTTCTATTTCTGCCCTACCAAACTTATAAATAAATTCTAAACACTTAAACGGCTCAGTGAACATATTAATGTTTTCGAATTGTAAGCCATTCCGTTTGTGGAGATTAAAAAAAAAACTATGGAAATAATCCTATATCTTCTATATGTTGTAAGGTGAGTGTACTTGCATATTTATTCAAATACAAATTTAAAATTTTCAAAGGTTATATGCTTGGATGCATAGGAGGAAATGTATGTACCACGAGCCGTAATGTATAGAGGAAGGCAACTGACTACTAAACCAAGTTTGAATATTCATAGGGCTAATTTAACTAAGAATCGACCACTGTTTCAAATAAACATGGGAAGATAATTAAGGATAGGTGGATTTAAAGATTCAGTTATCTCGGCAGTAATTATTTTTAAATTCAATTATTTTAATGTTTTTCGTTTTTTTTTTAATATTTGTAATCTATAACTATCAAATATTATCTTGAACTTACTCATAAAATGTATCAAAACTAAAAAAATAAAGAAAAGAACGCAGCAAATTATTACCTAACGGTTAAATATTTGTGTATAAAATGTATATGGCCAGTCACATTAAGTTATCCCTTAACAATGTACTGAAAAATTATTTTAAAAATACCTTTTCATTATTATTATTATTTTTTTTATTTTTTTTTTTTGCTTTAAAAGCTGTCAATGTCGCACCGTTAACAGGTATATCGCGAGTGTAAACAATGTAAAGTAGGAGGGTCAGTATTGAACATTGGAGAACTCCTGCAAAGATTATTATTATCTGAAAATTAATAATTATAATCAGTATTAAATAATAATAAGAATTTAATAAAATTTTGCATTATCAATCATGTCGTTTAGATGAATTTGAAGGGTTAATAATTAAAACATACATTATTAAAATAGTTGCAGCCGTTTTGGAGGTATAAGCTATAGCCTCACAGGTTTTCTGGTAGCCATTTCGAAAAGAAGAAGGAGTTATGTCGAATTCGGAGAATCGTCAGGTGATCTTTGACTTTGATACCAAAGTTCAAACCAATCGATCCAATAGTTTAGAAGAAAAGCCGCGGATGGCGAACAAACAATATTTTGTTTTAATTTTCTTTTCGTATTATAAGTATCGTGAAACACCAAAATCTGAGAGGGTTTAACTTTATGGTCGATTACAATGGTTCGTTGTTAGAAATAATGAACTAAAATTAAGCTGAATCGGTTCGAAAAGATTTGTGTGACATTACTAAATGATTAAACTATCAAACATAAATATCGGTTGGGCCATTAGCTTAAAACATTGCTTCATACCTTCATGTGGTCAATCTAAATATATTATTTATTACTATTATTATCTTTATTTGCTTTGAGAGAAGAACCCTATACAAATGGAGTCTATCGCAAAATAACAAACATTATTATCCTTATGGAAATACAAATCCTTTTTTTTATACTACATGATAGACATTACATTACATTACTACACTCTTAAGGATAAATTAAAAATCATATTTGGTAAAGTTCAATCAGTTAAAATAGTTTCAATTATCAAATTAATATAAAATCTAAAATTGTCAACAATATACATAAATAAATACACATAGAACAATAAATATTATTTTATTGTTAGTAAATACTCTTTAAAAATATTAATATTAAACTATGTTTTAAAATTAAATTAAAAGATTATCCCAATACCTAAGAAAACAAACAAGAAAAATACCCGGCCAGATTACATGCCGATGGGCAATATGGAATTTTTGCCATAACATGCGGAGGACAATATTCAAGATTACCCCACCAATTCTCTATAATTTGATATAATTGAGATAAAAATTTTTTTTTCTCATATCAACTGCATTGGTTGGCATAAAAATTTCCATCCCATCAAGATTTTTCATGCCCCGGTATATTCTTAGGCTTAAACTACTATAAATTGGGTATTTAAATAAGATATGATGAAGTGTTTTATTTTTTGTAGTGTTGTATATTTTGTACTCAAGTTGTGGACTAATTTTCACAATTTTATTATTAACAGAAATCTTGATCATACATTTGTCCGAGAGTCGGGTCTGCATTAATGGTTTCGTATATGCTAAAATATACCTTCCTAGGAACATAACCTTCGCCGTAGTCGGATAAAAAGTTGTGCAAGATAAATAAATATCAGTACTTAGATCACGATGACAATTAAATATTGGCAGGTTATCCATTTAATATAAGAGCTATATCAGGACCATTCACTTAAAATAATACTCAATCCTTCCTAGGCTTCATGAGATCTTAACGAGATGCTGCCCCGATCCATCTTATACCCTCCAGCAGCTGAGGCAAAGCTCATCTTTCAAATTAGTGTCAGCTGTTAAAGGGGTATCATCCAATGCGAGCCCCTGGCTATTTCCATTTTATAACTTGCAGTTGACGCCCATAGGATGCCAGATTAAAACAGAATGAACTGTCTGGGATGAATAAAAGTTTCACATATATTGACGAATAAAAACTGACCCATTTTCCATTCAAACCAGAAATGTATTTCCAAGAATTAATTGCATGCCGAATCGGCAGAGATGTCGTAGCAGATAGATCGTAAATAATAAATTTATTCCATGACGCTGCATGTTTTACTGGCTGGGCATAAACAATAACATATTTATAACCACTGTCCTATAAATAGTTTAAATCTATGTCAGTTTTAACAACCTGGACAATTGAGGTTAACTGTATTGATCCGTTAATAAAGTGTGTTTTATTCACAACAATCGAAAGCAATCACAATTCAATTTTCTTTTTAGCTGTAAATAACGATATAAAAATAACATCGAGCACTAATAATTTATTATTAGTATATAATGGATTATATTATGCATTATTTATATATTGTATTTCCAGAAAGAAAACTTTCTTTTCATGTCATTGTAATTAATTAATTGAAGAACTACAAATATGACTTTTTGATTTTTACAAGTTTATGTGTTTTTAATTTACTCATGAAAATTACAGTTATTTAAAAATCAAAATACTTACATCAAGTGAATGTGAATGGAGGAATATTATAATATTTGTAGAGAAACTGCTCATTGGTAGAAAAAATAAATAAACGTTCCTCATATGGAGATTCAAAAACCATCTTTTTTTAGACGGCTGGCAGGGTTATCAGGGACCGAAGAGGGAGGATATAAGGATTGAAACGAGAGGCTTCGGATATTTAAGAAGTTTATTGTAGAAGGATAGAAAAGATGAGGTCGTTATGAATGAATTTATTTGTGACAAAGTAAGCAGCTTTGAGGGTTTTACGAAGAATTTTGGATAATAAGGATTGGATATGAGAGGAATTCGATACTTTAGTGAAGCCCCAAACATCAACTCCGAAAATTCCAATAGGGCCATTTTATAGTCATTTCAATGAATATTTAGCAATTAATTAGAAGCTTAGAGTGTTTGTTCAGTAAGTGCTGAAATAACAGAAAACATCCAGCAGTTCTTTTTCCCTTCGGTCTTGTATGAGAATTACAAATCGGAAGTTTGTATTAATGTTTTTGATTCTAATTAATTGGCAACATTTTTTTTTTTTTTGCAATTGCAATTATTGCAAAAATACCGTTATATTTATAGGGTAAAGTTATGATTTTCTAAAGAAAAATACTTAAAATATTTATTTTTTGTAAATGATTTCTCAATTATAAACAAAAAGTGTGAAATAAAACTGACTCCTCGCTATCTGTGTCAGATTCGTTTTCATAACAAGACGCTTATGAATTTCGATTTTTGTCAATCACTTTTATTCATAATTATTAATATCTTCAGATTAAGTAATGTCCACATAGTGAGTATTGAAACATTTCTTAGTACAATATGAGATGACTCATTTCCTGAGATAATAGATTTGTTTCTTGTAAGTTTAGTAAAAACGACATAGAAGTTAAGTATATCCGTTATATGTTCCATGTTCTAAGTATCACGCACGATCTGTTCATTATTACTTTATAACTAGGCCATTGACTGGAGTAAGAGTCTATTTATTAGTTACCTCTATTTTGTTTATTTATTTATATTTAGTAAATATTTTTTAAATTTTAGAGGTGATCATGCGAATTTGGTAGCCATTCGATCCGGAAATATCAAATTTTCAGCCTACTACCTCTGGTTGTTCCAGTTTTCTAAAAATCATTCGCCCGAGCTCAGCTAATGAAACAGAACATCTGTTTATCAGAAAAACAAAATCGAAACTTTAATTTCAACAGTTGTGCTAGCATTGCTAACTCGTTGAAAAAATTATTTTCAAGTTAGCTGTTTTTTTTAAATCGAATAATAGTTAATATCAATAAAATAATATTTGACTTAATATTTTGAGCAGATTTTGAATTCGATAATTAAAAAAACAAAATCAAATCTGCTATAAAAATTTTTTTTTTCAAATATTTAAAAAAATGAACAAGTCATTTTAAAATAATATAATACTGAATAAAATATATTTTTCCTATTTTGTAATAAATCTTCTACATATGTTGTACAAAATATTTATAATCTAGTGATTGGTATATGGGTGATAATCAATCAGACAAAATTTTCTTTAAAATCTTATTTAAATAAACAGGTTTCGATTATTACATTCATGCCTGCTGTAATAACATCTTATTACAAGTCTGATGGTTTGTAGAAAGAGTTATTATTAAATTATACGGTAATTTAATTATTATAATTATTTAATTATATTAGTTATGTTGCCATGTGTAAATTTATTCTCATAGTCATGGGCTGTCCCAGAAGAACATTTTGTGCATCGATAAGCATTTAAATATTATTTTCAAGCATTTATAGGAAAAAGTGTTTTTTACTATATTAAAGTCTTTGTAGATAGATTCCAATAAATTTAATATGATTTAATTAACTGTGTTGGTGATGAATTTGTTACAACTTTGGATTAAGTAAGACTGCATATAATAAATCATTCTCATACACTATAATAATACAAACTGGTGGAAGTTCAAATGCTGTCTATATATCAGGAAAAAAATCATTTGTTTTTGTCAAGTTAAAGGTTAGATTTTTCAAAACTCAAATTAGCAATATACAGTACTACAGGTGACTTCCATACGATTGAGTAGCTAAAAGCTTTCACCCTTTTGCATATGCCGGTACTCCGAATCGGACTGATACTGCGCTCAATTTTTTCTTCTTTTTTTTCCAATCAATTCTTTTTTTTCTTCACAGACTATACTTCTTCAAATAGCAGCTATACTGAAAAAGGTTTTTTTTTTTAAAAAAAAGCATCATAAAAAAGGGCTCAATGGTTGCAAAAGCGATTCTGGCCTTTATAAAATAGGCAATGTCTAGTTCCAATCAACGTAGCTCTGATTTTCTACCTGACTGATGTTAATAATATTTTAATTGATTTAGAATAGTTTTATTCGAATCCCTTGAAACATTCGTTTATTTGCTTTAATTCAAATAAAATAGCTCAATAGCTCTTTATTTAATTCATTTAGAAAATAATTTTATAATATTTTAAAGGTATATGATATGTTTCCCCATTTATCATAATGATTCGGGAAATTGTCAGCTAATAGTTAATCAAGACCTACATAATAAAATCACATTTGAAAGAAATCAATATTGAGAGAGAAATTAAACACAAATACCTCGGACACGCAACTCTTTGTACAGAAGCATCAAAAACAGATAGTGATGTTGGATGTGCGAAGAGAACTCCGACAATGCCATTTCCAGAAAAATCAAAAACTGCGATTGGGAAATGAAGGATTCACCGAACAGAGATATCGTCCTCGCATGGGTACCCTCATATTGCGGCATATCTGGAAACGAACCTCGCAAGAAGAAAAACAAATGGAACCACAATGATCAATTTAACGACCACTTCTGACTGGAGATTGGAATGCAAAAAAATGCCAAATGAAAAATGGCAATTTAAGTGGAACCAATCTACGAATAAATTGCAAGAAATTAGAACAGATATCAAACCATGGACAACATCATTCAAAAATAAAAAATCAGAGGAAATAATTTTAACTCGACTAAGAATTGGAATCGACTACAGCCTTTACTAATGACTACATAATGAGAGGCCTGGAACCACCATTTTGTAAAACATGCAACACATCACTTACACTGAAACACATTGTAACAACTTGCAGACTGTACTCTGATATCAGAATAAAACATAATATACCTTCCAACATATCTGACGCACTTTCAGATGACGAATAGAAGATACAAAAAGTATATGAATTCATAAAAGACATTAAATTTGTCCATCTAAAGCTGTTAATGATCCGCTAGAGTAGATGCGGAATGTAACAATAAATAAATAATATTAAGAGAGAGAGAGAAAAACCAAATAAAAAGTATTTAATCTACTATAATAATATTTTTCCTATAACAATTTGCTGGAAGAGATAAAATTATAAATAGGATTACTGAAAATCAGGTTTGTTTTATATCATTAGGTTTTAATTTTGAAATATTTCCAGTTCCTGTCTGCGGAAAATACTAAACTATCGCAAATAACCTAATACATTTTTAAATAAAATCAATTAATGATTAATAAATAAAATAATCACTTGGTGAAAAGTTTAATTCTGTATAGAGATAACGCAAAATAAAAAGGACACAAATTATTTTCTAAAAAATAATGAAGAAATTTACTATTGAAGTTGATCTTCAACTTTTCCAAGAAGATCCAAGCGACTAATAATTATTAAGATAATAGTATTATGATATTATTGTAGTTATTTTATTTATTTTTAATTATGTTTTATTTGATTCGGCATCTTTATACTTTTCTCATGTTTTCAATTATTTTTTTCATGTATTTCATTGGAAAATTTGAACTTTATTTTATAATCTTCATGATGTTATTTTGTAAGAATCTTGGTATTTTTATAATAAAAACGAAATATTTTATTAAATTAATATACGGATCACTTAAAAATTAACAAATATACGGCCTTCCTACAGGATTACTGTATGAAGGAAGGAGATTTTAAAAAATGTATAATAAATGAATAAAAAGGAAAGAAATAAAAAATAATGTGTTGATTATTAATTGTATATTTTCATTGTGTATATTTTAATCAGTTAATTAATAGTAATTCACAAATTGTTTTGAACCTAACTTTATACATATATACTTATGTTAAAAAAAATGACATACCTATTTCATGATGAAAAAAATGATTAAAATTGTTTAAGGTTCAGAAAGAAATGTTATTTATTTATATATTTCGTAATTTATGTATAGTATAAGTTCAGTCTGTGTTTCTATAAATGTGAATTTACAGTCTTTCATTATAAAATTCCCTAAGTTTATAATTAAAATTAGTTATATCGTTTTTCAATTTAATTAATCTTTTTTGTTTGTATCTTTCCTGTACCATTTTATTTGTAGTAAGCGCTTTAATGACCATAGCCATTTGAAAAGGTGCAAGTCCTTTATAACAGAGCTTTTCCCAACAATGTCGATGAAAGAATTAACCTTTTTAAAAGTATTTCTATAATTGGTTTTCAGCTTTTAATTGCTATAAAACGTACTATTATCATCGGATGTATTAAGGGTTAATCTTAGGGTGGATCGTTTAGAAATATATCATAAAGTATGGGCAAATCCTTTGATCCATAAAATAATAGGGAAATGGAATAACTATCAAAAAGAACATATAGTTGTCTTGAAATTGATAGAAATGGAAAAAAAATAATAATAATAAATTCAAACTCATACATTGGACAAAGAAAATATTCAGAGAGGTGCTACTTCTTATTTTCAGTAAATTAAAATTACTTATCTATAACTGAAATGCTGTTATTAAAAGAAGTTAGTCTACTGTTCTAAAGAGTACATGAATATCTTCGGTGCTCGAACCACGCCCTGATGATGACGCACATGTTTAGGTTGAAACTTCGGCATTAATAAAAACCTTATAATGACTGCTTTCTGAATATTTATCACCCATTAAATACTGCTATTTATTTTCTGAAGCTTCAAATTTATAAATGGTCAGTCCATTTTTTTATGAAACATAGTAAGCTATAGTGAGAGCATTTTTTAAAAATGTTTTATCTGAAAAAAATTTATAAGAAATGTGGTATGATGTTATTTGTTATTGTCAGTCGATGAAATATAATCATGAGAGGCTCACTGATTCTAAGACAATATTATTAATTATTTTGTTTTTTATTCTGATAGGATTATTTGGTAATATTTATTATTATTTATTATCAAGTAATGGATCTGAGTGTCTATCAGAGCACTACTGTTAACACTATATAGTGTAACTGGTTCAATACAGTTACGTATAGTGTTGGTGTATCTAGTTACACTGGGAGGGGTTGTTGTTCAGGTCAAGTGCAGCTTCCTATGTTCAATTTGCTAATGGTTCACTGTCGATATCCGTATCGGCATGGATCAGGTATAGGGCAAAAGCAATTGCTTGGGAATATATCTACAAATTGAATTCAGATCATTTGGGAAACATAATTATCGGCAATGATATTATAAATTAAATGGACAAGCGCTGAAAACGTTTCATCCATTTATGTAGTGTATAGTGAAACAGAAACTCTCATCACTTAAGATGAGAAATACACATTTTACTGTTAAAGTGACTTAAAAAAATTATAACGAGTACCTTTTTAATAAAGACAATTTAAACTAGTAGATGTTACAAACTAAGTTTCGACATTCTATTAATATCTTAGTAATTATTAAAGACAAATATAAAAAAAAATTACATAAATGCAAAAACGTGGGCTGGACAATTAGATTAGAACAGTCCGTCAGAAAGCCTATACACAACAATGGGTGCTACAATATTAGGCATGATACCATGTGGGTTACCAAAAATTTGATAGATAGATTGAATTAACAAAGATGCTGGAGCGCAGAAATGCAGACAACCGAAAAGAAATAGTCCAAGATAGGCAGAGGAGGAGAAGGTTGTTTTGGCGGCAAAAGACCAACAAAGTCTCTAAAATAAAGAGAAAACTTTTTATTTTGGGTTGGCACATTTGGCCAAGTAAATCTTTGGCAGCGCAATGCGGTCTTCTTACAGATTTACTTTACTTGCGAGAAAAAACAAACAACCTCTCGTTGCTACGAACCACGGTTTCTACAGTCCATGGGCAGGCTAAGCCAACCCCTTTGAGGCCAATGTACTTCCAACCCGCTAAAATGGACTTAACAAAAGTTAAAAATAATTCAAAATACATTCAGGCATGCAGGCGTACAATGATGTAGGCCATGGAGTAAGATGATATGAATGAACCCGTATGCCAGAAATGACTAGGTAGGGTGGAGAAAAAAATGATATAGGCCACGGTGATGTAACATACATGGACCCAACCGCCGGGCTCCAACATAATGAGAAACTATATCACGATTCCTGATGAAGGTACACGGGTTAGAATCACTACTATACTCACTTTAGTGTGCGTTAACTCCGGTAACTGACGGCTTCAAATCCGTGTATACTTTCATGTGAAAAAACAAAGCTGCATAGTTTTTCCCCACCCATATAAGTACTTACCATACTATGCAGCTCAACTTAATATATATCCACACACACGCACCTATTTACACACACATATACATATATTAAGCCGAACTTACAGCTGAAAAAAGTAATTTCGACATAAATTTACATTTTTCCCGTTTCCCACACATTTAGATCTTTCTTACCAAGTACAAGAAACAAGTCTAAACAAAACTAAGGTATTGCTGTTGTAAAGAGAATTGTTAGCCTTTGATATTATTTTTTTCATTTAAAGTGAAAATACAACCAGTATTGGCAATATGAAGTCAAACTGATCTGATTTAAGATTAATTGGAGACACAAAGTGTAAAGAAGTACAAAGGGCGTTATATTAAAGGACAAACGGAAAGTGAGAAAAAAAGAAATTCTTCTGGTTCCCTGAGTTTTGTAGATGTTTCAATTAATGAATTGTGAACTTTTATATTTTATTTATTTGATTCCTCGATCCTCTACAGAAAAAAATACCATAACTGAAGGACTATTAAAGTGACTTTATTACGATCTCTGTTTTCATCTCATTTATTTCATTCTGTCCTGCCGACATCCCCGTTGTTTTGGAATACTTAGCAATCCACTGTTTGATAGCGTAGCACCTCCATCATCTCCAAACGAACAGAATCGTGCGAAGATATAATTATAAGGAAATTTCATAGTTGGGAATAAGTTCTGTTGGCGGTATTACCTAAAATAAATCAATATCCACGATGAAGACTGGAGGAAAAGATAAGGAAGAAAGAATGCAAATGTGTAAAAAGGAGGAATCAAACTAAAATAAAAATTAAGAAAGAAATTAAACTAGCTTGAGCTTTAATCGACAGGTAAGTTACTTTCATTACCAATCAATAATGCAACTGTGGTAATTCTATCGGTTGGCCAAGCTCCCAATATTTTCCAATATAGGGAAAATAAGTAAATCAAATCAGGAAGGACATGCAATTCAAATAAAAATTAGCAACGAAAATAAATCATTCATATTAATTATCAGTCACCCCTACTTGAAAAAATAGGATAACATCTCTTAAGAAATATTTTTGAAAACACGTATTGCGCAAGAAAGTGATTCACGAATTTTTTTTTAATCAAAGTATTTTAGAGCTTGTAAAATAGATATTTTTTAGCCAATGGTGAGGAAGCTATACTGCCCTTACAAACGTTTTTACAGTAATAAATTTGATTTCTTTTTTTAGTTATTTGTATTATTTCTTTTTTTAGTAATTAATTCATTAAAAATAAATTTTGTTTTAATTTATGGCGGATTCCAGGAAGTCTTAGGCATGTTAATTAGAAAGATGTTGCATTAAATATGGAAATAATATAAATTTCCAAGAATTTTTCCTAAATTAGGATATACATAGGTGTTTGGAATGACTCGGCAAACATGGACAACTAAAGACCTACGTAAAAGAGTCTCAGCTGTTGACTACAATACTTATAACATTGGATATACTATAAGTAATGAATTTTGATAAATTGGTATCTTTTCCCACAAGCAAAAGATACACATGCTATAATTTGTTTTTTAAAACATATGAAAATTATGAATTGGCTATTTTAATAATTTTGTTGATACTCATGTGACAGTTGCCTTGACGCACTCTTGCGATTAATAATTGTTTGTTAACATTTATTGTATATTTGGTCATAACATTTAATGGTCTAATTTGAACAATAGTATATTCCGATGGTCAAAATAAAGTGTTGGTTAATTACATATTTTTGGCTCATCCAACTTCAAAAAGAAAAATGAATAAAAATTATTGCTGCAATTACTTGCAGATGATATATCAACAGATTCGAAGAATCGAACATCGATTTATAGAATAATACAGGATATATTTTTTGTATGATGAGACAATATAATTGTGTATTTATAGGAATACCTTCTTCCGTTAAACATCATGTGAAGATAGAAAAATCACTTAAACAATCACATACAAGATGGTTAAATCTGTAATTATATCATGAGACATTTCATACTATTTATTCGGCCGAAAGTTGATAACTCATTAATATTTATGTTATTGTTGGAACCATCTAAATATAAATGACGCATTATAATTGTTTATGAATGACTATTATTATAACAATAACATTCATCTCTGAAATAAAATTGAACGTGCAAAAAAAATTCAAAACGTAACTACTGTGGTGACACTTTAAAACTCTCGATAACCAAGCACAGTGGGCTGGAACGCTCAAAACGTAGTCAAAATCTCAATTCTTTATTTAATCTATCAAAACGAAAAGTATTCCCTTCATTTTTGGGTAACTAACAAATATAAAAATGTCTACATTAATCTTGGGAAACTTAACAGAACAGATAAGGTAAATCAAATATTATATTTGTGAAATTCAAGATTTTTAAGCTTACCAATACGGCCTTGTTCAAACACATTACTTTAATTGGCTTGTATGATCACGATAATTTGGTTTGAGGCAATAATTACCCATTGATCTCTAACTGTGTGATTTTGAATTGGTTCATGTTTGGATTGGTGTGGACTGTTTGGGGGTTGGTTCACTGAAATTAAATATTTGTGGAACAACAAACGATTATATTGTAGACAATGAATAAAAACATAAATTAAATTTGTGCACTTGATATAATTTTAATAATGAAGGTAAAATTTCTGATGAAAGAGAGAAAGAAACTACAATTTTGTAGTTTGGCATTGTAGGGTTGAAAGTGACGTCATTTTTCTTCAGATTTATGCTGAATGTGGACGCACTTGATGTTTAAAATGATCTTGGCTTCTTGGCCTTCTCTTTTTCACCATACTTCCTCCACCAGGCTGTATCACTTGGATTTAGAAACTTTTTTTTTTAATAATGTCTGGTAAAAAAAAAAATAAGTGTGCACAATTTACTGCTGCCTATTCTTCACTGTGCAGGAAATTGATTTCAAAATGGAGGTCAATAAAATGGTAGGTACAGAGCTATATAGAATTTTTGTTTTCTCCATTTTTTTTAGTGTTTCTAGGGATGAACGCTGAACATGATTTTTTTATTTCAATTTTACTTGGAAAATAATCGTTGTTTTTCTTTATTGGAAAATATTTTATTGTACTTTAGATAGAAACTTTTTTATTTCCACTAAAAAAAAAAAAAAGAATACACTTGATGATTCGTACAAATGCTTTAAAACATACGAATCGAGAGAAACTTGTGGAATCAATTTTAATCGGCTTAATATACTGTAACGGTCAGTAAAAAAATACATTCGGGGCTAGAATCCCCATCTTTTCATATAATACTGTTGTTTTTTTCCCACTCTAAACCATGCTCGGCACGAACGACTAGTAATTTGTTTTGATAATAGTGTTATTTTCTCGTTAGCTTCCTTTGTAAACGTATTTTACATTTTGTGACCCAACATTGATTGGTAGATTGCAATTTAATGTAAGAAGTGACGAGATTCTCAATTTTATGTTAAAACGGTTTTTAACTAAAAAAAAAAAAAAAAAAAAAAAAAAGGATCTGACTATTTATTTTCAAATTCAACTAGGCTGTGATGATGGTTTTGTTCCTAATTTATTATGGTTATTTTTTCGGCATTTCTTCACTTCTTAGCTTCGATTTTTGACACAGGGCAAATTAATGCTAATTTAAGTCATGTAGTTTTTGCAAAACATCCCTTTCTTCCAAAATTTCATCGATTTTTGTCATCTCTTAATGCATCGGTGAAAAAATGATATCGTAGGTTGCCCTTCAAAGAATTTTGAAGAGAGCAGTGATAGATATAATAAAACGATGAAAATATGAGAATCTTCGGAGGTGTCTTACAGAAATATAACGAAATTAGATCAAGATGTTGGCGTGTTATTATTGAATGCACGCTAATTACTGCAACTTCATTTAAATCGATATTAAATGCATTAACAACATTGAAAACAAATACAAAACCCATGGCCCCACGTAAAGGCCGTTTCATTAATTGTGAAACTAAACTTATCGACATATTTCAACTTATTATTGAGAGATAACTCAGAGAGATTTTATTATCGCATTACAAAATCATTTATTCGCATTCGAAATTATTTATCGCATTCGCGAAAACACACGAGTCGTAAAAAACTATTTACTACTTTTATCCAATATAATTGTAGTAACAGAAGGTAAACGTAAAATTTCTTTACAATGCAAATGATTATTGCTCTGTTTATTTATTTAGCTTAGCTTTATTATTTTTATTTTTGAATATAAATTGTAGCATTTATGTCACCACAAGTAATGGGAAATACAGTCAGAACATTTTTTTTTTGGAAACTAAAATTAACCGCTTACGATGGTATTAGCTATATTTTTAATGTCGTCAGTTCATGCTATGAAGATTAATCCAGTTGAGTTCGTTGAATAGTATAAAATCTGCTGAATAGTATGAAATACTTTAAAATTATTACTAAATGCTCCTTTCAGTGCCGAAAAATCATATCCATGAATTTATTCTTATCTAATATAGATTGGAAGTCTTTGAAGTAGAAAAAAAAAACAACTAAAAGGGTGAAAGATACTACAGAAAGCAAACATCATACCCGATAAAAGCTCGAGAACAAATTAGTGAATACAAATAATTTTATTCATTTTTACTTCCAATTACCTGTATATTATAGGTATTACATAGTAGAAAAATGTAAAACTTTAGTGAAAAAATTCTTATGTGAGTTTTAAACGGAAATGCACGTTTTGAGGTCCCCTGAGTCCAACTTAACAACTAACACAAAGTGATTTGTATGTGTGAGACTGAATTTGTATGTGAACACCCTACCACAAATACGGAAAATCGGATACACTGATATTACGTATTTAAGGAATCTATTTCCCTTGGTTATAAACATTTTCCTTATAATCAAAAGTGCCACTTTAAACATCAATTTCACTCATTTTTACGAAAGGCTCTAACAATTTTTATTAAAACCTGTATATTAAGATCTAATTCAATAGATTTTAATATTATCTAGGTCTTATTCTCATTGATGTCGCCTAACAGATGTTATAGACCAAATTTTTATTATATTATTATTATCCCCTCTAAAGTACTTTTAATTTGGTTCTTTTAAAGTAATTAAATGTCTCTCATTGTTAGTAATAATGAAAAAATGTTCAATATCAACTATGAAAGAATTTCATTATTGGCTGAAGGAGACAAATGGGGAAATTTATTTTTAGTTTGGAAATGAATTTTCGGTAATAATAGACAAAATGTATGTCTTGAGAATTTTTATAAGAAACAACATCTATTATCGGTGGGGACCTGATCATAGTTGGAGGCGCACTTACGATACAGGAGTATTCCATCCACAAAATATATGTGTCATATGAACAGAAATGTGTATTATAGTTCTTTGATTTGTCTAGGATTTTGCCATAAAATGGCGGCCAAAAACTCCTTATTGACCTAAAATATTTTTGACAATTTACGACATTTGTCATACATTTTTAAACGAATTCAATTAATAGTTTCTAAGGGATCAGAGCATTCTAGCAACTACTTTTTGCTATAATATTCACATGTTTCCCCAATAAATGAAGAAATTTTATATTAAATATTCAGACTTTGTATATTATTTGTTATTTTTTAGTACAAAGTGTGAACGAACATTATTCGTTTAATACGATACACTTTTGAATTAAAATAATAATAATAAAATCACCAGTTGTTCAGTTACTTCCTATGGGTGGGCGCACGCCGAAGATTCGCAAGTGTCTAACATACAAAGTTGAAGAAAATATTAGGAATAACAAAAGAATAAATAATAATTCCTGAAAATAATTATATTTAACGGAAACAAAATGTGTCCATGGAAACTGAATGAAATGTCTCATGCAGATGAAGAGAAAGCATTGAAATCGTGATATTTGCGTGGTCTTTATCGCATGTTCGTGAAAAAAAGAAGAAAAAAAAAAGATTTTTTTGGCTTATCTCTGAGAATGCTGTACCAACTTTATTGAGATTTGGAACGCAAGTCAGATGTAACCCGACAATGGTCCTCCTACCTCGACATTACCATACGTTATTTCCTTTCAAGATGGCGCCCCAAAAACCTCTGTTGATACAGACTGTAGCGACTAAACAAATGTACCAATTTTAATGAAACTTGGCCAGTATTTTCCTCAGAGCCATTTAAATTTATGTATATAACACACTTCGCCGAAAAGAGTAAAAAGTTAAAGGAGATGGAGAAATTAAATTTCCGAATAAATCAAATATTATACACTTTTTGGTTATTATTATAATCACGTGTTTCAAAGATATTTAAATTTCATAAAAACAAAAACGTTTCATCAAATCAGAGCACTATTAGTAAATATATCGCGGGTTTTAAATATTTTTGATTTATTATAATCAATAACGAACCATTATAATCGACCAAATATTCAAAACGTTGACAGCCCCTCCCCCTCAATGGTTTTCTAAAGTTTACAAAATGTCCTAAAATATCAAAAAATAAATATTTGGTGCAAAGATATTTTGTTATAAATACTTTCCATATATTCTACTGCAAAACATATCATTTGTTTTAATTATTAATTTTTAAAAATCTGTTAAATCAACTTTCCATGCTGTCTATTTTTGTTAGTAAATAACTAATGATAAAAAGAAAATATAATTAGTCCAGTAAAAGGAATCACCTTTTATTCATTTTCCTTTATGTGACAAAAAATGTAATAATGCTTTTGATATATAATTATTTGAAAATAAATAAACATTGAGTAATAATAAGCAGCACTTTTTAAAATTAAATACGTTTTTTAAATAAATAAAAAGCTTTCGATTAATTATTTATTCTATTAAGGTAAAGTTCAACACAGTTAATTTTTCAGGAGGAGATTTCCGCAATATCTGAAAGGTATCAAAAGACCGCCCTTTCATGTATTTGAATTAAATTCATGTGATTGAACAATAAAAGATCAAAGGGTCATTAATAATTAATCATCTTTTTGATACACTCCTCTTTGTCTCCGAACTATATATAACGTTATAAGTATAAGCTATACTATCGGGTAAAGTAGGCTGCAGTTGACTAATCAAAGTGTTTTTGCATATGGATTAAAATATCTCAAAAACTAAAGCTATTACTAAAAATTGTATCTCAATGCGACGCCGAGTTAGAGAGATGAAAATGGAAAAACAGTGTCGAAAACCAAATGACAACGAGTTTTATTGAAGATATGGATTACAATATCTCAAAAACTAAAAATCGTACGTGCATACTGTAAGCGAGAGAAATGTTCAACATTTCATCCTGTTGTAATGAGCTATCATTTATAATTTATATTTCATATTATTAATCTCGTCTTGTTGATGTTTTCACTTCTATCGTATGGTCTGAAGGACATGTCTTAGTTTTTTTTTTAGCTGACCATCATGTATATACCATAGCGAGTTTTGATTATTAGCACAATGTTTGGTGCTTGCGTAATAATATTTTTATGTTCCAGGGATATTCAAAACTTGTTTTTTACTTTCCACCCTACACTAGGTATGGAAAGAATTGCGATCGTCTTTACTCATCTTTAAACAGCTACCATCAAAATTTCGAAACTGCAATAGCTCTCTTACTATCAACCATATTTTCAAGGAATGCCCTTATTATACCTAATAAAAAATGAAAAAAAAAATTGGTCAACGTTAAACAGGGGATAAGGAGGAACTGTGTTTTTCAATTAAGTTCCAACATGTTAGTAGCGCAGAATATACTATCATATGTTTTTTTGTAAATTGAAAGGCAATGAAGATCATACTGAGAATGTCAAAGAAAACGTATTCAGAGCGAAGGCAAAGTGAAGTCAGATTTGACAAAGGAAAACACTTCTCTATTCTTTTTGAAAACCATACCAGAAGAGGTCCCTTGCATAGAAAGGATTCATATTAAATATTCAATTTTTATAAAGATAGAAAAAGAACATCTATAAACAATGCAAGACAAAAAAAAAACTGGTGATTACTTTTAAAAATTACTTGAACTCAACCTTTCATTCGATCGAATTCAAGATTAGAGTTTTATAGACCTCATGCAACACAAACTAAAATATAATTTGAATAGCTCAAAATAGATTTCAAAAATAGTTGAAAAACCAAATTTTACTGAACTTGGCCGAAACATCTAAATTGTTTACATGTTTAATATTCTTCAGAGATCTTCAGCATTTAGCTCTATTAAAGTTTAACAAAACTCAGAATAATATATTTACGGGAATTACTATATACAATCATTTTTATCAACCCTACTACATACAATCATTTTAATCAACCAATTACATAAAAAGGAGAAGTTCAAAATTAAATTGTATTCTTTATCCATGTCACATAATAAAACAATGGAATGTGCCTTAATTCACGAAAAAGTTATTTAAGAAGTTCACAGAAGTTTTTTTTCTGAAAAGGAAAAACTCGTGACTCTCATTATGGATTTTGTAGACGGACCAACACGAAATTAACGAATCCTATTAATATTAATATATTTGTTTAATTTTTATTTCTCTTCATATTTTTATCCACACCTGTCATAGTCTTGACAATAAGCAGATGTGATGTTAAAATAAAGGAAGTTGGCATTTTAGACATGAGGAAGAATAATACCCAACAGCACCTCTTCCTGCTCTTGATTTACTTTCTTACTTCAGGAAAGGAGATATCTCATCCAGCACCTCTTTAGTCGTCACGTGATGGGCATATCAGCTGTGGCCATGTCGTTGATAAGTTCGTTGTAATGTCCGTGTAGTTTAAAATTAAATATTATTACCAAACTTGCAATAGTTTTGGTTTTTTAGTTTTACTCGGCTAAATGTGTTATATTTGATTTGATTTTGACATCCAAGCAATTATAGTAGATTGAAAAAAAAAAAAATCCTTCGCCAATCTACCTCCTGAATAACCAATTCAGCCTAACCAGTTTTCAATTTTCTACCGCTTTGTGGAGGACTACTGGAACAAACAAGCATTTTTTTTCCTCCCACACACGAATAGAATTTGAAAAGATTGTGGAAGTACTATTTATTTATGGAGCAAATGACTAACGTAAAATGGAATACAATTCAGTATAACATAAATTACATTTATTAAATATATATATCATTATGTCCACGTAAACAACCGAGAATTAAGAAAAATATACTATTGTTTTCTTTTTACAGAATCACTTCGTTCAGTTACTAAATATGTAGATTTTGTTTATCCTCATATTTACGTCATAGAGTAAACAATAAACAATTTTGATTACATTGATAATAACAAACAACGCCTCAGAATTACGGAAGGAGGCCGTTTTGGCGAGATCCTTGAGAGAAAATTGACTTGTTTACCGAGTAGACCGTCCATGACAGAGGAGTATAGAATTTCTATCATTACTACTAACTCAAACAGAATAACCGAGAAGGCTGACGCACCCACCACAGATTTTCTTCCGAATAAAAGCCTTTACAAGTCTGAGCCCAATGTAGCTCTATATACGAAAAAATTGGTCTAAGAACAATGAAATTTAATAGGAGCCTATAGAGATCAATTAAATTATTTTATTTAGTTATTTATGCTTCTTATTTCTTCAAATTACTTTATATGCTTCAAAGCAATAAGAATCGGCTCATTGAGACAAATCTAAAAAACATACGGAAACTTTTCAATTCTATTCATTAAGTTTTCAGGAATGTCTATCACGGCACAGAGTATGCAGTGAAAAAGTCCGGGAGCCCGTGTTAAAAAAGGCGCCACATTCCATACTAAGATTTGTGATTATAAATTGACCGTATCTTCAGGCCTGATGATAATAATGGATTTCTATCAGGATATAGTCGCTGAAATACAAAATGGTGGCCATGGGAAGATAGATAGATATCTTATACAGATAGAAAACGTATTTATAGAGCGGGCTGATAGATATAGAAAGCTACCAACCCTTTCAATTTATAGTATTTACAGTCTTAGGACGTGAAATAATAGTCAGTTATCCCATACTCATGAATGTCAACATTGAGAATTGAATTTACGATTAAAAAAGTTTATTTTTTTTCGGTTTTTCGGTTATATCACTAAAAATATGCGTTCTATCTATAATTAAAATTTAAGCTATTTTAAACTATCTTAACATTAGGTATAAGTAAAATGTATTATGGTAAAATCAAAATTGACAAAATTTGCTATAGAAATAGTTATATTAGTTGTTTCGCTATATTCTATAGTTTTCGTGGTATTCCGTCCTCGTAATTCACTAACTTCGAAAAAAAAAATTGTTTTTGCCTCGCATTTTTATCATTATTTGACTGGCCAACTCTTTATCTTTTCATTTTACAGAAAAGTCATAAGGAAGAAAGTTGTTTAACAAAATTTTCTTTAAGAATATTAGTTTACTATCTTATCTTCAACTATTCAAAGTCTAGAGCGATTCTAACTTAATGATTAAACTCCGGAACTATATAAAAAACCTTGCTTTTCTCAATTTTCGTTATTACTCAGTTCTTAATCTGTATATAAGACAGTATATTTATATTATATACGCTAATATATGCATATTTATGTTGTCTTATATAAGCACATATGGTCTTGCGCATAGAAATATCATCGCTAATACTGTTTCGATTCCGATGGATTTTTTTTGTCTTGTTGGTAATTTAATTACCTTTCAAAAGTTTTATTATAAATTTTATCATAAGTGGTGAGTTAATTCCCAAACATTTTTCTTTTCTTTATAACTTTTTTCCCTGAATTTTCTCGGGAATATAGTAAAAATTGAAAGGACAATTATTAGAAAATTATAGGAACGTTCCATCAAAATCGTTAGAGCCTTGAGCTACAGTCTATAGAAAAATATGTTTTCACTTATTGCGCAGCCGCTACTGCGCAAGGAGCACCTAATTTGTGTCACAGGCATCAGTAGTCAAAACCCTACGAAATAAAAAAGAAGTAGCAAAATTTGTTAGGTAGTTCCAGAGAAAATCTTGGAATAAACAGATAGAAATAAATACCAATTTTTTTTTTTTTTTTTTTTTTTTTTGTCCTCCCCTTCCTCGCCTCTAAGGCTATACGGGGATTTTCCTGGGCCAGGGAGTGTGGGCGGGGATTTAAAAACTCCGGGCACCGGGACGCGAACTCGTGACTATTTTTTTTTATCAAAGTGTTATGGATCAGGCGCAGTGCACACGCGTTAGCCCATTCGGCCACCCCGCCCACAAATACATACCAACCGCAAAAAAATGTGTTTATCGGACTCAAGGAGCTCTGAAACGATAGACAGCTATCGAGCTCGAAAACTACATATCGGAAATTTGACCCGAACAAATCTTTCCTTACCTAGTATAGGTAGGAAAGTAAAATCATATAAAAATAAAACAAATTAAATTAAACAAATTTAATAAAAATACAAGAAAATAAAAATAATTTTTATTTCTGTATTTACTTTACTTTATAATAGCCTGTGGATTTTAAGAAAATTTATAACTGTTTTTACATTTAACATAGCGCTCTTACTCATCCTCCGCTGGTTTAAAATACCAGTGAAGTGGCTGAGGGAGAAGCGTAGGGATCTCCTAAGCCTTCCTTTTCCCTCCACATGTGGAGGGGACAGGATTGGTTCGGAGATCACCTGGCAAATTGTAAATAATGTATATAGGTATGTGTTATATAAGGTGTTTGTTTTACTTTTATTTCTATTTTTATTTACTTATGTGTATATATATATTTTTTTTTTCTTTACTCTTTTGTTCTTTTTTCTTGTTCTTTTGTTATTACTTTATTTATTTATATTTTTGTATATACGGTATGAATGCAATCTCTGAACTCTATTATAAGTGTCCTTAAACTGTGACAAATTGTAATATTTCTGAATAAAGTGTTTAATAAATACATTTAACGATTCCTTATTATTTAATACAACATATATATGCGGTCTTAGAGATGGTCTATATAAGTTTGAGATATTATAATTCCTGGAAAATATGATTGGTAGTAAGAGAGCTATTGCAGTCTTGACATTTTGGTGGTGGCTGTGTATTAATGAGATTTGAATGAGTTAAATTTATTCTGTTCATTATTCCTAAAATTGGTGTCATGAGGTTTTATCTGTTATATAAATTAGGCCAATATTGGCCAAAATTTTATTTATTAGCTATTTTATGACGACGTTGCGACCGTTTAATTTATGTGCCATATTCTAAACCTAGTCACGGCAATCTAATGTTACAAATGACATCTAAAATACAGTGTAATATACTATGGATATATGGGTCGACTACATTAGTTCACTCTAGGTCTCCTACAGTTAAGAGTATGACATCAGGGATGCAACTACATGAGTGATTAGTCCAGAGAAGGATGGGGGTTTATATTCCCAAGAATATCCCAAGGGTGAAGGGAAGAGTGGGAGAAGTCGGAAGAGGAAGGCAAAGGAAGTTATTAACATTTGAAAAGTTATTAGAAATTGATATTGTTATTGTTTAGTATTGATATGAGAGAAAGGGGCCTTTTTCTGCAATCTGTTATTGTCCCTAAATATCTGTTGCTGATAAAGGGTCTTATTGTATCCCGTCAGTACATTCTAGATAACTATTTCTAAGCTATCAAAGATAGCTTGACCTGGCTATCTAGGGCTTTGTGCTGTTATGATTTGAGGGGTGAGAAACTAAATGATAACACACGATTCACCAATTGGCGTATTAAATAAAATAAAAGTTAAATTAATATTATTATTATTATTATTTGTTACGGATTAAGTCCATTCCGTAACTTACGATTAGGACGGTTTAATGTGGTCAAGGGCTTGACTGACTTTTTAACAACTTTCAATCTGCTGGGTGAGTTTTCCTTCCACATATATTGCCAACGATCCGATATTTACTTTTTGAGAGGAAAACCTGTCAGTAAAATAGTTTATTAACTGTCCTCTGAACGGTACTTTTTTACTTGCTGATTGTGCATCTCTCTTTCAAAATATGACATTAGAAATTTTTGTTGATTTAGCTTAAAACTTATTTAACATCAAGTGACAAAGTGTAGTTGTCTAGGACTATCTTGCGAATATAGTTCTCGAAAATCGAATGTCCGGAAATTTACTGGAAAGGAAATAGAAATTGTGGAATGGTATTGAGCAATGAAAAAAACAGAAGTGTGGATTGTAGAACTTGATAAAACATTTATAAATAAATAAGATGAAAAGGGCTAGTCAGAGCGACGGATTATGTCCGGATTAACTAATGCAAGAGTCTCTCTCAGCCAGTTGTTCTCTAGGTTTTTTTACTGCGAAGCTCTTGTCAGGCCAACTAATTTTAAACACGTCTAGCTAAAACAATTTCACAACGAAAAATTGTAGCACACTTATCCTTAGAGCAGTGATATGATAGTCATTACCATTTTTTTAATGTGATATATTTAAATAAAATTTTTTCCCGGATATTGTATTAATTTTTTCCGTTGGTGATAAATATGAAATTAGCTGAAATGACGACACAGTACCAGTAAATAATCCAAAAAAAAATGTGGCATTGTGGCTCACTTTAAATATCTTACAGAAATAATTAGCAAGAATGGTACTGATAAACGTGTCAATAAAACATACAATAAATATAAGGACAACTAAATGTTGAATAAATAAACTTTAATAAAATAACGTTTCTATAAACTCAAAAATACGGCATTATAATGCAGTTGTAAGACCAATCATGATATACTTTTTTTTTTTTAATTATTTTTTTTCTTAATCACAATAATATAATTCTTTGAACAATTTGTTTTTGTGTTGAACGCTTTTTACTGTAACTGTGTTACATTTTAAGGCCTTATTGAAATTGTGTTTATGTTTTGTTGTAATAATAATTATTAAATGTATCAGTAAAGGTGATTTTTTTTTCTTATCCCAAGGTTTTTTTCTTACATATGGTTACCATATTCCTTTTACTGTATCTTGATACATTTTAAGGTCTTCCTGAGCCTTTCTTAGTTTTATTTATCTTTATTTCTGGACTTAAATCAGGGTGATCGTAAAGGTGATGGGGCTCACCCATTATGATATACGGAATGGAAGCTACAAATATACTGATAATAAGCTATAAAGGACTGAAAATTCTATTTATGTGAGAGGAAAGATTTTAAGAAAATGTTGTTTTTTGTGGTTTATTTAGGCTTAAAAAATCCAGGTCACCAATGCTTGCATTTAGTTTTGTTTTGCGCTGAAATACAGGTATTTTGAATTTAACTTTTAAATTTTGTTTAACAAATTGTTAAATTTAAAAAAAGTCAATACTAACTGTACTGTGTCCTGGTCATTTTCAAGGATGATTGAAATCGGGAGTGCGAGTCCGAAACTGGTTAAATGTGAGATATAGAAAGAACATTCTTGAAAAATTAGGCTAACTCTAAGTGTGCTATTACAATATTGGCATTTTGGTGGTGGCTGTTAACTAATGAAATGTGAGTAGATGAGATTCGTATGGCCTATTCTCAGTCGGGTCAGGACAACCTCTTCTCTACGGATAGGACAGATTGATGTTGATTTCGGCTTCACTGTGTTTTTAATTCACTGTGTTTTAGTTTACTTGGCGGGTTTTCACTTCACATAGATTGACAGCTAAAAAATATTTCTTTTTTTGAGAGGAAGACTTATATCTTGTAGCGGATTTTGAGAAGTTCTTATGGTCTTAAAAAAAAATGAAAGAAAAACAAGAAGGCCACAAACGCTGATCAAACGAAGAAATATACTATAGGATTACAGAACTGGAAGTAAATATTTGAAAACAAAGACTGGAATTCTAAGGACATACCGTCCGAATGAACCAAGCAAGGCGTTATAAACAGATTTAAAATAAATTTGAGACTATTAAACTCTAGTTTGCTCCGATAAACAGATAAAGGGAGAGCTTAAAAATTCAATTCTGCTGAAGAAGATTGTCTGCACGACGAAAAATTTTAATTGAAGATTCCTGTGAGGAAAAAGAAATTTCTCAGTAGAGAAAATTGAACTGAGGAAAGAAACAGCCAGTCAGAAAGAATGAGGAGCTTTTGTAAGAAAAGGAGAGATAGTGCATGAGATGAGTTCGAGTGGAGATCTGTTCAAAGAAAAAAATTATAATTTGAAAAATAATTGGTCAGGAGAGCGGCCAAATTAAATATTATACATTATAACAGTATTTCATAGGTTACGCCGACGTTTAGACATACTATGTAGGTCTTTATCAGACCGTTGTATCAGGCTCAGCTGGAAGCAGTTGCGAGAGTGGTATTATAAAAAATATATATAAACATATAAACTGTTGACTATTCATTGATTACCTGTTTATTATTGTTCATTATCAAATCAACAAAATCGACTTTTTGTTTTTCATTGATATCAACCTAAATAAATGGGAGAAATTAATTTCAATTGGGATCTATAATTATGTTGAAGCATTGGCAAGAAATCTATCATTTTAATAGAGTTTTAATTTATCGGAAAAAATAAGTAACTATATATATATATTATAAGCAAATTAATTGAAATGGTTTGTTCTATAGAACAAAATAAAAAAAATCTTTTTATAGCAAAGTTAAAACTATTTGAACTTATTTTCTAAATCATCTGGCCCCGATGAAGACCAGCTACATAGGAAATTGTTAAGATTAGTAATCTCGCTCTGCTTTGGATTTGATATAAAAGAAGATAAGAGAAAATTTGAACATATAGAGCCCATCAATATTAGCAGACAGAATGTGAGTCAAATTTAGAACGAAGAAAAGAATATTATATTATTATAGTTATCAAAAAAGTTATCCTTAGACATAAACTTTAGTACCTAATGTGCGCAACATAATATTTGATTGAATTTAGTAAGTATATAAATAGAATTACATTAATCCTGAAAGTTATAACATTTAAAGATTCTATCCATGAATATTTGAAGCAAGAAGTGTCCTAAAATGCTTCAGGCACATACAGCAGTGCCCATCACCATCAATGTCTCAACGGCGAAAGAACCTATCCCCACTCCCACTTCCAAGATATTTTATTACTCACATCTTTTTAAAAACAGAGCAAGCGAAGATAGAATTAGAAAAACCGTAGATCATATACAGTTACACTCGCTGCAGTATGTTCCATGTTTTCTCCTTGTCCCTTATAGTGTTGCCCAAAATCGGTCTTGGTCTTGCACTTTGCAAGACCAAGACCAAGGCTACCTAACTGTTGCAAGACCAAGACCACGACTGGGAAAATAAATTGATTTTTCAAATAAAAATTAAGGCAAAATAGCTACTAATACTTGACAATCTTAGTTACTATATGTTAATAATTGGTATAACCAATATACTTTTGCATTTAATTCCTCTAATTTTTCATTAGGGCTTAGTTAGGTTTCTCCTATCTAAAAAATTATAGTAATATCTCTATAGTAATAAGCTAATAAGTAACTTCAAGACTGTTGCGAGAATCTTGGGCAAGACCATGACCATGACCAAAACTGAGTTTGCAACATCAAGACTCGTCTCGGTCTCGATTTGGACAACACTAGTCCCTTAGTGTGAAACTTTTCATACCGAAAATTCATGACCCCCCAAAATATGCCTCCTCAGAAATTTTGATCATACCTCATTCTGGGCACCCGTGTGCACGTATGTAGAATGGCAGAGAAAATAAAAGTAAAGTGGCATATGAAACCGACCAGATGGAAGAAGAACGAATAAAATGGATGACGTTTGTAACCCATTTTTTATTTTTTTAGAATACTTGTTTATTGGTAAATATTATAATGTATCTCAATAATGGACACTTATAAAATCAAAAAATAAAGAAGGTAATTTCAAAATAATATACAGCGAAATATGAACAAAATAAAATATCATCATGGAGGAAGAAAATTTAAATAATATTAATAATAAAATAAAAAAAAATAAAAAAGTAATCCATTAATCATATTTTGTGACTATTAAAAAGCTGGACATATAATGTGGATATCCTTGGATATTGGAACGAGATGAATGAGATTAGTGGGCCGAGATGAAGCGAGGTCTATGCTAAAAGACGTTGAAGAGAAACTGAAAGAAGAAAGAAAGGTTTTGGGAAAACATTCCGGTCGGTCGTGAATTTACCTTTACCTTCTTGTACAAGTGCTGATAAAAAAAAAAAAAAAAAAAAAAAAACTGTAAATTTATGCGCTCCAGAAAAACCAAATAAATACACTCTGTGGCCTTCTTGATTTTCTGTGGTCATAAAATTAATATTAGTTCCTACCAGCGTGAACCAATAACCTACCAGAAGAATCACTTTTTGAATATATTTTTATCTTTGATTTATTGAAAATAACTTATATTAATTTAGAAATTATTTATTATCATTAATGAAAAAAACATATCCATGAACGGTTTTTTATTAGGTCCTATTTGATTTCAATGAACTATATACTACATTTTCAGGTTTCAAAAATGATTGCATTCATCTACAATAATGGCCAGTGCATTATTGATAAATTCAAAGGCGAATAACATAAAATTATTTTGCTGTAAATAGATTCACATAAATAATATCCACAACCCCTTGTGTTTTTGGAGTCATTTAAAAGATAAATAACAAATGAATTCCAGAAAAAGAAAAAAATAATGTACTTATGCTAGAAAATAAATATAAATTTAAATTAGTTTTATTATTTATTATATTTAATTCTATGTTCTTCTAACATTATAATTTAATAAGTAAAATATCAGTAATTGTAATTATGAATCTCCTGTCATTATTATTCCAGTAAACAATAAAATCCTCCAATAGCACAAACTATGTTATCGAAAACAAAACAATGAAACCTTAGGACATTTATAACGAGACGACACACTAAGCTGTCTTTAATAATAGCAACAGGTTGTTCAGGTCTTAAGCGCAACAGGCTCCAACAAGAGTATATTTTATGCTTTAACAACTTTATGACTTATAATGAGCTTTTGAGTAATTTTCATGGAAAGTACCTATCGATAAAGATTAGTACAGCTCCACTTCGCACTTCAAGAATTATTCAATGTATCGAATAAAATCCATTGTGATCGAATCCTCAAAAGTTAAGGTATAGATAGCAATAAAGATTGGGTGGCTTTATTATATTATGTTATATTATTTTATTCTATAATATGGCCCGTAATTTATTGATTTCTTTTTTTTTTAAGAAACTAATAAAATTTAAACTCCTTATAAAAGTACTTGTCCTTAGTATTTATCTATACGGAAAGAGCTTAATTTTAATGCTTCAATTTTCAAAACACAATTGCATACATTTTTTCTTATCAATAGCATCATTAAAATCTTAAGTAGAGAAATTTTATTTGATTTAATCGGGAGTCATTAAAGAAAGATATCTCTAAAAATAAGAATAGTAAGAAACTGCAATGAATATATAAACACAGGAAACTTCTAAATCACTTGTTATTTTCATAAGTTGAAACACCCAAGATTTATATCACAATAGCGAATTTTAAAAAATACCAGTTTATCACCATCAGAGTTGTTTTTTTTTTTCAATCTCGAGGTTAAACATTACTTTGCAAGTAAGGTTTTGAGGTTTTGAGGTTTTACTTACTTTGCACTTTGCAAGACCAAAACCAGGACTGGTAAAAAAAAAATCAATTTTTTACGTAAAATTTAAGGCAAAACAGTTACTAATACTTGAAAATCTTAGTTACTATATGTTGACAATTGGTATAACCAATATATTTTTGCATTTAACTCCTCTAATTTTTCATTCGGGGCTTAGTTAGGTTCTCCTATTTAAAGAATTACAGTAACAAGCTAATAAGTAACTGCAAGACTGTTGCGAGACTCTTCCGCAAGACCAAGACCATGACCAGGACTGAGTTCGCAAGACCAAGACTTGACTCGGTCTCGCACTAAATTTTAAAAGCACTAATTTTAAATGCGTCAATGTTCAAAAAAACATCTGCGTGTTTCCAAAAAATAGAAATTTTAGCTTTAAAAACCTTTTTATATATAGCTCATTTTAATAGTAATAATGCAAAAAGAATAAAATTGAAATGTGAGCGTGATTTAAGTTAAATCACCTCTTTTTATAACCGCTGATCCTAAAAACGGCCATAGAAAATTTTATGATCTATTCATATTTAAATCAATCTGGATTTATGAAAAATAAATGTCATTTATATCATCCTTAAGTATTGCCATATTTTATGACAGCTATTCTATGTGTACTAACATATCTACTTAAAGATTTAGGTAAATTTTTACGAACATTGAAGTCAACGAATATTTAATTATGCTATAGTTAACCTTCCAGCCAACAACGAAACTCAAGAACCCTTTTGCGGATGCGACGCACAGTGAGCTATCCCTGTCAATCTAGCGGAACATAAGTCAAAATATCGATGGTGAATATTTTTATCAAAAATGGTATTAAATGTGTATACGTCGGTGCACTTATTTCAAGTCCTATATTTTGATGACATCGATAGTTATAAACCTATAATAATATCGATGACAACACGATATTAGGCCTTCTCATATCCCTAGTTCCAGCACGGGAAACATTCTCACCTACTCACCAATTCCGACTGCTCTTACTTCAATTCCTGAATTCTTTAATATTTTATAATTTACAATTTTTATTTATTACTATATAAAATAAAATAATATGAAATGGTCGATTATTTCAAATAAACAAAATCAGAGATACCTTAGATAAAGAAATTTTGAAAATTCGCTGCATTGATGAGGGTAAAACCTACCTTAAATTAAAAACCAGCTAATAAGACATTGGCCTAATGTGTTTAATCAAAATCGCTAGTTTTCGAGTTTAAGTTAAGGCTTCGACAGTTTAAGCTTTATAAAAGGAAGTTATAAAAATGTATAAAATTAATGTCCAGCAAGCCGATGTTAATGAAAATATTGATATAGCCACCTCCAAGCATACCCAAACCTTAAATTACATAATTTCAGTTTTATAGACTTTTCGTTTTTGAGATTGTCTGTTCACAAACACACACCATATTATTATACTAGGTAAATTGGACTCAGGAAACCTCAAAACGTCTATTTCCGTTGAAAACTCGGATTAAAAATTTTTCACGATCGCGAGATTTTTCCTTACTATATAGTCCATATAAAGTTAAATGAAAGTAATAATATAATAATATAGTTGTGTTGATTAAACATAACAAATAAATTTCATTAATTTCACTGCAATTCTGGTTATATTGCCTCAGTAATGGAGAAAAAAGCTAAAAGAACTTTAGTAAAAAGTATTTGAAAGGCTACACTCTAGTTCCCCTCTAAAGAGTTCTAACTTTAAGAAGCACAAAGTTTTCTAATGTCCTTAAAAGCTACTTTCAATTCTTTAAATTCCCACCCTTTCAGCATAATTAAACCTAATACAAGGAACTGTATTATTTACGTCCTATAATACTTTTAAAGAATATATGTTAAAATAATATATACATTTTTTATTCACGGAATCCATTTCAAGCAATTACTTAATTAATTTCCACATTGTTTTTATGTTTTAGGTTCAACATTAGTAAAAAATATAATCTATAAATATAATATACTCTACTCAACATACAAAGCACTACTAAAATACACAGACAAGATAAACAATACATCTTGAAAAATCATTGCATTTATAAATGAAATATGAATTAATAACTAATTGGATAATTTTATGTGGTAATTTAATTGAATTATTATTAATTAGAACAACTGAAGAAAATAGAACGATTACACACACACATATATTTTTCGTTCTAAAGTATCCCTTTGAAAATAACGCTCATTTTTTTGTACATTCCATACAAATGTGTATTATGTACCTTAGTTATTACATTTTATCGATTAACATAAATTGCACTAACATAATTTTTTTTAACACGTTATTATAAACATTACAACGGTATTATAAGAAGATCACGAAGGTATTCTGTGACTTTTACAACTGCGTACTTTTCGCTCTGATTGTTGGAACATGTAACGGCCAGCTTGTACTTGGCACTAACTAATATCCATTTCATATGCCAAATAACCCATGCGCAGCCTACATTATTTTTTTATTTTCTCTCGTCTGTGTATATATTTATGATGTGTTTATATGTTTGTGTATTCCGTGTCAATTCTGAAAATAATTTAGCATGTATTGATGGGTTTACCCAGTTTGTAGGTTCAGATTAATTTTCTATTGAGTAGTATAAAATTCGTCCATAATCACAGTGTAGTAGTTTGATGGACGATAGCTTGATTGATCCTTTGATTTTAATATAAATAGGAATTATTTCAGCTAAAACATACGGTTCATCGTATGATATTGTTCTGTAAGCTTTTGTAACTTTGAATCAATCTTCTCTAGGGGTGATGAATCTAAGGTTACTTCTCCCTGAAGGGAGGAGTAACAATTTCTACTTACGTGAATAAAAAGAGCTATTGATGTATCCGCCATGATAATCAGAATAAAAAAGTCGTTTCAGTTACAGATATTTTTAAGCTTTGATCAGTATATCTTATTACCATAAAATTTTAATAGTTTTCGTAATGAATATACATATTTACAACTTTTTACTGCAGTTTTATATATTTAAATAACATGAAATAAAAATACAACTTCTACGCACAATGAGTAAGAGCTCATATGTGGCGGTGCTAGGTAGCGGGCAGATGAACTAATAGGTCACCACAGTATAATTCTGAGGAAAGATTAGGATTAGAAAAAAAATGGTCCAGTATTATTTTTGTATAACTAAAGCCTTTGCTTTCACTAAAAACTACTCAATGGCTCGTTCAATATTAAAGAAATAGTTGTTAATTATTAATGTTTCAATATCTTACATATACTGTTCAGTATCTTATATATACTGTTCAGTGTTAATTATATAAACTGAACCCAGGTATACAGATGTATTATTTCTTAGCATTAGTAATTAAAGTATTTTCTTGAATTCGTTTAGTTCGGTATCTTTAATATTCTGTAAGAGTGGATGACACATTTTGGTATTATTTTGCTTTAAAACAATTCGATGGTATAAAAAAGTATCAAGTAAATTTATCTGTAAAATACAGCATAATGTAGTGGTTTTTTTTTTAGGTAACAGTTCTATTGTTGATGCCTAATAATATCTTCCTAATGAGAAATCGATGCCACTGCGTGTTTGAATTTGCCCCGGTCACTGCCAAAATATTTCACTCATTTATATGAAATCCAACTTCGAATAATAAAGCGATATAAGAGCAGAATACAAAATAAATTAAAAAATAGCTTTATTAAATTTTTATCAATTCTATATTATAATTGGAAAATGTTCCAATCAAATTCAATATGATCCGACAAGGAAAACGGATTTAGCAGTATTTATTAATTGTATTAATCCAGCGATATTGAAACCATTCCCTCAACACATTCCGTTCTTCTTGTTTAAACTAAAATATTTGTACTAATTTCAATTTCATCTACCAAGTAATTACTATTATTTGATTTTTATATTTCTACACTTTAACTCAAATGAAGATATCTTCGAAATAGGACTCTTTATTATTACAGAAACTAAAAATATTTTTTTCAAAGCTCGTATCTTGGCCTCTAGCTGCTTTATATATACGACACGTAGGTCCATAAAAACTGAGAGAGGAAATAAGAAAAAGATGAAGAAGGGAGACATACTTCTTTTAACCCTTGAGCTAGACCAAAGTTAAAGGGCCGAAATTGGTATTGTCCCTCCTCTTATTTCTTACAATCCATTAATAATTGAACCGTTGTGTCATAATTTGATAATTGTCAATTTATTACTTTTTAAAATTTATTTTGCATCTACTTTATTTTGATAAACTTATTTTATGGAAATTTTATTTAAAGAACCAAAGTTTTGATCCGGGAGATGAAATTTGTTTATCTTCTATTTTTTTTATTTTTCATCATTAAAATGTTTATTGAATAAGAATACAATCTGTCTCATGAATGGCAACAAGTACCTTGTAAATTAAAAAAAAACTAATTACATTGACATTAATAAAAAAATGTTTTCTAAAATAAAATAACAACTTTTATTTATCAAATACTTTTAAAGCTAGTTTTGACTCTGACGATAAAATTTGCTAACCTACTTTCTGTAACATTATTTTCATCCGTCTCATGTAATATGGATCGAAGAGAGGTTTCAAATCATATTTATGAGAAGCCATATTTTCAATTTTCCAGAATGAATCACGATTACAGTTACTATATGTAGAATATGTTATAAAGCTAATAAATAGTTAAAATAAAATAGTTGTTGGTTATGTTGAGATGAAGCTATTTATGAAGTTTCAGACGGATGTTAATCTTATAGGACTAAATATTATAGATTGTTTATTTCTTTTAAATTTAAAATTTCTTATAGAGTACATTTAGTGTATAATAAACATTATTCTACTTCTTTTCACCTCCTATATTAATGACCTAAATGATTCAATCATCCATTGTTCCCACCACCTTTATGCCGACGATTCTCAAATCTATCGTTTTCTCCCGCTGAGTTATTGGTAGCATTTGCCAAAATTCAAAAAGATCTAGACCGAATTAGTGCCATGCCAACTGAAACGGATTAAGGCTAAATGCTGCTAGAACTCAGGCCATTCTCATTGGTCCCAAGCCCCTTCTTATATTCTTTCCTTTTATATCACCAACTTTCCTTCACTCTACCTAAATAACCACTTCACAACTAAATAACTTTTGGAATTCCCCCCAGATCAAAATTCGGCATGCCCCCTCCGTATCCACATTCAAAAACCTCCAATTCCAATTCATGTTACAAAAACAGTCAGAAACCAGCTAACTATTAACACTATATATGTATTGCGTAGCAATCATATAATCATACGATAATACTTTGTAAGAGATAGTACATGTATTTCCTACTTTCGACGTAGGAATTTCAATCATATCTTAATATATATATATATATATATATATATATATATATACACACAAAAAAAAAGTTTTTTTTATGAAATTAACTTATTCTATCTCTTTCGTTATTCATTTCGCAAAGTGTATGTTGCTGTTCAACCATTATATATAATTTTAAGTGTTTTCTTCACAGTTTTAAATTTTTTGTACATAATTTTATATGTATTGTATATAGCTTGTTTACCTAAGGTTTTCTTTACTTTTTAGTTTATTTTATCAATTTCATTTATTGTTTCATGGTGTGGATGTGTTCATTTGTCACTATAATCATTGTCCACGAGATGAATATTATATGTCTTAATAAAATAAAATTTATGTTTTCAAACTTTTAGGCCAGTAGTATTTTATGGATAGTATAGAGATTTAAAATAATACTTAAGAGTGACCATATTTTCAATTTTCTGTAATGAATCACGATTGCAGTTACAGCTTCGTTTCTATGAGTCGTATAAATATGTTATAAAGCTAAAACCCCTTTCAATAAATACAGCAATAATTTTTCGAATCGAGTTGATAATTCCTGAAACAGTAATTAAAATTAAAATAATCCGTTTTATATGTTTATAAAAAAGACAAACGGAAGTGATGAAAACACTCGGTATACAAATTGTACTCACATAGTTCTAAACATAGCCCGTATTGAATAAGGCAAAAAGCTTAGAGGGGAGAAACAGACAGCTGAAATCCCTCAAGGATTCTTCTCCCCAAAAGTACCCTCGGGTGAGATTACCGCCCGCACAATGGATTCAGTCGATTAACTTGGCAGTGTTGCGTTTCATCAACAGAGTTTAATTATTGCAAAGCAGTTTCAGGCAGAAATCTACCTATAATAATGAATGCCTTCCTTTGTGGTATAAACATTTTTTGTGAACAGATTTTCCATTCAACTCACTAAGGTTGATGAATGTAAAAAAAAAGTATTCTTGGTGTATCATTATCATCCATAATACAATAAATATCATAACTCAAATGAGTTTATTCGTAGACATGAATGTTAATATGACAAAATTAGGATCTTGATTGGAATTGAGTCAGGAAGAGATGGATATTATTTTAAGCTATGTATTCTACCTCTAATGGGTTTCTTTTTACAGAAAAATATTTGTTGTAAATTATTAACAAAATAATCAAGAGACAGAACATAAATGTTAGGTTATTATTGGGAAATTTTCAAACAGCCTAATGCCTCCAAAATTCAGGCAAATAAAAACGTTTCGTCAATACAGCCATCATCAAGACAGAAAACCAGCTCATCGAACATCACTCCATGAAATCCAAATGCACACTCTAACAAATACTGTAAATATTTGTTTTACAGTAATCGTTTTAACGGGTTTTTGATGTGTTCTTGTTCTCTTCAATATTATACTTAGAGTTTAATGGTTCTTTTTTATATAGTAGGCATTAATTATTGGCATTTGACCGAATTTCAAAACTGTCGTAATTAAATTATCTATAAGGTTAATTTTTTAATTAACTTTGACGAGTTTATCCAGTATTAATACAATTTGCCATTCATTATCTATAACTATTATTCTATACATTTTCTCATAGAAGTGCTATTTTTGCAAAATGAAAAAAATCCTAATTTATGAAAATGTATTCTGAGAATACTGTTCAAAGATCACCGAAAAAAAATAGTTGTTTCCTAGCAGTGGCAAATAACATATACCATTTCCAAGTCAATTTCAACCTTTTCTAAATCAAACTCTACCATTTCCAAGTCAAATTAAACCTTTTCTATTTCAAACTCAACCTTTTTCAAGTCGAATATTATGGTATGTATAGCTTTAGAAAGAAACAAATATATATATATATATATATATATATATATATATATATATATATATATATATATATATATATATAATAACGTGGTTGCATATCTACTTATTTTAGCTTTTTAGATTTTTTCAGTATAATATTTCAATGTCATATTCAATTTTTTCAAGTCAAATTTAACCATTTCCATTTCAAATTAAACATTTTCTAATTAAAATTCAACCGTTTCCATTTCAAATTATTGACGGTATCCATTATCTATTATAAATTATGATTGCTTCGAATTTTTGTAATTTTATTTTAAATAAGGGCCATCCTCTCCCCCATAATATGAAGATCTATTATTATGCTCCCCTAAGTAGATTTTTTGAAAATACTATTGGTTTTATGCTACACTTACGGATATCGATTTATTGTACCTATTCGGATTTATTTGGTCTATTATTATGCTGTCGTGTGCCTAGTTTTTGAAAATGACCTCCATTTTAAGATTAACCCACTGCGTTTCGACTTACTTAAGTTTTTCGGATTTTTTCCATATAAGGGTGTATTCTGAGCGCTTTGGTGGTGGAGCTGCTTACTGAGAACAAGAAGGAAAAGATTCCCGGACTTTTTCCCTTCTTAAACTCAGCTAAAACTTGCACTATCAATAATAGCATAAAGCTGACAGGAATTTTTCCCAAAGAAAACAGCTATCTTAACTAAAAACCGAAAAAAAAATGAAATATTTCCCTTCTTCATCACAAAGGTTCAATTATAAATCTAACCCTAAATAAAATTCTAAGCGAAATGCAATTTTACTAGTAAACATAATTATTTTTCCAATGGTTACTAAGAAATAAAGAAAACGTATTCTAATCTTCCATTTTCAATTCTTGAATTATTGGAGAAATCTATAGGGAAAAAGTAGTATAAAATCAGTTAAAAGAAGTACATCATTATTTAACACACCACATTGTACAATTTAATGTGACAAATAAGTAATTATAATTTTTTAACTCAATTAATAAAATATAGTCATTCTAGTTGTAGTGTTTACATGATACAACTGGAAGTAATTACAATAATCGAAATTTCAAGCCAACGATGTATTAAAACGGTCAATAAAATTAACCGGAAATAATAAATAATAAATGTAAGATTAATGATGACTTGATTACTATCTCATTTGCGAATCCAGGATGGCAGCTATTTAGTGTGAGAGAAAATTAATGAATAGTATAGCAATTTCGGAAAATTGGATTTCCCCAACAACAGCCCGAGTTCATTATCCACCAAGATTGGTTTCATTACCATCGGTTTCATTCAATCAGTGCGCTGCAAGCAATTTTTAATACGTCGATGATTGAAAATTATATTGGTTTAAGAGTATTTCTGATTATACTTTTTATTAAATATCTTAAGTAGTCTTATTGAATATTTCATTTCCGAAATTATTTTCCGATCATTTGCCTTTATTTAACCACTTATAACCTCACTAATTGATGCTCAATCAACTGTATCAAAGTTACTTTCGCACTTTATAATAATTCCTTTTAAATACGTTGAAAAAGAAGTGGAATCTTGTGACATCATTATTCGAAAAGAGATTACAAATAATTATAATTTCAAATTAGTTTAAACAGAAAAATACGACTATATTAATAAAATTATTGATGTAAAACATAAAAAATGGTAGAATATCGACGAAACGCGACTTTATGAAATAACACGGAGAGAGGGTGAGTTAACTCCATAAGAAGAGTTTTACTTTTACTTTTGTTAATTTAAAAATAGTTAACTATCTTTTACTTATAAGAGGAGATAAATAAATAACATTAGAATTATGTAAAGGAGAAATAAGGAGATATACTATAACGTATGTCACTAGATAATATATTAGTATAATATATAGTTGGGAAGCTTAAAGTTGAATTATATATGTAATCAAAGTTAATCAATGCTGAGCGTTGTTAGCACTTGGATGGGTGACCTTCCAGCAAGGAAAGCTACGCTGCCCAAGATTCCTCTCCCCTCATCCCCTCTTCCCTCCGGGTATGTGAGCTCCGTCAGACAACTGGAGGCAACTCACACCGACCGGGAGTAGGACTGATGACCCTACCTCGTAATTTAAAGCGGGGATCAGGATGTGGTCTAGAAGACCACACTCGCGGTCAAAGATCTGTATCGCCAATCGAAAAAAGTATACATATATAAAGTAGTTGAACATGGTGAGAAGACAACGAGAAGTTAATTACTAATATTTGATTTAGACAATAATTTCTGATTTGTATTACGAAATGAATCTGAAGAAATTTTCAAAGAAACTAAACTCCTCCATGCCCTTTAAATATATGTATAGAAAATACTTCAACGAAAAGTACTTTCCTTTCAAGATGGCATCCTGTGTTGTGTAGACTTAGGAATCTGAACGGATGTGCCGATTTCAATGAAACTTGGATAAAGTCTTCTCTTTCGAAACCCTTAAGTTTATCTATGTGTATATGTATATGTCATTTAAAAGATTCCAAAATTCCCTAAGATATAAAAAAAAAAATCGTTGAAATAGAAATATTTGGTGCAAAGAAATGTATTTTAAAATATATTTCATATGTTATACTGCAATACTTATTTCCTTTGTTTTGGTTTTTAATATCATTAATGTGTTACATAACCTGAAGCAATGGTTTTTATTTTCATAGAAAATTACTAATGATGACATAAAGTATATTTAGGACAATATTAGGAATCACCTTTTATTTATATTACAGGGAAAGTAATGTTACTTTTGATATTTAATTGTTAGGAAATAGTAAACCATTGTGTAATAATTTGCAGCGGTTTTCTTTCTTTTTTTTTTGGCAATGGACCAGATTTTTCCCGGGATCAATTACAAATTTTAAAGAATTATTATTACAGTTAAAGAAACTATCTATGACGATGTTTTTTTAAAGTCAATCAGCTTGTGTGATCCTGATATTTGTGATAATTGTCTACTACCAGAGAACTGTCTTATAAACAATTATGGATTTAGTTTATAGATAAGTTTCAGAATCATGGACCAGAACATTATGAGATTTTCAGAATATATGTATGTATATTATATTATTCTTATACAGATAAATAGTTACAATGAAATTTTGCAGGATAGTAAAAGCATAGATCAAAAATAAAATCATACTTCTTCCGGATTTCCAACTGGAAAAAAGAAATTGATCATCATAAATTATAATTGGTAATGTTTCATTTCAAGTTCCAGGTGATGTAGAAGTTTATAGCTGTTAACAAACAAAAAAACAATAAAAACTTTTTAATTTGAATAGTGTTTAGACTTTGAATTGAAATGGACAATATGGTATGTTCCAAAGTTTCCTCAAAGTTCACTGCATAAAACACCAGCAACTCTAACTGATGAATAAACAGTGTTACAACTCTCAGGGGGCAGACGGAATGAAAATTATTTCTCCTTCTAAGCTCGCAAATAAATTCAAGTCAGAAAATGTTCTCAACTAATCATCTATATATCAATTTAAAATTTCTATAACGTCAAGTATGCACATATAAATAATATTTTCATCTAATAGATAAGCCTAAATGGAGGATAAAGTATGAATTATTTGAAATAAAAAATGTTTAGTTGAGCTTGAAAAACTTCATTAATGATTACGAATGAAGGTTTACAAGCTTAACTAAACGGAAAATCTTTCATTTTACTCTACATCGATTTTATTAATATATTCGGGCTATTAGCAAGAAATTGACTGAATTTTATTTTTAAAATATCTAATGTGTAATTATAGCGCCTCTCTTCAGCCTCTACTGGTCCTTAATACCAGTAATGCGGCTGAGTGCGAGGCGCTGGGATCTCCTAGAGTCCTGCCTTTCCTTTCATGAGAAAGGCTTGGCTCGGCGTTCTCCTGAGTGAATGGATTCTGCAAATATTGTATAAAAGTATGCATGTGTTTTAGTCATTATTTTGATTAGTTTAGTTCTTTTGCTTATATGCATTTACTTTTAGTATTTATTATTTTCCGTATTATTTATTGTAAATAGTGAGTGTGAATGTGCTCGCTGAAATCTATTATAAATGTTCTTAATTGCCACAGATTGTAATATTTCTGAATATATAATAAGAAAAGAAAAGAAAATATCTAAATCCTTATACCATGTATTATTTAACAAAAAGATTAATAAGAACTACTACAGCTTAGCATTATAATTGTAAATTTTAATGTTTAATTAATGTTACCATAAAAAAATCGATTTTTCAATAAAAATTAATAAAAAATAATTGCTAATATTTGACAATTTTTGTTACTATATGTAAGGAATTGGTATGACCATTATACTTTTGCATTTACCTCTTCTAATTTTTCATTCAGGCTTAGTTAGGTTTCTCCTATCTAAAAAATTACAGTAATATCTATATAGTAACAATCTAATAGGTAACTGCAAGACTGTTGCGAGACTCTTGGTCTCATAAGAATCGTCATGGTCTCGCATTTGGACAACACTATATATGATTGAAAATTTTAGTACTGAAACAAGAATAAATTACTTCTACAGATTAATGAAATAATTATGGGTATCAGTTATAGATTGAGATTATTGTTTTTATTTTCAAGTACTACAATCATCTATGTTTCGCCATATTTTAATAACCAAATTATATTTTCAAAATGAATACAAGTAAACCATAATAAATTAATTAAATTACTAAAAATAATGGTGATAATAAATAAAGTAAATATATATTAAATAATATAAATAAATGCATTAAATAATAACAGAACTAATTAATTAGACAGTCAACAAGAAAGTCAAGTTAAAATAAAATAGTTCATCGTAAACATACTAACAAATTATCTAGAAAACTTATAATTTCTTGATTAAAATATCAGCCTTAAAATCTAAATGTTTGCACATTAGCAGGCTGCGAAAGTGCCACCAGTACAACCCACAAATATCACTAGATAGTTCAACAATTAACTATGTAGAAGAACATAAGTATCTAGAAATAACAATAGACAAGAGAATGAACTGGATAAAACATAGTAAAAATTTGAGAGATGACTGCACGAAAAGGCTTGGAATTCTAAAATGTATTTCACACTACAGCTGGGGAGCCGATGGACAGATTCTATTAAAAATATATCAAAATGTGGTAAGAAGTAAAATCGACTATGGCGCGCAAAACAGCCAGTAAAGTATTGCTAAAACTATATAATTCTTTGCACAACTCAGCCCTAAGAATCTGTACTGGTGCACTCCGAACCTCCCTAATCGACAGCATCATGCCGAATCTGGTGAACCGTTCTTGTAATTGAGGCGAGAATATTTATCTCTTGAATATGTCGCAAAATTGAAATCATCTTTACAACACCCTCTTACTTTTTTTTTTTAAGAAGAATCCGAAAGATGTGGACTTAAAAATATCGAAAATAGCATATTTAAGCAGGAAATTTTTAAAACATTAACTAAATTAAACATGGGCACAAACATTATTAGACCCATCCCAGAATTAAGAATACCTTATTGGAAAAAAGACAGAACAATGGTAAATAGATCTATGTCCAAAATATCAAGAACGTACCCGATTTAAATCCAGAAATCATTTTTAAAACTGGCTGAAAATTATACAAACTTCGAATTCATATACACAGATGCATCCAGAGAAGGAAAAAATATAGAATGTGCTGTAACAAATAAGAAGAATCGAGTACTATTTAAACTGCCTGGTGAATATTCCATTTTCACAGCAGAGGCGACTTCCATCATGAACAGTCTTTATTTTATAAGAGATTCTAGAAAAAAGTGCTGGGTCGTTGTAACTGACTCATGGAGTGTCTTAGCCGCCATCGACAACCCATTCCCAAATAATTCTATTATTAAAGAAATAATAAATGTATGGTGGGAAGTAAAAAACAAAGGCATGTCAATAGTGTTCGTTTGGGTGCCAGCCCACTGCGGCATTCCGGGAAATGAAAAAGCTGACCAAGCAGCCCATTTAGCAAGGAGTGAAGAAGAAACGGCGGAGATAAGACTAAAGAAAGTTACCTTAGAAGACTGGCTACACCAATCAAAAAAAAGATTACTAACAGAATGGGAAGAATGCAAGAGAAAATAATGCAAAATGACAGAAATAAAACCTAATTGCGACAAATGGCTCACAAGCTACAGAAGTTCAAGGAGAGAAAAAGTTATGCTTTGCCGACTAAGGATGGGACAGTGCCAGTTTACACCTGGCTACCTTCTGAGAGGACTCGAAGCGCCCACGTGCGAACAATGTAATAAGGTCCCACAAACAATGAAACACTTACTGGAAGAATGTCCTCAATTTGAGAGTTACCGACAAAAACAGGCTCAGCCAAAACAATTAGAGATATCCTTCAAGATTCTGAAGAAAAAATCTATAATTTGTTTGAATTTTTAAAGTTAATAGGGTATTATAAAAGAATATAAATCGTAGTAAAACGCCAATGACCCTTGAGGGTAGATAGAAAAAAAATTTCTTGATTGGTGAAGATTAGTTATTAGTTACCATACACAAAGTATACTATATATTAGTTTGTACATATATTGTTTATACTGTAAATCAATTAATTATAACCCGTTTTATGACTCTTAATTGACAGACAGAGAGTTGGCGTCTAAAAAATGAAGTTAAAAAATGTTTCGCTTTATTCCGCTTTTTTCATCGGTTGTCAACATTTACATAACGAATTGTAGCTCAATAAAGGCGGAGAGTACCTACAAGTGCTTAAAATTTTTAAGTTATGGATGAATACTTAATAAAAGATTTATGACGAATATGTTTATGAAAAAATAAATATAGAAAAAAACTGAGTAATTTTGCGTGGATCTAAAATAAAATTTAATTTAACAGGATTAATGATTTAATTAGATTATATTTTATTTAATCAGATTATATAGTAATATATAAACTAATTATAATAGTATTAATATTTTTTAATTTTCCAAAAAATAAGCACATATAGAAAGAGAAACATACATGATTGCATTATTCTTTATTTATATCCGTTTTCATTGAGCTTTATTTTATTTTAATATTTTTATTCATCTTCTCTTACAAGATAAGAATAAAAGCAATTCAACGAAAACGAACCTGTTAAGGCAATGGAATTCAGGCCATAAGGGTGGAAAGAAGGATTTCCCTTGAGGAACCATCCATTATCTATTGAAAAAGTATTTTTCCACAGTTGCGCCAGGTCTTCAGCATTCTATCCAACATCTTTGATATATGAGATACATCAAGAATCCCAAAGATAGCAGTTTTAAGTAGACTTTTTTTTTAATCTCAAAAATGTATATATTTAAACAAAATAGAACAGAAAAAATATTCTATGAACACAGACCGGACCTATAAGTTTCCTCGTCTTCTTCAATCTTACATTTCTTTAGAAGAGATGAATCAACGAAGAATCCATTAAGAAAGTATCATATTTGTGCGTTTGCAGTTACCCTAAAACTAATGTGAGAAGAACCGATTTTCAGAAAGAATGTACGACAATGCACGGGAAGAAAATATACTGTTTATTGGCGGCCATGTAGCTATTTCGCCGAGATATGAGTTTTATATTATTTTTGTAAATTTTAATAATAACGAAAAATTGTTAAGGACTGATTATCGAGAACTGCTTAGGAAAGTTCTCGTTGTTATGTTTCGTTAGAATTCGAGCACTATCTATGGACTTAATTATAATAAACATCCCAAAAATGATCTCATTAACGAGGTATCGTAATTTAAAAAAAGTATATTGATAAGGAAAATATTAAATATTGTGCATCAGCAAATTAACTTCATTTACTAATTCGTTTGACAAAATATTGTCACCTTCAATAAGCTTTTAGTATTTTGAAAAAGAGCTGCTTAATTGTGTACAAACTGCTGGCACAAAACGTTTGTCACCATAACACTGTTATTATTGAAGTCATAAATCATACGTCAAATACGCCATCTAATTACTCGCTCTAAAAAAAACCTTGTGTGTCCACTCACACGACTTTCCTACTGATTTCAGAGAAGTTTTTATAACTTAAAATATGTCTATTAAAAAACAAAATACAAAAAAAAAATTAAATTAGATTTATTTTCATTACAATTTATCAAAGAAAAGATTTGGGTACAACTTCTTTGATAAACTAAATCAATGTGAACTTGTGGAAGATCAGCGTAAACAAATCAATACACTCTAAAGTTGCTAATCAAAAACTTTTTTGCCATAGCTCAATTTCGCCAGACAATAGTTTCTGTTAATGTAAGGGGAAAGTGAAACTTGTGTGATGCGGGCAGATTGTTTAATTATCACTTAGTTTTTTTCGTTCTCTCTCTTTCATCCATTTCTGCCTCCAGAAAATGAACTCGTGTAATCTTTCAAACGACATTGAATGGCTATAACTTCGTTAATAGTTGTCCGAAATGAACGATTTTTATTTACTTTTGCAAGTAATTTCATATGTCTTAGGCCGTGGTTACACTGGACACGTAAATCGTACGACACGACGGAAAAGGAGCTCTGCACTGTCTGTTCAAAAAACATACACTTACCATGGCAACGTCACGTCTCAATATTTCTAATCCATTCATTATTTCTAACCTTATTCAGTATATTTAACTAAATAATAGTTTAATTTTATCGAAGTTGTTTTTTCATGTTTTCCAATTAGTAAGTATTAATTTCAATAGTATTTATTCGATAGATAATCCAAAATTAATTCAAATTCAGTATAAAAATGACAGAATAATAAAAATGAATTCCATTAATGAAAATGAAAATATGTAGCGACTTTTAATAGAATAAATAGAATGGAACATTAAGAATATTACACTTTTGTTTTAATACTTCAAAGAAAAAATAAAACTTTTTTTTTTTTTTTTTTTTTTTATTTGTTTATTTAGCCTCTACCCCTAAGGGTCATTGGCTTAATGTTTCCATTTTATATTCGTTGATAATAGTGAATATTCTTTAGATATTTGAACAATTTTTCTATTTCATTCTCTTCATCTTGCAGAATTGTTTTCATTTCCGTTCCCATTTGAAATTTTTTCCTTATATTGGTGTACCTTCTACATTCTAATAGTATATGTTTTACTGTTCTGGGTACTAGGCAATGTGTGCAAGTTGGAGCTTCTAATCCTCGCAGGAGGTATCCATGGGAAAACTCACAGTGGCCAATTCTTAGGCGACATAGTATCACTTCTTCTCGTCTAGACTTTCTGTTTGATGTGTTCCATTTGATACATGTTGTTTTTATTTCCTGAAGTTTTGCCGAACTCATTTCCCATTCAATGTTCCATTTATTTTGAAAGGAGCAGGCAAGTTGGTGTGTCCAATCTTCTCGAGGAATAGCATCAATTATTGTGGTTTGTGCAGTTCCTTGACGCCGAGCAGAGGTGGCAGCAGCATCGCCTCTCTCGTTACCCAGGATACCACAATGTGATGGGGCCCAGATAAGGATTATGTTTTTATTTTCTTCCTTTAGTTCACCATATATGTTAAAAATGTCTGTTATAACAGGATGCTGGTTCGTTGATTGTTCTATGGCTTCTATTGCGGACATTGAATCGGTTACGATAGCATGGTTTTTGAAGTGGTTGTTGCGGATGTGTAAGAGTGCTTCTTTTATGGCCGTGGCTTCTCCCGTAAAAATAGAACATTCTCCTGAAAGTTTGTACAGGAATTCTTCACTGTCTGTAACGACTGAAAATCCCACTTGGTTTTCGGCTTTTGATGCATCTGTGTACAATATTTTGTAATTGCAGTATTTATTTAATAATTCTAGAAAATAAGATTTTTTTTCATCCGAAACTAGAGTTTTTTTTGAGATGTGGGACATATATTTTTCTGTAGGAATATTCGGAGGATTCCACCTTGGAAAATTTTTATCTGGGAGCTTTTGGATGCAATTTAGGTTCATATTGAATGCTAACGTTGTTTGGATTATATTTCGCTTGAAACTGCTATTGATTGAAACTGTTTCTGGATCTAATATGATGTCTCGTAAGGGATGTCGTGGAAGTGACATTATTTTGGCCCCATATTTTGCAATCATAAATGCTCTTCTTGTCTCGAGGGATGGTTCGGCGCATTCTGCATATAGACTCTCAATTGGCGATGTTCTATAAGCTCCTGAGCATATCCTCAAGGCAGCATTTTGGATTGGGTCAAGAATTTTTAAAATACTTCTTTTTGAGGTTCCATATACACATGCTCCATAATCTATTTTGCTTCGGATCATCGCTTTGTATACCTTTAATAGACTGCTTCTGTCAGCTCCCCAACTAGAATGCGAAAGACACTTTAGGAGGCCAAGTCTTTTTAAACATTCTTGTTTAAGACCTTTAATGTGGTCAGTCCACTTTAAGCTTTTATCTAGATGGATTCCTAGGTATTTTTGGTGATCTTCAAACAAGATGTCGGCCATCCCTAATTTTAGTTTAGGATTCGTAGAGCATCCTCTAATTCTGCATATATGCATGGCCTTTGTTTTATTTATCGAAAAATTAAAACCGCTATTTCGTGCCCATTTTTCTGCTTTTCTCAGTGCTTTCTGTAGTTTCCACTCAATAAAATAGAGAGATTTGCTGCGAACTAATAATAATACATCGTCGGCAAACATTATGATTTTAATAGGCCATTTGAAATTCGGTGGTAGATCATTCATAGCAATCAAAAACAGAGTTACACTTAGAGGTGAACCTTGGGGCGTGCCATTTTGAGAAACGTGGATTGACGACAAGGAGGACCCAACTCTGACTTGATATTTTCTTTCTTTAAGAAAGTTCTCAATGTACGCCTTCAATTTTCCCTGAACACCATAATTATCTAAGATTTGCATTACGCGGCCTCTGAACATGGTATCATAAGCCTTTTCCAGGTCCAAAAAGACAGCAACCAAATGTTCTTTTTGAGAGAATGCTTCGTCTGCTTCATGTTGCATTAACAAAAGTGCATCAGTTGTGGAATGTCCTTCTCTGAAACCAAATTGGTGGGGGGTAAATAGTTTGTTTCGTTCCATGTAATCAACAAGTCTATTGTTTACCATTTTTTCCTGTAATTTAGAGAGGCACGATAGTAATGAAATAGGACGAAAGTCATTTGGGTGGGTTGGAATATCTTTTTTTGGGACCGGAGTGATAATTGAGGTTTTCCATAGCTTAGGGAGTTCACCAGCATCCCAGATCTCGTTGTATATTTGAAGTAAGTATAATCTACCTTCATCTGGTAAGTGTTTTATCATTTCGTTAGAAATTTCGTCTATACCTGTTGCTGACTTTCCACCACATTTTTTAATTACCATTTCCATTTCTTTCAATGTGAAAGGTTCATCATATCAAACATTAGAACTTGGCACTTGTAGCCTTGGCATTACTCCTTGGTTTGCAATGTCCGCTGGTTCCTTATTATTGAGGCAACTAATCAATGGTTTACAAAATTGTTGTGCCAATGTCTCTGCTATCTCTGATGGATTCGTTATTATATTCCCTGCTACGTCTATCCCTGATATTGGATTTTTTTTGTTAATTCCACGAATAGATCTAATTTTGTTCCATACTTCTGTAACTGGTGTTTCACAGTTAATAGAGGAAACGAATTCTCTCCACGATGACTTCTTACTATCTTTAATAGTTCTATTTGCAATTGCTCGAAGTCTCTTAAATTCAACTGCGTCATTGAAACTCCTACTTCTTTTGTACCTGTTGAAAGCCCGCTTTTTTGCTTTCACTGCTTCCTGACATCTTTCGTTCCACCATGGAACTCTTTTCTTAAGGAGACCATTGCTTGTGATTGGAATGTTGTCGTAGGCTGCTTGCAGAATAATATTATTCAAATTCGCTACCTGAAGATCTATGTTATTAGCTGTTCTTTCTAGAATATCCTTGGCCAATATAATTGATTTCTGAAAAGATTCCCAATCAGCTGCCTCATACTTCCAGTGTCGCTTTATATTTTGTGGAAGAGACGGCCCATTAACCTGTATAACGATGGGGAAATGGTCGCTTCCATATAAGTGGGTTTTAGTTCTCCAGATGCATTTGGGGGCCAATCTGACGTCCGCGATGCTTAAGTCAATGGCAGAGAGACTATTACTTCCTGAGCCGAAGTGTGTAAATGAACCGGTATTAAGAAGAGTAGCAGTGCTGCTAAATTCTAAAAATTTAATAACGCTGTGTCCTCTATGTCCAATGTCTGGTAGTGGGGAGCCCCAAAGAAAACTATTTGCGTTAAAATCCCCCAAAAGAAGATACAGCCTTGGTAGCTGATTAACAATGTGTTCAATGTCATCCTTTGAGAAATCGACAGCGGATGGTATGTAAATGTTGCAAATTGTCAGGGGTTCAGCTCCTTTGATTACTGTTGCGACTGTTTCTATGTGTGTGTCTAAATTTAATTCCTCGGAGAATAAGTCAGCCCTCACAAGGGTTAAAACACCACCCCAAGATCTCCCTGCTCCTTGTCTATCCCTTCTGTAGGCTCGATATCCTTTGACATTTAAGACATGTTTTTCATTCAAGTGGGTTTCTTGTATGCAACAGCACAGTGGAGTTTCTTCATTCATTAATTTCTGACAAAAATTCTAAATGGCGAAATAACCCATTACAATTCCACTGAACTATTTTTTTTTTTTTTCTCTTTTTCTCGCCTCTACCCTAAAGGGTCATTGGCGTTTTCCATATAATTTAAACTCTGTTATAGTAGTTGATAATCCTTAAAAATTTAAACAGGATAGAGACTCTCTCTTCATTGTCTTTTAGTATTTCGTTTAGTGTTTTTTCTAGTTTTATTTTCTCTCTGAACCTTTCGAATTGGGAACATTCTACTAGAAGGTATTTCACAGTTTGCGGTGTATTGTTACATTTTTCGCAAGTAGGAGCTTCTAGGCCTCTTAAAAGATAGCTATGAGTGAACTGGCAGTGCCCAATCCTTAGGCGGCACAGTATAATTTCTTCACGCCTGGACTTTCTGTTGCTAGTGAGCCATTTATCGCAATTGGGTTTCACTTCTTTCAGCTTACACTCTTTGATCCTCCACTCTTTTTCCCACTCTGCCAGTTGTTTTTTCTTTATTTCGTGTACCCAGTCTTCTAAAGTGATATATTTCACTCTAGTCACTTCCTCTTCTTCTGCTCCACTTCTTGCTAAATGGGCTGCATTGTCAGCTTTTTCATTCCCTAAAATTCCGCAATGAGCTGGTACCCATACCAAGACAACTGTTACTCCTTTATTTTTTACCTCCCACCAGGTGTTGAGAATTTCCCTAATTATGGAATTTCTAGGATATGGGTTTTCAATGGCAGTTAAAACACTGTATGAGTCCGTCACAACTACCCAGTAGTTCTTTTCAGATTCGCTTATAAGATATAAGGCATTCATGATGGCAGTGGCCTCTCCTGTGAATACTGAACATTCTCCAGGTAATTTAAACAGTAAATTGTTCTCTTTACTCGCTAAAGCACATCCTACGTTATCTCCTTCTTTGGATGCATCCGTATATATGAAATCGAAATTTTTGTATTGTTCCATTAACTTTAAAAAAGATTTTTGTATTTCGAGCGGATATGCCTTTGCAATTTTAGTCATGGATTTATTAATCAATGGTCTGTCTTTTTTCCAGCGCGGCATTTTTAATTCTGGGACGGGTCTTATAATATTCGTATCCATGTTTATTTTAGTTGTTGCCTTGTAAATCACCTGTTTAAAGAAGTTATTTTCTATATCTCTAAGTCCGTTTCTTTCTGATTCTTCTGAAAATAAATATGGAGTTAATGGGTGGTGGGAAGATGCTTTCAATTTGGCAATGTATTTTAGAGTTAGGTATTATCGTCGCGAGTTTAAGGATGTTTCTCCAGATTCAGCATAGATGCTGTCGATTGGAGAAGTTCGAAACGCTCCAGTGCATATTCTAAGGGCTGAATTGTGTATGGAATCTAACATCCTCAATATTGTTTTGTTGGATGTATTATATATCTGTGCTCCATAGTCTATTTTGCTGCGTATTATAGACTGGTATATTTTTATCAGAGTGCATCTATCGGCACCCCAGCTTGAGTGTGAGAGACATTTAAGAATTCCGAGTCTTTTTGTGCATTCCTCTCTCAAATATGTGATATGTTGTATCCAATTCAGTCTCTTATCAACTATCATTCCTAGATATTTGTAACTTTCTGTATACTCAATTGAAGTACCCTCTATAAATATTTGTGGATTATTCTGCTGACACTTTCGACTTCTACAAATGTGTAAACATTTAGACTTCGAAGATGATATCTTAAATCCAGTTTCCCTTGTCCAATCTTTTACTCTATCCATCACTTCTTGCAGACTCCACTGTATATAGGGAATAGATTTGCTTCTGGCTGTGATAACAATATCATCGGCAAATAGGAAACATTTGGTCGGGGTCTTGATAATGGACCCTATACTATTAATCGCAAGAAGGAATAGAGTCGAACTAAGAGGAGATCCTTGTGGGGTACCCCTTTGCAAGCGATGGCTTGACGACAAAGTATTTCCTACCCTTACCGAAAATTCCCTATTGGTTAGAAAATTTTTGATATAAGACCACATATTTCCTCCTATTCCTACTTCCTCCAAAATCTTCAACACACGTCCTCTTTCCATTGTGTCATAAGCTTTTTCAAGGTCCAGAAATATTGATATTAAGTGTTCTCCGTGTGAAAAAGCTTCCTGCGCTTCTAAGCTTAATGATAAAAGAGAATCAATAGTTGAACGATTTGGCCTAAAGCCAAATTGGTATGGATAAAGGACATTCTTACATTCCAGCATACTAGTCAATCTTATATTGACCATCCTTTCTTGAATTTTGGAAACGCATGAGATAAGGGAAATGGGTCGATAGTCTTTGGGAACGGTGCTCTTTTCTTTTTTTGGTATCGGTACTATGACAGATTTCCTCCACTTAGTTGGAAATGTTCTGCTTGTCCAGATTTCGTTGTATATATTTAAAAGATATATTTTTCCTGTTTCTGGTAGCTGCTTTATGAATTCTCCTGGAATTTCATCGAGACCAGGAGCTGATTTTCCTTTGCACTCGTTAAGCGAAGAATTTAGTTCATCTAGTCGAAAGGGTCTATTGTATTCATCAGACTGACTCTGCCCTGAAATGTAATTTTGATGTATTTCATGATCATTTATCGAGTCATCGCTGCAGCTTGAGGAAGATATTTCTCTGAAATATTTTCCAAAGGCTTCAGCAATGTCTTGTGGATCCGTTATGATGTGTTCGTCAATATTAAGTCCTGAAATTAAGTTTTGCCTCCTAATTCCTCTGATGGCCCTGACCTTGTTCCATATCTCATTCGTCGGGGTATGGTAGTTTATGGAAGAAACATATTGTTTCCACGATGCTCTCTTGCTTTCTTTTGTTATTCTGTTTGCAATAGATCTCAGTCTCTTGAACTCGATTGCATTTTCAACAGTTCTACTTCTCCTGTATCGATTTAGGGCTCGTTTCTTTGCTTTTATAGCTTCATTGCAATTGTGATTCCACCACGGTACATCATGATGTTTCATATTATTTTTGACAGTAGGAATAGTTTCTTTTGCTGTGTTAATAATTAACTCGTTAAAATAAAATATTTTTTCTTCTAAATTCTGTCCATATGGTATGGTTCGTAAACCTTGGATAATCGATTTTTTATAACCTTCCCAATCTGCTTTTTCATATTTCCATCTGGTGTTCGATGGCATATTAATACTGTTTCCCCATGTTTCAATTACAATTGGGAAGTGATCGCTTCCGTACAAATGGCTTTTAGTACTCCAATTTTTTACTTTAGGCGAGTATCTTGCATCAGAGAAACTTAAATCTATTGCTGAGAAAATATTATTTTTTGAGCTAAAGTGAGTGTTATCCCCTGAGTTTAGAAGTACTGTTGAAGTGTTATCTTCGAGGAATTTTATGATATTTCTACCTCGGTGATTATAATCTGGAAGCTTCGAACCCCATAAGGTGCTGTGGGCATTGAAGTCTCCTAGCATTAGAAAAGGTCTTGGAAGTTGGTTTACAATTCTCTCTATGTCTGTATTTGTGAATTCCTGTGAAGATGGTAAGTATATATTGCAGATTGTCAAAGGTTCGTTTAAGTATATCTTGACAGCTTGTGCTTCAAATTGAGTTTGTAGTGGTATTTCTTCGCAATAGATGTTCTCTAAGATAAACATAGCTACTCCTCCCCACGTTCTTTCAGACAGTCTATCTTTTCTGAATATTTTGTATTTTCGTAATTTTACTATTTGCTTATCGTTAAGGTGTGTTTCTTGTAAGCAACAACAAATCGGATTTTCTTCAGTCATTAGTTTTGTAAAGTATTCAATGTGTCGGTAGTAACCGTTACAATTCCATTGAATCGTTTTTACCATGTTTCAGTTTTTCTTTTTTAAAAACTCTGTTACCTGTTGATATCTTTGAAAATTTCTCACCTGGTGTGATCTCGGTGAGGTCATTTCCGTTCAGTAGTTTCAAAATTTTTGTTGACCATATTTTTATGCCTCTATGATCTACTAATCCTTTAATGTCTGTTAGCATCCTAATTAACCCTTCTTTGTCCTTTGTGAATTGTTTTATCAAATCAGGTGTGTTTGATGACAATTTTTCTATCTGAATTGTTTCGTATATTAAGCAGATTTCTTTAAATTGAAGAGGGTAATTGTTTTTCATTAATAAGTCACGGATTGGTTCTAGTATCTCTTTTGTGGTTGGTTTTGTTTTTTGTTGTAAATTGTTTTTTTCTTCAATTATTTTTTCCTTTTTATTTAAATCGGTCACTTTTTTCTCTGGTGTTTTAAGAATGGTCTTTTTGCCTGCAGTAATATTTTGTACCGTGTTTTTTTCTTTTGTCGACGATGAGCCGTTTATACTTTCTATTGGCTTAATATTGTTGCTATTGTTGTTATTTTTTTCAGTTAACGTTGTGGGAGTTTCTTTTTCTGTAATTCTTTTAGTAGGTAACTCACTATTTTGATTAACCGTGTTGGTTTTTATAATTTCAGTTTCAGTTGGAAGTTTGGTTTGATTGTTAGGAGTCATTAGTGGACGGGTTTGTAAACTTGGTTCATCATCTGTATCGTCCGAGTCAGGGCAATTTGCAGCGAAGTGTCCCGGTTTTCTACAGATATAACAAATTAAGAGATCTTCCGCTAAGAAGATTCTGTGAGAAAGGCCTTCATTTTGGACTACAATTGATGTTTTTAGATGACTGATATCTTCAGGATTAATGAAGATTTGTCGCCTAAAACTCATGATGTTACTTGTTTTGGGGTCCTGGTATCCTGCCCTTAAAAATGACATTGGTGAAAGTAGTTTGATTCCCATTTTATTGAGTTCGTTTTCTATTACGTAATTTGGAATGCTGGGGCATACATTTGATATTATAATACGTTTTGCTGAATTTACTAATCTACGAACTGGAATTATATGTTCGTCTATCACAACTTCTCTATGTTTGGATAGTAATTTATCTACCTGAACTATTTGCTCCATGGAGTTAAACATTTTTTTATTTTTTGGCCTGAAGATCAACACTAGAAAGCGTTGAATCGTCAGAGTCTGAAAATAGTTCCGTGTTGGGACTAGAAACAGTACCACTTAGTTCTTTAATAATTTTTGATACTCTAATCTTCATTCCTCTGTTGGGTAACTTGTGCCTTACATCAGTCAGCATAGTTTTCAATCCATCGATATTTTTTGTAAACTGTGTGGCAAGTTGTTTGATGTTAGTGGCTTTTTCATTATGAGCCATCTCAAGAAAGAGGCATAATTTTGAGTAAGCTAAGGGATATTTGTGTTCATTTGTGACTAAAATACGAATTGGTTGTAACATTTCCTTCATTGTTTGATTGTTGTTTTTTCGTTTTGCCATAGGAACTAATGTTTTCGTTATTTTACTACTTTTGTTCAATATTTTTTCTTGTTTTATACTCTCGGTTTGTTTATTTTTTAGTTTGCCTGTTTTTAATGAGGTTATACTGAAAGGAATCTCAGTTGGAGTAGCAGACATATGTTCTGTGATTACTGTTCTTAGGTTAGTTTTATTTTTAGTGTTACTTTGTTGTGTATTTTGGATTGTTGCACTGTGTTGTGAATCTTCCGATTTAGCAGGGCATGGGTTTGCTACAGAGCCATCTTTACTCAGGATTGTAAAATCGAGATGCTGAGAGATATTTGTATTATTGTCATTTGTGGTAAACGAAGTGTTTTCTCCCCTGTCCTCCATCAGCTCTTCGTGGGCTTCAACCAAACTGTTAACGGCTGACGGCAAAACGGCCAAGTTATTGGCCTCATCGGGATTTTTAACTTCGCTGAGTGGACAATTTTTGCTTATATGTCCCTCTTCGTGGCAAGAAAAGCATCTAACTTCGTCACCATCTAGGAACAACCTATAGGTATCTCCTTCGAATTCCACGAGAAAGTTAGCAGGTAAAGTAGGTAGTGTATCGGGTTGTGCAAATGTGTGTCTTCTGGAGCTGAGGATATGCTCATACCCGGGTATTTTGATCCCTGCGCGAAGGTAATTTACTGCCGAGTATAGCTTGATACCTATCTCTTTTAACTTATTTTCTATTAGAATACTGGGGAGATATGGAGGGACATTGGATATGACAATTCTTTTTGATTGTACAATAAGGGGGCGTGCTGGAATGAAATTACCATCGACTGTAATACCCTTGTGTACTTGAAGGAAGTCTAATACATGCTGTTTGTTTGACAGAAACAAAACGATTCGGTTATTAGAGATCTTAGAAGAAAAAATTATATTACCTGGGCCTATCAGTTCCCCAACTCCTACGATATATTTCAAGATGGAAGTTTTTTCAATTGCAGTGAATACAATACCCTGGTCTTTCTTTGGAGTCAAGGTTGATTTTGCAATTGAGGCAAAAGATTTTCTTGTTGTGACTTCTTTAGGTTTTGAGTTTTCAACGTTCATGGTTAGGACTTCTTCTTCGGGTGCCATTCTTCAGAATGGTTATACCCACAAAGTTAGAACAGACTTTGGAGGTCTGTTAATCTCAATTTCTCGAGTTTTAATAGGTTGAAATTGATATAATTAAGTGAATAATTACTTAAGAATTAAAGTAAAATTTTTCTCAACATTCAACCATATCAAATAAAACTTATACTTTATAAATTATTAGAGTTATGCTTATTACTATAGTTTTAATATATCATCTAAAATTAAAGGCCTTATATATGTATCTGGTAATGTATGCTAATTCCAATCACTTTCTAGTCCTATTGCTGGCTGCACTATTTAATATTGTTTATCACACTACTTCTATTGATGGCTGTGTATGATTTTAGCATTACTTATAAGTTATTTCAGTCTATTTGTTTATATTCTGTTCTATTCTTCGATATTTAATAGCTTTGCAAGCAATGGATACATTTTGCTTCAAGTAGGTAGGTAGGATATGGGTTTTAGGGTGATATATTTACTTTACGTATAACATATTTTTTGTATTGTTCTCTAATCGTAATTTTAATATTAGTTATCTGGTTATGTATTTTATTATTATTATAAATTTTATAAAATTAATGTACATATATGTATATATATGTGTGTATTCTTTTTACATGTTTCCATTTAAATTAGGTATATATTTTAATTGATGAGGTTTTATATCCCGATTATGGAACGCATTTACGCGTTGACGCGCGTTGGATAGGTGGGGCTTATTCCTTACGAGATTTATGAGTAAGCCCTTGTCGATTTTTCCTGACATCGTTACAGTCCCTGTTTTAATGTAAGCAGAAGTCGTACTGGAAACAAACAGATATGATAAGTTAACCGACTTTCGTTGTTCGTACATAATCGCTCTTCGTCGTTTTGGACTTCCATGTGGAGTATAGACACCTCCTATTTAATTTTTTTTAAACTACATCCTACAAAGAATCAAGCAAAATTATTCAATCTGTAATATTAATTAGAAAGCAGTGGATTTAGAAAGATTTCTAAATCCACTGCTATCCACTTTTGTCGAATTCGTAGATGTACCCAACCACTTACAGCACATATTGGAAATCGACCTTTGAACAAACGCGATTCAATTCGACATCTAGGAGTAATGTTGGACTCAAGACTGACGTGGAAACTACAAATCGAAACACTACTATCCAAATTGTCAAAGAAGTGCAATTTAATAAAATCACTTTCCGGTACTACTTACGGCTGCGATAGAACTTCCTTGTTGAGGTTATACAGATGTCTAATAAGGCCGATTATTGACTACGGATGCGAAGTATACGGGGATGCCTCAAAGAAAATATTAAACAAGCTAGATCCAGTACACCATTCAATGATCCGTCGAGCAACCGGAGCCTTCAGGACTAGCCCTATTAACAGTCTACTTTGGGAGGCTGATGAATGGCCGCTAGAACTACGCAGAAACTTTCTTTTGTTAAAGTTTTTAGGACGCTTAAAAGTAACTACAGACTTCTTTGACTTCTCGACGTATAAATTACCAACTCGCCTTGCCAACTACCCGCCACTTATCAATAAGTACACACTTCCAAAGCTGTTCAAATCAAACGTAAACCCTTTACCTCCTTGGACAAATAGTAGAACACTTTTCGATTTTTCATTAAAAAACAAAAAAAAGTTAAATAGCCCACTAGTAGCACTAAAACAACTCTTCTTAGCTCATATAAATAACTACGAAAAGTACACATGCATTTATACCGATGGGTCGAAAAAATCAGAACATGTTGGATGTTCCGTTGTTCTACCTACAGAGACCATCCGCTACTCTCTACCCTCCATTTATTCAGTCCTATCCTCCGAACTCTTTGCCATATATTTAGCGTTAGATATAATAATCAACGAAATTAACAATGACCACATTTTAATTATTAGTGATTCCTACTCAGCCCTAAAACTAATAGAAAACTTTCAATCATGCAACAACCCCATTGTCTTCCAAATTATACAAATTATTCAAATTACAAAAAAAACAATAACATTTTTGTGGGTCCCCAGTCACATAGGAATACCAGGCAATGAACTGGCTGATAGCGCCGCAAAAGAAGCATCCACCATACTTCCAGCACCAGACAATAAAATAGCGCTATACGATTACAATAACGCAATTTTGAACCAGTGTAGAGAGGCCTGGCGATATTGTTGGGCAAAGGTTCCTATCACAAACAAAATGAAAAGAATGTTTCATGACATGAATCCACTTCCAGAGATTCAAGGAAACCGACGGGAGCAGACTATCATCACACGCCTCAGAATAGGGCACACCAGGCTCACGCATGGTCATCTACTCGACGGAAGTTCGCCACCAAGATGTCCCAGCTGCGATACAGCTTTAACAATGTTTCACATCTTGGAAAATTGTCCGAGCTTAGATTCATCAAGGACCTCATATCTGCTGTTAGGATATCGACAAGCCATACAATCTGGAAATCAGAAACACCTATTCCAATTTTTGAAAAAACACAATTACTACAGACATATTTAAACAATATCATCCTCATAAACGAATTCACAACGTAAATTAGAAATAACCTATTCAGTTGTAACAACACGTTCTTTAAACAAAAATACTAACAACATACACATCCAAATTTTTACATACATAAGACATATTGAAATGTAAATCAACAATCAAGATGGTGCCTCTAACCTATAAAGTTGCACACGGCACCTAAAATATAACCAAATAAATAAATAAATGTAATATTAATTATATATCATTTAAATACCAAATATATTTCCAATGCAGAGGCAGTTTAATAATCATTGTGTATTTTTATAACGCAATCGTTCAGACGATTACTTACTAATTCTCATTTGTTCATTTTTAAATGTTTAGCGTTATCCAATGTACATAGAAAAAAAAATAGCATAATTTCATTGAAAACTTTTTTTTAATGTTTTCAAATTAATCAATAATAATTAGGATTTTATCTATTCAATATGTAATCCAAAATTAATTCAATCCAACATAAAAAGATAATAGCAATCATCATCCTTTATTGTTAGCAGCTATTATTGATTATTTCATTACAAATATTAAATATCTTCTCATGACTATTTGAAAATTGCAGTGCTGAATACTCAATGGTTAACCGTATATGATATAATGAAAAACTAGTTTATTTTAACCAACGTTTCGATCCGACTTTGTAGGTCTTCATTGGGACTAGAACGAACAAGATAAAAAAGGATATAGACAATTGTGGAAGTTTAATGACATTTAGATGAAAATTATAAATATTGTAAATAGAAAGCATATAAAAGTATTAAGAACGTAAAATATATAAACAGAGTTAATTAAGTATTAAGATCATTTAAGTATAAAACTAAATAACAAGACTAAAATAAAGCAGATAAAAATTGTAACAATAATTGTACATGAGAAAAATTTAATGTAATAAAGAGGATGGATATACATGATCAAGAATATAATCAGACAATCTTAAGGAAAGATTAAATGGAAAAATGATTAATTAAAACGTACGAAGTGATGAATTAACCAAAGGATAGAAGGAAAAAAAAAGAGAAATAAATAAATAATGGACATTAAAGGGGTGTGAAGATATTTCAGAATTATAAAAACTTACTTGTTTTATTAGACTGGAATTCAGTGCAAAACTGTCAAGTCATTATAATAAACATTGGGGTAATTAGCTGACATTACCAAAAATGGCTAACTAGGCCAAAACGTAAAATAATTAACATCTTTTTTCTTAATTAATAGTAAAAAGGAGTTTTATATGTAAAATTTGTTGGTTGGAGTGTTTGTGGGATTTCGAAACTTAAATCTGTCATTGATTAAATGTACTAATTTTTGTACATTCAATGATGATTAAATAATCAACAATCGGATAAATAATTGTTTATCAAATAACCTTTTTTTTAATATTTTTTTAATTCTATGTTTCTTGTTAGTTATATCTTTAAGTTTATTAATATTGCTATAAAGTTCAAAATTAATATTATTATTTACGTTCAATTTTTTTTAATGTTTTCAGTTTCATTTGTGATAATATATATTTTGATTTACAATATGCATACCAATTTTCTATACTTTTACTGCATTATCATTTATTAATTGATCAAAAATTAATTAGTTTCAGGGGATTAAGTTTTTTATTTAATATTTCAAATACCTTGTCTTTAATTTTCTGTATTTGTTTATGTGTTAATTATATATTATTTTAAATGGAATTATTACTTATATTTATGGACCGTCGTGTTGAAAAATCGGTTTGGAAACAAACCGGTTTGAAATTTCCACGTCGTACGACGTCCTGTTGGGCGGGTTTGCCTATCCACGCCCCTTCCATCGAACCGTTTGTTTAATATAATTCATTAAAATAATCTTAATATAAATTTCAAAATAATGCAATTAATGACTAGGCAAAAATAGATTTTTATTACAGAATGGTATTGGATAATTTCTTTATTTATTGGCAAGAATTGAAAAGATGAAAAATAAATTAGTGAATTAATATGTTAATTTATTTGGTAATATATTTTTTTTATTTAAATATTGATGCAATAGTCATGGATTTAAATTAATAATTTAATGAGATATTTGCAATATTATGTATGAATTATAACGTATGACTATAATTGCTGAAATAAATTGCAAAAGAAATAAACAATAACTTAAAGATATTGAACCATAGTTAATTAAACGAAAAAAAAACCTTTGGTAAACAAGAGGTGTGGATTTAATTAATCCTTCCAAAATTATTTACTATATTTAATTAAAATAATATCAATATGAATTCTAGAAAAATGAAATTAATGAATAGAAAAAACCAAATATTTTTACAAAATGTTTTGAATTATTTTATTTATGGCTGATAGGTACTGAAGAAACATGATGTGAATTAACCTTGTTAATTAATCTGGTGTTATTTCGGTATTTTTGAACAACATTTAATTATTACTGATTAAAATATACAATATATATTGTATTTAAAATATGATAATTTTTGTTGAAATGAGGTTTTTAATTTAAATATGAATTACATTTAACTTAAAGTAATAAGAACGATCCAAATAATATTTAATTATATTATAGAATAGAGCTGATGATGAGCTAGATAAAAAAAAAATATTTTATCTTCATTTTTTAAATTTAAAATATATAATAAATAAAATTAACATTGTTTTATGATTTTTTTTAGTATGATATTTTGCGTGCTACTGACCATTTAAAGTCACATCTTATTTTTCTCTATAATGCAAGTGTATTCTTTAAATGACAATAATGATTATTTATTGTTAAAAATAAAATGAAAATAGCTATTGCTGTAATTTTCTACTATATTTTGAATTATTTATGGAATAAATAATACCCTTAATTAATACTTATTAATTATTCAATAATCTTAAAGGAATGACCAATTATTTTTTATGTATATTGGATGAATATAATACAATTAAATGGATAATAAACATTAAAACATGAATGAAATTCATATGTTTTTGAGTTGAACAGTAGAGCCTTCTTATCGTGTCGTGACGGATCCAGTGTAACCACGGCCTTATACGTTTCAGATCTTCGAAACGTATAGATCCGTGGAAAAACGCATATCGGAAATTTACCCCGATACGATCGCAATACTTTCCATACCTATTCAGGAAAGTAATAAGGAGGTCCCAAGGCCATCTTCTTTTCTGGCGTATAAGAGGACTGTCAGGAATCGATTCGAAAGAAATGGGTTTGGATGGGCCTGAAGCTTGTTATGAAAGGATAGGTATCTGTTTAAGTCTGTAACATATGGAACATCATGTTCATCTTTCAGAGTAATTATCTTTATTAAAAGAAAAGAAAAGCTCCCCAAAATTAAATCCTATATGCGCCAATGTCAAGAGGTCCCCTTAAAATATGTTGTTACAAGTACTGTAGTGAAAGATTTATCATATGTAATTTTTTTTTAATAGTTTCATCGACATCCAATCCCCAGATTGTGTAATGCCACGTTTATTTATTTACTGGCACTACATCGTATATCATGTAAGGTTGGTTCCCATTTAGCAGCTCATTCCATTCGTCTCTGTGAAGAGCTTCTGTTGGCTGATTCACAATTCCCTCAACGAATCTTCTACATTGCCTACATTGCCACTTTGGACGAGATGTTTCTTTAACTTTCTACCTTCAGGCTTAACAAAAAGCTTCTTGACCGCATCCTTAAAATATCACATTCTTAGTGATAGTTTAATATAGAAATACCTAACATACTTTTTTTTCCGGGTGATGCTATAGATTATGAAGATCTTTGATTGCGAAATGTTGTTACAGACGCATATAGCTTTTGGAAATACAGATAGCCTGGAGGGGTCATCCAACCTCACGTTGCTAAAAATCATAGTCTCCAAAATTCAGCGGTAGGCCACCCGTAGATGATCCCTTTAGGGCCAATCTGACAGTGTCCTTCCTACCGACTATATTTATTTTCCTGAAACAGAGCGTCCAAGGACCAGACCTCAAGAGGCTACTGATATTCTTGTAAACCACTTCCTGATTTCCGATTTAATTACACGGGGTAGGATCATCAGTCCTACACCCGGTCGGTGTGAGTTTCCTCCTGTAAGCTAGTAGGCTAGTAGGCTGGTAAGCTAACAAACCTGGTGAGGGAGGGGGGGAGAGGGATTCCGGGCAGCGTGGCTTTCTCTGGTGGATGTCCACCCCAATCGGGCGATCTCCCATCTTAGTACTAACCACACTTGATGACGGCTATCCCGTCCCTCTAACTATATGTATATATAGTATATATGTTTATATAATGGAAACCGTAAAGCAATGGGTCTCAAACATACAAGTGAGCAGTTAACTTGCCCCACTAACTGTTCACCTGTTTGGGTAGAAACCTTTAGAAAGCTATATAGTATGGATTGTTCCATTTGTAATTTATCTTCTCGAGCTGTATTCTTATTTTATTTTTAAGGCCCTGCTGGTATATTTCATTGGAGTGATTTTTAATCTCTATTATTGACGAACAAATATTGTGAGACTTAATAAGGATATCACAAATTTATTCCTCTATTCTTGTTTTAGTTTTATATTTTTTTTTCCAGGAATTTTTTTTAATTTTGTGAAATCTTCGGTAAAGTACTTATAATTGCTCATAAGTAATTTAAAAAGTATTTATTCAGTTTGATGAACTTAATTTAATTAACCAGGCCATTGACCAATTTTGTGAACCCACTCATGCCTAAAGTTTCTCTAGATCCGTTGTGCAAACCCAAAGTGGGCTTGGTAATTAGGAAAACAGTAATTAGCCGAGCGAGAACTCATTAATTTGTAACTAGCTACGAAATAATTGTTAACTTTACCACATCCCTCCCGGCTCACCTAATGTTGAAAACATATCTTAGGATCTATGTTTAAAATTTGTACAGGGATCAAAATTTGATCACCTATTAATTTTTTATTGAAATGTTAATTATTTGATTTGAAAATGATTATTTAAAAAAAAATAAAAATTCATTCAATCAAACATATTTTTTTATTATATAACATCAATAAGATGCTATTACCTAACAATTAAAGGAATTGTAACATTTAAATACAACCAACCATTTTATTGATTTCGGAAACTCATTATCAGTGGTATTAAAATGTTGATTTCCTAATAATCTTGTAAAGTAAATATATTAAATAATAATTTTGTAAAATCACAGTCGTTCTCAAAAAGTTAATATTTAAAAATACAAATGGGAGTACGGATGATGTATTGGAATTTGATTAATGATACCTCTCTCCCGCTGCTTAAAAATACTATTTCTCTTTCCCAGCGTCCGAGATATATTATTTTATACATACCTAGAGAAATATGTTGTTTTTTTTTAGATAATGAGGTTTATTTAGGTATTACTCTTGTCAAAATATTTGACACATTTGAAATCCACCTTTTGATTTAGGTGGCCAAAATTCAGATCATACTAATTATTTATTGCACATAGTGATTTTCATTTTAGAACTTACTAACCTCCAAAATAATTATGTTTTTAGCTTAAAATCTTTAGTAATCCCAGAGCATTGTTTATGTATCAAATTTAGATAGTGCTACAAATTTTCAAGGTCTTATCAGTCTTCGTCTTTGTAGGTATTTGTCAATCACTTCCGTTTATTATGATAATCATTTTTTACAGTTGATATGAACACTCAACATTATATTTTTCTCTAGAAAGATAGAGAATACAAATTAATTAAATTTTTTTATTCAAATATTACTTGTCATTCAAGAGACTTTATAACTCCTGAGGCTTGGTAATAGTATAGAATAGACTCTCACCATGTACCGCTTGTCATAAAAGGACTCTAAAGGGACAATTGTCTGTTGAAGTTATTATCCGTCGCTGCTATTCAACGAATTATTTCCTATTCCCTTCCTCATCTCTACATCCCATCCCCGATTACTTGTGCTTTAATATCCTTTTGTCAGTATCGCTGTGGATATCCGTGCTCTGTGTGACTGATATAAGAATATAATATAATATAATTATATTGCCATATTGCCGCCAATATCAATATCGTATAGTATATAGACATTTAGCATTCTGTGTGATATTATAAGAATTATATTCAAAGGGTAAATGGAAAATGCTAGCTTCCAGATTAGGATTTTTGACGTGGAGCTAATGACTCTCCAGGAATGAGGAAAAAAAAAAAGACTGAAAACAAAAATGTGTGCTACTACAAAGAAAGATATTGTATTTTTATGAAACATTTTTATACAAATTGATTTATTTCTTGGTATTATGTTAAGATAATTATTATTATTATAATTGAGGTGCCTTCCGCCCTACCACACCATTCAGTACTCATAAATGGCTTAGTTATAGTGCTATAATAACATTTTTGGTACATTATATTGATTGTATTAGCCAAAAAATATTAATGCAATAATTTACTTTTCCAAAAAATTAAATAACTTTTTTTTTAAATTTATGGTTCTTTTTTTTTTAATTTAACTTCCTTTATTCTATACGGAGGTCGTTTAAGAAGGCCCCTATTGTAAAAATGATATAATTATAATAATAAAAATTAATTCAAAAATACTTTGCTGAATATCTTGAATTTTTCATTTAACATTTGCAATTTAGTTTTGTATATTTACTGATTCTTAGAGATAATTTAAATTGTATATACTTCTCCAGAAATGAGTCATATTAATAACTGTTTTATAAACTAAAATATTCTATACCTAATCTGAACTACATATAATGGATATTTGATGGGATGTTTAGTAAAACTCATATCACTAATCAAAAAATTAATTTTTAGTTCCTTTATTTTGTTCGGAAGTTGCACCATATCATAAAAAAAAATAAAAAAAAATAATATTGAATGCATTATTCTCTCTGCACAAAGAAAGATTGAAAGGACGAAGCTAGTTCTTCTAGGTTACCGGGACTGATTGTAAATATTTGGTCTTAAAATAAGGGGAAACAAGAAATTGAATCCTGAAATTGGAAAATGCATTAAGCGAACGAGAAATAAAGTGCCAAAATCTCGGAAAAGAAAGTAAGGATCAGTTATATGGCTAAACGAATATATAGTAGACAGATGAGTATTTAAAAATCCCACAGTATATAACATACCGTACTGACCATCCTGACGGTAGAGCACATGCTGCTGTCATCGTACACCAATCCCTCTCCCATCACTTACTCCCATAACCTACTCAAGATTTCCTACAGTCAACCGCTATTGTAATCAAAACCTTCTCCTTTCCAGTCACCCTTGCATCAGCATATTGCCCTGTTAACAGATCCATATCCAAAGTCCAGTTCAGTTCTCTCCTCAACTCCTTAGGTCATCATTTCATCCTGGGGGCAGACTTAAATGCCAAGCATCAAGTTTGGGGTTCAAGAACCACGAATTCTCGTGGCAGAACATTTCGGTCTGCACTCAATACCCAACGTTTTAGTATCCTTCCACCCAACTCACCAACCTACCGGCCCACTGATCCTATCCGCAATCCTGATATCCTTGATTTTTTCATCCTCAGTGGTTTAGGTCCTCTCAATCATTCCCTTACCCGTCTTGACGAACTTTCCTCATATCATAGTCCATTAATACTTCAATTATCAATAGCTCCTATTCCTAAACCCCCTTCACCGTCCTTCATCAAAGGCCCAGTTAACTGGAAACTCTTTCATCAAATCCTTTTCGATAAAATTGACCTCAGAACAACCCTGAAAAACCCAGAAGACCTCGATAATGCCGTGAATTCCTTTACCACTACTATTCAGCAATCTGGACTGCTTCCTCTCCAAATTTCTCATCGAAAATTCCTAAGAAAAATAATTTACCTCAGCACCTGCTAGATCTGATTCATATCAAACGCTGTACCCGAATATTATAGCAACGTTCAACACACCCCACCGATCGGCGCTCTTATAATTATTTCACTAAACGATTAAAGCGGAAATTGACCATCTTCAAATCCCAATCCTTCAACTCCTACCTTACTTCCCTCTCTGTTCACGACAATTCTCTATGGAAGATCACCAACAAAATCCTTAAATCCCATCATATTTTCCATCCCCTCCGTCGATGCGATGGCTCCTGGGCAGCGTCTGATGAAGAAAAAGCTGAGGAATTCGCCAGACACCTCTCCAGGACATTCACCTCGCTCCCGGAATCCAACCTTACCTATACAATAACAGTAGAAGAATTCCTTATATCACCCATTCCAATTTCCTTACCCCCTAAAGCAATTAATCTTTCTGAGGTCAAACATCACTTACAAAAACTTCCTCTCCGTAAATCTCGTGGATACGACCTCCTTACTTCTCAAATCCTTCGACAACTTCCTGCTAAAGCTGTCATATTTCTAACTTATTTATACAATGCCATCCTTAGAACCACCCACTTTCCTCTTTTGTGAAAACATTCCACTATCATTCTGTTTCCAAAACCAGGTAAATCTCCCTACTCCTCAACGTCCTACAGACCAATTAGCCTACTTCCGATCCTCTCCAAAATCTTTGAAAAGATCCTCCTGAAATAAATCCTACCTTTTATAGAATCCCAAAATTTTCCTTCCCATCAGTTCGGATTTCGTTCACAACACTCCACAGTCCAACAAGGACTCACAGTGGTCGATCATATATCCGCAGCACTGGAAAGCAAGCAATATTGTTCGGGTGCTTTTCTGGACATGGCTCAAGCTTTTGACCGGGTATGGCACGCCGGGCTTCTTTCCAAGCTGAAAACCTATCTACCCCAGCCCTTGTACCTAGTCCTCCGCTCCTACCTCTCTGATCGTACATTTCGGGTTCGCTGTGGTTCAGAATTTTCCAACTCCTACCCAGTTGAAGCCGGTGTTCCGCAAGGTAGCGTCTTGGGCCCCGTCCTTTATATCCTTTTTACCGCCGATATCCCTGTCCATCCCAATACCTTCCTGGCAACATTTGCTGATGACACCGCCATCCTATCATCCAACTCAGATCCTGAAATAGCATCTTTAAATCTTCAAAGGCACCTCTCCATGATTGAGCACTGGTGTAATAAATGGCGCATCAAAGTAAACGAATCCAAATGCAAACACATTACCTTCACACTCCGCCGCAGATCCTTTCCATCAGTCCACTTTAATTCCATCCAGCTTCCTTTTTCAGACACAGTCCGGTATCTTGGCTTTATCTTAGACCGAAGACTAACGTGGAACCCACATACTAGACTTGAAAGACAAGAACTTAACCGACGATACTACCAATTATACAGAGTACTGACCAGAAAATCTCAACTTTCAAATGACAACAAATTACTGATCTACAAGACAATGCTGAAAGCCATTTGGATCTACGGACTTGAACTTTGGGGGACAGCAAAATTCTCTAACATCAAACGCATCCAATCCTTTCAATCCAAAGTCCTCCGAACAATAGTCGATGCTCCGTTCTATGTAACCAACAAAACCCTACATCATGACCTTAATATCCCATTTGTCCTTGACCTTATCCCTGAAAATTTTTCAAAATTCCATCAGAACCTTATCAATCATCCAAATACCCTAGCCCAATCCCTATCTAGTTCCACTCATCCCTACAACCCTCCTCGAAGGTTGAAGCGGCAGTGGCCCAGAGATCTTTTATAGTATTTATTTTGGAGTTCTGGCAATGGCCAGATTCTCCACTCAAGAAATGAGTGTATGTGGCTAAAGCGCTCTCGCTCAAACTCCACCGGCTTTAGCACCGGTGAGGCAGTTGAGAGAGTAGCGCAGGGATTTGGGTTCCCCACCTTATATATACTGATATTGTATATAGGTATGACTGTATTTTTATGTTTTTAATTTACTTATATTTAGTTTATTTTATTTTTTTATTGTATATAGTTTTTATTTATGATTATTTAGTTATTATTTTATATATACGGTGTGAATGTGTTCATTTATCAATATAATTATTGTCCCTGTGACAGAATATTATATGTCTAAATAAATAAATAAAAAAAAAAAAAGTAGACAGATGAACAGCTTATGTCAAGATGTTGCTTTAAGGGGGTCAAATGCTGGAGCAGTTTGGATGATATTAAGGGGACGATGCAGGTTTATTATGGTGAAGACCGTTTTATCAGAGAAAAGATTTGTTCGAAGCAATTGACAAGTCAGCAAATCTGGACGAAGTAAATAAATTTTATTATGGTGAAAACCATTTTATTTTCAATGGCTACTAAAGTTGCACATTGGGACTATCTTCAGTTTCGAGCAGGTTACAGAGAGGTCCATCGAGAAAGTGCCAGTCAGCAGGTCTGGACGAAGTAAAGCAGGTTTATTATGGTACTTATCAATCGCTTTAAACACTAATCGTTTGGTTGAGAGCCTTTTTAAACACACTTTACTCCTTCATAAATATCCTATGTTTTAATGTTATACTTGCAACGCTTAAAGCATTTTTTTTTTAAGTTTATTTTTATTCAAGTTGTTTTGAGTAATCTCTGTCACTTTTAATACCCATCTCTAATTTCTTCCATCTCTCTATTCAAATTTTTCATCGTTACTTTATTTCTTTTCTTTTAGGCTGTTTTACGCTCTTTATCAATCTAATCATTTCTATGTTGTCACTATATATCACCATGTACTGTTATGACAGCGTGAAACAATGAAGTGTTCATCCCCCCCCCTACCCCTTCCAATCTCCTTCAGTGTTTTCATGCTGCTATAACTCTTTTGTAGGAGGCCGGTGCCTCCTTCTATTTAAAAATGATCTTCTAGTTTTGAATTTTTCAATTATAGACTGTAATATTGCACTCTCTTCTTTCCCGTCCCTTAACTTATTTGTCATTCTCTGCGAATAGAGAATTCTAACAATAAAATTGACCAGTAACTGCGTCAGCTATCCAGTAGCTTCTAGCATTCCTTATATCTGACGCATGTTTAAAGTTTATATATGTAATAGATTTATTTTTTTGTTTGTTCGTCCGGGAATAACCTTGTTATTATGAGGAAAACGTATGATGTTGATCACCATCCCTTTTCTATTGTAAAATCAATTAACCTAAGACCATTACCATTAGATACATTATGTTTTCTGTGGGTTCTAATAATATTTCGGGAAGGCAATTTCTTCCCTCTTTTAGCAAATAGATCACTAATATTATTATGTTAAGAATCCATTAAAAAAAAAAAAATCAGTACTACTGAAAACCCATGGAGTGTCTTGGGGTTCAGTACAATATTAGGAATTACTGTTACAAGGCCAACGATTTTGCAGAGAGGTGACGGGGCAAAATCACTTAATTTTTTTATTTTTATTTATTTGAGTTGTCTCATGTTTGATTTATTTTGTTATTTCAAGTTTTTATTTTGTTGTAATCTTGTTTTTCTTTTATTGTATATATGACATGTTTGTGTTTCATACATCCTAAATACTCAATGCCGTTAATTGAGGCAAAATGTATTTTTTTATGTTAGTTTGCAATATATAATCAGATAGTATGTGCGTTTTCCTTATTTACATTAAAAACACATTAAATTTATATATATATATATATCTGCATTGTTTAAAACCACGTTACTAATACAATTTTTTAAAAAGCTTTTGATTTTCTTTTCGGCATTTTAAAAAATAGTCAAATGTCTTTTATTCACCGAAAAATAACTGCTTTAAGCAGATGACCCAGACCGGTATGTCCCTAAATTGAATTAATCCTGTTAAGGTAACATACAAAGGCTTTTAGTGCTACTAATTCCTTTAAAGAGGCAGATTTGGATATAATTGTAAATTAGGTAGCTCATAAAATGTGAAATTTTAATCGCTTCGTAAAAAAATTTATCATCACTTCATCAGGTTTTTTTTTTATCAAAATATATTAATAATATGAAAGAACAAAAACTAAATTAAATTTCATAAAAAAAAAAATATAATTGGAAATTTCCTAACACAAAGCCTTGATAAATGGGTGTAGAAACATCCCGGATAAAATAATTAAATGAAAAAACAATCATGATACATTAGGAATGAAAAAATGTGAAGACAAGGAGAGAAACAGCCTAAATCACATAAATGCAACAAAAATTTCTCATCAAAAGTCAAAATGTATCCTTATAAAGTTAATATGTATTTTTTGAGGTGAAAACTTCTTTAGGCACGCATTGCACTTTTTTGAGGATAGTGAATTTAACTGAGCCACCACGCTCGGATATGTAGCGCTTATTCGGGTAAAGTCGGCTCAAGTCGGCTAATGATAATGTTTTTTCAATTTGATTTAAATATTTCAAAAATTACAATTTGGGCCTGCATTTGTAAGGAAGGCAGCGAGGAAATTATTCATGTTAATTTTATAATTTTAAACATTCATAATAACGAATAATTATTGGAAACTGATTATCGAGAATTGCTTATCAAAGTTCGCATTTTTGACGAGTAGTTAGAATTCGACCATCATTGTTTAAACTTGAAAAACAATCCCAAAATAACCTTTTTAATGAGGCATCATTATTGAAAATTTATTCATACGGAAAAGGATAAATCGAAAGTCATTAAAACTGTTTTACTATCGAATCTCAAATTAGACGTCAAATACATCATCAAATTATTTTGCCTCGAAAACACGTCATTAGAACTAAATTATCAACCTTATATTGTGTTACTTAAATATATTAGTAGTAGATTACCATTATATAAAATTAATTGTTGTAACAACAAATTTGACCAAGTTTTTAATCAAGAAACCCTCCTGACCTGAAAACTGAGCGCAAATAGTATTTTTTGATTAATTATTTGCAATTATGGACCATAGTAATCTAATAAAAAATTCAAAAACTTAACTCTCTCTCAAAATTTGAAGTTTTACTTTTCAGAATACGTAGAATTAGAAAAACAAATGCTATTTTTTTTTTTTTTTTTGTCCATCCGCCGTCCCCGTATTTTCTCAGAAACTACATGACCGTTTTTTTTTTTCAAATTTGGATTTAAAATTAGAGGTCACCCGAGGATGATCCATAGTTATCAACATTACTACCCGCCATTTACTTTCAAAACGGCGGCCGGAAAACCTGCTTTGCTATGGACTGTAGCGCCTAAACGAATGTAACGATTTCAATGAAACTTGGCTAAAGTCTTTCTCTTGATACTCTTTAAATTTATCTATATAACATACTTAATAGTAAAGAGGGATAGTAAAATTATATTCCGAATAACTCAAAAACATATCCTTTTTTGTTTATGTTTTTTTAAAAGTTCACGAAATTTCCTAATAAACAAAAAACAAATTGTTAAAATCGGACAATTATGAGCAAAGATATGGTATCTATATTTATTTTTATATTTTATACTGCATAGTTTATATCCTTTGTTTTGGTTTTTGATTTTTGCATGTGTTACTGAAGTAATGGTATTTGTTTTTAGCAAATTACTAATGATGAAAAAAAATGTTTAGGACAATAATTGGTAGCACCTTTTATTTCTTTTTCTTTGTCATTAGGTAGGTCACGTTACTTTAGATGTATAATTGTTTGGAAATAATAAACCAATTTGAAATAATTTACAGCGTTTTTTATTAAAAAATAAAATGTTATTTGCTAGAAAAAAAAATCGGTGATGATAATAAAATTAATATAAGAAAGTACAGGATGGGTGTTCAAGGACTTTTTTGATCTACTGTTTTTTCATTACAAATAAAAGTATATAAAAAAATATATCAAATTGTAACAAAATAAATAAAAAGATAATCAAAAGATAATTCTTCATACTATATGTTTCAGAATCAAGTTGCTGTTTCTATTCTATTCTATAATAATTCCGAATCAAGTATTGGCCCCCCCCCCCACATGTGAAAGGCAAAGAATGAATCTATGGAAGATCCCAGCACATCTCTCTCTGCCGCCTGGTATTAAAAGCCAGTGAAGATGAGATAGGACATTAAAACCAAGTATGATATTTATATTATTCTTATGTGAAAGTGCAGGATGGCTGTTCAAGGACTTTTTTGATCTATTTTATTTGCATTACAAATAAAAGTATATAAATAAATATATCAAATTGTGACAAAATAAATACCTTATTAGTATTATATTATTATTATTACAGGTATTTAAGCTATAAACATTTAAATTTAAATTAAAACAAACCTAAATCAACATAAAACAATCAGCTCTAAACTATAAGGATCAGTTGTTGAATCCAAGGTTAATGGATTCTCGGATTTAACCGAACCAAATCTACATAACTCTTAATAAAAGGGTAAAGTAGTTCTGTGGTAGTTTTATTCATGAGGTATCTCTATCTCTAGGCCAGTTTATTTAGGCAGACCTACAGCGTAGAAGAAATTACCGGTTGCAGATTTAGGAGAGAGAAATAGTCCTAATTTCTGATTAAACCGATCTTGGGATTAATTTAAACTAACCAATGGTATGAATACAGAACTACAAAAATATCGTCTACTCATTCACCCTTGATATACTTTTCTTTTTATGCTTATTGAAAATATTACTATCTGTCTCAAATGACATTTATAATAGTGTTCAGAGACCACATCCACACTCTATTTACAATTATAATAATATATATACAGTAAATTAGTATCAAATAACCTAAAAAAAAAAAACATATAAAAAAGAACACGTACATACTTTTATACATTATTTACAATCAGGCGAGAGAACTCCGAGTCAAACTTGTTCCTCCAACTGTGGAGGAAAAAGCATGACTCAAGGAGATCGTTGCACTTCTCTCTCAACCGCTTTACTGGGGCTATACCCAGTGGAGATTGAGCGAGACTGCTTTAACCACCCACATACACTCATATCGTGAGTGGAGAATCTGGTCATTGTCAGAACTACAATATTTACAGTCTATAAAAGGTCGCGGGGCCACTGCCGTTTTAACCACTCGATATACTAAAATATAAAAAAATACACTGACACAGATGATATCTGTTTCCAATGCCGTCTCATGCTACAAACCCCTTTTAGCAACTTATTAACAAGTGTGTAAACTTCGTGATTGGTTCCATCATTTCGTAACCTCCAAATTTATTATCTACTAAAATTCTCAGAAGTGAAATGCTCCTTCATTAAATTGATCAAGTTAATTAAGTACTAAAGCTCATAAATATATATTTGCTTTCGACATCGAAAAAAGAAGAAAATAAAAGGTGGCTTACAAAAATGTTGAGCCTTTCGGTCTATAAAGTCTAGTTATTTTGACATGTTCGGTTTGGGGGTCACATCAACGGCCTAATGTATTCTTAGGCAACCTTTCTTCTCAATTTTGTTATGAAATTATTTTACGATTTAATTGGAAAACAAATGGGTGTACGTGTGTTTTTAGTACCAAATTAAATAAACAAAGTTGACCAATCTCCAAACTGAATCCACTCCGATTCCAAGAATTTACGTAAGCAAAACGCTGTTAAGACCATTTAGATCTTTGTCAATTTCATTTTGTGGCAATGTGTTATCTGCGTTTCGACATATTTAATATAAAATCAGTTAAGAAGTTAAGGTAAGTTAAGAAGTAATTTTATAAAATCATCTTCAAAAGTTATATTATTAACTTAAGATTTTAAGAAATGGGGGAAAAGTTATCAAATTTATCGTTTAACTCGTTTTTTAAAATTAATTTTAGACAAGTTAGAACCTTATCCCAGACAAAGACAGCACAGCAAAGGGCAAAACATACTTCGATAAACGAATGCTTTAGTTATTTTTTTAATAACCGAATTAATTAATGCAATTATCGGTTAACTTGATATTCATCACTTGATTGCATACAATTACTATGCAAAAGAGAAATAAAAGAGACTTAAATTCTATAAGTGTTTACTTTGTAGTATATTAAATTAGTTCATTTGGTAGCACTAGCTCACTTATTATTTTTTAAATGTAAAAATGGATTAATATCTTCCATCCAATATACTGGAGACCTGAATGTTATGTTATAACGTCATGGTGGAGTGTCTTATCAGACATATATCTTAAGTAATCGATATTCACATCAAGCCTATACCAAATGGTAGCGGATATCCCACATTATATTAACAATACATTTCATCTTATAAATTTTAAATAATACAGAAATCTATATCTACTATATCAATAAAAATCAAATCAAGCAAATACACCAAGATAGTACAAACACAACAACTTTAACAACTTTGCTAGATGCGCAGGTGCAAATTGCATAAAATATAAAGAAATAAAAAATTAAATACAGAAATACAAAAAAAAATATATTTTACAAAATCTTAATATAATGAAACTAATAAGACCGTAAATTATTTTTATAGAATATTATGTTGTCAATTCAGAACTTGAAAACAAAATAATGAAAGTAATTATAATCCAAGTTAACCTTAGAATATTTTTACATCAATTATTTTTTATACTATTTTGTTGCATATTGTTATAATAAACAAAAGTATAGAAATTTTGTTGAGAGAAAATCGAAACTACAGTTATGAGCCTCCAACATAAAGGTGAGGTGAGGTGAGATTGTTTAGTTATTTAATAAAATATTCTCCGCAACTTGTGAGCCTAAAAAATAATTAATATATAATTTCTCTAATAAATTTTAAAAATATTTTATGTAATAAACGTGTATTGTTGAGTCTATGCATAAATTGTTTATGTTTGTTTGGTTGGACATTTTTTTTTATTTTCTTAACATAGTTAAATTTGATTTATATATATAATTAAACCATCAAACTTTTTAAAAGGAAATAACATTTAAATTATGAATCATGAACTATATCACGACGAAATTGACGTGAAAAATAAAGCAATACCATGCAGGTTTTTGCCGAATCAAAAAAAAAAAAAAAAAAAGGCCCTTTAGGGAAGCTTTGTTGGTTCAAAGGCAATTTCGGGGATCAAAGCATTGCTTTTGGATTTCACTTAGGCCGGCGTATTTATCCAGGGAAATTGGTATCACCGTTGAAAGGAATTTCAGATTTTTCATGGCGGAACTGGAAGCTACTGTTGCTAAAAATAAATAGGATTTAAACAATTAGTTCTCCCATAACAAAATGAAATATGTGATGATCACATACACGAATTTACTAAAGGAATTCTGAAGCTCAAATTAGCAATGACGTGTAGAAAAACCTGAAAGTACGTTTATATAATTCATTGATATGCACATGTACTTACACATTATTTTAATATAAAATGATATTGACGAATAAAAATATGTATTCTTAATTATACTGAAGTCATAAATTAAAATAAATATTGACAAGGAGAAAATCAAGGGAGGAGAACAGGAAATATATATTCATAAATTGCTTACATCATTTTTACTCTCATTTTAACTTATATTAATCAACTATTATAATGCTATAATGATTTTTATAAATAAATCTATTTCTTCGTAAATATAAAAATAAATATCGAAAAGACATTTAGGCTTTATTATTCTTGGGGAATAATAAAGGTTTGGTGAAATGTGTACAGCCCAGATTATTTAAGCAACTATATGTTTTCTGTTTTACTCTTCCCTTTAAAACTGCTTTCATTCTTTTAACAATAATGGATTCTACTTAAAAGGTAATTTGCATAGCAAAACTAACGGAGAAATATTTATTGGGCATGTATTGCCTTATTCCCCCTCTTTTTTCTCCCAAAATTCCAAGCTATTGAACCCTATTCAGAGAGTGAGATTAGATTCCTGCCAGTGCGAACGTATTCTTCACAATAAACCAATCGTCCTCCCTTTTCGATTGATTTAATATCATAGCTTGAATCAGAAATCTACCGGTGCTATAACATTACCTGATTTAATTTGGATAAAGAAAAAAAAATAAGTACATAATTTATCTAGCAATCGAGAAGAGGAATTCATCAAGATTTATACTGGAAGAAGAAACAAATAAAGTTAAATGTTATTCCTTGTTCATTTAAGAATGGTATATACACATGTAATCAATATCTTATAAAAAAAAATTTAGGTATGTTTACTATGTATCTTTTATTTACTTTATTATTCGGTTGGTTATTTTTTTTTTATTTTCTCTTCTTATGTACATATTGTGTGAATGAATACTATGGCCCTAGTATAGTATTCCACACTGTAGGGCATTGGTACTAGATCAATGCCTTTCAGTGTGGCAGACTGTATTAATAATCAATAAAAAAATAAATAAATTTAAAAAAAATAGTTAACAAGAAGTAGTATGTTAACAAGAAGACAATACTAATAATCTTGAGAGATCTGCTCATTTCAAGCTACTATTAAAAATTATTTCAACAAATAGTTATATAATGACAATATAATTAACATATATATTTTTAACAAAATATATTAAAAAAATATAAATTTTTTACCAAAAAAAAATGTTGATATTATATATTCATTTTAACTGATTCAGAGAAGCGAATAATTATCTAAAGTATGCAGGAATTATTCATTAATTACTATTCACTTGGTCTCGCTTGATTAATGTTGATCCAATCAGCAATGACAGGAATCCCATCAATGCATAACTTTCATTACTGAATATAAATAATAGTGAATTGGGGGATAATTGCGTCTAAATTATAATTATTAGAACAAACGAGTTCTTGAATATTAATTTTTGATTATGAATTGAAAATAGGCAGTATGCTATGCGCAAGAATCGATCATTACATGCTATATGAAATAAATTATTCCTTGGAAATTTACAACTTAAGAGACAACTGATGAAGTCAAAAGAATTTGTAGCACTTAATGAAAAATTACATATAAACTCAAATTAATACAACATCCAAAAGAAGTTGAAAACTTGTACCTAATGAGCCCACGAAACTTCGAACCCAGCTGTCGAAATAAAAAAAACAAAACAAAAACATGCCATATCAGTTTATTCATTAGAAAATACGAATAAATGAAATATACTGAGTGAGTGGTTATAGGGAGGTAAGATAACATTCGCACTATATGTACAAAAAAAAAAAAAAAAAAGACATACATTTCTATATAAACTATTTACAATTAGACGATGGTACTTCGAGACATGCTTGTCGCTTCAACTATTGCGGGAAAAGCAGGACTCTAGAAGATCCCTGAGCTGCTCTCTCATCCGCTTCACTGGTATTAAAGCTAGTGGAGATTGATCGAGAGCGTTTTAATGGAATTTAGTAATAATCGAAAAAAAGTAAGAAAATATACTACATTGAAAAAAAAGAAAGGTAAATAAGATATAACAAGTTATATATCCTTACAACAGAGGGCCGGGATATCTGGCCTGCCTAAGCGTTTCGTTTAGGTAATCAAAGTTGAACAACTTCGAACTTAGTTACTAAGATGGGTGACCGCACTGTTTTTTTCTGGAAAAGCCACGCTGCCCGATACTCCTCTCTTCTCTGGGCATGTAAGGCCTGTTAAACTACTGGAGACAACTCACGCCATCCGGACATAGGACTGATGAACCTACCCCCGTACTTAAATCGGGAACCCTGCAAGTAATATACGTTTGTAAGGATACCATATCTCACAAACAAAGATATTTATGGTCTATAATGACAAAACAAAAAGTTTCATGATTATCCTTTTTCGAGTTAATTTTCTATTTTAAATTATTGCTGATGCATTGTCAGGGATGCCTGTCCTCCCAAGAACGATGGCGGATACCACCCTCACAAAAAAAGTAATTCCTCTCTCTTCTTAAAAAAAAAAATTAAAATTTATAGCATAGATATTTCTCATGCCCCATGGATTGAAATTTCTCCAGAATTGAAATCCTACTAAACTATATTTTTCTCAAAAAATGTGCCATGATCATAAATTTATAGCCCGATTAAAATGTTCTACTCTGAAAAATTTTGATGAGACAACTCTGCAACCTCTTTCTAGACACCTTTGCTGGTTGAGAGTTGTCTTAAAATCAAGGATTATATCTTGTTGTACGAATCCGGATTTCATATGGATGAGATATCTAAAATCCACATAGGAGTGAATGAAAAAAGAATTATCGAAGTAATTATGACTCTTGTATGTATCAGACTGTATTTGTATACATATTGTATGTATCTGTATACATTATTTTAAAAATTCCATAATAATGGTTTCAGGTCTTCAACTATGTTGGCTATGATAAAAATGGCGTGAAGTTGAAGATAAAAGTTTACAAAAAAAGATGGGTAATTATTGAAGAAGATTATTTAGGTCCCTGATTTGAAATTAAATTTAAATATTCGAAATGTGTAATTGATTCTTTAAATTATATAAGCGTATATATATTTAAAAAAATTTATATTATTTTTAGCTTACAATAATTCTCGGAATTACCTCCCCTGATCATAAATAGTTTATAAAGCTATATATGTGGTTTTTTTTGTACATATTGTGCGAATGTTATCTTACCTCTCTTTAACCAATGTCCATGTAACAGATTATAATATTAAACCACAAAAAAGGAAAAAAAAACTAAATTCCGTAAAGATCTCTTCTCGTGTAATGATCATCTTACAGTCAGATATTGTAAGCGGTAACGCAGGTAGCCAGAAGAGGCTGACTCAACCTCACATTGCCAGGAACTAAGTTTTCCATACTAATATCTTGGAAAACCACATCGCAGTATTATTAAGAAATAAAGGGTTGGGTCATCACTCCAAGTCGGTATGATATTTCTCCAATAGGCTGACGGACATTACTTAACCGAAGGGGAATAATAGACGGAAAAACAACGGCTGCGGGTTTTTTCCTAAGTTGGTAGTAAATTTGACTATCGTTGATTACCTTATTGGAAGGGTATCCACCTTGGCTACCTCAGCCACTGCACAATAATTTTCAAATAGATTTCTCGTTTGATTTTTTTGTTTTTAAAAATAATTTCTGATTGAGAAAATTTTCGGTTACATCTGTTGAGAGATCGAATGAATAAGAAGAATTATAAATATTGCAAAATGATCTCTGCTAACATCCTCCATCTTCCAACTCGAAGTGTCCTGACAAATTTTCCATATGTTTCAGTTTCCGATTCAATGCTGCATCTCTATCTGCACACGACCCAACTATCATGTACTTCTTTTCTTAATGGTGCATGAAGCCTCAACTCCAACAAATTTTGATTTGTCTAATTCCCCATTGAGCTTACTCCAAATCTGTATTACTCACTATTTAGAACAGCTTTTTGTTAAAGTTTAGTGTATAACAATTGCTTTGTTCACTTGTTCACTTCAATTTCTTAGATTCTTACACTGTAGGATATTTTTCGACAATCATTTAATGCGATATCGATAAATGTTGTAATAAATCCTTCAATAAAAAATATTGAAAAATGGTAGTAGAATAATAAAACGTTTGATCTGAAATAAAATTAATCTCCTTTAATTTGATGAATTTAAAAGCTGAGAATAAGAGCTGAAAATTAGTACAAACAGGTTGTTGTTAATAAACCGAATTTTTAAAAAATTGAATTGCTATTTTATTAATTTTTCTTTCGAATTTTTTATTACATGAAACGATAAGTAGATTATACAGTTTTAATCCAAATTTGTTCCTCACGTATACGGGTCAAACATAATGTTGACTTTTCATTAATAATTCATTCATTTACGATTACAGTATTAAATTTCTTTTAACTACCAAATGGCTATTCTAATATCTTGTTTAATATGGTTTTGATTCTTTTAGAAATATTTGCATAACTGCTAACATCTTTTTTTTTCTTCAATTCTGTATAGTACTTTTTTTTCAAATAAACCATTGTCTTACAATATCACAGATTTTCACAATAATCGAAGGTGTTAGATACTAATTTATTAAAAAAATATATGTATATTTGAAGTTAAAAAAAAAAGAAAATTATTTTGGGTCCGATTTCTTCCAATCCTGATGCTCCTTCTTTTGCCTTATAATTCTGACATCGGGTAACAAAATTAACAACAAGTAAGTATTAAAATGGTGAAATAGAAGAAGTGTGTATTGGTGTTATTCATAGGCGCAGATTTTCCATTCTGGTTAGGGGGGGGCGCGATGGACCTCCCCCCTCAAAAAGCAAAAAATAAGTCTCAGGAGTTTATACTATGCATAAAAATTATAAGTAATAATTACCATAGTAAATATAATTATTGTAAAACGTATAATATAATCCAAAAGTATATGTAGAATATAATTTGTGGGCGGGGTGGCCGAATGGGCTGACACGTGTGCACTGCACCGACGTTACCTGGCAACCTGATAAATGAATCAAAGATATAAAAATAGACACGAGTTCGAGTCTCGGTGCCGGGGGAGTCTTTTAAATCCCCGCCCACACCCCCTGGCTCGGGAAAATCCCGTATAGCCTTAACGGCGAGGATATATGTAGAATATAAGATAAAAATATAATCATTGAATATAATGTAAAATTGTAAAATTTTTAATATGAAATTTGTGTTAAAATACTTGCTTACCTCTATTCCTTAGCTTAGTCATCTTGTCGACTTTTCCTATTTTCTGAATTGATTTTAGTTTACATATTTTTTTCGTTCATAGATTAATTTTTATTATTTTTGATTTTGATTTAATTTGATTTTTTCTTAGAAATATTGGGAGAGGAGGGAGAAACCAAATTTTTGCCCCACTCTTTTTTTGTTGGGGAGAGCGATCGCCTCCCCCCCCCTCTTTTCCCTTCCAGGCGTTAGCGTCTATGGCGTTATAAAGCCTTTAAGTAAGATTTAAGACCTACCTTTCTTTTATTATGTATGACAGGTTTCCCGTCCGCTGCACTGTTTTTTTTATTATTATTCTATTTTCTGATTCTACAAACGTAAAACCACGAATTTGAGGGGTTAATTTTTTGTTTCTTGGTGGAATATCAAGATTGATTAATGAAATTAATAAACTAAAATATAGGGGTATGTGAGTTAATTTATACATTGAATTAAAAAACAGATATGTATTATAAAATCATGAATTGATCTAATTGCCCGAAATAGGATGATTTAAGGGACATATTAGGTATAGAGGTAAGAGGGGAAGGGTCGTAAATCGATTTGAATAAATATTTGCAGGAACATCACTCCATAACGTGGCAGCATTATGGGAAGCGCCTTGTGTAAGCAGGGGTAAATGCCAACCTGAATACATTCAAACGGTTTCCCAGTTAAGACACATCCCACTACCTCATATGTTACACATTGGAAAAATAAATAATGGAGTTGTAAAAATCAGAAATACATAATTTCGTAATATCTGTCATTACCAATTCCAAAAATATCCTATCGAGGACTTTATTAATTTACACAATTGAGTCCTAAACCGTGTTATTTATTTTATCGTTTTAACTTCAAATATTTTTGTGGAAATATCACAGAATTGTATAGAGGATTGTCTATTTTTTGTCTATAACTAAAATAATACATACTATAAAAATAAAACTATTTCAGGCGGAAGTGGCAAGGAACACCTAGTTTTTTTTTTTTTTTTTTTTTTTTTTTTTGTCTAATAATGTTAACTGTAAGTTTGATATTATGAAAAACAGAAACCTTAAGGGATTCATTAATTTAGTATGTTTTAAAATGATAGAAATTACACTAATAATATTAGTTATTCGATAGTAAAGAATCATAGCTTGCTTTTTTCTTTTTTTTAAATAGTCGCAATCACATTCAAAAGCATAAATTTTTGGAAATATATATTACACTGCATAAATAAATAATGCACCCATTATGAATTATTTAAACAAAATCTCTTTCAGCCCTTTAAAAATAAAGAATGGACATGTTTCATAATTATCTCTGCTGAACCGTTCATAACTAATAGAAAAGAACGTCTAGCTATCTGAATAATGATGAGGTACACAAGATCCCTTTTGGATAAGACGATGTGTTGCGTGCTATACCCGAGACTGAACCTTAATTGGACCTCCGCTTAATTGGATAAAGTTTTTATAAATGCACTTGGACCCATTGTCATTGGCGGAGAACCCATAGAGTCAATGGCCTTTGGAATGGAATGACAGCTGCAATTAACAGAGGCTCTTGACAGCTCGTGATTTAGGAGTACTCGAAGCATTAAGGTTCTATTGGGTCATCCTAACTAAATAAGTGAATACACTAATTAGTTTTACTTTACATAATATAAACAATTATTTTATATACTGCAATAATATATTGAAATCAAAATTATACGAATTGACTAGACAATAGTCTTCTATGAATTTAAATATTTGCAAGTTAGATAAATCTTGTTTGGCTACATTATGAATCAATAATGTAATTTTAAGATAAAGAAAAAAAAACTAAGTAAATATATGAACCTGTTCGCATAAATCAACATACGTATACCATTGTTCGTTGCAAATATATACAGAATAATTTAGAAGGTGAAAAAATAAATAGTCTATGAAAGAAGTTAAATAGAGGAAACAAATAGAGTTGCCAAATAAAATTCTAAAACAAGATAGGACCAATAATATTTGTTTTCCAAAGAGCATTACCGTAAGGAGAAATAAAAAAAAATATGAACAATAATCCTCGATGGTTTACTCCTCAGGCAGATCGAAAGCCTGAAAGCAAATGTTTATATTCATGATGTCAGCTAGGAATCATTATGAAATACGTGAATAAAGTTGATATGTTATTTATATAGGTTGGATAGAAGATAGAAAGAGGGTAAAACCCTAAGCAACATCTCAAATATCGGTGGTGATGTTGGGAAACATTTCTACCCAGAAGGGATAGCTTGGTACAAGTTGTGTCATAAAAGTTTTGAAGGGGACACATTTTTATGGGGTTTTGAATTTCAGAGGGCTCATTTTGATAGGGTTAGAACTTATAAAGGAACCATATTTTTAAGAAGTTAAATTTATAAGAACTTTCAAATCGGACAACAACGGGGAAATCATGAAAAAGACACAGCACGTGTGGTTGTAGATGACTTACTATTTTTATAATTCTAAATTCGCTTGCATTATTTTTAAGAAAAGGAGACCACTGAAATTTTTTAGGAGGTCAAAGATGAGGGATGGAACCAACCGCCTTGAGAGAGGGATGGACACTCCTGCTGAGAAAGGATTTCTACGGAGCTCTTTTATGGAGAAAAATATTATATTGTCTTAGAGACCGACAAAGTGTTAGATTTTTGAAAAATCAAGAAAAACAAAGGAGCAAGGATTATGATGTTTATCAGAGTCGATAGAGTGAAATAAAAAGAACAACTATTTGATTATAAATGATGAATAAGAGCATTTTGCTCAAGGAAGGGGGTGATTTAATAATTAATTTATATTTCCTGAGGTTTTGATAAAATTAATATAAGTCTGAATTTGGAAGAATTAAAATGAGAAGAAATTTTATTCGGTGGGGGAAGAAGTATATTTTTAGGCTGTGAGAAGAATGAATTTTCAAGAGAAAAAGTTGCAGATGTCTAGAAGAGCAGAAAGAGTGCTGGGAAAACAGATTTTAATCATTTTTACTTGAATTTCTTCTTTTTAGTCTTTTGTTATGGATTTGGGTACTCTAATTTACCAATTCATTAGTGAAAAGTGTAAAAAATAAAAGTTATTTGATCTAAATGGATTTTGACGTGTAGAAGAGGAAGTTGGTCTGAGGTTAGTTATGAATTATTTCACTGAACCCTTGATAAGGTGTTCAGTAGCGTAAATCAGTTTCATAAATTTGGTATTTAATATTATTTATATTTATATTAATATTTAATATTTAAATTGCACTTTTTAACTTTTCCTCTTTTAATATTAATTTTATTTTTTAAACCGTATTTTTTAATGATATTCCTGAAATCATTGACCTTTCATTTATTATATCCTTGTTAACTGTTAACTTATCTTTTTCTAATCTTTAATATTTAATTTTAATGGTTCTTGTAATTTTTAATATTTACACCGTACTCTTTAACTTCTCTTCTCTTAATATTAATTTTTATTATTTTAAAATGTATTTTTTCTTGAAATCATTAACCTTTATTTTTATTGTCTTTGTTAACTTATCTCCTATTAAATCTTTAACTTAAATTCAATTGTACTATCATATTCATCTGTTATTATTCTAAACTTTTTAATCTTTAAATTTTATTTGTTAGCTGTAGTTTTGTTATTTGTGCAGTAATTAATTTAATTGTAATATAGGGCGAAAATGATCCAGGTGGTTGAAGATCCCAAAACATTTATAAATAAATAAATCAATGTCTTTCATTTTTATCTATTGCTTTAAATGTGTTGAAAACCATTCACAGAAAAAGGGTATTTATAATGATTTTAATTGATCTCGTAATGTTATCTCAAGCATTAAGCCATGACAATTAAGGACTTGGCGGAATCCACGCAGCTGTGTCGTTGCGATCCGGAGAAGAGCCTATTTCACACCCTGCTTTCAACTGTCAGCTAATTATAATGAAATGTTTCCTTTTTGAGAAATCTCTTGAAAGCATTGTTGGTCGATGAATGACTTGCTTAATTATTCGAATCACAAACATTCCTATAATAACTAAAGCAAATAATTGTTATTATTTAAATAACAATTTAATAAGGTAAGGAATTGGTCATGAGTTAAGGACATTTTATATATTTCTCAAATGATGTGCGACTCAATTTGAAAAACTTCAGATGCTTTATATGCATATAAAACTATCGCATATTTATACATCTGGCGCTCCATAATTGAAGAAATCAAAATTGACCAAAGATGAACTTATTTTCCGAAGCCTATTTACTATTTACAAAAATATGGTTTTAAAGCTTAACTTCTCACTAAATTATTAGTGCTTTATACCCTATATTTAATAGATTTTCGAAACACTTAGTCTCTAATAAATTTTTGTGTGGCATGAAATAATTGACACGTCTTTTAAAGTAAAAGTTTAAATGTTTTCACATAGAATTAAACATAATTTTTATACCAATTATAAATACCTATATTATGACAGTGGTTTTCTATCAGAATATCCACACCCTGATAGGTACCTGCTGGATGAGTATTGAATAGTTATGTTTTTTTTATTGAATAGTTCAATTGAAAACGAACATAATAATACTAAAGCATATGTAGAATATAAGATAAACAATATAATTATCATTGAATATAAGGTAAAATTTTAATAAAGTAAAGTTCGTGGGAAAATACTTGCTTACCTGTAGGCCTTAGCTTAGCCATCTAGTCGACTTTTCCTATTTTCTTAAATAATTATAGTTTACATATTTTATTCATTCATGTAGATTAATTTTTATTATTTTTTATTTTGTTTTAATTTTTTTCTTCGAAATATTATGAGGTGGGGAGGAAACGAAATTTTCGCACCTCTCTATTTTTGTTGGAGAGAGTGATTGCTCCCCTCGTTCCCCCTAACAGAAATCTGCGCCTATGGTGTCATAAGCCTTTAAGTAAGATTTAAGACCTGCCTTTCTTTTATTATGTATGACAGGTATCCTGTCATATCCGTGGTACTAGGTATATGTGCACTGTTTTTTTGTTTTTTTTATAATTCTACAAACGTAAAACCACGAATTTTGAGGGGTTAACTTTTTTTTTCTTGGTTGGTTATAAAGATTGATTAATGAAATTAATAAACCAAATTATATAAGGGTATGTGAGTTAGTTTATTCATCGAATTAAAAAACAGATATGTTCTATAAAATCATGAATTAATCTAATTGTCCGAAATAGGATGATTTAAGGGACATATTATTTATAGAAGTAAGAGCCGAAGGGTCTTGAATCGATTTGAATAAATATTTGCAGGAACATTTGAAAGCATTGATGGTCGGGGAATAACTTGATTAATCATTTGAATCACAAACATTCCTATAATAATTAAAGCAATTGATTTTTCTCATTTATTTATGCTATAGAGTACTCATCCACAATTAATGCACACTTATTATTTAAACAACAATTTAATAAAGTAAGTAATTGGTCATGAGTTAATGGACATTTTATATATTTCTCAAATGTTGTGGGACTCAATGTGAAAAACATTAGATACTATATACATATTAAACTAGCGCATATGTTGACATTTGCGCTCCACAATTGAAAAAATCGAAATGGCCAAAGCTGAACATATTTTTAGAAGCCTATTTACTATTTCCAAAAATCTGGTTTTATGTCTAAGCTTCCCACTAAATCGTTAGCGCTTAGAGTTTATTCCTGTACCACTACAACCAATGAAGGGTCTTCGGTTTAATACTATTTAGGGGAAGCACTGTTTCTCGGTCTACGGTTGTGCAAGGAGGCGATTTGACCGAGATCACGCTCAACCGCCATGTTTCTCCCCTTAATTAATTATTTAAATTAAGGGTACCCACTTTATAGAGGCTGGGTGTGCCCAAGGAGGGTCTACATACCCAGGGTCGATCCACTGCCAATGAAACAGAATAAATAATGTTTCTGCCATGAGTCGGGATTCGGACATGGGACCTTTAGCATTGGAAACTCAATACTTAGACTTTATACCCTATATTTAATAGATTTTCGAAACACTTAGTCACTGATAAATTTTTTGTGTAGCATGAAATAATAGACATGTCTTTATTTATTTATTTATTGTTACATTCCGCATCTACCCGATCGGGTCATTAGCGGCTTTAGATGTAATCAAATTAGGTGTACAAATTTAATGTCTTTTATAAATTCGAACACTTTTTGTATCTTTTCTTCGTCATCTGAAAGTGCTTCATGTCTTTTAAAGTAAAAAATCAAAAAGTTTTCACACAGAATAAAACATAATCTTTATATCAATTATAAACACTTATATTGTTACAGTAGTTCTCTTTCAGAATATCCACACCCTGATACGTACCTACTGGATAAGTATTGAATAGTTATTTTTTTAAGTATTGAAAATCTAGCCATTTTTTGGAATTTGGGCGAGTTGTGAAATTTCTTGGTTTGAGCTTGTGGTTCATATATTTTTTTTAAACTTCACCAACTTTTTACTGACATTCTGCTCAATTAGAAAAAAAATATAATTATGTATAAACCTTGTTTTACTTCGAATTTTGTTCCTTTTTTGTTAACAAAAAAAGGTGTCTGCAAATATTGTTTTATAAAGCCAGCGATTTAAAAAACCTTCGATATTCTGCGAAAAATTGTTTTTCTTTCACTTTGAAATCTAACCTTTATACCAATTATTAAACACTTATATTATGACAGTGGTTCACTATCAGAATATCCACACCCTGATATGTACCTACTGGATAAGTATTGAATAGTTTTTTTTTTTATAGTTTTAAATATTTTAAATTATTTTTGTACGTATTAATGTCCGAACAATTTCTAGGTATGTATTAACATTTGCTTTAACTATGCATGCTCTCAAATTTAGTTCTAACGATTGTATTGAACAAATACAAAGAAAATAATTTTTAGTAGTTATGTGTTTCGACAAATACCTCAAACAAAAATTATAAAAAACAATTATATTAAATATAAAATCTTTGTATTTAATGTTTTAAAACCTTATTAATTTTGTCTGTCTAGATAAGAAATAACATTTATATTATTCTTTTAATATATAATTAAAAGAATAATATAATATAAATAATTATATTATTTATTATTTAATAATTATATTATTTATTTATTTAATGATATAATATGACAATTATATTTAATAATAATATAATATGACAATTATATTTACTATAATGTAATATAACCGCTGTTTGTTTTCGTTTCATTTTAAATAAATAAATAAACACAACGCCACTAAATGACCTAAAGATTAAAATTCAATAAAAGGCGGGGTCAATAGGTACTCGTATAAGAGAAAATAACTTATATTAATTTGTTGTAGTAATATTACTGTATGTACTATGAACAATAAAATATAACATTTTCAGCCACTAACCATTATTATTTTAAAATTAAATTATAATTTCATAAGGGTAAATTAAATCAGAGAGTATTTGGTTAAACTTTTATGACATTATCTGTCTTAGTTATTCTTAATCTAATCTTTAAAATAAAAGGAAAAAATATTTATTTATTGCATCGGATAATGTGAATAAGTATCGATGGTGTTTAAAATATAATTATCGATAGTGTATAAAATTCTATTGTACTAAAAATAAAAGAATTTTTTTATTATTCCGTAATTATCAACTGTAAAATGAATATATAATTATAATTATATATTTATTTATAAATGTGTCGTTTATCAATTATAATTAGAATTGATTAAACGGTTAATCTTTACACAATTTTTTTTAGGTTATTGCATATAAATATATTATAACGATTAAAACTAGTCATATTTATGTTATTATAAATAGGTATTATTATATTATAGATATCTAAAATTATACGTTTCAAGAGGTCATTATGAATTTCGAAGAGAATTTATAATTAAATTTAAAAATTCCCAGGGTTAAACAAAGATAATTGAATTTTCTATGTTTTTCGTGAAAGTTTTCTGGTTTTGACAGCATATTCGTGTTCCTTGGTCTTGAAAACATACTGGTACTAAATATCAAGTTTATCCATGAACACTTACAAGTTATAGACCCCTGTCCACGAAAACCCGCCTTTCATCCCACTCATCGGGTTAAAAAAAAGAGCCTCTTAAGTTTTGCATAAAGAGCTTAAATTAAAGGAATACTTTCCCCACTTATCACAAATAAATGTTTTAGTACTTTCAATTAAAATTAATGACCTGCCTTCTCAACATCTGTCTCCTTCTCTGTTCTGTATTCCGTTTCAAAAACTCTATTCTTTGAAAGAACTTCCAATATTTTTAACCTTTGAATCGGTTGGCACAGGTCCCACAAGTATGACTTATGAACTCGACATTACTATCAAACGGTTATACTAATAAAGCAAACAATAAATTTTCCTTTATTTCCTACTTAAACGGTGGCGAGCATGTGAAGAGTCCCAGTAGAGGGTGCTCTGTTTGTTTCAAAAGTTAAAAGTTTCAAAAGTTTGTTTAAACTTTGTTTCATAAATGAAATTAGTTAATTGTTACGAAAAATACGCTATTTATGTTACAGAAGTAAAATGAATCGTGGAAATTAACAGTATTAAAGAAATAGATTTATGAAAAATTTAATGTATTATTTGAAGAAAAAAAAAATCTGATATGGATAGTGTAGCAAATATTTCATGGTCATATAAACAATTCACACTTTTGTCATGTTGCTTGTCGATATAGAACTATACAGATCTTTTGCCGCGGTATGTGACCTTTTCTTAAAGAAACACAGCCTGGAGGTTGTCACCTAATCTTATCATCTATATAATATAATTAATTATTATTAATAATCATTATTATTATAAATTCATGTCACCAAGTACATTCCTGGTGGAGTTTAAGTTTTTAAAACAAGTTTGTGAATTTTAGCCTTATATCTATAGCCTGGTATTAGAAGGCACCATGTCCATTTTATTTATTAGACAATTTAGTATTAAGAAAAAAAAATGTTGGCTCCTTGAACGAACACAAAAATGTGACAGAATGTACTTTACCTCCGGAGTACAGATTTAGTAACTAAGGGACAAATTATAATAGCTCAAAGTTATGAAAAATTGTCTCCCCATAGCAAATACAAAATGGATATGGCGTTCTTTACCTTCGGGGTTGAGATATATCGGTAAAAAAACCAAGAGTGATTTCATAATTTCGGGCGGGGTGGCCGAATGGCCTAACGCGTTGTGCACAGCACCACCGCTGCCCGGCAACCTAATATATGACTAATGTGTTATAAAAATAGTCACGAGTTCGCGTTCCGGTGCCAAGGCGTTTTTTAAATCCCCGCCCACACCCCTGGCCTGAGAAAAATCCGTATAGCCTTAATGGCGAGAAAGGGGAGAACCCCCCCAAAAAAAACAGTTGCGACAAGAGCATTATTTTCTGACCTAACAAAGGAAAAAATTGATCAAATTTCGTAATGATTAAGGTTATGAAATGTCACTCAATGAATTTTTGCAGGAAATAGGCTATATAAATAGTAGTCTTGTATGAAATTACAAAATTTCTTTTTTAAACAATATCCTCCAATCATCTAAATGCACCATCCATCACCAGGAAACGAAGCACCTTTGAATCGAACGTTTATCATTCGAGCTTCCACCGAATTACCAAGTCATCACTTTGCCGCATTCAAAATAAAGGAACCCTCACTTCAATATAATGGTCATCTATCACAGTTTTTCACCTAAAGTTCTTGTTGAATTGTTATTTATTTCATGTTTCAAGAAAATCATATTTTCTTTACATTATTATTTATTGGAATTCTAAACTTTTATTATTAAGATTGCAAATAAAAGTGAATTGTTATTTTTAAAAGTGAAATCAAATTTCTAAATAGTATATAAGCAATAGCAAAATCATTTTAAATTTAAATTACATCAAAAAAGTAACGATTCATAGGACAGTATGATTTTACCTGAAGGTATTTATCTTATGTAAAGTTCCGTTGCAGACTTTCTACACTGAAGTCCATAAATGAAACTTACCTATAAAAAAGAAAAACAGAATTAAATAAATATAATAATAGAACTCAGCAATATATGAGTTATTGCAAAAAAAAATCATAATAAAGGTGATGTTAGTATCATTCAAGAAATAATATATAGGATGAAGAATATCTCTTCTACCAATAAAATCAATATTATGCAAGAATGTTTTGAAATGATAAACCAACTATAAGTCACATAAAATAATATGTAATAAATCTTAAAATCGATAACATTTTAAAAACTAGCCCTCCGATAATATAAATATGCTTCCTTAAATCTAAGAACTCTTGTTAAATCTAAGAATCTAAGAATTGTTAAAACAAAATCTATGCGCAATCTGAAAATGATTAGTATTTTCAAAAACTAATACTCCGCTGACGTTACAAGTTCATATGGAAAAATGCTAGAAGCAAAAATGGATTACATGAATTTTTAATTATTATTTATGACGACTATGTTATATTAATTAGAATAAATAGTTATTAGTTTTTTTGGATGCATCTTTGTAATGATAATTAGCGTTGAAGAAAAATGGTTGGGAGAAAAGTATACACGAGAATGGATACACGGCCAATCCATAATTATCGTAAAGGTCCGTGTACTAAAAGTGTTTTATGCTTTTTCCTAATAAAAGTCAATCATGAAAATCAATCTAGTACTCTACTTTTAACAAAGATACACAATTGTAATAGTTAGATATTCAAAAAGGATGTTATACGAGATAATTTCATAAAAATAGTCATGAGTTCGCGTCTCGGTGGCGGGGGAGTCTTTTAACTCTAGCATCAATCCCTCGCCCTAACCTTCTGGCCCATGAAAAAAAAAAAGGTACAGCCTAAAGAGCGAAGAAGGGGAGGAAAAAGCAAACTTCTATGGAAGTTGCTAAGCATGTGTGTTGCACCCATTTCATTTATTAGTATTTTTGGGTGTCTCTATAATTTGTCATAGAATCGTTTGTGATGGGCTCATATGTGTTGGCTAACAGTTGGCATGTATAGGTCAGTGTTTAAGGTTATGTTGCTATCGTACCAAGGTCCCTTTTTGATTGTCCTGAGTGCATGAAATATTTGAAGTTTGTTTAAGGAGTCTTTTTAGCTGTTCCAAATATCTGTATCATTTAAATCTAATTAGGTTTTAGGAAATAATCATAAGTGTTCTATTTCAGTCTAACTTTTGGTTTGGAGTGATTCGTGAGAATTGGTTTACATTGTTTATATTTTTCGTGATATGTTCCAATGTTAACCGTAATATATGTGTATGGAACCATATGTGTCTATGGTTACGTGTATTGGTGGGATATATGTTATAAGCATAAGTATCTAGCCTATGACATGCCAAAAAAGAATCGATACATCTCTATCGATTTACTTCGGAAGACTTTGTTGTTAAATAAACAAAAAAAAAAAAAAAGCAATACAAGTATTTTAGAAAACCATGATTACTTTATGCAGGCATCTAATTACGTAGGGACACATCGAGTGCCTCTCGAAGGCCATAGACTCTTCATTCTAAAAGATTTAGATAGTCTTCAGAACGCTTGAATCAAGACAAATTAGGAATTTCGCCATCGATCTTGTGATATTGAAAATTTTACTCAGAAGCAGCTTGTATATAACATCAAAACTGTATATATGTTAGATTCATCTTCCGTATGCCACTAACTTCGAATCGTTTACTTCTAATTAATTACAATAAAGAATTCTTTCTCCGGATTATAACCTCATCACTTAAAAGGGGCTTTAAAGGAGTATATGACATCTTATTTTTCGAAGAGTATTTTACTATCCAATTGAAACATTAAAGTTTTGCCTTATAGTAGAAACACTTGTGTGGGTCTGTGTTCATGCAGAAACAAAAAATGGTCCCGGAAAATTTATATAAAAGTGAAAATGAAGTTTGAAAAAGGAATATTGAAAACAAAATAAAATGAATATCTAAATTTTTCTGTCGTAAACCTACAACTTAGGCTTGCCATTATTACTTCCTCTTTTCTATTACCAGGTATAATATTCCAAGAGGTTGCTATCTCTCTAATTGATTTCAGTTTATTAACAATAATTATTCGAAGCAAATTTTCATTCCATTTATTAGTTTGTTTGTTTTTTTGTTTTTTTTTGTACAAATGACTTGAAGTTTGGCATAGGAATGGAAAGTCGAGGTGCTGGAAAGAGGTTCCAAGAATCGTTGGCAGTAGTGCAAGTAAGAACACTGTCCTCTAAACTTGCGTGGCCGGGGACCCACATAAAATTAGATTTTGAAATATTATATAGTGGAGAATTTATATTTGATATAATATATTTTTATAAGTGGAATTGTTATAAATGCTAGCGAGAGCCAAAGGAGAGTCAGAACGTATTAATAATTTATCCCGGTTACTGTTGAATGATATGAATTCCAAAGCTAGTTTTATGGCGAGAAGTACAGCGAAGTTTATCAAGAAAATATTTGGTAAGCAGTACCGAATCATTTCTGAGCCAATTGTTACTGAATAGCAGACATCTTAGTCAATCTTTGAACAATCAATAAATACCTGTTTAGTATTTCTGTAACTTTTTTTTCGATTCCATTAATATAATGTTAAATATGGTTGGGGTGGTTTTCAATAAATTAACTAAGTTGAAGTCGAGTTTTGATGTAGTTCGATGCCAAGGGGGAAGTGGGTGTGGATAAACAATACACATATTTTATAGGAAGAGTCAAGAGCTATCAGGTCATGTTATTTAAAAAGATGGGTGGGAGGTACAGGTGTGCTCTCCTCGATTCCTGGAGTGACCTATAGTTTGACCAAGGTTTGAAGGAAGTTATAGGGCCTTTGCAGTGATAGTGACCAACATGCAATTATTATATTTTCTTCTTCTTTAACAACATGCTCTCATTCAATATGTTTTTCTGTTCATTAGATCTCTGAGAAACTGTTTATCTATACAAACTCACTTGCTCTTACACCTCTTTCGGAACGTCTTTTAAATAGACAACACGGTAATGAAAAAACTTTTCGTACCCAAAATCACTACTGCAAGTAGATCAGGATCAAGATCTACTATTAGTTGGATCAATAATAGATCAGAGTCAATCGACCGAAATAAAAGGTACGACTTTTATTTAGTACGGACGATTTTTATCAGTCCAATTATCAGCTCATAGCACTCACTACCTCTTTCTATCTCTTATACAGAAGTCTAGTATACAATATCTTTCATCTTAAAAGAACGATTAGGTGAAATGTGTATACCACTAATTCCCCACTTTTTTTTAAGGGACTTCCCTATTCAATAAATAGCTACTGCATAAACAGAAATATATATAGATCCCAAATAGTGTATAAAATATAATTATGTATTATTATTCGGTTGCCGTATGGCAATATGCATTTATTTCTATGAACTAAACGAAAATGACCAACGGTCAACCGAAATCGCCGTGGTTGTGTTATAGTTGTCAAACATTGCATGACTGCAAATGTTTACGTGATAGATCAAATGTAAATGATGACTACTTGTATATAGCGTTAAATTCTCATTAAAGGTAACTCTCATCAAAGTTATTATTTAAATTCTATATGCACTGGCTAGTGATCCTAGCTATTTATTATATATAACGATATATAATTTATTATATATAACGATACATAATTATTGCGATCTCAATACCTCTTAGATCCTCGACTTTGTACTCCCTAACATTCCAAAATTAATTAAAATCTTCGATATAATCATAATAATAACTCTTATAAATTTTAATGGCCAATTACTCATTGCTGATCTTATATTTCATAATGTTTAGACTTTAGGGTTTACATAATTTCGTTTTTTATTTTCAATAATGAACAATTGTAATCATCCAAACAAATGATATATTTAACCTCAAATTTTGGGGTGTTACGTTTCACGATAGGTAGAATTCGAAAAACTAATACAAAATTGTTTGTCCGTCCGACGTCAGCGGCTTTTCTCCGAGACTACTGGATCGATTTTTTTCAACTTTGCAATCAAAGTCAGAGGCACCCGGCGATGATACTCCTTCCTCGGCATTACTATATGCCCTTTCCTTCCAAGATAATGACCGAAAAATCTGTGTTTCTGTAGACTGTAGCGCCTAAAGGAAAGTACCAATTTTAATGAAACTTGGCTATATTTTTCTCCTCGATGACATTTAAACTTATCTATATAACCTACTTCAACGAAAAGAAGCTCGAAAACAAGTTATACGGGGTAGTAAAATTACATTTCCTGATAACTCAAGAAGTATAGACTTTTTTGTCAAAAGTTGGTTATTTAAAAGTTGACGAATTTCAGGAATAATGTTAGGAATTCTTTTTATTTATTTTCCTTAACATTACATGGAAAGTAATGTTAACTTTGATGTTAAAATGTTTGGAAATAATAAACCATTGCGTAATAATTTGCAGCGCTTTTTAAATATAGTCATTGGTACTAAAAAACGCTCCAGTTTTTCCATATTTAAGTCTTTGAAAATATAGAACATTCACATAGCAACCACTGATCCAGTAATGCATTAACAGTATGAGCGATGAAATATCCGAGAGTTTCTCTAATTAACACATCTGCCTACACAAATGCAACGTTATTTCTATTAATCCATCAGAGTAACACGAAAATCAAAGTACAATGATATGTCAACCTGGACTTCGTTATATTCACAACTATTCCCGATATGCGATTTTACAATGAAATATAATCTATCAGATACGAATTTGTGTAACATTGAATTGTCAATATCAAGTATGAAAATGCATATCAGTTAATTATTGATGCGTAATCGAGTTAAAGTAGAAGTTCAATAGCCCCCTTGAATTCACAAATGTATTTAAGAAATTTAATTAAGATTGGTATTTTGATTTTTATTGTTACGTTGTTTGATTTTTGTTGTTAAAAATAATAATAATTACTTAGTATTGGATTAGAGCAATTGCGCGAGAAAATGGACGAGGGCGCATTGGAATGAATCATGAATTCCTTGAATATGCAGATGATTCAGCTGTCCTCAGAAGCAATCAAGAGGACGTTGTTATTCGCTAATAAGAATAAAAGTGCAAATCGGCCATATGATACTATTATATAATATGATTATGATGATGAAAACATATGATAATAGCCCAATTAGTAAACTAAAACCCAACTACGGGATCTGCGTAGAAGAGAAGCTGATGCCGAGCGAAGATAAATTAAAATACCTCTGCTCCACAATAATGTCAATGAATGACCAATTGTCGGATTCAGACCACCATATCACAAACACGGACAGAGCTTTCTCCTCTCTTTCAAAAGTAATGAAATCCCATGATATCTCAAATTAGGGAAGTAAAATGCTCTGGTAAAACCAGTTCTGATATAGTGTTGCGACATCTGGACAATACCCAACATCCTAGAAAGAAGTATTGAAGGGTTTGAGCCATCTTCCGCAAGATAAATTGTATGGACTAGGATCGGAGTACTAATATTTGGAGGAGAAGGACCACGAAAGAATTGCTTACAGAAACTGCACTTTCAATATAACATGATATGAAGGAATGAAGATAGAGATGGACGGCGCATGTAGCTCAGAACAATCCATCAATAAGTTATAACATGCAAGAGATCTCGAAGATGGACAAAACCAGATAAATATATAGAGACAACAAAACATTAAATTCTTGTACAAGATGCAGTTATAGAATATCTACTTCACTCTTTTTCAAAAGAGTCGACAAACGCCTTTATTAGTTCCATCCCGTTAGAAAGTAAAATTTATGTCATTTCATCGACATCAACTTAACCACCATATTGTGTATGATGGACTCACTGGGGAACTCGAAGCCAATCATAAATCTCTAATGAATTACTCATTACGCTTTTTCTTCGGGATCTCGAGGGGTATGCATATTACCCAGTATTACACCGAGTTGAAGTGGCTTTATCGGTCTTACTACCGTCAGTACTTTCTTGCTACCTCCTTATATCAGGCTATTAGAACACGGCGACCCTCCTATATTCTACAGAGTCTTCAATTTATAACCTCCGTTGAATCCCGTACATCCGACTACTATCCTCCTCCTCACCGAACTGCTACGTTGGACGAATCCATTGTAATTCAAGCAGTCTCCATCCTGATATTCGACTCACTAAATCAGTTTCCTCCTTCAAATATCACCTCTCTAAGCACCATTCTCAATCCGATTGATCATGAAATGTACTTAAAAGTCTAAGTTGTAAAATTCTTAAAGTATCCCAGATACTATTTTGTTTATGTTTTTTACCTTTCTCTGTTTATTTTATATTTATTAACGGTTTTTATATATCTTTATTATATGTATTTTTACTTTATTACTAATTATTTTGTAAATATTTAATTTTATTTTATGGATGCACCAAGATGTTAATTTATATTCTGTATTTATAATTTGTTCAAAAGGGACACTAGTCCCAGAATACCAAAATTATTTTTGGTTCGTTCATTCAATCATCATTAGCAATGCATACAATGGGCTCTGTATTGGTAAGTTGTTGACGGAAAGTTGAAATGTTTGTGTTGAAATGAAAGGTTTGTGTTGTTGATTTCAGAGCTGAAACCATGCGACCTGACTGACCTCATAGTAACAACAATCAGATTCAGTAAACCATTAGGGAGGATTTATTAACCGTCTATTAAGGCACGTATATAACACTCGCACATATTGTCGTAAAAGTAACTATTGTGAAAAATTAAGTCTTCATTCGTTTAACACAGTACTCCAAGGTCCGCTTTGTAGCAAAATATCGAACCTGAACGGCATTCGGAAGACCGGAATAAGTAACGTCATTTTTGTGACTGTCTAGCGTTGTTAGAAATGTACATGTCGTAGTAACGAATAGTCTTAATCGAAAGTTCATATTAGGCAAAGATTAACATACCTTATTTTATCTAGGTGCCGAATATATATTGACACCCTAGTCAATTACTTTATGGAATAACATTGCAACCAACCTACTCTAACTATAACCTGGAGAATCTTGAACAAAACATTTCCCAGGTCCAGTTACCCAAATTCATTTATAATAGCCCCTCTAGGGTCCAATTTCCCAGGGGTATGGAGAGAGGATATTCTGAGCTTTAGACTCGCTGGCAATCAGATCAGTAAAAGTTTACGAGCAATCCAGATATTGAACTTTCTATTATGTATTCTATTTAAATTAGCAAGTACCTAATTAGCAAATTCTAGACAAGTTTGGCTAAAATCATTTTAATTAAAAACATTTCGTTATTACTGGAGAAATGGTAGCAATGAGCAACATTGGAACAACTGATCGTACCAATTAAGCGGTAGTACCGGATGTGTTCAAAACCAGCCATTTAAAAGAAAAAAATTCAATGACGAGAGCTATAAAACATTTGATAGGTACTGATAATAGGGAAGGGTAAAGAAATAATATTAATATGGGTGCTTTCTCACTACGGAATCATCTTAAATGGACAAGCAGAAAAATCAAATTTGGAAGAAAGTAAGGAACAATCCCGGTAATAACAATCAAGTTATTCCCTGAAGAAAGCTTCTTAGAAAAAATAAATAATAAAGGAAAAAATATTCCTGAATATATTGGAACAACAAGAATTTAAATTAGATGAAATAAAAAGTCAAGTCAAAAAGCTTTCCAGGAAATGAGTAAATAAGAGGTAATAATAAGGAAATAAAGAAATAAGAGGACAGGAACTGTCCTCTGTCGATTAAGGGTTCGGTATTGAGATTACTGTATCTAAGGCACAATCAAACTCTTAAAAACCAAACAAGTGTTTAAGTTAAAAGAGTTGTCAATGATCCTGCAGGGCAGGGGTTAAAAATCAAAAGAAATAAAGCCATAAATTCAACAAAATATTTCTTATTTTAATAATGATGATTAAAACAGCTATAAATAATACAATATTTTTTAAAAACTTTATATCCAATCATTTTATAATAACAGCAACATGAATAAACCTATGGAACAAGAATTGTTATTATACTCCACCTATTATACCATATTAGTTTCGAACAAATATTTGCCTATCGATTAATAACTTTCAGGTATTAATAGATTTCGAATTAGGTTTACGAATATTAATTATTTAAACCAGGATATTCTGTCGTCTGTAGTAAACGTCCAATTACGTGGTCAAGGAAAATTGAAACGATGCCGTAAAAGCGAACATTTTTTAATTGCTAAAAATAGTGAAACAGTACAAAAGCTTTTTAATTGAAATGGTTGTCAATGAACCTGCAGGTTAGAGGCTACAAATAAAAATAAATGAAGGCATACATTTAAAAATTATTTCTCGTTTTAATAATGATGATTAAAACAGCTTTAAATAATAGAATATTTTCTAAAAATTTATATGCAATCGTTTTATAATAAGAGTAAAATAATTTAACGAACTTATACAACAAGAATTTATATTATATTCAACCTATTATACCATATTAGTTTCGATAAAATAATACTATTTTCGTTGAGCTTCCAGGTATTAATTGTTTTCAAATTAGGTTCATGAATATCAAGTATTTGAATCAAGATATTTTGTCGTCTGTAAGTATTTTTTGTTGGAATCTTGATCGACAGTAATTTATCGTGACGAGTATAAAAATATTTGTCAATTAGCCTAAAATAAAAAATACTTGCTTCTTCCATTTTTTTTTCTTGCAATTTAATTTGTTTATGGAAAAAAATTAGATGTTTTTTTCAAATATCAAAAATTAAAATAAATCATTCATATTAAGGAAGAAATACGTATTAAATTCATAATTAATACAAATATTAAAATTTGCGAAAAAATATTTTATTTTTTTTTTAATTCCATGAAAACAAATTACATATTTTTTTTTTGGAAAAATACTTTATGTTGTTTGAATTATCGAATCCAGAGAGACTTATATATCAGTTTTCCCATGTGGATCGTGCATATATTAAATAATATATAGCTGTTGATATGTACCTGAGTTCTCGCCCATCTGGCTACGTGCCTGGCCAAGAGAGGAATGTAGCGGTCCCTGCCTGTGTCTTGGAGCCTACTGCTGCCCTCCGTTGGCCCCGCGCATGGCTGAACTCTTCACTCCACAATCATAAGTTAAAGTTCATTCCATCCTCTATACAGCTACCTTCATCTGTTTAATCTGGATCAGGGCAATGTTAAATGCATGTCCCATGTCAAGAACATGTATTGTTAAGTCGCATCCTGCTGCATTCTATGGGGCCAGAGGATAAACTAGAATTTCAGCCAATAAAGTATTAACCATTTCTAACAAACGCCTGGTTCTACGGGTCAATCCTGACTAAACCTACGGTAGAAATTTATAATAAAAATATTTCATTTAAAAAAACAATCATTTTCTTTTATTTTATCGCTATTTCTAGTATAGCGCTTTACTGGTCAGAATTTTTGTTAGGAATTTTCAAAGCAGACTGTAAGTATAATAACGTTATTCTATGTTCATGATATGATTAAAAATCATTTTGATTAAACAAATTACTTCAGTGACTCATTAAGTGTTTTCTTTTTATAAATTTAAGGCGGGTATTACCCTCATCGATACAGCCTGTCAGGGATTAACCGACGAATTTTCAAAACTTATTTCTCTAAAGTACCTCTAATTTAGTATATTTTAAATAATTAACCACTTCACACTATATCATGGAATAAAAAATGGTTAAATATGAATAAATACCTATTATGAAAGAATTTTTAGTAACGAAAGAATTCCTAAAAAATAAAAATACGCAGTGCCGACTGGCAAGCGTCCGAGAGGTAGGCCGATGCGAAGGTGGGAAGATTGCGTTAAGGCTGATCTGGTAGGGTTGGGTTTAGACGAAGACATTATTTTGAAGAATACAGACATCGATTGGTGGAATCGTTATCGAACCTTCGGGTTCGCTAAGCCTTATTATTATTATATGAAAGAATTTGCTAATTAAGTAAAGAAGAAATAAGAGATTGTAATAAAAAAACGGAAAAACTCCTGCGCGCACCAAGCTAAGTCGGAAAGTTAGAATAGGCTTCCATAGTTATCCTGTGCTTAGTAATATAATAATATAATACGAGTTCAGATAATATTATATACTTATGTATGCGCTATTCATAGCTTCTACTATTGGTATTATTTAATATTTAATTTCATATATTACAACATTTTTTTTTTGTCTTCATATTTTCATTCACACCTGTCATGAGCTTGACAATAAGCAGATGTGCGGTAACTAATAAGAAAAATTGACGTTTAAGGCATGGGGAAAAAAAAATAGTAGTCAGCAGCACTTCTTCCTGGTCTTGATTTATTTCCTTAATTCCGAAAAGGAGATCTCTCATCCAGCTCCTCTTTAGTCATCTCCTGATAGGCATGTCAGTTGTGGCTATGTCGCTAATAAGTCCGTTGTGATGTCTGTGGAGTTTAAGATGAAATCTGGAGTAGAGATCACGTATGTGTTGTTCGATAGTTGGTTGTCGTAAGTCTTTTTGTTAATTTTTGTAGTTGGCGTACCAAGGAGCTCCAGTTATAAGTCCTAAAATTTTGGATTGAAACGTCTGTAGTTTTTGTAAGTGCGTCTTTTTTGCAGAACCGTAAATGTTTGAGGCGTATGTCCATATGGGTTTGAATAGGCAAGTGTATGTAATGTATCATGTTTTTGTCTGAATTTACATTTTACAACAATTTAAAAATTAAATTTTGTTTATATTTACGGTCTGGGCATTAAAAGGCAAATCGAAAAACGGTCCTCATGAGCTCTATAAATTTAGATCATCTTCCAAGTTGAACACCGTGAACAAGGTGGTAACTCACAGCACTAAACAATTTATATGCGTAAAGGAGAATTTATTAACTTCTTCATAGTGTTTAGAAGGTTTGGAAGACCATTTCGCGATTTGCGTTTTCATGCCTAGAGACCGCAGATGTAACACTGAGTAAACATATAAAAATAACTGCAATAAAATATATATAAATATAGCGGCCTTATTTATCAGTGAACCACTTGTTGGACTAAGAATATTTCATGGCTATTATTTATATATTATAATCAAATAAATAATTAAGAAAAAGTCATAAAATAGTATACAGTCGTAAAATTAATGGTTTGTGGCAAAAAAAGGAATTGATATAAGACATTAAACAGATGTGAAAAACATAATTTGTAAATGGTTGACTTTCGTGGATAATGAAGAGAAGAATAGTTGGGGTGGTCAGTCAAAAAAGAAGGCAAAAATAAATGATAATATTTATTTTTACATATGCCGATGTTTCGACCTGAAGTTCAGGCCATCATCAGGGCTAAGAAAAGAACCAGATAACAAAGTATGAGAAATATAAAAATTACAGTAAAATGAAGTTGTTAGAATAATGACAATAGTAAGAACAAGAGACAAATAATAATAACAGGTACAAAGTGTGGAATAATGAAGTAAACATAGTCAAAAAAGGTGACATAAGTATTGTAAAGGGAATCTTAGAATAAAATGTAAAACAGAAAAATATGTTATATAAGTTATAAAGTTATATAAGAAATGGAAATAAATAGTAAAATTAAGATATAGTGAATAGAATATTTAGATAGAAAATTGAGATGTTGTAAAGTCTATCAATATGTACAGACAAACTATGAAATAATAAAGAGTTAAAACATGTGAAAAACATACGTATGTAATTAATCGTTAAAAAAGTTGGTCTGTAATTTTTACATTCCTATTCCTTTGTCTTGAAATTTATATGTTTGCTAAAAGAAGGATGGTAAGGTAAATATGTGTGATGCGCTCACCGAACAAGATTTTTCCATCTCTGTTGCGTCAAGTTCCTTTGAACGAAGTTAATTGAATATTAGCATCACTAGTATAAAACTTGTCAGAAAATAACGATTTTGAACAGCGCAGGGGCAATCTTTTTTTTATATTCCAAGCTAATATAAAAAATAAATAATTAAAATCATTGTTATTATTCAACATTTCAAATTTTTTACTGCAATTGACACCACCGTTTTATAAAGTGATCTGATATTTTTTTTTTTTTGGATGAAAGAGCTTATTATTTGAGCATTAAAAATAGTCGTTCCACATTTATTATTACGTTGGATTTCAAGATGTGTTCTCGATTCTTTATTTTCATAATTCTAGTTTTTCGTTGTTTTTTTTCTTTTGTATTACTATTACAATTATAACTGATTTTAATTGCTCTTTAGGAGGACTGAAGCTGCGCCAGCAATGTACTGGGCATGGGATGAAATTGGATCTGACGAAGATAGGCCATTATATTAAATGCTTGTCAAATTAATTATTTAAGTGTTACGTGATTATAGCGCTCATACTCAAATAAAGTAAAATATTTAATCTTACATTATTATAAGGCTCATATTCAAATAAAAGAATTATTTATTATGTTTATAAATAATTAATTATTTTTTACCCAGGAATGAATGTGTTAAGAGATTTAGTTTAGTTTATTTGTTGATTTATTTTTTATTTCACTTATGTATGTTATTCTATTTTTATATATATATTTTTGTGTACACATTTATTTGTATTTAGCCTCATTTAACCTTGATATTTTTTGCCCTCAATGTGTCAAACTATTAAAATTCAATATAAAAATAATTATTTATTTATTACTTAATTATAGCGTTCATATTCTGAATTAATTGGGCTGTTGTGAAGATGAAAAGCATCATGAGGGGTGAAGCCAACTTTTGATCCCTTCCTTGTCGACATAACAGGAGAAAATGCCGTGCTAGCTGTCTCCCATCAATTCTAAATTGCATCACCCCGTGGGACATGGGGTTATTAAAAAGACTCGTTAAAAATGGTTGTGAAAACTATAATATTGAGAATAGCAGGAACTAGGTCAATTGGAAGAAAAAAAACAGATATATATTCTAATTCATACACTATACTAGGGTATGAGGTGCTGGATGATGCATGAAGTAGACAAATTATATATTTAATAAGTAAAAAATAATGCATATAATTAATTTATAATAAATGTAATATTTACACTTAAAAATTACTGCATTCTGACTATTTATCAGCCATGAAATGTAGGACAGTCGACTAACTTTCTTCAATAATACTGATAATTGTAATATCTAATTTATTTATAATATATTATTGTATTTATTTTTTTAACTAAAGAGATAGCTAATAAGCTATAGAGATCATTCATTAACCTAGAGCATTTATTGAGAGAGGATCTCTCATATATAACAAAATATATTAATCGTAATTACCCAATATTGCAAATATTCTACTCTTGCAGTCAAAAAACACTAAAAATATCAGGTTATTAGATTAAGTGTAAAAGCAAAATACTAAATTATTCGTCAAATTTAATCAGAATCTGTCTTCTGGATCATTGCAGTTTTCTGCAGTTTTCTAGATTTTGAAAATATATAAGTTTCCAGCCACATATTTACAGTTGCCGATGCTGGAGTGAAGAAAATGCAAAGATCTGATGTAACTAAATAGTGATCTATAATGTTTTCTTACTTCAAAACTTAGAACATTTTTTAAGTAGAATTATTATAATAAATGAACGGTCGGACTCTGTCGAATATAATTCATAGATAATTGTTAGCTAAAACAGTTAATGAACAAATTTAAATATACTTTTTTTAAATAATATAATGTCACTGCTTTACTCCTTACGAAACAGGCCTAACCAATTCCTTGAAGTTCGCTATTGCTACCTACCTACTAGTAAATAGTTCAAGAACCTTTCTAATTTAACCGTCTTCTACAAACCTTCGGGTTAAATCCAACCCGCTTAAATGTTGAATGCACATATCCTAGACTTATATCTTCAGTAAGATCATTGGTGTCTAGTTACCCATTTAGTAAGCACTGATAAACGATTTGCCAGCTAACATCAAATAAGCTCCATATTTGGTTGATTCACTTCTCAAGTTCACTCGACCGCTACGTGGGTCGGATGTTCCTAACTTAGATACTGTTTCAGGCTTCCATTTTCTACAATAACGGCGCTAAGCAGTTCGAAAGTTGTTTTCGCCTCAATAGATGAAATGTGAGAGGAATTTAGACGGTGAAGATGTATTTTAAATAGATTAGATCAATAATTTCATTGTTTCATCTCTTTACGACGGCAGAACTTTCTACTTCATTCAAGAGGTACTCTGTATTTGCATATAATTGACAAAGAAGAAGGAAGATGACCCACCATTACCTGCAAAATACACCTTACTGGTTCGTTGAAAGAATGCAATAGAAACCTAACTCTCGATAATTAGTTTACGTTTTTAGAGGCAACTGATGAATTCCAAAGAAGACTGGGAACTTCAAGAAAAAACAAACCTGAGATTCCACAATCACTGATATTTATAGCTCTCTCCCAAGACTCTTTGGCCAAGAGAAATAAATATGTCCATTTGCTCTCTTCAATGTACTTTACGAATGATGGAAATATAAACTATCTGAAAACCGGAAATCAAAGAATTTTACGAAAAATCACAAAATTAACCCCTGAGATTTGGCATTCTCAGCATTGCAACAGTAAATGCTTCTATACTATTAAAAATTCCATTTATATATTTTTTACTTTATGTGAATTATTTTTTTGTTTGAATGAATAATTTTTTAGCAAATATGTCATGAATAGATTAAGAGACACATAATAAGAGACAGATACAAAAGACTTTTCTTTCACATGCATTAGGCCTATAAATATTCTGTAATATCATATGATTAAAGTTGAATAAACTAAACTAAGCATTAATACTGTGTACGTTTTTTTCTTGTTCGAAAATTGCAATTATAGTATATAGGGTAATTTGCGAATGCGCCCTATGATCTGTATCCTGTAGAAGAATCAATTGAAAATGTCCCATCTGTGGTATTACTGTTTCAGAGATCTGACAATAACTCAGTTGGAGAAATATGAGGAGTAAAGTTCGTAAGAGCTACCAGCCTGCCCTGACAAACTTTTTGAGTATAAGAATTAGCTTTGTAAGATGAGGCTTTTAATTTTATTTTCTAGACGCTATTAATCATTTATCACCTACATTAGCAATAGATTCGGGAAACGGACATTGAGCAACATTGTTCCTTATCTGTTCAACCGAATACCTGAATATCTGTTAAGTGAACCTACCAGTTAAAGGGAACTACGAGTAAAAACATAAATCATTAATTGGATGCTTTCTCATTTTACTCAAGTTTCAATTACCTCTGATCCAGGATCAAATAACTGTGATTTTTATATTTCCTTACCTTATTATATATATTTTTTTTTTTTTACAGATTTATTAGTCTATAACTATATTTTAAAATTAGTTAAGATCATAACTAATAGTAATACTTTAGTTTCGTCTCTTCCATATTAATACTTGCTTATTTATTATTATAGTATTCAATTTCACTACATTTTACTAGACGCCATTAATTAATTATTAGTTAATTTTATTTTTATATCACTTTATTATTTGAATTAATTATTATTATATTTTATTATTAGACTTTATTCTTATATACTTTGTGTCTAATCGTACGCTATTGTACTACTAGTCACTTCAATTATCTATATATGACTTATGCTTGCCAAATAAACAGTGTTTGTCATGAACCTCTATCCTTCTAGCCACGGTATTATTCTTATTGTTGTTCATACACTACTACACTATTTGTTATGTTATATATTATACCTCTATGTAATCTTAATTATCTCATATTTTATATTATATTATATAATCTTATCGATTTCACATTGTTCTTCATTTAATATTTAATACATATTATATTATATTACCATTTTTTTATATTGTATTATATCATTATACGATAATATATCATTTTATATTATAATATACCATATTATATAATTAAACAACATCATATATTGCAATTGTAAGAAAAAAAACGTAACCTCGTAGAATTTATTTACTTATTATTAATGAAGCCTCACTTTACCCCCCCAAAAGTGGGGGGGACAAGTCTGGTCCAGAGTTCCCATGGCCGATCATAAATAGTGTAAATAGGTCTAATATGTTTACCTTTATTACGGGTTTTTAAGGACATTTTAATTCTATATTATTTAAATTTTATTATTACTATTATTTTTATTTTCTTCCCTCATTATGATATTTTATTTTGTTTTTATTTCGCTGAATATTATTTCGAAATTACCTTATTTATTTTTTGATTCTGTAAAATGGTGTGTATATGCTCTCTGAACTCTAATATAAGTGTCCTTTATTGAGACGGATTGTAATATTTATCAATAAACAAGATGTGTAAAAAAAAACTTATTATTAATGACATCGACTGATAGATATTGTCATCTCTTCGGACCAAATTTTAATTATATTATAGCTAGACAAATTAAAATATCTGTCCTTCACGAAAAATTACCGGGGGCTAAAAATAATTCAGCGAATAACAAACAAACCTTTTTTTATTTTTTTTTTTAAGTATGGAAATTCCAAAAAATCTCTATAAATCTCGAATTCAGCGTGCACAATGCTATGGAAGACTCTTATGGACACTCACCAGCACCCTAGAAAGAAGTACTGAAAGATCTGAAAGGAAAATATTATGCACAATAACCGGAGCGATCTGGATCTCAGAGAACCCACTCACGAAGGACAAGAATCAACAAAGAATTGATAGCGGAAACTAGCCAATCAATATCTTATGATATGAAGGCAAAGAGGTTAAGACGGCTTTTAATTTGTCTAGTTTAGCGAACGATTCATACTCCTTTTTATATATTACCTTCTTTATTGTTAATGTGATTACATTCTTTGAAGGCTATTGATCATCGAACTTGAAATTGGAATGTGGCAGCCTTTTACTATTTCACAATAAAAATTATTAAAAAAAAGTCATGAAATTTTATTTTTCTTAAAGTTATATCATGTAGAATCCTTACTGCAATTTACTACAACTGATATAGTATTGTCACTAAAACTGTTTTCAGAATAAAAATAAAATTTATTTGAATGAATATAATCGTAAAAAAAAAATCAGTTTATTGTGATTCTTATCTTGACAATTAACTATTGATAATCAGTCCTGTTTTCAATTCGTGCAGTGAATGAACGATGTAGAGAAATAATTTAAAGACAATGGAATCAACATTATAAGATTTTTTTTAAAACAAAAAACATCTTTACATTTCTATATATAATGACGTGAATATTTCCCATCTAATCTTTTTTGATACATTTTCTTTCTGTAACGTAGCTTAAGGGATTTATCTGCTTAGGAGCCAACAAAAGACGCAATCCTATAGACCCTCTTTCGGCAATCCTATTCAGAACTCTTGGGATGGCAAGTTCATCCCCTTCCGATGTAATTTTGAAAGATATAAGAGGGAAGTATAGATATCATTTAAGAATTAAGCCACCAGTTCTCTGGATGATGAAATATTTCACTTTTTGGACAGTTTCCTCATTTTTGTGTGAAATTAATCACGTCAAAGAAACAAAGCGGAAAACAATGCCCTGATGAAAACTGATTTAATTTATTTTGTTTGTAAAATTAATAACTCAAATTAGTGAGCTCAATATTGATTCGGTTTGCTGATCAAAGTGATGAATTCCATACCATGACCCCCTTGTTGTTGGTTTAAAGAATTTATTGCTGATATGTCCACCACCTAGCAGTTGAAGAGCGGATAATCTTAGTAGTTGAGAAGTTATTCTAATGAGACAGAGAAAGAATTGATTAATTATGGATTAAGGATTAATAAATTAAGAATTATTTCTGTGGATGTAATCCAGACAAATTCAATATCACCACTTATGTTAGTGAAACAAGTCTGTATTTTCTTAATTTAAATTAGCTAAAATTTAAACTGTTAGTGTCTTCTCATCGGACATACGTCCAAATGTTATTATGATACAAATATACCTTTTTTTATGATACTCAAAAATTAAGAACAATTTTATCGTCAATATATTTAACTAAAACAATTATTACAATTTCTTTCTTTTTTTTTGTTCTTTTTTCCTATGTTTTGTTCTCATTGATATCATATTTGGTGAATACGTTGTGAAGTGACATTTATTGAATATCAGAAAAAAAAATTAAAAAAAAAAATATATCTATATATATATACATTTGGCTTTGGTAATAATAGGCCTTAGTACAGAACCCTTTTTATCAAATTATTAACATCCGGCTGAAACTTCCTAAATAGCTTCATCTCATCGCAACCTACAAATATTTTGTTTATGAAAATTCTCGGAATAGGGGCGTTATCAATCTGGAGGTTCGTAAACTTTGTCAATTTAATTTGATACTAAAAACTCGTAAATATCCATTTGCTTTCCACTTGGTTCGTAAGATCGTAATTGTAATCTGATTACAAAATCGATAAAAAAAAGGTGGTCTACAAAAATATAGGGCCGTTTGACCTATATATCCTCGTTATTTTGAAAATTTGAGGGTGTAGGTCACGACAAACGGTTCAATATTTTATAAGGCCACATTTTTTCCCAACTTTGTGTGGAATTTATCCTACGATTCAAGTAGAAAGCAAACGGGTATTTACGAGTTTTTAGTCCCTAATTAAATAAATAAAGTTTGCCGACCTACAGATTGAAAACACCCCAATTCTGAAAATTTCCGTAAGTAAAATATTTGTAAATTACGATGAGATGAAGCTATTTACGAAGTTTCAGCAGGATGCTAATAATTTGATAAAAATTGGTCTTTAATAGGAACTATAAAGTTAAGATATTTCAGATTGCAGGAGGATTATATTATTATCAAATTACTCTGATTTACATAGAGCCTGAATTATTGACAGTAAAATTAGGCGTTCACAACAAATTTCTTGTCAAAAGGTTGCGTTTCTTTATGAAATATTGTAGACAATCTACACCTGCTCGAAAATGTTTGCGTTAAAATTGAAATGAATCCTTCGGAAAATATGTTGAAAAATTCACCATATTTTTTTTTTAAGTGCTAAGTGCCGTTAGTCCTTATTAATAGCCCTTCTTATAACAACATAAAATTTCATTCCTCAACACGAAATTGAATAAATTTATTTGTGAAGTTTATTGAGAGATCCACAATAAACAATTTCGTATAATAATTGTGCCATTTATAATAAAATAATTTTCCTATATGTTTTATTTTATAATCATTAACATTTAAAAATATCTCACTTAAAAATTATCATTTAACAATATTTGATTTTCAATGGTGCTAAATACTGGTGTAATGGGATCAAGACTAATAATTTTTTTTTTAAATTATAATATTTATTTTTATAAATTTTAAAAACATTGTCTAAACACCAGTAATAAAACCCAAGATCTTTTCAAACTCTTGGTCAATATATACTAATATTCTTATTAAACGTCCCTCTGTTGATATAAAACTTCAAAAACAAGTATAAAGTGAATGTTTTGACTCATCCCTCAAACACTTAATTAACATTTTAAACAATACAACTTTAAAGGTACATAGAACACAACACAATCACATGGAACACAATCCTGCGATAATTGCTTATATTACCGTAGTAAATTCAGATTGAAACTCTAAACTAATTTTATTTTAGAATAGTTGTACAAATAAAATGGTATTGAATTTCATATTTTTTGCAATATTATTACTTTTTTTTTCTTCAACAGAGGCGTTTTATATAATGGCGTCTCCAAACTTAGTTGAGAGTTTGGGAAGGAGAGTATATAGTGGGTCCATTAGGAAAGAAGTATGGAAGGATACGGGAGATGAATACGAAATATTGTATATTGGCTTTTAGTTGAGGAGAGAAAATCTTTTTTTGAACTAAATAGTAATTTCTATAAACTATTTCTTTTTGTCTTAAGACGATTATAAATATAATTATATAACAATTTACAATAACTAGAAATCTATACAATATAATTTGGTAGTAAACTATTATAAAACAAAATCATTAAAATACGTATTCCATTCAGTTTATATCTATTCCAAATAAAAACATTAAATTAAAAAAAAAATTTTTAAAAGCGTCTGAATTAATAGTTAAAATTTTCGATTTAATAGTTAATGTTTTGGGTACCCTCACACATTGGCATAATCGGCAATGAACGAGCCGATGAAGGAGCAAAGGAAGCCGCCAGAAGCACAGATTCACCAGTTTTAGAATCGATGTTTCTCAACGAATGGAGAAGAGAAATTTCAAAGAAAGTGAACGACAGTTGGAATGCACAGTGGAGATTACTGCCGCACAATCACCTTCATCTAACCAAAGACGACAATCGAGCTTGGTATCCTCCAAAACACCTGACATCAAAAGAGTGCTCTATAATAAGCAGGCTCAGAATTGGACATACCAAACTGACCCATCTCCACCTACTTCTTGGCTTACATCGACCAACATGTGAGGCATGTGAAAATGCTAATCTGACAGTTGAACACATATTCCAGTGCAAAAAGTTCCGGAAACAGCAAATCGAACTCCAAATTGAAGACAAGGCACCGTACAAGGAAAACACTGGTATTGAAAAAACGCTGAAGTACATCCGAAAAATAAAATTGATAAGTTATATTTAAGAAGAACGATCGTCGCTAATGACTTTGGCAGTCGATGCGACGTTAAATAAAAGCAAATAAAAAAAAAAAAATTTCGATTTTATATAACAGTGTACTAAATGTTGCATAAAAAGGACACAAAGACGAAATATATTCAAAAAAGGAAAAGAAATTAATTTTTTTAGATCCATTATTCGCTGAAAAACCAATTACTTTTCTAATTCTAAAGGTTAGATTCTAATTCTAAAGATTAGAAGATCTAACCTGATTTTCGAATACATATGTATCTAGACCTACTTTCCCTAAATACTGTTATCCAATAATTTCAAGTAATATTTTCTAATGATTTTTGGTTATCTGATGCCGTTTTAAATTTTTAAAATTTCACTTCAAATACGGATTCTATAACGTCAAAAATATTCTACAAATAATTTTCTTTCGTTACGATGTTTAGGAGTAATCCATTAGCTCATGAATTAGACATTTTGAATTTTCGAAGACAATCTTCCATGGATGAAAGTGAAATTATTTTTTTATAAATAAATATTTTTTAAGCAGAAATGAGAAAGGAAGCTGGATAGTGTTAAAATAAACTAGTGGACAGGATTTACGACAAAGGGTGAAGGTTATGTGTTTACATTCAGATTCGTTTATCTTAATGCGCCATTTCTTACACCAGTATTCAATCAGGGAGAGGTGTATTTGTAGGTGTAAAGACGCTGTTTTAGGATCTGGGTTGGTTGAAAGGATAGCGGTATCATCTGCGAATGTGGCCAGGAGGCTATCAGGATGGGCAGGAATATCTGCGGTGAAAAGAATGTAAAGGATTGGACCCAAGACGCTGCCCTGCGGAACTCCCGCCTCAATTAAGTGACAGTCAGAGAATTAATTAACAAAATTTCATGCTGACTTATAATTACACATATCCAACTTTATTTTCGTAATTTTTGTTGTTTGAATATAAGCTCGATAATATTTTAGTTCTTGCACGACTCCTGTTTTTTTTCTTATATAATTTTTCTAGTGTTAAATAATGTCTGATATTTGTTTTCGGTTTATATACTCATAGGTTCCGGTATATTCTTAGAGCTCTCAAATTATTTTTATAAAAAAAAAAAAAAAAAATCAAGGGAATACATCTCGATTGTCTTGAATAAAAGAATTATAGTACTATGCATTATTTTCATTTTTTATGAATACGAGTCTAGTTTCAACGGTTTAAATGATTGGTTATTTTCTTCTTCCATCTCCTCTCAGCAATGCAACGTCTAGGTATAATTTGCGGAATACACCTTCCACTTAATCTCTGGGTTCTTCGGTCTTATTCATTATTGGAGGTTGAAATAATTATTCCAAAACAATTCCTCCCATCCGTAAATGAATGCTTCGTAGTACGAGTGGTTATCCTTACTTTCTAGCTGAGGGAATTCGCCCATCATGATGATGTAGAATCCGATTTCCCTCAGTAGTTTGGTCTCTGAAATTATTAGGGAAAATTATTGGTTAACAAACAACCTAAAGTTTTCAAGTAATGAAACATCCATGATTTCAATATTAACTGTAAAGTAGCAAAAGATTTGAAACCCATTACTTATTTTATACAAAAAAAATGTGGGATCGGTTCCTCACCTGTGTGAATGGAAATATTGGATCATGGGAGGAGGAAATCGCCTTTATGTAAAAAAAAGTGATCGTGAACGGCCAACAAGAGCTCCAACGTCAATATTGGCCAGTACTTTCATCAAAACATCAACATTCAGAAATACTCCGATCCGCACCAATGGCCAACGATATTGAAGTAACGATTTGTCAATAGAGTGAAAAAGATGAATAAAATGGTGACATAATGTTGCTTTTTTTGAAAATTTCATAAAACATTCAAATCTGTGATTTTAAATTAAATTTTTAATATTCCAGTGAAAACCATTCTTAAATGCGACCCGGTAGAAAGAAGAGTATTGAGTAAAGTACGGTTACGAATACATGTAACAACCGGAACGCAACTTACAACATAGTATCTATACATTTGACAATTGAATTTAAGTTTAATGTTAGTTATTGAACTTTATCTCCATCCTTCGGTTTGATAATTTATTAAGATTTTGTGCATGGTCAGTTATTTTTTTTTTGCTTTTTTTATTGTTCAGATATTAGGTCTATTTAATACGAGCTGATAGTTTAAGCTAGTTATTGCCTTTAAGACTCATACAGGTTACCATCTTACCGTCTTTAAAACCCAGAGAAATAAAAAAAAAAAAAGCAATTGCAATTGAATCATTTACTTACAAAGTGAACTTTAAGGGATTCTTATAAAAACAGGAATAGTTACTGATTATGAAATAAAGACAAAATATTAATCTGATGGTACAGTTATTTTCTTTTTCCAAACTGAACGAAAAAAAAGGTGAGAAAATAATTTTATTTCCAAAAAATCTGATGAAACTTGCATTGCTTAAGTATTTTTAATCGAGTTTTGAAAAATGTTTCAACCATTTCATTCAAATGAAAATTAAAAATAAAATAATTTTATTTGACTGTTATTGTCAAAAAAAAAGCTTTCTTAATTAATATTGAAATTATCTGTGATTATTTCACTATATATTTTTAAAAAATATTTGATGTTTAATTGGAATTAAATATATATATATATATATATATATATATATATATATATATATATATATATATATATATATATATCAAATTTTTTGTAAGAAATTCACCACGGTTTTTTTATTGTAAATTTTATTGTAAAATAGTTTTAGAATAAATGATACTAGAGAACAAATATTTAAAAGCGCTGAAACGTTGATGTAAAATAAATAAATAAAGTGGTACTATTTGGATCTAGTAAGTGTTGTTATAATACATAAACAGCTTCTTTATTAATTTTCTTTTCATTATTTACTTTTTTTATTTTAATTAATTTTATTTATTTCCCTTGTATATATACATATTGTATAAATGAATACTTTAGTCTTAATATTTAATGTCCTTCAGTGTGACAGATTGTATTTATACTCAATATTTTTTTTTTTTAATTAATAGAAAATGATCACTGTCAATCCTAATTAGGGTTCTCTTTGAAAATAAGCGACTCAATTCGTGTTTTTCGTTAATTTTAATGAATAATAATAATTTCAATATTTTGAATTTTTAGAATATACTTTCTCCTGGTGCCATATTACTGCTCATTACAGAATATTTAAAGATAAAATGTTACTATTGAAATAATTAATGTTTAATGTTAACTATTAAGGCTGAAATATTTCAATGAATTAACAGAAAACATGAGGCATGCAAAGCAATAACCTTATTTTAGCCTAGTGCGCATCGTTAATACCAGATACTCCTCGGAGATATATTAAACTATTTCTAGCGAATCACTTAGGGAGCTATTATCCCGGGGAAAAGACCGGAGAAATTGCCACTCCATTTTTCTGGGAAATTAAACCCAATCCTTGGGCCGTAAATGATCCTCACTCTGAATGATAGCTCCCTTGCCCAATTGGGGGCGGGGTGGCCGAATGGGCTAACGAGTGTGCACAGCACCACCGTTGCCAGGCAGCATGACAAAGGATAAATGAATAAAAATAGCCACGAGTTCGAGTCCCGGTGCCAGGGGAATCTTTTAAATCCCTGCCCTCACCTCCTGGCACGAGAAAACCCCGTATGGACCCAGAAAAAAAAAAAACTTACTTGTCAAATGTTCTCTTACAGATTTTAAGTAAAAGTTTAAAACTATTTATTTTAAAATTATTTGAATTATCGCCTACATTTTAACATTCAATACGTATGATACTCCATCTGTCAGATTTTTAGGAGGGAAAAAAAAATTAATTTTTATTATTTTATGACTTCCCTTACTTTTTTGGAGGCCTAAGACAAAAATGTAATGCTCTATGTAACGTTTTTAATCATAATTCTCCCAAATAATCTTTTATTGCCATTACTCCTAACTTATAGCTTTTTCATTACTTTGAAATATCAGTTCGGTGAATGCAATCAAATTCATTGTATGACAGCAACTAAGTAAGTCAGTTTTAAAGATGAAGAGAAACGATGCGTGAAATGAAAATTTACAAAATATTTTATTGAAAAGTAAAATATTTGATCACACGGGTTATTCAATTTTTGGCTCCCACTGTGTCACACACATGCGCCCAATTCTCGAGTAGCTCATGAAAGATCCGTTTCTAACGTATTCAACTTCATATGGACATGATTTGATACACGAATGCTTGGTAAGTTTTAGGTAACCTGCTGATGTGTAAATCATTTAATTTCTGAGCTTCTTGTGATTTCGAAGACTCATGGGTTTGAAAAGATGAAACTAGAGTTCATTTTTTGTCTCGTGTTAAATTTTAGAATTAATCAAATAAACTCTGTCTCTCACTATCTGGAATTCGGTGGCATTCTAGCTTTTTTTTCAGTCAAGCTCATTTAGCAGTGTCCAGAAGGTTTCGATTATTTTGAAGGCGGTTTCATAATATTTTCTCACTTATCACTCTCAGCAACGCTGACCTCAGAGCAGAAGGACCCGGGTATTTGCCCAGAGGTGCCGGGCTGAAAGTCTCACCACTTATTTGAAATATATAAAAATAATACAAAGAGTATGAGTAAAATTATTTTTAGCTTATTAATAAAACTAATTGATACTGTGGTCCATGCGCAAAACGGTTTATGCATTCTGTATTTACACGCCCACCTTTCATACAGCATTTTATTACGTTTTCACATCACAATTTGGTGGCTATTAAATTACAGGTTTTTACCTAAGGCCTTAGAGAAGAAATGAAACATCTTATATTTGATTTTGTGGGTTCAGAATATGCGCCATGACAAGGTTAACCAGAAAATCTCAAAACCTCATTTTCCATGGAAAGTGTCCTTACAGGCTTTTGCAGTGTGGTTGTCGACATATTGTTTTCTGTACAAAAATGACAGCTTAATGTTTTTCTCTTCCAATTTTTTAAACATCATTCTCATATATTAGAATATTACCCACATATACGAACCTTATGTCATCATCGGTCGGTAACATTTTTATATAACTGCTGTGATTCATATATTGTCAGTAGCTACCTCAAATAAAATTGTTTAAAGAGAATATTGAGTAAAAGAAAGTTCATAGGTTCCGGTCTGGAACAGCGCCGAAATAGTTAGGAAAAATAAAATAAAACCATGGACAACCTATAACGGACATGTCTGTCATGTTTTTATTTATGTGGTTTATAAACTACCCGACTTTTTCTGTCTTTCCTTCGCCTGACTTATACGATGTTCGCTGTTCATAACTTGCTTCATATGATAAATTTTATTATACCTAAATTTAATTTATCTCTTTTTGTTATTTTATTTACCCATTAATTAATTTTGTCAACAATTTAATTAAAATATTTCAGTTATTGTTTTAATTTAAATCTTATCATTTTACTTGAAATAACTAACACTTAATTAGATAAATTGCAGCAGTATGTATCATTGACTAGTTCTAAAACTTGTTTTGCCATGGCGCCCTTCTTGGGGTAAAAAAAAAAATCGCGGCAATCTTGTCGGATTAAAAAAAATATATGGTACACTTATAATAAAATAAATAATTAAAATAAACAGTAGTAGAAGGAATCAGACAATTATGCACGCACCAGATTTTTTTTAATGTCTTTCTATGATTTGTTTATATGTTAAGAATGGTCAGTTCTAATTCTAAACTAATTCTAATTCTAATAATACTTCTTGAACAAAAGATTGATTGTGTCATTGTTCAGTATTAAATAGTTTTATTTAAAAAATACGTTGTTTCAAATCAAACCTTTCATGAATATTCAACAGTGTTAGAATTCTGATTTCGATGGCCAAGATCGTGTAAGTGAATTAAAAATATTATATAAATTATAATGATTATTTGTCAATGAATAGGAGTTTTTTAGGATGAGCAGTCACAAGTAAAAAGTAAAAATGAAAAAAATATATTTATTTTTATTTTTTCCGACGTTTCGACCCTCATCTGTGTTCTCAAGAAGGGCTCCTCGGCAAGACCGTGTGTTTTTACTTATTCACTTGTGACCGCTCATCCCAACCAACTCCTTTTCATTGATCTCACGACAGTCATCTTTTAATTCACTATCATTAATGAATATTACTTTTTACTTACTTTTAATAACTTGTGCATATCTAAGAGAAAAAATATTTTGACCTAAATATTACTTTAATAGTTCATCACTCCCGCTTTGCTATAAAAAAGAAGTTAGCACAGATAATTTACTCATGATTTTTTGATACTTGAAACATGGAACTTCTACGTTTTCTGTCACCATTTCTCAATAAATAAGTTAATATTTAAGTGATTGGTTATACTTTTGGAAATAATTGGGCCTGGGAAAATTTGTGGTAATGCGAACGAGAATGGTAAAATCAAGCGCTGTTGACATATTCAAGTTTAGCTCAAACCAGCATGTTTGTTGACAAAGCATCTAGAACTCGGGCACGGAAAGGGACTAAAACTTTATACATTACTAAAGCTCAAGGCACCTTTGACGAAATAGGTGGAAGTTATGATTACTTTCGGATATGATTTTGGTGACAGCTTTCTTATTTGCTAGGGCGTGTTCTGCTTCTACATTTTAGGACTTTCGGTTGTATTTAAAATGTTGCTGAATAAGAAATACTTAGTTTACATTGTTTGATTAACTTTTAATTTATTAGGTATGGTAATCTCCCAGTAAATTATATAAACATGGTCTATATAAATATATAAATATGGTCTATATAAACATCGTTTATATAGACCAACAAATAAGTAAATGAAACAACATTTTTTAAGAAAAAAACTTTCAAGATGAATAGTGATGTGAAAATTTTCAGATGCTGCTTTATTGAATGAATCAAAAAGTAGGCTTCTAGGGTTACAGTTCCCTAAGAATAATAACATACTACAAAAAATTGGCCCATTAGTCTGGCTTGACAAAACACAAAGAGGTTGTTGTCATTTCAATGTTAATTTCAATTGTAATTGCAATTATACAGATATTTGAATTATCCAGTAGGCAAAGTACCAGCAGTACATTTTATATGGTCTACATGTATACAAAAAATTAAATGAAATCAAATCAAATGGCACTTGTCAATTAATTGTTAATGAGCAGTTGTAATTACAGAATCCTATAAATATTGCATTGATACGGAAGTTTGAGTGAAGTAGGTGGTGATATAAGAATAGTTTGAAGGAATTTATGGATGAGAATTGACGTATGGTGATAGGTAAATAATTCCAGAAAAAGATAGGACGAATGTCGAAGGATTTGCGGCAGTAGTTTTATGGGAAGGGATATATAAAAGGCAAGTATGGATAGAATAAAATTTAGAAAACGTTCACCTCCATACCAGACTGAAACGACAAGAAACCGCCCGACGTTTTCGACTACTGCAGCACTTACTAGACAAGCGCTCTAAGCTCACAATCAATTACAAACGACTAATATATATGACAATAATAAGACCTATTTGGACTTACGGAATTGAGCTTTGGGGCTCCACTAAACCATCGAATTCCTCTCGTATCCAATCCTTACAATCCAAAATCCTTCGTAAAATCCTCAACGCTCCTTACTTTGTCACAAATAAAATCATCCATAAAGACCTTAATGCTCCATATGTTTCCGATTTGGCCCAATTCAGATACCTATCCTTCCATAACAAACTGCAGAACCATCCGAATCCTCTCGTTTCAAACCTTGCTTCCTCCTCGATTCCTGATAATCCTCCGAGGCGTCTGAAAAGAAGATGGTCTCGGGACCTTCTAATATAAAACTTTAATTTGAGTTCTACCAATGGGTAGTTTCTCTTCATGTTGTACATGTCATGTTACCAATGTCACATTTACTTATTGTATTTTACATGTAATACAGCTGTAAATTTCAATAAAATAAAAAAACGTTCAGGAATCACTTCAATTCCATCTCGTCTTTCTGACAACCCTATATTCACCAAACAACCTTAGTCGAAGTGGGGGGAAAACGAAGGAAATTACAAGAAGCTGTCTGGATTTTTGAGGAATAGAATGACGGAATCTTAGGAGTTTCGGGTAACCTAGGAAATGTGATTATTCTAGTAAATGTTCTAATTACAGGTAATTCCTAGATTTTTGACTGTAGGGAAAAACACGGTGGTGCGGTTATTGAGGTAAAGTAGAGGAGATTTATTATGTACCAGATACCTCCAATTTCAAGCTATTAGCCATGGAAATCTGCTTAATTATGTTAATAACTCTATCTGAAGTTTTTAAGTCAGAATGGTTAATTAGTTCCAGTAATTGTTTCTAAACTATTAGTTAGGCCAGAGGCAAAACATCACATTGCCCAAAAGCCTCTAAAACCTTAGACTGAATCGTACATTCAATCGTTGTACGATTTCTTAAATGTGAATATTTGCAAAGTTAATACTTTTGAAGTATAAATACGTTCTAAAGTAGTATAATATTTCAGTATAAACTCAGAAATTATAATTTTTTAATAATAAAACTATATAAAATAATATTGATTATAAAATATTTTTTTAAGAATTTGTGACATCAAAGAGTATTGCCATTTTATTATAATTATTACCTAGTTATTTTCTTTACACTTATATTTAAATCAAATTATACCCTTATTACTCTGATTGCCTTTTCCTTGGACTATGGTATAATAAATAAGAATTAAGATTAATTAACCTCATAATAATAACTTTATGAAACAAAGGCATGGTAAATGTTAAATCAACGCATCGTAAGACAAATGGAGATCAACTTCAATCTTGATCAAGAGAAAGGGAGTGGAGTGAGGAGGTTGATAATGATTTATTAAAATTGTAAGAGTTGGCAGGCTTAAGATTTGATACAATTCATTGGGGTATATAATAATTTAATCACTCATATATCAGTATTCGTATTCATCTTTAAAAACGTGATCTTAATCAATATAATAATTTTTCTATTATATAAAAAATTTATTAGTGGAGATCGTCTAATATTTTATTTTACATAAAAAAAAAACGGAACTGACCAGACATACCAGACGAAAACACCAAACTTCTCATTCTCAGAATTATTTCTCCCTTACCATGGTTACAAATTGGCAGTAAGCGAGATTTATAACATAGATTTTTAAATAAATTAAAAAATTTTTTCCGACCTGTGGTTTCGTTTCATTTATTTTATGTTGATTAAAAATAATATAATCTGAACTATAGAATACATGTGAATTAAAGTTATACAATTTGATCAACGAATAGTAAAATTAAATGAACAGTAATAATTTATAAAATAGAGGTTGGTCCGCCGCAGGCAAACATTAGGCAAACAGAGATTTCCTCCTAGTTTGATTATAAAAAATCCCTGTACCACTACAATCTATGAAAGGTCTTGTGTTCAGTACTATTTAGGGAAAGTGTTGTTCCTTAGTCAACGGTTGTGCAAGGAGAGGATTTGACTGAGATCATTCTCAACCGCCAGGTTTTCTCTCTTAATTATTAATTTAATTAAGGGAACCCACTTTATAGAGGATGGGTGTGCCCCAGGTGGGACTTCTGATCCCAGAGTCACCTCAAGGTTTGATTATAAATACTATTTAGTACACAAATTTTAAAAACGTAAAGATATTTTAAAACTTCTAGAATGGTTGATACTAATCTGATTCAATAGCCGAGAGGAACTTCAAGATTCCCCAGATCAAAATAAAGACGATTTAATTTAAGTCAAATGGTACTTGTGAATATATTAACTACAATAACTTTTTACATAACATATAGTGATGATTAAAAAAATATAAATAAATAAGGGAAAATAACACTTTAAAATTCACATGTATATTTCATAATTTAACACAAATAAATAATTCTTTCGTCATTATTATGATGGTCTATTTATGCCTGAAGCAAAGAGTAATTATAATTATTGGAAGAGTAATTATAATATTCTAAAAAATCAAGATTCCTCGATGTAATATTGTTACCTCGGAGAAATAAATAGAAAATTTAATTTTACTTACTTTTCATTTTTCGGTCCATACATTGAAGATATCGTATCAACTTAGCACCAATTGCTCAACAGAAATTAAGAGATTCTAATAAAAAGATATAGAGAAATAGATAATAGCATATAGAGATTTTAAAACAAAAGGAAAATTCTGAAAACCAGAAGACTTCACCCACTCTCTGGTTTGATCTTCTTTATGTAGGAATAAAAGTTTAAACAAATATGAGTACTTCACCTCCTTATAATTCTATTATAAAGGAAAGACTCTTGAAATCCCAACAATGCAGGCTTGTTTAATAGAGCTATAGCAGATAAAAAAAAAAAAAAAAAACCTTTGTTATGAGAGAAAGACGTATTCAGACAGCAAAAGAATGACTCCAAATCGATTTTGTACCAGAATGGAAAGGAAAAAAACCTGTTTCTCGCAGGTTGATTATTAAAATCCAAATATTGTAAAGTTCCTTGATTTGAAAAAAAATATATAAATATAAACTGAAAATCTCATATCTACATTCACAACTTGTTGACAGAACATATAAATAAATAAATTAAATCATAGCAATGTAATACATAGAAACAAGAACTAAATAAAGTAGCATACAGAAAAAAAAGGCTATATGTATGTACATATAAGTTAACTGTATATAGGACGCATATACGATTATTGTTAAGATAAGCTAAATAATTATTTATCAAACACATGTTAATATAGAGAATTAATAGATAACAAAAAGTGTATTAGGTTTAAAATAATGTATAGTCTAAGAATTGGACATTTCTGTTTCCATTGCAAAATAAGTGATATCATTAAGATCAGTGTAGCCTTTCTATTCTATTCTTTTTTTGTTACAAAGAATTTTTATAATTAAGTGTAACCCTTTCTTTCTTTATTTTTTTTTCTGATATCTTTTAGTTCCTCCATAAGAAGGAATGGAGGGAGGGAGTTAACTGTATACTGGATGTATATAAGATTATTCTTAAGATAAGCTAAATAATTGTTTATCAAATACATGTTAATATGAAGAATTAATAGATAACAAAAAGGTAATGTTACAAGAGTGTTGTAATAATACAGTGTCGATAACTTATATGCCAGGTCGAAATAAAGCCACCTCATTTCCACAAGATATGTTGTTATTACTTCAGTCTAATCATAACTTATATATACATGCATATAGCCAGTTGATGTTGAGCGATGGCGCAACACATGACCTGAGTTGTGTATCTAGACGTTACTACTGCTTTGACAATTCCTAAGTTCCTACTCCATTACAAAAGATCAAGGGACCACTGCCGTTTTAAATTTCGGGGACAGTTGTATGTATGGTCTAGATAGAAATCGAGCTACATGATTAGGATAATGAGTAAATGCATAGTTTTTTTGCATAAAATTTGGAAAGTTTGTTTGGAATAAGGTAAAGAACAAATGGAAAATTAAGGTCATTCTGCTGTAGTTTGTAGGTTACATAAAAGGAAGAATAGCCTATTGTTCGAAGGATTCTTGAAAAGGAGGGATCAAATGTATTTGTTGTTGAAAAATTGAGTCGTCTTAGTCCTTAAGTCCAAATAGATTTCAGAATTGTCTAATAGATCAGTAATTTGTTATCTACTCAAAGTTCTGTTTTCTATTCAGTAGTCTATACATTTTGCCTTATCCTCGGTTAGGCCCATAGTTTTAAATCTAGTCTGTGATCTCTTTCATCTCATAAATACATTTATGAAGTAATAATAATGATAAGTCATGGGAGTGGCTGATAACTCATGTCTTAAAAACCAATTACTAAATAAAAAGTGACAAGCAAAAAAATATCATTTTAATACTTAAACTTCATTACTAGACTAGAATTTGTGCTTTTCGCATTTAATAATACCAAAGCAATCAGTCCAATCCAGAGTGTAATTAATCAGTCATATGACTTAGTATACATGATATTGTTAATACTTTAACTTTTCCCTATCGTTATTTAAGACTTCAATTCTCCAGTATAAGTAGTATTCTTTTTTTGAGAATAAATGGAGATTGAACAGTTATGGTACAATGATATACATGATAATTTATTAATAAACAGCAGAAGCAACAAAAATAATTCATTCAGTACATAAATTCTAATATTTCTGCAGATAACCATTCCTATTTCCTGAATTTATTACATTCTTATATGATCAGATTACATGTATAGTAATGCTTTTAAGGCACTCACAGAGTGCTACAACTACAATATATAAACATTCCTGAATGGAAGTACAGAGTATTACTCTAGTATTATTTTACTTCTGCTGTATAAATATTTCTGAGCAGGTGTAGAACAATTTTATGAATGGAATCCTTGTTCACAAGACCAAATTTGATGAATCAGATTTGGAACCACCAGTTAGATAGTGAGATCTTCGTCAAATCCAATGATGAAGCCAATTTTGAAGAATATCATCTCCTTCAGTTGTGAAAATAAGGTACATCTTCATAAAAAGTCAGGATAAAATGTAATAAAACTAAGAAAATGTTGTTTACCCACAGCTCAAAAAGTAAAAAATTATAGTTTTAGTAAACACGATATTACAAATGTTTTCTAATTTCTTAAAACGTAAAAAAAAGTCAAGACCTGATTATTTATCAGAAGTTTGATTAATTGAAAAGCAGTTGAAACATTAGAGTGGGTTAGGAATGTAAGAAGTTACTACACCTTATATTATTACTTATATAATTTATTGTATATAAGATTTTAAAAAATAACATCAATACGTTCATTAAAAATTATCTATACATAATAAACAATACCAGTTGGTTTAGCCATTTTTAACATCCTCTATTATTCAAGCCAGAGACATTCTAAAGGGATAATCTTCTTTGCTTGCTTCCGTTTCCACAAGGCATATCTTGAGCCCCTAAATTTACATTTGACTGTTTGAGTTCTTAATTAGCCAAGGAATGGGCTAGAAGCTGAGTTGTCTTTTCTCCAAAAACTCCCGGCTTCTTTAACTTAATTGCATGCTCAGCTTGTTCTCTCAATCCTCAACTCTAATCAGCCTGCTAATTAGACAAACAATTTATGACTCTCAAGAGAATTCAATATAAATGAGCTTTTTTATTACTATATTTGGTTTATGGCTAATGTAAGATAACAATCTCGCATTTTATCGTTGATGAAAATATATTTAATTCGTAGCTAAGCTTTGCGATTAAAGGGTAAATAATATTGAAATTAATTATTATTATTTTTTTTTTTAATAATAAAAACCAAGAATAAACCAACATCAAAAAGATTCGCAAAGCAAGTTATTTTTTTAGAGAAAGCCCAACAGCTTAAAATATAACATAAACTTGCTCCTCGCTCAAAGAGAACAGCGTCATTTAACCTCTACCTTATTAAACCAATTAGAAAAGAAGAAGTTATACCAAAAGAACGAAGATCCAAGCCATCCGTTGATTCATGTGTTCACCGATAGGTCTGCCGAAGTAGCAACACACAATGGAGGGGTAAGTGCATACTTCGAAATCGGTTGAGAAATGGGCCTCAAATTACGACAGCGAAACAAGAACAATTTTATTGGCATTGCAAGCCTTGTCACACGTAGATGCCAAAAATCTCGAATTTTTTGTGGATTTAAAGGCGGCTATATTCTTGCTGTGTAATAGCGAAATGACTCTTTTGCTTAGGATATTCTGAAGTGCCAAAAGATCATAGAGGAACTACTTCTTCGGGCAACAGAGGTATTCTTTCAGTGGATACCAAGTCACTGTGGTCTCTATGGAAACGAAATGGCTGATAAACTCGCCAAGCAGGGCTGTACATTGAACCAGCCAGAAAATGAAAAATCATATCAGAAAGCAAAAAATGAATAAATAAGGCCAGTGAAGCTCTATTACTGGATCCCGTAAAGAGCTGTATTCCGGTAAAGCAGTGGAGAAATTTGTTTAATGAAGCGGATCGAGTTCCCATGAACCTGGCGAGAAAGGATGCTGTGGCATAATTCCGGATAATAACAAGCCACGACTACCTTAGGAAGCACTGGATCTAGAATTATTATACTGAAGTAAATGTATTTAAAGTTATGTTAAGGATGTTTTATACATCCATGAAATATTTTTATATTATCTTCTTTAACTTAAATACTATTAAATAGTTTTTTTTAACAATCCCATTGCCTTGATTAGGTGGATTTTAGTTATTTTTTTCAACCTTAAAAAAACTTTACGTTTGGTTAATAAATTTCATTTAATTTACTCTTTGAAAACATGTGATTTTCGTTAAATAATATTATTTTTCATAAATTATAATTTATAATTTATTATAAACTGCCAGGTGAATGCTCCATTTTTACAGGAGAGGCGACTGCCATCATAAACGGTCTTTATTCCATAAGAGATTCTGTGTAAAAGTGCTGGGTCGTTGTAACTGACTCATGGAGTGTGTTAGCCACTATCGACAACCCATCGCCAACTAATTCTATTATTGGAAGGATAGGACACTGCTACTAAGGATAGGACACTGCCAGTTTACACATGGCTACCTTCTGAGAGGTCTCGAAGCGCCCAGATGTGAAAAATGCAATAACGTTCCACAAACAGTAAAACACTTACTGGAAGAATGTCCTAAATTTGAAAGTTATAGATAAAAAAACAGGCTTAGCCAGAACATTAACAGAAATCCTTCAAGATACTGAAGAAACAGTCAAAACTTTGTTAGAATTTTTGAAGTTAATAGAATATTACAGAAGAATATAAATCATAGTAAAACACCAATGACCCTTGAGGGTAGAGGCGAGAAAGGCAAGAAAAAAAAGACGAGAAATTTATAATTTTTTGTAACTCTCCATTACTTTTTACAACTTTCTATTTTAGATATTGTTTTCTCCTTGATTCTCCGCTTCACAACGATAAATTATTCGCATACCTTCTGACTAGCGTTTCCGGTAATTCATTTTCGACCTAAACAAACATTTTCTCTTCTTTATCCATTTTTCAATTAACAAACTCTTTCAAAAGTTATATTTAGAATTTTTTTTATAATTGTTAATAATGAGAGATAGGTAATTGTTTAAAATCAACTAAATTAAAAGAACTTTAGAGGAAGATATGTTGAACATTTAAGCATTCAAACCTTGTAAAGTGACATTAATGGGGATAGGGATAGTGGACTCCAGAATAGAATCGCGATTTACACATGCTCAGCAGGCACTCGATTGAACCTGAACAAACTTCTTCTGTCTTAAATATTTCTAACAATTAAAAAAAAAATACTAGAAATAACAAATATTTAGGAAAGAAAATAATCAAAAACATAGAGATTTTATGATAGATATATAGTTATTTGGGAAAACGTTTGGCAAGGAAATAAAACACATTTAATTACGTTCCTACAGTTTTTTAAGTTAACAACATTTTTTTGAAATAGAAATTTTTTATTATTATTTGTTTATTTATTGATAAATATTACAATCTGTCTCAATAAAGAACATTTACAATAGAGTTCTGAGAAGACATTCACACCATATTTACAAATTAAAAAAAAATAATAATAAAATAAGCTAACTTCAAATAATATAAAGCTACAAAAGAACAAAATAAAATAGCATAGTGAAGGAAGAAAATATAGATAATAGTAATAATAGAATGAAAATAAATGAATAAAATAGAATTAAAAAACAAAAGTAATGAAAATAAACATCTTAGATGCAGGCAGAAATAGAAATAGAAAATCATGTTTATTTTTCCTTAAGAATAACAGTATTGTTCGAATAAATTAACAATAAATCTGGCCAAAAGACCTATTACAATAAGGAATAACTAAAATACTAGTAATAATTTAAGAATAATAGCTCTTAGGATATATTAACGAAAACAGTTGGGTAATAGGGTTGCAATACTACAATATTGGAGCTAAAACAATAACATAATAATCACTAAATGAAATTTGAAAGGAACGCTAAATCAATTTTATAAGCACAGCATTGTAGTGATGGAATATAAAAATTTTAAGAAAATATAACTGTTGATATAAAAAAAAAAGAAAAAAAAATATTTACATATGTTCCCTGAGATGTTTAAGGGAATACACGTAAAGATTAGGAGAAGAAAAATATAAAATAAAGTAAATTTTTGTTTCATTTAAAAAAATATAATCATTTTTTCATTTTTTTTTTTTTTTTGGAGAAAGGCTTTATCCCGAGATAAGAAAATATTTTAAGGAAAGGTTATCTAGAAAACTTCAGCCTCGTAAGCAAAATAATTATTTAAATAAAAATAGAATGCCGAAAACGTGATCACATTATGTTGACGTGACAAATATAAGGTCTAAGAGCTTGAAATTTAACATATATACATATATACCTCAACACGAAATGAAGAAGTAGCTAAATGTTCACTTCAATCAAACATCAGGTTCCCGAGGTATAACACTTCTATAACGCCATTTTTCCGGGTCAGCCTCGTCAATAGTGAACAAGGATAACAGGACATCCTATGACAGGACTACAACCTACACGGCTGAGCCAAATGGTTTGGTAATTTGCATTTAGATTTAGATTCTGCTGTGTATGTATTTTTTATATTATTTTTACGGGTTTGTACCCATAACGAAAATTTAAAATAGAAAAAAAATTTTTTTTTTAATCAATCTGGTCAATAATAATTGTATTTATAAACCAATAATATTAAAATTAATCATGGATATTTGTCTTAAATAGTTTTAAGATACTTTGTATCGATCGACTTCCTATGAAATGTTTATCATTTTCCCTGAAGGTTTAGAATTTGTCAATAATCGTTCACTTCAATCAGGCATGTTAGTAGGTATGATATTGTTTCTAGAAAATGTCTCAGAAAAGTGGGATTCAATGACATTTTGTAAGTCATTGTTTTAAAAAATATTTAATTCAATAATTAAAATATATTAGATGGAAGAATTTATACTTTTCCATCTTATGATTAATTAAGTCCAGCTGTATTGTAATTGTATTTAATTGTAATTGTACAGTTCCTGTTTGCTGCAATATGTTCCCTTTGCATGCAAATGAATCAAAGTGGAATTGATCATCATTATACTATGTATTTTCTAATGATTAAAACGATAATTGGATCTCTCTTGCAGTTGTAATGCAATAAAAATTTCTGAAATGAAAAATATAAAATAAAAATTCAAAAACTTCATTTTTTACAACAAAAACATGTACAAAAAGAAGTAACACCTCCTACCCTAACCAAAGTAATAAAAAGCTAAAAAAAATTGCTCTGTTAGAAAAGGGTGATTTACAATTTTCAACTTGGTTCTGATTATTTTCATCATTTCAAAGATATCACCACCTAAACCTCTCTCATCGATTTAGTAATAATTATGTAACACATTTAGCTGAAAAATTAAGATAATTAATGCTTGCTTTCAGGAGAATTAATCCCTTAAGGAGTACCCATCCTCCTCGAGACCAATGGCGCATAAACCTCCTCCACTCTCCTTCCGCGATATGTTATTGCTCTCATCTTATTATAAACAGTGCACGTTAAAGTTACATTTAAAAAAGCATAGGTCATATACAATTACACTTTCAGCGGTCTGTTCTATACTTTCATCTTGTCCCCCTGTTTGAAACTTTTCATTCTGAAAATTAATAACTATGTCGAGATGTGCCCTCCTCAAAAATTCAAAACCACGTCAAAATGTCCTTCCCTCAAAAACGTCCCAATGAAAGTCGCTTCTGGGCATCCCTGCATCCCTTCAAGGTTATTATATCGGCTTATAAGGAATAGAATCTAAAATTTGGAGGTGTCTGTTGTAACGTAATTATCATAACAGCAAGTCCCGGTAATGATACTCTTCATGTTTATAAAATACTCCGAACAGAAGCAAGAAGAATCGAAAACCCTTTCCTAGTAGGGCATTCTATTTGTATTACTTTTTTTTAAGTAGGGACATTTTTAAAACATTAAATTTTTCTTTAATATGTATATCTATATTTAAAACCATCCAAGATGTTTCTATTATTTATTTATTTAGGTTAATATACAATCAATATCCCTGTTAAAATTATGTGCCGACTGGTAAGCATCTGTGATGCCATTTTTATTTTTATTATTTTAATAAATAATTTGAAGTAATACAAATGCTTTTTTTCATCATGAAACCTGATACGTAATAAAATGCTTTTTATGTGGTACTGTCAATAATTATAGGGTAGGGGTGGTATGAGAGGTTTATACTTCGACACACGGATCTCAGTTACGAGTTAATGTTACAAACATATTAGGCGCCCACAAATACGATCATTGTCGTTGCTAGTACTGGCTCTATAGCTATTGAGTTAATAAGGCCTAATCCATGTCTCTATGCCTGAATGGGAGCTAGTGGTCATTCAATAAAGCTCTTTCTCCTAATTTGAAGGACATGAATGTTGAATGTCGGTGGTATATTGATATGTATGGATCATTGGTTAAAATATAATAATGATTCAAAATATCATATCAATAGTCACATTTCTTTTCTTTTTTTTTACCAAAGGCCACTATGATCTTGACAAGCTTATGCTCTCTCAAGCCATCAAACTTTTTACTTCTCGCTTATAAGTGTAAAAAATCTTTACAAGACATACAGATATTAAATTTCCTATTTTCTTTGTTTCAGAACAGAATTTGGATGTCATCCTTAAAAGGTCCTACTATTGAAACTTTGAAGACACTAATAATATTTTTATATTTTCACGCCGCCTATTCATCCCTTTTTTCCCAGTCCGCTGGTGTTCCTCAAGGTAGTATCCTAGGTCCTATCCTCTATGCAGTTTCTACACCTGACATCCCTACCTATCCCAACACTGTCATCACCACATATGCCGATAACACATGTATCCTATCAGTAAATAATGACCCATCAATTGCATCCCAAATGCTTCAATCACACATCATAAATCTTGAAGAATGGTGTCAAAACTGGAGAATTAAAATATACTCCAATAAATCCCACCAATGACATCCTGTCCCAAAGTTCCCTTTAACAATACTTCAATTATCCTTGTTGAGCAAATCCGCTACCTAGGATTCCATCTGGACTGAAACGACAAGAAACCGCTCGACGTTTCCGATTACTTCAGCACTTACTAGACACACGCACCAAACTTCCAATTAATTACAAAAGCCTCATATACATTAAGGCCTATTTGAACTTACGGAGTTGAGCTATGGGGCTCCACTAAACCTTCGAATTCCTCTCGTATCCAATCCTTACAATCCAAAATCCTTCGTAAAATGCTCCCTACTCCGTTACAAATAAAACCATTCATAATGACCTTAATGTTTCTTTTGTTTCAGATCTGGCCCAATCCAGATACCTATCCTTCCATAATAAACTTCAGAATCATCCCAACCCTCTCGTTTCTAACCTTGCTTCCTCTTCAATTCCTGAAAACCCTCCGATACGTCTGAATAGAAGATGGCTCCGTGATCTCCTTATGTAGACAAATCATTAGAGTGGGTAGTTACTCAGCAAGTGTTTTCATGTCTTCATATCCACATGTTCAAATTTGCTAGATGTATTTATTTAATATAGTTGAAAATATCATAATTAAATAATAAATAATAAAATATTTTCATGCAATAACTGTAATTATAATAATATCATTTCGGAGTATTATATTCAATATTAGTAAAGATAAAGCGTTTTGACATACTTTTGGTTTATTATTTTCAATAATGAACCATTATGAACTACTAAAAATAAAAGTTAATCCTATCTCAAAATGTGAGGCATTACATTTTACGATACCGAAAATCTAATAAAAAAAAAAAAAGAATTGTGGGTCTACGGCTTTTCTTCTGTTTTAATATTGAGGTTTGGTATCCAATGTTTGAGGTCATCTGAGTATAATCTCCAAACACGACAATACCATCCGCCGTTACGTTTCAAAATGGTGGCCGAAATCGTTTTCTACAAATTATAGTGCCGAATCGACGGTAATGGTTAAATTAAAAATTCCTTAAATATTCTCTTCTGATTATTATCACTTTTGATTATTATTTTGTTCTATTTATTTTATTTTTTTGTACATATAGTGTGGATGTCATCCTACCTCACTATAACCAATGTCCAACAGACAGATTGTTATAATACTCAATAAAGAAATTTAAGAAATAAAAAAAAAAAAATATTCTCTTAGAAGTCCTATAAATTTATTTATGTAACATACTTCCCCAAAAAGATGCGGAAACAAATGATATTTACGCGAATTACTCTAAAACTATATACTTCTCAGTGGATTGTGTTATTTGAAATATAATGATATCATGTAAAAAACAAAAATAAAGCCATTTCTATTGGTTTACTTCGTACAGTAATATAACGTTTTGAACTTTTTTTTCTTTTTTTTTGTTTTTTTAATGGAATTTACAACTATATACAAATACAACTAGTAAATATGCGCAAATATAAATAATGGCATGTACAGGCTTGAAGAGTTACTACCCAGTGGTAGCACTCTCTAAATAATTTTAAGTAAGAAGATTACGAGGCCATCTCCTTTTCAGACGCCTAGGAGGATTATCAGGAATTGAGAAAGAAGCAAGAGTGGAAACAAGCGGATTTGGATGGGACTGAAGTTTATCATGAAAGGATAGATATCTGGCTCGAGCTAAATCAGCGACATATGGTACATTAAGGTCTTTATGAATGGTTTTATTTGTGACAAAGTATGGAGCATTAAGGATTTTACGGAAGATTTTGCATTGTAAGGATTAGATACGATAGGAATTCGATGGTTTGGTGGAGCTCCAAAGCTCAACTTCGTATGTCCATATAGGTCTTATTATAGTTATGTAGATAAGTCTTTTGTAATTAGTAGAAAGTTTGGAGCGTTTTTGAACTTATTTTCCTAACTTCTAATGCAAAGTCGATTAAGTATATACGTATGAAAGAAAGCCAAGCAAATCTTTCGGAAAATGTCCAAGAAAGGATTAAGGCAGATTCATCTAAATGGAAAAGAATAATACGGGAAGTAGCCATTGAGCAGTGAAATCGACAGTGGGTGATTACTCATAAAGGCTCTACCTTGAGGAAATATTTTCTACCGTCTATTTAAGGTAGGGAGTGAAATTGAACCTCCCTGATTATTGGATATCATAATTCCTCACAGTGTGTTTCGAACAAAGCTTTATGTCTTTGGGAAGAAAATTAATCTCTAATGTCTCTGTCTTGATTTTCCGGCAAATGCTGAGTATATCGTCACGACTTGCACCGCTTTTGATGCAATTAGGGCCGAACAGCTGAGGGAAACTGGACTCTACATCACCACTCAGGAATATTTCCCTGAGCTAGTAGGAACGGATAACTGCCCATACTACGAAGCATTCGTGGAAGGCAATAGTGCGGGATAATCATTTCAATCTGCTAATGAAGAATCATAGAATAATTGGAAGACGTATTCTACAAAAAATCTGTATTGCCAAGAGACAAGGGAAGAATAAAATATAAAATAATTTTATCTTATTTTATAACATGAAAACTTCGCTCTTGGAATTAGACGAGAATGTTAGTTGGAGGATAGCTTGATTTTCTAACTTATATAATTCTTTTTCTTTTTTTTTCTACCCTCCCAAAAAGTTTATTTAATAAATTACATATATAAGTATAGCAATGCTAATATATAAAAACAACGATAACCTAACAACTGGCGTTGCTATCTTTGATAGTGACGTGAGACCACTATTAACTTCCTCTGCTTGTTAAGCTTGCGCCCTTTAATACTGTTGGGGTCCATACTTATCCCTTGGGCCAAACCTCAGCAGTTACTCTCTCGAGTGAGGGCAGCGTCGCGCTGACAAGCGGACCTCCTTTCTTCCTTCATTCTTGATGGCGAACCAGAATGAGAACCTTCCTATGGAGATTCCAGAGCCTGAGGCCTCCGAAGATAAAAGTGGGAAGAGGATTCACGAAACTGACAGCGAAGGCCTTGGATCGGATATTGAAGGCTACGCCCCAGTAGCCAAACGACACACGTTTCCCGCCCGTACCGTCCCGGAAAAGCCTTCCCAGATTCCAATTGCCAACAAGTTTTCCGTGTTGAGAGTGAATCTACCGGAGAAAAACAGACCGCCGCCAATCATCATAGCACCTCCGATAGCCCAGGCAGCGCTGAAAAATATACTGATCGAGAATAATATAACATTATTCTCTATCAATTCATCATCAAAAGAAACTCGGCTGTATGTCAACTCCGAGAATGACCACTTTCAAGCCACTTTACTGTTGCGCCAGGACAATACGGTACAATTCCACAGTTTTGCTCCCAGAGGCACTAAGCGATCTCGAAAATATGTGCTTCACGGATTCGATATTGATTTCCCCGTCGAGGAGTTAAAAACCAGATTACCAGGATTCAGACTCGCCCGAAGACTCACAAAGAGATACAACCCGAATGAACCACCAAAACCTATCGAGCTGATCCAGATAATTACAGACGACTCGGTCAAGCTGACAGACATTGCTAAACTTTATCATATATCGCAGTGTAAATTTCGTGTGAGCATCTTTAAAGAAGATGGGGTCCCAGCACAGTGCCGAAATTGTCAAGAATACGGACACACTATGAAATATTGTGGCCGAACATGTGCGTGCCCCTGGTGTGGAGGTGTCCATACCCTTGAACAGTGCCCGAAGACAGTAACTCCCTGGTGTAAAAACTGTAAAGGTGCCCACCCCACCTCCTCCAAAGAATGCTTGAAGAGACAGGAGTTGGTGAAGAAAATTAGGGAAATCACCAAAGGAACACCGACGAAAACGAATACCAGCAAACAGAGTAAGTGGGTCCAGGAGGGCCTGGCATACAGCACAGCAAGCGGAGGAGCGCCGGTCCAATCAGAAGGAACCTCTCCCCACCACCAGTCTCATCCCCACCACCAGCACGCCACCTAGTTCAAGGAACAGACTGCACCAACGCAATCGCCTCAGCCTTCAACAAGTACCGATGCCTCCCTGACGTCTCTAGTGATGACGATGCTGACAAGAATGGACAAGCTGATGGATATAGTTGCCCGCATGCTAGATGCTATGACGAAGAAGCATCATGATTAATCATCTCGTCATGAATTTCAACACCAGAGGCCTCTTCCAGAAGCAGGCTGAAATCGAGCTCCTTCTTCAGCAGCATAGACCTTCAGTAGTGGCGTTGACAGACACCATGCTTCACACCTCGACTCGTCCATACTTCCAGGGGTACACTTACTCACAGTTGACGTGCGACTTAAGAGTCGGTTCACATTCACTTGTGTCTATAGGAGACCCAGGGCTGGACTGACATCTGTTAAGCTGCTGCTACAACATGCCCAGGTGACGGGTCGGCATGTAGTCCTTGGGGACTTCAATGCTCGACACACTTCCTGGCTGTGTGGTAGCGACAATCCACTGGGGAAGTACATTACCAAGACTAGGTTGGCCGTCTTTCACCCAGGTGTACACACTTTCCGGCATTCAGCCCGACCTGATTGGACATCAACGCTGGACCTGCTATTAACCAGGGATCTGCACATCATTACGGATTGCCAAGCGCTTCCGTATGGACCGTCGGATCACCGGCCTGTGCTCTACACGATCGAGGGCACACCCGCCAAACCACCGGCGAGTAAATACTTACTCCACAAGGCCGACTGGAAAGGATACAGGTCTAGCGTTGAATCCACTTTACCGGCGGTAACGCCGTGCCAGACAGTAGAAGAGGTAAACGAGGCGGTGGATGTCATCACCACCACTATCCAGGATTCAGCCAACCTGAACATCCCTAGGTTCGCTCCGCAGCCCAACGCCATCAGGAGACCACCACGTCACATCCTCGCCCTGATCAGTCAGAGGAACAACCTGAGGAACATCTTTCAGCGCACGCGTGACTACAGCTTGAAACCGGCCATCAATGCGATGACCCGGCAGATAGCCAGCCTCATGCGAGACTGGAAGACCTCACTCTGGCATGACCAGCTCCGGAGGACTCATAATGACCACCGCCAGTTCTGGAGACTGGTCCGAACGTTCGTTAACAAGAAGAGGACTGTCCACCTGACGTCGGGGAATGAGCTGCTGACACCTAAGGAACAGACTGAACTCCTGGCCAAAAGCTATGAAGCGAGGGATGCTGAGCGGACGAGAAATGCACCACCAATGCCGGAAGGACCACTGCCCAGTCCCAACGAAGAACCCGTCTTCTCTACCTTCAACCAGCTGGAGTCGACGCTACGACGCACCAAAGGAAACAAAGCGTCTGGACTGGATGAGATTCCGTACGTACTGTTGAAGATGCTCCCTAGGAAGGGTAAAGCCTTTCTACTGAACATATTCAACTCATGTCTTCGAATCTCATACTTTCCTACCGCATGGAAACAAGCGATCGTTGTACAGTTACTCAAGCCGGCGAAGAACGGGGACTCAGCTGAGCACTATCGTCCGATCAGCCTCCTCTCGCACATCAGCAAGATTTTCGAGAGGCTAATCCACCATCAGCTTATGAAGCACTGCTGGAAAGAGAGCATCATACCACCAGAGCAGACTGGTTTCCAGAGAGGGGTCGCGTGTGAACACCACCTAGCTAAACTTCAGGCCCACACAATAGATGAAATGAGTCTCAACAGAGCTACGGCGCTCATCTCTTTGGACTGCAGTCAGGCCTTTGACTGCGTGTCACACACGCATCTACTTCGCCGTCTGGAAGAGTTCAGGTTTCCTACCACTCTATGCCGACTGATCCGAAGCTACCTCAGCGGAAGATCTCTCGTCGTACGAGTTGGTACAGACTACTCAAACCCAGTCGATACCACCTGCGGAGTACCTCAAGGGTCTGTGTTGGGGCCAATACTGTTCGTCGTTTTCACGGCGCCAGTGGTGGCACTCAAGCATCCAAAGGCGGTGGTAGCAGCCTATGCGGACGACATTGGCATATATGCTTCCAGCATCAACGCGGAGACTGCACTCACTCTGGCACAGAATGCTTCAGCCACAATTGTTGAAGAGCTAGAAGAGATCGGTATATAGTGAATCCTGCGAAGACTGATGCTATTGTCATGTCGTTTCAGAAGGGAAAGAAGCATCTACCCACACAATTTACCGTTGGAGGAGTTTATCATAAAATTTCTACCTCGATTGTCTACCTCGGCGTCACGCTAGATAGACATTTGACCTTCTCCAATCACGTTAGGCAGAGGATCAAGCTGGCACGAAAGAAGTCGCACCGGCTCTACCACCTACTGACGTCGCCGCAGCTCTCGCTGAGACTCAAGCTCCAAATTTATAAAGCTGTTATAAGACCAACACTGCTCCACGGGGCCCCTCTCCTGCGATACCTATATAAATCCACGCTTACGAGTCTACAGGGCTTCCAGAATTCTATCCTTCGGCGAATTGTCCGTGGCACCACCCTACAAAGGGCTAAGAATCAAACAATACGCGAGGAGCTCTAGCTCCCCTCGGTACCTGAGTTCATAGGCCGGAGGCACATCAAATTTTTTGATGGGCTGAAGGCCTGTGCAAACCCACTGTTCAATGAGATCTCACCACCACCCAGACCTGGGAGGTGGCAAGGTAAACTCCCTTTGGTGGACATACTCGCCGAAGGATGTGGTCTGGTCTCTGCGGTCCAAACTCATTAATTTGTATATATTGTAAATAATAAAACATTAGCAGAACGGTCCTTCCCCGTTCAATGTCAAAGTCACAAGGCCTTCTGCCACATATGTAACCTTTAGCTATCCCCAATCCTTAAAATGCCCTCGGGCAGTGGAAGGAATTTATTACATGTTTATATTGTATTATTGTATACTATATATGTAATTGTTTCAATAAACTTTTTGGAGGGTAAGAAAAAAAAAAAAAAAAAAAAAAAAAAAAAAATATATATATATAAAAACAACAAAATCCTTTCACTGCCCGAAGGCATTCAACATATATTAAATCAAATAGTAAAACATTTGTATAAGGGTAATATAACAAATTGCATGGTATCTGTAAAAATCTAGAGATACACGACCCTCTCGTAGAGTTACTACGGAAAAAGAAAAAAAGTTTTTAAAAAATAATTCTTAAGGAGAAAATTTTCGTATTTATTTTTTCTGTAAGTGATTTTAAAAATAGTGTGATTTGCGACAAATATTTTATATATAACTATTTAGAAATTATAAGTCATATTGAAATGTTTTTCAGCATTTCTGTTTACATTATTGCTAAAAACACTTTTTTTTAAACGAAAATTATCCCTTATACTTAGAATATTAATTCAAGACTATAGCCCAAACTGGATTTCAAATGAATTTATATGATCAATAGATCCTATTCGGCACAATAGTCATCATAAAGTTTGTAAGCTGATGGTTGTAGAGTTCTTGAATTGGAGACTACTCTACGGGAACTTGCTAACAATCAAACCCAACCAGCGTTGGAAGTGTCTGACAATGACTTAAACTTGTCTAAGTGTCGTTTTGAATAGTGCACAACACAAATGGGGAACTGATTACTTAAAACTTTATAATATAACATAATCTTTGGAATTTCATTAGTAAATTAAACTATATCAGTGTAAGAAACATTTTACACAACATTACAAAATTTCAGGGTTACTTTATGAATATTGTGTAGAGGGAAATTGGCGGTTGTGATTTCACGTGAAGGCATCAACCAACTAAATTGGTTGGGAACACGGAAAATTCTTGTGGTTAATTAAACTCTCCTCCTGACGATGCTCGAGGGAGTAAGTATTTTTCATTTTCACGGAGAATAACTTTTTCATGCCTAGCCAAAATGATGTTGGGGAGGGCTAACCCAATTATTAACCATTATCTATTAAAAATAGAGTGTACATTATTTTTTATAGAACTTGAATTAGATTTATTTAGTGGATACTACTCAATAATAAGTTTAATTGTTACCATACCAAATATATTGAAACGTTTTTAAAAAGAGAATATTCAATGCCGCAGTTATGAATAACCTTTTAGGTCTTCATCGTTGCTAAAGAAAAAGAAACAAAGAACGTGAAACTATTGTGGGACCAAATATTTATACCTGGAATAACTAACATAAGTGTGAATATTAATCGGAAATAATTAAGATTTTTTTTATTTATTGGAATATTAAAATCAAGAATAATGACAACCAATTATAGAAAAGCACAAACATACTCTCTACTCTCGTTTTCATCTGAAACTACACCGAAACACAAACAGACTTAGAAACAACATGGTTGTGTAAGGGCTAAAATGAGCGGAAAGTCGTTGACGAGCCCCCCATTGCTATAAACAAATAAATAATAAACGACATGGCCACGACTGACATGCCTATCAGGAAGAAACTAAAAAGGAGCTGGATTAGAGAGATCCTCACTAATCAAATCGAGGAAGTAAATAATGACCAGGAAGAGGTACTGCTGGGTGTTATCCTTTCTCGTGTCTATAATGTGAATCCTAATGTATCACAGTACATCTGCTGATTGTCAATACAATGACAGGTGGAGATACATATTTAAAGAGAAAAAAAGAAGAATAATGAATATATTTTTATTATTATGGGACTATTGTCTCTTTAGAACAAAGGATAAATACTGATAAAATTCCTGCGTGACCATACATTAAAAATATAGGAAAAAAAAAGAACAAAACAAAAACATACTTATATATACATATACATATATATATATATATATATATATATATATATATATATATATATATATATATATATATATATATATATGTTGCTATGTATTGTAAAGACCGTCGGTGGAATAATTAGTTTAAAGGTATAAACGAATAAACATCAGAAGTGCTAACATCTGGCGGTTGGGTACCTGAGGGAGGGTAACCCATTACGACAACCTTTTGTAAGTGGTAATAAAAACCCTTAAGAACCACCGACAAAGACCAACAACTGAGTGTTTAAACAGGATCCCGAAAGACCTTTTCACACCTCCCACCAGAAATACCTAAGTCTGTACCTGCTGCTTTACCTTGGCCTGGGGGAGGGGGCGTGGTCATCCTTTAGGCTGAGAATATTCAGCCAATCAGGAAAAAGACTACCAAAAGAGAGGGGGATGGAGAAAGGTGGGAAATAGAGAATTGGGACTGAACACTTCTTCTTGGGACGCAGCGGAGAACACTTCCTTTTGGGACTCAGAGGAGAAGACTTCCTCTTGGGACTCGGCGGAGGAGAGCTGGGACACAGGCTGAGACTGGATCAGGAGAAGCGGAGAGAACAAGACAGGGACTGATAGCTGGGACTCAGGCTAGGACACAGCCGGAGGGAGCAAGATGAAGAATTGAGGACCAGATCGACGGAGCTTCCAGAGAGGTAGCCAGAACAGCTAGAGATACCGACAACACCCCTCACCAGCTAAGTAATAACCTTCATTTAGTTATACAGATGTAAACTTGTGTTGGCAATCATAAATTGTTAGTTAATAGAGTCAATATAACACATGTAACTTTAATCAAATATCAAGCATTCTCCTCTCGTATGATTCGCAACTAATATTATGTATATAGGTTTAGTTATTATTTTGTATATAGATGTTTTTGGTTTTATTTAAGCTTGTAAATATAATAGTTAGTAAACCAACGTAGTACTTTTACCATTTACCTTGCATGCCACCAGTTAGATATAGAACAAATAGTAAATTTAAAAACATGATACCTTTAGAAAGGAAATCCAATAAATAGTATATGGTTCAATCTAGGATACTACAGTAGGGGGTCCGTGGTATCTTACCTTTAAATACCTAATTAATATATTTTTCTGTAGATCGGTTCCCTTCTGGAACCGATATGAATACAAATATAACTATTAAATACAAATAAATGCGGTTCCTGGAACCCCCTACTCGCCGTAGAAACGCGAGGCCAGGAACATAGCAATATATATATATTTTTTTTGTTTTGTTTATCGGTTGGCGCTACAGAACTTGTAGATCTTTCACCGCGAGATGTGGTTTTCTAGACAACATCCCGATTCCTGATCTAAGTACACGGTGGTAGGGTCATCAGTTTTATGCCCGGTCGGTGTGAGTTGCCTACAGTAGGCTGACAGGCCTCAGGAACCCGGGGGGAGAGGTCTTGAGCAGCGTGGCTTTCTCTGGTGGACGGTCGCCCAAATCGGGAGGTCACCCATCCAAATGCAAACCATGATCGGCGTTGCTATACTTGGTTACCTATTGCAAGCCTTAGTCCGCACGGCTACCCCATAATATATAGAATAAACAAAGGAAAATAAAATAACATTAGTAAACAACATGGTTTCTGGGGGATCTTATGAAGTTCTTTTATGTAAATATCGTGATCAGCCGGATTGGGAAAGGAGTATGTGCTTAAAAAGGATAGATTTAAATGAATAAACTGATTTTGAATGACGGATATCGGAAGGGATAGAATTCAAAAAGGAGACGGCTTGAATTACAAAGGACTAGTCAAACGCTGCAGTTCAGTGAAGAGGAGTGAAGGTCAGAAGTACGGGATCTGGTGGGATAGGATTGAATGAAAGATTTGAATTGTAGACTCTGAATTATATAGCAGGGTCACTGACTTCTAATGGCCTGGTATAGAAAAATAGAAAGGAAGTACTGACGGCAATGGGATGGATAGAGCCACTTCAACTCGGTGTAATCTCGGTAATATGTGAATCTCTTGAGATTCCTAAGACATAACGTACCGAGCAATTCATTAGGCGCTTAAGTTTGGCTGCGAGTTCTCCGGAAAGTCCAGCGTACACCATACAATCATAGTCGAAGTGGAGAAAACAAGAGAGGAAACCAGGATTTGACGGGTTTTGTATGAAACGAAAAAGCTTTGACGGTTGAAATATTTTAGGGTAGAAATATTACGACAAGAAATTTGGGAGATGTGTGATTTCCATGAGAATGTTTGATCAAAAATAACATCAAGGTTTTTAACCGAAGTTTGGAACGAAATAGGTGAGTTGTATAGGAGAAAATTGAGAGATACAGGATTGGGTTTTATAAGTGCGGGGGATCCGATAAGGATAGCTTTCGTCTTCTCGGCGTTTAGAGTGAGCTTATTGCGTATTGCCCATATGTATAATAGTGACATGAACAGGCTTGTCGAGATATAAGTATTCCCCACACTCTTATTAGTTCTAAGTAAGGTGATCCCGAGACTATCTTCTTTTCAGACAGCTAGAGAAATGATTAGTAATCGAGGGGGAAGCATGGCTTTATTAATGCCAAAGAAAGCTCTAATTTACGTAACGTCAATTCACAACGCAATTTCTGGCCTATTTTATTTTCGTTAAAATGGAAATACTCATAGATTACAATAATTCACAAACTAAGCAAGGACAAATACTGCCCTTTTGAGATTGAAACAATAAAAAATAGAATCTTTTTTGAAAATTCTAGAAATAGACTTTATATTCAGGCATAAAGACAAGCTACATATATAAGACCCAAAGAAGGCAATTCTTCAAGGAGAAGAAATATAGAGAGACAGTAGACAGCAAATATGCACGGAGGGTTGTTCCTTTGAACTGAAGTATCGAATAAAGGGATACAGAGATTGTTGGATATTGGACAGAGGTTAACATAATCGAATAATATTAGGAGGCAACGGTAAATCAGAACATGTTTTGAAATACTAAGTCCTATAATATCTATTTATGAAAACAATATTTTATTTTTATTTTTATTATTATTTCTTAATGATATTTACAACTGTATTAAAGAAATACGTTTAGTAAATTTGAACATACAATGACGTGAAAACACTTGTTGAGTATCTACCCAATGGTAACACTCTAATGATATGCCTACATTAGGAGATCACGGAGCCATCTTCTTTTCAGACGTATCGGAGGATTATCGGGAATCGAAGAGGAAGCAAGGTTTGAAACAAGAGGGTTGGGATGATTCTGAAGTTTATTATGGAAGGATACGTATCTGGATTGGAACATATCTGAAACATAAGAAAATGAGGATCATTATGCATGGTTTTATTTGTAACAAAGTAAGAACATTGAGGATTTTACGAAGGATTTTGGATTGTAAGAATTGGATACAAGAGGATTTCGATTAGTGAAGCCCCATAGCTCAACTCCGTAAGTATAAATAAGCCTTATTAATGTCATGTATATGAGTCTCTTGTAATTGATTGGAAGTTTAGAGGATGTATCTAGTAAGTGCTGAAGTAATACGAAACGTCGAGCTGTTTCTTGTCGTTTTAGTTTGGTACGAAAAAAATAATTGAATCTTCAGTCTAATAATATTCACCGAATAATCTCCATCCGCACCTGTCATGCTAATAATTTGTTGTAACGGTACAAAATGACATGATAAGCATGGTGAAGAATAGAACCCAGTTTAAATCCTTAAATCAGGAAAGCAGATCTCTCATAACGTTCCTTTTCAGTCGTGTTCTAAGGAACATGCCAGCCGTGGCTATGCTGATGATAAGTCCGTTGTGATGCCCGTGTCATTTAAGATGAAATCGTGATTAGAGAGTAAATATGTGCTGGTCAATAGTTGCTTGTATTAAGTCGGTATGTAAAGTTTTTGTATTGGTGTTGTGATTGAAAATATTGTAGTTTTTGTGAGTGAGTCTTTTGCTGAACCGTAAATCTGTGAGGCGTGTATCCAAAGGGGTTTGAGCAGATAAGTTTATGTATTTTCAATTTTGATTTAGAATAGTTAATAGTCCAACATATTTATATAGTTTATGGTAATTCCCATAGTCTATTTCAAACTTTAATGTCGAACAATTTTTTTTTTTCCATTCACTTTGCCACTTTTTCCATTCAGTCATTTTGTTGTCAAAATACATTTTAAATGATTGGCCTTGATCATTTTTCTGAATTTCATAATCAGATCTGTAATAGATGAAACATATGGTGAGTATTGATAACGAGGTTAATTTATTTGTCGGTAAATTTATTCTTTTAATTCTTTGGATAACGTAGCAGTGAGAGTTGGTTTTTGTCGTACTCTTATATGCATAAAGTAAGCTCAAAGAAATTGGAATTCAAAAACTTGGTGAACCGGTTTTGTTGTACCACCGCAAACAATGATCGAGTCAGCGATTTCTGGCTGTTCTACTGCCGAAATGGTCATCTCGAACGCAACCGATGATAACGACAACAACTGGGAACTCGTCACTGGCAGAAAACGCTCGATGAATAACGATAAGGATCCAAGATAATTAAAAAAGGTAAAAGAAGTAGCTACTGTGACAACAAATAGTTATCAAACATTCGAGATGAGTTTGAAGGTTCCACTAAACAACTATTATTGCAAAAGCTCCACCTATCCACTTAAATGATGTTCAGAATTACACTGAACTAGTTTTATTTCTCCACAATGTAGGCGGTTTGAACAGTTTTATGTTGAAGCTACAACCAGAGAAGTAAGGGCCATCCCGAAAACGCGGAAATATATAGATGAATAGTATCTATATACTATCTGACATCTGACATTCTTCTGTTTTTACACCACATGCTGGCTTTGGCTTCTGTAATAATGAACATTAGAGACATACTCAAAACAGTTTAGACATTTCATTACCATTATCATTACCTTGACTTTAATTAATTAATTAATTAAAGTCATTTTGCATTACTCCTACTCAAGTCGAAGAACAAATAACACAATTACCTAAAAATAAAGCCTCTGGCCATGACCTCATAAATGCTCAACTGCTCCAGAAAATTCCAAGGAAAGCTCTAGTGTATCTAACATCAATATATAATGCAATATTCAGAACTACCAAATTTCTCTCACAATGGAAATATTCACACATTACAATGATAATACCACAAACAAACAAGAACACTTTCTTTTATCATACAGACCATTAGCCTGCTCCCTATATGTTCGAAAATCTTTGGAAAACTGGTCTAGAAGAGACTTCTTGACATACAGACAAATGAAAACATAATACTTGAACAACAATTTGGATTACGAAGGCACCATTCAACCATTCATGAATTACACCAAGTGAAGGAATACATTGAACGGCATTAGAGCATAAATTGTATGCAACAGAAGTATTTCTAGATATTGCTCAAGCGTTCGATAGAGTCTGGGGGCCTCTTTCAACATGGGGAGCCTCTTTCAAACATAAGACGATACTTCCTTCAGCCTACTTACCCTTCAATCTTTTCTTTCTAATAAATTTTTCTCAGTCTGCCAAGGCACAAAACTTTGTTCCATTGAATCAGCCTTAGCAGGAGTGCCTCAAGAGTCACTACTCGCTCCGCTGTTATATATCATTTACGCACATGATATTCCATACAGTTTCAAAACTCTGATCATCACATACGCAGACGATACAACAATCTTAACAAGACATCAAAACCCAATTAACCCTTCACAAACTCGAAAATATCACCATGAATTTCATGACTGCTGAAACCTGTGGAAAATTCTACCCAACCTGGACATTTCACAACATATTACATTTACTCTTCGACGAGAAACTTGCCTTTTTATTTATCTCGACAAAGTTCAATATCTTGGAAAAACATTAGATAGAAGAATGACATGGGCCCACATGTCATGCACAAAACAAAAACAGCAAACCTAAGAATGCAGCTGCTCTATTCACTCCTTTCAAGTCGTTTGAAATTAAAATTTAGTCAAAAATTTAATACATACACTTACTTATACCCATTCGGACCTATGCCCCACAGATATTCGAGACAGCTAAAAACAATCACAACTACAGACTTTTCAATCAAACACTTTCAGGACTATAACCAAAGCTCTCTGGTACGTTGGTAACATCACATTACATCAAGGCTTCCAGATGGCAACAGTTGACGACCATATACGAACACCCTACAAAATATTGCAAAAAACTTACACGGACATATCATTCAAGGCATGGCCACAGCTAACATGACCGGTAGCAGCCGTAAGAGGCTCAAGAGAAGCTGGATGAGGGATTTCCTCCACTAACAATAAATATTAAATCAAGATAGGAAGAGAAGCCGCGGGAAACTTTTCTCCCTCACGCCTACCAAGATCTTAGCCTTTACTCTTCTCTACGATAGCATTCTCACTCGTTATTAGCACTCCCAACAGGTGAGAGTTTAGAAATAAAGTTAAAAAAAAAAAAAAACAGATCTGTAATATTCTCAGCAATGTTTAGCTTTGGCTGAGGAATAACGATTGCTGCCAACCATTTTAACAAACAAACTTTTTCTCACATTAATATCATACTTTAATCCATAAATATTTATAACAATAATTAACTCTAAAGGAGTAGAGAAAAGTTATCATTAATTCTAGAATCGCAACCGGTAGATTTTTAGGAAGTCCATGCCCTACATGTTAGCCAGATGATGAATGAGACAGCGACACCGAAGAAAAAGCTTTTTGGACGAAAAAGGAAATAAATTAAAGAAAATAAAAGACAATAAATCATTTGACTTCTTTCTGACCTCAAACAGGTTATTTTATTTACATCGAAATGCATTCAAACCTGTATTTAACGAACGAATTGAAAAAAAAAAACATATTAAGTTATAAAAGTAATTATTACAATTTATTTAAATGAAGTATGAAATGAATGTGATATTTTTCAACACTAAATTGTTCGAAAAAATAAATCTTATCTTATAGAGATAAGGATTATAGAGTCACTTAAAGTAACTGATCAATTATGCTAAAAAGAGAATCTGTGATAGGGTATTTTCTAGAAAAACACGAAGATCTAAAAAACGTGAAAGATGGATGACCGGGGAAAGTGAATGGCATTAAAGATAAGCGGATTCAGACAAAGTACCTGAGATCCAAACCAATTAAAGGATATGAAAAATATAAAACGAGTCGGAAATGAGCAAAAAGAGGTAAGTAAAGCATAGAATGGAGTATGGGAAGAGTAAGGTCATTTTTTTTTTATTTTATTGATGATATTTGCAACTGTATTACGAATGCAAATACATTCAGTAAATGTGAACAAAAGAATAAAATAACATGAAACCACTTGTTGAGAAACTAGCCACTGGTAGCACTCTAGAAATGTATTTACAAAAGGAGATCCCGAGGACATCTTCTTTTCAGACGCCTCGGAGGGCGGTCATTTTAAATTAGAAAAGCTCCAGAAAATATTAAAAGTTTTAGAAGGTAATGAATGAAGAACATAATAAATTTTCTGTTCACATTTAATGGAAGAAGAGAAATTCACTTTTCATCAGATGAACACGGGTACAGGTGGTAGGTAGGGCGATTTTCTAAACTCTTACCAATTCATTATATTGTCAGATGATCTCATCGAAATCAATGGAAGAATGAATAAGCTTTTTATTAAGCACGGTCAGATTGAGAAGCATGTTTTTTTTTGTTTTTTTGGGTGGGGGATGGTGGGGAAATGGGATATACCAAGCGATTTTACACATTCTACAACCTTAAAAATCATTTGTAAATATATAAATGTAATATAAATATAAAAATACATAATAAGGTTAGAGAATAAATATCTTCAAATTTAAACATGATTTTGACTTTAACACGACGTTAAAAATTGCTACTTAAAATAATAATTAAAAACCAAAAATATTAGAATCCGTTTAAATAACAAACAACTTAAATAACAACAACTTAAAAAACTTATATAACAACAACAACAAAGTATGTGATTTTGATATTACAGGTAATTTTTTTCTCTCTTTTTTTTTTTTAACTCTATTCTTCAACTCCCACATGTCAGAAGTTCCGACAATCAGCGAGTGTGATGTCAAGATGTAGAAGATTGGTCTTGGGATAGGCGTGAGGAAGAGGAGTACCCAGCGGTGTCCTTCTAGCCTAGGCATTTTAATTCGTATTTTATAGTTTCAATTGGAGTAGCATGGTGTAAGTTTTTTAATACGATTCTTGGATTTCTGTCTTCTATTAACTGATAGGTATGGAAATCGGCACCTACCTGTCTTAAGTTAGCTACTATACCTCAATATGTGTCAGAGTTTTCAGGATATACGGTTACTCCTCTTGATGTGGATTTTAGGTTAAAGGTGTTCAAAATTCCTACATTTTGGAGAAATGTGACCAGTTCGGTGTAGTTCTGTACATCATTCAGGTATTATTTTAAATCGTTATTAAGTGATATATTGAAACTCCATTAGTCGCACCTCTATATGTAGTAGTGTTGCCCAAATTCGAGGCCAATACGAGTCTTGGTCTTGCGCACTAAGTCTTGGTCTTGGTCTGGGTCTTGTGCAAGAGTCTGGCAGTTACCTATTAGTTTATTACTATAGAGATATTACTGAAATTTTTTTGGTAGGAGAAACCTAACTAAGCACGAATGAAATATTAGAAGAGTTAAATGCAAAATTATATTGGTTATACCAATTCTTTAAATATACTAACTTAAATTGCGAAGTATTAGTAACTATTTTGCCTTAATTTTCATTCGAAAAATCGATTACAGTATATAATGTGATTTTCACTTTCTCAATCATTATAAAAGAAATTTCGGTGTTGCAAGGTTATCACTGAGAGTGCTTACGTCGAATTTATCTTATTTTTTAGTTATAATTATGATTTTGATGAGGAAATAGGTAATCAAATATTTGGAAGTAAATGTAATTTATAAGTATGTTTAACTGTGCATATTTGACAAAAATTAAAGTGATTGTTCTTTATAGGAAAATACTAAACTGTCATTTAATTAAAACATATGTATTTATAGTTTTAGTCGTTAACATATAATTGTTTATTTATGTAACGTCTCGTTTTGGAGATGCCGAAGGAATGACGTGACAGCCGAAAGTAGAGGTATAATAAGAATAATATTAAATATATGCATCCTATGGAGATTGAAACAGCCTGAATAATTTTAGACTGTTTCGCAAGTAGAAAACACACGGAATGGTTTAATTATATTCTTTCCCGATAAGCGGAAAACATGTATTGCTTCCGATAGTGAACAACAAAAGTCAAATTGACTCCTGCTGAATTTCTCCTCACATCTGCATCTCATTTACGAGAATAATTAATTATCATAATTACTTTAATTCTCATCTATTGCTCATCAGAGATAAACACAATTTACCGCTCGCTTCAAACCACTAAATATTTACTCCCAATTAAGTGGTTTCTAAGATACTCGTACCAGGACCTATTAGTAGCTGAATTTGATGAGAGTTCCACTAGCTTCTATTGGCACTTCATTATCAATTACTTGCCGAATCAATTATAACAATTGTCAATTTTCGTAATTGTTTTATATAGTACATTTTGATGATTAATGGAAAAAAATTATTTCTCAATTTTTTTTTTAAATTTTATTAAGGAACATAAATAATATAGTATGCTATTAGTATATATATTTTCTTTTACGATCCCATTGGATTTTCATCCATCATAAAAACAAATAAAATCTCTAATTGCACTAATAAATTTTATCATAATGCCCTAACCTTTTCCAATGTTTTATCATTTATAATTGGTAAGGTTTAAAGGAGTTGAAAATGGGCGTAAAGACAACAAAAGGAAATAAATGTTAATTTAATGCCGGTTTAAGAGCTGTAATTAAGTTAATTCTGCCATTGTTTCCTTAAATAAAATTTTCTCTACTACAAAAATAAATAGTTATTGCGTTTAAATCTCCTAAACTAAATTAGATGAAATCGCAATAAATAAAATGGCACGTAATTGTTTTAATAATAACTCTATTCTGTCTAATTAATATTTATTTGAAATGGTTTGGTTTCGAATAATAAAGAGATATTTTTTTCATTTTCTAATATTTTAATTTTGCATCCGTATTAAGTAATCTTAATTATAGTATTTTGAAAACAAAATAAAAGTTATATTGTTCAAAAAACTTTTGCCCCTTCATTGAAAACACCTACCGCTATTCCGTTCTGCTGTGCAAAACTGTATCAGTAGTTAGTGAAGGCACCGAATAACGGTTTTGTTTATTGAAAAATTTCAAATTAATGAATATTTCTAATGAATATGTTTTTTTATTTCAAATTTCATATGATGAATGAAAACTTAATGAAAACGTAGAAGAAACCCATTGATGCCAATATAACTTAAAATTAAATTATACTTCAAAATTTGTTCGAAAAATTCAAGTAATAAATGTTATACATGTTCAGAAGGGATTGAAACGATTAAAGACTTTTTTTAAGATTTTCAATTTAACAGTTTTGGAAGAACTGCATATATACATAAAATGGTTTTGTAACAAAAATCTAAATTAACATTTTTGTAATAAGTTCTGGATTTGTTGTAAAAGTAAAAAGGAAGAAGATTGTTAGGATGTAAAATATATTTATTTTTTTATAACTTTAAGCCATGGTACAGACCCCTTTTAATCAAATTATTAATATCCGTCTGAAACTTCGTGAATAGCTTCATCTCGTCGCAACCGACAAATTTTATATTTACGATAATTCTCGGAATTGGGATGTTTTCAAAATGGAGGTAGGCAAATTTTCTCTATTTAATTAGGTACTGTAAGCTCATACATACCCATTTGCTGTTCACTGAATTGTAAAATAATATGATCATAATAATAAAAAGTTATCTAAAAAAATATTGGGCCGTTTGGCCTATATAACCTCGTTACTTTGAAGTGTTGAAGGCGAAAGTCATGCCAAACGGCCCTTTTTTTTTTATTTTTGAAGGGCACTTTTTTTTAAATCAATTTTGTGATCAAATTATCTTACGATTCAAGTGGAATGCACAGGATTATTTACGAGTTTTTGTTCCTAATTAAATAGAGAAAGTTTGCCGGTCTCTAAATTGCGAGATTTTTCGTAAATAAAAAGTTGTAGGTTTTGATGATATGAAGCTATTGACGAAATTTCAGGGGGGACATTTATAATTAGATGAAAACTAATCTGTACGACGGACTATTGGATATTTCATTGTTTTATAAAATGATTAGAATATATCCGATACCGATACAAAATAAAGAATACATAAAATTTGTACGTAACTAAGTAGGTCTTAATGTAAAAATTTGACAAAGTTATTATCTATAGTAGAAAATAACGCTAAATACTGGTCTCTCTTATGACTCTCGGGTCATTCTACTACGACCAATCAATTCACATTTTGTTAGTATTATTTTTGACAGGTGTTAATAATGATTAAAATATATCCTTAGCCAGCCAAAGCCAACCGAACTTATAAATCAAAATATAATTCTCAAATCTAAAATATAAATTTAAAACCCCTCTCCATATGCTTACTGCTTATATCTCTTCACGGTCATTGTATTATTAACAATTAGCTACCTTAATTTTAATTATTGAATGGAATTGTATGAAATCTATACTAAACCATTTGTACACTGGTCTCCAAATTTCCTTTAACTTTGAGTCGAAATATAGGCGTTTGCAAATCTGAAATAGGCAGTAATTAGTTGATAGAATTTCATAGCTATAGATTGATCATTTGTTTACCAAACCCTAACTTCCTTCCAAATTAAAAATAAATAGGGAGAGCAGTTTTCGATATATAGGAGTATCGAAGGAAATACGTTTTCCCTTATATAAGAAGAAGTAGTTAATGAAATTCCTAAAATTGCTACAGCATTGTTTTTCCCTTATCTTCAAACGTTTATCTAGCTTTGAGCTATATTGTATGAGCCATTTCTGAAATATTTATGATTTATTCTGAAATATATTATAAAATATTCTGAAATATATTATAAACAGAAAGACGCAGAACCAAATTTGTTCTAGATGTCTGAAACCTAAAACGCGAGAGAGTATTTCTGATTCTGATCGCAATTTCGTGTCTAGCCTCTCGTACGAATACAATGCTTTCAATACAAGTAGTGAGAAAGCAAAAGAAAAACTATATACATATGGAGAAACAACTACGTAAAACTATCCTACTTTCCTATTTATATTAAAAGATGTTATCACTCCAACGGGACTCAGAGTATCATAACAGGTTTTATGGATAGAAGTTTCGAAACTACTGAAAGTAAGGAACCCTTATTACTTTTATTACAGCTATTTGAAAAAAATTCATGAATTATAAACTTTTTGTTGACAGTCTGCAAATGAGCTGGAGATACAGATAATAGTGACAGGAATGGGGAAGAAAAATATTCAGCAGTACCTCTTCCCTAACTTGTTTCAATTATTTAGGCTTATTAATGAAGGAGATCTCTCATCCAACGCCTTTTTAGTCTCCTCCTTGTGTTCTGAGGTATGTCAGCTGTGACCATGTATCTTATTAGTTTGTTCAAACTGGTATAAAATCGTTGATAAAGGGTCGTTATATGTTGGTCAACTGTTGAAAGGTAGAGGTCTGAATTAAAATAACTTTTAAATATATTTATTCTCAAGATGCATGAATCCAATCTATAGAATATCGGTATGTAAAAATTAGATATAAACAGATCTACATACATAAACTGCAAACTTCTGAATAGAAAATGGTCAGAACTATAAACTCTATGATACCATACCAACATTACTTTACATAATAACCTATCCAACGTTTAGTATATATATATATATATATATATATATATATATATATATATATATATATATATATAGTAGTTGATTAAAATTTCTTAGAGAGGGTAAGGAAAAAAAAAAAGAACTGAGAGGTTTCAATAATATATAAAATCTTGATAGAATTGTTCATGAATATTTTAATACATATAATATAATTATTAAGCTTAATAAAATATTATTAATTAAGAATATTACAATAATTAAGATTATATATATGCAATAGGTATTGGTTTATGCCTTTTCTTACCCTGGGGTATTTTAAGGTAGGACAGGATGAGTGTGCTGAAGGCACTTGTTACACTTTGGCCAGTGGCCTTGATTTTAACATTGAGCGAGGAGGAACCGCTTTGCAGCTTTATTTTATTTACAATACATACAGTACATATAATAAATATTTACATATTTACAGTTGAGTATGGACTCAGGAGTCCAGACCACATCCTTCGGTGAGTATGTCCACCAAAGGGAGTTTACCTTGCCACCTCACAGGTCTGGGTGGTGGTGAGATCTCATTGAACAGTGGGTTTGCACAGGCCTTCAGCCCATCAAAAAATTTGATGTGCCTCCGGCCTATGAACTCAGGTACCGAGGGGAGCTGGAATTCCTCTCGTATTGATTAACCTCTCAGTTTGTTATTGCTGGCGTTTTATAATAAAATTTTATTGATGTCAGTACATTTATTAACCGTTCTCTACAACAATTACTATTGTTATATACTATTTCTCTTCTTATTCTCACTGCGTAACTTTACCTCTTCTAAATACAATTTAAGATTTTTAATTTGGTTATATGGTTCTATTGTATCTCAGTATTTTTCAATTATTTTACATCGTATTACGGGTAAAAATTCAACATAATTATGAAACGAACAAACATAATATTGTGGGTTTATGGTTGACTGTAGTGAATAATTTAAGAGAAGGATTGTTGGGATGATCAGTCAAATGGAAATGGTGAACAATGAATAATTGTATTTATTTTTATATTCACCGACATTTCGACCCGAAGTTCAGGCCTTCGTCAGGTCTAGGAAAAGAACCAGATAACAATTGGTATAATAACATTGAATAATACAGAATTAAGATTAAAAAAAAAAAAGGTGACAGGTAAAGACTTATAATTTTTAGTAGAACAAATTAATTTAAAGTGAATTAGATAGAACGAACATTAAAGTAAACTAGATAGAATGATAACAGTAACAGAGAACTAAGAGATAAATAATAATAACTGTAACAAAGCACGGACCAATGAAATGAGCATAATAAAATATAAGGTAACATAAGAAATTAAGATGGTAATCTAGAATAAAGTGTTAAACAGAGAAAAGAAATATGATGTTATATGAAGAAATAATAGATACAAATAGAACATTAAGATATTATAAAATCTTTCAAAAATATAATGGAAAAAAAATGTATGATATATAGAAAATAGAGATGGAGATATGGAAAATAGAGATTGAGATATGGAAAATAGAGTGACGGAAAAGCCGAAGAAAAGGAGAATAAGATAATAAAAATATATAAACCTGCTGTACAAGAAGTAAATTCAGACAAACGCACTTATAGCGGGATGGAGGGTAGCTGGCAGATGGCGCCTTCTCTGACCCAAAAATGAACTAATATGATGGACGAGAGATTTATTATAGATAACATTTATTTATAATAGAGTACCTGTTTTTCCGTAAAAGTGAGATTAAAAAAAACAAAAAAATTTCTTTAATGAGAAATGCTAAAAACCCTAGAAAATGAAATCCTAGGAAACGTTCCTATACAATCATCCCTGAATATAAATGAAAATTTAAATAATAGGAATATTTAGTTCGTGATAAAATTGTAATGTACCTATTTATAATACTTAGCCTAGCCAGCTAGTTAAATTTTCTTAATCGATTTTAGTTTACATATTTTATTCATTAATTTACATTATTTGTTATCAATTATAATTTTTTTTACTTTAACATTTTTACTGGGGCGATGGCTCCTTCTCACCACCACCCCTCCTCCCACATATAACCCCTTCTGAGCCTATACTCATATTTACGTTTACTGAATAACAAATGTTAATTTTAAAATATTTAGTAAAAAATCAATCAAAAACAAGCCCTTGAAATTGAAAGACAAAATATTTTAATTAAAATGTTCCTAATTCTTCTTTCAGTCCTGCTTATTGTTAGCAGTCCAACTTACGAATTTGGGTCCATTCTACTTAATTTGACATCATTAGTACAATGATGAACTCTCTTAAACATCCAGTCTTTTCCACGTGTTATTGAAGAAGCAGGTTTATTTTGTAAATTTAGCCCACACCGTCTCCTGTAATAATTAAGCTCCTTATATGAGGCATTCTAGGCACTTCGCTGAGGACCCGGGCTTCTTCCTCATCTAAACAAGTAGCTTTGTTACTCATTGGCAGATTATATTTCAACAATGCTTACAACTTGTCTTCAGAGAACGAGTTAATATTGTTAAGTTTTGGGTTGAAGAGTATTTATAAAAATCCATATAACTAAGAAAAAAAAATTACATAAATGGTAAATTATTATATTTCATTTAATATTTTTAAAAAATAAGAAAATAATTGGGATGTTTAAGTAATTTATTCTTTTCCTCCGTTATTTGAGTCACTAGTGACATGCCCTTAGCTTTTACTTGAAAGCCATCAAGCGAGCGTGCGATGGCAATGGATGCTTAAGTAGATGACCAGGAAAGCAAGTATAAAGAATTTAAATGGGTGCTCTATTTGAACATTAAATTTGCTCATCCCACTTCAGCTGACACTACCACCTCCTTCTTTTACTCCATCTCAGGTTGCACTTCAAGTCAAACAATTACCGAAAAGAAAAGCTCCTGGCTATGACTTAATAACAGCCGAAGCACTCCAACAAATGCCCAAGAAAGCTCTAGTATTTCTGACAACAATTTACAACTGTATATTAAGGACGTCAAAATTTCCTTTACAATGGAAATACTCACTTATTAAGATGATTCACAAACCCGGCAAAGACATATACAGTCCTTCATCCTACAGACCCATTAGCCTCCTTCCTATATGCTCTAAACTTTTTGAAAAATTAATATAAAAAAGACTTGTTGACATATTGACTGACCACCATTTCGGCTTTCGCACATTCCATTCGATGACACATCAATTGCACAGAGTTACAGACTACATTGCTGGAGCTTTAGAACAAAAACTATATGCAACTGGAGTATTTTTGGATGTTGCTCAGGCGTTCGATAGAGTCTGGCACCAGGATCTTCTCTTTAAACTTAAGACTATACTTCCATACATCTACTATCTTATCCTTTAATCTTTCCTCTTCGACAGATTTTTTTCAGTTCGACAGGGCTATGAAGTGTCTTCAGTCCTTCCAATCTTGGCCGGAGTTCCCCAAGGTTCAATACTAGCCCCTCTACTTTACGTTATATACACTTACGATATACCTATTAACGATGAGATCTTGACAGCTACATATGCAGACGATACAACAATCCTCACTAAACATCAAGACCCTACACAGGCCTCACTAACTCTACAACATCATTTTCTTAAACTACAAGATTGGTTCACACAATGGAAAATTCGACTTAATCATGACAAATCCAAACATATAACATTTACTCTTCGAAAAAACACCTGTCCTCCAGTTTATATTGACAACAATCAAATTCCTCAAACGGACACGGTACTTTACCTTGGACTCACCTTCAACAGAAGGATGACATGGGGCCCACATGTTAAAATGAAACGCATGACACTTAACAAACGACTCAAACTACTTTACTCTATTTTTGCCAAATCTTCAAAACTAAAACTAAAACAGAAACTGAATACATATACATACTTACTTAAGCCCATATGGACATACTCATCACAAATATACGACATCGCTAAAAAGACCCACCTACAAAAACTTCAAACGTTCCAATCAAAATTATTGCGACACATAACAAAAGCACCTTGGTACGTGACTAACAAAACTCTACATACTGACCTCCACTTTCCAACAGTTGACCAACATATAACGACCCTATATCAACGATTTTACACAAATTTAAATGGACATAATAACAGACTTGTAAGAGACATGGCCACAGCTGACATACCTCAGAACATGAGCAGGAGACTAAAAAGGCGTTGGATGAGGGATCTCGTTCCTTAGACAACCTAAGTAATTGGAACAAGTTAGGGAAGAGGTACTGCTGAGTACTTTCTTTCACCATGCCTGTCATGTCATTATATCATTATCGCCATCACATTTGCTGATTGTCAACTTATTGTTGACAGGCGCAAATACATATTTTATAGACAAAAAAAAAAATTTGCTCAATAGGCCAGGTCGTTAACATTGATTTGTTGTTATTGATTGTACATCGTCTCTTCGCGTAATAAAAAGTAGTTTAAACCTATAGTAATTTAAATCTAAAGTTATAAAGAAAGATAAACGAATTCATATTTGCCAAACGAATTCAAAATTAACAATAACAGTATTAAATTAGCGACTAACTCAACATACTCGGTATTCACTTCGACAGACATTTAAAATTTACTAGACATTTTGACAAAAAAAATAAAACAGTAAGATCTAAGACGTACAGACTCCAAAATTTAATTCGGACAACAAACTTATCTTTACGCGTAAAGCTTCTAGTCTATACAAGTATTATATGGCCAGCTCTGTTGTATAGTGCACCTCTGTTCGAACACATCAGCAAAACAACCCTGAAAAGATTACAATATTTCCAAAATGGAATAATTAGAAAAATTGTAAAAGGAACCACGCAGCAGAGAAAGAAGACATTGGATATTCAAGCAACACTAAATTTATCAACTATAAACGAATTTCTGGCAAAACGAAAAAAATCATTTTTCGAAAAATCCCAACAATTGGCAAACCCTCTTTTCAACAAATTATTACCAGCCCAACGTCAAATTCCAAAACGTTGGCAACAAATCTCATGAGATATATGTTTTATTAATTTAGTTGTAAGCTCTAGAGTATAAGGTCAACTCAAGTCTGAGGTGAGCCCCATCACCTGTTATCTTACAGATGAAGAAAAAAGTATTCATAAACGACAAAAAATCAAAAATACACCTTACAATGCTTTTAAGCAGTAAAAGGACTACTATGAAAACAATGAAAAGGCTCCAAGTGAAAAATAAATAAAAAGGGTATATGAAAAAAAATAAATAAAAAAAAATAATAAAAAATAAATAAAGAAAGTGCATTTATATATATTGTATTTTGCAATAAAGAAATTCCGGGGGGGTAGAAAAAATAAAAATAAAGAAAGTGTTCTAATCAAATTCAGACTTTAAATATTAAGGCCTCAGATTCTTCGTTAACTTCCATCCAAAGTATTACATATATCTACATGTGGGAAACAACAAAATTTTCCATCAAACACATCCAATCCTTCCAGTCCAACGTCCTTCGAACAATAGTCGATGCTCCTTTCTATGTAACCAACAAAACCCTACACCATGACCTTAATATCCCATTTCTCCTAGACCTATCTATCTTCTCCTAGACTTATTCTAGCAAAATTCTCCAAATTTCACCAGAACCTTACCGAATCTCTTTGCAAAATCTCTATCCAGCACCACCCATACCTATAATATGACCACGCGACCTTTTATAGTTTGTAAATATTGAAATTCTGGCAATGGCCAAATTCTCCACTCACGGCGTGAGTGTATGTGGTTAAAACACTCTCGCTCAATCTCCACTGGGTTTAGCCTGAGCGAAGTGGTTGAGAGAGAAGTGCAGGGATCTTCTGGAGTCATGCTTTTCCCACCACAGTTGGAGGCAGAAGTCTGGCTCGGAGTTCTCTCGCCTGATTTTAAATAGTGTATATAGGTATATATGTGTTATTTTTTAGGTTATTTTATTCTTATTTATTGTATATATTATTTTTCTGTATAATTTATTTTATTTATTGTAAATAGAGTGTGAATGCGATCTCTGAACACTGCTATAAATGTCCTTTGAGGCAGATTGTAATATTTTTCAATAAACAAGTTATAAAAAATAAAAATAAAAAATCTACAATTGTATCCCACGTACCAACCACTTTCCTCTATTATGGAAACACTTCACTATTATCTTTTTTCCAAAACCAGACAAACCTTCCAACAACTTGACATCCTATAGACCAATTAGCCTACTCCCAATCCTTTCAAAAATCTTTACAGATATTAAAACGAACCATGCACCTCATGGAATTACAAAACTTCCATCTGTTTGGATTTCACTCAAAACACTGCACTATTCAACAATGAGTCGGAATCGTAGATGATATTTCAGGAGCACTAGATGGAATTTGGAAAATATTTCTAGACTAAAGTCTAGGACAAATGGGATGTTAAGGTCGTGGTGTAGGATTCTGTTGGTTACATAAAATGGAGCATAAACTATTGTAAAGACTTTGGACTGAAAAAAATGTAATAGAATATGTATGCAATATTTAAGCCTATGTGATAATAGCTTATTATATAATTTCACTCATGATTATTAATTCAACCATTAATTATTATGAAGACCAAACTTTTACTTATACATAATTAAAATCATTGATGCATGGTTAAAACAACAATTATAAATAAGATAATTTTGTTAAGCTTTGTATGGTGCAATTTGAACTAATATGTATTCGTGACGACTGTGTTATATATATCCCTCTGACGCAACTCTACGTCATTAACTTTTCATTCACTGATGACCTCTTTGTCATGTGTATCTTACCGATACTATTATTGTATTCATGGCCATCCAGAAAGTACTGATTACAAAAAATTGTAATATATTTTAATTAATTTTTATATTTTATGTACTTTTAACTAGGATTTTTTAAAACTTCATTATGTACAAAAAAAATAATGAATTGGAAAAAGTTCAAACAATTATGTTGATTATAACAATATCAATAAATTAATTGATACCAAAAGGCAAAAATCAGCAAATATTTAGGGAATCTAGAACTGGGCGAAAAGTACATTAAAATACGTTATTTAAAATACAAAGTTTTTTTTTTCTAAAATACAATTTTAATCACTTATAATTTCGATTACAACTTATTTTTAAATTACTTTAATTAATTATTTTATTTAATAAGTTTTTTTTTCTTCAATCTTTCATCCGCACCTGTCATGGTAGTGACAATTAGCAGATTTGTGGTCAGGTAGAAAATGGCATGATAGGCATGACGAAGAATGGAACCCAACAGCACCTCTTCCCTGGTCTGTTTACATCCTAAAATCAGGAAAGGAGATCTCTCATCCAGCTCCTTTTTAGTCGCCTCCTCATGAGCATTTCAGCCGTGGCCATGTCGTTGATAAGTCCATTGTGATGTCAGTGTAGTTTAGAACGAAATCAGGAGTAGAGAGTACGTATGTGCTAGTCAATGGTTGGTTGTCTTAGGTCGGTATGTAAAGTCTTGTTGTTTATATGCCAGGGAGCTGCAGTTATTAGTCTTAAAATTTTAGATTGAAAGGATTGTAGTTTTTGTAAGTGAGTCTTTTTTGCTGAACCGTAAATCTGTGAGGCGTATGTCCAAATGGGTTTCAGCAGGTAAGTGTATGTATTTAGTTTTTGTTTAATTTTCAATTTTGATTTAGAAAACAGGGAGTATAATATTTTCAGTCTCTTGTTCAAAGTCTTTCTTTTCATTTTGACTTGTGGGCCCCAGGTCATCCTTCTGTCGAATATTAGTCCGAGGTAGCGTATAGTGTCCGTCTGAGAAATTGGATTGTTGTTGATATAAACTGGTGGACATGTTTCTCGTCAAAACGTAAGTGTTATATGTTGTGATTTATTCTAATTTTCCAAAGTGAATACCAATCTTGTAAATTTAGTAAGTGATTTTATAAATTTAATGAGGCTAGTCTGGGGTCGTGGTGTTTTGTCAAAATTGTTGTATCGTCAGCGTAAGTAGCAGTCAATGTTTCAGAGGTGGTAGGCATGTCATGCGTATAGACAATGTAGAGTAAAGGTACCAATATTGATCCTTGAGGCACCCCTGCTGATATAATAAGTATTTAATTTCCTAAAACAAAATATTTTCTCTAAAAACAATTTAAATATTTGTTGATTAAAATTGTATTTAGAAACACAAAATACTGTATTTTAAAATAAATTTTTATCCAGAAGTAAAGCGGTACAAATGTACTGATTTTCTAAAAATTGGTTTATTTACAGAACAATGAAGAATTGAACGCGTCTTGTGAACCCAGTCTTCCGTTATAATTTCTAATCACTTAACCTTCAAACGAATGTTAACAAATTTTGGGCTTTGCACGTAAAATAAGAGCCACATTTGGGAATATTATGTTCAAATGAATAATAAATAAAAATGACAAATGTTTTAAATAACGACTTTGTTTATTGATTATTTCTTGAAATAATAAGAACTAATTAGCTTGGTTTTACTCTCCATTCAATAAAAAATAATTAATAAGTTTAAATTTATTGAATTATTAATAGTTATGAAAATATATTTTATTTCTCCTTCATGCAAATATTACCATTTTTAAAATAATTTCCTCACGATTTGATTTATTTTTATATATCGGGTTTTTTATATACTTCTCTTTTTCAATGGATAAACGGAGGTGTAGGTTTTTAAATTTAATTAAAAAACTTTGAGCGTGAAGATCTAATCTTGAAATCGTCAGTACTTCCCCGATAATTAAATAATGGTTTTCAACACTAAAGATATCTAATAAATAAAATAAATGATTAGTCCGCAATTTTTTATAGTAATACAAATATTAGTAGGATGTACATAAGATATTAGAGCAATTCATCTTTCTAAAATTAACAAGACTATAGTAAAAATCTATATAAAGACTTTAAAAAAATGAATATCGGCACAATAAAGAAAATTAAATTTAAACTATTGTTTAGTCTAAATCTAGTGTTGTGACTTATACTCCTTTGCTTTTAAGAGTCTCATTTAATCACGACCGTATTATTATTTTATTATAGAGTCTAATAAATCATGAAAATGAATCATTGACTAAGTAAAGTATTCAATGACTGATCAATTTCAGGAGGCAATTAATTCGACGAATTAATTATAACGAAAGCAGAAAATAGCAGGAAACGTTAACTAATTATTTAACATTAACCAATTATTAGGGTACAGACAAGATAACAATAAAATATTCAGTGGGGGCCTTAAGCGGTGAAAAATGCTACAGCCTTCGAAAAAAAAAGTATTAAGAAAACTTAGAAAAACAATTTGTGTTATTACGTTTTTATTTTTCAATCTAGTATTATTATTAACAATATTTAGCTTGGGGAAGAGAAATAGTTTTAAAAAGATTAACTCGGAAACCAAAAAAAAATAATTATGTTTTCATATTCGTCGAATTATTTTATAAAAGATTTTATTAAAATGTATGGTCGTTCCAGAAATCATTAAGTTAAGATATTTAATAGCTGGAGCCCTTTTGGGGACCTTGACTATCACTTAATCCACCCTCGTAAGTTTTAAGGTATTGTGTTTAAAATGTCCAGCACATTTTGGTTTATTACCAATGGTTTATTATTTTTAATTACTTTTACCGTTATATAAAATAAATAGTTTTATCATAATTTAGAAAGTAAAGAAGACATCTCCACCAACTTACTAAGAACGTGATGTGTTAGAAGATATGTTAGATGTAATGTAATTATTGAGTGTAACTATTTTTTTCTCTTCAAGTTTTAATCTGTACCTGTCATGAGTTTGACAAGAAATAAATATGTTGTCGTATCGGATTTCGAAAAATGGTATTATAAGCATGAAAAATGACAGTACCCTCTTTACTTAACACCTCTTCCTGGTCTATATTTGCTTCCTTAATTCAGTAAAGAAGATCTCTCATTCTACTTCTTTTCAGTCGTCTTCTAAAAAACATCCCAGTTGTGACCATGTCGGTTATAAGTTTATTGTTGTGTCAGTATAGTTGATTATGAAACCGGAAGGAAAGAGTACGTATGTGTTGGTTGATAGTTAAATCTGTATATAATGTTTTGCTGTTTACGCACCAGATAGCTGCTGTTATTAGTCTTAAAATTTAGGATGGAATAGATTCTCGTTTCCGTAAGATCGTCTTTATTGCAGAACCACAAATCTGTGAGGCGTATCTCCACATGGATTTGGCAATTCCATATGTATTTAGTTTTTGTCTAATTTTTAATTCCGATTTGGAAAAAAAGTGAATATAGTATTTTCAGTCACTTGTTTAAAGTTTTTTTTTTTTCATTTAGGTGTTAGTGTCCCAGGTCTTCTTCTGTCCAATATAAATATATATATATTTATACAACATTCAAAACCCTCCTATTACATTCAAAACCCTCCTATTCCAATTCCTGTCCCAAAAACAGTCAGGCACCAGCTAATCTTTTATGTAAAATTAGATAGAATAGATAGATAGAAAAAGAAACTTTATTCTGGGACTAAGTCCCTTCAGAATAACAATAATGTACAAAATAATAGAATATTACTGGCCTGAACGTTGAAACAATAAATAAAATTGATAAAATAAAATAAAAAGTAAAGAAATCTTAGGTGCACAAGCTATATACAATACAGATAAAACTATGTACAGAGCATTTAAAATTATGAATAAAACAATTAAAACTATGAACGAATCATTTGAACTATGAACAAAATTATATTTAAGGGTTGAACAACATAAACATACACTTGAGAAATGAAGAACGAAAAAGAGATACAATGAGTTCATTTCATAAAAAAAAAAAAACTTTACTTGAATATATATATGAAAATAAACAGTTATTTAGAATTGAATAAAAAAAAAAAATACAAAAAAATTTATGTATTGAAATTCCTACGTCGATAGTAGGAAATGCATGTACTATCTCTTACCAAGTGTTATGATTACATGATTGCTACACAATACATGTATAATATTAATCGTTAGCTGGTATCTGACTGTTTTTGGAACAGGAATTGGAATAGGAGGTTTTTGAAGGTGTACAGGGAAGGGGCATGTCGAATTTTGATCGGGAGGGAATTCCAAAAGTAGACAGAGCGGGCTATAAAGGAATTTTGGAATTAGGCAGATCTAGGAGAAGGGATGTATAGGTCGGAGGGTCGGGATCTTGTAGTGAGTGAATGGATTGAGGACTTAAATTGGAGAAGGTTGTAGGCATAAGAAGGACGATGATCGGTAATGATTTGATAAAGGAAAGTGCCAAGGAAATATTGTCTTCTTAAGGAGGGGAAGAGCCACCCTAACTCAGTGTAGTGGTGGGAGACACGGGAGCGTCTCGGGGTTCCGATTACAAATCTTACGAAGCAATTCATAAGTCTTTTGAGTCTATCACGCAGTTCCACCGAGAGGCCATCGTACACCACACAGCTGTAGTCAAAGTGGGGAAAGATGAGAGAGGAAACTAGGAGTCTACGGGTATTTTGGGGTAGAAGATGGCGGAAGTGATGGAATAGTTTGAGGGTAGAAATTGCACGGCGGGATATATGAGAGATATGGTGATTCCAGGAAAGGGTTTGATCTATGAGAAAGCCTAAATTTTTAACAAAGGGATAGAAGGTGATGGGGTGGTTGTTTAGATAGAGTGAGGGAAAGTTGGTGTGGGATCTAAGAAGGGGCTTGGAACCAATGAGAATGGCCTGAGTTTTGGCAGCATTTAGCCTTAATCCATTTAAGTTGGCCCAGGCATTAATTCGATCTAAATCTTCTTGAATTTTGGCAAATGCCACCAATAACTCAGCGGGAGAAAAGGATAAATAGATTTGAGAATCGTCGGCATAAAGGTGGTGGGAACAATGGATAATTGTATCATTTAGGTCATTAATATAAGAACTGAAAAGAAGAGGAGACATGCTTGAACCCTGTGCAACTCCTGAGGATAAAGGAAGGTAGGCAGATAGAGGTTGATTAGGTATGGAAACTGCTTGGGTTCGTTGTGAGAGGAAAGACTGGAACCAAGAGATGGAACTCTTGGAGAAGGATAATGATTTTAGTTTGTTGAAAAGGATGGAATGGATAATGGAATCGAAAGCTTTAGAGAAATCAAGAAGTATAAGTATGGTTAGTTTTTTGTCATCTATTGCAGTCTGGATATCACTAGTAATTTTAATCAGAGCAGATTGTGTAGAGTAGCCAGGACGGAAGCCAGATTGGAGAGGATCGAGTTGGTTGGATTGTTCAAGGAAGTTGGAAACTTGGGATTGCACCAACTTTTCTAGGGGTTTAGAAAGATTGGAAAGGATTGATATTGGGCGGAAATCTTCGGGAGAGGATGGATTAGGCTTTTTGTTTAAAGGAAGGACAATGGCTTTTTTCCAAGAGGTCGGGAATATTGAATTCTGCAGGGAGAAATTGTAGATGAAAAGGAGTGCTGGGAGGATTTCAGGGAGACATAATTTTATTAGTTTGATAGGAATGCCATCTGGGCCTACGGAATTGGAACGGGATTTCATTATAACGGTAATAAGGTCTGTGGGAGAAATGTCGGAAAAATAAAAATTATTGTCGTTAAAAGGTACCTCTGGAGAAAAGCCGGAAGGGGATGGTAACGAAGAGGTGGAAACCGATATAAAGTGGGAGTTTAGGTCATCAGGTGATATTGGGAAAACTGAGGAAGGGGATCTAGAAGGTTCACAGAGGGAAAGCTTACGAAGTAGAAGCCATTTTGATTTGATATCAGGAGCTGAGGAAAGGGCTTCGTGAAAGTAGTTCGCTTTCGCTTGTCGGATCCTTGTCTGTGTCGTGTTGCGAAGCACTCTGAATATTTGATAATCATCTGCAAGCCTAGTCCGTCTGAAGCGTCTGCGTGCAGCGTCGCGTCTCTTCTGCAGATCCTTAATTTCCTGACACATCCAAGGAGCAGGACGATGACGGAAAGTGGAGGTTTTGAGAGGAGCGTGGGTATTGAGTATATTGAGAAGATTGGTGGTGAGAATATCAACCATGGTGTCGACAGAGGAGCAATGATATATTCCATTTAAATCCAATGTTACTAGATCAGGTAATATTTTTTCTCGAGTAAGGGTATCCAGTTGGCGGAAAGTGATAGTTCGAGGATGGATTGGAGGAGTGCGGATATTATACGTTATTTGTATCAGATCATGAGATGAAAGAAAGGATACTGGCACTTGAGAGGCGGAGAGGAGGTTTTGTGCTGAGTCGATGATGTAGAAGTCTAGCCAAGTGTCAGATCTGCTGGTGTGGTGGGTGGAGGAAAAAGGAACGATGAATAGGTGAAGTGAGAAAAACAGATTTTCTAAATAGGATTTGTCATTGGATTTTGAGAGGAAATTGGTATTGAGGTCACCGGAGATAATTATTCTGGGATAGAGGGGAACGAAGTTGAATAGAGTTGATTCGAAGGACGGGTCAAATGGCACGAGAGGAGGGCGATATACCACGGCGTAAAGGATAGGAGAAATATTACTGAGAATTTCTACTAAGAGATATTCTACATGAGGATGATCGGAAGATGGGGAGCAATCGAGGATTCGGGTCTTTAGGCTATTGTGGACAAACATGGCTACTCCACCGCCAGTCCGGTTTACCCGGTCATGACGGAGCAGGATATAATTCGGCAAGGATACTGAAGATGATGGAATATAAGGTTTAAGCCAGGTTTCGGATATTGCTATGATATGATAAAAGTTTTGGGTAAAGTATTGCAGGAATTCGTCATAATGGGCAGAAAGTGATTGAGAGTTAACTTGACATGTGATTAGGGAACTAGACATACAGTGGATTTGGAGAGAAACAGTCAGTGTTTGGTAGCGAGAAGACAAAACGAGTAGAAAGTACAGAAAAGCGATTATCGTACATGAAACTAAATAAAGAAAAAGTAATATTAACATTAAAAATAAATAAAGAGAATGTACTTAAAAATAAATAGATTGGTGAGTGACGGTGTCGAGATAGCACTAAGAAAAGAAGTAAGACTATTTTAATGAGGCTAAGGGGTTGACGTCTTCTAGGTAGTCAGTCAAATACATCTAGATCCGAGGCCTGTTCTATCAGGATGACTCTATGTCCGTCCTCTTTTCGACACCGCACCTTTCCGGAAGCAAACCACGTATATTTGATTTTTCCCGCCGCTCTCTTCTGCCGGGCTAACCAATAGAGGTGTCTGTTTGTGCGAGTCATCTCTTCACCCAGATAAATTCGGTGGCAGTCATTTTCCTGCCAACCGATATCCCGCGTGGAGAAATCCCTCTTCACTTTCCTTTTCGTAATTAAGTCATCTCTAATTGATTGCCTGACAAAACGTGCGATAACAGGCGGTGGTCGCGAGTCATCTTTTCGGCTTCTGCGGCGATGTACGTTGTCAAGGTCCTCCACACTAAGCCTGATCCCCAAGCTTGCTCCTATACTGGTCACCAAAGCAGCGGGCGTTTCGCCCGGTCGCTCCGGTATACCGCGGATCTCCAGTGATCTACTCAATAGTCCTTGTTCTGCGTTATTCAAGCGAACCTCTAATTCGCCCACTCGGGATTTGAGTGCTTTATTTTCTAATAGTATCTCCTCAAATTTTTTAGCTTGACCTTCTAGATGTTTTTCAATCTTCGTCAGTCTTTCGTTTAGTTCAAAACTGAGCTCTCCGTATTTATCTAGTGCTGTTTTCATGTTTTTTATATCTTCGTTCACGGTAGCGTCTAAACGGTTTACTGCCGCAAGTATTTCTGAGGGGGACGGCTCGTTATTTTGTTTTTTCCCCTGTTCGCAGTTAGAGCAAACCCAAGTTTTTTTAATTATTTTTAATGCTTCGGAGTCTTTATCAGTAAGGTTGACGCACCTACCATGAAAAATTATTTTACACTTAACGCAGTGTATATTGTTCTTATCTTCGCGTGCGATAGAGTTGTTGCAAATATTACACTGCACCATTTTTTAAATTTATTAATGAGAATTACTTCGCAATTAAAATATAAATAAATACCAGGACTGTTGACGGTAGTAAACAACGTCTAATGCTGGTCTAATGCTGTTAGGATTAGTAGACGCCTACCAGCTCGTTGCTCCCAGAACTCTATCAATCTCGCTGCGCTTTCTTTACTCCGATTGGTGTGAAGATCCGACACTTAATAGCGTGATTAATAATAGTGTTTTTTTAAAAAAGAGAAGAGAAAAAAAAAACTGAACTTAACTGAACTGAAAATTAAATTGAAGTAAACTGAGAGATTATATGAACGAATTACACCGATGTACACACCAGGGCGTCTCAGGCCAGACTGAGACTTATATATAATTACACATTATATATAATTACACATTATATATATATTACACATATTATTATATATTACCAGACTTATATATAATTACACATTATATATAAGACCATATTCACATATAACTCATGACCTGAATACTTATTATACATTCGACTTCCTTTTTCTCTTTTTTTTTTTTTTTCTGTTTCAACAGAAACAGATTTTACTGTTAAGAAGAATATACATTTATTTTTTCTGGATTTTTTATTTTTTCTAAAAGGGTTTATTTATGTTTTAACATCGTAAATAGTTTTAAGTATCTTAGTATGGTTTCAAGAGTTTTTTATATAGATTTTTTTATTTTATTTTGTATATAGTATGTATAACCAATATTTTTTTTCTTTTCTTTTCTTTAATGACCTATCATTATCTTAATTTGTTATGTTTGTTTTTATCTGGCCAGATGTAAAATTTTAATTTCTGTACTTTTTTGTTATTCTGAAGGGACTTTGTCCCAGAATAAAATTATTTTTCTATTCTATTCTATTCTATATATAGCATTTCCAAGTCAATTTCAACCTTTTCCAAATCAAATTCAACCTTTTCCAAGTCAAATTAAACATTTTCCATTTCAAATTCAACCTTTTCCAAGTCAAATTCAACCTTTTCCATTTCAAATTCAACTTTCGAATTTTTGTCAATTTTCGATTTTTTTCGAAATGAAGGCCACTTACTATATTATCGAAGGCATAGCTTTTGAAAAATACAAAAAAAAATTTGATAACGCGGTTGCATATCCATTTATTTTAACATTTTAGATTTTTTCAGTGTGATATTTCTATGTCATTTCCAAGTCAAATTCAACCTTTTCCAAGTCAAATTCAACCTTTTCCAGATCAAATTAAACTTTTTCCAAGTCAAATTCAACCATTTCCATTTCAAATTAAACCTTTTCCAATTCAAATTCAACCGTTTTCATTTCAAATTAATGTTTTAATTTTTTGTAAATTTTATATATTTTTTTAAAATAATGGCCATCCCCTCCCCCCCTCCAATATGAAAGTCTATTATTATGATCTCCTAAGTAGAATTTTCACTTACGGATATCGATTTATTGTACCTATTCGGATTTATTAGGGACTAGTATTATGCTGTCCTGTACCTAGATTTGAAAATAACCTCCATTTTAAGATTAAGTGACTGCGTTTCGAATCATTTAAGTTTTTTTGACTTATTCGATATAAGGGTGTATTTTTATGTTTCCCGATCAGTAAATTTTGAAAATGACCTCCATTTTAAGATTACGCCACTGCGTTTCGACTTATTTAAGTTTTTAGAATTTATCCAATATAAAGGTCTACTTTTATGTTTCTGGAGCCGTAGATTTTGAAAACGACCTCCATTTTAAGATTAGGCCACCGCGTTTCGACTTATTTGAGTCTTTCGGATTTTTTTCATATGAGGGTGTATTCTTATGTTTCCGGAGCCGTAGATTTTGAAAACGACCTCCATTTTAAGATTAGGCCACCGCGTTTCGATTTCTTTGAGTTTTTCGGATTTTTTTCATATGAGGATGTATTCTTATGTTTCCGGAGCCGTAGATTTTGAAAACGACCTCCATTTTAAGATTAGGCCACCGCATTTCGATTTCTTTAAGTGTTTCGAATTTTTATCATAAAAGAGTGTATTCTTATGTTTCCGGAGGTGTAGATTTTGAAAATGACCTCCATTTTAAGATTACGCCACTGCGTTTCGGCTTATTCAAGTTTTTCGAATTTATCCAATTTAAAGGTCTACTTACTTTTATGATGCCGGAGCCTTAGTTTTTAAAACGACTTACATTTTAAGATTAGGCCACTGTGTTTCGGTTTTTTTAAGTGTTTTTGATTTTTCCTTCGAATAAAAAACAAAATACGAAGGATTAATTTATTTTTCAATAAATACAAAAAAATATCTAATCAAAATAAATAAAATATGTATTGTTTCATTTTTAATTTAATTTTAGTTATCTTTTTTAATGTTGTGGTCTCCTGTCACAAAATTATAAGATTTCGTACAATTAGCTGAAAAATCTGAATACGGAAGGTTAAATTTATTACCAGCTGCTTTTCGGCTTTTTAGTTTGTATTCTGTGGTTAATTTAACTTTAGCTTCATAATATTTATTTATTTATTCATACTCGAAAACATATTGATGAAACTTTGTATTGAAAAAATCCAAAATGAAGCCTAATTATTCGAGTTGCAGCGGCTTAATCATAAAATGGAGCTTAAATATTAGATAAATTTAAATATTAAAGATTAGAAAAATTTCAATACGTCTCGGATAACATATAAGTAGATCCTTATACCGAAAAAGTAAAAAAAAAAAAACTTTTATAATCCAAAACACAGTGGCATAAACTTGAAATTGGGTCATTTACAAAATGGGGGAAATCTACTGCTCCAGAAACATAAAATTAGAACTTTATACTTGTTAAATTCTAAAAACTTAAATAAGTTGAAACGCAGTGGCGTAATCATACAATAGAGGTCATTTTCAGAATCTACGGTTCCGAAAACATAAAAGTAGACCTTTAAATTGGATAAATTCGAAAAACTTAAATAAGTCAAAATGAAATGGCGTAATCATGAAATGGAGGTTATTTTCAAAATCTACGGCTCAAGAAACATAAAAGTAGACCCTTACATCGAATAAATAAAAAAAACTTAAATAAGACGAAACGCAGTGGCGTAATCTTAAAATGGAGGTCATTTTCAATATCTACAGCTCCGGAAACATAAAAATACACCTCTAACATCGAATAAATAAAAAAACTTAAATAAGTCGAAACGCAGTGGCGTAATCTTAAAATGGAGGTCATTTTCAAAATCTACGGCTCAAGAACATAAAAGTAGGCCCTTACATCGAATAAATAAAAAAAACTTAAACAAGACGAAACGCAGTGGCGTAATCTTAAAATGGAGGTCATTTTCAATATCTACAGCTCCGGAAACATAAGAATACACCCTCGTATGAAATAAATCCGAAAAACTCAAATAAGTCGTAACGCGGTGGCCTAATCTTAAAATGGAGGTCATTTTCAAAATCTACAGCTCCTGAAACATAAAAATACACCCTCATATGAAAAATATCCGAAAAACTCAAATAAGTCGAAACGCGGTGGCCTAATCTTAAATTGGAGGTCATTTTCAAAATCTACAGCTCCGGAAACATAAAAATACACCCTGATATGAAAAATATCCGAAAAACTCAAATAAGTCGAAACGCGGTGGCCTAATCTTAAAATGGAGGTCGTTTTCAAAATCTACGGCTCCAGAAACATAAAAGTAGGCCTTTATATTGGATAAATTCTAAAAACTTAAATAAATCAAAACACAGTGGCGTAAACATAAAATGGATGTCATTTTCAAAATTTACTGATCGGGAAACATAAAAATACACCCATATATCGAATAATTCAAAAAAACTTAAATAATTCGAAACTCAGTCACATAATCTTAATAAGGAGGTTATTTTCAAAAACTACTCGAACGATAACAGACCCACACATCGAAAAATTAAAGATAATTAAATAAATAAAAAAAGGTTGAATTTGAAATGGAAAAGGTTTAATTTGAAACGGAAAAGGTTGAATTTGACTTGGAAAAAGTTTAATTTGATTTGGAAAAGGTTGAATTTGACTTGGAAAAGGTTGAAATTGACTTGGAAATGCTATATATATATATATATATATATATATATATATATATATATATATATATATATGTATTAGAGCAAGGTAAAGTACAGTGTCCGTCTGAAAAATTTGGTTGTCGCCGATATAAACAGATGGGATGGTTTCTCGTCAAAGGGTAAATGTCTAAAATAAATTCAATTAATCGCACATACGAGTAAATTGTAAATTAAATTGTGGACAAATGACATGGAACATGCAACATGACATGTTTCGTAACCATATCGACACAGAACAAAAAGGTACATAAAAACGAGTCACTACGATATTAATCCGGCACTTATCCTCAAGACTATAATTATAAACTGTTGCGTCAGTATGTGACAACAACTCGAAAACATTATCAGTCTTCACATTATGTCAACGTATTCGGAACAACTTTCAATTTCTAACAAATATATCATTTAAAAAACGGCAAAAGATCGTTTTGTCTTATTTGCGTAATTTTCATATTAACTCCCTATATTCTCACATGAGATCATTCTTTAGCTTAAAATAAAATGCTGAAAAATATTCGAACCAATATTTTGGCGCCGTTTGAGTTATGCAACCCATATAATTAATCAATAAATAATAATGATAGTGTATAAATTTGAAAGAATATTGGACATTAGGAATTTATTTAGATTAGATTTATTGGACACCAATTAAATTTATAAAATATAATATTAATAGCTCTTTGCTAAAACTTAGGTTGATAAATAAAATACTTACAGAGAAATAAATAGAACTGGCAGAATTGCTAAAGCATGCTCATGCTCCACCTTCCGAAATATGAGAATTCAAAGAACCAGATCAATAAAGGCTAAACCAGAACCCACATTTCCAGGAGCTCAAATAAAAACTGAAGAAGGTGGGACCAAAATTTATTTGCATAGGACTCAGAGTAAACCAGTGAATGTCTAAAAATTCACAAACCAAAAGACTAATCTTTTATTTTATTCTATTTTTTAATGGTTTTATTAAGTATTAATACAGGCTAGCACACTGAAGGGCATTGGTACTAGGGCTATAATATTCATTCACACAATGTGTACACAAGAAAATAAAATCCGAAAATAAAAGAAAAACCAAACCAACCAAAAACAAAATTAAAAAAAAAATATATTTATATATGTATCTATATATAGAGAGAGAGATAGCGAGAGAGAGAAATAAAAATATAAAGTAATATTAAGATGGTTATGTAGGGTTATATTGGTTACATAAAAAGGAGCATCGACTATTGTTAGAAGAATTTTAGACTGGAAAGATTGAATGCGTTCAATATTTAAAAGCTTTGCTGTCCCCTACAGTTCCAGACAATTCAAGATTTCAGGATTTTCTTGTAGATTAATAGTTTGTTCTCACCTGAAACTTGAAATTTTCTCTTGAGTATTCTATGTGGTAGGCCATGTCGTCGGTTAAGCTGTTGTCTTGTAAGTCTGGTATGTGGGAGGGTTCCGTTTAGTTTTTTGTCTAGAAGGAAGCCAAGATACCGAACTGTGTCGGAGAGAGGAAATGGAATAAAGTTGAAATAAACTGGTGGGCAGGACTTGCGACGAAGGGTGAAGGTGTAGGTTTGGATTTGTATTCATTTACTTGGATGCGCTACTTATTACACCAGTGTTCAATCTGAGAGAAATGACTTGGTAGGTTAAAGGATGCTGTTGCGGGATCTGAATTGGAAAATAAGTTTTTTGAATCTTTGCCATTACAATCAATCATATTGTACTTTTTTTTAGAGGAATAGTATTTCTCTTTAAGAAATAAATCATTTTACATAAACACTATCCAGTAAAACGAAAGTAGCGCTTTCTAGATGAACTTTTGTGATTCTTAATACTACATCCCCTTGAATATTTTATCTAAGTTTCAAAACTTTGCAAACTATTTTCCCCATGTTGCCTAATCTTTTAGAAACTAATAATATATCTTCCTTTTCATATTGTACGTTTAAGTTTATTTCTTTAAAAATTATATTTGTAATTACGATTTTAATTACTTAGCTCCTCTAGAGCTTTAAAACGAAATTGATTCGTTCATCAAAATCATATTATTTCATTTTATACAATGTGTATTGTAGTATTCACTCCCTAAGACACAGAATGGCTGTAAAGGTGATATTGGTGGTTCAGCGCTCTATCTTCTGTGAAACATGATAGGCGCCTTGGGAAAATTTCATATCATGACATCTCCAGGTGGATAGAAACGAGATGCTTGTCAATTGATATTAGATCTGTCAATGATGATTCTACCTTGACATATTTTTAATAAAACCTTTCTTTAACTCTATGGTCATCTTTATCGATATAAGCTTCTAATCAGTTTAAGGAAAAATGGTCATCTAGAGCTCAAGGAAAAATGTAAAATTAAAAACAATAGACGTAAACCAGCTGATGCAGTTGAGTACAAATAGTTTTTTTTTTTATAAATCAGATTTTATTGTTAAATATGGCCAAAAGGGATTTTGATCGCTCATAAAATGCTTATCACTATCTGAATACATTTTTTCAGTTCCAAAAAAAGGACGTATATAAATATCCACACGCTTCAGATGAAACTGAAACCAGAAACTATTTATTTTATTTTTTTTAATAAGTTATATAAAAATATTTTATTTCTTTCTTTTAAAATATTTAATTCAATTTTAGAACAAATAAACTTCAAAATAATTTAGCTAATCTCATTTTGATTTTTTCATATTGTATTTCTATTTATATCAAAGACCAATTGTGTTTCATTATTATAATATTTTTAAACTTCATTTATCTGTATTTCTTAATGACTGTAAAGGTTGTTAAGTTGATTCCTTTTTATGTATTCGTTAGTGCACTCTGATGTTGGAATTGTCTGAAACATTGATCACAACTTATTCCTCTCATCTTCTTCATCATTTCATAAAATAGTAGTAAATTGTGACATCCATACAACGAATCATTTGTTTTCCTCATCAACGAAAATCATTAAAATCAAGGCAAGAACCAGTGAGGGGGTGACCATCCATTCAGAAATATTAGTTCCGCGATACTTTTTGTAGTTGATTGTAATTTTATTTATTTATTTAGAAATATAATAATCTGTCACGTGGACAATAATTATACTGACAGTTATTTAATCAATGTTGTTAGAGGAGTTATATGAACACTAAATCAGCAGTTAGAATCAATAAACTCTGGATAAATTTAATAATTACGATGTCACATGAATTAAGTAGCTATATTCACACACATCTGTATACTAATTAGTAATTATTATTCAATTTGTTCAATTATTTTATGGTTGAAATGACTAGATTAGAAATTGACGGTAGCCTACTGAATCCAATCCAGAGCTAAATACGTGCTTGAAATCCGCAATAGAGCACATATTGAACGTATAAATTAAATGTCTATTAGGTCATCTTCGTACGTATTGTCTGCTTTAATGAAATTCCACACTGCCTCCGAGAGGAAGCTAAGTCAAATCAAAAGATAATTCATTTATCCTACCACTCCTATACCCAGAAAATTGTTTCCAAGGATTTGAAAATCATCACTAACGCTAACAATAGTACAGGGGAGTATAATTAAAAATCTTCATTTTTAATTTAATTTCCATCTATTTTTATTAATTTATCAACTCACACGTTTTTATTTTTTTTATTATAGGAATATAGTAGGTACTTCCTCAATGGAATGAATTACGGTTTAAATTAAAATATGAAACACAAAGTCAATTGTGCCAATAAAGTCAAAGGATTTTTTTTTTATATAAGATTTATATAACTGTGTTATATTATTATAAGACTTTTTATGCAACCTAATTTGAGTACCTGGACAACGTCAAATCATAGAGTCTAATAATTATGATAATTATCATATACCTATGATACCTATGATTCGCTAAACAATCGTCTCAAAACAAGATCGATGTTAAAATAAATTGATTACTCACTATGATAGTAATTGATTTATGGTTGATTGTTAATGACCTTGTTGTTAGTTGTTAATAATATGGTTGATTGTTGATTGTTAAGTAAAGTATAAAATAAATGACAGTTATGAAAAAAAAACGAAAAAAAAAACAAGGAATGTATCTTAGCTACCCAACAACTAGAGTTGCTTAATTGAAAGTTATCTCAAATTTCTTTTTTAAAATTAATAATGTCTGTAGTTAGCTGTGTTGTTAGGAACCCAATGTAATTGGTAGCACCATTTTATTTTATGATGATAAAGTGATTCTCTCTCTCTAATTGAGAACTGAGAAAGGAAGAAACCTACAGTGCAATGATCTTTGTAGTTTAATTACATAAATAATAGGATATATGTTACATTAAGAAAAACAAATAGGTTGTAGATAGAATTATCTAATATTTCAATGTAATGTTCCTTACATATGTACAACTAAATATAATTATAATTATTCATATGTTTTTCCTCTCTATACTTCTAAATTAGCTCCGCAATGTATGGTCTCTTATTTCTATATTCATATTTTACTTCCATGTACGTTTTACTTATTCCATTTTTTTTTTTACATTGTACTCTTATCTATAATTTCTTAGTTCTATTTTATATGTATATGTATATATTTATAATTTATTATTTCATATATATAGTATTTTTCACTATCCATCCATGTCTTCAAATTTTAGTACTGTAATTTTGTAGGTTTTTTTTTATCATTATTCAAACAGGTCAGCCAATTTCCCCAATAATTACCCTTACCCCTAGTGAAACTCCTAGCTGAACACATTTATAAGTCTCTATTTTTATTCTTTTAAATTTATTTACTTAATTTTTGGTTTTCTTTTTTCTTTTCTAACTAAATAATTTTATTATTATTTAGCTAATAACAACTTGTTGATGAAATTTCAGCGAAATCCAACCTATCCAAACATTGAACAGTCTTTGATAAAATGTTTGAAATTTTGAATTATTTTACATTTATCATATGTTAATTGATATTAAGTATGCAGTGCTTCTTTTTAAATTTTGCTTTTTCCGATTCATTGACATTCTTTCCAAAAATCAATGAAGTATTTCAGAATGATTTATTAATAACAAAAAAATATATTAATGGAACGTGGTTCTAATTTCACCAAAGTCACTTTTATTAATTTAACTTTTTGTTTTTTTATCATTATTTTAAAATTCATATATTTATTATCCTAAATAATTAGTCTTCATTCAGCTTATATTTAACTAAATCATAATTTTAAGTTCATAAATAGGTTAATTTTAAATTCATGTTTTAAATTTATAAGGGGCGTTTTCCTTAACCATATAAAATCGTTGCCCATCTTCGTGAGGTAAAAAGAGGCTTGGAAATTTAATAAATTACTTCTTTTATAATGTAATGGGATTTATATTTATATTATATATATATATATATGTATATAATATATATATAATAAGAATTAAAAAAAAATCAATTTTTAAAAATCCTATTCAATAGTAGTAGCTCATAATCGTCAATAAGTAAAATAACATTGTGTTATTTTAACATAAAGTAAAAGAAGGATTTTCAGTAAAAAAAAAAATATATCAGAAAATAAAATAAGGTGATTTAAAAAGAAAATGGAGAAAAGGATTTGTAATTAAATTTACAAAATAATCTGGCTGATGAAATATAATTCATATAAAATAACATCGTTTCTATGTTCTAAAAACCACTGGCAATTTAAAAAGGTTTGCCTTTATTACTTTGTTGATATTTTTGCTATAATTTGTTTCTTCAGTTTGTTGCTTCAGCTAAATATCAAAAGAACAATTACAATGTATTTTAGGAAATCCTTCTTAGATGAAAGTCGTTCAGTCCCTGCGTACTTTTTTACGATATTAATATTGAATCCCGTTAACAAAGACCTCAAGGGGATTGGATATTTTTAGGTTATGAGAGGCCTTTATACCACAAATTGAATGTAGGATGAATATTTTACGAACAAACAGTAAAAGAGGGAGCATAGGCCGGATACAAGTTGCCAGCTTAAACCTTAATAAATCTTTTCTAACGTCTTTGTATTTAAAACAAAATTAAACAATATAAAATTAACTCCTCTTTTCGAAATAATTAATTAAGAATAAAAGGAACTCAAAAAGAGAAACAAAAATAAAAAAAAAAGTTGTATAAATTCAACTATAAATTATTTAATCAGAATGCTGATAGAAATAAAAAACATTCAATTCTTCTAACAAATGTTTCTTTTATGATATAAAATGAAATATAAACTAGAAAATAAATTTGGTGGGTTTTCTCTGAATCTGTTTTCATGCCCTATTTCTACAAATAAAATAATTTCTATTTGTGGTTTAAATTAAGAATATTAATAATATAAAAATTATATTTTTTTTAATATATCTGTAATATTTTTTTTTTTTTTTTTTTTGTATTTTTAGTTTACTTTCCGTTATCAGAGATACGGGGATTATTGTCGAAAAATAATTTTATTTGCCCATGAACAATAAATTACTGATATCAAATAACTACTGAAACTACAGTCTACACTCTTTTTTGGGAATACATGTTTCTATAAGTGATCCGTTTGGGACCGATTAGGCAGTGTCCTATAGACACCAGAACCATCAACCCGTCCGCAAAAGCTTCCTTGATTATATAGTAAAATTTGAATAACTATTTAAAGTATAAAATTTGATAAATTATTCATACATGAGATTTCTACATTTATTCCATGGGTTTTTCTCTTAGATAGCTCATTTCACAGATGAAATATCATTTATAGAACAAGATTTTTTTTCTTCTCATCACAAGCCATGGCTCGCGGGCCGAAAAGTTTGGAGACCTCTGCCATGAAGAACTTCGGCCGCGTGACGTGGTATTTTTCATACATATACATGCATACATACATTTATATATATATATATATATATATATATATATATATATATATATATATATATATATATATATATATATTATATATATACATTTATTGCTTGGAGGACCACGGAGAGTCCTCTGAAAGATGTCGCTCTATCAGACGTTGTCCCAAATCATGGTCTCGATCGCTATAAGTGATGCGTTTGGGACCCATTAGACAGTGTCCTTCCCATTCACTCACTCGGGTTGAAGGACAGTGACAAATTGGTCTAGATCCGGGGATTATGGCTACTCAGAGTCAGCAGGTGGATGAGGATCTGTATTTTTCTTAAACAAATTGTTTATTAACAGTAGACTAACGGATCTCATACTCAGATGAAGGGAATAAAACAGATTTAATATCAACAGTAACTTTTCTGTTTTCAATTATTTTACAATTCATCGTAATTCTGTAATGTAAGGTAAGTAATTCTGCAATGTAATGTAAGTAATCCTGAGAACGGGATTATAACCTAGAACATTTTGATTTTGTCGGCTAGTGAGTTTTATTTTGAGCTTCAACCCGCTCGGCCTCCCTCGCATTTTGCCTGTATATCATGAAATTAAATGAAAATAAAGGATTTACTCTGGGGCCGAAGTCCACTGAGAATAGTTACAAAGTTTAGACATTATGTCGATAAATAAGAATAGTAAATACATTTAAATCTATGACGTTATCCTGAAGCTGTCCGAAAATCTACTTCTCTTACCTTACATAGTTACATTTCCATCTAATTTCTAAAAGGTATTTGAAATATATTTTAAAATTTATATTGTCTATTTGTTTTCTTATTATTTTGTAAAAATTTTAATAAATACTGTATAAAGTTAAATACAAAATTAAAAGCATTATCTCTTTTTTTTTACTTCACTTGGTTGACATATAAGTAAATGAATATTACTCAAAAGGAATAAAAGGATCCAGGAGAGAAAGAAAAGAAAGGTAGATAAATAAGAGAAGATCCTTTCCCGGTTTATTTATGTATGTGGAACAGTCCAAGCCAACTAAATGCTTTATTCATCGGCTAACGGATCAGTCCGAAGATTAAACTCCCTGATAGATGATATGTTATATATTTTTTAAATTATCTTCTTATACTCCCAATGGTGTTCACGATAATGTTTTAGGCCACCTAATTGAGTACAATTAAGTCACTTTATCAATTAAAGAGAATCCTTATATTGTGTCCAATTCCTATAATTATTATTATTGAATTGTATATATTACTATTATTTTCATAGATCTCTCTCTCTCTATATATATATATATAGATAGATAGAAGATAGAAAAAAAAACTTTATTCTGGGACTAAGTTCCTTCAGAATAACAATAATGTACAAAATAATAGAATATTACTGGCCTGAACGTTGAAACAATAAATAAAATTGATAAAATAAAATAAAAAGTAAAGAAAACCTTAGGTGCACAAGCTATATACAATACAGATAAAACTATGTACAGAGCATTTAAAATTATGAACAAAACAATTAAAACTATGAACGAATCACTTGAACTATGAACAAAATTATATTTAAGGGTTGAACAACATAAACATACACTTTGAGAAATGAAGAACGAAAAAGAGATACAATGAGTTCATTTCATAAAAAAAAAACAAAAAAAAAACTTTGCTTGAATATATATATATAAAAATAAACAGTTACTTATAATTGAATAAAAAAAAAATAAAAAAAAATGTATGTATTGAAATTCCTACGTCGATAGTAGGAAATGCATGTACTATCTCTTACCAAGTGTTATGATTATATGATTGCTACACAATACATATATAATATTAATAGTTAGCTGGTATCTGACTGTTTTTGGAACAGGAATTGGAATAGGAGGTTTTTGAATGTGTACAGGGAAGGGGCATGTCGAATTTTGATCGGGAGGGAATTCCAAAAGTTGACAGAGCGGGCTATAAAGGAATTTTGGAATGAGGCAGATCTATGAGAAGGGATGTATAGGTCAGAGGGTCGGGATCTTGTAGTGAGTGAATGGATTGAGGACTTAAATTGGAGAAGGTTGTAGGCATAAGAAGGACGATGATCGGTAATGATTTGATAAAGGAAAGTGCCAAGGAAATATTGTCTTCTTAAGGAGGGGAAGAGCCACCCTAACTCAGTGTAGTGGTGGGAGACACGGGAGCGTCTCGGGGTTCCAATTACAAATCTTACGAAGCAATTCATAAGTCTTTTGAGTCTATCACGCAGTTCCACCGAGAGGCCATCGTACACCACACAGCTGTAGTCAAAGTGGGGAAAGATGAGAGAGGAAACTAGGAGTCTACGGGTATTTTGGGGTAGAAGATGGCGGAAGTGATGGAATAGTTTGAGGGTAGAAATTGCACGGCGGGATATATGAGAGATATGGTGATTCCAGGAAAGGGTTTGATCTATGAGAAAGCCTAAATTTTTAACAAAGGGATAGAAGGTGATGGGGTGGTTGTTTAGATAGAGTGAGGGAAAGTTGGTGTGGGATCTAAGAAGGGGCTTGGAACCAATGAGAATGGCCTGAGTTTTGGCAGCATTTAGCCTTAATCCATTTAAGTTGGCCCAGGCACTAATTCGATCTAAATCTTCTTGAATTTTGGCAAATGCCACCAATAACTCAGCGGGAGAAAAGGATAAATAGATTTGAGAATCGTCGGCATAAAGGTGGTGGGAACAATGGATAATTGAATCATTTAGGTCATTAATATAAGAACTGAAAAGAAGAGGAGACATGCTTGAACCCTGTGCAACTCCTGAGGATAAAGGAAGGTAGGCAGATAGAGGTTGATTAGGCATGGAAACTGCTTGGGTTCGTTGTGAGAGGAAAGACTGGAACCAAGAGATGGAACTATTGGAGAAGCATAATGATTTTAGTTTGTTGAAAAGGATGGAATGGATAATGGAATCGAAAGCTTTGGAGAAATCAAGAAGTATAAGTATGGTTAGTTTTTTGTCATCTATTGCAGTCTGGATATCACTAGTAATTTTAATCAGAGCAGATTGTGTAGAGTAGCCAGGACGGAAGCCAGATTGGAGAGGATCGAGTTGGTTGGATTGTTCAAGGAAGTTGGAAACTTGGGATTGCACTAACCTTTCTAGGGGTTTAGAAAGATTGGAAAGGATTGATATTGGGCGGAAATCTTCGGGAGAGGATGGATTAGGCTTTTTGTTTAAAGGAAGGACAATGGCTTTTTTCCAAGAGGTCGGGAATATTGAATTCTGCAGGGAGAAATTGTAGATGAAAAGGAGTGCTGGGAGGATTTCAGGGAGACATAATTTTATTAGTTTGATAGGAATGCCATCTGGGCCTACGGAATTGGAACGGGATTTCATTATAACGGTAATAAGGTCTGTGGGAGAAATGTCGGAAAAATAAAAATTATTGTCGTTAAAAGGTACCTCTGGAGAAAAGCCGGAAGGGGAGGTAAAGAAGAGGTGGAAACCGATATAAAGTGGGAGTTTAGGTCATCAGGTGATATTGGGAAAACTGAGGAAGGGGATCTAGAAGGTTCACAGAGGGAAAGCTTACGAAGTAGAAGCCATTTTGATTTGATATCAGGAGCTGAGGAAAGGGCTTCGTGAAAGTAGTTCGCTTTCGCTTGTCGGATCCTTGTCTGTGTCGTGTTACGAAGCACTCTGAATATTTGATAATCATCTGCAAGCCTAGTCCGTCTAAAGCGTCTGCGTGCAGCGTCGCGTCTCTTCTGCAGATCCTTAATTTCCTGACACATCCAAGGAGCAGGGCGATGACGGAAAGTGGAGGTTTTGAGAGGAGCGTGGGTATTGAGTATATTGAGAAGATTAGTGGTGAGAATATCAACCATGGTGTCGACAGAGGAGCAATGATATATTCCATTCAAATCCAATGTTACTAGATCAGGTAATATTTTTTCTCGAGTAAGGGTATCCAGTTGGCGGAAAGTGATAGTTCGAGGTTGGATTGGAGGAGTGCGGATATTATACGTTATTTGTATCAGATCATGAGATGAAAGAAAGGATACTGGCAATTGAGAGGCGGAGAGGAGGTTTTGTGCTGATTCGATGATGTAGAAGTCTAGCCAAGTGTCAGATCTGCTGGTGTGGTGGGTGGAGGAAAAAGGAACGATGAATAGGTGAAGTGAGAAAAACAGATTTTCTAAATAGGATTTGTCATTGGATTTTGAGAGGAAATTGGTATTGAGGTCACCGGAGATAATTATTCTGGGATAGAGGGGAACGAAGTTGAATAGGGTTGATTCGAAGGACGGGTCAAATGGCACGAGAGGAGGGCGATATACCACGGCGTAAAGGATAGGAGAAATATTACTGAGAATTTCTACTAAGAGGTATTCTACATGAGGATGATCGGAAGGTGGGGAGCAATCGAGGATTCGGGTCTTTAGGCTATTGTGGACAAACATGGCTACTCCACCGCCAGTCCGGTTTACCCGGTCATGACGGAGCAGGATGTAATTAGGCAAGGATACTGAAGATGATGGAATATAAGGTTTGAGCCAGGTTTCGGATATTGCTATGATATGATAAAAGTTTTGGGTAAAGTATTGCAGGAATTCGTCATAATGGGCAGAAAGTGATTGAGAGTTAACTTGACATGTGATTAGGGAACTAGACATACAGTGGATTTGGAGAGAAACAGTCAGTGTTTGGTAGCGAGAAGACAAAACGAGTAGAAAGTACAGAAAAGCGATTATCGTACATGAAACTAAGTGAAGAAAAAGTAATATTAACATTAAAAATAAATAAAGAGAATGTACTTAAAAATAAATAGATTGGTGAGTGACGGTGTAGAGATAGCACTAAGAGAAGAAGTAAGACTATTTTAATGAGGCTAAGGGGTTGACGGCTTCTAGGTAGTCAGTCAAATACATCTAGATCCGAGGCCTGTTCTATCAGGATGACTCTATGTCCGTCCTCTTTTCGACACCGCACCTTTCCGGAAGCAAACCACGTATATTTGATTTTTCCCGCCGCTCTCTTCTGCCGGGCTAGCCAATAGAGGTGTCTGTTTGTGCGAGTCATCTCTTCACCCAGATAAATTCGGTGGCAGTCATTATCCTGCCAACCGATATCCCGCGTGGAGAAATCCCTCTTCACTTTCCTTTTCGTAATTAAATCATCTCTAATTGATTGCCTGACAAAACGTGCGATAACAGGCGGTGGTCGCGAGTCATCTTTTCGGCTTCTGCGGCGATGTACGTTGTCCAGGTCCTCCATACTAAGCCTAATCCCCAAGCTTGCTCCTATACTGGTCACCAAAGCAGCGGGCGTTTCGCCCGGTCGCTCCGGTATACCGCGGATCTCCAGTGATCTACTTAATAGTCCTTGCTCTGCGTTATTCAAGCGAACCTCTAATTCGCCCACTCGGGATTTGAGTGCTTTATTTTCTAATAGTATCTCCTCAAACTTTTTAGCTTGATCTTCCAGATGTTTTTCAATCTTCGTCAGTCTTTCGTTTAGTTCAAAACTGAGCTCTCCGTATTTATCTAGTGCTGTTTTCATGTTTTTTATATCTTCGTTCACGGTAGCGTCTAAACGATTTACTGCCGCAAGTATTTCTGAGGGGGACGGCTCGGTATTTTGTTTTTTCACCTGTTCGCAGTTAGAGCAAACCCATGTTTTTTTAATTATTTTTAATGCTTCGGTGTCTTTATCAGTAAGGTTGACGCACCTACCATGAAAAATTATTTTACACTTAACGCAGTGTATATTGTTCTTATCTTCGCGTGCGATAGAGTTGTTGCAAATATTACACTGCACCATTTTTTAAATTTATTAATGAGAATTACTTCGCAATTAAAATATAAATAAATACCAAGACTGTTGACGGTAGTAAACAACGTCTAATGCTGGTCTAATGCTGTTAGGATTAGTAGACGCCTGCCAGCTCGTTGCTCCCAGAACTCTATCAATCTCGCTGCGCTTTCTTTACTCCGATTATTGTGAAGATCCGACACTTAATAGCGTGATTAATAATAGTGTTTTTTTAAAAAAGAGAAGAAAAAAAACTGAACTTAACTGAACTGAAAATTAAATTAAAGTAAACTGAGTCTATTATATGAACAAATTACACCGATGTACACAACAGGGCGTCTCAGGCCAGACTCTATAATAATTATATATATATATATATAATTATTATTATTAACATTTATTTGTTTCCCACATTACATGGTTGTTGGTAATAGTTGGGGACCGAATCGGTCAACCAAATATTACATTCATATATTTTCAAAATTATTTTATATTTGTAAATTTTCGAACAACACTTGCTGTTCCCGACAATACTGCCATTTGCCAGTATCAGATTATTATTATAGAATTATTATTATTATCATGTAGGAGTTGAGATGTTATATTTTTGTTTGAAAATACTAAGTTGTGTGATTTAGACCACATGATGGAATTGAAAACATCGACAAGGACAGATTAATAATATAAAATTTAAATTATGAACAATAACTCATTATAAAGAAGTTGAAATGTTGGACAGTTTCCCCGCTTACGGAATGCGGGTCCGATTTTTTAGTTTCTGAAATATTATGAATTTGTGCTGAAATATTATGAACTTTTTATCATAAGGTCCATATAAAATCTATTATGGATCTGAAAAAAAATATAATTCACAAATATTGTTTGTCAAATAATAACATAATCAACGATTATAATATCAGAGAAATGTTTAGAAAAATGGAGTTAATAACTGTGAAAAAAAGCAATATTGTCTATATCTGTCATACCCTGAACATACAATTAGTCGATTAAAATGGACAGATCGGAATCTTACACCCGTAATCTATTGAATATCATAAACTCTCTAAAGTTACGTTACACAAAATAGCCTGATATCCGTAGTCGATTTAACAACCGCTCCTGACCCAGTCATCTGGGAAAACAATCCCTAAATTTACATATTTAAATTTAATACATTTTCGTACAAGCTTAGCCCGGAGGGGGTTTGCAAATTGGAAAACGAGTGGTGAGAACATTTATAGAAGAGTAAAATTTACATCGACATCTTTGTAAAATATGTTTCATAATTTATTTTACCTTTTTTTTTTTAATTTAAATGTACAGTGTAATGGAATTAGATAAGAAAACACCAAAAATGATTTAAACATGTATTTATATAAATAAAAATACATAATATCCGCGTTACAGAAAAATTCAAAAAAGGTCCGTTCTTAACCTCGTTATATAAATTAAACCATTGCTTCTTTCGTGTGGTATGTCAATCCAAAGAACGAAAATCAATATAATTGTTACTAGGTATCGTGAATGTCATCTACAGATGTTTCAGAACCAATAATGGTAACAATTAAACAAAATTATCTCTGAATGGCGCTTCCAGCACAAAAAAAACTTTGTGCTAGTATAAGAGATTTTATTTATTTAAAAAAAAAATCATTTTATGTGATTTCAATATTTATTTTTCAGACACAATAGAAATGACCCATATTAAACCATAGGATGCATCATAAAAACATATATTAAAATATAAAAATAATACAAGTCACAGTACATTTGTAGAAAATAAATAAAACATGAAAATTTCTATATTTCAACGTTTAACGCACACGTAAAAATAATTAAGCAAAATTCATTAATATATTTTTTACTTTTAATAAAAGAAAAGTTTAATATACATAATAATTTCATGTTTTGTTTTTTAAATTATTGAATTTTTTAATGAAACTGGAGATGGGTAACTAACTTCCTTTACAATATGAGATTTAGGTTTTCATAAAAATTTTTTGTTAAGCATTTACCCTTGTTCACTAACGGGACAAAGGATTTATATGACAGATACTAAAAGGGTAATAAATTTGATTTTCCCTCTGCAGCTTTATTACTATCATAAAAAAGAAACGATTCTTGGAACTTGGGGAGAAGTTTTATATTGTAGAATTGATTAACTGTAAATTGCTTTGATGTATTATATATATATATATATATGGGTTGTCTCAGTTACTAATAGTCAAACTCTGGGAGATGGTTAAAACAAATTTCCAACAAAAAAAGTCATTTAATGTATTCCGTACGGAAAAGAAGTCCAATTTAGTTTTTCCTAAGAAGGTCAAGTTTTCTCTTTCATAAGGTGCGATAACACAGAAAACACTCAAGGGAATTAAGTATTAGAGCTATGTGAGGCTCATTCATAAAAATAAAAGAAAAATTATAACAAAAAAAAAAGAAAAGAAAACCGTAATAAAACAAAATAAATTAAACTTGAGAAATATTTAATTAAAATATAAAATCCATTCCTATTATTAGCAGCAATAAATATTTACTATCGCTTGCAATCTTTACTGACAAGAAGTTTTTTTTTTTTTTTTTTTTTTTTTTTTTTTTTTTTTTTTTCCTACCCCCAGGAATTTCTTGATTGCAAATACAATATATATATAAATGTTATATATACATAAATTTTTCAATTTCCTTTTATTTCCCAAGGGCATTTTAAAGTAAGAGGGCTCTGCACGCTGTATGCGTTCTTTGCATCTGTGGCCAGAGGCCTTTTATTATACCACTGGGAGTGGAGGGACCGCCCTTCATTAATTTATTATTTATATTATAGTTAGCGGATGCGAACTACCGAGTCCAAACCCCTTCCCTCGGCGAGAACATCTACCAAGGGGACTTGCCACCTCCCAGGCCTGGGCGGAGGTACTACTTCCTGGAAAAGAGGGTTAGCAACTGACAAGAAGTCGAAATATGTGTAAATGATTTAAGAGATGAAGTAGAATTAAACTCGGGAATGAATATTTCCAGTCGCATTACATCAAATAAGATTGATGTTAAAAATATATAAACAAAATAGTTTTTTAGAAGCATAAAAAATCTTCAAATAAACTATTTTTTTTTATAAAAATGATAAATGTTTCAAATTAAAAGAGATTTATCGTTTTAATTGTAAATTAATTTAGCAATGTATATATTATAGATGTAATATATATTTAAATTAGCAATTATTTCAATTAATAAAAGTCCAGAGACCGATCCGTTGTTTTGACTTTTTTTTATCCTCTGAATAATACTACCTTATTGATTAAATTTTACTATCAACTTTTCGCAAACCAATGACTTCCTGTCCTTTAGTATCCTTTAACAACACCTCACTTATTCCTGTTGAACAAATCCGTTACCTAGGACCCCGTCTGGACAAACGTCTAACTTGGAATCCTCATACCAGACTGAAACGACAAGAAACAGCTCGACGTTTCCGACTACTTCAACACATACTAGACAAACGCTCTAACCTTCCAATCAATTATAAAAGACTCATTTACATGACTATAATAAGGCCTATTTGGACTTACGGAGTTGAGCTATGGGGCTCCACCAAACCTTCAAATTCCTCTCGCATACAATCCTTACAATCCAAAATCCTTCGTAAAATCCTCAATGCTCCTTACTTTGTTGCAAATAAAATTATCCATAATGACCTTAATATTCCTTATGTATCAGATTTGGCCCAATCCAGATATCTGTCCTTCCATAATAAACTTCATAACCATCCCAACCCTCTTGTCTCTAACCTTGCTTCCTATTCGATTCCTGATAACCCTCCAAGGCGTCTGAAAAGAAGATGACGACTTGATCTTCTAATATAGACATATTATTAGAGTGCTACCAATGGGTAGTTTCTCAACATATGTTCCATGTGCGAATTTACCAGATGTATTTTTTGTATACAGTTGTAAATACCATATAAATAAATAAATAAATACAAATAAATAACTATCAGCTTTAGTCTTTACTTTTTATTATTAACATCAAAGCCGTTGAATAAACTCTTGAAAGCTGAATATAACAATTATAATCGTTCTGATATTGCAATTCTTTATTTTTGTTTCATTTATTTAATTTTACATTCCATATTTTATAATTTATTTGTTTTTTTATTTGAGAAAATGGCAAAATATCTTCGGACCGACATAAAATTATTATTTTATTTTATAAGGAGAAGTGATCATCCCCATTTCGATCCTAGAATTCCGTCAACTTAAATTAATATCATTGGAAATCCTTTTTTCTTCGTAATTATAACTAATATCAACGTGATTATAAGTAATTACACCTCAAGTAATAAAAGGAAATACTTTTTAATTTATTGATGTCATTATTTTCGATAAAATATATTTCTTCATATCCGGTTAACAGATTAATTCTGGCATAATTATTCCACCCTCTCCCCTGAACCAGGAAAAAAACGGAAAGATAGGGTAAATACACCTGTAACTGACATGAATTTTAAGAAAATTTATTTGAACCTTTAGATGTAAAAACTTAAATACTGATGTTATTGTAATTTTTCTAATATTCGTCTTATACAACTACTTCTCACCTTACTAAGATACTCTTAAAATTTATGAAATATCTACCTAAATTTTAAAAAATTATAAATTTTGAGAATAGTTTTGTTGCATCAGAAGCTGACACTGTTTGATTTGGAATATTCAAAACTTAAGGATCCAGTAGCTGAAACAGATTAAATTTCCTTGCACAAAATCAAATAAAAATCGATAATCCAATTCCTAGCACAAAATAAGATAAAACCCGATAAAACACAGAATATTTTTATTAATTTTAGAATTAAAAAACTCTAAGAAAAAGTAAAACAAAAATGTTGGCATCCCTGCAAAGTCACCTTTCCCTAATTGAGCAGTGGCGCAAGGATTGACGAAATTAAGTAATTCTTTTTTAAGCATATTAATCCAAATTTAAGCATATTACCTTCACACTCCGACGTAAATCCTGTCCGAATATATTTTTTAACTCTATACCTCTTTCCTTTGATCCTTCGTCGAAAGGCTCGATAGCATAATATAGTATTACCTTGGCTATTATGTTTTATAATCAACATATTAAGATGATTACACTTAGTATACATCGAATGAAATAGGGAAAAGTACGCCTTTCCGATGTGAGCACTTACAGGAGTATACTAGTTCAGCTAAACAACAAAAAAAATTAAAGAAATGAAATATAAAAACATTGTTATTAAACGAAATAGAAAAACACTCCATATAATTCAGAGTTATTTTGTTATTAAATGTGAGAGTTCATTCTGTAAGCCCTCATAACAAATGGGCTCGGCGTTGTCAAGATAATACCGGTGCCAGCTGCCTGGTGATTAATATATCTTTAACATTTTAGCAAAAAAAAAAATATGAGAGAGCCCATTTTTAAAATTATGTTCAAATTTCATTGCATACAAATTTTAGAATTGATTAAAAATAAAAAACGAATTATAATTCGTTACACAGAGTGGATTAATGAAATATTCAAAGCTGTTGGAATAATAGAAAATATAAACCTTTAAAATAACGTCCATTTTTTCACACGTTTAATATTCAGATGGGAAAGTAAAAAAAAAAAAAGAGTAAAAATTAAATCACTTTGGCTTTCTAAACATTTTTATAAGGTCTATAAGAAAATACCAAATACGCTTAAACTTCAACAAGATTATAATTTTAATCGAAAATCTATAGAATAATCCAGTAAAAAATATTTCCAATAAATTGCATGAAGTTTAGAAATTAACATAACCTCTCATTGGCAATAAGGGTTTTTTGTAGAAGTATGGAAACCCATTTCTACCGTTTTTTCCATTAATTCTTCTCCATTCCAATTTAATTTTCTTTCCTTTTTTTATTGGAGGAAGTTAAAGGTCATACAGAAAAGCTTCGTATTAAGAATAGAAATCTTCCTAGCTAGGAGAAAGCGTCCTTCGTGATGAAGTCCAGTTTTCCCTAATTTGGCCTTTAATGTCCCAACATCGATGCAGGTCGTCACGACAGTAGGGACATATGGGATTAATGTCCTTCGCTTAGTCATAGATCTTGGCACTAAAAGCTCTTTGCAGGAAGATAGAAGACCGGAGAAAACAGAAAAGAATTTCAAAGAAAATTATGAAGAAACATTAAGAATACAATAATACCTCCTAGACGACGAAATAGAAATATTGGAGAGAAGGGTAGGTCATTTTTAGAATATCTTGAGTGATAATCAAGAAGTGGAGGAGATGGAAAATGAAAGAACGCTGATTAGCAATGGTAGATGCAGTGGAGCACTTGGACAAGATAGAGATTTTCCCAGAAATGGAAGAGATTATTATTGGAATCTTCGCTCAGCTCAAAACCGAAAAAGCGCTAGGTCAGGCCCAAATCCAAAATGCAATCATCAAAAAATGCAGGGGAAACAGTATGAAACCTCAATCCCCATGCCCAATCATCCGTGAATAGACGGTAGGGAAGTAGTTTCTTAAAATAGAGCGATTGTGAATAGTTCCCCATCAATGATGTTGGTTCCAGAGTTCAATGATGTTCTTCCATATTATTCTTTTCTATTCAGATGGATCTTTCACAATCTATTCCTAAAGATTTTTCGAAGACTTGCTGAGCCTTCTTTCACGAGCAACAGTTTTGTAGAATTTGGTTACTCACTACAGAACCGTCCTCAGATTTGGCACTAATCTTCTCTTTTTCCAGACTGTTTTCGATTGTTCTATTAACAGATTAATATATCAAACAGTTAAATAGATATTAGTTCTAAAAAACGTGGACACTATTATCCAGATTTTCTTTACTTGGGCCAAATCAAATGTGCCGTTTTTAGAATGTACTTGAAGAGTGGAAAAACATAGAGTCTTATGAGAAAAACATAAAATTCTATGTTTGAATACCTTGTATTTGTGGAGGTTCATTCACCAGAAAGTTCTTACTTGTTCATCAACATAATATAATGTCGACATGGTATTAACGATTACCTCGAATATTTATAAATTTTCAATCTGCATTTGTTTGTTTGTTTGGAACGCAGCCGTGTCCCTAGACTATATCATTAGAAGCCTTTATAAAGTATTATCACCAATTTAAAGTAATTCATCCAATTCTGAAGAAACTTGAGGTAGTGAAAAGCTTCTGGTAAATAGAGCCGTTAGGTAACCTTATCCAATCCCAATTTCCCATCAACCTGTTGATTGCACTCCTATTACACACGTACCTGTCACATGCCAACGTCAGTTTAGTTGAACATGCTACCTCACAGTTAGATGAAAATGCCAAGGGAGTTGAGTTTTTATAGATCAAACATATAAATTTCACTCGTGAAACAGAACAAGTATGAAAGAAGCCTTTGTTTCAGTAGTAAATGAAGAAAATTTGCATTAAAAATGTTCGAATCTATTTATGAAACAATCTCATATCCTAAAATTCAACAAAATTTAATGAAGCCTTTTTGGAAAAAAATAATATCCATGTTTAAAAAAATTAAATTCTAAATTTTAAATACAGTTATCATGAACCTAAGTAACCTTTACTGTCGTTAAATTTCGTATCAATATGTATATATGTAATAATATTTTTTCCCTTGCATAGTAACCATTTGCAGGAGGAGTTTATTTCCTAAGTTTTACATATTCCATAAAAATTCTCATATTATATGTATGAATGTTTAGATTACATGTATGTATGTATGATTCATATACGTCATGTGATTCTTATAATACCTAAACTATGTTATATGTTTCTAGTTATAAAGACTGATTAGCCACATCAGCTGTTAATTGCTAAGTGAGATAATGTGTAGCCTGAAACTACAACTTAGAGACGTCAAGTAATTATATATGATTACTATTATAAAAAAATAATCTTTTAAAAATGATATCTTTTATTTCATGACTGTTAAAATTATTAGACTTATTTGACTGAACATTCTTACGATATTGTTGATAAATCGTTAAATAAATGAGTATATATTCAATAATTTATTTTTTTCAATATCTATGTTCCCGATCTACCTTTCAGTTGGGGAATGTTGTTACCTTTTTGTTTTCCTATTACTCGAAAAATTATAATTAAAAAAATTCGTTAAAAGTACACACAAAAGTCTTTCAGAATTATAAAGTAGGATATGTGTACAAATTATAAATTAGTTAATTGGTCATTTTCTAAATATTATTTCAGATTTTTTGAAAATTGGGACTTTTAGCTTCGCTCTCTCCTCTACATGTAATGGTAGAATTAATTATTTATTTATATCAAAACTAATAAAATGTATTTGTAATAATTACATTGATGAAAATGTATACTTTCATATAAAAAAAAAATGTTGTGTGTTCACTCACACGACTTTCCACGCTATTTCAACAAAGTATTTATATCTTTACATATGTCCATCAAGAAACAAAAAAAAATTGAATTAGATTTATTTTTGCTAAAAATTGATCAAAGAAAAGATTTTCGTACGATTTATTTAATAAACTAAAGCAACGTAAACTGGCTTAAGGTAGATCAGTGAAAAAATTACAATACCTTCTAAGATTGCTGGTCAAAAACATTTTGCCAAAGTCTAATTTTGTCAAACAATAATTTCTGTTAAAAGTATGGGAAATTTCTTAATAGTTGTCCGAAATGAACTATTTATATATATAGTTTTGTAGTTAATATCATATGTCGAGCTCAGGTGGCTCTAAAACGTATAGATCCGTCGAAAACCGCATATAGGAAATTTGACCCGATCGCAATACTTTCCTTACCTAGTATAGGTAGAACAGTAAAAAAAAATTAAATTGAATCAATTTTCATGTTTATCATATATAAATACAATCAACAGTTTCTATGGCGTATAAACAGGCTAAACTGGAACGCAAAAACTGATTACATATTTATACCACCGTTCTACATGATTTTTCCCTAGTAAAGAATAATCTGGGATGAAAATATTAAACTCATCAGAAGTATTGTTAAATTTTCAATTGTAATACATTTATTTACGAATTCTTGACTTTGCGATTAATTGATAATCGTATAATTCATTAACAAAACCGTAAAACATCTACTTTGAATCATTCATCTGCTAGAAGAAGAAATTTAATTCGAGATAAAAAAAGTGTGTCATTTAAAACTGTTGGTGAACATATTGTAGAACTTAAGAACAGATAATGAAGATTCAATTATTTTGAACAATATACTTGGAATTAACAAGTGATGCAGATTTTCATGAAATTGAATGGAATGATACTAATTATGTCAAATATGGCTACTTAATTATTCAAAAAGGAAATTGTATTTTATGTTATTTCAATACTTAGATTTGAAATGTATAGAAATATTTTTCGTGATAATTTTATTCATTTAAACTTGTTTCAAACCCAGTTTGGAAATGTATAAATAATATTTTAGTATAATTTTTTAATAAACTTGTTTAGTTATGCAGTTATATTACCATATATTTGAAAAAAAAATCGCTAATAACAATACCGTAGTAATATTAACAATATTAATAAAGAGGCAGATATTAAACGTAAATTATTTAAGATTTAATGAATATAATTCCTAGTAATTTTAGTCTTATCTGGGTAAGGAAGCTTAATTAATGAGAGTCTCATCATCATGTTGATAATTAAATCTGATATTTTTTTCATTATTAAGTCAGGATGAGCTATTGAATTATTTTTTTTTACACAATTTAATTAATTCAACCCATTAAGCTATATAATAACATATTTTTCTATATTTAAAAAAAAAATGTTATATGTTATGTTACATTACCAAAAATCGATTATGTTCTGTATGTATGTATGTATAGATTTTTTACATGTATAGAAGATTTATATATTTTCTGAATGACGGTAAAAAAAACTTCGAACGGAGTAAAAATAGTTTACTATTTATTGAGATGCCAAAAAATGTAAAGTACTGAAATAGCATAAAGCTAAAATGAATGCAATATAGAAATTTAAATAACTATAAACTTTGTTTACACTATTTAAATTGTTTTTGTTTTATTTTTATCCCCAACCCGTAACACCTTTTTTCTCATTATATACCGTATCAACAATAAAAAAATATGATATAAAAAATTTTTTTATATTTAACCACCTTTTTAACGGTAGATACAAAACGTTTTAAACATTTCCTTCGACTAAATAATAGTTTTATCTATAAGATAAGATAATAAAAACGATACAACGTTACCTAACAAGGCTGCAATAAATATCCTGAATCCTGATTTTAGGAAAATTACTGATTTTTAGAAATCAAAATAACATATCACTAAATAACCACCCTTCTGGGAGGCCATTAATTGTAAAGAAGATGAAGACAGCTGGATTATTGAGTGACCAGCAGAACAATTAAAAAAAAAAAAAAACTGTACAAGAGATAATAAATACCGTAAGATGGGGTAACTTTGGGACTGGGAAGATACACTGTGTTAGTTCACTCTGCAAAAATGTGTTTTGTGAAGGCATTTACTGCGCTACTAACTTGTGGCAGTTTGAGAACCCTAGTTCAATACACTCTTTGTGCAGTTAGATTTTATTTATTTTCATTATATTCTTTCAAAAAATTCTTTTTCATGGAACATTCCCTTGTGTCTCAAGAGTATTGTACCGCAAGGTAGTAGCGCAATACATGGGCTGTCCATGTTGACTTAATCAGCAGTGTATCCATTACGGAATCATCACAAACTAAATTTTACTCGCTGTTCCAAAGTTACTTCACCTTACGGTATATTTAAAATTTGTTACTACTTGTAGTGTTGGGGCCAGGGTTACTTCAAAATCGAAATTAAAAACGTTGGGAAAGAGGACAAAAAGGAGTAAATATGAGACCTGTAAAACATTAAATAAAAAAACAAATCCATGCACAAGAATATAATATTAAATAATATTATTCAATAAATCAAAAAATGGAAAATGAAAAATCCCCTTTAGCCTATCGATCGATCGACGACTGCAGCGGCGCCAAACAGCTGATGTTCAAAAATGGCGCTAGACTGTTGAGTTGAGGTGAAGTGAGTATGGACTGGTGGGGGTAGACGTCCACTACACGTCTAATGTCAATAAAGGTCACTTTCAGACTGAGGACCCAATAGTATTATCGCAGTATTTGTGTCTTATTCCCTAAGACAGGGTATTATTACTGCCGGGCTGGAGCGTATACACAAACGCGATAATACATCGCAAAATAAACCTACATCTAAAACAATGTACCATTCTGAGACAATTATTCCTCAGTTTTTACCCAAAAAAAAAAAATAAACCTTTTATTATTAACACTTAAAAGGGGTGATTGGTGAGAAAAAAATAACACTAAAAAAAATAAATATATGAGAGTATGCGGCGTTAACATGTAGTTTTTTTTTTTTTTTAAAAAGAACCTAAATATTAAAAGCAGTAATGTGAAAATAAATTTATTTCCGAAACTTTTTTTTTTCCTCTGAAAAGTTTTATTTCTTAAACATTAAAAAAAAAAATCGGTAGTCCATTACATAAGGTCATACGTAAAAAATGAGATGTTTTTCCAGAAGACCATAAAAACTGATTATTTCTTTATGTCTTATTTGTATAATTTCATATTTTATTTTCCTCTGCTATTATGCAGACTACAAAAAAGTTATAATTAGCACAGATATAATTCACATGTAAAATTGTTTAAAAAGACTTTATGCACTAACAGTTCTGAATTTATTGAAGTTGTGAATGTGTAGTTGTTAGTGAATTTATGCAGTGATTAAATTTATTGTACCATAAGTATTGCGATCAATAAGTTTCATAGCAAAATTTGAATAACATTATCCGACCTCTCCCCTCCCCCTCCTCTGCTCTCCCGAATCATACAATATTTTTTTTCTCTTCAAAACAAATCCCAATTAATCTCGTTTTTGTTCAAAATCTCGAAGTTTCATTCTTTGCAAAAGGGCCTATTCAAGTTTCCATTTTTTTTTTTTTTTTTATTACTCCTGTAATAATCGGTTATTTTCAGAAATTTGTTCCACAAATAAAGAATCTCTTATTTTTTGTTTAATATTTGTTTTTAAAATATTAAAAACCAGTATAGCTACTGGAATGGACAATATAGTTTTTCAATTCGGAAACAAACGAATCGATTGTCGTTAATGGATAACGGGTTATTATATTTCCAAATATAGGAGCCAGCAGGGTAAGGTTAAGATTTAAGTAGAGCGACTCGAGCGGAGAGTGCTATTACAGAGGAGACTCGAGTGGGCAAGAAGAGTGCTCCAACCTCAGGCACATCTCCTAATTGGCAGATATCGACCATTCTTCCCTAACAGCCTATAATCTTCCTTAAACCGCCGTTAGAGGATTCGAGGAGTGGTTCAAGTTAATTTAATATTTGTCTCTTTATTTAAATAAATGTTCCTCGTTTCAATTGTTTGTTATTGATAGTTTAAACGTGTCACTTACTATTAAAAACAAATTACTTTTATCGTATTTCATTAAATAGGACAGGAAACTTATTGAGATAAAATTTAAATTAATCATTGGTTCCAGTAAGTCTTTGAAATATATATATATATATATATATATATATATATATATATATATATATATATATATATATATATATATACACTCATATACATATATTAAACTCTATTATATTAATTTTCAAATTTTCCTCACCTGAATAATTAAATATTAATTAATTCTAACGCTAGAATAATAAATATCGCTGAACAACTTTCGAAGGCCGCAGGCAACATGCGGCTTCTGAGTACTTAGTCCCCCAACTGTATTATATTTAATTGATATAGATTAATGAGATCATGTGTCCATTGTAACTTGCCTGGTTATAATCTACACATGATAAATAATATTATTTTAATCCTATAATATTATTTGTTTTATACTTTTTGAGTTATTCGGAATTTTATTTTACCATCCCTCCTAACTTTTTTTCCAGCTTCTTTTCATTGAAGTATGTTATATAGATAAATTTAAAGGAAGTCGAGAAAATTACATTAGCGAAGTTTCATTGAAATCGGTACATCCGTTTAGACACTACAGTCTATAGCAACGCAGGTTTTTCGGCCGCCATTTTGAAAGTAAAAGGCTGATAGTAATATCGATGAAGGAGGATTGTCCTCGAATGACCTCTGATTTTATATCCAAATTTGAAAAAATCGTTCCAGTAGTTTCGGAGAAAATGCGCGGACGGCGGATGGCGGACGGATTCGGGGGCGGGGTGGCCGAATGGGCTAAAGCGTGTGCACAGCACCGCGAGTTGCCTGGCAACCGGATTACAGATTTGAGAAGATGTAAAAAGTACGAGTTCGCGTCCCGGTGCCGGAGGGTGTTTTAAATTGTCCGCCTTCACTCCCCGGCCCGGGAAAATCCCGTAAAGCCTAAAAGGCGAGGTAGGGAAGAATAGAAAAAAAAAAGGATGGTGGACGGATAAAAAAATTCGTTTTTCGAATTCTACGTATCCTGAAACGTGAAACCTCAAATATTGAGAGGGAGTTAAGTTTTTGAATTTTTCGGTCGATCACAATGGTTCATTATTGAAAATAATATTTTAAGCCATTGCTATTTGTTTTTTGGAAGCAAAAATTGAACCGTTTTCTTCAGCTACACCACTAGAACAAATTAGAAAGCTCCATGAATTAGGGATGTTACATTCCGATATGAAGCGTTTGAAATGTGATTCTTACATGATTCTTCAGCCTTGTAAAAAAATAATTGATAAATTTGTGTGGAAGAGTTTCAAAATAAAGTGTGATAAATACACTACAACCTCAGTAAGGTATGGTTCTTTGTTTAGTGGAAGCAAACATGGAAGGGGTTGCGAGAGAAAAACTTTCTGATTATTTAATAAATTTAATGTGGCGATATAGTGTTGTTAATGATTGTTTTGAATCTTTATTAAAAAATCATTAAGAACTTAATTATAATTTATTAAAAGTTTAATATATTTTTAATTATTTTGTTTGTTTATTAAATTGATTAATTTATTTATTTATTTTTTATTCAGGTCATAATTGACATGTGATAACTCTAAAGGTTATAATCGACATATGATCCGATTAATGTTTTCATAAAAAGTAAACTACAAAATTTATTATTAATTTTATTGCAAATATGTATTTATCTGTTTTTAGTGCCTAATTAAATAGACAATTTTTTTCGATCTCCAGATTGAAAACGTCCCAATTCCGAGAATTTTCGTAAATAAAATAGTTGTAGTTTACGATGAGATGAAGCTATTTACGGAATTTCAGCCGTATGTTAATAATTTGATAAAAAGTACCACGGACTATAAACGAAAAGTCCTTTTTATTCATCAATAGCTGTTAATTATTTTTTAAATTTAATTTTTGTAAATTATTTTTAAATATAGTTTTTTTTACGGTCTGTTTAAAGGCCAGTTCCTAGATAAACATCAAATATAAATTGATTTTCGCTTCTTAGCACATTATTTTTTTCAAAATGAAACTGTATAAAAACGCCTGATTATATAACAGGACATCGCTAAAAACAGACGAATAATTAATTATTCTCGAGGATCCACAAGACATAAGAAATGTGTAGGATGTTAGGATCAACAGTTTTTGCTTATTACAGCACGATTCCACTAAAATTTGAATATATTAAATAGCCCTTCCTCCACTATATTCCTTGCTAATTAATATTTGTTTAACCCACTGTCGTATGTTAAAATAGAATTTTAAAAATTTTACAAATCAATTTTAAAAAATAGAATAAAAAATAAAAATACCAAAGAAACTACCATAAGAAAAATAAAAATAAAAAACACCATCATCTCACTTTAACTCAAACTGTTTTAAATCCTTCTTTTTCACACCATCTTTCATTGAGGAAGACAATTTTTTTATTATTAAACAATTCCTGTTTTATTTTTAAAATTGAATTTATGCTTTCTGTTACAGAATAAGGTAGAATAGTTTCGTAATCTACAGGATAGACTAATTTTCTTGTATTAATTGGAATACAGAAGAATCATTAATACAAAAAGTTATTTGTTTTATGTAAATATATTACTTTGCCTACATACCTAAGGCTGGTCATTGCGGATAAATAGATAACTCTCTCCGTACCTTTGTATTTGACTGATAAAAAAATAAAAGTAAATAAATACGAGTTCTGAGCATAATGAAAGTGAATGTTGTTGAGTTTAATTTTGAAGTTTCGTGTTTACCATTAATAAATTCACTGTCACGATAGAGGTCACTAAAGAAAAAATATCGTGTTTACGCTAAAAAAAAAAAACGCACGTTAGTACTTCAGTTTAATGATATATGTAATACTAAGGTTTTTATATAAAACGGATTCAAGAGTAAATAATTGTATCTTTTATCGTTTTAGAAAATATTGATATAAATAAAGAAATAATTCTTTACTGTTGTAAATGTAGTTTTAATTCAAGAGAGTAGACAATTATTTGTCAGTAATAAAAAAAAATTTAAAAACCTATAAACTCCTATTTTCAAGAGCTGAATAAAATCTTTATAAGACATGAGGTGTGTAATTATTAGCCGAGTATCATTTAAGAATTTTTTGAATCAGGGATAAGAAGAAATACGTGATTTGTGTTGAGTGATAAACAACTGCATTAAATATTTTTATTTTCTGATAATAGGAAACTTGATGAAATTCTGATTAAGTTGCCATAAAGTTTCTTCACACAAAATGTATAGCCATCTTTGCTTTACTTTCCACACTATCAAATGCAGTAGAAAAAATATACAAGATATATATAAATCTTTTGTCTGTAATCTTGTCTTAGTTTTAAATTTATAATATTCATAAATTAAATATATTTTCTAGTGTTATATAATTTATCACCATATTTTCCACTTGCCTTAAAAGTATTGACCTTGTCAAAATATTTATTACTACATTGGCAAATGTGATCTCTCCATAATGTATTGGGAAAATTACTAATGTTTTATAGAATTATAGTATTACTCCTAACTATTAATCAATCTATAATATTTAAATGGGTTGGGAAATATTTTTAAAATAACCAAGTTGATAGAATGTTATTAATACCTGTATTACAAAAACCTCTAAGATAAGGACAATTATTAACTGTATAGATATGCATCGAAGAATCAAGTATCAGATCTTGATGTATCTCATAACCAGGAAAAATAGATCATTTGTGTTCTTTTAATTACAGGCAACGTTTTAATCTAAACTTGTTGACCATTTACATTACCTGATCAATTTTTTGAAAACGTTTATATAAACTGTTTAATCTCAATATATATAATGTATATTGTTTTATTTCTTTTCCCAATTATTTTACGAGGACTACTACATTGTTAGAAGGTTTATTTACATTAATTATAAAGCACAGCAAACTTTAAGGATGGAGATTTTCAAGGAAATCAGAATTCCAAAACCATAATCTAAGCAACTCGTTAAAACAAGTTTTCTCACTCAAGTAAGTCCTTCAGATTCCAAGGACAAAATAAAGGCCCATTCCTTCCACTTATTTGTTTTCTCATTTAATGACTCCGTTTAAATTTCATCATAAATATGGCTGACGTACATAAATAACTAAGAACTCAATAAACCAACTGATGTTAACTATCCAATTTAATAAAAAATAAAAAAAAACTGATTAATTTTCGCTACTATATCTATCGTGATCAAAGTTTAGCTATAAATTATTTGATAAAAATGTCGTTCCTAGCGATCCTAGCCAAGTTAAAGGACCTCACACACTCCTTAACTATTATATTGGTCACTTTAATAATTTAAGGAAATACATATAGTTTTCAGTTGAAATTTTTATATTAGGTCGCAAGAAATTCAAAAAAACTACTTTTAAATTTATGTTGCTTAATTTCCAAGTATATAAATAATAATATAAATTTATTCCAACAAAAATATTTCGGAAAAAAAACTAATAGTAATATATTAAGTATTAGGTCTTAAAATAAAACGAATACTCCACCTATTTATTTTATATTAATGCGTGCTTTTATAACTCTTCTTATTTTTTTTTGTTTTGTTTTTTTGCTGATTTTTAACGTCGCATCGACTGCCAGGATCATTAGCGATTTTTATTTTTCGAATGTATTGCTCAATTTGACTTTTAAGTATTTCTGAACCATTATGAACATTTAAATCACCTTTATACAGAATATCAAAATTATTGTGCTCTGGCATACTCTGAATTTTTGCTGCATAACGAAGAACGAGAAGTTTTCTTCTATGGTCCAAGGGCAATTCTCCTGTTTCACTCAGTAAGGCAGTTGCTGGACTTGTTCTGAATGCTCCAATTGAAAGTCTTAGTGCAGTGTTCTGGATCGAGTCTAGCTAAATTAAGAGGCTTTTGTAAGCTGAAGAATATATGATGCTTCCATAATCTAGTTTAGACCTTATAAGGGTTCTGTATTTAATGAGTTCCGAGTTCTGTCTTCCTTTCTGCTCCCCAGTCTTGATGGGAAAGCATTTTTATCAGGTTCAATCTTTTATTACATTCCTGTTTTAATTGTTCTATTTGATATTTCCATTTTAGTTTATGATCTAGTATAAGACCTACAATTTTGATTTCTTTGTAAAATGCGATTTTGGAACTATTTATTGAAATATTTCTCACGTTTTCTAATTTTTTTTTCCTTGAGAAAATGATTTGGTAGCCTGTGATTTGGTAGCAGAAAATCTGAAACCGGTTTCCCTCCCCCATTCTTCTAGTTGGGACATGCATGGCCTATGCAACAAAGCAATAAATCATCAGCATAGAGGGAACTTTGAACTTTTTACTGGAAGACTAATTCGGTAGCTATATCATTTATAGCTATTAGAAACAGAGATATGCTGATTACAAAGCCTTGAGGCACCCCATTTTCTTGTTCAATTTCGTGGGAGAAGACTTCGTTTGCCTTTATTTGCATCGCCCTATTGCTGAGGAAATTTCTAATGAAATTTAGCATATTTCCTCTTACTCCGTTACTGTAAAATTTGTCGATTATTCGTGGTCGATAAACCATGTCATATGCTTTTTGTATGTCTAGACTGATTCCAATCAGGTTCATGTTTTCTGCGAACGCTGAAAATATTTCATTTGTAATATTAACCAGGTGTTCTGTTGTCGAATAATTACGTCGAAAACTTGCTTGTTTTTTATAAAAGTATTTCTTGTGTTCAAGATACCATAGGAGCCTTTTATTGATGATTGATCCCGTCAGTTTACACATTGTACACGTCAAGGAAATTGGCCGATAGCTTTGAGGGTCTTGTTTATATAATATATAAAAGATATTTGTTTCCCATTATAAAGATAGCTATATTTAAAACAAAATTGTCTATATTACCATAGATGATGTAAAACGAGAGAGTTTTTTTTTTTTTTTTTTTTTTTTTTCTGGTCCTTCCCTTCCTCGCCGTTAAGGCTATACGGGATTTTCCCGGGCCAGGGAGTGTGGGCGGGGATTTAAAAGACTCCCTCGGCACCGGGATGCGAACTCGTGACTATTTTTATATCTTTAATTCATATGTCAGGTTGCCAGGCAACGGCGGTGCAGTGCACACGCTTTAGCCCATTCGGCTACCCCGCCCAAACGAGAGAGTTTACAAATATATATATCATATTTTTTTTTAATTATTAAGTCATTAACTATTTATAACTAATACACTCTCCAACTTGACTTGTAAATCCCACTATTACCAAAGTTTTAATGAATTTTAGAGAGCTGATCAAAGATAGGATATAGAAATTAAGGATAGCCAATAACACTTTTGGGCAACCTGAATCCTTCCGAGGTATTTTTGACAGTTATATTTTTGTTTAAAAAGATTAAGATATAATTTCACTACGTTCTGGAATTCATCTCATCTTTTGGTTCAATTTTTTTCACATCCTATTTAATGTGTACCTTAAACATTAATGTGATAATTTCGATTGTATAATTGAATTCGTTTGGAAAATCGGTCCTTTCCTCCATAAAGACCACTTTCTTACGTCATAACTGAGATAATTATGTTACATCATAATCAGATATGGATTAAGCTTCACTGTTCTTGACAGCCCAAATACCTAAATCCTATCTGAATCTCTATTATGCGATTCACCTCATCTTGAGTTTCTTCTAGTTGAAATTCCCATTCCGTCCACTTCTTTTCCGTATGCAGTCATTTGTACGATTTTTGCTAGACAAATATTCTGGGATATGTCTATTAAGATTAATTTATTCTTATCCAAAAGTCTTGATGCCATTGCTTTTAACCCTAATTGGCTTTTGGAATCCATATAAAATTCTTTTTTTGTTTATTTGTTTCGATGTTTAGGCACAAAACATCCATCTTATAAAAAAAGGATTAATAAAATCAAATAAATAAAAACAATTAAAGATAATAATAATAATAAGATAAAATAAATAAACCTAAAAAAAATAATAGTCATAAAATCAAAAAATGAACAGAAATTAATAAATAAATGAACTTTAAACAAATAATTTTTTTTAAACATTGCAAAAAATCATTAGTTATAATCTTGTCATATATGTTTTAAAAGACTCATTGTGTAGAAACTTCATAACTTTAGTAATGATTTCTTCCAGATTTTCCAGGAATGCTGATATACTCTGGGGTATCCCAAGATCTCTTCTTCTCTACGACTTCTGCGTTTAGAGCTGTATCACAGTTGCAAATCTTTCTTTATAATCTTCAGTTTGCTAGGTGCGCTATTGTCCCACCGTCTTTGCCATTCTTAGGAAATGGTTTCCCTTAGAGGTCGTGCAGGTTCAGATGTTGTCAGAAAAGTCTTACCGCGGCCTGAAAGGGTAAGAGCTTCTTTTGCTGCTTTATCAGCATTTTGTTTGCTTTAAAGCCAAAATGGCTAGGCGACCAGACAAAATGTACCGTTGTTCCAACTCAATGAAGCATTTTTATAAGACTTCGAATGTTGTGTATTCCTGGATGGTCTGGATACATGTTATTCATGGCTTTCAGAGTACTTAGAGAATCCGATACCATAGCCTCTATCCTAAAGGCTATTGTACTTAACATTTCTGTTAATTTTTGTGGTTTATTTATTTTCATTTATTTATTTTATTTTATTATATTTTAAACTGTTCAAACTTATATGGATTATGTTCCATAAACTAATTACATATTTTAATGCACGTTATGTCGATAAGGGGTTAGAAATATATATACACCCATTACAGAGTTACTATAATATCGGGCAAACTATCGATACCGAAAAGAAAACATCATGCAATGTTTTAGATGCCAAAAATTCGGGCACACGAGAAATCCGTGTGCGGTGCTCTGGATCGCACAAGATCAACGAATGTCCAAAAAATGGCCCTCCGAAATGCAACTATTCCAGAAGGAACACGTGGATTCCTTCTGGTAGTGTTCCTTCCGATAAAAATACGAAGTAGCATTAAACAAAAAGCAGAAACCAGAAACTGACCCCGAACCAGCTGAAACTAGGCAGAGAGCAAAGAAAAATAACACCGTCAGATCTGGGCATGAATTATCAAAGATAGTTATCCAATCAGGAGCAACACAACCCAAAAACTCCCCTCCATCGAATCAGAAAATCCCTCCACTACAATCTACCACTATGGCTACAAAACATCACTAATATCGTCTCGAAAGACATGAATCAACTAGCTCCATAGAGTCACCAACAGCTCTGCACTGGACTCCATGTCATGAGACCCCCGCCTGATCTTATACACCATACATGAATTGCAAGAAGAATAAAAAACAAAAAGATTAATATATCAGGAAGATAATTGGGGCAAATATAAAGAAGTACACAAAAAATACCAGAGAGAGAAAGTGGATAATTATATAACCAAGTTCATAGCAATACTGATTTTTTTTTCTGTCTTTCCCTTCCTAGCCTTTAAGGCTACACAGGGTTTTCCCGGATCATGGGGTGTGGGTGGGGATTCAAAATACTCCCCCGGCACCGGGATGCGAACTCATGACTATTTTATATCAACTGTCTCATATATCAGATTGCCGGGCAACGGCGATGCTGTGCACACAGATAAGCCCGTTTGGCCACCCGGCCCACAAAAAGTAAATTACGGTACCGGACTGTTTGAGGCTGCAGGAACATCTATCCCTCTCAACAAGCCATCACCACTACACGTAAGACCACCTCCACCATACACCTAGCGCTGATAAAGACACTCTGAAAAACAAATGGTACCGCTCCAGAGACCCGAAAGCCAAGGCGATCACCACTTAGATAAAAAATCTTCTGAAATAATGGAAGAAAGCGACCTGACACGATGAAGTACGGGGCACTCACTAATAGGTCAGGACATTTTGGAAGTTAAAAGTACAATCAAAAAGTCATCGGCTATCCGACTGCACACCACAGTACACCCAGTACAAATTATTATCAGCGATACACGATATCACGGACTCTAGATGACCCACCTCCAAACATGGAAAAGGGGAAAACTTCATGTTTGTTAGAACTAAACAGATGAATACCATATGGAAATCAAACGGGAAATCTTTACGCTATCAATAAAGATACTTTTTATAGTGTGATTTTATGATTCACAAAAAAGCAACGATAGAACTCATTTCTTTCAATGAATAAAAAAATATTAAAAAATGAAAATATAACCAATATTTTGGATAAAATAAATTAATAATTATAAAATATTGTTTTTCATGCTTCCAAAAAAAGTATTAAAGAATTCTAATAAACAGTCCTTTCAATAGATATACTTCAGAAACAAAAAATGCTTTATTTCAAAGAACCAATGCAATTTGAATATACAGGAAGAGCGATCGGAATAACATTTCTATCATTTTATAAGATTATTCTTTTCAAAATTGATGTCTGTTTTATAATATATATTAACTGCGCTCCCTGGTTTCAGCCGCGTTAAATTTTGATCATTTCAATTCATCAATGATTCATATTTCTTCTTCTTTGACCTTCTCTTAAACGGTCAGTTCCAGGATTAATAGAATGAACTAGACGGTTTTCCTGAGATTCTCCAGACCTCCTTATAGCTTCGTTACCAAGTCGGTGGGGTTTCGCCAAATCTGCATTCTGATGTCCTCTAGCTCAGTGCATGTGTGAATAACATGCCCTGTGTTTTGAAATCTTGCTCTACAATTACAGAGATGGCTTTCTCCGATTTTAAATATCTTATATTCAGCACATCTGCTGATTGTCAATAGTTATAATTGACAGGTGCCGATAAATATATGTAAGTGCAAAAAAAAAAAAATATCTTATAAAGGTTTGCTCTCATCTTGTTATGACACTTCCTGAGTCTAAAGAAAACAACTTTCCTGCTCATTTTATCCTAAGCATCATCTACAATATAAAGTATAGAAGTTGTCCAACAGTAAAAATACTTATGAATAGTTCTCACGCCAACTCTCTCAATGTCCAAACAATTGGCAGAAAAACTGAAGAGAGTCAAGATGGGTTTGAATTTCATTTGGTGCCAGTTAGTGGAAAACCTCTATCTAAAAAGTTGCAGGTATTTAATTCCGTTAGTAGGGCAGTGATGTGCTATGGAGCACAAATCTGGGGTGGGGTAAGTTATGAAGCATTTGGAAACAGTAGAAATGATCAAGGAGGCTGCAGCGAGATGCTACATTAATCACATATGTTCTAATTAAAACATATGATAGAATTGAATAAAAGTTTTGTTATTGAAAACATTCGAATTGTGATTTTTGCTTATAAAAAGAATATCAGTGCTGTGTATTTGCTATGTTCTTTTATTTTGTGCGTACGAGTAACATTTTTTGGCGACCGTGACATGACTAGGATGGAACTGAATTTGGACATATAATCGTAGTGTGCTTCCTACCAGAGTTAAACACTGCCTAGATTTTTCACAATATCTTGCACTATGACCACCTTTCAAGCAAATAAAGCAAACACCTCTATCTAAAACAATCTTCTTTTTAACTTCAGGCAATATCTTGCGTGCTTCATAACAAGAATGTGCTTTCTCGCAAAAAAATACATCCTAAATTAGATTTTCTATATATTGCGGGTTGATCTTTATTTGAATATATTAAAGAAGCAGTAGTTTTCCCATCAGTTGAATTTTTTGAACGCTTACTTCTTTTTTCTTTAATTTTATTTTCTTCTTAGAACTCGAAATTCCATTTACTTATTCCACCTACTGTGAACACCTTATTTCTAAGAAAATCCATCAGTTTTTCTAAAGGACTATTCGAGTTTTCACTGTCTAAAATTTCTTCATGTTGACTAAGAATTCTTCTCCACAATCTCAATAACTCTTTAGGCACACTTAACTCTACCAACGTGCACGGACAATCAATGAATTTTTTTTTCGTATGACCTAAACTCTCTAATACTCTTAAATGGTTTTCTGACCTGTAATATAAAGTAGATAAGTCCTGGTACATCTCACCTTTAACTGCATTTTCCATACCCATAGCTATCAACTCACGCAAATACACCTGAACTAATAAATCTGAGCGTCCAAAACGATCTTGTAATTGTCCAATGACTTTGGGAAAGTTTTCCGCGCTTGGTGGATAACTATTAACTAATATTTCAGCTTTTGATTCAGGCGTAATACTCTCAATTAAATATTAAAATTTATTATCTCGAATCAATTTATCATCTAAATGGATTTGTTTAAATTGTTCCCAAAAGCTCAATCAATTCTTTAAATATCCACCAAATTTACGAATTTCAAGTTTAGATAGCATACATGATTTATTTAAATAATTAACATCTACAACAGAACAAATTTTAACAGATGTTTCATGGCCCGAAACAACTTTGTTTTGTATTAAAACTTCTACTTTAACGTTTAGTTCTATGCATCTGCGTCCTCATATTCTTGGTTATAAATTTGTTCTATTGTATCAGCCTCAGAAATCATTAATTCCATTAATTCATCTTGAGCCTCACTTAATTATTTATTCCTTTCAATTAATTGTTGAAAATAAATTTTAATATATTCAACCAGCTCTAAATTAAGTTCTTGCTCCAACTTATCAGGTAATTTTGTGAAAGAAATTCGAATAGGTTTCCTTATCTTCTTTAATTGATGCATAACTATTAAATACTGAAAATCAGCACAAATAATTAAATACTTAAACAAAGTTAAATTAATCATGACAACTAAAGTCTTGTCACTTTTGTCAAAAAATATTACTCGCACGCACAAAATAAAAGAACAAAACAAATCCACAGCACTGATATTCTTTTATTAACAATATTATTTTTAAAAGCACAAAGCACAATTGAATAAAAGTTTTGTTATTGAAAAAACATTTTTGAATTGAGCTTTGTGCTTATAAAAGTAATATTGTTAATAAAAGAATATCAGTGCTGTGTATTTGCTTTGTTATTGTATTTTGTGCGTGCGAGTAGCAGAAGCCGTGGAAAGACTATTTAGATTTTCTCTTAAAAAATTATTTAAATTACCTAAGTATACTCCAACACATTTTATTCACTTTCAGAATACAATAAATCCGTTATTTATCTTCACAATTAAACTCCATTTTGATTTCATTATAAAAATTTTGAATCTTCCACCACATAGGTATTCAAAAATATTAGGAGTACAGATAATTAAAAAAGAAATCGCATGGTTTAAGGAATTATTTAATCTGATAGAACTGCATGGATTGAATTTCAACTTAAATCCCTCTAATTGTCTAACAGATGTTAAACTATGATGAGTTAATTTATCTTTACTAAGAATTCAAATTCAGAAAGATACATATATAATAAATATGCATTTAAAGTTTATAATTCTATAAGTTTCACTTTTTATACTCATAACTTCAGTATATTATATTGATGACAAAAGCTCATTGAAGGTGATCAGATGGGTAATTAAAATCAGAGCTGATGTTTTGAACTTAAATTATGAACACTTCAAGCAAACAAATAATATTTGTAGCATGTGTATGTAATACAAACCAAACAGAAGATCTCTATCACTTCCTAGCTGTTTGTCCGATACTCTCTGAATTTAGAATTAAATGGTTAAATTCTAGAAATTTATCTCGGGATCATGTAATAGATTTAATAAATGGAAAAAATTGTATAGCATTAATAAATTACTGCAAGTATCCTTTCTCCTATAGAATAATGCTTACCACTCTTTTTTATGTTAAAATATTTATAGAACTTTTACATTGTAAATGTAATTAAATAAATAAAAATACTTCTTCTTCATCTACAATAGGGGTTACAATGTGATTGCGCATCATTCCACCTTAGGGATGCAACCGCTTTATTTATAGAGATCGTTTCTTGCAGAGTCTGGGTGCGGTTTACTTGGGGGATGTAGTTTCTTACTTAGCTAATTGGTTGGTTAACTCACTCCCATGCAGTCTGCAGTTTCCCAGTATCCACTTGAGAACTAGTCTTTGATGTTCCTTATTTATGTTGCCAACGTTTCACATACGAGTAGCTCTAATACCGATTACCCTTAGATGTCACGATATATATTATTTCTGACGCAGTCAAATGCAAATTTAAATGTATCACCAACTGTATCTGATTAACTGAATAACTTCTGAAACTCATTAGTATTGGTACCGGTACTGGCGGAGAAACTAGTGCGGCAAGTGCACTTTATGGTACTTTTTCCTAATCTCTGAGAGCTATCTTGCGTTTGCCGCAGTATAAGGTTCACTCTCAGTCAAGGCTCAGTTCGCAGATAGAGAATGTTAAGACTCCTTTCCCGAGGTCAGCGAGAAACATATATTAATCGACCTATGTGGGAATCGAATCCACCACGTTCACAACTAGGCTCTCTGGGCGTGAACCAACGTTCTCGGGCATCACGTCCTCTAAACTTAACTTAGATATCTGGAAAAAAACAACAAAAAAAAACAGACTGATGAAATGATTCAGGTTAACGGCTTTATACTAACAATTTATCATACAAATGCATTCTGTTTGAAACCAATAAAGGAAACTTGCAGTAATCAATCATGAACAATATTTATAGTTTATCTCACTGTGGTATAAATCTAAAGTGGTTTTATACAATCTGATTTAGAAAAGAGAACATAAATTTGTATTTAGGAGCCCCAAAATGCAAGCTCAAGCTGAATCCAATATAATACATAATTTTGTTTTCCTTAGAATCTAATTTTAATAGTTAATATTAGTATAAATTGATGGTGTATTTACTTCACTGCAAGTACGGATTCAAGGAGGTTATGAGGAGTTGAAGTTGTGTGATAATTGGAATTGTGATCATATTATAATTTAATATAGGAATAATACTATGTTGATTGGGCAAACTAGTTGTCTTGTATCAATCCAGTTTGTTAATAGTTGCGAATGCGATGGCTGAGTGAGCTAATGCGTATGTACAGCACCACGCGTTGTCCGGTAACTCGGATCAAAGATAATTTGATAAAATAATTACAAGAGTTCGCGTTCTGAAAGAGCTTTTAACTGTGGTATAAATCCTCCAGCCCCCACCCACTGGCCCAGGAAAACTTCGTATAGCCTAAAAGGCGAGGAAGGGGAGAACCAAAAAGAAATAGTAAATAGTTCTAAGTCCAGTCTTATATCTGAGGATTTTTTTCTCGTGTTTGCTACCTCTGTAACCGTACCATAGGAATCAATATCATAAAAAGTGGACTAGTACCTATACTGGAGGCTACCGAAAAAATTATGTTTCTGCGTGTTATAAATTCTGATGTTAGTTCTAAGCTCTTCTCGAGCAAGTCATTTTTTATCTTCTTTAATGAAGTGTTTCTCACAATATGTCTCAGCATTATAGTCCGAAAACTGGTATATTTACTCTCCATGAAAGAGGGCCGATCTAAAGACACATCTAGTTATTATTTCAGGCGGAGATATAAATTGGGTGATTTCAACAGATAGTTTAATCTGTAGATCTTCACCATCCTAATCCTTTCTAGCAGTTGTTGACTAGTAATAGATGCCTGTACTTAAAATGTATTAAAATCCTGAAAAATCTCAAATTAACGGTGAACAATGCTATGATAAATTCAGCTCTAATAAATGGCTGTGATACCTGTACAATAACCAAAAAGTACTCTAGAAAAAAATATTGAAATATTTGAGTGGAAAAGCCTCTTCACGATAACCAGAGCGAACTAGGATCAGAATTCTAACACATGGAGAAGAAAGACCAATAAAAAACTGCTTACAAGTGATTCTGTTGAAAGTGGTCAACCAATATCCCATGATATGAAGGCACGGAGGTTAAGATGGGCGGGGCATATATCTCGTAGAAATCCATCTGGAAGACACTGCGTAACAATGAATGACTCAATAGAAGGCAAAAGAACGTGTAGAAGGCCAAAAAGCAGATGGGTAAATAGAATCAACAAAGATGCAATAGATCTGCGTGCAGATACATGGAAAGAAAAAGCCCAAGAAGGGCAGAGATGGAGCAGGCTTGTTGTTAAGGAGGCAAAAGATGGTCTGTAATGCCAACAGGAAAAATAAAATTAAAATTGAAAACAAAATGCTTCATTAAATTAGGTTATTATTGGAAAAATTCTAAACCACACAGGCTTATGCCTCCAAAATGCAGGTAAAGAAAAACCCGTCAAAATTTCGCCTATTCAGGAATCATCAGGACAGAAAAGAACAGCTAATCGAACATCACTCCATGAAATCTAATCGCATACTCAGCATTCATTAAGTTTAATCAATACCTGTGTTTTACTTTTAACATTCAAAAAGGAAGAAGAAATTGACAAAGGAAACCAAATAAAAATCCTGTAAAAAATAGTTTATGGATTTTAACAAAATTCAATAAATACGTTTTGTAATAGGTGTAAATGGCACATATTAAGAATTCCGTGTATGCTCTATATGCTAGATAAGAGTTTGTTGCGGATCATGTCATGACATATCTATCTGAAATATAAATTGCGCATTGCCTATATCTACCGAACAGCAATTCGATTACGGATGCCATTCGTGTGCCATCGGTGGTATATCCCCAAGATCAATCAGGCAGTGGAGATTAATTGGATGGACAACGTTGTTTTCCTACCATTACATATTCTGTTACTTCCGGTTATTGACAGGTGAACCATCATCTGCTAACGTTAATACCAGGAAGTTGTCTACTAAACGGACTTGACCATTAATTAAATAGGCAACGAATTCGTTTATAATTTAATTGTATTCTTTCCGACTTAACAAGATTGTTAAAAAAATGTTCTGAATGTAATAGTTTTCAGTTTTTTCCTTTATAAATTTCTATTATTTCTGTTTCAATATGGATGTTATAAAACTTATCATTTCCACTAACTTACTATCAACAATCACTTGAATAGGTAATTATTAAAAATTGTCGTCATGCTATAATTTGGAAACGTGAATGGAAGGTTCAAATATAAGGTCATGAGTAACTTTTTTGAGTTCCTAAAAAACTGAATTCAAATATCCAGGATAAGGGCCACAATTTATCGTCAATGGAACATCTATAAATTCAAGATTATGAACCAAATATTGAATTGATGTAAATGAAAATAATTTGCTTTTATGATTATCCTTAATTAATTAGGAGTCAATTGTGGCAGTTTTACTACAAAAATGTTGAGTTGTATCAAGGTCATTCCCGGCCCAGATGGTGCTAGGTTTCGGAGAATACGTTGGGTGTGATAAAATATCTTAGCCAACTTGAGTGAGATCTGGCGTTGTCATGGTGGTATAGAACATCTTTGCGATGGACTAATTCTAGGCGTTTCTGTCGCAATGTCAGATTTCTGATTTGGTCTAATTTCGCTAGCTGTGTGTATTAGATATTCGAATCAATCGTTTTTCCTTGTGAAAGCAACCCGTAGATCAGCATATGGAAAAAAATCACTCTTTTTCAGATGTAGGCAGCTTTCGGGGCGGATTTAGGCAAGTCGTCAACAGTTATCCGTGATCTCCTGCGCACTACACTGTCGAATATGATCCACTTTTTCTCTACCATCACTATTCGTTTAAAAATTAAATGCCTTTAACAGTTCCAATGTTCTGGTTTTAATATTTTAAATGCCTTTGAACGGTTAGAAAACTAATTTTCAATGTATCTGCAATTTATCGTAAATATAGGGACCAGTCTTGTTCGATTAGAGCCTTGATATCACTGAAATCAACCTCGGTGGACCGACCGCAGCGGGGTCTATCTTCGAGACTCGTATCTCCGAAACAAAATTTGGCTAACCAGTTTTGAGCAATTAGTTCTGTTAAGGCATCCCCTCTCTCCTCCTGAAGCTTGCTTGTCCTTTTTGAAATAAAAAAGAAAAAAATGCACTTAATCATATGCCATATTCGCTAGGCTGTAGCAGAAACAAAACTAATGCCAATGAAATCAAACACAAAAGTTTTAAATAGCGGACTATGGTCTTTCCGATAAGTATCATTATTGTCAGATAAGGCAAATTTGAAAATAATTCACATTACTAACAAAAACCGAACGAACTTACAGTCCGTGATACAGACTACTTTTTGCCAAATTATTAACATCCTGCTGAAACTTCGTAAATAGATTTATCTCATCGTAACCTACAAATATTGTATTTACGAAAATTTTCGGAATTGGGTCGTTTTTTATCTGGAGGTCGGCAAACTTTGTGTATTTAATTAATTTCTAAAAACTAGTAACTACCAATTTGCTTTCTACTTGAATCATAAGATAACTTAAGCTCGAAGTCGAGAAAAAAGGTGGTCTTCAAAAATATTGAGCCGTTTGGCTACCTACACCTCCAAATTTTCAAAATAACAAATTTATGTAGGCCAAACTGCACAATATTTTTGTAAGCCACCTTTTTTATCGATTTTTTGATTAAATTATCTTGCTATCCAAGTGAAAATCAAATGGGTATTTACGAGTTTTAGGTACTTAATTAAATAGACAAAGTTTGCTATCCCAATTCCGAGAATTTTTGTAAATAAAATATTTGTAGGCTGCAATGAGATGAAATTATTGACGAATTTTCAGCCGGATGTTAATAATTTGATAAAAAGGGGTCTGTATCACGGTCTATTATGGATCCACCCAATATGTCACAAAAATATAATATAACACAATGTTTCAGCAATATTATGAAAAATGAATACGTATATTGTCATCGACCGATTCTGTAGCTCAGAGGTAATCAAACTTAAGTCAAGTTTTGCTTATTTTTTTGTCATCATTATATGTAACATTATCATCGCGCATTGGCACTACAACCCACCACTGGGTTCTGGTCTCCTCAAGTAGTTTTCGATTATATGCTGCTGTCTTCCTGATTCGAACACCAAGTAGTGTTCAAGAGGAGAGAAGGTTTCTTCTACAGCAGTTCTCGATCTTCTTATCATATCTAACATAATCATGAGTTTGGATTGTTCGATTGAAAATGGTCCCTCTCTACTGGATCCATTCCTGCCAGCTATTTCCTGACATAAGATACACGGCAGACATGCAAGGGAGTCTACACCTTGAATATCTTGAATACAAACTTCATTCTTCATATCTTCTCCATAGTCAGTTTTACCGGACGTTTTACAGTTTTACAGGGATATTAAAACTTTTCATGGCATGATGTATAGATTGAAGCTACTTCATAACAGTGCTCAGTTTGTATCATTATTAAATATATCAGTAAAGTTAAAGGATAATCAAAAATAAATCATAAAGATTGACCACAATATAAAACAAATAATGCTGTTTCGATGGATTTTTTTTAAGTGGAAACTTATTTAGGCGCGTTTTCTCTTTTTTGTGGAGAGTGAATTAGATTGATCCGTCAGATTTTGTTCGGTATTAACGCTCGGGTATAGTCGGCTACTGTCGACTAATTGAAATGTTTTTGCATATGAATTAAAATAACTCAGAAACTAAAAATCGAGTTTCATCTTTCTCCATCTTTATGCAACGCCGTGTTAGAGAGGCGAAAAGGAAAAAAGAGGCGAAAAGGAAATAGTGTCGAAAACCAAATGATAAGAAGTTTTATGAAAGATATTAATTAAAATATTTTAGATACTAAAAATCGGACCTCGATACTGTTAGCGAGGAAATGTTCAGGATGTCATCCTCTTTACAATGAGCTATTATTTATAATTTATATTTGATATTATTAATCTCGCCTAGCTGATGTTTTCACTTCTATCATGTAGTCTAAAGCAAACACCTTTTTTTTTTTCATACTTCACTGTTGTTGATGTTATTTCATGCATATAAAGAAATTTGCATCTGGATGTTAGTAATAAATATGTGACAAAGAAGGTTTATTTTTTTATTCAAATAGTAACTATCACGCACACACTCAACCCTATAAATTATCTTGAAGTGGTAAATATTTTTTCATTTTATTTAAAGCAAATATAACGTTGCAATAATTAATCTTTAAATCTCTCATATTTTCAATTATTTTTATCGTAGAAAATAAGCAACTTTCTCCGACAAAGTCTGCTGATGATATGATAATTATACTAACTGTTTCTATTATTCTTGTCCTTGTTTTTTTTTTCATCACTATCGCTTTGGAGTTTTAAATAATTAGTCTGATTCCATATATTTTAATTGATACAATTAATACAGTTGTAAATATCATAAATAAATTAATTTTTTTTTAAATAATACGAATGTAAGTAGTCAAAAGAAACAGAAATGGTGAGGTCATATAAATAAACATATTCAAATATTATACAGAATAATATATATATGTATATATAATATATATTCACATTCATAAACTTCCATCAAAAACTTATCCATCATCCTAATTCCTTAGCACAATCCCTTTTCAGCTATAACAATCCATATAATCCCCCACGATGGCTAAAACGGCAATGGCCCCGAGATATTTTGTAAATATTCTATTGGAGTTCTGGCAGTGGCCAGCTTCTCCACTCAAGTCTGAAGCCTTAGCGCTCTTACTCAGTCTCCACTGACCTTCGAACGGTGATACGACTGGAAGAGAAGCGCTGGGATCTCTTTGAGCCCTGCTTTGCTTTTCGTATGAGAGCGTCAAAGCACGGTTCAGGGTTTCCCAGGTGGAATGTAAATATTGTAAATAAGAATGAATTTGTGACAAGTATTTTTTTCTCTCTTTTTTTTTCTTTTTTAATTTTTTACAGTGTATTTTGTTTTCCTTTTTACAAGTAGTTTTGTGTCTCTTTCAATGTATATATTTTTACTTATGTTTTAGTCTTATTTTATTTTCTTCTTAGCTTGTATTTTAATTTTTATATAAGAATGAATGTAAACATAGAGCCATTAAATTTCCTTGATTGTGGCAGATTGTATTGTTACTGTTCAAATAAATCTATCTATCAGTTTGTTTACATTGCTTAATGCTCAGCTTGAATAGCTTCAAAGTAATATTTTACCTACAAATATATAAATCATTTAATATTTTTTTAAGGGTAAATAAAATACATTAAAACTATGAACTGGACTATCTTAATATACCAATGCTAATGTTTTTAAAAAATTAGAATTTGTTTTCTTAAATTGAGTAAAAATGAGATAAGAAATCACGTTCGTAAGAAATTCATTATTAAACGAGGGTATAAAGTTTTAATGTAATAAATCATACGGTTGAAATCATCTCCATATGAGTCCCTTTTCAAAATAGAATTTCTACAGAGATAGTGTAATATTATTAAAGAACATAAGTAGACTTTACAAAAAGACTTAAAGCCAAAAGCTATTATAAAGGAATAGATGTAATCTATTAAATTTATTGCCTAGTAGCAAAAAGGAACTCGTGAAACCTTATTAAATATCGTTGGTAAATTTTAGAGTGAAAAGAGCTTCAGGCCAGTGTTTAACATTAAAGTAACCTCCTACAGAGAGAGGAGCTATTTACTGGAAGCTACATTTTGTCTTTATGCAGTTTCATCAACCTCAAATTAATTTCTCTTTGACCTTTATACGGAGAGGAGTTGGTCTTCCCAGTCATCATTTAGAATAGATTATCATTTACAGTAAACTGGGATTAACATTTGAAAAATCTAAAGTTGAAAATTGAAACAAAGGCTAGGTTTATAAATATTTGTTTTTTGTTTGATTTGATTAAATTATCACTTTTTCACAAAAATATTAATCGGAATATACAATTGTATTTGCGACAAAGATAATTTTCTGATCCGAATAAATACGAACATGATACTAACCTCAATAAATTACATTAAATAGCAGACAAAATATAAGGAATAATTTGTAGCTATAATAAATATTGACACCCCCATTTGTGTTTGTTTTAGTTCTAAACTACAGTTCAGAACACGTGTGGTGGGTTGCACAGAAACTAATGCAGGCTTTTAAATAAAACAAAATAACTGATCCGTAATTATTTATATCAATCAAAATGCGCTCCATTACTTTCAATACTTTTAAATACTGACTTTTCCATAGTTTCTTAATATCAAGATATAAACAGCAAATAACGAAAATGAATTTTATAATAATTTTTTATCAATAAAGTTTTCACCTTTTAAGAATTGACCTAGATGTTTTTAAAAAACGTCTGTCAGGTATGGTAACTATAGCTTTCTCAACGTTTTCATTGGCTAAAATATTATGATATTACAAGGTATATAATTTTTCGTATGAGAATAAAATCTCTGGGATAACCCAATTCGGAAATACAGTTTCCCTACAACATTCTCGAGTTTGATATACACGAATTTCGTTTATCAGCTAATATTGAAATGCGAAAGAGTACCGTATTTGAAGATTCCATATTTGATTATCCTTAATTAAAAAAACACATAAAAAAAATGCACACTGAACATGCATTTCACTACTTTTAGTGCAAAAAGTCGTATGTAAAAATTCATTATTTTACAAGAGTGCACAAAAACTCATTATTTCTTTACGATTCATTAGTATAATTTCATATTTTATTATCATCTGCTATTTTCCATAGTAGCAGTCTACTTATATCAGTTGCATAATACAAAATGTTCCCTTTAACGCAAATAGAATAAAAAATGAAAATTTTTACATAAGACCTTTTGCACTAATAGTAGTGATAAATACTTAATAGGTATATTTTCACTCGTAAAATGGATGGAACTAGAAAATCCATAGGAAAAATTCAACTTGTTGTTTGTTCGGAGTTAACGAGACCAATACTTACCTTCAGTCAGAACAATACGCTTTAAGCTAGATAATATAAAAATATGGGTGAAGTTCTCATAACTTCGATATCTATAAGGAGGAAATCCAGACAAAGACGAACTGGTTGAACTAGAAATAAACACAATCACAAATATTTCTTAAATTTGTTGAATAATTATAACATTACCAAATGATTTCAAAGAAAAGGGTTAAACGTCTGTCATGGAGGAAGCGATACAAAGTTTCACAATGGGCGTAGTCTAAATAGATTATATATTGGACCACGTGTTGAATGTCATATGCCTTTCAAATTCCAGTTAAACCATAGATTAAACCATAGTTGAACAGTGCTCGCCAAAGAAATCACCTCAAACTTGAGCTCCGTTCCGAACAAAATTATGCTGAAATCACTCTTTGACATCCTAAAAAACACTGATTATTTCCAACTGGTGAAATGCTAAATAATATAAAAAATAATTTATTTGGAAGAGGATTAATAATTTTTGTGACACCTATACAAAATAATAACCCTTCAAACATAAACAATTTGTTATATAGAGTGTAAATATATATAAAGTATGAAATCCTACATTATTTTCTGAACAACATAATATATTTTACTTGAGCCCTTTTGATTGCCATTAAGAATAACGCGAATTCAGTTAAAATCATGAGTTCCACAAAGACCTCGTGCAATTTTGAGAGCTGAAACATGCGATTATTTAATCTTAAACACGCGAAAACGTACTGAGCGGCCATTAGCATTAACTTGTAAGATATATATTCAATATATTTTTGACAGTTACGGCAAGTATCTTAGTACCGTAAGGTGATCCTTGATTAAACCATAAAATTTAAAATGAATAACCTTGCATAGACTTATAAAGTAGATGGAAAAAAGAAGAAAATAAACGAAAAACGTATAATTCTTGAACAAAATTATGATATATATAATTATATAACTATACATACACACATACATATATATATATATATATATAATCTGTACTACGCACTATATATATATATGTGTGTGTGTATATATATATATATATATATATATATAATATATATATATATATATATATATATATATATATATATATATATATATATATATATATATATATAGTGCGTAGTAAAGACCCATTTTTACCTCATTATTAACGTTCGTCTATAATTTGGGAATGGCCTCAACTTATCATAACCTAAAACTTTATTATCTACAAAAATCTCAGAAATTGGATTTTTAATTAACTTCATTAAATTTATTAATTAATTTAATGAAATACTAAAAATCCATGAATACTGGTATTCTTTTCACTTGAATAATACGATAATTTGATCACAAAATAGTGAACAAAGCTGGCTTACAAAAATACGGCCTTTATAAAATCGTTATTTTGACATGTTGGAAGTTTTGAGGTGACGCTAAATGAACAAATATTTTGTATACCACCTTTTAACTTGATATTGTGATTGAATTATAACTAAATTCGAGTGAAAATGAATGGATGTTGATGAGTTTTAATAGATTAAATGGACAAAGTTTATCCATACCGAGATTGAAAACGCCACATTTCCGAGAATTTCTTAAACAAAAAAGTTATGTGGTACGATATGATGAGAATTTCCATGAAGTTTTAGAAAGATGTTAATAATTTAATGGAAATAGTGCTAAACTGGGAACTAATATATTCAGGTCGGGTTTGAGCAAAGCAATATCAAATAATTTATTTTCCATCCAAACTTGTTATTTCACTGGAAGAAGCAATTTCTCTACAGCAATAAAAAAGCGATAATCGTAAAACTTGGTAAGGTGGGATCGTCAGTCTACCAAAAAAATATGTCTCACAAAACAACATCCAACCTTTTCCATACTCATTGATTATTTCATTTTAAGCATGTTTTACATTTCATTTTTTTGGTCATGTTACTGTTGGCTAACTATTAATCCTTACAAATATATTCAATATAAAAAACGCCTGCCAAGTAAGATCAGTATAGCTTCCTCACCGTTTTCATTTGCTAAAAAATATCTATATTAAAAGGTCTAAAAATTTTCTTATGAGAATAAAACCTTATCGGGAATTCAGTAATCCCTCAACATATACGGTATTGATATTTTTGTTTCTCAGCAAATAATAAATGCGAAAAAGTTACACGTTTTCAGATTGAATATAATTCGTAATTTAAAAAAAAAATTCAGTACATACTAAAGTATATACAAATTTATTGTTTTACAGGAGAGCACAAAAACTAATTATTTCTTTATGATTTATTAGTATAATTTTATATTTTATTGCCCTCTGCTATTTTTCATAGTAGTAGACTACTTATATCAATTGTAGACTACATAATGTCAAAAATAGAATAAAAATTGAAAACTTTTACATACGACCTTTGCACTAACAGTAGTGATATATACTTAATAGGTATGTTTTCATTCGTAAAATGGATGGAACAAAAAATCAATAAGAAAAATTCAACTTTTTGTTTGTTCAGAGTTAACGAGACCAATACTTTTCTTCAGTCAGAACAAAACTAATTAAGCTGAAATATAAAAAGAATGATTGAAGTTAAAACAATTTTGATATTTGAGAAGAAAATCGAGACCACGAAATGCTGGTCGAACTTCAATGGAAATAAACACAATCACAAATAAGACCTTTTTTTTTACTAATTAAGAGTAAAAAATTACTTTAAATTTACTGAAAATTACACGAAATCTATGTAACGGAAATAAGTGTCTTTACAGTAACGTTTAGAATCGACCAAACAATACAGTAAAAATTAATTTTTAGGTTAAAACACAAAATTTTATAACCCCATGACAATATTGTAATAACCTAACTTCCACTCCATATGATCAGTGCCTTCCACATTTCACAGCCATTATATTATATTTATATACAGCCATGGTATTTATATTAATTTTAATTATTAAACGGAATTCAATGAAATTCCGAAGTAATTTCAATGAAATATTGAAGTAATTTGTATACAGTTCTCCAAATTTCCTCCAAGTTTGGGTCAGATTGAATGCGACGTTTTCAAACTGTAGGTATATCAAATAACAAATTTCCTCATCTGAAAGCAGAAGTTTTTTTTTTGGAGTATTAGATAGAATTTGATGAAATTGATGCCTGTTTCATTTTAAGTTTACTAATCCCTAAATTCCTTTCAACTTTGAGCCAAATCGAATTTGCGGTTTTAGAGATACAGATGTATCAAGATTTATACCTTTGGTAGTGAGTAAATAAAAAACATTCCTGATAACACCAAGGGAAATTTTTTCACTTTATCTTATTTAAATTTCTGAAATTTGTTAAATAATTAAAGCAATACTGCACATTGAATATATTTCATACGATTTATGCTAATATATTTTATATAAAATAATATTGGTGATAACGCCAAGGGAAATTTTTTCAGTTTATTTCATTTATATTTCTTAAATTTGTTGAATAATTATAACAATACCAAATGATTTCAAAGAGAAAGGTTAAACGTTCATCATGGAGGAAGCGATACAAACTTTCACAATGGGCGTAGACTAAATAGATTATATATTGGACCACGTGTTGAATGTCATCTGCCTTTCAAATTACAGTTTTGTCCTTGCGCGTCGACCCGTAGCTAAGCAGATTGAAATATATTACAGACCATTCGATCATCTTTTAAAAGAATAATTTAAAATACTTATTAGTCACGAAAAAATAATCAAAATATTATTCACTATCGCTTTTAAATTTTATTCTCTTTATTGTATTATCTACTCATCTAGTTTTATGTTGAAAAGTAAATAATAATTGCAAGCAACATTTTTTATATTTGTAAAGTAAAATACTTATATCTTGTAAAATACATACAGTGCAGATAACAAACCATGAGAATCTAATTGATATTAACGATTTAAAGTACAACAAGATGTCCCTTTTGTTTAAAGAATTATTTAAAACCAATATTTGTAATGGTTAAAAGTCTCTGAATAAAATAATGTAAATATAGAACTTGAAGTCTTTTAATATTATTTTTAAGGCAATCATTTCCTAAGTAGGGATCAAGTTAATTTTTCAGATGGCAGTATTTCCTTCCAAGATTAAAAATGTTCCCAATTATCATAATGGAAGTCCGTTTTTTCCTGATTCTTAACCAGAATTAGCAGAGTTTCTTTACGTCTGATAGCCCTTTGATAAATAAGAAGAGAAAAAAACAATTATAAAAGTTCTCTTTTAAAATAATTATCACCAATTTAATTAACGAAGTTAAGATAAATGAGTTGTCTTTGCTTTTCCGTGAATCGTAAAGCATCTTAATTTAGCTTATAAAAAACTTCAAGAAGTCAAACGGGTAGAACAATAAACTTTTGCATTTAACAGAATCTGTGGTTCACTTCAACAATGTATCTCATTTTTTTTTTTTTTAAACAGACATGGGATGTTTTGTGATAAAATAATAACTTAAATACGCTTTTTAATTATTAAATAAATATTACCTATTCAGCTTAAAATAAAAGTTCATATGTAAATTCTTTAATTTCTTGCTCTGCAGATTGGAATCAAACCTTTTTTTTTCTCTTGGGAAAATTTCAATGAATACATTTATAAAAGAAAATCTTTACCCCTACTGGATAAGCTTGCGTACATATATCGGCGGCACCATGTTAAATAAAGTAACTAATGTGCAACGTTCGTCAGGTTCACTTTCGTTAGTTTAAAATGCTGCCGATGATATATGTATACGAGCTTATGAAGTAGAGGTAAAGATTTTGTTTTACAAATTTATTTACTTAAATTTACTACTATATTAATGACAAGTAAATATGAATTGTTATAATTGTTATAAATGAACATACTCTTAGAGACACCACCCATTAGTTAGACCTCTAGAATTAGTTCTATGTTACACTGTCCTGAGGAATAGGTATCTGTATATTAGGCTAAATCTCCAACATATGAAATTTTAGGATCATTATAATTCTATTTGTGATAAAATAAGGAGCATTGAATATTTAGAATTATCGGAATCAGGGGTAAAGATAAAATAGATTATCTTAGATAAATTAAATATTTTTGATATGTGGAAATCGTTCCGTAATTGGATTTTAATATAAAATGCACATTTCTTATTCCATTAGTTATCTTATTTTACCTTATGTCAGCATGAAACCGAAGTCATCGATACAATCATCGATAATATTCTAGAATGATATCGGAACGGGAATGTACTATAAACAACTTTGACAAGAACATTCAGCCAACAATGGAACTGAAGTTTCACAAGCCGTACTGTAAGTGACAGCTGTAAAGCCACACCAAAATAAGCTATTATATTCCAGATCATCAAATAACACTTACGAAACCTCTTATGATCTGTCGTTTGTTCCTCGATTAACCTTATTTCATATCTACTATTGAATATTATTATACCTACTATAGATTATCATTGATTTGACAGACTGATAATAAAAAAAAATATATCTCTACATAAAGGCCACTATGAATCCCCATCCTCATAAACTTGGCTCAAATCGCTAACGTCCATGATATCTGATAAGGCTATCGACCTGTGGCCCCTATTCCCTAAAATAGAAAATTATTTTTTTGTCTTTAGGCCATTCATTTTTGCAGTCGTTCCTGCGAATGATCTGATATAAGTTCTTAAACAAGCACAACATATACTCTTTTTAAATTATAAAGCCTACACAGCTACAAAATGTAAGCACTTGTCAGGAAAATTTATTTCTAAAAGCATAATTGTCTTTTCAATTAACTCTTTTTTTGTTTTCTTTTTAACAGGCATTTGAGGACCCTTTTATATATTTTTATTTCAGATCAATTGCCGCTAAAAAGAAAGGAAAAAAGTTAACCTAAAAGTAAATCCTGGGTCCGCTACAGCCTTAGAGAATTAATTTATTACGGCTTAAGTGTAATATTTTATGTAATTCACAAATTAGCAGATGAATCCCTTATATTTCGTTTTACCTAATTTTCAACAAAATGGCATCTCAGGAGTAGGGGAGACTGGATACGGTTGTGACAGTTTTAATTTGATCTATCTCAATTTTGTTAGTGTACAAATTAGATAGAAGAGAGATGTGTTTTATAGCAAAGCGTAACCCTGACTATAAATATTACAATTTTGTCCGTAAGTCCAGAGGAGCAAATTAGAAAAGAAATCACACAGCGTGCTCAATCAATGTACAGATAATATTTAAAAAATAAATAAATAAAATAAGAGAGAGTTGAGTGAGACCACTGCAACAGCTAATATGCCAAGAACCCAAGATCAATCAATATATCTGGTGATGGAGGATTCCCAACAAGTCTAAAATAATAGTTTCTACCATGATCTGCATCTGCTCCCTTCCAACAACGAGCCTGCAGAAAATTACTTGTAGTAAGAGGGATGGTTCTCCTGCTTTCGAACCGTTGCTCATTAACTGAGAATTAACTCTCGCCGAATTCATCTCTATAATTTTCCGTTATGTAAAGTATGCATTTCTTATAGATAACCTCTCGAAAGAGGAATCCAGCATCTCTGTTAGCCTGGCTTCATGTCCCTGGTTCTCCGTGGTGAGGACGTAATTAACATTCAATTCAATCAGCATTAATGATCGAACGTGAAAATCGTAAATTAAAATATAAATACTTACAAAAAACAAAAACGCTATTTAATTATATTCGAGTAAACTATTTTTTTCTAATTTTTTTTTGGCCAGTGTTTCAACTGCCCCACCGCAGTGTTACATCCTACGCCCTGATAAAGACCTGCAAAGTGAACGTCGGCACGTCGGCAAAAAAATCAAATAATACTATTTGTATAATTTAGTATTTATTTGACCGCACCCCCCGATCAACCACTTCTCATAATTTTTTTTTAATATTTCAATACTGGTCATTTATTAATACTAGTTCAACTGCACCTTGACCGTAAATCATAGGCTCCTCCTCTGCCCCACCCTTCCATTCTATTTCAGTTCTCACTCTACCTTGACTCAGCTGTCAATAACTATTCAAGGAATACATATTTTCGTGAAAATATTTGTTCCTATACATATCTTCCACATGATAAATCTTCGTTTAAATACACAATTTGTATTGATACCACCAACGTTTTCAGATATTCCTCCGCCTTCAGGATGCTCTTCCACAATAAATTTCATACTAACAATATTCCACTAAACAAAATTATTATAACTATATTCATAGCCTTATATTACTTGATAGACTTTTTCTTATTATTATTTATTATATTATTTAATTTTACTGTCATGCCTAAAAGATAGATTTTTTAACTTTTCTGCTATCAAGCAAATAAAATCTGGAGTTCTTCAGAACAGTGTCTTGGGTCCGACTCTTTTTGATATTTATTGTTCAGATATTCCATAGCATCCAGAAACTCTGTTGGTGACGTTTGCCGATGACTCTCCAATGTTAAAATCCAACAGTGATGCAGCTGAGGCTTCCCGGGTACTCCAAGAACACCTAGACGAAATAGCTTGTCGGGCTAAAAGATGGAGGTTAAAAATGAACGAATATACCTGCCAATTCATTTAAACTTCGGCATGACTCTTGTCCTCAACTATTTTTTAACAACATTGCGATACCGAATTCAAATACAGTACGTTATTTGGTTATCTACCTAGACAAACGAATGACATGGGCACACCTCATTAAACAAAAAAGAAAAGAGCTTGATCAGAGATCTTTCTAGACTACTTGACAGACGTTCTAAATTATCGGTGACAAATAAATTAACTATATACAATGTGCTCATTAAACCACTTTGGACATATGGAATCGAGTTATGGGGCAAATACATCAAGTATAAAAAGAATGCAATCGTTCCAGTCAAATGTTCTCCGGAAAATTGTAGATGCCCCTTTTATGATTCTAATCTTTCGCTACATACTGACCTAAACATTCTTTTTATCACAGCAACTGCCACAGACCGTTTTAATACTTTTTATGACAGACTGACTCTAAACTCAAACCCACTTAATCAAGCTCTATCGATTGCCACAAAACAATATACTCCTTCTAGAAGACTGCTGAGGCGCTGGTCAAGGGACTTACTGCTTTGAGCTGCTTTCTATCTCATTATTTTTATGCAATATATATATATTTTTTGTTTGTTACTATGTTATTTACTTTTTTTTTAATCTAATAATATTTTATTTTTCATTTTTTTTATTATTGATATTCTTTCATTTTTTTTTTGTTTGTTTTTGTTCTGTTTTCCTTGATATCATATATATTCCTTATTATCATATTTGCTCTTTACTATCATAGATAGCAAATTTATCTTATACCAAAATATGTATCTTATAAAATAAAATAAATTCTTAATATTATAAGCATTTTTCTTTTTAATTTTCACTAGTGAAAAATCTCGTTTATGTTATGTTGTAACCTAACTCTGAGAAGGATTTCTGTTTTTTGTTAAGACTAAGTTGTACGTTCTGCGCACTGTCGGAGTTTTGGAGCTGTTAGAATATAATCTGTTAAATCGTTTTTTAGTTCAATATCGTTATTTAACATAGCTCAAAATAGGACATAAAGTAATTATCAAATAAATGGAAAACTCTAAATAATGATTTTCTAGCATACTAGCTAAGGATTTACCGGTTGTAAAAAAAATATTTTTATTCGTGGAAATATGTGCGACTCTCTATCTAATGCCATAAATTCTAAACAGATATGGAAAATATGAAAAATCTGTTCCTACACAAAGCTAATATATTTTCTTTCTCGATGAAGATTATTTTTTCTAAAGCTCTAATTTAAATTTACAATAAAATTTTGTCTAAATTTAGTTCTTCCCATTTTCATCTCTGCATCTTTAGTTATAACACCGATTCCCATAAGAGCTTTATGCTCGAACCTTAAACACGTGCCACTCGATAGCGTACATGCTTCATATTCTCATATATATAAAATCTAATATATTATATAATATTCTAATATGTTAATATAATACAGAATTTAGTTTAACTTTTCATCTATACTAAGGAACTACAATCTGATATCGTATCAAATCTTTCAGATCTTTTAGAGTGCTTCATACAATCAAAATCCTTCAGATTCCTTAAGAAAGAATATACAATATACCTAAACTGAAGGGTTAAAAACATGGTTACAATAGACATCTTTTCAGAAAGGATTGAAAAAGGAGTTGATTGAGAGATCTAATTTATATTAAGCATCTCAAACTAAAATATCTCGTGTGTCCACTCACACGACTTTCCTATCTATTTCACAAAAGTTTTTATATCTTTACATATGTTCATGAAGAAACAAAAAAGAATTGAATTAGATACATTTTCCCGAAAATTGATCAAACATAAGATTCGAGTACGATTTATTTGATAAACTAAAGCAATGTAAACCGGCTAAAGGTAGGTCAGTGTAAAAATTTCAATACTTCCTAATATTTCTGATCAAAAACTTTTTGCCATAGCTTAGTATTGTCAAACAATAATTTCTGTTAAAAGTAGAGGAAATGGTGAAGATTGTGTGATGCGGGCAACAGATTTTCTTACTTTCACTTAGTCATCTTTATTCTCTCATTCACCCCTTTCTGACACCACGGTGTGAAACCGTAATCTTACAGTGGAAATCAAATAGCTGTAACTTCTTTAATAGTTGTCCAAAATGAACGATTTTTATATGGCTTTGTATGGAATTTCATTACCTTTCAAACGACAGGCTAAACGGCGTGTAATTTTTTGCGCTACAGTCTATAGAAAAATATGTTTTTAATTTATTGCGCGCATGCAATTCCGCATGGAGCACCGAATTTCTGTCACAGGCATCAGTAGTCAAAACCCTACAAAATAAAAAAAAAGCAACAAAATCGGTTCAGTAGTTTCCGAGAAAATCTTGTCACAGACAGACAGACAGACAGACAGATTGCTAAAAATATGTTTTTCAGACTCAGGAGGCTCTGAAACGTAAAGATCCGTCGAAAACCGCATGTCGGAAATTCGACCCGATTACAATACTTTCCTTACCTATTAAAGGTAGGAAAGTAAAAATACTCATCCGTGAGTGTTTAATTTGATACCTCTGAACATGTAATGGTCTCTGGGGAGAGATCATTCCGTGATATTATTTTTTTTAATACATAGGCAAATCTAATTTTTAATTATATGAAAACATTATTAGCACCTCTATAATTTTATTTTCTCCAATTCGAATAATATATCTTAGAGAGACTTACCGAAGGAGTTGTTAGCTGTTGGGGGCTGCACCTTGATATGGGGCGCCCTCACCATGACTGGCGTGACCGCGTCCAGGCTCTGTCGTTTATCGCATACACGGCACAGACTCGTTATGTTTTAAACTTAACGTTCATCGCACTCGAGTGACCTCCGCTTTTGTGAAAGAAATTTATGCAAGAAATGCTCGGTTTGTTAAAAAAATTAATAAATAAAAGCTTCTTGAAAGGTTCATAATCTTAAAGTTCAAGGGTATTCAATTAACTTGTATCAAACATGCAAGTGAATTGATCCAAACTGATAACGCCACTATCTATTTTAATTAAAAAAACGTCTGCCAAGTAAGGTCAGTATAGCTTCCTCATGGTTTTCGTTGTATATTACAAGGTATACAATTTTTCGTATGAGAATAAAATCTCTGGGAGAAGCCGATTCGGAAATACATTTATCCTTCAACATTCAACAAAAGTGCCGTGTTTAAAGATTCCATATTTGATTATGTTTAATAAAAAAAATATAAACAAAAAAATGCATACTGAACATGAATTTCAATACTGTTAGTGCAAAAGGTCTTACATAAAAATTGATTTATTGTTTTACAAGAGTGCATAAAAACTCATTATTTCTTAAAGCTTTATTAGTATAATTTCATATTTTATTGTCATCTGCTATTTTCCATAGTAGCAGACTACTTATATCAGTTGCAGACTACAAAATGTCACCTTTAATACAAATAGAATAAAAGTTGATAATTTTTACATAAAACCTTTTGCACTAATAGTAGTGATATACACTAGCGGATCCAGATTTAATTATTTGGTGGAGGGAGGGGGCTTCAGCCAGAAAGATTTTTTTTTCATATACATATAACGATAATTAATTTGAAAAAAAACTGCAAATTATTTCACAATGGTTTATATGTTTTACGGAACACTATTATAAATGTCCTTAAGACAGATTGTAATATTTATAAAACAAAAAAAAAAATGTTTTACTGCAAAGGTTATATATACATACACATTTCACTTACCGATCTATTATGAATAGAAATTATTTTCTGGGAATGCTGGGCACAGGCGGACCTCCCAAAATGGTGAAATATAACCATGTTTTACACAAAAAAATATTAAAAACTATCTCTTAAAGTATTATTGTTAGTGTAATTACATTAAGTATGATTTCAAGAACCATTTAAACACCATTTCATATATTTAATTAATTCTTTTTTTTCTAATTAATTATTGTTATACCTATATGAAAAAAATCTTTCGGGCTGAAGCTCCCTCCCCAAAGTTAAATCCTGGATCCGCTAGTGATGCTGGGCTATTATATTTTTTTTAAGTACATTTTAAACGGAGCTAAAGCTTAAAACTTACAGATAACAAGTCATTAAGGCCATTATAATTACAAAACATCTATTTAATATATCAACGAAAGGCAATAAAAATCTAGTCACTCCATCCGCTTTTATAAACCACACAACTTTGTTTGCTTTTAAAAACCTCAGAATGACTAACTCCAATTTCAACATTTTTGAGTGATGTCATTTTAGTGATATTTTTAGTTGAAAAAGTTATCTATACAGAATATGAGCAAGTTGATTCCGGAGGTGGTGATTGCAATGTTGAAATATAGAACTAAGAATAAAGGTATAAATTTAGGTACTTATTTCTTATGAAAAATGTTCCTAGGAAATATACTTTATTAAATATCTGTAGAAAAAAGTTTTTTTTAGTCTCAACAATTAAAAAAGTATATTTTTAATTTATCCAAATTTTCGCCTTTTTTAGGTAATTCCATAAACAAAAAAAACCACATACAATATCCCCAATAAAGTGTATACTTTTTGAGTTATTTTTGTCCAGCTTCTTTTGGTTGAAGTATGTTATATAGATAAATTTAAAGGGAGTCGATACAATGACTTTAGCGAAGTTTCATTGAAATCGGTACAATCGTTAAGGCTCTACAGTCTATAGCAACGCAGGGTTTTCTGCATTTTTTTTTCTCCTTTATTAACTCATCAAATTCTTTCAAAAGTTATATTTAGCATTTTTTCGTAACTTTGAATAATGTGAAATGATTAACTTTTTAAAATAAACCACATTAAACTTACTTTAGAGGAAGACGTATATCAACATTGGGCATTTAAGCCCTGTAAAGTGACATCAATGGGGATAAGACCTAATTAATATTAAAGACCACTTAATTATACAATGATACACCGAGTTTAATCAAAATCTTTAGAGCCGTTTTTGAGAAGATTGTGAAAATGTGTTTCAGCGTTGATATAAAGTGGCACTTCCGGTCAGCCGATTTCAAGGGAAAAGTTGCCGTCACATCTAAGTCATATACCTATCTTAAATATGTAATATCAGTTTCGTAGGGCTTTTCGTTTTTGACCTAGACTGCTAACATACAAACACACAAATACGCTGACACAAAGACCATTTTTCGGGACTTGGTCATTCCGACTCAGGGTACCTCAAAACGTGCATTTCCGTTGAAAACTCAGATTCAAAAATTTTCTCGATCGCAATACTTACCCTTACTATATATTACATACATACGTAAGTGAAAGTAAAAAACTAGAGACCACATTTTTGCTCCAAATTGTCCAATTTTAACGATTTTTTTTTTATATTTTAGGAAATTCCGTAAAATTTTAAAAAACCAGACACCGAACCAAATTTGATCCTTGATGTCTGAAACATAAAACGCGAGTGGAAATTTTCGATTTTGAGCACAAATTTTTTTTTAATCAATGCTTCCCTACCTTCGGTAGTGAGGAAGCAAAAACAAGACTACAGATATTCGGAAATTCTATTCTAAGGAAGAGTCTTGAGGACCCGGATTACTGCCCCAAATTTAAATATTTGTAGATGTTAATTTCTCTACCACTCTACCAAGATGTTTTAGTAGATATGGGAATGCATTCCTTAGGGTGGGTAAAATTTCTCAATTTCTACAGTCGTTTCTTTTTTTTTTTTTTAAATCTCAAGGAATCTCATCGAATAATTTGATCCATCAAGCTTGAAAAAACGATCCTGCGGTTTCCTTAAAAAAGCGTTACATGGCTTTTAGCGGACGACTCAAGCACATAATCCGCGATTCGTTTCGCTTAATCGGATAATAATAAATTACTAATTTTTTAGGAGATCCACGGAACATGGTTGATCAGCTGGTCAGATCACTGAAGTTAGTCCGTCGAGTTTTATCTTTCAACTGAAACTATAATTAAGTCAGATGGCCAAATTAAATTCAACTCGATGGGCTAACGTCCTTGGTCTGAGCGTACCCTTACAGGATCAATATTTTTCATAATTATCATAAAAGAGTATAATGTTTTTACGAGTACTGTATAAGTGAGTCTAATTTGGACACTAACTGTTCGAACATTCGGATGTGAAAAAAAAATATTTATTTATGCTTCTACCGAAGAGTCATTTGCATTTCGTGTATTTTTTTTCTCGTTGGTAAAACTTGATTCTTTTCAGGCATTCACTAGGGATTTAACTGTTGTTCTCGATTTTTTTAGTATTTCTTTTATTGTATCCGTTATGTTTAGTTTTTCCTCTCTATTTGAATACTAATTACACTTAACCAGTACATGGGCGAATTAACTAATATTCGATGGCCAACATGTTAAATAAATTATTATTATATTTTTGTTATACTAATATCTTTAAAAAAACTAATAATGTAAATGGAAAGTTTTCGATAGATTTCTTAGTAAAACCTTAAGTGTTAATTTAGGTTGAAATATTTATCAACATTACTTCAGTCTCCCACATAAACATAAGAAAACATCTTGGAAAATAGTAACACACCTTTGGCCATTTTACTAAAAAAACAAAAAAAAAAAAATAGGAATCATTGTGGTAAAAACATTAAAGTAATGAGTTTCACCATCATTTACAATTTGAGTTCGGAAAAAAAATCAATAAAATGGATATGTCATAATTTTACTAAGTATATTCATCTTAAATTTAATGTTCTCTTCAGTGTAAAATTATGGAGAAAATATTACTTGATAAATCGCTGAATCATTTCCAAATTTGAATATTTCTTCTTGTGGAGAAATAAAAATGAATGAACAATGAAACCTACTGAAATGAAACAATGAACCTAAAACTCTTCGAACACGTCTAAAAGAATTATTTTGAATAGGTTATTTATTTATTTTCCTGTTAAAGATTAACAAGTTTGGATCAATAAGTAACTGAAATTACTGTTTCGAAGAGAAGGGATACTCAAGTAGTTGGACAGCAATAGTAGAAGAGTACTTAGGAAGACTTAGCCCTATTAGGCCAAGTTTATTTGGACGGAGTACTTAAACAGTGAAAGAGGACTTTCGATGTAAAAGTAGAGGAAAACAAAGTACCAACAAACAATTACCCAAAGCCAACGAGAGTGATAAAAGATGACACGCATACCTACGTAAACATACATGAGACTTATTACCTTTTAGTTATAAAATTATATGATTTATCAAATAACAATGAATTTTCAACGTTTATAACTATCCACGACAAACAGTGAGTCATTGAAAAGTAATTCTGCCACCAATTAATCAGGACTGCTGATGAAGCATCGACAGTTCATCTAATAGACAATTACCTGCAAATTAATAATGTTTCTCAAACCTTCTGATTCAAAACAGTAATGTGAGTGATAACTTAATTAATTATTACTTAATTAGTCATGACGGTATTTGTAGTTGGTACACATAGTCAATTAAACGCCAAACTCCCAACCCAATCCATTCAACATAAAAAAGACAATTATTATATTGAATAGGATTATTGATTTTGACATTGTTTGAAGCATTCGATAGTAAATCTATAATTGTCTGACAGAAAACCTTAAAAGCACTAGAAACCCGTAAAGCCCACCTCGACGATTACGTAGGCGGTGTCCAAGAGACCTGCTGAACTGAGCTATTTCCTGGATTGTGATGGGACGCTGTGAAGCTGCCAAAAAATTTGCTCATTGCAAAGAAATTTGCAGATCGCAAAATCAATTTTTATGTTATGTATTAATAATAATAAAATTGTCTGTAAAAAAACAAATTAAAACATCTCTCTGTTCAACTTTTTTAATGACTCCATTTGGTCTTAAATAGACAATTAGGTCATTAAACAATTAATTAAAACAATAAGAAAAAAAACACTATAGAAATAACACAATGAATCGTAAGGAATTGAATGTACTTGCCTATCAACTTAAACGCTTAGATAAATTGTTTGTTAAGATGACATATTAGTCGGGTTCCTTCTACACCCAAACAAACCTGTCCTCTTCCGAAAATACATTCAATAAATTAAAACATAAAGCCTTCCCGCCTAGGCAGTGTTACCCCTAGACAGAGTTGTCATGATGCGATATTCATTATCAGGAGCTTCTCTTATAACCTTAAATATGCAATTTCACTTTCATATGGCTTTTCGATTTTGAGCTACACACACACAGGCACAAACACAACACACACACACCATTTTGCGGGACTTGGTTATTTGGACTCAGAAGACCTCAAAACGCATATTTCCGTTGAAAACTCAGATTCAAAAATGTTTACGATCGCAATACTTACTCTTACTATATATTACATATATAGATAAGTGAAAGTAATTACCCTTACTATATATTACATATACAGGTAAGTGCAACTAAAAAACAGAAAATCATGTGTAATTTATCAAAGTTTATTAGAAATGAATTGCAATTAATCAAAGGATCTTTTATTTATTAGAAAGGTTAAGGGAAAAAGGACAGAACAATCATGAAAAGGGAAAAAATGCAATTTCAAAGATCAAAGGAAGAATGAGATTTTCGCTGAAAGGCTTTTTTTATACCATTCTATATTGATAACGCTTCAAAGGTCAAATTGTTATCTCCATATTTGTGTACATTAAGAAATGTGATATTTTCTCATTGTACGTCTGTATACAGTTAAAAATATTTTTGTTAATTTTCTATGATTCAATCAGTTATTTTCGAATATTATTAGAAACATACAACCAAGAAATTTTTTTTAATTTATCTGTTTTAATTGACGTCTCGTCCTAACTACCTGAGTTCCAACGGTTTCACTAAATATTTGCATAGATAACTTGTTCATTGTAGTACAATAAGCGTTTTTCTTTTTTTTGTTTTTTTTTTTTTACAACAACTATTTAGGTTTCAGTTCATTACAGTGGAATTACAGTTTACGTATGGTTACACATCAATACCAACATGAAGAATTATAGGCCAAAATAATGTTTAAATATTAATAAAACATTATTAATGCGGTTGTGCGGTGCGCGCATCAAACAACTTTTACTTACCAACCTTTTTAATAGTAGCGATTGGTATTTACAGAGAAAGAAAAGTAAAAGCAAAAATAACAGATGACACAAAATATTATTTAAAACCATTAATTACCACATGTTTTTACAGCTTTCTAAAATATCCTATATATTATTTCTAAAAGGTGTTTTTTTCGGTACAGCATAACTTCGTCAATTCTTTATCAAATCCAATGTTCTTCCCCTCATTTTGAAGATAATCTTCTCCTTCATATGCGAAAAAATATTCCTATCCCCTCGATAGGAAAATTCTGGAAACAAAGTTAGGAAGGAAAAGAAACTTTATTTGCAACTAACTCAAAAATTAAACCTTTTTTCTGATTTCTGATAGCATTTTTAGCCATGATAATAGGAAAGATTACTAAATTACCTATAAAATAAAAAAAATAACCGTAAAAATCGGACAATTATTAACAAAGATTCAGTCCATTAATTTCGGTATACTTAATAATGTCTTCCTCTTTAAAGATATTGCATTTAGGAGTAGAATAGTGTTCTACACTTTTTTTCCTGGCTGATGTATTAACTTTATTATTTCTTAAAGACATTTCTTTGTTCTTACTTTATGTTTTTCTTTTAATTTAAATATAAATCCTATGTTTGGGACATTATTTTGTCTTTATTACTTTTATTATCTTTCAAGTCAGCTTTTAAAAATAGGTCCTAGCAAAGCAAAATGTACAAATATTTTGGTCTATTATGTTATATGGAATATTTTGATCGACAAAGGGAAACATATTATACCTTTCTTACATGATACATAGGATCTACTGATTTCCACATTGTTTTGCTATTTCTTCACTAAACAAAATTTTCTGCGAATCATTCGCACGGGCCAACTAGTTTTGTTTATACCTTTTTTTGTCACTAAATATTTTCTTTTACGACGGTATATTTAATTATGCTTGATAATTAATTGTCATAAAATATGTTTAGTCCGTCAAGAGTGCCGCAGATAATTTGGGATATTGCTTTATATTGCATTTAAAGTATTTTATTCGTTTAAACATTGGTATGCTAACTTAAATTTTTATATTGATGTAATCTATACAATTAAATATTAAATAATACCAACACTAGCTTTTATGAAACATGAACCGCACATGTTGTTATTGTTTGTTGGGGTTTTAAGGGGTAAAACATCACGGTCATCAACGCCTGTAAATTCGTTTATCTCTGGATTAAATTTTTAAGAGATTTTAAATTTTTCGGTTGGTTAAAAGAAACCTAAAACGCTCTTGTATATTTATATATTATCGGAGCCCATATATAGTTAAACACATGTTACGTATCGAAGCCTACTCTAAACTTTCGGCAAAGCTCAGGTGCGATCTGGTTTCTTCGATTATTTACTACGGTTCACTATATCCTTTACTTCTTCTTAAATTGCCCATGAAATTCTTTCATATTTTATATTTATCTACCTTTTTATAGAAAGTTATAACTTGAAATGATTAATCATTTCAAATAAAAATAATTAAAGATACTTTAGAGAAACACTTTTTGAAAATCAGATATTTAAATCCTGTTATTGAAGATCAATGTAAATAATACTTACATATTCGAAATCACTTCATTTTACACAAATAAAATTAATTTAGTCAAAATCGTTACACTTTTATTTGAGAAAATCGTAAAAACGTGTAAAATCGATTATGTAAAGTAGCGCTTCTGGTTAGCCGATTCTGATGAAAAAGTTTATGTAACATCTCATATATATACATGTCTTAAATACGCAATTTCAGTTTTGTACGACTTTTCGTTTTTGAGCTAAACTATTCATACACAAATAATTTTGCTAGACTTGTTACTTTGTACTAAGGAGATCTTTTGACGTGTATTTACTTTGAAAACTCGGATTTGAAAATGTTCACGATCGCAATACTTTCCCTTACTATATATTTCATATATAGGTAATTGAATGCAAAAATTTGTATACATAATACATTTGAAATAAATATTAGAAAACTATGAAAACGTAAAAACTGAAAATATTTTCTTTCCAAATGAACTATAAAATTTATCTTTTCGAGTTCTGTGTCTTCATTTCACAATTTATTGGAACAAACCAATTGACGACAATATTGAAGTCCCTAAGTGTGTAAGTATGTAATTCATGCTACATACTACACACCTAATGAGGTTTTTGTGTTAAATTCCAATATATTTTATAAATCAATATTAGAAGGTTCAGTTGAACTTCTTTTTTCTAATTTTACCATTATTACAAAACTATTCAGGAAAGAAAATTAAAAGGCGCCGCTTTTTATTCAATGGTTTAAGAAGGAATTATCTCATTCAATTCCTTTCAATTTATTACCCTAATTAAAAATTCTACAGGAGGCTATTCAACCTAAATCAATTAACTCCTAATTAATGAAAGAATTATCATTTGAGTGTACCAGCGGCGACCGTCTTTAGAAATAGGAACAATTATCCGGACATTCTCAACGGTTCGATAATCAATCAGAATAATTAATCTTCATTAATTTATTTCTGGCAAACAAAAGTTTAATTTAAAAAAAACAAAAAACTTAATGTGGCCTTTTCTCATTTACTAAGAATTACAAGAACAGGAAGGTTGAACACGTGCTATGAAGTCTTCAGCTAGTCTTGTGTTCAATTTATTTTATGGGTAGTGTTACCTCTCAGAATAATTTATAAATACTAGATTATTCCTCAACTTAAAATTTGAATTAAGGTTAGTCCAGATACAGTAAAAAAAAAACTATTCAATGTAATAAGAAAAACATATTACGCCATATTTTAGCTTCTGTAAATATTGAAAGCAAATTAAAGGAATGAAAATTAATAGATTTCACCAGATTTCTTTATTTCCTAAATTGGAATGGGAGATGGAAATGGAAAAAAAATTAAAGAAGATGAAAAAAAAGTTTTCTACATTAAAATTTCAAATGATCCACTGCCTCGAAAGTTTTCAATACTCATCTTTTATATTTCGGTCTATAGGAATTTAGCAGAAAGGAGGCAATCTGCAAGTCATACATTTCTACTAAACATCAAAGTTAAATGACAATGGAAATTTTCGAAGCTTTCAAATATTTTTTTTTTTTTGCAAAACTAATTTTATTCTATATTTTACTAAACCAACAATATGGAAATTATGTCAATAGCTTTATAACATCATGACTGACATAATATGCTACATCAACCCAATATAACAAGACATAAAAATCCTACACATTCATCACAAACATAACACAATCTATCAAAACTATATGAATAGAGCGAACTTCGGAAAATTCGATTAAAACAAGACATGTCCCAACATCACCCTTCGACATGTAACTTTCCCTTTGTATTTACCTCGACAACGCCCAAATTCTTCAAAAAGATTAAGTGCAATATCTTGGACTGACATCTGAATGAAAAATTACATATTAACAAAAAAAAAAAAGCGTTAAACCTCAGACTACGAATCTGCTAAACTCACTTTTTTCAAGACGTTAAAAATTAAAACTAAAACAGAACACTCATATTGGCTTAACTAAAATCATTTGGGACTAAGCTTCACAGATTCACGAGCCAGCCAAAACAACCCATTAACGAAAACTACATTCCTTTCAATCAAAAACGTTTTAGAAATATAACTAATGTTCCATGGTTCGTGATATTACTTTATTTAAAGATCTTTAAATGCTAACTGTTAAAAATCACATATTGACATACCACAAAAGACTTCATGATAATCTACATGGACACACTCATACATGGAATGGCCACAATTAACCTGCTCATCCACAATCATGGCACTTAAGAGAATCAAAAAAGCTGGATAATGGATCTCCTCTCTTAGCTACAAATATTAAATTCAAGATTGGAAGGAATGTCGAGGGGCACTCCTCTTCCTAACGTCTATCGATGCCTTACTTCAATTATTCTTTCAGACAGTAGACTCATTCATTGTCTGTACTTCTGACAAGTATGGGTGAAGAAAGGGGCGGAATGGCCGAGCTAGCTAACGCGTGTGCATAGCACCGCGCGTTACCCGGCAACCTGATAACAGAACTTAAACGGAATTAAAATAAGTACTAGTTCACGTCCCGGAGCTAGTGGGTTTTAACTCTGGTATTCATCCCAACCTCACTCCCTGGCCCGAGAAAACCGATATAGCATAAAAGGCAAGGAAGAGGAGAAATAAAAATGGTAAGAAATAAGGTAAAAAGTTTGGGCGAATAAATAATGTTAAAACAAATATATAACTTTATTGTATTTTTTTAATATAAACGTCGGACTATTAAACGAGAATTCTTACTCGTTGTAAAACATTATTAAAAACCATTATCAGCTCGTTTTTACATATTTTATGGATTTGTTCACTCCTGTTATGTGCCATCAAATTACCAATTAATAATAATCACAAAACAAATAATAAATACAAAATTATGTTTTATTTATCAATTTTAGACACAAATTTAATAATAAGATTCTCATTAAAACTTTGAAATGTAAATGTAAATGTGAAAAACTTTGTATTAATATTTTTAAAGTTTTAATAATAAAGTTAATGTTATAGTTATAGTAGCGGTTTGCATTTTTATTAAAACTTTACCAAGATATAAATGAAATTCCTTAGTTTTAAAAATATTATATAGCAGATTTATTAATAAGAAAGTAAACGTATGTAAAACCAGTATGTAAAGGATACTATTGAAAAATATGATATGATTAAAGTACGATCAAAAATATTTTATTAAAGGTATGTTAAAATGATAAATACAAAATCTATAATTGATAAGAAATAGTTTCTTTGCTAACAAAATTATCAGTCTTATAAGCCGAAACATTGGAGCCGAGCTGAAAAAATTTAGTTGAGACATGTTGATGTTTATAATTATTATTATCATGTATTATGAATATTTTCCTGAACATTTCTTTACGAACTTTATTAAGTAACTATCCTGAGAAAAAACATACACATACGTTAGCATATAAATTGAAAAAGATTTTTTATTACTAATTATTAGTGCTTGTTACAAGAAAAGATATATTACATTTTTAGGTATATATATGTTTTTAAACTTTCTCAGTATAATTAATGTTGCTCATTGCATATCGGACACACAGTATTGTGTGTATTTACTACTCTTCAAAATAATAAAAAGATAATTTATCAACACATAAGTCAGAAAAGATTATTGCGTTTGAAATTTCCACTACCTTCAAGATAAAGTTGGCATATCCATGCGTGCGAAGTTTCTTCACATTAATCACACTTAGTCGTGCTTATAGGATAAATATTGTGCTAAAACGCAACAGCGATAAGGTCTGTATATGAAATGTTTTAAGGGCATTCTAAGGAGACATTACTACGCCTTTATATCCACGTTTAAAAAAAAAAAAAAGTCCAGTAAAATTTGTGTATTGTTAACAATTCATAGAAAAAAAATCTATTTCACATACTGTAAAATATTGTCGAAAGTAATATGACAAAACCATGAACATAAAGATAATGGACAAATAGATAGAAAATTATTCATTACCCTCCAAAGAATCAAGATTCTATCTTCCATATGTCCGTGTCCAAATTAAAAAATAGCAACTCAATATTGATACTTTTATTTTATACCGATTACAATACTTTTTCCTAGTAGCGGTAATGTTTATATATTTATATTTCCTAATTAATGCAGATTCTTGAAGCATAGGAAAAGAAACATGGTCATTGTTAATCTGAAATGAGAACTGAATGAAACAAAGACGTTCCTTCTATCCCTCTTCTTCTCTCCCTTTGAATCTCTCTTCTTCATTCTTAACTTTTTTTTGTACATCAATTTCCGTTCCGCCTCTCAAAGAGAAGGATATTATTTCAGAGCAATACAGCAAAAGAAGAATGTTAGAAAAAAAAATGTTTATACGTATTCATATTTGTATTCTTCGGTCTTGAATATGGTTCATGTTACGAAGGAATTCAATTTCAAACACAGAAGAGCAAATGATACTGTGAGTACCGAGTACCAAGTATTTCACTCAAATACTGATCTTTTTTGAGTTCCAAAGAATTCAATTACTTCAGTTGATGTCAAATGATTAATTGAATTCCCAACAGTAATTCAATTTGAGTAAAACAATTGGTACTCGGTACTCAGAGTAGAATTTATCTCTAATTTTAGATGGACGGGAAAAAAAAACATTTATTAATCCATGCAATAATTTGTGAAAATAAGGAGATTGGCACTTAAGATTCAAACGATATGTTTTGCGGAAAAAAAATACAAAAAACATAATATATAATATTTGATAATTGTTTTTCTTATTCCAGTCTTAAGTTATTTCGTAGTTGCCTATCCAAGAAATGGGGCTTACTCACTCCTCTCTAGCGTGTAAATGTTTTAAATGTTTTACACTTAATCACTATAATTAAGGAAAGACTTGATTTAATTTACAGGACGGTCTTGATAACTCGAACACGTAGACAGCATGGCCTGTTCGGGTTACGGAAATGTTCGAATTAACAAAGGTTGAATTTAAATAGATGGAAAATTGTTCGAGGTATCGATAATAAATATTATCAATTAAACATAAACAGACTGAAAAAAAAACCAAAACATTATTACTGAGAACAATCATATAATGCACTTTGAGTCACTGCTGATTTTGTTACTCAAGAAAATGCCCATATCTCGCTAATTGCTTAAAAGTACCAGAGTTGTATCCATTTGCCCACTCTCATAGCAAGTACTGAATGACTTTATGGCATTCCTATGAGTTGTCTTTAATGAAAAATAAAATGGGCTCAATGAAAGTTTCCAGTGAATCCAGTGAATTAAAATCAGTTTTGCCATCTTCCTTAAAAAATTGTTAAAGAAAAACTTTGCCTTTTCACCTATTACCTCCCCGGAAATCGGACATCCTCGGCATCTTTGCTGTGAAAACCACTCCTGAAGAGATTCCTTGCGGATGACCGCCTAGTTTTAACCTTTTCCGTTGAATATAATTTCGACAACACAGCAGAAAGCAATATCAATAATATGTAATAAGAAACAGAGCCATTTCCATTCCGTCTCTCGTAGTCAACCTCATCTTTTTTTTCTTTCTTTTTCGGAGGTATCGGATTACTAGACATTCAAATTACTTAGACCGTCCTGTATTTATTTACATATATATTTTTACGCCTTATTCATGCTTCTTTCATAGTTTATTTTACATTTCATTTAATCTAAAAGGAAATAAAGAATCCTTATGTATAACATATTTGTATGATATTACTTATTTCTACATTTTTTAAAATAAATTTTGTTTGAAATAGCAGAGAAATATTGTTCTATTTACTGGCATAATAACGTTTTAAGTTAAGTCAGTCTTTTTTTCAGTTTAAAAATATTTACATCCTATAAGTTTTATTTTTAAATTACTATGTAATATTTAATTTCAATTTATTTATAATTAAGAAGCACCATCAAATTGTACGACTGCTCAACTTTGGTGAGTTGCTAACTCGGCCTACTGATCAGTCATAATCGATACCATTTAATGAAAGATAAAAAATAGGATAAAGTGTTGCGGGACTAGTTATCATCCAACGTACCGAATGTTATAATTGATTCATTCATTGTTACAACTTTCTTCTCAATTTCTTCCCTCTGAATTTTGTCCGCAGAGCGCACAACAAAGTACCCAGAATTAATAGATTACTTAGTTAATAGCGTAGAATACCTAATGAGTTTAAAATAATATGTTTTGCCATACCCTGCAGAAGATTTCCCTCCACGCCCAGCTCTTCCAAAAAATCAGCAGTTTAAGGTCTCTATTTCTCCTGTAGGTATGTATTTTTTATAGAATTATTCTTTTTATTTTTGTATTTTGATCATCATCGTTCGTTCCAAATCTAATAGTAGGGTCAACTATCAGGGCATCTTGTCGCATTAAAGGCATAAGATACCTTCGAATCTCGCTGAGCCTTTCGTATCAAGGCAATACATTTCCAAGAAGCATCTTTACTTTTTCGTCTCCAGAAATTCGATAATTCGATACTTTGCATTATTGTGCTAGTATGTACAGGCAGTACAAAGTGAATTATATTCCAAGAAGTTAACAGAGGAATTTTTTAATAAAAGACATATATTGCAATTTTTCGATAGAAAAGTCCCTATCGGATCTGCTTGATCACAAATAGGTTGATTCCTTCAAAGCTCCTCCTGAACAAATCACTCCTTACTCAGAGAAGTATCAAATCAAATTTATCTGTTACGGTTGTAGTTTTATTTTCTCTTCGAGATTGAGTCGTAGTAGCTTTACTTAACACAAATTAGTTTTTTGTTTTTACGATTACTTCCACTTCCTTCTATTTTATTTTTCTTTCATCATAAAAACAAATAGATTATCTTGTCACAAAGCAAGAGCAATTCAACTGAGTGACATATTTTACACCGTCAACGTTTAGTATACAAAATAAAATAAAACATAAAATTAATTTAATTAAAGATAAAAGTTAAAGATTAATTTAGTTAAACGTATTGTGGGAATCATTCGTCTGACCAGCCCTGATGAAGGTCTGAATTTTGGACCGAAATGTCGGCAAAAATAAAAATAAATATACTCAATTATTCAATACAGTCAACTGCCAATCCACAATTATTAATGTATTTATTTATTTGCTTTTATTGTTGCCTCTACCCTGCAGGGTCATTGGCAACACTTCCTATTCATACTCTGTTGTAGAATTTTATCATTTTTAAAATTTGCAATGTTTTTTCCACGGCTTTTTTTTTTTTTTGTCAGTTATGTTTCCTTTTGGACTCTGAAGCATATTCATATTTCTCCTTATATTCTTAAATACTGTGCAGTCTTGGATGATATTTTGGACTGTTCTTTGTACCTTACAGCCCTCGCATGTCGGTGGGTCTAATCTTATTAGTAAATAGGTATGTGAAAATTCACAATGCCTAATTCTTAAGCGGCAGAGGACTGTCTCTTCTTTTCTGGAGAGTCGGTTACTAGTTTTCCATTTGGAACAGTGGCTTTTTATTTCTTTTAATTTGGTTTCTTTTTTTGTCATACGTTCTGCAACATTACCATCAAATTATTTTTTATATGCTGCATAAAATCTTCTATCGGGATTTCGTTAATTATAACTGCTGGATTTCTTTTTCGCCTACTAGCCATATTTGCTTCTTTGTCTACCTGTCCATTTCCGACAATGCTGCAGTGTGAAGGGACAGACATGAATATTATTTCGTTTCCCTCTTCTGTTAGTTTCCACCAGATATTTTTAATAGATCTCGTCAGTGTGGTTTTCGGTGTTTTCTTTTCGATTCCTAGAATTGCACTCTTTGCGTCCGTTACCTCACCGTTGTCTCAATGTAAGTCAAAGCTTCTCTAATAGCGATCATCTCTCCACTAAAGATAATGCAAATCTCCGGAAGTTTGAAATACTTTTCTATTTGAGAGTTGACAATAGCACAACCTACTTCGTTGTTTACTTTTGAAGCATCCTTATACATAACGTTACATTTTTTATGTTTTTCCATTAGTTCAAGAAATAGGTTTTGTGCTTCGATAGGAAGTAGCATATCTTTTCTACATGAATCTGTTATTATCTAATTAATACATGATAATTTATAACAATTTATATATATATATATATATATATATATATATATATATATATATATATATATATATATATATATATATATATATATTAAATACTCTCTACGTCAAAGAGACATCTTCACCCTTTGAAAACTCACAAGAAACTTTTAATTAAGGGGTGGTTTGGGTGTACAATGCTACGATTAATCCATTTCTAACATATCGTTTTGAGACCTGGACACTAGCCAGCGCCAAAAAAAAAAAATTCAGTAAGATTTGAGAGAAAACTTATCTTCACGATAACCGGAGGTAGTAGCACATTGAGAATAATTAACAACAAAGAGCTAGTAACAGAAATTGGGCAATCAATATCTCATGTTATGAAGACACGGAGATTAATATAGGCAGGGTATAAAGCTCGGATTAATCCATCTTGAGGCTTCTAAATGATGATGAATACCTCAATAGTAGGCAAAAGACCTCGTGGATGACCAAAAAAGCAGTTTGATAGTTCGAATCAACAAAGATGGAATAGAGCTGCATGCAAATCACTTAAAAGAAATAGTCAAAAACAGACTTTTAAAGACGTCAAAAGACCTTTTAAGTCTGTAATAACAACGAAAAAAAAATATACACTTTACACATTCTTATATCTTAAAGAAAATGTATTTTAATTTTCAATTTAGAAACAGCCGCGGTGATTCGAGGAGCCCAGAAGCGGATCTCTACCGAGAACCAAGTCATCGGGAAGTTCCGCTTTGGCTACTAGAAACCACGTGATAACACTATACTGAGCAGATCTGCACTAAATCAATGTTCAGTTGTGCCATCACCTGACACACACTTCTGGTATGAATGTGTTCATATATCACTATAATTATTGTCCACGAGACTGATTATTTATTATACACTGAAAGCCGAAAAATTCCACCCACTTGATTTTTTCATGTTTTTATCTAAAATTATTTCTGCTTTGGATAGGTCTATTGTTTTTGATGAATAAATAGATAATCTTTTTGTTTGTTTTCAATTAGGAATGTTAATATAGAGGACAATAACCCTTAATCCTAAATTTAAAGAAATGATTCTAGATTCCAATGTTTACTTTCTATGGAATCAAAATGTTTATTCAGTACCATTAGTTCAGTGCCGTTTCTTGCAGCACATTTCATAGTTTCCGGCTTTTAATTTTTTCAATATTAAGTTTAAAAATGCCTCTTAGTGCTGAGGATGTTGCGCGTGGTGTGGTACTTATTGATGATGGACATTCCATTAGATATGCAGCTATTGCCACCGGAGTTCCATATGAAACTGTACGAGACGCCGTCAGGCGTTTTCGGGAAACTGGTTCTTACAATAGAAGGCCCGGTTCTGGACGGCCTAGGGTAACAGAACCACGGGATGACCGGTTTTCGACTTTGAGAATTTTACGAAACCGGCACCTTACAGTTGTTCAAGCGATTCTTCAGCTCGAAGAAGTTGGAGGTGTGCAAATTTCTGAACGTATCGCTCGGAGAAGATTAAATGAGTATGGATTAATGGCTTTTCCTCCAGTAAGAGGACCAGAGTTGACCAGAACTCCCAGAGTAACACAGTTGGTTTTAGCTCGAGAACACAGCCATTGGACTATGGACGAATGGAGTGCTGTACTTTTTACATATGAGTCAAGATTCGCTCTTCGATCTCCAACCGGGCGTGAAACGGGGCGGAGAAGAAGAAACGAAAGATATGCAGCCTGTAATTTTTCCCAGAGCCAAACTTTCCAACGTGGTTCCTTAATGGTGTGGGCTGGGATTTCAATAGAGCGCCCCACGGAATTGGTTGCTGTTAGTGGAGGCCTTTTGACGGCCATTCGCTATGTAGATGAGATTTTTGAATCTCATGTGTTGCCTATCCTCAACAAAATCGGTGATCGTTCTATTCTAATGCACGATAATGCACGCCCGCATAGTGCAGACGTTCCTTCAACAGAACAATATTGAGGTTTTAGCCTAGCCAGCACGTTATCCAGATTTGAACCCCATTGAGAATTTATGGGATAACCTCGGAAGACGAATAAGACCGCGTGCAACACTTCCTGATACACTGCAGAACTTTGAAAGGGCTCTTCGGGAGGAATGGGGTATCCTCCAGCAAAGGGACATTTCCCGACTGGTGGAAAGTATGCCGAGGCGTCTTCAAGAAGCAGTGAAGGCAAGAGGAGGAAACACGCGCTACTAAACGATGATATAATTAATTTCTTTTAGAATAATAATGGTTCGTTTTCAATTTTATTTTTCTGTAATTTTTCTTACCCAATCACATTTTGACTATTAAAGGTAAAAAAGAGTTATTGTCCTATATATTGACATTCCTAATAGAAAAAACAAAATATTACCTATTTATTCATTAAAAACAATAGGCCAATCCAAAGCAGAAATATATTTAGATGAAAACATGAAAAAATCAAGTGGATGGAATTTTTTTCCTGTCAGTGTATGTCTAAATAAATAAATAAAAATATATTTTTATTTTAATTATCCACCTTGCATAATTTAACTTCGAGAACTTCTGCCCTCTTATAAATATTTATGTTTTGTTTCTCTGCCCAACCTACACTTCTAAGAGAATTTTCAAGAACTATTTAAAATGATTACTTCAAAAGTAATACGGATGCGAGTTAAATTTTATCTACATGCATGTAACCATATTTTTATTGAATATTTCACGACATAATTTTCTCAGTTATTCGATGCCTCTTCATCAGTACATGTTACATAAAGCTGTAGAGGTTTAACACCCTTACTTACTCCCAGAAAGTACCCTCCTGATTCGAAAAACTTCTGTTAACGGTAGATAGACTTTTTCATGACTCAAGCTATAAAATCAAGTAACGACCCATAAGGAAGGAGCAGTAACTTTAAGCATCAATCAGTGTGGAAAAATGTCACTATTTCGTTGCTCTGGAAACGAGTGACTGAAAAGCGAGTATTTGATCACACGGGTTTTCACTTTTTACTTTCACTTACCTATGTATAGTAAGGGAAAGTAATTAGTTTTCCATAAAGTTTTCAACGAAAAAACCCTTTTCGAGGTAAACTGAGTCCTATAACTAAGTTGCGCTAAATGGTCTGAGTGTGCTAATGTAGGTGAACAGTCTAGCTCAAAAACGAAAAGTCGTACGAAACTGATATTACGTAGTCAAGATAGGTATATACCTTAAATGTCCTGACAACTTTTCCTTTAAAACCGGCTAACCGGAAGTGCCACTTTATATCAACGCTGAAACACATTTTTACAATTTTCCCAAAAACGGCTCTATTACGATTTTGAATAAACTCGGTGTATCATTGTATAATTAAGTGATATTTATTATCATTTAAGTCTTATCCCCGTTGAAGTCACTTTACAGGGCATAAATGCCGAATGTTCATGTGCGTCTTCCTCTAAAGTATCTTTAATATGGTTTATTTTAAATAATCAACTATCTCTCATTATAAAAAGTTACGAAATACTAAATATAACTTTTGAAAGAATTTGATAATTGAATATGGGAGAAAAAAAGAAAAACACATATCTAGGTCGAAAATGAATCTACGGAAATACCAGTCAGAAGGTATATGTATAATATATCGTTGGAAAGCGGAGAATTGAAAAAGAATAACAATATCTAATATAGAAAATTGTAGAAGGTAACGGAGAGTGGAGAAAACAATATAAATAATAATTTCTAAAAACTAACATTATTTGACGTAAATCACGTGTTTTCAAGGAAATTAAATTTAATTTTCTTACAAAATGTAAACTTTTAACTTTATCTTTAAGTTTCAAAAAGTATTTAAAATCCATGGATTCAAGGCAATGAAACTGTTTAAGACACTATGTTATTGTACTTCTGTGCAAGAAGAAGTGAAATATAAAAGTATTTATATTTATAACCTTAACTATATTTACTGTAGGTTAATAACTCTAAATCCGTTATTATATTTAAATATAGAGTGCTACCATTGGATAGTTACTCAGCAAGTGTATTCATGTCATTATATCTATTATGTCCAAATTTACTTGATGTATTTATGTAATACTGTCGAAAATGTTATTAAGAAATTAAAAAAAATATTTAAATAATTAGGTATCTATCGCCCGTTTATTCCGAAAAATCATCATGTAACCTTTTAGAAAATTAAATTAGTGAATATTTGATGAATTTTCTCTTTGTGATATTCCAACTGTATCCACTTCCAATTCGTGTGGCAACTTTTGACCTTTCTATGACAGACAATACAATTATCTTAATTTCAATTTAGTAAACATTACGATGGAAAATAAATGTTTAATAACTATTAGTCGTGCAATCCATAATCAATGGATCGGAAAATCCATAATCAACGGATCGTACAATCCATAATCAACCGTTGATATAATAAATAGGACTTTTGTTATTGTAATGGTATTTATGATTTGTTAGCTGCAAGCATTTAGCTTTAGCTCGGTTAGAAATGCTGTTCAAAAATTTGATAATAGCCCAACATGGCCAGAAAATAATTTCTATTCAAAGTTGAGGAGTAAGTGAAGGTTGTGTGTTGCGCTAACCAGGTTTTTTATCTCTTTAGGGGTGGCTCGAACGAAGCGCATGCGCCCCATTTTGGAGTACTCTATGAATGTTTCATTTTTAATGTACTCAACTTCATATGGGATGATCGCTTCGTTCCTGAGCTTGCGATTTCAAAGATTCATTGGTTTGAAAATATGAAACTAGCGTTCTTTCGTCTAGTTTTAAATTTTCCAATTAATGAAACCAATTCTCTGTGTGTCACTATGTGCAATTTTGGCGGCATTGTGGCTTTTTTTCCATTAAAACTCATTTTGCAGTTGCCAGAAGGTTTTGATTGTTGAAGGCCGTTCAATATTATATTCTCATTTACCACTCTCTTCTTTGTTCCGGCTTGTTCCATGGCAATCACTGGGGCAGGGAAATCCGAGCATTTGCAAAGAGCAGCCGGGCTGCAAGTGCGCGTTTACGTGATAGAAATTTAAAAAAATAATACAAAGTGTATTAGAAAAATTAACTTTGACACATTAATAAAGCTAATTGATACTGTAGCATATGCTCAAAACGCTTTATACATTCTGTATTTACATGACCACTTTTCATTTCGTTTCTTCAGAAACGAAACAATCTCTATAACCTTCACTGTAACTTACAGTTTTTTACTTCAAAATTTGCTGGTTTTTAAATTATAGTTTTTTACAAAAGACCATGTAGAAAAAAAGAAACCGTAGATTTATTTTTATGGGATCAGAATATGCGACAAAATAAGATTGACTAGAAAATATCATTTTCCATAGAAATTATAATTACAGGTGTTTGCAGTGTGGCTGTCAATGGAATCAAATATAATTACATGTATATTATATTACATATAATATAAATATATATATATATATATGTATTTTTTTTTCGGTTGGCGCTACAGACCATAAAGAGCTATGACCGCGAGATGTCATCTCCTAGACCACATATCGATTTCCGATTTAAGTACATGGGGCAAGGGTCATCAGTCATACTTTACAATATAACATACATAATAATACAAATATAAAATAAAATATAATTATGTATATATATCCTGAATTGTTAAAATGTGCCATGTCAAAATTCCCGAGCTACACATTGTTCGCAAGCTACAGGTTTGACATCCTTTTAAATGGTATTCAACTAAATAAGCTTTATGTCAAGTCAGTTTGATTTATTATACATTTTCGAATGTTATTCTTTATAAACAGTTCCTGGTCATATATAAATCAGGCGTGGGTAATTCATATTTAAGTGAACAAAACCACGGACACCACGAATTGTTTTATAATAATTGTACGCTTATTAAAACTCTAACCGTTACAGTTGTAACCTGTAACGTGGGCGGGGTGGCCGAATGGGCTAAAGCGTGTGCACTGCACCGCCGTTGCCCGGCAACCTGATATATCAATCAAAGATATAAAAATAGTCACGAGTTCGCGTCCCGGTGCCGGGGGAGTCTTTTAAATCCCCGCCCACACCCCCTGGCCCTGGAAAATCCCGTATAACCTTAATGGCGAGGAAGGGAAGAACCCAAAAAAAAAAAAAAAGTCGTAACCTGTAAATCGTAGCTTGGTTTTATAATGCGTATGGCCCACGAGATACTCACCTAAAAAAAAAAAAAAAAAATTAAGGCAAACCGGTAAAACTTTGTCGAAAGAAACTTGAAACCTTGTTTTTTTTTTTTTTTCGTTCGATAATATCTCCAAAATTAATGTTATTTTTCAAAAATACTACCAGATTAAAATAAAAAATGTCTACAGTTTATGTAAGGTTATTCTTCACAAACAACCGTTGAGCGTTCTCCAAAAGCGGTCAATGAATCCGGTTTTTCATAGAGCATACTGTTCGCTTCTGATTACCATATATTTTATTAAACTTCCTAAAATACAAAAATTATATTAATACTTGATATAACGAAACATGCTTGATTGTTACAGAAAATGAATACTGCATAATCCCAACGATTTTGACTTCTATACATTTGGTATTGAAAAACCCGATGAGCCCTTTGAAATCTAAAATTCGCTACATGCCAACTACCAAGACCGATCCCGTTTATAATAAATTTCGTGGAAAAATTATTGTATGGTGCTAACCATGCAAGAATTACGACATGAATGATCTAATTAAAGCAGGTCAGCCGGACTGTAGGTGAAAACCCTGAAATAGATTTTTGATGAATGAAACAACGAATGGCCATAGTGGTTGCCGTATATTTAAATCATTGATTTAAATGGGCTTCTTGGATTTTTCCATACCAAAGAATAAGTAAAGGAATCCAATGAGGTATGTCTCATTTCGCTATAATAATGATTATTGTCCTCTTCCATTCGTATAAGAGGAAGTTTTATCGTAAAATCTCAGATTTGTAATAAACGACCTAAAACCTGGGCAATATTTAAGACTGCAACAAAACATTTCCTGAATTTTTCGTGTATTATCTAAACAAAGATTAGCGCGTTCCATCCATCATATTCTACACCTGCTTATAAAAGTTTTGGTCGATTAATTGGAAATACTTTGGTTTTATTATGTTATTTTATCATCCAAAGTAGATTCCTAACTCTTTCAGTCAGGTCAGTCATATTTTAGTGATCGCTCTTTACCCCATCCCATTCCCACATGAAATTCCAATGTTACTTAAATATTCAGAGGTACTTGGTCATGTATTAAATTAATACCGATTGAACTAATAATCCATACAATGTTTGAGTGGTAATGCATTGGCTTTAATTCAGAAGGAGGTGTGCCGTTTTATCCTTGCATGGAATACGAACTATTATATTATTCTATGATTCCGCATTTTCTATCTATTTTTAAAAGATTTATTGGCTGGAGCCGCCAAAAAATATTTAATGCCGCACAGTACCACATTCGAAACGGTACCTCTTCTGACTCCAAGAGATGACAAAGTCTCTAAGAATGTAGGACCTCAAGATTGGATTTAATTTCATATTACTTTCAAATTTTATCGAATATACCTCTGATTAGAATAGATCGGTATTCTGTTGGACAATATGCTCCTACTATAATGTATTTTTAAAAAAACTTAACTATTTATTATTCACAATTAGAAATATTTCTCACAAAAGTAATATATACGACATATGAACAACTAAATTATATATACCAGTCAATAAGAAAACGTAATAAAACAGACAAATCCATAAATGTTCGAGGTCAAAATACTTTGAATTATATATATCTGGTGGGGAAAAAATATCTCTTAACATTTTATTCATGACTTTTTCATTGTTGAAAGCTGAGAGGACAGTGCCCCACTATCTATTTATCGACCAGCATAAAGAATACTCTTCGTTCGATGTTCTATTAAGGAGTTGATAGGCCATTATGACGAGCCGATGGTGTGATGAAAAGATTTATTTTAATAATAAAAAAACATTTATGTGACAGTAGATACAGACATCAACGTCCGTGAAAAAAGTAAGTATCAACTAACAATATGTCATTCGCGATTGATCATATAATATTCAATCTGCTTCACTCAGGATTTCAAGTGATACGAAAACAAGCAAAAAGAAAATTCACAATAATCGTTATTAATCATCCTTACCATCCGCACCGGAGGCGCAACAACCCACTAAGTGGAGTCAAGAATTCTTTTAATAGTTTTCATCATCTCTTCTTGCTCTGTGCACTTTCAACCTGAATCAAGTAGATTTTTCGATCCCTCTCAATTTATGAAGTTGATATCATTCTTCCTCAGCCCTGTTCGGTCATCCTGTCAAACTCTAGTCCACTACAATACATATTACTCAGCTTATACGGATGACATTGATAATATCGCTCTCCTTATCCCCCGCATATTCCCCCCATCTTATTCCTTTTATATCCAGTTTTCGGCTACTTTGAGCGGACCATAAATTTAGTACAAAATTTTACGCTCTAATACTTGAAATCTTAGCTCATCTGACCTACACTTCTCAGAGCCATTCAGCGATGGAGGATAGTGTTTTACACAAGCATTAGTTTGTAATCCAACTGAGATGATGTTATAGTCTGAAAAAGTACTATTCTTCTTTATATTACTGCGGTTGGATGGACATTAACATTTGAGTCCAAACATAATAATTTGTATACTTTCTCAATACATTAGGTTCTAATGATGGTCTTTCTTTTATAATTATTAATTGGAATTCATTAATTCACTATATGAAAAATTGTTAAGTGGTTAAATGCAAGGTTAAAGTTAATTGAAGAATTGATTCTTAGAAAATAACCAACTGCCTCTGCAACCGCAGAATAAAGAGAGATAAATTCGTCTGGGATGGGATACAAGTAAGAGTTTTTATATACAGGCTGAAATAAAAGAAGCTAAATCAATCATCTAATTTCTCTAAATATTTTTAGAAAAAAATAATATCAACTGATAGCAAAGTAACTATATCGCCTGCACAGTAAGTGTTACCTTCCCCCAAGAAAACTTCTTCTTGTTTGTCGCACCGCCAGGAACTTATAATATTCTTCCTTTATTTCCAGTATGACTGCATGGAATCGAAGATTATTTAGCGAAACTTCTGCTAGTTGTTGCCAACTTAAACCCCTTGGAATTAAAATTACCCTTTTCTTTTATTGTTTTCTTCATTTCTGAGATCCAGCGTTCCAATCGTGTTCACCCCACATGTGCCGATTTCAATCTAAGAAAAATATTCAGTTTATAGAAGTTATCTTTGCATCATGCTTTCTTGAAGGATTTATCTAAAAGAATATGTATATTTTGTAGGTAAGATCGGTGCGTTTTGTGAGAAGATACTTTTTAGGGGATTCGGCTAAAATAAACACACACTGATGTTTCTTATGAGCCGATATTTCGGCTCAATTTGTAGTACTGTATTAGGATTATGAAAACCAAGATAATGGTTAAGAACGTACTTAATAAGCAAACAATGTAATAGCCTTATAGGTTCTCGCACTTCAATGAACATGGCATCATATGGTCATTCCATACTTTGACTTCACAGAAGGTTTATAGGTCGGGTCAGGCATAAGAATCAAATGAGTTACCACTTGTCTGGTGGAGGAAACAAATCCAAGTTCGTGAAAAACCACCTTATTTACCTCCATATTTGGAATTTTGTGTCAGTTTTCTTCATTTAACTAATAATCCATTAATAGGTTGGGCAGTACAAGCAGATTTCGAGTAAAGGGCTTTCCAAGATGAGAAGAGTTTGAACAGTCGCACGACCTTAGAATAAAACAAAATAGTGCTTTTTAGGGAAATAATTTATAAAATTTTGCAATTTACAGTAGGTTTTATTTTGATGGTGGTCAGCAATAAGAATCAAAGGAGTTTCCACCTGCCAGTGGATGAAAAATCCCTAAATTCTCGAAAAACCACTCCTCTTACCAACCACAATTGGCATTTTGTGTCAGTTTTCTTCATTTATCTTCGATTTCATTGACAATGATTGATTCGTTGGAAATAATGAATAAGCATGAAAATATTCCTCATAAAATTCTACATAAAATATTTTCTATCAATATCCAAATAATTTTCAGGTATTTGCTTTATGCCTCATTACAGTAATTTTTAGCTAAGTACTTAAAATTGTTTTCAACTTCGAAGGCCGTTTACTCGAGGCCGGTAAGTACTAGCTAAATTATTCCTCATTTTACGTAGAATTTTATGACGAATATCTGCATCTCTATTCACTATTTCCGTTAAATCAATGGATTCTAAGTTAAATGAGGAAAACAGATAGAGTGTCAAATGAGGGGGTGGAAAGGGAGATTTTTCGCAAATTAGGGGTCTTTCATCCATCAGGGAGGTGAGAACTCCTTTGATTCTTATTTCTGACCCTAAAAAGAAAACGTCCTGTGAAGTGCAAAACTTTATAAATTATTTCCCTCAAATAGCCTGTTTTGGTATAAAGGCGTCCGACATTTCAAACTGTTCTCAACTTCGAAAGTCCGGTTATTACTTTAACGTTATTCAAAACCGGTAACTACTAGCTAAATTATTAATAGAACACTTTTTATGTAGAATTTCATGAAAAGTATTTTCACTATTTCTGCCCCATCAATAGATTCGAAGTTAAATGAGAAAAACTGATAAAGAGTGTCAAATGTGGGGGGTGGGAAAGGTTTTTTCAATAATTAGGGGACGTTTCATCCATTAGGGAGGTGGGAGCTCTTTTGATTCTTATTCCTGACCCTAAAAATAAACACTATTATGAAGAACAAAACTTTATAAATTAGTTCTCACAAATGCCCTTTTAAGGTCTCAGGCGATGGGAGTAAATGTTTAACTGCTCCCGATACATATCTTCGATTCCCCATTTAACTTGACCAACATTCCGTTCTTTTTACTTCACTTTTTTATAAAATATTATACGCCATTAGAATAGCTAGGGTCTGACGTAAATCTATTTTCTTATACAATTTTCTAATATATAATTCTTACATGATTTTCTATTAAGAGCACATAATCTTGCAATCAATTCTGCTTCTGATCTCAAATGGACAAACTCCGGGATTGCATTTCGAGAATCTTCGATATTTCATCTCAGGTGAATGTAATTAGGGTATGTATATTAATGTCTTGTGACCTGAACGAATCTGAATAAAAACATCTGGCAAGGCAGTAAATAGCTCTGTAATAAACTGTGAAATATTTAGAACAATTAAATGTAAATAATTCCAGTGTCGCATTGACCCTAGTGCTTGATGCCTTTTATAAATAATAATTTTTAAAAAATGTAAATAATATATCAGTAATGAAATTAAATGTGTAATATTAATTAGCAAGTTATAAACATTTTATGATAAAACAAAAGGTCTTTTAATATCAGCTCCATTGGAGAGAGATCCTCTTAAGCTGCCTTCTGGTATGAATAGTGGTGATAATTGGATTAGCGGTAAACTTTTCGGATAAATCAGTCTCCCTCGGAAATAAAATCAGCACTTCATTTGTCTTTTATATTATATAGAAAATCCGGTTATATTTATTACCACATACTGTTAACCAAAATATTCATTTATTTCAAAAATAATATAAGAAAACAAAAGTTTTTGTAATTCAAAATTATACTGAAGTTGATTACAGTTTGGCTTAGAAAAAAGGACACCTCTGAAATCGGTTTAACCACTAATTTGCTGCAGAAAGTAATAATAAATATAAACCATAACATTATTAACATCCGTACATATATTATTATAGTAAGACTCGATATAGGTTTTGTACCAAATATAAGCTCCTGTCATGCTCAAATACCATGAATGGGGTACCGTTGGATTCAGAAATTCACGGGGGATTAGCGAATCGTATTCTCCACTTTTATTTTTCTTTCTAAAATAAATAAAGTCTATACAAATATTTTGCTAGGCTTCAATACCTGAACAGTGGTAGGTCTGTAGATCGATACGGGACAAATTGGATCTTGAAGATTTTGATGCGTACAGCAAGACCCGGATAGCTCCTCCGGAACTATCGGATCCTGCGTTTTTAAGCCCAAAAACGTACTATTTTCGAGATAACGCAAGGCATAGGGTTCGCATCCACACAATCTTACATTAATTGTAGTACTGTCATTGAATACATGTCTCATTTCGTCGACTTGAGGTCTCTATGATCGAGAGAGGAGGAGTTTATATTATTTATCGATGGTGTTTTTGATCGGCAAGCCATATCATCGTCAATTTTTCACCAAATCTCAAGATTGAGCCACCAATTTCGAAGGCTTCCTTCTCCTTCAGGCGGACAAAATAGTCCAATTATCACGAAAAGTCAGGCAAAAAAGTTTATAAAAGAAAAAAAACTTTATTTCCGAATAACTAAAAAAGTTACACACTTTTCCCTTGGTTATGCCCGTGATTATATAAAAGATTACTAAATTCCCTACAAAAGGAAAACAAAATCATCGAAATAGGACAATTTTTAGCAAAGATACAGCTCACTGAAATTTGTAAACATGTTGGTTCCAAACAAAAATGAAGATTTAAATTAATTTTTGTTTTCTTTGTCGATTATATTTATCGATAAAGTAACGTTTGATTTCTTTATCTTTTGATAGATTGCATTATTTTATTTCCTTATTAATCTGGCATTTTATAACAATATGCTGTGCGAACTTTTTTTCACACGGGCCTACTAGTTTAATGTAAATGTAGCATAAGGGATGACCACGCCTCCAGGCCGTACGTCTGTTTCCTCATTCTCGAAGGTGTTTCTATTCCTTCCTTGCTTAGACAAGCCTTCCGATCCTCTCCAAACATGCCCACGTAAGACCGGTGTCGGTCCTTTGGTGTATTTTATGTGTACCTCAGAAAAGGTTGCACTCTCTAATGGATCGCCACTGTCCCTCAGGTAGTGTTTTTGACATGTGTGTGGACATGTGTTTTTGACAAATATAATTTTAAAACCTTATTAGCCATGTTCAATACATAACAGTATTCTCTTATACGTAGTCAGTATGTTTTTATAGATTTTAAAGTATCTCAATTTTTCAATTACCCTCAAATTTGTTAACATTATTTTATATTTCCTTTAAATTTATTCTACCTCTTTATTTTATTTTAAGTCTTTTCTGCCTAATTTATTTTACTTTAAGTTTATTCTACCTAAATTTTTCAGACTATACCTTTCACCTGCATATTATTTTTTTTTTTATGTTAATAGTTTATTGTTATTTGGTTTTTTCGTAGCCCTGACGAAGGCCTGAACTTGGGATTGAAACGTCGGCAAAAATAAAAAATAAATACTTTTTCCTACTGATCACCCCAACTATTCTTCTCTTTTATTATTCCTTTAGCGTACTCGCGTTTTCTAACATCGCCCGTTTTACAGTCGTAAATTAAATAATATATGAATATCACAAAATATATCAATAGTCTTCGGAAACGACAGTAATAAATCTGACCAAATTGTAGCATTTGCGAAATGTGTAAATTTAATAAAAGGGTTATTATTATAATAAATTTTACATATCCATTTTTTTTTAATTCTTTAAATATAATTATTTATTTATTTTTTCATCATTTATGTCATTTATATTATACATACTATATTCTTATGAGTACTTTCCTTTCCCAAACATTCAACATTCTTTCACTTTCTTTGTAAAATGCCCAAGTCTCACAGATATAAGACACAAGTGGCCTAATGACTTATGACCTTAGCTCTGTTGGCCAGGCCTTTGAATTTTAAGGGTATTTGAAGAGCCTCATAGCACCTGTTTCCAACAGATACTCTTGCCTTAAAGCGGACCCTACACGGTAATTCATGAATGAACGTCACAAGAAGTGCCAAGATTGCTCGGGATCGCTTTGATCATGAAGACCCTTACACGTTCAATCATTACTGATCATTACTTATCGTTGCTTATACCAATTTAGCTCAGTTGTAAACAAAGAAACAGCATAGATATGCTTATTTGGACATTGTCATTTATAATATTGGGCATCAAGAGAAAAACGAAGATATAATAATTACTTCCTAGTGCCTGAAAATCGTTTAGACCAAAGTTAAAAAAATATAAGTCAACTACATATAAAAATCTAGGAAAAGTATTGCGAAAATAATAAATTTGTTAAGAATAATGGAAAAATTAATGGCAAATAAACACAACAGTTAAAGATTTTTTTCTATAAGTAAATTGTGAAGTTTTCACTTTCTTTTCTCTTCAATTTATTGCCTACTTGATTATTTAAAGAAAAAATAGTTGAAAATGATTAATAATAATATAGACTAGGGATATAAACAACTATTTACTTTTATGAAATTATTTACTTAATAACGAGACCTAGGTAAACTAACCTATCTAGTAGTAAGGTTAGTCTCATAGAAAATCGTTTTGACAAAAGTTAGTAAAATATAAGTCTACTACTTACAAAAATTAAGGAAAGGTATTGCGAAAATAATAACTTTGTTGAGGAAAATGGGAAAAGAACTGACAAATATACACAACTTTAAAGTTTTTTTTTTCTTAAAGTAAATTGTGAAGTTTCGTCATTTTTTTGTTTTAATTTGTTGCCCACTTGACTATTTAAAAGAAATAGTTGAAGATGGTTCAAAATTATAAACAAGGGATACGAAAAATTATTTAACTATTTACATATAAATTTCTTTTAAATAGTCAAGTGGGCAACAAATTAAAAAAAAAAAAATGAGGAAACTTCACAGTTTACTTTAGGAAAAAAAAAACTTTAACGTTGTGTATATTTATCAGTTCTTTTCCCATTTTCCTCAACAAATTTATTATTTTCGCAATACCTTTACTTAATTTTTGTAAGTAGTAGACTTATATTTTACTACCTTTTGTCAAAACGATATGAGACTAACCTTACTAGTAGATAGGTTAGTTTACCTAGGTCTCGTTATTAAGTAAATAATTTCATAAAAGTAAATAGTTGTTTATATCCCTAGTCTATATTATTATTAACCATTTTCAACTATTTTTTCTTTAAATAGTCAAGTAGGCAATAAATTGGAGAGAAAAAAAAGTGGAAAATTCACATAAGTAATGATCAGTAATGATTGAACGTGTAAGGGTCTTCATGAACAAAGCGATAGCGGGCAATCTTGGAACTTCTTGTGACGTTCATTCATGAATTACCGTGTAGGGTCTGCTTAAAAATCAGAAATTTATAATGGTTGTGAGGCCTAGGTAACCTAACCTATCCAGTAGTATGGTTAGTCTCCCCACTACTTTTACCTCAGTCCCCCCTCCAATTCTCGTCAATGAACCTTTGATTTCCGGACGTTCGGAAATCCGCAGCGCACCACCATCAGTACTTCCATTCACTACCTTACACGATAATTCGGAACGTCATTAGTGCAATTCCGAATGACCGTGTAGGGTCCGCTTAACTTCTTCTTGGTGTTCATTCTTTGATGTGGCAAGAGCACCCAAATATTTGAACTGGTTTGCTATCCTGAAGTGTGGCTTCCAAATTTGATTAATTCCTCCATTCTTTCTGGTGGGTTTCTTGTTGACTTCATATAAACTGTCTTTATACGGAAGACTAACTTTTTCGATGCGTTTTCGAACTCCTCAAACGCCCCCAATAAAGATGCTCTATCCGATATTACCACGTCTGCATAAGCTAGATGCTGGGACAATCTATTATATATCGTGCCATGAAAGCTTGTTTGAATAGCACGTACTGCATATTCTAAGATAAGATTGAAAAGAGTTGGGGAGAAGGGGTCTCCCTGCCTTAGGCCATCTTCTACTGCCAACTTTCCCGATAGTGCTCCTTGTATCTTCACTTTTCAGCAATGATCACTCAGTGTCATCATTTTGTTGGTCTAACTAATTTTAGGTTCTGTATATTTAAATAATAGGGTGTATAAAAAATGACCGTTTTTCAACCAAATATTTTTATTATTATTTCTTTGATAAAAAATACAATTAATATTCGAAGTATAGTCCATTATTATCTACCGTCATTAGCCATCTGCTAGCCAATTGCTCGATCCCACGCTGATGCCATTCTTCGGGATGGCTGTCAAAGAACTCTTGGACCGCAATATCATCTTCCGCATAATTATCCATTTTTTCCCTTGAAGAAAATGTGACATGGATCTAAATAAGTAGTAATACGATAGTACGATCTCTGAACGATAAGGTGGATGAGGCAGTTTTTCAGGCATGAGTTTTTCAATAAATTTTCAAAAATTTCTAACCTCGTAGCTAATTGCTGAGGACTTAGTTCGTGAGGGACCAGTGTATTACTCTTTTTCACCTTTTCCATGGAGACTAAATGGTGATTAACACCTAAGTACAGTAAAGAAATAAATATTGATAACGCATAGATAATAAGGTCGTCTATAAATAATACAATATAGGAGATAGTATTGAACCCAGTTACATTGTAATCGTTATTCGATACGTTACGTAACTTAATACATACATATTTAAGCTATATATTTTAGCTCTGAAGTTTTGTTGTTTACTAACTTTCTGTAAAATATATTTTTGTTATCTTCTTACGTCAAACCTGATCTTGGAAACCGAATGGAAGTTGGATTTCAAGAATAAAATGGAAACCAACGTATACAAGTCTTAAAAAGTCTTTCTAATATTATAATTTGTGACTCTTCAATCAGTTGATGCTCTTCATTTTGTTTGAAGCGACCCAAACCTAAAATAGTGTCAATCAATAGGTCTAAAAAATTCATCTGAACTCTGCCTGGTGTTTATTCTGGTCGTACTGGGGTGGGTAAAACAGTTCCCACGAAATTAACTACTGCGATTAGACAAAAGTCAAACGTTAGGTAGCAAAGCAGCTTAAATTATTCCTCACTACCATTTCTGTAAATTCATCAATTAACTACATTAATTCATCGTATTTCAGAAAGTTAAATATTAAATTCAGTTAATAATGCGTCAGATTTATTGCAGAAATGCAGTCATTTATTTTATTCTTTAGGCATACTTCCTGGTTTTGAGTAACAAAATAATTATAATCTCTTTTTGAGTAAAATTATAAACCCACTTTCATCAACAAAATTTTATTTTCATTTATTATTGCACGACGTTTCTTTTTTCATCCACATTACTTCTTAGGTCATACAAATATTACAGTTTAAGTATATTTTGAAAAGAAAACAAATGACTACGGATGAATTATCAATGGATTAATTTTATTTAAATGCTATAGAGATCTACTATGCATGATAGATAATTGATAATTAAAATTTACATATCCTAAAGCATAAATGTAAATGATGAAACTTTGTAAGTTTATAAATTGATTTTTTAATGTTATTTAAAAATATATACATTGTATACGAAACGTCATATACAAATACATTAATGTGAGATTATATTACTGATAATTAGCTTATGATTTTACTTCAAAAATATCATGGCATCGAAAGTAGGAAATACGAAAATAAGTTTACAATTTAATTATTTTGATTGGATCAGTTTACATGACGACAAATTAGAAGAATATTGCTTTTAATAAATAATGGAGAACTCAAACCATTGTTAACTTCTCGTACCTTGATTTTTAAAGAAAAGTTTTTTTTTAACACAATATCAAGTCAATTTGAATGGATATAAAGTTGATTGTGAAATGTTCTGGATTTTCTTTTAGTTTGAACGTTTAGCATTTAAATTTTGGTAGAAATACACTGTTTGGATAATAGCATTACCTCGGGGATGAAATGAATAGAAATTTTAAGGTACATATTTTTGGCAGTCCCTTACATCTGGGATTTATCACCTCTTCTAGGAACTCTAGAATGATTTAATTTCAGTGAGGAAGGGACTATTTCTTTTATGTAATAAAAAGATTATTAGTGAATACAGAGTTATCTAGTGAAACCGTGTTTTGTATGTATAATGGAGAGCTCGTGTATTAAAAACCTTTATTTTTGATAAATAATTGTGAAGTGTAGCACAGATTTGATATCTCTAATTCTACATATTCGAGAAGGATGGCATTCTACTATTTATAAAAATATATAATGCGTCGAATTTTATCATGTTCACAGAAGAGATTTCTAGAACTGTTAAATAGGGTAAAATCGGTAATATTTAATTCCTAATAATCTATCGAAATAAATCTCAACGCTCTCATTCTGGCTTATGAGCAGCATCAAGGTAATACTATAAAACCTGACGCAAATTAAATATTTATAATTGCTAATATTATTAATATTCACACAATAGAAACGACCCAAAATATTTTATTGAGGAAATATTATAAATGATGACAAACAAAATGATATGAGCAAAAAAACTTACCTCCAATAATGAATTTTCTGTCACCATTCGCCACTGCGGTGCTCTGTTCTCCAACAATCTGGGGAAGGACTCGGGTCGCCATTCTGAAATGGAAATTTATATAAAAATTGTTTCATAAAATTATCTTCCTAAATTTCTAGCTAACCGCTTTTCTGAAGCAAATTTCCAGAAACCTTATGTTCCACTCAATATATCTGATATATCTTCTTTTTTTAAATTTATTTATTTGTACTATTCATTTATCTAATTCATTTTTCTACTTTTTATTATTTGTTTTCCTTCGGGCACTATAATGTTTATATCTTATGTTTATATGTTATGTTTATGTACAGTCATATTATGTATATTTTTCATCGTTTTACTTTGGATTATTAATATACTTTTGTCTATATCTTTGTTTCTGATGTAGTTTTTAATTTGTAGCCCTGCTAATAACCCAAATGTTAGGGTCGAAACGTCGGCAAACTGAATTAAGCAAATCTAGACTCCAAATCCTGATTACTTGTCATTTTCTTAATTTAACAAAAAGCAAACAGTTAACAAAATTATCCATCCATGAAACTGTAAATGAATTAAAGAAGAACGATTTTATAGTTTAGCTTTATTTAGATATTTGTAATTAGACAAAACACGGCACGGCAATTTATACTGCTTTAGCTATGAATGTTTTTCCAGTAACATATTCGTGACAGGATCGCATCAGAATTATTATCAGTAGTGTTCTAATGGCTATATAATTGTTAGCACAACTGCGTATTTACAAACAAACATCCCTTTCGTTTAATATTTTAAAATGTCAATTAAGCCATATCCTGGGTCTGCTAAAATATTTAAAATAAATAAAATTTTAATAAAAATGATAATTTTTCAGTTAAAAATTGTTTTATCTTTTTAATTATAAACTGATTAAACCTAGCATACATTTTTGATGTAGTATTTATTTAAATTAACAATATTTTCAATTAACAATAAGCCAAGGTACCAATTCGTTGTGTTGATGGTTTTTTTTGTCTTCTGAATAATGCTACCTTATTTTTTTAAATTTTATTACTTTGTTATCCATTACAGTCTTTTCTCTGTATTGTTGAAGCTAAGATCCATTGTCAGCTTCGGAGGTCTTATGCGGCATCAAAATATTTTACACTTTTTTTTTCTATTACTAGAATTAATTAATATTTAATTATTTAGGTAACGACGATCGGAAATTAATAGAATTAAGTTTAATGTATGTGGGTGTGAGTATTTAGTGATAAATAAAAGTAATGGTACAATATTAAGGCTTGTTGCGGCTTTCATTATCACTGCCTAACCTTATTGCGGCCTGTAATGATAGAAAGGTTGTGGAACCTTAGCCATATTCCTTTTTGTTTTATTTTTAATGTTACTTTTATTGAATAAAATTTCATAATTTTAACATACATAAAATTACAAATTCGCATCAAAGAATAATTAGATCAGGAAAAATTGAAAAATAAATTGTATGTTTCATTTCTGGAATTCGTATGATCGAGACGAGAATACTGATTTATTTTTAAACGTATGATTTTATTATTTTGAATTATATCACCTACTTGATTGAATTATGTATATACGTATAATTCACATGCAAATATACACATTTATAAATTTACATTACGTCTTGCTCATAGATTCTAGAAAAAAAATATATCTTCTATGTTATAGTGTTTGTTTCTTTTTAAGTTCAAACAGCTCGTTGCGGTCTAGATTTTTCACTTAAAATTTAAAGCAGTTAGGGTTCATATCCCACAGCTTTTTGAATTAGTTATTGTTGAAAAATAAGACTTAGTCGTCAATAAATTTTAATTATGTATATGCCTTTCTTCATGTAATTTGTAAACCTCCCTCATATTCTTTTATTCATTCTTAAATTCGTTTTATTTCGACTGATTCAACTGATCTATTTTATGAATTGAAACATAGCTATAAAATACATTTACATGAATATGAACATACATATTGTTTAAGTTTGCGTTTTCTTTTTTTATCAGGAATAGGCTACTTACACAATCCGCAAATCTGAAACTCTTTTGTATTTTTTGTATTCGCTGGTAATAAAGCTAGTGGATATCAAACCCACGGATGTTAAGGGGTTATTGTAGTTTAAAAAACGGATAATTCCCAATATTTAATTCTGAATTGAAAAATGATACACCTTACAACACATAAAATAGAAGATAAAATTTAAGTGATTGTGAAACCCAGAAAATGGTGAGGAAACTATACTGACCTCATTCGGCAGATTTTTTTTCTTAATCCTAATATAATTCATTATTATAAGATTTGATTGTAATTAACTTACAGCTTTAAATTTTTAAACTGTGTAGTTTATCAGATTCCTTCTGCTTTCTGTATCATTTTATTGACTATATGTTTTAGTTTCAATAAATTTAATTTCAATAAAGTCCGTTAAGGTGGCAGGTATTATTTCCTTGCATTAATGGAGTAGAGGGATCAGAAATGAGGTATGTGGGCGGAATCCAATAATACCACTGAAGGTTGTTTCCGCTTCCATTTGGATGCATACCTTGTTTTTCCATCTCTCTTTACATGAACCCCCACATATCTTTCTTATGTCAATGTGAATATTTCCCTACCTAAGCAGCTTCCCACATCATAACTTAACATCATTTACAGAAAAGAAAACAAGTTCAAATTAGAATTCTGAAATTTTAGCCTTTCAACAACATTATTCTTGGATGTTTTGTGTTATCTTTATATTTTTTTCTGTAGGCAAGTTTTAATAATTAATACAGATTCAAAAGCATTTACTCACATACGGCTACGAGATCTGGATCGATAGCCATCATCCTAGAATGAAGTATTAAAATATTAGGAGAAAAATAATCCACATGATAACCGGACCGACTGCGATCATATTACAAACGGATCAAGGAGAAGTACCAATAAAAATCTGCTCACAGAAACTGGTACACCAATACCTCATGATATGAAGGCAAGGGGATTAAGATGGGGGTGCAGAATGTAGCTCGAAGCTATTTTTGATGGATACATCAGGAGTCCTCTCTATAACAATGAATGCCTCAATAGTAGGCAAGAGACTACGTGATAAGCCATAGACCAGATGGATAGATTGAATTAATAGTTGGGTGTATACAACTGGAAAGCACTTATCATCCTCGTCTTAGCAGAAATAAGTATTTTCAGATAAAGAGGAAACGAAAGTAAAAATTATAGAAGCTATATATTTTATATTTCATAGTGAATATTTTTATTTGTTTAATTATCTTATATACACAAATTGCAATATCGTTATAATTTATACAATTAAATATTAAATAATACCACCGACAGCATTGATGAAAACCGCATATGTATATGCACATAATATTGTCAGAGTCCGTATTATATTAAGCTCGTGTTATGTATAGTTACGGAATCGACTTAATCCGCAACAAATAATAATAATAATATTAATTTAACGTATATTTAAATAATTGAGTTTGTTAAATATACCAATTGGTGAATCATGTATTGTATTGACAATTATCATAACTCAAAGGATAAAAGGACAAAGGTATTCCTAGATAGCCAGTCAGGTCAAGCTATCTCTGATAGTTTTGAAATATTTATCTAGAATGTACCGATTGGACACAAGACCCATTACAAGACTTAGGGAACAATAACAGATTTCAGCAAAAGGTCTCTTTCTCACCGACTTAATACCAATTCTAAAGGATATGAATATCAATTGTTAATAGTTAATAACTTCTCTCCCACGCTTCCTAGACCTTACACAATTCCTTCACCCTCCCCCCTACTATTCCTGCGTACATTACCCCCATGCTCCTCAGAACAAATCAATCTTGCAGTTACATTCTTGAAGTCATACTCTAGCAGGAGACCAGGAGTGAACTCTTGTAGTCAACCCATATATTCATAGTATTCTAAGATTTTATTTTATCTTAGTGTCTGCATATTATTATATAAACCACTGTAGATATTATTACATTTTGTATTAAGTTAGTTTTCTATTAGATAGCCTATTGTTTATAAATTATGTAGTTATGTATATATAAATATGTAATTTCTCTTCTTTTTTTTTTTCATCACAATTAAGTAATTTTAAGAAGATTTTATGTTCATTTGTATATATATTTTATTTTTTATTTTTTACTGCTTACATACTTTTTAAATAATGTATATAATATTAAAATTTTTATAAGTTAGTTTTTGGCCAGATTTGTACTTTACTTTGTATTAACTCATCATTGTTATTCTAAAGGGACTTAGTCCCAGAATAAAGTTTAATTTTATTCTATTCTATTATTCTGGAATTTAACATGCCATTTGTAACAGACATTATGAATAAAGATATTACTTATAAATTCTTCACTGCCTGCCTCTGATACGTTAACTGTAGGAAAGCCTGTTCTAATCTTTCGGGCGAGCTCTGGCATGCTCGTATTCCGTTACAACTATTATCCTTTACAATATCTTATTTCTCCTTTAGTTAATTATAAAATTCTTTCATATTTTACATTAAAATATTTTTTATATCAATGATTAATGTGAAATGGTTAATTATTTCAAATATAAAAAAATAAAGTTACTTTATAGGAAGCTAATATTGAAAATTAGCCATTTAAGCTCTGTTAGAGAACATCCAGACTAAATGATAATATAACCAATATTACATTAAAATGCTCAATAATACACTGATATACTGAGTTTAATCAAAATCGTTAGAGCCGTTTTTGAGAAAATCTTATATATGTGTTAAATCGTTAATATAAAGCACTATTTCCGGTTTGCCGATTTATATGAAAATTTTAATATAACATTCCAGTCTTATAAAAACATTAAATGAGCAATTTCAGTTTCCATTCACACACAAACACACAGACCATTTTGTGGAACTTGGACTCCGGGGATCTCAAGATGCGTATTTCGGTTGAAAACACCGATTCGAAAATTTTCACGATCACAATACTTACCCTTACTATATATTACATACATAAGCAAGTGAAAGTAAATAAACTCATTATTAATTAAGAATCACAAACAAATAAATGATGGTTATAGTGTTAAAATTTATTACCGAGAATAAAACAGGAATAAATAACAGAAGAACAAAATTTTATCAGATGGTCCAGTTGGTTCTCTTTAGGATAGCTTTATTATGACCTGAGTACTTTGACCGGTATAAGAAACATTTATTATATTCAGAGTAGAAACAGATGCCGCACGAGATGAATAAGATGGAAATGAAGGAATAAAAACCCATTCTGAGGAAGAAGAAACGCATCCATTTGCCACAGCACGTAGTCTGATGTTATTAACATCCCCTAACTTTCATCACTCTTATGTATTTCACTACCGGAATACGTGATATACACGAAGAATATGAGTTTATAAGAAGTGATGCCTCCAGAAATAATTTATTTTATTAGACTATTGTTGTAATAAAAGCAAAAGGTTGTATTTTAATTCTGTGCTGAAAGAATAATGCACATATTATAAAAGAAAGATCTTGGCTGATACAATATTAGATAGAAATTTCTATGATGTACAACATGGTCTAAAATTCCTCATAATAAAAGATAAGATTGTGTACTTGTCTACTAAGATATACCCTTCTCCTAATTAAATGTTAAATGGTAATGCATTTGGTAAGAAACTCAAGCTACAACAAATAACTAATAAAAAGAAAAACTGTTTGTTTGTTTGTTGTTTCTGTAATTTATATATTCTTGTTAATTTATTACCTGTTGGATTTCATTAAATTATTGCTATATAAAATAGTCATGGGTTATAAATAATCAGGACGCATTCTTTTTTTTTTTAATTATTTTTTTGTTTATTCCAACGTTTCAACCCGAACATGTGGGTCATCTTCAGGGCGTGGTTTGAGCACTGAGGATGTTTAAGTACTCAACACCCTCAGTTGCAGTACTTGAACAGCCTCAGTGCTCAAACCACGCCCTGAAGATGACCCACGTGTTTGGTTTGAAACGTTGTCATAAATAAAAAATTAAGTTTTTTTTTTAAAAAAAGACTGCGTCCTGATTATTTATTACCCATGATATTTAGAACAGTCAACTAACTTCTTTCAGCTATATAAAATGAATTACCTGCTTTACCTCAATACCGGATACCTTTAAAATCAGTGTAAAAACACTGAAACATAGCTAAAACTGGTTTGAAAGAATTTTTTTATACTTTTGTTGGAAATTAAATAACAAGTTACAAAAAAGGTATTTTTTTTCATTGGTACATATTTGTTTCTGTGAGAGATCTAAATATTTAAATCAAAAAATGTACTTACTTAAATAACAACGCATGTATTTCAGCTACTAAGTGTAAGCATACCTCAAGAAAATAATATTTAAAAAATTATCCTTAAAAGCATTATTGTCCCTGCATTATTTATTTATTATTTTTTTTTTTTTTACAGGTCTTCAAGGACTATTTAAACATATAGTTTTTTTCTGTTATTCCGCAGGGAACGTCCGATTTGTTTTACTTCGGTAGGCGAAACCATACAAAACAAAGAAAGAAGCAACAAAATCGATTCACTCGTTCTCGAGATAATCTTGGCACAGACAGACAGAACAATGACTGACAGTGTGTTTTTCGAACTCAGGGGACTTTGAAACGTAAAGATCCGTTGAAAACTGCACTTCAGAAAGTTGAACTGATTAAATATTTTCAGATGACGAAGAAAAGATACAAAAAGTGTTTGAATTTATAGAAGACATTAAATTTGTATACCTAATTTGATTACATCTAAAGCCGCTAATAACCCGATCGGGTAGATGCGGAATGTAACAATAAATAAATAAATAAATATTTTCCTTACCTCGTAGCAGTAGGAAAGCAAAAATTTATTTTTAAAAAACTTAATAGGGTTTTAGGAAGCACAGAAACTTAAATTAATTTCGATTTAATATTTTATTTTATGGTATTACATTTTGTGGCTTGTTTCTCATTACCTCGTCCGCAACATAAACCCGCCAATGTTGAGAGAACAGGATTAGAAGCTTTCCCTCTTATGAGGAGTGGGGGCGTAATTAAAATGTTTCTCATCAGTACAGACTAGTAAAATTTATGGTTTAATCTCCTAAAGAGACCAGTGAGCGAAAATGTGTCGGAGCTACGGAGGTAGAAGATACCAATATGAGATGTAACTAAAGTTTCTTAGTAAATACCAGTCTTTATGTGGCATAAATACCAGAAATTATGGACGTGCAGCGCAGGTACTAGGTTTACTAGGGACGGCTTTAAATTTTATAGGACGCTTTCATTATTCGTGTTTGCACGCACATCTCTCTCCTTGAGCCTATAATACGAAAATAAATTATCAGAAACTAAATTGTTTAGTTATAAGTTAAGCTAGTTAAACATTTGTTATGATATCTGGGAATTTCCTTTCACAGACCTGCCTTGGGTGGGCATCACAAAAATAAAATAAGACGCCTTTTTAATACATAAAATAACATATGAGATATTAATTCTTGACTCATAACTATTATCATTTCAATACTTTACAGAGTTCTAATTACAACAGGATTGTAATCAGTTCCATTTTATTTGTTAAGTCCCATTTTATATCTGTGCATCTTGTAACTATTTTTTTTTTTTGAGAAGGAGTTGGTCGGGGGGTGAATATAGCATGTAAGTTAAAAGTAAACAGATGCTATATTCTCCTTTGTTTTCTATTTTTATTCATACTTATTATCTATTTTGTTTGTATCTTCTATATATATAATAATTGATATTTCAACTACTTTGTCACCCACTATATCTCTGATATCATCTTTTTATTTCTTTATCATTTATTTTATTTTCACCATGTACATTTTATATTTTGTAATTTTGTAGCCCTGATAAAGAATTTTTTTTTTTTTTTGTTCTTCCCTACCTCGCCTTTTTAGGCTATACGGAATTTTCCCGAGCCGTGGGAGTGAGGGCGTGGAATTTAAAATCCTTTCCGTCACCGGGACGCGAACTCGTACTTTTTAAATCTTCTCAAATCTGTAATCTGGTTACCAGGCCGTGGTGCTGTGCACACGCTTTAGCCCATTCGGCTATCCCGCCCCCACCCTGATAAAGACTTGCAATGTGGGTCGAAACGTCGGCAAAAAAATTAAATAATACTATTTGTATAATTTAGTTTTTATTTGACCGCACCCCCTCCCCTCCCCCGATCAACTCCTTCTCATATTATTATGCTCCTTCTCACGGTCAACCATCTCTACATCATTATTTATTTTTTTATAAAATACCAATTGTAAATACTTTAATATTCCTTTATACTGAACTAGGGAAAATTACCCTGTTACGAAAAACATACAAGGGCTTTTTGAAATAATTTATTTCGTTACTTCTCAAAAGATCTGTTTTATTCATCTAGTCCCCAATGAAACCCCTTCCCCCCATCACCCAAATATCTGGATATGGAATATATGGCAAAATATCTTCATTTTTATCTTTGGTCCATATTTGTTTTTTTGAGTGATCTAAATATTTAAAAAAAATAACCTGTACTCTTTTTAAATTATAACCAATGTATTTCAGCTACTAAATTTAAGCACGTGTCAAGAAAATAAAATTGTTAAAAATACCCTTAAAAGTAGGGGTGCCCAGAAGGGAATTTCGTAGCGCAAGTTGTGCCACGAAAATCTTGAGGGGGGCAAATTTCGACGGAGTCATGAATTTTCGGACTTGAGGAGAAAACATGGAACAGATCCAAGCTAGTGTAATTGTATACGATCTACGATTTTTTAAATTCTACCTTAACTTGCTTGCTCTGTAGAAAAGGTGAGCCATAAAATATGTTAAGAGAAAAGGGGGGATTCTTGCGCCATCGATCTTGAGGGGGGGATGGGCACCCCTGCTTAAAAGCATTATTGTTCCTGCATCATTTGTTTATTTTTTTTTTTTTTTACAGGCCTTTAATTGGTGTTTAAACATTATTGTATGCAGTTCTTTTTCTTCTTCTTTCAGATTACCGTTATTTAAAAAGTAAATTAAGAACCAACGCCCAAAATTAAATTAAAATTAATTAAGATATCACAACTTAGTTGTGAAATAATTATTGTTAAATAATTGTAACATTATTCTTAATAATAAACATGTTTTTTTGATTTATATAATATTGGATGCTCTGCAACTATTTAATTGAAACAGCTGTTTACAAATTTATACAACACTGTTTTAACAGTAAAACCCCATTCCTCTGAGTTCATTATACTCGATAAAGCGATTTCTTTGTTACCTCAATAATATTTGTATTTTCAAAACTAATTCTACGGTTCGCCAAACCAAGAATGACTTATTTTTTTTCAACACGTATGGTATATGACAAAGTGTTTTTCTCTACCATATCTCTCATTTGTTATATTATTGGAATGAATTATTCCATCTCCAAGCAGGATTAATGTGATTTTGTGGATTGCAGTTCATATGATCGGCAAAACCTTGGATTGCCAGTAAATAACTAATGCTGAATATACTTAATAAGTGATCCTAAATTTATTACTAATAGAACTACCTTGTGATTGGAATTATAGTAAATCAAAACAAACATTCAACCTTGTTAGAGACCCTATTCAGAAAAAGAAATGTTCAAAAGCAGTTCTAATCATTTATATGAACAATACTAATAGATATTAATAACTATATTATAATTTAATCTAACTATAAATCTAATGAAAAATCACATTAATGAATTCGGTGGTTAAGGTGAATATCCGGGGGTGAAATCTGGGAACCATTCCAGATATAAACAGAATTGAGACAAGGAGTCTCTCACCTAACTAGGTTTTGGATAAAGTCATGAAAAAGGTTTGGAGAGATATTGGCTCCAGTGTAAACATTGGAACAAAGAATCAGAGCATCCAGATTAAAGGTCTTTGCTGACAATCTACCCCTATTTGCGGAGTTCGAACTATCAGCAAAATTAACCAGTTTACGGGCTCCTTTCTGAAAACAGAATTTATGATAAGTACCGGTTAATACTTCAAACACACAATGCAAAAAAGTATAGCTTATCTTATTAAGTTAAGATAATTAATCATCTAAAATATCTTGGGGAAACAATTAGCAGTAACGGAGCAGATAAATGACAAAAAAGACTAAGAAAAAAAATTAAGACAAAAAATCAAATATAAGAACAACTAAATTTTAACATAAATAAAAATACATTATTAAGGCATTATAATACAGTTGTAAGAGCAGTGATCATGCGTGACATGTAAACTCCAAATATAACGGGAATAGAAAACCTATTCAAGATGGAGAGAATGGTTTTAAGAAGGATTTATAGTCCAAAAAGAATACAAGAAAGCTATAGACGGAGATTAAACTATGAAATATACAACAGGATTGAAAACTTGGGATAGACAATAAAAAAACAATAGTCCAAATGAACAAGTCAAGGATTAATAAGCAGATTTTCAATAAAATTTGGGACTGTAAAAGTCCAGGTGGCAAAATTAAACAGATAATGAAAAAAAACTAAAAATATTCAATATTGCAGAAAAATATTGTCTAGATAGAGATTATTAGAAAGAAAATTATTGGATTGAGTATTCCTATAGGGAAAGAGAAAAATCTCAGCACGAGAGATTGGAATGAGGAAAGAAGCGCAATCGGAAATAATGAAGAACTTCTGAAAAAAAAAAAAAAAAAAAGGAATCATATTAAATGATATTTAAGTGGTAATTGAAGTCTTGTAGAAAGGAATAAAACCATGTAAGAACTTCATGTAGTTTGAACAATGAAAGATGAGCACAGTTTTTCTATAGTTAGATTTCCATATATAAAAAAGAAAAAGTTTAGCTAAGATTAAAACAAATCTTCAAAATATTAGGAATGGTAGGGTTGTTGGTATTTAAAGTACAATGGAAATTCAAATTATTCCATATAATCCTGATATAATCATTTTTATTTATTTATTTCACGATATATTTACAACTGTGTTGTTGGCTAATAGAGATAATTTTGAACTGCAATCGATACGATAGTTTGATTTTTGTGGGAAGAAAGAATTGCAGTATCGTCAGCGAAGCTATGGATGGTGGTGCTAAAGGTAAAGAGAGAAAAGAGGAGAGGACTTAAAACAGTTCTCTGTGTTAGGTTGAGGAAAGAAGGAAGAAATAGAAGAATCAACAGAAAACCCTCTCAAGGAAGAAAATTGATATAACGTAAACCACAGAACAGAAGGAATGTACGAAATATTAATGGTTATACTAATATTTAATTCAACATAAGTATCAAGATTGTCATGGTCAGGTAGTACAGGCCTTCAATACAAAACTCTTTCACTCTAATCATATTCCCTCTCTCTTCCAAACCCACCATCCATATATTCAAGGTATAACTCACGTTTTATGTATTTCAACTAGACATGTATTTTGTAAAAAAAAAAAAAATACTGTTCCCATTTAACTATGAATATATAAACTCTGAGTAATAATCTCGTATTAGAACAAAGAAGAGTTGAAAATAAATTATTAGTTTCCTTCTAGTCGAAGATGGCTTATCATATATTAAAGAAAATCGACATTTTTCTCAAGGACGACAGCCAGTCAATAGCTAGAGGTTTTTGCACATAATTGAGATACAACCAACTCATTTCCATTTCTTTTTGTACTTTTCATTAAGTAAGCTTTCTTTTAAGTGGACTGTTTTTATAATGAAGAAAATAATATTGCTTTTAAATCTACACCGTAGGATAGAATTTTCAAATCATAATTCCATAAGAATATTTATCATTTCGTTTTATCACCTTTAATCAAATGACCAATGGAATACATAAAAATAAACTAATAAAGGATTATTTAAAAAAAGGATAAATATAGAGATTTACTGGAGTGGAAACCATCTTCCATCTGTCAACAAGTTTATCTTGGCGTTTTATCTAAAACATTAGTTTTCGTGAATATATTTCTCGATTCTTTATATAAGTTGATTAAACGAGTTTATAGTTGAAAAAAGGAAATAGTCGAAAAGTAATATATAAAACAAAAAATAAAAGAATTTTCAATTATGATAAAAATTTATTTACTTCATGAATTAATGACCTATTTGACTATTCAATCGCAATGATCGAATCAGATAACAGATATGAAATATCGATAAAAAACGTTTAAGGGATTATTCATGAGCAAAGGGTAACGTAAACAGATAGAGTCGATAAGGCTTCAATAACCTTCAATTACATACATAACAAATAAGAATAACTCAAAAAGATAGGGGTGCGGTGTCCGAGCGGAATAATGCTGGTGAATAACACCACGTGTTGCCCGGCAACCTGATAACCGAAGTTATAAGTGGAAAAATAGTTACGAGTTCGCGTCTCCGTGCCAGGAGAGCCTTTTAACTATGACATTAAAACCACCGCCCTCACCTCCTGATCCGGGAAAAAAAACTTTAAAAGGCGAGGAAGGGATGGACAAAAAAAAAAAAAAAGATACTAATGGTAATTTATTTCATTATGTTCATTAATTTTCAAGCATTAAATTATTTTATTTATACTAATACATTATTTTATACGCCTTTCCCGTCACTTTCAGACATATGCTGGAAGAGGAGATGGAAGGTGCAGTTATTTTATAAATATAAACAACCTACACTAGCTCCAGTGAGAATTTATTCAGCCATGAAATGAATTTTAACCGTTACAGGCCAGATTCGAACAACGCCGACAGACTGGAGATTGATAAGGTTATTTTTTTCAAATAAGTATCTGAAATTTATCAAAAAAGAAACAAAGTTGGAAACGTGTCCATAGAAATATTTAAAGTATACCCTGAGATCGTGTTTACAAAGTTCAATACGCTACATCTCTGCTAATACTTGACTGATTTAAGTTATTTTCATTTTTTTATTATTAAAAATATCGTTAATTATACTCACGTATGTTTTTAGTTGTGATCAAATAAAACTTTTTTTTCTTCATAAAGGTTTTTCCTTATTTTTCTGTGGTTTGAACCACATTTATGACTTAAATAGTTTTAATTCTAAGACTTAAGACAAGTATCATTCAAGTCTTTAAAGCCGTGTGCCCACAGACAATATTGTGCCTGTCATCCCTAACAGCGAACACCACGTAAGCCGGTAACGGCATTACGCATTGTTGCAATTTAAATTTTTAAAATAAAATACATGATAAATATTAACTGGAAATATAATGAGGTCTTTGAAAATAGTCATTATTTATAATATGGCTGTTTAACATCATTTTCCAATCAATGTTCATGATTATTTTCTCAATTTTTTAGAACGAAAACTATATTACACAGTTGGTATTTTGTATTATACATTTATTTTTTTTGTTTTCTGAAGCCACTAAAACCGAAAAAAAAAAACAAATTAGAATAAGTAGTTACAATAACAGTAATGGAACGACCTTTATCCACCAGTTGATACATGAAGGCGTGCTAACTCACAGATGTTTGACATAATATCCTATAGAGATTATTATTTGTAATTTTTGGAGTTAAGGGTTCTTCGCTCTTTTTACATATTTGATCACTAGTTATGTGGTCATATACTTTTACCAAAACTCTATGTGTTTCCAGGGCAAGTGAAGACGTAAATAAATAGTTGTGGACGTCTTTTATTTCATTATTACAAATTATAATATTATAAACATTTTCTGATGGTATAATAAGGTGGAAGGATTGAATCTTCTGACTGTATTTTTAGACATTTTCCTCAACTGTTTTTTATTAGGACAGATGTATTTTTTTTTTTTTTTTTTTTTTTGGAGACTGCCTACTTTTAAACGTAGCCTCAAATTTTGAGACGAAAAGAGATTAATTTTTTTTCCTTGTTCGATTATTTGGTTTCATTCAAAATCATCAATGGCTAGTAGCTCATTCAAGCGATTCATTGTTATTACTTATAAATTCTATGAATGAATGAATAACTGGATGAATGAATGAATAAAGCCCTTTTATTGTAAGAAATAAAATTTAAATGATAATATATTATTAAATTTGCTAAATGTATTTTATTTATTAATACAGTTGTAAATATCATGAATAAATAAAAATAAAAAAATGATAATATTCCGTGATAAATAATGATAATATTTAACAACAGAATTTTTACAAAATAAAAAAAAGATTGTTCCTTGTTTTGCTTCAAATATTTAAAAAATATACAATTTGTTACTTCTAACAGGCCTCTGCTTTATGGAGGTGATGGTCTCACTTTCCCGGTGACCAAACCTACTGGGAAGTGTAAATTATAAATTCTTATTTATTATGCGTTATATGGTAACTTAGTATATAGTATCAAAGAACTTACAAAAAAATATACTTTTTTATTTGGAAAAAAAAATTATAAAAACATAAAACAAAATAAGTTTTTTTTTTTAACTGTGGAAAACTGACCTGATATAGTTTTTATTAATACTTCATGTCATAGAATTCACTTAACGAATATTATGAAAGAAAAAGGACCACGGAAAAGGAAAATACTAGTGTTTAAAAAGTTTTGTTATGAGCGTGATTTATAGGCACTGGCGGATATACTGGTTTCGAGCTGAAATTCCCGCTAAATATGTCTTTTTTCATTGGTCCATATTTTTAATGTAAGTGGTCTAAGCTAAATACTTAAACGACTCCAGCATATTCTCTTTTTACATTACAATGGATACACATCCACGAAATGCAAGCACGTATCAAGAAAAAATAAGAGCTTTATAACTTTTTTTTTCTTATAGATTTTTCAAGGACCATTTAAACATCATTTCATACAGGTATTTTTTTTCTCTCCTTATCTTACAGGGTAGTTAACGCTATTAACAAAACAAAAAATTAAAAATATCCACGAAAATTAAATCCTGGGTACGCTACTGCGTTTAGGCGTACCATTGTTATAGACCAGAAGTCTCCAAATTGCGGCCCGCGAAAGTTTTTTATCATCTGGTAAAAATTTAAAACTATTTACAAATATGAAATTTGTACTTAGTGCTACTTACTCACGAGGTTAATACCACATTTATTGTATGTATTTTTTTTCCACTTAGAAAGCTCATTTCACAGTTGAAGTGCCATTTATATAACTAGATTATTTTTGTTCATCATGGCCAAAGGGACTTGGATTTAGATGTCAAGGTAGCCCGCGGTACTTAGTCGAGGTCTCAATGTGGCCCTGGGCCAAAAAGTTTATATACCTCTGTTATAGACGATCGCGACCCATGTGCAAGATGTAATAAAGTTGATCCAATTAAAAAACGAAAACTTCTTACTTGGAAGTAAATAGTTTTTCCTAGTTTTCCCTTCCGTTGCTCAGTTCATCCAATAAAACCATGACCTAACCCAAGCACTAATGAACTCCGTATATTTATTGTCTTCCCCTCTTTCTTTTATCCGCTATTATCTAGCCACAGGTAATATACAAACTGGGTTCGTCCAAACCTAAAGACTAAAATTAATTTATCCCTCGAGAGGATAATTTCCGGTTTGTTGTATTTCTTGGTAGGGATTCATAATTGCCTTCAGCTCTACGCCTTTCATGAAATAATAATTCAGTTGCCAGTTCAAGGTAACCCGGCCACTTACATCGATTCCTTTAAATGTTTAATTAAATTATTGCAGTCTTTACAGGATATAATGCCAGTTTTCTTCATACGCTTGAGTATTACTATACATTCTAAATACATTTAAATCCGGTTTAAGTTGTATAAATTTTGAGCTTGATACGTTGAATCTATAAAATATTATATAAAACCAGATATACTGGTTAAAATAGCTATAAAACAAAAAGGTATACAATTTTTTTCAATATCTCTCTATTGAGTAATATTACATTTTACTCACATTTTATGTCACAATTAAGGACATTATTAATATTGATAGAGTCACTCATTCACATTCTAATGACAGTAAATAAAAATAAATTAAGTAAAAGAACAGTAAAATAATAATACTAAAAAAAAATATACATATATATATATATAAACACAAGGAAACTTAAACTAATCAAAATGACAAATTAAATACAACTCCGACAAAAAAAATAAATGTATAATACAAAATTACAAACTATGTAATAAAGTTTTCATTCTAAAAAATTGAGAAAATAATCATGAACATTGATTGGAAAATGATGTTAAACAGCCATATTATAAATAATGACTATTTTCAAAGACCACATTATATTTCCAGTTAATATTTATTATATATTTTATTTTAAAAATTTAAATTGCAACAATGCGCAATGCAGTTACCGGCTTCCGTGGTGTTCGCTGTTAGGGATGACAGGCACAATATTGTCTGTGGGCACACCGCTTTAAATACTTATATAATACTTGTATTAGAATTAAAACTATTTAAGTCATAAATGTGTGTGGTGGGCGGGGTAGCCGAATGGGCTAACGCGTGTGCACAGCACCGCGGTTGCCCGGCAACCTGATATATCAATCAAATGATATAAGATAGTCACGAGTTCGCGTCCCTTTGCCCGAGGGAGTCTTTTAAATCCCTGCCCACACTCTCTGGCCCGGGAAAACCCCGTATAGCCTTAACGGCGAGGAAGGGGAGGACCCAAAAAAAAAAAAAAAAAAATCATAAATGTGGTTCAAACCACAGAAAAATAAGGATAAACCTTTATGAAGAAAAAAAAGTTTTATTTGATCACAACTTAAAAACAGACGTTAGTATAATTAACGATATTTCTAGTAATAAAAAAATGAAAATAACTTAAATCAGTCCAGTATTAGCAGAGATGTAGCGTATTGAACTTTGTAAACACGATCTCAGAATATACTTTAAATATCTCTATGGACACCTTTCCACCTTTGTTCCTTTTTTGGAAACTCGTAAATAAACACGAACATTTCAGATACTTATTTGAAAGAAAATTAAATGCCTTACAAAGCTTATCGTACGAGATTACAAACCATAATCTGACCAATTTAAGCGAATTTATCAACAAAAATACTGTATATTGGCCACTCACTCAACTTATAAAATTATAAACAAATAATTCTATAATAAACATTTTCAAATACTTTTTATTAGTTTTTATAATATTTTTTGACCTATCAGTTTGTCTCATTACGGAATAAAAATTAACATTAGTCAGTCAACTATCAAGACATATACCGTCTTTATATTAGTTATAAAATATGGCATTAATTTTTTAATCTACATCCTCTATAATGAAGATATATATGGTTTACAACCGGCAAATTAAATGGCACAGACCCAGGTATCTGTCCATTTCTAGGTTCAGTTCACTAATCAAGAGCCAGTTTCCACTGTATTCTGATCTTAGTGATTACAGGATAGCACGGCGTAAATAATTCCTAATGGGGTGTTACTTAAGTGGAACATAAACTGCGGCAGTTTACCCAGGGCAATGGACTGTAATTTAGCAATCATTTCAATCCTATAATCCTATGTCAAACGGAACCCACTTAAATCTATCAACCTTAGGCTAACAATGAATAGTATGCATGAGGTCAGTCCTGGATCCAGGATGTATGTGGACTCGAATAGCTGAGGACTACTTAATGCATATGTATATGATGGATTCCCTACATTAATCCCTCAATAAAGTAAGGATTCAACGTCCGTTTAAACTAGATGTAAAACGATGCACTGGATTACGAAATGAGAACAGGACCGCTTTCAAGGAGGGGCATGGTAGGCAAAATGCCTGGAGCTATTTTAGTAAAGGATGCAAAGAAAAATATCAATTCGGTCTCTGAGAAATATAATAATAATTAATATAATTAGTTTTGCTATAAATATTCCTAATCAAAAAGTTTTTCCTGAGAAACTACCAGAGTATGTGTTTTGCCTGTTTCTCCGAGAAAAATAGTGTTAGATCCTCTCATCATTTAGATAAGCTTGGAACAGGAGAAATATCACAATGGATTCTGCACCGAACGTAAAGACAAAGTGAAATAACTTCCATTTTAAGTTATCTAAATTTTAAACCAAATTTTTAAAACATTTTGGTTGTGAAAATTTAGCAGACTCTAATTTTAGTTGAACTTATTGATCTGATCTTAAGTAAATACAATTTTAGTATGGCCACCATTATGCCTCAACATTGCAGACAACATAATGTTGCTAAACAATTTTTTACGACACTGGATAACCCTGTATAGCCACAATTGGTTTTCCCCTTAATAACTTTTAAGGCTTTATATATAACAATGGAAAATTATTCATCCGTATCTGTTAAGCCGCATTTTCATTAAATGCAGCAAAAAAAATTGACATATTTCAGTAAAATTAACGATGCAACACATTTTGTTTGATTTAGAAATCGATGGAACGACCATTCTATAACAGCCTGGAACAGCACCATACATGAAGAATTCTTACTCCCCTCGGTGCCACAGTTTGTTGGATAACGCACATAAAATACTGTAGTTGACTGAAGGCATACTCCATTCCCTGGAACATCGTCCAGTCTCCACGCCTCATACCATCCCTTAGCGGACCTTTAGCGGTTCGGAATTCTGAGTCTGGCCAGCATCTATCTGTAAAACCCCGGCAGAGTAGTAGCTCACCCTTACTACTTGTGAAAATCTGAAGGATTGCGATTTGCAAATTGACGCCATTACTGCATAGACTTAGAAACCCTTAGACTAAAGAAGGTCCTAACTTCGACCTTACAGTGTCCATTGGTATTTATTAATATTCACATAGTAAGTTATAAAAAATAAATAAGGTTATTTTATTGATGTAATAAGTGAGTGTAATCTGAGGGTCTAAAAATCAATAATTTTTTTCTTTATATCGTCGACACCATGTTAAGGAAACGAATATGCAACGTCGGCAAGCATTCATTACTTTAACATGGTGCCGATATGTTGACTTTTCAGATATTGAGAATTAGTGTATTCCCAGTATCTATTTATTTACTTCATGTACTTTATATTTAAAAAAAAAATATTTTTAATCGATTTTGAGGTTTTTTTTTCGGCTATATATGTTCATATTTTATATCTTTGTCTTTATGTGTGCCAATATGAGAATGTACGTATAAATAGTTCCTTTTAGTTTTTTTTTTTCCGTTACACCACAAGTATCGTAAGACTTTATTTTATCTTAGTGTCTGCATATTATTATATAAACCACTGTAGATATTATTTCATTTTGTATTAAGTTAGTTTTCTATTAGATAGCCCATTGTTTATAAATTGTGTAGTTATGTATATATAAATATGTAATTTCTCTTCTTTTTTTTTTTTCATCACAATTAAGTAATTTTGAGAAGATTTTATGTTCATTTGTATATATATTTTATTTTTTATGTTTTACTGGTTAAGTACTTTTTAAATAATATATATATAATATTAAAATTTTTAGAAGTTAGTTTTTGGCCAGATTTGTACTTAACTTTGTATTAACCCATCATTGTTATTCTAAAGGGACTTAGTCCCAGAATAAAGTTTAATTTTCTATTCTATTCTATTCTATTCTAATGCAGGAGTGTCCAACTCTGGGTACGTTTGCAACAATATGGCAACACTGGAAGTTTGAAACGAAGTATTTCATATTGTGAATTTTTTTAAAACAATCAAATGCTCTATCTGAGATCTTTTACAAATTTGCTGGATAAATTAAATTGAATTATTGTAATTATGTGGATATTCTCGATACGTATAAAACGGAGAAAATCATTTAAAAAGAAAGAGTCCATACTATAGTTGGGGAACCATTTTATCAATATAGGCCGTAATAATTTTATGTGTTTCACTGTTGCTATTGATATTTGAATACAAATTACACGCCCATTCAACTTAGTTCTATTAATTTTTTTTTTATTCGTAACCTTTAAGCTAAATATTACTTATTTCTAGTGCTAGATTAATAAATGGCACGGAAAACTGATCGGGGCCGCATAAGGCCTCAGAGGCCGTGGCTAGCTCACCGAGACTACATGCGACCTTGAGGCCGCAGATCCTCCCACCAGTGGCTTATACTAGTAAGAAATAATTATTGTGAAAGTGGCAGGGGATGGGTGTATTGTGGGTATATGTATTGAGGGTGTATTGCGGCAGGTGGGAAATCATCTAGGTGTCACGGCTTATAAAAAGGTTGGGTATCCCTTATTTATTGCATTTAGAGGTTTTAATTTGCATTTGTTACTCGTAAAACAATCTAAAAGGAACTATATCTCATTATATTCCAATCGTAGACGCACGCAGAGGTAAATAAAACGTGATGTCCCTATTGTGGTATAATGGCAATAATTATCGTTATTTTTAGCTGAATTTCCTTTCCATTCTTATCTCTAGGGTTCCAAACGGGGTCGTTCCTCCCCATGCGAGCTAAGTAGCTGGAACCCTGTAAATATTCATATACTGAAAGGGGATTAGCATAAGGCCACATACAAGCAGTGAACTGATAAAACCAGACGGCACAGAGAGACATACCTACCTCGATATCTACGTTATGTCGCCTGGCAATAGACTACGGGAATAAACGGTGTGGACGCTTGCGCGCGGAGCTCGCGTGTCATCTTTTGCATCATAGCGACTGTCAAATATTAAGGTAGTACGGTGACCTCGTCTCTTAGGAGCGGTCAACCCTCTTGGCTTCTGACCATCTGGAAAGCTAAATGTTTGGAAATATAATGTAAATGTTCCCACAACCACTTATGTTTATTAGGCTACATCCATTCTAATTCAGGCATTTATCTATCTAATGCTTCACTCTTGAAAAGGTCAATATCTATACATGAGAGTTTATAGAGATGGGATCACCGACACTTCATTCAGCTAATTTATGAATCGAGGAGGGTTCTGCAATCTAATTTATCAGTCGTGACAGGATAGAAGAGGAAATGATTCTTCATTAAAAGAATTTAGAATAGCATTTTTAGGAACACAACAACTAAATTTTATGGAATCTATAAAAACATTAAATGGCACTACAGAAGTCGTAATTTGGATTTAAAAGCATCCATTAATTACAGATATGAAATAGTGAGAGAATTTAATTTAGAAAAATTAGATTTATTCGTACGTTCATGTATATTTTTTATTGCGTGTATATAATATTTATATATGTATATAATATTTAGAAAGACTTTTTATTAAAAGTATATGTTTGATATAATGTTAATTGTAATACTAATTTCAATACCAATAGATTTTTTCGATATGTTTTTGTTTTTTTACCTATAACTCCTAAACGATGCATCAAAGCGAAAAATGTATTCTTTAATAAATTAAATAAAGTTAAATTATAATTTGGTTAGGCGGTAATGTATAAAAGTACGGTAAACCAACGCGGACTTTTAATTAATTTGTAATAAACAGAGACAAATTACTATAAATGGCCCTGCTGCAACATGGAAATGAGTTCCTTAAGAGGAAAAACATATAAAATCAAAGTTGTAGAGCATCAAATTTTGCGTCCATTGATTCCAATTTTCTTTAACTAAATTAGTACCCCTAGTTCATATTGCAGCACTCTCGCTCAATCTCCACTGACTTTAGCATCAGTGACGCGGTTGAGAGAATAGCGCAGGGATCTTGGAGTCCTTCTTTTCCCTCTACAGTTGAAGGGACAAGCCTGGGCTTTGGGTTCCCTACCTGATTGTATATATTGTATATAGGTATGACTGAGTTTTTAATTTATTTATCTGTAGGTTATTTTAATTTTTATTTTACATATTTGTTTGTTTGTTATTTATTATTTTACTTTTGTTAATTCTATGTTTCTGTATATATGGTGTGAATTTGTTCATATCTCACTATAATTATTGTCGACGTGACAGATTATTATATTTCTAAATAAATAAAATTTAAAAAAAAAAGTTCATATTGGAAAATGAGAGATCATTTATTTCTAACGGTTGTAGTTACGTACAATTTGAGGAAAATCCTGATGAGTTACAAACACTTTAATGAAATGCAGGGGAAAAATCCTTACAACAAAATTTTTTTTTTTTCAATAAAAGTTTGTATTATTTGTATTTATCTGGGTTGCCTTTTCATGACAAACATTTATTTGGTCTACTTTTCTGGAACCGTCTTTTGGCTTTTGTAATTTCTTGTCAGCGATATTATTTTCTTATTTTATTAAAAAAAAAAAAAAAAGACAATCGATTAATATATTATAATCTATGTAGAGATATGGAAGAAAATAATAATGTAAATGTAATGTACGTGAGAAATATTATATTTTATATATATAATAAAATTTTATATATATATATATATATATATATATATTTTTTATTTCAGAAGTAACACATTTTGAATGTTTTTTTTATATATAAATCACTGAAGCATCCTGAAAGTGATTAATTTCTTATAGATTTCTAATTTTCTAAGGGGTCACACGTTTCAAAATTGTAAAACCATTAACTGAAAACAAAAAAAAGCTTTGGCTACCCCCTTTATACTAATCACACAAACATGACTGGCTATAAAATCATATTTATATTTCACAAGGCAGATTTCCTAATGAACAGCTATCGAACACATTCACTTTTCTGTCTTTTTTAATCAGCTACTATCTGGGATCTAGGAGGATCTTTATTGTTTGGACTCATGAAGTTAAAAAGAATAACTCTAACTTCATATATTAATGAAAAAGGCATCTCTCATAGAAACCAGCCAAAAATCATTATATCATTATTCTAAAATAAATTTATAACCCTCCAAGGTATCTGAAAAGAAGATGGCCTAGGGACCTTCTAATATAGAACTTTAATTTGAGTTCTACCAATGGGTAGTTTCTCTTCATGTTGTACATGTCATATTAACAATGCCACATTTACTTGTTGTATTTTCCATGTAATACAGTTGTAAATTTCATTAAAATAAAAAATAAAAAAAATAAATTTACCAAAGCAACATTTCATGTAAGTGCAGGTTATTTTTCAGGCTTAAATAAAAATGTAAATTATTAAATTAATGTCCTTTAATTAGATAAAACAGAAGAGAAAAGGGAGGAATAAAGTTTCAACGAGGCCAAAAAAGGAAGGGAAGACTTTGGACAGTAGAAGTTTTAGATCTGCGTCAGGTGCAGCGGAGGCGGTCTAGAGACAGTTCTGGGAAACATCCCCGCCAGCCAAGAAACTCTTCCCTGACAGCGACATGAATAATAATTAGACTTTAAATACTAATTTTAGACTTTAATAGTGAAAATTTACCAATGATTAAACTATATAACTTTTCCTATAGAAGAGCTTATGCCTATAGGTAAGCAGTAGTTTGTAGATTAATATCGAAACCTCCTCGACACAACTTTAAAAAATATATAATGGCCATATAGGGCCAAATCACTAATAACTGACAGTGTACCAATACCTGACATTCTTCTCGAAAAAAAAGGCATAATAAAAATTTCATATATATCTAGTTTCTATATTTTCTCCTTGAATATTTGTCTGCTTTGAATTAGTCTTACCGAAAATCGGAACTGAAATAACCAGTGCAAATTAGGAAGTTCCCTCACGATCCACTTAGTGTCCCAGGAACACCCATCTGTCAATAACAGTACCATACCTTAGGTTTGCCTTTTCAGCTTTAACTAAATAAACGGCCAACCACAAGGAAAAATGCCTTGAAATAAAACATCGGGAAAATACTTTTTCTTTCTAAAGCAGTGATTAATTTTTAAAATATTTGAAATAGTTCATTAGAAAATGCACTTAACTGTTGGAAAAATCAGTTCTTCCGTACTGTCTTCTACCGCGTTTTATAACGCCTAAAATCACAGCGTTTTAGACGGTCTCTATTGCAAAAAATATATACATACAATTATTACTGAATTGAGTTTCGTTATGAAAGATGTGATAAAAGACGGGCAAAAATTTAAAAACCTTGGTTTCACAAAAACCTCGATAAATGAACAACGGTCGGGAATAGATCAGCGTATTAAAACAAGCGCAAACGACTCGATCGATTTGGCTTAATAAAGTTGGATAAAATATAGATATTGGTGAAAAAATGAGGTAGTGTCAATTTTCGTGAAATCCACTACTTTCTGTTATATATGTGCAAGCATTTTTTTCATGATACGCCTAAAACCACACGTTCGATTTGGCTCAAACGTGGAGAGAAGTTAGGGGTTGATTAATAGATGATTAAGTGAATATCAAATTTGTAAAATTCTATCCACTACTCTCAAAGAGAATACTCCCGCTTTCAGATCAGTAAATGTAATATTTGATACGCCTATAGTCTGAAAACGGCGCATTCGATTTGACCCAAACTAAAGTAAAATGGAATACTCAAACTTTTGCAAATTCGGAGAATAGTATAGAAATTGCATAGTATCAATTTCATTGAATTCCATTTAATAATTAGAATTAATATAAATAACTGATAACAATGTAATGGCTGTGAGATGTGCAAGTCATTGATCACGTGTAATGAGGGTAAGGTTAAGACAATATTTTTAGGAGGTGATAAACTTTAATAAGGTTTTATTCAAAAACTTAATTTAAAATTTATTGTTTGGTAGATTCCAAACGTTACTGGCATGACTTACTGCCGTTACTTAGATTTAACCTGCTAAATGAGGAAGTAATGGCTGGCAGATGATCACCCTTAACTATTACTGACTGTCTCGATGCCCCACGTTGCCTAAAATGCCAGGGGTATGGACACGCGAAGGCAACATGTTCGGCAGAAGGAATAATCTGTAAGCGGTGTGCGGTTGAAGGCCACACTGTCAAGAAAAGATGAGGAAGATGGATCCAACGTGTGCCAACTGCTTACGGGAAAGAACCGCAAAGAATAAGGCTAGGCATCAAGAGGGTAGGCGTGAACGCCCAACACATATTCAGAGGTCACTGGAAGTGATGAAAAAAACTCATTAAGAATAAGCTCAACATGCTCCAGTTCACTAGCGGATCCAGGATTTAATTTTGGGGGGGCTTCAGCCCGGAAGCTTTTTTTTCATATATATAACGATAATTACGTTGGAAAAACAGAAAGATACTAACTACCCATATGAAATGGTGTTTAAGTGATTCTTGAAGCCCTACTAAATGTAATTAAACGAGCAATAATACTTTAAGACATAATTTTTTTATATTTTTTACCATAAAACATGGTTACATTTTACCATTTTGGGGGGGGCTTCAGCCCGAAAGCCCTCCCCCCCCGTAAATCCGCCTGTGCTCCAGTTCAACATAGACCGCCGTCGCGTCGTAACAGACGACCTGTTTTATATGCTCGATAAGTACGATGTCATGGCGGTCCAAGAGCCAAGTTGCCGTGAGAACATATTTTCAGGGTTTGGCCTCACGTCAAGCATAATCACTCTGAGCATTGGAGAGAGGAGGCCCAGACCAGCTATTGTTTTAAACAACCCAAACCTTGACGTGATGGATCTGAAACAACACACCACAGCGGATTGTGCTGCATGCTATGCTAGGTGTGGCACCGTTGCTTTTACAGTAATCTCGATCTACCCACATGATGGGAATAATTTCGAAGACGGCATATCCGCTATGGAAGCGATCACAGGAAATGTTAGGAATATGATCGTGTACTTGGATACCAACTCCTGGAACACGGTCTGGAGATCTAGATAGACAAATAGAAGAGGCGTCAAAATTGGTGAATTTATTCTGAGGAATCAGTTAGTGGTAATTAATGATTCCTTTGAGACACCAATGTTCTCAGGACCTATGGGCCAAAGTTGGATAGATGTAACACTGGTTCTAGCATTTGCCGTATTGCAGAATGCAGGGTGTTCCCACGGTATTACTAAGGGTTACAAAACCCGTATTAAAGACTGGATTACCTTCTGCTCTATGTTGGAGGGGAAGCTAATTGATGAAGAAGCTGAGACAGACTTGAAAGATGATCTGGGCTACAGGATGTCCAATATCACCGATGTCATTTGTGATGCCGCAGAGAATTTCCTTCATCGCAGGAAAATGAGAGCTCGACCAATCCCATGGTGAATGCCGACCTTGACTACCCCGAAACAGACCTCTACAAGGGCCGGCGGTCGTATTAGAGGTGTAATAACGACGAGAGGCGCACTGCACTTCAAAACGAGTACAAGGAAAAAGCCAGGATATACAGAAATGAAATGCGCAGCCAAAAACGGAAGTCCTGGGATGATTTCTTCGATAAAGAAACAGCCAAGAATCTCTGGGTATTCCATATAGAGTGACTATGGGAAAATGACTATTGCAGTTTTAAAACATGGAGATTCCCGAGCAAACACTCCTGAAGACGCTGCAAAAATGTTCATTGAGACGGCATACCCCAGGGATGACCCATCCCATGACAATGAATATGAAACTTTAATAAGGCGCGCTACGGTATATCCACCTGTAACAGACTTGTATTCATTATGGAACATCCATGATCTCCGGAAAAAGAATATAATTTGCTTTTTCATAACACAAATTTACTTGGCCTACTTTGCTTGAAGCACCTTTTAGTATTTGTAATTTATGATAAATTATTATAACTCACTTAATACAATAATTAATATTTTTTTCTTCATCACAACCGAAGGTAGAGAAGCATTGTGTTCGTGAGAGAAGTTAAACAATTGTTTATGCTCAAAACAAAAACTTCCACAGACATCAGGGATCAAAGTTGGTTCGGCGTCTGTCTGTAGTCTTTTTTTGGGGGGAGGGGGAGGTCCTTCCCTTCCTCGCCTTTAAGGCTATACGAGGTTTTCCAGAGCCAGGGTGCGTGGGCGGTGATTTAAAAGACCCCCGGGGCACCGGGACGCGAACTCGTGATTATTTTAAATCCATTGTCTCATATATCAGGTTCCTGGCCAACGGCGGTGCTGTGCACACACATTAGGCCGTTCGGCCACCCCGTCCACTTCTGTCTGTAGTCAAATAGATAACGGGCATATCATCCGTTTATTCGATTTTCATGAAATTTTCAGGGATTGTGCGGGTCGGTGTCTAGATGGTCCCATATCAATTTCATCAAATTCCATCCAGCGCTTCCGCTTACGAACGCGCCATCGTATTTCTTTTTAGATATACCATTATTTCAGAAACGGCTCGTCGAGAAACGGATATTATGCTGGCCTCTTCCCCAGAAATCGAAAATAATAGTTTTCTGCAATGGAGGTAGACTATCTAAATTTGAAAGGTGAAGCTTTGGAGAAAACTCAGCAGAGGTTGTGAAGAAGTATAAATACCTGGACGTAATAATTACATCAAAATAGTTCTTGGAGAATCATTCTGATGAAAGAGTAAGCCATGCAAATTAAAGCCTGATTTCTAGTTGGCATAAATTCATAGCTAGCAAAAATGTCTCCTGTTCAAGTAAAGTAGACTTTATAAGTCATTTTATGAGTAGTGATTAGTTATGCTGGACAGATTTGGGGTTTTCACTGGTAAATAAAATCAAAGAAGCAGGTAAAATATATTTTAAAAAATTAAGAATCACTGTAATGGCTTAACCCTTTGACTGCGAGAACTCATTCGCGAGTTTCTACCACACGTTGTATCCTGAAATCCACAAAGACGTCCAAAAAACGGATTTTTTTTTTTTTAATTAGTTTAAAATGCTATTTCGAGTCACTCTGTAAAATCTTATCTATCAAAAACGCATTTACCGTTTTTATTCAACTTTTAAATTTAAAAAAGCATTCCCAGCCGCACATAGCAATGTAAAATTAGAGCGGCAATCCCCCAACACTTCGCTTTCTTCAGTATTTGCTCATTTCTGAAAAAAGCAAAATTACTGATAATGATCATAAAAATAACTATAAGTGATAATAAAAATTAAATGATATTATTTCTAGTAAAAGGACACCGACGGGGGGATTAGAATCATATATTTTGTTGTATTTACAAATTTTTTCTTGCCTAAAAAGGTTTCATAATAAAAATAGCACAGTTATAAATTTTGTTATTGCACTTACATTTATTTTGAGTTTCAAAAACTTTTATATTATATGAAATATATATATATATATATATATATATATATTGTTTTTAGGTCGATGGAAAAATTATAAAACAACTGTAGCAGCATTTTAATTCTGTATATTTTTACATTTATTATTTTTATAATTACATTTTAATTTAATTATATACATATATAATGAAGGAAACTTAGATTTATTTGTTTAGCAGACAGAGATTCAAGTGTCAGCATTCAGTCTAAACCAAAATAGAAAAAAAAATTAACTTATTTACATTTATTTTATGTATTAATCATTTACATAGGATATAAATAAGATCATGGATATTACACAAATAATATAGAAAGGACATACCTTGGGTTCAGAATAAATCTGCTACTGTTAGCTTCCAAATGGTTAGAATCCGGAACGACTGCTCTGAGTAAGCTACAGAGGACTAATGAATGCACCGACCAAACCACAATTCAAAAGGTAAGGCGGGACTTGCTCCTATCCGTTTAAGGAGGAACCCCAGGTGGTAATGCATATATACCGGCCGCACCAATGACCCAATTCAGTACCGGGAAGACATATATTCCTCAGCACCAGTGATCCAACTCTTAATAGGAAGGATAGGATCCTGTCCGCAGTTATAGGGTTAAATTTAAAATGATTGACACAAAATTATTGGCCAAAATTTGCAAACATTTTTGAAGATAGAAGCAATAAGTGAAAGCAACATACTGGATAAAGGGGCCAGAGGCAGTAAATCCATTTCTAGCAGCTCTAAAGTGAATAGAAACATAATGAGAGGAGTTCAATTATGCTTTTGTAGATACATAACTTTGGGAATAACAAAAAAAAAAAGACTTAAAGGATTGTTAAGTCAAAAATCATTCCTTGTAATAATGTTCCTTTTATTTACATCAAGCCAATGTAAACACATTGTGGCATAACAATAATTACATAAAATATAAATAATAATTATCACTTAAACAACTTTTGATAATTTTGATTTGTTTTTCTAGACCTAAAGTAAGAAATCAATGAAATAAAAAGTAATGGTAAGTAAGTAGTATACTTAGTATTTCTTATTATTGCACAAATTATTATAAGTAGATCACAGAATCGCTGTATAAATTCTAAAATACACAATACATATAGAAAGTGACTATAATAAAATTTAATTCAATAAAATTTTCATTAAAAACTTTAATAATTTAAAAACACGAACACCTAAGTAAATCTTTAAGCATCACTTTATAAGAACTATAAATAAATAAATAGTAAAACTGAAAATAAATAAATATATTTAAAACATGTAATAAAATGTAACAATAAACCACAATACAAATTTAACTCTCAGAAGATAAATATAATACAAAACAACTATACAAGTTTAACAATTCATAAAATAATATATTATTAATAATAATTACATTTATTATTTTGATATGGAATATACATATATGGTCAACCTCACAGATGATAAAGTGTAAATTTATAGTATCAAGTAAACAAATATTTCAGAGTTGACTAAATCATATAATTCCTTACTTAATTTTTTCCAGTTCTTTGTATATTGGATTATCTTTATACGTAAGTATGTATTTACTTGTATATGTATACATTTGAAACATTAGAGCAGACCTAAATTGGACATTCTTCAACTCATTGTTAAATTTTTACATCTGTGAAGTTAACCATTAATATACAAATTTGTTTGGCACATATGAGGAGTTCTGTGCCACGGACCAACTTATCAGTGTGGACTTGTCCTCACAGGAAATTGGACAATTATTTTCTGAATCTTCAGCTTGCCCTGCCATCATTGTTGTACACATGTGACTTTCCATTACCATGTTTTGGAATCATAATATAATCTGTCTTACGAAGCATACGTTTTTAAGAGTAAAAATGTAAACTACATTTAAGGAAAAATTAAATTGCATTTAAGAAAAATCTGAGAAGGTGTTAGTATATTAAACATGGCCACTTAAACAAATAAATTTATCATGAAAAGAAAATCATTCCGATTTAATAAAACAGTTGATTTTAAACTAAATTAAATGTAAAAATAAAGCCAGGAAACAAATATAAACAATTCTAGGTAGGAATTTAACAACAATACAAATCACACAATTTGGAACCCTTTAGACACCATAATCTCTATATCATCTCCGAAAATGTAGAAAACTTTTGTTTTAGGCTAAATTTTATTATGTTAGCATTGATTTTCAAGCTCACTAATGTGAATGTGACCACGGTCAAATAAGCTGCACTTAGAGAGCCTCTACAATCCCAGAATATTTTTTCTCAAAACTCTTTGACTAAAGAAAGTCAACTAAGCTCTAACATTTCTAAAATTTCATCGAAAATTATAGTTAGCAGTTAGGCCACCAGTGTTCCAGAACATAGCCTGGATGTACAGATGTACGACCTGTACCTCTCAATTTGCCCCGCTCTGTCAGATGTCTGCAGTAATTCTAATGGGATCGGCACAAATTCAAACAAAGGAATCATCACAGAATTTTATTGAGCTGCCAGGAGCCGAATGGTCTAATAGCCAATGGCAGATGCGTTTAATTAAAAAAAAAAAAAAATCCAAAATTATTCAGTCATACAGAATATTATTTTGAAAAAAGAAAAACATTTTTGTAATCTACATTAACACAAAAACAAACAAAAAACGAATAAGCTAGTGAAATATCAGAAGCTTTTAGACCAATTATTATACCACTACTACCAACCTCAATAGTTGAGGCATAGGTTCAAAATGCAAGGTTTAAATAGAAAATGGTACTTATAAATTTATATCTCTCATGATAAAAAAATATTTTCAGAATATATAATTTCAAAATTCAAACCAGTATTCTAATTAATATTTTTATATTTAACATACAGACAGCTATCTCCTGATTGAATGATTAATAGTATTGAAATGTTAAACAACTTATAATCGAACAAATATAAATATGTAAACAAATGAAATGCATCATTTTTAACTTATCACTTCCCAGATTCATACTCTGGTTTTTAGATTTTAAGATTTTTCAATTCACGGTAAAAATGCTGTTATTGTGGCATAAAGTAATGATGCTTAGCTTTTACATGACTTTTCAAGTGATCTAATCGTGAAGCGCCATAAGTACATTCAGGGCACTGATATGGCTTTAAATAGGAATGTTTAGCATTAATGTGATTTGTAACATGATGAGACTGAGTGGCCTTATAGCCACAATGAGGGCAGTCATAAGGTTTTGTTTTTGTGTGTTTCGCACTAATATGTTTGATTAAACTGCTTTTGAGGCCAGTTCTGTAAGGGCATGCATGGCATTCAAAGGGTCTTTCGTCTGTATGTTTTACTTTTAAATGGCGTTTTAGATGGTTTGGATATACAGAAACAAATTCACAATGAGGACAGGGGTAAGCTGCCTCAGAATGCTTGGCTAAAATATGAATTTTTAATGGCCCATTATTGCTTGACCGATAATCACAGTATGGGCATTTATGAGGCTTTTCACTAATATGTTTAGCTTTTACATGCCGCTTAAGGTGATTTGTATAAGCAGAAGTAAATTCACAATGAGGACACTGATAAGGTTTTTCAACGGTATGTTTTCCCAAAATATGTGATTTTAGGTTGCCAGTTCTTGTTGCCTTATATTCACAAAATGGACACTGATAACGTCTTTCATTACTCTGCTTCACTTTCAGCTCTACCTGAGGATATACAGGTATATAGCCATAACATTTTTGTTGATGCTTCCATTTTTTCTTAAACTTTTGAATGACCCTTGAAGATATCCCTAAATGCATACCATGAATTAAAATAATATGGTATTTCATAGTCTTTTTACATTTTACAGTTCGTCCACAGTGGAAACATCCTACTAAGTCTTGAAATTCATCTGTAAGACAAAATTACGTAATAAATTAATAATGAAAACATTAAGAAGTTATAGAAAACATGAAGAAATTTTAGAATATACAGGCAATGAATGATTCATTCATCCAGCACATTTTGAACTACCCACCAATTTTTAACCATTGTAATGTTGTACCAATTATCATGTTTACTGAGAACTAATCAAACAATTCTCTCACGTAGGTTTCTAGTTTTTTTGTATTCTGTCCTGTATTCTGTCCTGACAGATGTTTTTGTTAGAACAAATTTTAAAAAAATTAGAAAGAAAAAAAAAATTAGAAAGAAAATAATAAATTTGTTATTACTAATTTGAATTATGAAAATTTCCTTTAAGACTTGTTTTTTTGTTCTTTGAAAATTCACTCTAAGATATCTATGTTGAATTTCATAAAATTACAGATTTTTGTTTCTAAAGTTTAAAAAAAAAATTTCTCAGAACTAGTACTTTTGTAATGTAGAAATTTAGTGGGTTTTTTTTTTTTTTTTTTTTTTTTTTTTTTTTTTTGGTCCTCCTCTTCCTCGCCTTTAAGGCTATATGGGGTTTTTCTGAGGGAGAGGGTGTGGGCGGGGATTATAACAATATTTCCACTAAAGTTTGAAGTTTTCACAAATACTTTTTATTTTGTTATCTAATTTTGTATATATTTTTTAAACCAGGTTTATCAAATAAATAAAAAATAATGCACTTTATTGACATAAAGAAATAAAGAGAAAAATTAAACTCTATTTTAGAAAATGTTTAGGCGTTTTAACTAGCTGCTTTATAGTAGTTAGCTTTCTTTACAGAACATTTTATCTTTCTCTCCTCCTTTTTTTTATTTAATTGTTTTCTGTTCTTCTTGATTGTCATAGAATTTTTACCATCTAGCAGAGGCGTATCTTTCTCGGTCACACTGCCACGAAATGCTGTTACAGGTTCAGAAGTGTGCTGTGAAATCAGAGGATATACACGGCTGGGTCAGATCCCCCTACCGTGCATCCCCCCACATCCCTATAAATTGCATGTCGTTGTGTTCCTAGTAACTAATTATTTTTAAAAAATCCAATGTTCCCACAAAAAAAATGAACGCACTGTCCCAAAATGTAATCCAAACATGGCGGATTGACTAGTTAGTTATTTGGTCAATGAGATTCAGCAGTTGGCTTAATTTCCTCATTATTGCCCTTTTATTAAAGCTAGACAGTCAGAGAATAATAAAACATAAAAAAATAATTGGCCTTGACAATAAAAAATATCAGTAAAGTCAATTTTTTCAACCAAACAAATTTCAAGCATCGTTTGTAATTTAACGGGCAACAATAACGAAAAACGCCCTGAAATAAAACATCTAGAGAATACATTTCTTTTTCTAAATCACTGATTAATTTTTAAAATATCTGAAACAGTTCTTTAGAAAATGCAGTTAATCGACGGAAAAGCGGCACTGGCATAGGTCCTCTGCCTCTCATTCAGTACTCACTAATGGCAGATTTATAGTGCTATCATAACATAATTATAATACAATAATTTAATTGTCAAAAAAAATTATACAATTTTTAGTTTTTATTATTTTTTTTTTTTTACTTCTTATGTTCTTATATTCTAAGACATTTAAGATGGCTTCTATTGTAAAAATCTGGTGATCGCAACACACAACTTTCACTTTCCGCTTTAGTTTGAATAGACATTATTTTCTGGCAATGTTGGTCTATTATAAAATTTTTGAAGTGCATTTTAAATGGGGCTAAAGCTAAAAGCTTACAGATAACAGATCATTAAAATTACTAAAGTCTATTTATTACATCGGTGTTAGGCAATAAAAATCTAGTTACTGCATCTGCTTTTATAAACCAAACAACTTCAGCCTATGAGCCTTTCAGATGACATAATGACTAATTTCAATTTCAACATTTTTGAGTAATGTCATTTTAGTGATATTTTTAGTTGGAAAAGTTTTATATATACAGACAGTAAGTAAGTTGATTCCGGAGGTGTTGATTGCAGTGTTGAAATATTGAACTGTGAATAAAGATATAAATTTTGCCACTTGAAACAGCACTAAAATTAATAATATTGTTGAAATTGGAGTTAGTCATTCTATCAACCGAAAGGCTCATATCTGCCTAGAGAAATTTTAAAGTATAAATTAACCTATAAATTATTATCGATTGTAGGACTACTAGTAATCAAACTGATATTTTCCATTGTAAAGTTTACAAAAAGGGTGGTGGTTGGGATAACAATGGGGCATAATAATCAACAAAAATTCTTCTGTTTCAAGTCTACCTGGTTCTTATTGTTGGCAACATAATTGAAGGGTGTTCATAACCGGTAAAGTGTCCATAACCAGTCATTTACTTAAATGATTTTTTTTTACATCATGAGAACAAAAACAGAAATTATCATTTTTTTTTTTTAATCTTGAAAACAAAAATAAAATAAAATGGTAAATGTTTGATAATTGGAAACTTCTTTGATCTTCCCTTTATATGGCTGCCAGGGAGTAAAAAAACAAAGTTAGTGGTCCTCCAGACTTCCAAATAGCTTGGTCCCAAGATCCATAGGGTGTGGCCATTTCTGCCTCTTCTGTATACACACCAAATGCTGGCAATTCAACAGATCATGCTCTGTGGTTTGTTAATTTTGGCCACATTCACATAGGGGACTAGGTGCAATTGGAAACTTCATAATAGTTATTAATAAAGTTTTTTTAAAAAAATATGGTAAATCACATTTTCATTAATAAAAATATTAGTACACTTACAAGAGGTGGACGGCTGATTGAAAAACTCTTCACCGAATCCATCTCTTAGAGGACTGGTTTTCTCCCCAAAAATATCAGTGACTACAATTAGTAAACAAAAACATTTAATGAGCAACAAACGAAAAGATGAATGTATAAAAAGCATTATTTTTATTAGGATGACAAAACACTTAATTTACTCAATAAGTTAGCTTATATATATATATATATATATATATATATATATATATATATATATATATATATATATATATTTTTTTTTTTTTTATTATTTTATTTTTTTTTAATTTGTGCTACAGACCATGAAGATCTTTGGCGCGAGATGTGGTATATTGCTTGCTGCAGCACAGATGGCCTGCAGGGAACCACCCAACCTCATGATGCTACAAACCATGGTCTCCATGGAGCAGCGGCAGGCCACCCGTAGCTCCATAGCCGATCCCTTTGGGACCAATCTAGCAGTGTCCTTCCTACCTACTCACTCGGGTTCAAGGACATTTATTAACTTTGATTACCTACTGCAAGGGCATTAGCCCCGACCCCCACACACACATATATATACATTACTCATAAAGCACTCTATTCATAATTTGGTAGGAGATATACATAGCATCAAGAACCCATATAATTTAAATATGAAAAGCAGCGCACAATCTACCACCACTGTAAGGATGTACCTAGGTATAAAGTCAAATAGAAAATAGGATAAACAAAGTAAAGTCATAAAGTATTTTTATTAAGTTTTTATTTTTTTAATGAAACAATAAAATAAACTACAGAATTAAATGCCAATCAATTTTGGAAAAATGTCAGCACCCAGGAAGGTTTTAATAACTGGGAAAATTACAAAACAAAATATTTATTTATTTAAAACTTTGGGTACAGATTGGAGCAAACTAAAGCTATACAAACATAATTAAAATGATAATGACAATACAGAGGATAAAGGCAACATTTGAATTATATATTTCTTTGTATTTACAAACTTTTTTCTTACCTAAAAAAATTCCATATTGAAAATAGCACAGTTATAAATCTCATTGTTGCGTTTATTTTGAGTTTTAAACACTTTTATATTATAATATATTATATATATATATATATATATATATATATATATATATATATATATATATATATATATATATATATATATATATATATATATATATATGTGTGTGTGTGTATATATGAAATATATATATATATTGTTTATATATGGATGGAAAAATGATAAAACAACTAAAGTACCATTTTAATTCTGTATATTTTTACATTTATTAATTTTTAATATTACATTTTAATTTTTTGTATAGTTTTATTACATTATATATATATATATATATAATGTAGGAAACTTACATTTATTTGTTTAGTGGACAGGGATTCAGTCAAAAGCAAAATTAAAAAAAAAGACTTTATAAAATTAACACGTTGACATTTATTTGATGTATAAAACATTTAAATAGAATATAAATGAGATCATGGATATGATACAAATAACAGAGAAAGGACATACCTTGGGTTTAGAATAAATCTGCAGCTGATAGCTTCCAAATGATCAGAATCATCGGTAGAACCACACTGAGTCAGCTGCAGAAAACTAATGAATGCACTGACCAAACCACAAGCCAAATGGTGAAGGTGGGACTTGCTCCTACCTGTTTAAGTGGTGACCGCCCAAGCGGGAAGGCATATATCCCGTCCGCACCAGTGACCCAACTCTTAACGCTTAACGGGAAGGCATGTATCCCGTCTGGCATGTATTTGTTAATAAACAATTTTAATAAATTGTCAGTGAGAAATTCGTTAATAAGAAGGTGGAATACAAGAAGTGGGGATACGCAAGTTTTTCAAAAATGCATGAACGGGGAGTGAGTGGTGGGGACAAAATCTGACTTCTTATCATACACCAACATTTAACTGTTTTTGGCTTTCCATGAAAAAGTATGACCGACATGATTGTGAAGCATGCCTATTCCGAACAGAATCCTCTTGACTTAGTACGATTTGGATATTATGATAACTAAGATAACATATGATAGTAAATATAAATTTGGAACACTATAATTACTTATAAATTTAATTTACCACGACCATATGCAGTTCCTTTTTCATTTGGTTCTTCTTTGATCCACACTTTACAGGCTGCTGAAACAAAAAAACAATGAAATAGGAAAACAATTAATATATTACTACAAGCAATCATTCAGTTCAATCAAGAATTATTTATAACAGTTTTAAACTATATTAAATGTATGAATAATAAAATATTTTGTGATTTAAACAAATATGATGTAATGACAGAATTCGAAACATTATTTCCCTTTCCTATTGACAAATCTGTATAAGTTCATTACCGATTTGCTTGGGGTTTTCTAGAACAAGATTTATCAAAAAATAAAAATACTATAATCAAAACAGCTTTATATTAAAACTATCCTAGCATTTATCTAATTTATAATAGAATATTAGCTATTGTATGTTTTGGTAACAATTCTTATACTTCACATATTTGTTATAAACATTCTCTTCAATAAACTTTTCATTTTATAATATTAACAAAGAATGAACATATTTACCTTCAATGGACATTTCTCTTTCAATTCATTAAAATAATAAACTGATTCACATCACTTAGAAGAATTAATTTGTTTCCCATTACTACAACAACCTAATGTATAGGCACACTGGCTCCTGCTTTTTAACATCATAAGTATTGCTTGAAAAATCAAAGAAAATTTATTTAAAATGTTTATTTACAATTTTAAATACTTAAGGCCAGGTTTTATCAATACAACAGCGAGCTACGACGAAGGTTACTTGTTGGAAACCTTTTATATTCCAACTATGATAGAAAACTAGGGCTGTTGAATGTTAAATGCTTTGGGACTTTTATATGTTGATTTTATTTCTGCCAGAAGTTCCTCGGGAATACCCTTTCTTCAAAGTGCTCTGCACGTTTCCCCATTATGATCCAACTTTTTCAGTTTTTCTTCTAGGCATGCTTCATATTCTTGTCTTTTCTAATCCGAGTCAAGGGCTCTCATCTCTATCTTCTCATTTACCTTAAATGTCATGTTTCTAGGCTTTATCGTCTGTGTATCTACGACCAAAAGCAAATGATCCGTGTCTATTTCAGCACCTCTAATCACTCAAATATCTGTGAACCAGCGTCTGATATCATCTTCAAATATAAAGTGATCGATAACATTGTTTCTTTTCTGCGTTGAAAATGTTATTTTATGAACTCTCTTTTGGGGGAAGAAGCAATTACCTATAAGTAGGTGTGCCCACCCTCCCCTCCACCAATGTCGATGGCGCATGAACCATCCCCCTCCCTCTCCAAAAATTTTATTCCTCTCCTCATCTTAAAAAACAGTCCAAGCGAAAGTAGGATTAGAAAAATCGTGGATCATATACAATTACACTTGCTGTAATCTGCCCCATGTGTTCCTACTAGTTCTCTGTTTTGAAACTTTTCACTCCGATTCTTAGTCCCATCGAAATGTAACCCCCTCAAAATTTCAAAACCCAGCCAAAAAGTTTTTATGCCGCAACTTGCGCCATGAAACCTCTTTCTGGGGATCCCTGCCAATAAGTATGTAATTATCAACGCAAAAATCTATCAGTCTTTGACCATTTTCATTCTTTGCCTTTTCAACTCCATGCTTTCCCTAAAATTCCTTCCGGTCCTTGCATTGAAGTCTCTACAACAGGTAACATTCTTATTCACCCATTTAAACTTGTTCATTATACTTTCTAGGTCCGAGTGAAATTGTTCCTTTTCTACCACAGAGGAATCTTGATTTGGTGCTTAAATTTGTACTATAGCGATTTTATTCGGAGATAGCTGGAAACTGAATGTTATTATCCTAGGCGAGACGGCCTCCCATTCTTTCATTTTCTTGTGTAATTCATCCTTAATAACAAAGCCGGCTACTTGTTTAGCATGTTCCCCTTTAGGGACCACTGAATAAATGAGAGTGTAAGCTTTAGCCAAGCGGATTTCTCCAATTCCTTTCCTTTTTACTTCAGATACACCAAAAACGGCTATCCTATACTTTATTATCTCCTCCACGAGATCAACCTAACTTCCTTACCTACGATTGTTTTTATATTCCAAGTACCAAATCTCAAATCCTTTTCGCTGACATGTTTTTTTCCGAATTGTCAGTCTAGTTCCGAGGCTTATTTGACTTCTATGAATCCTAAATATTTCCATATGGGTAATTGGCGCAGCAGGAATGTCCTTAGGTCGTAGGACAGCAGACCTACTGGTGAAATCACCTTGGTCGGCAGAACGACTATATTATCTTCTAGGAAAAATAACCCCATTAGTGTCCTTAATATCAACTATAAAATAATCTTATGAAATATTGCTAGATGGCTAGCAGTTCTGGCATAATCCCAATTACGCCAGGTCTGGTTTCACAATCATATCTCAAATTTATTTTATGCGCCCGTGATATATGCTTCAGCGGTGTTTGCAGCTGTAAACAAGAGAATTGAAATGTTTTCTAGTCTGCAAGCACTGCACTGGACAGCCATGTAATAATATTTCGAAATACTGCGACAGAGATGAAGATGAAGACGGCGGTTAGGTCAATGGAATATCGTGTCACATCTCCACGAGAAACATTCACTACAAGGTTATCACAACGTTGGCCGTCTGCCAGGATATGAGTTTTATATTATGTTTATTAGAGCCACTGACCCTCCTGGTTGAAGGAATAGTCCACTGACACACACATACAGTACACTAACAACAGCACACTACACTCACCCTAACACTACAGACTAAGGTCACTTACAGTACACACTCTAGGATCACCTTCTCTAGGTAGCCGCTCCGGATGGGAGTGCAAATCAGGAGGCACTGAGGAGATAGCCCCTTCATCTGACTCGGGAACAGTGGGCTGGTAACCCATTCTCCTTAAAATTCTCTTATGACGATTATGTCACAGATGAAAATCCGGACTGATAAACTTGGCAACGGACATTGGCGAGGAAAAGGATTCTAGATTGGATTGTGGAATGTTAGAAGTTTGTTCACCGTAGGAGCGAGCCCACACCTTGAGATGGCTCTAAATAAGTACGGAATTAACATTTTGTCTTTTCAAGAAATAGGATGGAGATAATCAGACTTCATTATGCTTAAGGATTATCCTTATTAACAGCCTTCCAAGATACGATAAATACCAAACTGGTCTTAAGAGATTCAATTGCGAAGGTGGGATTCCTGGAAGAATTCAAACCAACAGTAAAATCTAAATCAAAATTTATTTTATTTGCATATATATACCACACAATAACTCATAATAATGGTTACATGCTTATGACAACATTACGCATATTACAAAAATGTGGTGTGATTGCTATTTATTATGCTGAAATATATTTTGTACTGTATGAAAACTAAAAAAAAACAAAAACCTACATAAATTATAAAAATGAATAAACATCATATAAACTATGTACTGGCATTAAAATGTATAAATAACATAAAACTATAAATAACACAGTCACATGTTTTATATCTTATAAATTATTATTCAATAATTGGTGTGGGAAGTATGTTGCTGCTTATTTATCAATATTTTTAATGTTATGAAGTTGGGTTTTGTCATGTTAGGAGTATGTGTTTTGTCCGTTTGTGTGTGTACCGTTTCAGTGATTTCTTGTCATAGTTTCCTATTGTTTGGATCTCGGGATTATCAAATGTTGTTGTAAGCTCAAAGAATCTCTGTGTTTGGAGATAAATGTGTTGTTTCATTGTTGGAAGCTGCAATTCTGCTAACATGGTGGCTATTTTTGTATATCATGGGTATCACTTCTAGAAACCAACAGTATGTAGACACAGTAGGCACCAAGAATTCAACGAGAACGGTCAAAGACTTGTTGATTTCACAATTGAACTACTGAACAAGGAAGAAGAACTTAACAAGGACATAACACCGCAGAAGCTCGACCTGGATCGGACACTAGAAAATGAAGATGAAAACGATGTGGAAACACCACCTAAGAAGGAGGAGGCTTAAGAAGTACTCCACAGCATTAAGAATTACAAAGCTCCGGGAGTCGACTGTGTACCGGTGAAACTGCAGAAGTATGGTTGAAGGACGAACTATACGAAATATTTTTCTTATGTGTGGGTCACTAGCGGATCCAGGATTTAATTTTGGGGGAGGGCTTCAGCCCGAAACCTTTTTTTTCATAAAAATAACGATAATTACTTTGGAAAAAAAGAAAGAAACTAACTACCTATATGAAATGGTGTTTAAGTTATTCCTTAAGTACTTTTAAATGTAATTACACGAACAATAATACTTTAAGAGGTATTTTTTAAATTTTTTTTCCCATAAAACATGGTTATATTTTTCGATTTTGGGGGGGGGGGGCTTCAGCCCGAAAGCCCCCTCCCCGTAGATCCGCCCGTGGTGTGGGTGAATGAAAAGATGGTGATAAACGGGACTTAAGCTCTTTTAGGCGCCATTGATAAAATGGGAGACAGAATGGAGTGTGAGAACCATAGAGTCAAAGTCCTACTTGACATTATCCGTCTTTGATTTGTCGGAGGCTGAAGACGTACATGGAGAAGATTGTTGGTGACTACCAAAACTTCATACAAGAAAGGTCAACAACTGACTGCATATTGACCTTGAGACAGCTGTTAGAAAAGACAAATGAACCTGTTATTACTCTCCATAATCTTTTTATAAATTTCCAGCAAGCCTTTGACCGTGTTGATAGGGTAAAGCTTCTGCACGATTTACGAAGTTTCCAAGAAGCTAGTGCGCCTGGTTCGGATGACGATGACCGGTCCTAAATGTCGGATCAAATCACAAGGCTCACTGGAACAGCAGTTTTCAGCCAATAATGGTCTTAGACAAGGAGATCCTCTGTCCGCAACTCTCTTTAATTTTTCTATGGAGGGAGCAGTACGAGACATGTCCAACTGATAGCCAAAACGCTGACAGTGCTTGCCGGAGAGTTGGAAAAGTTAGAGCGAGAGGCAAATAGAAGCGGTCTCAAGATCAATGGGAAGAAGACGGAATACATGAAGAACACCCAGAAACCCTCACAGATGCCACTTCGTATAATTAATACTAATGGTCACAACTTCTCAGTTGTAGAGCTTTTAAATATCTTAGAGCACCATTCACCGAAAAGAATGAATTACGCAAAGAGATAGAGGCCAGAACAGCATAAGGAAATCGTTGCTTTTTTTTTTGGAGTACCTAAAGTTTGAAGTTCAAATATCTTTCTTGGTGTTCCAAGGTCATCGTTTACATGACAATTATTCGTAACCTATGGCAGTGAGACATGGGTCCTGACAAAGGAGATGGAGATACGACTATTCACCTAGGAAAGAAATATATTAAGAAAATATTTGGACCAGTATACTCTAATGGAGAATGGGAAATTATAAAAAACGAAGGTTTAACAGCATTGTATGATCAGCCAGACATAATAAGTATAATAAAAATCTGGTGCGCGCCTCACACGACTTTCACTTACCACTCTCTTCTTAGTAAAAATAAGTGTGTTCAGACAAATGGGAAGTGAAAGTAAACATTATTTATTTACAATTCATTGTGGGTGTTTTTATTTGATTGAATACCCTTATATATTTTTTAATTTTTATATCGCTGTATTCTATACAATTAAATATTAAATAATACTAACGATAGCATTTATGAAAACCGCATATGTATATGAATATAATATTACCTGAAGCTCATGTTACGTATGAAAGTCTGTTGTAATCTTTCTGGTAAGCTCGTATTCCTGTGATTCCTATATAACAACTATTATCCGTTACGATCTCTTATTTCATCTTTAGTTTAATTATCAAATTCTTTCATATTTTATATTTAACTATTCCTTATATCACAGATTAATTTGAAACGGTTAATCATTTCAAATAAAAAAAAAATAAAGATACTTTAGAAGAAGCCAATATTGAAAATTAGCCATTTAAGCCTTAATAGAGAACATCAACGAAAATAAAACCTACATTATATTTAAAACTGCTCAATTTTACACTGGCATGATGAATTTAATAAAAATCGTTAAAGCCGTTTTAGAGAAAATCGTAAAAATGTGTTTAATCCATTAGGTGATCAGTCAAATAAGAAGGCAAAAATAAATGATAATATTTATTTTGTCATTTGCCTGGGTTGGGTTTATTGACAAAATAAATATTATCATTTATTATTGCCTTCTTATTTGACTGATCACCCCAACTATTCTTCTCCTCATTAAGAATGTTAAATGTTTACATTTAGTTAAGAAATTTCATTTCATTTTCTTAGAAAAATGTGGTTTCTATTTAATAATATTGGTTTTCAGAAATTATTATTTATGTTTTTTTCGTTACTCTCCGTTTCCTTCTACAACTTTATTCATTTAATATATTTTTTTTTAATTCTTCGCTTTTCGACGATATATTATACGTGTGGATCCTTGCAGAAATCCAAAAAGTACAAATAAGTAGAAAAAAATATAAAAATGGAAATCGTTTGCAAAAACTGGGTCAAACTAACTAACTCCATGGTAGTAACTAACTCCCTACAAGAGCCTAGGCCTCTACAATCCTACTCCACTCTTACCTATCCTAGCGGGTCTCCTCCATCCTCTGATTCCCATCTCTCTAAATACTCTCTCCATTCCATCTGACCATCTTAATCCTGGACGTCCTCTATCTACTATCAAAAACAACAACAGAACAGCTCTTTCTCCTCCAGGCTTACCATCCAGTAATTTTTTGGGTATCCTATTCGCCGGCATCCGCTTTATATGTCCCAGCCACCTCAACTGATTCTTCCTAATGAAAGAAACCAGATCTGGTTCTTGGACCATTTCTTTCAGCAACACGCTCTTTCTTATTCTCCAGTTGCCGTTTTCGCAGACAGGTCCATATATTCTTATGAGTACTTTCCTTTCCCAAACTTATAACATTCATTCACTTTCTTTGGAAAGTACCCAAGTATCACGGCCATGAGATATAACTGGCCTAATGACTGTTTTATATAATATGACCTTAGCTCTGTTGGTCAGGCCTCTGAATTTTAATGGTTTTTGAAAAGCATAATAGCACCTGTTTCCAGCAGCTACTCTTGCCTTAATTTCTTCTTGGTGTTCATTGTTTGATGTGACCCAAATATTTAAACTGGCTTGCTATCCTGAAGGCGTGGCTTCCACATGTAATATCTTCCATTCTTTCTTGTGGTTTTCTTGTTGACTTCATATATACTGTCTTTTCATCGTTTACAAGGAGGCTTAACTTTTTCGAACTCCTCAAATGCTCCCAATAAAGATGCTCTTGATCTAGCCCATATCACCACGTCATCTGCATATGCTGTGGCATTCTATTATATATCGTGCCATGAGGACTTGTCAATAGCATGTACTGCATATTCTAAGGCTAGGTTGAAAAGAATTGAGGACAAGGGGTGTCCCTGCCTTAGGATGTCCTTAAATGCAAACTTTTCTGATAGTGCTCCTTGTATCTTCACTTGTAGGCAAGTGAAAGTAAAAAAAAATCAGCTTCACCGTTAATAAAAAGTGGTACTTCCGGTAAGCCGATTTTAATGAAAAAGTTGCTGTGACATCTAAGGCATATAACTATCTTAAATACCTACACTAGCGGATCCAGGATTTAATTTTGGAGGAGGCTTCAGCCCGAAAGCTGTTTTTTTTCATAAAAATAACGATAATTACTTTGGAAAAAAAGAAAGAAACTAACTACCTGTATGAAATGGTGTCTAAGTGATTCCTAAAGCCCTTTTAAATGTAATTACACAAACATTAATACTTTAAGAGATACTTTTTAATACTTTTTACGATAAAACATGGCTATATTTTACCATTTGGGGGGGGGGGGGAGGCGGCTTCTGCCCGAAAGCCCCCTCCTCGTAGATCCGCCCGTGAATACCTAATATTAGTTTCTTATGACTTTTCGTTTTTGAGCAAGTGTTCATATGCACACAAACTCACAGACCATTTTTCAGGACTTGGTTATTTAGACTCAGGGTACCTCAAAGCCCTTGAAAGCTCAGATTAAAAAACTTTCAGGATTGCAATACTTTTCCTGTCTATATATAGGTCAGTGAAAGTAAAAATATGAAATACATAAGAGTTGGAGGTAGTAATTATAAAACAGATTAAGGTTTTTTTTAAAACACCATTTTACTTTATTTTGTCTCACTGTTTGTGATGACTAATTTTGTAACAGTACTATAAACAAAAAAAAACTGTATAAAACATCATTATTTCTGATAGAGTATTCTATCAGCCTCTCTTTTTAAGCTGCCAAAAAAATCATTTAGTGGCTATTGGCTCCACCATACTCACTGTACTCAATCAGGCAAGGAGGGATAACTCTTTTAAGAAAGAATATTAAATCAGTAAATGTTTCACATCTGGCATAAAATGATCAAGATCAACAAAAGATTATGAACGATTTGTTTGCAAAATATAAGCAGAATTAAGGAAAGCGGCAGCAGGAAGAGATGATTGAGACAAATTAAGAAATAACAATACACAATTCTATCAATCTTCTCCATAAAACTTTTATTCCTTCTCCTCCTCACCCTTAGTCTGGGAACTCACATAAAAAATCATGAAATTAAAAATAAAAAATTTCATCAACAAAATATATATTCTATTGTTATATTCATTATATTGTGTGTATATGAATTTGAGGAAAACCTAAGATTCCAGAGAGCTATCCACCTGTTTTCCATTACTATGTTCCTGAGATCAGAATCACACTTATTGAATAACATGGAATATCACAGATAACAAACAAATCTGTTCAAATTACTTTATTTTGAAGTTATTACAACTATTTTTTAAATAACATTTTCATTATAAACACTTTTACAATAGGAATCTATTACACCAAATTATTCATAAAGCCAATAGTTTCAATAAAACGATATAACCACTGGAAATTTGGGTAGCCATAGGCTCCTCAAATTGCGCGTGGTCAGAAAGCTATCCTCTTAACAGTTTCCAATATAATCTGTAATCATTCTTATGTGAGTCGCATATGGTAAGTTTCATTTAATATATTCATCAAAAGGAAGTGTACCCAAGCAGTTTGAGGTATAGGTTTCAGCAACATACATTTGAGAATCCCACCTAAAAGGGTTTGGAACCCACCTATTTCAATTTAATTTTAATTTTACTTGTTACCAATTAATATTAAAAAAAATAATTAGTTTCAACTATATAGTCAATAACAACTGTTCAATATTATACCAATATTTCGTTTACAATAATATACCAATATTTCTTTTACAATAATAGAGAAATAAATAATCTAATATTAAAATTAAAACCTTTTATCTATATATTTCCTATAAATTTTCAATTTATTTATAATAAAAATATCACAGATATGCAATGCTTTCAAGGTGTAGAAGCCACATGCTTCTAAATTCCAATAAATCCTGAACAGTTTTTCACGCTGCTTGATTTATTGTTATTATTATGATAATCACCAAAGTCTAATAAGATCCATCTCTACATCAAGAACACATGGAGCAGTCCCATCTCACATGAAAAGTACCCTTAAGAGTTTGTTTATCTCCAGAACGAGCATGAGTCTGACATTCGTGATCTAAGGTAGTAACCAATAACAATCCCAACTAACTGGGATCTCAATTTCAATTGAGAACGCTAGTTACAAAATAGGAGACAAAGATCGTTTCAAATGAGGAGCTTATGGGCATGACAGCAAAACTTTTGCGCATTCACATTTTGAGGAGCCCATAGTAATAGAAAATCAAGTTAAATTAACCATCATTTGGTTTTGACATTTATTTTATAATAAAATAAAGTTTCAATACTTACCAGACCAGTTCTTTTAAGTTTTTGTTTTTAAATTAATATTTCCTGTTACTAGAAGAGCAGAACTAACCAATAATAAAAAGGTCTTAGTCAACTTCAGATCCATCAACTAAACATTTTAAATTTAATTTAAGTGAAGCACAGAGTATTAAAAATAAAATAACGTAAACAGTTACTTCCACAACACTCCGTTTGTTAAAATATATATAACACTCATCAAAAAGCAGTTACTCACTCACATTTGGGAACTTCTAAATGTTAAATAATTTACGTGAATATTTAGTAACTTAACCAGGATTGATATCACCATGCAACCTAACAATGTGCTTCTTAAAGTTTCCAGCATCTACTGTTCTATAAGGGCAATATAAACACTGGTATCGATACAGATTGGTATGTTTTGCTAATACATGACGCCTTAAGTCACTAGATCTAGCTGAGCTATAGGAACAGTGTGAGCACTGGTGGGGTTTTACTGTTGAATGTTTGTTTATGACATGAATTTGATAATGTTTGGTTTGATTACATTTGTAATCACAATATGGGCAATTGTAAGTTATTCCATTACTATGTCTTGCATTAATATGCAATTTTAAATGGCTTGATAATTTCGTTTGATAGTCACAAAATGGACACTGAAAGGGTGTTTCAATAAAATGTTTTAACATTATATGGTGTTTCAAATGAAGAGGATTAGAGGTAAGATAAACACATTGAGGGCATTGATAATGTGTAAAATCATTATGTTCTGTTAACATGTGATTTCTAAAACAATGAGCAGCATTAGCAATATGTCCACAATGTAGGCACTTTTGTGGTCTTAGACCACGGTGAATTGATAGTAAGTGCGATTTTATAAGAACAGAATCAGCTGCAGTAAAATCACAATATGGACAGTCAAATAAATTATGTTCTTTTTTTTCAAAAACAACTTTTGGATCACTAGAACATTTTATATGCAAATCAAACATCATTTTCGGTTCAACATAAAATTTGATGTGTACATCCTTAATATGAGTTTTCAGCCAACGTTTTTTTTTGCTGCTCACTCCACAGTGGTAGCAAATAAATCTTCCCTGGAAATCTAAAAAAAAATAAAATAAATTAATAACTGTAAAATAGAAAAAAATATTATAAAGTAATAACTAGAAAACTTAATTAATATAAGTGTCTTCATATCAAAGAGAGACATTGTCAATTTTAGAATAAGGACAAAAATTCTTTCAACTCAAATTGTTTCTGGTGAACTTATTTAAGAATTTTCAAGTTGAATCATGTAAATAAATCATTAGATTTGGTTTGAATTGAAGTTACATTACAAAATTTGGCTTTTTCCCAACTTTTAAAAAATAACAAGTGTCAGTGCTTGACATGAGGCCATTCATATAAATCATTAAAATAAAAAACTCAATAGTGAACAGTGAAATAAATTGATATAAGTTTATATGTAGACAGTTCACAGCAAAAAAATTTTTTATTCTTATTAAGATTGCAATAAACTATAATCTATTAAATATAAACTCCGCCATAGCCGGTTGAGAAAGGAGGACAGGGATCCCTATGTAGCCTAAGTAGGTGCATTCAACCACTGTTGATAGTAGGTGCATTCTCAGATCAGTAGGGACAGTTTTCCACCTATGTATGAATTATGAATGTGCAGCTAAAACTTGAACACAAAAACTATGCACTGTTCATTACGTATGGCCCCAATGATAATGCCAGTGTTAGAGAAAAAGAAAGTTTCTTCGATGATTTACAGAAGAGATTAGATGACAGTACGGGAACCCCCATCATTATGGGCGACCTTGATGGCAGAGTGGGAAAGGGTGGCATGGAGTGATAGGGTGACATGGAGAAAACTTCAGGAATGACATTGGAGAAAGAATTTCAAACATCTGTTTAGCAAACGGGCTAACAGTGGCGAACAGCTTTTTTTCCCTCACAAGAAAATACACCAAATCACAAGAGCAGAACCCTCCAGATACAAAAAATCTATCATAGATTACTTCTTGGTTCCAAAAGAGGAAATAAGGAGAATAAAAGAGGTCAGAGTCAAGAGAGGATACGAGTTAGGGACAGACCATATGCTGCTAACATTGGATATGCTTTTAGAAGACTCAAACACAAACAAAGTAAAGTCAAGACCTTATATCTATGGGATGCTGACAATGCAGAGGAAAGCAATAAAACAAATACTGCTGGGAACAGCAGAGGTGTGTGGAAAAACCAATGTTGGCCAAAGATTAAAAAGAACAGCCTGGTGAAACGAAGATGTAAAATGCGAAACCAAACAAAAGAAGGAATTATGGAAACAGTATCTTAAGAAGGAGCACTTCGTGCGCTCCTTGCAGAAGTGGACACATACAGAATCGACATAGCAGCTATCCAAGAGGTCCGATGGATAGGACAGGGAATTATGGAGAAGAAGTACCATACACTCTACTATAGCTGCCATGAAAAGCATCACATCTTCGGTACCGGATTTGTTGTGAGAGGCAGAGCTCGACAGTTGGTGATGCGATTTACTCCCATTAACCAAAGGTTATGCTACATTCGGCTTAGAGGAAAATTTTTTAATTTCTCTCTAATCAACTGCCATGCCCCAACAGAGGTGTCACCTGAGGAGGATAAGGAAGCATTTTATGAAGAACTTGGACGCGTGACAGAAAGCTGCCCCAAAAATGATGTTAAAATCATTCTTGGTGACTTTAACGCACAAGTTGGTAAGGAGGTGGCACTCATGCCGACCATAGGAACCCACAGCTTGCATGAGACCAGTAATGATAATGGGCTACGGATGGTGAACTTTGCTACATTGCACGGACTGGTTGTTGGAACAACTCTTTTTCCTCGAAAGAATATCCACAAAGCAACATGGATCTCTCCAAATGGGCAAACAGCATCACAGATAGACCATGTACTCATTAGTGCCCGTCACAAGTCCAACATGATAAATGCAAGATCTTATAGAGGTGCAAATATGGACACGGATCACTATTTGAGCATTGCCGAGGTCAGATCACGAATTTCGCTGATTAAAAACCACTACCAACGACCAAAGAAGAAGATTGATGTGGTTAAACTTAAGGACTCAGACCACCAATATTCGTATCAACAAGCTGTGGAGACGAAACTTAACGAAGAAGTAATTAATGACAGCTCTATGGTCGATGAACAGTGGAAGAGATGCAGCAACGCAATGAAACAGGCAGCAGAAGAAGCTCTTGGCTACGAGACTAAATCTAGAAGGCCCCCATGGTTTGATGCTGAGTGCCTTCAAGCAGTAAAAGTGAAAAATGAAGCCTACAGAAAGAAGGTTCAGCGTCCCACAAGGCTCTCCCAAGAAACATATAGAAGAAAAAGACGCGAAGAGAAGAGATTATTCCGCGGAAAGAGAAGAGCTTGGGAAAATAAGAACATGGAGGACACAGAGGCATTGCGAGGCCAAAATGAAAGTCGCCTGTTCTTTCAGAGAATAAACGAGGGTAGGGCAGCTTTTAGGCCCAGAGTGACGGCATGCAAAGACACAAATGGAACTCTTTTAAGCCACAAAGATGACGTACTAAGGAGATGGGTACAACATTTCAAAGGCGCATTAAACAGAGGAACGGTGCCTGGAGAAGTAGGTGTAATGAAGGAAGACTCCCTGAATTCTATTGAACCCCCGGATGAGGAGGAAATGGAAAACGCCCTAAGGAAATTGAAAAATGGAAAGGCGCCAGGCCCGGACGGAATCCAGTCAGAGCTGTTGAAATGTGGAGGTGAAGAACTCAAGAAAGCTCTGCATGATTTAATGCTGACCATCTGGGAGAAGGAAGCTATGCCTACGGAATGGGCAACAGCCATTATCTGCCCAATACATAAGAAAGGAGATCAAACAGAATGCGCTAACTATCGAGGAATCTCACTCCTTTCGTGTGCTTATAAGCTGCTCTCTAACATTCTTTTTGAGAGGATCCTCCCGTATTCTGAAAAGGAACTGGGGAAATATCAGGCTGGATTTCGAAGAGGACGCTCAACGACTGATCAACTGTTCTCTCTGAGGATGATCCTAGAAAAGACTATGGAGCGTAAGGTAGTCACCCACCATTTATTCCTGGACTTTAAAGCAGCATACGACAGCGTTGATAGAACGCAACTATACTGTGCCTTGGAGGAGCTAAGCATCCCTCAGAAGCTCGTACGCCTAATCAAGATGACCATGGACAGCTCGAGATGCAGAATACGCGACGGTTCTGACGACTCCGAAGAGTTTAAAGTGAGCAGTGGGCTTAGGCAAGGGGAAGCCCACGCCTGTCTATTGTTCAATTTGGCAGAGGAGAAAGCTGTAAGAGACTCCGGTATTCAGACCAAAGATATAATCTTCAATCGCCTGACACAGCTTCTTGGTTTTGCTGATGATATTGACATAGTAGGTAGGTCTGAACGGGCTCTCAGAGAAGCGTTTATAAGCCTTGAAGCAGCTGCAAGACCACTTGGTCTAGAAGTCAACGAGAGGAAAACTAAGTATATGAGAGTTGGCGGTGAGGTTGATCTGAACTCTCCATTTGAGGTAGGTTCTTTTAAGTTTGAGAGAGTGAAAAGTTTCATATACCTTGGGTCTGAAATCAATAGCAAGAATGACATGGCTCAAGAAATACAAAGAAGGATCACGGCTGCCAATAGATGTGTCTTTGGACTTGGCCGACACTTAAGAAGTAGGTACCTCTCAAAGAAGACCAAGCTGATCATATACAAGACCCTTGTTCGGCCTGTTTTGACATATGGCTCAGAGGCTTGGACGATGACCAAAAGGGATGAGATGAAGCTGAGTGTCTTTGAGCGAGGAGTCCTCAGAAGGATTTATGGTCCAGTAAAGGAGGGTGATGTCTGGAGGAAAAGAAAAAATAGGGAGCTCAGTTCTCTCTATGCAGACATCGACGTAGTCACGTATATTAAACTGGCCAGACTAAGGTGGGCAGGGCATGTGGCCAGAATGAGCACCCTTGAAATACCAAAAAAAATAATGATGGAGGAGCTGCACCTCGTAAGACGGGTAGGAAGGCCGAGGACGAGATGGTTGGACAACGTGGCCTATGATGCGAGAACCCTGCTTGGTGTGCGGAATTGGAGAGCTGCAGCAGAAGATAGAGCCAACTGGCGGAGGCTCTTGGAGGAGGCCCAGTCTCGGTGACGGGATGTTGTGCCATGCATGATGATGATCATGATGATGATGTATCTTAAGAAAAAAAACATGAGACTATGCAAGATACAAAGAGTAGCGGAAAAGAGTAAAAGAAAAAGTACGAAGAGAAAAACTTGGGAAGATTTCGGAAATAAGTTAGAGGAAGATGCAAAAGGAAATGAGAAGTTCTTCTATAGATCCCTAAGAAATATACAGAACGAAAAGGAGCCCATTATAAAACACATAGAAGATGAGGAAGGTATTATTGTAACAAATACTAATAAAATAGTGAATAGATGGGTGGAATACTATGAGAAGGTGCTGAATAAATAATAAAGAAAAGCAGTGGGGTGACAGTATTTCGATTTAAGGGGGAGGAAGTATTTGGGAGCCCATCTATAACCTCAAAACATAAAAGGCAAATCCAGTAAGTAAGTATGCCCATTATATAAATTTAACTACAGAAGGACAGATGCAGAACCAAATTTTTTACCTGATACCCAAAATGTAAACAAGCACAAGAATCTTTTTAACCTCCCAGAAGATAAAGCTCCTCTCCTAACCTCGGATGTCAGTGATATATGTGTAATTATATTATTGCTCAATTGTATAAAGTTTAATATTTTCCTTCAGGGTCAAATTTGATGTAAGTAATGGTGCATTAAGTATCATTATGAATTTTTCTCTCTAATCAGTTTTTAAATCCAAAATTGTTATAATACTCATGGGTTCTTAATAAATAATTTGAGGTTACTTATAGATGAAAATTTTACTCATATATAAAATAGATTTTTTTTTGTACTCCCCTTCCTTGACGTTTAGACTTTACTGGGTTATTCTAAGGCCAGGGGAGAGGATAGGTTATTAATGGCAGAGTTAAAAGTCGCCTTGTCACCGGGACATGTACTCGTCATTATTTTATAATCAGTTGATCAGGTTGCTGAGCAACACATGTTTTGTACATTAGCCCGCTCAGCCAATCAGCCCACATATAAACGAGGTAAAACTTAAGCAATTATAGCACTATAATTTCAAATTTACCAGGATCAGATTCAGTATCTTCAGGTAACCATTCAATTCCAGGTTCCTCTTTAATCCAAACTTGGCACATTTCAACATCTAAATAGACAATAATAAAAAAAAAAAATGAATTGAAATATAATACAAAGGTATATTAAATAGTATTTACTATTAAATCAATCAAAGAGTAATAAGATAACAAATAAGACAACACAACTTTTTATAATATCAATAAATACTAACTTGAAATACAATATTCATCTTCTTTATCCTCTTTATCAGAAGAGACTAAAATGTGAAAAAAGAAAAAATTAATAGTAACAGAAAATAAGTAATCATTTTATTTTTAGTATTTTATCAAAAGTTAAAATATAAACTTCTCATAAGTAAAGAATTAATATATATATATATATATATATATATATATATATATATATATATATATATATATATATTTCAAAACTTAAATTTTACCTGGTCAAATAGGCATTACAATAAATTTAATTACAATAAAGAGTCTTCCAATAAATATCGACTAGTAATGGTGCAGACATCTTTGACTATAGACCTAATATTTGTAAATATAAATTAGTGGATTATATATACTGATTGTCTATATGACAATAGTCTCCCATCCTTATTACTGATGAAGACCTACAACTTAAGTTAAAAAGTGTGATCAATGAATATAAATTCCACTTATAAGGGTGTGACAATGCTCCCCAAGCCCAACTTCCATAGGTGAACTAATGGTAAATTCACTATTAACCAGTATTAATTTTATTTTGAAAATGGGACTACACATTTACAACATTAAAAAAAATAAAACAGTAACATGAACGTATAATATTCAGTCCATGCAGATAAAAGATTACTCATGTTAACAATTTTATAATGTGCAAATGAATTAAGGGTACTTGTGAGCGACGCGGGCTCTAAGGACTGCTATCTACAGTTATCTTGTTATTTATATTTCATATATATATATATATATATATTATATATATATATATATATATATATATATATATAAATAAGAAACAGGCAAAAAAGAGGCAACACCAAATATATTTATATTTCTTACTATACGAGAGTCTAATTTCATATGAAGATAGGGATTATTTAATAATAAGTAGTTTTTAATAATAAGAAATATAAATAACAACAACAACACTTTAAATAACAAAATTACTGCAGATAGCAGTCCATAGAGCTAGCATCGCTCACAAGTACCGAATCAAGTTTTTGAAAGGAAAATAACAGAATATTCCCTGTAAAGGGAAACAAACAGAATCCCCATCTAAATAATCTACAGCTTTTGTTGCTCAATAATCTTCTCCTATTTTGATTATGGTGGCACAGTACTCGGATGAGTGTTAAGTTTGGAATGATCTTGAAAATACAGACTATCGTTATATAAGACTCATAACTGGAGTCTAGAGGACAATTCCAATATTTTGTCATTGTATGTCATTCAAATGGCTATAAATAGTTTTTCAACAGTATTATTACATTATAGGTCTCCAAACATATTGGTCTGCAAGCCATATTGAGACTTCACCAAGGCCCACGGGCCACATTGAGATTTCCACCTCAGTCCTGCAGGCCATGGTTGTGATGAAAAAAAAAAATCTTGTTCTATAAATGACACTTCAGTTGTGAAATGAACTTTCTAAGAAAAAAAAAAACATGCAATAAATGTTTTAGTAACATCTTATGTGAGTAATTTGTTAAATTTTATATTTTTTATTTAAATAGTTTTTAAAATTGTATCATGCAATCAAAGAAGCCTTTGCAGGCCATATCCGGCCAGCGGACCGTAGTTTGAAGACCCCTGTATTACATGCAATAATGCCATTATAATAATAATACCATGGTATTTATCTGTTTCAATCCCTATTAATTGCCATAACATTAAGACTAATGTAGAGAGCGGACCTACAACCAAGTGTTACTGTAATTTACTATGCTTAACTTCACATACATACATAAACACAACCATTACCATTATCGGCCTATAAGCTATACACAATATATAAACTAGAGAATGCAATAATATTCTTCGAAAAAAAAAAAAATCAAATAAACAATAGTTTTGTCAACATTAGCTAAAATTTATTATAAAGAAAAAAACATTGGATAGATAGAAATCATACCTAAGTTGTGATCTTGATCATTTGAAAATTCTACCTTAAGTTCTAAATCCGGTTCCGATTTTGTAGGAACATATTGACATATTAAAGCTGTAAACACAGAAATATATATATAATTTAAAATAAAACAATGTAGGAGTATATGGTAGGTAAATATGGTCTTACGGGACTTTGAATATGGTCTTGTGAGTGAACTTTGGACCGAAATGTCAGCAAATATAAAAATAAATATCATTTGTTTGTTTTTAATTTGATTATTTATGACTGAACACCCCAACTAACTTCTCTTCATTTATTTCCTACAGTCAACCATCATACCATTATTATAAAACAATATATTGTGATGTTAATTCCAAAATTTTCTAAATAATTTTTTTTCTAAAGTAAAATTTTGTGTGAAGAATGATGCATTTATTATTAGTTGATAGCTTTAAGAACCAAAAAAGTGTCAACAACTAACATGGCCGAAATAGTAATGAAAGTAAACTAGTAACCAAACAAGTGCTCATCATAGAAAGCTTGCAAAACGTTTTTTTTTTTCTTAAAACCATTAACTGAAATGAAATGCATTAAATATCCAAGATTCACTTGCAACTTCAATTTGGAAAAAAATGTAATTAGGTCAAATATGTTATTTTATATCATAGTTTATTGCTTTTGTTATAGTTTATTGCAATAAGCTATTAATAATCTTAAATTACTAATAATCAATGAATTTTCCATTTGTGAAATCAGAAAATCGTGAGCTTGCTGTAACTACATATATTTGATTTACAAAAGGTATTGCGCCATTTTAGTCCACATACTTTGTATTTTATTAATAAGGTCAAAATTCCTTATATACGATGAAAAGTATATCAATTGCGTATGATGTACTTTAGTAGTAAAAACATCAAATTCAGAGGAAGTAGTACTGACACTGGGTTATATGGAATCAACAATTTTTTTTTCCGTGAAATTTAAGGTAACTTTTCATTACATTAAACACCACTACATACATCTGCCCTCCTTAAAATAACTCATGACCTCCAAAACTCCATTGAACACCAAAATCTTACTATGCTCATCCTTCTATATTTCTCCAAAGCGTTTGATACAGTTGACCATAAAATCCTTCTTACCGAATTGCAAAATCTTCCTCTATCCAACAGTATCCTGCGTTGGTTCAAATCCTTCCTTTCCAATCGGTCCCAGTATGTAGTCATCCCAGATCAACCTCCTTCAAAAACACTTCCCCTCTCCCTCTCCTGTGGTGTCCCTCAGGGTTCCTCCTTATCTCCTACTCTGATTGCTATTTGCATTAATGACCTTCTCCTCTTCTCCTAATCCGTCACTCCCAATACCACATCTATGCTGATGATTTCCAAATATACTTGTCCTTCACCCCTTCTCACCTATTAGCCGCCACAAAAAAGCTTCAAGAGGATTTAAATAGAATATACCACTAGGCAGGATCTAACAAGCTGAAGTTGAATACGGAAAAGACTAAAGCAATTCTAATAGGCTCCAATCACCTCTTCAAAACTGTCCCTTACATTCCAATCCTGTTCTTACATGATAATCCCATCAAATTTTTATCCCACCATCAAAAACCTTGGAATAATCTTTGATCAAACCCTTTCTTGGAAAAACCATGTATCCAATATCTCCCGATGTACCTTTTCCACCCTAACACACTTAAATAGCCTTCGACACGAAACCTTTTTCCTTTTGAAATCCGTAGACCCCTGGTCACCTCCTTAATATTTTCCCACTTCGACTATTGCTGCACGGTATATGGAGGCGTCTCTGGGGATCTCGAGGCGAAACTAAAACGTTTGATAAATTGCTGTGTACGATTCATCTTCGGGATCCCAAGGGACACCCCTGTTTCCTATTTATATGAAGAGTTGAAATGGCTTATCCTTCCTACCGCCATAAGTATTTCATGCCATCCTTTATCTTCCAAGTCATTCACTCCCGCCGTCCTTCATACATCTCCGAGCTTCTTCAATTTAAATCCTCTGTCCACACCCGCAGTACCCATTCCCGGTCTTCAGATTTATATATAATGGAGCACAGAACCGCTGCTTTCGATAAATCTTTTATTATTCTATCCTCATCCCTATGGAACTCCATCCCTCCCGACATCCGTCGCTCCAATACTCTTCCTCCTGCTTTTAAAATTGTAAATAGAAACTTCAGTAAATATGTATATATATTGTTAGTTTATTCCCAATTATTTTCATTTCATTGTTCTTTCATTTATTTTATTTTTTCTTCTTAATGGATTTAATCTAGAATATAACTTTTGTTTTTCTTTTTTTTCCCCTATTATATCTATTAGTTAACTTTGTAAATACATGTATATATATCTGAGGCTCAAAAGCCCTCATTTATGTCCTTGTTAATTATTATTATTATTACATAACTTGATGACGTACTCTTACCTAAAATTAGAACATTGAGTACTTTTTTAATGAAACTATTACTGGCATTTAAAAGGGTTTGGGTAATTTGTATTCACCTAATCGGAATAGGAGAGAATCACTAAATAGAACAGAAACTTACATACTTTTAGGTTTAAAATCATCTAAAGTGTATAGATCTACTTTATGCAATAAATCGACAATTTATGTTTTTCATGTAAAAACACATGTATCTGATATTTATAGTTATATCAAACAAACTTGTTAACAGTCTGTCATTAAATTCAACAACTTGATCAGCTTTAATTCTAATCTTGATTCTATATCACACATTCCATCAAGACAACTTGCAAATGGTCCACTACAATAACTTTATTACTGCTATTTATAGTGAATAGGAGATAGCTCAATAACAGCAGAATCTGAACAGCTAAATAAGAAAGTTACTAAAACTGAAAATTAAAGAACCCTCTAAACACATAAAAGAAGCAGCTCCACTCATATTGTTATACATGATTGAATAATACACAGAGCTATAAATTCTTAATCAGTACTAATAGCTGCACATAAAAAAAAACTGTTATAGACATTAAATAATTTTGTAAAGGTAAGTGAATATGCTAAAAGTGAATTACCTTTACTCTCCATTATTAATAATAAAACCAATTCGACTGCATTTAAAATATCCTTGATTACCAGCAGAAAATTAATAGAATGAAACAAAAAATACTTGGCTCAAAAAACACTCAAACATAAGTAACACCCTGAAAGGTTTCAGTTCAAATGTATAATCAATAATGGGTAAGTTTCTTAACTAAGCGCTGAGTTCATCGATTGCATCGGAATTCTGACAGTTTCGAAACTCATCGATAGAAACCATCGATTGAAACACCAATGGCTCAGTGGTTTCATCAGGTTTTGTGGTTGACGAATCTACTGGATATAAATATTATAACCTCGGTGCAGTTGTTTCTAAATTCACTTGACATATTTATATTCAGTTTACTTTCTAACTATATTTAAATTTAAAAATCCAGGAGGTAACTATCTCTCAATCTTTTATTTTTTTTATTTATTTTTTTTTTTTATGTGTTTCGTTACCTTAAAGCAGGACCATTGGGTGAGTTTTATGTCTTCGGGGGGAAATTTTACTGGGAACTCCTCATTCACAATTTTCTTGTTTGTTAGTGAAAAAGCCAATATATACCGAATCTCAATGTGATTTTTCTTTTTTTTTAACAACTGGAACTATAATTAAAAATAAATATTCATACATAGAGACTTGTCTATCAGTATCAAGGAGCTCGAAAAACGTAGGGGCGAATTTCTCCGGACCCTGAGGCTCAAGGGATGGGATCCCCTAGGTTGATTTTTTTTTAACCCATAAATATTTGTGGGATTTTACAAAAAGCTATGATGAATATATAAAAGAGAATTTTTTTAATTTTACGACAAATATACTTCGGAAATGTCTGGTAAGTAAAGTAACATAAACTGAGCATTCTGCTTCAGGTTTGGCCTGCATCATGTTCTGTTGCGTTGGCTCATACCCACAGAGAATCGAGTACATTCTACATACGTTCAATCCATACTTCATGGATCGTACATACGTCACAAAGTAATCCTCCGCATGCCCTAAGGCAGTAATTAGGAAAATAACATTTTCCAAACTTCATTGAACAATGGATTCAGTTAATTCTCAGTGTATTAATTTTCAGTTTGATTTAATGAAGTCGAAAAAATGAACTCAGAATACACCCTTGATATTCAACTTTGTTGTAGTGATTAATGAATAGAGAAGTTTAAAAACTATTGTCTTATGAGACCTTCCCGCCCCAGTGAGACAAAGTGCTCATTTTAAATTTCTTCCTGAACTAGTTTTCTTGCTACGCCACTGATTAATTTAAGGTCTAGCAGAGGTGAAAAAGGAATGAATCAGAAAGTAGAATATGGATATAAATGTCGCTGTTTGAAACTGTCTCTCAAGATGTACTCTATCGCTAAAGTTAACATTATTATCCGAAAAACAAAATCGGGTTACATTTCCTCTTAAGCGTTCAGATTGACCTCTCCTGACAATTTACAACAACCTTTGACCAATCCATACAGAAAAAATATTTGATGATCACTATATCTCCAATTAATTTTATTGCAAGTAAATTTTTATTCATTTTAACATTTTGAAGTTGGGTGAGAAAGGGAAGGGGAGGTTGGTAGGAGGGTAGGAGTTTACTGCTCACAAACGAACGACTGAAATTAAAATACATAATTTATTCGACAAACATTTACATCAAGTGCATATAAAAATTGTAAATGAAGTGAATGAATTTTCATAATTTGAAAATGTTAAGCTTATTTTCATGTTTATATTATCAATAACCTTTCTTATAAGTGAAGTAAACATTTATTTTAAATTATGAGAGATAGGAACCTAATGTTGATTTAGGCGAATTGACAAAATAATTGAGCCATAATAACGTGAGCCATTTATTGCGTTCGACCTTCTTCCTAGTAAACCAGCGGGGAACAAAAAAAAAAGGGTTTATCACACTTTTCAAAACGCTCCTCAATTAAGTTGAAGTCTAAGCCTTAATTAACGGTTGATTTACTCGTTAACATCGTGTATTTGAATTAAGTTATTTGTAGCGTTGAGACCTGAAATTTCCATTATTGTAAAGCCGAGATCGTCCGTGAGTACTTAGTGTTTTATATGGGGTGAGAGTTCCGATGAGGGTGAAATGGTGTTGGTGAAAGAAAATGGAGTTCATACCTCGGAGAATGATGCGGTAGCACTCGACGCCAAATACTATTTGTTTTGCCAAATCATTTCACGCTGAAGAAGATACTGGCACGCAAATCATCACTGCAGCTATCAGAACGGCCTCTGATTTCCAGGTCGTGATTATAGTAGGAGATGACGTAGACTGGTCGGTCATCCTCACCGGTCTCAGGGATCACAGACTATGTACCATACTCTTTCAGAAGTGTGGAAGAGAGAAAAAGTCAGCAATATCTGTAGATAATCAGCTCATCAATTTCACTCACGCCTTCAATGGATGTGATTCGATCACGTGCTTCTTATCCCTCAAATCTGCTGAACATGATTTCTAGCAGTTTCAAGAAGCGATGTGGAAATGCTTACAGCTACAGAAAAGCAGGTTTGAAGTGTTCATTATGTGCAAAACCTGTAATGGACAGTCCTATGAAAATTATGGTAGACATCAATGGCAACACTTATGATTTGGCCGAACTCAATGACGAGGACGATGGTGTGGATACGGCGTCGACTATTCTGAGACGTTCTTCAAGAAGTTGAAGAACAATATTACATATAGCTTCATTCCTACGAGTATTGTTAAAAGTTACTATTATTAATATTAATACTAATCCCTGCTTTGTAGATACCACCAAGATAGCCGAGCAGAATGGAGCATGGGTTCCAGAGTGTCCGGTTCTAAACTTTGTGGGTTCGCTTCCCCTCCGGGTCGGTTAATTTTCATTTCTCGGCAGCCCCGAGAAATGAATCTGACATTCTCACAACGTTAAGTACGCAGCGGCAGTCTCAATGTCGTCGTCAGGGATTGGTATAAAGGACCATGTCGCCCACATGTTGGACTAGTTCCCCATACCATTACTAATACCAGTACCAACATGTGTATTGCATTTGTGTTAAGAATCCTTGACAAGGTTTTACCTTGGGATGAAGTAAATATTTAGATTCCATTTTTGGAAGTCCAGGAAAATAAATATGACACTGAAGGAGGCGGATTGGCAAATTTGTTTGGCCCTGAACCTTCGAATTGGAGGGAACACCTTAATTCACATTTCGTTTTCTCCATTTAATCTTTTTGAATATACTTGATGCAAATAATTGTTAAATAAATTTTCCTTTTAATTTCAATCGTCTGATTGTAAACAGTGACATAGCCCTTCCCCACCAAACCTTCCTTCTCTACCTCATCCCCCCTCTTCAAAATGTTAAAATGAATAAAAATTTACATCATTGACTCATATCAGATAAGTTATTGAAGATACAAAGACAATTGTATATGATCAAACATGAAAAATAGCTTAAAATTATCAAGTTCGAAAAATTTTCAAAACTTTGAAAACCTGTATCTCAAAAATTATTGAATGTACCTAGTCTGTTTTACTCTTTCATTGTTGCATATTTAGTCTAGTTTAAAAATATGCCGAATGTTTTTTGTCAAAAACGATACTATTCATGGTCAAAATGGAGAAAAATAAATATAGCAGTTTTGGGTATATTCGAAAGCGATATGGATTTTGCATCTCAATCACATGCCATACAAGAAAAAAAGAAGAAACCTTCTACCCCCACTTGGTACAACTTACGATGTACAATGTTACTGGACTAGAACAGAAAATCACAATAACAACATTAAAAATCTGGTGCGCGCATCACACTACTTTCATTTACCGCTCTACATAGAAAAGCAAATCTTGTCTGGCAAGAAGTTTTTGAAGCACATTTTTAATTCAGCTAAAATTAAACAACATATTTTTTAATTTCGGTCACATTTATCAATACAAAAACTCATTAAGAACTTCGCAATAACATAAGCACTATTCATAATATCGATTGTAGGCAATGAAAACCTTAGATGTAACTGCATCAGTTTAATTTAGTCACATAACTGCAGTCCCTGAACTCTATAGACAATGAGAGATTTGAAAGTACATTATAAAATTATTTAAAATTTGAAAGGATTTATGATATTTTGGTTTACTGTAATATGGAAAAGTGCCCGCTAAGAGAAGTTTCAATGCATATTATGATAGGTGATTCGGCTGATATCATGCCCAACAGCCAGGTTTTCCCCTTAATTAATTATTTAGTTAAGAGTACCCAATTAAAGAGGCGCTAAATATATAAAAATAAAAACAGAAATCAAACTTTATTTTAAAAAATCGAAATCAAAATTTAAATTAAAGCAATTCTGCTAATTGTCACTACCATGCCAAGTGCGGATGAAGATTTGAAGAACAAAAAAAAAAATATATATATAAGCAATTTGAGTGCTACCAGCGGGTAGTTTCTCAACCTTTCTCTGTACCTCTAATAATTGATACAAAATGACGTCCATAGTTTGAACCATGATATATTTAATAAATTAAAATTCTGTCTCTCTTCATAAAATATTGGTGGGGGCAGAAAGTTCCTTACCACTTTATTTTAGTGGAAAACAACAAAAGCATCAGGACACCTTGTATTACATCATGTGGATAGTAATTAATCTGTATATATTTTTTTAGAGCTCTTCTATTTACGAAAATTTACTCCTTGATAAATAAGACATGCATAATACAAATGCAATCTTAAAACCAGCACAAAAGTGCTCATTTAAATTGGTGCTCATTTTGTTTAACAGCGGTACAAAATAAAAGAGCAAAAAATTTAATGTTCAGAATAACATCTTTATTCACAAAACTGGGCAATAAAAGATTTTATTTAAAGCTACTTCGATAGAAAATGTAATCACAATTAAATTTAAAAAATATTTTTTCCAAATTAAATATCTAAGAAATATAAATAATGTTAACGATTATGCTCTTGCTTCATATTTCAGAACACTCTCAGTAATCTGACAAATATAATATTGGATGGCAAAAATCGTTACACATAATATTTAAAAAGCAAATATTAATGTTGTAGCTATTAATAATTCATATAAATTACTTACATATACAATATACAAGGTATCTCAGTTCTTAGTGGTCAAACTGTGGGAGGTGATTCTAAACAAAATTTCCAAAAAAAAAAATCATTTTATGTTACTGCCGATTTCGTACGGAAAAGATGTTAAGTCCAATTTCGTCTTTTTTTAAGATAATCCCGTTTTTTCTCATTCATAGGTAGCGATAACAAAAAAAAATTAATTCAGTAATTAAAAATTGGTTTATAGTAAATTAGACATTTCATTCAAATACAAGTAGTTTGTTTGTAAAAACTATTTATAGGAAACTTTTGAGCTGCCAAACTACATCAATTTTACGTTTTTCATCAAATCATGGATTATTCGAGATGTTTTTCTATCATCTACGACTTTTATACTTTACTATTTTTATCTTCTATTATTTTAGAATAGAGGTGAATCTCTATTCTAAAACAAACCTTAAATAAATTGATATGAAATTATAACGTAAATTAATCAAATAAATCAAGGATCTGGGGAGTTACGATGTGTCCCTGTGTATGACACAAGCAAATTCAGTACTTCACTCTCAGTTCCACAATAAAATGCAAATCAAGAATATTTTTTAAAAAATGTTTTTTAAGGTTCTATGTTAAACACATTGATGGATTTTTATTCACATAAAAGTGAATATTAGGGTTAAAACATTTAGTTAGTTATTCAATAGCATAAGGATCAATTTCAACAATAGATATTTGTGTTATAAACAAGGGTCTATTATCACCAAAGCAATATTTTTTTTTATTTACCTGAAAATACAAGTACTCTGTAGAGACTGAATATCAAATCGCTTATTTTTTCACACAAATAAAGGTGAATATCAACTCTATTCTAAAACAAACATCAAGTAAAATGATAATCAATTAAAGTCTATTAAAAAATGACTTTTTTTATATAAAAGTGGAGTATTTGTTGTATAGCTGAAGAATGATAAAAAAAACATGGTTTAATGAAAAACACCGTTTTCCGTTCGAAATCGTCCAATACATGAAATGAATTTTTTTCTAGAATCACCTAGAGATTGGGCCATTAAGAACTGAGACACCCTGTATACAAATTAATATTTTGAAGTCCATTATTTTAAACCAATTAATTTTTGTAAGAGAACTTTCTTCTTATAAGAGAGAGAGAGAGAGAATCACTTTATTATCATAAAATAAAATAAAATGGTGCTGCCCAATTACATTGGGTTGCTAACAACACAGCATACTTATTAATCACTACAGACATTATTTAAAATTATTATACAATTATAGGATTAACAATATGTATGAGCATAGTATACAATATTTTATACGTATATATATATATTATTATTTTTTTTTTCCTTTTTTTTTTATAATTTTTACTATTTCTTTCATTCAAAAAAAAACTTCTCAAGGAAACATTCACCCTTCAATTGAAATATATTTATCATGTATGATCATTCAAACCTGTTGTCTTATAATTCAGTTCACCTTATTTTTTTCTTTCTTTCTTTTCACAATGTAATCGTTAATGGGTTTCATAGTTCTCCAAATTTAATGTTGAAATTTTCCGTCGTTAGGTATATTTTAAAAATGTATTTGTACTAATAATAATGATTTACACTGTACCAAGACACCCATACTCATAAGATTGTAGGACTGTGACTCCTTCTCTATTGAGAGTCTGCCAGTCGGATCATGCTACCTGTAAAAATGATGGCTGATTTAAAGAATATCAGGCCAGTATTTTGAGGATCGAAAGGGGAAATTCTTTGAAAAATGTAGGAAACGTTTTTTATTTTTTAAACTTGTATATATGGGTTTAGATATGTTAGAAACAATATCGCTCACACGGGTGACTAAGGGAAAAATTTTTAGAGCCAAGAAAGCAAGATTTTTTTTTTATATATTTTTCATCTATAACAACTAAACAGTGCATCGAAGCGAAACATCTATTTTTTAAGAAATTAGAGAACGTTAAATTTTGCGTCGAACGAGTACTTATACAACTAAATAATGTGATTAAGTGATATGGTCTATCAGTGCCCCCAAAGTAGAATAACCATGGCAACTGCCCGCAGTACCGACCGATCTTATCTTCGAGTCCGCTCGCAACTGATTAGAAACTGAAAAATAAAACCTGCTAAAATAATTAACTTTAGTCTACCAATAAAGCAATTGTATTAGAGAAATGCTGAATGAAATGAAATTCAAGTATCACATAATATAAAACAACTTAAGAAACAAATTAATTTTTTAAGGATGGTGGATGACGTCATTGTTTGGAAGGTCTAAGACAGGCACTGTGGTCGATAACCAAGGTCAATGAACATTAATTTTTACCAAATTTGTCAAAATTGGCCCTGCAGATTGGAAATGTGTCCTCTAAGAGAAAAAAGACACATAGATTAAATTCCAATCATATCTGAGGCTAAATAATTAGTTCCTTTTGTCATGAAAAAGTTCCCAACTGCAGCTATTTTAAGAAAAGAAAAAATACGTAGAATATTTTTAAAGTAGCTAAAGAGATATTATACAAATTATTATCGTGTCTAGTTTTATAAATTGCTGGGATTCATCAAGAAGACTATAGTTGCTGAAGGTTGCAATGCATTCAGATCTATTGGAACAGAAGAAAAACTAGGACCTTAAGAAAACCGTATTTTCTTGTGTTCGAAAGAATAAATAAAATTGAGGTTCTAAAACTGAGTCACTTCATCCTGGGAGCCAACTTTTGCTGTTTTATTCTATTCTTTGTTTCACAAAGTCTTGCCATACGCCTAAGGCCAGGTACGAATTGAGCCACATCCAGGTGAGGCACGGGCGGATATACGTGGGGGGGGGCTTTCGGGCTGAAGCCCCCCTCCCCAAATGATAAAATATAACCATGTTTTTTCGAAAAAAATATTTAAAAAGTATCTCTTAAAGTATTATTGTTCGTTTAATTACATTTAAAAGGGCTTTAGGAATCACTTAAACACCATTTCATATAGATAGTTAGCTTCTCTCTTTTTTTGCAAAGTAATTATCGTTATTTTTATGAAAAAAAACTTTCGGGCTGAAGCCCCCCTCCAAAATTAAATCCTGGATCCGCTAGTGAGGTGAGGTGAGTTGATGGAACAAATGGTAAGATTAATAAAACTGGTCACAATAATAAATATTTCTATATCACATTAAAAAATTCAGGTATGAGGAAGAATTCTCCATCTATTCCTCTGTTCATTAAATAGCTGCTTTTTGGAACTTTTTTCCCACCATAGACGGAAGAGGCGCCTCGCCGCCCACCCGCTGGATTCACTGGTGCAGGTCGATATTTATTTTTATATCACATTTGAAAATTTGTCTGAGGATGAATTCTCTATTTTATTAAAATAGCTGCTTTTTGGAACTTTTTTTCCAACATCCAGGGAAGAGGAGAGCCCGCCCCCTCAGCTGAATCCAATAGTGCTGGTCACAATAATAATAGTTTTTTATATCACATTAGAAATTCGTCTTTAAAGATGAATTTCCCCCTATATTTCTCTTTTATTTTAGATAGCTGCTTTTTGGAATTTTTTTTACCATCTCCCATTTTTTTCAATATGGGGTGCGCCCTCTCCTTCCCTCTGGCTGGATCCGCTAGTGGTACAATATGAAGAGAAAATGGAAGAATGAAAAAGTAGGTGAGCTGGAAAATAAGCCAACAAGCTTGAAATTTCATTCATAATAAACAAATGAAATCAATTAAGCAATATTAATAATCTTTAACATAATATATATATACCCCCTAGCATATCTGAAAGCTTTTATTAAATTGATTGAGGAGAGATGGGAAGGACAGTACCAGATTACTGTGCAGAATTCATTTAATTAAAATTATTTAAGAAATTTTGAATCAAGTTTAATATAAAATTCATCTCTAAATCCAAACTTTAAAACATACTTATATAAACACATACATTTTAAAACGTAATAATGAAATATCAATAATTTGTTACAGTAGATATTTTTTCTATATTTTCATTCAAATCAACAAACATAAATATATTTATTTGAAAAAATACAAATTATTGTGCCTTAATATTAAGATATTAACTTCTAAGATTAATTAAGAATAACAATTGAAAAATTTTATTTCAAAATGTGGTGAATCATTCTTTAAAAAATATAGAATACTATTTACAATTGTTAAAAGTCTTCTTTTATAAATCTTATTTACAAATAAACAAACAATTGATTTACTCAACAATAAACAACGTTTGTTTAGAGTAATAAATATTTGAGGTTCGGGTTTCTGCACTGTATGATCTGACAAGTTATCATAAACAATAAATGGAAATTTTCAAAATAATATCTAACTTGATAATGCACAAGTATTATTAATGCTATTTGATGAATGGATTTCTTTAATCTAAAAGATATAATTATTGAATTAATAGAACTGCTGGTTTTATCTGCATTTGAGTAGTGATAATAATTTTTGTAATTAGATAAATGCATGTCATTAAAAAAAAAAAAAAATATAGGTTTTATGTTCCTAAACATAATAAAATAGGAATCTAACTTTAAATATATATAGCCCTAAAATAACTATACAAAATAAACATAGCTTAAGATGAAAACACATATAACTAAAGTTATAATTAATTAAACTAATATTAACATAAATAATTTATTTATGAAAAATTTAGCTTTATTAAATTAATTAAATACAATTTCTTTTATTGAAAAATGCTAATGTTTTTGGAAGATATTTAAGGAAGGCTTTAAATTATTATAATAGAAAATTTCTAAGCAACTTAATGTATCCATTCATAGATGATTCTTCAGGAGATATTTAAATAATATCATAGTATAAATTTACATAAAACATTGATAGAAAAATTAAAATTATAGTATTTTCCAGATAAAACTATTAGAGAACAGTAAAACGATCTGAAAATTTCTATTTGAAAGATTTTCATATACATATATTTTTTCACTTATTTTAACTTAATATATTTGAAAAATAAGTCATTTTGCTCCTACCCAAAAAAATATGGTGGGGTATCTATTACAAGAGAATGTGTCCATCATTTATTAATATGTATTCTCTTGCAAACATTTTAATGCCAAATTAGTTTCATCTATAATTATTCAACTTTAAATTAAATAATGATCTTTCACCTTAAATGGCCAAATACGAAAAATAAGGACGGATACCATCAGGTCAGTTATGTAATATACATGAATTGGATCAATCTACTCAGCTAATAAAAATTTTTAATTATGAGTAAACGATTATAAACAGTTTTCTTTTCTAAAAGAAAAAAAAGTTTTCTTTTTTTGTAAGGCATTCTTTGGCATATATTAAATATATTTTATAAAAATTTAATTAAAATAGTTTCTTCTATTTCCTTGCAATATTTATTTTTTGTTAATAGGTCAAGTGGGGTAATTAAATAAGCAGATATAAGCTTTAAAAACTTTATTTAATTTTTTTTTAAATGAATGTTTTAAAAAATCTGTCCCATTTGATCTATTTTCTCAAAACTATTCATCAAGCACTTCACATTAACATTATATTATATAAAAATAGTAGAAGAAAAACAAAACAGTAGTAGAAGTAGAAAAAAACAAAACAGTAGTAGTAGAAGAAAAAAAAAAACCACCTCAATACGAACATTTCTTTTCTTTTTTTTTTCTAATCAAACATTTTAATTATTTGAAATATGTAATGTCGCCTAAAACTTTGATATTAAAATATAGCATTCACAGTCGGTTACAAAACAAGATTACCATCCTCTAACATTTTTAAGGAAGACTATTAGACGGTATAAAATGACATGCATTACAATACTACAAATAATGGTGTAGAAAAATACTAACTAAAAAAATGTATAATTGTGCAAATATTTTGTAGTGAAATTACAAATTAGTTACCTTAGTGTAAATCTAATTATTTGGAATTTTATTATTATAATTTTGCAAGAATATCTTTTGTGTGTCAATGCAAAATTAAATTAACACTAAAATAAAATAGTAATATAAATACCACAATGAAGTTACAAAATGACTAGTAGTTTGTAAAGTATTTCTTTTTTTTTTTTCGAGGACCAATAGGAAACCTCTCATAACTCCGATCTATTTAAGTTAACATTAATCAAACACGTCATATCATCATAGTAACTCTCTTTTTTTTTGTTAGAGAGAAAGGGACCTTAAGGCTCAATCATTAGTAATTTCAATTTAATTATTATCCAAACTTATTTAAACTTTGGAGTCCTCTCTCATCTCTAAGGATACTAGCTTAGGATAGCAACTTTCCCTCAGAAAATTATAACACCTTCAGACACGCAATAGAATAAATAAAAAATAGACATACTTAACATCACATTTTATTATAGCATGCTATTTTTCTGTTCAAGATTAGAAAATAAGAAGTTGAGAATTTCTGTGAATTTGGCTTGAATCATCATTTGTAGTAGCACTCTTTCAGCTATGTTATATCTCAACAAATAAGGTTAGAATTTTTTAAATCAATAATAAAAATATAGTTTTATTTTGAAAGTATCGTTAAAAATAAAGAATGAATATTTGTAAATAAAATGCAGTAGTCATTCTCTTGTATTGCTATAGCATTCCCCACTTACTAGGTAGTCAGCAAAACCCTGCTTCATATATAAATAATTTTATTAATCTCTATATCTAAGATTGATATTTATTCACTCACTCAGAAAAAAGGTTTAAATGTCTTAAAAGGCAATTCTCTAACAAATTTTCAACCCTTAAACTCAATTTGGAGGGGCAATAGGTGTGAAAAACAACAAATAAAATGGTGTTTGAGTGGAAGGAAAAAGTTGTGACCCCACAAAATGCACATCCTGTATGTGTAATTTTTAAGCAAGAAGTTCTATAATTAATTCATTACAAACAAACAATTTTTTACTAATTTTATTTGGTATGACTTAACAAATACATAACCCTTCACGACAACAGACGGTTCTAAAACATAGACCTCTGGAAAACAAACTAAACAAATATTCAGTCTATTTATCCATAGAAGTAATACAATCAACTGTCTTCCGAGAGCCATCTATTAATATCAAAGCACTTAAGCCCAATCATGTAATACCCCTTTATCTTACTTTGATCTCTAATATTTTTAAACAATTTAATTATATCAGGTTCTAATTTTAAGAACAGCAATAATTCATCCCTAAGATTTTCTTGAGAATATTTATACTACGCTGTATCAATTCCAATCTTTCTTGTATAAGTCTATATCAAATCACTCCAGAAAAAAACTGATCAACAACTAAGGTCAAATAATTAATTAGAAGTCCTTCCAATTAATGAATAAATTTCCACCACTCAGATATAAAAATTATGGTTTTATTTTTTCCCGTAGGACATAAATTCTCACCACTTGGAAGTAAAAAGTATGTTTTTAGTTTTTTAAAATTAATTATATAACTGGTATTGGAAGGACACCAATGTGTAATAACAGAGTGAGACATCAGGAGGATAAAGCAAAATCAAAATTATAATCTTCATAATTAGAAAATCAACAATGTTCTCAAGCCGACAGTATACAACTAAAACTGCCCAAAACATTAATTATAAACTTTTGTATAAATAATGATTAAAATGTATGGCATAAATAAGAACAGAGTAATACCTATTAGGTTATAAAATTAAAGCAACCATATTGTCACTAAAATACCGTTAATATATAGTAATATCACTAAAACATTATGTAACCAAATAAACCCAACATCTTGAGGTAGAAAAAATTTATTTGGTCAGTTTTAGTCGAATGCAGGCAATATTTGTATTAGCATGTATCTATATTATATAATATATACAAATATTAGCATATATATAAAACATCCATGAAATTGACAGTTTTCCAATTGCATATATTTTTAGATAAATATTTTGTTTATTTTTAATTATGTTTGATTATATTTATTTATTGATAGCTAATTCTCCTTTCATTACTTTAATGTATCAGCCTTAAACAAGTTTAAGCAAAATTGGGTGTACTATTTGTAAAACAAGAGATAAATATTGCTTAAAATGCCTTTTAGTGGTAAAGTAAATTATTATACTTTAATTTTCTCTTTGTAGAGAAGTAATTTGTTTATTTAAACAATATTTACAAACTCATCATTAACAATATTCATCACCTATCATCAGAAGCCAACTATTGTATAAAGGGTGATAATAAAAGCACATAAAGGGCAGTTTCAAAAACATTATCTTGAAGACATCAATGTTGTTTCAATACGAGTAAAAAAAGTAAAAATATAAAACTATTTCTTAGAATTTAAGTTGTAATCGACAGATCTCAACTGAGGAGATCTTTAAAAATGTTGTCAGTGCAACCACTTTGGAAGTGGGTAGGAAAACTCTGAGTACCAATCCCTGAGGAAGACACTTTCCAGCTCATCTCGTAGGCTATTTTCACCGATGACAACAAAGCCTATTCCACCAGTCGAATTGAAGTAATCACCAGACCAGTTCGATGTCCCTGGAATGAAATATAAATATTATTTGATATTAAAAATAGTTGCTCTCACCAATCCAGTATTGCGGGATCTAGCCTAAGGCTAAATAACATAAATTGGCAACACAGAAGTGATTTAAGTTAACGTTACAGTTCCTAAACCAAGATTGTTATATTGATATAATCTGTAATTTTAATATTGTTATAAATATACTAATCCTTATTGGTCGTAAACCAGCTTTCACATAACAACACGAAAATGTTATTCTTACTATATTAACATTTGTTTTTGCATATTAATTGGAACCAGCTATAACCTAGTAAAAACCACATATAGCGGCCGAGTTAACTGCCCTTCAGAACCTAGTGGCCTATTATTTCACCTTACCACCATCTGGTAGCACCATATGGTGCGCTCACTCATCATATCGAAAAATTGTATTTTAATTATTGTTATATAAAAAAAAACTGAAGTTCTAAATTGTAAATATGTATATACATTGTGAATACTTTTTATTAATAAAGTTTAATGGCAATAAGGTTTACTGATCAAAGCATTTAAATAATAATAACGGTAATGGCTCTTGTTAGTTGATTTAATCATGGCAGAATGATTACCACAATTCTTAAAATTTTAAGACAGACGTTGGATCTCTGGATGTCAGACCTTCCAAGTAGTTTGATCGGTATATTTCACATAGATTTTTTGGTTCTAGGTCAAACTGCCTTTTATTTCCCTATGCTCCTTTAACCTTTTACCTATCCATACAAGGTCTGGATGCTCATCAGTCTGCTTGTACTCCTATGTACTAAGTCTGGAAACTCATCCCTCTGTTAGCATTTCATCCTCCCACAAAGTCTGGAGATTCATCCATCCGTTTGTGGTTTCTGTCCTGCGATGTCATAAGGTTCATCCCTTAGCCCGCAGACTAAAAGTGATTTGGGTGCTCATCCACCTAACACTTGAGGTCATCCTGTCTTAGCCTCTTCCTTCATCCACTAAGTCATTATACCTTAATTTAAACATTCTTTGTCGAGGCCTTCTGATCACTTTGCTTATACCCATCTCGATACAGGTATAAATAGCTAGCAATCAATAAGGTCAACCGGCCACCGAAAGCTGAGGGTAGCTGAGTCAGCTGAGCGGCGTAGCAAGGTTTAGCTCACCTCACCACATCTACTCATCACTGTCACACAATCGTGGGGCTTTGTTCCTCAGTGTCATCCTTTTGTTCCGCTCATTTTCACTGCACAACCTCTCAAATTATTTTATTTTGGTTGTGTAAAATGTGCTATGGATGCGGAAGAATTCTTAATTGAATGTGTAAGGAAAAATATTCAATTTTATACACAAATATTCAATTTTTCTTTTTAGCTCCGAAATGATCACCTTTGTAATTTTGTAAAATGTTCTCTATGCTTTATATCCTTTTTAAAAATATTATATGGAATATGAGAAGGGTACAGGTGCAAGGCAAGTTGCTGAATGAGATGAGCTCCGCTACGCAATTGGTTGCTGATCCCCTCTTGCAATGTTCAGCTCACCTGAGCTCAGCTAAGCTTAATTCAGCTCAACTGCGCTTTCGATGGCCGGTCAGCCTAAGGGTTAATATCTAATTATAGTTACACAAAGAAAAACATAATTAAGCAAAATGCATTATATATTTTAAATTCAAACATATGAATCACATACAAATTAAAGTGAACCCACTTAAGTCACTCCAGTACTCAATCAGAACAAATGGTCTAAAAAATTAACTGTTGTTTAAAATAATTTAAGCAATATCAGGTCTTACCAATATAAGCTGTGTTGTCAGTCACCATATACTTATTGTGATTCAATCTAGCATAAGGGATTTTGGCTTGTGCAGCAGTGCTTGGAACAACAAACAACTTCTAGATAACAAAAAAAAAAAAAAAAAAATACAAATATTATTATGCTTTGAGAAACAACAAAAATTTAAAATAGAAACTAAGATACCCTATTATTACTTTAATCTATACTATGTTCTGAAAGCTTAAGTTCATTTTTAAAATTATGACTATAATGATATATGAAGAGGGAATCAAGTTATTTAGGATCGTTGTCATTAGGAAAAAAAAATCCAAGAATTTTTGGATTGGTTACATACTACAATTTCTATTGATACAAAAGAGGCACTAAAATGATTGATAATTAAAAACTAAAAATTACTTACAACAGTGATTTTCACTCCTTTGTATGAATCTGAAATAACCTGAAGAGAGTTTAAAAATAACTTTTCCTCCTTACGAGAATGATTAGTCCAGCTAACCAACAGTCTGACTTCTACTCTCCTGTCAATAGCAGCAGCTTTCAATGCATTATCAATAACAGGCCAATACCTGGTAAAAACAATAGCGAGTAATTTTTGATTAGATAATTACAAATTATAATTAATAAGACATTCAAGAGTCATTTACTTTGGTTTAGGAGTGAACATCATTAGTGGCATGTAATCCATCACAGCGATATATATGAATTTATCTGCAGCCTCAATGGTACTTAAAATACTATCTATGTCGGAAGTCCTTCCCTCTGGGCATAGAGGAGCAGGTGAACTCTTAAATAAAGTCAGATAATAGAAAATAAGTAATAAATGTTATTTTGAAAAAGTATAAAAAATATAAAGTCTCATTTTACAGGCAAGTTAAAGTTCTAATACAACTTTTAATTAACTAGTAAACAATAAATGTGACAAAGTGCTAGATGGTGAGGAAACATTTCCTTATAATGAGATATTGAAAATGAAAATTTAAAGAATATATAATTTGATTTTAGAGAGAACAATTTTGTAGAGAGTTGTGATGATTTTCAACTGAAGAACCAGCCACCAGTAGAGAATTTCCTTCAGTTGAGAACCTATCACAGAATCGCTTCATAAGAGAAACAGTGTGCCTTCATTGTTATCATTACCCTATTTTCATCATGCTATCGTATACAATTTTACACAAACAATCTTTATTAAAGTATTAGTTACAGCAATTTTGGCCAAGTATAGACATTCCTGCTCATGAATTGGTATTGTGCAAATATTTATTTTTTGATGATGTAACTTTTATATAAAGAACACTCATGATAGTATTTCAAAAGAAATGCTGTAACTTCTAGCAAATTCTTATAATATAATACAACAATGATATTGTTTTTAAAAAATTGTAAATAAAAAACATTTTTGTAAAATGTGTTGATGGTTGTCTGTATGATAAATCAAGGTGAATGGTCCAGAAGTCACTGATTGGTTCATGCAACCATTTTGCCCTGACGGAGAACTATAATGGAAATAGAAGTGTCTGCACTGAATAAATAGTTATAAAATTTTTGGATGTTTTTATAACCAATCTCTGGACAATCTTCTTCTTGATTTAAAAAAAATAAAATAATGGTTAGATAACTATTTATTATTTCCAATAATTGGACAACCCTAGTCCATAAAGATTATTCTTCATTTTTAATTTTAATTTTCATCATATTCTTAACACCAAATCTTGAAAAAAAATAAAAATTGAAGTGGTTGTTATCAAATTAATTTGAGAATACCAGTCAGCTGGTGTTCCTCAAGGTAGTATCCTAGGTCCTATTCTTTACACAGTCTATACAGCTGACATCCCAACCCATCCAAGCACCATTATTACAACCTATGCCGATGAAACATGTGTCCTATCAGTTAATAACGACCCAATGATTGCATCCCAAACCCTTTAATCCCACATCACAAAGCTTGAAGAATGATGTCAAAACAGAAGAATTAAAATAAATTCCAATAAATCCCATCAAATTACCTTTAATCTTTGTCGTAAACCTATGACTTCCTGTCCTACAGTATCCTTTAATAATACTCCACTTATCCCTGTTGAGCAAATCCGATACCTAGGACTCCACCTGGACAGATGTCTAACTTGGAATCCTCATACTAGACTGAAATGACGAGAAACGTTTCCGACTACTTCAGCACTTACTAGACAAACACTCTAACCTTTCCATTAATTACAAAAGACTCATGACATAATACATGACCATAATAAGACCTACTTGGACTTACAGAATTGAACTTTGGGACTCCACTAAACCATCAAATTCTTCTCGTATTCAATCTTTACAATCCAAAATCCTTCATGTTCCTTACTTTGTAACAAGTAAAATAATCCATAATGAACTGAATGTTCCATATGTTTCCGATTTGGACCAATTCAGATACCTTTCCTTCCATAATAAACTTCAGAACCATCCTAATCCTCTCGTTTCAAACCTTGCTTCCTCCTCGATCCCTGATAACCCTCCTAGGTGTCTGAAAAGAAAATGGCCCCGTGATCTTCTAATTTAGATACTTTATAAGAGTGCTACCAAAGGGTAGATTCTCGACAAGCCTTGTCATGTCATATATTTCTTTGTATCACATTTGCTGAATATATATTAATTTGTAAAGTTGTAAATTTCATAAATAAATAAATAAAATTTGAGAATTTTCAATTTCTCTAGAAAAGATTTGGTGTATCTGCTTACACTACTTTCCTACCTATTTCAGAAAAGTTTTTATATCTTTATACATGTCCATCAAGAAACAAAAAAAAAGTGAATTAGATTTATTTTCCTGAAAATTTATCAAAGAAAAGATTTGAGTTCAATTTATTTGATAAACTAAAGCAATGTAAACCGCCTTAAGGTAGATCAGTGTAAAAATTTCAAAACCCTCTAATATTGCTGATCAAAATCTTTTCGTCATAGCCCAATTTTGTCAAACAATAATTTCTGTTAAAAGAGGAAGAAATAGTGAAGCTTGTGTGATGCGGGCAATAGATTTTCTTACTTTCACTTACGTATATATGTAATATATAGTAAGGGTAAGTATTGCGATTGTGAAAATTTTCTAATCTCAGCTTTTAACGGAAATACATGTTTTGAAGTCCCCTGAGTCCAAATAACCAAGTGTCGCAAAATGGTCTGTGTGTGTGTGTTAACAGTCTAGCTCATAAACAAAAAGTAGTATGAAACTGATATTAAGTATTTAAGGTTTGTATATGAGCTGGATGTGACAGTAACTTTTTCGTTAAAATCGGCAAACCGGAAGTGCCACTTCATATGAATGCTGAAACATATTTTTACACTTTCCTCAAAAATGGCTCTAACAATTTTGAATCAAACTCGGTGTATCATTGTATAATCAAGTGGTTTTTAATATCATTTAAGTCTTATCCTCGTTGATGTCACTTTACAGGGCTTAAATACTCAATGTTCATATATGTCTCTCTAAAGTACCTTTAATATGGTTTACTTTAAAATGTTAATCATTTCGCATTATTCAAAGTTACGAAAAAATGCTAAATATAACTTTTGAAAGAATTTGATAAGGTAATAAAGGAGAAAAATAAATAAAAATGCAGAAAAACCTGCATTGCTATAGACTGTAGCGCCTAAACGAATGTACCGATTTCAATGAAACTTCTCTAAAGTCATTTTTTCGACACCCTTTAAATTTATCTATATAACATACTTCAACGAAAAGAAACTGGAAAAAAAGTTACGAGGGATGGTAAAATTAAATTCCGAATAACTCAATAAGTATACACTTTTTTGGGGATGTTGTGATAAAATGTTTCAAAGGTATTTAAATTTCCTAAAAAATGAAAGAAGTTTCATCGAAATCGAAGCACTATTAGTAGAGATATCGCGATTTTTAAATATGTTTCTAAGCCAAACTGTTATCAACTTTAGTAAGTAATTAACAAAAACTTTTTGTTTTCTTATATTCTTTTTGAAATAAATGAATATTTTGGTTAACAATGTGTGGTAATAAATATAACCGGATTTTCTATATAATACAAAAGACAAATGAAGTGCTGATTTTATTTCCAAGGGAGACTGATTTATCCGAAAAGTTTACCGCTAATCCAATTATCACCACCATTCATACCGGAAGGCAGCTTAAGAGGGTCTCTCTCCATTGGAGCTAGTATTAAAGGACCTGTTGTTTTATCAGATATTATATATGTTTTTTAAAAATTTTATGAAATTTCTTAAAAAAAAAAAGTGTTAAAATCGGACAATTAGGAGGAAAGATATGGTCTCTAGTTTTTTTCCCCTGAAGAAGTGAAAATTTGTATAAATTTAAAATATACTTTTTTAATTGTTGAGACTAAAAAAACTTTTTTTCTACAGATATTTAATAAAGCATCTTATCTCAGAACATCTTTCATAAGAAATAAGTACCTAAATTTATACCTTTATTCTCAGTTCTATATTTCAACACTGCAATCACCACCTCCGGAATCAACTTACTTACTGTCTGCCTAGTTATCACAAAATTGACATTACTCAAAAATTTTGAAATTGGAGTTAGTCATTCTGTGGTTTATAAAAGCAAAGAAAATTGTGTGGTTTATAAAAGCAAAGAAAGTTGTGTAGTTCATAAAAGCAGATGAAGTGACTAGATTTTTATTGCCTAACATTGACATAATAAATAGACATTTTATAATTATAATGGTCTTAATGACTTGTTATCTGTAAGCTTTAAGCTTTAGCTCCATTTAAAATGCACTTCAAAAATTTTTATAATAGCCCAGCATTGCCAGAAAATAATTTCTATTCAAAGTAGAGCAGTAAGTAAAAGTTGTGTGTTGCGTGCACCAGATTTTTTTTTCTCTCATTCATCCCTTTCTGACACCAGGATAAGAACTTGTAATCTTAAATTGGAAATTGAATAACTTGAAAATGGAATTGAAATGTTAATAGTTGTCCAAAATGATTGATTTTTAAATAGTTTTTTAGGGATTTTCAATATCTTTAAAAAAAAAACAAAAAAAAAAAAACAGGCTAAACGGTGTTTTTCAGACTCTGAAACATATAGATCCGTCGAAAACTGCTTATCAAAAATTTGACCTGATCGCAATACTTTCCTTATACAGTATAGGTAGGAAAGTAATAAATTAAAACATGTGTAGAAAATAGAATAAGCTGTATTATCACTAATACTGGTCCAATTCCAATGATTTTTTTGGAAATTTAATTACTTTTCAAAAGTTTTATTATAAATTTTACCATAGAATATATACTTAGCAAGTTAGGCCCCCAAAACACTTTTCTTTTCTTTATAACTTTTTTCCCTGAATTTTCTCGGGAATTTAGTCCATGTATGAAAATTGAAAAGACTATTATTAGAACATTATAGAAAAGTTTCATCAAAATCGTTAGAGCTGTTTTTGTGCTACAGTCTATAGAAAAACATGTGTTTCATTTATTGAGCATGGAGCATCCAATTTGTGTCACAGGCATCAGTAGTCAAAACCTAATATCATCAACTTATTATATATAAAGTCGAATAATATAAAATATAAATAGTTATTTCTACTATATATTATGGACATATTCAAATCATAAGTTCAAATAAAGTTGTCTATTGAAATATAAAATATGATATGCTTATAGTAATCCAATACAGTTGGGCAGTAATACATTCATAATAAAGTGTTTCTCATAATCACATGTTTTTTCATGTATGTTATAGATAATGTTCATTTTGGTCCTAGGAAAACTTCAAACTCTATACCAACACAAAAAAAAAAAAATCAACAAAAAAAATTCTTATAAATTATTTTTGGACTTACAGATATGTAGGTAGACGATTTTGTGCCATTAATATAAATTTGAACTGGATCAAGTTTATTGATCTCAGTCGATAAATCTTCTGGCCATGTATCAGGGATGGTTGAATCTGGCGTGGCTAATAACCAATATACCTAAAAATTTACAATGAATAGATTATTTAATACTATTAGAGAAAATTATTGCAAAGCAAAAACATAGAAATCATATAATATACTATTTGACCTGAAGATAAAGGACACTATGTTCATTTTTTTATTTAATAGTTTAGTAACTAAGGAAAAAAATTTAATAGGTTAAAGTTATTGAAAATTGCCTCCCTAAACATACAGAGAAATGTGACATGATGGCCTTCACCTCGGGTGTACAGATTTAGTAACTAAGAAACAAATTTTAATAGCTCAAAGTAATGGAAAATCGGCTCCACTAAACAAACACAAAAATGAACATGGTTTTCTTCACCTCCGGGGTACAGACTTGAATGTTTATAATAAAATAAAATGCAAATTAAAGAAATAGTACAGAACAATTTTATCTCAAATAGTATTCTCCAAGAAAACCAGCTTATTTCTTTGATAAGATTTTTTGTATATAGATTTTCTTGTGTAACAATACTGAGAGGAAATATGTAAATAGTATTAAACTTATTTAATATATTATATTATTATAAATTAATATATTATTTAATATAAAGGAAGCAGTAACATCAGAAAACGTCAGCTGTAGTTTTAAGGCACAAAATGCCTGTTTTCTAATTCAACAAGTATGGTATCGACTATGGATCTGCAGTAATAAAAAAATAACCTATTATCCAAACAAAATTAACTAATTACATATTTATTTATCTTTGGTTCTTCTGGTTATTCTCAAACAAATTCCCACAAAATTCAAAAGATCTGCCACAGAAACTTCATTGTTACTGAGGAATAAGAGGAGAGTGAAAATGTTTCTGATATATAGAAGAAATGTTCAATAAAAATATGTTAAATTTTATGGAAGTGATAAGGCAAATTATAGTATGCTGTCTCATCAGGAAGTGATTCCTAATAAATAATCCCTGGATATCCATATAAACTAAAGCCACTAACCACTCATTCCATCTTAGTTATGCTTCAGCCAAAATTTTGGAAATATTATTTGAAATTAATTTTTTGTTTGATAGGATCCAAAATTCTATTTTTAATGAAAGATAAGATTGCATGTTAATATCAACATTGAATACATACAAATTAGAATATTGATAATTGAAAAGTAAATAGTAAAATTTAATTTTCTAGTAATAATAATTCAAGACCATAGCAAAATAAATTAAATAGACTGAGGCTTCCGGATTTTAACTTATTTCAGATTGAAATCGACAAAAAGTTAAAAGAAATTGACTAACATCCATTACTATGAATTAAACGTTTACATTTAATTATTTTCTAAATTTTATCATGATCATCATTGTATTATGGAGAAATAGCTATCCAAAATCTGAGAACTAGATACAACTTCATAAATGGTCATAATTAGCAAACACAAAATGCAAATAAATTAATTTTTGCCTATAAATATTTATTTAACGAAAGCATGGCAAAAATGGAGGTCCAATTAAGCTGCAGTAAAAATGTTAACATCACAGCAATCTACGTAATACAAGATACAAATATTATGCATAAAATATCAAAATTTTACAAACCTCAAATATTTTGGCCATGTCTTCAACAAGACAGGAACAATTGGTCATATAAAGGCCTAATTCTTTAACATGTGATAGTGACCTCCAATCCATATTAGCACTTCCGACATAAACTACTTTTCTATCAACTAACCATAATTTGGTATGTAAAATACCACTTCCCAGGAGGCGGGCCATATTCAAATTACGAACCTATTAGCATAACATACAAAAACATGATAATTAAAATATTGGTATATGATTTACTGTTATATTCTAAAAAAAATAATGGTAATTATCACAATTTAATGTTTAGCATATTATTTTTAGAGTTACAGGACAACTTACTTCTGCCACTCCTTTTCGAGTGAATATTTCAGTGTCTAAGTCGGGCATTGATTTTGTAGGTTCACTTTGGACAATACGGATTTTCAAACCTCTAGTTGTCCCAGCTTCCATTAAAGATTTAAAGATATCTTCTCCCTGTCATTTTAAAATAAATAAAAACATAACTTATTTTTTAAATTAAAATTTCCTGATAATGGAAAAAATAGAAGAATAAAGTAACTTTATCTTGACTTTGAATATTATTATGACAATCAACATTTTTATTTTTTTTTATTTTAAATCTCTGTACCACTACAACCTATGAAGGGTCACGGTTTTAGTACTACATAAGGAAGTACTGTTTCTAGGGACATTTAGTTTATCCAAAAATTAAGAGAAGGATCTAATGGAAAAACAGCAAGGAGAAACTCGTTTGTGAGTGAAGAAAATAGAAAAAACAAATCTTGCTCAGCACAAGAATTTTAGAATAACTTTAGATTTAAGTAATTTTTTGTTTTCTGTAAATCTAAATTGAATATTTCTGGTCATTCAATGTTTGTTACTAACTATATATTATTAACAGAACAATATTATTATTATATTTGTACCGTCTAGCAATAAATTCAATGGACATTACTTTTTCAGATCCAGGAAATTTATTCACATCTGAATCTCTGAGAGTCCAATAAAAGGATGCTATTTCAATGGACTCATTAGCACCATCTATCATCTCTTTCCACACATCATATGTGGACTTAAATGGAGTGCTACCATTTCTGTAAGACATTCCATCAGGTATAGTTTCTACTATTGAGAGACTGGAAAAAAATAAAAAAATATAAATATGGAATTAATACTAATGCAGAACTATCCAATCCATATAAATCAACACAAAAATAATATTTCACTATAGTTTTGTTAATACCTGCAATTTTGAAGACACCTGTTTCTAAAAAGATCTTGAACAGTTGATCTATGATGCTTTTCAGCAGCATCGAGTAATGGTAAAATAACGACAAGGACAATAAGGAGTAGGATGATGGTGATAGGAACACATGAAGGCTTGAACCATCCTTTTTGCCCCCACCTTTAAAAGCAATATGCAATTCAATATCATTAATAGTAAATAAAATAAAAAGTTGTAATAATAAAAGCAAACATAAGCCGTATTATCTCTAAACCACCAGTATAATAAATATCAACTTTCTACATTAGAATTCTTATTCTATTTTCGAAGTCTTTGTGACTACACTTACATATTTCAATAATATAAATGAAATGCAGACAAATCAACATCTTAATTCCTATTTGTCTTTATCTTATCAGTTACAATTAATCTTAATTAAAGACAATGTTTATATTTAATGCAGTTATTCAATGCATGTAACAGCTACAATAACTATGACATGGAATGAAAACTTAAATTATGACTTACATGTCATTATAACGTTCACCAAAATCATCTTGGTCAGTTCGAAGCATGTATCTTGAATCCCATTCATCATAATCGTCTGATGGAACTCGATCAATGTGGCGCTAAAGAGAATATATTCATTAAAAATTAAGTAAACTTCAACAATGTAAAATTGTGAGTATAATTCAACCATAGTCAGCTTAAAAAGTATAATACAATATAATTTAGGCTTATAAACCATAATTTTCTAATCATAATCTGAAGTGATAGAACACATATATTAATAACTTAAAGCAATCTGACTATTCATTTTTACAAGAAACAATGTGTACCGTCAACTTACTTTTTGAAATTAATTATAAATAGAACATTTCTATTAAAGCACTATACATAATAAAATATCAAACAACTTATAAGCAATTATTTACATTTTAAATCAAACAAAATTTAAAATGGTATCACAGAAACTAAAAGAAAAGATCAAATAGTTTAAAATGAATGACATATTCATAAATAACATTATAATCAAACATTTAATAATTATCTACAACCTTTGGTTTCCCTTGTAATATTTTGGGTATCGTCATTTTTAACAACGTACAGACTTCAGGAAATTATAAAACAAATAAACGAACTACATACAATTCATCACTGGAAAGATAATACCTGAATGCTATGTTAACGGCAGGAACCTTGTGCGGGCTAGTAGTCTTCCGATCAGCTGATTAATCAAAACATTCACTGACCTTCCTTGTTGACAAGGATTTTTCGTTTCTGTTTATGTAACTTTTATACAGATTATATTACGTGATTTTTAAAAATATGAATATATATTTATTCCATTAGGTATAAATACATACTAGAATACGTCTGTTGAAATGATTATATATCTATATATTTATTATTTTTTGGTATTTGAACTCTTTTGGTTTCACTTTTTTTATATTGTACGTCAGTAGAACGGAATTTAAATCATAAATTCTCTGAAGGTGCGTTCATACTATGGGAAACACAATATCTAACTCAGGAGTCTTCAAACTTTCGAAGAGCCTCTTTGAAAGAGGGCCACATTGAGATCTTCACCAAGTCATGCGGGTCGCATTGAGACCTCCATTTAAGTCCCGCGGGCCATGGCTGGTGATAAACAAAAAACATCTTGTTATATAAATGACACTTCAGTTCACTAGCGGATTCAGGATTTAATTTTGGTGGGAGCTTCAGCCCGAAAGATCTTTTTTCTTATACGTATAACAATAATTAATTAGAAAAAAAATAAAGAAATTAACTACCTATATGAAATGGTGTTTAAGTGGTTCTTGAAGTCTTATTAATTGTAATTACACTAAAAAGAATACATTAAGAGATAGTTTTTAATCTTTTTTTCTGTAAAACATGGTTAGATTGTACCATTTCGGGGGGTTTCAGCCACAAAGCTCCTCCTCCCCGTAGATCCGCCTGTGCTTCAGTTGTTAAATGAGCTTTTTAAGAGAAAAAAAACATGTAGTAAATGTTTTAGTAATCTCTTGTGGGAGTAATTTGCTGAATTTCTCATTCACCGAATAGCTTGCGGGCCATACTTTGGAGACTCCTGATCTAACTTAAGATGTATTTAGACATTTCACAAACTACAGGAAAAACAATTATCTAACATAACTAACAGCTGCATTATTGTTAAATCAAACTATTTCTTTTATTTCTCTTGATATAGACAGCAGATGGAAACCATCAAAATCAAGAAACAAAAATACTAGTATAGTGGAATAAGTATTTATATAATTGTTTGTTCCATAATTAATGGCAAAGGCGGATCTACGGGGGAGAGGGGAGGGGAGGGGTTTCCGGCTAAAGCACCTCCCCTTTCCCCGAAATGGTAAAATATAACCTTGTTTTATTAAAAAAATTGTCTCTAAAAGTAATATTGTTCGTATAATTACATTTAATAGGACTTAAAGAATCACTTAAACACCATTTCATATAGGTTCTCAGTTTCTTTCTTTCTCCCGAAGTAATTATCGTAATATGTACATACAAACTATTATTCGGGTTGAAGCCCCTCCCCCTCCCCCCAAAAAATATTAAATCCAGGATCCGTTAGTGGTTAATGGTATGTCTAAACCCACCTTAACGTCGAAACTGTAATTCATGTTGGTGATACAGTCCAGGCCAAATAAATAATTAAAGATTTATTGGAGTAATGTACAATCTCAACCACTTGATTTTTTCAATGATATTTCGGTACTCAAGAATACAAAGTATTCACTCTTCAAACTCAAACATCAGAAACAGTAAAATTTCAATTTTTCTTTGTAATCAAAAAGACAATATTCTTATATTTTAAACAGTGTATGTAATAAATATTCTTACTATTGTCATTATTCTAACAACTTCATTTTACTGTAATTTTTATATTTCTTATACCTTGTTATCTGATTCTTTTCTTAGCCCTGATGATGGCCTGAACTTCAGGTCGAAACGTCGGCATATGTAAAAATAAATATTATCATTTATTTTTGCCTTCTTTTTTGACTGACCAACCCAACTATTCTTCTCTTCATTCTCCACGCAGTCAACCATTTACCAATTAAGTAATAAATATTAGTTGTTTGTAGATGGTGGGTTGTGGAATTCGGTCCCGAGTTAAAAATTATTTCTCGACCCAAAATGGAATAAAATGACCGATAATTTTTTTTTCTCCAAATAAATATACAATATTTTGTCCAAATAAAGTTAAGGATGTTAATTCATATTTTCATCTATGTCTTCCTCCCGTGGGGGTGCATTAAGGCCTATTCTCCTTAGATAATAAATAGAAATATGCCTATTCTCCTGATTAACGGTTCGTAATTGTTTTCTTTCTATCGTTTCCACGGTAGAGTACATCTTGAGTTCTGCTTTGAATTAGTTCATTTTTCATAGTCAATTTTGCTCTACATAGAGTGATTTAGGATTGCGGCTCTGCGAAATAGTCTCAGAAAAATTTTTCATTCACAATTTGCATTAATATTTTACTCATTATAATGACGTACATATCGTCAAATTAAAAATCTAAAGCCCAAATATATTTAAATTTGGGTTAGCTATTCATTTTTCAATTATTATATTATTAATATCAAGAGTTCCATATCTAAAAAAAAATAAAGTCTTTTTTAAAAATAAGAAAAGAGGTTAATCCCATGACGTCATTTGTATAAAAAATAATTAATTCCTATTACTATTAATGAAAAAAAATCTAATCTAATTTATTTTAATAAAAAAAAAATAACTATACCAGAAATAATATTATAATCAACTTCAGAAATTATGTTTCTCTACCAATGCCTCTTTGTAATGTCATATATAAATAAGTAGCTTTAAAAAAAAAAAAAAACAATTTATAAAAATAAATTTATATCCTTTGTCGTTAAGGATTGCATATTGACTGAAATAATGTTTAATGGAAGAAAAAGGAAACCTTTCAAAGTTTGTCAATAGTTGCAGAATCGTGGGCTAGGAGGACTTTTCTCTATTTCAATGTAGAATGTAATAGGGCTTCATTGTGTAGAAAAGACTCACGTTATACTGCAATAAAATTATGAAAATGCAAGTAATGAATTTCTAAAAAAATCTAGTGCGAACATCACACGACTTTCACCTACCACCCATCTTCTTAGCAGAAATAAGTATTTTCAGATAAAGGGGAGTTGAAAATAAAAATTATAGACGCTATATTTATTTACATTTCATTGTGGGTATTTTTCTTTGTTTAAATACCCTGATATAGACAAATTTTGGTGTCTATATCGCTGTATTCTATACAATTAAATAGTAAATAATACCAACGATAGCATTTTTGAAAACCGTATATATTTATGTACATAGTATTGTCGGAGTCCGTATCATATTAAATTCATGTTATGTATGGAAGCCTGTTATAATCTTTCGGGCGAGCTCACCCAATCTCTGGAGGACTCGATTGGCGATTACTTTGCCAGAAAGGATTTGACGAAAAAGGTTCCAGCTAACTAGACTTCTAATGAAAAACCGTGAAAAAGACCTGTCACTGATGATAATTTTTCATTAGTTTTTTATTTGCTGTTACTTATTTTAAATTTGTTTCGTGTCACTTAGACAAGGCACATGTAGCTGTATTTAATATATACACACAATAAAGATTCCGCAAACCAATCTTTCAAACAAGCGGCTCCCTTAGATGTCAGTGATGAAATTAGAAATACTAGATATCTACGTAAACCCCAGAGTGCTTTTATTTTCTGGTTTAAAAGTTTTCTTACAATTTAAAACCTAATGTGTCCCCTCCAAAAAAATTTGATGCAACATACAACTCCCCTCTGGGCACCCCTAAGTACAATTTGGTTTTTTTACTTTCTGCATAAATATAAAGTTGTCCTACCTTCGGTACTGAGGCAGCAAAAAATGTTTCATGCTTTTTGAAAACATTGCAACATATTTGATTTGCTGTCTATATTATTAAATCTTCTGCATAAAAGGGATAGCTATACTCGGAGCAATCCATCAGGAAGCTTCTACACAACAATGAATGCGTCAATAGTTGGCAAGAGAACGAATGGAAAGCCATAATCGGCTAGAAAGATAGAACCAACAAAAATTGCAAGACTGAATGTAGGAAACTGTAAAGCAATACTCCAAAATAGGACATGATTTACAACTCTTTTGATAGACAATTTATTAGAGTGATATAACTACGAGATTTGTCCCCTGATTAATACCAGATGCTCATTTTAGGATAGAGTGAACCAAGGTGTTAAACTGAATATGGCCACTAATTTTTAACAAGATAAAATTTCATGGGTTTACGTCGGATTCTAACCTAGTTCTGTAAGGAACCGTAATTACCATCAATCACCTCTCTCCTACAACAAAACAGTTATATTTTATTATTTAATTTTGTAATAATCTTTTGTGAAAATTCTGAATACAAGTCATTTTTAATGGAATTGCAAATGGATATTTTTTATTGGGAACTGTTTCGTAATGGTTTGTAAATTGATAGGCTGTAGCAAGGTACTTTTTATTTATACACCGAGCATTGCATGCTTCCTCTTATCTTCGTTATCGTTACCAATTAATCAGTTTAATGGAGTAAATCGATTTATGACCTGCGATTAGTAGAACGAAGGTCTTATTGATTACTCCATAACTTTTTTTGTTCCTTTCATCTGAAAATAATTAACTTTATTTTCTTTGTATTACGCCCTTTTTGTTCAACGTATATCATCACAGAAGCAATATATTATGCATACCTATTTTATTATTATTATTTTTTTATGCTCTCAATTGAACATCTGATCGATGTATTTTAAACAAAATATTTTGTTGCTCAATCTACAGCAACGTTTTCATTCACATCTAATCTGAATTTGAAATCTAAATTAATAACGTAGAAGTTGTGTTAATATTTTATAAAAACATGTCTTCATCTAGCGCAATCCAATGTATTTTTCTTATCCGATTATTAATTTTAATTGATGTTATTTATATATGAAGGACTGGTTAAATAAAATCTCAGATTTGTATGATTTGGGTGAAATTTTGATCATCATTTGATTTGTTTAGAGTAATTATAGTCATTTAAATCTGTTTAATCCAAATCGAGAAGTGAAGGCGTATTTCTCATGAATGTTTGAACCAATACTAAAAGTATTCTCTAATAAATGGTGAGCTTCTGACAAGAGTTTCGATGTTTCGATGTTATGAAAAAGTTTCGATAAATTTTAAAGAGCCTAATGTCTATCACGCATTCTTCACCCACCAATGAATAATAAACCTAATATTCTCTAATGAATAAAAATGATATTCTCTAGTGATCGTCAAAACCATAAAATTATGGTTTAAAAAAAACGCCAACTCTTACTGGAGTAAAAAAATCATATAACGGTATATTTGCCCTTTTGGCGCTAAATTAGACGATTTATAAATACAAATGTATAAGTGAGTGTATTGATCTTTATTTTACTATATTGTTCAAATGAAATTCATTATTCAAAATAGAAAAATATGAGGAAGGCAAGTAATTCTATGTGAAGCAAAAATCGTATTCATTACAAAAAGAAGAAGTAAACGCAAGTGAGATCTATTCTTGCAATAGAACTGGCCTAAAGTATTGGATAATAAAAAGCTTATATCCTAGAATTAGCTGCTTTGATAGTAAGACATTTATAGTTATTGTTTTAGCTTGAATCCTCACTCAACGTTCAACCCTTCAGTATCACTTCTGGCTTTGAATTGATTTGTAAAAATTTCATTCCTATAAAAAAAAGGTTATATTTCTGAAAAGGAAAATCTAGTCTCCCGTCGAAAATTAAAATCTGGATATAAAAATAACTCGACTTGAAATGTGAAGAGAAACAATGTGATGAGAAGGTTCTATACACATGAATCAATGAGGTGATAGGAAACCACTAATAGACGCTTATTGGGGAACAAGTAAGAAAAAAAAAATTTTTTTTATCAAAGAATTGAATGTTTTGTTTTGTTTTTTAAAAAGGAAGTAATCCCTAAAATATTTTTTTTAATAGTATAGAATAACAGCTTCAACACTAATTTTTGAACACTTAAAAATTTGAAAATTCTTTAAATTTTAACAAAAATGTTTGGGAATGTATAATATTGGAAACTTCAACTCTACTAAAAAAAAAGTTTTCATTATTATTTTTAATAAAAGTTATATACCTAAAATTGGTCTGGTCTAAGTAGTATATACATTGGCATCTATAATTCCTGCGTTCATTTATTCTTTCAAACCTCAATGCTCTACATTATTTGATGATAATCGTTATTATAATAGTTGATTATAACCTGGAATTTTATTTTCAATTTTTTTTCTTTTTCTTTTTTCTTCTTTTATCTCTCGGTTAACTCAAGATCTGATAAGATTTCGATGTATTAATGTTATAAATTAAACAATACTGATGATTTTACACGTTTTTAGATTTTTACTGTATGTTTTTCCGGATTTTTACTGCACGAAAATCTGGTCTCTAAAAATATTTAACATAATTGCTTAAATACACTTTTTATAATTATAAAAAAAAAAACTCTAAAATAAAGATTTACAAATATTCTTCATGTAAAATGGTTATGGAACTCTGTTTTTCTTTCAGATCTCTGTCATAGTAATTGATCGGTATTTATAAGTTTCAAACTTAAAAATAAGTTTATAAGGTTGTAACTATGTTTCAGATTCTGATATTTACGTTTTTGAAAATAATTTAAGCATTCAGTAGGTTTCTTTATTTTTAACGTAAATATTAGGATCAGACGTAAATAATTTTCCATTTAATTTGGTATTTTAAAAATTTAGAACAGATTTCATTAATAAGGTAAAACCTAATTAATTTTAGTTCCAGTTAAACGGTTTTAAGCGGTTGGCGAGTCCTCAAGTCAAAGTAATACCACAAGAATTTTCTATTTCTAGCGGTACTTAAAGTTTGCTTAGTCAATTTTTCTCAAAGCCCTTTTGTGACCGAAGGAAGTTTAGTGCTCTACTTATTCAGTTCAGCGATAAAGTGTTTCGATAACACTTCAAATTCGCTGAACTTGTTAAAGGATTCTGAAATCGGTTCGCTTTTGACAAGTGGGTGAAATGCTATTTGGTGGTATATCAGTCAGACATTTTATTAAAGTAGTTTTGAAGTAAAAAGTCTTTACAATTATACACCAGATATAGATAACATAAGTAGGTATATATATAAATTATTATATTATGAAGTTGGTAATGAAAATATCCATTATTATATGTCAATGTAAAATTTCTCATAGTATTCATGCTAACGTTTCAGGATTGTATTCTATTATCAGAACTCATTTTTCTTTGCAATATAATTAAATTTATCTTTGATATGTGTGATTGTCAGATTTATGATTTACAATTTCTTCATAATTTATAGCTGGGGCTGCACATTAAGTAATGAAGAAACTATAAAATATGAAGACAAATGGATCACACTTATCAAAGTGAAAAGAAAAATCTCTTATTTATTTTGATTATATATGGAGTTTATATAAAAATAATAATGACAACTATTGGTTAGCGCCAATAATAATTTATAAAATTTACAAAATTTTAATTTTTTTTTGTTTTGAATAATAAGATGTTTTTGAGCATACAGAAATAAAAACATGATATATGCAATACAGTAAATAATGTATGAACAATAATATAAGATCATGTTGTAATTAAGAATATTTAGACAATAAATAATATCAGAATAGAATCATATTAATGCGATTGAAGCAATAACATAAATTAATTCATCTTTATTCTTCTTTATATGGTGAGTTGTTCAACTTTATGGGACTCTTTTTTTAAAGCAGAAATGTGGCTGAATTGTTAAAGCGCTGCACAAATACAAACATTGCAGCGACAGATTCCAGTATCGACCTTTCAACACAGCTAGTCTCCTTGGGAACTTTGAGGCCAATATTGTTTTACAAATTTTTTATTATTTATAGTTTTATAAAAACACTATAATTTTTTATGAAAATGGATTACTAGATGTTTAAGGATATTTTTTTGGTGACAGAATTTATTACTATTTTTCACTATCTAGGCCAACATTGTCTGAGATGATTCCTTTAAGTGCCCCCAACATAGAATTCAAAATAGGCAAGTGTAAAACGGCGTAGAATATGATATTTTTTTCAGATATATAGGAAAAATACTTTGTTAAATATTGTGGGCTGTAAGCCTAGAAAGCAAGTAAGAAATATAAGATCACCTGCAGGTGAAGAATTCCATATTCGTGGCATTAGAAATGTACTGAATACAAAATTGGTTATTTAAACGTCGGTGTTTCTTACAGTCATTATGTAAGGAGGAATGCAAAGGACTCCTTTTGATTAACAATTCAGCCAGCGCACTGCCAGTTAAATGAGGTTCTTAAAATAGAGTGAAAGGAGTTACATCCACAAAAAAATCATTAGGAAGGGAGCGGGTCTGTTCCATTCCTAAAACTAACGTTGAGGGACGCCATTAAAATAGATGTTTCATAATTTGAAGGACTTGAGAATAAAAAGTAAAGTGATGAGCAGTATGAAGTACCTATATGAAGACCAGTAGAAAGAACCGTTGGCAGACTATTAAAGATATGACATAAATAATATAAAATTAACAAAAGTAAAATAATAACTTGAGAAGGAGTCGATTGAGAGGTGCGGTCAAATAAATACTAAATTTTTACAATAGTATTTTAATGGTTACGCCGACGTTTCGACAAACTTTGTAGGTCTTCATCAGGACTACAAAAATACAAAATATAAAGGTAGATGATGGAAATAAAATAAATGAATTATAAGCAGGTATTTTTATTTTTTTTGTCTTCATATTTCTACCGACACTTGTCATGAGATTGACAATAAGCGGATGTGCTTTGACTAATCCGAAAAATTGACGTTTTACGCATGAGGAAAAAAAATAGTACCCCGCAGCACTTCTTCCTGGTATTGATTTATTTCCTTGATACAAGAAAGGAGATCTCTCATCCAGCTCCACTTTATTCGTCTCCTGATAGGTATGTCAGCTGTGGCCATGTCGTCCGTGTAGTTGGTTGTCGTAAGTCGTTGTGTAAAGTTTTGTTGTTTTCGTACCAAGGAGCTCCTGTTATTAGTCGTAAAATTTTGGATTGAAATGTTTTTGTAAATGTGTCTTTTTTGAAGAACCGTAAATTTGTGAGGCATATGTTCATATGGGTTTGAGTAGGTAAGTGTATGTATTCAGTTTTTGTCTGATTTTCAATTTTGATTTGGAAAAAAAGTGAGTACAGTATTTTCAGTCGCTTGTTTAAGATCTTTTGTTTCATTTTTACGTGTGGGCTCCAGGTCATCCTTCTGTCGAATATTAGTCCCAGGTAACGTACTGTATATGTCTGAGGAATTTGGTTCTCTCCTATATAAACTGGTTTTATACTCCTATGTAAGTAGATATTAAATAAGAAACAGTGTTTTTTTTTTGTTCTTGGTTCTTCGTTTGGTGGTTTTTTTTAATGATCTTTCGATCCAAATTACAAGAAGTCTGAGTGTCGTTGCATAGACTACATCAAAGTTAGACTTTTCACTCAATCAGCGTGCGCTGCCACTAAACCTTTTCGGAAATAAAACTCATTATAGTAAGTAGGGTTTTTATTCTTTCGCATAAGTGTAAAAATTACACTTAAGTGTCGTTTTTTTTTTTTGTGAACATAAACTACACTCCCATCAAGTGAACTTCTCTTGCAATATGCAATATATATGTTCAGCCTACAATGTTATAAAAAAATTATTTTACGTGAGATTTTGACATTAATAAAGGAATAAAATCATGTCAGGTTTCCAAAAAGGTATTTGAAGGATGAGATACCCTCTAGAATTGTTTAATGAACAAGAACTTAAGAAAATATACAGATTTAGCTAGGATACTGTTGCAAATACCTTTATAAAACCATTTCAGAATGTTAATACTGGTGATAAGAAAGGATTAGCTATTAGTGTACTACGCAACCGGAGCATTTCTGGTATGTTATTATAGGCCATTTTAAAAAAAAAATTATGATTTTACTATAAAGAATTATTGATTAAACCATAGGTAATACTACACCGGACAGTTTTTTTTTTTATACATATAGGTAGTATTAAGCTTTTATGTCAAACTGAATGAATGGCTGGAAATTGAAGCCCTATTCTGTCACTCAGCCACTGGTCTCAACATAACAGTGTAGATCAGAGGTCCCCAACCTAGAGCTCGCCAATATTTAACATAACCTAGGGGCAGGGTAATCGAGTGAGTGGGCTAACGCGTGTGCACTGTACCGCGCTTAGCCCAGCAACCTGATAATCAAATTAAAGATAATAAAATAACTACAAGTTCCCGTCATAGTGCCGGTGGGTTTTTCTAACTCTGGCATTAATTCTCCGTCCTCACCCCCTGGACCGGGGAAACCCCATATAGCCTAAAAGGCGAGGCAAGGAAGGAAGAAAAAAAAAATCCAACATATCCTTTATCGGCGATCCCTTTGGTAACAGTTTTATTGTTGTCTACTACAGATCGACAAGTTTCTATGGGTTCGTCGCAGCAGTCCTTGTTGGAACAATGTTGCATATTTATTTTAATAAATATATAATTAATTTTGAAATAATTATTTATTTTATACTTACAGTAATAATAATACTAACTGTTTATAGTAATAAATAGTAATACATTTTTCATTGTTTAACGTTGTATGTGGTAGATAGACGAGTTTTCAATTCAAATGTTTACAATTTTTTGAAGTGAAAACTTCTTTAGGCGCATTTGACACTTTTTTTGTGGACAGTGAATTAGATTGAGGCGTCAGATCTCCGATTTGCAACGCTCGGGTAAAGTCGGCTGGAGTAGATTAATTGAAGTGTTTTGCACATGGATTAAAATATTTCAGAAACTAAAAATCGAACTTACATACTTTAAGGGAGGGATTTCTTCAGCATTTCGTCCTCTCTGTATCGGGCTATTATTAAAATTTGTATCTTAAAGCGACGCCGTGTTAGAGAAGCGAAAATAGAAAAAAACATTGTCGAAAACCAAATTATACCGAGTTTTATTAGAAACTAAAAATCGGACCTGCATACTGTAAGTGTGGGAATTTTCCAGCATATCATCTTCTTTATAATGAGCTATTATTTATAACTTATATTTCATGTTATTAATTTCACCTTTTTGATGTTTTTATTTCTATCTTGTGGTTTGAAGCTTAGTTTTTTCTTAAAAAAGTATGTTTTGATTAATCTCTTTCTTTGATGATAAATATTAAAAAAATAATGTTGGTGACATTGTATTAAACTCATTTCATAACTAGTTATATCCATATCGCTTCGAATTAATTTTTATTCTAATTTCAAAATGTGTTAATCTAATATGAGAAAATTATATCACATTAATAACATTCCTTACACTTGGCGCTTTCGCTTTTTCTGTAAAATTATGTTATAAATAATAAAATGTCTGTTACTATTTTTATATGATTATTTTTATTGACGCCCTTTAAATTTTCTTTCAAATATTGCTAACAGTAACCTACCTGCAATTCACGTTGAATAAAAGCACGACACTCACTACCCAACATGTAACCTATAAATGTGTCCGAGGTGAAAAAAGGTTGGGTACCATTGGTGCAGGAGCTTATTTATTTTCTAAAATTAAACTTTAATATAATTGGTATGTATTTTGGATTGTTTATTACATATATGTATATGTGTACAGAACTGTTTTAGGCAGTATTTCAAATAAAGTATTTTAAAATACAAAATAATTTGTAACTGCATTTTCTTTTGAAAATATAAAGTACATTTAAATGTATTTGTATTTTATTTCTAAAATATTTCATAATGAGCTATAATTTATAATTTACATTTCATATTATTGATTTCACCTTGTTGATGTTTTTATTGCTATTGTGTGGTATAAAGTACACACTTTAGTTTTTTCTTAAATATATCCATATTTAATCTATCTATCTATATACATACTTTGGTTGGTAAAGTCACATCAAATGATTATTTATAAGTATTGTCTTGAGAAAAAAAATATTCGCGATACATCAATAAAATGGGCGTAGGTTACAGATTGGCATACTTTCATCAGTCGTTAGGTAAGTTAGGAAGAATAAAGCTGACCGTGTCTTGTCCACGCTGTCAAAAGAGCCGACGTTAAACCGTTCCTACACGCCTTATCATTTCTTTTTACATATAAAGAAGGATCTTTATCAGATTAGTCGTCTATAAAGAAGTGTCTCGTTGAGATGGTGTTTAACCTTAATCCTGCCACAATGGATAAGCTATGCCACATTTTCTTACTGAACGTTGGGAAATAGTTTTGAGCACCAAGCTTTCTCTATTCGTGTGCGATACGCTTAATAACTGTGTTTTTTAGGAGTATGTATTTATATTTTTTTTATATCTGCTTAACAATATCCTAAGTAAAAAAAAAAACTTAATTTTCTTATCATAAATGGAAAATTTCTCAGATAAACATATGCATCCTGGATAGGCGTTCATCAAACGATAATTTGTCAGTAGGCTGTGAAAAAACGTGGCCTGCTTTTCCGGTAACCTAGATAATACAATTTTATGGTTCGGCCGTCGATGGAAATTACTCCTGAATAAAGCTATTAATACCCACGTTTAAGGTGACCTGTTCCCAAACTATTTGATCGGACAATATAGCTGTTTAATTTTCCTTCCTCGATATAAAGATGTCACATGATAAATTAAAGTTAATGTTAATTTTTATTAAAATTTCTTCGACTTGAAATCAATGTAGCATATATTGTCAAGCAGTCAAGAGATTCGTTTGAAAACAAGATTATTATCAATTTTTTATAAAATAAATATAGTTATTGTAAATTACAACTGAATTAACTACAAATACAACAAATAAATATAAATTAGTATAACGACATGTAGAGAAACTACCCATTGGTAGCACTCCAATAGTAGTTATGTATTATGTATGTTATATCCATATTCTTTCGCGTAGATGGATTGTCAGAAATCGAAACTAAGGTTGGAAAATAATGGATTTGGAAGAGTTTGAAATTTATTACGGAAGGATAGATCTGGATTGGGTTTAATCAGTAACATTTGGAACATTGAGGTCACTATGGATAATTTTCATTATCAAGGTTTTCATTAAATGGATAAATGATTGGCAAAGTTAAGAGCGTTGAGGAATTTGAGAAGGATTTTTGGATTGCAATCTGGATATGACGGGAATTCTATGGCTCAGTGAAGGCCCAAAGGTCAACTCCATGAGACCAAAGAGGCTTTACTGTAGTCAAGCAAATGAGTAAATTTTTAATTTTATTGTCAATTGGAAGCTTAGAGCCGTTGCCTAGTAAGAGTTGAGTTAGCCGTAGAAACGTTTAACTCGTTTCAGTGTTTATATGAGGAACCCAAGCAAGGTGTTTAGCCGTATGGATTCCTAGATAGTGGATCTGTTCAACAGAGATCAGTTGAATATTATTAAAGAATACGATGGGATCGGAAGTACTGGGTTTACAGCCAAGGATAAAGGTGATTTGATCAGATTTATTGGAATTTATTTTAATCCTCCAATATTGATATCGTTCTTCAAGGATTGTGATATGTAACTGAAGAGTTTGAGATGCAAAACATGCGTGATTTATTAACCGATAACATACATGTGTCATCAGTGTATGTGGTAATGATATAATACATTTTTTATTTAACTTATTTATTTTTTCAATTTTAATAAATTTCTGTCACAAAGAATTGATAATTTATATAACAATCAACAAGGAAATATAATAGTATATTTAAAACTAATTTTAAAAAGTAGGTTAAAATATTCTAAAATTCACCCAAATTTTTGAAAACATAGATTACATATAAATTTATTTTTAAGAATTGCAAGCACTAGTTTGATTCACACATATATGACAGATTTATATGCTGAGCCGGAGGTGACTGTATGTCACATATGTAAATTAAAATTATTCAAAGTGTTTATGTTAAAATTTCTAAATCAATATATTTCATTTAAAATTTGTATGGTTCTTAAAAAATCAACTGTTGTTTTTGTTATTGCTTTAGTCTTGCCTCACAATTTTCGCATGCCATTCTTATAATGTGTAATAAATCTCTGCAGTTACTCTCAAATCTGATTTCAAAATTAGGTTGAACGAAAGAATATCTTTCTTGTTTTAAATGCAATCTTAGGTTCTATACCTATTTTTGAATTATACTTTTACGAAAGTAGCATTTAAGTATTATAGTTTGGTATCAATCGACCCCAGTGGAATGGTTTGCCACACTAAACCGACTTGTTAGGTCGGTATATAACAGTTTTTTGATCCGGAAACGAAGTCGAACTTTTTAAATATTGAATAATTATTTGAGTTTCCTAATAGCTATTGAATACTTTTTACTGTGTTAAAATATTTAAAAATCAAATAAGAAACTCAACAGTTAAAAAATGAGTAAAAATATTTAAACAAGAAGACGAGTAATTCAAGATTCTTTACACTAAACTATTTTTTTTAATTTATTATTTTAATGGAATTTACAACTGTATTACATATAAAATACAATAAGTAAATGTGAAATTGATAACATGACATGTACAACATGAAGAGAAACTACCCATTGGTAGAACTCAATACACTAAACTAAAAGGGAAAAAATGTACATAAAAAAAAATGTTGAGCGCTGGGACAGAACCACGATCAATATGTCTAACGTAGTATGTTCTAGTATCTTGAGCATCTTCGCTCAATGAAGAATAACAGCATATTTAAAAACATTATTTTGTTTTTTCCCAAAATGTACGTATTCTAAATTATTCAAAAATTTAATGTTCTGTAAAAATTGACTGTAAAATAGGATAGGGTAGGCAAATTAAAGAAGTCGAAATTTGATAGCTTATAGATGGAAATTCGTATTAAATTACCACCGATTAATTTTACAATTTATTTCGTTTTATAATTATATTTTTTTTTATTTAATAGAATTTTACAGTAATTAAAAGTGACAATAATTAAACCCGAATAACTCATACCGAAAATATCAATGGTTTTTGTAAATGAGAACTTCTTCAATTATTAATAGATTATTTAATGAATTTTAGAACGATATTAGAACCTTGAATTCCTCCATTATAGGCGTTTTGTTTTTTAGTGTTTTATTTCACAGTTTTTGCCCCAGACTGTTTTGCATGTTTCAAAATAATTTAGAGATAGGTATTTCAGGAAATTGATATTTTGTATTTGGTAGTTATAATTAAAAAGTATCAGTAATGGCTTTTGCCAGTCACAATTTTAGAAACTTCGTAAAAAAAAGGTATGTCGCTTTGTCAGTACGAAAGTTTAGCTATTGTTTGGCCAGGGTTTTGGCTACACAAGATGTTTCAATGATTGCTGAATTATATGCTATTTATCACATCCTTAATATATTGAAAGTGATTTTGCACTCAAAACTATCGAATATTTTCGACTATTTTTTCATACTTTATTACTTTTAGTTGGATAACATGGTCGCAGATTTTGCGTGGGAGAACTTTGGAAAATATCGAAAGAGGCGTAAAACTTTAAACTAAAATAGTCTCGGTAGTATTGTCCCAAGAACGAGAAAGTGACATTTTGACTCATAGTATTAAAGAAGCTTGCCAAAAAAAAAGGACACTTATTCGCATGGATTTTACGCACGACTTCCACTGTCAGAATTCTGTCACAATGCATGATGACCGATGCAAATTATACGTGGAAGTGGGTTCACACAAGGCGCATTATAGATCCTTTTCAGTCCCCTACGTGTAGGTATCGCAGCCTGATTCAGAACTCAAAGGTCAAATTGAAAGTTATTGGTGCCTGGTGGTGCCATGTAATGGGAAATTGACTAAATAACCTATTTGTTTCGTTACCAGAATTCTTTGGACAATGACATCAGATGACATTTCAAGCTTAAGCGACATTAAGGCTTCAGTCTTGAGTCTTCTCCAACCTAGAATAGCTAATTCAATGTATGGTGGTAAAGTTATTGACATAAAGCAGGAATTGCATTCATCGTACTTTCGAAATACCGTATAAGGCATCCATGACATGACACCCTCTTACAATAAGGAAAATAATCTTTAAGCTCTGTTTACTTGCTTTGATGACTTATTGCCATCGTAACTTGTGCAATAATTTTTAGTCTACTCCCCTGCTTAGCAATGATCATCCTAACCATCCTTATTGAATAATGCTTAACATCATGATTCACTCAATGTTTTGTTATGTTTAAGGTGAATAAAAAAGGTATGTAGCAACAATTTTTCATTTTTTGATTGATATGAAAATTCTTGTTTAAGATTTTTTTTGGAGGCGCAAACAATGAATATAAACTTTGTTAAAATCTAAAAAAAATATTTAATGGGATTCGGTGGAAAGCGTGCTCAAATATTTTTTTTAAGGAGAAAAAAATTTGAGATTTGTATTTCGCTCATAAGAAAATTAACACGAATTTACACAGCAGTCAGAAAATATTCTTTTCTTTTTTAACAATTTTCATCTTTCAATTTTTTTTTCTCGAAAATAACAAATATTATGATATCTTCAACGTAACATTAAAAAAATTAATAGGAACTTAATGTCCTATATACTAAACGTACTGCCACAAACTTCACTCCGTAAAAAAATTAGAAGTGGAGATGAAAAATAAATATTTTGAATTTTTTTTTATTCATTCCTTATACGGAGTTATGAATAATTTGTAATTGGCAAGAAAAACAATTCTCCCATAAAACTAGTCTAAAATTCTTTATTTTAAAACAAATTCGTATTTAAGCGTTTTGAATGATGCTTGAAATGAATCAGGAAAAGTTTTTCAATGACAAAAATTTACATTTCAGCAAGTGTCATTTGGTTTTTGTAATTTATTATACATTTGAATTCGTTCAGCAAATGTTTTTATTATATTACACAAACAAACAAATCTATTGATATTATATAACCAAGACATCCACATCGGAGGAAAGGCCAAAAAAAAAAATAAAATAAATTTTTTTTTCATTTTAGGGCAAATCCTCGGACGTTGGCATTATATTTTTCCGAATATAACCAAGAAATGTTTCATTGTAATCTCATGTTCGTATTCTACCCTTGCCGGTATCCTGAGTAGATTCTTGGATCAATTCCACTGTATGATCTAGGGGAGTGTAGTTGCTCGGCCTAACAATGTCAGATCTGCACCAATCTAAGCGAACTATTGACCATCGAACAGAACATGGTCAATTAGTCTCTTGGATGCTGTAAAATGTCAAGTGCTGTGATGTTCAAACAATGATAGATTAATCTTGGCTGTGGGAAAGGGAGGAAAAATGTGGGACCCTGATATGCATTTTATCGGGATCCGGTAAAATAGTAAGATTAACAAACCTACAAAAAACAAACTTATAATTAGTTTTGTTGGATGTTAATAAGAATTCTTATAGAATCTCAGTTTTCAACGGAAATACATGTTTTGAGGTCCCCTGAGACTCAAAATGGTCTGTGTGTCTGTGAGTGTGTGTAAACAGTCTATCTCATATGCGAAAAGTAGTACGAAACTGATATTAAGTATTTAAGGTTTGTATATGGGCCGGATGTGACAGCAACCTTTTCGTTAAAATCACCTAACCGGAAGTGCTACTTTATATGAACGCTGAAACACATTTTTAGTTTAAGATTTGGGTTGTAAAGTCAAGCTATATACATGCTAGAGACTAGCTTAACCACCGACAATTTATTTTATTTTATTTTTTTTATTCATTGATATTTACAACTATAATATAAAAAAAAAATAAAACTAGTAAATGTGCACACAGTTATAATGCAATCACATGAAAACGCTTGTTGAGAAACTACCCATTGGTAGCACCCATGATACTTGGTAGCGTTAATGTTTATAAGAGTTTAAATATCATTCTGCATATCGTATAACATTTTAGACCGTGGTACAGACCTCTTTTTATCGAATATTAACATCCGCCTGAAATTTCGTAAATAGTATCATCTCATCGTAACCTAAAACTATTTCATTTACAAAAACACTAGGAATTGGAGTGTTTTCAATCTGAGGGAGAGGCAAACTTTTTCTATTTAATTAGGTACTAAAAACTCGTAAATACATTTTTGCTTTCTACTTGGATCATAAGATAATTTGATCACGAGATTGAGAAAACAGATGACTGAAAAATATTGAGCCGTTTGGCGTGACATACATCCACAAATTTACAAGGTTATATAGGACAAACGGCCCAATATTTTTGTAGGACTCCTTTTTTCTCGATTTTGTGATCAAATTATTTCACGATCCAAGTAGAAAGCAAATGGGTATTTAAAAGTTTTTAATACCAAATTAAATAGACAAAGTTTGCGCCCCTCCAGATTGATAACGCCCCAGTTCCAAGAGTTTTCGTAAATAAAACATTTATACGTTAAGATGAGATGAAACTATTCACGAATTTTCATTGGATGTTAATAATTCGATAAAAAGGGGCCTGCACCACGGACTATTTCTAGTAATACGTACATGTATACAGAGTGTATAGGTATCAGCGAAGGCACCATACACTAGGAGTTCATCTTCTAGTTTCTTTCAGCAAATTGGGGAACTTAAGATTTGTGTTTTTTTTTAAGTGTCGACAATTGCTTAACTAACTAAACATTCATGTCTTCCAATTTTTCTTTTAATATTTATGTTTTTATGAAAATAATTCAAGCAATTGGCGGGATAAATTTAATGTAGAAATATAACTTATATCAATGAGCTCTGGCTTTATATTCATAATGATGTCCTGTGGTAATAAATGTTTCGTTTAGATGCAGTATTGAAGCATTTCTAATTTCAAGGAGGGACTTCAACTGCAGTAGGAGATTTTTTTTTTTTTTTTTTTTTTAGAAGAAGCAATGTTAACCAGCAATTGATTTTAGAAATAGCCATAATTGTGCCAATGAAAATTCTTATGTTACACTAAAAATGTTTTTTATAATTTATTGTAATTATTTTTGGAGAAAACATAGTAGTTTGAAGAAAACGGATTTCATATTGCATATTTTTTTTATCTTACGATGTAATTCCGTAGACATTCATTGTTATTTCTTTTCAAAATAATATTCTCTCTCTAGAAAATTTATCTATGGAAAGTTCATGGGAATTTACTTATTTTAGCGAACAGCTGATATTACAAACACTCATATCTTCTCATTAACCTAGCAAGAAGTTATCGATTCTCATGATTGATGAAATTCCGATATACATGTTGACCTTGGAATTATTCGGAATTCTTCTCGTATATGGAATTTCGTAATTTGTGGTGTTTGTATTGATTTACCAAGGAACTGTTTGAGAAATATTAGTTACTTAATTATTCAAAATGCGAAAAATCATATAACGAAATATCGAAAACTAGAAAACATTTGGATCAATGTATTATTGGAAAGAAAGGCACCAACTAGTGTTGACAATCAAAAGTGTGATAAAAATCAGCTGCGAAAGCTGGACTGCCATGGAATGTCCACTCTTTAATTTTTATTTTTTTTCATATTTTGGAATATAATACATAAAAGTATATCAATAGTAGCTATTTAAAATTTTATCTTTATTTACAAAACACTTCAGCTTATTATTAATTGAATAACATTAAAAAAAGTACACTTTATTCAAAAATTAAGTATTTAAGTACAAGAACTTTAAACTCTGGCAACAACTCGAAAACGACAAGAAGAAAATCAATTTAGAGGTTAAGGCAATAGAATAAATAATAATTTTATATACTATACTCTCTTTGATGAATGGAAATAGGATGAAAATGATAATTTGATGGAAACAATTGAAATAGAATTAATTAGCAGAACTTAAAACTTTTCCTTAGTATCAAAATGAAAATATTGAAATTACAAAATTTCAAACTTTTTCAAAAATTCATCACTCTATTAAACGGTTACTCTGGTTGTAATGTAAACCACAGTGAAAATTTTAGCATACCCGAAATTACGAATACTTCATGTTTTTCCGATTTTGTGTGTTACTGTTTGTTTTGTGAATGTAGTACGTACTAATTTTGTGTTACCGTTATATAATGAGCTTCTACTTTGTCAATGACAAAAATCGAACAAAAGCAAAACAACGAATTATTTCAAGATTAGCCATTATGTGAATATGAATCCAAAGGAAAACACCTCTAAATCGTGATGGGAAGTACGCCCTAATTCTGAATAATTTATATTTATTTCTCTATTATTTGTATATATTGTATGATTGAGAACTTTCAGCCCGGATACTTATAGCTCTCCAACAGTAGCTGATTGTATTATTATTCAATAAATAAATAAAAAAAGAAAAAATAAAATAAAAAAATTTCTGAATAAGACGTCACAAGCTGTTATTATCAGTCTCTGTATTTATTTGTCATGTTAATAGCTCCCGTTAATTATGGATAGAATTTCTACACTTATTATATACCATTAGAACATTACCTCATTCTCAATTCTACGATGGGTCAAATAATACACTTTTTATATTTATCCAAAATAAATATCATTTTGGCTAACAAATTTTGGCAAAACATAACTATATCGACAAACATCTTAAACTTTGGATAGCCTTCAGGGGAGACCTATATAAATTTCCTTTTATATTAGTAAATGTTTTATCTACTTTTCCTTTTATGATTAATTTATCAGCGATGAATTCATCTGTCAATTTCATGAAAAGCTTCCAGTACCCATATTTTAAATTCCATCGTGGCAGTGGTGGTTCCTTGGTCTTACTATCATTATATTGATTCAGGTTCAAGTTAACCACAAGGATGTTGTGTCCGAGTAGTAGGGTATGCTTTATGTTATCAAGTGTGCGCCAATCTAACATAAAGGCAGGAAGTACTGCCAGAGAAAGAAGGAAAAATTGGACGTTTTGTTTGATTTAGAATATATTGTGCAGGGTTTGAATTAAGGAAATCATCAAATATTCTGCCTACAGTATCAGTGCTATTATAGCTCCATATAGTGGAAGGGACATTCAGGTCCCCATATAGTATACTCTCTCCATTCCAATCTGTTATGAGGTCCGGTCTGTTTTGAGGAGGGTTATACATTACGAATATTCGGAAGTGCCGCTTGTCATGCCACAAATTTGCATCCAGAGTCCTGGATTTATCATTTGCATCTTGCTGATTCCTAATTTTTATATCCACAACGATAGATGCCTTAACAGTTAGCATAATACCGGATGCAACTTGTCGCGTGCTCTTGGGAGGAAATATGTTTGGTATTCGTGGATTCGGTGCATATCAGATTAGTCAGTTGCCACTCCTTTTCGATGGTCGCACAGAAGTCCACATCACTTTCTGTCACTATATGTTTCAATTCGGTGTATTTATCTTTGGTTAAACCGCCTGCAGCTTGAGTTAAACCGCCTAAAAATAGCTTGAGAAAGTCTAAATCTTTAGAAAGCTTGAGAGCATTTGGCCGTTTTTGATAGAGCCTGACATGTTATCGCTTTGTATATTGGGCTGAATTGGCGATAAATGTAATCATTTAGTTACCATGTTTACGCGTTATTGAGGAGGGGGAGGGGACGCGATCACTTCACTCTTTGAATACTTATTTTTTATTCTATAAAAATGAAACTGTCTATTTTATGCTTTCACAACATATGCAAACATAAGAAATATCTCAGAAACTAAAAATCGGACCTGCATACTGTAAGAGAGGGAATTATTCAGCATTTCATCATCTCTGTAATGTGCTATTGTTCAAAATTTTATCTTAATGCGACGCTGTGTGAGAGGCGAACAGGAAAAATAGTGTCTAAAACCAAATGATAACGGGTTTTATGGAAGATATGGATTAAAATATCCCAGAAACTAATTTCTGAGCTAATTCTAAAGTTCAGTACTCCATCCTTATTATAATGAGGGATAACTTATAATTTATTTTTCATATTATTAATCTCCTTTCTTATATTTTCACTTCTATCGTGTGATCTAAAGCCCAAACCTTAGTTTTTTCAAAATATTTTTTGTACCAAGTAACATACGATTTCATGTTAATAAAGAGATTTTATTAGACTTTTTTACGTTTAGCTTGTTTTGGTTGTTCAGAAAAAAAAAATCAAATAGCATTGAAGGCTATTGTTGGAATGAAGGTGACAATTTTTTAAATAAACTTTATTGAAAAGAATAATCAAATATAGCTGCAACTATTTTAATTTTGTTTTTTTTATCCCATTTTGTATTCCTTATACATATATGTAATAATATCTATATCAGTATATGCAATAATATAAAAAGGATTGATCTTTATTTCTTTCATTTAAGGTAGTTTGGGTATAAAATAGGACGTACTTACTTTAATTGCATATCGATTGAAAAGATTCAGATTGGTGTAAGGCCTATTTTAGAACTAGTGGTCGATTGTTTTCTTAACCTTTTCACTCACGCTTCAGGCGTGGTTTAATGTTCAACAAACAAGTAGGTTTTTAAATCAGGTCCATTTAAGTAATAAAAGTGTGTGCAACAAAACGATCTGAAAATTTTTGGAATCTAAGACTACTTTCACAGGGAGCAAGGATTAAATTAAATTAATTAAATAAACTAAGTTTTACTTAAATAGTGTTGAAGATATCTGGAATGTTTACTGATTTATTAACCAGTTCTCAAAAAAGTTTAAAAGTTGAAAGGTACAAAAAAAAAAAAAAAATGCAACATTAGTCCAATAAAAATAATGTCATTATCGTCGATAATTGTTTATCAATCTTAGCTAGAAATTCCATTGATGATTGTGACCATTATATGCTTTTTGAGGTGAGTAAGCTGGTGAGTGCGGTCACTCATTCATCTGACCACAATGCTGCGGAAACCTGATGAAAGATATCTTTTTACCAGTTTGGTTCACTTCCTAGCCCAGATTCTTTAAAACTCTGCTTTAAATGCATTATAAAGCAAAAAATTCAGATTTTACTTGTTACTATCGTTGACAATTTGACGTAAATTGTAGAGCATTATTGAATGCTTACTATGATTGAGTTTGGATCTCCAATTAATCTACAATCATAAGGGTAAGAGCAGCAGTGATGGAAATATCTAAGGAATATTTTGTCTTTATTGGATTATGCCGCCGTAATTATTAAAGCAATAAACTTCTCCAGTTGACGTTTAGAATCTCTAGGGTCTCATTTTTCTATTTAACACTTTAAATTGAAAAAAATATTTAGTTATGCAGGTATTTTAAATGTGCAAAAAAAAGACACCTTTTTGCACTAGTAATGGACCCCCGAAATTTAATTTTGTTGGACCTCAGAAAAATTCTAAAATGAAAGATAAATCTTCAACTTACTCTTAGCACAACTGTTAGTAGGAAGGTACGAAACACACTGATCTCTAGAGGACTATAGAAATAACGATGATAGGCATTTTAATATTTTCTTTTGGTAACTTTATTCACACAATGTAAATAGAAGGAATTATTCTCCAATCTAGAAAAAACTGGCACCTTTAAATAAAAAAGGAAGCTTATTATTTACATTTAAAGTCCAACCTGTCCTTTACTGGGTACTCTGTGCATAACTGGTGCACCCTAGTTTAAATCAGTGCTTAAAACAGAAGAAAAACTTTATTTTTAAAAACATTGGGTATCATCGGAATTTTTAGTGTTGATAGTTTTTCATTTCTTTTGGAACTAGAAATTTTTTGCGAGCAATTTTTCAAGTAAAGTAATGAATAAACGGTTATTTAAAAAACAAACTTTTATTTAAAATATCTTTATAGAGTTCACTAAAAATTCAACCTAAAGAACGACTTCTATTCATAGCTACTCAAACAAACGACGCATTACAATCATGTGCAATTCATTGAAGACAGATTATTACTCTAACATGTGCCTAATTACTGTTAGGTTATTAATAATAAGTAATTACTGTTACCTAATTAACGGAACTTTAAGAACGTTTTTAAGAACATACATAAATAAACGTTGAACTTTTGCCATAAACTTGTAACAGTATTACAAAACAATTCCTTGGAGCTTTTATTATTAAAACTTTTTTCCTGAAAATGATTCACGTAAATGTTAAAATGAAACTTTTTAAAAAAATTCGATATAAATTTCAATCCCTGATTTGAATAGAGTTTACTATTTACTTGTAGCTGAAAAATCTTGTTTAAATTTTAATTTATCAGTTATCATAAAATTTCCTAAATAAATTGAACTTGACCCAACTTCAAATTCGTGTTTCATTTTATTTCAAGTTTGATTAGTCTTTACTGCATATCTTTTAATGGATTTTTATGATGTATTCACATCAACAACTTCAACCCGCAGATTCATGTCTAGAAGATTTTTTATCCAGCCAGATGGATTGAAATTAAATCAACGGGCTGGTGTCTTCAGCGGTAGAGTCCTTATAAAGATTTTTATCAGGATGAGTCAACAAAACAAAAACATATTTTGATTGCTTCAATCATTATCTTTAGTGATGGTATGAATGGTTTGCAATACTTATTATCCTCAAGTGAAATATGTTGTAGTAACAGAGAATAGAGATTAGGAGAATAATGCTTAACTCTTTCAATCATGATAAATTATTTTTGTCTATAGCTGTTTACATTATTATTATTTACATCCATAATTTTTTGTATATTTATTATTTGGTATTATATACCATATATTTGTGATTGGCTTGTATAAATAACACGGTGGCCCCCCGGTCTCATCCTGTCCTACCTCCTCTCGAGTACGGGGTGCTTATCTACAAGCGAAGTTCAGGTGCTTGACTAAGCACACGGCTTCGTCCTCACTTGTTAACGGAGAGAGAGTGAGAGGAATCACAATCCTTTGGCTACACATAAGCTGGACGTCGATTGAAACACTCCGGGCGAGGCGAGGAACCGAGACGGCTTTGACGAGCCAGAGACAGCGGCGGCAAAGGGGGAGATGCAACAAATTAACTGGCATGACACTGGCCCCTTCTCATATTGTCTGTTACAATTACCTACTTAACTAACCTACTAAAATTAATTGCCTCTTAAGGGAGATTAATTGGGAATAATATTAAAAGAAATTAACAAAACAACAAATGGTGTCATTCACAAATATTCCTTTCATCAAAATTGTCATTTTTTATCTTACAAGAAAGGGGCTCTCGGTCTTATAGCATGTATCGGGCCCCTCAATATTGTACAATAGCTTTACGAAACAATAGTTCTAAAACAGCTTCAATTCTGATAGAATTCGGCTCAGTAGATCGAACCGATATTAGCTGACGATGGATCGTACTTAAATTTCGATTATATTTGTTATCTAACTTATTCATTGATAAATATTACAATCTGCCTATAAGCTAATAGCGATAATTGAAGAAACATTTAATACATAAATCATTACTATACGAGCTCATGAAAGGCCTAGTGGAAGGCTATGACTAGAAGAGTAGGACAGATTCGCATTCTAGCATCTAACATATATATATAGCAATCAGTGGACTGAAAGGAATGATTATGAATGATGGTTCCCATCCAGACAAAGCCATCTAAATATGTAGCTCTTTAACAATTTTTTTGAAGGAAATTATCTTGAAATCTTATACCAATCAATTTATATTTTGTTCAGCAATAAAAAAAAAGTGACTACCGATTCTCATTACTTCAAATCGAATTTTGAAAATATCACCAGTACTTCTGTAAGTACCCAAATAAAATTAAGGTCTATACATTGCTCTATATCTTTGCTGCCTGAAAAGGCAGTATGCCTGAAATCCTTTGTAAATTGTTGTGGGAATCAAGGAGTGGTCTGTGGTGGTTTACTATTCCAGTCTGTGGCTGTTACACTCCTACGTAACCACAAGCAGACCGTACCTCAGATGTGGTCGAGAGAGAAGCTCCGGCATATTCTAGAAGATTTCTGCAAAGCTCAGTTTGTGGGCTCAAAGATTCATTATGAAATTGATTGTATTGAATTTTTATGTCAAGTACCATTGTAAAACCTATAATATAATTACTTATTGCCCTAAAGTGAGGGGTGTCAAAAATCGATTTTTTAAATAAAAATGAAGGCAAAATAATTACTAATACTTGACAATTTAAGTTATTATATGTTAATAATTGGTATAACCAATATACTTTTTCATTTAATTCCTCTAAATTTTTAATGGATCTTAGTTAGGTTTCTCCCATCTAAAAAGTTACAGTAATATCTCTATAGTAATAAGCTAATAACTAACAACAATACTGTTGCGAGACCCTTGCGCTAGACCAAGACTGAGTTTGCAAAACCAAGACTCGTCTCGGTCTCCTATTTGGGAAACACTAGCAGTAATCATAAGCGTAGACTTCGGGGGGAGGGAGCAATCGTCCCCAAATAAAAATGTTGACAGGGCCAGAATATTTCACCACCTACCCAACAATTTTAGGTAAAACAAATTAAAATCAATGACAAAGAAGCTATATGAATGAATAAAATATGTGAACTAAAATCGATTAAAAATGTTGTCTAGATGGCTAGGTTAGGGCCTTGTAGTAGGTACGCAACTATTTTATTGATACCTAAATGTTACTCTTATTTTAATTATCATATATATTCAAAGATAATAATATTTATCAACATATCCTAGGATTTTATGATTCAATCACCCCTCCGTTTTCACGTATAATGATATCACATTTTCCACGAAAATTAGTCGGACTGTGAAAAACGTTGTCTTTTTATTTGAATTTATACATACTAAGAAATTGAAGGTATTGTTAACTTTTTCACATTATTCATTTTTAGCTGAAAAAGTTCTAGAAGTGTACCGATGTTATGAGGACTATCTCCTCTACCTCCTTTGTTTAATCTAAACAAGTACAATTTTTACACCTTTAAACCTCCAACGATTTTTTTTTATTGATTTTTTTTGTACATCGCTCCCTCCTCCCCAATAAAAATCGAAAATCTGCACCTATAATAGTGATCATTAACTGATTTTCTCCCAGAATTAAAAGATCAAGTTACCATCACATTTGGATCGGCGTCTTCCGGACTCAGTCTGAATAGATGACGGTGCATAAAAGGTGGATTAGAAGTTTAGAATCTTAAACAATTAATTTTAAAAATGACAACTAATTGAGTAGTCGAAAGGGTTGAAAAAAGTAGTTCCGTTCTGAGAAATTTATTTGGATTTCATGTACTATTTTGAGTTAAAAACAATTTTCTTTCGTTAGAGCTACCTCCTTTTTGCAGAAAATTCTTTAATGAAGATTTTGCTGCAAACAGCTTTAAAATATATTTATCGATACGGTCCCTATCATATCCTGGTCGAATTTTCTAAATCATACGAAATACAGACAAGAGAATATTTAAAAATGCTTTGTAAAACACTAATTTTAATCTTCGCGAACACTTAAAACACTAATCTTCGCGACTATTCGTTTAGACTATTTAAAGCACACTCCATCATGTAATAAACCAGACACAAATACTGGAAATTATTACTTAGTATTTTCCTGATAGTAATAAACGTTCAGCCTTCTATTTCAATCTCTGTCTTTCTTGATTAACATCCAATTTTCTACCGACCTGTCTCAGTTCATTCTGTTTATCTGCTCAGAGTTATATTTCTCACTTGGTCTAATGGCAAATGGCTGTGGTAGTCATGGTTGTTTAGTGATGGACTGCCCATTTACAAGCCTTACCTTTCCCTTACTCTCTAATTTCATATCAAGAATTTCTAACACATAAGTTTCCTTACATACTTTCCTGGTTTTTTCTTAATAATTTATATTTTAAAGACATTTTCGGTCATTTCGATACTTTATATTGTCAATTAATTTAGAACCAGGAAACCATTTACCACAACGCAATATTTCTGAATCTTGTTTAATCGTTAAATTCATATTATGTCTCGTACTCTTTCTTCATTCTATTAATAATTGTATTTACTTCTCTTTGGTAAAAACACTCAAATACAGAGTGACTTGTAACTGATATAGGACCGATAAAGCAACAGCGTTTCAGAAAGAATAATATATCTCTTAAAATTTGGGGCCATTAGCTTGGTAAACAATATTTTTAATGCAGGAAATGTCTCAGTTGTAAAAGAGTTCCAAGAAAAAATCATGGCAAATATTTATTATTTCACCGCATTTATAATTAAGAACGTTATCCCGGCAATGGTCTACAAAAATAATAACAATAATTGTCAGAATTACAGATGTAATTTGTATAACAACTACCGTAGTATTATTATCAAAATTAATAAATAATTAATATTTTTTCTAATCCTTTATTTCTAGAAATTAAGTATAAAAAAAAAAAAATTGAGTTTTCAACAGAAATTTCTAAATAACAAATAAAAGTAAACAAATTTACCGATTTGCAGCGTCGAGAAGTAAGAAACACTTCTTTAGAGTGCTCAGCATTTTGTAAATCAATATTGATTAATATTGCATCATCACTTCTAGTCCCTTGAATATTATTCTGCTTATATTTGTTTTATCCATGACGAAAATTTGTTTTAATACTAGAGTTTTCCTTCTTTTAATATTATTTTATTTATATTAAATTATAAATTTTTGTCTACATCTATTTCGCCATTTATTCGCCATATTTGAATCTTTTATCCTCGATATTAAGGTCCAATAAAATGATACCTCAGTTTATCTTTATTAATTGACAGAACTATTGTATTTGAATTTCAAAAATCTTTCTCTGTAATGTTGTTTTACTGAAGTGAAAACTTCTTTGCGGTCGGGTGAAGTCGGCTATAGTCGACTTATTAAAATGTTTTTACATATGGTTTAAAATATCTTAGAAACTAAAAATCGGGCCTGCATACTGTAAGAGAGGGAATTATTCAGCATTTCATTATCTCTGTAATGTGCTATTGTTCAAAATTTTATCTTAATGCGACGCCGTGTTAGGGAGGCGAAAAGGAAAAAGTAGTGTCGAAAAACAAATAATAACGAGGTTAGTTGAATATATTTGTTAAAATATTTCAGATACTAAAAATCGCACCTGTATACTGTAAGAGAGGGGAATGTTCAGCATTTTGTCTTATTTGTAATGAGCTAGTAATCAAAATTATATCTTAACCCAACACCGTGTTAGAGAGTTGGAGAGGAAAAAAGATAGTGTCCAAAACCAAATGATAATATGTAGTACAAATGCTAATACTATTGCAACATTGAAATTTTATTTTGACAACATTATCAACAATATATAAAAAAATAAGAAGAGAAATAATATAAATGATAATAATAGCAGAAATTCACAGCCATAATGGAAAATATATAATAAGATAACATTGCATAACTTCCAACTGAAGATTTTCACATAAATGGTCGTTGGATACATTATAAAGTAGTAAATATCGCTAATTTAAATAAGTAAATTATAAACCATTCTGGACATTTTTATATTGATCTTGCTTTGATATCAATATTTTATGCAATAGAACTTTGTTATTAACTTTAAAAAATTCTTATTGAACGATATTAAACTAATTAACCCTAACTATAATACACCTAGAATACATGGATTAGTAAAGTTACGTAAAAGTGCCGGTCCACTTAGTTCTATTATCAGTAATTTCAATGGTAAATTGAAAAATTTGGATAAATATCTCAGTTCCACACTCAATAACCTAAAATCAGATAGTAGCGATGATGTAAAAACCTCAATGGAGGTGGATCCAATGCTTGAAAGAATAAATAATATAGACTCTAAATAAATATTGTTTAATCTGTTTTGATGTAGAAAATTCATTTACCAATTTCAACTGGAAAGATGTAATCAAAATCATTGAAGAACACTGGTATACAATAGAACCGTAGACCCAAATTAAAGCGTTTTATGGTAGATATGGATTATCTCAGAAGCTAAAAATCGGACCTGCATACTGTAAGTGGAGGAAGTGTAAAGTTTAAAATACATCGTACAAAAATGTGTTATGGTGATTCCCAATTCCTTGGTTTTAACAGCATTTGATAATCACAAAACGGTTAGAACATTCCATGGCAATTACACTAACAGCATATGAGCACAACAATATTCATAATGTTTTCTAACAATTTTATAATGATCTAATTTGCTTAAATGAACATCTATCGTTTCATTTTTAGAGTATGGCACTGACTTACCATGATCAGTCGGAGCAAAGTTAGTTGGAGAAATTTAAACAAAATTATAATTGTATATATTGTGAATGCTATTATTTTTTGAACGTAGAACAAAAAAAAAATATTCCATATTATTAATTCTACCTTGTTGTTTTTATTTCTTTCTGTGGTCTTAAACACACTCCTTAGATATTTTTTATTTATTCTATATCATTTTTTATTATTATTTAGTTGTTATTTTGCTTCCGTTGATTTCTTTATTCTATATTTTCTGTATATGTAGTGTGAATAGTGTTAAGTTTCTAATTATTGTCCATGTGACAGAATGTTTATATTACACAATAAATTAAAAAAAATCTTATTATTGTTCAAATTATTATTATTATTGATAATTAACAATAATAATAATTTGAAGAATAATATGATTATCCTAATTTAATTTTTGACATTCATTGTATCAAAAGTGAAGATCTGTTGACCTATTTTGGAATAGTAAATTGATCAATACTTTTTATTACCTGGAATCGTCTATTAAATCACAACCCTCTCTATATTTATGCTCTTTGTGGGTAGATTGAAATATTTCCGAATTAAAAAAAAAAAAATTCAAAGGTGCAAAAACAGTGAACAAAATCCATTATTTTATTTGTTTTTGTTTATTTAAATTATAGCCTTGTCTTAAACTGACCATGGATAAATTCTGTGGAGTTTCTTAAACAAAATTGTCGCTAATAATTTTATAAATACTTATCCTAATAGATATTTGATGAGTGCTATTAATACCTTAATTTTTAAAACAGTTGGTTAACTTGCAAACCCGATTAATATTTTAGATGCTATGATTGCAAGGCACGGCTGTATTGCGGGTTTAGCAGCCATGTTTGAACCCAGTGTACCTTTAATAATTAATCAATCCTACATACGCTAAGTAAGGGGAGCAGAGCCAGTTGTGGTATTTTATTCTCGGCTAGGGATATAGTTTGGTCAGTAGTATGTTTCATGCCCTTAATGTCTATCCTCTTTCTTTGAACGGTCGTAGATATGAGTAATCTTTATCTATATTATCTTATTCTTTAAAACCTACATCCAATTCTTAACTCTCGCTAATTATTCATACAGTTTTTATATTTAAATATATTATTAAATAATTATTTATGCCCTCAGGCAACAGAAGGGCCAAGCAAGAAGAAATATATATCTTTATTGTATACTTATATTTTGTAATTTATTACAAAGGAATATATCTTAAGGAAGACCACTGATTTTATTTTTTTACTTCCTGACATTGTCACTTAAAGGAAAGAACGAAGATGGAGTTTAGAGAGTGATAATGGACGTCTCAATATTTTTTTATATTTTATTTATGCCATTTTTATTTTTAAATAAATATATACTTATTCAACGTATATATTAAACTTACTTATATTTTTTTGGTCTTTAAATATTTATTTTTACCTGTCAACTAGTGTTGACAATCAGCAAAAGTGCTGAAATTGAAAAATAAAGACTTGCCACTGAAGGAGGAGGAAAGTACTCAACAGCACCTCTTCCCTGACTTGTTTCAATTACTTAGATCGTTTAAGAAAGGAGATCTCTGATCGAACTCCTTTTTAGTCTCCTCCTCATATTCAGTTGTACGTCAGGTATTGCCATGTCTCCCATTAATTTGTTGTTTTGTGTGTTTAAATTTGAATACAATCGTTGTTAACGGGTCGTTATATGTTGGTCAACTGTTGGAAGGTGAAGGCCAGTATGTAGAGTTTTGTTAGCCACTTACCAAGGTTCTTTTGTTATGAGTCGCAGTCATTTTGATTGGAAGGTTTAAAGTTGTTGTTGGTGGGTCTTTTTATCAATACCGTCTATCTGTGATGCGTATGTCCATATGGGTTTAAGTAAGTATGTATATGTATTAATGCTCTTCGTCAGTTTCAGTTCTGGTGATTGATAAAAAGAGTAGTTTGAATCATTTTTAAGTTTCTGCAGGTTCTTTTTTTTAAATTTTATTTTTGCTATTGTCCACGTGGAAGATTGTTATATTTCTAAATAAATAAAATTTAACATTTGTATTTGCCTCTACCCTAGAAGGTTATTAGCAGTGATTCTTAATTTTTATATTCTGTTATAATATTTTGTTTCATTTATTTTATTTTATGCAATTTGCACCTGCGCAGTTGCGCATCCAGCAAATTTGTTGTATTTTTATTGTCTTGGTGTAATTGCTTGATTTTTTTTTTTTTTATTGATGTAGTAGGTCTCTTGGCCATTTTCTTCTTAATCTTCGTTGTTCAGGTAACAGGGAGCAGGAGATAGAAAGAACCAGAGGATTGAAGTGATTTTGGGTTGAAGAATGAAATGTAGTGTATTTGTCTTGGATGTAGGATTTTACTGTTGGAGTGTTTAAGTCGTTATGTATAGTAGTGTTTGAAATGTACCAAGGTGCGTTAACAATTTTTCGTAAAATTTTTTATTGTGCTGTTTATTTACTGCAATTAAGTTTTGGAAGAGAATGACGATATCTTCTTCCCTGTCTCCCAAAATATCTTTCAATGTCGTGGACAACTTTAATTTTTGCCTTTCCTTTTTCGTATTAGGGACACTCTAGTAATAAGTGTTTAACTGTCTGAGGTGTGTTGTCACATTTTTGGCAGATGGGCGCTTCTAGAGCTCTGAGAAGGTACCCTTGTGTAAAAAGATCAATTCGCATTAGGCACAAAATTATTTCTTCCCATTTCGATTTTCTGGAGCTTGTGGTCCATTTGTTGCACTCAGTTTTTATGTCTAATAATTTGGCTTGTTATATTTTCCATTGGTCTTCCCAATTTTCTAATGTCTTTTCTTTTGTCTCGTGTATCCAATCTTCAAGTGTGATGATATTTATTGGTGTTATACCTGATATCTCTCCCTTCCTTGCTATTTGAGCAGCTTGGTCTACTTTTTCATTATACAATATACCGCTATGCTGTGGAACCCAGACAAAGACCACACTCACTGATTTGTTTCTCATCTCCCACCTTATGTTTAATATTTCTATAATAAGGGATTTGCTTGGCCATGGGTTACCAATGGCTCTCATGACGCTTTAGGTGTCTATTGCTATGATTCAGTTTTTCTCTTTTGATTTTGATATTCGAAAGAGGGCCTTCAGCATCTCAATCGCTTCCCCACTGAATATAGAGCTCTCTTTTGGTAAGTTGAATAGTAGCTGGTTTTCAATATAGACAGCGCAACCAACACGAATTTTTACTTTAAAGGCGTCGGTGTAAATGACCTTATAACCTCTGTACCTTTCTAGTAATCGAAATAAAGAGTTTGGATTTCTATTGGGTATTCTTTGGAATATCTAGTCATCGATTTGTCTATAGTTGGTCTGCATTTCTTCCAGTAAGGTAATTTCAGATCAGGAATGGGTCTTATTGTATTCAGATTCATATTCATATCACGTAAAGTTTTATAATACATTAATTTAAATTGATTTCCCTCTATGTCTTTAAGTCCACGTTTTTCGGATAGTAGAGCCTCCTAACACTATTTGTCGGTTTAATCGACATTTTTACATGCAGACTACATGTCAAGTTTAAAATATAGCACCGTGTCCGTTTGATGTATTTGGTTATTGTCAATATAAACTGCAGGGCTGGTGTTTTTTCGAAGAATAACTACATTAAATGGAGTACAATAGAAAATGACTATTAAATTAAAAAATCCAGGCCTACGTTTCAAAATATTGCATTAAGTGCGTGAATATATTGTGGAATGTTTGAGTAACTGTAGAATACTGAAGTTTCATACTTTCCCCTTAACGTAAATAATGAAAGAAGACATGTTAAAGCACTACAGTATTAGCTTGGTTTTCAATAAACCTCTGTTAAATTTTATGTCTATTGACTGCTTAGCTACCCACCGCGTTCAAGTATTTTTCCAAACAGTTTAGATAGCTTAAGCATTATTACAAACTGCTAACCTTCTATCAGTCACTAATGGAAACTGACCTTTATATGTTCCTGATAAAATTTTATTATTTGATATTGTAACCAGTTTAATTAACTTAAAATTATCCAATGAAGAATAACTGGTTAAATAGTTTTTTATTTAATTAGAATATTTTAAATGACCATAAAAGAAACATATATAAGGTCGTGAAATAAAAGTGGTTTAACTCATCCTTAAATTAATTTATTTATTCTCAAATTCAATAACTTTTGAAGAGGTTTATTAAAAGTTAATTTTCCTCATTGTATCTGAAAACAATGTGGATTACTTTCAAAATTAGGAAAGTGTTAAAAAGTCAATTTGGGACAAGAGTGATAAAAAAAAAATCATTTTCAGTGTGAAGTAAAAAAATAAAATTTAGTATGTGACATAAATATATTTATTGCTGCGACTGATTTTTCTTTAGGTTAATGACATTGTCATTGAATGAATTTATTATGTAACATAAGAATCCTTGTTTCAATAAAAAAACGTATTATACAAGCGCTTAATACAAAAACAAGGTCAAAAAAATATTGACCTAACGACATAATGGCTCAACACTCACATCAGCATGTCATAGTCGTCAAAATAATTGAATTAAATCATGCTATTGCTTTTTTTTTCAATGACTCTTGAACGTTGTTTTTAGTGATTTTTCTAATTTATATAAATTTCTAAGTAATTAATACATCAACTAAATAATACAATGTAATTATTCCGTATACATATTAATGTAATTGAGAGATTATAGTTATATTTAATATGATATTTATCAAAGATGTTTTATTATTATGACCATAAAAGAAACATATATAAGGTCGTGAAATAAAAGCGGTTTAACTCATCCTTAAATTAATTTGTTTATTCTCAAATTCAATAACTTTTGAAGAGGTTTATTAAAAGGCAATTTTCCTCATTGTATCTGAAAACAATGTGGATTACTTTCAAAATTAGGAAAGTGTTAAAAAGTCAATTTGGGACAAGATTGATAAAAAAAAAAATCATTTTTAGTGTGAAGTAAAAAAATAAAATTTAGTATGTGACATAAATGTATTTATTGCTGCGACCGATTTTTCTTTAGGTTAATGACATTGTCATTGAATGAATTTATTATGTAACATAAGAATCCTTGTTTCAATAAAAAAACGTATTATACAAGCGCTTAATACAAAAACAAGGTCAAAAAAATATTGACCTAACGACATAATGGCTCAACACTCACATCAGCATGTCATAGTCGTCAAAATAATTGAATTAAATCATGCTATTGCTTTTTTTTTCAATGACTCTTGAACGTTGTTTTTAGTGGTTTTTCTAATTTATATAAATTTCTAAGTAATAAATGCAGAAACTAAATAATACAATGTAATTATTCCGTATACATATTAATGTAATTGAGAGATTATAGTTATATTTAATATGATATTTATCAAAGATGTTTTATTATTTATATTCAATAATAAGGTTTGGTTCGTTATCAAATTATAATTAAACAAAGATTAATTTAATACCAAATCTTCTTATAAGTATATAATCTTTAGAAAGAGAAAAAGAAAACTATTGATGTCTATGAAATGGAATGATACACAAAAATAGCCAGTATGTTAACAGAATTACAGCTAATAACAATAAAACAATACATTTATTTTAAAACACAAACATTCTTTGAATTTACAACAATATCTGATAATCCCATGATTCAAACAATAGGAAACTATGACAAGAAACCACTGAAACGGTACACACACAAACGGACGAAACCCAACTTCTCAACATTACAAATATTGATAATTAAGTAGCAACATACTTCCTACAAATTATTGAATACTAATTCGTTAGTTATACAATATGTGAATGTGTGCTTAGTTATATCATTTGTATACACTTTAAAGACAGTATATAATTTTTATTTGGATTTTTTCTACTTTACGAAATAGATTTCAGTATGAAAAAACCCAATCAAGCCACTTTATTGTAACATGTGTAAGGTAATGTGGTCATAAGCATGTAATCTTATTATGACTTATTATGTTGTATATATATGTAAATAATATATTTTTTTGAAGAAAAAGAATGCTTACTAGATTAATTATTATACTTTTAATTATATCATTAATAAATAATAGCTATTTGGAAAGTATCTTGCGCAGATTCATCTGAGAAAGTATATTCGTAGGTAGACTGTCAGTAAGTGAATATCGTAAGATATTACAATAATTATAAAGAGAATTAGATTTTTCGACCTACATTAATTAATTGTTTTAAAAAGTTTATATTATAATTGTTTTTACATTTAAATATCAAATGTAAGATCTCTAATACATCCGCATGAATCCCATATTATTTTTCTAAATACAGTGAAGTTAAGAAGAAATATATGTAGTAAGTAAAATGAAAAACTATAAATATAAAAAAACACAAAATAATGAATTTTACACAGTAAAGGAATATGATATGAAATACCACTAAATCTGATATCCTAGGTTTAAAAAAATTATGATGAAGAAATTAAATCTTTAATAAAAGAAACCGTGATAACCATTTTGGTTTAAGCACTTTATTAAAGCATAAAGAAGGAAAAAAGAAACAGTAAAGTAAAAAGCTTATTTAGTACTGTAAGTTGTCCGATAAACTAATACTTTCAGAATTAAATAGAAATGTTATAGTAATCAAAATATAGTGTTCTTACAACAAAAGATGTGATGCAATTAATTATTTATTCTATTTTTAATTCGTAATAATAAAACAAATTTGATCCTTAGTCCTACATTGGTTTTTCTTTATTACTACCGTTTCAGCCCTAAAATAATTTAGGTTATTTTGTCCTTGTCACATGCTTTTATCTAATACTTAATCAGATCTTAAATATAAGAGATAAAAGGATGTGACTAGAGCAAATAAGTCCAAATGATTTTATTTTATTTTTTTATTTATTTATTTTATTTATATTTATTTATTTAGAAAGGGTAAGGAAAATGAAATGTAAAAAAAAAAAACAAAAAACAAAGAAAGGAAAAAAAAATTTATAATACTCATATATACTAACCACTTATGTATATTTATATATAAGTTTTAATTATTGTCCTACGGATTAATTAGAATGCTGTGTTTATAGTAACCCAATATAATTGGGAGCAAGTTTTCATATTTTACATGAAAATAAAGTGTTTAAAAAAAAAATTTCATCTCTTGAAAACGGCCTAAAGGGTTGAAAGTTTAGGTGTAAAGAAAAAATAAAGTAGAACTAAGGATTAAATGTGTTTTGTTATTACAAATAAAACTGAACTTCTTACCAAGAATATAAACAAATATATATATATTGGGCTTTTGATTTACGGATTGATAAAATTAGCCTGAGGATAGGAACGCTGTCTCCAAACGTTGTCAAAACATAAAAATAGAATCGGGTTTTAAATAAAAAATTTAATAAAATGTCAACAAGTTTTAAAATTAAATAATCTAATACTCCAAAAACAATTTTTAATAGGTGATTTAGTTGGAGTTATAAAATCGAAAATAAATGTTATCTTCTTGGTAATTTACATTCGATTTTATAGAAGAAAAAAAACAACATGATGTTTACCAAAGTGGATCAAAGGCTTTTACGGCATCGATTCACCGCTTACGATCAGATCTGGTTCATTGATATCACTTTGACAGGTGGCTCTGTTTGTTTACACTATACCGTCACGGCTGAGAAAATCCCCTTTTGTCTCTTAAATAGCAAATAACTCATCATGAATCACTTTATAAATTTAAGAAGAACCTTGAAGGGATTTGTGTTACTATACCATAGAGTAGCTCTCGATAGACTTCTTGTATACGTGAACAAGAGAAAAGGCCTACCTTATTGACAGCAGGGGTAGGTATGAGTAGCAGAAGCGGCCTGCTCACCGGAGGCGGCGGGGGTGGTGGGTCCCTGAGGAGGATGTGGTAAGCCTGGGCCCCGATCTGGAAGAGGCCCTCCTCGACCAGGGTCCGCCTCTTCTTCCGGCCCCATCTCATCCTCGACTGCCGCCCCCGGGCCTGCGCCATCGCTCTTCGGGCTCGCTGGCCTCCACCGCCATCTAGGCCAGGAGGTCACTGCCTCTAAAATACCAATAGCTTTTGCCATTAACTATAGGATGCTTCACTAATATCATTTAGCAGTTAAATGAAATATATCTATTATTTTATTTATTAACTATCAAAAATATTTTAGTAAAGAATTAATATTTTAATTAATAGAATGTAAAAGCTATATAATGCAGCAATTGTAGTCTCAACAATCAAATATTAAAATTACTATAACCGCAATAAATTATTTACTGTGTATGATCCCTGCGTCCATTGAAAGCGATGATATATTTTCTTAAAGATAAGTATTGAACAATAATATTAGTAATATAATGCTCTCAGAATCCTTCCATCAACGTTTCAGTGTGACCACCTGGCATTTATTGCTAATAACATCCTGATGATTCTTTTGCTGTATATTATTCATTCACCAACAAATTTACACTTCCATTTCAGTCACCATAAGATGGGTAGAAATAAATGAATTAAAGCTGAATGCAGATAAAATTAAGGTTATTCTCATCGGGTTCAGGCATCTCATTACCTTCCTCCTTTTTTATCCTCATTCCTCATTCCTCCTTTTTTATTATCTCATTGCCCTTCTTTACTTTCCTCTACTAACCTCAATAACTGTCTCACCCAGTTTTCCCTACAGTCGAAAACTTAGGAGTACCCTTTGTACAGAACCACTTCTGGAATAAACACATCTCCCAGATTACTTGAAAATACATAAATGTCCTTAAAAAACTCCTAAGGTTCCGTAACTGTATTCCTCTAAAAACCAGACATCTCCTTGCAACCTCCATTATATTCCCCCACTTCGATTACGGCTGATTGGTGTATGGAGGGCTATCTGCCAAGCTAGAAATGAGACTGAAGAAACCCATGAACTGTCTCATAAGATACATCTTCGTGATACCCAGGCGTTCACATGTTTCATTTTGGTACACCGAGTTGAAGTGGCTTTATTCTACTTCCCGCTAACAATTCCTCCTTGTTGTTTCCTTTTCCAAATCCTCAGAACCTAAAACTCTCCCTAAATCCTGGAACTTCTTACTCTACGTTTCTCTATTCACTCTCTTAATACCAGGTCTCAACCTACAGATTTATATATCCCCTCCCATAAAACTACTTCCTTCAGCAAATCCTTCGTCATTCGTGCTGCCTCTTTTTAGAACTCTCTTCCTACCTCCATACGCCAATCCTCGTGGATAAATTCCTTCAATCAACTCCTGTTCCACCACCTACTCCACATTTCAATCTACTGCACAATTGCAATAACCATCAACAGTTAATTAGTATGTATTTTTTATTATTCTGTGAGAATAATAATAAGTCAGACCCATAAGTTTGTAACTCTGTTATTATTTTTAGGGGATAGTAGTCCCAGAATAAAATTATTTTTTCATTCATTCATTTATTTTATAATCGTTTATTCATTAATTTATATTTTCTGATGCAAAGTTGCCTAATGCCGCGATGAATTCTTCTTCGCAAGGTGATTCATCGCTTTCCAGATTAGAAATTATACGAAATGGTTCCCGACAAAGAGAAAGGGTTTTTAATTTAAGACTTCGTTTCCGTAAACAGTATTATATCAGATTGTGAAGGAACTTTTATTTGTTTTGTTTCTGGACACTAGGTGTGAACTGAGAAAAAAAGTAAATATATTTGGTTAAATTTTATCATTTCCGTCCAGATATTAAATATAAGGTCATATATTTCCTCCACCACTTCCTAATTAATGTGTTTCAGAACCTCATTCGGAATTCTGTATATTCCAGGAGCTCTGCTGTTGTGGAGTGCTCTGATTGTATCACCTCTTTCTTCCTTTGTGGTATTTTATGTTCTCTAAATCCACTGAGTCTCTTTTATATTGGATCCGTTTTTTTTCATTCGTTGATAAGTCTATGCATGGGTTCAGAAGTTCTGCCGAAAACTGTTTTTACCTTTCCAGGACAGATATTTCATCTCAAACCAGATTCCCTGCCTATATTTAATGAATTCCAACTTAGGTATATAGTCATCCCGGAAACATTCTTTCTTACATATTGCTTTAACTTCTTTTCTTTTGACATAATAGATTTCAGTTGTTTTTCGTTTCACTTTCCTGTCTGGTATTATTTCTTTCGCTGATGTGGTGAACAGAATTTGATGTTCATATTAATGGAAACTTGTTCTCTCAATCTTTTTGTTATTTTTTCAATCTCAACAATGTGTTAGTTTTTCAACATTACAAGTGTTAGCAATTCCTCTTTTCTCAAGAAGCCAGTTGTATATACAAAATTTTGACCAGATAATGATGTGAGTCGCAGTTAGCTTCCCTATAACTGCGGATATCAAAAAAATCACTGAAGTGTCTTAAATTAATGAATCGACTATGTGGATTTGATCTTTGGTTAAACCGTCAGGCATGATCCAGGTGTCCTTATGAATATCTTCATGAGGGAAACCGTGTTTCTTCATTGGTCTGTGGTTGCAAGTCATTGGCATGAATATCTTTTATATTCCTATCCTACCATAGAAATTTTGCAGAATTATTTAACATCGTGCCTAGGTAAGGAATCATGCGTATATTCGAACATTTCATAGAAGTCCTCCTTTTCTTTATCATTTTATTTGCTTTTTATAGGTGGATCTTGAAGAACTTTCCTCTCAACCTTTATATACATATTCTTTCGTTTAATGTAATACAAACGGAAATGAAGGTGAGCTCTGTGTTTTTTGTAAAGTTATTATGCCCATTAGATAATTTTCTGATTCCTTTTCCAGACCTCTTTCAGATCGGAACGAACTCCTAACGTTCCAACTTGCCATATTTATTTGTCCGTATTTACGAATATGTCGTTTCCCATTAAATAAATTTCTTTCCAAGACTTTGTGTGGTTTATTGAAAACAGGTAGAACTATTATGAGACAGGGCAGCTGAATCTGTGCCTAACCTCAAACCTGGATGACCGTGATTTTCTGTCTGGGTTTCCATCGCAAGTCAGAGATTCATGTTTTAGGCAAAATTCACCAGTGCCCTTTCCCGTTAGGCAATGCCCAACGTGGAGTGCATTTCTCAGATATTCTAGAGGAGAGAGACCAATGAAAAACTATTTATAGAAATTGTTCAACCTATATTTCATAATATGGAGGCTAGGAGGTTGAGAAGATGGACTAAGCGTTTAGTCCGGAGGAATCCATCACAAATCTTCTATGCAGCAATGAACGCCACAGTTAGAAACCAAGAAACCACATGGAATGATACAACAAGGGATAGGAAGTCAAAAACCAGATGGCTAAGGATTTCATGAGAAAATCAAGCTGTAGCTGTAGAGAAACTGCTTCAGGCGGTCAAAGATCTCAGTAAAGTTATTTAAAAAAAAAAATAAATAAATAACTGATGAGTTTTTTTACTCCACTACAATATTTTTAAATGTCTTCTTATCACGTTTATTTTCGACCTGATAAATAATTGAAAAGTAGCCCTGATCGTAGATTTTTCACAAATAGCTTTTACCATTCGCGGCTCTTTTTGTGAACGCCACCAACACTAATTGAAATAAACAAAATGCAGTGGATGAATTTAAATAAGTCAATATCGTCCAGATGCTTTTCTTCCAAATGATGTATTTTTTAATAATAAAATTATTTTTTATTAATGCTATAAAAAATTTACTTTAAAAAGCTGAAAACGTACTTTTATAAGTAATTTTCAACGGTTGCCAGGACTGGAAACACTGCAGAGCGGTATTAACCTTGGAGTATCGAACCTGCTTCAACACGCATTCCCTATACAATTCAAATTAGCCTTTAGTTTTATTGTTCATCAATAATTCGTATTAATTAAAATAAATATATGTATTTCATTTAATACTATTTAGGAGTTGATTAAATATCATAGTTTTTATCAACGCTATGATATGGGCATTACGCAGTAACCATTTACTATATTTATTTATATTCAGAGATTAATAATTATTCACGATCAATTTTGGATATATTTCTGCTTTTGACACTAGAAAATTGAAAAATATTCCGCTTGTAAGGACTGGGAATATTGTTATATTGTTATCATTTCTAAACATTGAGTTCATCGATTCAACAGTTATAAAGGCATTCACATTGCTCAAATGAAATGAGCATCGATTTACCTTGATTTCATGCCACTTCTCAGCCTCGGAAATATATTTGTAGTTTAATATATGATTTGTGATTTTATAAACAAATATATTGCGTATGTACTTATATAACTTATGTACTTAAGTTTTCAACGTTAATCAGTTTAATTATGTTGGTTTGAATATTTTTATAAACAAAAAATATGTTTCAATAGAAGAATAGTTGGGGTGATCAGTGAAATAAGAAGGCAAAAATAAATGATAAAATATTTATTTTGACATTTGCTGACGTTTCGACCTGAAGTCCAGGCCTTCATCAGGGCTGCCTCCAAAAGGTTGATGGTGAAGTGAGACGTCGGCAAATGTCAAAATAAATATTATCATTTATTTTTGCTTTCTTATTTGACTGATCACTCCAACTATTCTTCTCTTCGTTATTCACGACAGTCAACCATTTACCCACAATTAAAAAATATGTTTGTATTGATGTAGAGAATGGCATCTTTTTTCCTCATAACATCAAAAATTTAGACATCAATGATCGAGTTTGGTACAGAGTCTGTCTGTGGTCAAGTCCATGTGACGGGATAACATATTAATATATCTATTTTGATTTTATATTTATACTACCTTATTTTATATTGTGAAATTCCACTTGAAAAAATATAAAAAAAAGTCTTTCATCAGTATATTTCTGACATCGTTATAGAATAGAATAGAAAAATAACTTTATTCTGGGACGATTTTCCTAATAGACAATAACTTCAATTAATAACTCGACAAAAAAAAATATTCGACCGAAAGGCTTGAACAAAAAACATTAAATACACAAGCAATATCAAAAATCAAATTTAACTTCCTACTATGATAGCACAAAAAATAATCTATGCTTCGAAGGAAAAAAAATTAAAAGAAGGAAAAACAAAATTAACTCTAATAACTGAGCAATTAGTCTTCACGCAACAATGAAAAAAAAATTCTTCAATAAATTAACTGTATGTACAAATGAAACAATGTACAAGATACTTAAAATTATATACAAAACAAATGAGAAATGATACGAAATATTCTCCAATATCTTATAACAGAGAAAAAAAATAAATTATAAGTTATATAATAGTTAAGAAAATAATAATTTTTTTTTTACAATGTTGGGAAATTTCCTGTAGGTGCAACAGTATTTCATTAGGTATGTATTTCATTACATTATAAATAAAATGAGATCACCGATAAAAGAAAAATAGCTTTAATGAACTAATTTAAATTATTTTTTATTTATTTATTCAGAAATATTACAATCTGTTACAATTAAGGACATTTATAATGGTGTTGAAAGAGCACATTCGCTCTCTAGTTATAATATATAAAAATAAATAATACAGAAACTAATAATAATAAAAGTACATCCATACTATACAAGTTATACAATTTAAATTAACAGCACAGAATATCACAGACTGTATGAACGGCCGAAGCTTCAATTCGACGTACTTATTGGTTGGAAATTGGTAATAGAATTTTATTAGAAATGCAAATGAATCAAGGTACGTGAAAAGAGATAGAATGGATCACGTACATTTGATTTAATCATTTTTATCCTTTTTAATCCACGTCTTACCACATCAATGGTCTTCCTATGTAAGACCATGGAATAAATGTTGATGATTTCATAGAAATAATAATAGAAGTGATAAAAACAGATATTCTGAAATAGAAATAGATTTTTATAATTAAATAACAAGAAATATTCAATAGTTCAAAAAGTTACATTAATAACTATGTGTTGCAATTTTATTATATTTATGAAAGAAAGGAAGAAATAATAGCAAATTTTATGTATTGAGACTTGTCGTATTTTTAAAAAATTCTAAATTACACAAGAAATTCATAAGTAGAAACTAATAATTAAATCCGATCAACATTACGTTGAATGCACGGTATAGTATCAACAATCGCGATAACTCAAACTTTTTCCGATATTTCAATAAATGTTTCAATTGCTCTATAAACACTTCTCCTATCAAGTCAGATCTGAAACAACTTCATGGAATATTCACGGCTTGTTTGTCCTAGACTCAAGACTTTTATTTCCCAAGAATTAGGTCGCTAAGGAATGACAAATGAGACGGAGCGAAAGAGAACCCACATTCCAGTCAACGGCCGCGTTTCTTAAATTTAAACATTTTCTTTGTTGTATTTATTTACAACAACCAGTATTACCAATTTTGGTGTGATAATTATTTTTGTGATAACTATTTTCTCCTGTTATTATTTATGTCAAAAAAAAAATTTACATTGTACAATATTTTACAAATTGAATTAAATAATGTATTGAGCTGATTAATTATGCCAATTGATATGTTGAAAATATTTTTTATTTTTAATTTTATTTATGATATTTACAACTGTATTAATATAAATATATCAAGTGAATTTGTTCAGATAAATATAATCACATGAATACGCATGTTGAGAAACCTGCTGGTAGTACTCTAATAATATGTCTACAAAAGGAGATAACGCTGCCATCTCCTTTTCAGACGCCTCGGAGAATTATCAGCAGTTTAAGAAAGTAAGGTTAGAAAAAAGAGGATTCGGACGGATATGATGTTTTGTTGAAAATATAAATACAAAATTACCCGTATTCTATTTATAGCCTGCTTTGAATCTAATAAATGAAATTGAATATGAATAACAAATTACCTTAGGTTGTATCAATCCTTTTGCGGATTTAGACATTATCTTTAATGGGGGGAAAAAAAACGTCTGCCAAGTAAGGTCAGTATAGCTTCTTCACCGTTTTCATTGGCTAAAAAAGATCTATATTACAAGGTTTAAAGTTTTTTGTATGAGAATAAAATCTAAATAAAATTGGTTTTGATATCCACGAGTTTTGTCATGAGCGAATACTAAAATGAGAAAGAGTTCCGTATTTGCAGATTGCATATTTGGTGATTATTGATTTAAAAAAAAAAAAAGTGAATTATAAACATGAATATAACTACTATTAGGGCAAAAGGTCGTATGTAAAATTGAGTGTTTAACAGGAGACCATAAAAGCTGATTGTTTCTTTATGATTTATTACTGACATTTCATATTTTATTGCCCTCTATTATTTTCCATCGCAGCAGACTGCTTATATCGGTGTCCAACTAAAAACTTTATCACAAATAGAATAAAAGTTGAAAATGTTTACACACCACCTTTTGCACTACCAGTAGTGATATATACTTGATATGTACTTTTTCACACGTAAAAACCTATACCAATACGTTTCTTCAGTCAGAACAAAACTAACTAATCTGGAATATAAAAATATGTGTGTAAAGTTCACACAACTCTTATATTTAAGGAGGAAATTGATACCACGACTATCTGGTTGAACTTCAATGGAAATAAATACAATCAGAAATAAGAATTTTGTTTTGCTAACTCAAAGTAAACATTAACTTAAATTTGCTGAAAATTACACGAAATCTAACGTTTCATGCCACTAACGTTTGAAATCGACCAAACAATACAGTATAAATTAACTTTTTAAATAAAATCTAAGTTTTTATAACAGTATAAAGATATTGTCTCAACCAAACTCCATATGATCAATGCCAAATGATGATGTACGATTCTCCAAATTTCCTCCAAGTTTGGGTCAAATCGATTGAGCGATTTTCAAACTACAGACATGTCAAATAATATATTTAGTGATCTAAAAGCGGAAGTATATTTTTGGAAGTAGTGGATAGAATTTGACAAAATTCATACTTACTTGATTATCTGTTTACCGATCTCGAATTCCCCTAGAAATTTGAGCCAAATCGAACATGCGGTTTTAGAGATATAGGCGTACCAAGGAAAACATGCCCTTAAATAAGACAAAATAGAGGAAAGATTTCAATTAAATTCATACCACGTTCTTTTTTTATTAATACCTAACTTTTTTCTAACTTTGAGCAAAAGCTAAAGAGCCGTTACTGAAAGATTGGTATATCTGTAGAAATACGCTTCCGCCTTCGCAAGCGGAAGTGTTGAATGGAATTTGATAAAATTGGTATGAGACCATCTAGACACCAACCTGCACAATCCCTGAAAATTTCATAAAAATCGAGTAAACGGCAGTAGATGATATGCCCCTTAGATCGATTTGATTACATACTGACGGCGAACGAAATTTGACCCTTGATTTCTAAAACGTAAAACGAAAGTGGAAGTTTTCGATTCTGATGATACATTTTTTTAACCTCTCACAGGAATAAAATGCTTCCCTACCCTCGGTAGTGAGGAAGCAAAAAAAATTAGAAGCTCTGTTGTAATTACTTGTTAGGCCGATAAATATAGTAACCATACTGTTTTATGAATGGCATAAAATAAGACTTTTAGACTATTAAAATGTTTCTCTGGGTTATATGAGATTCTTTTATGAAAATATAAATATTTTTATTTGTCCAATTTTGACCTTTATTTTATGATTTGTATGTACATATCGTGTGAATGAATGTATCATGTGCTCCTTAATGTGGCAGAATGTATTAATATTCAATAAAGAAAGTAAAAAAAAAAATTCATGATATCTGTTCTCTTAATTGCCTTTATTCAATTTAATAAGTAATCACAAGCAGTCTTTGATCACTATTTATTTAATCATATACGTTTCGGGAAATCTTTTGTTACCAAGTTTGGTCACTGGCTGTAATCCACCTGTTACCGTTCGAACTGCAATATCATAACGTAATACCATTTGGATTACAGCCGTTGACCAAACTTATTATTAATAATTGTGATATTCTATTTAATGATTAAATAAATAGTTGTTATTACTTATTAAATTGACTTGGTAAATAACTGTGAAAAAATAAACATTTTTAATTGCTAAATGAAGGTGGTTATGATTCTCTCAGCTTTTTCGTGACCTGACCTTGGAACTGTCTGAGAAGACAATGATGCAAAAGAAAGAACATATGATACTGTGCGGAAATGTTTAATGGATGGAGAGACCACGAAGTTGAGTAACATCAAATCTGAGGTTCACAATCGGAAAACGAGCGAATGAAAATCAACTCCAGAAATAATTTTATGTCCTCTCCGTTTCGGCTACTGTAAATTTTAACATCGATTCTTAGTTCCTTTTTTTCTTATGTAAACACCTTATTTTTTTTTTATAATCTCTTAAGACAATAATAAGAATATTTACTTCCTTTTTGATTTCAGTTAGAAAAAATATGGCGAATGGTTGAATTTTTGGTGCATGATTTTTGTTATGATTTCTAATATATATATATTTACATACACATGTTATGAGGGATGGTATTACTATATAGTAAAAATCTAAAATCTCCAACCTTCAATTTTTTCCATGTATGTTCTTCAAAATGGACCAATGAATTAATAAAGTGTGCATTATTATTTTTATTTAGTATCAAATTAATTTTCTTTTTTCGCTCTTAGAATCCTTTTTAAGATTTGGTTAATCTATACAGGGATAAAATATACTATTATTTTCGAAAATCTATTTTCAAAATTGCTAAAACTAGCGGGATTCGGGACTGAGGAAATGGAGCGTTTATAAATTTAATTTAATTTTTTTGTTGGTTTTACGGTTGGTCCGCAGGAAGTTAGTTTAAAAACTGCTAACTCCGGCGGCAGGTAATTGATGAAGATATCGTCATAACATACCAAGGTCTTATTTTATATGGATGAGTTGTTTCCGTATTTATGCTACAAATCGATACCATGAAATAAAAAGCAGTTGTTACGAGAGTTTTACATCAGCCAATTTGCTCTGCTGGTTTTAATTGATCTGTTTGTTTCTCTTTCTACCTTCGCGATGCATCGCTTGGGAAGATGAGACATTCAACCAATGTCTTAGCCGGTACAGCGATCTGTGTAAATAGATATTCTTAATTATTTCTGATTAATTTTCTCTCATCTTTGGCCACCCTAACGGATCCCAATCTGAAGACTACAATTTTCCGCATCATCAAAGTTTTCGAATATTGGATTGAAGTATTGAAGTAGAAAACCGTATTTAGCATTTTTATATTGTTTTTGATGTAACAATAAAGTTTATAAAATACATACTATTGATTTGCAAATAAAGCTTTAAGGAAGCCTGAAGGACCTAAGTTTAGTTCCTGACCTGGACATCTGAGTTATTAAATAATAGGAACAGGTTTCTTTAAATTGGAAATGATTCTATTTATTATCATGGGAGAATTTCCATTTGGCCGGTCATGGTGATTTTAAAAATTAAATGTCCAATTTTTTGTAAATAATAAAAATATTCTCCTACGGAAGTAATGTTTTCTTCCTTGATTTTTCAAATGCTTTTATATGGCATCCGAATGGAGCTTTCATTGTCAACTCGACGTCAATACGATTTTAAGAATATCTGGTGTGTCCACTCACACGACTTTCCTATCTTTTTCAGAAAAGTTTTTATATCTTTACATATGTTCATGAAGAAACAAAAAAGAATTGAACTAGAATTATTTTCCTGAAAATTGATCAAAGAAAACATTTGAATGCGATTTATTTCATAAACTAAAGCAATGTAAACCGGCTTAAAGTAGATCAGTGTAAAAATTTCAATACTCACTAATATTGCTGATCAAAAACTTTTTGCCAAAGCTTAGTGTTTTCAAACAATAACTTCTCTTAAAAGTAGAGGAAATAGTGAAGATTGTGTGGTTCGGGCAACAGATTTTCTTAATTTCACTTAGTCATCTTTATTCTCTCATTCACCCCTTTCTGAAGCCAGGATATGAACGTGTAATCTTACATTGGATTGGAAATTGAAAAGCTGTAACTTCATTAATGGTTGTCCAAAATGAACGATTTTTATATGGCTTTGTAGGGAATTTCATTACCTTTCAAACGACAGGCTTTTTCTTTTCAGAGGCTCTGAAACGTATAGATCCGTCGAAAACCGCATATCGGAAATTTGACCCGATTGCAATACTTTCATTACCTAGTATAGGTAGAGAAGTAATAATAGCACAATATTATTAATAATGATTTATAAAAAACGCCTAAATTGCTAGAATCATTTTAACAATGTTGAAGAATTCGTTAATAATTGATTTTTCTTGAATTACATAATTTTTGACATTTTCGAAATTCTTATAGATTAATGAAAAAAAAAAATTATGAGTTATATTTTTGGCAGATCAGTTTCAGTTTTTCCGAATTACCAATTCAGTCAAATTGACTATCGAATTAATTACACAAATTTATGGGCCATCCAATAAAGTCGATAGTAAACAGTAATGTTGAAAATGTTGTGTACCTCCCCTAATCGATACAAACCAATTAACTGACTTATTGTGGGGCTGGCTCGCCATGATTAAAGCTCTTGACTGTTTTCCTGACCCTTTTAAGTAATTTGTTTCTAATAAGAGTTAAATTAAACTGCGGTTTCGTGTGGTGTCGAGTTCGTATACTCAATCAGAAATAGTAGTAGGCTTTATTGGATAGTTACATGTTTGTCTAAAACAATGCAAAGTTAATTTTTAAATAAATTCTTTATACATATTAAACACTAAGGCCTAACATTCTTCGTCTACAAACATTGCTTCATTGAACACCGAACGAATTAGTAAAAGGTAAATCTCGGTTTTGTGTTGAGGCATCAAACACAAATAAAGGCTGTAAACTATTACCCAATGACTTATTATTTCCAAATAGCTATATATTTAATATGAGTGACTTTTCCTCTCAAATGACTTTTCTAACCGCTTCGAGGGAAAGTGCAATATAAAAATTGTTTTTAAACATTGGCTTGATTAATTAAAGGTTAAAATATATTTCCTTTTCTTCTGTAAATTTATTTAGAAAAATTCTCTGCTAAAAACAGCCCTATTTCGATTATTGTTTTTCTTATGTCGTGAATTTCGTTATTTTCACAACAAATTATCAACTTAATGAAAAATAAAATTTAGTATTCACCGTAACCTTATATTCAACACTTGCAGTTCCTATTTGGGGATGTATGTTGTTCATATAAATTTACTGGCTTTCAAGGAGAAAACTCGTGTAATGTTTCAATTAAATCTTTAACGTCGTTTTCGAGTTAAACTCTACGACTTTTGTTTTTGTTGCCTATTCTGCGAATGGTTCTCAATTTATTGCACAGTCGTTATGTGCCAAAATCCTATAAAACAAAAGTAATGAAATGTTTCCACATGGGTGTACTGTTTTACCTGGATTCTTAATTAGGAATTGCATAATTATTTTTAAACACTTAATTGTTTTTCCAATACTTAATTAATGGAAGATATAGGGCATATAAAATTTCATTTCAGCCACCATTTTGAGAGAAAATAGCAAATGATAATGTCAAGTCCCGAGTATTATTCAGGAATGACTTCTAAATGTTTATTGTTAAGATCCTGTTAGATTTTAGTTAGAAATTTTCAAAAATAGTTAAAATCGGGTATATTAAATTTGAAATATCTTGGATGAGGGATTTTAAAATTCCAAAATTTTTATAAACATTCTTTTATTTTGTTGCAACAGAATATCAAAATTTCATCCCTAAAACTTCATTAGTTTAAAGTACTACTAATACTAATGAATAGAGCTCTAAAAATAATTATTGGGGATAGCCACATATGTAACCCTTAGCTATCCCCAATCCTTAAAATGCCCTCGGGCAGTGGAAGGAATTTATTACATGCTTATATAGTATTATTGTATACTATATATGTAATTGTTTCAATAAACATTTTGGAGGGTAAGAAAAAAAAAATTTAAAAGTAATTAAATGTTATCTTTATCATTTTTAAAATTAGAAGGGTAGTATTTTAATTTGAAAATATTAACATTCTTCTATTTTTACTGTAAGTTTTTGTAATATATTCAACTAAAAATGTGTCTAAGTAAAAAAAATTATGAAGTTTCATTGATGAAATTTTAACAGTTTATGGCTTCATAATAAATTTGACTAAATATCTAGATTTTTAAACGTGCCTATCAGGAGGTTTTTGACGCTGTAAACATCCGTTTTTCGAAAAATCCTAATATATATTTTAAAAATTATTTTTAAAAAAATTATGCCATTCTCAAACTATAAAATAAAAGACTGTTTATAAATGTTGTGTATTTTTAAATTCTCATTTATGTTTTGTTGTATATTTAAAATATCTGATTAAAGAAAAAAATCGTAATGTTTGAAGTTCTCTTACTCAAAATGGATACCACTCACAGGCCTGAAATATTTTAAGGAAACTATATTATACACTACCTATATACTATATACTATAAACGCAACATATGTCTAGAAAACAATTAAGGAAACATTTCTGTTAACATAAAATAGAAGGTTTTTAGTTCGAAAATTCAAACATTTATCTATTATGTTTGATCATTTAATTTTTATTTCCATTATATATACTGGTTTGAAAATATTACACATGCCATTTCCTTTAACAAGGTTTTTCTTTGAACCGAATATTTTTTAAAACAAAGAAGCTTCAGATTTTTAGACATAACTCTGTAAAACGTAGAATAATTTGGCACATCAATTGATATCAAGCGATTGGGCGCTTTAAATGGAACCGACCATCTAAAAAAATAATGAATACTTGAATTCATAACTCTCTTTGAATACTCTCTTGAAATATAGACGAATAAAAAAATCTCTCAAATCCCAAAATCGGTCCATTTCATTTGTATTCTTATGTTAATATGAACAGTTTTAAGATATGCCGTACACTACTTCAGAGGTATGACCTAATTTCAGGCTGTGCAAACATGACCTAGATCGATATGAAACTGTTTTAACTCAGTAGATAATAAAAAAAAGAAGTATTTTAATAATAGAGAAGCAATATTCATATTGTATATTCCCTAAGATATAATATACATATGTGATTTTTTAGATATTCTTATTTCAATTAAGGATATTGAGGATCTTTAAATTTCGTTAAAAGTTGGAGCACGTTACTGGAAGTATTTTTTGATCAAATTTTAAGTTCCTATGATAATTAAATTGAAATATATTTTTAAGCACTCTTAGCTCCTTTCCTTTCTGTGGATCAAATCTTGTAAATCGAACTTGAAAAAAAAAAAAAAAAAAAAAAAACGTATAAGTCCGTGTTACAGACACTTTTTTTTTAATCAGATTATTAACATTCGCCTAAAAACTTCGTGAATAGCTTCAATCTCAGAAACCAACAACTTTTTATTTACGAAAATTCTCAGAATTAGGGCATTTTCAACCTGGAAACATTGTCTATTTCAGTAGCGGATCCAGGATTTAATTTTGGGGGGAGGGCTTCAGCCCGAAAGCGGTTTTTTTCATAAAAATAACGATAATTACTTTGGAAAAGATGAAAGAAACTAACTACCTGTATGAAATGGTGTTTAAGTGATTTCTAAAGCCCCTTTTAATGTAATTACACAAACAATAATACTTTAAGAGATACTTTTTAAATATTTTTTTCGATAAAACATGGCTATATTTTACCATTTTGGGGGGGGGGGGCTTCAGCCCGAAAGCCTCCCCCCCTTAGATCCGCCCGTGGTCTATTTAATTAGGTATTAAAAACTCATGAACATCCCTTTGCTTTTCATTTGAGTCGCAAGATAATTCGATCTTAAGATCGAAAATAAAGTTGGCCTACAAAAATATTGGACCGTTCGCGTGAACTCCTCACGCAACTTGTTAAAATAACGAGGTTATATAGGCCAAACAGCCCAATATTTTTGTAAGCCATCTTTTTTTTTGTCGATTTTTTGGTCAAAATATCATACGATTTTAGTGGAAAGCAACTGTGTATTTATGAGTTTTAGTACTTAATCATGTTAATTAATTTAATGAAAAAAAACCTATTCCTGAGACGTTCCGGAGATTTTTTAAAAATTACGATAAGATGAAGTCATTCACGAAGTTTTATGCGGATGTTAATAATTTGATAAACAGGGGAATTACCTTTTACTTCTGTACCACGGACTCTACGTCTTGAAAAGTAAAACATATAGAAATAATATAAACAAAGTTATTTTAATTGTAATAATTACATAAATAGGCAAATGCAAAACGGTTCAGCTCCTTTTTCTTCTTAATGAATAATGATACAGCTATTTTTAATATAGACTATGTATATATATATATATATATATATATATATATATATATATATATATATATATTTTTTTTTTTTTTTATTCATTGATATTAACAACTATATTACAAAAAAAAATACATCTAGTAAATGTGCACTCAGGAATATAATAAAATGAAATCGCTTGTTGTAAACTACCCTCTGGCAGCATTCAAATAATAAATGTACATAAAAAGATAACGAGGATCCCTTCTTTTCAGACGCTTCTGAGGGTTATCAGGGATCGAGGAGAAAGCAAGGTTTGAAACTATAGGATTTTACCAAGGATTTTGGATTGTAAAGATTGGATACGAGAGGAATTTGATGGTTTAGTGGACTCCAAAGTTCAACTCCGTATGTCCAAACAGGTCTTATTAATGTCATATATATGAGTCGTTTTGTAATTGACTGAAAGCTTGGAGCGTTTGTGTAGTAAGTGCTGGAGTAGTCGGCAACGTCGAGCGGTTTCTTGTCGTTTCAGTCTTGTATGAGGATTCCATGTGAGTCAGACAAAATTTAAATACCATAAACCGGCTACGTTAGATTAGTTTTACGAAAAATATTCGAGTTCTTTTTATGATAAATTTAGGTTTAATTTTTTTTTTTTTAATTCCTTTTCACTACATGGTGGTTTTAATGCTAGTCCAAGAATTTCCGCCAGTCATTTTAATAGTTACCTAACGAGAGGATAGTTTCATCTTCAAGCCTTTCTGAAGGGTCTTTCAAAGATTATTCAAGCCTTTAAATAAAAGAATCTTAAGAAATTATCTATTGGCTCATGCCTACCACTCCCAATAACAGTCGGAAGGCAAACATCGATTTTGAGCTAAAATAAAATTTGCATGGTACAGATAGAGTTTGCGATTATATAATGGTAAAATTTGTTTATTCAACTGTTCGATTAATTTAAAAATGTTAAACTTACTGATATTGTAATGTTATATTTAGGAATTTTCGAGTACTCGATGAAAAAATAACACGTAGGTGGTGAACCGCGGGCTCGGAGGCAGCATGGTATCTGTGACTTAGTTACGTCCTCAAACCTTTTTTGACGATATCTATTAATCTTTTGCTAGAATTAATTAATATTTCATTATTTAACTAACGACAATTCGAAAATTAATAGAATTACGTTAAATACATGCATGTGGGTGTGTGTATTCAGTGATGAATATAAATTGCAGTGGTAAAATATAAAGAATTATTGTGATCTCAATTCGCAATGCCTAACCTTACGGCGGCCTCTATCCATAAAAAGATTCCTCACATATGGCATAATACAAGACAGTCTCTATAATATGAACAAGACAGAAAAAAAGTTAATGTTGACTTATGAGTATTTCTTAGTATATATTGGTGGAATTCCTTCGTGCGGAGGTGGCGAAATTATATAGTAGCGTCCATAAACCGAAACCATTAAAGTTAGGTAGCCATTTAGAAGTTGAGGTATCTCTTTATATGCGGTTTTTGAAGCAGAGACCACGAGGGTGCCCAATTTCCGGAAAATTGTTTTAAAGAAGGATGAAATGCTCTCGATCAATCTCCGCTGGTACCAGTACCAGTGATGCAGTTGAGAGAGTAGCGCAGGGTTCTCCTGGAGTTCCCTTGCCTGATTGTATATAGGTAATGCTATGTATTGTAAAGACCGCCGGTGGAATAATTATTTTAAATATAGAAATAAACATTATAAGTGTTCACATCTGGCGGTACCTGACTGAGGGTAACCCATTAGGACAACCTTTTGTAAGTGGTAATAAAAACCCTTAAGGACCACCGACAACTAAGTGTTTAAAAAGGATCCCAAAAGACCTTTTCACACCTTCCACCAGAAATATGGAAATCTGTACCTGCTGCTTTACCTTGGCCTGGGGGATAGGGCGTGGTCATCCCTTAGGCTGAGAATATTCAACCAATCAGGAAAAAGACTACCAAAAGAGAGGACTTCTTCTTGGGACTCGGAGAGGAGAAGCGAGGGAGTCGAGGGAGGAAGACGAAGACAGCCGGAGAGAGCAGATGGACGGACTAGACGCTGAAGGAGAGCAGAGACAGGGAATCCAGATATGACGGCTAGAAACACCTAGAGACACTATGAAGGACCAGCTAAGTGGTAACAAGCATTTAGTTATACTAACGTAAATTTGTGTCGGCAACCATACATCATTAATTAATATAATCAATATAACACGTAACTTTAATCAAACATCAAGCATTCTCCTCTAGTATGATTCTTAACTATTCATTATGTATATAGATTTTGTTATTATTTTGTATATAGATGTTTTTGGTTTTATTTAAGCTTGTAAATATAGTAGTTAGTAAACCAACGTAGTACTTTTACATTCTACCTTGCATGCCACCAATTAGTAATAGAAACAAATAGTAAATTTATAAACATGATACCTTTAGAAAGGAAATTCAATAAAGAGTATATGGTTCAATCTAGGATACTACAGTAGGGGGTCTGTGGTATCTAACATTTAAATACATCATTAATATATTTTAAGTTGATCGGTTCCCTTCTGGGACCGATATAAATACATATAAATACAAATAAATACGGTTCCTGGAACCCCTTACTCGCCGTAGAAACGCGAGGCCAGGAACATAGCAGTATGCATGTGTTTTTTGCTTAGTTTTAATTATCTTTTTTTTAGATTATTTTATTTTATTTATTGTATATACATTTGATTATTATTTATTGTTATTTTGCTTCTACTTATTTTATATTTTTTGTACATATAGTGTTAATGTTATCCTACTTCAATATAACTAATGTCCATGTGACAAATCGTTGTAATACTCAATCAATAAATAGAAAAAAAAAAGAAGGATGACAAAGCAGATTTTAATATTGGTAAATTTTGGCTTGATAATTTCAAAAACAGGTATAGAATTAGTTTTTTATATTAAATTTTATTTTACTGAAAAATTTCTTTGCACCAACTTTATTTTTTATTATAGATAAGCCATAAATACATTTAATACTTCTTGGCACTGGTGGATTCAGGAATTAACTTTGGAATAAAAAAAAGACACAGACTACCTATATGAAATGGTGTTTTAAGTGATTCCTAAAATCCTTTTAATTGTTATCACACGAACAATAATACTTTAAGATATAATTTTTAAATATTCATTGCCATAAAACCTGGTTATATTTTACCATTTTTGGAAGAGAGGAGGCTTCGGCCCGAGAGTACTTCGCCCCTCCCCTCCTCATCCGTAGATCCGCCTGTGCTTCTTGCATCGGGCGGAAGGATACAATAACGACTACCAAAGTACTTTGAAGGAATTAGTGAGATCAGGAACAGCTACAAAATCAGAGATTTGAAGTACATTATTTGATCATTTTCAGAAATATTTCGTTGGTTTGCAATGTGTTTATATTTAATTGATAATACATATATTTCCGTTGCCTTGTGAATTTTTTTCAATCATTTTAAATTTAAACTATGATAATCCGAAGATTTTTATAACCCGAACAGGCCATACAAACACTCTAACCTAACTCTGTTTAATGAAATATTTTCATCGCTGGCTCATCGGAACGCAGCCACAAATATGACTAATTCCTTCAGGTATTCGGAAATATTAATTCCAAAGATTCTTAAGACAACGGCGACAATATGTGACATATACTGTCTGACGTAGAAATCTTACTGAATGTTTTTGATCAATTTCCCAAAATGCCGAAGTATTCGGAAGATTTGCAGCAAATGTACAGTTTCCTAAAATTCTCCACAATTTCTCAAAATCCAATACGGTGATCGATGATCACAATTAACATCGTTCAATCGACCTTAATTTGTATAGTCTAAAAAATAGAAAATAGATTCAAAAGAAATGGAATAAGATGGAATCACAACTTCGTCAAAACATAAATTTTCGCTTTGCAAAATTCAGTCAATTATGTAGAAGTTTTTCAGCGCTCTGAAAATCTGGTCCCCATTATTTTAGATTTATTATTAATAGAGAATATCATTAGTTACAGTACAGGAAAAGATTGAAAACAAAAAAATAATATTCTGTCTGTTTTTTCAACATTTGAAACTATTATTCGGCCACACCAATAATAACGACGGGTCCGGTCTTGTAAAGCCTTTTTAGTTATAGTAACCAGTTATCAATTGGTATAATATTTTCAGTAGCTAGTTGGCACTTTTGTTGCGGGCTACATTTTATGAATTACCCCACGGGCATATCGTCTATGTAAAAAAATCACGAAACAACTTCTTACAAGCTGATTCAAAAAGGAAATATACTCTTTCAAAGCTAGAAGAATACTGACAATGATATTATTTATATCTAAATCAGAAGTCTCCAATCCTGACTCCACGAGCATGTTTTTTTTTCTTTAGTGGCGTCAATTGTGCCATCGAGTCAAATTGTGCCAGCCTAACCTAAATGTAACAGCGATCACTATGGCAGCTGGTAACTGAATTTAGTTCCTCGTACATATCCTTTTTTTATCAAAGTATTAACATCCGCCTGAGACTTCGTTAATAGCTTCATCTGATCGTAACCTACAAATATTTTATTTATTAAATTTTCAGAAATGGGAGGCTTTTTCTATTTGGAGAACTTTGTCTGTTTAATCACGTACTAAAAACTCATCAATACACATTTGTTTTCTCACTCGAATAGTAAGATAACATGATCAAAAAGTCGAAAGAAAAAGGTGGCCTGCAAAAATATTGGTCCGTTTGGCGTGAGCTCCACTCCAAAAATGTTAAAATATCGAGGTTATACAAGTCAAACAATCCAATATTTTTATAGGTCACCTTTTTTTCATTTTGTGATCATATGTAAGATATTCATGAGTTTTTAGAATCTAAATAAATAAATAAAATATTTGTTGGTTAAGATCGGATGAAGCTATTTAAGAAGTTTTAGGCGGGTGTAAATCATTTGATAAAAAATGGTCTGTACCACGGATCAGAGATGTACAAATGCTACTCTGAGTACCGAGTAACAATTATTTTACTTAAATTCAATCACTACTTCAGTTAATCGTTTGACATCAACTGAAGTGGTAATTAAATTCTTTGGTACTCAAAAAAAGTTAGTTGGGTAAAATATTTAGTACTGACTATTCAGTGTAGCATTAGTTTATCTCTGGCACGGACTAATTACACAGTGTTGCTATTGACGATTTACTTTTCTTTTTCTTTTTTTTTGCAAATAAAATATCTAATAAGTAACTAGTAGAAAATACAATCGCGTTACTTTTAAAAGATTCTTTTATGGATGTCATATCATTTTAACGAGAATTTCCTTTCAATCTCCATTTCTATTTTGCCTTTTTATTTAATTATTTTTCAAAAAGGAAAACTAAATTATAAAGTTTGTAATTTCGCGCATTCAACTTAACAGATCAGCAGTCATGGATAATAAGCCTTTCTCTTATTATATTGATTTTGATTATTGTATATTATAATAATTTTCTGCAAATTATAAATCACCGACCAGTAAAAAATATCACATTACCTTTAGCATTTTTATATTTCCTACAAAGGAATTATTAAAATAATATGTTACTAAACCCCTTTTTTTTAATATTAGAACATACACAAAACGTTTTTATATTTTAAAATTATTCTTATAGTTATAATTATTAAGAAATTTTTTCTTAGCTCCTACGCCGCATTTGTAAGAACTTTCGGACACAGGTCTACTAATAATTTTGACTTAGTATTACCAAAAACAGTTTAATAGAAATCGGTGATCCCAGATCCTTGACTAATGAGATCAAATCCTTTACCTTTAGGACGAGATTTAAAATTGAAAAATTTTGATTAAAAATATTTGACTTGGTGTACGGTTTTAATATTTATTCTAATATAAAAATTTATTTCATGATACGTGTGATATGCAGAAATAAAAATATGCCCTTATAAATAATAATAATAAATGAATTTAATTCCGACTAGATTTATATCAACCGCTAATTACGCACCACGCAATAGGGTGTCGTGTATAAGTTTGCAATTAAAAGTAAAGATTGTTACACTATATAATTTTAACTAATTCCTATGGAGGAGAAATCTTTTTTTTAAACAGTCCATGCAACAAAATATCACTTTCTATGTTTCTATGTTTTGCCGTTGAATAAAAACATCAAATTATTTATTTGTGTAATTTTATTCTACTCTAAATTTTTCAACATGGTTAAAATAAACAAAGATGGGGTGGTTTGGAGAAGTGTTTATTTTGGAAGATGTAGTTGAAGCATTATTTTGGAAATCTTTGATGAATATTTTATATTGAAAAACAACTCTTTATTTAAAAATTAAACATGGTGAGTTTGAAGAAATTGAATAACTAAATTTAACTATTTTCAATTATGAGCCAATATTTTTTAAAAACTGTCTGTGCTCCATTTCACATTTTACACATATATTCAAATTACAATGAGTTTAGGGCTAATCCATTTGAAATCATCTAATTTGAATTAATTTTGGTGCTCGTCATTTTTGATTTTTATAACCTTTTTACCAGTTATTCCATATTTATTTGAGAGGTCAAAGTCGTAGTTAAAAACAATTTATGGCTTACAGTTTCTTTTTTAAATTTTCTTAAATGTTTTTGGAAAAAGCCTGTAACTCTAGTAATTTTGTAGATATCAAGCCATTATAAAAACTTATGTAATTTAGAGTATTTTTACTAAATTTATGTTGATAAATAAATCACCTAAAAAGAAAGGAAAGTAGAAAATGTGTAATAAAGGAATTTTATTTTTTTTTCTTTAATTGTAGTCCTACCACTGTATTTCTTTCTGATGAAATTTCAATCTTGAAAACCTTGTCCTCTTTTAAATATTAAATTTCAAAAACGCTTAAAAGTCGTTTTCAGCGATATTTGATGATGTATATCAAATAAGGGACTGAGTGAAAATTATGAAATTGATACAGTTTGTACCTCTTAATGATATGAAAGTGTGGTACGAATTTGATCATTGAGACTCAACTGGTTCTATTAGTTACAACATATATAGCTATGTCATGTGAGTCGGTATCAGTGTATCATACCTATTATAACAGTGTCATTTTTGCAGATATAAAAAAAAACCTAAAACTCTTATGGCGTTTTACTTTAAATTTGTTGTCCTTACAATCAGTGAAAATTCATATCTAAAAAACGACAAGGTTTTCAAGGTTGAAATTTCATCAGCAAGTAGTACAATGACTACATAGAAAAAAAAAAAAGTTTAGGCTCTTTTCATTAATACATTTTATGTTAATTTTATAGTTGTCAATTTTTTAAAAACAATTTTTCTTACTTATTATGAGATATGAGCACTCTTGGTCAATCTCCACGGCGTTTAGCCCCAGTCACGCGGTAGAGAGAAGTGCTGGGATATCCTCGAATCATACTTTTCCCTGCAAAGTTGGAGGGACAAGTCTGGTTCGGAGTTTTCTCACCTGATTGTAAATAGTGTATGTAGGTATGTATGTGTTCTTTTTATTTATTTATTTTTAGGTTATTTTATTCTTGATTATTGTATATATATTATTTTTCTGTATAATTTATTTTATTTATTGTACATAGATAATGAATGTGATCTCTAAACACTATTATAAATGCCCTTTAACACAGATTGTAATATTTTTCAATAAATAAGTTTAAAAAAAAATTATGACATATATTTTGGGGGGCAAAAGATTTAGAGTAGAACATCGGAATAATTTTAGTTTTAATTTTGTTTTGATAACTGCAAAAATGTCGCAGTTAGAGTAGGTAGAATACGCTGATACCGACTCTCATTAGTCAGCCATCTATGTTGCTCTTTGAATAATAGATCCAGTTGAGTCTCAATGATCGAATTAGTACATTCATATCATTAAGAGGTATAAAGTGTATCAATTTTATAATTTTTCACTCAGTCCCTTCAGTGATATATAACATCAAATATCACCAAAAAGAATTTTGGAGCGTTTTTGAAAAAAATCGTATTAAAAAATAGGAAAAGGTATTTATGATTGAAATTTCATCAGCAAGAAGTATATTGGTAGAACTACAAGTAACGAAAAAAAATAAGTTGAGAATAATTTCTTTATTATACTTTTGCAGCCCTAAAAGTCACTTTTTTTTGTCTATTTTAATGGTTTATTCAGATCATTTTCCAGTCTTTTTAGGTAAAGTATTGATCAATAGAAATGTATAAAAATACTCCAAATTAGTTTAGTTTTTATTTTAGTTAGATGTCTACAAAATAACCAGAGTTATAGGTATTTTCCCAAAACATGTTTTCAGAAGATTAAGACTGGCCATCGAGAGAGAACTCTGACCCTCAACTACTGTTTCGAATTGACAAATAAATATGGAATAACTTGTAAAAAAATTATAAAAATAAAAAAACACTGATATTAGTTTGTATGGAACCATTACTAAATTAAGAAGAATAGTAATACCTCAACATTTTTTATTCACTGTTTTTAGTATGAATATATTTTCCATTTGACTTTATTGGGAGGATATATTGACAGGCAGATGTTTCTTCACGTTCTACTTGTCACCATTATTAGTTATATTGATTCAGTGTATTTGCTGATTGTTAGTAATTTCCGGAATTGGCGAAAATCCATCAATACAGGGAACAGGTTATGAAACGGAATATATTCAAATATATTCTAATAGTTCAAACCTTGATGGTATTCAGAAGGAGGGGAAGTTATTTAAAGTGGAGTAATAAATTGAAGGATTTAGTCTATATTTCGTCATTTTTTATTTTCAGAATATTGAAATATTAATAAACAATCTGTCATTGTTAATTTTTGTTTTCATCATATGTCGTTAATATTAATTGCTTCTATAGTTTTTTTTTTTCATTTTGGAAAGTGGTTTAGTTGGTTATAGTTTTTTTTCTCATTTCTCCTTCTGTTAATTTGTTTTTTGTTCTTAAGACTTGTCAACGCAAGTCTTATTTTTCCAGAATATTACTTCTTTTTAAAAATACATATCTTTTTATTGAGAGATAATACATTTTGCCACATTTAAGGGCACTGAGTACTATAAAATAAAATATATAGAAATTGGTTGCAAATTAAATAAGTCATAAATAAAACAAATAAATATATAAAAAAGAAAAACATTCATACTTAATATATATTACAATATAATATACAATTAGTCTAGGAGCTCCGAGTCCAACCCTTTCCTCCACGTGTTAAGGACAAAGCGAGACTCTAAGAGAGAATATTACTATGCTTTTTAATTTGTTATTTGTTGAAATTGAATCTGAATTGTAACCATCTTAAAATTCTATATTGACGGTCACATAAATTTCGTAATGGTTATATTAACTTGGACTTTAATAATTTAATTGCTTTACACACTTACATGAGTTCTGTCGAACATAAATATATGTTAATGGATCTCAAAACAGCATAAGAGGCTTCATTTAACTTATTTAAAAATTGTCCTAATCTACGGGCATTATATTTATTTACTGATCTCAGAAAACTAGTTCCATCATTCACAGCTTGTGACCTTAAAAGCTTTCCCCCCTCCAAATGGTAAAATTTAACCATGTTATATCGTAAAAAATATTTTTAAAATCTCCTAAAATATTGTTGTTCATAGAATTATATTTAATAGAATCACTTATACACTATTTCATTTAGGTAGTTAGTATCTTTCTTTTTTTTCCTAAGTAATTATCCTTATATAAATGAAAAAATAAGCTTTTCGGTTGAAGCCCCTCCCAAAATTAAATCCTGGATTCGCAATTGGCTGACGCGTGTGTAAAACAACTTGATGAGCGAAGATATATGAGTGGGTTCATAGGAAAGAAGGACATATTTTTCCATAGCCTAATTATGTCAAACGATAATTTCTGTTAAATGTAGAGGAAATAGTGAAGCTTGTGTGATGCGGACAACTTCTTATTTTCACTTAGTTATCTTTTTTCTCTCATTCACCCCTTTCTGACACCAGGATATGAACCCGTAATCTTACTTTGGGTATTGAATAACTAGCTTCGTTAATAGTTGTCCGAAATGAACGATTTTTATATAGTTTTGTAGAGAATGTCATTCATTACCTATAAACATAAAACCAGGCTTTAGAGAGCTCTGAAACATACAGATCCGTCGAAAACAGCATGTCGAAAATATGATCTGATACTTTCCTTACCTAGTATAGGAAGGAAAGTAATAGAATTAGTCCTATGTTACAAAAATTAGCTTTTTAAAAATGACAGATGTCCGTCTTTGATATGAGATCACTCATATAATGATAAAATAATTACGAGTTCGCGTTCCGGTGCCACAGGGGCTTTTAACTGATCCCCTGAACTCAGGGGATACTGATCCCCTGCTCTCTCCTCTGGTCCGGGAAAAGCCCATACAACCTAAAAGCCGAGGAAGGGAGCCCTAAACAAAAATGCCCATGCTTAAAAAAAATGTTAACTCCTTATTCATTTGCCATCTCATTAGTGCCATCATAGTGGAAGAACAGCCTCGGCCCATCTCATCCACTGATCTCTATCACTGGCCCTCCTTCTCATATTCAATATGGTTCTGCCTTTGGCTCGCCCGAGTCTCTCAATTTAGTCAAGAGGCTGGGTCTGCCTCTAGGTCGCCTTCCCTCTGGTTTTGCTTCTAGGAACCATTTTGCCTTTCGGCTATCACCCATCCGGTACACATGGCCAAACCACTTCAGTTGGCGATCCTCCATGACTTGTTTTATGGGTCTTATGTTTAGTTTCTCTCTTATCCTCTAATTCCTCCAGCGGTCTCTTCGCGTTTCCCCAAGAACTCTCCTGAGGTATCTCATTTCTATGGGCGTTACTTTACTTCCATGTTTGTCCAGGAGCGTCCAACTATCTGCACCATACAAAAGGACAGGCGAAAATACTGTTTTAAATAAAGATATTTTTGTTTTCTTATTTACCTCCTGTTTCCTTGTTGTTGTGGTGCAGATAGAGTAAAACATACACCACAGTACTTCTTGACTCTTTTTAAAACCTCCTGGCCAATCCTTCCATCTCTGCTGAAAATCGTGCCCAAGTAATGGTAGTTATCTACCTTTTCTAATTGCTAATTTTTACATTTTATGAGAACTTGGTCTTCCACATCTCGGCCGACGAGCACTACCTTACTTTTTGTAGGGTTTATTTCCATTACCATCCTCTGGAGTTCTTTTTACCTTCATTGACAGCCATCTGAAGCCTTTTTTGGCTGACGGCAATCAGAACCACGTCATCGGCGTATAGGAGACCTTGTGCCTGCACAGGAATTAAATTCCAGCACCCTACTGTTGCTCTTGGTGTCCTTCGCTTCCAAACCTTCCATACTTCATCCATAAACTTGATGAACAGAAGTGGGCTTAGGCAATCACTTGCTTATAATACCTTAATGGCTCCGATTCAGATCTGTTTAATCGCACTATTCCCTCGGGATCCTGGTATACCGATTTGGCACCGATAACACCCGTTTTTTCTGTAGAGCATTCGAAATCTCTTGGCGAGGAATTGAATAAAATGCAGCATATAAGTCAAGGAATACCAAAAATAGCTTTCTTCCTCTATCCCTTGCTTTCTGGACAACCATTCATAATGAGAAAATATGATGTTGCCTCCCTGGTCCTCTTTCAGATCGTGTTCCACCTCCTAAGCCTCTGTTCCAATAATCTTGTATATAATTTGTATAATACAGAGGATATGCATATTGGTCTATAATTGTAGCATTTTGTCTGGTTTCCTTAATTGAAACCGGAATTATAATATTATTTTCCCACTCCTGAAGTATTTTCTTTTACGACTAGATCTTTTGAAAGAGGTTCTGAAGGCACTTGACTATTTCTTCTCCTCCATATTTTATGAATTCTATCAAAACATTATCCCTGGCTGCTGCTTTGCCTAATTTTATTTTCTTCATAGCCAATGCAATCTCATCTTTCTCTCATCACTCTCACTATTCTCATTCCTCTCTACCTGGTTTTCACGGATTCTAGGTCTTCTACGGCCATCATATCGAAGGTATTGTCTATATTTTTAGAGAGAAAAGGTACTTCTCGTTTGTAAAATTACATCATCATATTTTTAATGTCTGCCTCATTTCAATTGAGTCATTACGCTATGTTGTATTACGTTGGTATACGCATAAATAAATAAGAAATCTCATATTTAAAAAATTTAAAATGAATTTGAAAAACTTTATGAAAATGAAAAATGGTAAAGTTATACAGTTCTCAACATACTGCAAATATTGTGTAGAACTATACAGAGAAATTTCATGGTAAAGCATCGCCAAGTTGATTTGTTAAATTTAGATACATCATAAAATTCGGAAGGATCCTGATAGAAGATCATAAACTATTTGAAGTAAAATTCATAGTTTGTTTGTTAGGGATAAATTAATAGTTATGGTATAACATTTTTCAGATAACCAAACATTGGTGTTCTCTAGCTTGTAAACAATAACATTGTTGAAGTCCTATAAACAAATGTTAAAGTTTATCATTCAGTGAACTAAAAAAATGAAGCCTTTATGAATTAATTCAGAAACTAGATCTGTTTTGAAGCATAATATTTTTATTAAAGGGGTTTTAAGTTGCCCCAATTGTAATTGTTGCTCCTTCCGTTGTTAATTAATTTTTTTTTTACACTTATTTAAAAAAAAATCACTGGTGCTTTCACTGCAATCCTTGAAAATGTATTACTATAATTTCGTCATATAATGTGAAGAGTAGTACGTTTTTATTAATCTGATGTCATCATATATTTGAATTGGAAATGTTTTTATTTCAGGTAAGTACTGTTCTAAGTCTTTATGCAAGCTAATCTAAGATAAGACCGTAGCGTGACGCGTGCACCTCCTAATTAACTTCAGGTTATAATTACAACTCTCAAAAGCTTTGATTAATTCTTAAACATTTTCTCCTTTTTTTTCTGTTACATTTTATGAGTTAAAATGTAACTGAAATTCCTTTTTTAAAGGAAATGCACAATAACATTCACAGTGCCTCGGTAGGAAATTTCAGTAATTGAAAAAAGTAAAGCCTATAAAAAATGTAATTCCTACTGCATTGTTTCACCTCAATTCGTTGTTGAGACATGATATTTTAAAGAGTTTTCAAGCAAATCATCATACTTACCTAACAAATCTCATGAAATAATATTTTAAGAACTATATATTCCAAGAGTAATTTGATTTTTTTTTTATAGAATAGATAAGTTGGAAAAATTCCAATAGAAATAAATGGTGTTGCTGAAGGAAGCGTCGGAAACAGGTGAATTTATTTTTTATTTTATTGAAAAATATTACAATCTGTCTCAAATGACATTTATAATAGTGTTCAGAGATCACATTCATATTCATACAATGAATAAAAATATATTATACAGAAAAATAATATATATACTATAAATAAGCATAAAATAACCTAAAAAAATAACACATACATACCTATATACACTATTTACTATGAGACCAAAGAACTCCGAGTCAGACTTGTTCCTCCAACTGTGGAGGGAAAAGCATGACTACAGAAGATCCCTGGACTTTTCTCTTGACCGCGTCACTGGGGCTAAACCCAGTGAAGATTGGACGAGAGTGCAGTATAGTAGTAACGCTTGTGCGAATATACTTACAAAAAAGAAAAATTTTTATTTCTAACTTCTTGGTTTGGATAGGATTAATCTGGGCCTTGCAAGGCTCATGTCCGAGGTTTTGATTACTCTTTCTATTCCCGTCGATCCTCACATGGTTAAGATATATTTTGAGAGCTTGTCGCATAGCGCCATTATTAATATTTAAATATTAATAGTACCGTTATAACCAAAATCAACCAATAGCTCATCACTTGACACTAAAATGATATCAATATCAAGTATATAAACAAAATCTATTTAATGAAGTTTTTTCTTTTCTGTCCTTTTTTGCACATTGTACTCTTTCAAATGTAAGGGTTTGGCGGACCGTTAGTAAATGTACATTATTACTTCGATTCCTATTATTACTGCCTATAAGTAGTTACGTTGTGAGGATGCTCACCTTTATCCAGGCACATCCATATCCCTGGAGCCTCCAGTACTTCCTGCAGCCAGCCCAAGTGCAGAGCGCCATGGTCCCTAGCCACCGAGCAACGCGTACCCTGCCATGTCCGACAGTTAACTGTTGCACTCATGCATAAGTCAGGAACACGTTCAGTTCTTCCGTGAGGCCCTGAATCTGAGCCTTATCGCCGCTCCAGCACGCCAACTCAAATATGGATTTTTTTGGCGAGCTCCGCATTTAGGTCGTGCTCTTATTGTGCTCTCAAGTTTTTTGTGCCAAGTTCAAAGGAGCTGCTCAGTGTGAGATTTTTAACATACACAATGCTAGTCATTTAAGTTTTATATGACTTTTTATGTATATTTTATCTACTGTTTTTAAAAAGTGAGTGTTATTCAGGCAATTACAATAACATATCTAATTCATTCTACACATTTACGATTTTATTTATCACCATCCTTTTACTAATTAAAATTTATCTTATTTTTTCTTTACAGGTATAGGTCATTTTTAGATATACATATGTAAGTAGTTTATACTGGTTTTAAATGTTTAGGTATTTATAAATAAACGTCAGCTTGAAAGGTCAATATAATAATATATTAATAGTCCATGAATCTATAAACGTATAATTTACAATAGGATTGCATGTTTTTTTTCTTCTCATGTCCCCTACAATAAAACGACTATAAATATTGTCAATTATAATATCTGGCAATTAAAGCGTCAACGCTATTGTCGCTATAGGCCAGTAACAGTACAATTTGGTAAAGGTAAGGTTAATTTTATTGTCTTAGAATTTTGTGGTTTTTTGTTATTTGTAGCATGCATTGATTTAAAGAAAAATTCAAGATTTTAGATTTTTTGAACTTTTGAAAGATTTTGAAAAAAAAAAAAAAACATTTAAAAAAACTATTTGAACTAGAAAGCTGGAAAAGGTCTTTTTCAGAAAACATTCTTTTCACTTGTTTATGCTCTTTCTTTTTGTATACTACATGACTATATTCTAAAAATATAATATTTTTCCTAGGAACTAATATTTTTTTTTTTTTGATTTGGCAAAACAACCCTTTTATTTTTATTAAAATATTATGTTATTCTAATTGATGATTACTGAAGGTGTGCAAAATTTCGAAGTGGAGACACAATAGGTACACAAGAATGTTGACCTACAGTAGGTTACAGTAGGTACACTAAAAACACTGTCAAGATCGGCCAATATTAGAGTAAGTGTACAGGTATAAAGAATATTATTTAATGTATCTCAACAATATACACATATTTACAATTTCATCTACTATACATGGTGTCCCCCAAATAGAGGGAAATATTTAAGTAGATTGATAGTAGACATCAGGATCTACAGATAAATTGCCTTATTTCGAGCAGAAAAGTAGAAAATTTAGGAATTTAATTAGGAAGATTTGTGTTTTTTAAAGCAAGTAACGTTTTTTGTTAAATAGTAAGCGATAATTTAAAAAATGTTTGATTTATGTATTAAAACATTGCTAAATAGTAAACTAGACGAAATTTGCTTTTAGCGAAAGTAGAGTTTGCCATTGTTAAAACTATTTACATAGAACTTTTAAGTATATACATATAAGATACCTGCTGATCTGATTTATATCCTGGACGTGATGGGAAGCCGTGAAGCTGCAAAAAAATCTGTTCATTGGGAGGAAAGCACAATTTCATAACCACCTTACATGAAAAATATTTTTAAAAAAATCACTATTTCTTATTTTTATAAATAAAATTTGTTTTGAGGATAAGTTTATTACAATAAATCACACATCACGGAAAAACAAGATATAAAAGCTTTGCATCAGTTAATTGTAGTCATTATTGCAGAAAACCTGGGTACTTCAAGGTGACTGGATAGGAAATTATATAATTTCTTTACACTACTTGAGGTGTATCTCGAATTTTTTTCTAATAAACCTCAAATTAATTAATATGGACTTAAAGCTCATTAAGCGATCAAGTTTTTGTAAAAGTGGGGTAAACGTAACACAGTTGATGGGTGATGAGAAAAATCACAAATAATTTATGACTTTTTTTTATACAGAACATAGCTGTATTTGGCCGCTATAAAAGTCCTCTTTGAAGAGTTTTAACAATGACATACTCTACTTTCGTTGAACTTAGATTTTATCTAGTTTACATTGTTATGTTTTACTAGTTAAACATTGTTATGGAGCAATGTTTAATTGCTTAAATCAAATTTATTTTATGTTATCCCTTCCTCTTCAACAAAAAACGTGGCTCGCTTAAAAAAACACAAACTTAAATTTCTTACTTTTCTGCAGAAAAATGGGCAAATATTTATAGGAACTTTTTTATAGATCTTGATGTCTACTATCAACCTCATAAATATTTCCCTCTACTTACGGGACACCATGCATATTGTAATTTAATATATATTAAAACTACGATTTAAAAAAAATTATTTGTCCTCTTAAGTTAAATAAATAGAAACAATAAAAGAAGAGGAGATAATGCAAGTAAAAAAATGAATCAAATAAAATAAAAGTTAGTTTTTTCCATCCTCAAGAACCTGCGGCATGGTTCTACTACCCACAGCCAAAACCTGACATTTTGGTTGTACTAACTGAGTCTACTGAAAATGGTTGATCCAAGGATTGTGACTTCGAGGAAATGTACACCAATCAGTGAAGAAATGGATGAATCAACCATCATTTTACAAAATATATAAAAAAAGAGAGACAATGAAACTGTAAATATTGTATTTATGTTTTTGTACCTCTTTGAATAATCTTACAAGTAAATAAAATATATATGCATAGATTTAAATTAAAAAAATATGCATATTCTAATATTGGAGGACCTCAACGGCGTTTTTAGTGGATCTATTGTAGGTTAATATTTTTTATTATGTGAATCTATTGTTCTTCAACTATAAAATTTGGCGAATCTTTAGCCACCAAAGGGTGTGTTTTTAAAATTCGAAAATGTACCTTTTAGTTTTTTTAGAAATTTGTTATAAAATGACCATGTAGTGTTTCAAAAAATGTAACATAATCAACTGAAAGAGTGAAACCTTTTCCAGATTTCTAGCCAAAATAGTTCTTGAGAAATAGAGCAAAAACTATTAAAAAATTTTTTTTTTATTATTTTAAAAGTTGATAACATCAAAAATAAAAGTCTAAAAATTTTTAAATTTTTTTATTTTCCTTTTTGTTTTTTATTGTAGGTGAAATTAATTATAATAATATATAGTAAGGCTATATATGTTATTTCACCACATTTATTTTAATTTTACATAGACTAAGTTTTGGATAGGATACAATTTTCAAGCCATTTGCTTTAATGATGCTTCTTATATATATTCCATAATTGGATTATAGTTTTATGTCACGTAGCTAATATAAAATGAAAATAAATGCAGTGAAATAACACACATAACCTTACTTTATTTTATAATTTTTTTTTTTATTTAAGGCCTATAGGTTCAATATTGTTTTTAAACTGATTTATTTAATATGGAATGACACTTTAAGTATTTAACGGCAATTTCATTTTTAGGTCGTTATTTATTTTTTATCATGATTTAGTTCTAAATATGGGTTATATTTAATTTTTGTTTCTTATAAGTGGACACTTTTAGTAAGTGTCAATATCCGTGGAAGATCGTGATTCGTGTAATAGACAAAGTCCTAGTTAGTGGATGTGCTACTATTCCATTTTATATATTATTAGTTGTATAATATTTTTGATTTCTTCCTGAAATATTAACATACCCACCTGACCTTCACACTTGTATGCCTATTTCTATTGAATGATTATAGCAATAGACGACAATTCGAACTGTGAAAGGGAGGTCACAGATGTATGTGGTGGCTTTAAAGCAACGGTGGTTAATAAGTCCGAGTGACAACTAAAGCTGTGGAAAACTGTCCGAGTGACTTCTTTGTCAGGTGTCACGGCGGGTTTGTGTCATTGTGGGGCCTTCAGCCTCGGCCAAGAGCTTGTGGCATTGAAGGCTGTATGACAGCCACCGTTCGACGTGTAGTCGGAACAATCGAAATATAGAGAAAGAAATGTATTGGGACGTGACTTACTAACTATTACGCCATTGATGTAAGATTAGATATATCTCTCAATGAGCCCTTGGTGATTACTAGGGAAAGGGTTGGTTGGTATCGATTTCTAAGTTATAAAATGCTTTGAATTTTTACAATCTCGAACACTTGAGGTATCTAGGGTATTCCTAATTAAGATCATGATTTTGGTTATGAAAAACTTTCAATATTTTAATAGTATTCACACTATTTAATTAGACCGATCATATATGTCAGTATACTACAGTTATAACAATAAATATTGTTAACATAATTATTTTATTTGGAATAAAGTCACTTAATAATTATTCAATGAACTACTAAATGTTCATTGCTTCTGTATTAATTCAATGTTTCGATCTAATTTGATTCGAATAGAACTATTAGAATAGAACCTGGATTCCTCAGGCCAGGGACACACCGACAGTCTCAATACCATCCACTAGCACATATAGCTTACTTGACCGCTAAGCGTCTGTCCACCCCGGTACTGAGCTTGAAGGAAAAATATTACATACAAAACAATGAGAATCACTTCTTTGTTATAAAAAGCAATTGAAAAATTCATCCATGATAAATCTAACAGCAATATAAAAAATAATACTCAAAGATCGATTTTGTAAATATATATATATATATATATATATATATATATATATATACATATAAATCCTCCAGCACATTTAAGCATCAGGGTATAAAGATAAGTGCCAATTTTCCAGACTTTTGTAAACAAGTCGTAATGGGCTAAGTCAAATTAAATCTACCTGGTGGATGCATGAAAAAGGAAATGAACGACTAAACATCAAAAGTTGTGTTGCCCGAAATCAGTCTTGGCCTTGCACTTTGCAAGATCAAGTCATGTTAACACCACTTAATTGTTGCAAGACCAAGCTCAAGACTTGTAAAAAAAAATAAATAAATCGTTTCTGTAAATAAAAATTATGGCGAAATAGTAACTAATACTTGATAATTTTACTTACTAATTTAAAGAATTGGTATAACCAATATACTTTTGCTTTTAACTCTTCGACTTTTTCATTCGGACTTAGTTAGGTTCCCCTATCTGAAAAATTACGGTAATATCTCTATATTAATAGGCTAATAAGTAACTGCAAGATTGTTGCAAGACTCTTGCGCAAGACTAGTCTTGGTCTCGCATTTGGGCAACATTAATGAGATGCGTCCGTAATACTAAATATCAACCACAAGTGCACACAACAAGTGAATAATCTGCTTCTAGTAGCAATTATTCATCGCAACAATGCAGTTTACGAACCCAAAAGTTTTTTTTATTTTATTTATTTTATGTTTTCATATCATAAGTATGTACTCATTGAAGCAAGGCATTTTTTTTTTTTTCAATTTGTATATTCACTATATATATATTCCATTCTTATGGGTAATATTTAATATTTAGCTCTCATTATTCATTTATCATGATCAAATACAGATTTAGAAAAAAAAATAGTAAAGTTTTAGTCCTTTTGAGAATTACATAAACGCACATAAAACTGAAAACATATCTTGTCAAAAGACTACAGTAATAAAAATCTACCATTATCATTATCCTAAATGAAAATCAATCACCAATAGAATAGAAATTATTTTCTTGAAAAAATAATAAAAAAATTAAAATCAGAAACAATCATCCTCAGTTATAAGAAATACTGTTATTTTTTTTTTCTATTTTTAAATGTATTTATTGAAAAATATTTCTATTTGCCTCAAATGAAGTTATCAAGTTATTTCAACCCTTGAAACCATGAGAGAGAGGTACCCCTCTACTCCTTTGTAACACGTGTACACAGACGGTTCTGCTAATGGTGCAAGAAACGATGGAGGGGCTGGTATTTATGTGGACGGTTTCCAAAGGTCAGAGCCTGTGGGCAAGATAGCAAGTAACTTTGATAGCAAAGTAAAAGTAGTTATTCTCGTATTGGAACTGAAAAAAAGTTTAAACCTCACAAAGTTGTGGTCCGAATCGTGGACTGTAATAATTACCATTTCACATGTATCCTGCTGTTCCACAAATCAAAATAGTTTATGTCAGGAATTGATTGAGAACCTGATGTTAGAAGGCATATATGTTGTTTTACAATGGATACCTTGACACTGTGGGTTGTCAGATAATGAAAAAAAGGTGGCGGAAAACATCTTCCTGATATGCTAATTCCTATCTTGAAACCGCTGCGATTATTCCACAATGGTATATTATTTCCAAACAATTATTAGCATTAATTCAGTAACACATTCAAAATTTGAAAAAACAAAACAAACGAAGGATATAACATTTGGAGTAGAACATATAAAAAAACCTAAGTCCATTTTTTTGCTCCTAATTGACCAATTTTAACGATTTTTTTTTTTTTTGGGGTTTAGGAAATTTCGTTAACTTTTAAAAAACCATGTACAATAAGTGTTTACTTTTTGAGTTATTAATAATTAAATTTTACCATCCCTCGTAACTTTTTTTCCAGCTTCTTTTCGTTGAAGTATGTTATATAGATAAATTTAAAGGGCGTCGAAAAAATTACTTTAGCGAAGTTTCATTGAAATCGATACATTCGTTTAGAAGCTACAGTTTATAGCAACGCAGGTTTTTTGGCCTCCATTTTGAAAGTAAAAGGCGGATAGGAATATCGATGAAGGAGGATCATCCTCGGGTGACCTCCGATTTTATATCCAAATTTGAAAAAAAATCGCTCCCGTAGTTTCGGAGAAAATGCGCGTACGGCGGACGGTGGAAAAATTTTAAATCGTTTTTCGAATTCTACTCACCTTAAAATGCGAAACCTCAAATTTTGAGAGAGGGCTAAGTTTTTGAATTTTTGGGTCGATCACAATGGTATTGAAAATAATAAACCAAAAACAGAATGGTGTGTATGTAAACATAGTCTCTCCTGAACTATTGGCATCCAGTGGCATATAGGAGGTGGAGACTTTTGAGGCAGCATAAAACATATTCATGGGCATTTTTTGATTCCTTGATAATACTTATTTCACCCTAAATCGTGCATGAAAAATTAATCCCATTCTTTAATTTATAAATACATAAAATTTATTAATGATTTCATAATACTTGAGCATGAAATGTTAGAAAGTTATTTCCCTCGGGTTCTAAATTAGAACACCAACAATACTTTACATAAAGACCTTCACATGCCGACAATTAACGTCGCGTAAGAACGCACTACAAAATATTTCACGATAATCTACACATACAGACTGATGAATTACACTCACTCAAGTTATGGCAACAATTAACATATTCGATAACACCATTAGGAGACTCAAAACAAACTAAATGAGGGATCTTCTATGTTAAATATAAATATTAATATCAAAATAGGAAGAGACACCGCTGGGCACTCCTCTTCCTCACGCTTACCATTGGCTTATTTACTGTTCTACTTCCAGACAGCATACCCGCTGGTTGTCAACATTTCTAACTTGCATTTGTGAATATATAAAGTTAAAAAACGTACGTTTAATAATCATAATATATTGAATAAGTGATTATGTATGCATGTTTTAGAATGCGTTTTATTCATTAAAATTAAAACATTTATATCCGAATAAAATAAAATATTTATTATAATACATAATATATTAAGATAATCCTACCCTCTACGATTTGAAATATAAATATAAGATCATCAGCAATGCAACACCGTACTACCATTTTATAACCAGTCGAACAATGGGTTATTACTCTCAACACCTTAGTTTCGATGTATTATTTTGAAAGGTTATTTATATTTAAAGGAACCAGGCCGAATATTGAACCCTTAGTGCTGAGTTAATTAGGGATGGGCGATAGTCGATAGTTTTCGATAGTTCGTCAATTAGATAGTATTGATGAAAAAACTGTTGATAGTATCGATAGTTCAGTACCTTCACGACACAGGCATAAAGAGGATTTATTTTCGCTGTATTCTTTAGTCATTTTCTTTAAAATACTGAGTAAACTTTATAATAATTAACATTTATATCGGATACATCCATAAAGATTTATGTTAAGGCACTATAAGTGACAAAATAAACGATAATACATCTACCAATAGAATTATCAACTCCCAACAGACAAATTTGCCGCAGCATATTCGTATCGTATTAAGAGAAAAGCGCAGAGCAAGATCGAAGTGGCACAGGACTAGATACCCATCAGATAAGACATATTACAACAAATTAACTAATCAACTAAAAGCTGGAATTAGAAAATACAAAGTTCAAAATTTACTTATCCTGGCAGAAAAACTTACTACTACTGATAAATCATTATGGTTGACCACTAAAAAGCTCCTTAAATTCAAAGATTTTAACTACCCATTTATTACTGAAACCCAAACCTGGTCTAGATCTGATGAAGAAAACTCTCAAATATTTGCTCAGTCCCTCTCCAAAACATTTAATCCACACCCAGATATCCTTAATCCAATCCATCTTGAGTTTATTGAAGCAGGATTGGATTGATTGAACAAGTCTTGAAAAATGGCGTCAAAACTGGAGGATTAAAATAAATTGAAATAAATCTCATCAAATAACCTTTACTCTTCGTCGTAAACCTATGACTTCCTGTCCTACAGTATCCTTGAACAATAGCCCACTTATCCCTGTTGAACAAATCCGATACCTAGGACTCCACCTAGACGAACGACTCACTGAAACGACTAGTAACCGTCCTACGTTTTCGACTACTGCAGCACTTACTAGACAAACGCTCTAAACTTCCAACTATTTACAGAAGGCTTATACATATTACTATAATAAGGCCTATTTGGACTTACGGGATCGAACTTTATCGGTAGTAAATCATCAAATTCCTCTCGTATCCAATCCCTACAATCCAAAATCCTTCGTGAAATCCTCAGTGCTCCCTACTTTGTCACAAATAAAATCATCCATAACGGCCTTAATGTACTATACAGTTGTAAATTTCAATAATAAAAAAAATATGTTTAGGCTCTAATAAACATTATTAAATAAATAATTAAAGAAATTATTGACGGAAAAATACATTCATATAGAAAAATAAATTGCATTCATTTGACCGATTGTAGAATTCAAACAAGAAACATCGACGGCTTATCGGCATAGGTTAAATTTTTTAACTATTTAGTAAAAATAGGAGGCGAGAAATTCTTAGTTTTTATTATTTCCAAGATTCTAATCTTCTTAATTTATTTTTACAATAGCACCTAATTTAAAATATAATAAAATTATGAAAAAAACTAAATAAAAATGATGAGATAAATGTAACATTTTTTTTCCATCGGCCCAACAGGAGCTGTAAAAATATTTCTAAAAAATTATTTTGAGATTAAATTATTAGTTTATCAGACTTCTTTTTGTTTAATTTTGTTTCAGTTTTATATATTGATAAGAATTGTTTCACACCTCCATCCATTTATTTACTTAATGTGGTATTTTGTATAAGACAATACAAATTTTCCATTATAAAATGTTTAACTATTATATTACTATATTATCAATATATCTCGTACATCAATGAATGGGCAGAATTGTGAAGGCGTGTTATTAAAATTGTTCCTTTAAGTGTATAAAATTTTAAAATAATTTGTGCTAAAGGGGAGGATATGAACTATCGATAGTAACTAGAGATATCGATAGGGCTATCGATGTTTTTAAACTATTGATATATCGATAGTATTATCCACTATAGCCCATCCCTCGAGTCAATGCTTCATATCTAGTAACCCTACTCAGCTGTTGTAAAAAGTAGGATAGATTGGTTGAGGTTACTCACAATAGTAGTCCTTTGTTCAGGTATTTTTTGTCTGTGGAAAAAAGTACCTAAATAAAAAAATTACCAGTTTAAAGATTCATGTTCATATGTAGGTCATATTTAAAATCAATACATTTTAATCTGGGACTAGTTCAGGAAGGCAAATATCCTCGGTAAATGGAAGGAAGTTAAAAATAATAACAGTATTGTCTGGTATCGTAGCACGCGTTGGCTCGATTTCTATACAATATTAACACATTTATTTTATATTCTCTATGTATTCCTTTTTTTTTTAGATTTTAGGGAACAAAATGTTTAATGATGAATTAAATTAAATTTAATTAACTTTATGTATAGCCTTGATGTCCATTATTTAATATTATTTTTCCTTTTTCTTTCAATCTCTCCTTGAGATCTGTAGGGATATATTCATAATTGGATATATTATCCACCCTTCTTATTACATTCAATTATTCCTTATATAAAATAATCTACAACGATTGTTACCATGTAGTTACTTCAATTTAGGATCTTGTTACATAGTTTACTCTGTTTATATAGTTTATTGTTTTTAATATTTCAATGTACTTTTACTGTTTATAATTTAAGTTTATTCACCTTATTTATCTAAATATTATGTAACTTTCACAATTTTCTATCTCCTTTTGTATCTTGTCCGTCCTAGCCCTGAAGAAGACCTGCAAAGTCGGGTCGAAACGTCGGTTTTAAATGAAATAGTTTTTTCACTATTTTAGTCTCTTTATTACCGCCACCCCGGACCATCTTCTTCTTCTTAAATGTGTACATTTTTATTCTAAAAAAAATATTTATGATTAAAAAGTTGACAATCGTGAATAAGAATAAAATATACACACATAAACAAACCAATATTTGTATATTATACGTAGCCAAAAAAGAGGAGAGCGAGAGAAAATAAAACGTTTTATTTCTCACTCTTATGACATTATGATTCCTATTGAAATGAAACGAATCGCGGACAACTATGGAAAAAGGATGAGCCTAGTGTTAACAAAACGCTGTGAAATCGTCCATTTATTACGTTTTTATTGAAAACTGTAAACTAATACATAATCTTCTACTATTCCGGTAACAAGGAAGTGTTTTAGAAGTAGAGCAGATATTTCTCCACCTAAAAACATAACATTCGTTTGTTGAAAATGCGAAGCAAATAAATATTATGCTGGTCCATATGATGTTAATCACTAGGAGCGGCAAGGGTCAAACACATTGTATACATACAATGCTACAATACAAGTGCATGTGTTCTTTCAGTTCTCCACTACAATACTGTATCTGATCGCCATTTTGTTGGATGAAGATGACCTGTTTAGTATCCGTCGTCGCACTGCTGGCTGCCCAAGATAATCTAATTGTAAGTAAACAAAAATTAAAGTTCCGAGAGTGTATATCTTTGTGGAAAAATATATAAAACTTGTAGTTATAAGTTCGTTTCATTAGGAAAATAGCATTTAGTCGAAAGAAAAACAATCAACATAATAATAATAAACATTTAGATTTGGCAGGAAATGTTTAATAATAATGTATACTGGTTTGATTTTTAGAATGAATAAATAATAAATTTTGGACCTCTCAGTTAAGACATTTTAATTTTTAAAAAAACGTTTCACTCTCAGAGAGAATTATTTTTAAAATTTTTGAACTGAATTCATAAAACGTTCAGTAAATTCATAACTAATACTTTTGCAACTGCGTAGACATTTGAAATGAAGACACGCGGAAGAAATAAACACAAAACTTATGTTGGTTCCTGAACATCTCAACGAATTATTGCAAAATGCTGGAATAAATACTTGAATTTTTTTTTTACCTGCTAATACTACATTTAAATAATAATAAAATCTACAGAATACATGTAAATTACAATTATAAAATTTGAGCAATGAGTAATACAATTAAATCAACAGTTGTGTAATTTGTAAAACAGGGGTAGGTCCGCCTTTAGATCAAAGGGGGAACCTAAGATAACCCTCTTAGTAATTTTTAAACTTATTTTTAAAAATATAGAATGTTCTAATGTAATAAAAAAAAAAGCTCAGAAGCCGGTTTTGTTCATAATTCTTCTAAATATAAATAAGCTATTTTAGTCAAGGTAACACAATAAATCGGTAAACAAGTAATTAAAAAAATATTACAATTTTTGTAGTAAATTAAACAAAAATGTATTTCTACTAAATTGTTATTATTTGCTCTTTAAATTATTGGTATTAACTTTTATGAAAATGATGTATGTATCTGCACACACAAACAACTATATAAAATGTAAAGTGAGACGAATGGTGTGGAGGGAATCTGAAGTGAGTTGGACACATCATATATTGTACATTGTGTTAAACGCATTAAGCAATGTGATAATGAAATACGCTATGACTGGCAAGCTCTGTGTCATGTCATATAATGTCAAATAATGTAGTTTTATTTACGCATTTTTGTAACGCAAAAATCTATTACCTGAACTTTGGTAAACATATCTAAACCATACAGGATAATTTATGTACGTAACTGTAACTCTGAACATTTATCAGGACGACAAAAGTGTATTAAATTATACATAAATGATTAATTGTTATTAATCAATTCGGATTTTATACACCATATAATGGATACAAGTTAAAGACTACAAAATGTAGCAGAAGCACTTGCAAATAATACATTTACTTTTTTACGAGACAAATGTGTGAGAAAACACTAATTTAATGTTTCAATTGTCTACTTTAATCTGTTATGCTACATTGTAATTAGGTCTATGATATAAGGTATTTTAGAACCACGTTCAGGCAATAATCCTACAATCATATTTCGACGGCGTTTTGAGATTAATTACTCCCACGTACATGTCTAATATTGACAATTAAGAATCGCTTCATTGAATATTAAATAATTGGTGACTTAAATTTTTCTAGTCCTTCAATAATTTAGTATTTCATACATATATTTTATAATATTATACTACCCGACAAAATAACTGAAAACCTAATCAAACAGAGTATTTTGTGTTTTGCCTGTTAAATAGAATTGACGACAGATAGAGCTACTGATAGAGGCAGATTTAATAAATAGGTTTCCGAAAGTTAAAAATTTATGATACGATTGGATATTATCGATTCTGAGGACAAAAATCTTATTTATTTCCTGCATGAATGCGGAACTCACAAACTGAACCTTCTGTGTAAATTTTCATTTGAGACATCATATTGCCTCTTCCTTTATTTGGGTTAAAGAGTTTTTATTCGTTTATTTTATTTATTTTTTTTTTTATGAAGATTACGTAATAAACTAATTATAAAAATAAAGCCTATAAAAATGAAAAAAAAATGTTTAATTTTTTTTTTCAAATTAAAGAGAAGGGAAATGTGATAAATAGAAATCAAGGAAATTGGTTATATATTTTATTCAGAAGTTAAAAATTCCTAATCCCTGTTATCAAATTATCAAGAAAATAATTCAAGCCATCAGCAGGTTTCTTGACGAGATGCAGGATTGAAATCATTTAGTTGGTCACTTAATAATATTGGTAACTTGAAACATATGTAATTATTATGATGTTATAATGATGAAAAATATTAATTATGAAGGAATGCTTTCTTAACTTAGACAATCACTTAGAAATTTATATCATTTCATTCTGTATTATATATTACGCAAAAACAGCATTAGAAGTGCATTGATGCAAAGAGTATGATATCCTTCAGTTGGGTAACATAAGCCTGTTTGTTATCATAGATAGATCACTTGCTTATTCTCATTATTTTATCATGCTCGAAACTTTTGATCGCGTGATCTTGGATGTGAAAATCCGTTGCAAATTTAATTTGCACAAGCGCTGTTACGATTACTTCATAAATAAATTCAGTAGATTCGAGGAGCATAGTAGCAATTTGTCACCAGTGTTGGCTAGAATATATTTTGTTTATAACATTTTTTTCATTGAGTCAAGGAGAATTATTTTGATTTCAGTTCTTTCACATCTTATACCCAATTGGGAGGAAGGCACTTTCCGACTGTCTGCCCCTCCCTGATGAAAAAAAGACCAGAGTTTCTCCCCAGGAAATTAAAAAAAAAAAAGACTACAGACATTGGGAAATTCTGTCCACCCTCAGGGAATGCACATTCATATCAACTGGAAAAAAAATTGGTAGATTGGTAGGGAACTTAATATCTACGGGTATTTAAACTTGGGTATAATAGTCATGTGCTTTTCATTACACACTACAACTCCATGTAAATAGATTTCATCCCATGTATCGGTGCATCTAAGCATCCGGGTCTTGAGTTTTCGGGGATGGTAATAACATGACTACTACACCAAGTTTAATTATTAATAGTCAATCTACCAAGATTTTTAATTAGATATTAAGGTTTTTTTTTTCCTACGCTTAAGTAACGCCTGCTTCATTAGCTATGCGTGCTCTTGCAGTCCAATACTGTTTTGCTCTCCGAGGATAAGGGCTGTCCATTTCATTAAAGGAACATCTTATGTCCTGTAATGCAGGGCATGTATCAAGATGTTCACCTGTCATCATGTCTAAGGAACATAGAGGGCATATCGGGCTATCTTTTATGCCGATGCGGTGGAGGTGCTTCTGAAGGAAATCATGGCCTGTGAGCATTCTAAAGCATGCCACGGCTTGTCCTCTAGGAAGGTCTCTAGGGACCCTGCCACTTTCTTCCAGCAATCCACTCCATCGTTTCCCTTCAATTGTTTGTACATATTTCTCTTTCAGTGAACTTTGGAGGGTCTGTTTTATGATTCTTTTTGTTGAATCCATGGCCAGAGGAATATCGGGTTGGATCATTCCTATTAAGGTACATTCCCTTTTATTTCAAATATTTTAAATTTTAACATTTTTAGAACATGATTTTAACATATGATTACATGATATCATTTCAGATTAAGTAGTAATTGAGATAATTAAAGTGTAATAAAAAATTATTTAAATATATTGTGTTTAAATTGTTTCAAAACATTTACGGGATCTCAATAAGGAATAACAGCCGTCAAAGTTAGAAATCGGTCAACCTCTCCGCTCAAAAAGTCGTTACATACCTTTTAGCAAATTGATAAAACATATTTTATTCAATTAAGGGTCAGTGGTATTAGCCCGAATTGTTTCAAAACACTCAGGGGATCTCACCAAATAATTTAATTAATTAAACACATAAAAAATTAAATAGAAATTCAATTTTTTTTTAGTTAGGCTCATAACAGAATTATAATTATTTAAGATCTGATCATTACATTTCCCCTTACATTACATGAGGGCATCAAATGGATTAGGTACTCCACTAAAAAGTTATGTTCAAGTTATAAAGAAAACCTGAAGTTGAGAGCAATACTATGAAGTTTAATGAGCCTAGGTAGAGCAAGATATAGTCGCGGAAGAATGTCTCGGATGTTTTCCAAAGAAGTCATGGAAGCTAGGAAAACTTGCGGTGATTGAAATATGACTATTAATCTTTCTGTTCTCTTTGTCTCTATTTATCGGCGTTTTCTTTCAAAATAATAATGTTATATGTGTATAAAAATTTGAAAACTATCGTTCATATATCAGAAGGTTGATACTGCTGTAAAGTTGCTTGTTTAACTCATTTAGATTATATGTGTTTTCAGCTGATAAACTCTCATAATCTGAGTGTGCAACAGATTTTTGGCCTGAAGGGCATTTTAATACGAGGCTTTGTATTCTATCTTCTAAATGGATTACAAACAGATCACTTATATTCTTTTTTTCTATATGAAAGTGTACACTACAAAACTTTGATGTAAAATTTAAATCTAAATTTGATTCTTGAAATTAAAAAAGAAAACAAACAATTGATTCTTTAAATTGTGAGCTAAAATTATTCTTTTGTGTTATTTATGGAAAAATCCAAACTACAAAGCCATGAGTATCCACCATAAAGGTGAATAGTTACCTTTCCAACACTTTGCCAATTCAGGCATCACCAGGGAAGAAAAACCAAGATCATTTATATGCAGAAAGAAAAAGGATATATATATATATATATATATATATATATATATATATATATATATATATATATATTGCTATAGACATCTCACGATGCCATCCAGATACATACTGATGGAAAGTGAAGGTTCACGGTATATACTGCTATCTTAACTCCTCCAGAAATGAGTTTTTCTTTCAAAAAGGAAATATTGGATAGCTGGCAGTCTATGAAGAACGAGAGCATACCAAGGAAATTGAAAGTTATCAAACAATCAGTAAAGCCCTGGACCACATCAAACCATTCTAATCGCAGAGAAAAAATTGCCTTGACAAGGTTAAGAATAGGTTATACCAATTTGACTCATTTATATCTTATCAATAAACAGCCACCTCCAACGTGGCAATACTGCAATAGCCTCCTCACGGACAGTCATATTTTTCAGTTATGCCCCTAATAAACCTTAAACTTAAATATATTATCTCTTAGACCGGATGTATCAGTGATATTAAGGATAATGAATGAATGAATGAAGGATAAACGCATTTATTAGTTTCCTTAAAACCAATAGATTACTTAACAAATTATAAAAATACACTTAATTTTTATTTTTTATGTTTTTCGTTGTCTATTTATAATTTGTATTTATTTATTATGATACTGGTACATTAGCCGGCGGGACGAAACTTATATATGTTATCAAACGTTAAGTCACATAACCTCCCTCTTCTTATCTCGCCACCGCCCGGCTAGTGGACAAGTACCATTTATTTTTGTTCACAGGAGTTTAGGAACTCCACATAAGAGAAAGAAAGGAAACATGAAATGATAAAAATAAATGTATTAATTAAAGGAAAAAATAATAAAAAATAAATAAATAAACAATAAAGGTACTTGTCCATTAGCCGGGCGGGACGGACTGCTATCTATCTGCCAATGTTTATAACCTAAACACTGATAATTATGATAAGGCACTGAAAAGTCTTCTCGTAATTCTTGTCTTCGTAATCATATTTATTGTATTATATTCGTATTATTGAAATTGTAAACAAAAATAAATGTAAAATAAACGAAATAATAAAAAAAAACAATTAAAGAACATATGTACATATAAAATAAACAATATAAACTCTATAAACGACATATGTACAATTTATTTTCTCTTCATCTTCTTTATTTATTTATCTTATTTTGAAAATATTCAATAGCCTACTCTTCTAAAGACGATAATTACCAGAATGTAACAAGATCCATAATTTGACGAAAATAACTTAAAGGGGCCAATAATAAAGAATTTAGTAACTGGATGTAATATGTGAAAAATAATGTAATAACTGAAAGGTTTGGCGAGATAAGAAGAGGGAGGTTATGTGAAGTAACGTTAGTTAACAAGGGAGGTTTCGTTCCGCCCAGCTAATGTACCAGTACCAAATAAATAAACAAAAGGCGTTGATGATAACCCTTGGGTTTTACGTCTTAAAGCACAAATAAACAAACAAACTTCCAGTATTATACAAAAAAAAAAAAAAAAACATTATGAGGCAAATTTGAAATATATAATTGAGCTTTTGAGCTCCACAAAATTATCTTTTTAATCTCGTATCCAATTCAATAAAAAATCTTCCGTAGAATCCATTATTACATATAAAATTATCCGATAAGACCTTAATATTGGTTGAAGATCATAGCCCGAATTAGTTACTAATAACTATAAATATTTAACTGATAATTTTTGATAAAAAAAATCCTGACAATCCTCTGTGGCTTGTGAAAAGGAGACGACCTAGGGACCTCCTAAATCAATCTAGTCAATGAATTGATAGGTAGTTTCTTCACAAGCTTTATATTGTCATTACTTGTTGTGTTTTATTGAAACTTTGTAAATTAAAAAAAAAAATGAATAACAAAATATGTTTCTTGAAGCTGTTATTGGTCGTGCTGAAAACAGATTTAAAAAAAATATGAACTGATTGATGCGTCCCTTAAGATTTTTTTATCATTTCTCATGATAAAAAACAATCAGTAATTTCTGCCTCAGCATGATGCATCCTCATGCTCTAAGAGAAATGAACACTTGTTATTCCCTGTACAGATTTAATTTATCTTTTCATGTCTTGTTTGGCTAGAGTTTATAATAGATCTCTTCAATGGTGTTTAATGGTCGGGAAGAATGTTTAAGCAATTTAAGCACCAAATCGGTCCCATATTCCACGATCTTACAACATGCTGCACTTAATCAACTTGTGAAATTACCCTACAATCATCTAGTTAAACCTCTACATTCACTTAGACCGTTCTAATTTATGTAACCGATGTATTAGCATTTAACCTACATTGACCACCGATGTCTAATTAGTGAGTGTCAGTTCAGTTCAGTTTTTCAAATCGCAGCGTTACATGTTCAGGTTCTTGAGTAAATCCTTGTTTCGATAGACCATGATACAGGGACTCACTTTTGCTTAAAATGACACGTGCCAAGGACATTTCTGTAATAGTATATTATTTTAACGAGCAAGAAAATAACAAGAAAAAATAAGGTTACTCTAAAAATGGTCTCTTACTTTCAACTTTATTCATCGTTTTATAATACAGCTAAATCTTGTGGCGAAATCAAACCTGGAGTGGACGCGATGTGTACAGTTGTCCTTCACAAACATAAGTTTTTTTTTTTTTTTTTTTATTTGTTTATTTAGAAATATTACATTCTGTCACATCAAGGACATTTATAATAGTGTTCAGAGAAAGCACACTCACACTCTATTTACAATAAAAAAAAAAAAAAATAAAATAATACAGAAACTTAATAATAATAAATACAATAAATAAAATAAAAATAAATACAATAAAATAAAATAAATGTATATAAACAAAAGAACTAACCTAATCATACACACTCGGGCTTGAGTGGAGGATCTGGCCATTGCCAAAACTCCAATAGATGCTTATTTACAAAAGGTCTCGGGGCCACTGCCGCTTCAACCTTCGAGGAGGATTGTAAGGATGGGTGGTGCTGGATAGAGATTGTGCAAGGGGATTTGGATGATAGGTAAGGTTCTGGTGAAATTTGGAGAATTTTTCTGGAATAAGGTCTAGGACAAATGGGATATTAAGGTCATGGTGTAGGATTTTGTTATTTACATAGAACGGAGCATCAACTATTGTTCGAAGGACTTTAGATTGAAAGGATTGAATACGTTTGATGTTAGAAGCTTTTGCTGTACCCCACAGTTCAAGTCCGTATGTCCATATAGGTTTCAGTATTGTCTTGTAGATAAGTAATTTGTTTTCAATAGAAAGTTTGGATTTTCTGTTTAGTAGTCTGTATAGCTGGCCGTATCGTCGGTTGAGTTCTTGTCTTTTGAGTCTAGTATGTGGGTTCCACGTCAGTCTTCGGTCTAAATGAAAGCCAAGATACCGGACTGTGTCTGAGTAAGGAAGCTGGATGGAATTAAAGTGTACTGGTGGACAGGAACTGCGTCGGAGTGTAAAGGTAATGTGTTGGCATTTAGATTCATTAACTTTAATGCGCCAGTTATTACACCAGTGCTCAATCAAGGTGAGGTGGTTTTGGAGATTTAAGGATGCTATGTTGGGATCTGAGTCGGATGATAGAATAGCGGTGTCATCAGCAAAAGTTGCCAGGAAGGTATCGGGATGGACAGGGATATCGGCGGTAAAGAGGATGTAAAGGACGGGACCCAATACGCTACCTTGAGGAACACCTGCCTCAATTGGATAGCAATGCGAAAATTCAGTACCGCAACGAACTCGGAAGGTACGATCTGAGAGGTAGGAACGGAGAACAAGGTACAAGGACTGAGGAAGATAGTTTTTCAGCTTGGAAAGAAGCCCGGCGTGCCATACCCGGTCGAAAGCTTGAGCTATGTCCAGAAATGCACCCGAGCAATATTGCTTGCTTTCCAATGCTGCGGAAATATGATCAACCACTCGGAGTCCTTGTTGGACTGTAGAGTGTTGTGAACGAAATCCGAACTGATGGGAAGGAAGAGTTTGGGATTCTATAAAGGGTAGGATGCGTTTTAGGAGGATCTTTTCAAAGATTTTTGAGAGAATAGGAAGAAGGCTAATTGGTCTGTAGGACGTTGAGGTGTTGGGAGGTTTGCCTGGTTTCGGAAACAGGATAATAGTGGAATGTTTCCACAAAAGAGGAAAGTGGGTGGTTCGTAGGATGCTATTGTATATGTATGTAAGGAATATGACAGCTTTAGGAGGGAGTTGTCTAAGGATCTGAGAGGTAAGCAGGTCGTATCCAGGTGATTTACGGGTAGGTAGTTTTTGTAAAAGGAATTTGACCTCAGAAGGATTAACTGCTTTAGGCGGTAAGGAGAGTGGGATGGGTGAATTAAGGAATTCCTCTACTGCTGACGTGTGGGTGGGATTGGATTCTGGATGAGAGGTGAATGTAAGGGAAAGGTTTTTGGCGAATTCTTCGGCTCTATCTTCGTCAGATGCTGCCCAAGAGCCATCACCTCGACGGAGAGGATGTGATATGTGATGGGGTTTTAGGATATGTTTGGTGGTCTTCCATAGGGAATTGTCATGAGAAGAGAGGGAAGTGAGGTAGGAGTTGAAGGATTGGGATCTGAAGGTGGCCAATTCTATCTTTAGTTTTTTGCAAAAATAATTATAGGATTGGCGATCGGTGGGGTGTCTAGTACGTTGCCATAATAATCTGGCACGGCGTTTGGTATGGATTAGGTCTATGAGGTGTTGAGGTAACTTATTTTTCTTAGGAGTTCTTGAGGAGTGGTTTGGAAAGGAAGCAGTCCAGATTGCTTGTTGGATAGTGGTGGTAAAAAAGTGTACGGTATTGTCAAGGTCATCTGGGGTTTTCAGGGTCATTCTGAGGTCAATTTTATCGGTAAGGATTTGGTGAAAGAGTTTCCAGTTAACTGGGCCTCTGATGAAGGACGGTGGAGAAGACTTAGGAATAGGAGCTAGAGATAATTGGAGTAATAATGGACTATGATCTGAGGATAGTTCGCCAAGAGGGGTAAGGGAATGATTGAGGGGACCTAAGCCACTGTGGATGAAAAAATCAAGGATATCGGGATTGCGGTTAGGATCTGTGGGCCAGTAGGTAGGTGAGTTGGGTGGAAGGAGACTGAAACGTTGGGTATTGAGTGCAGACAGAAATGTTCTGCCACGAGAATTCGTGGTTCTTGAACCCCAAACTTGATGCTTGGCATTTAAGTCTGCACCCAGGATGAAATGATGACCTAAGGAGTTGAGGAGAGAACTGAACTGGACTTTGGATATGGATCTGTTAGGAGGGCAATATGCTGATGCAAGGGTGACTGGAAAGGAGAAGGCTTTGATTACAATAGCGGTTGACTGTAGGAAATCTTGAGTAGGTAATGGGAGTAAGTGATGGGAGAGGGATTGGTGTACGATGACAGCAGTGCCGGCATGTGCTCTGCCATCAGGGTGGTCAGTACGGTATGTTAAATACTGTGGGATTTTTAAATGCTGTTTTATGGTCAGTCGAGTTTCTGTAATTAGGGCTACGTCAATGTTCTTGTCTTGTAGTAAAGCTGTTAGTTCGTCAACGTGATTTCTAACACCATTCGCATTCCAAAGGAGAATGGACATGGGTTTTGGTATGTGGGTCATTAAGGATTTTTCAAAGGAGGGATGAGGTGAGATACGAGATTTGTAAGGAGTGATATGAGTGGAGTGACTAGGGATTTGAAATCGGTTAGGAAAGATGCTAACAAACTAGTGAGATCTGTTGCATTTGAAGGAGGAGGAATATGAGGAATTTGAGGTTGTTGATGATTATGTGTGTTAGGATGAACAGAATATTGAGATTGGGGCTGAGGTAGTTGCTGCGGCAGGGCTTCACATGTATTATTAGGGTTCTTACCTCCAAGTAGTTCGGAGTATGATAAATTATTGTTAACAATTCTAGAAGGTTCTCTTCTTGGTCTGGTTGTCTCATCTTGAATCCGGTTCTTCTGGTATCTGGATTTGAGGCTCTTATAGGTTTGGCAGCCTTTGTAGTTGGCCGGGTGTCCCTCCTGGCATAGTGCACACACTGCAGGATCTTGTGTTGGTTTGGTGCACTCCACAGATTTGTGCTGTTCACCGCATTTCACGCAACGTGGCAGATGGTGACAATAAGTTTTCGTGTGGCCATACGCCTGGCAATTGTGGCACTGCACAATTTCCTTCTTGGGGTATGGCTTCTCTATCTTCACGATAGTGTAGTACAATCTCTTGATATCATATATTTTTTCAATGCCAGGTGATGGCTCTAGATCCACGAAAAATAAAGGTAGTGGAACTTTATTACTCACTCCTGGCTGCTCCTTATTCTCCTTCAGAACGTTGGTTACCTGACGCACTTTGAAACCAAGCGTCGCTAGTTCTTCTTTTATCACTTCAGTTGGGGTTGAGGAGTGTAAATTTCTAACCACCACTCTTAGCGATCTCTCCTGTTTCAGCTGGCACGTGTGGAAATTTGCATTAGTTTCTGACAGGTACTTCACAATTTTTCGGTAGGCTTCTGCAGTATCAGGTGTTATTTTTGTGTCGTTAGTCCTGTTGAGGCAAGAATAACTGCCGGAGCAGATTTCGTTTAGCTGTGTACACAGTAGTTGAAAATTTTTGATGTTTTTAACAAATATCGGAGGAGGCCTTGGTTCCCTGGGTACTGCTGCTGACTCCATTACTTCTCTGTCATTATGAAGCACTTGGAACGGGTTTGGAGTGAAGAAAGGAGATTCTTCAACCATTTCTTGCGAAGAAGTACCTGGTTGAGGCTGAGGTTCTGTATCTGAAGTTTTCACTGTGGTTATTGGAGCTATTTCTCGCAGGCAGCGACGAGTTCTTTGTTTCACTGGTGAATCACGAGGGGTACTAACTCCGTCTGACCGAGTCCTCTTAGTGGGCACCTTACTGGACATCACTGGCTGACAATGCCGCATATCATAAGAGAAGAAAAAAAAAATTAAAAAAAAAAAAAAAAAAAAAAAATATTAAAAAAAAATATGTAGCAAACTGTAAATAACAACTGCTCTGGTGTACAGTTCAACTATATTCAGTAAATAATCAAAGAGATTCCGCTGAAAAAATAGGCAACAACTGAGAGAAGATTTCAGAACACGTCCTTCGCATCAGCTGATCCACTGCCTTCTCTCACAAACATAAGTAACTTAATTGTTTTCTTTCTTTTAATTTGTGATATATTTTTCTATGCAGATTTATAATCTGATTATTTGTATGAATTTTGCCGTGTTAAAATAACCGTAGTATTTTATCACACTATAAATAAAAATAAAAATAAATCTGTGACTATATAAAGTTTCTAAATCATGTTATTTTGTACAAATATTGGGGTAGTTGGAGCAGTTCGTTGGACGTTGGAAAATCAAAGCCATGAGAAACATTTGACTTTTTTAAAAAATAAAAAATACATAATTTTTAAATTGACTCTTTTATGAAATAAAACATATTGATTAGGAGATATTACAATCATCCACAATTAAGGATACATACAATAAATAAAAATAAATAATACAGAAAAATACTAATACTAAAAGTAAATATCTAAAATAAAATAAACTAAACAAAAATAAATTAAACTATTCAAAATAACTATTCAAATACACTTATGCTTCGATATAATATCCAAAAACTTCCGAGCCAAGCCTTTCTCCCCACTCGTGGAAGGAAATGTAGGACACTAGGAGATCCCAGCGCCTCTTAAGCAGCCGCACTACTCGTATTAAGGACCAGTAAAGGCTGAGCAGAGGCGCTATAATCACACATACATGGCTTGAGTGGTGAGTCTGGCCATAGCCAAAACTCCAATATATACTCAAAATGTCTCTGCTTCACTGCCACTTCAACCTTCAACCCGTGGGGACAGGTGGTGCTGGATAGAGAGTAAAATCCTGGTGAAATTTGGAGAATTTTTCTGGTATAAGATCTAGGACAAATGGGATATTAAGGTCATGGTGAAGGATTTTGTTGGTTATTTAGAATGGAGCATCAACTATTGTTCGAAAGGACATTAGATTGAAAGGATTGAATGCGTTTGATGTAAGAAAATTTGGCTGTCCCCCACATTTCAAGTCCGTATGTCCACATAGGTTTCAGAATTGTCTTCTAGATAAGTAATTTGTTTTAAATAGAATACATTGACTCTATAATACGAATTATAATACTAATACGGTTAGTATTATCTGTGGTCAGAATTTCCTTTACCCCTACTGGTAAACGTATATTGTTTTTATTTTTAAAAAAACCACAGCCAAAAAATTGTTTTTGAGAAAAAAAATAATTAAATTTTCTGACAAATAAAAACATTCAGGGATTTGATACTTTTAATCAATATTGTAATCTCCTTGTGAAACACCATTTATTTTCAGAAAAATAAACACCAATTTACCACACATTATTTACCTATTTGATTAAATATTATAATTAATTTTTATTTTAAATCATCAATATCACATTTATAAATTCCCACAGTACTATTTTAAAAATATTTTTTACTTTCACTTACGTATATATGTAATATATAGTAATGGTAAGTATTGCGATCGAGAAAATTTTTGAATCTGAGTTTTCAACGGAAATAGACGTTTTGAGGTACCCTGAGTCGAAATGACCAAGTCCCGAAAAATGGTCTGTGTGTTTGTATGTTAGCAGTCTAGCTCAATAATGAAAAGTCCCACGAAACTGATATTACGCATTTAAGATAGGTATATGCCTTAGATGGGACGGCAACTTTTTCCTTAAAATCGGCTAACCGGAAGTGCCACTTTATATCAACGCTGAAACACATTTTCTCAAAAACGGCTCTAATGATTTTGATTAAACTCTTTGGTTTTTAAAAGTTTATGGAATTTGCTAAAAAAAAAAAAAAAATGGTTAAGATCGGCAACTAGGAGGAAAGATATGGTCTCTAGTTTTTTTCCTCTGAAGAGTCGAAAATTTGGATAAATTTAAAATATACTTTTTTAATTGTTGAGACTAAAAAAAACTTTTTTCTACAGATATTTAATAAAGTATCTTTCCTAAGAACATTTTTCATGATAAATAAGTACCTAAATGTATACCTTTATTCTCAGTTCTATATTTCAACATTGTTATCACTACCTCCGGAATCGACTTACTCATATTCTGCATAGATAACTTTTTCAACTAAAAATATCACTAAACTGACATCACTTAAAAATATTGAAGTTAGAGTTAGTCATTCTGATGTTTATAAAAGCAAAGAGAGTTGTGTGGTTTATAAAAGCAGATAGAGTGACTAGATTTTTATTGCCTGGTGTCGATATATTAAATAGGCATTTTGTAATTATAATGGTCTTAATGAATTGTTATCTGTAAGCTTTAAGCTTTAGCTCCGTTTAAAATGCACTTCAAAAAAATTATAATAGCCCAGCATTGCCAGAAAATAATTTCTATTCATAGTAGATCGGTAAGTGAAAGTTGTGTGTTGCGCGCACCAAATTTTTAAAAATACTATTTTTTTAAAGTACTATTTTAAAAATATTTTTTTTATATAAATTTTTATTTTTAACCTTTATTAAATCCCACCTAATGTTATTTTAAAGTATTATTAGGAGAATAATGTTAACATATACTACTATTTTTAAATTAATAACTATGTATTCAATAGCTAAAGACTATCTGTCTTGATGAGACAGAAATCATTGCATATTTTATATTCGTGAATCATTAATTATGTTATATGAATTATTATTTATGACCTTTTTTTACTTTATATTCTGTTATATGATCACTTCATTGTTATTTTATTCCGAAACATCAAATATCATTTGATTCAAGAACATTTTTGATGTAGCTAAGCTTCCAATTACGGGTTTGTAGCACTCATTCCTTGTATTAAAATAACCCAAAACATAAGATAAATCACAAATAGTAATACTAGTGTATAATATTCTGATTTCGCAAGAGAAAAACCGTTGAATTACTCACATAATGATTTAATTTAAAAAATGTTACTTAATGACTTTTTGCAATAGACCGACGAACTGAACTGATAATCAATATATCTAACTAATATATATTTGCTCGGAAAAACTCTTGTGTAATGTTATCAAGATTTAAACACAAATCCTAATGATCCTGGAATATTTCCTATTGCTTTAAGGAGTTATCAGTGCATGATCGGCTCTGGCTTAACAAAACTTTACCAGAAGTATTTGATATACTTAATAGTCCATGATTATCTTATTTCACAAAAAATACAGTTTATGAGTCACTATAAATTAGAAATTTTTACTAAACATTTACGATTACGAATCCAACATGAACAGAAGAAAACAAACGAACAAACATACTTTAGCGAATTAAAGAGTGGAAACGGAAAATATCGTACCAAATAAAAGGGATTGTTAACAGAAACTTACGAGTTATAAGCCGTTGAATTGGCGTTGACTAATAAAATCATTAAAAATTACCAACGGGACCAAAATGCCCTATATTTTTACGAATTACCGCGATTTCGAAAGCAATTTATTTTAAATGATCGGAATTTATAAATAAGTGGGATACGAATTATTGTGATTATAATGTATACAGGGTGTCCCGTAAGTAGAGGGAAACACTTTAAATATTGTAGTAGACATCAAGATATACAAAGAAATTCATATAAATATTTGCCCATTTTCCTGCAGAATATTAGGAAATTTAAGATATATGTTTTTTTAAGCGGGCCACGTTTTATGATGAATAGGAAGAGATAACGTAAAATAAATTTGATTTAAGTAATTAAACATTGCTCCATATTAAACTAGATAAAATTTATGTTTAACCAAAGTAAAGTTTGTCATTGTTAAAACTATTGAAAGAGGACTTTTAGAGCGGCTAAATACAACTATGTTCCGTTTAAAAAAAGTCGTAAATTATTTGTGATTTTTTTCATCACCAATCAACTGTGTTACGTTTACCTCACTTTCACAAAAACTTCCTCATTTGATGAGATTTAAGCCCGTATTAATTAAGTTGGAGTTTATTAGAAAAAAAAAATTGAAATTCACCTCAAGTTGTGTAAGGAAATGATATGATTTCCTACTCAATCCTGCGATAACTTAAGCAATGTTTGATTTAAGTAATTAAACATTATACTATAGTAAAATAAACGAAATTTACTTTAAAAGAAAGTTGAGTTTGTCATTGTTAAAATTATTTAATTAGGCGGACAAACACAGCTAATCTAAGTCATAAATCACTTTTATTTTTACCACCTTCTAACTGTACTACATTTGCTCCACTTTAAGAAAAACTCCCCCGTTTATCAAGCTTTAAGGACTAGAAACATTAAGTTTGCTACTTGTAAATACGCATTAATTTATATGTAAGAAATCTGGGAGAAAAACATAATTTTATAACCATCTTGCATGAAAACTATTTGAAAAAGCTTTATTTTCATGAATAAAATTTGTGTTTAAATAATTATGTTTATTACAATACATCAACAATATTACAATACAAGTACTTTTAGGTGGTAGGATAGAAAATCACATCAGTTTTCACACAAATAGAGGTAAATCTCAAAATTTTACCTAATAAACCTCAACTTAACTAATATGGACTTAAAGGTTATTAAACAAGAAAGTTTTTCTAAAAGTGGGGTAAATGTAGTACAGTTGAAGGGTGGTGACACAAATCACAAATAATTTATAACTTATTTTAAACTGAACTTGGCTGTGTTTGTCCGCTCAATAGTTCTCTTTAAATAGTTTTAACAATGACAAACTCTACTTTCATTTAAAGTGAATTTTATTTAGTTTACTATGGAGCAATATTATTATATTATTACATCAAATATTTTTTAAATTATTGCTTCCTATTCAACAAAAAACGTGGTTCGTATAAAAAAATTAAATTCCCTACTTTTCTGCAGGAATTTCCAGCCTGGAAACTGGGCAAATGTAGAAATTAACTTTTTTGTAGATGTTTACTATTAATCTTTTTAACATTTCCCTATACTTACGGGAAACCCTATGTAGTTAAAAAAAAACTGCATGTGATAACGACTAAGAAAACAAAAATTATAATCCTAATATATTTAGATATTTAAATGTTTACCGATGTAATCATGCAAAAATATATAATTTTTTTGGTATTAATTTATACAGTTATTAATTTAATTAATTATTTTTTTTTAGTATTGCGAATGGCGTTGGTATACTTACATAAGTTTAGTTATAATTAAATTTCTCTTTTAAGATAATATTTATAATATAAACGCCTCCTGCAGATATTATGTAATTAGAAAGCACAGTATCAATTAGTAAGTGAGTAAATGGATTATTAGCCTCTAATTACCATACTAGCTACACTGCCTGCCCACATGGAACACTTACCGACTTGAAATACCGCATTATGCCTATTTGGTACCCCAAGACCACCTCCGTGCTACGATACCCGGCACTCACTGCAACACGAACAGTCGTGCCCTGGGGGTACGCGTGACAATAAAAAGCAAGAGACAACTGGGATAAAAAACAGCCCGTGAAATCGCCGCATAATTGTTTGTGGAAGTTCTCTGTGCAGGCAGCTATTTTACCGTGATATACGGCCAAGAATGACTCTTATAACGATCGCGTTTCAGATCTTGAGTTTACGAGAAATTTTATTCATCGTTGATAAAAACAATAATGGTCGGGTTTAACGAGCGTATAAAGGATCTGATTTTTCAGAAATGCAAGTAAATATTGACATGATTGGGGATGATGAATAAAAAATTTAAGAAAATATTGAATAAGAAGATGGTGGCGGTCATAAGAAGACAGTAAAAATAATAACTATTTTAGTCTTTTTTTGACCACCACTCTTGACGATCTTACACGATAATATACCATGGTCAACCATCAAGTATTCATTAAAAAATATATAACTTTTTAAATTTATTTTTCTAATTCTACTTATACATTAATATCATTTTTTGTCTTCATTATTAAATTTATTTTTGTTTATTTTTATCATTTTTACACTTTATTTATTTTTTATCTTATTATTATCTTTTTATTTTTGATGACAATTGACAATTTTTCTTACTTACTTGTGTGTTCTCATTGGGTGCAACCATCAACCAACTTGTCTGCAGTCAACTATTTCTTCAGGATTATAAATAATAATAATTTAAAAGTTAGTATCCAACTAAAGCCGCAAAGTTCCTTTGTTGGGTTAAACAGAGGAAACTATCGTTCAAATTAAAAAAAAAAAATGTATCTTTTGCCTTCGAACTATTTTCATGATTGCTTTAAACAAAGAAATTTGATCTTATGACTGTCACATGAAAAAAAAATCTGGTGCGCGTAACGCACAACCGTTGCTGTACATTACCGCTGTACTTTGAAGAAAAAATATTTTCTGGCAATGTTGTGCTATTATAAAATTTTTGAAGTGCATTTTATACTGAGCTAAAGCTTATATCTTAAATATAACAAATCATTAAGACCATTAAAAAACTATATTTATCATATCGAAGGTAGACAATAAAAATCTAGTTACTCTATGTGCTTTTATAAACCACATAACTTCAGTCTCTCATCTATGTGCGCCTTTCAGTTGATAGTATGACTAACTTCAATCTCGAAATTTTTGAGTAATGTCATTTTAATGATATTTCTAGTTGAAAAAGTTATATCTGTACGGACAGTGAGTAAGTAGATTCCAGAGTAGTAATTGCAGTGTTGAAATATATAACTGTGAATATAAGGTGTAAATTTTCCTGCTAGAAATATCACTCAAATTAATAATGAAGAATATTGAAATTGGAGTTAGTCATTCTGTCAGCTGAAAGGCTCATATATGCCTAGAGAGATTTGAAAATACATCTGAATATTTAACCTATAAATGATTATGAATTGTAGGACTAATAGTTATTAAACTGTTATTTTCCATTGTAAAATTTACTAAAATGAAATTACGTGATTTTCATTGCTTGTCATGGATTGGTCATAACTTGTCACACTAATTGTAAGTGGATATTGTTGGGATTTCAGAAAGGGAAAATTCTTCACAAATTTTATTTTCTAAAAGGTGCACTTGATGATTTTTCGGAATAAACGGCCGATAGATACCTAATTATTTAAATATAATATATGATCTAGAATTTTTAAACTACAGTAAATGTATTTAAGGTTATAATCATATCCATGAAATATTTTTGTACTTCACTTCTTCTTTCTCACAAAAGTACAATGAAATAGAATTTTAAACAATTTCTTTGCATTGATTCGATGGAATTTAAATGCTTTTTTCGTCAAACTTAAAAAAAATATTAAAGTTTACATTCTTCTTCTTCGTTGTTATCCAGTAAGAAAATTTCATTTAATTCCCTTGGAAACATATGATCTACGTTAAATGATGTTAGTTTTCAGAAATTATATTTTTTGTCACTCTCTGTTACCTACTACTACTTTATTTAATTGATATTGTATTTTCTAAAATTTTCAACTTTTCAACGATATATTATACGTATATCTTCTGACAGTTATTTCCGGAGAATCACTTTCAACCTGGATAAGCATTTTTCTTTTTTTTTCTACAGTTTCTAATTATCATATTCTTTCAAACTTCATATTTAACCATTTTTTATAGTTACTGCCAATAAAAGAGAGTTCATTTTTTTTAAATAAACCATATTAATGGTACTTTAGAGAAAGACGTATATGAACATTGGGCATTTAAGCCCTGTAAAGTGACATAAATGGATATAAGACCATATTAATTATACAATAAGACCACTTAATTATACAATGATACACCGAGTTTAATCAAAATAATCAGTCGTTTTTGAGAAAATTGTAAAAATGTTTATCACCGTTGATATAAAGTGGCACGTCCAGTTAGCCAATTTTAGGAAAATGTTGCTGTCACATCTGAGCCATATATAAACCTTAAATCAGTTTCGTATGACTTTTCGTTTTTGAGCTAGACGGTTCACATACACATTGGATTTTGACCACTTTGCGGGACTTGGTTATTTGGACTCAGGGGAACACAAAACGTGTATTTTCGTTGAAAACTCAAATTCGAAAATTTTTATTAACGCAATAATTTAGCTTACTATATATTACATACATAGGTAAGTTAAAGTAAAAATAGAGGTTTACTCTCAATTACTTGTTTATAATTGGTATGATCCAAAAAGTTTTATGTCTATTTTTTAAAATACATAAAAATCACAAATCTTTCCTAAATTTATTATTGTTGTATCCCTTCCCATCTCAGACACAGTTCGATATCTTGGATTCCTTTCAGACAAAAGATTAACATGGAACCTACATACCAGACTTAAAAGACAAGAACTTAATCGACGATTTGGCCAGTTATACAGACTAAACAGAAAAGCTAACCTCTAAATTGAAAACAAACTATTAATATACAAGACCATACTGAAACCCATCTGGATTCATCAGATCGCTTAAAGAAGAAATTTGTGGACATCCCGATGGGTAAGTTCAATAATTACAACATTCTTTTAATAAAGAAGCGTATTTTGATTAGAAGACAGATAAAAAACCACTTTGCGAAAATTGGTGTTGATTATATTTAAGTTGATTTAAAAAAAAAGAAAAAAAAGTAAAAGCTATTTCTATGTGATTTCTTGCCGGAAATATTCTTTTTAAGAAATGTAAAAATCATCAAATGTCAATCATCAACCATAATAATATTTTTTTTTTTAAAAATCAGGAATAAAATATTTTTTTTTATAAGAGCTAGATAAAAATCAGTATCAAATAACCACTTACAATTGAAATTATTTAATTTAAACAAATGAAAAAAAAATCTATTCATTGAAATAAAATCATCCCCGGATTTACATTTATTTAATAGTAAACTCTTGTAATATAACTCTTATTTTATTATAGAATGGATCGCATTGTTATTAGATTGAAATAATGATGGTATTTAACGTTGAAAATATTTGCATAATATTATAACTACAAGAATTAATGCCCCGATAGCAGGCGAGAGAACAAACGGAAAGCCGAAAACTAGACGGATAACTTGAGCACAAAGTCGAAAAAAAAAGGACTTGAACTGTGGTGGACAACTAAATTTTCGAACGCATCCAATCTTTCCAGTCTAAAATCCTTCGTATAATAGTCAATGCTGCTTATTATGTTACGAACAAAACCTTACATCATGACCTTAGCATCCCTTATGTCGTTGACGTTATTCCATCCATATTTTCAAATTTTCATCAGAACCTAATCCATCATCCTAATCCCTTCTCCAGTTCCAGTCACCTCCTAGAAGGTTGAAACGGCAATGGCCTCGAGATCTTTTGTAAATACGTCACTGGAGTCCTGGCAATGGCCAGCTTCTCAACATAAGTCACATAAGTGTATGCGGCTTTAGTGCCCTTTCTTAGTCTCCACTGGACTTCCATCCCAGAGATGCGGCTGAGAGAGAGGCGCTGGGATCTCTTGGAGTCGTGCCTTATCACCCTCACGTGGGGAAAAGGGCCCGACTCGGAGTTTCCTTGGCTGACTGTAAATATTGTAAATAAGTATGAATTTAAATTTTCATTATTTATTATTTTTTTTTTTATTTATTCATTTTTTTATATATGTAATTTTTTCTCATGTTTGATTTATTCTGTTATTCCAAGTTTTCTTTTCTTTTCTTTTGTTATAAATTTCTATATTTTTTTATTATATTGTATTATGGTATAATTGTTTCATACATCACAGACATTGTTATTGGAGCAATTTACAGTCTTCGAAGGTGATTTTATAAATAATACCAAACATTCTATAAATAAAAAAAAAATATTACTTAGTTTATTCTGTAATAAATTCTTTTTTTTTATTAGATCATTTAGATAATAAAAATTAAAATAGAAATATAACTTCTGATTCAATCCACAATTTATTCCTATGACCTGAGCTATCATATCTTTTCAGTGTAACATTTTGACCATGATAAAAAAAGGAAGTTTAAAGTGGCTCGGCTCTGTGGAGCATATCACCTCCCATAAAAAAATGATGTTTGGAAAGCAATGCAGGAGCACGTGGATGTCCTGGAATGCAATGGTTGAGGTAGACATAGGGCAGGTGGGAGTAAGAAGATGGAGGTCTGGTGCTCCCGATTGTCCAGACAAGCTGGTTATATGAGGGAAGGCCCACACACGTAGAGGCAAGTAGCGCCAAAACGAATCAATAAATTATTTATATTTTTAATATACGAATTTATTAAAGAGTTTTGAAAATATAAATCATTTCTCATGAAAAAAATTAATTCAAACGTGCCTATCAGGTGGCGACTAAATCAGGATTTCCTTTCCTCATTAAGGAACTAACCGAAGGTGCTGTTTGGCACTATTCTTCTTCATGCTTAAAATTCAATGCCAATTCCAAATTAAAATTCACAACAACAATAAGACCTCTGCGCATGATCACGCTCAAGACAGGTACGGATTAATATTTGAAGAGACAAAAAAATTGTTTTTTTAAATAAATGAATAATATAAAAGTTTGTTTTTTTAATAATATCCTATTTTTATATACCAACTATTTCTAATTCTATTTAACTGGTTATTATGACTCGGAAAACGTTTAATAAATTCAGTTCTTTGTTATAAAAAAGAAAAAAAATGAATAATAAATAAAAGAAACAAAACAAAAAAAACAAAACATATATATGTATTTTTTTTTCCATTAACAATGAAACTAAACATACTTATTTAATTATTTTATTACGTGGCTTAAGCACTCTAGCTCAATATCCACTGGTTTTACCCCAGTGACGCGGTTGAGAGAGAAGTGCAGGGATCTCTTGGAGCCATGCTTTTCACTCCACACTTGGAGGGACAAGTCTGGCTTCGAGTTCTCTCACCAGATTGTAAATATTGTATATAGGTAGGTATGTGTTCTTTTTATTAATTTATTTTTAGGTTACTTTATTTTTATTTATTGTATATATATTATTTTTCTGTATAATTTATTTTATTTACTGTACATAGAGTGCGAATGTGATTTGTGAACACTATTATAAATGTCCTTGAGACAGATTGTAATATTTTTCAATAAATAAGCTTAAAAAAAAAATATTTGATTCGGTCTCTTACAAAAGGATATTTTTTTTTTTTTTAATCTTGGCATGGATCGACTAAAATTTCACTACAAATTTCAGAGCTTATTATATTAACCTTTTGATGATAAAATAAATACAATAGTTTGTTATGGTCTGTTTCGATTAAATGTTGGTACTTTTTGGACTCGGAATTTTGGAAAAGTTGGAATTTTTCAACTTTTAATGAACGATACTGACAGAACTACACTTTTTAAAAATAATAATTTGGCACAGGAGTCTTGTAAACGTGCACATTAAGTGAAATTGGGAAATCAATTTTTTTATTTATTACCGTATTTCCTCTACCTTGGATAGTTGATGTAAAAAATCGTTTCGGGATGGGGAATTAAATCCAAATCATCAACATTCTTGGATAGTTTCTCCGAACATAGACTACCCTGTCTAAATACCCTTGCAATTGATTATACGATTTCATCACCTGATCATGAGACATTGGTCCTCTTCCTATTAGTCATGTAACAGTAACTGCTGATGTAACTTTTTTGTTTGATTGGACCTGGCACATGGAATCAAATATGTCATGTGAAAGTTACTGTAAAGGAGAGCCACTTAGGATTTTAATCACTAGATCCTATCATATGAAGCATCCATATTTTCAGGTAACAACAAAGTGACAGCGAACATGGGAAACAAGGTTGCATTTAGACCTAATTAGTTTTGGTACGGCGGATCTAGACCGTGTCAGAGAAATAGATATCTAGTATTGAAGGTCTCACTTAGTAGTTACAATCCTAGTATTTTGGAAGGTCCTGTATTAAGACTCGAAAACTACTCATTTAATTATAATCGATATATTCCTGTGTCCTATTATGCAATTTGTTTGTTACAGTTAAGCTGTTTGTATGTTAATTTATTAACAATAAATTCGTTAATTTTTACGGAAATAAAAAAGTTTTGTTCCATTTCACTTCTGATTTGCATAAAAGTAGAGAAGCATTGTATGCATACATTCAGAATGTTATATAATACATTAACAAATGTAATATAATCTACACATCCAGGAACAAATTTATTTCCACGTCAGTCTGTATCAAAATACATTTGATGGCCATAACAGTTTTAACATCATAAATTTCATTAGATGATATTCTCGTGTAAATTTCATCAAATTTCATCCACTATTTATAGTAATATTGGGCAAGTAAAAAATATGTTTACAACCTTAAATAAACTGACTGCAATATAGTAATTTTAAATCCGTTAACAGTTTAAAATTATAAGGTATATATTGTCGATTTTTAATAACAATATTTGTTTAATAACAATATAAAAAATTGAATTATTTGATTTTTCCTTGTGAAATCAGATTATGCATTTGGTGTAGACTATTTTAGACTGAATGATGTAGACGATAAACTTCGTAGCTACATTTTGATTCTACAGGAGAAAAATAAGAGTTTAATAATATGTTTAAAGTGATGCAGAATTACTTCCTTTTTTTAAAATGAAATATAATTCTCTCTCTCTCTCTCTCTGTCTATATATATATATATATATATATATATATATATATATAAAATAGATTAGTCCTTTTTAGTATTTAGATTTCTTAGATTGGAGTTTTGTACTTCAAATAGACTGATGTTACAAGGATTTCATAACTTACATTAGAAATAAAAAAAAATTATTTTGTGTTATATTCATGGTGTTAATGAGATTTATCTAAAATTAATATGTAAGACCTTAATTTACAAATGTGCACTTTAAAGTCAAGCTCCATTAAAAATATATTTTTTTTTTCGATTCGCTCAATTTCGCCTGAAAATAACTTTTAATCAAAGTATTTCAGGTTGTGAAATGAGACCTCCAGATTTTTACAAAGTAATTGAAGTTTAAAATTTAAAGTTTGAAATATTTTTAATTGTATAACTTTTTAGGATCTATTTTTCTTCTTTATAATGTTAAATTATTTTGTAGTTAATGCTCAATGTCTGTCTGTAATATTTCATTATTAAGTACATAATATTTCTAAAATAAATAACCTTTATTACTGAAAAAAATAATTAATCACTGTATTAAATTTGTTCAAGACTATATGAGGAAATAATTATTTCCCAAAAAAATATTTATATATATAAAAAAAAAGGGGAAATATTTTAATCACAAAAAAATAGAGATCGTAAATTAATCATTGGTCAATATAAATATGTTGTTAAGGAAGCCCATAGTTAATACTGACAAACCTAGATTAATCAAGACACGACTTTTATACCTTTATAATCGAAGCCAATTACAATGTTTATTTTTATTTATTTATTTTTTTCCTGACCCCCAAAAAGATTTTTTAATTAAATTACATATATAAGTATAACAATACAAATATATACAAATAACAAAGTCCTTCCATTGACCTAGGGCATCGTGTTGTTTATTTTCTTGTTTTTATTATAATATATATATATAATAAATCGTATTTCTTAATAATGGGATTATATGTTGTTTTTTTCCTCCAAACAGCGGGATGATAAAATGGAATTGAAGAAATAATGGGAGAAAAAAAGCCACCAAGTGATATGGAATAGAATTAAAAATTTTAGCTGATTTCGGAATAAAACGGCTTGCTCCACTTTGAAATAAATAGAAATTGGCAAGACGCGGGGTTCATGCCATGTGCCAGGATTCTGTAAGAGGCAGGTGCACTGGTTCCTGGGGGGAGCCGCGCCCACTTTTTGAAATTGTTGTCCTCGCTGCCACGAGTGCAGGCAGCAGCTTTCTCATCCACGAATTTCTAGTTTACACGTGCCGAATATGGACTGCACCTCTGACTATCGCAACCCTAATAAATTACTCTAGAACTTTCCACTTCTATTGGAAGGACTTCTCCAATTTGTCAAACGATGATAATATTCGGTCTGCAGTAATAGTTAATGAATTCATTAAATATATATGTATATATATACATAATTCATAAATAAATTAAGTGACCTTATTCCCAATTAAATAGTTAAGTTTAAATGTATATATATATATATATATATATTTTTTTTTTTTTTTTTTTTTTTTGTAATAGAACTCATCATATTTTTTTTTCCTTCCTCACTACCGAAGGTAGGGAAGCACTATATTCGTGCAAGAGATTCAAAACAATTTTGTGCTCAGAATCGAAAAAATTCACTCGAGTTTTACTTTTCAGATATCAAGTATCAAATTTGGTTCGGGGTCTGTCTGTCTGCCTGTAACGGGCATATCACCTACTACCGTTTATCCAGTTTTCATGGAATTTTCAGGAATTGTGCAGGGAGATGGTCCCATATCAATTTTATTAAATTCTAACCAGCACTCCCGCTTACGCATTTTTGTAGATATGCCAATATTTCAGAAACTGGTCGTTTAATTTGGCTCAAAGTTGGATAAAAGATAGATATTTGTGAAAACATCATGGAGGGTCAATTTTATTGAATTCTGTCCATTGCTTTCTCGTATATATGCGCAAACGTGTTTTACTTGATACGTATGTATCTCTAACACCACAAGTTCGATTTGCCTCAAATTTGGAAGGAATTTAAGAATTCGTGAACGTAAAATAAAAAAAAAAAATGGGCTTCAATTTTATCAAATTCTATCCATTACTCCAACAAAAAAAAAAAAAAACTTTTAAAATACCGTTTTTAGATCAGGAAATGTGTTCATTTATATGCCTTTAGTTTGAAAACGGCGCATTTGATTTGACCCTAACTTGGAGGAAATTTGGAGAACAATATAGAAATTACTTAGTAGCAGTTAGTTTCATTGAATTTCATATAATAATTAAAATTAATATAAATAATCGTTAAAAATATAATGACTATGAAATATTGAAGGCACTGATCATGTTTAGTGAGAATTAGGTTATTACAATATTGTTACGGGGTTATAAAATTTTAGATTGTTTTCAAAAAAATATTTTATACCTTATTGTTTGGTCGATTCTAAACTTTACTGGCATGACACTTACTACCGTAACTTAGATTTCGTGTAATTATCAGTAAATTTAAAGTAATTTTTACTCTGAATTTGTAAACAAATAAACGTCTTATTTGTGATTGTGTTTATTTCCATTTAAATTCAACAAGTTCGTCTTGGTCTCGATTTCCTCCTCAAATATCGAAGTTGTGTGAACTTCACCCATATTTTTATATTCAAGCTTAGTTAGTTTTGTTCTGACTGAACAAAAGTATTGGTCTCGCTAACTCCGAAAAAACAACAAGTTGATTTTTTCCTAGGGATTTTCTAGTTCCATCCATTTTACGAGTGACAACGTACCTATTAAGTATATATCACTACTATTAGTGCAAAAGGTCGTACGTAAAAATGTTCAACTTTTTGTGCTAAAGGTGAAATTTTGTAGTCTTCAACTGATATAAGTAGTCTGCTTCTATAGAAAATAGCAGAGGACAATAAAATATTAAGTTATACCAATAAAGTGTAAAGACATAATGAGTTTTTACATAAGACCTTATCAATAGTGAAATGCATTTTCAGTATGCATATGTACTTTTTTTAAAATTAAGAATAATCAAGATGGAATCTTCAAAAACTGCATTCTTTCGCATTTTAATATTAGCTGATAAACGAAATTCGTGGATATCAAACCCGCGAATGTTGGAGGGTAACTGTATTTCCAAATCGGCTTCTCCAAGATATTTTATTCTCATACGAAAAATTGTATACCTTGTAATAGATATATTTTAGTCAATGAAAACGGTGAGGAAGCTATACTGACTTTACTTGGCAGACGTTTTTATTATCGACGCTAAAATTATTAACAAGGAGTCAAAAGTAAAAACACGATAAATGATTTTTATACCTTAACCGTTCTAAGTATTGCAATTCCGTGTTCCATTCCTTTACGTACATTACCGAAAGTGAAAGCACTAAATTTGTCGGCGAACTGACAAAAGTAATTGCCATAAGGAAGTGTTGCTAGAACGCCGCACTATTCCACGCACGTGTTATATTCCCTACGGTGAGTGATTAGGTAAGCAAGCACCTATTGAAGTATAAGGAGCACATGTCCGAAGTAATGTTAGGTCATGTATGAAGACCATAAAACATGTATTTATGGATTCCTAAATTATCTGTAGCGAAATATATCTATACTATTTCCAAATATCTATGTTACAAATGACTGTGTTGAATTTTTTTTTTTTTGAATAATATATCATTCAGTAACTTTTACAATATGGAGGTTAGACCACATTCACCACGCTTGTTAAAGAGTTACAGTCGGGTATGGTGATTACTCTTTCTTTTGTAAATTTAAAGTATTCGTAACTTAATAAATCTAAATAAAATGAAGATTGTTCTGTATCATTTATTTGTTGTGTAAAATTATAAATATTTGTAATGATTGTACAGCGCTATAAATATTGTATTTGTAAAGCGCTAGTTCCTATACAGTCTTCAAATACCAAACTTAGCGTAGTATAATATATATTGTAAATTTGTTTTATTCTTGTTAAAAAAACAAAAAAAAAACACATGATTATTATTCTTAAAGAATGAATCAGCTAAAACTCTTGATTGACTGATTAATTTATACCATAGTGTGCTCATTATTATTTTTTTAAGAAGAACAATATAACTTGGTAATAAAGACATTTTTATTTTTTGTTTCGGTTTATCAAGGACATAAAATCACTAGATCATCAACTCCCGTTGGTTTATTTGGACTTACTTCGTATTTCTTGGTTATCCACTAATCCGAACCCAAAAGAGCAGCAATGAGAGGCGTCCCCAGACTCGAAGGGCCCAGCTAGAGTCCAGCAGACGCCGAAGTCAGATGTTGGTTTTGTACATTTTCATTTCATTCAATGCTTTGAGCAAAAAACAAAAAAAAAAAGATATTTTTTACTAAGTATCGCTATTAACTTTTATTAAAATAACAGTTATTATTTATAAATCATATGTCATAATATAATACATTTTTTATTAATAATTATTATCAAGCAATAGATAAATACAAAATAGGATAACTTTGGCAAAAACAAATATTCTAAAGAAGTAACAATATTAATATTAATAATATTAATCTTCAGGATGCCAAAAGTTTTGCATTGTTTGTATTATATTATCTATAACTTTATGAAAGTGAAAAATATCCTGTAATGCCCTCGAAACATTTTCTTTTGTTTTTTAATATTCCTTTCTTCATCATCATTTTGATACCATTCATTTGTTATCAAAGAATGTTATTTAATTTTAAGAAGTTAATTTTCACATTCTCAATAAAAGAATACATATGAATCAGGCTATAACCTCATTAGTACGATCATAATAATTTCTTAAATCATGTGTATTTGAACTAGTGAAGTTCTAAACAAGTTACAAAAAAGTAACTGGCGATACATAAGTAAAAAGGCCCTTTCCCCTCCTCCCCTCCAAAAACCAACACTTTATTTGAGTTTCCACACCTTAGTTCCATTTTAATGTGTAGCGTTACAGAAAATAATTGTCCTTAACTGGAGCGGCTCCTGAGGCGGGCATGAAACAGGCATCCTAAATGACAGCCTTGCTCACCTGTCGCGGTAGCTAATGACCGCATCTCTAAGAGCAGATCGATCACAGCGAGGCGTCCCTGGAAAAGGTCAATCTCTCTACCGTGTTGTTTCGGGAGATCTAAAATTTTAGAGGCGACGAAGGGAACGAGAAGAGGAGGCACTCAATACTGAGAGGATCGGAACGGTGGAACATCTAAGCATTTCGTTTAGTACCACTAGTTTCCTCATCGATCTACTAGTACACGGTGGTACTAGTACGTGGATCCACAAGTACGTTGATCTGCATCAAGGCTCTCATAGTGCGAGTACTATTTAAATGATTGTGTTTGATGTCCCTGTCAAATCATCATAGTATTCTCCCACATTAGCCCCCTAAGACAATTACAATGAAGTTAATACCTATTTGATATTCATTAGACCATTCATTTTTACGTTGACAGGAGTGCTCAGAAAGTGGCCATACTGCGCACATTGCTCTATCAAGTAGCTTAGGAAGGCACATTTTTACGAAGTTTTGAATTTTCGAAGGGAACCATGTTTTGATGGAGTTTCTATTCCGAAGAACTTTCAAATTATTGAATGGAAAATAATGAAATAGACCATAGCAAGGTAATTACCTTGGACTATTTTGACTAACTTGGTTATTTTATTTAGACTTGAAAAAGCTCAAAATGTGTATGTTGCTAAAACTCGGATTAGAAATTTTCACAATCGCAATTTTTCCCTTACATCTAGATTCTATATACAGGTGATTTAGAAATAAGAAGGAATGCAGAAAAGAGTTTGTTGACACATAATTAGAGTTTGATATAGTATTACATTTTTTTGTAATCCTACATTACAAATAAAGCATTGTATAATGATTATTTCAATATATACTCATTTTAGATCTTTAATTAATACATATTTACTTGTTGCGACTTGTAACTTCTGTTTCGGTAGTTCACAAATTGTTTTGACTTCCTAGTAATAAATTATTTTCGAAAAACCGCCCGAAATGTCCTCTTACCGACCTATCTCTCTATTACCTATCATGGGCAAAATCCTAGAAAACTCATCATAAAACACCTGTACCCCATTCTAAATTCTAATCATATAATCCCTGATCACCAATTCAATCCACTCAAAATCTCAAATCACCAATCCGCTCTTCCCATTCCACTATCCAGCAATGCCATCTTGTAGTAGACGTAGTCTCCTCTGCATTGGAGCTCAGAATGTACTGCACGGGAAACGTTTTGCAGTTGAGCAGGCGTTTAATATAATCTAGCACCCGGGACTGCTGTGCAAACTCCGTAAATTCTTACCACCTAAATACTCCCTCAATATTCGTTCCTACCTTGCTAATTGATACTTCAAAGTAAATCGCAACAATGCCTATTCATCGCTCTTTTCCCAGTCCGCTGGAGTTCCTCAAGGTAGTATCCTGTAGTAAGCTGACATCCCAACCCATCCAAACACCGTTATTACAACCTATGCCGATGAAACATGTGTCCTATCATTTCATAACATCTCAACAATTGCATCCCAAATCCTTTAATCCCACATCACAAACCTTGAAGAATGGTCTCAAAACTGAAGAATTCAAATAAATTCCAATAAATCCCACCAAATTACCTTTACCCTGTGTCATAAACCTATGACTTCCTGTCCTACAGTATCCTTTAATAATAACCCACTTATCCCTCTTTAACAAATCCGATACCTAGGACTCTACCTGGACAAACGTCTAACTTGGAATCCTCATACCGGACTGAAACGACAAGAAACCGCTCGACGTTTCCAACTACTTCAGCACTTACTAGACAAACGCTCTAACCTTTCAATTAATTATAAAAGACTCATATACATGACCATAATAAGATCTATTTGGACTTACGGAGTTGAACATTGGGGCTCTACTAAACCGTCGAATTCCTCTCGTATCCAATCTTTACAATCCAAAATCCTTCATGCTCCTTAATTAGTAACAAATAAAATAATCCATAATGACCTGAATGTTCCACATGTTTCCGATTAGGCCAAATCCAGATATCTATCCTTCCATCATAAACTTCAGAACCATCCTAATCCTATCGTTTCAACCTTTGCTTCTTTCTCGATCCCTGATAACCCTCCTAGGCGACTGAAAAGAAGATGGCCTAATTTAAAAACTTTATTAGAGTGCTACCAATGGGTAGATTCTCTACAAGCCTTGTCATGTCATGTATTTATCTGTATCACATTTGTTGAATGTATTTTAAATGTACAGTTGTAAATTTCATAAATAATAAATAAAAACAAATTATTTTTGCTGATCATGAATGCAGATATCGATCGAATTGCTTATCCAATATAAAAATTAATAAACTACATTTAAAAAAAATTAATATCAGAATTTCTTAAAATTATAACTTTATTTTTCCAAAGAAAGCCAACCTTCAAATATCAATACTAGACCAAACCAACAGACATTATAGATGATTGAACTTAGGCTGTTTCTAATATTCGTCTAGAACAGTTTACTCTATATGTATAGTTAGAAATAGACAAAATCTAAATATTTATTTATCATAACTGCCAAATATATTCTTTGAAGAAGTAAGAATTGAAAAGCAGCTTCGTCGCGAATTGGATTCTTACACAAGAACAATTTATTTGATTTCAATAATCAATCACAACAACCACCGAGACGAAACCCAATCACATCCGCCTTTTTAGCGTCTTGCAAAGCATCAGGTTTTCATTTGTGATTCTAATTTTTGATGAGCGGATCCAAGGAATTGGAAAATCTGGGTAATTTAATAACAAACTACCATTTGCATTTAGCTAAGGACTATCAAATGTACAATGAAAGTTTCAGTAATACCACTATCATCTACAGAAATGCTTGCAAGGATGAAATAAATTAGTGTAAGTTTAATGAATGCATCTTGGTCAGTCATTATTAAATTACAGTGAACCGATATAGTCGTCAGAAAGTGGAAGTCCAATCAGGAAATTTTAATGTCGGAAAAGTAAACTGCATTTAATGATTAGTGTCAGCATTACTCCTTCTCGTGCCAGCATGTCTTAACCTGTCGTAACTGAATATTAACTTTTTTTTAAATATAGTTCTGCATTACAATTATAAAAATAGGTCTGGCAGTTGCCTACCATCACCGGTTTCAAATTGGTTACGGGAATACCGATTTTATTGTGTATGATCTGGTAAAATTATAAAAAATGAAAGTTTCAGACCGCAACCTTCTTAAAATTAAAGAAAATAAAAATGTCATACATTTCATAAGAGTAGGTGAATAAATCTTACATTTTCACCAATTTATTCATAGCCAATAATAAATTAATTTATTTACGGTTGGAGACCTAGGCCAAGTAAGGTTTGGTATATTTATTGTCTAATATTAGAAAAAAATGAATTTTTAAAAATGGTTACCGTAAGATGGGTAACTTTGGGACTGGGTGGGTAACTTTGGAAGAGCGGGTAAAATTTAGATTGTGTTGATCCAGTTAGTGGCGGATACACTATGTAGGTTCAGTCTGCAAAAATGTTCTTTGTGTAGGCATGTACTGCGATATTACCTTGCGGCACACTACTCTCGAGGCACAAGCGATAGTTTCATAAAAACAAGAAAATTAATGAAAATAAATAACATCTAACTGCACGAGTGTAGTGTGTAGGGCTCTCAAACTGCCGCAAGGTAGTAGCGAAGTACATACCTAGACAAAGCATGTTTTAGTGGGCTGAACCACCACAGAATCACTACAAACTAAATTTTAACCCATGTCCCAAAGTTACTCCATCTTACGATATGACAATAGCATAGGTGGATAAAATAAAACAAACGTAAAACGGTGCAATAGAAAGTGTTTAAACAAGCCATATAAAATCGAAAACATTCTTTGTATATGCCTTGATATTTCTACAATTATTATGATTTTTAAAATTTATATACAAACATGAAAATAAATTAACCAAGGGCAAATAAAAGATAATTAATAATAAACGTTATTTATTTCAGAATATATTAATAACTGTACAAAATTTCGGCATTTATATTACATGCACTTTTCTCTATCAATGAATAAATAATAAAATGATCAATAAATAGTAACAAGTTACACAGTTACAACCATTTGTCATTATCTGTTCTACTATGTTATTTTTAGGAAAGGTTACATTCTAAATGAAAAAATATATATTTTCTCTATGTAGTCGCTGTCATTATCATATCTTATAATTTACTAATTTAATAATGAACGTAAATTAAATTCAATTCATAAAATATTTAATTTAATGAACTTAAATTAACTAGAACTTAGTTTAGTATGTTGCAATTGTAATGATCTCGGTATTAAGAAAATAATAATAACACATTAAAAAAAAAAGTGGATCAAGTAGAAGATCTGCAAAAACAAAATATTTATACGCATTAAAAAAGTAAATCTTTGAACCTTTTGGATGGTTTAACAGAAAATAACTCAAGGTTCATCACCGAAGGACTCAATGATCTTGTTGACATTTTATACAAAGTCATTGCTGAAGCAAATCAGTGTTCTGCTCTTGTAGCTTCCTCAAAAGACTCTATCTCAGGAATTTACGCTCTAGAGCACAGATGTGATCGACAGAAAATTGACCACTAGACTGTTATGTTCACATAGCAGTACAATTTAAAAATGTATCACCCAATGAAATTTATGTTAAGCCAGCAGGGGATCCACAAATTTTCTTTAGGGTGTGCAAACAATATTTTTTTTTCAGATTCGATATTTTGTGTAACTCTAATTTGTTGAGGTTAAGGCCAATATAGAAAGGAAACTTGCAATATTGTATGTAATACAGATCATGTTGATCGATTTCTGCCAAGGAAAACTGCTTGGAATATTGAAGAGGCGAAAATATCATCCCCTCCTCTCACCGAACTTCCCGTAATTTTAAGTAAAATTAATAATAAAAAAGCGTAAATGAATAAAACATGTAAACTGTAACCGATTAGGAGAAGAGGAAAAGACGACCAGGAGGTTAAGTTATAGCTTAGAAGTTGGTATGTGCATGAGAGTCATAAACAATTACTCACGATACACAAAAATAGCCACTTTGTTAACAGAATTATAGCTACCAACAATAAAACAACACATTTATTTAAAAACTCAAACATTCTTTGAACTTACAACAATATCTTATAATTCCATGGTCCAAATAATAAGAAACTATGACCAGAAATCTCTGAAACAGTACACATACTTCTAACATGACAAATATTGATAAACAAGCAGTAACATACTCCCCACACCAATTATTGAATACAAATTTGTAAGATATAAAACATGTGTAGGTGTCAATAGCAATCTTATCACTTTATTATAACATGTGTAAGGTAATGTGGATATAAGCATATAACCATTCGTATGACTTCTTGTGTTATATATATGTATGTAAATAAAATAATTTTTGATTTTGAAAAAAAAGGTATGTAATTATTTTATAACGACGTAATGTTACTTTTTTTTATCCTTCCCTTCCTCGCCTTGTAGACAATACCGAGTTTTCCCAGACCAGGGGGTGAAGGCGGGGAATTAATGCCAGAGTTAAAAGCCCATTCCCGGGTACCGGGACGCGAACTCGTAATTATTTTTATTAAATTATCTTTGATCCAAATTGCCGGACAACAAGCGGTGCTGTGCGTACACATTAACCCGCTCGGCAACCAGGCTTCTTAAATGTAACTATTTTAAAACTTTTATTCATATTCAAAAATAATAATAAATGAGCTCATATTCTAGGATTTTATGAATCATTCACTCCTCATGCGCAGCCCTCCATTTTCATGTGATATTCTTATCACAATTTTCCGCGGAAATGTAAAACAAAAATATTTAATAACTATAAATATGAGTATCAGTATATAAGTCTAAATATATTTTATAGTTAATGACTTATAGACATTTTTACATAACTAATCAGACAGTGAAAATGTATTTGTTTTTCGAGATTGTACAAACTAAGACATCGAAAATTGTTATAACTTTTTAACATTATCTTTAGCTAAAACAGTTCTAGAAATATACCTATGTATGAGAGATTGTCTCTCTCCTTCATGTAATGTATTCTGTTATTTTTTAAAGATATTATCAAGTAAATCCATAAGTATACAAACAATAAAAATAAAAATAAACAAAAGACAACAACCTTACAACTATAAAAACATATACATACATTTATTTTTAAATACGCAGTATTGTGTTTGTCTGTTTCACAATAATCATGTTGAATTTTACACAAAATATAAACTCCCACTATTTCTTTTTTTTTTTTTTTTTTTGGTCCCTCGACCACTTAATCAAATTGGAAGTTGCGTCTATTTTTTAGGTTATACAGAATTTAACCACGAACGTTTTATATTTTATTTTGAATAAGGGAAAAGCCATTAAAAATACGCTATGTAATTTAAAATCTACCAAAAATACCAAACAACTAGAAAACCATGAGAAAACATTCACAGGCCTCATCTCCTCAATAAATTAGTTCATATTATTTCCATGAACTAATTTAAGATCTAATTCATAAAAAGTATGCTACTTACCAATTAAGTGATTTAAATAATCAACATCTAGACTTCCTATTAAATATAAACAACAAGAAAACCTATCAAAAGTTGTACTTACAATTAGTAACATTATTAAACTGTTTCGTTTGGATCTGACGGGATTCTGTCGTGTTTCCAGTTATACTGATGTATATCAAGATATAAAATAATAACTTATTTCATAATGAAATAAATCCAGCTTTGTTTAAAATAGAAGAAACAAAGCTATCGAGGACATGATATAAAATTATTTAAAAAATTTACACCGTACCTTACGCCGCTGGTTCTGTGAACATAAATATGAAATGGTTGCAATAAATATGCTCGAATTGTTTTAATTAAATTATTTTAAATAAATGGCAACCTGGAACTAATGCTTTTCTAGTTGTCACGAATAAATTAATAAACATCCATATAGGAAACAGAAAGCCAATTTAATAATCTCAAATCGATATAATTTTTTTTTACGGCTCTCTTTTTTTTGTCCCTGAAAAAAGAAGGATTTTTTCGGGAGATATCACTTTATTGTTTGTTGAATACAAATATACAACACACTGAGACAGTGATACACGTAAATATTATTTGTACAGACTTTGTAGTCAGATTGACGTAATCATAATCACTACCTATTGTAAACTATAGTTTTCAACTTAAACAAACAACTTCCCCTTACATAACGTTAAAGCAGAAATCCGTTTCTCTGGAAAATAAAAATTCAGGTGCAGTGGATGATGTTATATCACACCCCAGAATCTGAAATGTATTATTAAACTACCAATTTAATAATGGTAATAGTAATAGGGTTAGGATTTGAATAAGATGATTAAATTTTCTAGCCAAAATTATAATGAAATTTCATAGATTAGGAATTTTGAAGTGAAACATGTAGTGATCTGTGGTAGGTTGTGATGAATAACATTAGAAATTAAGAACTGATTTATTTTTAATATCAGACCTTTAATTAATATTTGTATGTATTGATGTTGATATTTCTTATAAAGGCGCCTTTTATAATATAATAGTATTTGCTATATCCAAGAAAAAAAAATCAAATTGCAAATATTCATGAATATCCCTTTCTGGACAAGATAAATAGTTATCGATATCCTTCATGCCAGAAATGTTTTGTGATAGTTTCATTAGTTTGAAATGTTATTTCTCTTTGGAAATGTCATCTGCGAAAAACATATTATTTCGGCATTTGTGTGTCAATTCCATTGGAAATAAATTAGTATCCCATGTGACATCAAAAGTCAATAAACAAAATAAATAATTGTCTTGAAGAGTTCATTTCAGGTTTCCATTTATTTCAGTAATTCATATATCTTTTTAGTACGTATTCAAAACAATATGTATGAGTCCTTTTAAGAACCTTTTTGCATTAACAATGGGCTATTTTATCGTAAATCGTTAACTAAATGAGTACGGTATTAACTAAGACATTTTTATTTATCATACTTTCAGTTCATTGTTCATTTTTCATTCGAAAATAGCAGATACTTTCAATATATCGAAAGTCGTTATTGGAAAGTGAGGTTTTGTTTTCTATTCGTCTTTGAACCTATAAAACACGATTATATATTTTTTAAAGATTTCAGTTTTATGTATATATATATATATATGTATATCAGTCTGTCCTGGGACGCCCTAGTGTGTACTTCGTTCATATAATAGACTCAGTTTACTTTAATTCAATTTTCAGTTCAGTTAAGTTCAGTTTTTTTTTCTTCTCTTTTTTAAAAAACACTATTAATAATCACGCTATTAAGTGTCGGATCTCCACAAGAGTAAAGAAAGTGCAGCGAGATTGATAGAGTTCTGGGAGCAACGAGCTGGCAGTCGTCTACTAATCCTAACAGCATTAGACCAGCATTAGACGTTGTTTACTACTGTCAACAGTCCTGGTATTTATTTATATTTTAATTGCGAAGTAATTTTCATTAATAAATTTAAAAAATGGTGCAGTGTAATATTTGCAACAACTCTATCGCACGCGAAGATAAGAACAATATACACTGTGTTAAGTTTATAATAATTTTTCATGGTAGGTGCGTCAACCTTACTGATAAAAACACCGAATCACTAAAAATAATTAAAAAAACATGGGTTTGCTCTAACTGCGAACAGGTGAAAAAACAAAATACCGAGCCGTCTCCCTCAGAAATACTTGCGGCAGTAAATCGTTAAGACACTACCGTGAACGAGGATATAAAAAAACATGAAAACAGCACTAGTTAAATACGGAGAGCTCAGTTTTGAACTAAACGAAAGACTGACGAAGATTGATAAACATCTGGAAGGTCAAGCTAAAAAGTTTGAGGAGATAATATTAGAAAACAAAGCACTCAAATCCCGAGTGGGCGAATTAGAGGTTCGCTTGAATAACGTAGAACAGGGACTATTAAGTAGATCACTGGAGATCCGCGGTATACCAGAGCGACCGGGCGGAACGCCCGCTGCTTTGGTGACCAGTATAGGAGCAAGCTTAGGGATCAGGCTTAATGTGGAGGACCCGGACAACGTATATCGCCGCAGAAGCCGAAAAGATGACTCGCGACCACCGCCTGTTATCGCACGCTTTGTAAGGCAATCAATTAGAGATGATTTAATTACGAAAAGGAAAGTGAAGAAGGATTTCTCCACGCAGGATATCGGTTGGCAGGAAAATGACTGCCACAGAATTTATCTGGGTGAAGAGATGACTCTCACAAACAGACACCTCTATTGGCTAGCCCGGCAGAAGAGAGCGGCGGGAAAAATCAAATATACGTGGTTTGCTTCTGGAAAGGTGCGGTGTCGAAAAGAGGACGGACATAGATTCATCATACATAGAACAGGCCTCGGATCAAGATGTATTTGACTGACTACCTAGAAGCCGTCAACTCCTTAGCCTCCTTAAAATAGTCTTACTTCTTCTCTTAGTGCTATCTCTACACCGTCACTCACCAATTTATTTATTTTTAAGTACATTCTCTTTATTTATTTTTAATGTTAATATTACTTTTTCTTCACTTAGTTTCATGTACTATAATCGCTTTTCTGTACTTTTTATTCGTTTTGTCTTCTCGCTACCAAACACTGGCTGTTTCTCTCCAAATCCACTGTACGTCTAGTTCCCTAATCACATGTCAAGTTAACTCTCAATCCCTTTCTGCCCATTATGACGAATTCCTGCAATACTTTATCCAAAACTTTTATCATATCATAGCAATATCCGAAACCTGGCTTAAACCTTATATTCCATCATCTTCAGTATCCTTGCCTAATTACATCCTCCTCCGTCATGACCGGGTAAACCGGACTGGCGGTGGAGTAGCCATGTTTGTCCACAATAGCCTAAAGACCCGAGTCCTCGATTGCTCCCCACCTTCCGATCATCCTCATGTAGAATACCTCTTAGTAGAAATTCTCAGTAATACTTCTCCTAGCCTTTACGCCGTGGTATATCGCCCTCCTCTCGTGCCATTTGACCCGTCCTTCGAATCAACCCTATTCAACTTCGTTCCCCTCTATCCCAGAATAATTATCTCCGGTGACCTCAATACAAATTTCCTCTCAAACTCCAATGACAAATCCTATTTAGAAAATCTGTTTTTCTCACTTCACCTATTCATCGTTCCTTTTTCCTCCACCCACCACACCAGCAGATCTGACACTTGGCTAGACTTCTACATCATTGACTCAGCACAAAACCTCCTCTCCGCCTCTCAATTGCCAGTATCCTTTCTTTCATCTCACGATCTGATACAAATAACGTATAATATCCGCACTCCTCCAATCCATCCTCGGACTATCACTTTCCGCCAACTGGATACCCTTACTCGAGAAAAAATATTACCTGATCTAGTAACATTGGATTTGAATGGAATATATCATTGCTCCTCTGTCGACACCATGGTTGATATTCTCACCACTAATCTTCTCAATATACTCAATACCCACGCTCCTCTCAAAACCTCCACCTTCCGTCATCGCCCTGCTCCTTGGATGTGTCAGGAAATTAAGGATCTGCAGAAGAGACGCGACGCTGCACGCAAACGCTTTAGACGGACAAGGCTTGCAGATGATTATCAAACATTCAGAGTGCTTCGTAACACGACACACGTTCACAAGCGAAAGCGAACTACTTTCATGAAGCCCTTTCCTCAGCTCCTGATATCAAATCAAAGTGGCTTCTACTTCGCAAGCTTTCCCTCTGTGAACCTTATAGATCCCCTTCCTCAGTTTTCCCAATATCACCTATATGACCTAAACTCCCACTTTATATCGGTTTCCACCTCTTCTTTACCCTCCCCTTCCGGCTTTTCTCCAGACGTACCTTTTAACGACAATAATTTTTATTTTTCCGACATTTCTCCCACATACCTTATTACCATTATAATAAAACCCCGTTCCGATTCCGTAGGCCCAGATGGCATTCCTATCAAACTAATAAAATTATGTCTCCCTGAAATCCTCCCAGCACTCCTTTTCATCTACAGTTTCTCCCTGCAGAATTCAATATTCCCGACCTCTTTGAAAAAAAGCCATTGTCCTTCCTTTAAACAAAAAGCCTAATCCATCCTCTCCCGAAGATTTCCGCCCAATATCAATCCTTTCCAATCTTTCTAAACCCCTTGAAAGGTTAGTGCAATCCCAAGTTTCCAACTTCCTTGAACAATCCAACCAACTCGATCCTCTCCAATCTGGCTTCCGGCCTGGCTACTCTACACAATCTGCTCTGATTAAAATTACCAGTGATATTCAGACTGCAAAAGATGACAAAAAACTAACCATACTTATAATTCTTGATTTCTCCAAAGCTTTCGATTCCATTATCCATTCCATCCTTTTCAACAAATTAAAATCATTATCCTTCTCCAATAGTTCCATCTCTTGGTTCCAGTCTTTCTTCTCACAACGAACCCAAGCAGTTTCCATACCTAATCAACCTCTATCTGCCTACCTTACTTTATCCTCAGGAGTTGCACAAGGTTCAAGCATGCTCAATGAGTTGCAAAGGCTCAATTAAATTTTATCAATATAACACATTTTTTTCAAACCATTACAGGTTCATAAAAGTATTGCTTTCTGCATTATTTCAACTTATTTTAGTTATTTGAACTTTCTTGGGATTAGGTTTTGCTTAGGAATTAAAACATACTACACTATTTGTAAGTAGTATTTTTCTAGGATAGTCCTATTCTTAAGTAGTGTTAGTATGTAGAAAAAGAGATCTTTATTAGATATTCCATTTATCACTGCATATTGTTTTAAGTATTTTTATTTATTTGAAGAGTGGGGTAACTCAGTGTTTTGAAAATTGAGTACTAATTTCAAAGCTCAAAGTCACAGATTCGAGTCCAGCTGATGGCAGATAAATTATTTATTCTGTTTAATTAGCTGTGGATCGATAATGCTATCGTGAGATCCTCCTGGGGCATAACCCTCTTCTTTTCAGCTCTTATATTAATGACCTAAATGATTCAATTATCCATTGTTCCCACCACCTTTATGCCGACGATTCTCAAATCTATTTATCCTTTTCTGAGTTATTGGTGGCATTTGCCAAAATTCAAGAAGATTTAGATCGAATTAGTGCCTATACCAACTTAAATGGATTAAGGCTAAAGGCTGCCAAAACTCAGGCCATTCTCATTGGTTCCAAGCCCCTTCTTAGATCCCACACCAACTTTCCCTCACTCTATCTAAACAACCACCCCATCACCTTCTATCCCTTTGTTAAAAATTTAGGCTTTCTCATAGATCAAACCCTTTCCTGGAATCACCATATCTCTCATATATCCCGCCGTGCAATTTCTACCCTCAAACTATTCCATCACTTCCGCCATCTTCTACCCCAAAATACCCGTAGACTCCTAGTTTCCTCTCTCATCTTTCCCCACTTTGACTACAGCTGTATGGTGTACGATGGCCTCTCGGTGGAACTGCGTGATAGACTCAAAAGACTTATGAATAGCTTCGTAAAATTTGTAATTGGGACCCCGAGACGCTCCCGTGTCTCCCACCGCTACACTGAGTTAGGGTGGCTCTTCCCCTCCTTAAGAAGACAATATTTCCTTGGCACTTTCCTTTATCAAATCATTACCGATCATCGTCCTTCTTATGCCTACAACCTTCTCCAATTTAAGTCCTCAATCCATTCCCTCACTACAAGATCCCGACCCTCTGACCTATACATCCCTTCTCATAGAATTGCCTCATTCCAAAATTCCTTTATAGCCCGCTCTGTCAACTTTTGGAATTCCCTCCCGATCAAAATTCGACATGCCCCTTCCCTATACACATTCAAAAACCTCCTCTTCCAATTCCTATTCCAAAAAAAGTCAGATACCAGCTAACTATTAATATTATATATGTATTGTGTAGCAATCATATAATCATAATACTTGGTAAGAGATAGTACATGCATTTCCTACTATCGACGTAGGAATTTCAATACATTCATTTTTTTTTTATTCAATTATAATTAACTGTTTATTTATATATATATATATATATATATATATATATATATATATATATATATTTTTTTTTTTTTTTTTTTTTTTTTTTTTTTTTTTTTTTTTTTTTTTTTTATGAAATGAACTCATTGTGTCTCTTTTTCGTTCTTCATTTCTCAAAGTGTATGTTTATGTTGTTCAACCCTTATATATAATTTTGTTCATAGTTCAAGTGATTCGTTTTAATCACTTTTGTCACTTCGTTCAGTTTTAATTGTTTTGTTCATAATTTTAAATGCTCTGTACATAGTTTTATTTGTATTGTATATAGCTTGTGCACCTAAGGGTTTCTTTACTTTTTATTTTATTTTATCAATTTTATTTGTTGTTTCAAACGTTTAGGCCAGTAATATTCTATTATTTTGTACATTATTGTTATTCTGAAGTGACTTAGTCCCAGAATAAATTTTTTTTTTCTATCTATCTATCTATATATACATAGCATAATATCCAAAACTCTGTGGCCTAATCAAGTAGAGATTTATATGGCATAAATTAGAAAAACTTAAATAAGTCGATACGTGGTGGCGTGATCCTAAAATGGAGGTCATTTTCAAAATCTACGGCTCCGAAAACATAAGAATACACCCTTATATCGAATAAAAAACTTGAATAAGTGGAAACGCGGTGGCGTAATGACAAAAAAGAAGTCAGTTTAAAAAACTAGGCACAGGACAGCATAACAGACCCTAATAAATCGGAATAGGTACAATAAATCAATATCCGTAATTGTATCATAAAATCTATAGTATTTTGAAAAACTCTGCTTAGGGGAGCATAATAATCGACCTTCATACTGTAGAGGGGTAGGGGAGAAATGCCCTTTATTTAAAAAAAAATTACAAAAATTTGAAACATTAATTTCAAATGGAAACGGTAGAATTTGAATTGGAAAAGGTTTAATTTGAAATGGAAATGGTTGAATTTACTTGGAAAAAGTTTAATTTGATTTGGAAAAGGTTGATTTGACATGGAAAAGGTTGAATTTGACTTGGAAAAAATTGAATATGACATGGAAATATTACACTAAAAAAATTTAAAAAGTTAAAATAAATGGATATCCAACTGCGTTATCATATTTTATTTTTATTTTTCAAAAGCTATGCCTTCGATATTATATTAACTGGCCTTTATTTCTATAATTGGCTAAAATTTGAAAGTTGAAATTGAAATGGAAAAGGTTGAATTTGACTTGGAAAAGGTTGAATTTGATTTGGAAAAGGTTGAAATTGAATTGGAAACTATATATATATATATTTAAAATATAAAGATTTCTTTAAATATTAAAATACCAATTAATTATGTTGAGGATATCTAACAAACCGGTGGTTTTAAATAAATGTATAACCTCAAGTAATTATAAAGCTTCAGTTAGAAAGCTGATTAATCCTAGAGACATTTGAATATTTAAAAATCATCGAATTTTGATTATTCAAGATTATATGATATATATTTTAGTGAACACAGAGAGAGAATGAACACAACTGGTGACCGAATTAAAATAAAATGAATTAACTTTTAATTTTAGTGACACCTTTTTATAAAAATATAAAGCGATTAAATCACTGTAATTATTGGAATGACCAAACATGTCTAGATGAAATAAACCACTTTTTTTTTTGTTGGTTTCTTAACAAATAAGTAGTATTGCAGATCGTGTATTTGCTATCTAGATTATTTGATTACTTAATACTAATTTAGTGTTTTGGGGTCACCAATGGGGTATATGCATGTGCCACAGATATTTGTGAATCAACTTTAGGATTATAATTGCTATTAAAAATATCATTTTCAAAGTTCCAAAGTAAATTTGTTCCCTACTTATTTATATATGTATTTTTTATTAGCTAGTAAACTTTTAAACTAACAAATCTCCGAATATAGCCTGCAATACGTAACATCCTTATTATCACAAATCAAGTGCAAAAATACATCATTAATGTATTTTTACATATGTTGTTGTCTATATTAACGCTCAATTTATACTCAACGTTATTTTAATATAAGATGATTTACAAATTAAGATACGGGTGAAATGTATTGGAATAACTGTAAACCAAACTTAGGAAGAAGAAAGTGACGTAATGGGCTCAGCCGTCAATTACGACGGTTTTATAGACAAGGAGATACCGATTTTATAATTTAACCATAGGAATTAAATCAAATAACCATTTTAAATTCTAGAAAAACTCCATAAGAACATATAACATTGGTCAGCTGGTTGAAAGCCGTAGGTTTATATACGAATACGAATACTTTTTAGCATAGAGGGGAGAGGTTGTTCTAGAGGTACAACCAAACCTATTCTAACAGGAGTGAGAGGATCGAGTTTCATTCCGTGGGGCCGCCAAAAAATAAAAGTCAACCTCTCCTAGGCCGGATTCGAACCGCCGTCGCTAGGCAGCACGAGGATGCTAGAACGGTCAACGCTTCAACACTCTCGGTCATCATGGCCTACGAACAAGTTGCATCTATCCAAATTCTAAATCAACATGATTCACCAGAGCATATACGTGGGTGTCTTACGTGGCAGTGCATGTCTTAATTTGATTAAATATTCCTACAAGAGAGAAGGCTCGGCGGGGATTCCGGAGACACTTCGAGTGAGGATTGAAGAATATATGGACAAGATATAGATCCCCTATGCTCCAGCTGTGGTACGCGAAAACTGCCGAATATCTGATCACCGACTGTACTGCGTTTGAGGCACTGAGGGCCAAGCTAATGAAGAGGACAGGCATCTACAATACCAACGAAGGAGATTTACCTCTAATCGTCGCTGCAGATAACTACCCCTACTACGAGGCATTTGCGAATGGGTGGAAGGAAGTAATAGGCAAAGCCTATTTCAATGTGAGCGTAAGACGGAGACTTCCACAATTTCAATGCGGGTTGACTCCAGGATAGAAATGATGAATAGAACAGGAAAAGACTTACATGTTTTTGAGTCCCGCATTGTCGAAAGAAGAGGATAGAAGAGGGAAATAAATATCTACGAATATTTACATTAATGTGGCGAATTCATTTAACGGAAGAAATTTTGATACGTTGTAAAGAATATGTTTCTAAATGAGAATTCACAAAACTTGCCAAACCAAGTCAAACATACGATGTATTCAGTTGCAATTTAAAAACTAACGGGGTTAAAGTTACGAAATTAGTTCATTCAAGTGGCAGTTTTTTTCGTAAAAAATATCAGTCTCAAAATATTTCTTTTCTATTTTTTTTTATCCTTTACGTGACAACAAAGTTGAGTTATAAATAATTAATATTTTTTATGTTTGTTATTGTAAGTTATTGTTTCAAAAATTAATACATTGTGAAGTTCCTGAGTCTAGAGTTAACTTAATAACTGGGCAGATAGATGTATAAGAATATGAAGCATTAGACAAAATATATTTATTAATCAAAATTAATAGTCCTATGTCGTTGATTTTTCAGCTTAAATAAAAATTATTTGTCCTTCTCGTGTTACAAAAGTATTGCTTTTCATAAACATTTTCATAGCTATTGAATATATATTAGTGTATATTTGTTGTATTTATTATATTTAAGATAGATATCTTGAATAAAGTATTATATTGCTGAAAATCTTTAGTTTAGAAAACTGGGACTATGCAAGTGGTTCCGACAAATCTATTTCATGGAAAAAATAGTAATTTTTTTTATAACATAGTAAACAAGCTAACCATATTTAAAAATAAACTAAAAACTGAGTATTAGGAAATAAAACAAAATCTTTACTATAAATTCAATAGTACAGTGGAAATTTTTAGCTCTTAATATTTTGTTGAATCTTATAATTGTAGTAAAGAATTTATAATTAATTGTTCCATTGGCGCAATTATTTTATTTAAATGTTTATAATTAACGTTATGCAGTATCTATACTGATCAATAACTCATTGAATTAATTATTTTTTCTTTGTTGTTGTTGTAGATTGCCAGATGTATTTAATGTGCTTTACTTACGATAAACTGTCCTCTTGTTTCGTTTTAATGCTAATACAAATAGTTCAATTATATAACAATAAATGAGTTCAATTTTCGTATGAAATATAAAAAAAGTCTGCCAAGTAAGGTCAGTATAGCTTCCTCACCGTTTCCGTTGTATATTACAAGGTATACAATTTTTCGAATGAGAATAAAATCTCTGAGAGAAGCAGAATCGGAATAGCTGATTACAGTTACCCTTCAACATTCAACAACAGAGGGTCGTATTTGAATATTCCATACTTAATTATGCTTAATAAAAAAAAAAAAAAAAAAAAAATGCATACTGAACATGAATTTCAATACTGTAAGTTCAAAAGGTCTTATGTATAAAATTATTTATTGTTTTACAAGAGTGCATAAAAACTCAATATTTCTTTATGCTTTATTAGAATAATTTCATATTTTATTTTCATCTGCTATTTTCCATAGTAGCAGACTACTTATATCAGTTGCAGACTACAAAATATCACCTTTAATACACATAGAATTAAAGTTGAAAATTATTACATACGAACTTATGCTCTAATAATAGTATATACATTACCGAATCAAGATTTAATTTTGGAGGAGGGGCTTCAGCACGAAAGATTTAAGTATATATATATATATATATATATATATATATATATATATATATATATATATATATATATAACGATAATTAATTTGAAAAAAACCACTGCAAATTATTTCTCTTTGGTATATTATTTCCAAACAATTATACATATAAAGTAACATTAAATTCCTAGTTATAAAGAAAAATAAATAAAAGGTGATTCTAATTATTGGACTAAAATCTTTTTTAATCATTAGTAATATGATAAAAAAAAAATAGCATTACTTCAGTAACACATTCAGAAATCAAAAAAAAGATAAATCTTTTTCAATAGCACATCTAAAAAAAAATAGAGACGATATCTTTGCTGCTAATTGTCCGATTTTGACGATTTTTTTTTTGTTTTTTAAGAAATTCCGTAAACTTCTTAAAAACCATAGATAAATTTAGAGGGCGTAGAGAAAATGACTTTAGCGAAGTTTCATCAAAATCGGTTCATTCGTTTAGGCGCTACAGTCTATAGCAACGCAGGTTTTTCGGCCGCCATTTTGAAACTAGAAGGCGAATAGTAATGTCGTTGAAGGAGGATGATCCTCGGGTGACCTCTGATTTTACATCCAAATTCGAAAAAAATCGGTCTAATAGTTTCAGAAAAAATGCGCGGACGGCGGATGGCGGACTAGTAGTGCACATATAAGAGAAAGTGTTGGACGCAATTCAATGAAATTGACACTACATTATTTTTTCACCAAAGTCTACCTTTTATCTAACTTTGAGCCAAATCGAACGAGCCCTTTCTGAAATATTGGCATATCTAAAAATATACGTTTGCGCGTGCGTAAGCGGAAATGCTGGGTGGAATTTGATAAAATTGATATGGGACCATCTAAGCACCGATCAGCATAATCGCTGAAAATTTCATGAAGGTACTAGGTGATATGCCCGTCACATCGATTTGACTACAGACAGACAGACAGACAGACAGACAGACAGACACCGAACCAAATTTGATCCTTGATGTCTGAAACGTAAAACGCCAATGAAAATTTTCGATTCTGAGCAAACAATTTTTTTTAATTTCTCGCACGAACACAATGCAGCAAAAAAGTTTTAGCGTATGATAAATAAAACAAAAACACAAATAATAAAAAAACAATTTTGGTAGGTATTTTAAATACTTAAAAGTCTATTAAGAAAGATAGAGTCATTATGTTTTGATTTGTACAAAATGAATATTATTACAATTATCGATGTATTTCTTACTCATAAATATCTAACCTATTCATGTAAGTGGCAAGAAATGACACCCAAAAAAAAAAAACTATAATTTCATAGATCTTTTTTGGATTAATTAATGATTGCGGTCGAATTCTAAGAATTTTAGTAATTCCCTCTCACACTTCAGGGATTCAATGAAGTATTAGAATTAATTAAAAAGTATTGAACTTCAATAGAGATTTGATGTTTTACTAATGAATCGGAAACGGAGTTTGAAATACGATTAAAATTGCATGTATCGTTCCGTTTCTCGTTTATTTTTATTTAAAAAATCAATCATATGATGTGAAAAAAGTAAATTTCAGCACTCCGTTGAAAGAATGGCCATCGATAGTTTATATTATCCAAATATCAATATTTTCCTTTCGATATTTAATCATCGATAGTATCTAATTCGATATTATCGATTATCGATATAGTATTTTCGATATTGTAATTTAAAAATAAAAAAATGTTATTATTTATTCGTTGAATAATATAACATTCTATCATTTGGACAATGGATAAATAAAATTAAAACAATCGTTTGTGGGAAGCACAAGGAATTATATATGAATCTGATGGTCGAAACAAAAAACATACTCATCTTGCCCATTTCATACAGAATGTAGTATGTAGTAGAAGAAAATATCGATATTTTGATAATATGGACTATCGATGGCCATCCCTAAGTAGAGTTGAATAGCTTGCGTGGGACCATTCTCAATTTACCCAAATTTGCCAGTTATAACCTTTTCAAACTTATCATTTTACTGAACCCTGTCTATGGTTGAATGGAAGGCATAATTGGTTGAATGGAAATTTCTTGGAAAAAACTGACGAAGATGGATAGGATATAGAAAATTAATTTTACCAAGCAAGGTAGACAAATTAATAGTTTCATTAATTGAGCGTATGTGGCTTTAGTGCCCTCTCTTAGTCTCCGCTGGATTCCCATCCCAGTAATGCGGCTGAGAGAGAAGTGCTGGGATCTCTTGGAGTCTGGTCTTATCCTCCACACGTGGGGGAAAGGGCCCGACTCGGAGCTCCCTCGGCTGACTGTAAATATTGCAAATAAGTATAAATGTGTTTTTATATTTTTAATTTATGTAATTTTATCTCATGTTTGATTTATTCTGTTATTCCAAGTTTTCTTTTGTTATAATCTTGTTTTTATTTTATTGTATATATGATATGCTTTTGTTTCATACTCAATGACCTTAATTGAGGCAAAATGTATTTTTTTTCTCAATAAAAAATATTATTAGTAAAGTTTCATTGATTAATTTAAAGAGGCAAATAATATCTTTCTTGAAGCACCTACGTTCCAGAGAATAGATATTTATATTCATATTCATATTTCAAAAATGTTTAAAAATGGATGAAAATATCGGCTATCGATATTTCAAGTTTGATATTTTTATGGTATCGATAGTTATAGATCGAGATTGTGCCTTCGATGTCCTATCCCTAGTTGGAAGTATAAATACTGACATGACCCAATAATAAAGGAGATGGATTAAGAAAATCCACCCATCTATCCATCCATCCAAGCTAGAGGAACCGTGTATGCATGGTTTACAATTACTTGATTATTCTAAAAAATTTATAATTTGGTGATAAAAATTCTTCTTATATGCATATATATATATATATATATATATTATATATAGTATATATATATATATATATATATACATACTCTAAAGCATTTATTTTAATAATGGTAATTTATAAAAGAAATAATATATATGCGTGTACCTAATGTATATCCATTTTTTAATTCGTTCAGAGGAACCAATTTTCTATAAATTTCAGTTATTAAAGTTGTTTTCTTATTAACTGAATTACTTTTACAAAACTGGACTTGGTGTTCTTTACTAGGATTATATGTATTTAAACCAATAACTAAGAAATATTAGTAAATAAATAATATCATAACAGCTAATAACAAATAGGAATGATTCAATAAACTACTGATACTAATAATTTCCACATGAGTTCTAAAAAAATTACAGTATACTTACTATATCATTTTCTTCCATAACATGAGGCCGATAAACTTCTAAAATATGCAAAATTCGTTAGCTGCTGGACACACGACTCAGTCGAGACTGATTATTAATGTCCAGGCTGATAGCCTATCGATTTAGTATAAATTATATTCACTCAATAGAGAAGTGCGCAAGTTAAATATTTAAAAGAAGTTTGATCTAATTGTTTTCTATCTTATAAATATTATACAATGATATTTTTTTATTATTTTTTTAAAATATTTTTTATTATTTAAATTTACAACTGTATTGAATGATAAATACAACTAGTAAATATGAAATAAGTAACTTGACATGTACAACATGAAGAGAAACTACCCATTGGTAGAACTCCAATGATATTTTTAAGTATAAATTTGTATTCAGATAGCTAGCGAATACATAATTTTATATTATAATTTTATTCATTAGTAGGTGCAGTTGGGTTTATGATTTTTGGTTTATTTTTTATTTATATTGCTGTGAATTCTTTATTTTTGGAGCGTATAATGGATAATTAAAAACCGTAATTTACCATGTACTTCCTTTCCTAAAGTATCTATCCGAAAATCGTACTAGCTAAAACATATTTATTTTATAAAAATATTTATTTTTAATATCAAAATTGTATGATCAAATCTCTTGTTTCAAGTTGCATCTCATTGTTATCTGAGCTTAAAGTAGTCTTAATCCCTAACTCCTCGAATGAAATAAACAGAGGCTCAAACCCGATATTTGGGAATCTGAATAATTGTACTTATAAAGTAAAAATTTAATTCCTTTTTTTTTATTTTTTTTTTATTTATTTATTTAGACATATAATATTCTGTCACGGGGACGATAATTATATTGATAAATTCCTATTAAAATGAATGTATTAATTTTTTTAATATTCACCTGAGTGGGAAAAAAGTATTCTAGTGTACCTTCCGTGTAGAGGGAAATCTCTTGTTCTTAATTTTCCATTTTGTATTCATGAAAATTCCTGGTGCCCTTGATAGCTGGATGGAGTTCATCCAACATTCTTATATTAAACTTAAGTTTATATAAGGCAAGAATAAATATATTTGGAATTCATACGAAATTAATATTAAATATATTTAATTAACTTCAAAAAAACTGCACCTTGAGACAACCACAATATTTTTATAAAATAACAGGAAAACTTCAACTTATCCCAAGAAATCTCTTCTTATCCAATTGTGAAATCCTACATACAATTTAAAATGCTCACTCCTTATAAGGTGGCAATTCATGATACCTGAAATATATATAGACTATTTTTCTAAAATTATATTTGGTCGCTATAGAAAGAACGCGGTCAGTCATATTCCAGTTTTATATGCTGGTATATATACATCATTACGACTTATTTTAAATGTATATTGTTTTAAAACTTTTATTAAAAGCAAAGGTTGAATCTTAAACCGTAAATCTTGTAAATCTTGAACAATCTAAAGTTAGCAGTGCAGGTTCGAATGCAGCGTGGGTGAGTTAAAATTTATATGATTCCCAAACTGGACAAAATTTACTTTAAACTAAAGCGTAGTATTCTACTCTTAAAACTATTTGAAGAGGACTATTGGTAGGACAAGCACAACTAAAATCGGTTAAAAAATTTCATAAATTATTTGTGATTTTTTTTTATCATCCTCTAACTGTATTACATTTACTCAACTTTTAGAAAAATTTCGTTTAATAAGCTTTAATTAAGTAGAGGTGTATAAGGAAAAAAATTGAGGCTCACCTTTTTGTTTTGTCGGGATATGGAATATATTGTAATAAAGGTGGTTATGAAATTGTATTTTTCTCCAACATTTCTGTCATAGGAATTGATGCGTATTTATAAGTTACTAACTTAATGTTTTTTAGCCCTAATATTTACATTTTCACGAAAATAATTGAAGCAATCAGTAGATTTCTTTATTTTAAACATAAATTTCAGTAAGACACATTAAGTTTGTCACTGATAAATACGTATCGATTAGTATGACGGGATCTAGGAGAAAAACACAGTTTATTATCACTGTACGCGAAAAAATACTTAAAAAAATCATTATTTTAATTTTTTTTTATATTTATGAATAAAATGAGTTTTTAGGCAACTATTTTTATTAAAATACATCCCATATCATGGGAAAAAAAAGAAATAGAAGCTTTGCAACAGTTAATTGTACTCATTTTTATCGAAAACACTGATACTTTTAGGTGACTGGATAGGAAATCACATCATTTCTTTACATAACTTGACGTAAATCTCAAAAGTTTTCTTAATAAACTTCAACTTAATACTTAATACTTAATAATTAATACTTGGCTTAAACCTTATTAAACGAAGAAGTTTTACTAAAAGTGGGCATATGGTAGTACAGTTGAAGGATTATATTAGTGTTTGTCCGCCGTGTTACTTTTTAAACATTATTATAATATATAATATAAATTTTAACAATGACAAAATCTACTTCCTTTAAATAAAATGTTGTCTTGTTTACTATGGAGTAATGTTTAGTTATTTAAATCAAATATCTTTTAAGTTATCACTTTCTATTCAACAAAAAACGTGACGCTTAAAAAAACACAAATATTAAATGTCCTATTTTTAGGCTGGAAATTGTTTTAATGAACTTTTTTGTAGGTCTTGATGTCTTCTATCAACCTTTTAAGTATTCCCCTCTACTTACAAGACACCCTGTACACATAATATACTGGTAATGCATAAACAAAAAGTGGTTTATGTGAACAGGTTTCTTGATTAAAACCTTCCTCAGGTCTGATACATTCTCTCTCTTTTAGTATGTGTTTGAACGTCATTGAGTATTGTGATCTTGTCTTTCCTCTCCCTCAATTAGTGAAAAGCTGGGCATTTAGTTGTTTGTTTTTAACTTTATATTAGAGGCTCAAGGCTGTTGGTAGGATTTTCTCGATTACTACCACAAATCCAGTAGTAAGGTTAAGATCTTAATTTAGTTAAAGAAATAAAAATATTTATAAATTATTTTATCGAAATTTGTTCTATATTTAATTAACCTGCTGTTTTAAAAAAACTTATATTTATGACATTAATAATTCTGACTTTATACTGGTATTCCGCGGTGCAGATACATTTTTTATGAAATAATAACACTTATGTTGTGTTCATAGTAACCATGAGAAATATGCTAATAACATCACTCATAGGTTATTTCTTTAACAGGTCCGTTATAGCACTTAAGATAAGATCTTCATCGCTATAAACAAGATCTTAAGCTAGTAATTACAAGTGGATAAGGCAAGCGGAAAATCGGTCTCATCCACTACCGACTTGATATAAATCTAGAATACAATGGAATCTTACGTTTAGAATAGACACAAAAACTTGATAAAACCACGCAAGAAGGAAGGCAGGACGGTAGGCAAACCTCGGCGGGAACTACAGATCAGATCAATCCTGAGAGATGAAAGGAGCCGCATCGTGTTTTCCGGCCTCCGACAGGCGTTTTCACGCTTGGTAATGGTCCCGTGGAGCTGGAGGGGACCTCGGGGGAGGGGGTGCGGCGAAGGGCCCACGGTGAGGGTGTTTCTGGCCAGTGAGTGCCATGTGCCATAGCCGGAGTCATGTCGTCCGCGTACTCGAGGGTATGGCCGCCAAATTACCTCTGGCACACCCAGCTCAATCCGGAGTACTTCCCTCACGATCACCCACCAGCATCAGGTAAGGAAGATGCTAATATAGAATATAACAACGTATGCCAGGTTCACCCTGTGGAACACCATGTCTTAGGTGAAGATATCGATAGCAACATGAATAAGAAATATATTTGGATAATTCGATTGGGTGATGTTAATTATTGCGACATAAATAAATTAAAACATTATTTTAATTATCAATCTTAAATCGACAACAGTGAATTTCAATTTTTGTTTTTTAGTGTTTGAAAAAGTCCTAGACAATAAATATACATTTTCGAATAGATATATTTATCTTTTGAATCGTTAAAATTATTGATTATATATAAATTATTTTTTTCCTTTTTATTTTAGTACTGATTTCATGACACAGGGATACAACGTACCTTCCTTATGGAATTATTAATAAGGGTTGTTTAAATTATGATCTGAAAAGTTTACGGAAAAATGAATTTCTAAAATGATATTTCGGAAATTTTATTGTGAAGTATGTTTATATTTAATAACCTTTACAGAAAATTGTACCCAAGTTATTTACTCTTTTGTTATCATGAAAAAATGTACAATATTTATAAGATATTTTAACACTAGTTTTTACCATTAACGGAAAACATGATCATTGTACATCTGTTTTGATAGATTTTTTTATCAAATAATAAACGGATAATTGTGACTGTTTTTCAATTTTATTTTGACATTTTACCGGATCTCATAAATTGTCTTCTTTTATATAATGGTGTTACTCTTTAAGATGAGAAATGATTGAAGATCTCTTAAAAAAAAAAAAAAAAACTGAATCCGGTTGTCATAGAAATAGTAATACTTTTAGGCATAATCTTTTCACATTTTTTCTTGAAACATGCTTACATTTAGTTGCTGTATATACATGCTTTATAATTAAATTTAAAAAAAAAAGAAAATATTAGGCTCAAATAATCCACAGTAACAAATATGGATAAATGAAAAAAACAGATCAGTTTTGGGAGGTTTTCCTCCCTCCTCGTAGATGTTTCAATGGTTAGGCGTTTTTATAATTAAATCATGATGAATACATTTATTTCAATTTCTTTATTTATGATATTTACAACTGTATTAATAAATAAAATACATTTAGTAAAGACATTTATTTAAATTACATTAAAAGTTATTCAAAACCAAAAGACTTTGTTTTACTCTTAATTTGACCGTTGAATGAATCCTAAAAATATTTATACATCGATTATTAAAATATAGATCAATTAATGCCTTGTTAATTATTTAATTAATAAATACACACCTATAACATTGCATTATTAATGTGGTTATTTTTTTTTTATAGCGGTAGGAGACAGTAAAAGACTAAAAACAAATTCTTTATCAATTTAAAAAGTACATTTTATTTTTCTGAAATTAAATATGAATAAGAACCGAGAAATTTTGTTTCATTTTTATTTTGACCATTGACGAATCACGAAAAATTTATATTTCCCTCAAAAATGTGTGTCAAGTATTGTCGTTTTAATTATTTAAATAATAATTGATTACATTCTCGCCTTTAAGGCTATACGAGATTTTTCCAAGACCAGTGGGTGAGGCCGAGAGATGATGTCAGAGCTGAAAGTCCCCTCCGGCACCAGGACATGACCTCGAATTTATATCTGATAACTTTGGTTAGCAGGTTCTCGAGCAATGCACGATGCAGTTCACACGCGTTAGCACGCTCGGCCACCCCGCCCCGTAAATAATTACATGTTGCCTTCTAAGCGCCCACGTGTGAAAATTGCATAATATATCAGAAACAGTGAAACAACTGGCGAAACCACTAAGAAAAATTCTGCAGCTAGCAAAGATCGAGTATATACTTTGCTTTAATTTTTAAAACTAATTGTAAGTATAACATAATATCAATCATATTAAAGCGGCAATGACCCTTTAGTGTAGAGGAAAATAAGAGGTAACAAATCAATAAATAACATTTTATTATTAATTTATTATTAATTTTATTAACTAATTTATATTACTAATTAATGGACTGTAGTAAAATAATATTATAAATAAAAACAATACCATTAAAATTAAGAATATTATACGATAGAATTTCTGTTTGAAATGGTTATTACTAATGATTAATTGAAAATAGAAAATTAACTGTTACATATGTATTTCATTGTAAAATAATAATTAGAAAACAATAATGTACAGTAAAAGTCATTTAATTTCATTGTTACATTATAGATTGAATGACCATAAAAATAAACTGCATCTTAACATTAGCAAGCACTTCCTATACTTTCTATTTCAAAGATCGTTTAAATTAAAGGTCAAAGCGAATGATACAGTTATACTATATTTATAGTTATATAATATGTTGTAAGCGAACATTAAATAAATTGTATAATATCTAATTTTCAATGATTGAACGGTTACTTACGTGTTGTAGGATAATTACTGTTCTTTCCGCATAAGTCTATAATCTCTTTTGGAATGTTGATTTTTAGGACTAGTGCTTATTATTTATATTATTTTTTGTTGCACGGTTTTTCTTTTATCTCGACTTCCTAGCCTTTTTGGCAATATGGTTTTTTTTTCAGGGCCAGGGAAGAGAATAGAGGATTATAGGGGAGTTGAAAGCTCTTTTATCATCGAAGTTCAAACTCTTTGCTATTCCAAATTGTCGGGTGACACGTATTTTGCACAGGCATTAGCCCACTTGCTAAAATATACATTATGTGTGGAAGAATTGATGAAATTAATGCCAACATGTTTTTCTTTCTCAATCATAGAATTATAGAAATAATAATAATAATAGACTGTAATGCATGACCTAATCACAAAAAGTAGCTCAAAATTCGCAGGGGGATTAGAGAATCCTATTACAAAAAAATATGTTGTACTATCAATAAAAAAATTTCTACAATTCATAATTAGTATTAATTTTTTCTGTAATATTTTCTTTTTTGGTTTACTACTTCGAATCGATCATCCCTTTTTCAATCTCGAGGTTTTAAATATAATCTGCTTATAATTAAAAATAATGTTTGTAACATTGGAAACGAGGAAGTTTTTCTAAAAGTGAATTATCTTTTGTATAATTGGAGGGAGGTAAAAACAAATAACAAATATTTTTAGTTTTAACGAAACTTATCTGAGTTGAGTCGCTGAATAGTCCTCTATAAATGGTTTTAAATTCTGCTTTCATTTGAAGTAAATTTTATCTAGTTTGCTATGGAGCAATTGTAAATTATTTAAATTAAATATTTTTGTTGGATTCACTTTCTACTTAACAAAAAACTTGACTCACTTAAAAAATCACAAATCTTTTATTTTTTTCCTTTTTTTTGGTGGAAATTTGACTATTGTTTATATAATTTCTTTAATTCCTTTGGTTTGTTTTTAAAGAAATCAAATAAGTTCTTCATTTATCCTAAGGGAGATACTTATTTTCGAGGTATATAAGTAAGAATATTTGTTTCTGTGATTTATTCCCCCAAAATCATTCCACTCAATTACGTCATAACGAATCGGGATCCACTTTTATATCCCATCTTCAGACAATAAATTACAACATTATCGCTATCAACAATTATATAAAAACAATACAACATTTATTGATATAACTATAAATAACAATAATTTAATTTTTTTGCCAATCTTACCAGTATCCCACATCATCTTATTCTTCGACAAGACTTGTCATATTATATTATTTTTTATTATTGTCCTATTCCTAAAATTCAGTAATTTAAAATTTATTATTTATTTGTTTATTACTATAATTATATGTATTGAACTATTTTCAATGTTGAATATATTCCCTTGAAATCATATTTTAGCCTCTTCTAGGGAGAGTTTAATCAGATACTGAAATAAGTCTGAAGATGGGATATAAAAGTAGATCTCGAAGCGTTATGATGTAATTGAGTGGAATGATTTTGGGAGAATAGATTACTGAAATAAATATTCTTACTTATATACCTCGAAATCTAATAAGTTTTACTAGCCCATTTTCTATAATTCCAGCACTATATTAGAATAGAAAAAGTAACTTTATTTTGAGACAAAGTCCATACAGCACTTTCTTTACAAACGCATACGAATATATTTAAAGGTACTTTAAACTCGTCGAAACGTCGTGCTATACCGACGGTTCCCTGACCGAATTAGTTTCAGGGTCTGGCTTTTGGTGAACGGATAAACTCAGTAAGTGAATTTCCAATTAACTTTAGGTAATCATACTTCTAAATTTGAGGCTGAGATATTAGCCATTAACTATCTAATAGATACTATTAATATCTAACAGACGAGAAAATAGAAAAAAAAAACGCAAATCTTGATTTTTATGAATAGTACCCTGAGTGGCTATGCAACTCTATATGAGTTGGTGGATGAATGTTAAGGCAATTTAAATATTCTTTCTGGAACCAACAAGGTGGGGGTTGATGGATTCCTGAATATTAGGTAATGAGAAGGGGGATAATTTTGCTCGGAATGACTCAGAACAGCTGTCTTTAGTACCAGAATCCAGTCCTGGCCTTAGACATTCGGCACCCCCGGGAAATAAGGTCATCTCCCCTCTCCCTAAAAATTTTAAATTTATTTCTTAAGCTGTTTAATAATATGTAATTTTTTAATTTTATCTCATTCAACATTTCTCTACTACAGTTACTTTATTAGTGGGCTAAAATTAATTATTTTAATACTTTATTTTCCTTTTTTATTTCTTACAAGTGCGAGGGCCCCTAAAGATAGACCGACGGTACCAATCAATTTTATCCATAAAGGAGCACGTTTTCGACAAGAAAAATTCCTTACATTTTTAAACCAAACTAAATATGCTACAATTTAACACCAGAACAGGCATAGTAAAGCAAATAGTTTACAAGATACAGATTTTCAAATTTTATTATCCGATTAAATTACTTTTCATGCTTGATCATGTGCAATTATCTTTTATTTTTAATAACCTGTCTGATATGAATCAGGGAAGTAAATATTTATTCATTTTAATATTTTGAAGGATGGATGATGATAATTGGTTTTGAGTCTGAGCCTGAGTCTAAACTGTAAATCGTTACAATCCCTATAACGATAACACAAGTTCACAGGATAGGGACGGTTATTCCGTAGGCCAGACTCCCCATTCCGTGCACCCTCCCTCCATATAACTATAAATTGCATATCGCCGTGTTGCTTGTAACTATATATTAAAAAAAGCCAATGTTCCCACAGAAAAGATTGGCTACAATGTTCGAAAATGGCGTCCAAATGGCGGATAAACGACTTTGAATTGAGTTAGTTTTTCGGTCACTCAGATTTCAGCAGTTGGCTTAATTTCGTCATAACCGATCTTTTATTGAAGCTGAATAGTCAGAATATAACGGAACATCAAGAAATTTTAAAAAATAATTGGCCTTGTCAATAAAAATACCAGTAAAGTCAATTTTTTCAAGTTGTCCAATATTAAAGTTGAACATCAAACGTCATTTATAATTAACCCAAAATAACAAAAAAATCATTTAAATAAACATTCTAGAGAATACATTTATATTTCTAAGTCACTAATTAATTTTTAACATCTTTGAGCCAGTTCATTACAAAATGCACCTAATTGGTGAAAATACTGGCGTAGCCGCCAACGAAAAAGACCGAACGCAATATATGACTCTGGTCATTCCAGCTCACTTATTTTATCAATTATTTATAGCTCTTATTATTTATAGCCATTCATATACTCCTATATGAGTATATAGGAGTATAAGGAGTATTCTACTCCTTCAAAATAATAAATTAAATAAATGTTTACTTCACTAACTCTTATAAGCCAGATTATTGAAGGCATAAACATAATATTAGCTTAATATTTTCAAGTTTCTAAAATTCCATTCACCACATTTACAATCTTTCTATGCACTTGATGTAAATAATTTCTTTATTTCAATTTCTTCTAGTTGTAAAAAGTGATCTCCCACTCTCCAAATAAATCTTTCCTCATCCCTCACCGCACCTTCAACATATTAAAATGAATAAAAATTTGCTCCACTGTATCATATAAGACAGATTATTAAAGATATAAAGACAAGCGCATACGATGCATACGATCAAACGAAAAAAATATCTTAAAATTTTCAAGTTCTAAAAAGTTCCAAATATTTGAAAACCTGTATCTCAAAGTTATTAAACTTACCGAGCCTGTTTTGGTCTTAAATTGTAGCATATTTAATCTAGTTTAAAACTGTATAGAGTGATTTTTTGTCGAAAACGTGCTCCTTCATGGTTAAAATGGAGTAAAAAGTGTAAAAATATAGCGAATTTTGAGGTTTTAAAAAATAATTCGGGGGAGAATATTGGCATATCTAAAAATATACGTTTGCGCGTGCGTAAGCGGAAGATCTGGATGGAATTTGATAAAATTGATATGGGACCATATAGGCACCAATCAGCATAATCCCTGAAAATTTCATGAAGATAGGATGAACAGTACTAGGTGATATGCCCGTCACATCGATTTGACTACAGACAGATAGACAGATAGCGAACCAAATTTGATCCTTCATGTCTGAAACGTAAAACGCGAGTGAAAATTTTCGATTCTGAGCAAAAAATTTTTTTAATCTCTCGCACGAACACAATGCTTCCCTACCTTCGGTAGTGAGGAAGCAAAAAATTGCACAAATTCATACATTTCTGAGGTAACTGCCTTTTTACTTCTAACTTATTATAATTCTTAGACTTTCTAGCTAATTGAAGAACTTCGAGATGTGATTAAGATGTGAAAACTTTTAGGAGAGCTTTTGAAGTCAGAAATTAATAAATTTTTCTTTCAACAATAAATTAATAAAGTTTTCTTTTAAAATTAATGATATTCTACAGTAGTAATTATTTCACACCAGATTATACAAAGTGCTTGATTAACTCGTTCATAGGGTAGTGAAAATAATATTTGTCTTTTGACATATTTAACAGGATTTAACTATAAGATTCGAACGATTAAACGACAATTCGAAAATGAATGCTGAATATGTGCTAATACATTTTTAAAAATATTCATTTCAAATTGAACATCTCACAAATATAATAGTGCTTAGTTTAATATTTTTTTTTAAACTTTTATTACGATATTTACAACTTTATTAGTATGAATACATCAAGTAAATGTGTGCAGAGGAATAAAATAACATGAAACACGCTTGTTGAGAAACTACCCATTGGTAGCACTCCAATAGTTTGTCTAGATGAGGAGATCACGAGGCCATCTTCTTTTCAGACACCTCAGAGGGTTATCAGGAATCGAAGAGGAAGCAAGGTTAGAAACAAGAGGATTCGGATGGTGTTTAATAATTTAAGATAATAATATGAATTCTGGAACAGTGACAAAAAGCATCAGATACATTTTGTAGAAACTGTTGAGGAAAAGTAACAATTTGTCACTAACAACACGTAGCTATCACAGTCTTCTCAGTTTTCCTCGTACTAATTTGACCGAACTTATTGGTCATGATACGACTAGCATTATTTCGTTTTTTTTTTAAATAAATGTAACTTTACTCCCCATGATATAACACATATTTGAAATTTCTACAAGTGCAATACAGTCTTGCCCATGTATAATTGGTTTAATGCTTCGATTAGATGCAATCGTGCAATGTCTATTTCTTTCCTCGGTTCTCATTGTATACATCCAGGTTGATTATACGGTTAATATTTATATGATTTCGATTCCCGTGGTTGATTATGGTCTAGTTAATGAGTAAAATACATCTCCTATCCTTTTAATTACTAGAATGAATTATAAAATTATTTACCTTAAAGTAACATATGAAATATCAATTATTTATTTTTTTTCTCATTTTCTCAAATACTCATATATAAATCTTGAATAACATGAAACAATAAAATATCTGTAGAAAACATATCTAGAATGTAGTAAAAGTCTAATTCTACAAAACTGATCGTGTAATAAGCAAGTTTACTAAATAATGTTTTTAGTAAACGTTGGTTTATTTATTCTTAATAAATTTAAAAAAAATATTTTTCACTTGTTTAGTTTGATTTATACGTAAATTTTTATAAGAATCTGAGATAGTTGATAGTAGCGAATGAAAATTTCAAGTTCATTGTATCGAATATATTTAAGTCTTTTTGGTTTTTTCAGAGTGAAATCAAACTCAATGTATTATAGACATGAAATTTATTTTAATCTACAATATACTGACCATTATTCAATATGATCTTTTCCCATCCTTCCACCAACTGCATGATGTCATGCTCATAGAATGTCTGGAATTTATTGTTAAAAAACTGATCCAAGTAGTTTTTAATTTCCTCTTTCTTTTGGAATTTCTTTCCATTCATGGAGATCTGCAGATACTGGAATAAGTCGTAGCCACTTGGAGCTAGGTGTGGTGAATAGAGAGAGTGAATGCAAGAGGTCCCATACAAGGCTCAATCATTTGATTGATTAAGTGACCAATGAGGTGTGGGGCCTAGCGTTGTCATGGTGGAACACAACACCTTTCCTTCGATGTTACTATATCGAAAGCTGAATTATTGATCTCTAGAGCAGTGTGAATGGTTTTTTGATTGAAATAAAAAACATTTTACTATGCATCATTGATGTCAAAATTTCCTGAATGAAATTTGGCAAACAAATTTTGACATCTACAAAATTTTTCTATGAGCTTCTGCAGCACGCTTATCTTTTTTAAAATAATGCAACAAATTATGCCGATAAAGAATGATATTTTCTTCCATATTGACAGTGCAATATCAAACACAATACCAAGGTAGTTTTAAAAAGAGTTAACAGATATAGTTGTTGACATATTACAAACAGGATAAACAATGCACCTTAGATACTAATTCATCAGATAGGAAGTGTATCATAGTGAGATACAAATAAACACAAAAACCGAAAGGACTTATTTGCCAACCCAATAATTAGTAATATAAAATGGGACAGCCGCTGTATGTCTCAGTAAATACATTTAAACGGAAAGATTATATTTTTTAAATGTTGTCTTTTATGTTCATTATTTTTCTACATCGTTATCAAAAAAATCTATGAGCCTCCTGTTGGCTATGAAACCTTTTTTTTTTTTTATTAAAATTTAATATCCTTTCTTATTAATATCTGATATATATTCACTTTGAATGATATTTGTTATGTATAGACAATAAATACGACACACCGCATAAAATGTATAATAGAAAATATATTTTTATAAATATATTAGATATATTTTTGTGTTATACAGGTGTCAGTATTTATTGGTAGAAAATCTACAAAATTGCTTGCAATAATAAAACAGATTCTTGAGGAAATCTTCATTGTAAACTTTGAATAATTCCTTATATTTCGATCTGGTCATATTGATGAGACAAAGCATGTAGTGAATAGCGTTGTTATTGCAGAAGGTGCACTTTTATTTTGACTTAAAATAATAATATATAACACTAAATATTAATTTAATACAGTAATTGCCAAATTAACTAGATTAAATACATTATGTAATATACATGAACTTGATTAAAACTAATACTTTCATAACATTTAGTTCTTGAAACTGCCCTTATTATAGAAACTCTTTCTACATTAGATGTTCAAGTGCATGCTAGGAACTAAGTAAAAAGCATCAAACCGTATCAACCACGATTAAATCAGATCAAAATTTGGGAAAAGTTTAATCATTTATTTTTGAAAAAAATAACAGTATTACAGTTGGTTACAAATGTACTTGTGAATAGCATAACATGTAAACCAAAACAGGTCACTACTGTACTGGACAGATTAAGGTTATAGTTGTCACTAAATTAATGAAAAGGTTTCATGGGTACTGTTTCAGGGAATTCTTAAAATCGAAAACCATGATGTGTTTTAAATTAGTTTTTAAACATTTATTTTTATTTAAACATTTATTTGTAACATTTATTACACGGCATTAATGGATTAAGGTCCAAACCCCACACTTTAAATTGTGTTTCTATGCTAATGCTTTGATACTGGAGCGACCAGACATCGCTCGGGGTACCAGTTCCTGATCGGCGGACCAAAGCATATCTAATTGAGCTCAACTTTCATAGCCTGGATACCGCGATTACCAGCAGTGATTTATTGTTTGAATAACAAAGATCTTTAGCAGTATTTTCAGTAACTCTTTTGACTTATTCAATTGAAATTCAGTGTTGAACCTCTCCCTCACTCCAAATAAATTTCCGATAATCCATCATTTAAATCACAAACTGCATATAGTTAACAAAATTTGTATTTTTTTTTGACTTGCAATTATTTTTTAGACCTGTGAAAAAAATATTAGTGACAATCAGTGAATTTGATGATAGTTACAAAATGTAAAAGCATGGGAGGCAGGAGGGGGAGCAGTATCCAGCAGCACCTACTCTTGGCCTGATATACATATATATATATAGGGGCTGGGGTAGCTAAGGCGCTTGCAATAGGTAATCAAAGTTAAGCAACGTCGAGCGTGGTTAGTACTTGGATGGGTTACCGTCTAATTGGGGTGACCGTCCACCAGGGAAAGCCATGCTGCCCGAGTCTCCCCCCACCCGGGTATGTGAGGCCCGTCAGCTTACTGGAGGCAACTCACACCGACCGGGCGTAGGACTGATGACCCTACCCCGTGTACTTAAATCGGGAATCGGGATGTGGTTTACAAGGATGTTAATAGCCCCCCTGAGGTTCGGTCCATGGAAGGTCTGTTTCGGGGAAAGAAATATAGGTCCTCGTGCGCCTGCTGACTCCGAGCAGCCATTATCCATGGATCTAGACCGATTTGTCACTGTCCTTGAACCCGAGAGAGTCGGTGGGAAGGACACTGCCAGATTGGCCCCAAAGGGATCGGCTATGGAGCTACGGTTGGCCTGCCGCTGCACCATGGAAACCATGGTTCGTAGCAACGTGAGGTTGGGTGACCCCCTCCAGGCTTTCTGAGCTCCCGCAAGTATCACACGTCTGTAAGGAGACCACATCTCGCGGCCAAAGATCTTCATTGTCTGTAATGCCAACCGAAATATATATATATATATATATATATGTGTGTGTGTGTATGTATGTATGTATAAAATTTGTATTTGAATTTGATAATTTCTACAACACTAACATATGAAAAATTCTGATAAAGATATAAACAATTTCAAGTTAAGACAAGTTAGAGGACTTTTTTGGTTTTTTTTTTTTTAAAGTTCGACGTAATTTTATTTTTTTTAAACCCTAAATAACTAAAATGTGTATGAAGGAAAATTATACACTAGATTTCTTTCTGAATATTGAGTACAACCAAGATATATAACTGTAACGTAAATAATGTCGGAACCCATTATTTGACAGTACAGGAAGCGGAGTAGCTCAGTGGGTGAGCACTGACTTCCAGAGCTCAAGCCCAGTTTCGAATCCGGCTGATGACTAGCAAGTGAGACCCTTATCAATTAAGTGGGTACTCTTAATTAAATAATTGATTAAGAGGGAAAACCTGGCGTTTGAGTGTGATATTAGCCGTTTTTTATTATTTATTTATAAATTATAATTTTAATATATAAATAAATATATACTTTATTTTTCTTGTTTCCTCTAATATATGTTTTATTCATTAAGGTATTTCATGGAACGGTCCGAAACTAGTTAGTAAAGTTAGTAAACTTATATTTTACTGGGAATGTTTTTATGAGTAGACTTCAAATAAGATTTACTTTATAATATAATATAGTATAATATAATAATAAAGTTTTATATATGTCCTGGTAACTATAAATGACATTTGTAAATTATACCTTAGCATAATTAAGAAAAAAATTATTATTATATATGAAATCTTATTGAAGTCATAAAGAAAATATTTCTATATTCTATGTCCAAGAAATTTTCATAAGTTGCAAGGTGAGGTAAGAGAGTATGAGAGTATTTGCAAACGTTTATTTTTGATGCCTTGAATGCATTTAAATGTTTCGTTATGAAACAGCCCCATCTGCTTAAGAATTTTATGGTTTAAGATTAGTCCTGTTTTTCAACAGTTTAGAGAAACCTACAGTAAAGAAGATTAAAACTGTAAAACGGAATTGTGTACTCTATCCTCTTCGTGTTACGTAATAGGCTAACAATAAATTTAAAGACTTTCTATCGTAAGATAATGAATAAACATAACACCACATATTAGCAACTCTTCCGCCATGAATAAAAAAAAAAAGAACTTATAAGCAACAGAGCGTTTCATTACATCCTAGGTTACGAAATACAAATAGAGACTGGTGGCTAATTGCAACCTACAGTCTGATGAATCGATGGATTTTCGCAACTGGCACTACAAATGAAATTATTTTCCTACTACAAAGACATAATGTTGTGCTGTATCCTTCAAAGGTATTCCACTTAATCCCTGTTGAATTGCCCTTGGTTAAACTGCACATTACAATAACGAAAAAAAAAAACAATTTCAGCACATATTGGACAAATGAAACAAACTTTCAATTTATTTCTGCTCTATAAAAATTACTATAATAATAATAATTACTATAATCAATCCTATTCGGAGATACGAATTTAATCTCGGTTGCTTTACCAAACAATCTGTTTCCTACCGATTAAAAAATACGGTCCCACATCATTTGAGTTGTTGATTTATAAATCAATGTTTTATTAATCAGTAGGTGCCATTTTATTTCTATCCAATATAATTTGAAAGGCTATAATTATACAATAGTTATGCGTGGGCGGGATGGCCGAACGAGCTAACTCGTGTGCACATCACCGCCGTTGCCCGGCAACCTGATATATAAGACAAATTGATAAAAAATAGTCACGAATTTGCGTCCCGTGCCGGGGGAGTCTTTTAAATCCCCGCCCTCACCCCTGGCCTGAGAAAAAACCGTATAGCCTTAAAGGACTTATCCCCTCTCCCTTCCAAAAAAAATGGCCATGACTCCATATATTTAACTATTAAACACATACAAGAAAAATAAATGTTTATTTTCAAAATAATTTCTTTAAAACCCAACATAAATCAGAGAATTACTCTTTTGAAAGTGGGAAATTTTTACATTAATAGTTTATACAGTTCTGAGGACATAGTTTAGTTAAAAATACAGATATATATTGCTACCAATATGTAATAGCTCGTTTACTTACATCGAGTAAACCAGAAGCTACCATTTCATTTAACTAAAGGACTTAAAGGATTGAAAATTATACGGTAAAAATATATGTTTTATATTGCTAAGTTTCTCTAATTACAAATCATTTAAAAGTAAGTTAAGTTTTCAGTTACAATTGATTTTCTTAAGGTCTATCGGAAATTTCTATTAAAGCCTGGTTCTGAGGTACTTTTTGAAAGTCATCTCGTAACATCTAGATCTAGTTATCGAAATGCATCTATCTTTTGAAGTAGAATTACGTCAAACACATGTAGGCATGTTGATCGACGTGAGATAATTAGTTTTCTCTCATTATCGAACGAATCGCACACTAAACAGAGTGTGACATTAAGATTGCTTCAATCTGATGACTTGTACCGTCGTCAATGACGAGCATCAGATGACTGTTGGCTGCGTGGTTAATTTAGTTCTGAATTGATTCGGGACATATCTACGCTTAATTGTGATCTCATTGTACTCTAAAGTAGAAAAAACGTGACTTCTGTGATGAGATCAAAGTTGTTTTCCCGTGCTTTTCTTTCTTATGTCACTGAAGGTTTTTGAAATCATTTACATACGTTTTTACTTTCTTACTTATACTAGGTAAGGAAAGTATTGCGATCGGGTCAAATTTCCGATTTGCAGTTTTTGACGGATCTATACGTTTCAGAGCCCGCTGAGTCCAAAAAACACATCTTTAGCCATTGGTCTGTCTGTCTGTCTGTGCCAAAGTTTTCTCGGGAACTACTCAACTGATTTTGTTGCTTCTTTTTTTATTTTGTAGAGTTTTGACTACTGATGCCTTTTACAGAAATTCGGTGCTCTGTGCGCAATAGCTTGAGAGCAATAAATGAAAAACTTGTTTTTCTATAGACTATAATGCGAAAACGGCTCTAACGATTTTGATGAAACTTTTCTATAATGTTCTAATACTTGTCCTTTCAATTTTCGTATATGGACTAAATACCCGAGAACATTCATGAAAAAAAGTGATAAAGAAAAGAAAAATATTATGGGGCTTAACTCCCTAAGTATATATTATACGGTAAAATTTATATTAAAACTTTTGAAAAGTAATTAAATTACTAATTAAACAAAAAAAATCATCGGAGTCAAACCAGTACTAGCGATGATACAGCTTATTCTATTTTGTACACATGTTTTAATTCATTACTTTCCTACCTATACTAAGTAAGGAAAGTATTGCAATCGGGTCAAATTTCCGATATGCGGTTTTCGGTGGGCTTATACGTTTCAGACCCCCAAGTCGAAAAAAAGAAGCCGTTTAGCCAAAGTTATAGCCATTCAATTTCCAATATAATATTATGGGTTCATATCCTGGTGTCAGAAAGGGGTGAATGAGAGAAAAAAGATGACTAAGTGAAAGTAAGAAAATCTGTTGCCTGCATCATACAAGCTCCACTATTTCCTCTACTTTTAACAGAAATTATTGTTTGACAATAATAAGCTATGGCAAAAAGTTTTTGATCAGCAATATTAGAGAGTACTGAATTTTTTACACTGATCTACCTTAAGCCGGTTTACACTGCTTTAGTTTATCAAATAAATCGTTCTCAAATCTTTTCTTTGATCAATTTTCAGAAAAATAAATCTAGTTTAATTTTTTTTTGTTTCCTCATGAACATATGTTAAGATATAAAAACTATTCTAAAATAGGTAGGAAAGTCATGTGAGTGGACACACTAGATTTTTTTTTTAAGTTTTCAAATTACAAATATAAATTTCATTAGTGAGTTATCAAAGTTCATGTCCTATGAAAAATAAAATTATTTTGATAAAATTATAGGTAAAACGAAATTAGACGTATGCTAGAAGGACTTTGACATACCCATTAAGTACAAACTAATATTATCTTGAAATTCATTGGTACCTGTTTTTTATTATTATAATTATTTTCATGATACCATATTATTTCTTTCCCTAAAAGTATTCTTGAAATCTGAACGAATAACTATCTCAATATGATTAGAAATTGAAAAATTGTGAAGATTTTATTTCCACAGATAAACAACTTTCTGCAACAATTGACTGAACAACTAACTTTAGCATGTAAAGAATAATTACTAATACAATTACTATAGAACTAAAATTTTCGGAGATTTTAGTAGTGGATATCTAATGATTAATTTTCGTTTTAGTGCACGACAGATTAATCTACTTTACATAGCACTTTGGCAGATTGATGTTCTATTAAAGTCTAATACAATACCTCACATAAATTTATAGTTATTATGCTTTTATTATAGTTCATTATACTTAGTAAGTGAACATTGTAAATACAATTACAAGGTATATGAGGTAGTATTAGTTACCAAGGAAGATATCATTCAGCTGATTCATAACAAAATAATTTCTTTTATAATAACTTGATATTGTTGTCTTACAACGACCAAATAAAAATATAGTAGGTTTAATTTAACTGAAATAACAAATAATTATTATTTTTTTTTAGATTTGATTACCGAGTATTTGATATACCTATACTGTTATTTTGTAATATTGGATTAATTATTATTTAAAAAAAAGTGATTTATTCAATAAGTGAAGAATGTAAGGAAAAACGACAGGTAAACCACTTTTTTTTATTGCGTTATTGCAATAAATGGATTCAAAATGAATGGCTGCATTCTTTGAGAATTTCAATAAGAAAAGAACATCAGATATTATTTACTAGATTTATTTTTTCCACACTTAAGCTCCTTGAATGAACGCTGCTTTCAATTTTGATTCCATTTCCACCAATAAATCTTTATTTTTATAACTTATTATTTTTTCATTTTAAATATCACTTGTTTTCCCCCTTTAGCCATCAGTTATTAATTATTTGACATGATCAATATCTTGAACACAACATTGAATAAAAATAGCATTACATAATTATTAATATTAGTAAATTATAAGGTAAATGACATCATAATTGTATAACTGGCAAATTATAATCCTGCCACGGTCCATAAGTTCTTTGATCGAGTCAGCTTTTTTTATATCTTTCCTTAAATAGTATTTCTCACGTTAGTATTGAAAGAAAACGTTCACCCTAACGATTTTATTTGGCTAAAAATCGTTTTCAATCATCTTAACCTATATCAGCTCATTCAGTGAAGGAGCGAACCAAAATGTATTTAAAGGCAGTTTAAATTATTAGCAGTTATTAATTAATTATTTGAGAGCATTTTAGACTTATCAATATTATTTCTCCCATCTAATATAATGCAAATAATTTCGAAAATAAATTATTTTTAATTTTCTAGTTCAATTAACGCTGTGATACACTTGATAATCATGATCTTATTCAATTAGCAGGCTACAATTAGCGAAGTGCTAATACGCCGGACGTATAGGAAGGGCATTATTCATCACGGAATAGGAGATTGTCAAGCCTAATTATTCAGCAGCCATCAATAATACAGCATAATTATTGTTTATTGTTATTGAAACAAAACGTTATCGCTAAAGGGGTTATAGATGTGTTTTAGTTACTGGTGTTTGAAGATTCTTTTTTCCTACTTTTCTATTCTATTTATTGGTTTCCTGGTTTTTTTATTATTTAGTGTTGTGTAAATTTTTTTTTTTTTACTTTAAAATTTATATTTCATGAATCCGTGGTAGTAAAAATGAAATATAAAGGATATAGATATATACTCTACGCTTTCAAGATATATTGCGAGGGAACAGTAATAAATCTTGAAAGCCGTTTATATATTACGAGGGAAATACTATATAAATATAAAAGTTAAAATCATTATATTCTACCTTCACAGTTTGCAGTTTTATAATAATAATTTTTTTTTGTTGTTGAAATATTCGACACAATTTATTAAAACTTTTACACTCTTATTTTTTTCGATGTTTGCGCCGAAATACTTTGAAAGTTCTTTTAAAAAGGGCTTTTGTCAAACATGTAGAACTCCTATCTTATATGAAATATTTTCTCGGCTTGATCTGTTAAATAAACAATCCAAATTTTTAATTTTCGTTGATGTTTGACCAAGCTTAATGATTATTTTATTTTTTTTTTAACTTTACATTTCTTGGAAACTGAAGCTAAATTTTGTTTTCGATTTCTAGAAAATGAGGTCTGATGGGGAACTGTCTTTTTAACATTCAGCGATTCATTTACATTCTATAAATTTCATTAATTATTTAAATCGAATAATTATAAAAATAAAGTATTTACAGAAGTTGATGTAACAAAGATGGGTATTAAACAATTTTATAAATAACTTTGTTAGACATTAAAAACGTCTCTTTGAAATATATCAGTATGAATAGACTATTTTTTTAAATACTATTATTGCTTAGTGATTACAACTTTAATTTTAAAAGCCAGGGTATTGGTGTTGTGATTAATAAATATTATGACAAATGAAAGAGTAATGCAACCTGAAACTTCGTACTTGGATAATATCGGACGTAAATGTCACTTTTTGAAGAGGTAAAGGAAAATTAAAATTATTTTTTTCTTCCAACATTCTGCTTCCATCTATGTTAGATAAATTTAAAATTCCATCTAGGAGACAGCAAAAGAAGAGGGATAACATTTGCCCTATGAAAGAAGACTGCGTTTAATATTTCATGCCGCTCAAACTGTGACATTTCAACGCCTCTGCACTATTAACGGAAGGATGAACTTCCTTATAAAGGTTGAGAAAGTCGGGACATTTTAAAGCTTGGTGAGACTTTAAACTAATGCGATTTCAAAGCAACATGGTGTACTCATTTATTGCATAAAACGATCTTCGCTAATTTACAATAAATAGATAATTTAAAAAAGTGAAGTGAATGCTCGTCACAGCTTGATTTATTGGGAGCCAACTCTCTTAGCGGAAACGTCCTTTTAATACAAGTTTATATAATTGTTTGTTTGGAAAAAGCGAAGATGTAAGTTATTGGAGACATAGCGTATCATAAACCATTTCCGTGATATGAACGTTGATAATGCACCGTCCAGTCACGGGTTTAATTCCCATTATTATAAAGGATCTATAGGATATATATCAGATAACTCACTGAGCTATCTCAAGATAACTTATAAGCTAATTCATCTACTTATAATATCATTTACTAATATATGGTGAGGTTCGTGACAAATAAAGTACGGAATACAGGCTGTGTGAGTTATTTGCTCTGACCAATATTCATCCCTTCACGCCAATAACTATCAATTATTATAAGTATTTTTCTTAAGATTACCAGAATGCCAGTTTAGAATAAACAACTGTGTTTAAACAGGAAACTGATCCATGACAAATTAAACATAGTTATTACGTCACATATTACTTGTTATTTAATTATAATATCACATATTATTTATGGACTGTTAGTTTGGTAAAAAAATATGATACGCTAATAACGATAAACTTTTATTGATTTCCTGTAAAATAAAATAAAATAATAATAATAGGTAATAATAATAAACATGGTTGCCAGATTAGTGATCTTTTCCATTGGATATTTCTTTTCTATTTCTATTTTAATTTATTTATTACTTCTACAGCTAAATATCCTCACCACTTTCATCTAATTATCAAATTAGCATTAAAATTAGTTGAATAAAAATTGGTTTATAACACATCATGGGTTTTGAAATTAACGAAAACATTAATGTGATGTCCAATTCCTAAGTCTTTTTACTGTGACTGAATTAAAATATTCAATAAATAAATTGACTAAAAATGGACCGGATTAAACGTTAGTCACTCCTGAGCACGAGGAGTCTACATACCATCGCTACAGTTTTACTCAAGATCTCATAGTTCTATAAATCATTAAATGGTATAAAAGATGATGACATCAATATATTGTTTAATTTATTTTCATTACTATACATATAATTGTTTATCACGCTTCCTGTGGCATTGTTTACTTCTAGGTCAGAACGGTTGGACGTTAATGGAAAGCATGGAATCCATTGTGAGCGAAAAGTGGAAAATAAGTTGACACATATTGTAAGAGTTAACAAGATTACATACGGACTTACAGCAGCTTGGACTTACTACATGTATCAATTACGTTCATATTCGAAGGGAAATGTTGAACGCCTTATTATTATATTATTCGGTATCACGTTTGTATCTGGAGTTACTTGCTAACTGATGTATGTGTCATTTATTAGAAAGTGGTCTAAGTCTATTTGTGTTTAAACTGATATATTTATGAGTTTACCTTTCAAAGAAATAAAAAATATATCGATGCATCATACTCATTGAATGTATCTATGAGGGTTAAAATTAAAATTTGTATTAAAATGACCTTTAGAGAAGCTGACTTAGATCGGTTTAGATGCATTTATTTTTATCTCCTATTTGTGAAATCATTTTTCAAGATTAAATAAATCATTCTGAATAGCATTATTGTATCTATGTTAAAATAAATAAAAGTTATTATTTGAAGATTTATTTTTAAATCATTCCTTGCATACAACCTCTTACCATTGGAATCACGGGATACGACAGCGATTGAAAAATGAATTCCAGGCGTAAATAAAATGTATCTAACTTCCTGCAGCTCTCACCATCGTCGTCCTTAACGCCTCAAATACGATACAGGACTTGACAACGTGCTCTAAAATTGTTGAGCACTATAAGTTGGCATAGTGGAGGTACATTCATGAAAATAGTCCAATTCGACCAGTGCCACCAGGGGTGCTTGAAGGAACAATATTGACTCCTTTACTCAACAATATTTTTTTTTATTTATTTTATTTATTTTTATTTTTTATATAATACAACATGTCATACAGATAAGTTACAAGTTTATGGTTGTAGTAACCTTACACTTAACATAACAGTGGTTTGAATACTACTTAGAAAATTGAAATTAATTTTTTACAGTAGGAAAAATCTCATAAAAACCTACATAAGATATACTCAACAATATGTATACCCATGAAATGCCTACCACCAGCGAAACATTGACTGCTACTTACGCTGACTATACAACAATTTTAACAGAACATCATGAGCCCAGACTAGCCTCAATAAAATTACAAAATCACTTACTAAATTTACAAAATTCGTGTTCACTTCGGAAAATTAGATTATCATAACAAATCACAACACATAACATTTACACTTCAACGAGACACATGGCCACCACTTTATATCAGCGACAATCAAATTCCTCAGACGGACACTGTACATTAACTCGGGCTAATATTCGACAGAAGGTTAACCTGGGGTACACACGTCAAAATGAAAGGCTTTGAAAATAATACACTCACTTTTTCCAAACCAAATCGAAAATCAGATAAAAATTAAATATACACACTTACCTGCTCAAACTAATTTGGACATACGCCTCACAGATTTACGGTTCAGAAAAAAAGACTCACACAAAAACTGCAATCATTTCAATTTAAAATTTTAATACTAATAACTGTAGCCTTCTGGAACGTCAACAAAAAACTTTACATACCAACCTCAAACAACCAACTATTGACCAGCACATACGTACTCTCTGCTCCCGATTTCATCTTAAACTACATGGACATCACAATGGACTTATCAACGACATGGCCACCGCTGACATGCTCATCAAGAGGCGCCTGAAAAAAGAGCTGGACGAGAGATCTCCTTTCCTGGTATAAGGATCTAAACAGACCAGGAAAGAGTACTGGGTGCTCTTCTTCATCATCCTACCACGCCATTTTTTACCTAACAACAAATCTGCTAATTTCACAACCATGACAGGTGCTGGATGGCCATGACAGGTGGATGGAGATTTGAAGATAAAAAAAAAAATTAAAATATTATGGCAATATTTTTACTCAAAAAAGTTTTAATCCTTGTTTTAACTAATGTTTACAATTCATTGTAAATGTAGTTTTTTCTACATATTTTTACTCCATCCAATCATAATCAAATTAAGAAAAGAACAACTTAAAAATGAGAAATAACAAATACAAAATATTTGAAAACTGTGGTGCCCATTACATCCAAATATATTTCTAACACGAATTTCTAGAATTTCAATCCTTTCAAGAATGAAACATACTTTATAATCAATGTATCCGCATAATATTACAAGAGAATGTCATAAAAATATGGTGTGTCCGAAACGTCAAAATTATATAAGGAAAATTGTGTACAGGCATTGTTATGGATGACAGATTCAAACAAGAAAGAAAAAAAGTTAAAAATTGACTGAAAAAAGTCGGAATGTAAGTGGCTCTGTTTCTCATTTCGCATTACTAGAACTTCGCTTTGTAGAATCGAAATTTTATTTTGGTGTCTCTATTATGCTAAATTTAACCTTTATCCAAATAGGTCATGCAATCTTCGTGTTCGCATTCAATACTGTCATGTGGTTAATTTAGATTAGTTTAATTACTGAATTGCAGCTTAGTTTAACTATCAACCCAAATAATCACAACCATTGATGACAAGATAATCTCAGATCACGAGAGGAGAACCTTAGAGATTGCTATCCAGACCGTAAGCTAAGCCCGCTTGAATTAGTTAAGCATTCGCTTCGATTCTTGGTAAATGAACAGCTTAATTCGCTGATTATTGTATAACAGGTTCCATGTAAAGCCTCGCTTAGCAATAATTTACTTCTTCTCAATTAATTAAAGAGACTCTTTTACTTAACAACTGTTGTAGTAGAGAAATCCTTTCAGAATAGAATTATTTAAGTATTTGTTAAGCTCCTTCGCGGTTATAATTGAAAACTTAGTATGAAGCTTAAATAAGAAATGTGGAAAAAAAAAGTAAAGTATTATATAATAAAAATAATGAACAGTTTGATGACCAAAACAAAACCTGAACTTAGCATGTTTTTTCTATAATAATAAAAAAAAATCAATTTTACATTTAATTGATAATAGCATAAAATAAGAAAGGCTAATAAATAATAATAAAGATAAATTAATCATAACGGAGTAGCATAGTGGGAGAGCACTGACTTCCAGAGTTCAAGATCCCAGGTTCGAGTCCGGCTGATGACTAGCAATTTTTCATCTGACGTGGACGTTCGAGGTAATTTTATTTTTTTCAAAACTTAAATAACTAAAATGTGTATGAAGGAAAATTATACACTAGATTTCTTTCTGAATATTGAGTACAAACAATTTGACAATATATATATATTATATGGCAGTATGGGGAACGGAGTAGCTCAGTGGGTGAGCACTGATTTCCAGAGCTCAAGCCCAATTTTTCATCTGACGTGGATCGACCCTGGGGTCGGGAGACCCTCCTGGGGCACAACTGTCCTCTATAAAGTGGGAACACTTGATTAAATAATTAATTAAGGGCAAAACTTGGTGGTTGATCTCTGTCCAATCACCTCCCTGCACAATCTTTGGCCTTGTAACAGTACTTACTCACATAGTTCTGAACCTAAAGTCTTTCATGGGTTGTAATGGTTTAAGTTTAAAAAAAAAATAAAAGATAAATAAAAAAAACGATGAAATAATGAATAAAAGAAATGATATTTACCTCTATGTAACTGTCCCAAAATGAATTAATCTACAACTATTTATAGAAAAATTGAAATAACTAAATATATTACTAATAATAATGTAAAAGTTGAATCATAAAAAAACAAAGGTTGAACAACTTTACTTGGCCGCACGGAGGTCGTAGAAAATGGAGGAACTGCTGGTACTCCCGTAATCTTCAGTGACTTGATATAGGTAGTTTATTAGCGCTCATATATTACACAAGCCTAAAAATAGGCAGAACAGTAAGTCGACATTGAAGAATTGATATAGAACTTCTGCAAGGATTGCAAATGGGCAGTAAAGTAGTTGGCAATTCTTAGCCACCAATAAAGGATTGAGGCAAACCCCCCAAGTTCACAAAGTTCATGGGCTTAATAATTAAAAATTAGCGTTTGTCAGTATAAAAGGCTATAATGCACTCATAATAATAACTATAATGCATACCATAACCATCGAGCCCATAAACTATGACTGACTAATTGTATATTACCAACTAAAACCGCTTATTTCATTTTTCTGTTTTTTTTATTTAAAAATTAAATTATTATATTAAAAATAAAGACTAAAATAATAAAAATTAAATTTAATAATTAAAATATATTAATTAGAATTAATAAATGAAGAAATTAACGCTATGTGCGTTAACAATATGTATAATTTATTTGAGTGATTTATCGTAGAGATATCTAAAGATGAAAAGTTCGCGTCGGAAACAATTCTCAGTTTAATCTAAGATTAGCTTTTTGCAACATTCTTGTTAAAAATAAATGGATCAGTGCATTGAGCCAAAGGAATAGTGAAACAACATCCTTAGTACTTTAATTATAGTAAATTATCAAACCATCTCCTAGAATTTCTCCTAACGATTATCAGTTCTTAATTGGCTGTCAGAGCTTTTTATAAGATTATCATTCGCGTGTATGATTTACTTGAATGCATATTTTTATAATGTGCAATTCCATAATTTGATATACATTACATAACTCATCCTGCAATACATTCTTACTCTGCATTAATTATTTCATCCACGTTTAATACGCCCAATAAGGCTTTCTAAAAATATGTGAAATTTATTGCGTTATTCCCATCTTACTTCCTGCACATATAGAAAGTGCATACGGGAAGTAAGTTATGGTAAAGGTTGCAGCTCCTTTATGCAGGAAACTGCATTCTTTAGGCGTGTGGTACAAAATCTTAACAATACAAACCAATCATCGACGTATGTTTGGAATACTACTGGACACCATAGGTTATCGAAGTGTGTTAAGTTTTCAAAAACTAGTAAAATTGTCACCATGTTAAAAAAATATACAATTTCATACGAATTAATTGGCACTTTATTTTCTTCCGCACTCCTTCGTTATGAGGAATACGAGAGTTTGCAGTGGTGGAATTTATTGCATGACAGGGGATACTTCGTATCTCTCCAACAAGAACCATGCAGCATTCTTTCCTTCTTAAGAAATTTAATTGCTCTCATCTTGTTTAAAAGCTGCTAATGAAAGTAAAATTATGAACACTGCTGTTAGTTTTTCGTCTTTTTCTTGAACGAAAAGATCTTTCTAATTAAAACCTAAAAAAAAAAAAATATGGCTTCCACAAAAAATTCACATTTCTTTAAACATATGCCTCATGAAAATTTTAAATTTCGCAAAAATATGGCGGCTCTGTCAAAAAAATGGATGCTGAGTTAAACGACTCCGTTTCGGGAACCACTGTGCATGAATAATTAAATCACACCATTGCAAGTATAAATTGATAAATATAAAACTATTTTAATAGTGCTTTATATATTGCTTCCTCACCACAATCATCTTGGTCCTTTGATTAATGAATTCTGCCATCATCTGTTTGTTTTCCTGGTTCTGATAATTTTTTTCTTCAACACTACCATCTTCCAGGCATAAATAAACTCCTTGAAGAACGGGGGACGAGTTCTTAAATTTAGAGGGCAAATGATATTTTTATTGCTACGAAGAAATGGTGTGGAGTCCTCAACTGTTGCGAGGAAGAAAAGTTAACACATATTTTTATGTCATGAGATTCCTCATAAATGTACCAACTAATCCCTGTCTTCCCTCCGTCCTTGAGGAGTTTGGCATGATATGTGGAGCCTTATTATTTTTCAATCGCCAAGAGTGCTTGAATTGTTTCATAAATCAAAAATATAGATCAAACGTCATTTTTATGATGAAATTCTATACCTCGGAAGTGAAAAACAACATACCATATTTTTACATTTGTTCAGGGAACAAATTTTCCATAACTTTGAGCTATTAAAATCTGTTACTTAGTTGCAAAATTATGTAACGAAAAATGAACATGATATGCTTTACCTCCGGGGCTTAAAATGTAAAGTAAAAAATTGTATTTAAGCATGTTATATAGGCTTTGTTGTATTACAAGATATCGTTGGTACCATGTTAAAGTAACGAATGTTGAACGATAAATAGGCTCAGATTAGTTACGTCAAGAGAACGAGAAAAATAGATTTAGTAGCACAAAGGTGTTCATGAGAAATGCTACTATTTATGTAAAAATATACATCGAGAATAAATATTAAAATCTTTATTGGAACTTACATGGGCCAAGTCAACGTTGGCATTTATTCTATGGATATAGGTAATTTTGTCCTTCGAGCATTTTTATTCAGCTACCACCAATATTTATAATTTTAAGGAAGAGATGGTCAGGGATGGCGGTCATAAATAGACTATTTCATTAAGAGCCAACGTTTCGACCGACTTTGTAGTTCTTCTTCAGAGAGGTGTGCTCAGCTACGAGTTTCCTGATCTTTCTTATTTATAAATATAACAGTTTTTTTATTTTAATTTGATAATGGATGCCGTGGATATGATTTCAATGAGAGGGCAATATTAAAATTATTAAACCGGTACTCGATACATTTAGGGAAGATTTGGTTTGATCTATATTTTAAGAGGGAAAACCGTTGCTCCGTTTTTACAGTTAGCTGTGTGTGGAGGTTGCAAAAATTACTAAATTTGGATTTATATGAATATAATTAGACTTGAAGGAAATTGAGGATTCTAGGACAACTGGATTCGGTGAAATCAATGTGATGCCTCGTATTTGGAAAACCAGCAGATGAGGGTGATGAAGACGGAGTAGGCGAATGAAGTGAAGCGATCTGTGGAGAGTCTGAGATGTGATGAAATGGGGGTAAAGCCTAAGACCCGGATCTTTTGTTACATTGGAGTCTGGAACTGAGGCGAAATAGTGCTGAGTTTTTATCTGGCCGTTATTGGTCCCGGGGTTTTTGATTAATATTGAATACTTAATAGTAGTAAAACTATTTAGTATATTTATGACCGCCACCCGGACCATCTGCTTCCTTAATAATACAACGGTCAACTATTAAGCATTCTATTTATAATTTTAATTTAATTTGATTTCATAATTTGGATTTGCTAAACAGTTGAGTTAAAGCACGCCTTGCCTACACACAGTGAATTAACATCTTGAGACATAGACTTTTTCTTACTGTGGTTTATCATTTTTCCTGACCATTGACCCATGGCTTAGTGATGCTGTTTTGTAAAAAGTTGCAAGAAGGTCTAACTGTATTCAATCGGCTTAGGATGAACTGCGGAGTTTCGTAACACTGTTGTATTACCATGCAACTAGACAGGTTTCAATTACATGGTCAATACTGAGTCCAATAATTTGCATCGCTGATGAGCAGCGTTAAGGCAGGATTCGAAAGCAGGCTTTTAGAACAGATATTTCGTAATATAAAGCTGCTACTCAATTTGCAAGACTAAATCGATATTTATAAAGAAGGTTAAGTAGTTGAATTGATAACATTAACCATCACTGTATGAAATGCATTATTTGAGTGGAATATGAACTTGTAACATATATAATTTAAAATTACTATCGTAGTGATTAAAATAGATGATGTAATTGAAAAATAGAAGAAGAATTTATATTTGCAACTTTTAAAAATAACATTTAATGATCTGGTTTATGTTTACCATCTCGTGCTAAAAATGAAAATTAGGTGATTATTTAAAATATGTATATAAAATTAGTTTTAAAATTATTATTAAAAAAATATTATCAAAAACGCTGCATTCATTGTTTCAAACCGCAAGATGAATCTCTCCCTCTCCCCCACCCTCTCTCTCTCTCTCTCTCTCTCTCTCTCTCTCTCTCTCTCTCTATATATATATATATATATATATATATATATATATATATATATATATATATGTATAGATATATATAAAATTTTATTTTACTTATTGAGTATTACAACAATCTGTCACTTGGACATTAGTTATGGTGAGGTAGGATAACATTCACACTATATGTACAAAAAATAATTTAAAAAAACTAAATAGAAGCAATAACAATAAATAATAATCAAAAAGTATTTACAATAAATAAAATAAAATAACTTAAAAATATGAAAATTAAAACAGCAAAAAACACATGCATACCCCATTATTATATATATATGTAATATTTACAATCAGGCGAGAGAACCCAGAGGCAGTCTTGTCCCTCCAACTATGGAGGGAAAAGCTGAACTCCAGGAGAACCCTGCGCTACTCTTTCGACCGCATCACTGGTAGTAAAGCCAGCGGAGATTGATAGAGAGCTCTAAATCTATATTTAGTTATGTTTTTTAAAAAATATTTTGTGCTTTCAATTCATTGTTAAATTTAATTTCACCTGATGTAATATAAATATTTTGTAAGGGCTAAAATGACCCGTAAGAGGAGCCCCTTCCATTGTTATAAATAAATAAATATATATATATATAATCATATGAAACATTAACTTCTTAAGCGGAAATATCTCTTCCATTTTCTCTGGTATTTTTTGGTAATGTAAATGCAATATTTTATGTTTATCCGTTTTGGATTACTAATAAAAATGTGACACCTTTAATTATTTCTAATAAACAAAATAGTGATAAGAAAAATTCTGAAAAATTGGCAATTAAGACCTGTCAAACTGTTTCGATAAGATTAATACGTGATACGTGATATCAAAGACGATTTAATTCTACATCAATGTGATGAGTTAATCATAATCGTTTGTGCCACTTTCAAGAAAATTGTAAAAAATTTGTTAAATGGATACCATTCCCGATTAGTCGATCTTGACGTAATTACCATTAATTAACCTTGATTTCAATTTTGAAATCCTTTTTGTTTTTTAGTTATACTATCCAGGCTAACATACAGACATACCTAAATCATTTTACGAGAATTGGATCTTTAGACTCAAGTTTGGACACTTTTAGAATACATTTAGAAACACGCTTTTCCGTTTGAGCCTCGGAATACAAATTTTTGAACCGCTATATATTTCCTTACTTTATATTTTATATATGGGCGAGTGAAAATAGTATATATGGACATTGATATACACAAATACGATGTTAAAATATTATTTACAAGATTTTATTTAGGATTTATCAATATTAATATTATATTTATATGTTTTTTTTTTATTATGGTACTAGTATGACTTGTCAGTTTCTGCCAAAAGAGAAATTTTAAATAGCGATGAGCTTTCCTGACTGCTGTTTAATTTAGTGCTAGAGAAGCCGAAATGTGAATCAAGAATGCAATGGAATAATAGTAGCTTTAACCGATCTGTGCAAATGTTTCGATTATTAGATGATCCAAACTTACTTGCTTGGTCTTTCGAGCCCCTCAAGAATGAATTTTAAAATTGGTCGAAATAGCGTAAGTAATGGAGTTTCATGTCAATCAAGAGAAATCTAGGTGCATATGTGAAAGTCCGGGAATTGGTTGTAATGGGTACATTTTACATTTCAGATGTGGATCACTTCACCTATCTAGGATGTTTCGTAAGCGTTGAAAATATGATTTCATTTTAAACCATTCTGCGAAAAAGGCAAGTTAGTATTATTTTGATCTTAGGGAACACCTGAGAACATCTATCATTTGACGCCGAATGAATAAATCTTAATAAATCACCCCGAGCAATTCCTCAATAGACCAGTCTAGGGAACAAATGGAAAACTTTTCGTTGCACCATATTCACGTTCCACTAATTTGGAAAAAACATCAACAATGTAGAACTATTTTATTATTTTATTTTATTTACACCCTACCCTGCCGATAAGGCAATACGGGTGTTATGCAGTAGTGAGTAGCAACGCATGCGTTACAATTCACTGCTGCATTCAGACCAATTACATTTTTTACAGCTGTGCACACAGCCTGCTCTTTTTTTTTCTTTTTATCCAGCATCCTGTTCCACCCTCTCTGGCGGTCTTCCGTATACAGGTTCATTTCTTCTTCCCAATGAAAAGTGGTTTGACCCAACCAGTTCCTTCCACCCGTATACGAATGCCTTGTAATACGGGTATTTTTCCTTTGTTATAAGTTGAGGGAGATCGCTCTCCGTCAGAGCGTAGAGCCCCGTCTCCCTCAACAACTTAGCCCTCAGTGCCTCAAAGGCGGTACAGACTAGGATGATATGCTCGGCGGTCTCCGGCACTCTGCAACTTGGGCATAGGGGATCGATGTTCTTGCCATATTCAACGAGCTTTGCTCGGAAACCCCCATGCCCTGTGAGGAACTGTGAGACCCAGTAGTCCGGAAGAACCCATGTCTGTTCCATTCTTGAACCAACGGTGGGGAAGTATTTTCTTAGCGTAGCCCCTTTTGGCGTCGTCACCCACCGCTGGTTCCATTCCTTTAATGTGTTCTCCCGAAGAATCCTCTTCCATCCATCCTTCACTGATCCAGGGTCTTCACTGATCCTTACACGAAGATTCGCCGGTAGATCCACCAGGCCTTCCCTCTTCATCTTATGCCGGAAGTATTCTTCTCGTAGGAGAAGATCAATAGGAGTAGTTCCGGCTAAGACTTGTACCGCCTCATGAGACACTGAACGGTACGCTCTAGTGACCCGCAGCAGAGCCATCCGTTGGATTGTTGCCAACCTTTTCTTCTGCTGGTGCGAGAGTCCATTGAGTCCATTGAGAGCCAGGGCCACCCTACTTTTCATGTAGTCCAAGTGAGGCGTAACGTTGAAATTTCTCCCAATTCTTATGCCAAGGTATGTAACAGCCTCACTTGGACGTATCCTTTCCCCTTCTATTCTGAGAGTAATAGGGTGGGCCCTGTCAGTCTTACCTCTTAAAAGAATGGACTGGGTCTTAGCAGCCGCCATCTTCATCTTTTTTCTCTCGCACCATCCTCCTACGAGGTTGGCACATCGTTCAGCTTCTTCTTTTAACCTGGCTCTGCTGTTTGAGGCCACTACAACGGCCAGATCATCAACATAGGCCGTGGCGGGGAACCGCTCCTGTTCTAGTACCCCCAGCAACTAATCGAAGACTAATTTCCACAGGGCTGGTCCAAGAACCGAGCCCTGCGGACAACCTCTTTCCATCGACTATTGTACTTCAAAGAAGCTACCTTTTATCTTCAATGTTCGGTCCTGGAGGTAGCTCCTTAAAAGATCATATAAGTTGCTGGGAGCCTCATACTTCTGCAGCTGCTGGAGTACGCTCGGCCACCAGAGGCTATCATAGGCGGAAGATATGTCGAACAGGATAAGCATGACATACTTCTCCGCTTTCTCTTCAACGTCACGGCGCACTCTCAGCAGGGCATCTGCGGTTCCCCTGCCTTTAGTGGATCCGTACTGCCGTGGATGGCTAGCCCTAGAGAAGACTGGTCGTAGACTCATCATCAACAGGGTCTCCAATAATTTACTCATGATAGGGAGGAGGCATATAGGCCTATAAGATTTGGCTAATTGCTTGTCCTTGCCTCCTCCCTTGTAGAGGAGTCTAACATCAGCAATTTTCCAACTCTTAGGAAAGTATCCCCTGTCCAGACAATCATTGAATAATGTTAACAGTCTCTGTTCAATATAGGGGATGCTGTTCCTGAGGATTGCTGCGTCAATGGAGTCTTACCCAGGTGCACGTCCAGTCTTTTGCCTATTCACAGCAGCACGTAGATCCCATATGTCCCACGGTGGGCACAAGTCCGTACCAGATGGGCATACCGTAGTGCGTCTTATAAATATTTCCTCTTCATTAACCTGGGACGAATCATCTCTGGGGTAGGTCTCAGCTAGGAACATCTTTGCAGTCTCTTCCAGAGTGGTTGCCTGGGAACATCCGCGCTTCAAAGCTGCAATCACTTGCTGTGGAGCAAACTTACCAAGGGCCACTCTGTAAGGTACACCCCAGGGATTCTTAGATGACTCTTGAACAATGAATTCGTCCCAAGACTTCCGCTTTCTTTACCGCACCTCGTTTCGGTATGCCCTGGCTTTAGACTTGTACTCATTACGAAGTGTAATGCGCCTCTCTTCGCAAGTACACTTCTGGTATGAACGCCGTGCCTTGTAGAGTTCTCTCTTCATTGTAGTTAAGGCAGGCGTCCACCATGGGACAGGTCGAGCTCTCGCCTTCCGGTGCTGAAGGGATTCTTCAGCGGTATCGCGGATGACATCAGTGATCCTGGACACTCGGTAATCCAGATCATCTGTTTGCTCCGTTTCCGCCTCATCCCAGTCTTCGTCGACCAGTTGTCCCTCCAGCAATGACCGGAAGGCACTCCAATTTCCTTTTCGAGTAAGGTAACCTTTTTCTATTCCGAGGGAAACTTCTGTATTTTCCGTCAGCCTAAAGGCTATCGCTTGGTTGTCGGAACTCGTCTCAGATCGGAGGACCCAATCGATAATGCGGTTTGCCAGCACCGGTGATACCAATGTAACATCAATCCAGCTCTGCCCCCTAGCGCTAGAGAACGTCGGGGTAGCAGAGGGATCGTTCATAACCACTAGATGGTTTCGGGCAATAAATTCACCGAACTTAGTGCCCCTTCTATTAGTTCGATTAGATCCCCAGACCGTGTTCCAGGAGTTGGTATCTGAGCATATGATCACGTTCCTGGTGCAAGCCGTGATCATCTCCATGGCGGATATGTCTTCGTCAATATCGCCCCCGTCCGGTAAATATGATGAGACCAGCGTAAAGGCAACATGGTTCCATCTGATATGACAAGCAACACAATCCCCCATGGTAAACTGCCTCAGATCCATCACATCGAGGTTGGGGTTGTTAACCACAATAGCAGCCCTGGGCCTCCTCTCTCCACTGCTCAAGGCTATAACCCTCGATGTGAGACCAAACCCCGTTACCTTGTTTCCCCAGCAACTCGGTTCCTGGACTGCCATGATGTCGTAGCTTTGTGAGAGGGAGCGTAGCTCTTCCGCAACTAGACGCCGGCGGCCCATATTGAGCTGAAGGATGGAGATCTTACTCATAAGAAGTCCTCATCGCCATTTTTTGTGACCAATTTAAATGCACAGGACAATCACGACTGCCCGCCTTATGCTTAGTGTGCCTGGGATGGGCCTTTGCCCTCACACAGTTGATGCATGTCGGCCCTGCCTGAGCTAGTTTTTTGGGGCACTCCTTGAGAAAATGACCAGTACCTGCACACCAGATGCAGACCAGTGCATCTGATGGACATGTGGCCTTAGAGTGCCCATAGTCCTGACACTTGGTACAACGGGGGGCGTCGAGGTTATCTTCAAAGGTCATTGACCACCATCCTCCATTTAAGCATGCCATGTCTAATAGATGGAATCGTAGGATTGGGTGCACTTCCAGCACCCAGTTTTTAGTTATTCCATTCCTTGCTGTAGATGAGAAAACAGGTCGGAGTCCATCGTTCACGAGCGAAGCTGGGATTGATTTATCAATTATCTTTGCCCGTAAAAGCGTAATTAATGCCTCCGCAGTCCACGAATTGGGCACACCTATAATTTCAAGCCTAGGTCGTTTCTTAAGTGCAAGCTTGGCCTCTAGTCCTACTTCTCGTAGACCCTGCCACCCAATAACTTTCGCCGCTTGGGAGCTATCTTCCATCCGAACTAAGACCGAGCCTCCCTTAGTAGCACGTACTATGGAGACATTAACTCCTATTTCAGTAGGAGATGGCAGCCCACTGATGATTTCCACGGGACTTTTACCGGGCCCACTAATTGTGACGTTTAGAGTTAGATATCTCTGCCGGCTTCAATGGCAGAGATTTTACAATATCTGCCATTGTCCGTGGCTTACTTTGTAATTGGGCTGAATCTTCAGGAGAGACATGACTGGTCGGCTCAATCAGGTTATTTAAATTACTAGCTACCTTGTTAGCTGCTTTGGTCCTCCTGCGGCTTCTTTTACTGAATACGACTTTGTAGGGTTCAGTAGCCGCTGAGAGTCCAGCCGGGCTTGCTTCTCTGATATCTGCTTGCGCTTCACTTGAGTGACCGGCTTTGGCTCAGATTTGTGGTTGTGGTTCCACTCGAGCTGCCGTAAGTCCCTCAATAATTTTGGGCACCGTTTTTTCTATTACAAGTCGAGCAATCATCTCATGAATACTAGGAGTCTTAAGTGACTCATGAACCGCTTTTTGGATGAGCTCAGAAACGTCTTCATTTGTGTGTGCCTTTTTACTTTTGTCGTCTAGGGTTTCAATTATATCTATCAAGGTTAGAATTTTTCTATTTATATAATTTTGTACCTTGATATTCAACCCATTATCTGCCCGTTGAACATAAACCCTAAGATTCTCCTGGATTTGTAAGGCCGATTGTAGTAAACTTTTAGCTGCAGCCTCCTCCGAGTTTGCCTCCAAATCAAGAGAACCCTTTCTTGCCCGTTTGGCATTTCGCTTGGAAACCTTTTGGGAACTCTCCTCGTCCATATCAATAACAATTGGGTCAACCATACTGTAAGGAAGTAGTAAACACTACAAATGATTTCAGTTTATAGTACACTACAGTTTAGAGGTTAACTAGCTACGTTTATTAAATGAAAGTTACTTTTCTATTATTGTCCAATGAAACTTGTATACAAGTTCTCTGTTATAAGTTTTAGCTCTCGTAGGAACGATTAAAGTCCAGAAAGTCTTCAACTACGAGAAGATTACGGACTCGTAGTTCCACTTAACCTTACTTAAAACTAAAAACTTATTTACAAAGGAAAACTCAAAAAAAAAAGAACAAGAAAACATAATGAACTGTAAATTGGAAAACACTAGAACACAAACAATAACAAAATAATTATATATACACCAGTCACAAGTCTAAACACAATACATTGGAGAACCAATACGTTATCACCAATCACTATCACAATCACTTGAAGGCAAAATAGCAACAATGTAGAACATCAACTTTGGAAGACCGCGTGGTGGGTGCTCTGTACTAAATTGTAGAAGATTGCTGAACGGGGAGAGGTGGGGGAGGAGGTCCCGAAAACTTTGACACATGCAATTGGTGAGCGGCTATGCACAGAATAGTCACATTGCGAAGTCTTCTAAGGCGACCAAGGACCACATCAATGTGTAGCAACGCAGAGTTGATTGGTTGATTTAGGATTGTTCAATTGAATAGTACTATCAATTATTTTCAAAACGATCGATGGGTTAATGATCACATTTTCAAGAGGTCACGGTATCTCCTAGCATTCTATATAAAGGAAAGTAATGAGATTGTTAATGAACCACAAACATTGCGATGACGTAAATATAAAACTGAAGCGCAGTTGATGGTTATCGAGTTTAATGTCTTTTGATACAGGTACAAAGGAAATAAAATTATAGCTCTAACTGTTATCTCCTGTTCAAATCAATAAATTCAGTGTGTAATGTTTATATTATTTAAAAAAAAAAAAAAAAATTTCTCAAAGATTGCCAGGCAAGAAACAGAAAAGTATGATATCGTTACAAATATTTTTATTCCGAAGTTACAAACAAATTTAAAATCATTCTAAATTAATTTTATCCACATTTTATATTTTGGGTTTGGTAAGTCATTTAATTTAAATGATCTCGATTCCTAATATTTGTAGGTATTGCATCATTATAAAATAAATAGATAACATCACTCAATCATAATTCCGTCACTTATCTATTTTTAAAAATATTGACGAAAATAAGGACAAGTCGACACATATTCAACGAAAAGTAAAAAGATAAAAGGAAAACTTACAACGAATTACAATAAATAAACTAAAATTATAGACTTTTGTTTGAAAAGTTTAATTAGAACATTTAATATAATATAACTCAATAAGTTAATCTGGACATAAAAAAAAAATCCTGTGAGCGCAACACACAACTTTCACTGACCGCTAAACTTTAGATAGAAAATATTTTCTACCCTTGGGCTGTTATAAAGTTTTTGAATTGGATTTTTTACTGAGCTTAAGCTAAAAAATTACAGCTAACAAATCAGAAAACACCATTAAAATAACAAAAGTTTTATTTACTATATCATCGGTTGATTATGGATTGTACGACTATTAGTTATTAAAGTGTTATTTTCCATTGCCAAGTTTACTAAAACGGAATTAAGATACCTGCATTGTCTGTCATAGACAGAACAAGAGTTGTCACACTAATTATAAGTGGATACTGCTGAAATATCACAAAAGGAAATTTCATCACCTATTCCCTAATTTAATTTTCTAAAAGGTTACATGATGATTTTTCGGAATAAACGGACGATAGATACCTAAATATTTCAATATAATATCAGATTTAAAGTTATTAAACTACAGTAAATATATTTAAGGTTATAAACGTATCTATGAAATATTTTTATATTTCACTCCTTCTTTCACACAAATAAAATGAAATAATAGTGAATATTGTTGTAATATCACAAAGGAAAGATTCATCAAATTATTCACTAATTTAGTTTTCTAAAAAGTTGCATGACAATATTTCGGAATAAACAGACAATGATTCCTAATTATTAAAATATAATATCAGATCTAGAATTATCAAACTGCAGTTAATGTATTTAAGGTTATAAACATATGCTTTATACATCCATGAAATGATTTTATATTTTACTTCTTCTTTCGCACAAGTAAAATGAAATAGTTTTTTTAACAATGTCATTGCCTTGACTAGGTGGATTTTAAATATTTTTTTCAAACATACAAATATTTTAAAAGGTCACATGTAGATAGTTAATTTCATTTAATTTCCCTGAAAACATGCGATTTATGTTAAATATAATTAGTTTTCAAAAATTATTATTTATAATTTTTTTGCCACTCTTCGTTAGCTTCTACAACTTTCTATATTAGATATTGTTTTTTTCTAAAATTGTCCGCTTTCCAACGATATATTATAAGTATACATTCTGACTAGTATTTCCGGAGATTCCTTTTCGACCTGGATAAGCATTTTTTTTTCTCCTTTGTCCAATTATCAAATTCTTTCAAAAGTCATATTTAGCATTTTTTCGTAACTCTGAATAATGTGAGATGACTCATTTTTTAAAATAAACTATATTAAAGGTACTTTAGAGGAAGGCGTATGTGAACATTGGGCATTTAATCCCTGTAAAGTGACATCAATGGCAATAAGATCTGATTTACATTAAAGATTATTTAATTGTACAACGATACAGCGAGTTTAATCAAAATTGTTAGACCCGTTTTTGAGAAAAAATTGTTTCACCTTCAATATGAAGTGGCACTTCCTGTTAGCCAATTTTAAGGAAAAAGTTGCTAGGACATCTAAGGCATATACCTATCTTAAATACGTAATATCAGTTTCGTATGACTTTTCGTTTTCGAGCTAGAATATTCACATACACACAGACACTGACACACAGACTATTTTTGGGACTTGGTTATTTCGATTCAGGGGACCTTAAAACTTGTATTTCCGTTGGAAAAGCAGATTCAAAAATTTTCACAATCGCAACACTTACACTTACAATATATTACATATATAGGTAAGTGAAAGTAAAAAATTAATGAAAAACAATTCAGCAAACACCACTTGTCGATCTACGCCAGATTCTTTTTTTTCTAATTTTCAGTTGCTGGTTAATTAATTTATCAACCAGATTTTTTTTTTATTATTCAGGAAATTCCCTTTGCTACTTAGTAAATTTCATCAGGCGATTTCCATAAAACTTTCTCCTGTAACATGTATTTCCTGTTTAGGTGCATTCTAATTTGGTGTTTTATTTAAAATATTCGAAAGTATAGTCGGTGTAGGAACGATGGAAAAAAAGTGGTGAGAACAAGCCTTATATCTGAAAATTCTTTGCATTTATTTGATCATTCATTTTCAGTTTTTTTAACACTCAACAGTAACTGATTTCCTGGATTGGCCATTTCTGCTAACGATAGGATTTCAGGATTTACTGTTATTTTTTTTATTAGGATTACAACTTTTTACATCATTGATTCCTGAAAAAGCTGTTTAAACTATCGTAAAAAGTAGTTAATATTTTGCAACACTAAAACGAAAGGAGGCAGATATGAATGTCACAACTTCTTTCAGTTTTAATAATTATCTATTAACCTATCAGTAAATTCTTTCTAGTTAATTTTTTTTACTGAAGAAATTCCATCAAAATTATAAAAAATATTTTAATTACTTTTTTTTAAGACATTAGCCTTATTTTTCTTAAGGTAACCATTTGATATGATATATATCACAATAATAATTATATAATTAGATATGTATTTAAGCTAATATATATATATATATATATATATATATATATATATATATATATTGATTTAATCATACTTATTTTTATTAATTTCCCTAAACCATTTCGTATAACTTTCTATTCCTTTATTCTTATGAATTATATTCATAGTGATCGAGACTAGCCTACCATGCAAATGAAATTCAAGCTGAATAAAAAAACAGATTTCTGAAAATATATGTATATATTATTTAATTATTGACTTGTTAGATGTGCCCACGCAAGTGGACGCAGTTGAATTGTCTCTGAAAATGTTTACTACTATTTCAGTGACAATATGAGACTTAAATTAAAGGAGTCTCAACAGGCCGAAATTAGGTATTCATTAACAAATGAAAAAATAAAAGGAGGAAATAAAAGTAATTGGACGAATTGTTTAAATTATTTTATATTCTGTGATCGAGTGTTAATGCAAATACATATGGGTGGCACAATAAGTGTGGACTTTGTCATTTGCTTACATCTATGATCATATATAAATCGTTATCACATTTAATTCAAATTTACTATCTCTTAATAACACGAGCTTCGAATTTAAATTTCATCAAGAGAAATATTTATAAAACAATCATTCCTGGTACATTTGATGACACCAACTATTAACTTTAAGAAGATATAAAACTTTTCAGGAAAATATAATAATTGAAAATCCGAATTATGTCCCCGATTTAGTGTTTTTCTCAAGTTGAGTAATGTTTAAGCCTAAGTTTTCCGTCTCATCAGAACTGCTCGTTCAAAAGATTTCGTGAGAATAATCATTTTTATGTTGTAATAAATGATAATCTAACGAGCAACCCCAAGGAAGGTCCAAATCTTATGCTGAAACGTCAGCACAAGGAAAATAAGTAATTTTTAGTGAAATTGACTGACCACAAAATTAACTTCTCTTGCTCTATGATGTTTTCCATTTACTTTTATTTAATTTTTTTTAGGTTAACAATTTTTTTTACTAAATTCATTTAATGTATTTCATAAGAAAATAATACGTTTTGGGAAGATTATCGATTGGGACGATAGTCACTCACTCCTTACCATTGAAAAAAAAAACAGAAAAAAAATATAATATAAGAAAATTCTTTGAGTTAAGAACTTATAATTAATTAAGAATTTTAAAAGTTTTGATTAAAAATATCAAAGATGTTACAGTTAATCTAAACATTAAATCAAATAAATCAAATGTTAGTGAAGATATTGTTTTGATTTAAGTGAGTTAATGTTACACCCTGGATTGTACTATTACTTCTTACATATTTTAGAAGTATTAAATCTCTTAATTCTTCACATGCTTCTCAAATTTTTACAACAAATGGTGTAATTGTTTAATATTTACAAATCGTCCTCCTTAGCAAGAACCTTAAAATAAGAGAATATATATATCAATAAAATAAAGAAGAACATAAATCGTTTAAACTTTTTAAAAATTATTTTTGACCGATTATCATACTCGTTACATTCCGTTCGAAGAAGAAAGCTTTACAGTTTCTTTTTCCCCTAAAAATAATTGAAAACAAGATATAATCTTCCTATAACTATTTTAATTTACCTATTTATTTAACTATTAACAGATGTCTATTAGAATTAAAATTTGAATATTAATCTTTTCATAGATAATTAGTTTGAGTTACAAATGATTTTATAAAGTTTTTAAATATATCATATGAAATATTTACTATCAGTTACTGCCTGAACTGAAACACAGGGATGCCTATTATAAATAGTAAATATGGCAGCCAACTACATACAGAATTATCGTCCGCTGACAGGATCATAAAGACCCATACACAACACAAGACGTGAAGGCTTACGGAACTAAATGGCAAAATGTGGGCATACCCCCACACAGCCCGTTTCCCTGATACGTTCCAAAAGTATCTTTATTGTGTTGTGTCAGCTTCTATTTCTATAGAATCCCCTATTTCATAATTCTATTATCCAAGATTTCCACAGATTGTCGTTCACCGTTTGCGATTTTCCGTTGCTTCCTACAGTAAAAATAAGTATTATGTTGACTTGATCCGATCCGGATAAACTGGTACAATCGTTCGTTAGGAATGTCAGGAAATAAGCATTTATTCCAGGATAAACAAACTTATAGAACCGAGAGGTGTTATAATCTGTGGGTACGAGTATCATCAGATACAACTCAATTTTATTCCTATCAACAATATATTATGGTTCATAAAGAATTAGGCTTATTCAGAAAACACATGAAGACTTAACCATATATAAATTGATAATAACTCTGTAATCTGTAAACTTGATTGTACACACTAAGACCTCTTGGGTTTATGCGAAAGAGCAATAAGTACTTCTTTTACATATTAAGAATGAAACCAGACCTGAATAAAACGTCATCTCCGCTATTGACATAAGAGCAGTCAGAAAAATTAAAACATGTCCTGAAAATTGTTGTCTTTATAAAAAAATATAGATTTCTTTCTTAATTATCCGAGATGCTCAAGGGATATCAGGGCTATTCTGTTTTGTTCTGTTGGATTAAATGATTAAAAGGAAAGACGTAATAAGTATATATGTTCTTCAATAAAAATTACGGTGAAAGCTTTTTGCAATCAAATTGTATCGATGAAATAAAAGTATCAGCCAACCGGATCTTAAATGTTCTTTTTATGTTTATTTCAATTGATTTACAGAAGGATGTAATGGATTCACTTCACAAATGCCACTCCAATATCGCACCTGATCCCAACATCAAACTATAGATGGAATTCAAATAATGACCCAATGTTCGCTACATTAAAAGGAGATTACTGCTCTGTTTTTTAAAGACTATGGTGCTGATTTCAAAACAAATTTTTATTTGTAATTATTTTTACCGACCTAAAGCGGTAGTGTAATAATCTAATATATAGGATTGCGGTTGTCATTACTCACCCATTTTCGGAATTCTATTAAAAGTATGATCGATGTTATATTTGCCCAGTCAGTATGCTGGAGTGACTCTTGTGAAAGCAGTAATTGCCACAATTAGTCATAAAGCCCTTCATTAAGATAGAGAAAATTATGTGTTTCAAGCCTTTGGTATCCTTTTCTCTTCCAATATTTAACGATTTGATTCTAATAATTTGACTTTTAGGTTTTCTCATTTGTCTTTAATAGGGATTGCTGGTAATACTGTTCATCTCTGACATTGTCTTTTTATCCTGCACATTTCATCAATGTATTTTTTAAATTTCTTGGTTTCATGCTTATTGATGACCCTTACATAATCTTTTGAGGCAATTGTAGTCTAGCACGTAGATGGTATCAGAGTGGTATTAGTTCGATTCTACCTGATTCATTTAATAATTACTTATTGGTGACCCAGTGAGTTGAGTTTTAGAGCTCCGTCTTTGGTCATTATAGCGCTTCGAATAAAATGTTTGTTCATTTGTTCTAGTTTTTGAACGCATTTCTTCTAATCCACCAAAACCTTGCTTCTGAAAAATTTGGAACTTTGCATTTTTAATTTATTTATTTATTACCATCCTCCCATGCCAATACAGCAAAACGGATGTAATCAATACTGTGATAATAATAATAATAAACAAGACTGTAACGCCAAAACGGCTCATATGATTATGATGAATCTTACCTGAAATCTTCAAACCAAAGTCAAGTTAGTTTTAATACTTTGTACATTATTGAAAAAATTAATTGAAAATAGTAATGAAGAAAAGAACAACTTTTGGGCATTATTCAAAAGTATAAATATTATGGTAAATTTCGTAAATAATCTTTTGAAAGGTAATCAAAATCCCTACAAAACAAAAAATATATCGGAATAGAACCAGTATTCGTACAAACATATGATAATGATACAGCATATTTGACGTTTTATTATTTTTTCTCCTCTTTTAAGTTATACAGGTTTATTAACGGGTCAGGGGAGAGGGCGGGTAATCATACCATAGTTTAAAGTCTCTCCGGTACCGGGATTTAAATTCCTTAATCTTTGGTTTATCATCTGGTTTTCGGTCAATGAAAAGTTTACATATGCTTTAGCCAGCTTAGCCTCCCCAGTATCAGAGACGTTTCATTACTTTCCCATCGCTAATTAATGGAAGTATTTTAATCGGGTAAAATTTTCTATTTGCTGTTTCAACAGATTTTAACAGGAATGTTCACCCTCATCACTTATTTTTTTTAAAGGTAAATAAGTCCTAAAAGTATTAGTAAAATTACAGCGTATTGAATGAATTCCATGCAGTGGCTGAACTTTGTCTTGGTGGGAAAGTCCTGTCTGTGAGATCACCATATTTTCTTTAAACCCACCTTATAAATATAAACTTAAAAAAAGTTAAGGAAGTAAACAGTATATCGTTGAAAAGTGGTAATAATAGTTATAAGAATGAATAATAACTTTATTCAACTTACTCACTCGATCTTCAGCTTGTCCATTATTACTACCAATATGATCAAAGCCGCGTTCCATTGACCGAACCCATTATTTATTCATTCGTATTTACTGGAATCTAGAATGAGTAAACAGAATTGAATAAATTAGTATTCTATATCTAAACTTGAAAAGGCTCATACCAACTTAGACGCAGTAATCCTCAGCCATTATATAGATTGAATGGAAAGGTCTCTAAATTTCCATTAAGATAATTATGGTGTAGTATGGGCGGTAGTGGAAACAGGAGCGGCTAAATGTGATAATCATGGAATGTTGCGTGCCGGTTCCTTTCTAGCACTTTTATATCGATCTCATTCAGCAAATCTTTTTCAGATAGCTGGGGTGTAACTACTTCAGCCAAGTGGAAATTCTACGAATCTTTATTACGAATAATAAAGCTTAGATTTATTTCAGATGAATATCAAAGTGCTATTTGAATTAGGAACATCACACATTTCGACCATAGTACAGCATGGAAGTAAAGAAATTAATAACGTAAAAGCATGACAAGAATAATAAGATACCTTGTTTGTTATATAAGTATAATGTATACGTATACACCGTTATCATACCTTTCATAGCACACTGAGCACTTATTTTTCGAAGCATAATTAAATTACTTAAAAAAGGAAAATATTGAATCGTCCAAATCGTACTAGGATTAACAGAGTAATAGTGCATTATATTTTACTCATTGATTAAAAACTTTTGTAAAGTGGTTAGCCGTCTCTGTAAATAAAGTGGGAGAAGTTAAAAGGGATTAGTCCTTGGTACAGACACTTTTCTATCGAATTATTAACATTCACCTGAAACTTCGTAAATAGTATAATCTCATCGTTACCTACAACTATTTTATTTACGAAAACTCTTGGAATTGGGGAATTTTCTGTCTAAAAGGGCTCAAACTTTGTCTGTTTAATTATTTATTTAAAAATCGTAAATGTCCATTTGTTTTTTACTTGGATCGTAAGATAATTTTATCACTAAAGCGATGAAAAAGGTGGCCTACAAAAATATTGGGCCGTTTGTCCTATATAACCTCGTTATTTTGAAAATTTGGGGTTGTAGTTCACGTCAAACGGATCAATATTTTTGAAGGCCTCTTTTTTTCTCCATTTTGACATCAAATTTTCTTACGATCCAGGTAGAAAGCAAATGGGTATTTACGAGTTTTTTAGTACGTAATTAAATAGACAAAGTTTGTCCCCCTCCAGATTTAAAACGCCCCAACTCCAAGAGTTTTCGTAAATAAAATAGTTGTAGGTTACGATGAGATGAAACTATTTACGAAGTTTCAGTCGGATGTTAATAATTCTATAAAATGGGTCTATACCACGGACTAGATGTCTCTCCATGGGAACCTTCATTCCGAAAAAGCCTAAGACAGGAGGTAGTTCTGATGCGGTTGGGTATAGACCACACACGCCTGACCTACGGTTACCTGATGGCCCACGAATCACCTACTGAATGTCAGACTTGCGGGTAACCGATAACTACGAAGCAATTTCTAACAGAGTGCAGAGCTAATGAAAATGAAAGATCACTTTTTGATGTTCCAAACAATATTTATTCTGCTTTACTGGAAAACGTACAGATGACACAGACTCTTTGACTTTCAAAGACGGACAGATATATATTAAAACATTTAAAATATAAACATTGATACAAGGCGATAATGACCCTAGTGGTTGAGCCTTTCATAAATTTTATATTTAAAAAAATCCTAAATTGATAGGAAAGTCGTATGAGTGAATATGAATAATATATAATAAATAAGGTATATTTTTTTCTTTCCAGAGCGTTTACTAATGTGCATTCTATGTACAATCTTGAGGTAAAATCAATACATAAATAACCGTTATACATGGTCGTTTCGAGACAATTGTTTTCATATACTCAATTGCCTAATGACAAAATATCGTCATTTGTTTTGAATAAACGTAATTTATTACTGTTCGTAATGTTATTGTTAAATAATAAATATTTTTATTTGAGAATTTTTCACTATTGTACCTTGTTGTTCTCTGATGCCTCCTTATTCCAATTCAATACATATTTTTGGGAATCTTTCTGCAAATATTCTTTTAACGTGTCTAAACTATCGTAATATTTTTCATCAATATCTGCCTGAATGTTCTTTTTCACCTCCACCCGTTTCCAAGATTCTTCCATTTTTAATTCATTCTCTTCTGGATTTTCTTACTGCCCTTCTCCAAAAGTCCATCAGCAATCTTTTTCAGTATCTGGCATTAACGACTCATGCATCCGGGATATATGTGTTATATACTCAAATATAGATTTGTAAATTAGGCTCTTCGTACTGAGCTGAATATTCGATCACCATCGGAAGCCGCTGAGAATTTTTTTGGTATTTATTCCTTCTTCTTTCATTCTATATCACTGATGGAGGTATAGATGGTATTCATTATTAAATACTGACGTCAAGCATTTGAATGTATCCACTGTTTCGACACCTTTTTCAATCGGTGTGATATCTATAGAAATGTTTCGCTTTGTCTTTTTAAAACACAAACGATTTTATTATTTTTCTAAACAGGTAGTTTATGTCCTTTCTATCTTGAGCTAGGATTACTTGATCATCAGCAATTATTAAGTTTGTGATACATATTTCGTCCCTTATTCTTATTCCCATTTTTTCACATTAAACCAATTATTTCAATGCAGAGAATGGACGTGAGAACAATAAAGTTTCGAAACGCCTCTAAAACATAGTTTTTTTTTTTATTGACTGAAGCTGAAGATCTCTAATAAAAAAAATCTATATATATTTTTTCTGTTGGCATTATAGACCATGTAGGTCTTTTGCCGCCTCAACAAACCTGCTCCATCTCCGCCTGTCTTGGACTATTGCTTTCCATTTATCTGCACGCAGCTCTATTGAATCTTAGATGATTCTATCTATCCATCTGCTTTTTGACCTTCCACGTAGTCTTTTGCCTTCTATCGAGGCATTCAAATTTACGTAGAGGGTTCTATTGCTATTGATGGATTGCTACGAGCTACATGCCCCGCCCATCTTAACCTCCGTGCCTTTATATCATAGGATGTTGATTGACCAGTTTCTGTAAGCAGTCTTTATTGGTCTTTCTTCTCCTCGTGTTAATAATCTGATTTCAGATCACTCCGGTTATCGTGCGGAGAATTTTTCTCTCAAATCTTTCAACACTTTATTCTAGGGTACGGGTAAGTGTCCAAGTACCACAGCCATATATTAGAACTGGCTTTATCATTGCATTGTACAACCTTAATTTAAGATTTCTTGAGATTTTTCAGTATTTCATTACCTTTGAAAGGGAGAAGAAATCTCTGTTTGCGCTAGTTATACGCTGGTTTATTTCTGCTCGTTGGTCATGTATATATATATATATATATATATATATATATATATATATATATATATATATATGGATGTGTGTAAATAAATCAAATAAAAACCGAATTCTCTTTTTTCTATAATAAGTATTCTGCTTATATTCTTGATATCTTAATTAACATTAATTACCATCAAAAAAATTCTTGTAATGAAATAACTTTTTTGGTCCTGTTGTTTCGATTAAGTGAGAGGTAGCCTCTTTTTATGCGAGAAAACGTTACAGAGAAGTAAAAGTTTTAGACAGCTAAATTTTTTAACACTATAACAATTATTTTTTAAACCTTATGCAATACAAAAATTTAAATTAGAGATGGTGCAGCGCGGTAGTGAAAGGCGACCTACATTGTGCAAGGAAGCTTCTTGGAAGCCTTGACCTAGGATCAACGCGGACCCTCTATTCACCGTGAATAATCGTTCACGAACGCTTTCTTGTTAACTCATTGCAGAAGATGCCGGATCAACTTACTATCTATTCTTTATTATTTATTTTATTTGTTAAGAAATGTCCAATATTTCCTATATGTTTTATTTTATTAAACAAATCTTATTTTTAAGGTATTTAATAAAATGTTAGATCGAGCCTAAATTCCCATACAATTGTACTTTTTTTCTACCTGCTTAAAAATGATTAAGAGCGATTTATTTTCAATAATTATGGCCACCTGATTAATATATTCAATTTTATTTTAAATGGAATTGCGTATTTTTGCCATATGTTTTTAACTCTATGGTGCAAATATCGTGTTTCATAAATTTAATGCACGAAATCGTATATTTTGCCATTGTTAACAATTTTATATTTGAGTTAGTTTCAAAATGTAAAAATTATAACAAAAAATTAAAAGAAATGTTCAATGATATGAAAACTATAACCTAAAGGGCATCATCTCATCGTAACCTACAAATATTTTATTTACGAAAATTCTCGGAATTGGGACGTTTTCAATCTGGTGATCTGCAAACTTTGTCTATTTAATTATGTACTAAATACTCGTAAATACCCATTTCCTTTAAGCTTGAATCACAAACTAATTTCAGCACAAAGTCGAGAAAAAAGGTGGCCTTCAAAAATATTGAGCCGTTTGGTGTGATCTCCTCTCCCAAATTGTCAAAATAACGAGATTATGTAGGCAAAACAGCCCAATATTTTTGTAGGCCATCTTTTTTCTCGCTTTTCTGATCCGATTATCTTACGGTCCAAGTGGAATGGGTACTTATGGCAAATGAACATATGGTTGTTTTACTTTTACTTTTATCCTTTATTTTTTTAGATTTATACTAAGCAACGGTCAGTTCAAACAACCACCATAACAAATCGCAGAATCTAATTGAATATTTTTACCAAAACATTAATTCAAAAATTACTGAAGAAACCAATATGATAAATAAATAATGACACAGAATTAGGCCCTAATAGACGATTTTAAAAGTCTCGACTGTTTAAAATTTATAAGATATTTTCCAGCATAATTTAAACAGTGTATATGTGTCTCTGTACCGTATAATTGATTTCGATAAACTTATAATTCTACAGCTTAAATCAGAAGAATAAAAATCTTCGTCGTATTTTCTGCAAAAAATGAAATTGAAAGTTTTAGTCCAAAACTGACATATTCTATCAAACCTTTTTCACAGCAATTTTAAATTGAAAAGAACTCTGAGGAGTCATCAATTGTAAATGTACTGGGATTTATAATACAAATCTTCAAAACTAAACAAGTGTGCGTTCACTTTATTTACATAATGATTTAAGTCATTCCAAAGATTCAACGTTACTTTTTATTTTCTGTAAAAAAAAAAAATATCTATTTGTTGTTGACATTTTTATTTTATTGTTATATTTTTTACTGCTTGCATAATTTTATGATGAAAATACTGTCACTTATTCAAGAAAACAATACTTTGCGAAATGCTGTAAGAACAATTTTATTATGAGTACAAATTTGAGCTTTCCTTGTCAATCATGGCCTCAGAACTATTCAAAAATAAAAATCAATTAATGTTTCTTCACGTGTTACTTTCTATATGCTAATAAGGTTAAAAGGTTGTATCGATATGAATCAAGCATTTTTCAATAATAATTTAAACTGTAGTTTAAGATATAAACAAAAAACATCACATTTTATTTTTTATTTCTTTAATAAATCAATTCATCATATCTTGTAAAAATATCATCATAAAGATGAATAAATCTAGAATTCTAGTTGTCGCAACTAAGATGCTTCTGTCTATCAGCTAGGAGGAACCAGAGATGGTTTTTTTGGAAGAGGAAGGGGCTTTCAATGAGGTTAACAAAATAATTTGGGAGATAAATCACCATGGCTATGTGAGGAATTGTAAGAAATCCAATATATAACTACAAGTATTCAATATCTCGAACTATTTAAAACCGATTGTCGTGAATATAGACAATGTAATTAATAAATTAATGCTTTTGCGACTAACGATTTCACAACAAGGGGAGACAAGTGTTTATCAGCAGGAACAATTTTTCTTATTTTTGTTACTAAAGCAATCCACTAAGTTAGTTAAAAGAGCATTCATTTTTTTATGTCCTCCATCCTGAAACTAGAACTCTTTGGAAGCGGGGTGGCCGAGAGGGCTAACGCGTTGTGTAAAATACGCTCTGTCCAGCAACCTGTTTAACCGAAGATTGTGAGTTCAAATTCCAGTGCCGAGAGGACTTTTAATTCTGGCATGATTTCTCTACACTCTCCCTGGGTCCGGAAAATCGTTCATACTGTCTAAAAGGCAAGGAAGGGAAGAAAAAAAACAACTCTTTTTACTATAGATTCTTCTTTTTTATATGATGCGCAACCACCGAAAGATATTGTATCCGGCAAAAGGACATCAAAACCATGTTTTGTTTCTTGTATTTAACAATTTTAAGTTTGTTTTTTTTAATTTCCTATATTACATTTTACATTTTTTCGAACTAATCTTAGACTTCTTAATATTTGCAATTAACTGCTTAAAGAGCATAGAATCGAAAATATTTATGAAAGAATTCTCTCTTAAAACGTCTTTTCTTCTTTCGTCGGCGTGGCTCGAAATGATAGTTATAGGAATTATGCTCTGAATACTTTTTAATATGTTTATTTAATTTTTCATGTTAGGTAGGTAAGATTTTGTTGTGGGGCAATAAATTTGGGGATTATTTTGTCCGATTCATGTTGGGGGCTTTGGAGCATTATGGTTTCTAACAATGAAAGAGGAAAATGCTGTTCATAATTTTGTTGCTGTCAATTGTTTAATGAAAGTACCTTCGACTAGAACTCAAAGGGCAGATAGAATGATAAAAATACCATAGGAATTGATAATATGCAAGTTTGCAATAACTACTATAGTTAAGCTTACTTCGTAGATTTAATAACAATATACTTGTCCTGTTGTCAGTCGCGAAGACTTCCAAGTATACTATCATTATATATTCCTGCATCAAGTTTACTGTGGAGTAAAAATAATTTATGATTTACTCATCATTTATTTATGAATTATTAATGTATATTTGTTAACTTTTAATAATATTTTGTGTATTAAAGGCTCAATTGCTTTTGAAAGAAAAGATTTGTAAACTGTATCAAAGTTTTACCTACAATGTAATCTTGAATATGAAAGAATCCACTGAGACCTTATACCACGGAATCACATTTTTCCTAGTTCTATTTTTGGGAAATATAAAGAAGACTTTTTTTATATATATATATAAAAAAAAGTTGGTGAACAGTTTCTGTTACCCAAAGAGCGGCTAGATATCTCGATTCCCACAATTTAAATATTTGCACACTTAACGCAATCGTTTCAACACACATTTTGGGAGTGTTCCCATCGGCACTAGATGGCCTAATGCGTTAACAATGTTTCTAATTAATCTTCAGTTAATGTTTCATAATAATTAATAATGAGGAATCAACTGTTTAATTAGTTAAATTTTCATCGTTTATCATTCTTTGTGTTACGATAAATAATTAAATAATCATTAGGTATATTGGTTGTTTCCTACACTATTTAGTTGTTCAATGACCATAAGCTCTACGATAGATCTCCACTTTAACTGCAAAAAACCATTGAGATGTTACATAGCTACTAGGAATTTTCATTGCAGAAATATGCAAGAATTTACGATTTATGTATCCTAAACGGTTTTACTAATCGGTAAACGTTCCTAATCCTGAGGTCAGCCATAGTCGAAGCAGTTTCGAATTGAGGTTTACGCCTCACTGAGTGGAGATTGAAAATCGTTCTGGCCAGGATTGCCACATTGGCATCATTGACTGCAGTTCGAGTTCTCGAACTTTATAATTCGGCCAAAACAAAAGCATTCAAGTTGCATAGATCACTTTCAAGCGAAGGTCAATGTCTGTGAAACGTACAGTGAAAGTTCCTTCTGACGCAAGAAGAATTATAACGCTTGTGTGTTAAGAAGGCTGGTCAAGATAAGATCTGATTGTCAACACAAGAGCGATCTCCTTCACGATGCTGTTCCGAACCAGTGAATCCCGCGACCCAGTCTCGTGAGGAACGGTAATTATGAAGCACAAGTATGGCTGCTGGGCCGTTAAACATCCGTCAAGAGAGGTAGAATATTTTTTGACCTGCCATGAAACAATATGGTTATTATAAAAGTACTGACTTCGTACGACCATTAAAAATCAATTATATTTCGTTGCAAGTTTTTCTATAGATGTAATTCCTAATTTAACAAGAGTCATTAAGGATAAAAATATTTGATGACTCAGTGTTAAACACTGATACACTATGTAATATGAATTAAATTACATAGTTAACAGAAATATACACTAACTGTAATATTATTTTAGATAGTATAATATTTATATTGCAAAATGTAAAAACTTAATTCATAATCAAACATCAATTAAAACACAACGAAAATTGTAACAAAAAAAATTTTTTTTTTACTGGTACATAATCACCTTTATAAAAAATAAAAATATGATACGTTAGTAAGGGTGTTCATTTTTACCAGTACAAAATTATTTCCGGAAAAATTGTATAAATGTGTTTAAGGATGACTTATGATTATAACGTCAGAATCGCTTGATAATGTTATTATTACTTGATCCGAAAAAGACTATATTTTTCACACATATATTTTTTTCTATCATATGTGATGTACTGATGCTCTAGAGAAAAAGTGAGTTGGGTAATGTTAATTTAGGTAAATTTTATACTTTAGAATAGATTTTTTAAATAAATAGCATTTATATAAAAAAGATGATTGTCATATAAATTGAATGAAATTAGAAGAAGAAAAAAAAAATAAACTAAATTTTATTCTGGGACGTTTGGTCCCCTAAGAATAAAAAACATGAACAATGACAATTACATTATTACATAGATTTGCCTGGCACATAAAGCCTGGTAAATAATAATTAGGTTAAAATAAAAACATGTAACATTAAAATAAAAATAAATTACTACTCAAAATATACATATAACATGATGAAATTATAGGTAAATAGATGTCCGTGGGTTTACATATTGCGTGGTAATAAATATAAATTTATGGCTAGACAGATGACAGTGCTAGTGCACATACATCAATAAATTTGTCTACACTGTCCTACCGAGAAATATTCCAGAATGATTTACCCAATCAAATAATTTTTTTTTTTTTTTGAAGGTATGTAGTAAATAATCCTAGTAATAAAATATCTGCTTCGAAAAATTGTGCGGTTTTGTTGAGAAAACATTTTTCTCTAAATATCTTAATATTACTTCTATAAATTATTTATAATAATCAATTGTTTCTATCTTACAGGATTTAACATATTAATAACGAATTAGGATTTAATATCAAACAGGCTGGAGTGCGGTAAATAGAGGGTGTCTGCGTGCCCTTATGGGTTTAATTCATTCAACCCAGTATAAATTGTAATCTCTATTTAATAATCAATCGGGTAAGGCCACGTTTGGCTATCGGAACTATAGCTGCCACCGCAGTACGCTGGATGCCTTGAATCTATTTACTGTAGCAATAAATTCTATCACTAAAGTTTTCAAATATTTTTACATGCTGTTATATAGATATCTTAGTCAGTTCATAAATTGAAACCTGATAAATAAATCTCCACTTTCTGAATGATAGTTGATAGATTGTCAACATATAAGTTCCTTCCTTTGTTGGAGTACGAAATGACACGAAATCCAAAAAAAAAAAAAAAAAAAGAAATGTTTCATGGTGATTGTTAGAGAATACAAATTCAAATTCTAATAACTGAATACTTTTATCAATTTTCTTTACTTGTATATGTGTAAAAAAAAAAAAAGAAAGAACCAGTATCATTACAATCTACAACGGTTTTTGGGTTTAGTACTATTTAAGAAAGTACTGTTTTTAGGCCAACGGTTAAACCATTAGGTTTTTCTCCATAATTAATTGATTAATTAATAGAACCCAATTTACAGAGGCTAAGTAAACTACAGATGGGTCACCTGACCCCAGTGCTGATCAAAGGCTTATTTAACAGAATAAATAATTACATATCAGAATTAACTATTTTATTAAAATAGTTGAAATTAACTATGGTAAAACCATTTTATTATAAGCCAACGTTTCGACCTACCTTTACAGATCTTCTTCAGTGAGACGTGTTCAGCAGTCGCCAGCAGTTCTAAGTGAAACTCCTTGATGAACACACCTCTCTGAAGAAGACCTGCAAAGTCAGGTCGAAACGTTGGCTTTTAATAAAAGAGTTTTACCACTATTTAGCCTATTTATGACCGCCACCACGTACCATCTCCTTCCCTGTTCTAAGTGAAACTCCTAGCTGAACACACGTCCCTGAAGAAGACCTGCAAAGTCAGGTCGAAACATTGGTTTTTAAGAAAATAGCTTTAACACTATTTAGCCTATTAAAATTTTAGTTTATGTTCAAACATAATTTATGGAGCAACATATCGTAGGATTTTAAGATTATTTCATATCGACCCTTCCATTTTAACGTGATAATTTTCAGCGCCAAATTTGAAGCATCGGAGAATTAAGAGTTCATCTGACTACTTCAAACTTTCAAATAAAAACAAAAATATGTAATATATTCAATTGAAAACAAAATACAAACATATAAAAAATTAATTTTTCTACAATAAGTAAAATTTTATTAATTTATGAAGAACGTGTGAATAAATTATCTAGGCTATGAATGATAAGTTCATAACTTCGTGGTACTGATCCTTTTTTATCAAATTATTAACTTCCGCCTAAAATCTTGTGAATACAAAGTTACTCACGAAGTTTGAGGTGGATTAAGATCTCATCGTAACTTATTTATTTACATAAATTCTCGGGATTTGGGCGTATTCAGTCTGAAGATCAGCAGAATTTATCTATTTAATTTGATACTAAAAACGTATGAACAGTTATTAGCTTTCCACTTGAATCTTAAGGTAATTTGATCACAAAGTCAAGAATAAAGATGGCCTACAAACTTATTTGGCCGTTTGGCGTGACCTCCGCCCCCTCCTTGTCAAAATAACGTGATTATATAGACTAAACGGCGTAAAATTTTTTGTAAGGCACCATTCTTTTTTTCGATTTTGTGATCAAATTATCTTACGATTCAATTAAAAAGAAATTAGGCATTTATGACTATTACCTAATTAAATTGATTAATTTAATTATGAAAGGCTTAATATCTGAGAATTTTCGTGAACATAAAATATTTATAGATTAGGATAAGATGAAGCCATTCACGAAGCTTTAGGCGGATGTTAATAATTCGCTAAAAAAGGGTCTGCACCACAGACTATGACACCATTGAGTTTTTGTCTGTTTCCTAAGGAAAGTAAAATATATGATAGGGTAGGAAACGATTATTAGCAGCAACAACTGTTACCGTGAAATGTCTGCCTGTTAGTACAGCGTGTTAGAGCATGTAACTAGTTCAAGTGAAACGCTTATAAGAACCTGTCATGACCCAACTGGCCTCCTGATACAGTTATTTCTCGATTGTGCTGTATTGTATCCAGAGAATGGCGTCAAATTGTCCAGAATTTCTTGGGTTGTCAAAAATAAATTTTAATTAATAAATAACAAAATTGAATAATGAATAACATAATACAGTAATGAATTAAGCAATTAGGAAGTTGTGGAATTTATATCTTAATGATCAATTATAATTCCGATTGTAATATAACCGTTCTGCAGTGAACCAGAAGGGATTGGATTTTTATGATACTTGTTCAGTTATTTTCTTTGCTGTACTTATGTTCGGCACCATTCAGGAGTGTGTCTACTTCTTCCCAGGTTAGGTGGGTTTTCCTTTAGTTAATGTTTTATTGAATGGACAATTATTTTCAGTTACTCAATGATCGAACTCCTTCTCCTTGAGTACCTACTTCCGGACTTACACACCAATTCGGCTCATGTTTACAATATCCCATGTTTCAAAGGCGGAGCTTAGCTGATTTTTATGGGCATGGAGCGGCGTGGCCGAATGGGCTAAAGCGTGTGAACAGCACCGCGAGTTACCCGGCAACCAGATATATGAAGTTTTGAGAGACAAAAATAAGTACGAGTTCGCGTCCCAGTGCCGGAGGGGATTTTAAATTCCCCGCCCTCTCCCTCCAGCCCGGGGAAAGCCCGTATAGCCTAAATGGCGAGGTAGGGAACATGTCAAAAAAAAGCTGATTGTTATTATTGATACAGCAACCTCCGAAAATTTACAGCAGATTCATTCTTCAAAAGACTGGGGTTCTTTTTAAGGTCATCGCAATAACACCTCCAATGGTTAAGGGCAATGTGAAATTCTAATATTTATAGCAATCTTTTATAGTCTGTGGGCCAGACTTCCATACCGTGCATATCGTTGTGTTCCTTGTAACTAGGAGTGGGAAATTCTTTATTTTAATATAAAATATAAAAGATTGCGGCCCAATTATATTGAGTTGCTAGATACACAGCATACTCGTTAATCCGTAGGACAATAAATAAATTTATATATAAATATACAGAAGTGATTAGTTTATATGAGTATAATGAATATATACATATATTTTTATTTTCTTTCATTGTTCATGTTTTTTTCCCATTATTTTTTAACATTTAATTTCCATTTCTCTCTCTTTATACACCTCTCCAATACACAATATTAAGATGCTTAAAATTAAAATAGAACAATAACAAAAAAAAAAATTTACATCTAGAATTAAATAAAATTTAATATGAAGCAAATATAATAGACATGTTTCATTAAGTAAATACATAAATTAAAACACTCAGCCAAGTCATGCTCGTGATGGTGAATGATTCCCAAGGAGTCGAGGACTATATTTTCAGCCAACCTCGCTACGTCCTTAATGTCGACACTTAGTTCATCGAGGAAAATCCTTGTTCTTTTTGGAATTGTTCCGTGAGACCCAAACCAGAGGCCTCTTACCGATTTCAAAGTATTTTTTTAATTAAATAAAACTTAATTCAAAAAATACTTTGCTGAATATCTTGAATTTTTTATTTAACGTTTGCAATTTAACACTTTGTTTTGTATATTAAACAAAAAATCGACTTTACTGATGTTTTTCATTTGCCTAAGCCAATTATTTTTTTCATATTTTATCATTCTCTGACTATACAGCTTTAATAAAAGACCAACTATGATGAAATTAAGTCAAATTCTGAGTTTTAGTGACCAAAAAACTAACTAAAGTCAAAGTCGTCAGTCTACCATGTTCAGAAGCCATTTTGGGGCAGTTCGTTCACTTTTTTTTTGCGTAAACATTGCCTTTTTTTAATAAAGAGTTACAATATGGAACTACACAACGATATGCAATTTATACGGATGTGGAAAGAAGGGCGGGTGTGCGAGGTAGGGGGGTCTGACTCGTCGTGTATTACGGTTCCTGCAAGATATAAAGACATCTTAAAAGGTTCTCGTAAGGTTTTCAAGATCACATTCAATTAACATACGGATATATTTAAACAGATCGGTAACAGCTAGTTTTAAATCAAATGAAGGTAGAATACTTAATGTTAGTAATAAGAATAGCTTCAGATCTCAGTCGTATCTAGATACTTTCAGTATTTCAGATCTCATTTTATTCTTTCACCAATGGGGGGAGAAAATGAGGGTTTCGGGTTGTTTGTTACTTTTTATAGGTGTAAACCCCCCGGTCATTAACGCTTCGGTTTTTGGATTAAAGCCTCCCCTCCTAAAATGGAAAAATATAACCATGTCTTATGAACAAATATTAAAAAACGTATCTCTAAAAGTAGTACTTCAATTAGTAGGACTTCTAGGATCACTTAAACACCATTTAATGTAGGTTTCTTTAGTTTTAGTTTCTTTCTTTTCCTTCCAAAGCAATTATTATTTTATATATACACACAGAGACACACACATATATATATATATTGTATATATGGTATTTTTAACCGGCTCTTGTTCACTTTCCGCCATAAGCGCTATATCATCCTTGAAGACTAAGCACTTGAGTTTTACTTCTTTTTTTCTCCTCTATCATTACATCAGACTTTCCAAAATGTTCTCATAACTTTTTCTAAAACTATATTGAATAAAATAGGTGGTAATCCGTCTCCTTGTTTTAATTTCGAGCGGTTTACGTATTTCTCTCCTGATTTAATCTCCCAGTTAAAGTTAGTTTGATTAGATTTATAGTTTTATGAGCAGCTTCATCGTATTCCCTCTGTATCCGAACAAGTGTATATTTGAAATTAAAAAACAACAACAACGAAATAATGACTAGTGATAAGGAATAAAAGAATACCATTTAAGAAAGAACAGCGAGCTTTAAGAACAGATCGAAAATTTGGAATCATCGTTGTTAAAAAAGAGATTAAAGCTCTTCGGCGATATAAAGAGAACGGATAAAAATAGGTCAAAAACAAACAAATATTCGATAAATTTATGGGATTGAAGAACATAAAACATTATCCGGAACCATTAAAAGAGGAAGTAGAAAAAATGGCCATCGAAGAGGAAGACTACCAAGATAGGGATGAATTCCGGAAAATAATGAAAAATGTATAGGTACTTGTAGTGGAGAAGAAGCAAGAAAGAAAAAAATTGACAGAGGAAAGAATGATGGAGCTGAAAAAACGAAAATAATATGGGCAAAAAAGAAAAATATATAAAAATGATATACGCTTGGTCCATCTTTGGCCTTTTGTTTTTACAAGTCCACCCCTTGCTCGATTTGTAGGATATACGGAGTTCTCCCGGGCCTGGGGTGAAGACGGGGGATTAATGACAGAATTAAGATTAAAGAGCCCTCCAAATTAAATCCTGGACCCGCTACTGCCTTTCACTGAACTACAATGAATAGTATTAGTCTGAAAAAAAAAAATCTTACCTGCTCTACTAACAATTTCATTAACGTTTAGGATAGTTTATTTTAATCTTACTGTTGTCTGGCGATTTGTTAGACGGAAGTGCTATCATTAAACTTTGCGAGCTTATGAAAAAGAAAGCTTTTTATTGCTTTCGCGTTTACAAGTCGTTGATTTGTTTGGCGGAAACAGATTTCCCTTTAGTTTTTCTGAGTTAAAATATATTTCTGTGAAAACAGGCAGTGGCTAAAAATGTATGCCTCATATAAGCAAATCTGCCAATATTAAATACAAAAATTTTTTTTTTTATAATTCAAGTTTTTGCCTAAATAACATATAATGGCGTTTTTTTTATTTTTCAGTTTCTCGATAGTACACTGTTATCAATATACGGATGATCAAAGAAAAGAAAATTTTATCACCCATCAAATGATAGTTCTCCTTAAATTCTTTTTATTATACATATCAACTATGGATGGCATACATTATATAAAAAGCATGTAATATACTTTTTTGACTTTTACGACATATCCTATTCTTATGCCAGAAGCTTACCGATCTCAGGATGAATATAAAAATGGTAAGTGAAGACAACTCCAAACCAATTAGAGTACTTAATCTTTTGTGTATTGTTTTTTCTATTTCTTGATGCTTAAAAGGTTAGTCAAGTGCATTTCGCAATAATTAAAAAAGCTACGCCTAACGACATGTAAAATAAAGACAACTCTTCAATCAGTCGAACCTAGAAAATATGTCTTAAGATTCTTTTAAACCAGATCTTTCTTTTAATGCGGCCACTAGTCCAGTTTCGGAACTAGATTTCTTAAGGTTCTTATGACTTTCAAATGTATTACAGCCCTATTAAATAAATGTTATAGTTCAACTTACATTTTACGATATTTGAAGAGCATTTCTTGATTATAAAAGATCTTTCTTTATAATAATTCTTCCAATCATTAATTGATTTGTATATTTTTATTTTGTATAAAACATGTAAATAGTCAAATGCAACCCAAACATCCTAAAATTATCGGTATGATTAACTACAATTTACCTAATATAGTGAGCAATGGCATGTTGTTTTGTTTTAAAGATTCTTCCTTTTTTTTTTTTCATTATTTTATTAATGATATTTACAACTGTATGAAACAAAAGCAAGACATAGAAACAAAATGACACGAGAGCACTTATAGAGTAACTACCCATTGGTAATAAATCTTATAACAGTCATATATATGAGGCTTTTGTAATTCATAAGTTGATAGAGTTTGTGAAATAATAGCGTTTGGACTAAGCAGAAACCTAGAGCAATTTCTAGTAGTTTCAGTCTTGTATGAGGGTTCCAGGTGACATCTTTGTCCAGGTGAAGTCACGGGAATCGGATTTGTTCAACAGGTGTTATTAAAGGATAATGCAGGACAGGTCACCAGGACCCTGATGAAGGCCTGAACTTCAGGTCGAAACGTCGGCATATGTAAAAAATAAATATTATCATTTATTTTTGCCTTCCTTTTTGACTGACCACCCCAACTATTCTTCTCTTCATTATCCACGACAGTCAACCAATTACCAATTATGAAAATATGATTTGATGGAACTGCTGGAAATGGAACTCCAATAAGTCTGAAAATTAAGTAATCATTTATTATTTCGTTTTTACTTTCACTTACCTGAATATAAAATATATTGTTAGGGAAAGCATTCTGATCGTGGAAAACTTCGAATTCGAATTTGCAATGGACATGTTAAGGTCCTCTCGGTCAAAATTAACAAGTCTAGCAACATATTTTATGTATGTACGTGTGTGAATAGTCTAACTCGGACTGGCAGTGTGTGAAGAACTGTCTACTTATGAAAATTATGTTACGTATTTAAGGTAATTATATAGCTAAAATGTTAAAATGCTAATTAGTTGTAATTATTTTAAAATGTTTCAACTAAAATCGCCTACAACTTGAGTGGGAGTAAAGCAAGATGGAGGTAATGACAGCTGTAAAGTAATGTCTAAAGTGTTTGGTGCACGTCTTTCGTGATCAGTATTAGAGAAGTCAATATGTGGTGTCAAAACAGAAGAAACATGGTAAATAGCACTCCTTGCAAGACATTCGAAATTAAAACTCAGATAGAAATTGAATGCGTATAGTTATCTACTTAAGCCCATTTGGACCTACGCTTCACAAATATACGGGACAGCCAAAAAGACCCATACGTAAACTACAGACTTTTCAATCTAAAACTTTCAGGAATATCACCAAGGTTCCCTGGTTCTTCAGTAGCATTACTTTACATAAAGACTTACAGGTGCCAACAGTTAAGGACCACATGCGAACATACTACAAAAGATTTCATAATAACTTAAACGGACACACCAACTCATTGATTCGATTCATGGTCGCAACTAACATGCCCGATAGCACCTGAAGGAAGCTTAAAAGAGGCCGGATGAGGGATCTCCTCCACTAAATATAAATATTACATTCAAGACAGGAAGGACGCCGCTGGGCACTCCTCTCCCTCACGGCTATTCCAAGACCTATTAATCTTCTACATCTTGACATCACACTCACTAATTATCGGCACTTCTGACAGGTGTGAATTGAAAAACTCAGTTTAGAAAAAAAACATCGTCTAAACCAAAGTTAAAAGAACATTAAATCATATTATTAATTTATAAAAATTAAATGTTAAATATCCACTTTTTAGTGCAAATTTAAATATTTAAGTATAATGGTATTAGTGCTAGTGAGGATAACGTGGGCTTTGTGGTCTATTTTGCCACCTCCTGAAGGCTAACTCAGGTCATCTCCGCAGGTTAACCAAAGTTGAAATCTCAAGCTTCATTTCTTGTGACCGCTGAACTATTTTTTTTCTATTTTTCTTCGGATATAATAGGCATTTGCTGAGTATCGAAAGCCGTTAGAGGATGTCGGGGTTGAGTTCTCTATCCGTTTCAGAACCTCTAGAGCATGATTATGCAATTTTAGAGATGTCAGTTATATCTGATTCGGTATAAAAAATTGGTTTCTAATTCCGACAAACTATAGATAAATTTTAACGTTTAAGTTTTTCTCTATTTTTGAGGTACTGTGCATTTATAAAGCGCTTTCTGATAAACTTGGAAGGTTCAAATTTTGTAAGTATATTAAGTTGGTATTGGGTAAGTTCCGTTGAGGAAAGTCATGTGTGAGGATGCGCTATACATATTTAACCTTAGAACGATACACTTAAAAAAGTCAACTCATTCTAACACTCAGGTGTGTGGCACACCCCAAACTTGAAATTATCGTAAAATTCATTAACATGCTCTGGAAGACTCAAATACTTTTCAGAAATAAGCTAAACAATCAGGAAAACAAAAAATAAAATAAATTCAAGGTAACCTAAGAGAATATATTTTATATGTCTACATACAGTAAAAAGTTAACATTTACATGGCTAAAAAATAAAAAAAAAGGATCAATATTTTTCTATTGGAAATACATAAAGTTTAGATCAATTAAATATATATATATTTAGAATATAAAATATGTACATAATAAAGGGAAAAATATTTTTTTATTTAAAAAGATAGTAAAACCTGTAGTAGAGGCAATTTAAATAACCGCTCACTCACAACAATCCAAGCCAATTGTCGCCCTGTGTTCATTGCAGATTGGTCTCTTACATTACTGACGAACTATTCTAATCTTCATACATTTCTATCTAGTGCAAACAAATATTTGGCTTGTTTTCCTATATTAGTCGTTTGTTTTTAATTCCCAAAATTTCTTTTATGTTGTAACACCGTTGGTGATAGTGTCTTCACCTGTAGTCTTCTTTTTAAACAGGGCTAAAGTAACGAATAGCCTAATCCAAATAAATAATTTCTTCATTTCATCTTCTTTTCTCAGTTAACTAAGTTGAACAATAACATCCTGTTTGAACCAACATGGTTCAATATTCCATAGAAAAATCGAAAAGACAGTCTCCTTTTTTTTTCTTGCTGCTAACACACATGACACATTTGATCCAAAGTTACTGAGTCATCTTTATTTAATATGCTCCATGCATCTTTTCTTCATCTTCTAAATCCCATAAAAATTTATGGATTTCTTCAGGAGAAGAATACATTTTTTGGCAGTTGCCATACTAAAAGTTTCTATACATTATAAATCCATACCTGAATTATTCGAAGTTTCAAAATAACAATGAAAACACATGGATACGAAATCCACAGAACAGTTGCATAGACAGCACAATGGGGTGTGAGGTACCCAGGGAAGTCACGTAAACACACTGGGGTGTGGGGTACCCCATAATTACTTTCGATAACTCCCAATAACGATATAAGCCCAACAATGGAATGCTAATGATTGTAATTAGCTTGGCTGATGTTTGATGTTTTTTTACAAGAAAAACTTGGTCAAAGTGCTACTTATATAAAAGTAAATTAATATTGAAAAGGTTGTGGGGTGATTCCCACCCCAATATGTCGATCTAGGGTTAATTTAAAACTTTTTGGAAATAATAAACCATTAGGTAATAAATAATATGCAAAGCTTTTATTTCTCTTGTTAGCGCCAATGAAACAATATATTTTTATTTTATTTCTTTTACTTAAATAGACAAGAGGAATATAGGACTTCTTTGATGGAGCTCTGTTTCTCATTCATTTTTTAAAATCTAATGCTGGATAAAAATTTATTTAATCAAAGGAAATGTATTATAGGTTTTTAACATATGTTTTTCCAATGGGTAAAGACAACTTGAAATCTTTTGTGCCGCACCTACTTCTTAATATTTTCAGGCCTTCTCTAAAAAAAAAAAATATATGATAAAATAATTCTTATACAAATCCAGAACGAAAATTTTGAGCAATATATGTCAATAATTAAAATGATTTTAAAAGTTTAAATGTATTTTTGTTATTTAATTTAGTATCTATGGACACATTGATTCTCCTTTAAATAATATTTGTTTTTAGAAACTATTATTCGTTAATTTCCCCATCAATTGCCACTACTTTCTTTGACTTTGTAGATTAGACATTATTTTATCTATTATTCTTACTTTCTAACTACACATGAATATTACGATTCGAGTCCACAATGACCTCATTGAATGACTAGCGGTAAGAAATAGAGCGGGATATAACAAGAACAAAAAGAGCGTTCTTCTCTCTTTCGGTGGTATTAAAATCACTAAAAATCTCAAATTAAGGGTGCACAATGATACAATAAAGCCCGTATACGAATACTAGACTTAGGGCACTTCCCATAAATATATTGAAAAATTTGAAAGGAAAATCCACAGAAGGACACAGCGAAACCGTTCAAGAAAATCTAAGCTTGATTTTCCAAGGGTAAAAATATTTAATAAAATAATACAATTTAAATAATCAAACTGTTGCATACGAGTATGTTTTTTTTTTTTATTTCGTCCAAAAGTTTGCAACACAAAAATTACCCGAAATTCGCAGGCTTGATCCGGAGCCGTAGCCGTGGGATAATTATGTCACTGGCAAAGACTAGATCGTCGGATAACTTTCACTCACGTTTCTTTTGGAACAATCTCGCCAGTTCCCAGGACCTTGGCGCCAGATCAACGAAAGTATCCGAGTATGTATTGTAAGTATATCGAATCCATAAAATAATCATAACCCTTAAAAAATATATATTTCTAGCATTAAAGTTGAAAAAAGTATGTTTATCATGTGTAATATTTATATTTTATTATAAGAAGAATTGCACAAATTGCACTTCCTTTGCACAAATCAGAACGCTTATGTACTTTACATGAACTGGCTATATTAATAATATAGTCAACGATATTAGACCTACAGACTTTACGTAGTCTAACAATCTATACGTATAATTAATTCACACATGCTGGGCCCTTTAAATGCTTCTGCACTACCCAGTGGAAAACGAAAACCAGGGATGATGGTTAGGGATGGTTTTTCCATTATTCAGGCTATTTATGACCACCACCCCGGACCATCTCCTTCCTTTAAAATGAAATTATAGATAAATAAATATCAGTATTTTTATCAATTTTCACTTTTAATCGTTCAATGTAAATTTCAATTGTAAGACAAAAATTAGCCATGAAATTAAAATAAAATGAGGCTGATAACTCTAGAATACGGAAATTTAATTCTTACATATATTCGAAAGATTTATTGCTCAGGAGATGGAAAAATAATTAGTGTTTAAATGAATCTAAAGATAAGGGTTTGCCAGGATGTAGATAAGGAATAACAAAACAAGAGAATGCGGATGATAAAGAATATACAGGTTTGTGAGCTGGGATCTCAAGTTTAATGAATGGACAGAGGTAAAATTATAAATAAATATATACTTTAATGAAATAAAAAGAAGTAAACAGTTATAATGGCAAATATACTCTAAAACACTTTACCGATATTTAAAAAAAAAAAAAAAAAAAGTCTGTAACCCTTAATCTCATGAAGGGTATGGAATTAAGTTTTTAATGATAAGATATTATTTCTTGAAAGTCGTTAATATGGTGATGGTCGTTTGTTCATTATCCAGTCCAAAGTTAATCTTTAAACTTGTAAGTCAAGTGCTGATTCAGGTTTCTATCCTTCTCTGACATAACAGAGAAGAAATAATTCTACAGATACAGCCTGACCCCAATTCAGGACCAGGAGTTAGCAGTCCACTGTCATCCTCACTGCTTTTTTTTAGAATACAAAGACTAAATCAAAATAACGTTTTTGAAATATAAGTATGTTCTGGCTTATTAATAAGCGAACCATGAATTCTATTAATTCGTTGTTTTTTAAGACCTAATTCAAATCATGGATTATCTAAACATTGAAATCATGTCTTTTTCCTCAATTAATTTAAGCTTCAAGTGACTTCTGGAAATATAATATAAAAGTAAACTAGAGGGTGGATATGTATATTCAATCCAATTTAACAAGAGTTACAAAACATCCCGTCGAACGGAGTTCTTTGTAGCCTAATGGCTATTAGTGTGCGAGAAGATAGAATGGAGTTAGTGCGGGGAGTTGAAATTCAATCGGTAATTATACAATGGGAGAGGAAGAGACAGGAGCGTAACGACAATTTCTCTTTCAAGGCGAGCTGACTCCGGATCCAAGTCCCTAGTGAAAGGACTCCAACTGCAGAATGTTAACTGGCTCTTTAGTGAATAATTTACATAACTCATGGTCTGCTGGCAGGACAAAGGCCCGCAGATGGTCGCTGATTGGGTATCGGCGAAGAATGGAGCTGCAGTCCCTGCAACGGATCATGGATTGGGTAACTAATATCTAGGCCTATTGCAATTTCACAGCAGAAGATGGAAAACACTTGCATACGCTAGCACATTTCATAGCTCTGCATTTGACTTAACAGAATAATTCTTGAAATAATATTTGTTTAACAACACGATTATTTAAAAAAAAAATGATATCTTTGGAGAGATAGATATTCCTTTAAAACGCTACGGGTAATTGTAATATATGCTGATAGTAATCATATTGCTTATATGAAGATAACAGAGTATTTGAGTATACTGCCTGGCAACTATTTAGTAAAAGTATTTTTATAAAATCTATCAACAAATAATTTATAATCATCTTTGCTTTGTCAATACATGTGTGGAATAGAAATCAAATCAACACATCTGTCAAAGTTATGATAATTCGTAAATGGTGGATCGTAGTTTTATCTAATTTAAGGAACAGTTACTCGGAGGCTATCACACACTTTGTTAGAGTAATATTTGTTTATAGTCTATGTAGGTCTTCATCAGGGCTTGCATCCTAAATCCCAGAAGACTCAACGGCGTACTAGATGCACTGGGTGAAGTGCATGAGTGAGTGCCCTTGATTCTTTTGGGCGTTATTGGATGCTTTTCATGATATAGGCCTACAATGTAGGTCGAATCATAAGTTTTATAGTCATTATAGTCAACTATTATATAAAATAGACAAATACCTGTTGGAATCACAGCTACAGTACAACAAATTAATTATTGATGACTCTGGGCTTGTTTTTCCTCTTGTACTCACTCTTATGTGTACAATTTGGCTCTATCTTCCTGTCAGAGTTGCACAAAACTGATTCGTGGGAAGGCCCCAAATAAATACTGTACATAAATAATACATAAATTTGAATAAATAGTCTGACTATAAATTATATCAATCAAATTTTACGAAATTATATTACATAGTACCGTGACCAGCTATAATGAAAAGGGCTTTTTGAATGAAAGCAACGGAAATATTTTACTTGCATATGTAGAATAATGTAGTTTGAATTCAAACTAGAGGATAATTTGAGAAGGATAGCTCATCAAGTAAGCCGCTATTCTCAAAAGCCCATCTTCGAATTAGAGCGAGGAATAGAATTATTTATTCTGTTTCATCAACCGTGGATCGATTTTGGCATCGGAAGACCACACTAGGGAACATCCAGCCTCTATAAACTCTTTAAAATTAATTAATTAATTGATTAAGGAGAAAAACTTAGCAGTTGAGCGTGATTAGGGTTTAATTACCTTTCTTGACAACCAGTGTTGTAAAGCAAAGTATCCATGAAAAAAACATCAGATTGTAGTAGTAATGTTACAGTTTTGTTTTAATTCGGAATCTTGGACGCCAATTTTATTTATTTAAATCAAAAGAACATGTTTCACGACTATTTGAGGTTTAAGAAAAAGCTGCGTGGAAAAATTAATAGCAAATAAAAAAAAAAGTAAGGAAATTAATTCATTGTATATTGCTATGTACCAAATGAAGAATTATTATATTAATAATGGTAGTGTACTCATCTGTTTTAACTAAAGATATTAAGCATGTACGAGTATGCACTCTATAAAAATGTGGCACTAATGTATCTATATGCTGTTAATTTTTTTTCTCTTCAAATATGTTTGTACCACTGTAGGACCCCCATTATTTGGCATTCTATTAACCGGAATTCTGAGGAACCAACTTTTTTTCATAATTTTTTTTTTAATTTTTACATAATTTATTTTATAGGTATAATATTTGTTTAAAAACCCCAATATGTTAAATTATTTTTAGCGGTTTCACAATAGTTAATTATGTATTGTTGTTAACAATAACGAAATAAAATAATGAAGGAAAAACACGACAAGCTGGTATCTCATGAATGAGATATTCCTAATCAAATTCATATCCTAGAAATGGTAATATTTTAAGTATTACTATAAAACTCATTTTGCTCTGTTTGCTTACAAAACAAAATTATTTACTCAGTTGTACTTTAGTCTCGATTCAAATTCGAATTAAAAAAAATTCGAAAAAAATAAAATAACCATTCGTTTTAATGGTTAAACAAAAAAAAAAAAATTATATACAATCAAGCAAGCATTGGAGGCAACGTAGCATTGGTAAATATTTTGAATAGTTGATCACTGACCATTAAAGAATTATCTTCCTACGTGCAACGAGAGATGATATTAGAAAAGAAATATTAATAAAAAAACAAACTAAAATTAAAGATTTTTTCTCTAAATGAAAATTCAATATTTATGTTAAAATATGCATACCATCATTCTTATGTATTTTCGTATCTTATAAATTAATTTACATAAAACTTTTGTTAATTAATACTCACAGTGAAGCACATATTTGAAGACTGTTTTAAATACACGACTTAAATGCGAAATGGCCTTAAAACTTAAAAGGCCTATATCCAGTGCCGGCCTCAGACATTCGGCGCCCCCAGGCAATGACGACATCACTAAAAAAGTTAAATTGATTACTTAAGCTATATAATTATTTTAAATTAAGTAATATTTGAATTTAATTTCATTCAACATTTATCTAATACAGCTACTCTATTGATAGGTCAAGATCAATTATTTTAATACCTTTTGTATTTCTTATTAATTCCCAACAATTGGCAAGCGCCCCTGATGTTCGGCTGACGCCCCTGACGATAACCATAGAAGTTTTTCGTCCTTTATACAATATATATATATATATTAATGAAAAAAATAATAATAATATAAATATTAAAAAGCAAATAAATGACTAAATGAAACTATTCATTGAAGATTGCTAGGTATAGAAAGACTTTAATCGAGAACTTGTTAAAGAAAATTAGCTTGATTAATCTTGAAATTAGCGAGCTACAGTTAGCACTTTAAAAATATTTTATGTATGTGATGATGTTAGTTAATCATATGCCTTTTTGTTAATTATTGTATTAATTGTTGCAGAGGAATTCCTAACGGGCCCTTCATTGCCGCAGGCTGTGCCAACAGGTATCTAATGTTTATTTTATGTATTCTGTTAGTTATATATTGAAGTCTACGTATGCCTTTATTCAAAACATGATAGAGGTGTTTTATAAAGCTAATTAACTTTAGTTCAATTAATATCCCATTCATCTGCGTAAATGTTGGTAGATTTTTTATCATTTAGTACAGTACATTTTGTTCTAATTAAATAATAAATAGTATACCACAGTGAAAACATTTGGAATTTTCCTTACAGTCATTATATTCTGAAGTTAAATTCTTATTATTTACCATCTCCATTCTAAATATATTTAATTATTGAATAAAATTACTGCGTGATACTGATGATTTCCTTAGTTCGATTTAATAATGATTTATATAGATCATCATTATTATGAAGATTTAAAAAAAAATCAAAAGTTTTCTGTTTGATATTTAAGCAGTGCATTCAATAATTATATGCTGGAGGATTGCAGAAAGATTTTATAAATTTAATGAACCGCAAAATTTAAATAAGGTATGATTTCTTGACTTGAACTTACCACAAGACATAGTAAACAAATCGTCTATACTTATATCAAATCATGGTTTATGCAAAGTATACCTACAGCCCATTGGAGTTAAAAACTTCTCTAAATGGGATAAATGTAACTAAAAAGGAACCCTCCAGTATATTACTGAACTTATACTAATTATTGTACTCCCATCAAGATCTATTTGTTTGTTAAAGAACATATATTTTTAGTTCTCTCACTTACTAAAAGAAAAAAAGTTCATTGCTAGGAATACATTAGCCATACCAGGATATATGTATTTTTTTATTTTATCCAAAATATCAATTTTTTTCTTTCTAGAATTTTTATTTAAGAAAAATAGTACAATCTGCCACAATCTAGGGCATTGAGCATTACGGCTCTATGTTTACATTCATACATTTTATAAATTATCGAATATATACTTAGGACTTCAGCATCATTCCCCTATATCCACCTTTACTTACTTTAATTCCTCTTTGACTATCATAAATAGCAATATTTTAATTTTTAAATCATTAATATATTATGTTTTTTTTTTTTTTTTTTTTCTTTGTCCTCCCCTTTCTCGCCTTTTATGCTATGCGAGGGTTTCTCGGGACATACAGTGAGGGTGGGGGATTAATGCCCGAGTTAAAAGCCAGCTCTCTTTGACATCGCGGTGCTGTACACACGCGTTAGCCCGCTCGGCCACCCCACCTCCCATTTTATAAGTGGCCAAATCAAATTTTAGCCAAATCATTCCAACTAGACTGGGTCTTTATGTCCGCGCTCAAAACCTTTAATAACAAAGGTTCTCCCGGCTCGATTCGCCATATTTAAAAACCATCTGTGTTTTAAAATCTCTCAACTTTTTCAATGACTTGTATAAAAGTTGTAGGAATTTAAATACAGAAATTGGGATTCGAGACTTCTCCATGGAATTGGTTAAAACCTCATTCATCAAAATCCCTGGCTCCTGAGGGTCAGAAAAGGGATCTGTACTAGCGTATTGCAGAGGAGATTAAGCGTCATAATAATTCTGTTATTTTCATTATAATAAAATCATTATTCAGAAAAAGATCAAAATCATTAATACCGGGAGAGGAAAAACCTGTGTATGATCTAAATATTTAATCGGCAGTATGGAACAGATTAAAAAAAAAAATACAAAATTAAAGGATCCTAAGTTGAATAAACCTTTACACCCATAGGAAGTATTGATTTTGATATCACCCCTTGATGATCAGAAGTGTAAATAGTCGCCAGAGGGTTCCTGTCCTCGGGTTCTATGAATAATTCAGCCTAGCTCCCTTCACGGCTTTACTTCCCTAACTAAGGGTCAAGGAACTCTGAAAGATTAAAGACTACTTTTTCGTGAAAGAGTAAGTTATGATTGGTTCATGAGCAGGATGATAACACTGTTTCCTGATATTTCTATAATGCATATTTATAACAAACCACAGATTTATTAAATTAAACAATAATCCATGAATTCTCCACATGCATTATTTTATTTAACAATTTTTTTTTTTGATATTGTAGTTGTTGGGTGGAGCCAAAATATTATTATTCACACTATTAATATAAAATATATATTGACAGCCATACTGAAAAACCCTGTAAGAACAAAAAATAAAAAAAATACAGAAGACAAAAAAACTATACTTAATTTTTGTTCTATCAGCATTATATTTTTCGATTAATTTTTTTTTTTTCAGGCACAAATATATAATGCTCTGTGTAAATTATTTGGTCGTATTCTTACAAAATAATCTTTCAGAGCAATTACTTTTAACTTATAGATTTTTAATTATTTTGAAAAATAGGTATTAGAAAAAAAGGTAAAAGTAATCAAATTTATTGTAGTAACACCTATTACTTTGTTAATAATGGTCAAAACATGACAGGAACAAAGTCAGTTACCAAATGGAACGATACTTCCAATGAAAATTTGTAAAAAATTTGACTGGAATGGGAGTATTTGATCACACGGATTATTCACTTTTGTATCTCCCACTGCAACGCAGTGCATTTTGGAGTAGTCTATGAAAGATTCGTTTTTAACGCACTAAAATTCATGTGGACATGGTTTGATCCCCGAATATGAGCTTCTTGCGATTCGAAGATTCATCGGTTTGAAAAGACGTAACTAGAGTTCTTTTTTCGTCTCGTGTTAAATTTACGAATCAATTTTTTTTCTCTCACTATCTGGAATTATAATTTTTTTTCAGTCAAGCTCATTTTGCAGTGAACAGGAGGTTTCGATTGTTTTGAAGGCCGTTTAATATTACTTTCCCACTTACTACTCTCTTAAATGCTTCGTCTAGTTCCATAATCAGCAGTGCTGGCCTTAGTGCAGGGGAACTCGATGGCGTCGGGTTTGAAGTACCCGCCAATTATCAAAAATTTAAAAAACATAATACAAAGCGTATGAAAAAAAATAATGATAGCTTATTAATAAAGCTAATTGATACTGTAATCTATGCACAAGAAACTTTATACAATTTGTATTTACATTAGCATCTTTCATTGAGCATTTCATTACATTTTTTTCGGTAACGTCTCAATCTCTATAATCTTCACTGTAACGTAAAGTGTTTTACATCACAATTCGGTTGTTTTTAAATTATAGATTTTTACAAAAGGCCATAAAAGAAATGAAACATCTTAGATTTCATTTTGTCGGATCAGAATATGCGCCAGGACAAGGTTGACCAGAAAAGCTCAAAACCTCATTTTCCATAGAAATTGCCCTTACAGGCTTTTGCAGTGTGGTTATTCTTATCACTACCCTCTATAATATTTCTGAGAAAAATGATGTGGTCTCATATGTGTTTGCCGGTGCTGGTGAGACAGCCGGCCGAATTATTTCGAAGTTTACTCTCTTATATCTAAACTGTCTTACAAGTAGAGATATTACATTTTAAATGTTGATTTCAAATTATTGAGTGATTATGATTCTTCCGTTGACTGTACCATTGTAAAACAGAAAACAAAAATGGTTCAGGTATCCTTGTTGCTTAAATTAAAGAGAAAAAACCAAGGAAAATAATAAAAGCTAGTCAAGTCCAAAAAATCTTTTGTTTGATACTTTGTATGTGTTTTAATAAATGTTCTTTTGGAATAGAGGGTTACTATGTACTGCAGTTTATTTTGAATATGAAATTACCAGGCTGTCTAAAACATTTTTATATTGTGACAACTTTCGTTTAGTCTTGATATAACAATTTACCAGACTGCCAGGTGATCTAAAAATACAAAGTAAAATCCAATACATAGTAAATTCTTAGTCTAAAAGTAACCTCGGTTAAGGGAAATGAGGTAGGTGCATGTTCAAGGTATACCAAAATACAATCTTTCCTAATACTGCTCGGTGCATAGAAAAATCATACCAACCATGACTGTCCTACGATGCTCGTTATATGTGGTAACCAGTAGAGATAGATGTTGGTAACCCTGCATAGTCTGGTGATCACGTTTACACTTGACAATAGTTGACAGTCCAAATTGCTTTGGTTCCTGTCAACGAAAACCATTTTGCGTCAATCATATTATCAATTGTAAATTTGTTTTATACAATATGATATAGTTTGTATTGGTTGTGCGCATAATTAAATTGTAGAAATATTAACTAAATACTTAATCAATATTAATTAAAATTTTAGTGCTATTTTAGTGACCACAATACGTTAACAAGCTGTTATCTTCGCTCGGAAATATATCATTTCTTTCATTACGTTTAAATTTATACTTTTAAAAGTCCTGTGGAGAACTACCATTCAAATTTTTAGAGTCTTTGGCATTGTCTTATTTCAAATGTTAATAATTCGGACAATGGACGAGTGGCATCACCTTTTTTATAAACAGATAGAACCGGTTACTATTAGTGATGCCCAAAATCGGTCTTGGTATTGCACTTTACAAGACCAAGACCAAGGCCGCCTAACTGTTGCAAGACCAAGTACAGGACTGGTGAAAAAAATCCATTTTAAAAATAAAAATTAAGGTAATATAGTTACTAATACTCGATCATTTTAGTTACTATATTCAAATAATTGGTGTAACCAATATACTTTTGGATTTAACTCCTCTAATTTTGCATTCGGGCTTAGTTAGGTTTCTCCTATCTAAAATATTACAGTAATATCTCTATAGTAATAAGCTCATAGCTGCATGACTGTCGCTAGATTCTTGCGCAAGACCAAGACCATGGTCAAAAGTAAGTTTGCGAGACCAAGAATCGTCTCGGTCTCGCATTTGGGCAATACTAGTTACTATAAAAACACGAATAACTAGTTAAAAGCAAAATCTATACAATATAGCTGTCCTTCGAACAATAGTCACTCCTTATTACCTTACAAACTTGACACCATGATCTCAACATCTCTTATATCTTTGACGTTATTCCGTCTACAATATAATCGATAATTGAAACTGGAGCTGGATAAAGATTCTGGTATAAGATTAGGATAATGGATAAATTTATGATGAATTTTTTAGAACCTTATCCACCATTCTAATCCCATATCAGAATCTTTATCAAGCTCCAGTTATCCCTACCATTATTCTGGACGGTTAAAACGGCAGCAGTCCCAAGATCTTTTGCAGTCCAATAGAGTTCCGGCAATGACCAGCTTCTCTACTCAAATAATGAATGTCTATGGCTTTATTCCCCTCCCTCAGTCTCCATTGGACTCTCATCCTGGTGTCCAGTTTTTAGTTTTTATTACAGTTTTTTTCTTTTTCTTCACATTTGTAATAATTTATCTTTTTTTTTTTTTTTTTTTTGTTATTTTCATATTGTATATATGAAAAGAATGAATATCAGATAGCTCTAATACTTAAGCCATTAAGTGTGGCAAATTTTAAATTGAAACGTTTTACAGTGGCTTTACGAACTCGAGAATATTGTGTAGTTATCATTGCATTGGTGCTTTCTTTTTTTTCTTCTCTTTGTCATAACTAGTTGCATTTTGTGACTATGAAGTTCTCTTCCTATTTTCGCAAAATAGCTAGCTGACGCGCACAGCCGGATGTCCCTGTACCATATCGGGAATTCAAAGGCGGAGTAGAAACGGAACTGTCAAGTGCGTTATTGTGGTACTACTTTCTTGCGCTCACAAAACTTTCTCCGCAAATAAGATGGAAATGCGTTTCATATTCACGTAGTCCAATTAAGTTGATAGTTATGCAAAGCGAGGAGTGGACCAATTAAATTGGCAGTGAGTAGTTCAAGCTTGCTAAATTGCATGTAATTTGTATCTCAATCCTAGTTAGGCCATAGCCACTTCACAAACATCTAGTATAGCATGTATAAGACAACTTTCACTTATTACCGTTAATTTGCTGTTAATATAATGCTAGTTGAATGACATTTAGCAGGTAAAAACCAGTCCACATTACATATGTTTTGAATAACCTTAAATCAAAGTTCTTGATGCCTTTGAAATAAACACATCAACGGTATACAATCATAAGCTAATACTCCATCTGTCGATTTAATACACATTACTCCAGTTTCTGGACTCCCTCAAAAAGAATTTGTTTTAAAGTTCTTACACGTCTCTAATATATAACTGAGGATTGTACTATTTTCTAAAACCTAAAAGAAGTAAATTGATATCACTTCAAACATTTTTCAAGACTTTTATTTTGGAGTAATACAACAGAATAGACTGAAGTTATTTTCATTGCATACCACTGATATTTTATTTTGTCTCTCTAACTCTCTAACCTAATTATATTTTACGTTTTATTATACACATAATATTCCTTCTATGCCAATATATTCACCGAAAATTAACTTTTTTTTTTTTTTTTTTTTTTTTTTTTTTTTTATAATAAAGAATATAAATCATATTCTGAATATTTCATTTACTATTTCGATTTTCGCTCAGTAATATTTTAGTGTATTTAAATCTATTATCGGTTCGAAATTTATTAAAATAATGTCTTCAGTTCTTAAACAACCTATTAAAGATCATAATTTTTATTTTATGTTTTTATAACCGGTTAATATATATATATATATATATATATATATATATATATATATATATATATAGTTTTTTTTTTTTTTTTTTTTTTTTTTTTACATAAAAATATATGCAGCATAAAACATATTTTCCGCTTAAGAAAAAACATTAGATACCTAGGTCCAATTACAGATTCTTATTAATAACGAAGCCTATAGCTTATTAGAGTATAATATGCTTATAAAGTTTATAATTTCAAAAATATAAACTATACAGAATAACTATTCGTTGGCTATTATTCACTAAATAATTTGGATCTTTTGAGCAGATGAAAAATTTCCAAAAATTAGTGTTGAATGTCATGAATCGGGTTTAAGTTAAGAATCGATATCGGTTAGGTTCCGGCATACTATTTAGTAATACAAGCATGTTCACTGGCGAGAGACGGCCGAGTTTCAAAAATGCCTTTCACTTCCTCTTTTATAATAAAATAGAGTATTTATTACTCCGATAAAGAACTAAGATCCTTATATCAATTTAAGAATATTTCATTTATTTTTTCTATTAATAACACTGTTTTGCTGTGTTTTTCTTTTTAAACCAATAGTTATATCAATAAAAAAAAATCAACCATGAAAACAAATAATTCCCAAAATGTAAATATTTTATATGTTTTGTAACATTTTTTTTTTTGTAAAATGTTTCAGGCTTTATATTTGTTTAAACATTTGTGTAGAACAGTCGTTAAAATAACTAAAATGGTTTTGGCTGTAAAATCATACAATTGTTAATAAAGCATAAGTCTTGTTTATATAGCGAATGGAAAATGGAGTCAATGAAGGAAGAAGCAAATGGCTAGAACACCTTTTTTTACTTTGGGACATTGTTTTGGATAGTAAGGATGTAAACATACTAAAAGTCCCCACTCCTAGGCGGTGAGCCAAATGTAGGGAGAAGGACCTAGAACGTCGACAAAAACGTTCTATACAAAATTAAAGCTGATAAAATTTGAGCTAATAAATGGCGCATAAAAGTAAATGAGTCCAAATCCAAACATATTTCTTTTACGCTCTGATGCAATTCCTATTCACCAGTACACTTTAATTCCATTCAACTTCCTTTTTCAGACGCAGACCGGTATTTTGTCATTCTTTTAGACCGAAGATTACGATGGAACCCAAGTAATAAACTTAAAAGACAAGTACTCAAACGACAATATTTCCAGCTATATAGATTACTAAATAGAAAATTTCAACATTCAATTGACAAAAAATTACTGATTTACAAGATAATTCTGAAATCTGTTTGGACCTAAGAACTGGAACTGGGATGGATAGGAAGAATTTATATCATCAAAAGCATCCAATCCATTCAGTCCCAAGTTCTTCGAGTAATAGTTGAGGCTCCGTTCTATGTAAGCAACAAATTTACACCCTTACACCATGACCTTAATATCCCATTAATCTTAACTTTATTTCAGAAAAATTCTCCAAATTTCATTAGAACTTTAAATTTCATCCTAATCCCCTTGAACAACAAATACCTACCTTACTTATCCCTACAATAATTCTTGAAGGCTGAAGAGGTAGTGACCCAGATACCTTTTGTAAATACTCATATATCGGAGTTATGGCGATGGCCATATTTTCACTCAAGCCATGTATGTGGTTATAGCGCTTCTGCTCAGCCTCTTCTGTTCCTTAATACCATTACTGCGGCTGAGTGAGACACGCTAGGATCTTCTTGAGTCCTGCCTTTCCTTCCACGAGTTGGAGGAAAGGCTTGAATCGGAGTTCTCCTGATTGCATGAATTTTGAAAATATTGTATAAAATTATGTATTTAAGTTGTTATTTTGATTATTTTAGTTAAGTTTTGTTTATATACATTACCTGTTAGTATTATTATTTTCCTGTTTAATTTATTTTTATTTATTTTACATAGAGTATAAATGAGCTAATCTATCACTCTTACTGATGCCCTTAATTGTTACAAAGTGTAACATTACTCAATAAAGAAATGTAAAAAAAAAATTTTTTCAGGTAATTTTTACTTTATTTCATTATTAATATTATCGTATTCACCCACGTAAATCTCCAAGGAGAGGATTATATTCCTCACAGAATGAATAGAGCTTACATGGCAGTGTCATACTTTATTCTTATTACATTTTATACTTCGATAATTTAATTGTTTCCTAATTAATAAAAAAAAATACATAACGATTGGTTAAAATTTCGAGCAAGATGACTTTTTTTATCCGCGGTGTATATTTTGGCCTACATCTGGTGATATCGATCCCACAACGACCCCGACACAACACACGGCTCCTCTTAAGGTTAATGTGCTTCTCGTTTAAATATTTATATTTATCTCTACTCCCTACACTTTAACTCTTTGTACGCGCGTGAGAGAATTCAAATATATAACCGGTCGTCATTTTATGTTTAACAAAAAATAAAAAATCTAGTGCGCGCAACACAAAACTTTCACTTACTGCTATACTTCGAAAAGCAATTTTTTTCTGGCGAAATTGTGTTATTACAAGAAGTTTTTGAATGGAGCTTAACCATGAACTATATATTTCTGAATTTCGGTCATATTCATCAATACAAAAATCACTAAGACCATTAAAATAACATAAATCCTATTTAATATATCCATTGTAGGCAATAGAAACCTTATAACTACATCATTCCATTTGAATCACATAGTTCCAGATCCTGAGCTCTATAGACAATGTAGATTTGGAAAAAAAAAACATGTATTTAATTATGAATAAGCTTTCGACCGGGTATGGCACGCCGGGCTTCTTTCCAAGCTGAAAAACTATCTTCCTCAGTCCTTGTACCTTGTTCTCCGTTCCTACCTCTCAGATCGTACCTTCCGAGTTCGTTACCCTTCGAATCTCCACTGGGTTTAGCCCCAGTGACGCTTTTGAGAGAGAAGTGCTGGGATCTCCTGGAGCCATGGTTTTCCCTCCACACTTGGAGGGACAAGTCTGGTTTGGAGTTCCCTCACCCGATTGTAAATATTGTATATAGGTATGTATCTGTTCTTTTTATTCATTTATTTTTATTTTATTTGATTCTTATTTATTGTATATATGTTATTTTTCTGTATAATTTATTTTATTTACTGTACATAGAATGTGAATGTGATCTGTGAACACTATTATAAATGTCCTTGAGACAGATTGCAATATTTTTCAATAAATAAAATTAAAAAAAAAAATTATGAATAAGTAAGGTCATACTGCACTCTAAAAATTATAGGAATTAAATCTCTATTACTTTTTAAATGTATTTAAATTCTTATTTTTTATACTTAGAAAATTTAGGGAAAAAAGTTATTTGTTTTTAACTACAATATCGATAAGTGGAAAGTCGTAACACTGATCGTAAGTGTATAATCTTATTTCACAAAAGGAATTTTTTTTTTAATAAATCGCCGTTGTATTCCTAATTGTTTAAATATATTATCGGATCTAGAGTTACTAAACTACAGTAAATGTATTTAAGGTTATAAATATGTTTTTTACTCATCCATGAAATGTCCTTTATATTCCACTTCTTTCACACAATTACAATGAAATATTTTTTTTAACAACGTGACTGCTTAAAAAAAATATTTCATCAACCTAAAAATAATTTTAAATGTTTAAAGAAATTTCGTTCTATTTCCTTGAAACAGGTGGTTTCTGTTAAATAATATTGGTTTTCAGAAATTATTATTTATAATTTTTTGTCACTCCCCATTATGTTCTACAACTTTGTTAGTCAGACATTCTTTTCCCTAAAATTGTCAGCTTTCCAGCGATATATTATACTTATACGTTCTGACTAGTATTTCCGGAAATTCATTTTCGACTTAAATAAATATTTTCCCTTTTTGGTCCATTTTTTAATTATCAAATTCTTTCAAAAGTTATATTTAACATTTTTTCGTATCACCTAACAATGAGAGATAGTTAATTATTTAAAGTAAACCAAATAAAAGGTACTTTAGAGGAAGACATGTTAAACATTTAATCATTAAAGCACTGTAAAATGACATCAATGGGGATAAGTCATCAATGATATTAGAGACCACTTAATAATACATTGACACACCAAGTTTAATCAAAATCGTTAGAGCCGTTTTTGAGAAAATCGTAAAAATGTGTAACATCATTGATATAAAGTAACACTTCCGGTTAGTCGATTTCCAGGAAAAAGTTGCTCCAACATCTCGGGCATATATCTAACTTAAATACGTAATATCAGTTTCTTAGGACTTATTTTACGTTTCTGAGCTAGACTGTTAACATACACACGCAGGCATACAGACCAATTTGTGGGACTTTATTTCGACTCATGGGACCTCAAAACGTGTTCCGTTAAAATCTGAGATTCTAAAATTTTCACGATCGAAATACTTTTCGTTACTATATATTACATACATAGGAAAGTGAATGTTCAAAAATTTTGCAGTTTTTGCTGTTTCTCACAGTTCAAGTCCGTAAGTCCAAGTAGGTTTCAGTATTGTCTTGTAGATAATTTTTATTAATTGTCTTAGATTCATTTTTTAGTGTTACACATATTCATTGATACACTAATCAACATCGGGATATCTTTTTTTTCTTCAGAAAAGATAGCCAGATGTTGATTAGTGTATCAATGAATACGTGTAACATCAAAAAATAGTTTTTAAAAAATGTGACAAATACTTACTTTTTGAGAAATGGTGCCACATCAAAAAAAGAAAGTAAAAATAAATATTGCTCTGATGATGGGAAAATTGTCCCGAAACGTAAGAGACAACAAACATAAATAAAAAATATCTGGTGTGTCCACTCACACGACTTTCCTACCTATTTCAGAAAAGTTTTGATATCTTTACATATGTTCTTGAAGAAACAAAAAAGAATTGAACTAAATTTATTTTCCTGAAAATTAAACAAACAAAAGATTTGAGTACGATTTATTTGATAAATTAAGGCAATGAAACCAGCTTAAGGTAGATCAGTGTAAAAAATTCAATACTCACTAATATTGCTGATCAAAAACTTTTTGCCATAGCTTAGTATTGTCAAACAATAATTTCTGTTAAAAGTAGAGGAATTAGTGAAGGTTGTGTGATGCAGGCAACAGAATTTCTTAATTTCACTTAGTCATCTTTATTCTCTTATTCACCCCTTTCTGACACCAGGAAATGAACTCGTAATCTTTCATTGGGAATTGAATCGCTGTAACTTCGTTAATAACTGTCCAAAATGAACGATTTTTATCAGAGGGCTGTGAAACGTATAGATCCGTCGAAAACCGCATGTCGGAAATTTGACCCGATTGCAAAACTTTCCTTACCTAGTATAGGTAGGAAAGTAAAAATATGAAGGAAATTGGAAGTTTTATTGCATAAAATATGAAAAAATTATAAACGTAAGCTTCCTAATAAAAAAAGAAAAATAAGAAGATAAAAATAAATTATACAGAAAAATAATATATATATACAATAAATGAGAATAAAATAATCTAAAAATAAATAAAAAGGAACACATACATACCTATATTGGTAAGTGAAAGTAAAACAAGGAATACCCACCGGCTTATTGGTTTATTTAAAATAATAAAAATATATAGGTTTTTTTAATATTTACATTGACACCCACAAATTATAAGCTATCGTTTTTTATTTGTTAAATATTAGAACATACAGTAAGATGAACGATTTTCGACTAGAGAAAATAACATGGAATTATAAACTAGTCCTTTGTTTTCTATTATCTTTATTTTTTTCCTTTTCAAATACCAGTTTTATGGATAAAAATTGATAGTTTTTTTTTAATCATTTAATTTAGAAACGGGTATTTAAAATGAAAGTCGATAACCCATAGCAAAAGAGCACGACATAAACAGGAACGTGGATGACGATTCAGAAAAAGTAGTGCGCTCCCCTGACCTTTATAAAGCTGTTGTAGACAAGGAAGGATATCTCTTACTCAACGCTTTTTCAGCCATCCCGTCAGTATTGTAGCCTGTCAATATATGTTTTACTTGTCTGTTTATGTTTAATTTGTTTGGAAGCCATTTATGATTCCTGTGAAAGTGTTTCAATAAGAATATGGTGATGTTAACTATTCGGAAAATTGTTGTCTTAATATTTTTTTTTTTTAACTTATTCGTTGAGAAATATTACAACCTGTCTCAATGAAAGACATTTATAGTTTCAGAGAGCACATTTACATTCTGTGTATAATATATAAAAATAAATTGAACAATAATAATAATTCTAAAAGTAAATGTATACCTATAAAAAAAGAAACTAAACTAATCAAAATAAAAATTTAAATATAAGTATACTTTTATACGATATTTACAAAGCTGGAACCAGATAAGGATTGTGCAAGGGGCTTTGGATGATATGTGACTTGAATGACTTATGCTGTATTTTTTAATTTCCTACCTATCTAGGTATGTAAAGTATTGCGATCGGGTCAAATTTCTGATATGCGGTTTTGGACGGATCTATACGTTTCAGAGGCCCCTTAGTCCAAAAAACACGTTTTAGCTAATGATCTGTCTCTCTGTATGTGCCAAAATTTTATCGGAAACTGGAGGATCGAATTTGTGGCTTCTTTTTTTATTTTGTAGGGTTTTGACTACTGATGTATGTGACACAAACTGAGTGCTCCCTGAAAAACGTGTTTTTCTATAGCCTGTAGCTCGAAAACGGATCTAACGATTTTGATGAAACTTTCCTATAATGTTCTAATAATGTCCTTTTAATTTTCGTACATGAACTAAATTCCCGAAAAACAATTTAAATATTCTGTGGTAAAATATATAATAAAACTTTCGAAAGGTAATTAAAGCACAAGCAAAACAAACAAAAAATCATCGGAATATAACCAGTGTTAGCGATAATACAGCGTATTATATTTTCTACACGTTTTAATTTATTACTTTCCTACCTGTACTAGGTATGTAAAGTATTGCCATCGGGTCAAATTTCCGATATGCGGTTTTCGACGGATCTATACTTTTCGGAGCTCTCTAAGTCAGAAAGGGATGAATGAGGGAAAAAAAAATAACTTAGTGAAAGTAAGAAAATCTGTTGCCTGTATCACACAAGCTTCACTATTACCTTTACTTTTAACAGAACTTATTGTTTGACAAAATTAGGCTATGGCAAAAAGTTTTTGATCAGCAATATTAGAGGGTATTGAAATTTTTACACTAATCTACCTTAAGCCGGTTTACGTTCCTATAGTTTAACAAATAAATCGTACTCGAATCTTTTCATTTATCAATTTTCAGAAAAATAAATCTAATTCAATTTTTTTTTGTTTCTTTATGGACATATGTAAAGATATAAATTTTTTTCTGAAATAAGTAGTTTGTAATCGAGACAATGTTTTACGAAATATATAACTAAATATAACTTTATTGGCGATTTCTATATAATTTTTTTTTTTAGTATTTCATACAAACAATTTTTATCATCAGTTTATTGTTCATAATTAATTTAAATCATAAGAATGAGTTCATTCTTATGAAAATTTCAAAAACCACAGTAAATCAAAACGGTCCAATTACCAAACAGTAAATTTATACAGTCGCTTTTATGTTGAGGCCATTGCCTGTTAAGACTACCTTGTTAGTCTGCCAATCATTGAGCATTTGTAAGTGACCAGAACTTTACTCAGAGCATCATTATCATAATGGTTGGACTGGTTTTTGTTCAACTTATGAATTTGTAGAAAATGGTATATATTGTTTTTAAGATATAGAATATAACTTTTTTCAGTTAATAAAACTAATGTATTTAATATGAAGCGATATTTGTATTTAAAAATTTATAAATTCGTAGGTACATTTACTTAAGTAGGATAATCAAGGAATTTGCTTTAACCTTATTTTTATTTCATTTATATTTTTATATATGGTGTGTGTGAATATTAAAAAATTTATCAAGCGCTGTTGGACTAGCTTATTTAAATAAATATAGGGAAGGATGAAAAATAAAATAAATAAAAATAAAAAAAGAAGTCTTGATAACTTTATTTAGGTAAATACATCAACATATCCATAAACGGTTGTTAAAAATTAGGTATATTGCCTTAATAATGATTCCTAAGCCATTATTAAGGCAACATATCCAATTTTTCATTGTTCGTTTTCTCTGCCGTTCAGTATTAACGCCACCTTTCTTCCAATTCTTCTTTTAACATTAGCATGTTGCCATGGTTGTCTTTGATTAGGTTGATTCTCCTGGTCGCTCCACAGTTATTCACCATTTTATAGATCTTGCGGGAATCATTTCTACTTCTTGAGCTTTCAATTCCCTCGATATGCTTCCTTAATTCTTCCCTCTTCTTGCTTCTGACTAAGCTCTTCATGTGCAACCTTTATATCTTTATTCATTCTTGTAACTGAGCCGTATCCATCGATTAATCCATATTAATTTTTTTTTTTCATTCTGTTTCTGGATTGCCTGCTCACTTTTTTCACCAAACCAATAGTTAGGAGAATGTCTTGTTTTTTTCTTAATACACTTCTTCAGCAGGCTGGATCAATCCTACCTTGATACATCTCCACCTGCTTTTATTTGTCGCTGCACTTTCACCAACTGTCCCGCGCTTGACTATCTCATATATATTAATAATGGCAATAAAATATATATATATATATATATATATATATATATATATATATATATACATTTTTTACCACTGTTTTTCATGGGACAGCTATTCAACTGAAACGTGTAGCCAGTTAAGATGTCTTTCACCATAGGTTTTCTCTTTTTTCACTAAAGGATGTAGAGAAAAGCCTTACTGAAAATGCATATTTCCTACGAAACCACTAATAGCTTCTAAGCGGACGAATTACACGCCATATTCAATAACGTCTCACCGCAAATGTTTTCGGTCTTTCCCAACTGGAACTACTAGTGTATTCACGGATGATTTATTCCAGTGTGCTTGAGCGTATTCTATCTTTTTATTATTATTTTTTTTATCTTTTAATATTAATCTGCACCAGTCTGCGACTTTTAACAATCAGCAGATGGTCAGAGTATTCTAATAAAAAACGTTTTAATATAAATTTACAACAATACATATATTTTTATTCGTTCCATATTTTAACTCTATATGTTTATAAATGATTAGTCACGGTTTTCTTAATATTTTTTTAAATATATTAATATTAAAAAAAATCCAACATGAGTAGTTTTTACATGTTAATATATTATTTTTATAAGTTCGGTAATAAATTTGTTCTTTCCAACCGACCTGAATTAATTAATCTGTCTGATCTCACTTCCTTTAAACATTAATTTAGACCAGCCAAGATTCAACTCCTCATTTTTCTGAATACTCTTAAAAATAAAATGAATTTGGTTTTCTGTTAAACAACTGCAAGATTAGCTTGAAAATACATTTTGAAAATATTTAAAAAAATTAACTTTTTGAAATAACCTTGACTAAGAACCAATTCACTGATAATCATCGAAGATGTTAATTTATTATTTTTCTAACTTTAAATATTGATCCGTACCTGTCATGACAGTGACAATCAGCAGGTTGATAGTGATTATATTGAATAATTTGCAATGTAGGCATGAGGAAGGAAAGCACCCACAAGAAAATATTCCTGGTCATTGTTTACTTGCTTGATTCAGAAAAGGAGATTTCTAGATAATTTATTTGGAAAAAGTGTATTAAACATTTTTTTACTGCTATTTTAATTACTTATACTGTAAAAATGAAAACAACCCATTTCCACTGTGGATACTTAAAATCTTTTGTAACTATCTCTCGGAATTGCTATTAGTCTCCGAGAAATTATAAGTTTCTGTTTGCCAAGGATCGTGCCCCACCAATTGATAGACCTTATCCCTATTTCGTGATGTTATATCACGAAATATATTACTATATTTAAATATATTAAAAAAATAACATACCAGGCATCCCGTAAGCTTAAAGAGCATGTTTTAGGTTATATTTTGTAATAAAAACAAACCAGATTACTTTAAATTAAAGTCGAGCTTTAAAATAAATTTAATTTAACAACTCCATGTTACTTTCTTCACTATTTATTAATTGTAAATAATTTCTGCTATTCAATTTCCAGTACTTTGGTTAATTCTCGTTTATTTTATTCCGTTGTGATATTTAATGGCTTAGTTTTAATTATTTTTTTACTTTTCCTCTAAATGTTTAAAAATCGTAATTCTGTCAATTTTCTGATGTACAGCAAGATTTTGACGACAGCAGTTGTTCAAATGTTAATAACATTCGATATTTGAACCGCCCATTAACTTTCAAATGTATTAAAGTAGAATGGAATAAAAAGTATAGTATTGAAAGTAGGCTGTCGAACTTTCACATCCATTTAAAAAAAAAAAAAAAAGAGAAAGTAATTATTATGTATCAAATAATTTAGAAAATAAAATGAAATAATATTCAGAAAATAAAACGAAGAAACATAGACGATTTATAAACATAAACCTCTACAAATAAAACCGTATCCGTAATAACCATATAAATAATAATAAATATTTAAACAGGTGAAAACAGGCCATAAGAGCTATATTATAAAAAATATTTTATACACCATGGTTAGATTCTTTGTAGAAAAATGGGAAATTCAAGGATTTTTTTTAAGCTTACGATTTTTGTTCCTAATATTATTTTTAAAAATTGATTTTGTTTTAATCTTCCTATAGAAAATTTGTATTAACTAAACTACTATAAGGTATGTCTATGATAAAATTAGAGATTTTTTTTCTTCTACTGAAATAATGATTTCTCACTTTTTTAAAAACTCCTTGTTAAAATATGCTTTATACGAAATGAATCAAGTTGAAGTTTGTTACGGAATAAGCAGTCACTCGCCTCAAACTCAGTTTATCAATTTTGTTAAAAAAATTATGTGATGTTAAATTATATAACTTCAATATACATATACCATAGGACGTATGGCCCAAAAATCGAACTGATTACAGGCGAAGGTTTAATTGTAAATTACAAAAGTGTATATTATTCGGGGTAAAAAGAACCTTGTCTGCCGTTCCAGAGCCTTAGGATATTGTTACTTAGCTTACTCTATTTACATTTTAATGTACTTACTGTTTATAAATTTAATAAACTTATTCACATTGTTTATAATTTTTTGTCTAAATATTATGTAAGTTCCACAATTCTCTATTTCTTTTTGTATTTTGTCCATTCTTGCCCGAAGAAGACCTGCAAAGTCGGGTCGAAACTTTGGCTTTTAATAAAATAGTTTGGCCACTAATTAGCCTATTTATGATCGCCACCCCGAACCATCATCTTCCTTTAAAATAAATTATGAATCCAGATATTAATTATTACAAACCAATCATTTATTGATTTTTCTGGGATGTATTGTAGTAAATTAGTAACCAAAATGCTTTTTTTTAGTGGTTAAAAATGTAATAATTTTTCGTTTTGTTATCAGACGTATCAGATGACTAACTAGAAAGAATAAAACGTTATTCTAATATAATTCTTTATAATATAATTCTTTATATAAATTGAACACATACAGGAATGGATCAATAGATGGATATATATATATATAATATATATATATAATATATATATATATATATATATAATAATAATAATAATACGTGAATTATTATATTGTGTTTCCCTCGTGACAGGTTACATGGACGTGTATTGGAGCGCGTGGCTTTTGTTGTAAAATAAATCCGAATTGATTTCCTGACTTCAAGGTTCGTTTGTCTAGACCTTTGGCAAACCGCGAATTTTCAGTACAAATGTTTCCTTTACAACACAAGTATCATAAGCCGTTTCATGGTCACAAATCGCAACACAATATTTTTAGGCAAACCATGGCGGATTTTTACAAAGATATAAAGGCATCTATTCTTTGGGATAGTAGGTATTTTTCAGTTGGTTTAATGTAGATATTAGTACCATTGTAAGCACATCAAAGGAATATTCAGCAACCAGGATAACTTTTTACATAGATTCCTTTGCTAATTCGTATTATATTCAGAAATACATCTAACAAGGTCATTGCAAATTATAGCATTTTCGAAGATTTTTAGAAGAAAACTAATACATAATATACAGAAGTGGGTTTTTTTTTAAAAGGATTTTTCCACTAATGTGGTTATCCTTGACCTAAATATCATTCAAGACATTCTTCCATCCTTCTTTTCTTCCAAAGCCAGGTTTTATTCCACCTGTCCATTTTACCTTTGGTCTTTCTTTTGTCCCTCTCCCTTTTACTTCTGATTTTTATATTCTGAATTTTCTTGCTGTCTTTCTTCAAAAGTCGATCTTTACTGCTAACAGTCTTTTTCGGTGTCATGTATGATGACCCATGTCACCGAGGTATATGTCGTTATTGGCTCGATCATAGCCTCTATGCACCAGGCTGTATGTTGGAGTTGCAAAGGATACCGTTGAGTATTGCTGTGACTTTTCTTCCTTCACCAATTCTCTTGTCGATATAAGTGGTGAATAGACCACTTATAATTAAATATTGAGGTATTTAAATTTCTCTATTGTATGTATACCTCTTTCAATTGGCGTGTCGTCATATGAACATATAATTGGTATCCTCTCTGTCCTTTGCTATAATTGCTTGGTCATCAGCAAACATTAGGATCATGATTTATAAATCTTCCTCAATCGTTATTCCCATTTTTCTATATTTTCTTTTCAAATCTCTGAGAGCAACATTAACGTAAATTTTGAAAAGGGTAAGTGAAAGGCAGTATCCCTGCAAAAGTCCTTTTGAAGTTTTGATTTTAATGAGGGTTTTAATCCTAATATAACACAGCAGGCATTATTGTGATAAATTTATTTCACGGTATTTATGGGCTCTGAGATATTTGCTTTCTTGAAAGCTTCCCTTAATAGCTTTCTTGGAACTGAGTCATATCCCTTCTCTTGGTCAATAAAGAGCAACTCGTCAGATTTTTTTTAGGTGTTTTTCGATGATCTGTCCAATTATAAACATGTGATCGATTCACCATATTCCTGCGGTCAAGCCATTGTGGTCTTCTGTACCCTCTTATTCCCTTTCGAACCTACTTTTGACAATTCTCTCCAGGAATTTTATTCAAGGGTTGGTGACACAGATACCTCTATACTAATAGGATCTAAATTAAAATGATTTAATGATTTTCACCGAAAAAAATTGTAAAAACAAAGTAATAGTTTTTCTATAAACGAGTATAAGGAGAGAATAAACTGACTCTTCAACATAATCATAATTATGACTTCATAATTTTAAAACACATCATTAAAATATTATGAATAATGTTTTTATTTAAAATTTATAATTGATATTAGCTGACAAGTATGCTGTATAATGTCGTGATCAATGGCTGCTAACGATAAGGATCCTTATTATAATTATTTTATGATTACCTTGCAATTTATTTTTACTGAAGTAATTTACTTAAACAATTATTGCAATTAACTTCGTTCTTTAGGTTGGAAGCAATATATACATCAATATAAAGGAAATAGATTAAAATTCTCATTTTAAGAAATAGATCCTCTCTCTCCCTCAATGTATCTACAGCAGCCCCGGGCTGAAAAATTTATAAAGGTTTTAGTAAAGAACGATTTTCATTTAGAATGAGATAGACTTCAAAATGGCTCTGGATAGCGCATGTATTGTAAAACCTTTTATTTGTGACAATTGGCCTATAATTTTAACATCAAATATTCTGGCACCGAAAGTAGAACATTTAAAATAAAATTAGAAAATATATATTACTCCGTTTTTAAGGTTAATACTTTTCTTTTATGACTATTCATTCATTCCTGTAGTCGTCATTTATTCATCCTAAAGTAATTTTCTTTAAAATTATTTTAAAATTCTTTGACTTCTGATCCTCCTGACCATAAGCTTATTTCAGCAATTAAATGTTTAAACAATAAATCATCAGATATCTACCTATACATTTGTACCTGAAAAAACTACTTTATCAATAAAATATATTCAAACCGACGTTTTAGTGATCTTCACTATCAGGGTTTAATTCTAAGATAACAATATAACCAAATGAGTTATTATCAATAAATATAAACTATAAAACCACAACCCACATCAAAATTTTTATAACGCTTTTAATTTGTTAATTACTATTTTCTTGAATAATTCTTGCACATTGCTTTTGTTTTATTTTCAGATCTAAATTCCATATACAATATATAATAATAACAAAATACAATATTTTAGACATAATATTATTCAAGGAAAAATCTCATATAGTCCCATACACATATTTATCTATTTCTTTAATAATTTACAGTATTTTTTTGACTGTATATATGTAGATATTCGAGCATATTAGAATTCAATTCCGAATAGTTGGAAAATATATAATGGATATTATCTTTTTGTTCGAGCTCTTTATACTGCCATTTTAGGGCAGTATAGAATATATTTTAGAATAATATCTTGTACAACTATTATTCTTTTTTCCAAGATGATTTCATCAAAAATATAATTTATAACTACACAGCTTGATCATATCTGCATTCTTCTTATAAATTAAAACGTAAAAGCGTTGATTGAATTACCGGTAACTAGTAATTTACTCTTCATGCTGTTTCATCAAAAGTCTGATGATAGAAAATGACCTTTTCCCCAATGACGAGATAACCGGTAAGGGTGTTTCGCAGACATGATTTCTTCCCCCTATTAGCTTGCAGCAAAGATGAGTGATGAGACGTATTTCACAAAACCTCTCCGAAATTGAGAGTGTTGCAATGATGGTATAATTGTATTGCAATTTCATCTAGAGCTGCCTCAGTGGCACTTGCCCAACCATTATTATAAAGCCCCCAAATTGGTCGGAGAGACTGAGCTTACATCAGGTCAGACAGTTGCAGACACGATCCCGGAGTATTGTCGCACTATTGCTATGGTAGAGCGTTGCATAATGGCCGCTTAGCGATTTCCTAGCTGGACGCTCATTCTTTGTGACCATATTACAGGTAACAAGTCACGAAATTTCGGAGCAGCTTATATTCCCCGCTGCGTTCTTAGAGCATTCCTTTAATAGTTGGTTGTCGAGCTCCTGTTGTGCAGGACGGTTTTAATCCGTAATGCCGTTGTATGGTATCTATAAGACAACTTTTTTTTTTTTTTTTAAATCTATAAATCTAGTAACTAGTATTTTTTTTTATTACTCAAGAGGCCATTTTGATGAAAATATCGATACAGCGGGCAACAGTTAGGTATACATACATTTAAAAAAAATAAATACAAATTTGTTCATTTGTATTTGTTATTCATATACTTCAGATAATTACAAATGTTTTATTTTATTTATTTATTAGTTATACATATTCCTGGCTCACAATAGTTTTGCCACCTACCTCGGTATTCAGCAAATGTGATATAAAGGAGAAGGAATGATAGCATAAAAGAAAAAAGAATAGTAATAACAAAACAAAAAGACAAAAAAAAACAGCAGTTGTAAAGTAACACATAATAACACACACAAAAAAAAGATAAAACAGCAAGTAGCTCAATGCAATAAGTCTCTTGGCCAGCGCCTCAGCAGTCTTCTGGGCGAATTATAATGGATTTGTGGTAGTAGATAGAGCTTGAGTAAGTGGATTGGAAATTAGAGCTTTATGTCATGAAAATTACAAAAGCGGTCAGTGGCAGTTGCCGTGATGAAAGGAATGATAAGGTCAGTGTGTAACGTGAGGTTTGAAACACAATAGGGTGCGTCTACAATTTTCCGAAAGACTTTTGACTGGAATGACTCGATGATTTTTATATTTGATTTCTTCGCTGTTCCCCATAGCTCGGTCCTATATGCCCAAAGTGGTTTAATGAGGACTTTGTATATGGTTAATTTACTAGTCACAAATAATTTAGAACGTCTGTCAAGTAGCCTAAAAAGAAGTCCGTATCGCTGATTAAATACAAATATAAAAACGAATAAAACTTTAATGTTATTTTATAATCAAATCTCAAGTCTTATTAATTAGTATAAATTAATTTCAGATTTTTTTTTGTATTCAATATTAATTTTCTGTTGTCTTATTAATTAATTTTGTTGCTTAATTTATTCCTATGTATTCTTTAATTCGTTTAGTACATATATTATTTTACTTCTATCATTATAGTTTTTTTTTATTACCGCTAAAAATTATTATTATTTTATACATATTTTTTTATCATATTTACTTTATTCTATTGATTTAGTTTATTTCTTTCATTTTTTTAAATTATTTATATTTCTTATTCTTGTAAGAATTCATATAATGCGATAGTTAATACCTTTAGCACTATGACCTTCGAGTTGGGTAGATGGTATTATTCATTAAATGCAGAATAATAAATGTAATTAATAAGATAATAATGTTTCAGAATCTTTCATTAACATTTGGCGTTTTTTAATATCAGATATAGAATATACAATTTCGTAAACGTAATTATGGATTATAACATTTTTATTTTCTTCTATAACTCCTATTTATAAGTTTTTTTAAATTAATGTTAATAATTGTAATTAATACAGAATTAGATATATTTCTTCTGTAGTAGGACTACATTTGATTGAATTTCAAAGCTAATAAATTTATTTTAGAATCTTAACAACAAACAAAAGTTACAATTGAAATATAAAATCACAACTTCAAGTGATGGATTGGTCTGGCCTGCTGATGTTTAAATATTCATGTAGATTTCATCCAAATTACTCATATCGGTCCAAAATCTTGGGACATTGAAAAAAAACTGGAAACTGAAAACGGTGAAAAAAAAAAGTCTTAGACTAAAAAGGAGCGAATAGAGGTTGTCACGTTTGTTGATTTCGTCTAAATGTTCTATGACGGGAATCCTACTTGTATCGGATATCGGGGATGTCTCATTTTCTTTCCATCTACTGAGCCATTCAGTTAAGCATCAGTATTCTCCTGAGGTTAGAACACATGCTTTCTGGATGTCGTGATCTGTAGTCATAAAAGAGTAATACTTATAGCTCCAGTCAGAACGTGAGGTATTAGAACTCCTTCGGCGTGATGGTACCAGTTGACAATAAAAAGGTTATATGTTCAGCCTTTCAGTTGACAATATGACTTACTCCAAATTCAACATTATTGATTATTAATTTTAGTGATATTTGTAGAGGAGAATGTATACCTTTATTCATAGTTCTATATTTAAACACTGCAATCACTTACTCTGGAACCACCTCATTCACTGTCATTCTGTCAACTAAAAGGCTCAAATATGTGTTACATGTTCTGGTCACGAGATAAATTAACGTTAGACACAAATATGATATTTATCAGCAATTTTTACCTACCGTAAAATTTATCCCTAATTTTATTTCCCTCCCTTTTAAGTATAATGTGTTTACGATCCGATTAATTCTGACTTCAAAATGCACTCTCTAATAATGTTAAATTAAACTAAAGAGCAGAAAACCAAAAAATTAACTATCAAAATTATTGCAACACAATTTATAAATGTGCATATTGTAATTTATTATAATTAAGAATTTAAAAATATATATATATACTATTTAAATATTAAGAAAAACAAATCATATTAGTATTAGTGACATAGTTCTACGAGAATTTTGAGTAATAAATAAAATTGCCTTAAAAAATAACATCGTAGAAATACAGTTTTTATTCCATACTGCACGGCCATATTTATTTTGGATATGCACCTTTTTGGTCATAAAATATGGATTCGATTCATTTTGAAAATATATATATGAAACAAAATTGAATAAATACAGTCAGGAAAGTGTTGCCTCAAACTAGAAAAGCAATTTAGATTGATTTTACGCTAGTATGAGTGTTTCTTTGCCCTAAACGAAAGCAGGTCTATGCCTTTTAGTTTTGTCCAGCACACATAAAACAAATAAGCATATCAATACCTAAATGAAGGTTGGGTATGTGATAAAGGGAGGGTGACCCGATTTCCTCTGCACTCCTTCCACTCAGTGTTTTCAACGTAGATAGTGTAGGATGTGGGATCATTTGAATCCGTCGAGACACAACAGATCTGCTATCAACAAATAATATGCTGTTTGATCTTAAAATATCAAATTTCCAATCGGAGACACCACCGGCAAACGATGTGATTGTAAGTCAACTATGACCTTGAATATTTCAACCGATGCTCATTGCTGTCTTCATCAATTCATACAAAAGTAAAGCCCTCCTTTTCAGAATTTGCAACTATTTATAATTTTTTAACTTCATCCGCACATCTCATCACACTTTTCAATCTAATTAATTAACAAGCATCTTTAATAGCGGATAAAATTAATGCTAAAATCGATTGTAAAAACTTTGCAACAGTATAATGGTAAATTAAGTTTTGGAAACTCACTTCGTATGTAAATACTTAAAATATGATAAAACTACTTAGAATTTTTTTATTTAGAATTTATAAATATAATAATCTGTCACGTGGACAATAATTATATTGATATATAAACACATTCACACCATATAAAAAGAAAATATAAAATTAACAAAAGTAAAATAATAATCAAAAGCTATGTACAATATCAAATAAAATAACTCAAAGATTAGTAAATTAAAAACATAAAAACACAGTCATGCCTATATATAATATATACAATCAGGCAGAGAACCCCGAGCCAGACTTCTCACTCTAATTATAGAAGGAAAAGCAGGATTCCAACAGATCCCTGCGCAACTCTCTCAACCGCGTTACTGGTGCTAAAACCAGTGGAGTTTGAGCGAGAACGCTTTAGCCACATACACTCATGTCTTGAGTGGAGAATCTATCTATTGCCATAACTCCAAGATATAGACTACAAAAGATCTTTGGACCACTGCCGCTTCAACCTTCGAGGAGGATTGTAGGGATGAGTGGAACTAGATAAGGCTTGAGCAAGGGGATTTGGATGATTTATAAGGTTCTGATGGAATTTGGAAACATTTTAGGGATAAGGTCAAGGACAAATGGGATGGATATTATGGTCATGATGTAGGGTTTTGTTGGTTACATAGAAATGAGCATCCAATATTGTGTGGAGGACTTTAGACTGAATGGACTGGATGCGTTTGATGTTAGAAAATTTTGCTGTCCCCAAGCATCAGATTAATTTTGATAGAAAATTATTTTATTGTTCGATTCATTTCTTAGGTATGAAATTAAAAACGTTAAAAAAACAAAAAACAGTATACATGTTTAAAAAAATTCGGATTTAATTAATTTGTAACTGCATTATTCTTGTTTTCGGACCGATTATGGATAACAAGCACAGAATTTTCGCATCTAACCTTTCTAATGATACCCGCTGTTTTTAGAAAACTAAATAATATAAATATAAATATATATATTTAGAGAAGAAATATATATTTAGCATATAAGTACAATATTAAAATAATTTTTACTGAGCGAAAGAGCAAAGTTGGGTCAAAAATTACATTAAAGTGAAACAAAGTTAAAAATCTCTAAGAATTACAAATATGATTTTTATATCAATAAAAAAAAATGATACTTTGCACTTTAGTACTTACAAAATTTTCAAATAGATTGGAGAATTCTAATTTTTTAAAGAAAATCACTATTATATGTTGATAACCTTTACATGAGTTCAATTATTCACACGAAACATAACAGAGATTAAGAGCTATATAAGCTATTTAAATTGCCAAAACCATAATCATGTAAACAAATAATGAAAAAGACCGAAACTACAAAACCGGCGATCCTTAACGGAAGATTACAAAATATAATGAAGTAGTAATAGTTATGGACAAAGTATATACCTACAGTTAAACTTTCTGGATGTTTTTACAGTACAGTAAATAATTATATAAACTATTTTATGTGCAACAATCACAATTGATTAATTACTAGTATTAATAGTTTAATGGTTTGCAAATTTAAACCAACCTTTTCATCTCAATGTTTCGAAAGGAAGAAAGTTTGTAAAGTTTTTATTTTGTAATCGCTGTGTTCAATCTCTTGAAAATAGCCAGTTTACGAAACAGCCAATCACACCCCCGAAATATTAAAGCTCAATTTAGGAAGCTTTCCCGCCATTTTCCAATTAATATTTTCCTTCAAGAAGAAACCATGTGATGAAAATTGATTATGCTTTATTGTCTATCTATTTTAGAATCTGCTTCGGAGTAAATAGCATACAAGATTTTTTTTCGTTCATGAGATCATGAGAGCTAATGAGATTTCTTACTTATATTTGTGTATTTTTTTTTCGCTTCAGGAAGAAACATTTCTTTTAGAAAATAATTTTAATTAATAAGTATTAAAACGTCATCAAATAGTAAACATTACTCATACCTGAAATATTTTACATTGTTTTGCTAACTATTTTTATTATAATATTAATATATGTAATCCCCCTGCTGTATAATTTTTTCATCTACATGTGTAAAAAAATACATAATAATAGAATATTTGACCATTTGATCATTCATTTTATATTGCTCACATTTGTATTTCTATTCCTGCCATAAAATTTTAATAAGTCATTATTTGACTGTACATAACTCGTTTACATTTTCTTGTAAATGTCTTGACTCAGAATAATTATTTCCTTAGCATTTTCTATTATTTTTGGCTTAGAGGAGAATAATTCTGTTAGCAGTGGCAAAGGACCGTGAACGGGTTAATGACTCCTATTAATATTATTTGCCATGTAATGTGCAACGGTTCTTTCTTCACTCTTTTACACTCAATTTGTGCTCGAAACGAGACTGGCACTCCAACAATCATATAATAGGTCAATCATTTGTGGAAATGAACGGACTGAATATGCATCTGGCAATGGGTATATTTATATATTTTTTTCAACCGATTTCTTTAAGATTTCATTATATTCATCAATATTATATTTTATTTCTAGCAGTAAAAAAAAAAGGAACAAAAAGGAGGCAATGATTTAAAAATAAAATAAGATTGCCATATTTAATCATAAATGGCCTAAATTTTGTTTATTTTTTTTAAATTTATCATAACTAATATTTCTTTCTATAAAAAATAAAAATTTTCACTATCAATGAGTAGAGTTAGCTGTTACAAATATGAATTCATAACAACACAATATCGTCGATTTATTGGATAAATTCCTCAAGTAAATTTTAGATGTAGCTAAATTTATAACAAATTTTTTGTAAATTTTGACCATATCAACGCTAAAAAGAAAGTGCCTCATTATGACACAAGAAGTTTAATTTATGAAACATTATTATAATAAGTTCATGATGTTCTGATTACACATTGGAAAATTCATATTCAAATTACAATTTTATGATATATAGAATTTAAATTCGATGTAGAAATTAAATTGTATTCAGGGTTTTATATACATATTCCCTGCAATATGTGTCTGTGAGGTATACAAAACAAACATAAACTCAAAACGGATAAATAAGACACACTTGGCTTTTCTGAATTAAGAGATTTCCAGCTATGTATATCCAACGTGTAATTGCTCCAACATTTTCCCCATGTTTTATAAATTATATATATATATATATATATATATATATATATAGCCTCAGAGTCAGCAGGCGCACAAAGGCCTATATTTCTTTCCCCGAAACAGGGCGTACATGAGCCCAACCTCAGGAAGCTACTGACATTCTGGTAAACCACATCCTGATTCTCGATTTGAATACACGGGGTAGGTCCCTCAGTCCTACACGGTCGGTCGTTGTGAGTTACCCGGGGAAGAGAGCATGGCTATCCCGGTCTATATATATATATATATATATATATATATGTTACTATGAAAATAGGTATCAAATAATTTGAAAGCCATCAAGTGTTTGTAAAATGGTGCTAGAGCGAAAGTAAAAATCAGAAACAGCCTTACAAGCCACTTCCTGATCACTAAAGGATTAAAAAAAAGGGTGTTCTCTAACTCCACTGCTATTCAACCTATACTTTTCGGACTCAGGGGGCTCTAAAATGTATAGATCCATCGAAAACCGCATGTCGAAAATTTGATGACTTACCTAGTATAGGTAGGAAAGTAATAAATTAAAATAGAAAAAAATAATAAGCTGTATTATCGCTAATACTGGTTCGGTTCCGATGATTTTTTTTTGTTTTGATGGTAATTTAATTACCTTTCAAAAGTTTTATTATAAATTTTACCATAGAATATATACTCAGTGAGTCAGGCTCCAAAACATTTTTCTTTTCTCTAAATTTCTTTTCTAAATTTTTTCATATACGAAAATTGAAAGGAAAATTATTAGAACATTATAGAGAAGGTCCATCAAAATCATTAGAGCCGTTTTCGCGCTGCAGTCTATGGAAAAACATTATTTGTTTTCATGTATTGCGAAGCAGCTATTGCGCATGGAGCATCAAATTTGTGCCACAGGCATCAATAGTCAAAACTCTACAAAATAAAAAAAAGAAGCAATAAAATCGGTTCACTAGTCCTCGAGAAAATCTTGGCACAGACACACAGATAGACAGACTAATGGGTAGAAATGTGTTTTTCGGACTCAGGGAGCTCTGAAACGTGTAGATCCGTCGAAAACTGCATATTGGAAATTTGTCTCGATCGCAATACTTTCCTTACCTAGTATAGGTAAGAAAGTGAAAAGATGGGAGCCCGAGAACATAAAATCAACTATACTGCGACCGTAAACAAAAATGAATAACAAAGAATTACGATCAGTCTGGTTCTTTTTAAAATTTAGTAGTTGCATCATCTTCTGTGGGTTGGATTACGAAAATAATACTGACTTTTCGATGACCTTTCCAAAATCAAGGCAGTTCTCAAGTGGTATTTTGGGACGAGTAACCGTGAGGAGTGGTAGGGCGTGGTTGGGCTGCAAGATTTAGGCCAAGGAAGAGTCTATCGAGAAATAGCTGAATATCAAGTTTTTGTAGTCACGATTCAAGTATATTCTTGTTCTAAGGTTTGTTGATGGAAGATTAGTGTATTCTTTAAAACAAATCAATTAAATGTCTTCTGAAAACATTTGGAATAATTTCTTGTATGCTAATTTAATAATTACATTTTTCGAAGTACAATAAAGTCTATAAATAAATCTCTCTTTTATTCTCAAAGATTTTCATATAAAATTTCGTTTTATTTTAGTCAAATATTGATATTGCTGATTCTTGTATCAAACCAAAATTTTCTTTGTCTAAACTAATAAAAAACTTATTGAAATGACACCAATACGGTTCTTTTGAAATTAATATAAATAATAAATAAATAAAAGATAGTTGTTCAAAATTTTATACAACGTATCCTTTCGTTAGTATAAGCATGAATGTTCCGAAGTAATAAATAAATAAAGCCCTTGAAAATTGTTACATTAAGATGTAAAAATCCCCCTTAAATCAACCAGATGAAATAATAATTAATGAAATAATTAACTCTAGTAGTAATAATAAGGAAACATTGCATACAAAATAATTTATTATAATAATCAGTGTTATCTAACTGGTGTCACTTGGAATTCATTGATATTAAACTATACATTCAATAGATGTGGAATATTCATAACATTCATATTTGGTCTCTAACAAAAAAAAATCTTTTTATGTATAGGTTTTCTCAATGATGCGAATAATCCACCGAGAAAGTGATGTTAAAAAAACCTTGAAGCGAATCTAAAATACTGAAGAGCTGAAGTTTCATTTTTTTTCTTCAGGTTTTGTATTACATATATCTCAGTGTAGGATTCAGACAAATGCAATCAATTTTTAAGGATGCTTAATTGGGTTGGGTTGCTAAATGAAACAATAAACTTGATCAGTCCAACTAATAATGTTTTATAAAAGAATATGAAAAGGATAAAGATTTTCGGGCCTATCAACCATAAATACACTTAATTACAATGTTTTTTTTTTTTTTTTTTTTTTTTTTTTTTTTTTTAATATATATTTGTTTATTTAGAAATATTACATTCTGTCACATCAAGGACATTTATAATAGTGATCAGAGAAAGCACACTCACACTCTATTTACAATAAAATATAAAAAAAATAATACAGAAACTTAATAATAATAAATACAATAAAATAAAATAAAAATAAATACAATAAAATAAAATAAATGTATATAAACAAAAGAACTAACCTAATCATACACACTCGGGCTTGATTGGAGGATCTGGCCATTGCCAAAACTCCAATAGATGCTTATTTACAAAAGGTCTCTGGGCCACTGCCGCTTCAACCTTCGAGGAGGATTGTAAGGATGGGTGGTGCTGGATAGAGATTGTGCAAGGGGATTTGGATGATAGGTAAGGTTTTGGTGAAATTTGGAGAATTTTTCTGGAATAAGGTCTAGGACAAATGGGATATTAAGGTCATGGTGTAGGATTTTGTTATTTACATAGAACGGAGCATCAACTATTGTTCGAAGGACTTTAGATTGAAAGGATTGAATACGTTTGATGTTAGAAGCTTTTGCTGTTCCCCACAGTTCAAGTCCGTATGTCCATATAGGTTTCAGTATTGTCTTGTAGATAAGTAATTTGTTTTCAATAGAAAGTTTGGATTTTCTGTTTAGTAGTCTGTATAGCTGGCCGTATCGTCGGTTGAGTTCTTGTCTTTTGAGTCTAGTATGTGGGTTCCACGTTAGTCTTCGGTCTAAATGAAAGCCAAGATACCGGACTGTGTCTGAGTAAGGAAGCTGGATGGAATTAAAGTGTACTGGTGGACAGGAACTGCGTCGGAGTGTAAAGGTAATATGTTGGCATTTAGATTCATTAACTTTAATGCGCCAGTTATTACACCAGTGCTCAATCAAGGTGAGGTGGTTTTGGAGATTTAAGGATGCTATGTTGGGATCAGAGTTGGATGATAAGATTGCGGTGTCGTCAGCGAATGTTGCAAGAAAAGTATCGGAATGAACAGGGATGTCAGCAGTAAAGAGGATGTAAAGCACGGGACCCAAGACGCTGCCTTGGGGAACACCGGCTTTAACGGAGTAGATATTGGAAAATTCTGTTCCACAGCGAACTCGGAAAGAGCGGTCAGAGAGGTATGATCGGAGGACTAGGTACAAGGACTGAGGTAAATGGATTTTAAGCTTGAAGAGCAGTCCGGAGTGCCATACCCGGTCAAATGCCTGTGCAATGTCCAGAAATGCACCCGAACAGTATTCCTTGTTTTCTAGGGCTGAGGAAATATGATCAACAACTCGGAGTCCTTGTTGAACAGTAGAATGTTGGGAGCAAAAACCAAACTGATGGGAAGGAATATTTTGAGATTCTATAATGGGTAGGATTCGTTTCAAAAGGATCTTTTCAAAAATTTTTGAAAGGATTGGGAGTAGGCTAATTGGTCTATAGGATGTTGAGATATTAGGAGGTTTGCCTGGTTTTTGGAAAAGGATAATAGTGGAGTGTTTCCATAGCAGAGGAAAGTGGGTGGTGCGTAGGATACAGTTGTAGATATATGTAAGGAATATGACTGCTTTGGATGGAAGTTGTCGAAGGATTTGAGGGGTAAGGAGATCATGTCCAGGAGCTTTACGGGGGATTAATTTTTTTAATTGAAATTTCACTTCGGAAGGATGAATAGCTTTTGGGGGCAAGGAAAGTGGGATTGGTGATGTAAGGAGTTCTTCTACTGTTACGGTGTGGGCAGGATGGGATTCCGGATGTGAAATAAATGTATTGGATAGGTGAATGGCGAACTCCTCAGCCTTATCTTCGTCAGATGCTGCCCAGGAGCCATCATCTCGTCGGAGGGGATGGGAAATGCGGTGAGGATTTAAGATTTTGGTAGTGGTTTTCCAAAGGGAATTGTCGCGAGAAGAAAGGGAGGATAGGTAGGAGTTGAAGGAATGTGATCTGAAGGTGGCTAATTCCAGTTTTAATTTTTTGCAGTAATAATTATAGGAGCAGCGGTCGGTAGGATGTCGGGTACGTTGCCACAATAATCTGGCACGGCGTTTGGTTTGGATTAGGTCAAGGAGGTGTTGGGGTAGAACGGTCTTTTTACGAATTCTGGAGGAGTCTTTTGGGAAGGAAGCAGTCCAGGCGGCTTGTTGGATTGTGGTAGTAAAGGAATTTACGGCACTATCAAGGTCATCGGGAGTTTTGAGGGATATGTTAAGATCAATTTTATCGGAGAGACGGTGGAGAAGGTTTGGGAACGGGTTCAAGTGAAACATTAAGGATTAGAGGACTATGGTCAGAGGAAAGTTCATTTAGACGTGTAATGGAACAATTGAGGGGACTTAAGCCGCTGTGGATAAAGAAATCAAGAAGATCAGGATTACGGTTATGATCTGTAGGCCAGTAGGTAGGAGAGTTGGGGGAAAGGGGGTGAAAATGTTGGGAATTGAGTGCAGACAGCAGGGTTCGGCCACGAGTATTCGTGGTTCTGGAACCCCATTGTTGATGTTTGGCATTTAGGTCTACACCCAAGATGAAGTGATGTCCTAAGGAGTCGAGGAGAGAACGGAATTGGGCATTGGATATGGATCGGTTAGGAGGGCAATACGCTGATGCAAGGGTAACCGGAAAGGAAAAGGTTTTTATCACGATAGCGGTGGACTGTAGGAAATCATGTGTAGGTAACGGGAGTAGGTGATGGGAGAGGGATTGGTGTACAATGACAGCAGTACCGGCATGTGCTTTTCCGTCAGAGTGGTCAGTACGATATGTCAGGTATTGTGGTATTTTGAAGTGCTGTTTAGTGGTTAGTCGAGTTTCAGTAATTAGTGCCACGTCAATATTTTTGTCAAGTAATAATGTAGTTAGTTCGTTTGTGTGATTTCTAACACCATTCGCATGAAGGAGGATGGATAAAGGTTTATTGGAAGTCATTTAAGGATTTTTCGCGGGAGGGATAAAATGTGATACAAGATTGGTGAGAAGAGATATCAAAGGAGTAACAAGGGATCTGAATTCGGAGAGGAAAGATGTAAGTAAACTGGTGAGATCTGTGGTATTTGAGGGAGGAGGAATGCGGGGAATTTGGTGTTGATAAAACTGTTGATTAGGTGAAGTTTGATTAGGATGTTGATGGTGGGGTTGAGAATTTTGAGGTATGTGTTGTTGTTGCGGCAGGGTCTCACAATAAGTAACATCATTCTTACCTCCTAATAAGTGTGCAAAAGACACCGTTGGGTCAATTTTTTTTTAAGGTCCTCTTCTTGATGCGTTAGGTTCTCTTCTTGATGCCTCTGCTTCTTTTTGGGTCCGGGATTTTTGATATCTTGATTTAATATTCTAGTAGATCTGACAGCCTTTGTAGTTCGCTGGATGTCCTTCAAGGCACAATGCACAAACTGCAGGATCCCGTTTCGGTTTTGTGCACTCTCCGGATTTGTGCTGCTCTCCACATTTCACACAGCGCGGCAGATGATGGCAGTAAGTCCTGGTATGGCCATATGCCTGGCGATTGTGACACTGTACGATTTCCCTCTTAGGATATGGCTTCTCTACTATAACACTTGTGTAGTATATTCTTCTTATTTCGTATATTTTTTCGATCCCTTGATTTGGCTCCAAATCTACGAAAAATAAGGGTAGAGGAACTTTTACTCCTGGCTGTTCTTTACTCTCCTTCTGTACATTTGTAATCTGGCGCACTATGAAACCTGAAGTTTTCAATTCTTCTTCTATTGCTTCGGTTGGTGTTGAGGGGTGTAGATTTCTTATGACTACTCTCAAAGCTCGATCTTGCTGTAATTGGTACGTATGAAAATCCGCGTTGGTTTCCGTTAGATACTTCACAATTTTTCTGTAGGTTTCAGCTGTATCTGGTGATATCTTCGTGTCCTTTGTTCTGCTTAGACATGAATAGCTTCCAGAGCCTGTTATTTTGTTCAGTTGTGAGCATAGTAACTGAAAATTGGTTATGTTTTTAACGAATATGGGTGGAGGTCGGGGATCTCTTGGTATTGAAGCGGATTCCATCACTTCTTTATCATTCTGAAGCACCTGATAGGGGTTAGGGGTGAAAAACGGAGATTGTTCGGTTATCTCTTGTGAAGATGTACCTGGTTGATGCTGAAGTTCTTCAATTGTTGGTTTTGATGATGTTCCTGGCTGGGTTTCATTTTCTCTGGAGCTAATAGGCGTTACTGCAGGTGTTTGACGACATTGACGAGGCTTTTGTTTGACAGGCGAAGAACAAGGTGTTGAGCCTAACGGCCGAATTCTCTTGATAGAAGCTCTACTAGACATGGCCTGATTGTGATATCGCATATAAGGGAAAAAAAAATGAAAAAAAAAAAATAAAATAAAATAAAAATAACCCTATAATTTATAACAAACAATAAATATCAATTGTTGTTATGTATTCTTGACTTGTTTTGAATAAATAATCTCAAAGATTTCACTGCAAAATAAGCAAATTCTGAGACACGATGTAGAAACACGTCCTTTCGCATCAGCTGATCCACTCCATACCAATTACAATGTTAAGATATTTTTTTTTAAATTGTTTCCCGGCTTTTCTCTTCATTTTCTTTCCTTCTCCTTTATTACGCTGGAATTCATAAAGCAATGGCCAGAATTAATAATAATAATAGTAATGTTGCTGGTGGTGCAGGATTTCCTTTTTTTTTCCTTTTGAGCTCAATATATATGTCAATTATATATAAACGAAATCATTTTTGTATGTTATTAAAATAAATAATCAATTCGCGTATTAGTGAAATAAGCGGATATGTTCACAATGGCTGGTTTCGAAATGAAAATAATAACTATTATTCATTTTATAATAAATTATATTCACTTTTTTTTTTTTTGACGTGTCCAAGTTTTGTTGTACAGTGAAAATTTTAAAATTATAAACTAATTACAACATTCTTAAAATACGTTTTGGAATCATTATTATTTAGTATCATATAATTATTGATCCTTATTAGTTAAACATCAATTATGATTGTTTCCTATTTTTCGTACGAGTTTTCTTCCTGTATTACTATTATTGTTTAAATTTTTAACCAAAATAATAATATAATCTTTAATCACTAGTTGTTGAGATATTCACAATCATAAGACCTATTTAAATTTTAAACATATTTTTTGAATGATCTAGAACAACCTTGATGAATTAACAAGGCATGATTGTTTTGACATCATATATCTTACATTTTGAACACAAGACAGAAGTAAATGATATTAATTTTGAATGAATCGTGTCAAAATCATTAAATTTTCTGACTTTAAAATATGAAAACCTCCTTCTCCACTTGAATAAAAGCTTTTTCGATTCGATTGCATCATTCAAGCTTTTAAACTCGAAGTAAAAAAAAATCATAATTATTCAAACATTAAGAATTATAATAATAGTAATACAATTTTTTTTTTTTAATTTCTTTATTGAGTATTATAACAATCTGTCTGTTGGACATTGGTTATAGTGAGGTAGGATGACATTCACACCATATGTACAAAAAAATAAAATAAATAGAACAAAATAATAATCAAAAGTATATACAATAGACAATAAAATAAAATAACCTGAAAAATAAGAAAAGTAAAACTAAGAGAAAAAAAAAAAAACACAGGCATACCTATATACAATCAGGCAAGGGAACTCCAGGAGAACCCTGCGCCACTCTCCCAACCGCGTCACTGGTACTAAAGCCAGCGGAGATTGGTCGAGAGCACTGCCACATACACACATGTCTTGAGTGAAGAATCTGGCCATTGCCAGAACTCCAATTTATACAATCAAAAGGTCGCGAGGCCACTGCCGTTTCAACCTTCTTGGAGGATTATAGGGGTGGGAGATGCTTGATAGGGATTGTGCAAGAGGATTTGGGTGGTAAGTAAGGTTCTGGTGAAATTTGGAGAATTTTTCTGGGATAAGGTCTAGGACAAGTGGGATGTTAAGGTCATGATGTAGGGTTTTGTTGGATACATAGAAAGGAGCATCGACTATTGTTCGAAGGACCTTAGACTGGAAGGATTGGATGCGCTTGATGTTAGAATATTTTGCTGATCCCCACAGTTCTAGTCCGTAAGTCCAAATAGGTTTCAGTATTGTCTTGTAGATCAGTAGCTTGTTTTCAATGGAAAGTTTAGATTTTCTGCTTAGTAGTCGGTATAGTTGGCCGTATCGTCGGTTGAGTTCTTGTCTTTTGAGTCTAGTATGCGGGTTCCAAGTTAGTCTTCGGTCTAAATGAAAGCCAAGATACCGGACTGTGTCTGAGTAAGGAAGCTGGATGGAATTAAAGAGTACTGGTGGACAGGAATTGCGTCGGAGTGTAAATGTAATATGTTGGCATTTAGATTCATTAACTATAATGCGCCAGTTATTACACCAGTGCTCAATCAAGGTGAGGTGACTTTGGAGATTTAAGGATGCTATTTCGGGATCAGAGTTGGATGATAAGATTGCGGTGTCGTCAGCGAATGTTGCAAGAAAAGTATCGGGATGAACAGGGATGTCAGCAGTAAAGAGGATGTAAAGCACGGGACCCAAGACGCTGCCTTGGGGAACACCGGCTTTAACGGAGTAGATATTGGAAAATTCTGTTCCACAGCGAACTCGAAAGGAGCGGTCAGAGAGGTAGGATCGGAGGACTAGGTACAAGGACTGAGGTAAATGGATTTTAAGCTTGGAGAGCAGTCCGGAGTGCCATACCCGGTCAAATGCTTGTGAAATGTCCAGAAAGGCACCCGAACAGTATTCCTTGTTTTCTAGGGCTGAGGAAATATGATCAACAACTCGGAGTCCTTGTTGAACAGTAGAATGTTGAGAGCGAAAACCAAACTGATGGGAAGGGATATTTTGGGATTCTATAATGGGTAGGATTCGTTTCAAAAGGATCTTTTCAAAAATTTTTGAAAGGATTGGGAGTAGGCTGATTGGTCTATAGGATGTTGAGCTATTGAGAGGTTTTCCTGGTTTTGGGAAAAGGATAATAGTGGAGTGTTTCCATAACAGAGGGAAGTGGGTGGTGCGTAGGATACAATTGTAGATATATGTAAGGAATATGACTGCTTTGGATGGAAGTTGTCGAAGGATTTGAGGTGTAAGGAGATCATGTCCAGGAGCTTTACGGGGGATTAGTTTTTTTTAATTGAAATTTTACTTCGGAAGGATGAATAGCTTTTGGGGTCAAGGAAAGTGGGATTGGTGATGTAAGGAGTTCTTCTACTGTTACGGTGTGGGCAGGATGGGATTCCGGATGTGAACTAAATGTATTGGATAGGTGAATGGCGAACTCCTCAGCTTTATCTTCGTCAGATGCTGCCCAGGAGCCATCACCTCGTCGGAGAGGATGGGAAATGCGGTGGGGATTTAGGATTTTTGTTGTGGTTTTCCAAAGGGAATTGTCGCGAGAAGAGAGGGAGGATAGGTAGGAGTTGAAGGATTGTGATCTGAAGGTGGCTAATTCCAGTTTTAATTGTTTGCAGTAGTAATTATAGGAGCAGCGGTCGGTAGGATGTCGGGTACGTTGCCATAATAATCTGGCACGGCGTTTGGTGCGGATTAGGTTAAGGAAGTGTTGGGGTAGAATGGTCTTTATAGGAATTCTGGAGGAGTCTTTTGGGAAGGAGGCAGTCCAGGCGGCTTGTTGGATTGTGGTAGTAAAGGAATTTACGGCACTATCAAGGTCATCGGGAGTTTTGAGGGATATGTTGAGATCAATATTATCGGAGATTATTTGGCGGAAAAGGTCCCAGTTTACTGGGCCCGTAATGAATGACGGTGGAGAAGGTTTGGGAACAGGTTCAAGTGAAACATTAAGGATTAGAGGACTATGGTCAGAGGAAAGTTCATTTAGACGTGTAATGGAACAATTGAGGGGACTTAAGCCGCTGTGGATAAAGAAATCAAGAAGATCAGGATTACGGTTGGGATCTGTGGGCCAGTAGGTAGGAGAGTTGGGGGAAAGGAGGTGAAAACGTTGGGAATTGAGTGCAGACAGCAGGGTTCGGCCACGAGAATTCGTGGTTCTGGAACCCCATTGTTGGTGCTTGGCATTTAGGTCTGCACCCAAGATGAAGTGATGACCTAAGGAGTCGAGGAGAGAACTGAATTGGGCATTGGAAATGGATCGGTTAGGAGGGCAATACGCTGATGCAAGAGTAACCGGAAAGGAGAAGGTTTTTATCACGATAGCGGTGGACTGTAGGAAATCATGTATTGGTAATGGGAGTACGTGATGGAAGAGGGATTGGTGTACAATTACAGCAGTACCGGCATGTGCTTTTCCGTCAGGGTGGTCAGTACGATATGTCAGGTATTGTGGTATATTGAAGTGCTGTTTAATGGTTAGTCGAGTTTCAGTAATTAGTGCCACATCAATGTTCTTGTCAAGTAGTAAAGAAGATAGTTCGTCTGTATGATTTCTAACACCATTCGCATTCCAAAGGAGAATGGATATGGGTTTAGGAATGTGAGTCATTTAAGGATTTTTTAAAGGAGGGATGAGGTGAGATACTAGATTCGTGAGGAGTGATATGAGTGGAGTAACCAGGGATTTGAAATCGGTGAGGAAAGATGCTAACAAACTTGTGAGATCTGTTGCATTTGAAGGAGGAGGAATATGAGGAATTTGTTGTTGGTGGTTAGGTATATTAGGATGAAGAGGATTTTGAGGTTGAAGTTGAGGTTGTTGTTGTGGCAGGGCTTGACATTTATCGGTTAAAGTCTTACCTCTAAGTAGTTGGGAGAATGATACATCATTGTTTACAATTCTGGAAGGCTCTCTCCCTCTTCTTGTTCTTAGTGCTTCATCTTGAATCCGGTTTTTCTGGTGTCTGGTTTTGAGATTCTTGTAAATTTGGCAGCCTTTGTAGTTGGCCGGGTGTCCCTCCAAGCATAGGGCACATACTGCTGGATCTTGTATAGGTTTGGTGCACTCTACAGATTTGTGCTGTTCACCGCACTTCACGCAACGCGGCAGATGGTGGCAATATGTCTTCGTGTGGCCATAGGTCTGACAATTATGGCACTGCACGATGTCTCTCTTGGGGTATGGCTTCTCAACTTTCACCATTGTGTAGTATATTCTTGTGATATCATATATTTTTTCAATACCTGGTGATGGCTCCAAGTCCACGAAAAACAATGGTAGTGGGATCCTATTTCGTAATCCTGGCTGCTCCCTGTCCTCCTTCAAAACGTTTGTTACCTGGCGTACATTGAAACCAAGCGTCGTTAGTTCTTCTTTAATAACTTCAGTGGGGGTTGAGGAGTGTAAATTTCTTATCACTACTCGTAAAGCTCTTTCCTGCCTCAGCTGGTAAGTGTGAAAATTCGCATTTGTTTCTGATAAGTACTTCACTATTTTTCGGTAGGCTTCTGCAGAATCAGGTGTTATTTTGGTGTCATTGGTCCTGTTAAGGCATGAATAACTGCCAGAGCAGATTTTATTTAGTTGGGTGCAGAACATCTGGAAATTTTTTATATTTTTCACAAATATCGGAGGAGGCTTTGGTTCTCTATGTATTGCTGCAGACTCCATTACTTCTCTGTCATTTTGAAGCACTTGGTAGGGGTTTGGAGTAAAGAAAGGTGATTCTTCAATCGTTTCTTGTGCAGACGTACCTGGTTGGGGCTGAGGTTCTGGTTCTGAAGTGTTCATTTTGGTCACTGGAGGTATTTCTCGTAGGCAGCGACGAGTCCTTTGTTTGGCTGGTGAGGTAACTCCGTCTGACCGAGACCTCTTGGGCACCTTACTGGCCATCACTTGCTGATCATACCGCATATCATAAGAGAAAAAAAATAAATAAATAAAAAAAAAAAAAAAAATTTTTTTTTTTTTTAAAATAACAAAAAAAAACGATGCCAACAGTAAATATCAACTGCTCTGATATACACTTTAACTGTATCACGTGAATAATCAGAGAGATTCCGCTATAAAATTGGTAAAAACTGAGAGAGGAGTTGAGGAGACCAGTAATACAATAGTTTGTAAAACTAGTTTTCTTAAATTAATTTCTATTTCTACTTATCTTTACAATATTCATATTACGGCCTGCTTTATGAAAACTAAATAGTGAAGAAATTACGATTATTTGATGAAAACCAGAAAGAATTATTGTTATTATTTTCTGTATTTTGAATTGAATGTATAAAATTAAAAATTGGCATCAGTCATTTCTCGTTAAAGAAGTAGAATAAATGATTAATCTATAACAATATGCTAAGACCTATTTTGATAACTAAGAGGATGGATAAGAGGTAGAGCTTTCGGGTTCTGCAAAATAAACAGATATAAACAAAGTACATACAACAATATAAAAAATGAATATACGAAAAATTGTTAGGGTACCATGGTGTATTTCAAATAAAACTAGACATAATGGCTTAAATATTATAAACGTAAACTTCTACATCCACGTCAATAACACCACATCCCACTCTTCATCTCAAAATGACCTCAATCCACTATTTCTTTCAATTTCCTCCTGCCTGTTACCTGCTCAACGCAGATAAAAAAATTATAATGGCCCTTGAGAATAAATTAATGCCATATTATTTGTTATGTGATATATTGAACTATCATGCAATTTCAAATTAATCAAATGAAAATATTTGCTTACAATTAATGTATTTATAATTTATTTATAGGAGATGAGATTTTGAAGAATTAATAAGTATTAGTGACTTTAATTAATTAATGATAAAAATCCAAAGCCCTGAAATATTATAAGACAAAGATTATTGTCACATCGCTTTTATCTTCATAGCCCTAGATGTACTGGTCAATGATTTCCTTGGTCCAAAGCCACTGGGCCTGACCTTATTAAACGCAGATTGTGGTTTGAATAATGTCCGGATATTTGAAAGTATGAGATTCTGAATAAATACTCGTGCATTAAACTAATTTTACTAGATGCATAATAGTTTTGTGTTTTGTTTTAAATTCAATTAAAATTGATTTAACTATAAAGAGGATCTCTTTTTATTATTATTACTAGATATAAAATAATAGTTCACAGTTCTTGAATAAATAAACTTACATTTGCAGTTTTAAATTTGTTCCTAAAATTTAATGAATAATTGTATTAATAATTAAAAATTTAATTTAATAAAAAATAAAAAACATACTCAAACGCCTAACAAATTGCGCATTACGTTTTGTTTTCGAAATCTCAAGATTGTTTGTTTCGATGTCTAGGCACAAAACATCCAGGTCATAAGCGCCCGATCAAATAAATAACATCATTTAATACTATTTGGATGGTTGGTACAAAAAAAAAAATAAATAAAAAAAAATAAATAAATAAAAGAAATGAATTGATAGAATAAAATAAATAAATAAGGATAATAATAGACATTTATAGGTAATAAGATGTATAAAAAATTTAAAAATAAATAAACTTTAAAAAATAGCAATAGAATCAATAAATGAATTGAGATTAATAAACAGATGAATTTAAAATGAAATGAAATCAAGTGAAAAAATAAATAAATAAAAAAAATAATAATAAGAGAAAATAGAATAAAAATAAATAGATAAGAAAGAAATTAATAAATAAAAAAAAGCCTGTCAAATTTGTTTTTTAAGTCTTTCACTATCTAGGAACTTGATGACTTTGGTAACGATTTCTTCTTGTTTTTTCAGGGATGCTGATATATTCTGGGGTATTCCAAAATCTTTTAATCTTGCGGTGTAAAAAGGGCATTCTTCCAAAATATGTTTTACAGTTAGTGATGGGTTACACTTTTGACATCTGGGGATAGAATCTTTTGTTATGAGGTGGAGGTGAGTCGGCCTAGTATGTCCGATCCTCAGCCGCGCGAGGACGACCTCTTCTCTACGACTGCTGGGTCTGGAGCTGGTCCACGGTTGCACCTCTTTCTTTATTGTTTTTAATTTACTAGGTGCGCGGTTGTCCCACCGTCTTTGCCATTCTTGGAATATGGGTTCTCTCAGAGGTCGTGTAAGTTCAGATGGTGTCAAAAAAACTTTACCGCGGCCTGGAAGAGTAAGAGTTTCTTTTGCTGCTCTATCAGCCATTTCATTTTCTTTTATTCCTATATGGCCAGGCGACCAGATAAAATGTGCCGTTGTTCCAACTCCATGAAGCATTTTTATAAGACTTAGAATGCAGTGTATCCCTGGATGGTCTGGATACATGTTATTCATAGCTTTCAGAGTACTTAGGGAATCCGATACAACAACCACATATACAACTGGCTTCTTCATGAAGTATCGGAGTCTCATTGCTACGGCGTTCATCTCTGCTGTGTAAACACTACAAAGATGATGTAATTTATATTTTTAGGTAGTATCAGGAGTGACAAAGGCTGAAGCAGTAGATGTATCTGATTTGAATCCGTCGGTGAATATTAGAAGATGTTCAGGTAACGTGATGATTATTTTGTGGAATTTTTCTTTGTAATCTGCAGATCTCAAGAGATACGCATATTACCCAGTATTACACCGAGTTGAAGTGGCTCTATCCATCCTATCGCCGTCAGTAGTTTCTGTACAAGATCATTAGAACTCATCGGCCATCCTATATTTTTCACAGCTTACAATTTAAATACTCCATCCAATCCTGTCCTACTAGATCTCGTACTTCCGACCTCTATCCCCCTCCTCACCGAACTGGTGCGTTTGACAAATCATTTGCAATTCAAGCCGCCCTCTTCTGGAATTCCATCTCTGCTGCTGTTATCTGATATAATTAGTTTCCTCTTTCAAACCTCTCCTCTTTAAACACCTACTCTTTTCTCAATCCACGTGAGAGCTACCTAAGTACCCCAGAAAATATTTCTGTTATTTTAGTTTTCTCTGTTTGTTTATGTACATATGCTTTTTCTATCTCTTCTTCTGCATTTTTACTTTTAAATAACTAATATAGTAAACATTGACTTTATTTATGACCACATATACATGTATTCAGTAGTTATAATCTGTTCTAAATGAACAACAGTCACAGAATGATAAAAAATATTTTCATTCATTCAAAATTAAAATATAAATAGATATGTTTATAAATATTTGTAAATTTATGTATATAATATTGTAACTTAAAATTATTTATTTATTTGCCTCCACTCGCTAGGGTCATTAGCAATTCTCAACTCATTCACACTTTTCATATTCTATTGTAGAATCCAATTGTTTTCAAGAAGTCCAACTTAAATTATAATAGTTGAATAAAGTATATTCTTATCAGTAAAAGTCAGCACTAAAAAAGGATTAAACGGTGTTAACCGAAACCAGCAGCATTACTCTAATAATACAAATGATACTATTGTATAATAAAAGAGATGAGAGGTCCAATAATACTGTCCCGTATTATGAGGGAACGTGCCCTAAGAAGAAAGTTACTTGAGAAAGCTGACAAGTAATTGTTCGTTAATTGTCGCTTTTTTCCTTTATACCAATTAAGCAACAGTAACACATTTATACGAAGGTAATCTACAGAAGATTTCAGAAGATTAAAACTGACAAGTATTTTCATAAAATAAAAAAAAAATGCTTTTACGCTTTAATTTAATGCTTTCAATGTATTTATCATTTCCTCAAGTACCAAAGCATTATCTACGGTAATAGGTCCAAATATTTTTTCAGTACATCACTTAAATTTTGGATATTTTTCTAGTAAAAGAGAAATGCAAGATTCAATTAGTTATTAGTGAATAAGATAGAACTAAAAATAGGTAATACGACTGCTCAACTGTGTTGAGTTGCTAAATCACACGCCATATTCTTCAATTAACAGATAAGATATACTACTAAAATAAATAGAATAAAGCAAATTCAGGTGTTATTAATTATTTAGAAAATGTTACATATTAAATGTATTCACTAGTTTTAAACTGATTGTCCTTATAAGTTTGTGAGTTATAAAGTAAATAAATAAACACTGTTGGCACAGAACAAATTTTCTTAAAAACAATATGAAATTGTTTAATAATAAATTATTATAATATTAAAAATAAAACATTACGATTATAGACATTAATAAAAAGGATATATAAAAACCATTATATGTAAAAGCTAATAAATAATACAAATAGTTCAAACTCCTATTTAAAACGTTATATTGGCAACTGGAATAATTTCTGTTTGAAAATTAAAATTAATTGAATTATCGATATAGGTAAAAGCAGAAGAACAATATATGTAACCTATAATTTTAGTTTGCTTAAATTATCTATCTTTGGTTTATTATTTCCAATAATGAACCATTGTGATCGACCAAAAGATTCAAAAACTTATCCCCCTCTCCAAATGTGAGGTTTTGAAGTTTCAGAATACGTAGAATTAGAAAAAAGAATAAACATATTTTTGTTCGTCCGCCGTCCGCCGTAGGCCGTCCACCGTAGGTCGAGCGCATTTTCTCCGAAACTACTAGACCGATTTTTTTCAAATTTGGATTTAAAATTAGAGGTCACCCAAGGATGATCCGCCTTCGATGATATTTCCATCCGCCATTTCCTTTCTAGTAAATTCAGTTGCTATCGACTGTAGTGCATAAATGAATGTACCGATTTCAACGAAACTTCGCTAAAGTCTTCTTTCGATGCCCTTTAAATTTATCTATATAACATACTTCAACGAATAGCAGCTAGAAAAAAAGTTATCAAAGATGGTAAAATTAGATTAGGTTGTTTAAAAGTTTACGAAATTTCCTTAAAAAAAACGAAAAAAACCCGTTAAAATTGGACAATTAGGAGCAAAGATATGGTCTCTAGATATTTTTTATATGTTATACTGCAAAGGATATTTACTTTGTTCTGATTTTTTTATTTTCGAATATGTTACTGAAGTAATGCTAATTTCATTAGAATATTACTTATGATTAAAAAAAAAAGTTTAGTATAATAATTGGAATCACATTTTATTTCTTTTTCTTTGTCACTAGGGAGGTAATGTTACTTTAGATGTTTGGTAATAATAAACCATTGTGAAATAATTTGCAGCATTTTTTTTTTCTCTACCAATTTATTCTGCACCTATCATGGATTTCACAATAAGATGTAGGGAACTTGGATAAATATATTATAGGTATGAGGAAGAATAGTACCCAGCAGCACCTCTTCCTAGTCGTTGTTGCTTCTTTAATCAAGGAAAAGAGATCTCTCATCTAGTTCCTTTTCAGTCGCCTCTTGATGGGCATATCAGTTGTTGCCACGTCGTTTATTAAGTTATTATTATTAAGTCTATTGCTGCATCCATTTATTGTAATATGAAATAGGGATTAAAGAGTACGTATCTGTAGGTTGATAGTTGGCTGTAAAACATACCAGTATGTAATATGTAACGTACCAGAGAGCTGCTGTTATTGGTCTTAAAATTTTGGATTGAAAAGATTTTTTTTTCCGTCTTTTTTGCTCATCGAAATATCTTTGAGGCATATGTCCATCTACGTTTTAGACCATATCTGTCCTTTTCAGTTGTTATTTTTATCATACGCTAGGATTACCTAAGTAGAATCAATGGAATCGATTTTAGGAAAACAATAGGTTTCTTCTAGTTGACACTTCGATATTAAACTTACAAATGCTGTTGTCATTGGTCCAATTAGCTATTCAACAAATGTTTCTTCAACCAATTTCCTATTCCAGGCACTTAATATTTAATGATTAACTGCCATTGAAACACTGAGTAATTACAGCCATTTGTTAAACAGCTATGGTCTTGATTAAATGGAACAAACTTTTTTCAGTGCTAAGATAAACATTCTGGCTAACGATTATGTCTCATTTTAAAAATTCTACTACAATAGATGTATGTAGATACACACACAAGTATATATATACATAATTTTTGTTTTTATTTTTTATGTAACTTTTTATTATAATAAATCTTTTATAATAAACATAATAACAACCACGTTCATTATAATAAATATTTTACTATTTTATTCTGTGTTCTATTATAATTTGTTTTCGAATTTTATTTATTGTAATATCATTATTATTTTTTTTTGCTTTAATTAGTCCATTGTTTTTATTGGCCCATGGTTACAAACAATAACGATCGTTGGAGGAATTTTTTGTATGGGACTATTTTTCCACTTTCCAGATTTTAAAAAAAATGTATTAATTATTAAAATAACCAAGTATGGCTCATTAATCCCATCTGAAAATAAATTATACACAGAATAAAATAAATATATACTAGTTGACCCATGCGAATAATTCGCGTTGTATATTGTTCAGTGAACAAATAAGAAAATAATAATGAAATAAGTTAATAAAAAATAATAATAATAATATGATGAAAGAATTCTCTTTTCCTCGGTAATTTTAATCGACCAAGGAAAAAAAAATTAAAACTTCTTTCTTGAAAATAAATCAAATCATGTTCACAAATTACAATAAGCTGTATCTTTGCTAATAATGGTCCGGATTCTTTTTTTTTTTTTTTTTTTTTTTTTTTTTTTTTTTTTTTTTTTTTTTTTTTTTTTTTTTTTTTTTTTTTTTTATAGGATATTTTGTAAATTTTCAACTAATTATTCCTAACTTCCTATTCCTTCATCAATTTGTTAGTTAAATTTCAGGAGGTTGTTAATTTTTTCCTCTCCTGAAAAAGATGAAAATCTTTGAAATGATGACACAATCAATATATTTGAATGAAGAATTAACGACAATATAGCGTTCATTCAAATATGGTTCATGTCCAAAATTTTCTAATTACACTTTGAGTAATTGTAAAATATAACACTCAAATCGTGAAGAGTAGTGCTTTTAATCAATTATCAGCCAATGCTGATACTGCAGACAATACTTCATCCTCGTGTTCACTAATACTGCAGACCATGAAGAAAACAGAGTACAGAATTCTCGATATATATTCTATTAACTATAATTAAATGGGATTTAATTAGCAATTCAATGGGATCCGGGCGACTGTGGAACTAGAGTGAAAAGGTAGATAAACTTCGATGACCTATAAATTTTGAATCCATAAAAGGGATTAACAAATGGATTATATCGGACCACTTGAGACACGAGTATTTCGATGTGGCTGAATAGAAGAGATGAGTTATGGCTACTTTAAGAGGAAGGGAGTACCTCTCCAGAACACCCTAGAGAACAAGAGGTTGCATGTTTCTGATTCAGAGCGGGTCATGATTATTTTATGAAGTACGTTGGATTGCGAATTTCAGATTTTTAAGAATGCATCTTTCCAAACAATAAAGAGGTGGTCTGAAAACACGTTAGAACTTGTCCATTACTCCTGAAGTTAAGTTACATTTTTGAAGAAGACGAAAGCATTCATGCTTGAATAGAAAAATTATATCAGACTAAAAGAAAACGAATGGCTCAATACGGCAACCTAATCCTAGGGTACTGGGAAAAAAATGAGAAGTTATGCATTTGTAATAATGTTACCGAAAGGAATTAAGGTATATCTCATCATTGGAGAGCTGGAAAGCACATTAAATACCTCAGTTTGTTAAAAAATTATTTAAAATATTAACCACATGCCTTTTCAATCTAAGTCTGATTTGATATTCTAGGTAAAATGATGTGAACTAGTAGTTTTATTAACGTTATTAATAGTAGGTGTAATTTTAGAACCTTGAGTAGTTATCAAACAAGAAAAATATCTTTTTAACCACTTTATTCATACAACAAAACAATTCTATAACAAAGGAAAATTATAGTGAATGGAATGTCAGCATAAAATCACATAATAGCAACCAGAACGTGACAACAAAGACGAAGAATATTGAAGGTTACAAGGAAGTTATAAAATTAATATATCTGTTGCACTCATAAAGCACTTGTGAAATAATTTTTCTTAAAAAAAAAAAAAAAAAATCAATCTCTTTGAATCCTTTTAAGCATATATGTTATCATAACATAGATAGAACATTGGCATCATCCATAACGACCTTAATGTTCCTTATGTTTCTGACCAAGCTCAATCCAGATACCTATCCTTCCATAACAAACTTCAGAACCATCCTAACCCTCTCGTTTCTAACCTTTCTTTTCGATCCCTGAGCACCCTCCGAGACGTTTGAAAAGAAGATGGCCTCGAGATCTCCTTTTGTAAATACATTTTTAGAGTGCTACCAGTGGGTAGTTTCTCAACAAGTGATTTCATGGTATTATATTCTTTTGTTCACATTTACTGAATGTATTTTTACTTGTAATACAGTTGTAAATATCATCAATAAAAAAAAAATAAAAAAAAACATTGGTAGGTCATACAAAAGTTATATAATAAAAATTCATTCCCTTCAATCCGGGCCATTGTTTTATTCACTTCAAAACATGCAAAAGTTTGTTTTTGCTCAACATGTATTGGAAGTATCCTTTTTTAGTTTAATGTAAACATTTTTGAACAATAAGCCCTATGCATAAAACCAAATCGCCATGTATTAGTTTTGTTTTTTTTCTATTGAGGGCAATTACTAATTCTATTTTTCAGTACTACGTTGTGCAATGAACATTTTATGTTTTTCTTAACAAATAAAATATCAAGACCTGTTATAATAATACTATTAATAAATTCAGGAATATAATTTATCGAAAGGTTGACCAAAAACAATTTGAACCACCTCAAATTGAAAAACTGAATAGAAATGAAAAATAAAGTTATGAATACTTGTGAAGTGTTAATATTCAATAAATAATTATTTATTCTATTTTTATATTTCTTTTGGTTAAATATTAAAGTATCTTATAGTAAATAGTATTAAATATCTAAGTGTGTAACTTGAATGCTTATAAACATTCTTTAAAATTATATAAACAATATAATTAAGTGTATAAATTTTAATTGAAAGGACATGAAGCTAAAAGGTCCATTTTCTTCCGTTGATTTAATAGATGTGCTCTTTGAAATAAAATGGACTGTTTATACTGGATGTTTTGTTTTTTTTATGTGCCTCTTAAAACGTTATCTATTCCAAATACTCTGCATGAAGTAAAATATTGATGTGCACAAACCCAGAGATTGTCTTACCACACAAACCTTGGACCAACATAAACCTTTACCGAAACTGTAAACCACCGTTTGTAGTGCCACGAAGCACTTCAATGCGGTCTTGGTTCACCACAGAAACTGGGTTTAATGACCATCCAACATTTTATTTCAAGTTTGTTTATGAATTTTTAATAGATTCTAAAACGCATTATTGAAATTACTCTGAAGCTTATAATGTTAAGGTTACGATTTATGTTTGGGAACAGATTCATATTTCATTTTGCACATTTATACTGAGTATTTAAAACTTGTAGTTTTGAGTGATTCGATAAAACATTTTTTGAACGTATAACATAGACTTTAATTATATAATAATATATATTATAAAATTGGTATTAAAAATATAAGTTAATTAAATATTAAATATTTTAGTTTCCATATGTTCTGTTTTATAATTATTTGATATAATGTTCAAATTGAAAATCGGAAACATAGGCGATTTCCAATATATTGCAATAGATACGAAAAAAAAGAAGATTTGCCTTAGCTATTCGAAGTAAAAATATTTATGAACTATTTAAAAAAGTTCATAAATAAAAATAAATAAAAAATAATTTTAAGTGTATTTTTCCTTTTTCTTAATTAAATATCTGAAGCTAAATAAAAAAAATGAATTAATCAATAAACAATCTGATAGGTCGTAAAATATACAGATTCAGTTATCGTTGAAGAACAATATTTAAGAATATTTTCTTTATGTTAGATTTAAACTTATTTTTTAAAGCCTTGACCTTTTTAAAATTGTTTTTTTTCTTTATGGCTTCTAAAAGATAGCGCCCTCTATAATGTTCACATAAACCCCTGATCAATTTCCATCTACCCACCTGCATTAGTTACGGTAGGATGACTGGAAATAAACTCAGCTCCACACTTATAACTTTGAAAAAGCTTAGTGAAGCATTGAAAGTATATATATATTTAGTTCAAGATATATATATATATATATATATATATGTATATATAATTTTTAAATGTCAGCAATATGGACAGTTGAGTAGTTTTTAAAATCGACTTAATAAACAATTTGAATAACTTATTATATTTAAGTATTCGACTGCACTGAGCAATATATCGTCAGGATTTATTCATTTTGATTATTTTTATTGTCATGTTTCAACCTAGTCAATGTTTCAACTATAATACATAGGCTATCTTCAAGGTTAAAAATAGAATCAGAGATGCAAGAAATACATAATTTAAAAAAAAACGTTGAATCCTTGATTTTATTTTTAGCTCTAGTTTCGGTTGAAACGTTGGCTTGAACAATAAAAATAATCTTAATGACTGGGTTCTTAATGTTTATGAATGTGTGGAGTTGTATTATTACTTTTATAATGTTGTGATATTTTATTGCCAAAATTATTATTGTTGATATAAAATTCTGTGTTGCCTGTGAGAAAAGTGTATGTTAAGTAATTTATGATATTTTAAAAATAAACATTTTTTCATATGGATGCTGTTTTAAGAAAGTAAAAAAAAATAATAACATAAGAGAAGTTGTAGGTCACGTATTTTTATTTTGTTGGCTATGGATTTTTTTACAGTCCATTTATTTAGTCCAAATAGTGCCTGAAGTTTTAATTACTTACAGGTTTACAGCCGAAAGCCAGAGTGAAATGTCGTGTTTTCTAAATAAGAGTTAAAGCACCCAGAGAAGTATTTAACTTCCACCGCAGTACTTGCACTGGTAATACTTTGTTACCTCTGTTAGTGTATACTTAAGGCAGAAAATAATATTTTGAATTAAAATTATTTGGAAAGCTTAAAATTTCATTAAATAATGTCATAATTTGTTAAATATTACAGAAAATGTAGACGACAATAGCTCCTTGCAGGAAGTAGCTATACAAAACCGCAATGCTGAACACTACTGCGGGGTTTCATCAACCGGCGCACCTGATTTTGCATTATTCTGTTTAATTTTTGTCCTCATAATGATAAGATCTTTAAGTTTATTCAATCAAAGGGCTAGTGATTTAAAATATTTTATGTATAATTACTTTTTCCAATTTATAAGTAATAATTAAGAAAGTACTGTGTTAGTTCTGCGGTGGTTAATTACTACTCTAGGGTGCTTTAACTCTAATTTAGCAAACATGAGATTTAAAGTGATTTTCATACCAAAAAATAAAATATTTTTGCAGTTCTATTATGCTGCAGTGTCTTAATGTGTTTGAAAAAAATGTATTGCTTACTGAGTGATGCATATTTTTTGACGAAATTTTTATTTCGTATAAGTTCGCATCTCAATTCCTGAGACAATATTAGTCCCAGGTAACGTACTGTGACCTGGGACTAATATTCGACAGAAGGATGATCTGGGGCCCACACGTCAAAATGAAACGACAAACCTTAAACAAGCGACTGAAAATACTGTACTCACTCTTTTCTAAATCGAAATTGAAAGTTCGACAAAAACTAAATACATACACTTACCTACTCAAACCCATCTGGACATACGCCTCTCAGATTTACGGTTCGGCAGAAAAGACACACTTACAAAAATTACAGTCATTTCAATCCAAAATTTTACGACTTATAACAGGAGCTCCCTGATACGTTAACAACAAAACTTTACATAACGACTTACGACAGCCAACTATAGACGAACACATACGTACTCTCTACTCTCGTTTTCATCTCAAACTAAACGGACACACAAACAGACTTATAAACGACATGGCTACGGCTGACATGTCCATTAGGAGGAGATTAAAAAGGAGCTGGATGAGAGATCTTCTCACCTAAATCTAAAAAAAATAAATAATGGCCAGGAAGAGGTGTTGCTGGGTACTATCCTTCCTCATGCCTTTTAATGCCTATCCTCATCAAGAGAACACATCTGCTGATTGTTAACACTAATATAGGAGCTGATAAATAATTAAAGAGAAAAAAAAAAAAAAAAAAAAATAAATATATATATATATATATATATATTATATATATATATATATATATATATATATAAGTTCTGATAAAACCTTGATAAGCATCAATGCTCATGATTTTATTAGAAATTTCTATTTGACTTAAAAAAAAAAAAAATGATCGGTGTTATTAATTTGTTTATAGATACTTAGGACTTAGAAAATTTTCATCGTATAATAAAATTAAAAGGAAAAATTAAGGCTCAGAATTAGGTCATAATGTATTACTAATGTATATCAACGTTAATTGAGTCATTTAAAAATTGTTTCGTGACCAAACACTATCTTACGAGAGCAATAGTCTCTCTAGGGCATAAGTCTTAAATTTCCATGATAGTAATTTCGTTAATGTTTTCTGGAATATTCCATTACAAGAGTGAAAGTATGAGGCTTTATGATAAAGAGTGCTTTAATGTCGGAGATTGGGTTGGAAACCCGTTATGAATATTGAAAACAAAGATAATATTTGTGATTTTTGGCAGAAAATTTGTTTTCATTGTCTCACTTTATCTAGATAATTTGGGGTTCCTTGCATTAAAAAAAAAAAAGAAGGTATTTTTGCTTTCCTTTCTCTCTCAAACCGATCTAAACCTTGAGGAAGAATAGTTCGTTCTAAACTTTCCTCATCAAATCGCTCTTCTTAGCCCTTTTCAATTAGACTTTAAATAATTCTGCCTATTTCAGAATACTTGCCTTAATAAAATTATCTCAATGTATCAAATTTTAAAAATTAATGCTGTAATTAAAATGAGATTTAAACGATAGATGAATTTCCATTTAACATTCATCGTATGAATCATTAGACTTGCACTCTTATCTCAGGCTGTCGTATCCAGTTTTAAAGTTTTATTTAATATTTTGAGTATACTTCCATGTATGTTTGTTGTTTTTCCGTTTAAATAAATTATTTCATAAATAGAATACATGCATTATGTTATAGGTTAAGTTACGAGTTTTCATAGGCGATCAACAACTTGGTTTTTACGCCCTTGAGCTATGGTGTTATTTTTAATTTATCATTATAAATGTATAAATTTAAAATTATATTTTGAAAAATAAGTAACTTATTTTTTTTTCAAGTATTCCATTGATTATTATATTTTATGGTACAATACAAAAAAAAGCTTCATAGTATTTTCTATTGACTCTTAGTCTTTTAATGCTATTTCTCTACAATGGGGTATTTTGTTTTTTACAAAAGCTTGATTTAGTAATGTACAATCTTCTATTATATTCTTTATAGCTAGCGGAGAATGACAGGTATCAGCATATAGTTGAACCTCATTTGTAATTAAATGGACGTGAGTCAGGTTAATATGACCAATTATCACCCTCGTCACTACCACTTCTCTTCTGTTTCATCTTGCAGCACTTATCCACTGTTTTGTACTTTTTTAATATTTCTAAGTTTATTAGTCGGTGGAATTTCATTCCACACGGACTTCGATTTTCGAGTACTCTGTCTTTAATTTATTACATCACTTGGCTCGTATATTTGGAGTGGTGGGATATTCTTATGAGCAGGTACTTTAGCAGATTTATCCCCTGCCTCATTTTCTGGTATCCCGGGGTGTCCTCGAGTCCAGAAAAAAAAATATACTTTTATTACGGTTGTTTATAATTTCGATGTATTGGTGGATTATGTTTATTGTAGATCCGTTTTATTGCAGTTTGCTTTACTCTGATGGGCGGAGATTGAATCAGAACATATTACTATTTTCGAGCTATCTCTATTATTGATAAATATAATGATACAGAAATAGCTTGTAATTCTGCTGTATGTATTGTTGAGGTTTGGGATAATTTATACTTATTGGGAATCCCATTTATAATTACTATGAAACCGACATTATCATTCTGTTTGGATCCATCAGTGTATATTATTTCATATGTATTATGTTATATAAAATATACAAGCCCAAGACTTTCTTAGGATAAATCTCGAAAAAAAGTACTTTATTACTGACTGGAAATCAGTAGTTTAATACGATATGAACACAGTTTCTTTCAGTTGATTTCATTCTTTCATACAGACATACATACATACATACATACATACATACATACATACATACATACATACATACATATATATATATATATATATATATATATATATATATATATATATATATATATATATTCTTATTTTTCAAAATATTATAGATAGATATCTGAGAAAATATGTTTCCCTTCAAGGAAAGGGTTGACTCCCAATAGTCTAATAATCCAATACTCTTCAAAACGTTAATAATTCTACTTTTAATAAAAATACATGTAAATAAAATAATTTATTCCATAAAAATATTCAGGATAAATTGATGTGTATTCTTCAATGTTAAGAAAATCTATATATCCATGGTTGTCACTGTTTTCAGAGCCAAAATGTTAGTTATAAAACTAAATAGATTAGCATTTTAAACAATTTATAATATATTTCTGAGCTACATGGCTCAAATTATTTAACAAAGGGACTGTTTAAAGGAAATAAAAACAAGAAAAACATTTTTAATTTATTTATACTTTTATATGATCCTGAAGTTGTGAAATGTGGGTCCAAGCATCTTGCCTCTACTTCAGAGTCGAATTTTTTTTTAGAAAAAAATCTTATGTGTATGCTTCAGAATAATAAAAGTCAATAATTTAATTAATTCATTATAATTATATTGAGAATATATAATGCTAATATAACCAAGATTATTTTAATTGTTTCAGGATTCTACATGCCATGGTTGATGTCGTTGGCATGGTTGGCCGCTAACAAGAAGAAAGGACTGCAGGAGGTGTTCTCCTGGAAGACGGTGGACTTCGACTACCCCAGTCACCAGGCCCGAGACCTTGCTCGGGCCCATGGGCAGTTTCACCCCCCGGACGTCCTGCCGCTGGGACTGGAGCGTGTCGACGACCGTCTCTTCATCACCCTCCCGCGATGGAAGAAAGGAGTTCCGGCCAGCCTCACCACCGTCAACCTCAACTCCGGCCAGCGATCGCCACTCCTCAAGCCGTATCCCGACTGGGCCTGGCACAACGGAGACTGTAATGGCATCACCTCTGTCTTCAGAGTGGCCCTAGACGAATGCGGGCGCCTCTGGGCCATAGACTCCGGAGTAGTGGAGCTAGTCACCTCGGTAAAGAGGGCTTGTCCTCCGCAGATCCTCGTTTTCGACACTAAGACGGACAAATTGTTATTTCAGTACAAGATTCCTATGGGACAGGTGCCGGCAGGATCATTATTTACCAATATAGCCGTCGAAGTTATGGATACCTGCCAAGATACGTTTGCATATGTCAGCGATGTATTTCGTTACGGGATCGTCGTTTTCAGTCTGAGAAATAACCGTTCGTGGAGAGTTGAACATCCTTACTTTTACCCTGACCCATTAAAGTCGAGATACGACATTGATAACATAAAGTTCACATGGAATGATGGTATATTTGGCATTACAATGTCACCCAGAGACGTAACTGGGAGAAGGTATTTGTTCTTTCATCCATTATCCAGTTTCCGAGAGTTTCATATTGACACATTGATGCTAAAAAACGAAACCTTCGCTAAAAGAGCAGATGAAATGATGAAACTCTTGGGAGAGGAGAGGAGGGTAGACAGAGGACATGCTGCTGGTTCATCGATGGATAGAAACGGGGTTCTCTTCTACAATCTCGTGTCCCTTTCTGCAGTCGGTTGTTGGAACTCAAGGTTGCCACATTACCCCGAAACACAAGGAATAGTAGAAATGAATAATACGACGCTTTCCTTTCCTAATGATTTAAAAGTTGACAAAGAACCCATTCAAAGATTGTGGGTATTGAGCAACCGATTACATAAATATTTGTATTCTAAGCTTGATCCTTCTGATGTAAATTTTAGGGTAATGACAATGCCTGTAGATGAAGCTGTGAAAGGAACGCCTTGTGAAGATTCATTTGTCTTACCACCTAGGAGAACTGGAAAGTGTTATGGATCATAGACTATAAGAATATTTGTAGGAATCTGCCTCTTTGAGGTCATGCCATAACTTAATATTCATAAAATTATAATGAAATGGTATTTTTGTGTTCAACATTAATTTATTTACTTTTTGTTTCTTTAAGCGAGTTGATGATCATAGTGAAATGTTGAGTAATTTTTTTTTTTTTAATTTTGACAATCTATTATTGAACATTAAACTAGTGCCAGATTAAAATGTAATTCAGAAACATGGATAATGTGTGTAACTTAGAAACTTGATTTTTTTAATACTATGGATTCTTCATTCACATAAAATTTACTGTAAATAAATTTTAATAAGCTCAAAAAACTGTTTTAAGTTCAAATTTATATCATATTAATTGATTCTGATATCATACATATTGCATTGTTTTAACAAAACAATAATAATACAAAATAAAACTAATTTTATCTGTTATTTTTCTTTTAACAAATTTTCTGTAAATATTTTTATCAAAATGAGCTCCAAATTTTTTCCATTCCTCGACTTTCAAACTAATGTTTTTTAAAACTATGTGATGTAAAATATAAGTAGAGAGTAAAATGGTCACTAATGTTACCCACAAGTAATCAAAAATATTTTGTTTTTAACTGTTATCTTAATTTCCTAAATACAATAGCTAACAGGACTGAATTTTAGGTGATGGCCAATTAATTTTTCTCTAACTTAAATAATTAAAATTAGTTTATGGAAATGCCAGAGAAAGTTTAAGACTTTTTTTTTGGTTTTCAGTTTTCATTTAGAGGGTTATTTCCATTGACCTTTTTACTCTCATTATTATAAAATGGTCAAATGTAATAAATTATTTTTTAGAGAATTAATTGTATACATTATTTAATTTCGACTTTATATATAGTGAGCATGTGGACAAAACTATATATTGATTTATTAAAGTGCTTATAAATTGTAAGTATGTATCAAACTAAATGTATGTTTAATAAGCCATTTAATTTATTTTATTTATTTATACCTATAATATAACTTGTATTATAACACAGTTCTCATTCAAAATAAAGAAATTTCAGCAAATTGTTGTAAGTATCCTATTGAATTTTAGCAAACATTTTGTGAAGTATAATGTGAATACTGCCATTAAATGTAATGTTTGTATTATATAATGTTCATAATATTAATAAAACTATAGTAGAATATTGTATATAATTTTTAACAGTATTATGTATTTATTTTTAATTGATCATTTTTTGTATTCATTCAAATAAAATAAAAAATCATGCATATAGTAAAAATTATGAGACCCTTATTTCTTAGAGCAGTAATAATTATATCATATTAAAATGAAACATCAAATGGATAAAAGTGATACCAGTTTTCATAACATTTTATTCAAAGTTTGACATTGGTACATTTTTTTCAAATACATCTATTTTCTAACACTTGTTAAAATGGTAGAAAATATTCTAATTTTGAAGAGAAAAAATAATATATATATATATATAGAGTGTCTCAGTTCTTAATGGTCATACTCTGGGGGGGGGGGAAGGGGAAGGGGGAGGATTCTAAACAAAAATTTCCAATAATCCAATAAAAAAGTTCTTTTGATGCATGGGCTGATTCCAAATGGAAAATGAGTCAAAGCCATTTTATGTTTTCGTCATAGTAGTCACCTCCTTTATCGAATAAAAAGGAATATCTCAAATCAAAAACTGTTGAAAATAATTAAATTCTTATCATACTATCGTAAAGTAGACAAAATCATTTTGATATTAAACGGATATTAAATTTAGTAAGGTAAATGATAAAATAATTTTAAATTTACTAAGGTCAATGATAAAAGGGACAGGTCTGATACGACCACAGTACTGCAGCATTGACAGCACTGGCGGATCCAGGATTTAATTTTGGAGAGGGGGAGGCTTCAGCCCGAAAGCTTTTTTTTTTATATATATATATATGAATGAATTAGTGTGATATATATATATATATATATATATATATATATATATATATATATATATATATATATATATATATATATATGTATATATATATACATATATATTTAAACATAATTATTTAATTGGGAATAAGGTCACTTATTAATTATTCAAGAAACTACTAAATGTTCATTGCTTCTGTGTTTATTCGACGTTTCGATCCCAGTTTTTTTTTTTTATAAGTTAACAATGGGATCCTCTTCAAAGCTAGAACAACAGACAGCTTAATCGGTACACAATTATGCATCCATATGTTTCTAATAACAATTATTTCAAAATTTTAACCTACTTTTAAAATAGAGCTTCGATACCTCAGTACTGTCCACCAGCACATATATTAAGCGTCTGCCCACTCCGGTCCTGAGCCCGAAGGCAAAATATTAATATAAAACAGTGAAAATTGCATCTATTTTATATAAAGCAATTGAAAAATGCATCCATGATAAATATAACAGCATCAAGAAGATATATCTATCAATAACAAAAACAGCTTGTATAACATCTCTTGGTTATAAATTAACGTATCCAAACTAATTAACATTAAATATATACATATACACACACATATATATATCTTGGAACTAACTTTACAATTGTTAAAAATATAAATAAATATCAAATACTTTAAAATTACTAAAAATATAAATAAATATCAATTACTTAAAATATATGTACATTAGTCATCTTATAAAATGTTAACATTATAAAATCATAAAACAATATTAAAAACTATTAAAAAACTCAACTACAGTTCCCATCCTATGATTGTATTTTCACCTTTACCAAACAAAAACAACATCAACATCTTCAGTCCAAAAGCCTTTCCCTTAGATCCGTCTGTGATTGACAGTACCCACACGAGGAGCATATCTCTGTACATTGGCCCGTATTAGACCTGAAAATCCCTTTTATCATTGACCTTAGTAAATCATAAAGTCCCTCATTTCATTGATCTTAATATATTTAATCACTGTTTTCTCAAAATAAGTTTTTCTACTTTATGATGGTTTACTTAGTATTTTATTATCTAGAGCAGTTTTTGAGCAATTAGTTCTTATTTGATAAAAAAGGTTACTACTTTGAGAAAAACACAAAATTTTTCTTAACTCCATTTCCTTTCGGAAATGGTTCATGCATTAAATGAACTTTTTTGTTGGTAATTTTGTCTAGAATCACCCCCTTTAGTTTGGCCATTAAGAACTGAGACAGCCTGTATATATATGTGAGTGTGGGTGTGTTAGGTCAATGTTTAACATATTTTAAAGTACTTACCGCCTTTATGCTAAATGTGTTGTATTTTTAACTCTAAATTAATAGTCACAGGAGAATTCTAATCAAATTGAGCAGTTTTCATTGAACTTAAAATTCCATTAAATTTTCATTTAAAAAAAAAAACCTATTCATGTTTTATCCTGTTGATCCTGAGTAATCTCATTGCTCTCCAGGGTTTTTACCAATCGGTATTAATTAATATATTTCCTGTAAGCTATTCCTGTTGTAGAGTATTAAGATTGTCAAGCAAATCTCTGTTGCCATTTCCTAATTCTCTGATATAATCTGCAAATCTATGTATGCTGTACTTAATTGGTCTTAGTTGAAGTATCTGAGGTGAATAATTTTGAGCATTTTCTTTGTTCTGTTCAGCAAAGGGCTGAGACTGTCTTGTCGAATCTCTAGTTTGATTCGCGTTCTTCAGAGTGATTGTTTCTGATTTTTAGAATGTGCCACTGACAATTATAAAGCCTATCAACAGCAAATATTAGATCCTGATAGATTTAATTAAATACATGTTCCTGGAAGACAACATTTCATGTCTTGAATATATATGATAAATAAGTACAGATGAATCCCTATTAACCAGTTTTCTGTCGACTGTGATTTGGATTAACTGACCTAGTAAGAAGAAGAATAAAATATTTACAGATGTAAATTTCTGTTTGAAATTTTCGCAACATTTAGAGAAGGAAGATTAATCCATCTCTTACCGCTGTTTGTACTTGTGTAAAAAATCAACAGCAAGGACATGATTCACATGTAAGCAATGACTTATGAAAACATTTCAACTTCTATATGATTAAAACAATAACAGAAACTTTTGCCAAATGTTAAAACTTTTCATTGTATACATGATATAATTATGAAAATAGTGAAATATGGTCATCTCTATTTATTCAAACTATATTTTCTTGAATTACACAATTACTCTTAATAGCTTTTGAAGTTTTGGTTAGGTAAGTTTACCCAAATCCATTTAGGTGATGGCATAGCTGCTGGCACTTAAGATATATGGGGAGCATAGGTCAGTGTAACATTTTGTCCAATGCATGCTAGAGGAAGAAGGGATAGAACACCATCCACCTGTTATTATATAAAATATTCTTCAAAGATGTTTTTTATCCATACCATATCTTTATTAATTCTTCATAAAATGTAATGATTGAGCCACTATTATTAATACTATATTTTTTTTAAGTGGGAAAAATGAGCACATGGTCTAGATAAATCAGAAAAACAGTTTGAAGAAAAAGAAATTTTATTTGCAGATAACTCATAAAGTATACAAATAATGGTGTTATACAGTATACGGAATTTAAAAGTTCTACGAACTCCCCACACAAAATTTACCAAGAATAAATAAATTAATTCCTCCTTCTTATATTGCATTGAATTTACTTGTTTCCATATTATATTGCCATTTGTTAACTGACCAATATTCTATGCGATTCACACAGATCAAATAGTAATGTAATTATTATGTATATGGTACCGGAATGTAAAGGTAAATTAAATTATTGCGATGTATTAGAGGAATCGATTTATCTTCCTTAAATAATGGGGGAGAGGTATAAAAAGTACCTACCCTCTCCTCTCACTTTAATTCTGGTGTCTATTAATGATAAACAGAATAGTTATGTTACAAATCCAGACTATTCCTGTTATTGATTTGAAGATCACTTCGTTCCAAGCATATATATGGTTTAAAAAATTAATGCCTTGAATTAAATTCAAAATTTTAGTAAGATAAGTTGATGAAAATAATTTTTTTTATCCATCGAGGGTTAGAAAAAAAGTCATGTAACAAAATCTATATATAACAATTAGATATATTGTACTAAGATATTTATATTATAGATTAATGGTTATTTTGGCCACATTAGTATTGATTTGTAAAAAAAAATTGCAAACTATTGATTTTACATAGTTTAAAAGGAATGTAATGTAGGAATGGAATGTATTTTTCAATCATATTATGATTTAGAAAATGTTAAATGATTACATATAAAAGAACAAAAAAATAAATATGTTTGACAAATGAACAAAAAAATAAGGACCAAGTATGTTTTTTTTTTTCAATTTATTTAAAAGCATGTGGAATGAAAAGGCTATTATTATCATGTTTTCTTTTTTCCTGTCGTTCTATGATTTTTAGAATTTTTTTGGGTAATTTATCGGTTTGAGTTCCAACATTCCTGAATAATGCATTAGGATCTATTATTACTGATTCAATTATTGATTCAGTAGGAGGTGGCATATGTTGCAAAATAACATCATCTTGAAAAATAGAATTGCCTGTACAAGAAGCAATACTTTCTCTAGTTCTTATTTTGATAACCGAATCATGGTTTGTTCCCCATTTATTTTTGTGACCAGCCCCAAGAGGATCTAGATCCAAATTATTGAATTTTTCTTTCTTTACAGTGTTGTTTGTTAAAATTCGCTTGATTTTCTTTGTCAATCTTTCCACCTCTTCTGGAGTCATGCGAAGAAATTTCTGAGTCAATTCCTCATCCCTGTCAGCTTTTCGACTTTGACATCTAAAAATTTGTGGTTTGCTGAAAGAATTAGTTAATTAAAGATATAAGATAACTAAAGATATAAGATTAATTAAAGCGATGACCTGAAAAAGTCACAAAAAAAAATGTTATACTACAATAAAAAACTTTATATGTAACTTTAATTGTTGCCATTTAAACCTTGTTTAGAGGACAGCAGAAATTTTGACTCTTTTGTTATGGTGATAGTCATAGTTTTACTATTTTATTGGTTTAATTTTTATTGACTTATCTTGCAAAAAAAATTTCTAGATTTTTTCCATACCCATTCTTGAATGTTCCATATTTAAAAAAATGAGAGAATTAATTTGTAGACATTTGAATCGATCTCTTGAAAAACTTAGTTATCAAAATCACATAAAATCATTGGAAGTTATTTGAAGTGATTAGTTTCTAAAAGGTTTTCAGCTTAAAATGAATTCTAAATATATACCATGAATACAATTGAAATTTTTAGATTGATCTATATTGATAGCCTATACAATGTGTTCATTAACTTTCATTTATATTCATTTTTTTACTTTCACTTACCTAGATATCTAATATATAGTTAAGGAAAGTATTGCGATTGTGAAAATATTTGAATCTGAGTTTTCAATGGAAATACATGTTTTGAGGTCCCCTGAGTCCAAATAACCAAGTCCCGCAAAATGGTCAGCGTGTCAGTGTGTATGTGAACAGCGTAGCTCAAAAACGAAAAGTTATACAAAAGTGAAAGTGTGTATTTATGGTTTTTATATAGTTCTAATGTAGCAGCAACTTTTTCGTCAAATTGGCTAACCGGAAGTGCCACTTTATATCATGGGCAAAACAAACTTTTACAATTTTCTAATGATTTTGATTAAACTCAGTGCATCATTTTATAATAAAGTGGTCTTTAATACCATTGCAGTCTTATCCCCATTGATGTCACTTTACAGAGCTTAAATGACCAATGTTCATATACGCCTTCCTCTAATGTAATCTTTAATATGGATTATTTAAAAAAAAGAACTCTCTTTTTTGTCAGTAACTATAAAAAATGGCTAAATATGAAGTTTAAAAGAATATTATGATTGGAAATTTGAGAAAAATAGAAAAATGCTTATCCAGGTTGAAAATGAATCACTGGAAATAACAGTCAGAATGTATATGTATAATATATCGTTGGAAAGCGGAGAATTTTAGAAAAAATAAGATCAAATAAATAAAGTTGTCGAAGGAATCGGAGAGTGATGAAAAAAATTTAGATAATAATTTCCAAAAACTAACATTATTCAATCTAAATCACATGTTTCCAAGGAAATTAAATCAAATTTTTTTACTAAATGTAAATATTTAAATTTTTTTCTAAGTTAAGTAAAAAAGTATTTAAAATCCAACAAATCAAGCCAGTGCTATTGTTTAAAATACTATTTCATTTTGCTTGTTTTGAAGAAGAAGTAATATATAATATTTCGTGGATATTTTTATAACCTTAAATACATTTGCTGCAGTTTAATAACAGTTTAATAGATTGGATATTATATTTAAATAATTAGGTATCTATCGGCTGTTTATTCTGAAAAATCATCAAGTGCACCTTTTAGAAAATTAAATTAGTGAATAATTTGATTAATTTTCCCTTTCTAAAATCCCAAGATTATCCACTTACAATTAGTGTGACAACTTATGACCTATCCATGGTAGGCAAGGAAAATCTCATAATATCATTTTAGCAAACTTCACAATGGAAAATAACAGTTTAATAACTAATAGTCCTACAATAATCATTTAAAGGTTAAATACTCAGATGTACTTTCAAATTTCTCTAGTCATGTATGAGCCTTTTGGTTCATAGAATGACTAACTCCAATTTAAACATTATTTATTATTAATTTTAGTGACGCTTCTTGTCAAAAAAATTTATACCTTCATTCACAGTTATATATTTCAAAACTGCAATCACCCACTCTGGAATCAACTTACTGACTATCTGTATAGATATAATTTTTCCAACTAGAAATATCACTAAAACGACATTACTCAAAAATGTTGAAATTGGAGTTAGTCATTCTGTCAACTGAAAGGCTCAGAGACTGAAGTTACGTGGTTTATAAAAGCAGATGGAGAAACTAGATTTTTATTGCCTAGTGCCAATATAATATCTAGACTTTTTGTAATTTAATAATAGCCAAACATTGCCAGAAAATAATTTCTATCCATAGTATAGCGGTAAGTGAAATTTGTGTGTTGCGAGCACCAGATTTTTTTTAATAGTGACAGATTCCTAATTGTTGACAAAATGAAATTAATCATCAATTAAATTTTATATCTTCATTTAAAGAACTCCTAAATCTTATCAAGTGATTAACATTGATAAGGAGATCAAAGAAAAAAATGTCAATAAGTTAACATTTTAAATGGTATTTGTTTCAAATTACTTACTTCATTCCTAAGGATATTCTGAAAAACCAATTTACAGCTGCTTTAGCAACTAAGCTATCAGATGAGCCTTCAGAAATTTCAGTGACTCCTGCGTTTACACTTTCAGCTACCGAAGATTGACTTTCTTCAGAATCCTGTACGGAGAAAAAAGAACGCTTATGCCGCGTGTTCTTACCAAAGCTGCGGATTACGGAAGCAGTGATAGAATTCTTAAAATATCATATTATAAAAAAACTTTATTACATTTTATATTAGTGCAAATACATACCTTATCAATTATGTATTTATAAAACTACCCATCATTCACATAAAATTTTCTGAAAACTTGTGTATGCATATAAGATATAAAATTTGTGTCATTGATTTGTTAAAATGAACTAATATAAAATTAGTTACAGTTACATAAGAGCCAACTTTGGAATAAAGGCAGACATAGTTTATTTTACATTCCCTACTGCGTAATGTGTGCCATCAACATTTTTTATTTGAGAACTCACTGATTTTAAGTTCATAAATATCTGAGTTCAAAATGTTTTTTTAAAAACATGTTTCATAATAAATTGTATAAAAAACAACTCTATTAACTTCACAACAATCATGATGAAATTAGTAGACTTCGAAATTAGTCAAAAGTAGTTTCAGAATTAGTAGCCATGACTTTGTAGTTTTTGTATGGTCTTAGGTTTACTGATTTATTGTTTGTGGTTTTTGTAGATTACTTGTTATGAAAAAAAAAAATATATATCCACATATCTTTTACAAAATTCTTTACAATAATGTTCACTAAATACTATTAAATGACATTTAAGCTTTTGCAGTATCATTTTGTAGTATAGTAAATATTGATTTTGTTCCCAAAAATAAATTAGATCAATTATACTGTTCATTAAAACTAATGAAATAGAGCAAGTAAACGAATCACAATAAAAATATGGAGCACCCTCAAAACAAAACACAATAACACAATATAATTTTATCGTACTTCTCTCTCTGGCACCCTCAGATTCTGCTAAATACAGCTGGCCAACTATTTTTTTTAAATTGAAGGAAGTGACATCCATCATAATTTTTTTAGTGATTATTTGATATTTTAAGTCCTAGCTCAAATCCAAACTACTACCTAGTTGGATAATGAAACAAAACTCTTTCATACTCTGCCTACCATTTTAAAATATCTTATAACTGCACCTTATTGGTCCTGAAAATATTAAAACAAAATATTTCTTATGAATATCAATTTTTCCTCAGATTTATTTTAATTTTCAAAATGTTGAGTAGAGAAATGAAAAATATGATGTTTAAAAAATTGTTATAATTGAGTCATTCTTATCACATCTCTATCCATAAACAAATTCTGGCATATTCTATTGCCAGAGAAGCCATTAACTTCAGTGGACTAGGATTCATCCTTTCTATAAGAATGACCTGTATAATTGTGAGATAAGATGATTAAATTATTTTACTTATGACATCAAATACCTTTTCAGCAATCATTTCAACACTTTGGGCTGGTTTCCTTCCCATGGAGTACATGAAGTCATTTACTACTACCCACATAAACACAGAACATGCTAAAACATGAGAAAAATATAACTGAAGAATAATTTTATAAATTTTTCTTATTATTATTTTAAATTCTGTTGTCCATAATATTTTATTTTTTTCTTATTAAAATTATAAAATACCTTAGTAAATATATCCATAATAAATAACTAATTAAATTAATAAATATGAGAAAATAAATTAAATTGTATGGAAGATGTATAATTTATCATACCTAGTTCAGTCCCTTTTGTCGTTAGAAATTCAAAACAAGCAGGATGCGGTTCTGGTAAACAGGAACATATTGCAATTCCTAAAAGTGCCACTAGTCCATTTACAAGAATCGACCTAAATCCTGATACTGTCAGCCATACCAAAATCAGTATCCTTCTCCTTTCCTAATGAACATAAAAATTTCTAAGGAACATTCATCATTCATAGATTTCTTTTTACGTTATAATTTAATTTATAAAGAAAGACAAATATTCTTGTAAATTGGGCTCTACTGAATAACTGTTCATATAAAACAATATGTTGAACCGGGATATTAAATTATAATTTATAACAAATTAAATAAATCTATGAATACCCTAATAGGTGCAATAATTTCTGTTTTAAGATTTAAAAATACGTTTCAGTAATAAGTATTAATAAAAACTATGATATTATTATTTCATTTCTCATTTTTTAGTTGAACAAAATTTTATGAATTAACTTTTGCATTTCCATTTCTTTATAATATGATTGTAGATTATATTGTATTAAGACATAGAAATTCATCTTCACGATTAGTCGTAATATTTTTTTAGGTCATTAGATTCATGTAATTTTATCTTTTAATGCCTTTAGGAATAAGCATTTCCTACTTAGGTACTGTCTGTAGTTAGGTATAGTCTGTAAAGAGTTTCGTACTCATACAGAATCTGTTCGGCTTTATCTTCATCATACAGTCACTAATGACACTTGAAATCCTCCTCTAATTTCATTTTCTTAAGATGAAAATTTTGATGGAAAATGGCCTTCAAGTTTTTATGATTCATAAGACAAAGAACAGAACCGTCAGCGCCTAAAATGTTGACCATCTAGATAAAATGTGAAAAGTTACCAAGGCTGATAGGTTAGCCAAATATTGCTCCCCTAAAGCTTTCTCTTAATCCATTAACTTTAAAATTAAATATTTAATTAAGAGATTGTAGAATTTTAATAAAAAATTGTTACTTGAGAAAGAGGTGAGGATAATTTATAAAAAAACTAATTAAGGTTTATTTAAAACTTTTGATTCAAGATATTTAATATAACTACGTATAATATATTTTTTTTTGTTATTTAATTATTTTTTGGGAAAGTTTCCATACAAATTGAGTTGACAATAAAAACATAATAAATATAACTGCCAGTTCAATTATGAATTAAATAGATTTATAGTTATAAATAATTCCAATATATATATATATATATATATATATATATATATATATATATATATATATATATATATATATATACAGGCTAAGGCGCTTGCAATAGGTAATCAAAGTTAAGCAATGTCCAGCGTGGTCAGTACTTGGATGGGTGACCTTCCACCACGGAGGAAAGACACGCTGCCCAAGATTCATCCTCCCTCCAGGTATGTGATACCTTTCAGCCTACTGGAGGCAACTCACACCGCAGGGAGGTGAGTGACCCTGTGGTAGACATACCTCCTGGTCCTCCAGGTAGGAGGTTGGGCATAGGGCTAATAACTCTATGCTGTCAAAAAAAAAACTTATTAAGAAACCTAAAACCAGCCTCGGAAAATTTGACTGTCTTAACACGGTAACGACTCTGGTTTTGTATAACCGACTCCATATCGGATCATGGAATGTTCGGAGCTTATACAGACCAGGAGCCACCCAAACTGTAGTTAATGAAGTAAAAAGGTTTCATCACATCAACAACTGTCTACCGGTATTTATTTATATTTTAATTTATTTACTTCTCATAAAATATGGTGCAGTGCAATAATACTATTGCACGCAAGGACAAAAACAATATTAACTGTGCAAAATGTAAAATTATTTACCATAGTAGGTGTTTCAACTTAACCGATAAAGACATCGAAGCACTAAAAATTGTTTAAAAAAGCTTTAACCAACACACTAGGAGCCAGAATTGAGAGATTCGAACAAAAAGTTCTACGTAGGATAACAGGACCTATATGGGACCAGAACTTTGACACATGGAGGAGAAGGAACAATAAAGAACTGCTGAAAGAAATGGGTCAGTCAATATCTCAGGAAGTTAAAATGGGCAGGGCATGTAGCTCGTAGCAATCCATCAGGACGCCTTTACACGCCAATGAATGCCAGAGTAGTAGATAAGAGACCACGTGGAAGGTCAAAAACCAGATGGATAGATAGGATAAACAAAGATACGGCTGAGCTTCATGCCACAAACTGGAAAGCAGTAGCCCAAGATAGGCAGAGATGGGCAAGGCTGGTTCAGGCGGCCAAAGATCTACAAGGTCTGTAGAGCCAACCGAAAAAAAAAAAAATATATATATATATATATATATTTATTTTTATATGGATAACATCACATATTATATATATATATATATATATATATATATATATATATATAATATATATATATATATATATATATATATATATATAATTGCATGTCTGTCTGATTATAATATAAAAAAATAAAGAATTATATGTGCTTATTATAAATAACAAAGAATGAGTAATATATAAAATAATTAGAAAAAAGTAATACATAATTGAAAATAAAAATAATCACTTACTAAGAAAAAATGAAATATATATAAAATTACAGGATAGAATTTTTTTCTATTAAAAAATACATATATACATACACACACCCGTAATTATATATATAAGAATAAAAAATTTAAAAGAAGAAGAAGAAGAATAAAATATACATCTACTTTCTATTATATGAACCTTACAGATTAAGTCAATAATATGTATATTGTTATCAATAATAAAGAAAAAAAAAAAATACAGTACTAAAGAGGTGCATCAGGAAAGGAGATATGTTCATTTAATTATATGGTTTTTATAGAGAATAGAGAATTTAATAGAGAATTTATGATCAAAAGAACTAATTATGCATTATGAACTAATTATAATTATGCACATGTGAACTAATTATGCACATATTTACAAGATGTGAAACAACAAAAAATAGTTTTAAAAAATGTGACAAATGTTTGATTCTTGACAAATGGTGCCACATCAAAAAAAAAAAAGTGAAATTAAAGATTGCTCTGATGATGGAAAAATTGTACCGAAACGTTAGAGATAACAAATGTAATTAACAGAATTTGAAGAAAATTGGAAGCATTATTGCTATAAATATGAAAAAATTATAAACGTAGGCTCCCTAATAAAAAAAGAAAAATAAGAAGATAATTAAATAGAGAACTTATGATCAGAAGAACTAATTATGCATTCATGATAACTGTATTTAACATATTAAAAATATGTTAGCAAAACAGTTACATTTTACAAAATATTTAGATAATGAATAGAGCACAATTGTGATTTTCTTGTTTTAGTAACAATTAATAAAATAATATAATTATTCTGAATAGCATATAATATTCACCTTCAGTACAGGGAAAAACAGCAAAAGGAATGATGCTAGGTAGATGTGAACAGTTGCGCCTCGTGCGAGAACTACCCCTGAAATAACTGAAATCAATGCATTATTATATCATAGGAAAACTAACTAGCAGGAATTAAGCAAAATAAAAATGAACTTTAAATTCTAAAAAAGATATATATTTTTATTTTTTAACACTATTTCTTCTCCCACACCTGTCATAAGCAATGACAATTAGCGGGTCTGCTGTCGGTAAGAGTACAGGTTGTGGCTTGATGGAAAGGAGTGCCCAGCACCATCCCTTCCTTATATGTATTAAGTTTTCAAATTATGGGATTATTGATTGTCTATAGAATCTGGCCTTTTGATAACCCTAAATAGGATGATACACAGATTATGCTTGTTTTCCATTCCATTTTTTATAGTTCCCTGGCTTGAAAGCTCACCAAAATTGAAGTCCCCTTAAAAATATGGTTCCCTCTGAAAATTTATAACTATGTAAAACAGTGCTTCTCTTAAAAAAATATATGACTCAGCTTGCACTATGTCTCTCTGTTTTACCCAGTAGCACTAGCGGATCCAGGATTTAATTTTGGGGGGGGGGGCTTCAGCCCGGAAGCTTTTTTTTTCATAAAAATAACGATATTTACTTTGGAAAAACAGAAAGAAACTAACTACCTATATGTAATGGTGTTTAAGTGATTCCTTAAGTCCTTTTAAATGTAATTAAACCAACAATAATACTTTAAGAGGTATTTTTATTTTCCCCATAAAACGTGGTTATGTTTTACCATTTTGGGGGGGAGGGCTTCAGCCCGAAAGCCCTCTCCCCCCGTAGATCCGCCCGTGCCCAGTAGATACTTCACAGCCTAACACTAGCTCATCAAGGATTTAATTTTGGAGGGACTTCAGCCCGAAAGTTTTGTTTTTTTTCATAAAAATAATGATAATTACTTTGGAAAAAAAAATAAAGAAACTGTCTACCTATATGAAATGGTGTTTAAGTTATTCTTACAGTCCTTTAAATGTAATTACAAGAGCAATAATACTTTAAGAGATAATTTTTCAATATTTTTTTCCTTAAAACATGGTTATATTTTACCATTTTGGGGGGGCTTCAGTCCCAAAGCCTTAACTCAAACCACTCAAAATTCCCTTTTTTTCTAAAATTTGATGTATTATTATCTTTTGGTAGTTTGAGGAACCAAAGAAATCGCGCATTATTTAATGTTTGCAAAACTATCTATGTGTTTTTAGAAAGATCAACAGACAACAAATGCATCGAACTTAAAGATAAATTCAAATTGTTACTTTAGAAAAAAAGTTGTATTTAGGAGTTTTGGAATTAAGGTTGCAATATATTAACTTAAAAACATACTTCTTTTTTTCTGGAAAAATATAAATATTGAGTTATCAACCTCCTGGGTAAAATTATAAAAAATAAAACAAAAATTACCTGTCCTCAACATATTTTCAAATGTTGTTGGAAGCATCTCTTCAGGGAAGATCATCTTCCAGGTATCATGTAGATCTTCATGTAAATTTAAATACATTGCTTCAATGACTGCAATGGCCTAAATAAACAATCCAGATCTTGGAACTAATTAGGTCATACAAATATTTATAGTAAATGCTATATTACAAGTTCTGATAATGGTTCATTACATGTTTCTTTTAATTATTTCATTTTCTATAATACAACTATTTAGTTAAAAATTGTTGCCAATTAGACACAATAATGACTGTCATACAAGGATAAAAACAAAATGTGTGCGTATTCTTTTTTATAAAAAAAAAATCTTTCTTTATTTTTGAAATTACATAGATTAATTCAAACCCTTGGATTTTGGGGGCCTCATAGAACCAAAACTGGAAAGTATTAGATCAGGGCTAAAAAACAACAACAAATAATAACTAAGGAAATAATAGATAATCAGAAGAAATGAAAATCCAAGAAGAGGTTCATAGATATGCAAACGGCATAGAAGGAAAATAAAAAATTAAAGACTTCCGCCTACTCAATGAGAGGTTTCAATCCATTTATTATCTTCTTTGCCTATAGATTATTTCTCGCATATGGGCTAACTGATCAAATGATGTAATCAAACCTATTCTAACCATAGTTGGAAGATCAAGATTTATGCTGTAGATCCGACACGAAAAAAATAGGGTTTCTATCACTTGGCAAATGTAGGTTTCTTTATAGAAATCTAAGAACTCTTTCAACCGAAACTGGGGCCCATTATCAGGTGTTGTCTGTGGACACTCCATATGCTGCAAACCATCTTCTATGCCGATTTATCGTAGCTGCTGTGGTTTTTCTATACATTATTTCAACCGAAGTCCACTTTGAGAATGCATTTATGCCTAGTAGTCAAGTGTACCTTCCAATTGTCCGGAAATATCCAAATCCAATGTTCAAGGGATAAAGGGGTGCTTTTCGTTCATCTTTCCTGTTGGTCTAACAAGATTAATAACTTCTAACGAACGATTGTATGTCCTTGTCAAACTCCAGCCACCAAACATGAAACTGAAAGTGAAATCATTGTCGTGATGCCCGGTGACCTACATATAACTGTTTTAGAACACTGTTCCGAAGTTTTCTGGGTATCACCATTCCTCCCAGTCGAGTTACCACATCTTCTTCTATGTTTAATAACTCTCTTTATCCTTAAAACCATTCCTTCAATTACTCTATTAATTCCTTTGGACCTAATGACTGGTCGTAATTTTCGGTTTCTTTTTCAAATTAAGGTTATGTGCAATAATGCAGATATTCTGCTCTCCAATCAATTGGATCTCTTTATCTTCTTCGTCATTTCTTGTCACAAGTAAGGGTAGTCTTATTAGAAAATCTGTTATGATATTTTCGCTTCCCTTCTTTTACTTTATAAAAAAGTTGAATAAAAACGATAGGAAGTTTCAAAACTCCGATGTTGGTAAGTCGATGGATCGATAAAGAATAAATTGATTAATGATTTTGACGCGGGAATTCAGAAACGGTTCTTATACAACATATTAGTACGTGGGCTTTAAACGCCAAAGATGTATATACCGTTTCAAAACAAACCGTAATTTATCCCTAAAGGTTTCCTTTAGTTTTAAAAAATAATAAAGAGAAGAATAGTTGGGGTGATCAGTCAAAAAACTTCTCTTCATTATCCACGACAGTCAACCATTTACCAATTAAAAAATAATAAATTATCGTTATTCATCTATTGTAAAGCTAAACGCAGCAGAATAGTTTTGAGGTCCATGATACATCTCGGATAATATAACTATTTTTGTTGTTATTCATATTTTCAGTTGTTATTTTTCAAAAGAATTTCGTTAGACAATTTAAATATAACTACAATATTCCAAGAGACTTATAGTTTTGAATTATTTGCAAAATTAATGAAAAAAGTGAAGTAATTTCTATGAAAACCAGCTCAGCATCGCACTACCTTTACATGTTATTGTTCAAAGCCTTTTTTTTTTTTTTTTTTCAGCAAGGAACATTTTCGTTAACCTGGACATCAATCCATAGGTTTAGCCATAATTTTGAACATTGTCCACTCTAAGCGCGAAAAATAAGCCCATCTCCCGGAAATGTCAAGAGAAAAGTTTTAATCTCAAAGTATTTTTATGTATTACTGCCAAAGTATTACTGCCTTATTATTAAAGTATTTTATGTATTACTGCCAAATTATAGTCTTACCTCACAATAACTATTGTTCAATTGAGAGAACAAATAAAAGTACTCAATAAATAAAAAATAAAAAAATGCCAAAGTTAGAACAAGTATACAATTTATGTTTGAAATTAAAAAGGTTCCCAGATTTATAGATATCGGACAATTTTTACTTTCACCTTCCTACATATATGAGATTTATATTGAAGGAAAGTATTGCGATCGTGAGAATTTTTTTTTTTTTTTTTGTCGAGTTTTTATCATATACAAAGGTTTTAATTTCATTTGGGCTGGGTCCAAACAGCGAAGTCCCAAATATTGCATGTATCCGAGTGAGTCTCTCTCTGTTAGTGTCTGTGTACATGATCACATGACAGCCTTGCTAAATTGTCTTACCAAATTGAAATCAGGTATTAATGGTAGCTATAAACCTGAGATGTGTATCTGCCATGAACCTCAGAACTTAAAATTGTTACATAGCTGCTACATTTTACATAAAATGAGCTCACCGGAATTGGCACTTTACTTATTAAATTCAACATTTTCATGATTTTCTCGAAAACATCACTAACGATTTTGCCTAAATTGATTGTACCAATATACAATTAAGTGTTTTCAATAGAAGGTAGGTAAATGTACATGGCTTATATGCTAAATTTTCAAAATGGCTTCCTCTAAAGTATCTTTAATTTGAATAAATAACTGTCTCACATTGTTAGTAGTAATAAAAAATGCATAAATATAAACTATGAAAAAATTTGAAAATTGACTAGAGAAGAAAGAAAGGAAAAATATTTTTTTAGATTGAAAACTAATTTCTGGAAAAAAATAGTCAAAATATCTATGTGTTTAGACATAAAAATCTAAAATAGAAAATCATAAAAGCTATTGAAGGTTAAGAAAAAACTAATGAATAATTTAGTTAATTATGTCTACACTTATATTATTGAAGAGAAAATATATGTATGGATAGACACTAACTGAAGTTTTTTATGAAACTAACAAGAAACTTAAAATTTTTTTTTAGCTTGTAAAAAATAGCAGATGAATAAATTTTACACTGGGACATTTAGTCCCGTAAGAATAATAACTTTAAACAATAGAAGTGCATAAAATGATAAGAAATAATTAAATTACAGAGTGATTTAACCTTAGAATTAATATAAAAGATGAGCATAAGTAATCAAATATAATATAATCGACCGAATAAAGATAATGATATGGCTTAAAAAAGTTTAGTGGGATATAAGAATATTTTATGCAGTATTTCCAATAAATAAAACATATGTTTATAACCTATAATAAATTTACTGTATTTTTATAACTAAGTCGGTTAATATTTTTAAATAATTAGATTTCTCTCGTCGTATAATTCCGAAAAATAATTAAATACAGTTTTATAATATTAAATCAATGAATAATTTTCCCACAGTGAAATCACATTATTTATGCATGACTACTTTTGACCTGTGAATGGTAGCCAATGAAAATCTCGCAACTCCATTATGGTAAATTTTACAAAGGAAAAAATAAGAGCTTAAAACATGTATTAAGAGGGCAGTATATATTAAAACGCATAAGTGAAGCAGATTTAGTTCTAGTAACTTTTAATTGTGATAAAATTCCTAATTATTATTATACTAAATAAATATTTAATTTGAAATCTCTTATTGTATTTAGATTCTAGAGAGTAAGAGTTATGTAGTTTAAATAGAGAATAAGGTTATAGCCTACCTTCGACGTAATGAATACAATTTGTATTATTTTGATTGTCTTAATTAGGTATAATTAAACTGCAATACAATTCAAAAACTTTTTATAACAGTTCAATTTCGCCAGAAAATAATTTCTACCTAAATGGTATTTCCAGTAAAACTAAAAGGAGATTTTAATTTCATTTTAAGTTTGAGAAACAAAAAATTTATAGGGCACAAACTGTCATAATTTTAATCAATTGAAGCACTATTAATCCTAATGAAATCAATATTGTTAAGGTTTATTGATTCAAATCTACTGAAAATTGAGTGATGCATTGATATTTTTATTCTGATTGAGAAAGTTTGTTCTTTAGTGAATCTAGTTTCTTATGTTTTTTTCTTAATATTCAATTTCATACTGGAGTTCTCGACTGAGAAGGTTATGATCGCCCCAGATGGATTTCGTCTTTGTATGTGAAAATAAAGATAAACATTCTTCTAAATGGTTATGTGTAACCATTTGATTTACGAGTATTTAATTTAAGAGATTGATATTTTATTAACTCTATATGAAACTTGTCATTAAAAAATCTTTACATCAACTTTTCCTTCAAGCTTTCTTCAAGATCGGTCATGTACGGAAATATAAATTTATTGCATAGCCTATCAAACATTTTATATTGTATCTCAAAAATTACAACTCGTTGTTTCTCTTGGAACATGTTACTCAATTAAATTATACTATTCGCAGAGAAGCAAGGCTATTAAGGTTATTACAAGCATTGATAATTAATTTATTGTTATTTATTATATCATTAAAACTTACAAGTCCAAGAAGTGCCAATAGAAGTACTTCTGAATTTGAGCTCAAGCAAGCACACATTTATATTTTTATTTTAGTTACTCTACCTTCAATTTTAAATATAACCTCGACAAGCAGGTTTCTTCTTAACTCGTAATCTAATCTTAATTACAAACATCACCCTAATAAGGAAATAGTTAAAAAATACACAGAATTTAATAAAAATCAGTGGTAACAATTTAATAACCCTCTTTTAAACGTCAAACGTCGTTAATTGTTAAATGTTTACATTTTCTTAATAAATACTGTTATCCATATGTTTAGATATTTGAATAAAGAAATATATCTTTTTTAAAATATCATAATTGTAATGAATAAATGAAACGAATTTCACTGAGAATAATAAAACTAGTACTTATAATTATATATATATTTAAATATAACAGTACGAAGGGTGAAGATCGTAAATAAAATCGATGGGTTTACTCTACGAACTCAAGTCTTAATCCAGTCTGATAGATGCACAAGATCTCATGATTACATCGTAAATGGAATTCGGGAAATGGTCGAGTGTCTCCGCAAGTAGAAATTGATCGATAAAGCTGAGAGACTCATTGGTTTAGTCACTCAGGCAAACTTCGGTTATCAGGTTGCCGGGCACAGGGATGCCCCGAAGGGTTTCATGGCGAATATTTTTTTTTGAGAGGGGCATATTTTGACGTGCTTTTGAATTTTTGAGAGCTTCAAATTTTGACAGAGTTATGAATTTTTTTACTAATGGGCAACTGTAACACATGGACTTGACCGAAACAAATGTATTGATATATGACCTATGATTATTTTAATTCTAACTTAGCTTGCTCTGTTTTTAAGAAAGGTGAGCAATATAATACCACGGGAGAATGGGGAGGGATCCTCTCCCTCGAAGTATTAGAGGACAGGACCTACTGAATAAGAGTTTATAGGTAGTGGAACTAATCGATGTATATCCTTCGCCTTTGGTTGTGATGAGCAAGTGTGCTCCAGGAGCTGCAGAAGTAAGAGGCTCTCGGAAACTCTGCTCGGTAAAACTGTATCCAGAAGCAAAGAGTAAAAAAAGCTTCTACAAATGTCAAAAGATACAATATCCTCGCCTTTTAGGCTATAAGGGGGAGAGGGCGGGGAATTATGCCACGTTAAAAGCCCCCTTGGCATTGGGTTGCGAACACGGTATTCTTTTATATAACTATGTTTTTTCTGAGTGCTATGCACATGCGTTAGCCCTCTGGACACCCCTCTCCTCTCCCCAATTTGGAGGGGCTTCCAACAAGCCTTTGTCTTTCCACTTCTCTATTGAGGCTAGAATTCTAGTATTGGAAGAATTTATGGGGAATACTCGAGAAATAACGGTTTCCTATTATTGCTTAGATGGACAAATTAGACATCGTGATGGTCACCAACGACAGGACAGAGCTGATGCAAGAAGTATAATGATGAGCTTGTCTGGTCGGAAGATAAATAAGGCCGATGCTATCCTTATGAGAGTATTGTCGGATAAGACACATCCGATCATTATCCGAGTATAAAGAGAAATAATAAAAAATAACAAAACATAAATTTTTTAAATGATTGTAAATTAATATTCAGACTATTTCATATTCCTAAACTTGAGAATTCTGACATTTTTAAAGTAAATTGTAACTTGAAAGAAGATTTCGGAGGATAAATACTAAACCTACAAGTAAAGAAATTTATGAAGTAGCATTCATTATTGGCTTCTACATAGTTACTTCACATTTCAGTTCAAATATAAAAAATTCAACCTCATGAGTCATTAAATAGTTTTTATAAAAATAAAATTTGAAAATTTTCCTATCACATTCGGCTTCACAAAAATGTATTAAAGAACTGATAGATATCTAGATAAATTTTGAAAGTTGATTGCTTGTTAATGTTATAAATTTTGACAAGGAATCTCGCAACAGCTATTATAGTTTTGTTTACATCTCTGAGGCCGGGGCCGGAGGTTTAAACAGATAGCAGTGCTTGGCTGTGAGCCAGATGTTTGTACTGTTTTCACATTTATGGCCACACTGGCGCACACTGGCGCAGGAATAGGTACGGAATGACGCGTATTCGCAAAAATGAAAACTATCTAAGCTGAGAAAATTAATAAAATGTGTTACTTTTTAAAATAAAATAGAAAATGAATTTATGATAGTCAACAGTAAGATTTGGAGTGCAGTGGCACCTTTCTGATAAAAGTTATGTTCACAAAGTATCATAAACTGTAGATATACAATAATCTGCTTTCGGTAGTTTTTGAATGTAATGTTTATTCTAAAAGTGACCAATTTTAATGGAGGATCTGTATAACATAAGAAATTAAAAAGGTATAACAAAGCTTTTAATAGTTAATCAATTTTTAAACTTATTCTTATTAATGATTTTTGATTAAATTAGTACGAAAACCCATAAAACAAAAAATCTTCATTAATACCCTAAATGGATAGATGCTCCCATTTTTTCCTTATATGCGTGTTATTTGAAAATATATGTATATTAAAATGTGTAAATAAATTTTTATATCGATTCTAAGATACAGCTCCTTCTTTTCAATCATCATTCTTTTTTTCTAGACAGGTATGATAATTCGATCTGAAATGACTACATGATACAAAATAAATTGATTAGTGCAGGATCAATGAGCTAATAGCAAAGTTACGATCCATTCTTTTCTAGGAACTTGATTATCAAGTAAGTTTAAAAAAAAACATCAACCTGAAATTTTATAAGGCGAAAGTAAAAATGATAAAGATCGAATTACTGCTCACGTAATTTGTAGTACTGCTCACGTTCGACATGAAATACTTTAGAAGCATCTGAAACATCAGTTTTCAGTTAGATGTCATCATACGCCTTTAATTTAATTTCTGTTAAGGGACGTTTCATCCCCTGTATTCTCTGTAGGTTAGTACTTTGAAATGTTGGTGTCTATGCTTGGACATCGGTACCTGGGCTTCCTTCTATACAAGAGACTGACATGGAACCCTCATACCAGACTCAAAAGACAAGAGCTTAACCGATGATGTGAACAATTATATATACTACTGAGCAGAAACTCACATATTTTCTTTGAAATCAAGCTTCTTATCTGTAAGACCATACTAAAATCCATCTGGACGTCTGGGGCTTGAACTGTGGGGGACAGCTAAATCTTCGGACATCAAATCTATCAAATTCTTTCAATCCAAAGTCCTTCGAACAATTGTCAATGTTCCATGTTACGATTCAAACAAAACCTTACATCGTGATCTCAACATCCCATTCGTCCTCGACCTAATTCCATTCAGATTCAAAAACTTCCATCAAAAGCATATCCATCATCATAATCCCTTATCACAATCCCTTTCCAGCTCCAACCATCCATATAATCTCCCACAAAGGTTAAAATGGTAATGGCCCCGAGATATTTGTAAATATTCTATTGGAGTTTTGGTAGTGGCTTTCCACTCAAGTCCTGAGCGTATATGGCTTAAGAGTTCTCACTCAGTCTCCACTTGCTTTCATACAGTGATGCGACTGGGAGAGAAGCGCTGGGAACTCTTTGAGCTCTGTTTTGTCTTTCACATGAGAGTGGCAAGGCATGGTTCGGAGTTTCCTCAAGTCGGAATTTAAGGAGTTGTTGGTCTTTTTTCTTTACAATGTATTTTTTTTCTTTTTACAGTTTTTTTCTCTATTTTTCTTTTTCATTTAATGTATATATTTTTACTTATGTTTTCTTCTTATTTTCTTTTCTTTTGAGCTTTTGTTTTAATTTGTATATAAAGAATGAATGTAAGCATAGAACTATAATACCAAATGTTCTTTATTGTGGCAGATTGTATTGTTATTATTATCTCTTAAAAAAAAACTTGGACATAAAGAATAAAAACTCAGAATACCTGCAATCCTCATAATAATTAATCTTGAAATTTCTCATCGAAAAGGAATAAGGTTGTTATTACGTTGATAAGATGTGTTATTAAATTTATCGGTAATAATTAATTTTTCAAAATGTCTAATTTTTTAGATTAAATGGTTACTAAACTTAAGTTCAAATGAAAAAAGATGTTAGAACAATGAACATTAGAACGAAGTGTGCCATATAAATTCCGATTTGAGAACCAAGAAAAACTTGAATACGTAGGTGACCTTAATCATTTTATTCAGCTCTTTAAAGAGGGGACATGGATAGAGTTGAGGTGAGGTCAGAGAGGTGACGTCACTGGTTAGCTCAGCCAGTCTATATTAGGCATCGGATAGTAGGACTACATCTCTTATGATTGCGGAGTCTTGCAGATCTTTGTACCTTTTTACTTCTCAGTACTTTCATCTTGCTATTAAGATTAGAAACGCTTAATTACATGCTTAATTACATTATTAGAACTATTATACTAGGTCAATATCAGAACGTACAAACTCAAAAATTGAATTAGAACAACAAATATATCATTACGCCTGAAGCTTCTCATCTATACAAGCATAAAACGCCCGTCTCTTTTGTATGGTGCACCTCTGTTCGATCATGTCAGCAAGCCACTGACTGGTAACAGGTTGCAATATTCCCAAAATGGAATAATCAGAAAAATAGTAGGAAAAACATCGATGCAAAGAATGAAAACATTAGATGTACAAACAGAACTATATTTATTTACAGCTAGAGAGTTTGTCACGGAGCGTAAGAAATCATTTTTGATGATGTTGGTTAACCCAATTTTTCGACACCCAAATACCAGCAAACATTCCAAAACGTCGGCAACAACTAACACAAGATTAATTTTTAAATTAAGTTTTAACAGCAAGAGTATAAGGTCACCTCAAGCCTGAGGTGAGACCCTTTAACCGTCATATAACAGATTCAGACAAAATCCACAGAAATGAAAAATAGAAGCAAAATACATCTCACAATGTTTTTTAGAATTAAAATGGTTACTAATAAGGTAGGAAATTATGAGGATTCAATACAAAATATTTAATAAAAGGTGCTCTGAAAAAAAGATAATATAAAAATACAAAATAAATGAATACAAAATTAAACTATTAATAGATCGCCATTTTAAGTATTCTTTGCTACAAAATAATAAACGCTAGGCAATGTTTCTTACACACACTTTTATATTGAAATTAACGGTTCAAAACGGGACAATAACCTTTTAAAGTTACCTTAAGCCTACTAAAAACTGGATGTTTTACTCTATGTACCCAAAGTAGAAAAAGACTGGAAACTCTTGCCCCTGAATTTTATAACATTTATTAGGCTTCCGAAAATAACTATTGTGTCAAATTTTATTTCATTAGGTAAATAACCTTTTTCTTAAGAAGTTCCATTACAAACAATGTACTTTTTAAATCGTTTATCTGATAGAACTTCTGCCAACTAAACAGAAACCAATAAAACAATATAAAAAGTGATATATATAAATAAAAAACAAGTGAGGCTCGTAATTTATAAAAAAAAAAAAGATTAAAACATAATAGACATTTTATCAGGAAAACCTTAAAATGTGTCGTAGATATAGGAAAAGGAAATTTAACACATGATATTTAATACAAAGCTTCTTTAAAATTCAGGTTGTAAATAAAAAGCTGAAAAAAAAACCCTCTATAAAAACAGTTATTCAGTAATTCAGAACCAAAAGTGATTAAAAGTTTAGTAAGACCACGATAAAAAAAATAAATAAAAAGTAAAAACATTTTCTTATTCAGGGAATACCAAAGAACAAAGATTATCTATTATTCAGAAACTTATAAATGCATAAATATTTTTCAGATTCTTTCCTACAACAGTTATTGATGGCGTAATAATGCAAAAACAGATCCATTGTCATGTGTGTGTGTATATATATATATATCTTTTTTTTCAGATAACAGTTTTGTATTCATTTTTTTTTCTTTCTTTCAGTTGATCGAATGGGGTTCTAATATTTAAATTTTTATAAAATATCTGTGATAATACTCAACAAAAGAAATGTACTTTTAACTTAATATCTATTTGATCCTCTTAAAAAGTATACTCGAATAAAGGCACGAGCACAATGCTCTGAGTCCTTCACCCATCTACGATCGTTGTCCTAGTTGAGAAAGGTCCCCCAGAAGAGCAGACTAATTGAGATCCGCCCTAGGTGCGGTAGAACAATGGGCTGCGAAAGGGCGGCGATCTGACCCAGATAGGTTGTCCTCTCACTCCCTAATCCGCTTTGATAGGGCAACCGTTCCGTCATTGAGGAGTTGCTGGCTCATCAGAATGCTATCAAGAACGGCTCCCATCATTGACTCCTCATGAACTAATTTTGATGGGCTGAGAACTGACAATAATACCTGCAACAACAAAGGGCCAGTGACTAAGTCTCTTCAGAGAAGGTCATAGCTGAAGACACATTGATGAAACTAGTTCTTATAAGAATGAAACATCATTACATATTATTGTTTGATAATATGATAGATCAACTAAAGTAAAAACAAAAATCTTGTGTGTCCATCACACAATTTTCACTTACCGCTGTACTTTGAATAGAAATTATTTTCTGGCAATTTTGGGCTATTACAAATTTTTCACTTCTTCTTTCACATAATTACAATGAAATAGATTTAAACAATGTCATTGCCTTGATTAGGTGGATTTTACATTTTTTTTCATACTTAAAAAGAGTTTTAAAAGTTTACATTTAGTTAGGAAATTTAATTTACTTGGAAACATGTTGTTTCCGTTAAATAATATTAGTTTTCAAAAATTATTATCAATAATATTTTCAAAATTTAATCAAAATCGTTAGAGAAAATCGTCAATGAAAATATATAAAGTGACATTTCTGGTTAGCCGATTTTAAGGATTACGTTGTTATAACACCCCAGTCATATACCTAAGTTAAATATGTAATATCCATGTTTTTAGAGGATAAAGCAAAGGTATTGTTCTTAAAATAAGTCAAAAAGTATAAACTAAAATTTTAACCATGTTTTAGTGTTGTACCTATACTTGAATATATCCTAGCGAATTTTTCAAAATCCAACTCGAAAAAAGTATTTATGTAAAAAAAACATTAAATTTCTCAAAATAATTCAACTGGTGCGTTTGAAATGTTTTACAATTTTATTAATTTCCTGAAACCATTATAAATATATATATATTTTTTTTTATATGAAGAAAGCTGATATATAGAATCCACAATGGACAGTAATACATAATACATTATAAATAATAACGATAATAAATGATACATGTAAAAATAGTATAAAAAATAAAATTTTTTATTTCATAATTTAAAATAACACAATCGAACTCCAAATCTAAGCATATCTTGTGAGTCACGACCTTATTTTCTATAACTTCGTTTCATATTAACAGTTATAAAAACTACAAGTAGATAACTATATACTAATAAGTCATCGAAAAATTAACGCCATTACCGTTTTATCATGTCCAATTTTTCTTCGTTTCCGTTGATTGGGATGTTAATTTGTTTTTAATTGGTGTAAATAGTTTTTAATCGTTCGCTTGTATCATCTCTAAGAATTGCATAAAACCTTTTCCGGCAGTATTTTTTTACTGGACGCTTTATTATAATTATGATAATAAATGTGGTAAAGAGACAAATATATGATTAATTATGAAAACTACCAGTGAAGTGGCTGAGGGAGAAGCGTAGGGATCTCCTAAGCCTCCCTTTTCCCTCCACATGTGGAGGGGACAGGATTGGTTCGGAGATCACCTGGCAAATTGTAAATAATGTATGTTTTATATAAGGTGTTTGTTTTACTTTTATTTCTATTTTTATTTACTTATGTGTATATATATATATTTTTTTTTTCTTTACTCTTTTGTTCTTTCTTCTTATTCTTTTGTTATTACTTTATTTATTTATATTTTTGTATATACGGTATGAATGCAATCTTTGAACTCTATTATAAGTGTCCTTAACTGTGACAGATTGTAATATTTCTGAATAAAGTGTTTTAATAATAATAAAAAAAAAAAAAAAAAAAATTATGAAATCAGTTAAAAGTCCGATTTTCAATAGTTCTAAGAACGTATTATTCAATTTTGTCAAATTCAGTGGAATTGAAGTTTATATTTTCTTAAAAATATGAGCCGTTAAATGTAAAAGTCTTATTGTGAGAGGTTTTCATAATTATTAATTATTTAATGAATTCTTGAGTTATCAACTTCATCTTTTCAAACAGATGAATATTTTTTAGGTTGTCCATTTTTAAGAAAAAAGAAAGCATATTGTATTTATATTTATAGAATAGAAAATAAACTTTATTTTGGGACGAGATCCCTTACGAATAACAATTATGAACAAAAAATTAAAAACCATATCAGGCCAAAAATTACATTATCAAAATTAAAGAATATATACAGTATCTTTAGTGAAAGTATATCATAAAAAATAGAAAATTAACACCATTTTGTAAAAAAAAAACATTATTTGAAAGGAAAGGAAAACAGAAATCAGGTAAAATAAAAAACAAAATATTATAAGCACTATGGGTTGATTTTTAAAATTAAAACTCAAAACAATTTCAAAAAAGATTCACCTCAGTCGAAATTTGATTCATAATATTTATTTAATTATACTACTACATTTTGGGATTTGAGAAGGAATTGGTAGAGATGATATTTGAATGAGGACAAGAGATATCAGATGGCAAGGAATTCCAGAAGGCAGTGGATCGATCAGTTAAGGAGTATTCAAATGTCTTAGTTCTATGGGAAGAGATATAAAGATCGGAAACACGGGATCTTGTTTTCTGGGAGTGGACCACGGGTTTGAACTGTAGAAGACTTGATGTAGGAAGGGTGTCGGCTGTTGATCGTTTGGAATAGGAAACACCCAAGAAAATATTGTCTGGGGGAAGAAGGGAAGAGCCACCTTAGCTTGTAAAGGTGGGACACATGAGACCACCTCGAAGATTATATTTAATATGTATACTTTATATTCTTTCTCAAATAATAATAAATATATGTTTATTACATTTTTTTTTTGTACAAGAAATAAAATATACTTCCAATAGAAATATGCAAAACATTAGATTTCAAACCCGTCCACCCTCACTACTAAATGTAAGAATCCAGTCTTGAGTAGACATAGAGTTCTTTTTCATCTTCTTCTTCAATGGAGGCTACATTCCTTATAGGGCCTGGCCTCTACCACCACTTTTATCCTCTCTTCATGCTAATACATTGGTTTATATTTTTTTCTTCCTGTTTTATCATTCAGCATCATTCTTGACAATCTACAGAGGCCCTTGCAACATAACCCAGCCATTTGAGTTTACTCTTCTTAATGATATTATGAACATCATGCCCACCACATAGTTCTATTAATTCATCGTTGCTCCTGATTCTCCACCTATGTTGCTCCCAGACGACTATGAAGATTTTCCTCAGAATTCTTCTCTTCCAGACCAACACACTTCTCCTCTTTTCCTTGGTCATAGTTCACGTCACACTGCCATACAAAACCAACGGTCTAATCACCGTTTTCTTTACTACATGCTTTGCTTTCCTGGAGAGACTTATTTAAATGAGCGTCCTTTTCAGAGCGTGGAAACATATAGTTCGTGCAAACATCCTTCCTTTAATTTTAGCACCCAAATATTGTTTTTACCGTCACTACTCCCACCATATATTTAAATCTATATTTATGAAACGTGCTTTCTCCCATTTTAATAGTATCTCCTTTCTCTTAGGTATATCGAGATGTTTCCGTGTACCTTGTCTTTCAGTATTTATTATTAGGCTTAAGACTTGAGCGGTTTGTTCCAACTCCTCTACAGTGTCGGCTAGTGCTGCTTTAGTTCTGCCTGTTATAACAACAGCAGAAAGCAGAAATGAAATCAACATGGAAACAACACATTTTCATACAATCATCTCAAATTATTTTACCATCTGCAAAGTACGTTTCATTAGTTTATATATTCAATAGCTTCATAACCTTCAGTATTTTGCTCACATCACTTTTTCATTCAATGCTTCATATATGAGGAACATAGAATAACGATTGTATTAGTTAATTGTAAGAGTTTTAATTATTTATTCTACTCATTAATTCGGTATGTATTTTGCAGAAGATTCCTTTTAATGCCATTTGCAACACCATGAGCCATATCGTGATTTCTGACAGTTGACATCTCCCCCAACCATCAATCACCTGGAAGATAATGATGGCAGAAGGAGGTCAGTGGTGGTCAGTTATAGGACGGTCGATAGAAGCCATTTATCTTAAGCATTGTGATGAGGCCTTCCCACCTCCGGTTGATTGAAGAACATTGTTTACGTTGTGATCAGTTAAGGGCGTGTAGTTTCCTTTTGCTTTAAATTCATTTGCGTTTTTCAATGTGACTTGATAGAATTGATATTACATGGTTTCTAATACGCTTTAAATTAATATATAATTGTTTAGTATTTTCAAACACTTATTTATCAAATAAGTGGCCGTCCTCCTAATTTCCTTGCCTCTTAGGGGAAAATAAATAAAAAAATTTCAATAATATTGGAATATTAATAATAAATTAATTTTACTCATTTTTACTAGGAAATATAGAAAAACTCGATTGCTCCAGTTAACGCAAGGTTTTCCAGTAATAAATTTGCTAGAGATTTCCATTTATTTATGTTTACATGAACATTAGACAGTCTTGGAACTTAAGAGCTATGTTATTTTGTTGTTAGCCAAAATCGGTATTGGTCTTGGACTTCGTAAGAAACTAAGACCAAGACCAATGGTAAAAAAAAAATCGTCTTGTGAATAAAAATTAAGGCAAAATAGTTACTAATACTCGACAATTTTAGTTACTATATGTAAAGAATTGGTATAAACAAAATACTTTAGCGTTTAACTCTTACAATTTTTCATTTGGGCTTAATTAAATTTTTCCTACCCTAAAATCACATTAATATCTCTATAGTAAAAAGCTAATATATAACTGCAAGACTGATTCGAGACCAAGAACAAAATCTAGACTGAGTGCGCAAGAACAAGACTCGTCTTGGTCTCGCATTTGGGCAACACTAACCTAGTTGAAGTTCGAAGCTTTCAATTGACACAACGGTTTTATCTTTGTATGTTTGCCGTAGATCCTGTCCCATTGAAATTCAATTACGGGGCAGTGTGGCCCATTCTTTACGATTTTAAATGGTTAATTTATTATTGTGATTTTCGGATGCGAAACAGACCTGTATTTGTTATTTTATGTATACATCTATCACGGAAACTTGCATAAATAAGAAAAACATTTCTTAAAAAAAAAAGTTCGTAGACCTTGAATTTTGAAAATTCATAAATCATTTTACTAAGAAACTAATTTTTGGTATATTATTTTCAAGAATTAACATTTGTATTCGTCCAAGAAAAATGGTAATAGTTATTATCCTCATACTTTTTTGAGATTTTTCGTATCGAGATATTTAGAATCCGATAATCGAATAAACAAAAAGTCCTGTCCGCCGTCCGCCGTACGCTGTCCACGACTTTTCTTCGAGTCTGCTGGAGCACTTCTTGAGATTTTGTTTCTATATCAAAAGGAATGATCATCGGAATGACGGTCGAAAAACCTGTGTCGTTATAGATTGTAGCGTATAAACAAATATACGGATTTAAAGTCTTTTCCTCCAAAGCCCTTTAAATTTATCTACATAGCATACATCAGCGAAAATAAATAAAACAAAGTTAATGGTTGTGGTGAAATTATATTTCCTAATAACTCAAAAAGTGCACACTTTGATGTGATTTTTATGCTCAGCTAAAAGTTTATGAAATTTCCTAAAAAATAAAAAAACGAATCAATTGATTCAAATACATGTTCTCTTAAATTTGTCCAAACGTTCAGCTACAAAGGTGATATCCTTTGTTTTGGTTTTTGATTTGTCGGAATTATTACATCATCTGAAGAGATTGAGATTTTTTTTTTACTCCCCTTCCTCGCCTTTTAGGAGATACGGGGTTTTCCCGGATAAGGTGGTGAGGGCGAGAGGTTGATCCTATAGTTGAAAATCCCCTCCTCCTCCCCCCACACCGGGACGCGAACTCGTAATTATTTTATCAAATAATCTATCATTAAGTGTTGTCGGGCAAAGCGGTGATGAGTACACCTGTTGGGCTGCTCGGCCACCCAGACTCCTAAAGCGATTGAGGTTGCCCGAATTTCTTAGCAAATTACAAGTGATGAAAAAAACAATATATGTTGCCCAATATTAGGAATCACCTATTATTTATTTTCCTCTGGGTGACAAGGAAAGTAGTGTTGCATTTGATTTATAACTGCTTTTGTAAATAATAAATTATTTTGTAACAATCAGCAGCATTTTTTTTTCTTATAATCTTGTATAAAAATTGAAACTAACAAGATAAGAGTACATTTTATCAGCTTGTCCAGAATTTGATATGATATTATTACTCTTATTTAATAATTGGGGAGAGAGAGGGAGGAAGAATTCATAAATACCTCCATAGTAACTGGCTAATTAACGTAATATCAACTTATTAAATATTATGTATTATCACTGAGATTACCAAATGTGTGCAGAGCCGATTCGTATCCAGTCTGAAATGTTTAACATTTATTTTCTAGTGGACTTATGGAATGAATCCCGACCATCTCACTCAGGTTAGAATAGATTTGGTTGAATATCTAGAATAGCCTACTTCCATTTAAGCTAGAAATGTCGAGGTAGCAGGTAATCGAATACAAAAATAGAATAGGTAAACTTTTCTCCGAAGATTAGTAAATAAATTCCCATCTTTGTTTTTTCCTTACCAAAAAAAAAAAAAAAATTCTAAAAAGTTAATTTTTATACTAAGCCAGTTTTTATAATATACATTTTACAATAAACCAGTGACGATTATTAGAATATTATTGTCTAAGTATATTTTTATATTTTATTGTTTTCTTCTTACAGTAATTGCTTTAAATCATAATAAGGGACAAAGACATTGAATTCATTTAATGAATTCATGTAAATTTCTTGCTTGTAAATAAGAACCAATACATGTATAAATAAATAATAATTTACGATACTTCACAATAATAGAGGAAAGAATGAGAAGAAGGTAAGAGAAATTTCTCATGCTCTAAATAACATGTTCAAAGACTCCAAATTATCATCAGTTTAATTCCTTGGCAAATCTCTCAAAAGTCTTCATGATTTGCCAACTCCTGATCACATTCTAATTTTGACCGTCCCACATTTTAGTCTAAGTGCAGTCGTTAATGATACTGTTGATCTCAGTACAAGAAGACAAGGAAGTAGACGACTTACCGTGAACGTTGTTGTATATCTTTAGATATGTTTGTATCTCGATCATGTTTTTATCTTAATCATTATTTTATAAATAAATAATAAACGCCTTGGTTCGGGAGTGCCGGGAGAAATCGGCCACGGTAGATAACTTAGTTGTTCTAGGAACCTGACTAATTGGGAATCACTAAATAAAGGAATTACAAAGAAATTAAAGCACTTGTCGAGATGAATCGGTGCAGTGAGGCGTTGGAAAAGGCCACCTGTCGTAGTTCCTCTTCGGCCTTACGTAAAGGAGACTTGTTCCGCCCACACCGCACCACCCTCATTTCACAAGTGGGATTAGAAGTAAAAAAAAAATATTAAAAAAATTATTATTTTTTTTTACTTTAAAGAAAATCATCTTCCTAAGGCGTTTAAAAATACCAATAATTTCCTCCTTTTTAACGGCGTTTAATAATACCAATATTTTTTTTTCCTATTCGAACTATCTCTTCGAACAGTCATGATGAAGGCCTGAACTTCGGCAAATATTTTTTTTTTAATTTCTTTATTGAGTATTATAACAATCTGTCTGTTCGACATTGGTTATAGTGAGGTAGGATGACACTCACACCATATGTACAAAAAAATAAAATAAATAGAACAAAATAATAATCAAAAGTATATACAATAGACAATAAAATAAAATAACCCAAAAAATAAGAAAATTAAAACTAAGGAAAAAAAAAAAAATAATAACATGCATACCTATATACAATCAGGCGAGGGAACTCCAGGAGAACCCTGCGCTACTCTTCCAACCGCGTCACTGGTACTAAAGCCAGCGGAGATTGGTCGAGAGCACTTTAGCCACATACACACATGTCTTGAGTGAAGAATCTGGCCATTGCCAGAACTCCAATTTATATAATTTACAAAAGGTCGCGAGGCCACTGCCGTTTCAACCTTCTTGGAGGATTATAGGGATGGGAGATGCTTGATAGGGATTGTGCAAGAGGATTTGGGTGGTAAGTAAGGTTCTGGTGAAATTTGGAGAACTTTTCTGGGATAAGGTCTAGGACAAATGGGATGTTAAGGTCATGATGTAGGGTTTTGTTGGATACATAGAAAGGAGCATCGACTATTGTTCGAAGGACTTTAGACTGGAAGGATTGGATGCGCTTGATGTTAGAAAATTTTGCTGATCCCCACAGTTCTAGTCCGTAAGTCCAAATAGGTTTCAGTATTGTCTTGTAGATCAGTAGCTTGTTTTCAATGGAAAGTTTAGATTTTCTGCTTAGTAGTCGGTATAGTTGGCCGTATCGTCGGTTGAGTTCTTGTCTTTTGAGTCTAGTATGCGGGTTCCAAGTTAGTCTTCGGTCTAAATGAAAGCCAAGATACCGGACTGTGTCTGAATAAGGAAGCTGGATGGAATTAAAGAGTACTGGTGGACAGGAATTGCGTCGGAGTGTAAAAGTAATGTGTTGGCATTTAGATTCATTAACTTTAATGCGCCAGTTATTACACCAGTGCTCAATCAAGGTGAGATGACTTTGGAGATTTAAGGATGCTATTTCGGGATCAGAGTTGGATGATAAGATTGCGGTGTCGTCAGCGAATGTTGCAAGAAAAGTATCGGGATGAACAGGGATGTCAGCAGTAAAGAGGATGTAAAGCACGGGACCCAAGACGCTGCCTTGGGGAACACCGGCTTTAACGGAGTAGATATTGGAAAATTCTGTTCCACAGCGAACTCGAAAGGAGCGGTCAGAGAGGTAGGATCGGAGGACTAGGTACAAGGACTGAGGTAAATGGATTTTAAGCTTGGAGAGCAGTCCGGAGTGCCATACCCGGTCAAATGCCTGTGCAATGTCCAGAAAGGCACCCGAACAGTATTCCTTGTTTTCTAGGGCTGAGGAAATATGATCAACGACTCGGAGTCCTTGTTGAACAGTAGAATGTTGAGAGCGAAAACCAAACTGATGGGAAGGGATATTTTGGGATTCTATAATGGGTAGGATTCGTTTCAAAAGGATCTTTTCAAAAATTTTTGAAAGGATTGGGAGTAGGCTGATTGGTCTATAGGATGTTGAGCTATTGAGAGGTTTTCCTGGTTTTGGGAAAAGGATAATAGTGGAGTGTTTCCATAACAGAGGGAAGTGGGTGGTGCGTAGGATACAATTGTAGATATATGTAAGGAATATGACTGCTTTGGATGGAAGTTGTCGAAGGATTTGAGGTGTAAGGAGATCATGTCCAGGAGCTTTACGGAGGATTAGTTTTTTTAATTGAAATTTTACTTCGGAAGGATGAATAGCTTTTGGGGGCAAGGAAAGTGGGATTGGTGATGTAAGGAGTTCTTCTACTGTTACGGTGTGGGCAGGATGGGATTCCGGATGTGAAATAAATGTATTGGATAGGTGAATGGCGAACTCCTCAGCTTTATCTTCGTCAGATGCTGCCCAGGAGCCATCACCTCGTCGGAGAGGATGGGAAATGCGGTGAGGATTTAGGATTTTTGTTGTGGTTTTCCAAAGGGAATTGTCGCGAGAAGAGAGGGAGGATAGGTAGGAGTTGAAGGATTGTGATCTGAAGGTGGCTAATTCCAGTTTTAATTGTTTGCAGTAGTAATTATAGGAGCAGCGGTCGGTAGGATGTCGGGATCGTTGCCATAATAATCTGGCACGGCGTTTGGTGCGGATTAGGTTAAGGAGGTGTTGGGGTAGAATGGTCTTTATAGGAATTCTGGAGGAGTCTTTTGGAAAGGAGGCAGTCCAGGCGGCTTGTTGGATTGTGGTAGTAAAGGAATTTACGGCACTATCAAGGTCATCGGGAGTTTTGAGGGATATGTTGAGATCAATATTATCGGAGATTATTTGGCGGAAAAGGTCCCAGTTTACTGGGCCCCTAATGAATGACGGTGGAGAAGGTTTGGGAACAGGTTCAAGTGAAACATTAAGGATTAGAGGACTATGGTCAGAGGAAAGTTCATTTAGACGTGTAATGGAACAATTGAGGGGACTTAAGCCGCTGTGGATAAAGAAATCTAGAAGATCAGGATTACGGTTGGGATCTGTGGGCCAGTAGGTAGGAGAGTTGGGGGAAAGGAGGTGAAAACGTTGGGAATTGAGTGCAGACAGCAGGGTTCGGCCACGAGAATTCGTGGTTCTGGAACCCCATTGTTGGTGCTTGGCATTTAGGTCTGCACCCAAGATGAAGTGATGTCCTAAGGAGTCGAGGAGAGAACTGAATTGGGCATTGGATATGGATCGGTTAGGAGGGCAATACGCTGATGCAAGAGTGACCGGAAAGGAGAAGGTTTTTATCACGATAGCGGTGGACTGTAGGAAATCATGTATTGGTAATGGGAGTAGGTGATGGGAGAGGGATTGGTGTACAATTACAGCAGTACCGGCATGTGCTTTTCCGTCAGGGTGGTCAGTACGATATGTCAGGTATTGTGGTATATTGAAGTGCTGTTTAGTGGTTAGTCGAGTTTCAGTAATTAGTGCCACATCAATGTTCTTGTCAAGTAGTAAAGTAGATAGTTCGTCTGTATGATTTCTAACACCATTCGCATTCCAAAGGAGAATGGATATGGGTTTAGGGATGTGAGTCATTTAAGGATTTTTCAAAGGAGGGATGAGGTGAGATACGAGATTCGTGAGGAGTGATATGAGTGGAGTAACAAGGGATTTGAAATCGGTGAGGAAAGATGCTAACAAACTTGTGAGATCTGTTGCATTTGAAGGAGGAGGAATATGAGGAATTTGTTGTTGGTGGTTAGGTATATTAGGATGAAGAGGATTTTGAGGTTGGGTTTGAGGTTGTTGTTGTGGCAGGGCTTGACATTTATCGGTTAAAGTCTTACCTCTAAGTAGTTGGGAGAATGATACATCATTGTTTACAATTCTGGAAGGCTCTCTCTCTCTTCTTGTTCTTAGTGCTTCATCTTGAATCCGGTTTTTCTGGTGTCTGGTTTTGAGATTCTTGTAAATTTGGCAGCCTTTGTAGTTGGCCGGGTGTCCCTCCAAGCATAGGGCACATACTGCTGGATCTTGTATAGGTTTGGTGCACTCTACAGATTTGTGCTGTTCACCGCACTTCACGCAACGCGGCAGATGGTGGCAATATGTCTTCGTGTGGCCATAGGTCTGACAATTATGGCACTGCACGATGTCTCTCTTGGGATATGGCTTCTCAACTTTCACCATTGTATAGTATATTCTTGTGATATCATATATTTTTTCGATACCTGGTGATGGCTCCAAGTCCACGAAAAACAATGGTAGTGGGATCCTATTTCGTAATCCTGGCTGTTCCCTGTCCTCCTTCAAAACGTTTGTTACCTGGCGTACATTGAAACCAAGCGTCGTTAGTTCTTCTTTAATAACTTCAGTGGGGGTTGAGGAATGTAAATTTCTTATCACCACTCGTAAAGCTCTTTCCTGCCTCAGCTGGTAAGTGTGAAAATTCGCATTTGTTTCTGATAAGTACTTCACTATTTTTCGGTAGGCTTCTGCAGAATCAGGTGTTATCTTGGTGTCATTGGTCCTGTTAAGGCATGAATAACTGCCAGAGCAGATTTTATTTAGTTGGGTGCAGAACATCTGGAAATTTTTTATATTTTTCACAAATATCGGAGGAGGCTTTGGTTCTCTGGGTATTGCTGCAGACTCCATTACTTCTTTGTCATTTTGAAGCACTTGGTAGGGGTTTGGAGTAAAGAAAGGTGATTCTTCAATCGTTTCTTGTGCAGACGTACCTGGTTGGGGCTGAGGTTCTGGTTCTGAAGTGTTCATTTTGGTCACTGGAGGTATTTCTCGTAGGCAGCGACGAGTCCTTTGTTTGGCTGGTGAGCTAACTCCGTCTGACCGAGACCTCTTGGGCACCTTACTGGCCATCACTTGCTGATCATACCGCATATCATAAGAGAAAAATAAATAAATAAATAAAAAAAAAAAAAAAAAAAAATTTTTTTTTTTTTTTTTTTCCTTAAAATAACAAAAAAAAAGATGCCAACAGTAAATATCAACTGCTCTGATATACACTTTAACTGTATCACGTGAATAATCAGAGAGATTCCGCTATAAAATTGGTAAAAACTGAGAGAGGAGTTGAGGAGACAACCTTCTCATCAGCTGATCCACTGCCTTTCGGCAAATATTAAAATAAATATTATTATTTATTTTTGCCTTTTTATTAATGACTGATCACCCCAACCATCATTCTCTTCATTATTCACGACAGTCAACCATCAACCCACAATAATTTTCTCGAGTATTCACAAAAAAAAAAAAAAAAAAAAAAAAATAAATAAAAAAAATAAAATAAAACAGAAAATAAAAAATAATCCCTAAAATATATAAAATAGAAATAGAAAAAAAAATTCCAAATAGTCCGTGGTATAGACCCCTTTTTATAAAACTATTAACGTCTGCCTGAAACTTCGTAAATAGGTTCTTCATCATATCGTAACCTATAAATATTCCATTTACGAAAATTGGGGAATTATCAATCAGAAAATCTATGATCTTTGTCTATTTAATTAGGTACTAAAAACTCATGGATATCCATTTCTTTTCCATTTGAATCGTAAGATTTTTTTTCCTGTATCACTACAACCCATGAAGGGTTTTGGATTCAGTACTATTTAGGGAAAACACTGTTTCTAGGTCAACGGTTGTGCAAGGAGGTGATTTGACTGAGATCACGCTAACCGTCAGGTTTTCCCCTTAACTAATTATTTAATTAAGGGTACCCACCTTATAGAGGCAAGATGTGCCCAAGGAGGGTCTGCTGAGCCAGGGTCGCACCACGGCAATGAAACAGATAAATAAATTTTCTGCCACGAGCCGGGGTTCGAACCTGGGACCTTTAGCATTGAAATATCAGTACCCTACCACTGAGCTACCCCACTCTCCATTTGATTCGTAAGATAATATTATATAATTACGATTCAAGTGGAAAACAAATGGGTATTCATGAGTTTTCAGTACCTAATTAAATAGACAAAGTTTGCCGATCCCCAGATTGAAAACGTCTCAATTCCAAAAATTTTCGTAGATAAAATATTTGTTGGTTACAATGAAATGAAGATATTTACGAAATTTTCGACTGATGTTAATAATTTGATAAAAATCAGTCCTTCAGTTGTACCACTTACTATAAGATCTCGTCTTCATAAACTTATGATAGGCATTAACTCCCATGAAAATCCTTTTTATTTTTTCAAGAACCTGCAAGTTTCCTACATCACCGATATAATAAACTTTACCGGATTTCTTATTCTACTTCTATATTAAGGAATCCAAAAACCAACTCAAAACTCGATTTTTTCAATTCAAATCATCCATAACTTCCTGTAAACAATAACACCCTCAAACCCTTATATACCCTAAAACTATATGCCCATATCTCTTAATAATATACACTTAAGATATTGTAAACTTTCTTTCGGTCGCGATTGTACATGGTTTCCATATTATTGAACTTAATCTTCTGTAATTTTTTTGTACATAAATAAATTAGCGATTTTCATATTTTCCTAAAAGTTATGATAATACCTACTAATTATATGTTTATCAGTATCTATCTATATTTTATAGACTTTCATAGTTTTAAAATACATTAAATAACTGTAAATTTAATAAAAGAGAAAATCTATAATTGAATTTCACTGTTTTATTTCGTTATCAATTATATGATTACTGAAATACCTTTTCATTTTTTTTTTTTATTAAAAATATGTCCTTGATTGTGACAGAATGTAATATTTCTAAATAAACAAATTAAAAATATATTGAAATAGAAGCATGTTATATATTTTTTATATATATGTATATATATAATACACACACATATATATATATTGGCATTAATATTTTGAACAAAGTCCTATTGTGCCAGTATTTTATATATGTATATATATATATATTTAATTGTATCGAAATCATCTTCATTAAATACCTTAGATATCTGAAAAGTTAATTAAAAGTTAATGTATTGGACTATATATTACAATATTAATTCCACCAATAGTTAATAGTTAATTATGTTTAACGAATGTGAATTATGAATCGTTAATCATGTAGTAAAAGTTGGCTCTCCCTATATGACCCAGCTAATGGCGCCTTGGACCAGTTAGCATTCACTTCTTTATTGGGTACAGAGTCACAGCACGGGTCATCTGTAAAGGTTCCATAGTCCAAATATAGACAGGCTGCTCAAGTAAGGATAATGGAACGATGGAAAATATTGCAACAGATCGCAGTGTTCTAAAATAATTTTCTAAAATTAGAAAATACTCAATCATTTGAAAATAAAGCTCTAGTCTTGACCTCAATCCATCGATATAGCGGGTCAGAGTTTCAAAACAAGAAACCGATCAGCTTGTTTGAGCATTTCAAATAATCCCAAATAATAGTAAATATATTCAAACATTTAATATACCAGTTTTGATGAGTAATGTATGCTTAAATTGACAAAGTTTACTTAAAAAGAGACAACAAATGATGAAAAAAAAAAGAATATATATATATGTGTGTGTAATTTTTATCTTCTCTGTATTTTGAGTTTAAGGAGAGAACAATTACTTGCTAAAAATTGTTTAACGAAATTGATCAATTTTAATGTTTCTATGTAGTCACCAAAGACATAATATTTTTAGATGTGTTGGAAGAAGGCGTAATGGCCGAAACGTATATAATGTAAATGAAACAATATTGAATAAAACATCTGATGAAATTAAGACTCAATATAAAAAATTTTTGTGTTATTTTTATAATTTTTTCTTCCTCAATACCAAAGATAAGGAAACTTGGTATTCAGGCAGGAAGTTAAAAAACGCTTCAAATAATACACAATGGTTTGTTATTCACAAACAATCATACACCAAGAGTAAAATTACATTCCTTTTAACATAAAGATAATAAAAGGTAACATGAAGGTAAATAAAAGGTGATTCCTAATATTGGTCTAATTTTTTTTTTTTTTTCATCAAGGATGTAACAAATCAAAAACCGAAACAAAGGATAAAAGCTTTGCACTAAATCATGTTAAAAATATTTAGAACACCATATATCTGCACCAAATAATTCAATTTCAACGATTTATTTTTATTTATAGGAAACTTGGTAGGAATCAGGATAACACAATTTATTCAACATCAATAAAAAAGTATATGCCTTTTGAGTTATTGGGAAATCTAATTTTGCCACCAGCGAACTTTTTTCAAGCTACTTTTCGTTGAAATGTGTTATATAGAGAAATTTTCCTTAATTGGGTTCGAATGAGAAGACTTTAGCCAAGTTTCGGAAGATATCGGTATACCCGTTCAGGAGCTATAGTATATACGACACAGATCATTCGGCTGCAATCTTGAAAGGGAAGTACTTTTCGGTGAAGTATGTTCTTTACATATATTTAAAAAGCAACGAGGAGAAGAATTTAGACAAGTTTTATTGAAATGGGTAAATCCGTTCAGGCGCTACAGTCTATTGTAAGGACATAGCATGTAAGAACACACAGGAAAGACACAGGTCATTCGGCCGCCAACCTGAAAAGAAAGGGCGAACAGTAATGTCCAGGCAGGAGGATCATCGTCGGGTTATCTCTGATTTTGATTTAAGTTCCAAAAATTCGTTCCAACAGTCTCGGAGAAAAGCCGCGGACAGACATTTTTTTTTCATTAGATTTTCGAAAATTACTTATCCTGAAACGTAAAAGCTCAAATTTTCATAGGATTAAGTTTTTGAATTTTTTGGTCGATTGTTTAAATCCAACGGTTCATTATTTAAATTTACTTATTTTAGACCAAACCCCGTGTGCCAGAAATGGCTGGTAAGAAAAAAAAAGGGTTCTTAGGCCCTCAACGTAATGAATAACATCATTAAATAAATTATTTTTTATTCATTCAGGTTATAATGTTTCATTTCAATATGAATCTGATTTTAAAAGAAGATTTAAACTCAGAGTTTAAGAAAAGAACTTACGGCAAGACATAAAAAAAAAAAATTTAAATCCTCCAGATCGAGAGTCATTCCAAATCATATCCAAGTTATACAGTTCGTCATTTTTTAATATAAATAAATTTGCTCAAGATTAGTTTTGATAAATTTTAGGACATCTTCTTAAGACATATTGAACTTAGGCATTCTTCTTTTTATAATACAGACATTAAAAAGTATTTTTTATTATTTCACAGCAATAGAAAAGTTTAGAAATTATACACTTATTATTTTAAGAAATACAAAAATAATACAAAACACTTCCTTAGCACACCTGCCAAATAACTTTTTAAAAGAATATATTTTTAAATATGTTTTATTTATTTTTTCTATAATTACACAACTGAAACTAATTATATTTATTTTCGCTTTATTAATCATCATATGCTCCATTTCCACGAGTTACTTTTTTCCTTGGCTGTGTGCCTCTGGTTTTTTTTTTTTCTCATCTGATGTCATGATTGTCTTTTCAACGTCATCATGTCTATTCCATATGAGAATATCGTAGTTCAATCATTCATATTCCTTTTAAACGCAGTTTTGTCATATTGTATGTTACGATTCTTCCTCAACTAAAATACGTTTTCCTTCATTCATAATTTCCCTATCAATAAATGGAAAGGTTTTTGTTATAACGAATTGGGTTTATTAGTAAAAATACTTATAACAGAGATTTTAACAAATAAGTGTAATAAAAGTACAAATCAATAAAAATTTATACAAATTGTTCATCACGTAATGATTTATATATATTTTTTTATGAATATGTACATTGTTTTTATAACAGTTCGTTGACTTTTCTTTATGTGAAAAAAAAATCATTATGCACTTAATATAACTATAAATAAAAGGATTTGTGTAATTTTCATTCACTTACTGTATTATTGCATCTACGCATAAGGTCGAAATTCACATAAACGAACTTAATACTACAGCTCCGTTATAAATTGTATTTACTGATATTTTGTAATTAACCGAGGATGGATTTCAATATAGATATAGTTAACGAACATTTTAATCTACCTCTCTCATTCCTTTAGGGTACTTTACAATGTTTGAAACTATAATATAAAAAAGTGTCATAAAGTTTTCCATTGATCACCAGATCTCCATTCGTAATTATTTATCAAAAATAAGAAAACTTTAATATAATAATAATTTTATATTTTTAAATAGCTTAAAATTTAAAATGTTTTTATTTTATTTTACTTTGTAAAAATTTATAAATCTTTCATTTTATAAAACAAGAAATATCGATTTCCATTTATGATAATTAAACTTTCTTGAGTACAAAACTTATAAAAACAACTGGAGATGATACAAATTATGTATTTTCTTTTTACTTTTCTACCTCATATTATAAATTATTCGTTTCATCATGCGATCTTATACCTTTTCAAAACTAATGTAAGCAAAGAAGAACTTAAATGAAAATTTTAAAAGAAAAAAAATATAAAGGGATATATGACTGATTTTTAAAACAACTAAATATGGCTAAATAACAATAATACAAAAAAGGAATAAACAAATATTTAAAAAAATAAAATAAATTTAATGGTAAATAAATTAAAATAACATCTTAAACAGAGGTATACATATGCACTATTTACAATAGGCCAAGGAAACTACGAAACAGCCTATTCCACCCTTACATTGACAAAATCAGGATTCCAGGAGATCCCAGATCTTCATTCTCAAGCCTTTAGCAGGTAAAAAAAAATATAAATTATCAGAAAATATCATAATTATGTATTCTTGGTCGACTGCAGTCAATAATTGAAGATAAGATTGGTTGGGGTGCTCAGTAAAAAAATGAAAAATAAAATAAATAAATTGTACTTATTTTAATTTTTGCCGAAGTTTCGACCCAAAGTTCAGTTCTTCACCACGAGAGATTCTCGCAGGACAAACATGCAAACGTCGATAAAAATAAAAATAAATACATTTTATATATTTAAAATTTTTTTTGACTGCTCACCCTAACCAATCTTCTCTTCAACAGAAAATATCGTTTAATGCAAATTGATACAAATTTTATACTTTGTAATTTTTCTAATTAATCTTGATTAGTATTACTAAAAAATAATATAAATTACAATTAATAATATATTGAGTCCATAACATGAAAAAAAGTTTTAATATTAATAATTGCAACTTATATTTAGCATTTTTCATTTTTTGTACCAACATTGTAAACTTTCTGCATGCAATGTATTTTAAACTGACCTTGATACCTTTGGTGATTCATTTAAAAAAAAAAAAAACTTCAAATAATAATGATTAAGAATAATATCAGAAGTCGTCAATGAAGTCTTTAAACTTTATAACGTTATACATCACAGGCGTATATACGGGGGGGAGAGCTTTCGGGCTGAGTCCCTCTCCCACCCCCCTCCCCCAAAATGGTAAAATGTAACCATGTCTTATGGAAAAAATATTAAAAAATAAGTATTATTGTCCCTGTAATTACATTTAATTGGACTTCAAGAATCACTTAAACACCATTTCATATAGGTAGTATCTTTCTCTTTAAAAAAAAAAAAAATAATTATCGTTATCTATATGAAAAATAATCTTTCGGGCTGAAGACCCTCCCCCTCCAATATTAAATCCTGGATCCGCTAGTGTTATACATTGTAATCATATAAATAGTAATTCGAATATTTTTTTTATTATACTTTAATTTTATTATAATTTTAATTAAAATCTCATACGAAGGTATCCTTTCCTCTTAGAAGAAGAAGTTGCGATGAAGAGACCGCAGGAGGAATACGACGAGGTAGGATAAGCTCTAGGATGGGGATACGAAGCCTTCAGTCAGCGCTCAACTCTCGTCCCGTCTGTACTGTCCCTGTAGGATATACCTAAGCACAGGTACGTCATCTCTTGTTTATTTTTTTAAATACGTTTATTGTACGCAGGGCAATTATAATGAACGTATGATACATCAATTCAACAAATATCAGAAGCTCAGCAATCTGTAACCATCAGTCGGTAAACATGTCGAATTTGACACAACACTGGTTTTAAGGAATGTAACATTTAAAATAATATTTTGCAATAAAAAAAAATCCACCACTTATTTAAAGAGTACCAAGTTTAAAAAAAAAAAAAAAAAATATATATATATATATATATATATATATATATATATATATATATATATCTAACATAATTCTAAAGCTTGTGCCATTTTATAAAAACTATTACTAACAATAGGAATGGGCATAATGTTTTTTTTTTCAATACAAATTTGTCGAGCACAACGTTTCATTATTTCCAAATATTCAAGTACTTGACAATAGAAACATGTTTTTCTAGTGTAATAATCAGCTACCTCAAAATTAGAGGACCAAGGTAAAAAGTAATTAAATTCGATACGACGTAAACTAAAAATAACTTGCTGAAATATATTTCTATTGTTTATTTATGCGTTATTTATAAATGTCATTGAGCTCAACCCTCTACGCCTCAAATGAAACTATACTACAATATTTTGCTAATAATTTTTGTTTGTGTGTTAATAAAAATATCATGTACCTACGTGAAGTTTTTTAAACTTTTGATTGTATTCATAATGGTTTTAATGCTACCTAAATTCAGATCGTGTCATTATTAAAATAGTGTTAAACCTTGACCGATTTGATTTTCAAGTTTATTTTTAAAACTTCGTTGTTTACGTCGCAGTTATCTTTTCAGCGGAAACACGAAACATAAGTAATTCATTATCCTTTTTTTTCACATTCACTTATCTATGTACAAAAAACATAGTAATGAGAAGTATTGCAATCATGAAAAATTTCGAATCCGAGTTTTCTAAGTTAATTCAAGTTTTGAGGCCGAGTCTAAACAACCAAATTTCGCGAAATAGTATGTGAGTATGCCTGTGTGGATATACGAGCAGTCTAGCTTAAAAATAAATATTACACACTTGAAGTAGATATATGCCTGGTATGTTACAACTTTTTCGCTTAAATCGACCTACCGGAAGAGGCTCTTTATATCGTCGATTTTATAAATTTTTACAATTTTCTTAAAAAACAGTTAGACGAGATTGAAAAGAATTCATCGTAAAATTAATATTAGGTAGGTATAATTGTCGTTAAAATAATCTGACTTGGCTTTGATGCCGAATTTTCAAAATTTCTTTCTTCGAATTACCTTTAATTATGTTTAATTAAAGTAATTAATTGATTAACTCATTTAATAAACAATTTAATTTATTTTATAGAATATTAAAAATTAATCTTTTTTTCCTGAAATGAACAAATATATTTATCAAAATTAAGACATTCTAAAAAAAAAAACTCCTTTTTTTTGGTTTTACGATTTTAGACAAAATCCTATTTTGCAAAAAATACACCTCTTAACATGTGTCGGTTCATTAAAATTACAAATAGGCATGTTATTGTTGTACTGATACTGATACTGTTTAGTTCGGACTATATCCTTGATTATTATTTATAAAATTATTGATAATCCTGGAATAATTTCTATTTAAATTAATTAAAATCTTGTTCACGAGGCACTATTTGCCAGCTGATAAAAGCCATGTAAAGTAAACAAAAGGATATAAAATAGAAAAGGAAATGTTTTATAACATCATTAAATGATATGAACTATATTCATTCATATCATGAATGATATGAATAACTAAAGGCAACTATGTGATTCAATACAATAACGAGTACAACAGGAAATATCGAAGTGTTATGAGTTAAAAGAATTCATATTTCCTCCTGACTGTGCTGATGTATTAAAGAACTGACCGATGGCTAGAGACGTAGATCTGATTAACTATACTTCCTCATCTACTTTTTTGTCAACTTCATTCATTTTAATTTAATTTTTGGTTAAGAGATTTGGATTAAAATCGGTTTTGGATAAAAGGAAGATATGGGGTTCGAAAGCAAATTCGGTGTTGAAAAAAAAAAGTTTTATTTGAATGTGTATAATAAGATTATTTATCATTTATTTATCATATTATTTTATTTATTTATATTTTGTCTTTAATTATTTATATTTATTTTACTCTTATTTGTATATATTGTATGAATGAACTCTTGTAGCTTTAATATTTGTTGATCTTCAATGTGGCAGATTGTATCGTCATTAAATAAACAAAATATATTAAAAAAAAAAATACTTACTACCTGCTTTTACTCTATAACTACTTCATAAAAGTTTATATTTAGTTATTAATTTGAAAACAAAAAATAATTGGAAGTATTTTGGATTATAAATAATTGATACATTAGAAATAAAAACTGAATTTGGACTAGGCTTGTAACAAGACTACGTTTCAGGGCCGGATGTTATTATAGCTGTGACCCGGCTTTGACATGTGAAACAAATTCACTATTGAAGATAAGTTATGTTCGGTTTTAATATGACAAGCTAGAGATGTCTGTTATCAAACATACTATCTGAAAGTAGGGCTGAATTCACATAGTTTAGAACCTTGGTGTGACATCAATTCTATTGATAAAGCCTTTGTGATTATAACTATATGTCTAATATTTTATAATTACACATTCCTATATTGCTAGTCAACTCAAAAATAAATAAACTAAAAATTTTCTTTTTCAATAATATTAAATTGCAGGTAAAACTGAAAACAAATCAATAGATCATTTTTTTTTTTCATAAAAGAATATAATTAATGAATATACAATGTCTTTTTTTTAGATGTTCAGTGTGACAATGTTTCAGTATGATTTCATTCATACTGAAATGCGTTTGTAAACGTTGATCATTTTTTTTAGATTTTTTTAGAACTTTTGTTTTGTTTTCATTCTTCGGAATAGGTCATTCCATTGAAAATCAACATAGAGTTTAAACTTCACTATCACATATTTTCTTGAAATTTGACATACATTTACTGTTTTTATAGACGTATGTTAGTAAAATATGAAATCGCACTTAGATACATCAAAACATTTGTAAATTAAAGAGCTGTAAACTTCTCAAAATTCGCTAAAAAAAAAAAAAACAGTTTTTGAACAGTAGAAGTTTTCCTAATTTAGGCTGGAACATGGAATGGGTATGTTGTATAGAATTTTCCATATACTTTCTTACAATATACGAAGTTATATGAGTTAGAATAAAAAGGAATTTCCACCCAACTAAAAATTTTAATTTAATTGTAATTATCAATTTAATAATTAACTTGGAATTTTTATATCTTTGGCTTATCAGGTCGCCGAGTAACGTGTACTTTGCACACACCTTAGAAAGTTCGGCCACCCCGCATCCACACACATCCTCCCCATCACCTGCACGTATGTTGACCCTTAAGCATATTGGAGTCGATTGAAAGAAGACTTTTCCCATAGACAACTAGACAACTATATGTTGCCTTTTCCAGATCAGATTGTAATGGTACTTATTTCACTGGATGAAAAAATTGAAAATTTTACGCTGTATGTGTTTCGGAATATATCGGGTTCGTAGAAATATTTGTTAAGATCAAGCCCCCGCTATTAGAATAATTTGGTATTAGAATTTCGTTATATTCGATACCTGAAATTCTTCAAGAAATTAGGTGTGCTGTTGGTTATTTTGATTTATTGATTTCGATTAACGGAATCGTTCTTATTAGTAATAGTGATACCTTCCTGCACACTCACATTGATAGTAGTGAATGTACTAAATTGAAAACCTAATATCTACTTAGCAATATTAATAAGAATCGTTAAATTTTAAAGTAAATGTAGGCCGGCATTAAAAATAAGAAGATAAATATGCTTATACAGATTACATTAAATAAACCAAAAAGAACAGACAATATTTCAATTAAGCTTTTTAAACGCAAACGCTAATTTGTCCGAAATAAGTCCTTACCCAAAGTCATAAGCAGGTAAACAAAAAAAATAATAAAATAAAATAAAAAATGGAAAGCATAATCTCTTCACTTAAATGCGAGGTTTTCAACACGTAATAAGTGCTTTATATCCTACAAAAAGTATGAAAGTGTGAAGCTGAAAAACGAAATTCCTGATAAAAGAAACTATCTTGAGACCCACAGTTACTTATGGCAGTGAATCGTGTATATTGACAAATGAAAGTGAAAGGGGAGTCAATGTTTGCGATAGGAAAATACTCCGGATGATATATGGGTCAATAAGAGGAAATGACACGTGGCGGTTAAGGAAGAATTGTGAGCTCCGTGCAATGCGTGGGAAGTCAGATCAGGTATCCTTTATGTAAAAAAATCCGTCTCAGATGGCTTGGAATGTAGAATGGATGCAAGAAACTAGGATGCCCAGACGCCTGCTATATGGAGAAATTGGAGGGGAACGATACAGAGGAAAACCAAAAGTGAAATAGTTGAATGGCGTAGAGGAGAACCTCTAGCGGCTTTGAGTAAGGAGATGGAAGACTCAAGCAAAAGATAGGGATGACTGGCTTTAAGTCCTTGAGGAGGCCTAGGTCATTTTTGGTTGGTAACACCCAGTAGTAACCATTATCTCTGAAAAGTAAATAATATGCGGTCATGATATGTTCCATCGGAATTATCAAAATCGACTAAACATGGATAGATGGAAAAATAATGAACGGGATACTGTGATTGTAATTAAGTCTTCCGTTACCATTTCTGAGCCTGAGAGGCAAATGACACTATCCCCATTTTATTATTAAATAATTTAGTAACTATGAAACAAATTTTAATAACTCAAAGTTATGGATAGTTATGGAAAAACATAAAAATGTGACATAGTGTACATTAGCTCCGGAGTGTAGATTTAGTAACTAAGAAACAAATAATAATAGCTCAAAGTTATGGAACATTGCCTTCCCTGAACAAATAGAAAAATAGACATGGTGTTCTTTACCTCCATTATACAAGTTGATATTCCAATAATTATATTTAGTAAATTATACGTTATAAAACTCCTGTGGCGTATATCTCACACATGTTTGTATTGTGTTTCCTCCTTCCTGCGAAACCTAAAATAAATATAATATTTAATATTGCATTAAACGAATATAAAAAATATATATAAACATCTTTCTAATCTGCAAATTCATCGCCTAAAAATTAATATATTCTTGTTGAGATGCAAAAAAATTTCAAAGAATATCAGACAAATTCATTAGCAAGAAACTTCCAGTCTATTGATTTTTAAAGTATTTTATCAAGAAATATACAATTATTTCTCAATAAGAACAATGGTTATATTGAGTCAAGAATTTATTCCCCCCAAAAAAATAATAATATAAGTAAATAAAATATAATATAAGCATAATAATTTGGTTTTAATGTTAAAAATGTAAAAAAAAAATGTCTAATATTTCAAGAATAGAAAAAAATTAAATTTGTTTTTCGTATATAAAATTTTAAACATATCTAATGATATCTTAACTATTATAGTAAAAATTCGGACATGAAAAGAATAAATAAAAGTGATCATGAAGCGAATGATACATGGTTCATTAAAAAATAAATATTTCTAACATGTTTGTTCCTCGCATCAATTTCGAACAACTTGAACAAATTCTCTACAGGTTTGTCGGCTCGAAACTTCTTGATGGGGCCTTATTCGTGATAAAATCTAAATTATCATATTATATTTATAGATGTTATTTATTATTTATTATAAGTATTATATTTATTAGATAGTATACGGAGTATATTTATATAAATCCATCATTCTTGTGATTGTATTTTGATGTGCAAAGTATAGGTACATTTATTTTTTCATAAACAATAAAAAAAGTATATAAATTTATCGTTATGAAATCTTATATCATGAATGTCATACTTTCTTTGTCAATGCTATTTAAAAAAAAATTAGAAAGAAATTACTATTTATACAATTTGATAAATATTAATGTTATTTTTAAAGGGGTAATCCCAATATGATTTACGTAACAAGAATGTAGTTCTTTATACAATAAATAAATTCTATTCTATCCACTAAAAAATGACAGAAAAAAAAGGAAATTCAGTTTACTATCTTGGTATTTATACAACATTGATTCGTATAATCTTATGATAAACTTTGCAAACACCTTACGTACTAACAGTCGATTTTTAAACTATTCCAGCATGATAACCTTTCTTTACTGATAACGAAATGTTATGATTGTGTCCTAACTGGAAATGATCGATGAATTAAATTTTATTTCATACTTATTCATTATTTTTTATTTTATAAAGATTTCTATGTTACTGGATACTTGAAAAATGTACATGTTAATGTTCACACTCGTTTGTTCTGCCTTCGTTGCAACCTGCATATTTCACGTTATCTACGTGTCAAGGGCGGCATATCTCGACAGTAAAATATGGTCCACGACCTCATGTAGATAAAATTTAATCACGTATGTACAAACATGCATCTAACTGTGATAATATGCATTCCTTGTTTACTTTACTCTGTTACAATTGCAAAGTATAAACATCATAAGCAGTGACTAAATACGCAAATAATTGAAACATTCAGCCTTCATGATAGAACGTAGTCACGTTTTTTACTTAAATGACCTAAGTACTTAAACGTGACTAATTAACCTCAATATTTGCTAGTTAGTCGGATATACTCTCAATGTTATTCCCCTTACTTTTATTTTTTTAATTTCTCAAATATATCATTTAAAAAAAAAAACAGAACAGAATCCACCGATTTTTAATCCGTGAAAAAGTATCCACCAATCATTATCCAATGTTGACGTTGTGTATCGGCCGGATTACCGGTGTTATGGTGTTCGTCCAGTTTCATCAAATGATGAATGGTACATTATATTCCACTTTACATTAATTCATCGCAAAAAAGATACAAAGATACACCAAACCTTAAAGAATTGTACTAGCATTGGCAACAATAAAGAATGACATGAACAATAATAACAAACCTCTGGAACCATACAGTATATAAGTTTTCTCTGATTGCCATATCTATGAATCAATACCCAAAAAATTTATAAAATAAAGAACCATAACAAATAACAAAATTTTAATTTATGGCAGTGATATGCGTACTACATCTTTGCTGCTGAGAACTCCTTACATAAGAAGTGGCCAAGTAGGGAGAATAAAAAAATAATAATACGATGAAATGAAAAACGGCATTATGTAGGGGAGAGATTTTCCTTATAAAAAAAAAAAATTATCGGTCAAATAATCTGAATATTTTGATAAAAATATTTGTGTTATAGAAAGTATAGTATACATTAGGCAGCTCACATACAAAGTACAAAATAAAAACAATCTGGCGTGTGCATAACAACTTTCATTCACCAGTCTACTTTGAGTAGAAGTTTTCAGAATTGGGCTACTACAAACAAATTTTGAAAATTAATTTTAATAGCTCATATCAGACTGAAACGACAAGAAACCGCTCGAAATATTCAATTACATCAGCACTTGCTAGTCAAACGCTCTAAACTTCCAATTAATTATAAAACACTCATATACATAACTATAACAAGGCCTATTTGGACTTGCGGAGTTGAGCTATGGGGCTCCACTAAACCATCGAATTCCTCTAGTATCCAGTCCTTATAATCCAAAATCCTTCGTAAAATCCTCAATGCCCCCTACTTTGTTAAAAATAAAACCATCCATAATGACCTTAATATTTCTTATGTTTCAGATCTGGCTCAATCCAGATACCTATCCTTCCTTAATAAACTTCAGAATCATCCCAACCCTCTCGTGTCTAACCTTGCTTCCTCTTCAATTCCCGATAACACTCCGAGGTATCTGAAAAGAAGAACGACCCGTGATCTCCTAATGTAGACATATTCTTATAGTGCTATCATTGGGTAGTTTCTCATCAAGTGTTTTCACGTCATTATATCCATATCCATGTTCAAATATACTAAATGTATTTCTTTAATACAGTTGTAAATACCATTATGAAATTAAAAAAAAAAAATTAATAGAACTACACTTTAATGAACACAATTGTGAATCTTAATGAATTTAACGAAGTTAATATTTATCAATGCCACTATAAAACAATTGGATTCTAAGTCTCGGACCGTGCCTGATAAGCATTTTAGGTATCAGCAATAGTGGGGTGTTGTGCAACAATAGACTCCTGCCGGTAAAACAATAAACATTTGCAATTTTTCCTATGCTGTGTCTACTTACACTTTTTTGTTAAGTTCGGCTACTGACTTTTTTTGTCTCCCCCCCTCCTCGGTTCAGCAAGATTTGTAACTTTTGATAGATATATTTCATATACAAAAATTTGGCGATTATAGAACTATTAGAGTGCAAGTGCCAACATGGAAAATTGAAATAAATACGTAACCAACGTGAAGGTGAAAGTTAATGTTGCAAAGAACGATGATTTAACATAATAACGAAACTGGATTTAGACTCTATCTTGACTGGTAGCGAAAACTGTCAAATTTCAATGTAATTTTAGTACACAAATTACTATTTTTTATGAAAAATGATAGGAAAAATACAATGGCATCTAAAATTTAAAACTGCGTTCCGCAAGTTTAAATACAAGATGATGACGATGAAAACAATGCTGAGCGTGCTTATGCAGATTCCAGGGATTGTTTACATTATCTTGGTTGGCACGTTTATGCCTCAGAAGAAAACAGGCAGCTGCATAAGGCTTTAGCCTTCCTTCTAGACACGGATTCCTGATCCGTCTCATAAATAACAAAATGTACTCAAATAAAACTTATCACACTAAAAATAAAAATAAGAAAAAAAATTCATTCAATGAATATATAAAATACTTCAATACAAATGAAATAGAATAAGAAAAAGTAATATCAGAAAACGTTTGTAGCAAAATTAGCACTTTCTATCAACCAGAATATAATCTATAATATAATCATTCCATGTTGAAATTTAAAATGTGGAACTCAGTTATCCTTGGATATCCTTAGACGTTATTTCAGGACAGAGTAAGCGAATGCATTAAGAAAATTCCGGTGGAGACAGAGAAAGACATAACCATATAAAGAAGATTGTTAGAAATAAAGGAAACACTGGTTAAGAAGACCACGAAGAAAATTTTTAGAGAAAAACTACGACAGCATCGGAATGACTGGTTTGATACCGACTGTAAGAAACAGTAAGCTTGAGAAATTATAAAAGAATAAGATAGCCAGAGATCCTAGCGGATCTAGGAATTAATTTTTGGGAGAGGCTTCTGCCCTGATGCTCTTTTTTCTATATATAAAACTAAAATTACTTTGGAAGAAAAAGAAAGAAAGTACGCTACCTATAAGAAATGGCGATTAACTATTTCTTGATGACGTATTAAATGTAATTAACGAACTACAATACTTTTAGAGATTTTTTTTCATAAGACATTGATATATTTACCCTTAGATCCGCCTGTGGCCAGAGAGAAACATGAGGCAGAATCTGAGAGATTACAAAGAGGCCAGATCCTCTGCAAACAAAAAAAAAAAAAAAAAAAAAAAAAAACAAGGAATCAGGAAAATGGTTAAAAGGAAATCAGAGAGGCCATAAATAAGGAAATTGAGGTAAAAGAAAATACGAGAGCGATTAAGGGAACAAGGAAATTTTACAAGAAAAATAACAGTATCAGGATGCGTAGTAGTTTAAGGCTTATTAAGCAATAAAGAAGGACGAATTCTAATGCCCATAAAGGATGTGCACTAGATGAAAGGAGGTGAAAAAGAAATTTCCAAAGTTTACTGAATACTGACAACGAAGAAGTATCCACTTCAACTTATCTGACCATGGAGCAAAAAAGGAAGAAGTTCTACCAGATATGAATGAGGTTGTAAATGATCATGTAAAAACTGAAAATTAGAAAATCTTCGTGCCCGGATAGTATACTATTAGAAATATTAAACGTGTCTGTCACGTATGTAATCAAGAAGATCCATAAACTGTGATAAAGAATGGAAAAGTTAAATTATGGACATTTGCAAAATTTAGATTTCCGTGAGTTGTGTTATTTATTGTTTACATAAACTTTTTTGAAAAAATACACCACTAAGACAAGTGAATGGTCTTGGGATATGTAAGGAAGAACTGTTTCTTGGTCAAGTGTGCAAGGAAAAGATTTAACCGAGATCATGCTCGACCGCCAGTTTTTTTCTCTTAACTAATTATTTAATTGTGTATGCTCGTATTTAAGTTATTTTGATTAGCTTAGTTCTTTTGTTTACATACAATTACTTTTAGTATTATTATTTTTCTGCATTATTAATTTTCATTTTTTGTAAATAGAGTTTGAATGTGCTCCCTGAACACTATCATAAATGTCCTTAATTGTGACAGATTTTAATATTTCTCAATAAATAAGTTAAAAAATATATATTTATATATTTCATTAAAAGCAACCACTTTATAGAGACTGAGCGTGTCTTCAGGAGGGTCTCCCGACCTCATGGTCGATTCACAGCTGATAAAACAGAATAAATACCTATCACCCGACGAATTTGAAACCGGGGCCTTGAGCTTTGGAAGTCAGTACCCTATCCACTGAGCTACCCAGCTCCTCCCGCTCCTTGAAATTTTAAAACTACTGTAATTTTCAGTAAATACTATTTTAAAAATATTACTGTCTCCCAATTTAATATAATTTCAATATATTTAATCTCACGAGAGAAATACAAGAAAAAATAAGCAAAATAATAGTGAATAAGTGTCTTTGAGTTTATTGATAATAAATAATTTTATTTTTTTTAGATCTTTTTATTGAGAAATAATACATTTTGCCACATTTGAGGGCACTGAGTACTAAAGCGGAGTGAGGCTCATTCATAACATATACAATATAGAATAAAAAAAATAAATAAAAACTATATATTTATACAACAAAGCCAAAAACTATAATAAAACCAAAGAAATGTAACTTAAATGTAAAATTAAATAAAATACAAAATTTCGTAGCAAAACTAAATAAAATATAAGTAATATAAATAAAAAAAAAGATTAAAAAAAAAAAGTATTCATACCTAATTACAATATTTACAATCAGCCGAGGAATCTCCGAGCCCAACCCTTTACCATACGTGTAAAGGACAAGGCGAGACTTTAAGAGAACCCAGCAGTTCTATCTCAGCCTCGTCATCGGCATTAGAGTCCAGTGGAGACTGAGAGAGGGCTCTAAAGCAAGAGGCACTCATGAAGCTGGTTATTTCCAGAACTCCAGTGATGACTTTACAAAAGATCTCGAGGCCACTGCCGTTTCAACCTACGAGAAGGATTGTAAGAATGACTGAAACTGGATAAGGATTGTGCTAAGGAATTAGGATGGTTGATTAGGTTCAGAATAATTAATATTTGGAAAAAACAACAACAAAATTTGATTTAAGTGTTCCAGTGTTACTAAAAAAAATAAAACATAAACCGAATTTCTTTTATGAATGCCCTCAGTTCTCTCTCTGCTGGGCTACAGGAAATCGTAGGTAGTAGCTAATGACAGACCGTCAAAGGAACCCGTAACAAACATGGACTCCCACGCAAAAGATCGGACCAAGGTTTCCACAAAGCCCACTCAGATCGCTTCTCGGGAAAAGGGTGTTGTTTCAAATATCTATCCTATTATGTAACTTCATGAATACATAAGTGCTTTGGCCTCCAGTAAGAGTCACTTACCAAAATATTCGTGGATATTTAACCTTTCGAAACATCGATGCATAGAAAACCGTCAGCACTGTTTGGTTAAATTTTTTTTTTTTTTAATTTCATATAGAGTTAACCTTTCTAAATACCATGGGTATAACCAACCCTAAAATTGTATACTTCAATGAATAATGCGAATTTAATATTTCCTTTTCTTCATGATTTTTTTTATTGTCTATTCGGGGGGATTTGCTTATGTGTCGCACTTGATTGTAAGTTGCAACATAATATTAAAAAAGATGGCTCAATCAAATAGAGTTGGCCGGTTTTGGAATTTTATGTTTCATTTAATAATTTCAATATTGTCTCCAATTATAAATTTTTTTTATTCGGTTCCTCGGTCTAAAATTGTATACAAAACGGCATTATAAAACGTTAAATTTTGTGAGAAATATTTTTAAAAATCTATTTGCAATATTTTTTTTTCAAGAAGTTTGTATTCTAATACAATTTCCCTGTTCGGTGCAGTTTGCCGTGTATTTATTTACGTTCAGTCTATTCCGCTGACTAAGCTACTGTCTTATTTACGACCTGTAGAAATAGCGCTGGCCTTGCCCTTGAATTTATCATTCAGAAATATTTATTTCACTCGAATAAGCAATCTACAAAAATAAATAAATAAGAATAAAGCACTCTGCCTAATTAATTCACACAAAAAGGGCGTTATTATTTGCATCTATACCATTGGCATCCCTAGACCATTTAGGGCTTGCCAGCTACTAGCTATTTATTCATTTGTGGAGCCCCTTTAGTAAGAGGATTAATTATTGAAGAATATTAATGACAATAATAATGGATAATAAATTCGATGAATTAAAAATCTTACTAACCCCTTTTTTCCTGTGGTAATAAAAAAATATACTTTTTAAAAATAAATAAACTCTTAATAAGGCTTTTGATTACCTTCATAAACCTGAGATATGAAATTAAGTATATGTAGATTGAAAAAGATCCCATTCCAAGAGAGGTATTTACCTCCGTCCAGATGGAGCAGTTCCAAGCTGCTAACCGGACGTACAGTGGGCAATTGTGGAACTTAACTAGTAGAATCAAGTCCAGGCAAACAAAAATAAATTTCAACAATACCCTGAACCGACCAGTTCTATTATATATCTATAATTAAATTCGCAAAAATAGAACCTAATCATTTATGAAAATAAAACTCTGCGTCGAATATTAGGAATGGGAGTGGATTCATCCTCCAAATTCTATCTTTCTAAGCTAATTATATTTACTAAGCTAAATCGCTTCAGGTAGGTGCTCGTTTAGTGTCATAGAGCTAGAATCGAATTCCCTGAAATATCAAAAAGCTCCTGAGTGAACAAATCTGTTGTAACAAGACGCTCTGGAAAAGCGAGAGCAAGATAGAAGATAGCATTTTGTATGAAATATTCTGAGGATCCATTGGATAGTTGCTGGGCAAGATCGCGACACGTCTTTAATGCAAAATATTATTTGCAAAATATAATTTCTTGTTTAGACTTAGATTCTAAAATAGAATTTCCATTGTTTTCAAAATTGTGAAAATTTCAAATTAGTCGTTTCTGAAATAATTTTACATTGTTTCAGTGAAGAATTACGTTTTTGTTTATTTTGCTGCATTTTTCCTTCAAATATAATGGTATGGAATTGTTCTCTTTGTAACGATCAGAATATGTTACGCAAAAACCCAAAGAACTCCTTTTAAATAAACTTCATTAAAGTTTTCAAATTTCCAAGGCTGTAAGAACATATGATTATTTATTTATTTAATCTCCTCCTCTTCTACCGCCTAGCAGTGTGAGGATTCCTTCTATAGATCTTGATCCACGAATCTCTATCTTCGACCATCCGTCTTCTTCTTAAGAATTCCAGTCCTCTTCTGTCAAAGGCATCTCGGATTGTGCCTTCCTCTTGGCCTCTGCCGCCCTTTCACCTTTGTTTCATACACCACTCTAACGACATCCAATCTAACAACATGGCTAAACTATCTCCAAATCAGCGGAGTGTTTCTCGATGATATCCTCAGCTGGCCTAAGTTCCAGATTTGGAAGATATGAGGTCACATTGGCTTGTTTCGGACTCGGTCTCTCTTTGTATTTCCTCCATTCTTCTTAAGTACCGCATCTCCATAGCTTGAACTTGGCTCCTGTGTTTCGTGGTGAGAGTCCAAGAATCACTTACATTTAAGAATCGGTAAGAAAATATGATATATATTTTTATTTCCTTGACTGTCAAATGACATTTATTTAATAAAGATCATTATATTAGGTTCAATCAAGAATTACACCATTACATTTTTGCGACATTTGAAGGCATATTTAAATTTAAATTTGTAGACGGCATAATATCCATGAAGCTAACAGAACGGTAAAAAGAAAATAAGAGAATTTAATAAATATTCTCCCGGATTAACTTATACTTCAGAAAAAAAAAGTTCCTAGATGTTCTTTTGTTTTAGAAAAAAAGTGGGAAAATAAGAGCAAATAGCACATAGATTTCTTCAACGATATAAAATTAACTCTCAATAGTCGCTAGTTATTTGGTACTTTAATTCAGCTTTTATACTTCAATAGTTGAAGTAACTCCTTATTGTCAGTTATTTTAGTTTAGTCTTAAACGTATACTTTTATTTTTACATAATAGACCATGAATATGAGAAAAATGAAGTCCCAAAACCTACACAAGATATAGTTGTATATTTATTGGCTAAAACCCAAGATCTAAGAAAAAAAAAGACATTTTTTTTCTTGATTTCCCCAAGACATGAACTACCATACAAGGTAAGGTAGATACAAACCAGTAATACGTCATAATGGTGTACTTGAGCCAATCTCAATTTTAATCAACCATGAATAGGGAATCACGGCGATTGTGTCACCGATTCTCTGAAACAGGGACAAGGACAATGGCAGGTCGTAGCTGTTTGCAAAAGAAACAAGAAAAACAGCGTTTTAGTTTTTTCTGTGGTCTGACAGCTTCCTCGTCGGACCATTTCTCTTCTACTGGATGGTTGAAACGTATAAGACAACAGATAATGCAAGTCCTTTATTCCCATAGGAACTCTTCTTGTTAGTTGAAAAAAAAATTAATTTTATATTTCAATTAATATCAAAAGTGAGCGGGTAGTTCTATCAATTATAACGTAAGCTTGGTGGAATATTGGAGCTACAGATTTGGAGTAGGAAATTAAAAATATTAGAGCGGCAATTTCAAGTATAAAATATATATTTGATAAGTATAGCCAATCAATAGCTGTATTATTCCTTACCTAATAAACTAAAGAGACATTTTCCATTGGGGAAAACAAATCATTGATGGAGTGAATTGCTATTTTAATACTGGTGGTAACTATGGAACTTCACTAGCTTATACGTTTGATAAATTATGAAAAATGATAAAAATCTAATTTTCAAGTTCAAGCTGGGAAATACTAGTTAAAAAGTAAATGCAAAAATAAATTGTTTTCAGATGTCTCAAAGAGTGTTTTATCGATTACGAAACGAAATGTCTACAGGAATCCAGGTCTCAGGAGAGTTAACTCAAAGCAAGACCGAAAACATCGGAGAATAAAGAGCTTGTTGACTGCTAGGGCACAACTGTCATGAATAGTAATTTGTAGCGGAGCCAGATCGACGATAGGACCAAAGAGGCCGTCCGTTCCTGAGAATGTCAAGTAACCGGTTCCGTAGTAATCCATAAGGATTTTGGTACCGATTACTTTAGTTGGAAACCTGTTGTGCCCAGAAATAACCGTGACTCAGCATAATACATAGCTGATATTTATGCCGTTGCTATAATTAGCGGACTGACGACATTCACTTCATGGAGAAACTATATTGTTATTTACCCTACTGTTTCTTGGAAAAGAAATGCTTTCTGATTTTGTTGAATTCATTACATGGTACAATTAATCAAAGTGTCTTTATTTTCTACTTTAATCAGTATTTTGGTCCGTTATTAGGGAAAATTTAAATCAGCATTATGTAAAAACAGATTTTTAATCAATTTGAAATAATGAAGATCTTAATCCAAACCATTATAGTTTATAGTCCAAACCGACTCATGGAATCAGTAAATTTTATGAATATTAAATGAAGGAAGTTTATTTTTTAATGTTTCAACGTATGTTAAATTTCATTGGTAGTTTTGTATAAAAACAATTTCTAACCCTTTTTTTTTGCCAGTTTGAAATAAAAATAAATAAAAAGTGTGTCTCTAAATTAATTCTTAAGGTTATACTGAATACAAATTAATAAATAAAATTGTATGTACCTATTCTACATTAATTTACTATTATCCTTTAATATTACGTATATATTTCGCAAGTCCTGCTGAAACATAACGTTAAGAAGAGGCAAAGATAGCTAAAGAAAAGTTTTCTAATTAAGAGGATGCATATTGTGGAACAGATTGTTTCATGGATAAAGAAGAAAACACACTAATATTAAGAATTAAAACATACATCAATGTTTACCAACCTTTCATCCTAAATTACAGATCACCACAAGAGCTGAACTAAATTAATGATATTTTCTTTGAATAATTTATTTAAATTATAAATTTCATGATTGTTGGCATAAAGAATAATCTAAATCATTTGTTATTTTTATTTTTCAAAACCCATATAAAAGTCTACAACTTAAGGCATCAGATAGATCAAAAATAACTTTCTTATCAACGTTTTTCATCTTTGATTGTAAATCTCAACCTATTACCTATCTTATTTTTAATTAAATTTTAAATATTAAAAAAATCATACAGTAAAACACTGACATTAGATTTTTAAAAATCTTTAAATTGAAATACAAAAGAGCAAATTACCAAATAAAATAAAATAATTATTTGGTTACCATCACCAATCACAAAGAATTAATTCTCTAAAATTCAAGTTATCAAATATAAAATAACCCGTCAACGTTTCGTCAGTTGATGCATCATCAAGACAGAAAAATATTGAATTATGCAGACCAAATGCAGCTTATCTCACTACAATATAAAAAAAAAAAAAAAAAAAAAAGGCAAATGAACAAGACACAAAACTATATTAAACAACTGATAGTTACAAGTTGGAATTATAAAATGCGTAGAATTATTTTATATAATAAACTAATCTATGATATTTTTCGTTTAATTTCATGATTATAAGCCTAGATTCAACTCTTAAATTCTCATTTAAACTCTTTAGAAGTATGTTTCGTTCATTTATACCATCATGCAGCAAATAGTTTAAAATTTGCGATTCCATGCAGTTTATTTCGAGGAAGAAAAAGTTCTGATTTCCCTGAATTGTTGCCCATCCAGGCAACGTGCCCTTGACCGCTGGAGACCATCGTTAAATGGTGTGACCTCAGGAACACAGGCGGTTAGGCAAGCGCCGTCTTCGCTTTCTGCGAATTTTGACGAGTCAAACGCGAGCATTCTTCAGGGAGCTTAGTCCTACTAAAAAAAAAATCGTTTAGGCTCAAAAAAAAAATCTGGTGTGCCCAATCACACGACGTTCCTACCTATTTCAGAGAAATTGTTATATCTTTAAATATACCCAACAAGAAACAAACAAAAATTCAATTCGATTTATTTTCCTGAAAATCGATCAAAGAAAATATTTTAGTACGATTTCTTTGATAAACTAAAACTGTATAAACCAGCTTGTGGAAGATCAGCGTAAAAAATTCAATACCCTAAAATATTGCTAAAAAAGTTGTTTACCTTGGCTCCATATTGTCAAACAATAATTTATGTTAAAAGTCGAGAGGAAAGTGAAACTTGTGTGATGCGGGAAACAGATTTTCTTACTTTCACTTACTTTTCTTTTTTCTTTCTCATTCATATCTTCCTGACACTAGAATATGAACCGGTAATCTTACATATGAAATTGAATAGCTGTAACGTCTTCGAAGTGAACGATTTTTATATTTTTTTGTAGGAAATGTCAATAACTTTCAAAAAAATAGGCTAAACAGTGTTTTCAGAAAGACAGACCGATGGCTGAAAACGTGTTTTTCGGACTCAGGGGGCTCTGAAAAGTATAGATCCGTCGAAAAGATCACGTCGGAAATTTGACCCGATCTTAATATTTTCCTTACCTAGTATGGGTAGGAAAGCAATATAATTTAATAACATTCAAGGTTATTTCAATTGTATTTAGCTGTATGGTATTAATCTCAGTTCCAATTTTGACATCATTTCCGAATAGAGACTCTCTATATCTTTTTGTATTTTGTCCGTTCTAGTCCTGAAGAAGACCTGCAAAGTCGTGTCGAAACGTTGGCTTTTAATAAAATAGTTTTGCCACTATTTAGCCTATTTATGACCGCCACCCCGGACCATCTCCTACCATTTTTATTTTACTTGCTAATGGTCTTCTATCCGTATTTTACTATTTGCAGCATGTCAGAAAAACACGTCTATATACCCCAAATTACGTTTTAATAAATGCGTATATGCTTAGTTGGGTATTTTCCATTGTCATATTACAGGTTTATTTAAAATGAAATTTGTACTGATCCTTTTGTACAATCCTCTTAACCCCTTTATTAATATGATCCCGCTCTTGAACTGTCGTTTTTATATATATTTTTAAGGTATTATTAATTTGAACATAGTGGCTATTTTAAGTTTTTTGTGTTTATATCTTTTTTGTTAAACATCCACTACGGCCATATTAAAAATAACTTAAAATATATATAAAACTTTAGTTCAGAAGCAGGATCAAATAAATAAATATAAGGGAAGTGGATTTACAAAACAGAAGGATTAGTACAATTTTCATTTTCAATAAACCAGCAATGTTACAATGAAAAATATCCAACTAAGCATATGCCCGTTTATTTAAACGTAATTCGGGATGTAAAGACAAATGTTTATCTGACATGATGTAAATAATATATGACCATTAGCAGGTAAAATAAGAATGTTTTATGTAAGCACGTTCAACAATGTTCTGACAATTTTAATATTGATGAGGATTGGTAAAGTACCAAAAACGTTAGCCAGAAGAAATAAATACGATTATAATATAGAAAAGAAATTATAATATAAATACATAAAAAATTAGGCTATTCCCGTCCTCCATCTCAACTTCTACGGGATTTTAAAATGTTGATCTTGGATGTTTTCATATCACTAACTTTTGCTTTATTATATATTTTAATTATCTTCAGGCAGACCATGGCGGTTTAAATTAATACGGATTTAGCTTTAACAATGACTATTAAAAAGCAGCGAGAAATCAATATTCCGGACATTATTAGTGGATTTTATGTATCGCAGTATTTGTAAAAATTTTATTTAAAAACACCTATTTTTGTTTTAAAAAATATCAGCTCAATCCAATCAATTTTAAAAAAACCTACAAATTATGCGAAATTCCACAAATTACTCAGGTTTTCAATTGAACAATTTACTAAAAACAGTATAAAATGTTCATTCTACCAACTAAAAATATTCTCACATACTGCCTGTGGTATAAATTAAACAGTTTATATGGTTCTTAGAATTATAAAAAAGATTTTTTTTTTTGGTCGATGCCGCAGTCTTTCGATTACTCGGCCCACTGTGCGGCTTCGAGTTAAGATACAATTTTAAATAATATATTATAACAAAGAGGATGCAATGATAAACATTTCCTTCGCTAACAATATGCCGGTCCGATTTTTATTTTCTGAGATATTTTAATGCATGTTCAAAAATACTTTAATTAGTCGATTCTAGCCGACTTTACACGAGTAGTACATATCGGAGATCTGATGGCTCATTTTATTTCACTCTACAAAAAAAAAAGTGCAAAAGAGGTTTCCATTCACTGCAGAAGTTACAAAACTTCATTCATAAATTAAATTAAATACTGTTTTTTTCACTCGTAATCCCATTGCGTTTGATGATTAAAAATTACATTACATGTGTAATTGTAATTTAAGTGAGTAATTGTAATAAGCAATTCAATTATAATCAATGAATATAAATTATTAAAGGATTAAATAATATTACACCAACATAAAGAATTTTCTTAAACTGAAATCAATGGGTGAGTTTTAGTGTTTTTGTTTTTATTAAATATGATAAGGAATGCAAGATGAGAATTCTGAATGACTGAGGGGCAAGATCTAGGTCTGAGATTTAAATATACCAATAGCTGGTTTTTCTTGGCTACTTTCATTCGGGTGAAGGTCGCCAGTCTGCTACAAACAGAACTCATACACGAATCGTTCATAATCATACTACGTTTTTCTCATCATTAATAAATAATAATGATTATAATTATTTGGAATAATTGGGCTGCGGTGGTCGAACGAGTTAAGGCTTCTTCTTTAAATCCCGTTCGCGGTATTAAATAAATAAAAATATAAATAAAAATATAAATAATTAATAAGTACAGTCCCTACTCGATTGTTTAGACCACTAAGGGGCGGGTTTGTTTCCCGTATGGGGACGGCAACGTCCCCCACTCTGAGATTCACAGGAAGGTGAGAGTGACGATTCTTTATAAAATCCAATGATAAAGGACCCATTTTGAAGATCTTCTCCTTTAGCATTGTAAAAGATTATCGAATTCGTGCCATTATTAGCTCAGCAACGAGTTATTGTAATTCCAAGTCGGTTTGGTTTAAGCAATGAATGAAGTTTTATAAATTTTGTAGTGAATGAAAAGCTCTTTAGGCGTGTTTTGCACTTTTTTTGTGGAAAGTGAAATAAATTGAGCCATCATATCTCCGATATGTAATACTCGGGGAAAGTCGGCTGGAGTCGACTAATTGAAGTATTTTTGCATATGTATTAAAATATTTCAGAAAATAAAAATCGGAATGGACGGAATGAACTCGGTCGCCGAATGGACTAACCTGATATATGACTTAAATGATACAAAAATAGTCACGAGTTCGAGTCCCGGTGCCGGTGGTCTTTTAAATCCCCGCCCATACCCCCTGGCCCGGGAAAACTCTGAATAGCCTTTAACGGTGAGGAAGGTGAGGACCAAAAAAAAAAAAAATGTTAGCGAGAGAAACGTTAATCATTTCACCCTCTCTGTAATGTGCTACGATTCAAAATTGTTTCTTAACGCGACGCCGTGTTAGAGCAGCGAAAGTGGAAAAATAGTGTCGAAAACCAAATGATAACGAGTTTTATTGAAGATCTGGATTAAAATATCTCAGAAACCAAAAATCGGACCTGCATACGGTAAGCTAGGGAATTGTTCAGAGTTTCATTCTATCTTCAATTGGATGTTATTCAAAATTGTTTCTTAACGCGACGCCGTGTTAGAGAGGCGAAAGGGAAAACATAGTTTCGAAAATCACATTATAACGAGTTTTAAAGAAGAAATGCATTAAAATATTTCAGAAACTAAAAATCATACCTGCATACCGTAAACGAGGGAAATGTACAGCATTTCATCCTCTTTATAATGAGCTATTATTTATAATTTATATTTCATATGATTAATCTAGCCTTGTTAATGTTTTCACTTCTATCGTGTAGTCTGTAGCACACACTTTATTTTTATTTTCCTTGGTCGATTCAATTACCGAAAAATAATAAATGATTCCTTCATTGTATGAAATATTGAATTATTTAATTCCCTTATTGTTTTTCTCATTTTTTCTTTTGCGAATTATTCGCATGGGCCAACTAGTTCCTTTCGTAATTCAGTAATAATATTAATTTTAAATGTATATTATTTAGATATATTTTCTATGTGGTGTATATATTGTACGAATAGACCATCTTTAGTAATAATAGGTTTCGCACTTGAGTGTAACCAATTTTATTGTTATTAATAAAAAAAATTAATTCTTGTGCAATGCGTAGAATCCTGTTTTTATTTTGTTGTTGTTTTTTTTTTTTCAATATAGCCATCTACATTGTCAGTAAAAATCATTCAAAGCATTTTATTCCGATTCAAGACAAACGTTACAATTTTTTACATTTACAAAAGAAATCACTATTTAATAATATTTTTTAGAAAATATTCAAATTTGTATTTAAATATTTATTTGGTTTCATGGTTCTGATTGATATTATTTTCCTCCAAAACTTTTTTTTAGCGAGTTCGGATGAAGAATTGAAAAAGATGTTTGTAACTTAGTTAATGGTGTGAAATTTCTACATCATCATGCTTCCAATAAATTTAATTTATTTATATTCAAAATATTTCTGCAATGACTAAGCAATGTGCAACTCTCATTAAAATTTATCCAGCGTTCCCGTTACGATTATAATGGCGTTAATAATGATTAGAGAATATTCAAGACGCGATATGCTATGTAATAGATTACCGATGAAGGAGATGGTCCGGGATGGCGGTAATACGTACCATTTGAAAGGAGGCACTTGCAAATGCATAATAAATAAATTAATTAAAACACATTTAAAAAATCTGCTTTGTAAAAATAAAATAAATAATAACAAATAATTCAAATAAGCAGATAAATAAATAAATAAGGTATCATAAGAAAAAATACCAACAATCCTGAAAAGTTATTGGATGAGGACTCCCGAAGTGTAAACCAAATTCTACAAAGATATAGTTCGTGATACAGACCCCTTTTTATCAAATTATTAACATCCGGCTGAAAATTCGTAAACAGCTTCATCTCATCGTAACCTAAAAATATTTTATTTACAATGTTCTCGGAATTGTTGCTCTTAAATACCCATATGCTTTCCACTTTAATCGTAAAATAACTTTCGCAAAAAGTCAAGAAAAAAGGTGGCCTTAAAAAATATTGAGCTGTTTAGCCTATATAACCTCGTTATTTTAACAATTTGGGGGTGCAGATCACGCCAAACGGCTCAATATGTTTGAAGGACACCTTTTTTCTTGACTTCGTACTCAAGTTTTCTTACGATTCAAGTGGAAAGCAAATGGGTATTTAGGAGTTTTTAGTACCTAATTAAATTGACAAAGGTTGCCGACGTCCAGATTTAAAACGCCCCAATTCCGAGAATTTTATAAATAAAATATTTTTAGGTTAAGATGAGAAGAAGCTGTTTACGAAATTTCAGCCGAATGTAAATAATTCGACGAAAAGGAGTCTTTACCACGGGCTAATAGAAGATAGCTCTAAAAGACATTCGTAAGAGTATTGATTAAAAATAAGCTTGTTTTTTGTCAGGTTTAAGTGAATACAATATCTTGTTGTTGACTACAGACTGTTATAAATGTATTAATGAACAGAAAAAAAAGTCGATAGAATTTGAATAGATTTGAGTAAATTAATGTTATTTCAAGTTTTTCTTCGTAGCTATCAAATATGTTTCGGTTGAAAGGATGATTATTACGTAATAAGAATGTTATGTTAGTGAGTTCAGCGGATCACAGACTTCACTTGATCACGTATTATCATTCAACGTAATCATGATTAATTACATAAGCAATTTATTACTTATCGTGACAACATTAATGCATAATATTGTTTAGTTTAAACGCTTATAAAAACTGGTAAAAGATTGAACTTCCGGTATGTATGCATCTTTTCCGTCATTCGGTGAGACAGAAAAAACACATGTGCGTCTTACGTCAATGCGAAGGCACTTGTTAGACATGCTTTTGTCCTCAACTATACTGCCAATCCTTATCAGGAGTTAACCTTCAATTCGCTTAACTAGGATATGGGTCAGTGTCTCAGTAATAACATAGTATTTCTTTTTTTTTTTTTTAATACCTGTAAACAGTCATTAAAATATGCAACCATTAAGGGCGATAAATAATAGCGCTAAATTAATTTAAATTTTAAAAGGAAGATGAAGTCTATACAATCAACTACCTTAATTGGATAGTTCACACCAACAGCAAGTATAAAACAAATAAGTTATAATGAATTCGTGAATCGTTGGTGAATTTTTAAATAGATTGTTTCGCCTTATTATTACTGCACTAAATTAATGTAAATTTATTACAGATTATATTTAAATATTTAATTTGTTCCTATATGATATCGTAGATAAATTTTAATATTAATGAATGGAACATTGCGGAGACTAAGACCGATTTGTAATACAGCAGCTCGCAAGAGGACCATGAAAGACATATTGCATGAAACGAGAAGACATTGTTGATCAATATTCCTCTGGAATGATTTAATCACTTATGATGCTATGACACTACTTTGTGTTGTATACTGCACAGAAACGGGAGAACAGACGGAGTCTGATCCAGGAGACTGTGAACTAGAAATGGATTGAGTACCATTAAAGAAGAATAAGAATGAAAGATTGGAGGATTCATAAGTTAAATAATACCGAAAAATAGATATCGACATCATAAGCATAATATACGCTAGTTTGTACATGATAATGCATTTATAAATTTATAATATCTCCGAATACACTGTGCCATCCTTAATCTTCAAGTCACCCCGGGCTTCTCTTCAAGCTTAAAATTCATCAGTCGTTATACCTAATTCTTCGATCCTACCTCTCTGTCCGCTCCTTTCGAGTACTCTGCGGAACAGTATTTTCCGATATCCCGTGCTTTACATCCTCTTTAACGCTGATCCAATATGCTCCTTAATAGCAGTAATGCTGCTGGGATCTCCTAGAGTCCTGCCTTTCCTTCCGCAAGTGGGGAGAAATTCTTGGAGATCTTGAGTGAATGAATTTTGTAAATATTGTATAAAAGCATGTGTGTACTGAAGTAGTTATTTTTATTAGTTCAGTAATCTAAAAAAAAAAAAAAATTGGTTCAGTTTCTTTTTGTTTATATACATTTACTTTTAGTATTATTATTTTGTTTTTTATTTATTGTATCTAGCGTAAATGAGCTACTCTTCTATCACTATTAAAATTTTTCTTAGGTGTAACAGATCATAATATATCTCAATAAAGTATTTTCGCTGTAAACTACTCTATTGAAAGTACGCTCTACTCTTCATTGACGATACTCTTCCCGTTCCATATACCCTTTTCTTCAAGGATTCTCTTTGGAATCTTGCTTGAGGTTATCATAACTATATCCTGCCCATCGATGATATTTCTTTTTTATTAAATTTGAAAGGTAATCCCTTAAATACACTTATTTTGCAGGAATTAGAAAGAGAAAGGGAACATTGAAAGTTAAACAGAAAACAAAAGAAATAACAATTTTTTTGCAGCAAAAACAACTATCCCTTCCTTAAATAAATATTTACATTATTTTTGTTTTGTTATTTTAATTTTGTTATTGTCCCATTCTAAGTTTATGTTTAGCTATATTCGGAGTTGCCCTATTTTTTTTTTTTTTTTTGTTAATAATGTTTATTTTATTTAAACGCCATTTTTTTATTTATATTTATATTTTTCTCTTTGAATCATATACTATAATTAGGCTAAAAAATAATCGAACGAAAACAAAGCTTAAAATCAATGTCAGATATTCAGGGCATAAGATACAATGCAAGCCCGCATGGCTCTGGACACTGGTTCAAGGTGAACGAGTTTTAAGGATCGTAATTTTTACAATTAGGTGCTGTTTGTTTGTTATTTATTTTATAACCTTTAATTTTCTTTTTAATACTTAGTTTATTGGTATTTTTATTACAAAAATTAACTATTTTAAAAAACAATGATTCTGTAATTCATGATGAATCATTTTTAAGATAATATCAATTTATGCTTATTAACTTAAATTCTAAAAATCCTAGACATTAAAATATAGAAATGGCAGCATTTTGATTCTTATGTTGATAACGCTGATTCCATTGAATGATTTTGTTTATCTTTACTTGTTGCCAGAAAACTTTAACAATGTTTCTCAGTTCAGTTTTAACTAATATTAGAATAAAATCTGGAATTATACCTGTATCAAAAACTGTTATATATACATAAACTATCTCCGTCAAAAAATATTAAAATTGTGTGGTTACATGAAGTAATGGAATTTTCACGAGGAATAGTAACGAGAATATCGTACCACCAATCAACGGTAGTCATAGTTTTGAAGAAAAAAAAAGCACCATGGAGCGAAAGAAAAAAACTGGGAAGAGTAAAAGCAAACGAACAATTTGACAGCATAAAAATAAGTAAGGGGCTATGGAAAAAAAACGAAGTTACAGAATTTTTTTTTTTAAACATTAAACTACAATATATATAAAAAAAATAAATATAAAATATTACAGCATTAAAATTAAGAAAACGGTCTATACAATAATTTTAAAAAATACAAACATTATATTCTCAATCAAGCTTCGTCCAAGTAATTCTATCGTAACTTACTAACATACATACTTTTTCACAAACCGTCTCACATTTTCCTTTCTATAAAAATAAGAAACATAAAAATACTTTATTATATATTTTTAATTGGCTAATTGAAGTGGTTTTTCGTATGGATTAAAATATCTCAGAAAATATATTCTTTTAATTTTATTTTATTGAGATTTACAACTGTATTACATGGAAAATACAATAAGTAAATGTGACATTGGTAACATGACATGTACAACATGAAGAGAAACTACCCTTTGGTAGAACTCAAATTAAAGTTCTATATTAGAAGGTCTCGAGGTCATCTTCTTTTCAGACGCCTCGGAGGGTTATCAGGAATTGAAGAGGAAGCAAGGTTAGAAAAGAGAGGGTTGGGATGATTCTGAAGTTTATTATGGAAGGATAGGTATCTGGATTGGGCCAGATCTGAAACATAAGGAACATTAAGATCTTTATGGATAATTTTATTAGTGACAAAGTAAGAAGCATTGAGGATTTTACGAAGGATTTTGGATTGTAAGGATTGGATGCGAGAGGAATTCAATGGTTTAGTGGAGCCCCATAGCTCAACACCGTAAGTCCAAATAGGTCTTATTATAGTCAAGTATATGAGTCTTAAGTAATTAATGGGAAGTTTAGAGCGTTTGTCTAGTAAGTGCTGAAGTAATCGGAAACGTCGAGCGGTTTCATGTCGTTTCAGTCTAGTATGAGGATTCCATCAGAAAATATAAATCGGTCCTGAAAACTGTAAGCGAGGAAATTGTTCAACATTTCACCCTCTCTGTAATGGGCTATGATTCAAAATTGTTTCTTAACGCGACGCCGTGTTAGAGAGTCGAAAAGGAAAAGACAGTGTCAAAACCAAGTGATAACGAGTCTTATAAAAGATATTTGTTGAAACATTTCAGAAACTATATCTAAAAATCTGCATACTGTTAAGCGAGAGAAATGTTCAGCATTTCATCCTCTTGATAATGAGCTATTATTTATAATTTTTATTTCATATTATTAATCTAGTAGCCTTGTCAATGATTTCACTTCTATTGTGTGGGTTTAAAGCACACACCTTAGTTTTTTTTTTACTCATCTATACACGCTTATCAAGTTATTTAGTGATGATGAGCGGATATCCTGGTTAAATCATTAACCTAATAATAACGCGTGGAAGAACAATGCCCAGCGGTTTTTTTTTTATAGTAGAAATAGATTAGTAGGTCCCACATCAATCATCCACATCCTATTTACTCATCCGAAATCTTAGCTTGCTGGCTGTGACAAAATTTTCTCGTGAAATCCTACATTACTTAACTGGTCTCGTAGTGAGTGTGTTTTACTTTAGTATAAAAATATTGAAATATTGCATGTGATAAATTTAAATACCTAAAGTGTCATTTTTAATGGCTGGTTCTTCGACTATTCATTCATATTAAATTAATAAAATTTGAGTAATAAAAAATAAATAACAAATAGTAATTATATATAAACAAAAGATCAGAAAGTTTGGGTAGATCGTTTCTTCGCATCCACCCACCAAGTTTATCTTGGAGAGAGTGAAGATTTCTCAAACCAGTATTTGCGATTTCTGATTTCTTCTCGGAGACCATTCCTTGTTGGCTCTCATTTAAAAAATCTTCTCGATTATACTGAAAAGAAAAACAGTAAAAATGAATTTTTAAAAATAAATTGTTTAACCACATTTATGGTTGAATCATCACATCATGAAATTTATCTCTTGAATATATATTTATGTTAATCTCATCAATTAATTTATATAGTTTTTAATATGTTCGTCTCTAGTTTAGTAAAACATCAGATATCTTATTTCTTTTTTCAATTATTTCTTTAACTATAAGTTTTCAAACTAGAAAGAAAATTAGCATTGTATATGTTATTTGACTAAAACAAAACAAAAGGATTGGAAATTCAACGGTTCAGTAATGTCAACTCGTAAATCCATGTGTTTGTTGACTTACAAAAGCATTTTAGTATCATTTACTCACACCTAATTCTTCAATCAAGGTAACTAATGGGGAAATATAAATAAGTATGATGATCACTTTTGCAATTTGAACGATTGAAGGCGAAGGCCATGTTGATGGAGTCAAGGTGTTTCATAATCTCGGACAGGCCACTCCCTCGTGATAGCAAGATGGATTGTCTCTTCTGTAGGATGGTAACGGTAATATGTTGCAAAAGAAAAAGAATACACACTTGGATCATGTTCTAAAATTTGACTTCCGGAAGTTTCTGTTTTCTGTAGCTCAGGCTAATGCGGATGGAAACTTTTTGCGTTATATTTATGTCTTATTACGCCAACTTATTTCCCTACGTCAACTTATTGTAAACAACAGAGTGCTTAGGTGTACACTACGGAACACAACTACGGAACACTTTTTTTTTATCATATTTTTGTTCTCGAACATAAAATATATGAAATATGAGATATTTTTATACTCTATTAAAATATTTCTAATGTATAGAAAAATTATTTTATTACAACATGAGAACATTAAATACGAATTTCATGCATTATAATGTACTATTGATGACATTATACTTATAAAAATCAAAATACAATTCATTTTTTTTTTTTTATAAATGCAGAGAAAGTAGAAAGCCGACTCTGCCCAAGCCTTGTATGGGGATTGACCTATTTGGAGGACACATCAGATGCAAATATATCACTATAAATAAATAGGATTTTGAAAGTAATAACAAGCAAAAATAATTTTGTAATAGTTTTCCAGTTGTAGCAGTATTATTTATCCAAAAATAATTAATATAATATAGCATGGCTGCCAAGTAAGGTCAGTATAGCTTCCTCACCGTTTTCATTGGCTATAAAATATCTATATTACAAGGTCTAACATTTTTCGTATGAGAATAAAATCTCTGGGAGAAACCGTTATCGGAAATTCAGTAATCCCTCAACATATACGGGTTTGATATTCACGAGTTTTATTCATTGAATACTAAAATTTGTAAGAGTTCTGCATTTGCAGATTTCATATTTGATGATTCATGATTAAAAAAAAAATTCATTGCATACTAAGCATCAATATCACTATCAAATACTACTGTTAGTGCAAAAGACCGTATGTAAGAATTTAATGTTGTACAGGATAGCATAGGAACTAATTGTTTCTTTATGATTTATTAGTATAATTTCATATTTTATTGCTCTCTGCTCTCTGCTATTTTCCATCTTAGCAGTCTGCATTGAGACTGTATTATCAGTTGCAGACTATAAAATGTTGTCTTTAGCACAAATAGAATAAAAGTTGAAAATATTTACATACGATCTGTTTCACTATCAGTACTGATATATACTTAATAGGAAAAAATCTATATGGCTATCTAAAAAATATATTTTTTGTTTGTTCGGAATTAACTCTAATATACAAATATGTGTAAAGTTCACACAACTTTGATATTTAAGGATGGAATCGAGACCACAATGAGCTAGCTAGTTGAACTTCCATAGAAATAAACATAATCACAAATAAGATTTTTTTTTTATACATACTCAGAGTAAAAATTAATTTAAATTTTCTGGAAATTACACGAAATCTTAGCAACGGCATTAATTGTCATACCAGTAACGTTCGGAATCGACCAAACGATACATTATAAATTGCCTTTTTGAATAAAACCTAAATTTTATAACCCATAAAAATATAGTGTTAACCTAACTACCACTCCAGATAATCAATGCCTTTCATATTTCACAGCCATTATATTATTAACAATTATTTATATTAACTTTAATAAACAATTGGAATTCAATGAAATTGGTACGTGGCTAACAAAACTCTACATACTGACCTCCACCTTCCAACTGTTGACCAACATATAACGGCCCTTTATCAACGATTTTACACAAAGTTAAGCGGACATAATAACAGACTAATAAGAGATATGGCCACAGCTGACATACCTCAGAACATGAGGAGGAGACTAAAAGGGAAGAGAGATGTCCTTCCTTAAACAACCTAAGTAATTGGAATAAGTTAGGGAAGAGGTACTGCTGAGTACTTTCCTTCCCCATGCCTGTCATATCATTATTTCATGTTTCGCCATCACATTTGCTGATTTTCAACAAAAAATAATATATTTTTTATAGACAAAAAAAAAATTAAATTGATACCAGGTAATTTCTATACCATTCTCCAAGTTTAGGTTAAATCGAACGCGCAGTTTTCAAACCATAGGCATGTCGAATAATAAATTTTCTGATTTGAAAGTGGAAGTATTTTTTTTTTTTTTAATAGTGGACAGAGTTTGATAAAATTCATACTTGATTATCTGTTTAACAACCTCTAAGTTCCCCCAAAATTCGAACGGGCGGTTTTAGAAATATAAACGTATCAAGGAAAATATGTTTGCGCATATAGAAGAAAAAGTAGTCGACAGACTTTAATAACATTGAGGCTAAATAATTTTTTCACCAATATCTACCTATTTTCCAACTTTGAGCCGAATCAAACGAGCTGTTTCAGAAATGTTAGTGTATCTAAACAAATAAATTTGCGCGTTCGTGAGCGGAAGTGATGGATGAAATTTGACAAAAGTGTAATGGGATCATCTGGGCACACCGCCCGTCACATCAATTTGACTACAGGTAGGCCGACAGACAGATATACAGACACTGAGCCAAATTTGATCCTTGATGTCTGAATCGTAAAAAAGTGGAAATTTTCAATTCTGAGATAAATACAACCATACCCTCACCTAAAGTGGTGTTTGACATTAAGTTGTCATAAAACCTATGAAAGATGACTTTTTTATACACACACGTTTTTATTTGTGAAGAAATTTCGGAAAGCATTGAAAACTTTTCTTCAAAAATAACATAAATATCTGTGTATTCCTTAATATAATCAAAATAATTAGATTTAGGGTACGTTGCTCAGTAATTTAATATTTTATTACTTTATATATATATATATATATATATATATATATATATATATATAAATACTTTTTAGATATTTTTATTTATGATATATACTTATATTTTTTCATATATATAAATAATAGATAAAACTCAGTTCGTAAATAATAAAGTGTTAATTTTATCATAAACTATTTTTTTTTTGTTGATGTTGTAAAATAATTGCAAAATAATTAAATCAGCTAGACTTGATTTAGGAATCAAAATATTATGAACAAATAGATGCATGGATCTTATATAAAAGACGAATACGAGAAAAAAATGTTTTAATTGAGCTATAACTTGTGTTTAGTATAAAAATATAAAATTCCATCAAGATTAAATTTGAAGATTTGGAATTTAGACCGAAATGTTGTATAATGTATTCAGAAATAAATTAATAAGAGGAATTTCAAAAGGATTAAATTGTTTTTCTTCTATTTTTAACTATTTTAAAACACCAGCTAATTCCAATTCCAATAAATTAAAGAATTAAATCATATGTTCGTGTACTCCAATAGTAATTCAACCAGAGCTTGAAATTGAACTTATAATTTTAACCAGATCAGTAAATCAGTTGTAACTAGTTCAGTATGTGATATTAAATGGAGACAGCCACTTTGCATAAAGGACAAAACCTAAAATTATTTATGAGACGAAATAAACCTCCTATGTTTAATTTTATGAACTGGGTTTTCCTTTTAATTTATCAAGATGAAACTTTAAGTTTAAATAATATTTTGTTTTTTAAGTTGAAATAAACGTAAGGATTTTTAATTAAATTTTACTTATGTATAGGATTTTGCAGGATGACTTTCGATTCATATGAGAAATAGCATATCTGACAAATCCGATCACGGTACACTCCGATTTCAATAAAATATTTGATCGATATTTGCATCGATTGAAAAGACTAACCGGAAGAGTTTAAGTTAAACTGAGATTGAGCTCGCTGATCACGTAGTTTACTAATGAGCGCTTTCGCAAGACAATAACGTTAAAGAAACCGGTTATTATGAGAGGTGTTACGATATCTCTTGCTTGTATTCAGCTACTATCTTCATGCTAATACTATTTAGCAGTCTAATAGCGATAGTAAAAAACTGCGCACTAAATGTCGAGGCAGTGTAGCGAGGACGTCAAATGATATCATTATATTTTGCAATACTGCAATTGTGACTGCTAGATCGACAACATGCATAACAAGGTCCAACATTGGAATTATACAGCGTATTTACCACGTCATATTATTTAAATTAGTGTTTTTACTTCATGGGTTACTATATTTTGAGTTTTATCGATGTTTAAATAAATAAGAATACATTTTGTCCATATATTTACTATCGTAAAAAAATATAATATATATATATTTAAGTAAATATTTGTTGTATAAAATATTCGTCATTAATTAACTTAGTTTCAATTTTCGTTTTATCATTTTAACAAAAATATTAACGTTAATATTTAATTAAAATAAATGGACGATAAGACGAGCTAATTTTCTGTTTAGTTGTTACATTACCTCTCTGATCGTACCTTTCAGGTTTGTGGTTCAGAATTTTCCGACTCCTGCCCAGTTGAAGCCGGTGTTCATCAAGGTAGCGTCTTGGACCCCGTCCTTTATATCCTTTTTACCGCCGATATCCCTGTCCATCCCAATACCTTCCTGGCAACATTTGCTGATGACACCGCTATCCTATCATCCAACTCAGATCCTGAAATAGCATCTTTAAATCTTCAAAGGCACCTCTCCATGATTGAGCACTGGTGTAATAAATGGCGCATCAAAGTAAACGAATCCAAAAGCAAACACATTACCTTCACACTCCGCCGCAGATCCTGTCCATCAGTCCACTTTAATTCCATCCAGCTTCCTTTTTCAGACACAGTCCGGTATCTTGGCTTTATCTTAGACCGAAGACTAACGTGGAACCCACATACTAGACTTAAAAGACAAGAACATAACCGACGATACGGCCAATTATACAGACTACTGACCAGAAAATCTCAACTTTCAATTGACAACAACTTACTGATCTACAAGACAATCCTGAAATCTATTTGGACCTACGGACTTGAACTTTGGGGGACAGCAAAATTTTCTAACATCAAACGCATCCAATCCTTTCAATCCAAAGTCCTCCGAACAATAATCGATGCTCCGTTCTATGTAACCAACAAAACCCTACATCATGACCTTAATATCCCATTTGTCCTTGACCTTATCCCTGAAAAATTTTCAAAATTCCATCAGAACCTTATCAATCATCCAAATCCCCTAGCCCAATCTCTATCTAGTTCCACTCATCCCTACAACCCTCCTCGAAGGTTGAAGCGGCAGTGGCCTAGAGATCTTTTATAGTATTTATTTTGGAGTTCTGGCAATGGCCAGATTCTCCAAGCAAGACATGAATGTATGTGGCTAAAGCGCTCTCGCTCAAACTCCACCGGCTTTAGCACCGGTGAGGAGGTTGAGAGAGTAGCGCGGTGATTTGGGTTCCCCGCCTGATTGTATGTATTGTATATAGGTGTGACTGTTTTTATGTTTTTAATTTACTTGTATTTAGGTTATTTTATTTTTTTATTGTATATAGTTTTTATTTATTATTATTTAGTTATTATTTTACTTTTGTTAATTTTATTATTTTTTTTTTTTTGTATATACGGTGTGAATGTGTTCATTTATCAATATAATTATTGTCCCTGTGACAGAATATTATATGTCTAAATAAAAAAATAAATATAAGATAAGATAAAAAAAAAAAAGTTGTTACATTTTTTTTTTAAATTTATTTATTCAGAAATATAAAAACCTATCGCACAGGCAATAATTATAGTGAGATATGAACACATTCACACCATCTATACAGAAAACATAAAATTAACAAAAATAAAATAATAAATAAATAATAATCAAAAACGATATACAATAAAAAATAAAATAACATAAAGATAAGTTCGATCATCTCATCCACTGGTTGTCATTACCATTATGACAGGTGTGAATAAAGAAATTAAAGTTAAAAAAAAAAAGACAAGTAAATTAAAACCATAAAAACACATTCATACATATATACAATATATACAATGAGGCAGGAAACCCCAAGCCAACTATAGAGGGAAAAGCAGTACCCCAAGAGTTCCCTGCGCTACTCTCTCAACCGCGTCACTGGTGCTAAAGCCAGTGAAATTGAGCGAGAGCGCTTTAGCCACATACACTCATGTCTTGAGTTCAGAATCTGGCCATTGCCAGAACTCCAAGATGTTACTCACAATATAATTCCACGTTTTTCAATCTCATTAGAAATATTATATTTATATTTATTTTATTATATCGATATTTTCTTAAAATATTTAATAATTTTATTTTCATGAAATAAACATAATGATTAGTAAAATATTTAAATTTTATTCTGCATATAAACATGAGTTTTTACCAGTAGTTCATTTCAATTTTTATTCTTTCACTTACCTATATATGGAATAAAATTCAAACACAAGTTTCAACTGAAACTCCTGTTATGAGGTCCCTTGCTGGGTCTAAATAACCAGGTTTACCAAAATCGTTTGTATGTGTGAGTGAGTGTAGTACAAAACTGAAATTAAATATTATTTAAGGTAGGTAAACGCCTGAAATATTAATGTATTTTTTTCGCATTATATGACAGGGCTGATTTAATGTAAAATTTTCAATATTTCTTCGGCCAAAGTATCTCTGATTTTCTTAATTTCGAATAATTAACCATTCCACATTACGTTAAAAAAAACAACTTAATCTATGAAAAACTTTGATTGATTACTAATACTAAAGAAAAAATAAGGAACCGAGAACCAAGGAAGACAACTAGGCGCAATCGTGGTTGACCGAGACTTGACGATGGCTTCTAATCGTGACCTTTGCGTTGAATGCGTGAAAATAATGAATTAGATAGTTCAAACATACAGTCGTAAAAAGAAATGGACAGTGATGAAAAAATCAGAAATTTAATAGATTATATAGGAGAAGAGAAATCTATGGCAATTAGTTGTTTTGAATTAACAGGCTTCGACTATAGTTTTACCATCACTTCCATTTAACTATGTATGTATATGGAATACTATTAACCTGATAACCTAATGGATGGTAAGTGAAAGTTGTGTAATGCGCGGACTGCAACAGATTTTTAGATCGGAAAATCATAAGTTACAAACGTGACGCCGCGAGTATAGCGAAGTTTACTTATGTAGTAGTTCGTGGTATAGGAATCTTTTTATCAAATTATTAACAATCGTATGAAACTTCAGGAATAGCTTCACATCATCGTTACCTACAACTATTTTATTTACGAAAAATCTCGGAATTGGAGCGTTGTCAATGTGAAGATCAGCAAAATTTGACTATTTAATTAGGTACGAAAAACTCTAAATACTCATATGTTTTTCACTTGAATCGTAAGATAATCCTATCACAAAATCGAGAAAAAAAAAATGGCCTACAAAAATATTGGGCAGTTTGGTGTGCCTAACACCCCCAATATTTTTAAATAACGTGGTTATTTAGGCCAAACGGCCCAATATTTTTATAGACCATATTTTTTATTGATTATGTGAACAAATTATCTTCCGATGCAAGTGAAAAGCAAATGGGTATTAATGAGTTTTAGTGAAAAATTAAATAGACAAAATATGCTGACCTCCAGATTGAAAACGCACTCATTCCAAGAGTTTTCGTAAATAAAATAGTTGTAGGCTGCGATGAAATGAAGATATTCACGTAATTTCAGGTGGATGTTAATAATTTAAAAAGGAGTCTGTACCCAAAGACTATGGGTATAGACAGTAAGTTTATGAGCACAGACACATCATTACAGTGGGAAGGGTAGCAGGGGACAAGGTAGCCGAGCGGCCTCCGCAAAATAAGCGTTCTCCAGCGCAACCTAATAAACCAAATAATACGAGTTCGAGTCCCGGTGCCCGAGGATTTTATCTCTGGTACTAATCCCCCGCCATCTCCTCTGACTTAGAAAAAAGGTGAGGAAGGGAGGAAAATATGTTACAGGCCTCACTAGGAAATCCTAACAATGCTAATAAGTAAACGATTAGAAAATTCTATCAACAGATAACACAGTAGTAATCTTTCCTGTATATCTGATGGTTAGTTGGCGACTCTGAATTACATTCCTCAAACCAGGAATTTGGAATAACTGATTGTTGTCTTGGCAATCAGCCACGGCCTACATTGAATGTTCCAATTTTAATTCCTGTGCATTTTTAAAAGAAAAGAGGCTAGTAGCGGACCGAGTACAATTATCTTATTTCTGCCTTCATAAAAATTACTTAAAATACACGTAAAAACTGTTTTATTTTTTAATAATTATGTAAATAGTTAATTGAATACAATAATAACTATGCATTTTAATGTCAATTAGATTACACCGGCTGTTTTTATAAAAAAAAAATCCGGTGTGGCCACTCACTCACACGACTTTTCTACCTATTTCAGAAAATGTTTATATCTTTGAATATGTCCATTAAGAAACAATATATGTTTTTCACTTATTGCGCAGTCGATGTTGCGCAGGGAACATTTAATTTGTATCACAGTCATCAGTAGTCAAAACTAAAAATCTGTCTACTATTTCTCGAGATAATCTTGGTACAGACAGACCGATAGACCAATAGCTGAAAATGTGTTTTAGGACTCAGGGGTCTCTAAAACATATAGATCTGTCGAAAACCGCATATCGGAAATTTGATCCGATCACAATACTTACTATGCGCATATAATATACGCAATACTATATGATCGTATAGGTACTACACAGAATATCGTATAAAATAAATTTTTAGAATATAGCTTTTCTTTAAATTTATACACCCTTAACTAATTTATCTTTAATGAGTCTTATGTTACGGAAATTTCAAATATTCTGCTAAATTTAATCAATGCATATTAAAAGCTTTAATTTATTTATTTATGAGTATGAATATCCATTATTTACACATGGAGGGTGAATAGTGTTTTACTCGAGTTTTACAGCATATGTATTACCTTTTGAGTATTTCTTGTTAGTCCCAGATATAGTGAATCAGCGCGGTTCTTCCGAAAACTCATAATAATAAATGATAATACAAAACTTACTTGCGCATAAATAAAATTACCGCAAGTAATATTAAAAAGGAAGACAGAAGATAAATGCTGCTAAAATTATAAATTATCATGTAAAAAATACATTACAAAGTAAATAGTCCATAATACAGACTCCTTTTATCGAATTGTTAACATCCGCCTGAAGCTTCGTAAATAGTTTTATCTTATAATAAACTATAACTATTTTATTAACGAAAACTCTGGGAATTGGGGCGTTTTCAATTAGGAGGGAGGCAAACCTTGTCTATTTAATTAGGTACTAAAATGAACATTTCCATTCTACTTGGATTGTAAGATAATTTGATCACGAAATCGAGCAAAAGGTGGCCTTCAAAAATATTGAGCCATTTTGCGTGTCATACACCCCCAAATTTTCAAAATAACGAGGTTATATATGACAAACGGCCCAATATTTTTGTAGGCTACCTTTTTTATCGATTTTGTGATCAAATTATCTTACGATCCAAGTAGAATGCAAATGGGTATTTACGAGTTTTTAGTACCTAATTAAATAGACAAAGTTTGCCCACCAGATTGAAAACGCCCCAATTCCAGAAGTTTTTGTAAATAAAATAGTTGCAGATTACGATGAGATGGAAACTATTTACGAAGTTTCAGGCGGATGTTAATAAATCGATAAAAAAGGGTCGTACCACGGACTGAAAAGTAAACCATATAAAATAAAAACGTATAATCAGGAAATAAATAAAATACAATGTACGGAACTAACTTTTTTTTTTTTAGATGTATATGTTAATGTATTTTTAAGAGTAAAATAGCAGTATCACTTTGCGGATAGTATTACCGATGATAGATGTGGAATTTCATTTCTGTTACTTAAAAAATGGTAATACTAATTTTAAAATTACTATCATTTCGTTTGGTTAGTCAACCCTAAATATAGACAAGTTTAAATTTATCTTCATCATTAATATCTTTTTTATACTTATTTGAATTTATATATCATCATTTCAAGATACACTTCAAAATATGTTATTTACATTGATTTGTTTTGAATAACATTTACAAATACAATGCAATCTGAATTCCAGAAAACAGAAAGCTAAATTCAAGTATGTAGCATTCCATTAAAATATATATACGTATATTATTTCTATTTTAATTTTTTTTTTTTTAGTCAGTATAATATTTTATAATTCCGCCTTACATTGTTTACCATCCCAGGACAAATATCTAACCACATGAAACTATATCCAGTGAGTCTAAGAGATATCGGATTCCGCTTAAAAAATATCCTTTTCAGTAGTGAAGGTCATTTTTTTATTTCATCACCCATGGGCAAAGCAAAGAAACAAAATATATGCAAACCAGGAGTGGTACCTCTGAGGGATAAAAGAAATTAAAAGATTTCAGCTTAGTTTCATGTAAGTCTATCAAATGCAAACGGAAGAGAATGTGTTCTCAGTGAATGATTGGTTGAATTGAACATTTTTACTTTTTGGACAAAAACATTGAAATTACTTTTAAAAGCTTACATAGATACATGTTTATCAAACAATTTCATTTCAACCACATTTATTCACGTTTAGAATTAAGCTTCTAAACTACCCACTGGCAGATGAACTCAGTTTTTATTAAAATTGTATTATTCTGTCCAGTGACGTACTGATACCATTTGAGGTCTTCTATATTTTCTAATGTTCAGTTGATTAATTAGCCTACTGAATATATGGATAATATTAAAACTTGCAAAAAATAAATGACGTAAATGAAAAATATTTATAGTCATCCATGTTTTCTTAGATCATTAAACGTCTTCTTTTTTTCCTCTCTTTCCTTTCGAATATATGTGTAATGTATATTATAACTTTCTATAATTATCTTATCCTGTTATTTTCAGTTTATCAGATTGTCGGGCTACGCCTGTTTTGAACAAGCGTTAGCCCGCCCTAACATCCAAAGAACTGTTATTATTTAGTTGTAAATTAAAAAAAAGTTAGTATTTAGTGTAATAATTCAATCAATTAAATAAATCTTTTTCATTTCTGTCACTATTTTTCTGGGTAAAAAACTATTTTTCGCATGTAAATGAGAAGAATATCTTCGAAATGAGTGGTTAATCATTGGATTTGATGAAGAAATGACAAACTTATGACGTACCCACAAAAAATCAACTTTTAGAAATAATATATAGGATAACATTCTGTCTCAGAGACAGTTGTTATAATGAGGGATGAGTACATTCACACCATGTATACAGAAAATATAAATAAATAAAATAAGAAAGAAGCAAAATGACTGCTAAATAATAATAAAAAAGTATAAACAAAAATTTAAAATAAAATGACTTAAAATGAAATAAAGAAACATTTATGTAACAATATGCAATACTGTATTAATTAGCAGATCCCACTACTCAAGTATCAAATTAATATTGACGGCAGGTGTGAAGTATAACCATGTCATCCCAATCTAATCTGCGAATTACAGTCAACAACCAATAATTAAAACTATCGATCAAGTGATAACAACTCCAGGTTAGATCGAAGTATGAACATACGAAGGGATAAAAATGTAAAATGTATAATATCGATCATTTAAATCCTTTTAACAATTCATTCCTTCAAAATAGAGTTGCCTAATAAACTTCGTCTTTTTATCTGAATAGTATTTTTTTTTTTTTTTTTGTGGAGAGTGAATTAAATTTAGCCGTCAGATCTTCAATGCGTAACGCTAGGGTAAAGTCAGCTGGAGTCTACTAATTGAAGCGTTTTTTGGATATGGATTAAAATATCTTAAAAACTAAAAATCGAAATGTCCACCATTCCATCCACTTTGTAATGGGCTATTGATCAAAATTGTATCTTAACGCGACGCCGTGGTAGATAGACGAAAAGGAAAAAAATAGTGTTGAAAACCAAATTATAAAGAGTTATATGGAATAAAATATCTCAGCGTGGCTTGACATTAATTAAAGTTGAAAAAAAAATGACAAATGCTCGACATGTAACTCCATCGAGGACACATTGCACATTATTTTAAAATGCAAGAGATATGATAAATATGCCAGCTCTTTCCTGCAAGGGTTGGCTGTTCTAGATAGGGACACCCTTAAGGCATTGTGTAAATTTATTGAAGAATCCAAAATATATTTTTAAAAATAATAATAATGAACAGCTATATCTCCATCATATTTTAATGTAACAATAGAGGAAGTATAGGACTTCAGTGGGAGTCTTAGGCCGACTTAAAAAAAATAATAAATAAATATCAGAAACTAAAAATCACTCCTGGATACTGTAAGTGAAGGAATTGATCAACATTTCATCCTCCCTGTAATGGGATATTATTCAAAATTGTAACTTAATGCTATACCGGGCAGTGGCTGAAAATCGGCTTTTTTGGGGGGTAAAAAATACTGATCTGTATGTTACAGAAAAATAGTTTTGATACTATTATAATAACAACTAATTTTTTAATAAAATATCTACAGTATGACCTCGGTTAAGAGGTTTTCCGGATTAACAGGTTATAAAAGAGATGAATATTTTTTGTTTCTCTCAGAATAAAATTGCTTCATCTAACTAAATCATTGAAACAAACAAGATAGTTGTTTTTATTACAACCAATCTTGGCCTATGAACTTATATTACAAGAATTAATGAGGTATCTAACTTACAAAAGGGAAAATTAACAGGGTAACAAATGATGAAAATCTCCCTATAGTGTGAAAGAAAAAGTATTATGTATTTTACATTTGTCAATAGCCTAAACAGCACTTTTATTTTAATTTATGATAACCCTTAAGTTTGGTTAAGCGAAAAAAAAAGAAGTAAAATAAAGTGGAGATTATTAGCGAACAATTGTTTATACACTTAAATTAAATCATTCAATCTTAAATTAAATTATAATATTCAATAAAAGTTACAATATGTTGGTCTAATCAATTTAAATGCATCATATATAAATTGATTTTTATAGACACTTTTAATTTTAATTTTTAATTTCTTTTCAACCGGCGATGTCTCGATTCTGACTAGGACGGATGAGCGAGGTAATACTGTGGTTTAAAAATTGTTTACAGTTAAAGTCATAAGTCAATTTATGAGATGTTTATTCTTTAAATAAAAATTAAATTGTTTCTCAAGTATATAAAACAAATAAAAGCAATAGCATGATTTGTGAGGAGATGGAATGTTGAGAGATCTCATTTTATTCCAGGTTATCAAATACCAAAAACTCATTCCATGGAATTATTTTTTAACAACTAATTATTTTTAGACTCGAATTAATTAAATATTTACTAACTTATATACTTCATGTTGAGAATAGGACGAAGTTCCTAATTTTAATTCGAAATAAATGCAATTTGAAGAAACATTTTTTTTTTTTTAATTTAATTTTTGTTTTATTTATATATTTTTTTATCATCTAATTATATCTATGGAAAGATTTTAAATAAAATAAACAGATATAGTAATTTTTATATCATATGAATTAATACGAGTTATTTTGGCTTTTAATTTTAAACTTAATAAATTTTTTTAAACAATTAATTGTTACTTTTAGTGCTCAATAATCAATTTAAAATATAACGAAAAGATACATTAATTTACATAACATACAAAAATTCACATTACATATTACATAACACATGAAAATAAATTGTACCAAAAATACAAAATGTGGATGGAAATACTACATTTTAAAAGTCAATACTCAGATTTGGATCCAGCAAATAAATATGACTAAAATTTATATCTATTTTAATAAAAGTAAATATATATAAAACAAAAGAATTAGCTTAAATTATAATAATTGTTTATGATTTGATTTCAGAAAGATGCCTCTTCTCGATACATGTTGTGGACTCTCTTTAAAAGTGGGCTCCATCATCACAGGTTTATTGGGCATGGTAAGTTCTGTCCATATTATTTACATTTATGTGAACAGTCTAGCTCAAAAACGAAAAGTCGTACTAACTGGTTATTTGTAAAACATTAATAGTTTTGGTTTGGTGTGTGAATTATAGTAAATATTATAATAAATTAGAAAAAAAAAATTATTATTTAGACTAATACAGGAAGTAACATAAAAAAAATTAGTGACAGTTCATTTAAAAACATTACTAACCAAGCAAAAGTCAAAATAAAACTTGAGTAATTAAGAAACATTTTTACATTAAACTAATCCATCAACAACTGCAATGAGATTCTCAACCTAGTATAGTAGTAACCTAATATTATTGCTAACCATATTGTTGATGTAAATAAATGTTTTGAGCTCTGTTGTTATTCTAAAGGGGACTTTAGTCCCAGAAAAAATTAATCATTCATGCATTCATTTCATTATTATGGTACAAGATTATATAGTCCTCCGTAGCTAGAGAAGAAATCGTCATCTCTGCGAAAATCAAGTAATCGTGTTGATTTCTTTGAAAAATTTCTGGTCCTAAACGAAAAAGTTATTGCGTTTTTTGGGAGTACTGAATACTCCATGACTGCATATCTCTGAAATACCGCTTCTTGCGATTTGTGTAGGGAAGTGATTGTGCCGATATCACCGCCAGATTTTTGTCCAAAATTCTGAGGCTGATATCTGTTCACTTTATTGAGGTTGGGTTGGCTCCAGAAGGGTCCCCCGGCTCCAAGATCGATCCATGGCTGATGAAAAATTACTAGTCATCAGCCGGACTTGATCCTTGAGCACTTGAAGTCAGTGCTCACCCACTGAGCTACCTAGCTCCTCCCTAAAATAAAATAAATAACATTTTAATTTCTCAATCATAATTTCATTCCTTTTGTTACCTGATTTCATTATGTTTATTTCATAAGTCCCCAACTTTGTTGTCATTATTATTTAATTCATAAGTTCCTCTCTGTTACTGTTATGTTATTATTTTATTTTTAATGTTAATAGTTTCTCAAACCTATTGTTATCTGGTCTTTCCTTAACCCTGATGAAAGCCTGAACTGTGGGCCGATGGCTAAAATAAAACAAGTATCATTTATTTATTTTTAATTTTACTAAACACCCCAACCAACTTCTCTTCGATGATAGTTTTAGTTACTAAAATATTCATTTTACCCAACAATGAATCTCTTTGCTTCATGTTTATTTTAAAAACCTACCCCCACGAAATAGCTTTTTGTTTTTAGGTTTTAAAGGGTGGTAATTCTGAACATTCAACTTATGACGTGTTACTTTCTCGATCTGTATCTCCCATTTACTTTCCGCCAATAAAAAGCTGTGGATTGCTATTGGGTTTTCTCTTTTTCTCACCATTTAAAATCACTGACTACTTTAAGTATGATTCGTTAAAATAATTTAAAATTTTTTATTATATTTGAAAATATTATCTTGGTTTAAGATTACCCAGATTCAACACACTGTAAGTAATTGTAATTATTATATTTTTTAAAACTCTTTTCTTCATTTATAAAAAGAACAGGAAAAATATTTTAAGTTGATTTCATCAACAATACATAATCAAATATAGATAGTATAAGTAAATTAATTGTGGGAGGGAGGAGGAGGACACGGATATTTTTACGTCTGTGTTACCTCCGAAATTTAGTTATTTGTACTATACAAATTTGATCAAGCTTCAAATAATAATACTATTTCTAAAAAAAAACTTATAGTAGTAAAGATAATATTGTCTCTAGATTCAAAATGAGATCTTGATATAGTAACAACAAACACAAAAATACTCAACTATTCTTATCAAATGGGTTATTTAATAAAATTGAAAAGAATTTAGAGTAAAAGAAACAATTTAGAGTTGAGATTCCTAAAAAAAGGATCTGTGTTCCCATATTTTTTGTGAAGTTCATGAAACAATTGACACTACCTTTACATCTACCTTACGTTTTGATTTTATTAAATAACTCATTTGATAAAAATAGTCAAGAATTTTTGGTATTTGTGTAAGCTGTTACTAAACTAGTAACGCAAGTGATTAATTATTAACAAAATAATGTTATAAAATGCCTAGGTTTGAGGTAGGTATAGAGAAAAAAAAAAATTCAAGATGGGGTCTGGAACCACATAAGTTTAAGAATCCTAGATATAAGGTATGAAGACAGGAAAGGGAAATAACTAAATTGTTATCTGATTATTTCTACCTTTTTGGTCAATTTATTGGTCGATAGACTTAAATGCACTGTTTCACATTTTTTTTCCATTTATTCAAATCAATTTATGAACAAAAATTAAAATACATTTTATGGTATTTTCTTTTTATCCAACATGATTCATCTCTCCCTCACTTTATTAAGTTTTCAAATTTCTAAATTTCTTCAAATACTGAAAGTTTCTACAATGGAAAAACATTATACAGTTTCTAAAATACTTTACAATCAAATATACACAATTTTTTTTTTTTTTTTTTAACTCAACTTCAACTTCAATGTTTCCAAATTTTATCAATGTTTCCCTACTTTTTGAGAATGACGCCAATTATGAAGTGAATTCATCTGCACAATACCTATGCTTGCCAACTTGGATGAATAACTAAAATAATTGAGAAAATAAAAACCTTTTGATTCATTAAAGCACTGTTTGAGAAGGTAAATGTGACAAAATTGTCTAGCATATAAAAAAAATATATATATTAAATACTCCTCTGTTTTGGACAATGTTATTATGATGTTAGTAAAAATTATAAAAATTATTCTATTATAATAGAAACTAAATAAATCTTAGAATTATTGTTATAAATTTAAGTATTACACAGAGGGCCAGACCTCCTGCCGTGCAGCCCTCCACCCCTCCCCTCACATCCCTCTAAATTGCACATATTTCTGTGCTCCTTGTAACTATTTATTTAAAAAAAGCCAATATTCCCACAAAAAAAAGTGAACGCACTGCCCCAAATTGGCGTCCAAACATGGCAGACTAACGACTTTGATTTTAGTTAGTTTTTGATCACTGAGAATCAGCATTTGGTTTAATTCCGTCATAGTTGGTCTTTTATTAAATTTGGATAGTCAGATTTAATAAAAGACCATAAAAAAGGCCAGGCAATAAAAAACAACAGTAAAGTCAACTTTTTTATAAAAAAAATTTTGAAGTTGAAAATCTAATGAGTAGTTGATGGGTTGTTTAGTAAAACTCAAGCATTGTTTGTAATTAAATGGCCAACAATAACGCAAAATGTGTTAAAATAAAACATCTGAAGAATATATTTTTCTTTCTAAAACAATGATTACTTTTTAAAATATTTGAAATGGTTTCATATAAAATGCCCTTAAGCTTAAGAAGGCCTTGATTGTAAAAATGATATAATTATAATAATATAACTTAATTCAAAAACAGTTTGCTGAATATCTTGAATTTTTTATTTAACATTTGCAATTTAACACTTTTTTCTTTGTATATTTACTGATTCTTAGAGGTAATTTAAATTGTATTTACTTCCCTGGAAATGGGTAATATTAATACCTGTTTTATAAACTAAAATAATATATACCTAATCTGAACTACATATAATGAATAGTTGATGGATTGTTTAGTATAACTCATATATCACTAATAAAAAAATTATTTTTTATTTTCTTTATTTTGTTTGGAAGTTGGACCATATCACAAAAAAATAGGAAATTTTAATATTGAATGCATTATTCTCTCTGAACAAAGAAAGATGGAAAGGGCGAAGCTATAAGTTCTTCTAGCTAACCGGAACTGATTGTTAGTGTTTGGTCTTAAAATGAGGGAAAATGCGAAATTGAACCCAAAAATGGGAAAAAATACATTAAGCGAATGTGAAAGTAAGTGTTAAAATTTTGGAAAAGAAAGAAAGGATCAGTATCCATTATATGGCTAAGGGAATATATAGTAGACAGATGAAGACAGTATTTCAAGATGATGCTAAAAGAAGGTCAAATGATGGAGCAGTTTGGAAGATATTAAGGCGACGGTGTAGATTTATTATTGTGAAGACCATTTTATAAGTAAGAAAGATTTGTTCGAAGCAATTGGCAAGTCAGCTGGTCTGGACGAAGTAAACAAGGTTTATTGTTGTGAAAACCACTTTATTTTCTATTTCTACTAAAGGATTTCGATTGGAACTATGTTCACTTTGAAGCAGGTTATAAAGGACTGTAGTTTTGTCCCTTTACAAGAAAAGAGATACTCATTGAGATTCATTCCTGTTTAGTGTACTAAAGAAGCTTACAAATACCAAATACTAACCAAAAAACGAAATACTAACAATCAGTTTCGGTTACATAAAAAAACATATATCTTTTTCCTTTCTATCTTTCTTTGTGCAGAGAGAATAACGTATTCAATACTAAAATTTCGTATTTTTTTATGATATGGTCAAACTTCCGAAAAAAATAAAGAAAATAAAATTAAATTTTTTTTTATTAGTGATATATGAGTTTTACTAAACAATCCATCAACTATTCATTAGATTTTCAACTTGAAATTTTTTTTATTAAAAGAATTAACTTTACTGGTGTTTTTTATTGCCTAAGCCAATTATTTTTTCATGTTTTATTATTATCTGACTATCCAGATTTAATAAAAGACCAACTATAATGAAATTAAGCCAAATGCTGATTCTCAGTGACCAAAAACTAACTGAAGTCAAAATCGTCAGTCCGCCATGTTTGGATGTCATTTTGGGGCAGTGCATTCACTTTTTTTGTGGGAACCTTGGCTTTTTCTTAATAAATAGTTACAAGGAATACAACGATATGCATTTTATAGGAATGTGAGAGAGAGGAGGAGGGGGTGCACGGTAGGGGGTCTGGTCCACAGACTATATCATGAGTTCCAAGAGATCTAATATAAATTATAATTTATATTTGATCCTTGGAAAAATAACTTATTTTATTATGATTGTAATAACCAATTTTAATACTTTTCCAGCTAATTGGAGCTACAACTCTAGTGTTTGTTCTTGTCTCAAATGTAAAAATGCGTACAATACTTATAGACTCATTACCTCCAGAGATAGGTAAGCATTTTATAATATTTTTATAGTTTTAAGTTCATTTTAGCACTTTAGATGATGAATATCTTTGACCCCACAATGTGGTCTTCTGATAGACATATTGTCATTACAGATGCTATCAAATCCAGCCAGCTGACTATCGAATCCATTTTTATGGTTTTGGGGACTTAGTTTTTGAAAACAATATTAATTTCAAGATTGTGTCATAAATTATTGATTTATTTTAACTTACTGGATTTTTTCAGTATGCGGGTCTACTTTTAAGTAATTGGAGAATTAAGTTTTTGAAAATTTTATCGATTTTACAATTTTGCAATCGTGTATCAATTTAATTAACTTTTCCTATTTCTTTGATAAATGGATAAATAAGTTTTATGTTTTGGTTGGTCTAGTTTTTGAAATATAGTTGATTTTGAGATTCCTTAATAGTGCATTGGTTGAATCTTATAATAAATAGCAGATACTTAAAAAAATTACTCATGAAAAATAGAAGATTTTTTTAAAATAATTTTTATGTTTCAATTACATTCCGTAACTAAATCATATGAAGCGGCATCCTTAGGGTAGGGAGCAGAGGAGCTTTGAATCCCACCTACCGTGGGATATCCATAGCAGATTTTTTTAATTGAATAATAATTTCATCACAACAAATTTTTTAAAAATTTATACAATCTGAAAAATATTTCCCTTTTTCTTAGTGAAATATTCTCTTTGTGCATTTATTCCATCAATTGTGTTAATACACTTCAACTAAACAATAACAATTTATTAACAAGTCTAAGCATAGAACATGGAAGAATATATAAGATATGTTTCATTAACTTGATTTGGTTTCGGGAGTAGTTAATATTATATTTATATTCAACTGACTAATTATTCACTGATCATTAAAAACAATAATCAAAATGTTAGTAATCAATAAAAATTATGAAACAATATTTTATTTGAAATAAAAGTTTATTCATATAAATATTTTTGTAAGAGATTCTCATAAACAAGCTCATCCAGGGACACACCAGATTTTTTTTTTTAGAGAACCTCAACAATCTCAACAATAAATCTTCTCTGGCTCCCCAGATGATAAATTATCTACTGTAACTCAATTCAAATTCCCTTTAGGTGTACGAGCCTTGATGAAGGCCTGTCTGGAACTTAGACCGAAACGTCAACATAAAATAAAATAAAAATATTCTATTTTTATTTGTGTTCTCTCTGACAACAACCCAAACTAACTTTCCAATGATAGATTATTATCACTTAAAAGGAGTACCAAACAAATGCCTCAATATTTCTTAATTTCTCTCTTGGCACACAGTTTAATACCAATGCTGCCTTAATAAAATTATATTTTTTCTTACATTGTACTTAAATGTATCAAATTTTTCATATAAATATTTACATTGGTCGGTATATTTTTTCATTTTTCAGTTAAAATCATTATTGCTATAAACCTGGTTATGACGGTATTTATCTCTCTGTTGCTGATAATTGGTGTTTTGAAGGTAAGGAATATTTTCCTGATTAACAGCATTATGGCTTTAGTTTATAAGTTTGATTTAAATATTTAAGGATATTATGGAGGGTTAAATTTTTCAATAATAAAAATTTGGTTAGATTAAATTTTTAGAGAGGAAAATTTATTTTGTATAAATGCTCGACCATAATTTATTCTATATTACCATATATTTTTTTATCCCTAATTAGTTAAGGATTTATGTAAATTATCATGGTCTTAATCAATTTACTAATTCAATAAATTTTTTTTTTTATTATTAAAAAAAACACTTCATTCAGAAATATTACAATTTGTCACAGTTTAAGGACACTTATAATAGAGTTCAGAGATTGCATTCATACCGTATATACAAAAATATAAATAAATAAAGTAATAACAAAAGAATAAGAAAAAAGAACAAAAGAGTAAAGAAAAAAAAATATATATATATATACACATAAGTAAATAAAAATAGAAATAAAAGTAAAACAAACACCTTATATAAAACATACCTATATACATTATTTACAATTTGCCAGGTGATCTCCGAACCAATCCTGTCCCCTCCACATGTGGAGGGAAAAGGGAGGCTTAGGAGATCCCTACGCTTCTCCCTCAGCCACTTCACTGGTATTTTAAACCAGCGGAGGATGAGTAAGAGCGCTACAGCCACAGACACTCATGACTTGAGTGGAGAATCTGGCCATTGCTAGAACTCCAAAATCAATAAATATTATGATTCAAATTTGAATTTAATATTTTTTTGTGGAGGAAAAATGTACTGTAATTTATTAAATATAAAGTCTCTTGAATTTATTAAATAAATTCAAAACTCTTTGGATGTAGAATGATATGTTATAAATGTTAGAAAATTATAAATTTGGTTTGAATATTGACTTTATTGTAAGAATTGAGAAAAAGTTATTGCATGATACCTATGATTAAGGTAATTTCACTATCATAATAGTCATGATAGAAAATGTAATTGATATGAACTTTTCTTAAAATGCCATGGAACTTTTTCTGAATTATAAGGTAAGATTTTTTTTTATTAAGAGTAATTTTTTTTTATATTATCGTGTAGAATCCTTAATTTTCAATATCTAAAAGTTTAACCTGGCAGAAGAGGCTTTTTTTTTGGCAATAATAAGCATTTTTTGGCTTAACGTTCTACAGTAAATTTTTGGAAGAACAATTATGTCCCACTAATCTGGGCTTTGATTAACTGAACATCAGACTAACCTAGGCAGAACTAAAAAAATGAATACAAATTAAGCATTGATTGATTAATTGATTTAGCTAGCAATAATTGTGAAAATTATTTAATTAAATTGCTTATAGGACAAACAAAATCTTATAACACAGCAATATTGGTCTTTTCTAAACAAAGAACACCACAGACTTTTTTCAGAGCGATTAAAATATTATTCTTGTTTTTATTTCATATGTTACATTGATTTATTCTATAGTTCTCTTCAGTACTTAACATTAGTTTCATTTTTAAATTTTTATTTTTTATGTTTATTATAACATTAATTTATTGTGGTGTGTTTTATGAAACTGTACAATTAATAAATATTCAGTTTTAATCACAAACATGTTTTGTTTGAATAATTTTCATTATTATTTCTATTCATTAATTTTCATTATATAATAATATTTCAGTTTGTTAATTGAAACCTGGATTTACATTATATAGTTTGGAAAATATTGGGTTGGCAAAGAAGTACTTTCGGTTTATTTGTATGTCACAATGATACACTTTTTATCTGATGGATTAATCGCTAAGGTGGATTGTTTATCCTGTTTGTAATATATCAACAACTATATCTGTTAACTCTTGTTGAAACTAGCTTAGTATTGTGTTTGCTATTGCACTGTGAATATGGAAGAAAACATCATTCCTCATTGGCATATTTTGTTGTATTATTTTAAAAAAGGTAAGCATGCTGCAAAAGCTCATAGAAAAATTTGCATTGTTTATGGAGATGATACCTTAACTGAACGCATCAATTTTGATATCAATGATGTTCAACGGTCTGGTCGCCCACATAAAATTGAAATGAGTGATGTTAAGGGCATTGTTGATCAAAATCCCACCCTATCATTCTGAGAGATTGCTATGGCTCTAAATGTGTTGCACAAAACCATAGAAAACCATTTAGACAAGCTTGGCTATGTTTCCAGGCTTAATGTTTGGGTCCCTCACTCTTTAACCGAAGTAAACTTGTCAATAACTATTTCTGTTTGTGATTCACTACGGAAACAGCAACAAAACGACCCATTTTTGAAAAAGTTGGCAACATGATATTAAAAATAGATATTTTAAGATTATGTAGTCCATGGAAAATCTTAATAACCTAGTAGTGAGGCTCCTAGAAGAATTTCAAAACCCGGATTGCATCCAAAGAAGATAATGCTTTTCATATAGTAGGATTTCAAGAGTGTTATCTTCTATGAGCTATTGCAATCAGGAAAAACAATTGATTCAACTCTGTAGCTCACAATTAACAAAATTTGATCAATCAATTAAAAATAAACGCCGAGAACTGGCAAATCGGAAGGGTGTTATGTTCCACCCAGAAAATGCAAGACCCCATACCTCATTGGTCACTCACAATAAATTATTGAGCATTGGATGGGACCTTTTGCCCCACCCTCCCTATTCACTAGACCTAGCTCCAAGTGACAACCACTTATTTCGGTCTCTGCACAACACCATGAATGGAAAGAAATTCCAAAAGGATGACATCAAAAGCCATTTGGATCAGTTTTTTAACAATAAACTCTAGACATTCTATTGGTCTAGAGACATTCCATTATTACATGGAATCATGCAGTTAGTTGAAAGATGGAAAAAAGTCGTATTAAATAGTGGTCAATATATTGTAGATTAAAATAAATATATAAAGTATCAATAATATATAGAGTTGTATTTAATCTTGAAAAAACCTAAGGGCTTATTTGCCAAACCAATAAAATTAACCTGAAGACAAAAGTGCATTTATGAGGAAAACAATCTGTAGAGTATTTATTTTGAACATTTTACATTAAATTACATCTAATTCAGGTTTTCTACGATCCAGAAATGGTTTGGTTACATATTGTCTATATTAAGAGGATTGTTCTATAATCACTTGAACACTTAACTTCAATAATGCTACTGATCGTTTCAGTAAATGTTTGTTGGAAATTGATTTGACTATGAAAACTCTATCTAATTGCTTATGATGCATTTATTTATGATAAATTTCTTGATTATAATACTTTTTTAATATTTTGCTACTTTAGGATTTTTTATTTTCAATTTTAAGGAACCCCACAAGTCAATTGCAGCCAACAATTATCATTAGTTTTAACATAATTTCAGATGAAATTGTATCATTATTTTATTTTTAACTTTAATTTTTTACAGAGAAATAGATGGATTATGTTGCCTTGGGTAATCCTTGCAATTATGTTAGCTATTGGACTTGCAATATCCATCTTATATACAGCAGTGGTTTTCTTTATTCACAAAGAAGTCCTTTCTGGAATTTTATGGATTATAATTGGCTTTTTGTCAATAGGTGAGTACATTTTATTTTAAGAAATGGAACGAAATTCTTCTTTCATGTTCAGGAGAAGTCCTTCTTATTCCTTTCTGAAACTCTATTCCGCCCCACATGCATTATGCATCAAAACAGTTTCCTGTTTAAAATCTCCCTATAAACTCATGGCATTGATTTATACAAATAAATTTTGTCCAACATTAAATCCACTCCTAATTTGTTCTAAAGGGACTTATGTCCTAGAACAATAAAAATATTTCTTATTTCATAAATGTAATTAGACAAGACAAATTAAATATTATTAATATTATTAATAAAAAAATAACTGATAATCAATGTAAATTATGGCCAAATAATTATTAAACCTAAATTGATTTATAATTTTAAAAGTAAAAAATTCTGCAAATGGTTGCATATCAGTTTATTATTTCCAAGTATATATAAATATATGTGTCCCGTTCCTTCACACAACTTTTCCCACCACTTTGGAAGAACGTGTAATGCAAAATTGTTTGTCAATGTCCCAATTAAATTATTTAATTTTTTTCATTTGTGTAAAGAAATATAGGCAATTAACTTATTGCTATCTCTATACGAAATTGTCTGAATTGATGATTTTTTTTTTTTATTTCATAGGAAACTTCACTATCTTTCAAACCAGTATACACACAATAAACTAAAAAAAAATTCCTTTTTGAGTTATTCACAAATACAATTTTAAATTCATCATAACTTTTTTTCCAAAATTTATGTAATACATACATTTTAAGGCAAACAAGAAGAAGGCTTTAGGCAAGTTTCATCAAAAGTTTTACAGCCACTACAGTCTATAGAATATTAAAATATTTTTTATTATTGCACACACATTTTAAATTTATTAGGCAGTTATTAAATACTAATGCTCTATAGTGAAAAAAAAAATGCACAGACATAGAATCTTTTCCTAGTAGCAGAAATATTTGTTTCTTTCAAGAACGTTGGTATAACGATTCCAAGCTTTAAATTTTTACAACGATTGTTTGCACGTCAAAAGTCTATGTCAATAAATGGCCAAGATTCAAGAATAGTTATAAGCAATGTGATGAATACAACTGTCTCAGATCATGATGTGATTTCTTTGCACAAACCATTTTTACAAGTTAACATAAATCCCAAACTCAAAATTCAACAAAATATTTTATAAATTAATTCACAAAGGGTTTGATGAACCTTAAGGGTTTGACCAACCTCACACATCTGTGAGGTACAGATACACCTGCATCTGTAATACTTATTCTGTTCAAAAGAGATTAGATTTCAACAGTATAATAAGTAACACTGCCATATATAACAATTGTTGTAATGTTTTAAACTTGAATACGTTGAAGTTAATAAAGTTCTCTCTTTTGAGAACATGTAGTAATTTTTTAACACTAAAAAATTCATTGAAATATCTGAGATTAATATTCAGGAAATCTGGTGATTTATGAAAAAAATATCTTGACAACTACACAGATAAGTGAGCATACAATTTCCAATTGACCATCATTCTCAGGTGACCTCTCGATTTTGAGCCAAACCTCAAAAAAATCTGGCATGTATTCTCAAAGAAAGTTGGGGATAGCAGAACTTTTAAATTCAACATTTAGACTTACTTATCTTGAGATGTTAAATCTCAAATATAGAGGAGATTAACATTTTTTTCTTGATCCATTACAAAGGTTTATTATTGACTTTTTTTTTTGGATTTACAGATCTTGTAAATCTTTATATATATAAAATCTTTATAGGAAGTTATTATTTAAGGTAGGACTTCATATGATACTTACTTCTACATTTTTAACAATTTTATAATTTTTGTTTAAACTATGTAAGTTTATTTTCTCTTATACCTCCATCGCCAATTGATTAAATAAGACTATTGCTCCATGTTTCAGCTGTCTATGTCTACCTATGGTTCGTAGTGTATAGCTATTACAAACTATTGGAAGAGGAAAAAGGAAGAGGACCTTATGGCAGACCACCACCACGTTATCATTAAACTCTTGAGTCATAAATAACAAAAAGTGATTTGTTCCTAAAATAATCCCAGCCAGTGTTCCATTGCCTTGGTATTGATTTTTTGGCAAATAATGTTTTGAAAACAATTATTATGGGAAGGATTTTTTAAAAAACCAAGCTTCATATTTTTCTTTTCTAATTAGGCAATTATTTACACGAAGCAATTACCGATGAAACATTTTACAGAAATAGTTTAAGAATAAAAATAATTAATAACTATTTCTCAAATCTGTAATTTTTATTGTGATATATTCAGTGTTTCAAGTAATAATGACTAAAATATAGTTAATTGTGAAAATATCTAGATCCATTTCATAATTTTAAGCTAATGTCAGTATTATTTGTGAAATTTTAACTCTTTTTATGTAAATTTAATGTATAAATTTATATATGATATAATTAACTGATATAAGTAGATAAACCTATTAACTTATTGAGATAATTTTAAAACAATATATTTTTATTTTCCTAGTACAAATTATATAGGGTTGAGTACATTTTAATTTTGCTTAATTCAATAATAATCCATTTTTTTAGATAGTATCACTGTACATTTCATAAGAATGTATGGTATGTAAATGTTATAATTGTTATTTTTTCAAAGATATAATTTATTAATAAAACTATGATTTCTTATTTTTTTTGTATTTTTAACCTTAGTAGTACTAAAATTGATCTTTACAGACTTATCACTGCTGAGTAATTTTTTATAACTTTTTTTTTTAAGTTTCTCATTCTTAATCAACTTTTATTTACGCCAGCCCTAAAAATATAATAATTACTGCTTCAAATAATGCGACAATTGAAAAAACTGAATGTGTGAAAACAGACGATAGTTATTGTGTGTATAAAACTATTTGTTTTTTTAAGGATTTTTGTTTTAAATACTTTTATATGCTTTTAAGAACATAAAAATTTGGATTTTTCTGTAATAAATAATTTCTCATAGTAGGCTTTACAGTTTGTTTAATTGTGCTCTATGAAGAAACAGCCTCAACTCTTAAATCTTTTTAACAAAATGACATATGCTAACATGAATTTGTGGTTGTCAAATGTAATAATATTCCAATTATCAATCCGATTATAAAAAAGTGGCATCTTTGAAATAGACATCTATAATAATAGATTAATATTTCCAGTGAACCATAGACTATAAACTACAGCTTATATCCATAAAGCAATAATTTCTTAAAATACATGTTGGACTAAATTGTATGTATAATAATTTTATTAATTATTAAAAAATAATTGATAAAATTAACTACTTAAAAGATTGTCCTTACATGATTTTTACTAAAAGCACATTATCAGCCGCATCTGCTCTTGACAAGTCTTGGGTCAGAAAACTGTCAGGTACTGTGCCTGATATTTTATTTATAATTAAAACCTATGTTGGAATATACCTAATAATAAGTACTATTCTATTTAGTCACGATGGCACAGATTATAGTTGTTTACTATTTTTATCAGCAAGTAATGCTGCTGGACTTTCGTAACTAAGTAAACAGCCCTAAATAGTATACTTTATCTTTATATTTTATTTTTTTATTTCTGCCCTGCCATACATAAATACAGGATTCAACAGCAGATACCTCATATCAATCCACCACATCTCTCCTGACAAGGGCTAATATTGAAGTTTTGTTTACTTCTTGAATGATCATGTCATGTCAATTACTCTGGTCTACCTAAATAAATATGATAACAAATTTGGATTTCATAAAATAAATGCTCTTGGAACATATATAAGAAATATGTGAAGGTTTTATGGTATTTAAAATAGAGTAGTAAAATAGTCTTATAGTCAAAGTTTGAACAGATTCCTTTTTATTATTTATTGTCTGTTTTATAGGATTCTATTTATGTTAAATTGTTAATAAATCTGAGGAATATTCAGTTTCAGGATCTGGCTATGACTTTTCTCAATTTTAACATTAATTAATAATTCATCCTTGTAACCTTATACTGTAAATAATGGAGCCCACCTAAATTACATGCTAAGATAATTGAAGATATATGCTAGAATAATGGTGGATTTAGGCATGAACGTAATTCAGATTATTATAGATAGGCCTGTATATAGAAATTCTGATACTTCTCTACAAAAACTGGCAATATAATGTAAAATTGGTATAAATAGTAGAATAATATAAGGATGATGAATTACTAGCAAATACTAAAACCAAGAAAAATTGTATAAATAAGACAATAAGTAATAAAATAAAAGAATAATCAGTTCAGACTGTAAGTATAAGTTAAATATTAAAACTTTTTGAAGTAGAAACCATATTATTTTAATGAATTATAGATATACATGGACCACAAAGTATGGAAAAATAAAATACATGAATCGTTCATTCATCTCTTTTTGAAGATTTTATTTCAAAAACATGTACATCATCTTTACAATTTAATATGATTTAAGATGTTGACAAATGTAATTATATTAAGGTATAGGCTTTGTTTATGCCAAACAGCAAAGCAACACACTGCTTAAGATTGTTTCAAATAAAACATATTATGTATTTCATAAACTACCAAACACTTTTAATTTTGTGCCATAATGGACTGTACCATTTCTCCTATATTTAGTTTTCTATATGGTAAAGCTATGACTTATTACATTCATTATAATATATTATTAACTTGCTAAAATTTAAGAATGTTACACTTTATATGGGGGCACAAGTCATGATATGTTTCGATTATGGTGTTTTTTTATTCATCTATGACCCGTTGTGCTATTTTAAATAAAGAAGGCTAGAGACATCAATGTCTACCATTCATCACAAATATACCGCACAGTCAAGGCCATAGACTTTATGAACCCTTGAACACCCAACAAGGTTAGTAAACTACAGATTGCAGAGCATAGCTAGATTCAAGCATCTATTTACTTTTTTTTTAGCAGTTATTCAACATTGTAATGCGATATTAATTAATATTTCAAAAGAGGCATAATATTATTAAAATACAATGCAATCTGTAGGTATAATCCTTCTTCAATGTAGCAGTCCATTACTAATAATTTTTATTTACAACATAGAGTTATCCTAACAATGACCCACATCTCACGCTGCCATAAAATCAAAATTAAATTACAGAATCAAAACACAGATTGACTCATGTAAGAAATACTTAATTTGAAATAATAAATAAATATAAATATATTGAATAGAAAGTAAATTCAAAATTTGTTAAAGATGACAAATATTAAAATCAGTAAAAAGGTGGTATATGACTTAGAATAAGTTAAGCACGAAAGCGTGAGTTGGAGCCATCTCTGATTCATTGACTTTTCTACTTTTCACAACAAAAGACAATTAGCTAAATATAAACATTTATAGATCCTAGCCTAATTCTGATATGTACGTTTGTCTGATGTGCATTATCTCCTTTCAAAAGATAATGCCCCTGTAGCATTTGAGCTGAATTTTTAAAAATGTTAATTTGTCTTAAAATTTTCGCATGTTAATTCTCAATGACATGCAAACATTAATGGACGGATAAATTCCACAGAGCTGTCTATACCTTTATCTTGTTCTAACTCGTACCAACAAAATCTTTTTTCTTTCTTATTTATCATTGATTGTCTTTTTAACATGAATATATATCTTTCTTGTAAAAACGGTGCAATTAATTTAATGTGCAAATATCTCAAAATTTTCAGCAACAAAATGTATATAAATATAATATAGACGGTTTTGTTTGGTCTGAGTAAACAAGGCACAGTATAGCCGAGTGCTCTGTGTACAAAATATGGCTAAAAGCATAGTTCGCAAAGTTCTCTAAGACATTGCAATAAAATGGATTAGCCTATGCAATGTCAAGCATGTTAAACAGCCAAAAATAACTTTACCATCGACCTGCTATTATTACCAATATAATTCTTAATTATATCCTACTTTTTTTTTTTTTACTGACATCACATAAGACATACACACAAAAAGCAAAGTTTAAACTATATAACTATTATACTAAAATCTACGATAAATATATTTGGTTAACATCATAACCTTAAATTTAAATAGAATACAACAAGTTAACTAAAGACTCTTTGGGAGGTAAACATGTACATATCATCGGATTTTTTATGTTAAAGCAATGATGCCTCAACAAAATCTTTGGTAAAACAAATATTTCATGAATAAAAAATAATTATATAACAATGGGTCTTTAAAGCTCCCAATGTAACAAAATATATTATTTTTATTATACATGAAAACGATATATTAACCTAAATTACATAAATATTTTAAATTTCTTCTAGAAAAAAGGGGCATTTAAAAGTATGAGCCTCGATTCTGCCTCTCAGAACCAAAATTTCTAAAAGTTAATGTTCGTTAAATGTTTAGATATAGTTATCAAAATTCTAATAATTTTAGGTTCATAATTGGGTCTTATGCCACTGTATATTATCATTAACTATTGGAATGTATTTCGACAGACCCGGTAAGGCAGCTAGTGAAACAAACAAGAATTTTTCAATAATTTTTAACAAATCATATACTAAAGAATTATATTCTAACGCTTTTATAAAGCAAAATATAATGTATGCATTTGTTAGTTTTCTAAACTTATAAATCCTACTATACAATCAATTTACACATATAGCAAAATAAATAACTTGCAACTGAACTATACTTGCAATTAGTACCTACAAAATCATCCGTAAAACTAATTAGAATTATTTACATCATTTTATTACAACAATCTAAACTGATACTTTGGTCTTGCTGCATTTTTACCTCAAGGTATACTGCACATTAAATAATGAAGAAAATTAGAAATAACTTCAGTCTCCTAGAGTTAAAAAACAAAACAAAAAAGAAAGTAAAAGAACTAAAATACATAGAGGCATCCCAATCATAATATAAATAAAGCCATTTAATGCAAGCTAAATAGATAGAAAAAATATTCGCATAGAATAATGATATTCATTTTAGCATTTAAAAAATTCATGTCTAAAATAATTTTTAAGAAGATAAAATGCGCTTTTTTTTTCTTTTTTTTAAGTACACAAGTACAATAAGAAAGTAAATAACTATATACAATATTATAGTCACAATTTGTTCATATCAATATTCTTATTGATATGATCTGATATGTATGGACCTTGATATATATAATTTACATTAATATTATATGAATTTTATTGCTATAATAAGATTTACTTCATCAATTGCAAAATAATTAATTTTTAGAAATATGAAAAACAATATCCTCAGTGTTATACAATTATCTTCTTATACACAAATAATATATATATTAAATTTATATATATAGATTTATTTATATCTATCATAAAGATTTAAGGAAAGGGCACTGTAAACGATGCTTAAGTTAATCTACTTTTACATTAGAAAACCATTTTACCTCCCTCCCAAGAAAATAAAACAATATAGAAATTTGCTATATTTTCCAGATAAGAATATTACTACAACTTCACCTATCGCTACAAGTTTATTATTAATTAATTAATCAGAAATATTGCGTTATCAATATCTACTCATATAGTACATAAAAATGACACAACTATTAAATCAGTTATAAATAGTACAGGCCTCAGTTTTTGTAATCAAAAATCAGTAGTACGAATATTTCTGGTTATAGCCATCGACCGAATTACCATCTCTTAATTAGCAATCAAAGGGCACCTTTGGTATTTTTATTTTTATTTTTAGATTTTTTTTGTTTTTGTTCTTTTTTTTTTGAAGAGGGCAATTGAACAAGCATGGAGTCCATCATGATTTCATGCTTTGAACTGTTACAGAAAAATATATTTTAAAAACATTTACACTAAAAAGTATAGAAACTTATAAAAAAATGAATATTTTTTCTTTTCTTTTTACTATCTCAGATAAATCTTATTGTCTATCTTGGTCCAATATATATTTGTATTTATAAATAAACAATATAAAAATAATTTAACAAATAAACAATAAGTGGAAATATGAAATTTGAGAGTAGTTAGAAATATATCCTAGCCAAGATAAACTTTAAAAAGGCAAGATGAAGGTGAATCCATGTTTGCATTGCCCTGCTAGCCTTGCACCGGTTCGACGGTCCCTCTCTCCCAATGTCAGGTATTAGCAATGTGTTGTGCTGATGGCATGTAATTGTAATTAAACCTGTCCATTTTCTTCGATCCTACTGGATCCCTGAAATAAAAAATAAACAATTAATTACAAACATAAAAACATAGAGAAGAAAAAAAATATATATGTTTACTTTCTTTTGAATACTCTTTAAAAGTTTAAACAAAAAAGGTTTTGGCTGGTCTTTTATCTTTTAAAGTATTAAACTTTTGCTCTGCTCTTGTCAATTTTAATCAATGAAACTCATGCAGATTAAAATCTACCGAGTAGTAGGTAGGTAGCAATTAGTAGGATATTATAAAAAAAGGTAAAGTTCTCAAGAATTTATTTTAAATCATCCAGTTTATTTTAAGTCCAATTTCAATATTGATCCTATAAATTCATTTGATTTCTAAATTATACCTAGCTGAAAATTTCAAATGAAATATATGATTTATAGTTTTATTACTCCATTCTACAAAATTATGAAATAAATAAAATTAATGGACAGTTTATGTTTTCATTTAAAAATAAAACACAAAAATACAGAAAAATAAGACAAAAACAAAGTAGCCATTTTTATCGTTAGTTAATGTCTTAACAAAGAAATAATCTAAGATATGTGCATGGAATAATATATTTTGCATGTACATTAACAGTAGAGAGAGAAATAGTGTGCATTGTGACAACGGATTATAAATCAATGAATAAAGAAAAGACAACTATCCAACATATTAGCATTCCTTACATAAAGTAATTTTATCAAATAACATTAATGAATCAAAACATCCTAATAAAAGAGAGAAAGAATTGACCACAATACTTGAAATTGAACTGCATTAAATCGCAAAAAATAGGGTCACCTTTTTCCAATACCTAGAAAATCCCTCAGTCTAATGTTTAAATGGGACATCATGTATTATACATCTAAAATATATTTAAGATCTAATACTCAGGACACTAGAATTAATTAATTAAATGTGCACTTAGTGACATAATAGTATCGCGCAAAAACATTTCCAGTTTCATATGACTAAGTCCTATACCATAAATAATAGTCATAATAGATGAATGATGTTTCATAGTAAATTATTGTTTATTACTGCTGTTTAAGCTTCAGATATAATCTATTCCAGTAGGACATGGTATTTTGAAGCTCTACAAAAAGTTTGATATTAATGAGTCATATTTTTGCAATCGACTCCCAACTTGAATGGGATCAATCCTAAAAACAATAAAAGAGGCAAACAAAATTAATAGAATCACTTAATGAATTAAGGATTGTTATCATAGTAGAATGAGTATATATGTCTTCTGAACATAATGCAAACCTTACTATGTCATTGATACATCAAATAAATGCAATATTAAATACATAAAAATGAAAAACTCCCATATTTAATTCAAATTGTATACACTAAAAAAAAAATAAAATAATAATAATGATAATGCAGCATTATAGTTATTTTTCTAGTTAGTTTTATGATCACTATTATTTACTTTAGAAGACTGTGGATATATTTGGACTCCCTAATTATTTTTTTCTCCACCCCTTTCTCACCTTTTAGGCTATATGAGGTTTTTCCTAGACAACGGGAGAGGGAGGGGAATTAATGAGAGTTAAAATCTCCACCTCCTCTTCAACAGGGGACTTTAACTTTATGATTCAGGAATTATAACTAGTAGGCTACCACTGAATTTCCTTGAGTATTTACCTAAGATTACCTGAATAGTAATTAACTGAGTGAGTATCTATTTTATTAATTTTACATTTAATTTATTTCAATTTCTATTTTTTCTTAGCTTCTTATTTATGTTTTTTTAGAATATATTGATTGCTATGTGTGTTCATGTGAGAATAGTTTTTTTTTTTTTAGTTTTTTAATTAGAGTTCACTGTAAAATATAAGTGTGCGATTCTAACAGACATAATATACAGACTAATATGAAAAAAAACAAACAGATTATTTATTTATGATAATAATATTGTAACATATCATATGAAAATGAGGAGGAAGTGTATTCAATATAATTAAAATAAATCATATTTAAGATAAAGTATGGGAAAAATTTGACATACAGCATCAAAAATGGGTATAGATTTTGAGGAATCAGGTAGATCAGTGGATTGGATACTGACTTCCAAGCTTAAGGTGCCAGATTTGGATATGGCAGATGGCAGATAAATTATCTATTATAATTTCGGTGGGTCAATCTTGGGGTCAGGGGACCCTCCTGGGACACACCTAGCCTCGGTAAAATGGGTACTCTTAATTAGTTAAGAGGAAAACCTGGCGGTTGAGCGTAATCTCTGTCAAATCACCTGCTTGCTCAACTGTTGACCAAGAAACAATAATTTCCAACATAATACTGAACCCAAAACCCTTCATGAATTTAAGTTGTATAGGTAAGAAGTATGTCATTACTAGGGGGCGGGATGACCGAGCCAGCTAAAATTTGTGCAAAAAACACATTGCTAGTAACCAGATGATTGATAAACTGAAGTTTGAAAGACATTTAATAATTACGAGTTTGCATTGTGGTGCTAGGAGGCTATTAGCTCTGGTATTATTCCTCTCCTCTGGCCCAGGAAAATCCCTATAAAGCCTAAAAAGCAAGATAGGCATAGAGAAAAAAAAAATGAAAAGGGTAAAGATTTTATTATACCACCGCTTTAATGATAACTGTGATAAATTTTTATATTTAGTCCAAAAAGAGTGCTACGAGTTATTTTTAGTCATATGAGGGTGCTACAAATTCTTTTTATTCAGAGGAGGGTGTCGCGAAACTTTTTTAACCCTACAAGAGTGTCGAAAAATGATTTTAGTTTGACAAGATTGCCATGGCTAAAAAAAGTTTGAAAACTGCTGCCCAATTGGATAGTGGCTAAACGTAAGTAATACTCACTAACTGCATATTGGAATTCTAAACCAGATCATCGAATAGAGAAGTATGGTAAAGTTTCAAGAAAAAAAAAAAAAGTATCCTTTAAACTTATGGGACTGCATTTTTTAATGAATGGATGTTATTAAAGTTGCATTAAAGCAATATAAAATATAATGATAATACACTTTTATACTTGTTGAATACTTTTAAAGTTAGATACTGTCAAAACAGTATGTTAGGAAATAGTAGCGAGTATGTGAAACTTTATAATTATGCTGCACTTCATGTAATGACAACAACCAGTTCTCACATTCTATCAAAGGAGGAGCATCGTGATCCAACCACCCAAACAATATAAAGGTACTCACATAAAAGATGGAAGAACTAGAAGTGGATCAAATGAATCATCTCCAATCTCCATACCTGAGATATACAGTTACACAAATAAATTAAAGTTAAATGAAATAAACAAAAACGACCAGCAAAAACCTTTTTTTAAAGTAATTATCAAATAAAATAATTACGATTAAATTGAATTATTAAAAACTCTTATTTTAGTTATACAAAGAATATAATTGTAAATTATAATTAATTCAGGCATATGCTAAATAAATAAAATATGATAATTAATCAAACATTTAAAATCATGCATTCATAATTTATTTTGAATACATGCACCAGAATAATGTTAGAAATTAATGTATTCACAATAAATAAATTCAACATAACATAAAATGTATATATTTTCAATTCAAATCGAGCAAACACCACCAGTTAAATCAACTGAAAAAAAAATCCATTTATTTCCAAATTAATAATTACAAGCGCAAAACAAATATCTATCATGAAATAAATCTCATCATCAATATGCTACCTTAGTGTGTGGTTAAATAATTATAACATTCACCAACAAGCATATCATAATAATAGTAATAAAATTAATGAGAACTGAAAGAATAGCTGTAAATCGGGATATTGTACAATAAGTCACTAAAATATTTTTAATAAAATATAAATCAATAAAAAAAATGTCATGCTTTCAAAATAAAGTATATATTTCTGTCTAATGTTTTGTTTAAAGTAATTGTACAATAATAAATAAGTATAGTTGAAAACTTTTGTTAAATATATTTAAATTACAAATAATCAATATCTAATTCAGAAGACTTTTGATTATAATACGTTATTGACTTTATTCATATAAAAGCAAGGATATATCAAAATTAAGTCTGTTTTCATTAAATTAAATAGGACGAGTCAGTTCATATCCAAATAATTTCTATAATCAATTTAAGAGCATTTTTTTTTTTTGTACTTTCATACACAAGTATTTTAATAAAACATAAAGTACTTTGACCATCCTGGCCTTTTCAAAATGTTAATATAATGGAATAGGTAGTGAGTTTATGCACTATATCATCTTAGCCGCCATTTTTAATGTTAAAGAGACTTTTTAAATATTTTTATTGTGATCAGGCTATTATTGTCCAAGTGAGTGCTGCTTAAAGTAATGCTCAGTAAAACTGAATGATTTAGACATTTAATAATATAGAATTTCTTTGAACTAAAAGTTTTACACTTTGGAATGATTTTATTTTCAATGATTGTTGAGAATTTATTTATTGTAGCATTCATGTAAAACTAATGGTATTAATTTTTGACTACTTTGTATTTGTTTTTTCTACTAAAATAAATTTATGAATTTTTTTCAATTGGTAGCAGTGATATATCAGTATACGTGAAATAAATTAGTATGAATGTCTTTCCGCTAGATTAAAAAAAAAAAATCAAATCCATAGTATTTTGGAGAATTTTTTCTTTTTATGAAAAATATTGAATTAACAGCTATTGATTGCTATTATAAATCATAATACTAAAATAAGTAATGAAAAAATAATGTAATAAATTACATTTTTTTAATTATTTTGAACTGACCCATTCTATAGAAGTAATTTAACAGTATCAAAATTTCAATAATCTATGATGTAGTTAAAATTTTAACTAAGAACATGTCTATTTATTTATACCACCAAAAATTTGTTGTTATTACTTTATTTCTCTTTATATTTGATAGCTGTTCATTGTAAGTCAGCACAAGCTGCTTTTGGACAGAAGATTGATGCTTAGTTAATAGCCTCTATTACATTTAACTAATTTCAACTACCAAAAACAGGGCTTCGAACCCCTACCAAATTGAAAATTAAAGCAAAATATAATTATTTGGTGTTAAAATCATACATATTCCGAATAAATGCTTATGTTAGCCCCATTTAATTCTTATTTTTGCAATAAACATATTATTTGTTGAAAATACAGTAAGTGTTACTTTGACAAACTATTGGAGTAACCTGCTATAGCTTAAAAGGTTAATGGTTACTGGTTTCTTACCATTCAGTTAAGGTTAAGGGTTAATTGGATATTAGTCCTAACATAATTGGTAGTAGCAAGAAAACGAGGTTAAAGCTTTTACAGATCACCTAACAATAGCCAAGAGCAGTGGATAGAGAACTGCTAATTTCACATTAATATTCAAGGCAAGTATAAAAAGATCTTATCTTTGCACTTGATATGATTTACTTGCATCTTATAATACAAGATTAGACCCAGGCTCTGTAGTATCTCAAAAGAAAAACAGTCACATAGGATTATGTATACATTTGACTGACTTAATGACTGGATGTGTATTCATCAATGATTTACTCATTAATTATAAAATTATTTTTCAAATTTTTTACTGGTTGACATTTATGTAATGTATTTAACTTAAAATAAAAAATTTAACATCTTCATTAATTCCCTTTTTTATGTGAAAGAGTACACTATTTTGACTAAAACATATGTTCCGAAGTTCTAAGTTTTAACATGAATAGGACATAATTTTTCACAAAAATATATGAAATGAACTTTTTGTTTTTTAAACAAAAAATAAATTCATGCTTAGAATTTTAAAATATTATGGTCGAAGCCCTGTCAGTAACTATTTAACATATGCCTATAATCTTATTTTCAAAAGTATCATTAAACAGTAATTTTCTTTTTATTTCATTTACAGCAACCTGATTAAAACAATAAAAGTGTCTAAATTGGTCAAAAGTCAGCTGAACAATGGTCCTTAAAGAAATGTTTGTGCTTCAAACTATATGAAGTTATGTCGCCTCATTGTGGTGTGTTTATGTAAATGGGAACAATTGATGAAATAAATAAATAAAGAATCTAATGGCATGGTTTATATATTGAGCCTGTACCTCAGACATTTTGGTCTTGGCGTACTCAATGCGAATGGCGCCACGATCTGAAGACAATAGGAAGGATCCCTGGAGGGCGGACATAGCTCCAGAGGCAGCCTTCACATCTTTGAACTCGACAAATGCAACTGGTTTACCACCTTTGGAGTGAAGCCGGAGGCGACCAAACCCTGGCACGCTACGCATATTTTGACGAAACTATGTCACAGTCTTACCCCTTTTTGTACGCACGCGCACCCCCTAAACTCTCTCCTCCCTATGTAGGTCTTTAATTTTAAATCTAGTTTTATTTGATATATTTGTCAAGCAGGCTCTCTCTTAAAGGAAAAATATTAATGAATGAAAAAATAAAATATATAATTAAATCAAAAGTATATGATTTAGAAATAATTTTGAAGATCAAATTTGCTCTTCCCACAATGAAATACACCCATAAATCTAATAAAAATCAGCACTAAATAAATATAATTATGAATACAATAAATATATAATTAAATACTCATATACAATATTGTACACTTAATTTAAGGTTATATATTATTTTTAAAAAAAGTAATAAATTACTTTACTTCAGAATTTTAAAAATCCATCCAAAAGCAACACCTAAGTGTCACTCCAGAAACAAAAGGGCAGATCTCTGCAGCCCTAAAAAGGAATCATATAAAAAAGGCTGTCCAACTAGTAAAGAAGCTTCTCGGTTTAGTAAAGAACACAGATGGATCTACGGGAGGGGGGAGAGGGGCTTTAATAGACACCCAGCCAATTTTAGCTTCTATTTCTCCTATGCCAATGCACCAAGCTCCAAGGAATGCACACCTCTGGTTAACATGTTCCTATGAAACAGACTATGACTATGGATGATGCTAGGTGCACTGTTCAGGTATAATCGGACCTGTCACCTGAATTTGTTTCCACGCGAGGAATTAGGCAGGGGGATGGGCTTGCCTGCCTATTGGTTAACCTGCCCTGGAGAAGGTGACACGTGACTTGGGTATCCAGACTAACGACACTATCTTTAACAGATTAACGCAAATACTGGGATTTTCTTACGATCTAGATCTGATGGCACGTTCCGTCGAGTCTCTCAAGAGTGCATTTTTAAAGTTGGCTGAAGCGGCAGAAGCTTTGGGAATGAGTTTGATACCAGCAAAAGAAAATGTATATGCGAGCAGGACCTGAAACCGAGACCGCAGTACGAGTACCGGTGGTTATGGACCCATTTACGTTCTACAATGTGACCAGTTTACCTATCTAGGAGCTATTGTAAGCTGCGGAATTAGAATATACCTGGAGGTCAACCAGCGAATAATAAGGGCAAACAGGTACTATTTTGGCTTCAGCAAACACCTTGGAAGCTCTGCCATCTTCCTTTATACGAAATGCTTCATATATAAGACCCTCATTAGACCTGTTCTCACATAAGGATCGGAAAGCTAGACCCTCTCTAACAAAGAAGAAAAACGATTTACTAATCTTCGAAAGAAAGATACTTCAGCGTATCTTTGGACCTGTTAAGGTCGGTGATGATTGGAGAAGGAAGACTAACAGGGACCTATATGATTTGTATGAGGAGACAGATGTGGGTGCAAGGGGCACTACGCTGGACTGGCCATGTGGCCAGAATGCCAGAAGAGGAAAGTCCCAAGGAAGTTGCCTGATGGAAGCTCTGCAGAACAAGAGAGAAAGGCAGACAACGTCTAAGATGGCGTCATCCGTCATCCGGGACGCCAGAGAATTATTGCATACCCGCAACTGGCGAGCGACTGCGCAAAATAGAGCCATCTGGCAAGGGATCATTGAGGCGGCCAAGGACCACACCGGTCTGTAGCACCTTGGAGTTAGCTAGTTATAAAACAGAAGAGCAAAGCACCAAGAAAGAAAACTTCTGTGTCAAACAAAAACATTAGGCACCAAAATACCTTTTTTGGTAATCAGACTTTTTTATATCACTCCTTTTTATGGTTGCTCTTTTTTTCTACAAGGATCTTCTTACAATAGAGATGTTTTTGAAATGGATATCACATTTTTGTTTTCATAAATTGAGATCAGCAAAAATTGAAGGGTTTTTGGACACTAATGGGATGCAACTGTTTCTTTGACATTATTTATGCAACTACTTCCAAAAATTCAATAGAAACGAAAATTTAGAAATTTTCTTTTCTGGTTTTAAAGTATATCTATGTAAAATTTCAAGCACGAAGAACATATACTTTAAGAGATGCAGATACCCGAAAAACTGTATTTATTTGTTGAAAAAATGAAGTCATGGGATTTGCTGTATTTCTTGCATTTCTATGAGGTTTTGCACATGGTAGGTATACCCCATCCCTAGACTTATTACATATAAATTTTCATTTTATTTATATTAGTTTTCTCAAAAATAAATTAATATTTTATTTTTTTAATAAATAAATTAATAGTCTTTTAAATAATTCATTTAACTAAATAAATGATTTATTTTAATAAATTGATAATAAAAAGATGTCAAAATTTGACTAACCTCTGCAAGATTAAAAAATATTTATACTAATACCAATGCTAATGAAATTTTCAGTTTTAATCTATACCTAATCATTTTCTAAATATTATTTTTAATTTTCAATCAAAAACATATTATTCAACTACGAGTTATTTCTTGAAAGTTCTAAAAATTATTTTTAAAATTCTACATGCTTTACTTTAAAGAAAACTGGAGAGAGAGTCTACTCGACTTGAATTTCGAGATTTCAAAAGAACTTTTTTTTTATCAATAAGATCATCACTATCTCAAAGGCCCTACAAATTTTTATAGATTTAGTGTAATCCATTGCTTTAAAGGCAAATTCTAAATCAGTTATCCTTAGATTTATATTATTTTATTTATTTTTAAATAATCAAAATTACTTTATAGGAGATAGTAACTTTTATCTCAAATTCAGTTTACCTCACAGGCTTGACAGTAACATGCTCCTCTTTTTCTCATCCAGTAAGATCACTTTTTCAAAAAAGATCGTGTTATAAAGCTGCATCTACCCACATGAAGTTATGCCAAAATGAAAATATATTAGTTTTCAAATTAAGTTATATGTTAGGATTTTAAAATTGACATATTGCCATGAATGCATTTAATTTCTAACAGTTAACTTATTTTGCATTGGTTTCTTTTTTCTTTTCTTTTTTTAACTGAAAAATATTTTCCAGTTAGATGGTCAGTTAAAACCAATATAATAAATTAAAATATATGGCTTAAAACATAGTTTCTCAACTGGTGGTCCCCAAAGATTTTATGGTAGTTTAAAAAAATGTTTTGCAGTTCAAAATAGTAAGCCTCCATTTTCAAATGCTTATAATAAATTTCAAATAGATAAAATTCTTTCAGAACCTCTGTAGTTCCACAATAGAGTAATTCATATCCATGTATAAATGACAATTTAATATCTTGCCGTCATATATTGTTTCTTTGTAAGAGGAGATTGGTTTACCTTAAAACAACATTTAATGAAAGGTCATGTTATATTTTGACAATTGTACCTCTGATTTTTGTGTCAGCTCTGTTTAGGCCTGGTGCTTCATGCCTTGACCTTTATAAATTGGCCCAAGTTCTTTATTTACTGAATTTATTTATTGATGCCTCTATCCCGAAGGATCATTGATATTTCTTGTATTTTTATACCCGGTAAAACTTGATTCGTCTCAAGTATTCCATTAGGGATTTCACTGCACTTTCTGGGTTATAATTTACTTATATTGCATTTACTTAATTATAATTAATAATGTTAGCATTAATACTATTTTAATATAATCCATAAATCTGTACTTTTAAAATTATTGTTAATTTTTTATATTACATGATATAAATATTGGGTAAGAGCTAAAATATCATTGAAAAACCCATATTATTATAAATTAATAAATATAAACTATACAATTTTGTATATTGGTATGTTATTTACAAAATTGTAAGCCCAACAAAATGGAAAAAGCCAACCCTCGTGTTGAGGCTTAAAACATAAAATTTGTTCAAGTTTGGAAGAAGAAATGTCCAAGTGCAATTTGTGAAGCTCTAAAACAATTATTTGCATTATTGACTTAGGCTTTTTCGACCATAATGCTAATAAGAAAAAGTTTAAGAAACCTTTGGGTTTGATCACATCATCTTCCTGGAACTACAGCATTAACTATTACTGTACCAAATAAGCAATAACAAAAGTTATATTAACATATCTAATACGAAGACTGTTTTTTTAAATTGTGGAGACTCATTCAATAATTTTTTTGTGGTATTACAATAAACAATTAAATTCGTATATTTATTAATTATGGTATTTTATTAATTACATAGTATTTTACATAGTATTTTATTAATTACTATTTCAAGTTTATCTTTGCCGGTTTCAATATATTTAGACGTTGTTAAGTCAGTATATTGTGTTTTATTATAATAACAAACATTACTTGTTTTCAATAACATAATCAATCCTAAAAATATTTAACATTTTATTCCACTATCATTGGTCTGAAAACATTTTCGGTTTTTCCCTGATCCATTGGTTTAAAAATGTTGAGAAACTATGGTTTAAAACTACTAGATCAAGTTTGAATTATCTCATTCACATAAAACATATAACATAAAACTAATTAACTGATATTATTATTATTTTATTCTTCCATTTTAATTTACAAATATAATTTATCACATCTGCTGATTATTAAATTTAAGTAAGGAGAAAGTTATCTAATTTGTATCACCTATTAATTCTGATCAATATAAATATCAGCAAGATTGTTATCAATATATCATAACTTTCCTAATTTATCCCCAAATAGTTTCTTACACTTATAAAAACAATTTCACTATTACTTAAGTATGAAAGCAACAACTTACATTGCTGCATAGATCTAATTGTAATAAAGTTTTGTGACTGAAATCATCTCTATTAAATTTAGACAATACAAATTTAGTGATTTATTTAATTCTACTATATTAAGCATTTTTTTGACAGATACTGATAATATTTAAGATTATGATAATTAAAAAAAAAGAAGAATATTTCCTCTTTTGGAGCATAATAGCTAGATTTGGAATAGAATTTTAAAGTTTTTCTTTAAAAAAAAAGGTTAATTTATAAAAAAATAATTAAAAATAGTTTTTGAATAATGTGATATAAAGCCTTTATTACTTAATGACAGGATATTTTTGGAAATAATTTAGAAACTACAAATACAATTTTAAAAAGGTGTTAATCAGCACTAAAAGTGTTTCTTAATTGTATAAATAGAGCACTGGTTACGCCAACAGAAGAAAAAATAGTTTATACCTAACTAATGATTAAATAAGAAAAAAAAATTCATGTATTTTTATTTAATTATATATACTGTAATGAGGATGTGCTATAGGCATAATTAATGAAATTTAAATTAAATTGTTATTTAGTTAGATACTTAAACTATCAACTGATGTCCATCAATCACGAGACTTAACTTAACATTTCATTATCAATCAATTAATATCAATCAAAAGGTAAAATAAAGCATTTAAGTTTATTGATTTCAATTTGAAGGAAATGGTAATATAATCTTTTATGGAGAACCAATTATTATGTGTATTTATCTTAATATAATATAAATAATGAGTAAATGTAATATAAATAATGAATTTCAAAAGTCCTGGAGAGAAATTGTCTATGAAGAAATTTTAATGGAGGAAGATGTATACTGATTGATTACATAGCCAGGCTTGGAAAAGAGGACGGTGTTCTCTGATTGATATTATAGGTAGTGCAAATGACCGTAACAATTGATGGATCGAGGATAAACCTCACTTCTTGTCTTGCAGCATCTAGGAGGTACAGCAAAAAGTAAAAGTATTCATAAATAAAATTAAAAAATCAGTTTATTAAATGAAAAGCAAAGAAGCCTATTTATAGATATCTGATTAAATATGAATACCTAGTAAAAAAAAAAGTATATTAATACTGACAAATTGGAATAATAATCAAATAAATGAAAGGTGAGATCGCTCAGGAAAAAGATTGTATCATAAGATTCATTAAGAGAAAGGAACCTTCACGCAAAAATATTTTGGAGACCTTCACAAAAAATATTTTGTTTTTTATCAGTCCATGAAATATCATCACTTCTAAGGAAGAATATTTTTTATAAAATTGTTAAGTTTATAGTATTACGGTTTCTCCAACGTGAATTAATTTATAAAGTCTATTATGTAGAATATAGTTTTTAGAACAATTTTAAGGTTACTTCATAGTTCAATTAACTGTTCATTCGATCTTCAGGAGGTTGGGTAAACTGCAAGCCAAATCTTTATGAAATAATGCAGCTGGAGTTTTGTATTGTATGGAAGATAGGCAGTGATATAGGAAAAAATGAAACTTTTATTCAATAATTATTTACCCAAGATCATTAATTTTGCTAGAGCAGAAAAAAAAGGGATTTTACTCTTAAAGGTTTTTTTTTTATTCCACAGTAGTTCACTTTATTTCTGTTCATTTTGGAACTACAAGCATTTAATAGAATATCATATGTAACATACGACATTAGTATAACATACTACATTAGTATACCACTACCTGTCTCTGAACAGAACTATTCTGTTTTTTTAATTTATAAGATTCTTTTAAGTTCAGCAAAATATATTTTTCTGAAAAATATATGTATATTGTGGTGAAGAAAAAAGAGCCTTCTAAATTTTCAAATAAATCTTTCAGTACATAAAAATCTTAAATTACAACTATTTATGTATTGAATTTTAGGCCCAAGTAAAGTTTCAAATATGTCAAAAAATAAGTAAATTTTATAATATAACAGAATTCTTGTTATTTATTCAATTATGATAAAGGTAAACTGATAATAAATTTAGTCAGTTAACTGATAAAAAAGTTTATAAGAATATTTTTTTGGTATGATGAATCACTAATAATAATGAATGGTCATTTAAATTTAAAATAAAATAACATAGAGTGATTTAAAATTAAATTATTGATAAATTAAAAAATTGCCAACCTTCGACCATAATTTTATAAATATAAATCTTAATAAATAACATCAATACCCTAAATAATACCAGTATCTATCAGTCTTAAATAAGCATATGCTTGTGGATTAATAATTAAATGGGAAAATTTTAATAAATGAACCAGTTAAAACACCTAATAATTATAAATAGACCAAACGATAAATTAGAAAAAAAAAATTATGAAACAACAAAATATATTCCATATCCAAAATCTAACATATTTCTAAAAGTAAATCAATGAGTTAACAATATTCCTTCCAAAAGCAGTTAATTTCCTTTCAGTAAATTTAAATTATTACACTCCAATCTAGAGTTCTGTACTTATCTGTAATTAGTCCAGTTATAATTGAAAGTTAGTTAGCATGAAGTGGTTAGTTTGGCAGCTTTCAGATGTCTTAAGAAAATAAGATAAAAATAAAATGAGTGACTGGAAGTGAGAATAAGTGAGAGTAAAAGAGGTGCATGTATAGCTTACAATGCAAGCCGTTTCCCGAAGTATTCTACAGTGAGACAGACTCTAGGGGGTGAGAGGAGGTGCGGTGTGTTTGCAGGGGTGAGTTAGTGCGATCAGTAGGTGGCGTGTTAATGTTTGAAGCTGGCATGCCTACGACTACTGTGCAATAAATTATTTCAATATTTCAATGCCATTAATTGCTATAAAATATTAAAACAATATTGAAACAAATGGAATCAAAAATATTTAAAATATGAAGGTGGATGAAATTAAGTTGGATGTTTTCATTGCTAAGAACACTTCATCTAAATTTTTCCCCTTTCATGAAGTTAATTTATAATGATTTCAATATTTCAGTAAGGCAGTAAATAACTCAACAGTTCATCAAGAACTTCTTCAGCTTAATTGCTAGTAACTATTCAAGACACTGACATTATTTCATCAGATAGAACAAGTGAAGATTTTAATGACAATAACAGTTAAGCCCAGTCAAAAATTCAATTATAAAAAGTGTTATTAGCAATTAGCTCTAATATTTTGAGAATCATCTTTAAAAATAAAATAACTATATATATATTCATTTAATTTAAATTTCATGAAATTCTAAAGTAAAAACATCGTAGTTAAAATTTATTATTATTTTTTTTTTTTATTGACTTTAATTTGGTTCCAGCCCATGTGATATATTTTAAATAATAGCTAGTGAATGACAAAATGAATAAAGCTCTTCAAATGATAAAAATAATAATAATAATAATTTCACTGACAAAAGGAAAAGATCATTGAACAAAACCATAAACGTCATCAGGCATTGAAATAGTAATATGCAAGTTATATGAAAATCAAAAGAGTCTACATGTCATGTGCACACGTGCGCACAAACATTAAAAAGTCACCAAATAATAAAAAATAATATTTATATTGCCAGTAGTATTTTTTTTTTTTTTTTTTGTAAATATACATACACGCACACGTACATAACACACATATTATAATAAGAATATAATTTGAAGTTAAAGTAATATTAAAAATACCATAGTATTATGATAAATCTTAAATCTAAATAATCATTCTAATATTAATTACTTGATACATTTGGAATTATCAGTAAAAATGAGAAATGCATTGTTAATTTTTTTTTATTTAACATTCTCATTTTTACTTCTTTTTTTTCAATTGAAATAAGAAGCATCGTTTCTCTTTATGAACTAAAAAAAAATAATTAAAATTTTTTTTTTTAATTTTTTATAGCTTGCATAGCTGATAGCTTGTATATATTTTAAATATTTGTATTTATTACTGTTTGGCCATGTTTATAAATAATTAATGCAAAGAACTTGTTTGGTTGTTTTTGTCTCAGAGAATCAATATCCCTAACAGTAATAGATTTATACAACTTGGGAACTTGAAACAAAACCACAGAGATCAGTTACAAATGTTTAGTGAGCAGTAAATTTATAAGTCCTAATAGATTATTACATTGTTTCAAAGTATGTTCGTTTAAACATTTATTTGAAAAGTTATTTCAAACATTATTTAAATATGTTGTAACAAGAAGAGCTAATATTGCTAATTAATTTTTTTTAGAATTTGGGAGATATTTTTCATTTACAACTGATGAATTGAATATGATACAAAAATGAAATAAGAAAACTATCTTGTGAAACACACTTGGCTACAAAAAATATGTTCTGCAAGAACTGGTTTTAGGTAACACAGCTAAACTCTATTGAAGGAACATTATTAAACATTTTAGGCTTTTTCTAGAAGGGTCCAGCATAAAGAAGTCCACTACTGATTGTGATTTTTGTAAGCATTTAAAACTTCTTTCTAGATTTTTTATTTCTATAAACAATCATTGCAGTGAACAGTGAAAACCCATTTTTTTTTAAAATGATTATTATTTATTTTTTAAAATTACATAGTAAAAATAAAATTGATTTGTTTCATACACAAATTGTATAGTTTATTTCAAATGTCCTATATTATATACTTTTTTAATCGAACATTATTAGTAGTGACCAATCTCTGATTTTATTCAATAATGATTTTCCTCTCACAAAGTTTTGTACCAATTAAGTCCACAAAATAGAAAATATTATATATACATAAGTGCAATAATACTGAATGAAACATTAAAAGCAATATATCTGTACCAATTTTAGTGTTCACAACCTCACTATATCTTGGTACACAATACTACAAATGAAACTACACCTGTGAAGAAACAATGTTAAACATTATGTGTATCAAACATATATGTGTTTTACAGTTGCGAATGGATTTGTGAGTAGGGGTGAGAACTCCAAACTTTCTCCTCCGATGGTGTGACAAGTGTTCTTAGATTAACTGCGACAATTTTACAACACTTACTACTTTGTGAATTGAAAACGTGTATTAGAGTATGTGTGCAAGTATCACTACAAACACCAAAAGTGTGTCCACAAATCTGAAACTCTTATCGACCATTTATATTGTTCTTATACGAGCAATATTAAATTGTTCCATTATAACTGTACTCGTCATTTAAAGATTTATCTGATATCTTGAGTAGATAAGAGTTTGACACAACATACTACTTACATAATAATACAATCACCTTCTCAACATGGAGTAGTCTGCCTTCTTGCTGGCAGGCTTCTACACAAACCATACCCTTTGTTAGGTGTATTAACTTCCAAAATCACATTTCCTTTTATGGTATTATCAAAGTTCAACATGTTCAAAATTAAATTTACCATTTCTTACACCTCAACTCATAAAAATAAAATATATGGTATTTGAGGACTTGGGTAATTTGATGGTTGTTGAAAGGAACTGAATAATATCTTGGGGTATATTTTACTCCTCATATAAACTATCTCCATGTCTTTTCAAAAAAAGGTAATAAGAAGAAAAAGATCTCAGAAAATAGTTTCTGTATGTCAGAATTTTAAGTACTTGTCACTATATACAGAAACATTAAATGAGCAAACGGAATTAATTTCAATCTCTTCTAGCTTAGAAAGAGCTTAAATCGAGAAATAAACTCAGGGAAGCTTTTTTTCTACCTTGTGTATATATAGACCATGCAGCATGATTTTTTTTTTTTTTAAATCCAATTTCATATAATTATAGTACTTTCTTTCATTAATATATTTTTTTTTGTAGAAAAGAATGAAAAATTATATTAATTTAGATACGATAATAGTACAAGAGGATTGCACTGATAATGACTTCAAATAATTTTCAGCAAGTCAGGAATAGAAGTTGTAAAATATAAAAGCAGATTAAAGCTAATCAAAAGCCGATAAAATTTTGAGATATATCTACTGTTTTCAGTATTGAACTAATGAAATATGGCAAAAACTTATAAAGAGAATACATAAATAGTATGTCACATGATTTTAGAATTTTGTAAAATCCAAAGGAGTAAAATTTACTCATAGCTTCCTTAACAGAGCAATAATATTTTAGGGTAGATTGAGAGGTTTAGAAAAAAAATGGCAACTTTTATAAAAAAAATAATTGTGATTTTAGTGTTAACAATAAGCAATGTTAGGTGCATAAATCGTGTTAAGTGTGACATTTCCTTTGCTGTTATTGTATGTAAATAGCATTGGAAATAAATAAATTATAGCTTAATGGATGAAAAAAAAATATAATGAATCATAGCTGAAGCTTGACAAGTGTAATATTAATAGCACCTTGATTAATAAATAATTGTATAATACACTATTATTGAATAAATTCATTAATAAATAAAAGAATATTTATACTAAGAAACTCATATTAATTGTGTTCTAAGCAAAATACAATACTATTAAGTGTTACATTTTGAGTCAATTATACGTGTTAGTTAATAAACTTTTACAACAAGAAGATACATGTCTAAATTTTTTTCATCAGTTATATGGACAAAACATAAAGATAATAAACATTTTATAAGCAATGATAGAAACAAATATGTCTTGGGTAATAATTTAGGATCAGAAAAAAAAAAAAAATGGATTTTGTAATTCCAATTTCAACAGTTTTTAAAAAACATAGCTTTCAATAAATTTATAATAAACATAAAGCTGATTATTAATAACTGATGTGGTCTGTTGGAAAATTATATTGATGACAGACCTATAAGAAGAAACACATTCCACATTCCCTTACATAGAGACACAAACCCTCTCTCCTGATTTATGTGACACAATAGATGAAAAAAAAAAATGTGAAATATATTTTAAAAATATGTATCCCGAAATTCTCTGCCATGTTTAATGAATGTAAATGAGTAATGATAAATTTTAATAATCTTGTATCTTTCTTTACTGGAGACAACATAAATAATGACAAACCAATTATTATGCAATGGACTAAATGAGGAATTAACCAGATTCTGTAAATTTCGAAAATTCGTTTTTGAATGTTAGTCATATTTTAAAAAGGATATTAAAATGAAATATAAAAAAGCAATATTAATAATTGGTACATGAAAAAAATGTAATAAAATAAATTTAATATAATTACCTGCTAAATATTTCCTTAAGTTCATGCTCTGAAACAAATTGGCCAAGATTTGCGACAAACAATGTAGAGCAGGGCCCATTATTAGGCATTGTGCCGGCTGGAGTTGGAGAAGATGCAACTGGAGAGGCTAGCGCTGGAGATGGTAGAAAGTGAGGGAGTGAGTGCGTCAATGGCGGCGCTGCACCTCCCATCTGGAGTGCCTGATAGTTCACAAGTGACAGAGCATGTTATAGTAAAAGTGGTATTGGTAATCATTACCTTCTAATAAAATTTTTATAGAATTTAATTTATGCTGAACCAAATAATTAATAAAAATATACTATACATACTCATCTGAAATAGCTTTTTACAACAATAGAACCAGGTTCATTCGTGTTTTTTCATGACATTTTCATGACATAAAAACAATTTTTATAACAAACAACAATAATACAAAGTTGGGTAATTATTCAGATCGTTTCGGTTACACATGTTCGTGGAGAGCCAAATGCATCCGAGTTTATTGGAAAGACTGTTTTCAGAGTTTCATGAACAAATGTGACCAAAATGATTGTGAACCACACGTAAACCATGTGGTCCTCGTCTAAATAATTACCCAAAATTGTGTACATAAACTTAGTGAAAACTTGAACAGAGGAATTTCAGTAAATAGATAAATGATTAATACAACCCTACAAAATGATATAAATGATACAACCCTAAAAGATAATAAATATATTGAATATCCTTATCATACAACAAAAAAAAAATTAAAAATAATTTCTTGATCATCCTTTGTAATGTTAGTATTAATATGAATCTTAACATTCTAATCATTATGTTTTTAACTAACACTTCAAATATTATTATGCATTATTTTTCCATTTTATTTTTTATCATCCATTTATATTATCCATTTATTTTTCCATTTTCACCCCATTTATCATATTTATCTAGCAATGATTGGTGCTCTAGCTACAATTTATGGATGTCTATTTCTAAGTGGTCCAAGGAGCAGGATAGCTATATAATATTAAACTTTGAAATTAACTAAAGAATTATCATCTCTATGACAGAGGTGATATCAGTCAGGTTTTAGTGAATAGGTAGTGGTGTAAGGCAAATATTACACCTCATAAAATTAATATTGAAATTCTAGGCAGGAATGCAAAATCATATAAAAACTTAGTTATTTTAATGAGTCTGAGCGGAACTGTTTATCACAAAAAACTTACAGGAAAAATCCTCAAGGGTTAGAACTTGCGTTCATATGATTTGGTAATGATAGACTAACCACTATACCATAGAAACTGTTTATATAAACATTAAAAAAATGAATTATATAAATTTAACACAATTCATAAAAAGAAGGAAATAAAAAATGTATGACATTATGTACTAAATATCTCTTGTTTCACACCTTGAATTTAATTTTAAAAGTAAGTCTTAAATTCTAATTCAAAGTATATATAGCAAAAATAAATTTGTAAGAATGAGCACCAAACACCCACTGAGCACTTTTTAAAGAGTTGTTAACAAAAATCTGACCATGCAAAGTAAAAAAAAAATCAAAATTTCAATTACATTTATCAAGGCCAGTTAAAGCTTAAAAATTTGTGAAATGTTTAAATTCAAAATTATTTTAATTTACACAGTTTTAATTTTTCTAGTTTTTTTTTCAGAATTAAATTATTTTATTTAGGAGAATTAGGTATAACTTTGTTTCATTTGGTTGATACCTATGTACTTTAAACAAAATCAGTCATACCAATTTTATACAGTAAAACGTTGATAATTCCATAGGTATAAATCCTATTTCCACCCTTTAAAAAATAAATAAATAATAACCATTCATGGTATATTAATACAGATTTATCATTTGATTTCATCAGAGTATAAAAAATAAATAAAACTGACAATTGAAGGAAAGAAGTTAGGAAGAGGTTGAGCAAGAATTTCCATTTTTTCCATAAAATCTTTCCCTATTAATGCTCATGTTTCCTCTGTCTTAAGTAATTGAAGAAATAATAACAAAACTTTTAATATTTTTAGATAGCTCAGGTTCAATATGTATTTTTTAAATAACTTGTTTATAAGAAGTATTTGAAATTCATATTAAGTCTTACTCCCTAGTGAAACCACTAATTATTCAGTTTTTCATTAAATTATTATATATTATTCATTTCCTATTTTACGCGTATTTGTAAATTGAAATATCTATTTGTTTGTAAATTGAAATGTCTATTTGTTTCTAAACTTTCTATGAGCCATCCATATTTTCTGATTATCCATGCGCCATGAATGAAGTTTCACTATATCATATAGATCACTGGAAAACATTGATGACTGCACAATCAGAAAGATATATGTTGTAATATTAAATTATCAGACTCATTTCAGGATAGCAGTATATTTTGCATATTTTTTACTTACTCATAGTTTATCTATAATTTTATAAACTCTTTTTATTATTCACAAAACAAGAGGATACCAATTTAAGCTTCCTTTTTCTGTTTTGCAGTTACCAATGCTTTTTAGCAACCTGACCAAGGTAATCTATTTCAGACATTTTAAAAACCCATAACATATAGCTTTCACAACTTATTCAATAAAACTATCCATTTGTATTCATGGATTGTTGAAAACATGCATGAGTCAGATTGACAATACAGCCCCTGTTAACAGGGTACAGGCAAACAGAAAACAACATATAACATTAAAATGAGAAAAAATACAGGAGACAAGCAAGCTAAGTGGGAATTAGATTTTTCAGAGTTGCACTGTTTCACGAACTCGAGATAACGAAGTTAGCTGATGTAATGTAAATACATACATATTTACAGATTTAAGCACTTCTTTTGAAAGGATGTTTGTTCTCATCTGAAATAAATATCTGAGTTTGTTTTAATTTACTTTTTATAAAGCAAAAGCAACATGCTGTTTCGCTTTAGCAAATGAGTAACAATGATTTCTATAGTCAGCCTAATTTTTGAAAAATTCTTCATAGTATTAGTTTTGTGTGACTGGTGATAGTATGATGGTAACATGTACTGTGAATATTACCTGGATTAAAGGAGTTGTGAACAAGTGCAATGTGATAACTACAGAGCAAATTGGAATTAAAAAACAAAACAAAATATAGTAAATATAAGTGGATTGATAATAAAGCAAAATGAATTGATTGAGTGCAATGAAGATTTTGGGATAGATTGTCAAATAATAATCTGAAGGTAGTACATAGCGAAACATTATTGAAATGTATAACATTACTAATAAGATCAATCAAAATCCATATTTTTTACATCACAAAACTGACTTTATCAATCACAGAAAATAATGATCAAATTGATTATTATTTTGTTTATCACAAAGAAATAACCAAATAATAAAAAAAAAAAAAAAAAAAATATATATATATATATATAGCTGATTTAGCAGAACATTAAAAATTATGTTTATTATTATTTTCAGTTCTAACCAACAAGCTTATTAGTTAACAGTATATCACCCATTAGGATAAAAAAAGTTACATTGTAAAAAATAATTAGTTTCAAACTGATTTTTGAAATACTTTTAAGGCTATTGGGCCTTCTATATCAACATAAACATAAGTTTTTTATTTATTTAATAATGTTGCTTCTATCAAGATGTAATAAAAATTAAGAAAACTTTCTGCCTTGATTTCTTGGAATTAATTTCATTTCATTTTATTTATTATTGTATTTCTAAAAAAAAATCCACATCTGCCCAAATGAATCATTAGTAGTTTGTGATAGTATAAAGATAGATTTTATTTTTTCTGATTATGAGTATTTAGTTCACCAATAATTTATTTTTATTGAATACTTAACAGTTGACCATTGTGTATTTTAGAGGAAGGAGATGGTCTGGGGTGGTGGTCATAAATACACTAAAGTAGTGGAAAAACTATTTTATTTCAAGCCAACAATGAGTTTTAATTCAAACTGCTCACTGAATACACCTTGAAGAAGATCTGGAAAGTTGGGTCGAAATGTTGGCTTGAAATAAAATAGTTTTTCACTATTTTAGTCTATTTATGACCGCCACCTCAGACCATCTCCTTCCTCTAATTTATTTTTACTTTTAGTTCATATTTAGGTTTCCTTTTTTATAGTGAGAATTCAATAGGATCAATTCAAATTAATAATTTGATCTTTAGCAAATAATTGTCAGTCTATTTGACTAAAATAATACCATTAAGCATAATGCGGGAGTAGGTACAATTTTTCAGAATTTTATTTCTGTCGTTATCTCAGGTTGGGATAGAGTAGTGAAATAATCAATCAATAATGGTAATGACCACATTAGTATGGAAGAATCCCAGTAGAGAAATAATTAATGATACTAAAAGAAACAAACAAAGCTCAGAACCCATATAATAAATAAATGAGATATATTTACAAAAGTTCGATGAAAAAAGAACCTAGAGACTCTTAGAGACTAAAAAGTACCATTTTGAATTTAAATAGAATAATTATAAAAAAAAAAAAAACAAGAAGAGATGGGTTGCATCCAATAATAATATCTATAATAAAGAAGGCTGATAGAAAAAGGACAATTTCTGGGTGCAATTCATGCAGTTAAATTATTTAGAAATATACTTTGAAGCAATGTGCATTCATACAGTGTCAGGATAGGAGTGGAATAAGCAAGCCAACAGTCAGTCAACAAGACTGGATTTAAATAAAAAAAAAAAGGAACAAGGAAAAAAAAAAAGGAGTTTCGCTATGTAGCCTAATAATAAAAACTTTTGGAATTGGTAAAGCAGGGTACTATATAGGGGAACCAAAACAGAAACTCTTGGGTGCATGTCGGTGTCTCTCTCTAGCTGTCTGTATCGACATTACATGGTGGTATGGGGCGTCGGCCACACTCTCCTGCTTGTCTCCAGATAGTCAAAGATAGGAACGTACTGGGACCTGGGGATGAAGAGCTGGATGTACCAGTGTAGCGTGCTGGAGAGCAGTTCCGGGTAGTTCAGCAGCATAAGCTAGGGGGTGAGGCCATAGCTCGGGTCCACCAGTGAAGAATGGCCCACCCAAGTCTGCAACAATCATGGATAGATATTTCAGACCATAAAATTGATTAGTAATAATTAACTTAATATTCTTTTGATTCAATATAAGATGAATTCAATGAGGTATAAGCTAGTAAAAAATTTATACATTATAGATAAATAAGTATGAAGATGAAAATAATAGTCATTACTAGAAATTTTATATGTACATTACCTTTTTTTAGCAAAAATAATAACTATCATGACAAAAAAAACAAAATGAAAATAATGAATATTAAAAGGAAAATATTTTTGTTTTATATAATGTAAATATCCCATAAATATTTACCTTCAGTGGTGAAATTTGATAATATTAATTCATAAAATTATCAATTAAGTAAATTATTAACTGTTCAATTAGCGGCCCTATTGATTAATTTTATATTAGTACAATATTTTGTATACAGTTCTTTTTTCATAATGAACCACATTAGTGCAAAATGATTTATTTAGGAACATGGAAATATAAATATGCAAACACAGAACTCTAAGGTAAACATTAAAATGTTTAATTTCTTGAATAACAGCTTATGTGCATATTTATAAATCATTAAATGAGCCTTTCAGTTGACAGAATGACTAACTCCAATTTCAACATTTTTGATTATTAATTTTAGTGATATTTTTAATGGGAAAATGTATATCTTTATTCACAGTTCTATATTTAAACACTACAATAATCTACTCTGGAAACAACTTACTCATTGTCTGTACAGGTATTATAAATTTTCCTACAAGAAATATCACTAAAATGACTTTACTCAAAAATGTTCAAATTGGAGTTACACATTCTGTCAACTAAAATGCTCAAATATAGGTTGGTGCTAAACTTTTAGGACTATAATATTTGGCATTATTATATTTAAAATTTAAAAAATGGAGATGAGGAAAACACACTATAAGAAAATTATTTAAAAAATAAGTTTTGAGGACGCAACAATTATCATCTTCATAGTTATTGCCAATTTTACAAAAATTCCATGTGAATAAAATACAAGAATTAAATAGTTAATCCATGAGCACATACATGCAAATCATGAATCAAACAGTGGCAAAATACTGATTGCTTACATAGATTTTAATAAATCTGAAAATGCAGTAGAATGTTCTTCTACAATATTTTTTAAAAACTTACAAATTTGGATTCATAAATGGTATTTCAAAACTATTCATTTTGATTCTTTCATTACCATAATATGTTCACTTCAGCATAACTGACACTATGATCAAAGCGCTTTGCTTAATAAATTAATGGTTTTTATATTACTCAAAATTGTAATATTGATCAGTTTTTTATCTTCTAAATTTGTATCTTGGGTATTTTGGATAATTATTGTTACAACTTACAGACTCACCTTAATATCTTTTTGTACAAGCATGGATTTACATTTTGTGCAGATAATATATTTTGGTTGACTGGAAGTGGAGGAAAAAAAAAATTGTAACAGTTACATTAATTTGTTAAACCAGCTACAAGCAGTAGCTAAGTAAAAAGCAAAAAAAAAAAAAAAAAAGATTACTAGTATGTTAATGAGTTGAAAAATAGTTTGATAATAATGCTGAATAGTGGTTGTTTAGGGAAAAGTTGATTCTGCAGGAAGATATAATTTCAAATGTGAATATTGATAAAGTAATAATAAATTAAAAATAGAAAAAAAACCTTTCTCAACAACAAAGTTTCTGTTGATTATTTTAATGACTGTTATGTAATAAAATGTTAAAATACAGAAAACAAAAACTTTGGAGACAATGGTACTCAAGCATTTATTGGCAGCTTTGGCTCAGTAAGGTGGGGACAAAGTTTAATTTTTTAGAGACCCATGTACCAAATTAATCTTGATCTTGAGACTCTAGGCTAAATAGGCTAGAATAATATGCCATAGAAGGTACAGATTTGGGTGTTAAACTCACGCTGTGAGAAACTAAAAACAAAAAAATATCTTCATATTGAGAAATTGAAATAATCAGGAGGTTCAGATACACTAAAATGTTAAAGAAATGTTCATTAACATCCAAATCACTACTAGATATCTTTTAGGAATTCAAAGGCATCATAACCAAAATATTTATAATTAAGTTATGTAAAAATGAATGAGCTATTTTAAGTTTAAATTCTGAAATAAAAGAATTGAGAGTTTTTAGATAACATAAAATATAGCAATAAGACTCATCTAGAAGGGAGAAAACAACCTGTGTAGTTGTAGATAAAATTGTACACATTATTAATCAACTTCCTAAATTTTATATGAAAATATATTTGTATATATATATTGGAGACCACTGGCAGGCTTCTTCATAAATCATGTTACATACAGAAACATAATTGATGTATTGTATACATACATGAAAAAATAAATTAAAATAAATTATTACAGATAAAAAGAATATAAATATATTAAAAACTATTATAAAGCAATTAGAATATTTTCTCCCAAGTAAATACATAGTCCTTTGCCAAAGTGTGAAATTAAGAATTATTTAAATAACCACTGCCAGTCTGACCAAACACAGCAAACTAAAATAGAATACCTCAAACCTCTTATTATTCATATAGATTAAATAGAAATAAAGAAAAATAAATATGAAAGGAGGCAACTAATTCCTTGTGATAGTAAAGATTAGGAAAGATGTGAACAAGAAGTGCAGGCTGGTGTGAGTAGCCTTGTGTTTATGTAAATTTCCTCAGGGCTTTTCCCCCCAGGCTACTATTACTATTAAGTGTATAGAATATTGTTTGAAGCAAAGCCTTTGATATTTTGAGAAATAGAAATAGTCCACTTATCCTAAGAATATATTAGGTTGTAAGTATTTCTTCAAAAATATTATAAGTGTTAGATATATTTAAATGATGCTAGAAACATATAAATTTGAGATATAATTTTTACAAAAGGATTTCCAATTTTTTTATTAATTTAGATATATATGATATATTTTTTTGTTATTATTAAATAACAACAATTAGCTGACTATGCAAAAGGGCAAATATAATATTTCAAAACAAATTTAAAAGATTTGGCAGATCAGGATTCTGTTACCAATTAGAGGTACCAACACGCAATGATGAATTCACTGGTAGTTGTTTTATGTCTTAATCATATAAATGTCCTTCTTCAAGACTAAGAAAATAAGATGTGAGAAAATCTTAAGAAATAAGAAGAACCAATCTAGTAAACTTAGATGAGTGAATGCGATAAAATATTAATAAAAAAGCAAAATATATTTCACGTTTTTTTCTTCTTTTCCTATATCTTTTGTCATCTACTGCAAAAAAGAGTGAGGTACCATTTGGTAGTTTCTACCCATACATCCAGATATTTTACCAGCTGTTGCCTTCTTTATCATTTCAGACCTCAAAGTTCTTCATCTTAAATCTTCTTGGGTCTTCCTTGGGAACTCTTTCTTTCTGCATCTGCTATAGGTATCTATTATAGGTAGCTCTGGCTATCATATTCTTTGGCATTCAGGATGTCTAAGCTACCTTGGGGATATTCTTCTAAGAAGCTGCTCAATAGGTCTTGTATCAAGGCTCCCTCTGATTCAGGTGTACTTTGTACTGTCCTTTCTTGTCTCCCTGTCGACCTTTTTGAGGTACCTCATTACCATTGCTTGGATCAGATTCACATGTTTAGTCGTGGGGATCTAAGACATGCTCCCTATTTAGAGCGATTTGAATTTATTTATAGTATGGGTATAAATATTTATTATACCCTTTGTTTTATATTTGTACACCTATTCTGTTTTGGATTTTGTTATATTATCCAAGATGCCACTATATTTATTCTTTTCATTTCTATTATTCTCATATCTTGTTTTCCTAGCTCTGAAGAAGGATGCAAATGGCATGCTAAACGCCCGCCTACATTCGCCATTAATGATTTATTACTGCTTGTTTAACTCCTTACTGCATCCTGATTCATGATAAAAGTCGCATAAACGAAAATATTCTTGAAAAAATAATAAATGAATGAAAAATCATGTTATTTTATGGATGAAGCATATCAGAATGTTATAAGCAAAAGAAGTGTGATGCAAGGAAAAAGAAAAGGTTACAATAAGGCTTGCTTCTGGTGTTGTTACAGAGGGTTGTATATATGTACAGAGTGTAAATGGCGTATGTATGAAGAGGAAGACGATTGGCCTGAGAGGAATAGCCGAGATGGTGGTTACTTACGTCCAGTGAGTGGGTGCATGAGAGTCGGGTGTGAGTTGGTGAGACTTGCTGAGGGCTGCTTGGGCTTGCTGACCTTGGTGTTGCTTTTCGCGAACTCCAGCCTGATCGTCTGCGGCATATCCGGGTCGAAACGGACCCCCTGCTGCAATCACAGTGCCCCAAGTCAAACAAAAATCCCCTCAAAGCTCAGTGGAGCAAAAGAAAAAAATGAAAAAACAAAATTTTTTTTTCTTTTTAAAAATGAAAAAAAAAATTCTGCCATCTCCCCGAACCGCTTTGGACCACTTCCTTACGTAGCCGCTCCTTGTAAGAAGAAAAAAAAATATTGGAAGATTTGAGCTACAGAAAGTGAGATCATATTATACCATGTAATAAAGACTCATTTGACTGGACCCTCTGTGACATATGAACGGATGTATTGATGAAGAGGTAATGAAAAAAAAATTAACATTTGAGCGAAAAGTATTGGATGCATTAGTTGTGAAATATTAAAGGACTAGTGCATTATGTAATTGGAGAAACTTTAACAAAACTCCAAAAACAAACGGTGATGACTGATTTGCTTGTTTTTATTTCTTAGGCAGAAATATTAGTCGTGGACTACTACGAGTGGATTTCTAGAACGTTATAGGGAATAAAATTAACACTAATAACTGTAGAAATATTGTAATAGAAATAGTTTCTATCTTAGAGGGCTAATAATTAATAATGAGCATGTTTGAAAATAATAAGTAATAAAGAATATAATTAATATAAAAAAATAAATTTATATTAACTATGTTATAAACAATGCATTGTCTGTTTTCAAACAAGTGGAAAAAAATAAATAAAAAGTCCTTTGGAATTCGACAACTTACGCATTCAAAAATTTAAAATAAAATTATATTAAGAGACTGATCTTGGCGAGATCATAAATGGAATGAGAGTTGAAAATGAAAAATATATGATAAAAAAAAAATTGATGATAAAATTAAGACCAAAAGTAAATAAATAAATAAAATAGCCAAAGTGAAACCGGAATAAGAAACTTTTCTTTTTAAAAAAAAGATACGATGGGTGGGCATGCACAAAAAACAAAACAAAAAAAAAAAAACTAAAAATAAAATAGGGCTGGAAAAACTAAAGGCGGATGAAAAACGTTGAAGGAAAACGATGATTGATGGTGATCGGAGAAGTTTGGGCGTTTGGAAAGTGATTGCTTGAGGGCGTGCTTGGTGATGGGTCGTTTTGGTGATCCCTAGCCTCAGGTCGGCTAGTCACACAGCCCTACATCACCTTCAAAAATTATTGTTTAGTTTGTAGATAGATAGAGAAAGGTGTGACAACTACATAGAGAAGTGGTTCAAGTCGGGCCAGCTAACTTGGTGCCAAGGTGTACTGAGGGTAAGTACAAATTAATGCAAGCTCGTGTGTCAGGATTACAGTGAGCGCCGGCTAACCCCCAAGTTCCTCCAGCATCTGCCGACAATTTATCTTTTCATAACATGGAAACTATTTGTCAAGTTGTTAAGTACTTATTTGTATGCCTTATCTAGGTACTTATACAATTCGAAGTTATTAATTAATTAATATTGGATTAATTGCCAAATTGTTCACGAAATTAAGAAATAATCTAGTTGGTAAGCATTATAGTTCGGTTTGATAAGCTAATTATACTGATTAGATTATGAAAAAGTAAATTATTGATTTAACAAAGTTGGTAGCTATTTATAATTTGTGTAAAAAAGATATATATAAAACCAATTGTCTATCAATATACATTTATATAAAAATATCTAAAACTGATTGTGCAATTAAAAAAGAAAATTAAATAAAAAATATAGCGATAATTTTATATAAGAGAATACCGTAATTGACATTATTGCTATATTGCCGACGTATTATATCTGATTGATTCAAAATAAATCTATCAATAAGTGATTAGTGAAATAAGTTGATGTTTTCCTTTATAAATATTGTTTTCTTACTCAAACAGAACATATCTTCGTCTTAAGAACAAACGTGTAAAAAAAATCATTATTTCATACTTAAATATGTACAGACATTGCCAAAATGTTAAAATAAAATATCTAAAATTATTTAAATACTTTTTTTTTTTACGTTGGTACAAATTTAAATATAATATAATGAAATTTTTAACAGAATTGTTCTGATGATGGAGATGATGCCACAAAAAGTAAACATGTTGATCAGTTTTTTTAACGAATAAAATACTAAGGAAATCTAATTGCCAACAAAATTAAAAAGATATAATTATTATTTGTTAACGTAAGATTTTTTTTTAATACTTAATTATGTATAATAATGTTACTCTACATGAAAATTTTATTTTTTAAATATAATCAAGTGCCTTAAAAAAATTTAAATATTTCCAAACACAAGTCTACAAAATCTTACTGCAACAGGATTCAGATGCCGGGAACTTGGAAGTTAGCAGTCAATTGTTAAATTGTCATTTGTTTACTAAGCCCTGTGCTTCACTAAAGGGCACAGAGCTAACATATATTATAATCTATGTGCTTTGCAAAAAGCTATAAATGAAGCTAATGCTTTATACAATAGCTATTTGTCTCTTTCGGATTCTAAAACTCTTAATGACTAAAGTTTATTAATAAATACAGTCACTGAATAGACAGTTGGTAGATCTAAACTGATAAAGGAGAACTTCTGGAGACGTAGCGTCTTCAGAACATCTTAACAATGTACAAAAGGTTAAACTAGAGGTGCAGTAGTAATTGAGAGTTAGAAGCTGATCTGACCCTAACTGAACTTATGCAAGAGGAAACTAATCCCAGATACAATTAGTGTACTGCTCAGTTAAGGGAGTTTCAAGAACATGAGTGTATTCGAATAACATTCCTAACTAATACAATTAGCCTACATGAATATTCAAGCCAATCGAGGAGCGTAATTTTTGTAAGTGGAGTACAATTTGTGTATATTAGTATGGTAATCAGGCGAGGGATGCGGTGGCTAGGGGTGTGTTTGGGTCTAGTGGCCAATACCAATTGCCCTCGTAATTTACAAACGCATTGTTTATTTTAGAAAGTTCTATCTATGTAAAAAAAAAAACGAACGATGATAAGATAAATATATAAACATTGTGAAAGAGTGTTTCACAGTTTTATGAAATAATAGATTTTTTAAATTTTAATTCATGGGAAAATATTAGGATGGATAGACAGTATTCGAATCAACAATCCCACCGTTTAGATCGAGGATGCAAGTTGAAATCGATCAGGTCATTCCGAAACTAAAATGTGGAATCACATACTTACCAAACGCTGATCCTTATTAAATTTGTTAAGTGTTGGATGAGAATATGTAGAGTGATGTGTTTATTTAAACAAAAGACCTAATTCCATTAAAAATGTTCAATCATGTGAAGCTGGATGGTGACATTCCAAACAGTTCGTAATCCAAACCAATTTCGCTTATCAATGTTCTCTAAATTAACGGGTTTTAACAAACTTCATTTAGATTTTCTTTTATTTATTTGAAATGTCAAGCGTACGAATAATCTTTATAAATTGGATATATAATTGATTCAGTTCGAAAATGATATGATCTTTCAGATATCTGTTAAGTCCGAATTCATTTCCACTGTTAGAATATTATTTGAATATTTGCCTATAGGTCTTGTTCAGTATTGGTATTGATATTCGTGATGATTTACAATCAGCCTTCATACTAAAGATTTCAGTAACTTTTGCCTCAGGAATATGTATAATAGGCTGTTTTTATTTGGCAATAAATTCGTTAATTATATTAAAAATCAAGTCATTCATAAAGATTTTTACTTCTGCCAGGGCATACTGTCTACGTTACTTAATGGCATTACTTAAAGTTTCAGTATTTTATATTTTACGGCCCATAAACCGCCAAAAGAATGACCTCTTCCCATATAAAAAAAATAAAATAAAAAAAGAAAGAAACGTGACCAAGAAGTATCTCTTAATGAAACAAGAACCCGAAAAACAAAAGAAATCTGTTATTAATTAATGACGTGTCATCCTTCCGAATTAAGAGAACTCAGAAGAGAAAAAGAAACAAATATTTTTGTTTCAAATGGTATTTTTATTATTTTGTTTGTGTTTCCGGGCGACGAAGTTCACAAATACATGGAGATCAAATATCACAAAATCTGGAATGAATAATATATATGTATAATATTCTGTTGAGATGGGAATTATATTTTTTTTTATTTTATAATAAATATTATTTCAATAGAAAGAAATGCATCTTTTTTGGATTGGCGATCGGCAATGGCCGATACTCAATCGATTAAATCGATTAAATACTCTAAATTTGAAATGAGTGGAGGATGTATTTTATTTTATTTGGAATCATAGATAAACGCCGACTTGGATTGATTTGGATCGCCTTCATAATTAAGATAAAAGAATTATATAGATGGCAATGATTTTTCTGAATAATAGTGCCATAAATATAATGAATAAACTAAGAAAATTTCGGCAAAGAAATATGGTTTATCTAAAAAACGGTACGGTTTCGGGGTGTAAGGACCCAGGATATTTTCTGTAAGACTGTATTGTGTGTTGATATCCTTATTGAAATATTTAAAATAAAATTTATGTAGTGAATATTTTTCTCTCTGGCTGTCAACTAAGTTATACTTCGAAATTCGATCACAAACGATGTGATTTTGTTGCATATAATCAAAATCAAATTTTAAAAACACATTAAAAAAGACACATTTAAGGATAAAAGAAATATTGTCGATTCTCACTGATTACCACACTTGCAAATTGAATACTCATGATAATGATACACAACAAAACGTCAAATCAGCTTCAAATTTAACATGAACTATGGAATTTAATAATTAATTAATTAGCTCAAGAGGGAAAAATGTATGATATGAAAGAAAGTAGAGGTATTAATTCAATGCCTCGGAAACTAGAAGTTTGAATGACTGAATGAACCCTTGAGAATAGTACCATGGTTCAGCTTCTCCCAGCTTAACCATGGTACTGGTATACCTCTGTACCCTATACCCCCGAGATCTGGCCAACACTCTACTTAGTGGCCTGCATACCCACCTGTAGGTCCTGCTTAGCGGCTTCGGCTCCTGCTCGGGTGTTGAACGTCACAAAGCCTACAGGCTGAAACAGCACAAGTCAATTATTAAGAATATTCTGAATTAATAATACACTAAACAGTTTCATCCAATTAATTATAAAAAATAAATTCAACTATAGATATATGATGAATTTTATATACACAAATACCTTCCAACACACTAGAAATATAGCTTCAATGTACAAAATAATTTCAGGATAATGATGGATTTTATTAACATTTAAAAAAAAATTATTTACAACAGAATCGAATTATAAATAAATAATTGAACAATATATTTCTATATATTCGGGTATATTATATTTAGTATTCGTGTAAAATGAGGCCCCGGTATGCTCATTCATCACGGAATACATGACATTCCGCATGACGGATGATCAATGATAACCCCTTAGCAGCATCATTAATTAATAATACTTAATTAATATATATTTAGTTTTAATGCTACCATAAACATCATACACTAATTAATGCTATTCGAGACTTACCGAAGCTGTTTTTCCGTTCTTGCTGGTTACCTTCAGTAAAGATCCTTCATATCCCTAAAAAAAAAAAAAAAAAAATTAAGATTTTAGTATTGTAAATTTTATAAATTATATTATTTATTGAATATTGACAACAAATTACTGATCTACCAGGCAATCCTGAAACCTACTTAGACTAGAACTTTGGGAAACAGCAAAATATTTTATCATTAAACGTGATTGGATATTTCAGTAAATCCTTCGAAGAATAGTCGATACTCCGTTCTATATAACCAAGAAAACCTTACAAGATGACTTCAGCATCCCGTTTGGCGAACACTAGAAAAATAAACCTATAAACAAAAGAAATAATGTTTGAGCAAATTTTGAGAATACAACTAAGAGCAAACTATCAGAATACAAAATACCGAAACATATTTTGTAGATCGAAAAGCTACTGAGCTCAGTATGGCCTGAATCAGTACAAATACAATCTTCCAGCAAGTTCCGTTGTTAACCAGGGCCCAGTAGTTCCATGTGGTTTGAACAATAGCCCCAACTTCCCAGTAACACCACTAAACATTGTACAGAAATCTAAATGGTCCAATTATGGTAAGTACCGACAATGTAATAGAAATGAATAGAACTACAAAACTGGTGAATAAGAAAATTAAAAACTTTCAATTATACATGTGGATTTTACTATTAATATTTCAAACTTCATTTTTTTTATTAGATGAAATTAATAAAATAAGAATATTATTTTTCTTTATAGATTATTGTCTCACATCTGCATATTGTCAAGATTATGATATATATGGATAGAAGTATGCAGAGAGAAAAAAAAAATATATTTATCGCAGATATTTTTGTATGTACGCTATATCTAACATAATATTTAATCAGTACCAATGATAGAGCCATACTTTTAAAGATTACCTTCACATAATTAATGACAATAAAAAAACAAAACAAAAAATTTAAGATTAACAAGTTGTAGATTATTCACACAGCAATAATTGGCATGATCAATGAATAATTGACAATAAAATATTAAAATACATAAATGTAATGTATTAAAAGAGGGAGGGATTCAACTTTTCTAAAGGCAATTGTTATCGCCCAAAACCAATATGATAAATCAAAACATGAGTAAAATCAGGTTTTGCAAGATTTTTTTTTTAATTTGGAAGGATTTTATAATCGTATCAAATTATCATAGATCAGCAGTTTGTCATGTGTTATAATAAATATTAATATTTTAATTTAAAAAAAAACCTAAATACTAACTAACGTTACAGTGTTTATAAACCTCCCGCTTTATTTCGCTTTCAAAACATTCTATGAACGTTTTAGTATGAATTTAAATTGGAAATAGCCACTTCTTCCTCAAATTAGGTTTTCTTTTGAAACCCCATTTGTCAAAATCCATCGCTCCTGAGAGCCGGAATCGTATTATGTTATAATATTATCATAATCTTATTTTAACATATATTATTAATATGTAATAATAACATATTATTATCATGCCGTATTATTTTGAAGATGTTTCTACTAAAAAATTATTATAATTATTATATCGTCACGTGACACTTCCTCTCGTGACACTCTCATATTCTGATGAATAATATTCCTGTTCGCGTTAAGAGCAGGCACAAAAAAATTATCACACGCAATTGAAAAATATAGCTAAACGAAGATCACATTACCACTTCAGACATTGTTTTTAAAGAAACTTCAAAACAAATTAATATGTGAGGATAAAATGATAATAGAGCGAGTTTTACTTATTTTTTCAGAAAGTGTATGTATTTTAATATGTACGTGTCATGCATGTCTCGTTATATATAGCATATATTGTGGACGTGTTTGTGCCTCAATTATTGGAAGACGGGGACGATAATAGTGAAACTCTCAGAGGAAAATTCTCCACAGCGGACACTTTTATAAACAGCATCAATTTTTAAATAATTTAATATTACTGAGGTCTTCCGCATATCGGACGCTCTCCATAACCCTGACGTTCTTGATTGATATGATTTATAATTATTTTGGATTTAGTATGAATATTTTGATTGATAGGTTTCTCCACAACGGAGAGCAGGAAACCAGTGAATCTCATATTCTGAGAACTTATTATAATTATAATGGCGCAGTTCAATTATCGAATTACGGGAAATTCGGTTCGGTGGCAGGGATTATAGGTTTAATCTTTCGTTGTTAATCATCTTACTTGATTTATTGACAAAATGTCAATCCGCGTATATTTAAGATAAGTGCCCGTAAAAATTAAGGACTTAGCGAATTATTCGCTATATTCATAATTCAGAAATTACCATAGAGATCAAGTAACATTCCAGGAATGTTAGGAACCAGGAAAACATAAACGATCCAATCACAACTGCACTATTAAACGCCCTTCCTCGCTATGGTTTAGATGATATTATAACGTTACTAAACAGGAATTTCTGACAAAGTAATATAACGCCCCTACAATAATAGCAGTTAGCTCATTTATTCTGATGCATTTGCAAACGTATTTTATTCAAGATAACAGGAGGGGGGGGGGAGAATGGGACCATTTCAAACATTCCTCTAATAATATGTTCTTAAATTAATTAAAGTGCATTTAAAAAACATTCGCTTTCTTAAGAAGAAGCAAAACTGGCTTAATCTACTATCATCGTAACCTCGTCATGTATGTTTTTTTAATGTCATACATTTTATAAACGTGTTTCGCACAACAATAACAACATGTGGGTTTATTTCTACATTTCAAAGTAACGAAAACCTCTTCATCGATATATGTTTGTATTTACTTATTTACAGATTATACTACCGTGTGATTGGTGAATACACCACGCGAACTATTCGTCGAGACGGCTAGTTTATAATATAAATATTAATAGAGGTACCTAGAAGGAGATTTCATGGCGCCATCAATATTTTTGATGGGGGCACATTTCGAAGGAGTTCTGAATTTTCGGAGTAAAGTTTCAAAACGGAGAACTAGGAGGAAAACATGAACAGACCACAGAAAGTGTAATTGTACATGATAAACGATTTGTTAATATTAATCTTATTTTAATCCATATTAATCCTACTTTTGCTTGCACTGTTTTTAAGAAGTGGAGAGTAATAAAATTTTCGGAGAGGGGGGAGTGGGATAGTTCATGTAGCATCGATCTTGGAGGTGGGATGGGTACCCCTGAATGTTACTGCCGCTTTAGCCTAAATTCTCAATAAGACGTTTCATCACTACGAGGCACCGGATATTAATTAATGTATCAACCGAATTAATATCAATTCAGTTCCGTTGGGTTAGTGGCGTCGGAAAGCCCTGGTGCCGCTATTACCTTCTTAAATAGTTTAGCATGCGCCATAGCCTTTCATTAGGAATATTACTAATTAAAACAATTGGAGGGTTGTAAGGACTGGGGTGCTCTCTTGAATACTTTAACTATAATTAAGATAAAAGTTGCGTGAGAGTCGGTCGGCGGCCCCTTTTTTTAATTAATTTTTAACTTTCCACCCCGCCCCCTCCCCGAAAAACAGAATAGGGTTTGAACGGCCGGTTTATTAGTTAATTACTAATCGATATCCTTATTTCCTGGCGGTATAATGAGGGAGCCAAAGCCATTGTTGGCCAATTAATACTCATTAATCGTGGCCCGGGGGCACGTTGGTCGCACTTTACTCCCCACACACGATAATTAGGAGCGACAACCACCGATGAGATTATAGAATACCTCTCAACCAGATCGGGTTGGCACCGTATGTTCATTGTTAATGGATATCCAATCGTTATACTGCTTTATCAGGCCTCTAATGATTTTAGATTCGATATATGGCACATTTAACCCAGTTACCTCTATCAGAACAATTCATTAAGTAGAGAACCTTAATACCTTAGGTAGAGAAATAGCTTTAAAAGACTCAATAAATTCAATAGAACATATTATAAAACTTTTAAAACAAACACAATTGTACCATAGAATATAATAATTAATGAAATAAATAAAGGGAAACCTTTTTTTTTTTTTTTTTTTTTCATTCAGAAAGATAAGTTATGTTGATCGCCTAGGACAAGTCGTGACCTAACCTTACGTTTTATTACAGGAACAGAGATTATGCAAAGTCAAATAAAATTTATAAAAGTTACGTATTATAGTGGTACCTGCATATTGTCATGAATCATAAGTATTTGAAATAAGTACCAGTATTATCAATAATTCGTAAAGACTCCTTCTCCAAAACATATAAACAGATACTTAAGCACAATAGTAACATAAGTAGCGGTTAGCACAGACATGAAAACTCAAGTTCTTTTTTTTTTTTTAGTTCGGGATGGACATTGGCTCGCAATTTCACAAACCATGACATCTTGATTTTTAAAATTATCACTCAGATATAAACAGAGTGTTAAATATTTTAGAAGCTGGCATATTAAAGAATTTGTTGATTTACGGACCAGTTTTATGTTAACGTTAAAAGTGTTTTTGTTTAAGCTTACTGCCTTTTTCAGTTAAATGTTGTAATATACATACAATGGGAACTAATATTAACTATATTAGAAATGTTAATATAAATTATTTAATGTCCAGCAAGTGAATATCAAATAATAAGTCTTGTTTTGAAGTTTTTCGATTGAAAATTATCTTCACCGATCTTATACCAAAGTTTTATACAACAGAAGTTTATTTTGGATATGTTATATGAATAGTTCTGGTTTTAAATAGGATAAACAATTTCTTTTACTATTTTAAGCAACCTTTTGCCTGTACTTTGTTCTTTTTGGATTGTACCTTTTTATTTTCTTTTATCTAAATTTTAGGGCTAATTCATTATTTTTACCATTTTAAAAAATATTTATTTTGTAAAATTTTAATTTTCTAGTTGATTAAATTTTAATCAATTCTAGTTCATATTCCCTTTTTAATATAGGGTTAGTAACTTATTCCTCCGTGCGATGATGTTTTCTTGTTTTTTCAGTTCTCTTGAATGAAAAAGAGAAACGTTGTCTGATAAGTTGTTTTTATCGGCTCTCCTCTGCACGAACACAATCAAAATTAGTAACGGTGTTCACGCAACTAGCCAAATCAAAGTGCTGCGCGGGGTACCTGAAGGCGGTCCCTTGTCGTCGTCGCCCTTCAACCTGGCCATCGATCATCTCTATCGCGACCTGTGCGATGAAGAATTTTCCAAAAATTTTGGAAAAAGTTAAAAAGTGACCAAGGTTGTGTGGTCCTCACAGATTTCGCGGATGACCAGGCCGTGTCAGCGCGTGACAAGGGGGCTGCAGAAAGAGTTATCGGCAGCGTTCAGAGGACGTTTGAGGATGTTGGTTTGGCTATTAATCCTCAAAAAAGCGTGGGCATCGTTCTAAATAAAGGAGAGCTGGAAACCGCGATGCTCTCCCTTGAGAATGGAGAGTACATCCAAACATTGCAGAATGGAGATACAATCAATAGGATGTACATTCTCGGGAGAGGTACAGTTCAACGAAGATTCGGTGACCGAATTGAACGAAAATCTGAATAAACTGGTAACCTCTCCCTTGCTGAAGCCGGGGCAGAAGCTAAACATTGTCAACCAATATCTGTTCCCGGGTCTTACTTACCCTCTCCAAACTGCGCCCCTCACAAAGCTGCGTCCTGCCATACTTGACGGCATCGACACCATGATTCGCAGGAGTGTGAAGGCTATTGTTGGACTCCCTGCGAACACCTCCACGGCGATGTTGTACTCACCCAGGAGGTATTGAGGATTAGGATTAATCAGCTGCCAATGGGAGGCTCCTCTACAACATTGCTCCATTGCTTAGCGACTGTCCAATGTGCCCGATGCCCTTTTTCAGTCGATCTTTGATTATTCGGCTGAGGTTGATGAATGTGCCGAGAGATTGGGTGAGATTGAGTGAGTTGATCGGGGTATTCGGAATATGAGAGCTCTACGGCAGTCGCTTCAAGAAAATTCGTTTGAGGAATGGACCAATTGCAAGTGGCAGGGCATTGAAGTTCGCAATTTTAAAGAGACCCCGAAAGCCAATAAATACATGTACGATAAGCAAGTACTTTCTGGGTCTGAATGGTCAAATGCCCTGAAACTAAATATTAACTATGCACCCCTGCGTGGAGTACCAGGTGTCTGCGGACAGGTAAGAGAAGTTGGGTCCCTCTGTCGCAAATGCGACAGAGAGCCAGAAACACCAGCACATGTGCTTGGAAAATGCCCCAACAACTCCCTCCTTATAACACGCTGTTACCACAGAGTCAAACATGAACTGATGAGGCTCCTTGAAGAGAGAGATTACGCCAGTTTCGAAGAAGTATATTGTATAGATACGGATGGATCCTCCCGATATGCCGACATTGTAGCATTTCCTAAGACGGGAAAGTCGGCGATGATTTTGGATCCAACCGTGAGATATGAGACCAAATTCTTATATAAATTCATCAGAAACAGTTTTAGCTGAAACTAACGAAAATTGACTATTTCTTTACATTAAGAAAATGACAGATGTTTGTGTTTGATATGCAGGACTCTTATGAACATACTAGCTACAAATCAGTCTAATGTGCTAGATAATAAAAATTTTAGTTACCTCATATGCTCTGAATAGAAGATACAGTTCTCTCGGTTTGGCGTCCATTGGAAGCCCACTGACGAACAGTGTTCGCACCTGCAACATTAAAATATTAATTAATATCTTTATTAGATGGATTAATAAATACTAAAATATGTGTAATAATTAACACATCATAACACAAAAAAAGCTTGTGCTTGCAACACACAACTTTCAATTACCGCTCTGCTTTGAATAGGAATTGTTTTGTGGCAATAATCGGTTATTATAAAATTTTTGAAGTGAAGCTTAAACGAAGCTGAGGCTTAAAGCTTAATTTCCTTGGAAACATGTAATTTACGTTAAATAATGTTAGTTTTCTGAGATTATTATTTAAATATTTTTCGTCACTCTCCGTTATCTTCTAAAACTTTATTTATTTGATATTATTTTTTCTAAAATTCTCCACTTTCCAACGATATATTATACGTATACCTTTTGACAATTATTTCTGGAGATTCATTCTACTAAGATAAATGTTATCCACCTCCACCTTTCTGACTATGTTTACCTACCTTTTGCTATCTGAAAAAGCACATATGGGAAATCCTCCCCCCGACCCTTTTACTTACCTACCAAAGAGTCAGTACATGAATACCTTCAGTTCTCGAAACACGGTTAGTAGGAGAAAATATTACATGTTTTATAAATTGATTATATACATTATTTTTAATTTGTATAACTTTTTACAAATTTCATATATCATCAATCACTATATTTTTATTATCAACCATTATCTCTTGTATAAGACTATATCTGTGATTGTATAAAATTTTTTTAGCCCTGATGATGACTCACATGTCTGGGTTGAAACGTCGGCAAAACAATAACTTTATGATGACTGCGTCAAGAATATTTATCACCGTGATATGCCGAACAGTCGAATAACTTCCTCCAATAGTTATTTATTTAATATTATTAATTAATATGTTTATTCATAATTATTAAATATTGCGATGTATTTAATCTGTTATTTACTCGAAATATAATTATAGATAATTATAAATAATAGATATAGTCTTAAAATCCATATTTATATAGTTCAAACTACAGGTCAGGAAGAGCAGCTTCAGGTGGCGATAAAGGTATTAACCAGGAGATAGAGGGTAAAGTGGGGGACCCCTATACTTGTTTATCGCAGGGTCATTTCCTTCCACCAACATTTATCCCTTTTCCACCTTGTTCGCATTGCCACATCAACCTACCATCGAAATTTTCTACTTCAATGAATGAAAAGGTTATATGAACTATCATAATAGTAACAAATATTAATCTGGCGAATTTTATTCAATCAAAAAATTATTAAGTATATTTCACAGCATAATCCGGTGTTATAATTCATTTTTTGCAGTAGTAAATGATTTAAATAAAGAATACAATCTATAAATATATATACATTACTTAGGGACCAGCCATTCTCAGTGTGCTTTCTTTAAATACCTATTCACTCTAATCATCAATATTTTTTTGTCTGTTATTCTCATAGTCACTGCTATCAATTATTTAGTACAACTAGAGCGTCAAACATTCAAGATTTATTAAAATCATTATTCAACATCAATCCAAATAAAAATAAATTTTAACTTTTTTTTTTTTAAATATTGAAGCACAGCTATATCTGGACTTCAATTTTCAATAAAATCGCCCTTTGAAGAATTAATGGATAAAATAATTCAAAAATCTGTTCTTTGATTTGGTTGCAGCATTGGTGATTTGTAAGTAAAAGTACCTTGTTTAAATTTTCAAATATAATATACATTCTAATATTTATTAATCTTATGTTTGTATGTTGAGGTGGTAGATCCTAACATTGAGCTGACCCTGTTTGTACGATAAAATAAGATATTCAAAAGTAAATAATAAACATAGTAATAAAAAACGGACGTAAACTTTGATAACAAAAACTTTAAGAAAATATTTTTTTAAAATTATAATATTGCTTACGGCAGCCAAGACATAATAGATATAAAATAGCAAGGTTCTAAACAAACAAAAGCTCGAAAAAAATAAAATTTGCTCTTTTATTTTTCTATTTCTTTTGTAAAATTGGTATCAACAATTCTTTCCTTTCTAAGAAAAATATTGGGTACGCAAAAATAACGTTTTAATATATATATATATATTATATATATATATATTTTAATAATATATTTTTAAAGATTAAACCTAATTACTACTTCAACTTTTTAGTAGTCGAGAGGTACTATAATATTATTGTAAATCAACTTCATAAAACGGCGGAGTTTACCGGCTGTTCTTTATGGGTTCTAAAACTTCAAATGGGAGAATGGACACATAAAATTTTACTTTCAAAGCTGTATTAAAGATACTAATTACAGGTAAATTTATTCAAAAATCTGAAAAGTAAACATTTATTTTATTATTTTTTTATTACTCAATACAAGAGAGACAATTTCAATAAACAGGTTTATATTTTTTATAATAAAAATATAATATGTATTACTAGTTTGACTGCATGGTTTGCTGGTCGTTGTTAAATAGTAATATAATACGGAAATAAATACATAAATTAAATTTTGAAGGAGAGGAGTTCAACATTTTTTTCTTGGTCTATTATTATGGTTCATTCTTGAAAACCAAAATGTGAATGAAATTCAAAAACATGTTATAAATAATTATCCGATATCCATGATTTTTTTGTTTCATATTGTATTTAATTTAATTATCGTTCAAAGTTGTATAATTTTTAAGTTATGTGTAAATAAAGTTTTGATTTCTCTATAATCCTGATGGATTCAATCGATTGACAGCATTACCCCCTCATCCCTCTGGCCCGGGGAAAAAACTGTATAGCCTGAAAGTTGAGGAAGGGGAGGACAGACGCAAGAAAAAGTTTGTTGTTATGTAATTCGGAGACTTAATTTTTAGAATAAAATGAAATCGACTGGATATCCATCCATTTGGTTTTTTTTTTTTTTGGTTTTTATCGGAGGTATATCAATTTCAGAAGAGGACGAGTACGGTTGAGGGACACATCAGTTTTTTTTTTACTGCTCATGAGAGCGGTTGCCAATTACCGAAGGAAGGGTGGTGTTGATCACCTGACCCCGGGTCCTGGGGGAAATTCAACGACACCAACAAACTGCAACAACAGTGGTTGATTAATTTTTTGGTCTCGAGGCTATTGGTGATACGACGGCATTCCTCATACAACCATGCTTGTGTATCTCCAGCTGAATATGACAATAAAAAACTAGTAAACACGAAGGGATGTGTTTGTATATTTTAAATTATTTTAAAATTATGACAATATATCCCAAGTACTGCTTTACACGCTTTATTTTAATTATATGGTAAATATACTAAATATTGATTGCCTTACTTAAACAGCCTTAATTTCCAAATAGATAAAGATGATTGGTATCCTCACAAATAATATCTCTCTCTCTATATATATTTTCTTGATTTATGTCGTCAATTGGACCAAGTTTCTGACCGTCTTCAAGGCTGAATTTATTTATTAGCATATTATATGTATTTTATTTAATATATGTTAAATTATTATAATAGGTTTTTAATCATCTATATTTGGTTGTTAACTTGTCTATCCTCAGCCTGCAGAAGATCTGAAACTTTGGCTGAAATTCGGCATACATTTTTTCTAAAAAAATTGTACGTTTTCTCATTGTGAACGCTACTCTTTGCCAACTTTCAAACCATTATATCTACAGCCACTTGTTTCTATTATAGTATAACCAACTATATATATATATTTTACATTAGAATTTGTAATTTCAAAATAATCATAAATTGTCTTTTGTATTTTATTGTAACTTCTGAATTTTTTTATTTAGTTGTTAATTTAATTTATTTTTTTTTTTTGTTGCATAGTATCTCTATGCAGGAGGAGTTTTTTTCGAAAAAGTTTACATACACCACGGTAATTTGCATATTATATGTATAAAAATTATGCTTGCATTTTATCCATGTTATTTGTTAAAATAAAAATTAAAGAAAATAACATAAAATCAGAAAATAAAAAGTAGGATTATTATTATTATTTATATCATATATTGTTATTTAATTTATATTTATATTAATTTATATATATATATATATATATATATATATATATATATATATATATATATATAAAAATTAAATTAAAAACTAAATATAAAAAATTCAAAAGTTCTAATAAAATACAAAATCCTCTTTAGGATTATTTTAAATATCCAAGTCTAATGTAAAAGAAAAATAAATAATGAAGAGACATAGTAAAATAAATGAAAATCAATAAAAAAAAATATTAATAAATAACATATATTGAAAATACGAAAATAAGTAATTAAAATAAAAGAATAGCACTTTGTCAACATCTTAATTAAACGAAAATAACAAAAATATTACAGGTAGTAGTTTAATAGATGAAATATTTTACAAACAACCTGACTAGATTCAGTGCAGTAATATTGTACTCGTATTTATTAATGGTGATCAGGATATATAAATACATGTATAATTATGTAAATAAAAATATTCAGAAGATATTGGTTGAAACATTGTTATATTCAAAGATATATTAAATAAGACAAATAGAAAGCTCTGGATGTATTAGATTTTTTTTATAGTTTTTTATTTGTATGGAAATAACATTATTTTTAGAACCCTAACCGGAATGGTTTTATAAATAAATATATAATAGCTTGGGAGGAATTATGTGTGTTGGTAAAGGGAGAGGAATATGTTGGCGGGAAACGTTCCGGTTTGATGGATCGTGGGCGGGAGTATATAAGCAGATAGGGGTGTCCGCCCCTATTTCACCCTCCGTTTCACCCCTTCCTTTGTCTACAACACCTCCTCTTCCCTCTTTTACAATACACCTTTTCTACTCTCTTCCAATGTTAATTTATATCTGATTAGTCGCAGTTTCGAATTGGTATTAATGTGTAATTCATTAAGTTTCATGCAATCCAAATAGAAAAAAAAAATGGGTGGAATTGGGTCCCTTGAACGAACCAGAACGAATTTAACGCACTTTCCGTTAAATAGTATTAGTTTTTACAAATTATTATTAATATTTTTTCTTCACTCTCCATTATCTTCTACGACGTTCTATATTAGATACTGTTTTTTCCAAAATACTTCGCTTTCCAACAATATATTATACGTATACCTCCTGCTAGTATTTCCGAAGATTCATTTTCGAACTCATTAAACATTTTCTCTTTTTTCTCCAGTTTCCAATTATCAAATGTTTTCATACTTTATACTTAGCCATTTTTTAAAGTTACTTTTAATAAAAGAGTTTTTTTTTTAGCCAAATTTATGGTACTTTAGATGTAGAGGCATGTGAAAACAGTGTATTTGAGCCCTATAAAGTGACATCGACGTGGATAAGACCTAGCTGGTATTAAAAACATGTTAATAATACTCTGGTATACCGAGTTTAATTAAAATCGTTAGAGTCGTCTTCGAGAAAATCGTAAAAATGTGTTAAATCGATTATATAAAGTGCCAATTTCGGTTCATTCAGTAGTAGTACAGTAGTTTAATAAAAATTACCCAAAACGAGGTAATTCACTAATCTATCAATATAATAAATTATATATAAGAAATCTAACTTATTTCTTCATGATCTAAATAAATTTTCTTTTAAATATTATAATCATATTAATGAATATTTATATTACCCATTTTTTAGAAGAAATTTTACTCTGGGGCTGTACATTATCAGATCTCAATCTTAATTTCTTGAGATTTTTTTTATTAATTCGAATTAGTGATGAATAAAAATTGTTTTCTTTTCTAGTTAGCAATATGATAGTTTATTTCATAAAATTGTAAATTCGTAAGTTTTTGGTTGATTCAATGGACAATCATATTTCATCGTAAACGTCTCCTATCCTTTCATTCTCATATATTGTCAACTGAACGATGATGTATATATAGTGTTAATGTATATATCTTGTATTATCATAAATTATATTAAAACAAATATATTTGTCTGTTTCGAATTTTTTATCTGGTATCAAACAAACATATATTGCGATCTTTGAATGTGTAATGTAGTTATGTAGGACCTGAAGTCATATTCTTGAAGATAAGTCACCCTTGCTAAGTATCTAAATATATTAATTTCATAAACAATAATTTCTCAGTTTTTCATGAAACCAGCTCTCCATTTTAGGTAGTTTTTTTTGTTATGTATATATATATATATATATATATATATATATATATATATATATATATATATATATATTTATATATATATAAAATCATCTTCATCATCTTTATTTTGTATGTTTGAGCTGTTTGGGTTTTAACATAACATGTCAATACTTTTTATTTACGTACTTTTGATTTTTTTTTCTGGGGGTTTTGCTTTTTCTTTCTATATATGTAATTATTTTTCATTTTTTTTTGTTATTATTTCCAGTACAATTATAAGTATAGTTGAGAAGATTCTATTTATTTTTTTAGTTGGTTACGTACTATTATTTAAGTTGCTTGAATCTTTATTAAGTTAGTTTTTGGCCAGACATATATTTTTCTTTTGTAACTTACTTACTTGTTATTCTGAGGGGACATCGTCCCAGAATAAAGTTTATTTTATATTTCTATGTATACAGATTAAATTTATTGTAAACAATGAGAGGTTTACGATATACATATATATTGAAGTATACATATATACGGTATATAGATATATTTGGAGAGAAAAGGAGAGAGATAATATTATTTTAAAAGTTCAAAGAATTTATAGTTTAGCTAAAATAAAGTGACTGAATAGTTTTATTATATTCTCAGTTTGTTTTTCTTCATCACTATCGAAGTATGATATTAACATTGGAGGTAAAAAAAAAAAAAAAAAAATGTGGGACTGAAGCACTGAATGATCATTCGCGTTCTACGATATGGATATCAAGTAACGAATCGGTTCCATATTTGCCTGTATGTAGTTAAATCTACGTGACGGATGTATCACCTACCGCCGCTAATCCAATTTCGATGAAATGTTCACGGATTGTGTGGATTGGTACCTATATGCTTCCATTCCATTCCATTGACTAATTCGTCTTAGTAATATGAAAATGTATTTTCTTGGAAACGAATACTTTAAAAAACGACTTGTTGATCGATTAGCCCGAAATAAAAAGATATCTAAGGAAGGATTGGTGAAAAAAATCATCGAGTATCAATTTTTACAATTTCATCCTTTATTCTAGTTTTTGGAGGTGCAATAATATTTTCCTTAATACACTCATGTATGAAAGTTGGAAGAAAATTGGTTATAGTATACAAAAGATCAAATATTAGATTCCATTCAATCAATATCAACACCAACAAATCATGTAATTGTTCAGAACATGAAAGTTCTGAAACGTAGCAGCCATTGGAAAGATGTAACAAGAAGATAATTATATTTTTATACTAAATCCCATTTATCACATTTTTATGATATCCATATTCCGTTCACTTTTCAAATAAAATTATAATCTTAGCTTGGATACATGGAAATTCATATTTATTTATTTACTCATGCAGTCAAATATGAGGATAAAAATGTGCTACAGATATTTTATGTAAAATGATAGTGAAGCAATAGATATTAAATAATGATATACATTTTCTGAAACCATACATGCAAAAGCAATTAAATCATTAATTTTTTTTTCTTAGTTAATCAATGGAAATGTTGAGGAAACTACACTAAATTATACGACAGACTTTTTTTTACATTTTTTACATCTTTCTTCAAGCTGTTAAATTTCTATATAAAATATAAAATTACAAAATTTATAGTCCTACATTTAATAATGTTTTTGTATTAAATGTTTTACTTTTTATATTAACAACATTATATGATAAAAATTAATCTATCTGATATTTAAAAAAAAAACAATGCAAGAAAAACAATAATAAAAGAAATAGAGAATCGTGAAGTATTACAGTTTCTTATTTATAATTCATAGGATAAAATGAATTTTTGCTTGTCAGTCATGAGAGGGATATTTTTCTCTTTACAGAGCCATTTAGACATTTATTTATGGAAATCATTTCATCACTTAACTGCCGAAATGGGGCGTTTCAGTATATCATTACTGTCAGAGCCTAATACCTGGCTACGAGAATACTTGAGAGAAAATAAGCAGCTTGTGTTAATGTTATAAATAATTAATGTTTCCATTAATTTTCATCAGTGTCCAAGCTCCATTGAATAATAATGAGCTTATAAATTATCCAATCTTCGATACCTTGGGTAACCGGGGGGAGAGGATGGGAGGGGTAGAGTGATGAGTTATCTTTTAAGAAATTATTCAGTGATTTATTAATAAAGTTTAGGTATTAATCTATCCTTTAGCTAAATATCAGAGAGGGTAATTGTACATCATCAATATCCACATTATAATGCTGTAAACAAATTTATTATCTATAATATAATAAATTGAACTTACTAACTACACGTTTACAAAGGAAATAGTTTTCAATAAAAGATATTAAAGAATATGAGAAAAAAAGGAATTTCAGCATTAAAAAAGTATTCTCACCAAAACATATATAACATCTATTAATTTTACATAAATTTGTATTAATAAACATTTTACATTTTTTTATGTATATTTCACACTTCAAACTTATATCACAAAACCCATGTAGGGTATTGGATGCAATACTTAGTAAGTACTGTTTCTAACCGAATGATTTTCCGCATTCAATTCGAGTTCGCCGAGCGTGTTTAAGCGTAAACTTTAACATTCTCGAGCCTATTGACGCAGATTCGAATTCGGCCTGGGTGAGTTGAAATTTATTTCGTGGCGGACCCACGTAATGATCTCGACCTTACCGCTGTGGTTAGAATAGGTTTGACTAAATCTCTAGAACTAGCCTTCCCTCATCCTCCGTGTGCTTAAGTGAGCAATGTAGCAGATAAAAACGGATTAATTATAAAATTAACAGTAATCACTTTATCTATAAAGTAGCTGGGTGGGTCACAGAAGAGTATCATGACCCCAGGGTTCTTCTACGGCTGATGGGACAAAATAAATAATTACCTTAGTCGCAGAAATAGACCGCTCTCTTAAGAGAAAAAGGTGTCTCACAAAATGATTGCTGACAATAATGGAACAATGTTTAAAAACAACTTTAACTAGGCTTAAAAGTCCTATAAACTTGTGTCTTAAGAGGTGAAGGTTTATTTGTTTTCTCAATAATTAGCTTTATTGATTCAAATTAGAATTTAAGGTATGGGAGTGAGTCATAGGAAGAAAGACGTACAATTAAACTGTACAGCTGCTCAACCATGTTGAATTGCTAAGACGTCTAGCATACTGATCAGTTCTAATCGATAATATAATATAATAATATTATCGATAGTATAGAGAACAAAAAAAAACAAAAGCTTTGGGGGACTATCACCCTAAGTAGCGAATGTTATAAGTTATTTATTCATCGTTATAATTTTCTTCCCATTTTCTTTTTTCTCACAGCTGATAACGAAGTGGCCAGAATTAATATAGATGATGGTGCAGGATTCCAAATGAGTACAAAAAATAGATTTCGCTATATTATGGAGATTAGTGTTGCCCAAAATCTTTCAAGACCAAGGCCGCCTAACTGTTGCCAGACCAAGACCAGGACTGGTAAAAAAAATAGATTTTTTGAATAAAAATTAGGGCAAAATAGTTACTAATACTTGACAATCTAAGTTAGTATATGTAAATAATTGATATAACTAATATACTTTTGCATTTAACTATTTTTTCATTCGGGCTTAGTTAGGTTTCTTCCAACTAAAAAATTCCAGTAATATCTCTACAGTAATAAGCTAGTAACTGCAAGACTGTTGCGACTGACTCTCGCGCAAGACCAAGACTGAGTTTGCAAGACCAAGACTCGTCTCGGTCTCGCATTTGGGCAACACAAATGGAGCTCTTTTCCACACCCAGCTTTTTCAAAAACTCAGTAGTTTAAAGTGGAATCGCTCCTCTACTTCCGAACCGAAGTCCTCGAACAGAAAATTCTTACTCACCAAATATAGAAGTTTCCTATATATTTCTCCTGTTCTGCATTTTTTAAAGATATCATCTTTTCCAGTTTGCATTTCGAGATCTTAATCGTTATCGTTTGTTTCAAATAAACTCATAGGATCAGAGTCTCTTTTCCTTTGACATTAAAGTCTAAAATTATACAAATAATTCTTATTTAGAATTTTAGAGTTTTTGTGGGTGCAATGTATTTCTAAAACTATTGCCAATGGCATAACACAAAAGAAATGAGGATGTTTTGTCTTTTACACAGCGTTTCATATCTTTAATTAATTGATAACAAAAAATATATAATTTGCTAATATAAAAGAATATAGATAACGCGTTGATCCCTTTTATAAGTTCCTGAAGTGTTATGATGGAAGGTTGTGTGCAGGAAAGCTATCATCACTTTGCCGTTCATTCCAAAATGATTAATCTCAGGTAGATCCATCTAGCACAGAAGCTATAATGTAGAGCTTATTCGGCTTATTACAGCGTAGAGGATGAGATGACAAGGGTGGGTGTGTTGGCCTCGGACGGAAGAAGGGATTGATGCCGCCTAATTGGCAAGGAGGCGGTGAAGGTTTATTAATCAAAATCACAGCTGGGAAGAGAGGGAGGGGGGGGGGTCATTAATTTACATAGTGCACCTGCTGGCTCCGATTTGGGACAGCTCCACCTCCGCAAGGAGATTGATGGAGTTCCTCGCCTGTCCTTAGTGTCTGCTTTCTTCTCCCTTCTTCAGCATCCTAATCTCTGTTCTTTGGATATTACCAACACTACCACAGAGTATGATAAAGACAACGAAGGGGGAGGGTCCTGGTGAGAAAATCAGAAAGAAAATGGATGTCAAGATGCAAGGCCTTCTTCCACACTAGCATCCAGAAAGAATATATGACCTTTAACAGAAAAAACAGTAAATATGACAAATAATCAGGACTTGCTGTCTCCATAAGGCTTATTAGACTTGCTGACGTTTCGACCCAAACCTGTGAGTCATCATTATGGCTATAAATTAAAAATACTATTAAATTAGTATATTGAATAATTAATAATAGTTATTAAAATGTAATGATTAATAACTATTATTGTGTCACAACAGCCGCATACCTAATAAATCACATACAGATTTCAAATTCTGATAATTTATCATGATCATATTTTTAACAGTTAACTCTTCATAATTCCAACACAACAATTCATCTCTAACTTAGAAAAAAATATATCAGGCAAACTGTATAATTATATATCACTGTATCATGTGAATATGAAAAACCAATTGACGAATTATCATTGGATTCTGGGAAAATTTTCTTCACGAAGAAATAGTAATCTTTTTTTTTAAAAAAACAATGTTTCAGCATTAAAACAATAGGCAGCCTAGTAAAAAGATATATTATATTTTCAAATACATTATAATATCTGCGGAGTTAACCAAATCCTTAAAATTAGATACGTGGGTATGGTTAGTAAATTTTGAATTTATCAATTTGTAAATTCATTTTCACCATTTATGCTATTATTGAAATATTATTTCTATATCATACTATTTTATTTATCCTAGTTGTTTTTGTTTTTTTTGTCGCTATAGTAAATTATAAGTTATTATAACATCGGATGTTGATCACCCAGCTGTTTTACAAACCAAACCTGACGAAAAACTCTACGAAAGACATACTTATACCATATTTTTTTATCTTTTGCTTATTTCTTACTTAATATTTCATTATGTCATATTTATTTAAATAGCTTTAATCTTATAATTCTTTATTTTTTTAAAAGTGTTTAGAAATTTTTCGGTATCTATAAGAGGAATTTGATTTTAATTTAAGGAGTGAACATATTTTCCACCTATCTTCGTTTATTGTAAATAATTTTTGTAATCTAATGCATTTTGACTACAAATAACCTTTATTTTCCTGAACACAGCTGTTAAGTACTAAGGGGCGTTGTCCGAGAACAAAGTTCTTTTTTCTATTCTATAGCCCAGGATTGTGGCATATTCTAATATTTGTCAATATTATAAACATACGCAATAATATAAAAAGTAGAAAAACAAACAGAAATATAGAAAACCCTCTTCTAGCTTAAATTCTCACTTATTAGTCTAGATTGTATTTTTTTCTCTCTTCTTTTCGTAAAACAAAACGACTTTCCTTAAACGCACCATTACTTAAACGTATTAAACACGCAGTACAAGGAAGTTATTTATTTATTAAAAATATTTCTTCAACATTGTTATATGATTTTAAAAAAAAAAGTCGTTTTCTGGGTTTTTCAACTTCCTCGTTGTGTCTTATTGTTTATTTTAAACTTTCCCTTAATTGCTTTCTCGGACTAAATTCAGTTTCCTGCTCTCCATTCCAAGACTATTTTATACAGAATATTTTAACCTCATCGTTTCTAAAAAAACAGATGTTATTTTCTATTCAACAATTATTAGTCCGTGGTACAGACGCCTTTTTATCAAATTATTAACAGCAGCCTGAAACTTAGTGAATAGCTTCTCATCGTAACCTACAAATATTTTATTTACGAAAACTCTTCTAATTAGGGCGTTTTCAATCTGGAGATCGGCAAATTTTGTATATTTAATTAAGTGATAAAATCTCGTAAATATCCATTCGTTTTCCACTTGGATCGTTAGACAATTTGATCACAAAATCGAGAAAAAAGGTGGCCTACAAAAATATTGGGCCGTTAATTGTATATCACCTCGTCATTTTGACATTGTAGTGTCAAACCCGCCAAACGTCCAATTTTGTTTAAGGTCAACTATTTTCTCGATTTTGGGCCCAACTTATCAAACGATTCAAGTGGAAAACAAATGGGCACTTACGAGTTTTTAGTATCTAATTAAATAAACAAAATTTGCTGGTCTCCAGATTGAAAACACCCCTATTCTGAGAATTTTCGTAAATGAAATAGTTGTAGGTTACGATCAGAAGAAGTTATTTACGAAGTTTCAGGCGGATGTTAATAATTTGATAAAAAGAGGTCTGTACCATGAACTATATGTGATGGGAACTGTAGATGAAAAATATAAGGCATTTTATTCAATTAAACAACATTTATTAACTTACATTACGTATTTGCGTTTCAGCTCAACAGTTTATCATTTTACGATACATGACAAATCTTAGCTTATGGGTTCGATTTTGAGAGGTGGTGGAAGACGATCTAAGGTAATGGAGGTTGATGGTGTTCCACGTGGATAATTTACTGGTAAATTATACATTGATATTAGCAGGAGAAGCGACTAACTTCACTCTATTAACCTCGCCTCATTAAATATTTCGAGGTGGATATACAGACCCCTATCCAAGTAATTACTTTTCTTTTAATTATGCATCCTTGATGTTTCGGAGCAAACACTCGAACGAAGTCTGCCTGACGTTTTGACAGTTCTGGGTATAATTACAGAAGCATGGGCGTTCTTCCTACTCCGAATTAGCGTCAGGAAATACAAGAATTAAACGACCATAATGGAGGCAGAATCTTTTGTTGTTTTCAATATTTAATTACGGCCTACAATGGCTGGCTGCAATAAGATCGTATCAGACCATAAAGCCGATTCTTCTTATTTCAAAAGAAATAAACTATATAATAGAGGTAGAAGGAAATCAAACACCTCTCTTGGACATATTTAGGTCTGAAAAGACTTAGAAAGCATAAAATATTACTCGGTTGTTTTATTAATAATTTGTAAAGACCAAAACATATATATAAAATAGTTGTCCCGTACGAATAATTCATATAGTACATTCATCAGTTAACAAATGACGATATAATTGGGATGGAAATAAAATAAGAGATGGATGATTATTTTTTCGGTATTTATAGCCGACCAAGAAAAAAAAAATCTTAAACTTGAACCATTCAGGAATGTCATCCAAAACTTTTTTCAGCAATAATATTTGTAAAACACTATTTTACAACAATACTCCAAAAGGAGAAATAACATATAATTTAATATTGCATGAAATAAAAAAAAAATAATCTGCTACTTGAGATTATTTATGGAAACTAAAAATTGCACGCTCTTTATCAATCCAATGAAATTTATCGTTGATTCATTCTATTCATTGTAACGATTTATAATTCAGCCAACATGATTACAATGCTAATTTGATGTTTATTCTTCACTTAAACTTTGATGGCTAAACGTGTTCAAGTATCGATTGAGCACTTTGAGTGAATGAAACGGGACTGTTTCAATTTACAGTAACGATTTTATAAGGGTTTCTGAAATCAACATAGAACAGGAATTGCAATCAACAATTCAGTAGAAAAAAAAAAAAAGTCTTCTCGATATTTTCTAATAATCATTCTACGAAGGGTAAAAAGGCAATTGGTAAATTGATAAACAGTAAATAATACTATATCATTTCTTAAGGAAATTGTGATATGAAACATTCTATTTATATTACATCAGTGTGATTCCCAGTTTCTGTTATGTTGAGATAAATGATTATGTATCGCCAATATTATACATTATATAATATTTTAAAATTTAACACGTATACTTATTTCCGATGATCAAGTTTTCTATATTTAAAATCCATTTTAATTCAATCAATTTTTAGTATTTAAAATTTTTAATGCAATATTAGAATCAAAAACTTCTAAAAATGTCATCGAACATGCAAAAATATCTCACCTAAAAAATCTTCGAGGCAACTCAAAGTAGCAGTAATTAAAAAATAACTTAAAAAAGGTAAAATAACAACCACATGATTTTCCATTGGTCGGAAGAGAACGCGTTACAGAAATTCTTTCCTGCTATTCGTATATTTTGTGAAATGTATTTAGTTATTAAACATTCCAACGAATTTAAAATGAAACTCAAATATTGATTTAAAACTAGTTTGAAATTAAATTAAAAAATAATTTTTGATGGTTTAATTAATAGACGTTTTACTACAGTTAAATTCAATTTAACCGTATATTCTAAAAAAAAAAAGAAGTTTTTTCAGCAATAAATTCATAATACTACTTTAAATAAATAATGAACACTATTTTTGTTCTCTAAATAAAGTCAAAATAGGCAACTATAGAAGGAACTTGTTTGAGAAAGTATGTTGGAAATCCGTAGTTAAGCAGGAAATTGTCGACGGCAATGGGACGCTGGATTCCAACAAGAGGGTTACTTAAGATCTTTCAACTGTGGTAGATTCCAGCAGAGTACCAAGGTAAAAGGTTATCTGGGATAGATTTCCCTCTCAATATATTTGAAAGAAAATTTCTTTTTTTTAATATTTCTTTTGTGAATTGTAATAGTTTGTTTCGTAGGTTTGCAGAGCGTAAAACATCACAGTCATCAAAGCACTATATTTTTATAATTTGCAATTATGAAAGGGAAAAGAAAAGAAAAATAACAGAAACAATAAAGGAGTTAACTAAAATTACTCAATATCATTAAATCTTTGATAATAATTTACAATTTAAATAAAATTAGATTTATTGAATCTAATTTAAATAAAATTAAAAAAGAAAAAAACTGTGTGTTTTCATGTGTCGATAGAAGATGGCTATAATTGTAACTGACTATAAACAAAATATATTAATTATGTTATTTTCTAGTCATATTACGAGCAGGTTGATTGTATATCTTACGATACTTTTAAGTATGAATTCGTTCACGAATCTACGATGCCGATTCTAACTGAAGCGAATAATACCATTTTAAATTGATTTGATTCAATTTCAAATTTAAATACTTTGACTCCGTTATAGTCAGTTTTTCCAAATTTGTTCACTACAGAAGCGACTTATGAAATTTCCGATTCACGACTCCTGTCTAACTCTTTTACATTCTTATCAAAGCAATATTGATTTTATATTTGAATTCATTTTTGACTGTAATTAATATGAATATGGTACGATACTCACATAGAACATAGCATAAGCAGCTGACCATACACTTAAAAAAAAATATATTTAGAAATTGTTGGACTGTATTGAATTTTCGAATAAGTAATCCATTAAAGGCAATATATATTTACTTTTCATTCATTATATCAATGAGGACTTAGTCCGTTTCCTTTAATTGGCTATAAAGGGTTAAATTTCTTTTTTTTCCATAACAATATAGTTTCTTCAGTTTTCCAGACAGCCGATTTATACATACAGCTTCATTTCAATCCGCTTACAAGATAAGGTAATAGATGTGTCAAGACATACCAATGACATCGAAGAAGGACTGACATATCCCTTGGGCATCGACCTGCCACTGGAAGGATTGAAGATTAAATTAACAATCCGGAACAGATACGGAAGAGGCCGAGGGAGAAAAGGTAAGTATGAAATATAGGCAGAGGGAGAAGGGATAAATATATCAGGTTTAGCAAGGATTCGATTGGCCACTTTGTCCTTAGCTGGTTAACATATATCATTCTGCCAGCTCCTTTGTCTCTCCACCCCCTTTCTCTACTATTTATCGCCAAATTGCAGCATATTTCTCAATGATATATAGCGGCATTGAGTCTTTTTTCTTTTAATTCCACAAAGGATATCGGCTATTCTTGAATATTTTTCTCTACGAAGATCTCGTTTCCTTTCAAAGACAAGTTTTTCTTTTAAGCGGTGTAGGATATGTTTAAATATTTTCATGGTTTGATTCATTCATGAATGTTTGGGAAAAAACTCAATATAGATATATATTTCAAAACCAAGACTGCATATTAAACTACACTAATCTATAAAAATATATATATATATATACTATATCCTCTTCCCGGCTAGAATATTTCTTTAAATCTAGATACTCCTCATATTACTCTGGCCTTTATACCCCTTCCAACAGAACTAAAACCTTCGAACGTTCCTTTCTTGTTTGCTCCACTGCCTTCTGGAAATCCCTCCCGTCTAACATCCATCTTATCTTTTACCTCCCATTCAAATAGCTTCTCACATATACGCCTTGCAATACTTTCTCCCATTCCAAACAGACGCTCCACAATGATAAAGTTATATTTTACGAATAGAATTTTCATAGAAGTTTATAGAATGCTTTTATTGTTGAAGTTTTAACTTTAAGAATCAAGTCATATTGTTTCTGTTCTTTTTTGTTCGGTTTATATTTTTTAGTTGTTTTTTTTTTTCATTACAACTATCTCTATTCTCGAAACGTTTTCACATTATGGTGTTTAAATATTTTAACTGAACATACTGTGTTTGTCGTTTGAATTTTTATTTATCTAGGTTTTGGATAGATAAGATTTTATCTCAAAATAAAGTCTATTTTCTATCTCTATAAAGTATAAATAGGTAATTCAAAAATAATATTTTCGGCTGTCGAAAATCTATCCACATATCAATTAAAATTAAGAAAACTGTTACAACGTCACCAAATGTTATTAATGTTATCATCATCACAATTACCTGCAGTGTAATATTTTCGCAGATTAGAGTACTTGTCTGAATAAAAATATAAAAAAAAAAAAACCTAAAAAAATTTAGAATAATAAATCACAAAGAATGATATATAAATATGAGGAGGAGGTCTTCTACAGAAAATCTTAGATATTGGTAATAACATCATAACTTTTTAAAAATAAAATGCTAGGAAACGGAGTAAAATATACTATGGTTGAACAATCACAATTGAATACCATGAAAATATAGATGGTAATAGCCAGTAAATGTTTACGCTATCGACGCAATAAAATACAAAATATTTCACATTTCCAGCAATTCCGAAAAAAATACAACCAAGAATAATAAACTGTTGATAGGAAAAAGAGAACTAATTGTTAATCAAGGAAGTTATTTTACGATTTTCATAATAAAGGAAAAAAGAAATTTAATAATTATAAACTGCAAAATTATCTATCTAGTATTCTCAATAAATTACCAACTTATAATGAAGTTGAAAATAGTTTAAATACAACATTTCCTGTTTTGAAGTTATTAATAGGAAACAAGAATTTCATTTAATATAATTAAGTTCAATCTACTTAATTGAACTTGGACCTCCACGAATAATCAAATTAATTAGCTGAAGTAAACATTACTCGACTATAGTCAGCGTAAATCGGGAATTGGATAGTTGATAAGGCGAAATACAGACAGCCTAAGTAAATAAGATTGCTCTGAGGTTGTTAGTTGCAAACTTTTTCCAAATATATATAAAAAAAATATATCTCCTTTTTTTATTTCACAAGTTTTTTTGTGTTTTTTTTATCAATAATTCATATCATCCTCAATACTTTGTCCTATCCCATCATTGCGCCACCATTTTGAAGATTATCTTCTCTTCCAGTGCAGAAAAATAACCTCATTTCCAAAAAAATTAATGAAAGAAAGATAACTTCATTTGCGCATGATCAAACGGTATAGGATTTGTGGTGGATAACACAATAATTTTAAGTAATCCAGAATTTCATTACAAAAACAAAATATATACCTCTTATAATATATGGTATTTGTTATTTTCATATTATATCGCCATTTGGTCATTAATCATTATATTATGCGAGATATTCGCTAGTGGCAAATAATTGATAGGTTAATATTTAAATTAAATTACATTTATTAAATTAAAAAAAAATAAGTTCATTTTATTTAAATCTCTATAAAAAATAATGTCTAATTTATCTCTATAGTGTAAGACCTTTTTTAAAAAGTATTTTTACTTGAAAACAGCAAAAGATCCTCTAAGTGTGATTGTTATTTTATATAAATAATTTATAATGATTATTCCAGTTCCAGTACGTAACTTGAGCAGCAGATTAATGCAAAGCAAAAGAAAAAGATGAAAAAACTATTTACAATAATAGGAATACCTACTTGGTATGTATAGTAAGTACGACTTGGGAACAGTCGTCTAGGATAGTTCGTAATGCGGCATTGTATAACTGGAGCGCCGCACAGTAGGACGAAAGACGGGTTTTCGTGCACATGGGCATAGAACTTGCAAACGTTGTCGGATTAACTTGATATTTAGTGTACTTATGTCTAAAAGGCCAAGGAACACGAATACGACATCAAAATTTAAAAAATTCCATGAAAAACAAAAAAAAAAATCCCGGTTTCCTTGTTTAAACCTGAGAATTTTTAAAATGGACAATAAATTAACTTCGAAAATGATAGAGGCCTATAAACCGCATACTTTTAGATACCTATTTATAACTACTGCCTATTTAACTACATATAACCGTTGCTTTAATAATTTTTTTTTTAATTTTAAGAACACAATAAATCACAAAAATATAATTATAATGTATGTATATGTAAAAAAATTTGTATTATTAATTATAAATATTCATTTAAGTTCAGTTATTATGAAATAATAAAAAAGTTATTTTATTCTTATTACAAAATAAATTTAAAAACTACCGATAATGATATTTTGAAAACCGTCGATAATTCATCACATTTTCCGATGAAAAAAATATATAATTTTTTCTTTAATTTTAAAGATTAACAACTGATGCAGATCAAGTCATAAAGGTTCAACCAGGTACTCTCAGATTCAATTTACCGTTATAAAATTATAACCACATTTAAAAAAAAAATAAAGGTTAGAGATTGAAAACAATTATATTTTATTACTAACAGACAGTAATCTTAGAGGAACAAGTAAATAAAAGTTGGTTTTTTTCCTTGAGGCCCTCTTAAACGGGTACCCATTGCCCCACATTTTATGTAATTTTAAACTGTAGTTCATTTAACGGTGTTGTGTTTATTTATTTAGATTAGAGCGAAAATAAAGGATGGTTATATACAATTAAAATAATGATATAAAAGTTTATTTATTATCTAGGTAGACAAAATGAAAATTTAAAACAGCGAAAATGAAGATTTAATGTTAAATGTAACTTTTTTTTTTTTATTTGAAGTATTTTTCTAAGCAAATAACTACAGAACCTTGTTTTCTTAATGTTCAATATAAATCATAAAACTAAATTTAAGAGCATGTCGAGTTATATGAGATATTAGTACATACCTAGAAATTGTTCTAACATTTATACATACAAAAATAAGTTTAATTAAGTTTGAGCGGACCTTGCGGTGTAAATTAATCCAAATTCATCTTTAACAATGACTGTTAAAAAGTTGTAAATCAATTTTCCGGGGATATAGAAGTTTTTTTAAAATCTCAGTATTTGAAAAAAAAAATGATTCAAAAACATTTATTTTTGGTAACAAAATAAATATCCACAATAAAACGAGTTTAAGAAATTATTATATTTTTTTTTAATTAAGCAGAATGGTTATAAAAAGTGTATTAGGTTTCAAGCAAAAAATATCAACTATCAGCTCGAACAAAACAATTTTACAAAACCTACAAATCACGCAAAATTCAACAAATCAACTAGGTTTTCAATTCAACTATTTACTAAAAACAGTATAAGATGTTCATTCTGCCAACTAAAAATATTCTGTGAAACTGCCTGAGGTATCAATTAAATAGTTTTTAGAGTTATAAAAAAACATTTTTTTTTTCAGCCGATGTCGCAGGTTTTCCATCAACCCGCCAATGTGCGCTGTTTGGTGGAGCCAAGCTACTTTTCTTTTTATTGTATTTACTTTCTAACAATTTAAACAGTATAAAACTGCCAAGTTATCCTTTAACATTATTTATAAATGCCCAAAATGTCATAAATCCGTTTTAAATGAATGGTCATAATTGTTAATGAAATTTTATGATGACTTAATTCACTTCAAATCAATTTTACTACGGAACCATTGGTGTCAATTAAGAATGTATTATATATTTTTTTTTTAAATGAAAACTTCTTAGGCGTGTTGTGCACTTCTTTTCTGGAGAGTGAATTAGATTGAGCTGTCAGATCTCCGGTGTGTAACGCTTGGGTAAAGTCAACTAACTAAAGTTTTTTTTTGCATTTAGATTAAAATATCTCAAAAACTAAAAATCTGACATGTATATTGTTAGTGAGGGATATGTTTATCATTTCATCCTCTTTGTAATGAGACATTGTTCGAAATTGTATCTTAACGCAACGTCGTCTTAGAGAGTCGAAAAGAGAAAAAATAATGTAGATTTTTATAAAAGATATGAATAAAAATATCTCAGAAACTAAAAATCGAACCTGCTTACTGTAAGCGAGGCAAATGTTCAATATTTCATCCTCTTTGTAACGAGCTATTATTTATAATTTATACTTCATATTATTAATCTCGCCTTGTTGATGCTTTCAATTCTATCATGTGGTCTGAAGCACATACCTTAGGTTTTTTTTTTACAAATATACAATACAACTTTCAAGAAACCGCGGAGCATTCTTGTTCTACACTTTGCCAGGAAGGCTTTGGCTATGATAATATCCTCTATTTAGCTACAGTGTTTCCCACTCAATGCTAAGATACCATTTACACAAGAAATTCTTCGAAAAAGCATCCACTCTCAAGGAATCTATCCCATAGGGAATACAAGCTTTGGATCCACGAGGGGTCCCCTTCCCCTGTTTACTGGGAACTGGAGCAACAAACTTTCCTCACAACTTTGTAAAAATAAAGCCACCACAAAAAAAACAACAACTTTTATTTCTGTTTTCCATCAAGTTGTTTTGAAGATCTTGAATTGTATTTACGAAACGCAAATTCATAGCAAACGTTGTCTGATATACTGTGTAATACAAACAAAAACGCTTTAATCCTAAAATAACATTGAACGATCCAATGAATTTTGATGAAATTCTTCATTCCTGGCGGAATAGGATCGTAAACTTTAGAATAGCTTTCTGTAAGTCGAAATGAGATGCAGAGCTTTATTAAGTCCTAAACAAGCCATCACCATTACGAAAGGAATAAGTTCTTTATATAGGAGATATTTCTTCGTTTCACATTTTTCGTCTGATAAGTGTGTAAGGAGTGAAAAATAAATAAGTTCAAAAACTTTTTCATTTTCATATTTTATAGCATCTACTATTTCTGCAATATAACTAGATAATTCGTATATCAGCTTGAAATAATGTACATGTATGTTTAATGTTTTAAATATCTTCTATGGAATAATTTTTATTTTATACTGAACTGCAATTAATAATTATTGGAGTACAGAAGGGTGTATTTTAGTTTATCAAAAAAATATATACACTCATTATTCATCAAATATTTACCGGCTACAAAAAAAATTAATATGATTCCGTAAGCAAGGAAGAACGAGTCAGTTCCCCTTCTGCAAATAGCAACTGTGGGGATGAGAGATCAAACAGCATCTGGATTGCTATGATATTTTATTAAATTTTTCAGGCGTGAGGGAGCGGAAAATGTTAGGTCCACGTGTTCTTCGGCTATGACCTGTTTGTTTTTCAAGGATATAAAATGCAAGCGTTGAGAAACAATAGAAATAGGAGTTCTTTCTTCAATAACCGTGGACTTTCAACTTGCTCGATATTGCCTGGATATTGCATACATTTTACGTTTCAGACTTTATTTCTCAAATATAAATTTATTTAGTTGATCAGGAATTTTTTTTGTACCGATGATAGTATCTGTAATATTTTAAATACTTCACTCCCGTATTATGAGTAAATGACTAATATGATGTCCGACAAAGAGGATACCTGTGCAAGGAGATATTGATATGAGACGAAGAACAAGAACATTGCTCTAATCTTTTATGCTTTAGAGAAGAAAAAAAAAATTTGAATATTTTGCACGGACCCCGAAAGCTACTCTGGAAATAAAGTAGTTTAAAAACTATAGAGACTGTTATTGGTAAAAAATCCTGGTATACTATGAACGTTTAAAGTCTAAAGTTACCTGATGAATATAAATTTTCAATTGAAAATTCAATTTAGAATATGATTTTGTCAATTTATAATTTTTTTATCGCCGGAATTTGAAATAAGTTATTAGGTTAGACAAAATTGTCAGGAAACGCAGACAAAATTTTTTATTAGATTAGCCTTGTTTTTGTTAGGTTATTTTGGGAGTCGAACTGCTTGTATCGACTCCCAAAGGATAGCCCTGAGGATGATCCAAATGTTTGAGTCGAAACGTCGGCTAACCTAATAAACATTCTTGACTGTAAATCCTTGCAATTTTGTTTCATGCTAATAATTGATCAGTCGACTAATTATCCATCTCTAAAACAAGTTATTTTTGTATTTTTTTATCTAATTCTGAAACTAGAATTTACTAAAAATAAAAACTTATAGTAAAGATCTGATCATAATGCAGTAATCATCAATAATAATAATTTTAAAAAAGAACAATAAATAATTATCTAATTATTTATTCCATTCACAAATCAATGTTATCCTTCAATATTTTTTATTTTTATGAACAAACCTAGGCTCACACAGAGAAGCAATTTCGTTTGAACATTATGAAGTTGGAGTAACAATAAAATATATGTTTCATAAAAAATTGTAATATAATATTAATGTTCTTTTATAATTTATTCTCTGAATTAACTAATTTTATTATCACGCGCACTCAGTGATTCTTATTTTAAGTGAAAATGTGTTGGAATAATCACGGATATATTTATATATTTTGATGATTTCTTAGGGAATCCATGAATCGTAATGTAATAGAATTCATAAACCAACAACTAATTTTCATAAACTAACTTTCTCTAATTTTAATGACAATTTCATTCAAATATAGACGGATTTACTGAAATTTCCTGTAAGGTACAATCAACTCATATATAATGTTCTTAATGGCGTTGAAATGATTTCGAAATTGATGACCAACATTCATTAACCAACGCTGCTATTTACCATAGTGTAGGATTCCATTGTATATAGATATAATAACGAGCTAATTAGTAGACATTACACTGGCTGGATTTAACAATAATAAGTAGAAACATAATTCATATTTGCATTTCCATCATGTCAAAGACAACGTGGACGAGAATGGATTCCCGACAGACAATCCTAGACATGATGACAATAGACCACAACATATAGCAGACGCTGGCGGCGACAGAACAGATGTTTTCGTATATCTCTCATGTAATATATTCCAGAGATTATCTGGGCAAGCTGTTTGATGAGTTACCGCTCGCGGCATCAGCACTTCCCTACGTACACACCATCCTTCTTTCTTCATCCTCTCTTCTCTTTTATTTAGTCCTGCTATCTCACTTAATGCACGCCTTTTTAGATTATGATGATTTACCCTCTCATTTATTTTAATATTAGCAATTTATTCGCATCTGGCTTGCGTTAGGAGGGTGTTCTTATAAAATTATTACATTTTGTTTCTAATGAATAACAATTATTTATTTCAAGTCCCCAGAGTTTATAAAATCACATAATAAATTTTAAAAAATTATCATCTAAAGGTTGTAATATATAGGAAAAAGAACCGAGAGCATCTGAACTGCGTTACTGAGATCCTATTCTTTTTTTCTTTTTTTAAATAGATAAAAAGGAATTGAATTATTTAATTTATGCTAAATTGAGAAAACTGATTTGACTCTTGAATTGGGATATTGCAGGAGTGAAATAAAATTCGGCCTATTACAATGAATGAAAACTTAACTATCAAAACTCTATAACTTTTAAATACTTTAAATAAACTAATTGCTACATAATATGAAAATATAAAAAAACTCTTTCTCCCACAAATTTCCTTTGCTAATTTGTACCCCCACGTTTCGGGATCTTCTTTAATATCTCATCTTCAGACCATTTGATGATATCATCTAATATCGCAAGACTGGACAATTCTTTTGTTATATAATACACCCCTTAAATTTAAAATGAACTCTTCTCAAGAGATAGCCTAGTCGAACACAGTGTTCGTCCCTTACAAATTAATAAAGAGAATATTAAGGAGACAATTGTTTTTAGATTTTCATATACCTTATGTAAAAAACAACTCCCTTAGGACTTTTAAACTAATTACTACTCTATTTATGACGGCTCTTATCTCCTGCTTGTCTGTTGAGGATAAAAAAATAAAAGTATTGGGCTTTACTGACACATACGTCTTGTTTCCGTTAGTCACTACTAATTTTACCACCGCTACTAATTAGAGAGTGGAATACTCAAGTTGTATATTGTGGACATACGTTAACGTTCACTGTCATCCAATACACGAAGGAGGTTTCAAGTTGAATAACAGGCAGTAATATGCGTGGGAAAATTCGTAGGTCTGAGAATTCGAATTGTGTATCATAAATCACAAGATTCATTCCTCGAATAGCTTTTTATTATATTACAATTTGCCCATTAGAAATCAGAAATTAATAAATTTGTTTGTTGTTACATTTTGAGAATTAAAGTATAATAAAATATTTTAGATCGATAATAGTAATTTTAGAACCGTTTGAAGAGGAACTTACATAGATTACAGATTTTGTTAAATCTAATGAAAATTTTAAAAGCTTTAACTGGGAAAAAAATTTACAATTGATAAATATATACAATTTATTTCCATAATATTTTAAACATCATAGAGCATAATTTCAATTTGCGATTTATTGTTTTCTTATTCAAACGCCAAACGTAATCAAAGGCACTTCTGAAATCAGGGAAACGTCCCCCTACCCCAGGACAGAGGAAGGCGAGGGATAATTACTGGAGTAGGAAGCATCGATTAGTGGTGACAGGCCCTCAATAGGCCACCCTCGGCAAAAATTGAATGGACCCCACCTCATTCTATAGTCTATTCACAATTTGCCTTGGTCTCCCTCATTGTTCCCATTAATTGTTCAAAACTAATGAAGGATCGCTCCTTATAAATACAAATCACTGGCACGTTTGAAAGCTAGATCATTAGTAACAAAAAAAAAATAAAATAAAAAATAGACATCCACCTCAGAAGGAAATATTTTGATTACCAATTAAAAAAGTCATTAATCTAAACTCTTGAATTTGAAAACCTTATTTCAGGATCTAATAACTACCACAAATTCAGAAGTTTGAACAAAATTTTTCAAGAGAATACATCTATGGTCACAGTTCTCATCTAGACCTCTAAAATATTTAGTATTGTAAATTGTCAACTTCTTAACGGAGTTTAAAAGGCTTGGAAGATGACCTTAATTTACACAACTAGTAAGTACTATTTTTTGACTAGTTTTGTTATTCCCTGAAAGCAGGGATATATTTTCTTAAATAATTACTTATTGAAAACAGAGTGGCGAAAAATGAATGGCCGATTTTTAAATAAATAAATTTGATAAGATAGTTACGATATTTTTTAAATTTGCATCTATACGTTTTATATTTTGTTAGTTTTTATCTAGTGTGTTCAAATAGACTATAATTGTAAGTAACACAAGTGAAATTTCGGTTATAAAATTTGTGTTACTATAATTATAATAGCTAAGATTAGTGTAATATTAAGTTTGTCGTAAGGACGATATTTATCATCTGTCAGTTTATTGAAATTATTCAAGTAATGTTTAGCTTGTCATGGCACTGCACGAAAGAAGGTTGTGGACTGTATTTTGGTAAAAATATTTTACAGAATTATATGGGTACATTTAAAATATTTTTTTTAGATATTGTCACCCATAAACAATATTGAAAATCCTTACTTCTTTTATCAGTTGTGGTGTTATACCATTGGGTACTATGTGCGTTTATGTTTCCATGGCACATAAACGTGTGTACATACATGTGTATACATAACATGTGTACATGGCACCATAATGTTAAATAAATAAACAATATTGAATCAAATAAAATGTTTTAAACCAAGTTTAAGCTAAAATTCAATATTGAAAACGTCTACTTCAAGTTGATTCAGAAAAAAATATTTGATTTATTAATAAATAGCGTTGCTTATGCTTTGAAAAAGAGTTGACCTGGATAAAGTCTGTGATCCCTTAGAAATGCTTAACACTCAACTTTACTCAACTTAATTGATCGCGTGATCATACTTTCGCGTGTCTTCGATAAACTGATACCGAACATTCTAGCTGCATGAAATGAGCTAAGCCCTTGTGAAAAAAATTGTGTTTCCATTTTCTAGAAAAACCCTAACAACAAGTTTATGATGCAATGGCGTAACCAACCCTTTGACCAGAAATCGTATTGTTAGACCTATTACATGTAACAATAGCTATTGAAAAAAAAAATCACATCATGGATATTCTATTTCTCATAACGAACAATCGATCAAATGAGATATCTATTCTCAAACATTAAAACAAGAGAAGAATATTTTACCATATCCTTTTTCACTGAATAAAACGAAATTCTTTCAACATAGTTACTTTTATTAGCACAAAGATAATTGAACTGAAAAGAAGTAAACTGAAAAGTCGGTTACAAAAAAAAACAACAAAAAAAACCTATCATAGGGAGTTTAAAATGTTATAAAGCGACCATACGGTTGCAAAAGTTCGTATTTGACAATTTTCCATGTTTATTCTATTAAAGCTAAATGTGACATTTTGTAGTCTGCAAATTTAATAACTAGTCTACTACTATGGAAAAAATATAGGGAAATAAAATATGAAATTATACTAATAAATCATATAGAAATAATCAGTCTTATGCAAAAAAAAAAAAAGAAACCAGTTTTTACATACGACCTTTTGCAGGTGCGGGGTGGCCGAGCGGGCTAATGCGTGTGCACAGCACCGTTGCCTGGCAACCTGATAACTGAAGTTATAAATGAACTCGCATCCCGGTGCCGGAGGTCTTTTACCTCTTGCATTAATCCCCCACCCGCACCCCCTGTGGAGGGAAAATCCTTTATAGCCTAAACGGCGAGGAAGGGGAGAATGAAATAAAAAAAAAATACAACCTTTTGCATTACCAGTTGTACTATATATCCCAAACCAAACAAAACAGGATGCGAACCTGCATGGAAACTAGGATGCAATTTTTTTTTAAAACGACACATCAGTTTTCAACAAATCACTAATTCAATATGAAACAGAAACTTGACACTTTTTTGACGTAGTTTGATTATTTTCATATATTTCTATTGATTGATGAGGTGTATAATCACAATTTTCGTATAAATTTAATGTATTTGTATTAATGTATTAAAATGTGTTTCTTAGATACTATATCTGTACTCAGAAGGTAAAGAACACCATGCCACATTTTTATATTTGTCCGAGAGAACCAATTTTCCCTAACTTCAAGCTATTAAAATTTGTTTCATAGATACCAAATTAATAAATAAAAAATAGACATGTTATTCTTTATCTCCGGGGTACAAATTAGTGTGTTTTCACCTACTGCTACCTCAAACCACCTTCCCAAATAAATATTAGTTAACCATGTATGATTAAAAAATCTGGTGCGTGGGTATTGCCAAATTGCCAAAAAGTGGGTGAGCTTGGGTTCGCTCGTATTCCTTTGGTTCCTCAATTACTGAATTACTCAACTATTCAAAATCTCTTATTTCTCCTTTAGTAGTTTATCAAATTCTTTCGTATTTTACATTTAACTATTTTTCATATTAGAAATTAATGTAAAATGGTCAATTGTTTCAAATAAAAAAAATTGAAGGTACTTTAGAGGAAGCTAATATCACAAATTAGCCATTTCATCCCTGTTAGGGAACACCAATCAGAATAATAACCACATTTTATTCAAAACTGTTGAATTATACACTTATGTGATAAATTTAATCAAAATCGTTAGAGCGATTTTCGAGATAATCGTAAAAATGTGTTTAGTCCATTATATAAAGTGCCACTTCCGGTTAGCCGATTTTGATGAAAAAGTTGCTGAAATATCTCTAGCATATACAAACCTTAAATATGCAAATTCATTTCCATATGACTTTTCGTTTTTGAGCTTGACTGTTAAAACACACACATACACATACAGAGATCATTTCGCAGGACTTGGTTATTTGGACTCAGGGGAACTCAAAATGTGTATTTCCGTTGAAAACTCAGATAAAAAAAATTTTACGATCGCAATACTTACCCTTACTATATATTACATATACAGGTAAGTGAAAATAAAAAGATTCTTCAACTATACTTCATGATTTGTCCATAAAATTCCAGGAACTATTTAGGAGGATTTAGTTTTTTGTGTAAAGATGAAAGAGTGGAGTGTGGTCCATGAAGAAAACTAACATGGAAAATAAATTAATCTTGTGTGGATATGATTACGTATTGTCACAACGTCACATTGAGTATTATGGATATAATGTGATATTGAATATACATATTATATTATCTATTGATATGTTGTTTGAACTACAAGGGTGAAATATCGACCCAGTTAAGGGAGGACAGTTACCTCCATGTAGTACTACAGGGTTACCCCAGGGAACCGCTCTTAGCCCATCAATATTAGAGACAGACAGAGGAGGAGCGGAACACAGCTCCCCACTACACTACCTAATGGACAGCCGGATTGACGTTACATACATATATACCACAACTGGATATAGCTCTTATTCCACTTTCCAGCCATTCGAATTCCGGTCGGGAACAAAACCTGTCTGGCAATGCACTTCCAGCAGCGAGCGGCTGGATCGATCGTGGAAATGGAGAACTTTGTTTGGTGTAAAATATCACAAAACCCATTTGCGAAGAAGATAGAAGCGTTTACAGAATGGATTACGTAAAAAAGTATATTATAAACCTAATAGGGGATATGAGCTCTCTAAGCAGTTTAATCATTAATAATAATCCATTATTTTTATATTATTTATGATATCATTATAAAGGGGGTGGGGTGCAGAGCAGGCTAACGCGTTGACAATACTGACAATGCCTGCCAACCTGATAACCTGAAGCTCACAACTTCGAGTCATGGTGCAAGGAGACACTTAACACTGAATAATCCCCCACCTTCCCCCATGGCTAGAGGAAAAAGCACGTATAGCCGAAAAGGCGAGGTAGGGAAGAAAAAAATGTATACCATCAACACATTATTATTCTCGTCTTTGTAGGCTTTCCGATAGTAGTGAATATATCTCTCATTTCATGAACAATGTAACATGAATGAAAAAATGGGATATATAAATAAATTACATTTAAAAAAAAAACATACTTCAATCTATAAAATAAATTCATAATAAATATATTTTTCATTATCCTAGAATGAAAATTGATATTTGTAGGTTTTATAACTTTTTCATTCATCATTCTTGATTTCAATCAAAATTTATTTTACATCTGAAATTATGCGTCATAAATATTCCTTAAGAAGTATTTCTGAGTTTAATAAAATAAAGTTTAATAATTATACTCATTGTTATTTATAATTATAAGTATCAACTGCTATTTATTGAACACAGCATAGAAACAAAAATAACACTAAGAACAGTTCTAATAATGAACATTATAGTAGATATCTGTTCTGAAATTCTTTTTCTTATTTTTTTCCATGCTCTTGTGCCGAGCGGAATTATTTATGGAATTGATAATGATTGATTCATTTTTAAAAATTGTTTAAAATTTGATGGCCAAATAAAAAAACAAAACAAAAAAAAACAGCTAATACGAATAAATAAAAGTAACAATTCTTCAGTTATTTAACTATAAACAAAAAATAAAATAAATTGATTATCACCGGATTAAATAGTTCGATTATTAAATAAGTAAATGTGTTGAAAAATATACTAAATCACGAATATATTCTCTAACATGTGATAAATGAGATCATCAATGTAAAGCGCAAAAAATTTCATTTCAGCGGAATGAGGAATCATAAAATCAGATGAGGAAATTTAAAAAGAATATAGAGTAAATAAGAAAAGTTGAGAAATGACTTCCACTTTTCACCCGACTTTTCACATTGAAGATTTTATTATTTTTTCATTTTCAACCTACATTCTTCAAACAATCTTCGTGTGAAATGTTTCCCCATAATGCATATTGAATCTAGTATCATCATTCCATATCTTGGCATAACATAATAAATATATGTATATTTATTGTTCACTTATTGACTATTTTTAAATAAATATTTAAATCTACTAAAAATATTTGACTTAGTAACGTTTCATTGAGTTCTGATCTATTAAATTTTTATAGATAATTTTTATTGGAACAGAATAAGCTTCATAAAAAATATATCTATTGTGGGTGATTCAAGAAACAATAGCAATATTCGAATTGGTGGATAATTACATTTCTTACCAAGTATATACATACTTCTTACAGTATTTATGTTTACACAAATATATATATTATCTCTTGAAATAATGTTGTATTCATTTTTATTTTACTTTAAATGTTAGATTCGTTTTAGAAGAATAATTGAAAACAATTATTTTCATCCATAATGATGTAGAGATGGTTGACCGTTGATATAATATGTGAAGGAGTTAGTCGGGGGTGCGGTTATTAATTAAAATATAGGAATTATTTTTATTTTTTGCCGACGTTTCAACCCACTTTGCAGGTCGTCTTGAGGGCTACAAAAGATACAAAACATTTTGAAAATAAAAAATAAATATAATTAAATATAAAATAAGAAGAAGTTGTCAGATACAGAAATAAAAGATGATATCAGAGATTATTTTCATCTTTGTTTCGATTATTTTCTTAACCGCGGAATCTCCTATGGTTGTTTAAATTTAATTGCAATGTACATAGTTTTTGTTGTGAATGGCTTAATTGTTTATTAGAGAAAAATTTTATATTATACTAGCTCCATATAATAAAAACAATTTTTGAAAGTAGTCATCATGGAAATTGATGAAAAATTTAAATGGTTAAATTGAATATATAATAGTTGACCGTTGCATTATAAAGAAAGGAGACAGCAGGGGGTGTCGGTCATAAAAAGGCTAAGTAGTAGCAAAATTATTTTATTAAATGCCAACGTTTCGACCCGACTTTGCAGGTATTCTTCAGGGCTAGAATGGACAAGATACAAAAAGATATAGAGATTTGTGGAAGTTACAAAATACACGGAGACAGAAAAAAAAGAAAATCAAAATAAATAAGTATAAAATTAGAAAAAGTATAAATAATTAATAAAATTAGAAGAAGAAAAATAAATACTTACAGGAGTGTTCAGCTAGTAGTTTCACTTAGTACTGGAAAATCAGTGTAAGGGTAGGTATTGGGGGAAATTTGCTGACCTCTTTGGGTTATGGGAACAACCTAAATGAAATTTATTATTTCATTGATATAGTATTTCCCTTGTATTATTTATATCTTCAAATTTTAGATACTGTAATTTTCCAGGTTTATTTTTTCATTTATTTTTTTTTCCCCATTACCCAAACAGGTCAGCTAACTTTCCCAATACCTACCCTTATCCTGATTTTCCAGTTCTAAGTGAAACTCCTAGCTGATCACACCTATAAGTATCTATTTTTATTCTTCTAATTTTATATACTTATTTAGTTATTTTTGGTTTTCTTTTTCTTTTCTGTCTCCGTATTCCTTTATGTCTGTTATTTCATATTATATGCTTTTTCATTTTCCTTCAATCTCTCCTGTAGATCTGTAGAAGTATATTCACATTTTTATATATTATATATTACATTACAACAATCCTTATCGTCTATTTACTTCAGTTCAGGATCTTGTTGCTTAGCTTACTGTGTTTATATTTTAATGTACTTATAATTTCAATTAGTTTATTCAAACATCTTTTCGTATCTTGCCCGTTCTAATCCTGAAAAAAACATGTAAAGTCGGGTTGAAACGTTGGCTTTTAATAAAATAGTTTTGCCACTACTTAGCTTTTTTATGACCGCCACCCCGGACTATCTCCTTGCTTTAAATGGTTAAGTGTGCAACAGGAAATAGCCCTTTCGAACATAAAAACAATAGTATTAAATAGAAAGAAATTTGAATGATAATATAGAATTGAAGTAAATTATTAATAACAAGCTATTATAGTTGTATGAATGTTATTCTTACTTTTTTAGGTGATACTAAAATAATCACGTTAAATAACACAACATAAATTCCAGCAAACAAATAAAGTAAAATATTTGTACATATGAGATAGAATCATGTAAAATTCATAAAATAAAGATGTGAATATTTTTAAATAAACCCTCTTTAACAAGAAACGAGTATAACCACAATATTTGTTTCTGAAAGAGATTAATTTAGGGAGGTCTTTCATAACTCGGTGGAGTTATAATATATATACCCAGTGAGAGAAACAGTTCCACTTTGCCTCAAAATAAACGAATCTTTTATACTTCTTTCGAGTGTTTGTTCTACTCTTGAAAGTCTCGTCGTTTTACGAGATAAAATATGTAGATTAAAACTATTATTTTTTTTTTCAACAAATTGTTAAACAGATACAATTTTATTTTTAAATAACTCATTGAAAACTATGCACGCCATAGGCCATCAAATATCTCAGCTTCATTCCAATATTTTTCTAATTTTAAGAACAAAAAAAAAAAAAAACAGGGGTGCGGTGATAATGATTTAATGTGTCAATTAAATCCTCATGGGTAATCAAGCGGGACAGCAGTTTTCGATTAACCGTAATGCGTTTGGAATTTTTAAATCGAATGAAACCTTTTAATCATTAATCATTGAATTATTTTCACCGAGACGGTTCCTTGTCGATAAAGAACGGTTCCTCTTAATCAATCCGGCTTTTCTGTGCGACCGACAATAAAAAAAAATCAAATATTTTATGCAAATCCAACAAATTGTTTATAGAATCATAAATATGCCCCGTTAATAAGAGGCAATAAAAAGGGCAATGTCGAGTTATTCATGTTTGAATCTGAAAGCTTGGTTCCTATACAGATATAGATATTCAGAAAAATAAATATTTTTTACCTTTAATACTATTATATGACAACATATTTTTTTAATTCTGTATCACTCAGTAAAAAATTTCTATAAAGCGTAAATTATATGAAAAGACTTCAATGCAAGATTCTATTTTTAAAAACATTAAGAAGTGCAATAAATTAAGAAAAATAACTCATGGGGTCTTCAAATTACATAATGTAAAATTCAAAATTTTTATATAGCGACAAAAAACACCAAAATATTACTTGGAAAAGAAATTCTAGCATCAAATAAAAGGGATAGATCTGATTTTAATTAGAAACAACTATATTTCGCAAAGTTTAATTTTCATCTATTGATCTTTTTAATAAAATTGATTCATTTTATATATATATATATATATTTTTTATTAACGAAATTTACAACTATAATTAATAATAAATACAACAAGATAAATAATAAATACAACAAGATTAATAATAAATACAACAAGATTTTATATATTTAAATTTAAAACTGCATTAAATAAATAAAACCGGTAAATATGCAAAAATTAATAAAAATTCCTTTAGATTCTGACAGGCGTATGTCATACCATACCGCATGACTAACCATCAGTCAATCATCTTAAGTTCTTGTAGGTTTGATTGATAATAAAATCAAAAGCAACAAAACTATATATTTTTAAATATTTTTGAGATACAAATAGATAAATTATAAGAATGTTCACGACCAAATAAATGGAGTGAATATATTTAAAAAAAAATAATATTCCTCATGTAATCCATTTGAATAAAATTAAAACAAGCTCTTTTAATTCAAGAAGGCTGATTAGTTATACTATACAGTATAACAAACAATTAATCACCCTACGTTACAGGAATATGGAATGACTAGGACATAGGTGGGGAACCTGCGGCCTCTGTGACATAGTTGAGGCCGCATGCAACCTCCAAACGTCAGTTAGTTTCCAACTAACTGTTGGTGACCTATGGTATATACAATACACAGTATACTGTATATCGCTCGACTTTTTCGCCTGCTTCAGCATTAACTGGACAAACGCTCTTAGCGTCCAATTGATTGCAAAAGTCTCATATAAAGGACTATAATAACATCTATTTAGACTATTTAGCTATATTTGAGCAATGGGGCTCCAATTAACCATCGAATTCCTCACTAGTCCAATCCAATTACAATCCAAAATCCTTCGTAAAATTCTCGATGCTCCTTACATTGTCACACAAAAAATAATCCATAACGACCTTATTGTTCCATTTGTTGGCCCAATCTAGATTCCCATCCATCCATAATAAACTTCAGTAGCATCCAAACCCTCTCGTTTCCTACCTTACTTCCTGTTCGATTCCGAATAACCTTTCGACGCCTTTGAAAACAAATTAGTCTTGTGATCTAATGTGGACATATTATTACAGTGCTACTACCATTGGGTATTTTTTCAACAAGTGTTTTCATGTTTTCATATTCATTAGTTCACATTTATTTAAGGCATTATTATTTTTTAATACAACTGTATATATCATGAATAAATAAATAAATAATAATTTGGGACACAAATGGATATATCAAGAGAAATTTCAAAACTTTTTTGGTAGCCTTCTGTTTACCGGTTCGTATTGACTATTATACAATATTCTTAGTGTTGCCCAAAATCGGTCTTAGTCTTACACTTTGCAAGACCAAGGCCAATGCCGCCTAACAGTTGCAAGACCAAGACCAGGACTGGTAAAAAAAAACGATTTTTTAAATAAAAATGATGGCAAAATAGTTACTAGTACTTGACAATCCTAGTTACTATATTCAAATAATTGGTTTAACCAATATAATTTTGCATTTAAATCCTCTAATTTTTCATTTGGGCTTAGTTAGGTTTCTCCTATCTAAAAAATCACAGTAATATCTCTATATTAATAAGCTAATAAGTAACTGCAAGACTGCTGCGAGACTCTTGCGCAAGACCATGACCAAGACTGAGTTTGCAAGAGCAAGACTCGCATATAGGCAATACTAAATATTCTCTACAAAGTAGTCTAAGAAGAAATACATAGATTATAGTAGATTATAACGACTTGAACATGCGGTATAAGAGGGGCGGTGCGAATTTAATCCTCGGCGGACTAGGAGCCTATTAGCTAGGCTAGGTTAATAGGCAGTAAGGGGGGTAAGGTGGTCGGGGAAGATGCAGGGGGTGATGTGTTATTTGGGGCAGTGATGGTCCGCTGGTAATGAGACCATTATTATTAACAGGCCGGAGGGGGCTAACCAAACACAGCCTCCATTGCTGCTCCAACCCGCCCATCCTCATCCTCTCCAACAAAAATATCTTCTCCTATCCTCATTAGTTCTTCGCCTTCTCATCATCTTGTTCAACATCACCCTTCCGATTAAATTAGACCCAGTCAGTCACTAACATCCGCACTGCGCCCAATCACTTAATTAAAAACATACAATCCACGATCAATATCTGTAGAACATCGGCGAGTCATCAGATAGCAAAAGATTAGAATGAAAGTGTCTTGTCAAATTCATTTATAGCAACTTCTCTTCAAAAATCAAAAATAAATAAAAAAATACATATTGTGCTACGACTAGATAACTTAAATACAAATAAACTTTATTATGTTCACCTATGTCCTGATAATGTTATTTTTCTACTTTAATGTTATATCGTTCAGTTAAAGAACCTTTCGTTACATTTAAAGATTTAAAAAAAAAACGTGATGATCCCATAACATTATTTTATAATATTTAATGAAATTAACAGAATTATTTTTTAATTTCAATGCGATCCTCAATGCTCCCTCCTAAATGACCTTAACGTTTTTAATGTTTTAGATTTGATCTAATTCAGACACCTATCCTTCCATAATAAACTTCAGAACCATATGAACCCTCTCGTTTCTAATCTTGCTTCCTCTTCGATCCCTGCCAACCCTCCCAGGCGTTTGAATGAACATGACCACATTGTGTACATATTATTAGAGTGCTGCAAGTGGGTAGTTTCTCAACCAGTGCTTTCATGTTATTATAGTCATTTGTAAAAACTAACTAGATATCTTTTTTTGATACATCTGTAAATACCATCGATAAATAAATAAAACAAAATCGAATAATATCCCAATTCGCCAGCAGAAATTTCGTCCAACTAGTTCTTTTTTAATTAAAAGACCAAAAAACGTATTATAACGTTGGTTCTTTATGATTGTAAGGAAACGTTTAAATATATACTGTTAAAAAAATTACATTTTTTTTTTAGTTGTCGTAAGCAAACGAAACACGCCTGGCCTGCAAGTTGTACATAGGACCGTGTGTTGTTTGCCTCAGAGGTCGGGCGGCATTGTATTGTGGGCCACGATATTGCCACCGTAAGGGGCGGCTTTACTGTCCGACTCGAGATCAGGCATATTTCATTCAAAGGGGATGGGAGGGGGTGGGAGGAGGGTCTTTTTTATGTACCTGCCCAACAACAACTACAGTCTGTTTTTATTCCCATCCCCCTCTGCCCTAGTTACTGTTTTTTTATTTTACTAACTGTATAAAGAAACCAAAAAAAAAAAAAAAAAAAAGAAAAAAGGAAAACCAAAGGCCGTAGGAAAATGAAGGATTCAACGTTGTGTATTTCCCTACAGAGAAATACCTTCGAAAAAATACCTGCCTTCCAATTTATATCGAAAATAATCAAATTCCTCAGACGGACACGGTATCTTGGACTAAACTTTTAAAAATAATGACATGCAAGAAGAAACAAAAGATCCTTAACAGACGACTCAAACTACTCACTTTTTATTTTTATTTTTAAATTCTTAAAACTAGAACTGAGGTAGAAACTACATACATCTATATACTTACACAAAACCTGTATGAACCCTTCGTGTACAAACATTTCAAAAATATTACGGCTCGTAGCTAAAGCCTTGGTACCTGATTAACAAATTCCTACATACTAGTTTGCCTTGTAGGTTAAACTGAAACTGTTTCTGATGTTTTTATTTAAGAAGGTTCCAGTTGAACTAAGAAAAACAACCATTAGAATCGTTCTGAATTGAATCTACGTTACAAATATTGGCTTTTTCTTAACTTTTTAAAAATGACAGATATTCTCCTTTGATATGAAGCCCTCATATAAATGAAAGGAAATTATAGCAGGATTAGTGATTTCTAGTTATAAATGCCTAACTATATTAGGATTTTTCCAAAAATATGTTCACTACGTTAGCCAATATATCATTATAAAGCCATATTCACTAAAACGTGTGAAAACTAATGAGGGACAATAAGGAATCATTCAGATATTTGTTCTACATTACTTTCAATGCATCAATAAAGCGCTATTCACGCCACAAAATCGTGATCACAAAAAATCATGATTTTTTTATTTTTTATTATTCATTGATATTTACAACTGTATTATAAAAAAAAGTACAACTAGTAAATGTGCAACTAGCCATTGGTAGCACTCTAATAATATATTTACATAAGTAGATCACGAGGCCATCTTCTTTTCAGACGCCTCGGAGGTGACATGATTTGAAATGAAGTTTTAATTTTTAACCGTAATCAGTTCCGGTATGACAGGAATCTTAATTTTATTTTTTTCTTTTGTTTCACGACGAGAACTTTATTCCATTTAACTTTTCACTTAAAACTTTTATTTAAAAAATATTTATTTCAAAGGTCCGTCAAAAAGTTAAGATGTAAAAAAATATTTTATTATTAACTACTCAAACAAACAACACATCTAACAAATAATTTACAAATATAGGCCTAATAACTCATTCACGATAACTTTTATTTTATGAAGTAAAATAGTTCGAATATTAAATATGTGTTTGTGTTTATTTCATCTTTAACTTGTAACACAATTGCAGTATCAAGATCAGATTTTGTAATGAAAAAAATATATATATATCAACATTATAGCAAAAAATAATTAAAAAAATGGAATATTTAAACCAACGAACTTAGCTCTAATCTGTGATGGATTGTCTCATGTATTGAATGGCTCTAATTAGACAAATCTTGGAATTGTGTTGAATCTATACCAAACTTCGATTTTATTTTACCAGGTAATGACGTAGTTCTAACATTTTATACTGCACTCATGACTATGAAACTTTTCAACTTTTAATTAAATCTTAATTATGTTTCATCTTTTGAACCAATAACTGTGTTACATTTCATTTTACGTAAAACTTTATCTTCGATTATGTCCGTTTTAAATATTTCCGTTACCGAAGGCGAAGATAAATTAATTAAAAGTTAAAAACAAAATAAAAATAAGTATTTATCCACTCGTTTAGGCTTGGAGTTTCCTTAGACATCTTTTCCTTAGAGGAAGTCCGTAATTTACAAATTTTTCCTAAGGGTATAGGGAATAAAGGGCAATATTTATTGGAAAACAATAGGCACTAAAGGTAAAATGAATTTCATCTAGGTAGGCAATTTAAGTAACTCTAATTCAATTTCGATATTAATTGTCGATCTCGGTAAGGGGATGAACTATGTAAGTACGGAAGGTTTTTGTTACACACCAGTCCAAGTAATACTTATTGTTCAAATATGTTTTTTTTTTCTTTTCCTTTTGTTTGCTTTAGTCCTATAATAAAGTCTTTCTCCGAACTATATGCTCAAGGAATATTGATTATTATTTCCCAACAGAAATATCTCAGGGTTACATTTAACGACAACATCTTGTTGCTTGATAAAAAATAGGAAATGAACATGATAAAATTTAATTAAAAACCACAAGAAAAAATTAGGATAAATAATCCTATATATTATTTCTAAAAGGTATTTTTTTATCGGTACGCCATAACTTCATCAAATCCAATGATTAACCACTTATTTTGAAGATATTCTTCTCCTTCACATGTGAAAAATAGTCTTATTCCCCCCAAAATTTCTGGAAAAAAATGTTATGAAGGAAAATAAACTTTATCTGCGAATAACTCAAAAATTATGCATTTTTTTTACTGTATCCATGATAATTATAAAGATTACTAATTTATCTACAAGTCAAAAAAAAAAAATTTTAAAATCGGACAATCATTAACAAAGATACAGTCCATTAGTTTTGGTATACTTATTAATGTATACTATTTAAAGATATTGCATTTATGAGTACAATAGTCTACTACACTTTTTTTCCTGGCTAATATATTAACTTAATTATATCTTAAACGCATTTCTTTGTTCTTATATTTTATAAAAAGGGACTAGCAAAGAAATTTGTACAAATATTTCGGTCTATTATGTTAAATGAAATATTGTAATCGACCAAGAAAAACCATTAATTCCTTCCTTACATAATACATAGGATCTACTTATTCCATATTGTTTTGCTATTTCTTCACTAAACAAAATTTTCTGCGAATTATTCGCACGGACCAACTAGTGAACATTTGAAAGAAAAATTTATTGGCATTTTAAAAAGTTTTAATGAATTCATTAAAATATATTAGATACATTTCATTGAACGATTACGGAAATTAATATAAGCAGCTGAGAAACTTTATATTTTAAATGAGATCCATCTCGAAGAGGCACTTTTTATCTTTTTAAAAAATCCTGAGTAAAATCAACAAGTATAATAATGCGTTTAATCCTGTAAAATTGGACTTGAGGATGTGAATTGAGGTACAATGAAAGATTACGATTTTAATAAAACTCCCCCATCATAATCCTATTAAGAGATGATAGACTACTTGGCAATTTAAAAAATCCTACCCCTCGATAAGGCTGTAATTAAGCCTTCTTATAAAAAAAATATCTTTTTTGGAGGATGCGGGGGGCCAGGTTAAGAAGATTCCCCGAAGGAGATAGAGAGGTGGCGAGAAAGATTTTTTTTTTTTTCTCTCGAGCGAAGAGCTATCATCAAGGACAGATAAGTTATCCGCCTGCTTTATAGCTTTTTAATGAAGGTCTATCGTCCCACTGGTGGCAGATAGTACTTCACTTTATCATCCTCCATCTGATGGAGGGTTTCTCGTCAAAGGGTAGTGGATATCCTCTCCCCTCCCCCCCGGGATTAAGTGGGAACCTGGAAGGGATTAACCCTAGAATGGTAGACCTTTTACAAATCGATGTAGATGACCAAACAATTCTTGGTAAAAACTTTATACATTTCATTAAAAGACTCAACTCCTAGCAATGTTTTCCGGTAACTCGGTATCCCTTGAACCGCACACAATAGAAGATCAAGCCCATTTGTTTATAATGATGTATGCCCAATTAAACCTACGTCGTATATTCCACGAAGGTTTATTAATGGATCTTGGTTTATGAAATAATCGTTTTTATAAACTTGAAATAAATGAAAAATTCACTAACCAATCACATATATTATTTCATGATAGGCACTAATCATTTACCTGATCGGCGTCGATTGTCATGCCACTTATTATTTGTCCAAACAATGGTTCATTTAATTGCCGTGCAAAGCAATGTAACTATCGTCTATTGACGTTTCAACTGCTGACGTTCGTCCAGCATGTGCCAGAACCAGGAATCAATTTATCAATTTTAAACGTCCTGAAATGGTCATTTGACTTTTACCGAGATCAGAGGCAAGTTCTCTGATTGTTTGTTTAATTAGAGAAAATTACTCTGATATTCTTCCACAGCATCCTCAAGTTCTTTGTCCTCAATATTTTTCATTATTTATGAGACACCAGATTTTTTAAAATGTAATTAATGAATAATCATTTGATAATCCGTTCTTCAATATTTTAATATGAATTACAAATAAACCTGAATAATACAACATTAGAAGTAACATTGCTAGGTAAATTTACTTTCCTGACACACCTAACAGAAAAATATATTAATTGAAACCTCGATTTTTTTTTTCAAGAAACTCAAGCTTGTAATAATAAACATGATTTTAAATTGTAGTTTAATATATTATTATACAAGGATTTCCATTATTGAATTATAACTATTATTATGAGGATATATTTCCAAACAGAGCGGGGCTAATAGTTACTGGGATAAGTTTTTCCGAGTGAGATAGCTCTAAAACGAGTCCGAAGTACGTCGCGAAATATAATAGTAAGAAGCAGCTAGACTGATAAGCTAAGACTAGTAAGACTGATTGGCTACATCAGCTGTTAATTGAAAAGTGAGATAAAGCATAACCTAAGTTGTAATAACCTAACTTTTGGTCTTCCTAAATACGAAATTTCATATAAAAGCATTCGCTAAAGGTGCACTCAAAAGTGTTTCAGATATATATATATATATATTAGGAAGAGTATATGTGCAAATTATAAGCTATCATAAATTTTGTTATATATAATTTTTTTAATAATAATTATTCGAGGTTGTTTAAAAATCGGGACTTATAGTCCCGCTCTTCCCTACTTCAATGAAGTATGGAATGATATTTGCGGTTATTTGAAGAAAGAAAAATTAATGGACTAGGTAGTTCAGCCACAGAAATAAAAAGTAAACTCAGGAGCGCCGAATTTTTAAAAACAAATTGGAAAGTATAAAAAAAAAAAGAAAAAAAAGCAATTACTGAAAAATTGAAAATAAACGACCCTTCCAGAAAAAAATGGGGGATGAAAAATATGAACTGGTGCTAGGATATAGAAGATATTATAAGAGGATTAGTTATTGAGGAACAAAAGCTAATCTTTTCCATTATATAGTATGAAAGTAAGTCATATTTATAATCTGCAACTTGTTGCTCGTCCTCTTCTTCGGGGTACCGCCCTGTAAAATAGGAAGGCCCTTAAGGAAATTACTTAGTATTAGGAAGCGGGCAAGGTGGTGGAGTAGATAGGAAATTTCGTACTTATGGAATGTTCAAATATCAATAAAAAAATTGGCCCCGACAAAGGCTATTAGGTACAGCATTACTCTGAGAAGAAACGGAATACCAAAGTACATATAAGTATCATTGGATCAAAATAATCCAAAGTTTTGCAAAGTGGAAGGTCGTTTGATTTGATCTCACGTAAACCCACGTGAAGGTTGCCAAGATAGGTGACAAAGTTAATATTAGAGAGGATGAGATAGGTTTCATTGTATCTTAATAAATGCTGGTAATAAGTTTCTTAATGATTAGTGAATCAAAATAAGTTTCATTTTTAGGTCTCAACTTGTCTCAGTTATAAATTAAAAAAAAATGTATAAATACAAAAACACCTTTCATAAAGTATGGTATTAAGGATACTCAATTGTAAAGTAAGACGAGCGGTGGGTTCACTCAAATAAGCCATACATCTTAGATAGATCCTTTCCAATAATAACATCATCCACCTTTAAATTACTCAAATCCACAACTTATAAATTAGCACAAGGTTTAACTAGACAAGGACGTACCAAATCATGATGACAATTTTTCAATTTAACTAGTAAAGATCCGTTCCGCAGACGGACTAGCACAAACTATATTTCTGACGAGAGGAAAAGTTTTTAATCAATTAGGTCAACAAATTATCTTCTAACAGTATTCAGCTAGTGTTTATAGATATATGTGTTTTTTAAAGTTATGACAATGAACGAATAAATTATAACATTTGGTACGTTAGATGATGGTCCCGTAATTAGTGTTGCCCAAAATCGGTCTAGACTGCCAAAATAGACCAAGGACAATGCCGCCTAACTGTTGCAAAGACCAAGACCAAAACTGGTAAAAAAATCGATTTTTTGAATAAAAATTAAGACAAAATAGTTACTAATACTTGACAATTTTAGTTACTATATGTGAAGAATGGGTGTACTATATATAACCGATATACTTTTGCAGTCAACTCTTTTAATTTTTCATTCATACTTAGTTAGGTTCTTCATATCAAAAAAATTACAGCAATATCTCTCTAGTAATACGCTAATAGGTAACTGAAAGACTGTTACGACAGTCTTGCGCAAGACCGAGACCTAGACCAAGACTGAGTTTGCAAGACCAAGACTCGTATCGGTCTCGCAGTTGGGCAACACTACCCGTAATGCTTATCCAATTTGTTCTCTGGCATTAAATGATATCGATTATAACTGATCAGGATGCTGAGTGATTTAGTACATTTTTATTATGCTTCCCTTTAAATTGAATTGGGAAATGATACCAAATAAAATCTTCAAAAATAATACGAAGATTACAAGGAATTGTTTATATTTCTAGAGAAAAAAACTCAATCATATTTTAATTGTTCTCAATCCAGAATTTAATTGTTTTTGCTTTTTGTAAATTGTTTTGTAACTTTTTAATACTTTGTACCTTTAATGCCTTACGCCGTTTGTTGTCTTTTCAATGTTTTTAAAATCTTTAATGTTTTCCTCAAGGTAGTATCTTAGTTCCTATTCTTTACACAGTCTATACAGCTGACATCCCTACCCATCCAAACACCGTTATTACAACCTATGCCGATGGAACATGTGCCTTATCGGTTCATAACGACCCAACAATTGCATCCCAAACCCTTCAATCCCACATCACAAACCTTGAAGAATGGTGTCAAAACTGGAGAATCAAAATAAATTCCAATAAATCCCATCAAATTACCTTTACCCTTTCGTCGTAAGCCTATGACTTCCTGTCCTACAGAATTCTTTAATAATACTCCACTTATCTCTGTTGAACAAATTCGATACCTAGGACTCCACCAGAGTAAACATCTAACTTGGAATCATCATACCAGACTGAAGCGACAAGAAACCGCTTGACATTTCCGAATACTTCAGCACATACGAGACAAATACTATAACCTTTGAATTAATTACAAAAACTCATATACATGACTATAATAAGACTTATTTGGACTTACGGAGTCGAGTTTTGGGGCTCCTCTAAACCATCGAATTCCTCTCATATCCGATCATTACAATCCAAAATCCTTTGTAAAATCTTTAATGCTCCCTACTTTGAAACAAATGAAATAATCCATAATGACCTGAATGTTCCATATATTTCCGATTTGGCCAAATCCAGATACCTATACGTCCATTATAATACTTCTGAAACATCCCAATCCTTATGTTTCTAACCTTACTTCCTCCTCGATCCCTGAAAACTCTCCTAGGCGTCTCAAAAGAATTCTCATCTCGTAATTTAGAAACTTTATTAGAGACCTACCAATGGGTAGATTCTCTACAAGCCTTTTTATGTCATGTTTTTCTCAGTCTCACATTTGCTGAATGTACATTGATTTGTACAGTTTATAAATGATAATAAAAATAAAAATAAATGAATGTTTTCAAACTTTATTTATTTGGTTACAATTAAAGGTGCCATGTACAACAGTTAATATAGCTTTAAATTTATTATAAATTTCTCATAGAAAATTCTTTATAATTTTAAGTGTTTTGTAACTTTAAGTATTATAACTTCAAATAAAACATAAAAAACTAACCTTCGTATGGGCTAAAATGATCTAAAAACGTTATAAATAAATACATTTTTAGATATTACAATTTTTCAATATTTTACTATAACACGATTTAACTAAATTTATCAATAGATTATACTATGGAAAAATAACGTAGAAGGGGAATGCATCTTGGATAGATACATTCGAAAGTTTTGAAACAATAAACTAAGGCATAGAATGATTATATAACACATATACTATACTTTATTGCAATACCATAAAATTAAAATTATTATTTTAATTGTATTACAATTAAAATTGAAATAAAATTTTAAGAAATCGTTTGTTTCATTTTGAAAAAGTTTGTTAGTCTAGTAATATTTACGTCTATTTTTAATTATGTTGATGCCTAATTCGTTAGAGACGTTCCTAAAACATAAAAAAGTTATTTTAAGGGAAACTCTAAATGCGTGAATGGAATAGACCACACGGTTCTTTCAAAGCATTAATGCATACATCGTCCTTTCGTTGCAGTTAATACATTTTCGTCATTACTTAATGGACAAATTTACAATTGTGTTTTACTTTTCCACTCTTCTATTTATCAGAGCCTTTCAGTTGACAGAATCACTAATTTTAATTTCAATATTTTAGAGTAGCCATTTTAGTTTAGATTGCAGTGTTGAAATGTAAAACTGTGAATAAATGGATAAATTTTCCCACTAGAATATCACTGAAATTATAAACTAAAAATTTTGAAATTTGAATTTGTCACACTGTAAACTGAAAGGCTCATAACAGATAATAACTTAAAAATTAGTTGATTAACTTATGTATGACAAAAAGCTGCGGATTTTTTTTTTTTATTTATTTATTTTTTTTTTTTTTTTTTTTATTATTTTTTTTTTTTTACGAATACAGACAGTTTACTCTTATATTGACAACTTACGTTATCCTGGCTAAATTAGTGAATCCATATATTTAACACTAGTACACCAACCTGTAACAAAAATAAAAAAACAAAATTAAAATTGATATTAACTACCTATATGAAACATAAATTTTACACTTGATAACATCGATTCATATAATAATAATAATTAAAAAATCCAGCCATAGGTTTTTAAAACCTTAGACAGAAATTAACTGTAAGTACCACAAAACTCGAAAATAGAAAAGGCATAATTGGAATCATTAGGAAAGAGATAGAGGTAGCCAAGTCCATGAATATTTAAACCAGACTAATTAGAGTGGTCGTCCTTGGAATTGGCAAGATTCTAGAGGGTTCGCTGGTATCACCAATCCAAGCAAGTTAATCTTTCCTCGACAGCAGTGCATGCCGGTAGTACTTCGCTGAACAAATGTTAAATAAATTTAATGGGATGGAATTTGGGGTAAATAAGGCATAAAATAATATAATAATAATAAATTTAGTTTCCAAAAATGGTTAAATATATATTTTGACTTATATTCTAAATGGGCTCTCCATCGGTGACCCCGTGAATCAACCATCTCCTTCGGGATTAAGGTGAATACTTGACTGGAGAAACGTCCCAGCAAAGGCACTCCTAACGTGAGTTCTTAATGCAACAGTCTCTGCCCCAGTGACGTTTAAGTCTCATTGATGGTTTCTGAAGTAGTGTGTCTATTAGTAATATTTGTAGCGGATAAGAATGTCCAATAAGTGAGTGATGAAAATGTTTGTAATATTTCTTAATTACAGCAGTGACTTGTGGTATTTGCAAGTCTGTGTAAAGTAATTTATTCGTTACATTGAAGGGACAATACATCAAACAAATTTAGATTGGAAGAATTGAATAAGTGTGTTTTACTGCAAGTACTCCACACCTGAGTGGCATGCGTCCATATGGCTCTAAGTAGCATTTTTTAGTCAATAATTCCGTTAAAAAGCAATAGTTAGTTTTTATAATGTAACAATTGTCTTAGTTGTGAAAGCCGATGATTGAATCTCTTTTTTTTAATGAAGTCACGTATGATTTCCAGGTCAGTCGTCTGCCAATTGTGAGTCCGAAATATTTTGTCTCTGTATGATTTAGAAAAGGAATGTTGTAAAGTGTCAGTGGAGGGCGATCCGAACGCCACATTGTATATTGAACCTAATTTGATTTACGGTGTTAATTTGTGTGCGCTATCTATCAAGCAAGTTTTGAAGTAGTTTTAAATGATATTGTTTTTGGAATGCTATGATGAATCAGAATCCGTGGAGAGTAAATAGAGTACAGAGCCTAAAATAGTGCTCTGCACTGTGCGGCACTCCTGCACCAATTCGACAACAGTCCAGATTATTTATCATCCTGGTTAACAACGAAAAATCTATCTTTAAGAAACGACTTGATGATTAAACAGCAGGCATGCGGTAGGACCGATTTGACTTTATAAAGGAAACCATCATGTTACACTATATCGAAAGAATGTGCGACATCTATGAAAGCTGCCGTGCAATATTCCTTCTTTTCCAATGGCAATTGTATCGATAACTTTATGATATTGTTGTATTGCTGAGAGTGATATTCACAATTGCAAAGCCAAAGAGATGATTAAGAATTACATTGTTTGCTTCTAAGAATGGATGGAGCCGCTTTAGTAACAATTTTTCAAATATTTTGGTAAATACAGATATAAGACTAATAGGCTATAAGACGTGACTTGGTATGGAGACCTACTTGGTTTTGTTTATATATGGAATAATATCAGGAAAACAAAAATATTTTTATGCTTTCATTAACTTCATTGAATTAGATTATAACACATATTTAAAAAATAATACTTCATTATTCTAACAGAAGATTTTATGGCTTTGATTTACGATCTTATCTTGAAAAAATCAAACTTTAAAAAAAAAAAATTCAAATATTTCATATTTGATATGAACATATTATAGCAACTCTGCTCAGCCCCCACTTGCCCTTAATACCAGCAATGCGGCTGAGTGAGAGGCGCTGGGATCTCCTAAAGTCATGAATTTCCTTCTACAAGTGGGGCAAGGCTCGGAGTTTTTGTAAGTAAATGAATTTTGTAAATGTGATTTATGAATTTTGTTGTATAAAAGTACGTGTATATTTAAGTTGTTATTTTGATTAGTTTAGTTTCTTTTGTTTATATTCATTTACTTATAATATTATTATTTTACTGTTCAATTGTTTAAAATTTATTGTACATAAGTATCACTAGCACTAGTGTCCTTGAATGTGATAGAATGTAATATCTCTTACTAAAGAAATAGGTGTAGTTTAAAAAAATATATATATCTAAACAGATTATTTTTCGATACATTTAAAAAAATATATTTAATCTGTTATCATTTGTATTTATATATGATATTCATATAAATTCAAGGCTTCATAAAAACGATTAATACTCCTTCCTTGTTTTGTTGAGGCAGCAGTAACATCTAACCTCTATTGACATAGGCTTGACTAAGCTGGAGGTGGTAGAATTTACACAAAGGAAAGTGAATAAAGAAGACGGATGAGGAGATCCTCTAATAGACAAGGATGCATTGAGACATGGAGATAAATCTTAGGGGCCACTTGATAGGGATGCCTAAGGAGACAAGGCCCAAGCGTATTAGGGCCAATTGGATTTCGTGGATGTTTTCGTAAACAGGAGGGCCAGAGGCGCACCGCATTCCGCGCACACTTCTTAAACTTTAAAAGCAATGCATGCCCTAGCCCATCATCTGGAGCTCCGGTGGCTCGTTAGTTTAAATAACTTAATGCCTGGGGCCTCCGCTGTTACTCCACTTCGGCGAATATCTGTTTAGGAGCGTTCTTGGAAAAGGAATGGCTCATACAAGAATAAATACTTGGCATGATGAAAAACATTACTCTAGTATTAATTTAGATACAGGTTTCTTAATAATACAAAGAAGAAATGCTGAGATTCATCAGATGAAAAGTGTTTTATAGGGTAACATGAAAGAAGTATTCTTTTTTTTTTTTATTATTATTGTTTATTGAAAATATTACAATCTGCCTCAAAGGACATTTATAATAGTGTTCAGAGATCACTCTATGTACAATAATAATAATATATATACAATAAATAAGTATAAAATAATCTAATAAGAACACAAACATACCTATATACTCTCATGTCGTGAGTGGAGAATCTGGCCATTGCCAGAACTCCAATATTTACAAACTATAAAAGGTCGCAGGGCCACTGCCGCTTCAACCTTCTTGGAGGATTATAGGGATGGGTGGTGCTGGATAAGTATTGTGCAAAGAGATTCGGATGATAGAGAAGGTTCTGTTGAAATTTGGAGAATTTCGCTGGGATGAGGTCTAGGACAAATGGGATATTAAGGTCACGGTGTAAGGTTTTGTTAGTTACATAGAAAGGAGCGTCGACTATTGTTCAAAGGACTTTGGACGGGATGGATTGGATGCGTTTGATGTTAGAAAATTTGCTGTTCCCCACAGTTCAAGTCCGTAAGTGCAAGTAGGTTCCAGTATTGTCTTGTAGATAAGTATTTTATTTTTAATAGAAAGTTTAAATTTTCTATTTAGTAGTCTGTATAGTTGGCCATATCGTCGGTTAAGCTCCTGTCTTTTAAGTCTAGTATGAGGGTTTCACGTTAGGAAAGAAGTATTCAAATAGTAATTATTGAATAGCTGCAATGTTCAAGTAATTATAACAAAAAATCGTTATCTTTTTTTTCTAATTGAGAGATAGAATTTCAAAATCAGTCTCCTCTATTTAATTTTTCTTTTTTAATAATCATGAATGATTTATCAGTTTTTCAAAGAAACGCACCACTATGGTTTAACAATAGTCAGTTGGAAACTTGTAGGTGAACAAATGTGATACTGTGTTGAACCTAACTTTTGTTCATTTCCCTTATTTGACGATATCAATTAAAATATTCCAGTCATATGAACAGAGTTATGTTTAAACATGTTTTAAGTAATATCGCATGGCAAGAGAAAGAACCTTGGGCATGGAAAAGAACTGGTAAGGAATAGATGGAATGTACTGAGCTTTGACGAGCTTATTAGTTAATTAAAAATCTTTCTCCTTCAAGAATAAAATGAATGCTAGGTTTAAACTGAAATGTAATCCGATGCATTATGAGAGTATTTACAGGACATTATAGACATAAAATACATCTTAATGTATGCGAGATAGTTGATGATGAAATATGCCACTTGTACAATCAATGGAAACTGGACTACACCATATAACAGAATGTGGCGGAATAGAAACCTAGAACTGAATACTTCCTCTATTAAACGATCATCCCTTTTGAACTTCATTAGGAGAAATAAAAGGTTCGAGATGGAGATGAATAAAAGGTTCATTTTACTCAGCATAACATACACTTTCGTAATTAACATTCAGACCTTCGCCTGCGATGGGATCCACTTTTGGGCCCTAATTCCAGGGCTATTAGTCCTACAAGGTGGAGGGATGGTGTTTATTTCATAGGGTTAACGTGAACAACAGCTTGACAACTATCCTAACAATAAGAAGCATATATAATTGGTTTATAAAACGAAAATTTTGTAAAAAGAAGCTAAATGAGATGCAGCTAAATGTAACGTTTAATAAAGGATGAAACCATTTCCTAACCAAGTTACTCAATGAGGAGTCTTTCATAGGAAACGGTCATAAAAACGACTGATAAATGTCAAATATTATTTAGTAGTTATGTATAAACTTTCATCATGACCGACTTTGTAGCAAAACATATGCTTTAATTGTAAATTTTGCTAATTGCCTTTAATTTTTTAAACATCAAACAATCCTTTTGGTACAAAGTCCTTCAAAGCATAGTCAAAACTCTTAATTATGTTACTCACACAACCTTAAAGCACGCCATAATGGTGAGACAAAAATAAACAAGTTCAATATTTATATTTTCATTTGTTAAATATATTTACATATGCTTCTTTTTTTTTGTATTCTTTTATGACTATAATAAAAAAAAAAATAATACAATCCCTTTGATTACATTCATTAACCTTAAAGCCTATTGCGTTATTATTCAATAAGAAGAATGAAACAAAAAATTGTTATAATGATCAGACAGTATAAATAATGAATAAAATATCAATATTTCTCGAGCATAGATTTGATGATATAAAATAAATTAAATTTTTTAACAAGATCTAATAGTAAAATAATTTTATCTTATTACAGAAAGTTTGATTCGTAATTTGTTATTAAACTTACCTATATGGTACTACTTCATCATTTCTTATAAACATAATAAACAACATAACTAAAAAAGTAGTAATATTTAATAATTTAATAATTTAAAGTATATTTCTTTAGAATAAAATTTATTCAAACTTCTGTACAAGTAAATCAAATATTGCTTCCGTACACCAATATTCACAATATTAATCATTATTTTTATTCTGTTTTGTTTTTTTCAGAAAAAAAAATTATGTCTAAGATATTAGTATAATATTTTTCTTTCATTCCCATCTAAATAAATAAGAATCAGACCATATTGCGAAAAAAACATACATAAATAAAGGAAAGGGATACAGCATGAAAAATGGTTTGCCTTAGGGCCTTCGATACTGACCTTATAGATCAAAGCCAACTGATTCGGTAAAATATGAATGGACAAACATACTATTCCCTCCTTCCCTTTTTACGGCTTCTCCAGGAGGAATTCTCAAGATTTATTCCAAGGAATTCTCATCCGGTAGGCATTTAAAATGGGATGGCATACTATCAAAATAATTTATAGTCCAAGCTCGGAGGTGGTGGAAGAACAGTTTGAAATATTAGGCAATATTCCTACTACCCTCTGTGCTTCAACCGGCTCACTCTTCAGAATAAATGTTGCAACAGTCCGGAGAAAAACTGAATTCATTTTGAGTTATAATAATCAGACACACACATATATAACGCCGAAATTTCAGGTGTATCTATAGCATCGAAGTAAATGGTCACGTACTTAGCAGGTTTGATGACAAAAGTAGCTTTATTCCAGATGTGATGAACTTTATTATTCTACATTTAACAAACCGCAGAGAGTGAGGACTTTGGAATTTATTCAGAATGTCTTTTACATATGAAATCTTGTACACTGAAATGAAATACAAACATATGTGTTGAGTTCAAGAGTTAAATCTAAGTATCCTATACTCTACTGCCCACTCTCAGTCTCCGCTTGATTTAAATTCCAGTGGCGACACTGGTAAGGGAGAGGCGCTGGGATTTTCGGAAGTCAGCCTTTCACATATGGAAGACAAGGCCTAGCTCAGAGTCCCTTGGGGGGATGTAAATATTGTTTATAAATAAATATGAATATGAATTAACATTTTAGATGACTTTTATTTTTTATTTATATATGTACATGTAATTTTTATTTTTATAATCAACTTTAATTTACTTTAGACATCTACTGATTTAATTGAATTTTTTTTGTGAAGTTCATATATTATGTTATTTCATCATTATGCTATATTTATCACTACTTCTTATTATTATTACTATTATTTTATATATTTGTTTGTATTTTTTTTTTACTTTATCTATTTTTTTAATCAGCTCTCTCTCTCTCTCTCTCTCTCTCTATATATATATATATATATATATATATATATATATGTAATATGTTTTTCTCCTTGTATGGATATACTGTATGAATGGCTACTTACCTTTGGCCTCAATACCTATTGCCCTCGGGCGTGGCAGAATGTTTTATTTAATAAATGAAAAAAAAAGTCTCCTATAAATGTATGAAAATTAGATTCTGAATCTAGGCCTACTTGCAAGAGTGAGACTATAAAAGGGTAACTGCAAGAATACTTTTTCCAGAGGAGTATGGGGTTTAATATAGCCAGAGAGATTAGTGTGGATGAAAGAAATTGTTAAAAATTGATATTTTTATTCTTTAATATTGATATGAGGTATGTGATAAATGGACCGAAACTTTTATTATTCTTAAAGTCTTGATAAGGGTTCTACTGTGTCCTGCGAGTTCTTTTAGATACCTCATCGTTTGAATGATGAGGACTGTCGATACACTAAATCACCGATAATAAGATTTAATAAGCTCAATTTTTAATAAAATAAATATTACTCTTATCATTTGTTGCGGATTAAGTCCATTGTGTAACTTACTAACGGGCATTTTTATTTTTTTTTTAAGAATACGATCGAATTCGAAACGCTATGTAAAAATATTTATTACCTCAGCGAGAGGAAATGGACAATACCCGGAGGTATCAGGATCTGGCTCGCCCAGAAGACTCCTATTGTCCGAGGGCCATCAGCCGTGCTCCTGCGTCACCGCGGTGTACTGTGGCAACAACTATTGAAAAAAAGTTTAATAGAGAAAAAATCCAGTATCAGGTTACACCGTGTTAAAAGAACCAGCGGTTGAAAATGCAGCTACGTCATATAAAAATTAAAATAAACAAAACGTTTTGAAAAATCTTAATAACATAATATTTCTTGTTTTCCGGCTTATTAATGATCAAAGTTGCAATAGGGTTTTTATCCTTTTTCCTATCCTATTTTCATGGTTTTTTTTCTAGACCTACTATTATCTGCCTCGATCCAAATGTTGTTTCAGTTTGATAAATAATACTACATTTATATTCTGAAATTGGTAATTTAGTCAAAATAGAAATTTAGTCGAAACAAAGAAACAATTTTAATATCCAATTAATAACTTATGCCTGTCATGTCATTATCTCATGTAACGCCATCACATTTGCTGATTGTCAACAATAAGTTGATAGACGCAAATACATTTTATATATATAATAAAAAAATATCCTTGTAGTTGAAGCATTACTTTAAAATTAAAACACGCAATTATGACGATGCCCCTACCCGGATGTGGCTTAAGAGTATATCCGACGAAGCACTTACGTAGCCCGTGATTAAGATAAGAAGGCTAGCTGTGCACAGGCGAGGGTGCAGCTATCGGGACAGTAATCTGAGCAGTTGAAGCCCTCCCGAGAAGCTAACGACACTCTTCTCTTCCGCCCTCAATGCAGCCGGTACGGCTCTTGGAATGGAGGCGGCAATGCCAGAGCGGTCCAAGGGTCAGCATCATCTTTAGTGTTTTATCCACAGGCTCCTTATCTCGCCTATTGTCGTATTTGAGCAAGTACAGAAGAAACCATGTAGATGGTGGAGGCAGTTTATACAAAGATAAGAATTGGAAGGAAGCCATAAAAGAACCTCCTATAGTAGATTGAAATTATGAGTTACTACAATCATTGATTATGAGCTGTAATCATATCAAATATGTGGGAATAAGGATCTCAATTGATTTCAAACAACGAAAAAATGTTCCATTGAAAATAATACGCTTATTTTAATGTATTTATGTTTCAAGATGAAAGAGAGAAATAATTAATTTACAAATAGTGTAGCCATATTATATAGGATTGCGACATACACAGTATATCTATAAATCCGTTTCGGATATGCTACTGCTTCTGGGTGCCATGTATTCACCAGAGTGAGAATGCCAAGATTCATTTCTTGTGGTCACCGAGAAATAAATTTTAACTGACCGAGGTGTGAATCGAACACATAAAGTCCAGAACTGAACACTCTGGGATCCACGCCCTAACGTGTTTGGCCATCACATCGTTTTCAACATAATATGTTACATTTTTTTTCTTCCATCGTGTTTTCCCCTCATTTTTTTATTTATTTAACTTATTTATTGAAAAATATTACAATCTGTCTCAATGACACCCCTCAATTTATTGCTTTTCTACGACATACAACAAATTAATCTGTTTCTTTACTTCTTTCTCTGTTTTGGTCGCTCAATCAACTTACACACGATGCTCAGTAACTCCCATACTTTGAAATGATCTTGATATGAGAAAATCATCCCAAATCTCACCCTTATAACAACTCCACATCCCCTCTTACCCTCCAATTTCAGAAAGTTCTAATTCTTTCTTAATATTGTGATCTTAAACCAAATATTAATTGGCTAAAATTGTAATTGTATGATGTAAGAAATTCGGCGCTGAGAGTCGTAATTCGGAAATATGATGAATTGGATTGAGTTTTATGACCTCAATTATTATCTCATACATCGTAAAAGACAGGTGAGATAATGAGAAATTTAATAACAAACGATAATAGAATAAGATGAGCTAATGACGCTTAACGATACTTAACCGTGAAAAGAATATCTTTGAAGTACATAAATACTTAACAAAGTTATAAAATCCGACGACGGTGAAGAGGGTGTTGGTAAAAACATTCATTAGATGATAATGGTAGAGCTAACGAGATTGGCCAGTTAAAAATAAACTTAGAAAAAAGATTGAATTAAGGTTAAAATTGAGGGGAGAGGAGAGTGACACCCAGGAGGGGGTAATTGAATTAGACGAGAGGACATGATGGATGTGAGTGGGGGTGGCTTTCTTCCCCTCCCCTCCTACCGTCTAAATATTTAAACTAACCCAAACAATCCACCTGTCAGGCCTAACATATCTCCCTACCTGCATAGTCGATACATTTGTCATCTGCCCCAACCTCAAATCTAAACAATTTCAAGTATTTTTTACTACCTAGCAATATCTCTCAATCCAAGTTATTATCCATTAAATCAGGAACAGCGTGCGTGAATCTAATGGCGTAGCTAAGGTAGGCTGCGTCTCAAGGCAAGTATTTTCTTGTCCGCCATACCCCCCAACAAAATACAAACTTTATCCCAAACTAATGAGTACTGATATATTTTTCAAATTCCCTCCAAAAAAAGTAAGCACAATTAATGAAAGAAATCGTTTATACTAAGTAAATTTAAAATTGCAAATCGAAAGATTTACAGTAATCTATAAACAATACAAAAAAGTAAAATAAGAGATTTTACAAACTATTTTTATATAACATGGCCAGATTCTCCACTCAAGAAGTGATTGTATGTGGCTAAAGTGCTCTCGATCAATCTCTGCTGGCTTTAGTACCAGTAATGCGGTTGAGAGAGTAGCGCAGGGTTATCCTGGAGTCCAGTTTTTCTCTCCATATTTGGAGGAACAAGCCTGCCTCGGAGTTCCCTTGCCTGATTGTAAATAGTTTATATAGGTATGCATGTGTTTTCTTGCTTAGTTTTAATTTTCTTATTTTTAGGTTATTTTATTTTATTTATTGTATATAGTTTTTGATTATTATTTATTATTATTTTACTTCTATTTATTTTATATTTTTTGTACATATAGTGTGAATGTTATCCTACCACACTATAACTAATGTCCAAGTGACAGATTGTTGTAATACTCAATAAATAAATAAAGTGTGAGAAAAAATAAAACATAAAAAAAGTTAAAATGTGAATCGAATTATTTATGTCCTTACAGGATGATTGTAACATAATTACGAATTTTAAAATATGATATTTTATACATGTACATAATTTCGCCGAATATAATTGTGTTTGGAAATTGACATTTACATTTACATGAATATAATATTTCATCAAACAATTAATCGAATTTATCGAAAGGTTTCGTTAAAAATTCTTTCTTCGTTCTTTTGAAATTAAAACAAGAAAAAAGCAACTCTGTTTAAGACGTTCACCACAAATAAATATGTAATCTTTAAATTATTTATCTTTTTCTTTGGTTAAGATATTTGCCAGTATATCTCTATATCCGTTAATGCACTACGCATCCCTAAGATTCCACGCCCGAATGCGCCGCATGTGTTGCAAGATTTTTCCTGCAAATGACCCTAATTGCAGGATAGATGAAGCATCGACACATGGACCATTCAACACAATTCCACCACAGTATTAAAAAGCACATTTTTGTTTAGTTACTAATTTGAAACAAAACAAAAAATAATTAAATAAGTTTAGAAAGAAAGGTAATAATGAGAAACATATTCTTTCTCAGGACATATTAAATTTAATAAATAATAATATCAAGACAAATATGACCTAAGGAGGATAGCTACTGGACTACTCCAGGCATCCTGAAGTCGTAATATAGTTTTGTGGCCGACCCCTAGCCGCCTTTACTGCAGATAATAACTTTTACAACCTACAAAAGCCGCAGGTAACGGTAAGGCAATTATACCTTGTGGTACCTAAAGTCCGTAACGGGAAGATAACGTAAGGTCTGAGGTTAAAATGACTCTAAAATATTACATCTATCTAGCACGTGTAGGGAAAAGTGAATAGATTAATTTAGGAATAGATTAACAGATATCATCTAAGTTGATGTTTTACCGATTCCTCAAAATATACTTTTTTAAATTAAATTTATAACTGTATTAAAATAAAAATACATCTGTTAAATGTGATACAGAGAAATATAATGTAGAGAAACTAATATATTACTTATAGAGAAACTAGCTATTGATAGCATTTTAATTAAATTTCTACGTCAGGGGATCACGAGGCCATCTTTCAGAAGCCTGGAAGAATTATAAAGGAATCGTAAAAGAAGAAGTTTAGAAACTAGAGAGTTCGGATAGTTATGAAGTTGATTGAGTAAGGATAACTATCTGGATTGGGTCAGATCGGAAAACATGTGGAACATGAAGGTAGTTTTAGATGATTTTATGTGTCACAAAGTCAGAAGTATCAAGCATTTTATGAAGGATTTCGGATTGAAGGAGAGAAATAAGAGAGAAATTCGATGGTTCAGTGGAGCCACAAAGCTCAACTCCATAAGTCAAAATAGGCTTATATATGTATATAGCCATGTGTATGAGTCTTGTTTAATTAATTTGAAGGTTAATTTCTAAATAAAATAATAAATACTTGATTAGTAGAGCGTTTGTTTAGTAATTAAGTGCTGAAATAGCCGGAAACGTCGAGCAGTTTCTTGTCGTTTCAGTCTTGTATAGTGTTACCCAAAATCGGTCTTGGTCTTGCAAAGGCCAAAGCAGCCTCACTGTTGCAAGACCAAGACTAGGACCGGTAAAAATAAATCGATTTTAAAAATAAAAATTAAGGCAAAATAGTTACTAATATTTGACAATCTTAGTTACTATATGTTAAAAATTGGTATAACCGATATACTTTTGCATTTAACTTCTCTAATTTTTCATTGAGGCTTAGATAGGTTTCTCCTATATAAAAAAATGCAGTAATATCTCTATAGTAATAAGCTAATAAGTAACTGCAAGACTGTTGCGAGACTCTTGCGCAAGACCAAGACCATGACCAAGACTGAGTTTGCAAGACCAAGACTCGTATTGGTCTCGCATTTGGGCAACACTAGTCTTGTATGAGCGTTCCAGGAAAGACCCTTATTCAATTGGAGAATATTTACTAAAACAGCCCAAAATAGTAAAAATTATACTATAGTGAAAACTTGTCATTCCTTGAACCGGTTCAATCTTCAATTAAAAATTTCGAATAATTCTTTTCATGAAAAACTCTCCTTTTTTTTTCATCTAACGACTATAATCGGATAGCTGTGGGGTCTGGTTAAGAGCTCTCATTATTTCGTTAACATTTATGTTAATTGTACTTCGACTCTTTTGTAGTTGGAGTGGAATGAATGAAGTTACTCTCCGAGTCCGGAAAGGCGATCCAGGGCTAACTAAATAAAAATCCTCAGGAAGTAAAATCCAGTTCCGAGAGGAAGTGGGAGGAGGTGGAGCATGGGCGAGGGTGAGGATTTAATTCTTTTCACGTACAGAACTTTTCAGCGGTTAATTCGCAGCCGACAAGACAGCTCCAGCTCTGTAACTGATCCCCTAACTGACAGAAACTTAGTTAATAATTCTCGATGAAAATATAGCAAGAGCTACAATAAAAGCAGAACCCATCGCCTTTGAATGTTGCAGCGTTTGGTTTAAAACAAGAAACAATAGAAAACATTTATGTAGACGAAGTATAAAAAATATACAATTACTTACCAAAGAGTTAAAATAATAATTCGAATAATAATCAAATGATGTTTTCTCCTTATTAGAGCCTTTCAACGGACCAAACCCAGAAGTTAGTAATAGAACTTGATGGTATACTATTATTATTGATTAAGCGTGTATACACTATTAGCAGCATATAAAAGAATATATACACGCTGTGTGTCCACTCAAAACTATCCAAGCAATATATTTAAAAAAGAAATATTTTCTTGAGAAGTGTCAGTATCTCGAAGGGGTTCAGGAGAAAAAAAACAGATAAATATCAAATGTGATTAAGGATATAAAATTATTTGGATATTGCCAGAGCCGTCAGAAAGACCCGAACGAAAATCTTTCTCCTGCGATTAGACTTTTCGCCAAAATAGGACCAACAACAATTCGATAAAAGTAAAATTGAAAAGTAACCATAACCACCATTTTATTCCATAATTTCAGTATAAAGTCTTTAGAAAAAAAAAAAAAAAAAGCTAGGTTCAATTAAGATCAGCATCTAGAATTTTATACTCTATAACTTATTAAAACAATTATCTAAATTATAAAAATTTACTTATTGTTAATATACCCATTTATGGCTCACTAAGGCGATCTGGAAATAAAGAATACATAAAAAATATATAAAAATCAGTGTCTGAAGATTTGTTTTTTGGATTCAGGAGAATCAGTAATTTACCTAAAGATTTTTATATTTTGCGTAGGAAATGAAAACCCCTCAGGAAAAGTCATATTTAAAGTTTACCATAGTATATTCTTTTTGAGTTATGACGAAAAAACTGTTTTTCTCCATTTCTTTTAACCCTGTTTCATTTCGAGAAATTATCGCATGTATGAAAAAAAAAAATTGAAGATTTGGATTACTTATTTATTCATAAATGTTACAATCGGTCTCAATTAAGGACACTAATATTAGAGGATTTGAAGATTAAAGGCAATTTTCATCAAAATCTTTAGAACCTTCAGTCTATAGAAAAACTCGTTTTCCTCTTATCGCGGAGGTTCTATAACGGAGGAGTTCGATTTGTTTTACAAGCATCGGAGGACGAGACCCTACAAAAAAAAAAAACAATAAAATAAGTCCATCCATTTTTATGATATTAATAGGTGACTTTAATACCTCATAATCAATGTTTTAAATAACAATATATTTTTTTTATTTATTACTTTTAGGATATAAAAAATTACTTTCAAAAGAATACCAGCATATGTTCAATTCGTAGGGAATACAGTAATTTTATATATTTTCTCATTCGATTTCTAGTTTCATATATTTCCATGTATCATCCTTGTGTTTCATGTTTTATAATAGGACTTACACATTAAAAACTTAAATTTTAAGCTTAGTATTTTTTATAATATATTGCTTGATGAATTAGAATTTCAGTCTGTACAGGTTGTATAAACAATGGTAATTATATATTAGTTTTATTTCATGCCATACAGAGCATAAAATACAACAAAATAGGAAAGCTAAATTCAACAAGAGGAGCTAGTAATTTTAGTTCACATATATCACAGAGCTGTCTTCTAAAATAACCACAACACCCGGAGAACTCGGAACACCGGAGGACGAAGAGATCTGTGAAGATGACGAATGACTCGGAGAATAACAAGAACAGTCTCCAGCTGTCGACTTAAATCTACCCTCCCAGACTTTAATGCATGTCGCTTCTACAATATTCCTTCCGATCGATTAAAATTAAGGTGGATCATATACATTAATTTACAAATAATATAGACAATTTATAGATAATTTACAAATATACGGTGTATGTATATTATGCCATTAATAATTTATCAATTATGTTTATTAATTCTACTTTTTGATTATTATTTAGTTGTTATTTTACTTCTGATTACTACATGTTTTCTGTATGTGTAGTGTCATCTCACTATAGACATTGCCCATGTGAGAATGTTATAATAATCAATAAATAAATAAAAACTAATTATAATTTTAAAAAAGAACATAAGATCTAGCTCAAAATATAACACGCTAGACAATGGCGAGCCACTTTGATATATAATTTCAAATGTCCAAAAGGTCTTAGAAATGTATTTGTTGTTGGTGATATAAATCATTTAAAACTCATCTTGAGACAAATATTCGATTTTATAGTCCTGGAGCCAGAGTCCAAAAATCGACTCTAGAGGCCCTGCTTTTAAAAATGGCGGCTGATTTAAAGAACACTAGGCCAGTAACTAGAGGATCGAAACGGAAAATATATTGTGTAAAATATGGTAGAAGTTATAGAAGTTCAAACATTTAAAAACCGAAATTCTTAACACGAGCAACCAGAGAAAAACGTTTTACAAATGAAAAATCTATATTTTTTTTTTCAACTATAACTACTAGATGGTGCATCGAAGCGGAATATCTACTCTCAAAGAAATTTAAGAACGTTACATTTATGAGTCAAACGATTACGGTAGTGGTACAATAGAAAACCACGGTTAATGAACGTTGACTTTTACCAAATTTATAAATTACTTTAAATGACCCTTTATTTTTTAAATGAGTTTCCTAAGATTAGAAACTCATAGAATCACAGTTGTAGAGCATCAAATTATTTGTCATTTGAGTACCAAACGTTTGAGAAAACGAAAAAAAATATGGCTTTTTCGGCTGCAAGTTTCCCTTAAAATAACAGCAACTTTTCTCACATTTTTCGCAATATATTTTCGGTTTTAGTCATTAAGTTGCTAGACTAATATTCTTTAAATCAGCAGCCATTTTTTAAAGCAGCGGTTCTGGGATTTGTCCATTATATTGGAAGGTCTATTTTACTTAGGATAACATATACTTTCGTAATTTACATTCAAACCTTAGCCAGCGATCAGGTAGATTTTTGAGACCAGGGGCTCCAGGTATATTAGGTTGTAATTGGAAAAATTCCAACCACACTGCCTCATGTATCCAAAAATTCAGATAAAGAATAAAAAAAAATTTTTTTTTTATCGTTTTACTAATTCAGGCATCATCAGGACAGAAAAGAAAAGAAATCGAAGATCACATCATTCCGTAATATCTAACCGCGTACCATTAAACCCGGCAAAATACAGTGTTTAATGCGAGACAGATTTGTTCCCTTTTCTGTTCTCATTTCTTTCGCCAGAATCGGCGAAATGTTTTACTGTTCTTTAAGAGCATTTGGGAGACTTAAAGCTGTGTGGTAGGAACTTTCCAATTATAACCCAAAATTGCTGATAATTTTAATTTTTTTGTATTTATTTCTTTGTTAATAGCGAAACATTATTCTCTACATTTCAATGATTGCATGTTAACAATAATTCAGATTATTCTATTATTTTTTTTTATTGATCTCTTAAATTACTTTTTCTTACTATCATAAATAGCTGGTTTATTTGTTTTAATCAATGGGGCATATTTAAGTAGGAAAATTGGTAGGAGTGCGGTCATAAATAAAATTGTATTAAAATAAAAACGAAAAGCCAAATTTTTTTATACTTGTTTATTTTATTAGAGACCTGATAAAATAATTAATTTTTTCCTGAGTAATTTAATTTATGAACGCAACTCTCTACCAATTTAGCGTCCTGATAAGTGATTTTTAAAAACTAAAAGAAAAATTCCCTCTTAACTATACTTCTCAAAGTTATTTGATACAATTAACAGTTGGACCAACGAAGGATAAAATCCCACTTTGTATACAATAAAAATAAATATTGCATATATATATATATATATATATATATATATATATATATATATATATATATAGATAGCAGCAATAACGGCAAGATTATCAAATGCAACGCTATAGTACTTGAGGAATATCATCTTTCTCGGTCTTATTTTTAATGTTAAAAATAACGAAAAGCCGGCAAACACTTTAAATTAAAATATAATTGTCTTACAGTTCCTTTTTTTCTCTTTTTTTTACTTAATAAAATGACTTTACCAAGAAAGAATCCTTATTAACGATCTCAATCCAATTAGCAGCATTATCGAAAAAGAAAAGGCTTTTTGGAACGACAATTTTTTTTTTCACCTTGTTTAATGGAATCTATAGAAGGCGATGTTTTAAAATATATAAGAATATAAAATTATCTGCTCCCTTTCAATACCAATCACATTTCACCATGACGACCTGCCTCGCGAGTAGCTCTAATACTGTCATCATTAGCGGGATTTCGAGCTCCAACTGTAATTTATTTATTATTATTTCTTTTAGTGTTAACAAATACGGCTTTAATGGCTAAGAACAAATAAAGTAGGCATCCCATGAATTATATTTTACAGAAAACAATTATTTGTTTCTGTAACTTCCAACAAGGATCATGCTGATAAACGATAAAAATAGATCCGAAACTAGACATAAACAGACTAGTTAGTTATTTATAACTATATAAGTTAGATGGAAGGAATCCCAACGATAGCGCCTCTATCCAGATCCTTTACATAGGAACCATGGTAGCACTTTGATCTGCCAGTTCCTGACTAATCTTCTAATGACAAAGCTACGCTTAATCTCTTCCTTGAGAGAGAGGCTTCCTCGTTCTCAAAGCAGTGGTTTGTTTGTTTTGGCTAGATTTGGAAGCAAACGTTCCTGGAAGATCACCAATAATATTATTAGCGGATTTTTGGATTGAAAACAAACAAGGCTCAAAATAAACATGTAATCCATTAATATGAATGGTTTAAACTATCCTAATAAAACAACAGCAATAGAAAAATTTACTATAATATAATTTTAGAATGCTTGGCATAATAAATTTTTAATTAACAGAAATTTTCTATGTGCACTTACCCAAATGAAATAAGGACGGGATGGCCGAGAGAATTGGAAAGTGTGTCCCAGAATGCCCGGTTCAGAAGGTGGTGGGGTCGATTCCCACCCGGATCGGTTAACATTTATTTATGATCCCAGGAAAATGAATCTTAACATTCTCGTTCTGGTAAGTACATGGCAGAAACCTCTAGGCAGCCATCAGGAGATGGAAAAAAAGCGGAAATTGTCCTTCCCACCATAACCAGCACTAGTACTTTAATAAAATAATAGGCTTTAGTCAAGTATAAGGGAGTAAGTATATCGGTAAGAGCAAAGTACTATACAACCTGTACATCAAGAACACATATAAGTTTCATGACAATGTCTCATTACGTTCTTTAGAACCTTTGGCTAAAAATTCGAATAAAGATTAAATTTTACGAAATAACCCAAAAAAACAACAACTGCATAATAATTCTCCAATTAGGGATATTCATATTGTTAAATATTCATCACTTCTTGTTGGAAAATTTTTTGCTATATTTCTTTTAGGCAATATGCCCCAAAAATTCTTTAACTGTTTGTAAAATCCACACGGAGGAACACCTGTTTGACAAAAATAGAAACTTTTTAGTGGCATTGTGACCTATACGAGCTTCCGCCACATACTTTCATGATTTAAAAATGCATAGATCAATGAGAATACTGGGGATTGAGAAGCCTTAACGATCAGAGTATCATTTCCCTTTGCGTTGCTGATAAAATAAATCTCTTTAATAACAACTTTTTTAAAAAAGGCAGGATAAATCTATAGTAAACGGTTACAAGTGATGGATACTACTAAAATTCTACTTATTTGTGGCTTTAAGCCAGCAGTCTTACAGGTGTGATCGTCTACTACTTACCAGATGTGGTGCTGCTATGACTAACTTGAAGATGAAAATTATTATATTTTATATATCTATCAAAAGGTGTAATACCAGAGCATTATTAAAAGCAAATAACACCGAATTCTTGCTCAATGTGTATCACGAGGCAAAAAAACACGTAAAACGTAAAGAATTTTAATCTCTATAAACATTTTCATCATAGCTTACTGTGAGCGACTTCCAAAAAAGCACTCTTCTAGTAAATCGGTTCGTTATTCTTTTGATATTGACCCAAAACAAATCAATAAATAAACAAATAAATAATACAAACCAAAAAGTTCCACTTTTCATCAATTCATTTTCGTTCCTAGACAGTTTAGACTAAAATTAGTATAAGATCTGAACTTTTCAAGAATATAAGATTAGAGCGGTAAACCATAATCGCGTCGTTCTTGTACAACGAATAGAATAATATAATAATAATAATAATATATTATTTATAATAATATTAAGTATAGATTATAAAAAGGGTATATGTGAATAGTTCGTCTCAGCCACAAGCAAAAAAAAAAAAAAGTTATAAAGGACAAGAAGGGAAGGCATAAAGAGATCAATAGTTATTTGTCAACGTATTTCAAAGCATTATGGTATTTTAACATAACCACAAATAGAGATCGACACAAACATTGATACGAAATATTATAACAATCACTAAGGATATCGAGTTACTCTTCGGCGTAGGCTACGCTAAATTTAACATATCAATTTAAAAAACGTTCAAGAAAAAAAAGGAAGAAACAACAGTTTGTACCACGTTGGGGTGGATTTATGAAGAAGTGAATTATAACAGAGGGAGAATAAAACTTTACTCCAGACCATTAACTTACCCTTAATTCAGTTAATTGAAAGGAATAGCTGAGGCATATATAACTTTAAATTACGTAAAACGACTCTTTTCCTCACCACATAAACTGGCCAATTTTACGATTTTCTTGAAAATGGCTCTAACGATTTTAATTAAACACATTATATCGTCGGCACCATGTTAAAGTAACGAATGCGAGCCTGTTTAACGTTGCACATTCTTTAGTTTAACGTGGTCCCAACATACACCACGCCCAAAGACAAAAAGTTTTAAAGGTATCCATTCGTACAATGTATATCTACAAGAATAAGAAACATAATTACGAATAAGTTAAAAAATAATACAAAACGAACAAACAAATATATAAAATAATAATCAATAATAATAATGGGTAGTAATAAAGAAAGTATATAAATAAAAGTGGAATAATACATGAACTTCACAAATAGGAGAGTATAAAGAAATAGGTAAAGATTACGATATTTTCAGATAATAAGAAGTTAATCAAAGTAGAATACAAAAATAAAAAGGTAAAAAATTAATAAGTCCTCTAACTTAATATAAAAAAAATTCTACCACTACAACCCATTCAGGGTCTCTGGTTCAGTAGATTGTAAGAAGGTTCTGTTACAAGGCCAACAGTTGTGCAAGAAAATGATTAATTATTTTTTTTTTTAGATATTTTTTTACTGTGAAAAAAATACGTTTTGCATCAATTAAAGACATTGAGTATTTGAGGTGTATGAAAAACAATCATAGCATATACACAATAAAAGAAAAACAAAATTATATGAAAAGAAAAGAGAACTTGGAATAACAGAATGAATCAAACATGAGAGAACATTCAATAAAAACAAAATGTTAAAAACTCAAATTATTTTGTTAAGAGTACCTACTTTATAGAGGCCGAGTGTACCACAGTGAGGTGTCCCGACAAGGGGTCGATCTGCGGCTGATGTAACAGAATAACTTATTACTTGCCATCAGCCGGATTCGAACCCATTATCTTGAGCTTTGGTAGTCAGTGCTTACTCACTGAGCAACCCAATCCTTTGTACCTATATAAAATATTTCAATTCGCCCAAGAAACTCTTACCCGCCCTTCTGTAATGGCGAGGTCCTACATTCCACGGCTCTCCTGCTTATATCGATAACTGAGCGGTCCGAGGGTAGGATGGTAGTTGGAAGTTGGGCTATTGTATTTGTTTTAGAGGAGCTGAGAACAAAACAGACGCGTGGACAAGTTGTATCTTAATAGCCCTAATTGAGGAGGCATTGTGCCGGCCACCACAAATTGTGTCCCTCTTATGCAAATTGCCCCTACTCCCTCCTCACCCCTCACTCCATCACTTTTCTTTCCAGCCCCCTCTCCCCTTTCACTCCTCCCCAATGGACCTGTATAGGTTCGATCACCGGCTCTCTTACCACACAGTGGCCTACTACATATATCAGAGCAAAATCTAACGATTATTGCAGGGTGTCCAAAGCAGTACGGTGATACGCAAAAGAATCTCAAGGGGGAAATATTAAGCTGAATGACGGATATAATTAAAAATTGTAAAAATATGAAATACGGTTGGCTTATTGAAACAAGGCACTTTTTTGATAGAACTGAACTTCAAGAACATTTTTGTGAATTTCCATTTATTAATGAAAAAACACATTTAGTTCATTAAGATGACATAAAATCTCTTTAAATATCAAACATAGTCTCAACAAGGGAATATTTTTTTTATTTTATGAAGGGAAACCTAATATATGAAATATTACTTAGTAACTTTTTGTAGTAAACCGATGATATATTTTATTTATGAAATCCATTAGCACTAGTAGGTCAAAGGATACATAACTATGGAAAAGTGAAGTGTAAATATAAGGATAGCTTATCATAACTAAACTGATAAAGAAATGATAGATCGGTCACGTTTTTTTTTTTTTGTTTTTTTTTTACCATATAGACCAGTCTATAATTACTCCTTTAAGAGTTTCTTTTTCAGTATAGTGGTACCCAGAAACCTTTAGTCGGAATATAATAATCGACAATAATTTGTGTTTTTATATCACTGTTAATCTAATAAATGCAATGACTATTAAGATACCAAAGGACCTTGTTGAGAGATCTACTTAATATTAATTTACGTTAATGTGAGTCATGGAAGATGAGCCAATGAATAATATTCTTTTTCCTCATCCCTATTCATGTTTTTTCTTTCATGGTTACATCAGTCAATCGCGATAGCTGATTTATAACTAATAGGAGTGAACGCTTTAATAAAAGTTATATATATATATATATATATATATATATATATATATATATATATATATATATATATATATATATATATAGTCTATGTATACACATCACTTATATACTCATTAAAAAAAAGATTTAATTAATTTCGCTTTGCTGTAGTAGAAATTATTTAACTACATTTTAAGAAATGAATTCGTAAATAAAACTATATTTATAAATACTGTTGTTATGCTACGAAGATATGCTCTGTCGAGTAATGGTATTAAATGGATAATATTCTCCATTAAAATCCATTACAGGCTAAACTTCACATACCTGCTGTTTACGAACACATTATAAACGATTCCATGGTAAATTTTAAAAATACATGAACATTTCCTAAATTATTGTCCACAATACACATATCAGATATGGTCCCTAGAAGATTGAAGAGAAACTGATTGAAATATCTCCTAGCCTAACAATGAATATAAATATCACGCAAGGAGGAGGTGCAGCTGGGTCAATATATTTTATCAGGAACATCGAATTTACTGATTATTTAAAATATTTTTTAACAGTAGTGAATGCGAATTTTGGTTTCGAAAAAGGTTTATTGTCTGTTATGAAATAAAAAAGAAAATAACTGTTTTTCACATTTTTTTTTTTGTTCAAATACTGTGTACAATTATTCGTAATATAATCAGTTATTTAAAATTAATATTTACGTTTTTAATTTATTTATTAAATTAACTTACTTGGTGTTCATACATTCATTGATGCTGCGAACTAGTAAAAATTAGTGCTTTCTTATGAGTTCAATAACTTAAATGAAAAGGAAATAAAATAATTATAAATGGACATAAAAACATTTAAAATAAATTAAAAATTAAATATAGTTTGTTTATTGCTGTATGTCATTACCTATTATTTTAGACAATTCAATCACTACTCAATCAAGCATTAAAAATCAAAATGAAGAAAAAATTGTACGTTAAAGATTAAAACTTTGAGGAAATAAAACAATGCCAACTAAATGGAAACAATTTGTCGCTGTCCTAGAAAATAAGATCTCATTCTAGACTCCATATTGGGACATAAGCGAATTTTCACGCGGTTACCTCCTGATATGATAGGTGTTGATCCTTCGAAATGTGAATATTGTCACATATATCAGAACTGTCAAACATATTCTGGTAGAATGCCCAAAGTTTTCATTTGATGTGTAACTGTAAACAGTATCAAATCTGATGGAGTTTTTAAAGAAAACCAAATTTCCCCCCAAAAAAAACATAATACGACGTAATTTTTCCTAAGATCCAAAGAAAATGACAAAATATTTAAAATGTAAAGAACTTTCTTTAGGGAAATAAAAAGTAAGCATTTTATTTAACTGTCCTTAACATAAAATAGGATTTGTGATATTTTTGTTTGGCAAAATGTAATTAAAATTCACAAATATATATTTAAAAAATTAGCTCCATCAAAAAAGCTCTTAATGCCTTTTTCCAGTAAGCCGACGAAATATTCTTTAACGAATATGCATGTGAACAAACAAAGATAAAAATGTAATTCTATTTGAAAAATAGAAATAATTTCAAAGGATATGTTTAAATCACTTCGGCACGCAGGTAACCGAAGTTATTCTTAATTAAAAAAAATAACTAGCATTAATTGATATGTTGAAAAGTAAAATTTTCCTTTTATTGTGGATAAACTACTCTTCTTATATTTTAATTAGAATTAGAATTTTTTTTATTTGTTTTATTTTATTTTATTGAGTATTAATACAGTCTGCCACACTGAAGGCATTGGTATAGTATTCATTGGCTATAGTATTCATTCAGACAATATGTACATAAGAAAGGAAAAAAAAGATATATATATATATATATATTATATATATAAATAAAAAGATGAAGTAATGCACAAGATAAGTAAAATAACAGATTAATGCCGAATGATACTAAAATAAATAAAACACATTCACACCTATTTACAATTTTTTTTATTTGTGAAGGTAAAGAGTTTGACCATAAATTATGACCATCTAAAAAATTAAGACCATGAATAAATCTCTATCCCGGAAATGTGTTTTATTCATTAAATTATTTAGAAACTAAGAAAAAAATGTTAATAGCTCAAAATGATGCATGATTGGAACCCTGAACAAATAAAAAAACGTGACGTAGTGTTCTTTATCTTCGAAGTACAAATTCAGTAACTAAGAAACAAATTTAAAGAAAATTGGTTCTGCTGAATAAATAAAAAAATGTTACATGTCGTTCTTTGATTCCGGAGAACAGAAATATAATAAAAAAAAATCTTTCCTATTTATTTTTGGATTTAATGAAAGAAATAATTATATGTATTCTAGAGCATTTAATCCTCCATGGCTAACGAAATTGTTCATTAAAACAGCATTTGTGTGGTTACATTGATAACGCTTAAATTATATTATAAAAAAATCACAAATCGATGAATAAAACAATACTCTAACAGCTATAAAAATAAAATAAATGAAATATAAAGATTATTATCCTAGACAGGACAAAGTATTTGAGAATTCTCTTTATACAATATATATATTTAGACACTTGACTTTTATGATCATTGTTAGCTTACATATATTTGTGAATTCCACAATAAAAGAAATAAGATGATGAACATTAATGGGGACAGAAATAAAACAAAATTCTTGACGGAAATTTCAAGAAAATTTCTTATTACAAAATGATGAAATTATATTCCGAAAAATAATTAATGAGGTGAAATTGGTTTTAATTAGCAATATTGACAGAGAGATTAAAAGTATGATATTAAACGGAACCTCATTTTCCTGTTGCTCTTTAGTGAAATTAGTCCTTTTTCCAGGTTTTGTATTTATAAATACCTCCATACAAGGTTTATTCATTTGTCAGAGAAAAAGGAAACTCAGAGGAAAGAGAATGTGAGGGGGAATAAATTACAAAGGTAAACCAGAACGGGACGGGATTGGTTTTAGAGTAAGAGAGGGAATACAGGCTATTGGATCCGACAGATGCTGATACAGCTTCCGACAGGGATTAAAACCTGGGTTTATCAATCCCATCTGTCAATGGTGTCTCCAATCAGAGCTAACTGAGAATAAAGGATCAAAAATAATCAGGGTATTAATAAAGATCATCTTCAGTCCCTACCGTTTCATCTTATTCCAAAGATTAGGCTTCATTAAACCGATGGAAACGAAATGATCTTTTAGAGCTGTTCCAGTCGGCTATAAAATAAAACGGTTCTCTGGATAGATCATAAATCTTATTTTTATATTAAATCCATTAAATTAGTTTATAATTATTTATTTAAATTAATACACAAAGTAATCTTGTATGATATAAATGGATAACTGTAATATTTGTTCCAGAAAAAAAAAAACAATAAGGGATTCAGGTAAATGGTAAACGATTAAAAAAAAACAATTATCTTTTGAAAAGTGGAAATTTTATTTTTCTTCAATTAAAAAGCAGGAAACAGTAAGCGAAGGAAGCCAATCACGGTTGTATAAATAAAACTCATTGATATGAAAGTAAATAGTTCATAAAATATCTTCAATACTGCTGTAGATGTAATATTGGTTTATTTACAAAACAGATAAAATATCATGATTTCAGAAAGCAATAAAAAAATGCTCATCTTATCAGCATTTTATTGTTAAATAATGTGATAGAGATTACAATTATTACCCTCATAAATTTTGTTTTACAAATAAATAAATAAATTTATTCGAGGAGTTGGGTTTAGGTCTAGATGAATTATCCCTACCTTATTATATATATATAAAGAAAAATCTGTACCACTACAACCCATGAAGGGTCTTGGGTTCAATACTATTTAGTGAAAGCACTGTTTCTAGGTCAACGGTTGTGCAAGGAGGTGATTTGACTGAGCTCACACTCAACCGCCAGGTTTACCCCCTTAATTAATGTAACATTTAATAGTTGATTTTTTTAAAATAAAAAATAATTACATATATATAGTAGTATAAAATATATTATCAAATGACCTTTTAGTCCAGCCCACAACTCAACTCAAAATGGAATGTCTGGTGAATCTTGAGTTTTTACAAAATATCTTATTTGATCAGCTTTGTTTTATTTTTAAAATAATTAAGTAACGAGCAATTACACGTCAAAATTGCTGATGTAAGATGTTGCCGAAGCTTAGTTCGATTAACTATAGATCAAGAAGTGGATTTACTGAGAAGAGAACGCAGTAAATATGCAATAAAAACACTGTCCATAAAGTACAAAACGTGAATAAAAAATAATGAAGTTATTTAACATTGAATACAGCAAATAAAAATATGTCTTCATCCTAGCAACTAATAAGTAGAGATCAGAGAAAATAAGAGTCTTTCCGATATAATTATTTTAGATTCAAGTGTGAATAAATATTTACTTTAAAGTATATCTTAATTGAGAATTTTCTTTACTCAATTGCAAATATTATCGCCATTTTATTCCCTAAACTATTACTCTGCACTGTGAAGTCCGATTTTAAAGTATACTAGCATTTTAATGTACCATTTAATAGTTGATTTTTTTTTTTGTCGTAAGAAAAAAAACAATATTTCCAACTTCAGAACGAACGTTCAAGGTTTTAAACTATGGCATAGTTGTCTTTTTCAAGTATCTTTTTGATTTATTGAAATATTTCGTTTACGCTTTAAAAAAGAATAATATTCTTTTACAACTGTGATAAAGGTATCTAGTTAGGATCGGTTTGAGAACTACCATGACAACCATTCCACTAAGCCTGCGTATGGTAATTGTGGTGAGGTAAAACCCACTGGTCAAGTTATGGTTAGGCAGAAATAGCCTGTACCCTCGGGAGGTACGTTATTTATGGACATAAGCCGCAGCAATTTCAATATCTCACCGGTTATGGATCGTAAGTTAACTCTTTTCCCGATTAAATACTCGTCTTATCGGTCAACCGGAGATGGAAATTTATTTTTACTCATAATATTGCCCCATCGATGGTCTATCAACGGTGTAAAAGATACTTCTGAAATTGCTGGATGGCAATTTTTATTACAGTAATTTTATGACTTATGTCGTTATATCATCAGCAGTATATTAACAGAATATTACTTGACAACATTTGATCAAAATATAGGCGTGAAATTCACTCTAACGAGAATGAAAGGGTAGGAAGATATTAATTTAGAGAATATTTAATAAAATCTCCTCTGAAATATATATTTACATTCATTCATCAAGGTGTTTATAAGCTTTTTTATTTTTTACCTATAAGGTCTAAATAAACAATCTCTGTCGTAGGTAGTGTTGCCTAAATGCGAGACCAAGACTCGTCTTGGTCGTGCGCACTCAATCTTGATCTTGGTCTTGGTCTTGGTTTTGGTATCGCAACAGTCTTGCAGTTACTTATTAGCTTATTACTGATATACTACGGTAATTCTTTATTGAAGGAAGTTAGTCGACTGTTCTACATATCATGGGTGATAAATATTCAGGACGCAGTATTTGAAGTCAATACTTGAACACCTTCAGTGCTCGAACCACGCTCTGATGATGTCCCACATGTTTGGGTTGAAACGTCGGCACTAATAAAAGCTTTATAATGACTGTGTCCTGAATATTTATAACTCTGTAATTTTTTAGAAAGAAAAAATCTACCTTAGCCCGAATGAAAAATTAGAAGATTTAAATACAAAAGTATATTGGTTATATCAATTCTTTAAATAAAAATTTTCAAGTTTTATTAACTACTTTGCCTTAATTTTTATTCATAAAATCGATTTCTTTTTACCAGTCATGGTCTTGTCTTGCAACAGTTAGGTTGTCTTGGTTTTAGTCTTACGGAGTGCAAGACTAAGACCGATATTGGACAACACTAGACGGAGGCTGTTAGCCAGTTGTATTGCTTTACATAACATAAAAACAATCAGAAATAATTATATTTTATAGTAAATATTGAAGGAATATATGGCTGAAAATCTCAGAGGACCCTTGTCCTTTTCTCAATCTCTAATTATTGGTTACCAAACCCGAGTTTTTTTAAATTTCCCTCTCTAACAATCTTTTTTCCTAAGAACGAACTTAAAAACCCCTTTCGCCTAAATAGTAACACAATAATACTGATATTTTAAGTATATGTGTGAATTAGAAGAATTTCATTTATTCAATTTTTAATTTTTGTTTTTACCTTTAACTTACTTTTGTTATCTACAGACATTGTAACCATTATCTATTATATATATCCTTTAATTTGTGAAGCCATATATATATATTACTTTTATCAGTATACTTTCTTTACTGCTACTTATTATTATATTGTTTGTACATTTGTATTTATTTTGTTTTCTTTATTTTTTTTTAATTTATTCTTAATTACTTTCATTTTTTTTATTTTATGTATATATTGTATCACTGGTTACTATTAGCTCTAATTCTTATTGCTCTCCAGTGTTATGGATACCCAATAAAATAAAAATTAAATATTATATGTAACTACTCGTTTTTGTCTGTTTAGCTTATATTATTTTTTTTTTTTTTTTTTTTTTTATTTTGTTTATTTAGAATTATTACATTCTGTCACATCAAGGACATTTATAATAGTGATCAGAGAAAGCACACTCACACTCTATTTACAATAAAAAAAAAAAAATAAATAAATAAATAATACAGAAACTTAATAATAATAAATACAATAAAATAAAATAAAATAAATACAATAAAATAAATAAAAATAAATACAATAAAATAAAATAAATGTATATAAACAAAAGAACTAACCTAATCATACACACTCGGGCTTGAGTGGAGGATCTGGCCATTGCCAAAACTCCAATAGATGCTTATTTACAAAAGGTCTCTGGGCCACTGCCGCTTCAACCTTCGAGGAGGATTGTAAGGATGGGTGGTGCTGGATAGAGATTGTGCAAGGGGATTTGGATGATAGGTAAGGTTTTGGTGAAATTTGGAGAATTTTTCTGGAATAAGGTCTAGGACAAATGGGATATTAAGGTCATGGTGTAGGATTTTGTTATTTACATAGAACGGAGCATCAACTATTGTTCGAAGGACTTTAGATTGAAAGGATTGAATACGTTTGATGTTAGAAGCTTTTGCTGTCCCCCACAGTTCAAGTCCGTATGTCCATATAGGTTTCAGTATTGTCTTGTAGATAAGTAATTTGTTTTCAATAGAAAGTTTGGATTTTCTGTTTAGTAGTCTGTATAGCTGGCCGTATCGTCGGTTGAGTTCTTGTCTTTTGAGTCTAGTATGTGGGTTCCACGTTAGTCTTCGGTCTAAATGAAAGCCAAGATACCGGACTGTGTCTGAGTAAGGAAGCTGGATGGAATTAAAGTGTACTGGTGCACAGGAACTGCGTCGGAGTGTAAAGGTGATATGTTGGCATTTAGATTCATTAACTTTAATGCGCCAGTTATTACACCAGTGCTCAATCAAGGTGAGGTGGTTTTGGAGATTTAAGGATGCTATGTTGGGATCAGAGTTGGATGATAAGATTGCGGTGTCGTCAGCGAATGTTGCAAGAAAAGTATCGGGATGAACAGGGATGTCAGCAGTAAAGAGGATGTAAAGCACGGGACCCAAGACGCTGCCTTGGGGAACACCGGCTTTAACGGAGTAGATATTGGAAAATTCTGTTCCACAGCGAACTCGGAAGGAGCGGTCAGAGAGGTAGGATCGGAGGACTAGGTACAAGGACTGAGGTAAATGGATTTTAAGCTTGAAGAGCAGTCCGGAGTGCCATACCCGGTCAAATGCCTGTGCAATGTCCAGAAATGCACCCGAACAGTATTCCTTGTTTTCTAGGGCTGAGGAAATATGATCAACAACTCGGAGTCCTTGTTGAACAGTGGAATGTTGGGAGCGAAAACCAAACTGATGGGAAGGAATATTTTGGGATTCTATAATGGGTAGGATTCGTTTCAAAAGGATCTTTTCAAAAATTTTTGAAAGGATTGGGAGTAGGCTAATTGGTCTATAGGATGTTGAGATATTGGGAGGTTTGCCTGGTTTTTGGAAAAGGATAATAGTGGAGTGTTTCCATAGCAGAGGAAAGTGGGTGGTGCGTAGGATACAGTTGTAGATATATGTAAGGAATATGACTGCTTTGGATGGAAGTTGTCGAAGGATTTGAGGGGTAAGGAGATCATGTCCAGGAGCTTTACGGGGGATTAATTTTTTTAATTGAAATTTCACTTCGGAAGGATGAATAGCTTTTGGGGGCAAGGAAAGTGGGATTGGTGATGTAAGGAATTCTTCTACTGTTACGGTGTGGGCAGGATGGGATTCCGGATGTGAAATAAATGTATTGGATAGGTGAATGGCGAACTCCTCAGCCTTATCTTCGTCAGATGCTGCCCAGGAGCCATCATCTCGTCGGAGGGGATGGGAAATGCGGTGAGGATTTAAGATTTTGGTAGTGGTTTTCCAAAGGGAATTGTCGCGAGAAGAAAGGGAGGATAGGTAGGAGTTGAAGGAATGTGATCTGAAGGTGGCTAATTCCAGTTTTAATTTTTTGCAGTAATAATTATAGGAGCAGCGGTCGGTAGGATGTCGGGTACGTTGCCACAATAATCTGGCACGGCGTTTGGTTTGGATTAGGTCAAGGAGGTGTTGGGGTAGAATGGTCTTTTTAGGAATTCTGGAGGAGTCTTTTGGGAAGGAAGCAGTCCAGGCGGCTTGTTGGATTGTGGTAGTAAAGGAATTTACGGCACTATCAAGGTCATCGGGAGTTTTGAGGGATATGTTAAGATCAATTTTATCGGAGATGATTTGGCGGAAAAGGTCCCAGTTAACTGGGCCCCTAATAAATGACGGTGGAGAAGGTTTGGGAACGGGTTCAAGTGAAACATTAAGGATTAGAGGACTATGGTCAGAGGAAAGTTCATTTAGACGTGTAATGGAACAATTGAGGGGACTTAAGCCGCTGTGGATAAAGAAATCAAGAAGATCAGGATTACGGTTGGGATCTGTAGGCCAGTAGGTAGGAGAGTTGGGGGAAAGGAGATGAAAATGTTGGGAATTGAGTGCAGACAGCAGGGTTCGGCCACGAGTATTCGTGGTTCTGGAACCCCATTGTTGATGTTTGGCATTTAGGTCTGCACCCAAGATGAAGTGATGTCCTAAGGAGTCGAGGAGAGAACGGAATTGGGCATTGGATATGGATCGGTTAGGAGGGCAATACGCTGATGCAAGGGTAACCGGAAAGGAAAAGGTTTTTATCACGATAGCGGTGGACTGTAGGAAATCATGTGTAGGTAACGGGAGTAGGTGATGGGAGAGGGATTGGTGTACAATGACAGCAGTACCGGCATGTGCTTTTCCGTCAGGGTGGTCAGTACGATATGTCAGGTATTGTGGTATTTTGAAGTGCTGTTTAGTGGTTAGTCGAGTTTCAGTAATTAGTGCCACGTCAATATTTTTGTCAAGTAATAATGTAGTTAGTTCGTTTGTGTGATTTCTAACACCATTCGCATTCCAAAGGAGAATGGATAAAGGTTTATTGGAAGTCATTTAAGGATTTTTCGCGGGAGGGATAAAATGTGATACATGATTGGTGAGAAGAGATATCAAAGGAGTAACAAGGGATCTGAATTCGGAGAGGAAAGATGTAAGTAAACTGGTGAGATCTGTGGTATTTGAGGGAGGAGGAATGCGGGGAATTTGGTGTTGATAAAACTGTTGATTAGGTGAAGTTTGATTAGGATGTTGAGGGTGGGGTTGAGAATTTTGAGGTATGTGTTGTTGTTGCGGCAGGGTCTCACAATAAGTAACATCATTCTTACCTCCTAATAAGTGTGCAAAAGACACCGTTGGGTCAATTTTTTTTGAAGGTCCTCTTCTTGATGCGTTAGGTTCTCTTCTTGATGCCTCTGCTTCTTCTTGGGTCCGGGATTTTTGATATCTTGATTTAATATTCTTGTAGATCTGACAGCCTTTGTAGTTCGCTGGATGTCCTTCAAGGCACAATGCACAAACTGCAGGATCCCGTTTCGGTTTTGTGCACTCCCCGGATTTGTGCTGCTCTCCACATTTCACACAGCGCGGCAGATGATGGCAGTAAGTCCTGGTATGGCCATATGCCTGGCAATTGTGACACTGTACGATTTCCCTCTTAGGATATGGCTTCTCTACTATAACACTTGTGTAGTATATTCTTCTTATTTCGTATATTTTTTCGATCCCTTGATTTGGCTCCAAATCTACGAAAAATAAGGGTAGAGGAACTTTTACTCCTGGCTGTTCTTTACTCTCCTTCTGTACATTTGTAATCTGGCGCACTATGAAACCTGAAGTTTTCAATTCTTCTTCTATTGCTTCGGTTGGTGTTGAGGGGTGTAGATTTCTTATGACTACCCTCAAAGCTCGATCTTGCCGTAATTGGTACGTATGAAAATCCGCGTTGGTTTCCGTTAGATACTTCACAATTTTTCTGTAGGTTTCAGCTGTATCTGGTGATATCTTCGTGTCCTTTGTTCTGCTTAGACATGAATAGCTTCCAGAGCCTGTTATTTTGTTCAGTTGTGAGCATAGTAACTGAAAATTGCTTATGTTTTTAACGAATATGGGTGGAGGTCGGGGATCTCTTGGTATTGAAGCGGATTCCATCACTTCTTTATCATTCTGAAGCACCTGATAGGGGTTAGGGGTGAAAAACGGAGATTGTTCGGTTATCTCTTGTGAAGATGTACCTGGTTGATGCTGAAGTTCTTCAATTGTTGGTTTTGATGATGTTCCTGGCTGGGTTTCATTTTCTCTGGAGCTAATAGGCGTTACTGCAGGTGTTTGACGACATTGACGAGGCTTTTGTTTGACAGGCGAAGAACAAGGTGTTGAGCCTAACGGCCGAATTCTCTTGATAGAAGCTCTACTAGACATGGCCTGATTGTGAAATCGCATATAAGGGAAAAAAAAAATGAAAAAAAAAAAAATAAAATAAAATAAAAATAACCCTATAATTTATAACAAAAAATAAATATCAATTGTTATTATGTATTCTTGACTTGTTTTGAATAAATAATCTCAAAGATTTCACTGCAAAATAAGTAAATTCTGAGAGACGATGTAGAAACACGTCCTTTCGCATCAGCTGATCCACCACGATCTTTCTATATTATTTTAAAAAAATAGATTAAACTGTGTTTATATTAAGCTTTTACTGATAAAAATTGTTTCAATTTTTTCTCTCACAAACTTGAAAATCTCATAAAAGAAAACTTTTTCACCAAGGGGGAACCCTGCGCATAGCATTACCGTATAACATTAATGGACATGTTTGTAGGCGAAAAATGAAATTAGTTATAATTTTACATTGTTTGACTGAATATTTTTTTCAAACAACATACAAAACTGAAAATATAAATGTCATACATTATAAGTAAATCATATTATAAGAAATGGCACATTTTACAGCAGAAAAAAATGTTACCTTTATGTACATTATTTTGACTACGATATAAAGTATTGATATTGTATTGAAGAAAATTCATTTGTTAAGTTTATGAAAAGAAACACTTCACTTCATTGCTCGAATGCGGATTCATTTTTATTATTTCTGAGTTTTGTTTATGCTTTGTATCATGCTATTTGCAATAAATTATTAATGACAAATTTTAAAAAATCAATCTTCATTCGAAGGAAAAAAAAAAAGAGAAATACAGAAAAAGGAGAAAACAGAACTGAAAATGTAAGCGTAAAGATTTATGTTGGAAACCCAATGTGATAAATTATTAACAGGTGGGTAACAGTGAGATCAATTAGTAAGAAACTTATTATTTTTGGAATGGGATTAGAGACAATAATTAGCCACTGTTAAAAATCCGTTAGTAATTTTGAATTATAAGCAGTAAGAATCCTTGATTGTTTACAGTTAAAGTGGTGCTAAAAGAAAAACTGGTTCCGACAAGACAGAAAGCATTTCTATTAAGTGTGTGGGTCAAGAAAGTACAAATCTAGATCTCTTCTTGGGCCTATAAAGAGATTTCAAATATTCTCTGTAAAAAGCGGAATCCCATGCAAAGGGACAGGCAATTTCTTCCTGTATTCCAAAAGGGTCGGCCAAAAGGGGTAACAAGCCAAATCTCATTGAGAATGATTGTGAAAGAAACCTATTGAGTACAATGGGAATAGAAGACCTTTCTTCGGAAACTAGAATAATAATGAAGGACAGGTTGTTATGTGAAGAAAAACATAATAGTGATTTTATGATCATCAAACATTTTCTTTATTACTTAATTATAACGCGTCAGCCCATTCGGCTACACCACCCCTCGCCCTCCCTTTTATATATAACTAACTATAAATATCGTAATAAACGTGGCCATAAAATTTATGAATATATATATATATATATATATATATTTAACAATCTACCGAAGTTTTTATACGTAAGTAATCTTTTTAGAATGGATATGTGCCTTAATTAAAAGAATGACTAACACTTCAACATTTTTGAATAATTTCATTTTAGTGATATTTCTAGTTGGAAGATTTATAATAACTGTACAAACAATGAGTAAGTTGATTTCAGAGAAGATGATTGCAGTGTTGAAATATAGAACTGTGTATAAAGATATCAATTTTCTTCACTTGAAATATCACAAAAATTAATAATAAGACATGAGAAGGAGTTAGTCGAGGGTGCGGTCAAATAAATAAAAAAAAATTAAAATATATAAATTATTTTAATTTTTGCCTACACTTAAATATCATATTATAATATTCAAATATTATAATATCAATATATCCTTCTCATATTATAATAGGCAAAAATTAAAATAATTTATATATTTTAATTTTTTTTTATTTATTTGACCGCACCCTCGACTAACTCCTTCTCATAGTAGGCAAAAATTAAAATAATTTATATATTTTAATTTTTTTTTATTTATTTGACCGCACCCTCGACTAACTCCTTCTCATATTATATTAACGGTCAACCATCTCTACATCATTAATAATAAGATAGTTTGAAATTGGAGTTAAACCTTTTTGTCAACTGTAAGCCTTATATGATTTTCCGATTTCTGAAGTCGGGTATTGTTTTTGATTAAAATATTTTTTTTGAAAATGACGGTTGGAAATAAATAGTGATATTCATTTTTATTTTTGCCGACGTTTCGGTCCAAAGTTCAGGCCTTCATCAGGGCTAAGAAAATTCGTGCCGAAACGTCAGAAAAAAATAAAAATAGATATAATTATTTATTTTTACTATTATTATTATTTTTTTTGACTGATCACCCCTAACAATAATGGCTATTCATAACTCTTCGATTATTCATTACAGATATCCATAAATCCATAATTATTTTATATTTTGTTTTAATTATCTGCAAATAAATTTTACTTTTCTATATAACATTATTTCTTGCCATTTCTGCGGACAAGCCTATTTTTCTACACCGGCGAAGCATTAAGAAAGACAGAGCTGGAGGTTTTGAAAATGGATTTTTTCTCATGTGCTAAATGATAAAATTTTCAGTCCCTATTCCATTAATTTGGCTTATATACACGGAACGGGTTATATTTGTTTTAGAGGAAAACAGATTTAAATGGGAGCCCTAACAAGGGTACTACACCAGAAAGACCCGGAGAGTTTTCGTAGGTGATTTGATTTGAAGGAGAATTCCCACTGGCCGCGGGTGACAGAATAAACCCATTACCCGGCCCTGTCCCGCTCCATTTGGACACATTAGCCTCGCCCCGAATATTTCATCCTTTCATAATAATCCCTATATTCCCATTTTTACCTCATCCCTCATATTTCCCTACCATTTTTTATAAGGTCCAACGGGGCGGAAAAAAACTCGAAATATAGCTGGGATGAGGAGAGAAGGCTAAGTGTCCGAAACAATACACAGGTCTCTCCTGCTCGGGTAATATATTTAAATTTTTCAACCTACTACACAACCTGCTCTGATGGTTTTGTTTTTTAGCAACTCCTTTTGTTCTTTTTTTTTGGTAACTATATTTTTATACAGGTAGATGGAGCGTCTTGTTGGCAAGGTCTAATGAATACATTTATTATACATGGTTACATTATACATAAGCACTGGTGGACCTACTGGTGGATAGATAGAAAATAACTATTGTGCGGCAAAGTCCGTTAAGAATAACAAGATCGTACACAAATAAAAGATTACTTATAAAACAAATAACACTAAACAAGACACAGCTTTATAAAAAAAAAAAACACTTAAAACAATATAAAATGGTAAAACAGTACATATGTACACTGTAAAAAAAAATAAATAAGTAAATTATTCTTGTCGATAATCTCTGAGTTTCCACTAAGAAAAATGAATGTCGAATCTGTTCATATAAAATGCCTAAGTATGTAAATAATAACTAACATGTAAATACATCTAAATAATATACAATGCATAATAAATAATAATATGCAATTCCCTCATGAGAAAAGGGTGGTGATTTTTTAGCGTAACTATAATGTACATAACATAACTATACGTAAGAATTTTATTGTATATAAAAATATATATGTAATAGTAATAAACAACAATACATGCATTGAGTGGCATCGAGAGTAGAAAATTCTTGTGATATCCCAAACAAAGAACAGTACTATCATTTGATGATAAATGACGTGAAATAAATTTATAGTGTCAAAAGGTCAGCAGACCGTAATAGTTTGTTTGTTCCTGTTATTGATTTAGGATACTAACGCAGTCAGAATATGTTGTTATTTTAAATTGTTGTGATTATACAGCTCCTGGATGTAAGGAAGAAACAAAGCATTATGGATCCTGAAATGATAGTGGATATGTATATATATATATATATATATATATATATATATATATAATTTTTTTTTTATATGCCTTCGAGGACCAATTAAACAGGATTTCTTGTACTTTCTTCATTATAAGTAACTTTCTTTATTCAATATAATTACTGCTATATATATATATATATATATATATATATATATATATATATATATATATATATACACTATGAAATAAAAAAGTTACCCTCCCCGCAAAATTAAATCTTGGATCCGCTAATGTACATAACCAATACTATATTGGGTGCCTTAAGAGAAGGTGCCGCTTTATAAAATTAGAATAGAATATGTGTTTATACATAGAATGTATAGAATATCAGAATGTAACTTGGAGGTACTCAATCGATTTAATTGAAGTTAGTTTGAGGGTCATTACCGAGTTGGTAACATACCAAAATATTAATGAACTGTCATTTAGATGTTATTCTAAATTATTTATCGTTTTAAAAATAATTAGTCTGAAAGAAAAAAAATGAAAATATCTATATAAAATTATCTTTAAGTGGTCATTGAATGATTAAAAAGAAAAAAAAAATAGAAAACAGTCTTTAGAGATTTTTTTCTTGGTAATTGCATTTAGTAATTAAATATGGATTATAATTTACAAATAAAATTTATTGTGATTATTTAGATAAATTACAGTAACAAATATGAACTAATAACAAATATTTTTATTTATCTACTTTTCGGGTTGAAGTCCACCCACCTCTCCCTCGTAGATCCGAAATTAACTGCGAATCATATAAATGTACTTTATAAGCCATTTAAATTAATATAATACAAATTATTTCACAAATATTCGTCTCTAATATTACCCGGTCACAAGTTCAAGCCAGGTCAGGCCTATAAATATTCAGTGAGCGGATATTTTCAGCACAATAACACCAATTAATATATTTACATATCGCTTAATAATACATATTTTATTTCACACAACTTAATGATAACTGCCACATATCTGATCAGGTCTGAAATATTTTAAATCAACATACGTATAAAAATTCTTTATATTAATTAAAATGATTTAAGTATAATTTATAAAAATATATTATATTAAATTGTTGAGAACTTCTGAAGCATAAGTAAAGATCCAATTTGCTAAATGGTTGCTTCATAAAATAACACTTTATTATACCAAGGCAAAATAATTAGATTACAAAAACAGATATTGGAAAATCTATGAATAGTAAAATCTGATAGAATTGAGATATACAAAATGCAATAGCTTTAGGCTTTTATTATTTCATTTATTAGTTTTATAAATTGCTTTTCAATCACAAGAACCTTTAACTCTAACAACACGTGTGAAAATTACACAAAAAAAAAAAATACAAAAGATAAAATGATGTCAAGTTACAAAAGTTGAAGAAATAAAGAAAAGAATATAAAAATACTACAAAAAAATTGGAATGAAATTTATCGTTATATATTGAAATTATTTTCTGCCACCGTTAGAAAAAAATTTTTCGATGTATCTGCACCAATACAAACATGTGTGTTGTACATTTCGTCCATTTATATTTATCTAGATCCTTATTCAGGCCTACTTGGACAAGCGGAATCGAGCAATGAGGCTCCATTAAACAGTCGAATTCATCTCGTATCCATCCCTTACAATCCAAAATTATTCGTAAAATACTCAATTCTCCTTACTTTGTTATAAATAAAATCGTTCATGACGACTACAATGTTCATTACGTTTCATATTTGGCCCAATCCAGACACTTATTCTCCCATAATGAACTTCAGAACCATCCCAACTCTTCTCAAGGCGTCTGAAAATAATATGGCCCAGTTATTTCATAGTGTAGACATATTATAGAGTGCTACCAGTGGGTAGTCTCTCAACAAATGTTTTCATTTCATCATATTAATTTGTTTACGTCTACTAGGTGGATTTTTATTTTTTAATTCAGTTGTAAATATCATGAATAAAATTAAAAAAGAAATCTTTATTCATAAGGCCATGAGATACTTTTCATATTAATGTACAATGGATATAAACAAAATAAGCTCGCTAAAATCTACGAGAAAGTTAATTATTCCTGTGATGTAATAAAAACATAGCCTTGTGTTATTTCAGGGCTTTGGGGTGGTTTCCAGGTAACCATGGGGCGGTTGCCTCGGTAACTGGTAAATAACTTCAACTGCGGGAGGTTCCCCTAAAAGCATCTTATGTTTGCTGCAGCGCTCTGGTCAAACAATCTATTATTGTTAGCAGGGTGGTGAGAGTGGAACTGCAAAATAATATTGACTCACAGCCTATATTGTATAACGTAACTGTATTCCTTATTTTGATTATTTCATAACACATTTAAAAAAAAATAAAAATAGTCAAGTGAAAAATAATGTCTTTCCTTGAAGTGTAAATAATAATAGCAGGGGTTGAAACATTTTTTTTTTTTTTTTTTTTTTTTTACAGATGAGTTCAACTTTGACTGTTTGAAAAAAACTTTGCTCAATAACAGCTAAAGATAAAAGGTTTTTTCAAAACTTAATTAAAAGTTCTAGCTTAAAAAAGCTTTACTAAATATTTTTTTTAATATATATATATAAATTTCATAAAAAAAAAAATGATAAACCTTTACTTATTCCCTATAAAATAAAAGTTATACACACAACAAATTACAAATCATGAAAGAAGTTCATAATTATTACACTACATAATACTCTGAGTGAAAACCTAATAAATTCCAATGATCCAGGAAAATATTTCAACGATAACTTTGTAAAATATTAATCAATGCAAAGTTTTATTTGTTAATCAGAATTGTTATATTACAAAAGTAAAAGGTTTAATGCTTTTGAATCAAGGTAATACAAACTTTATTAACGATTAACATCTGACAATCAATGCTACTGGTCTCTAATGAAAATATTTCAAAACTGGGATGTATCCAGAGCTATAAAAATAAGATTGTATCTTAATATTCTTCAGCCAGTGGTCAAGTATAGAAGGGAGTCCTGGACGCTTACACGCGACGATGAAAGGATGTTAAACATGTGGGAAAGAAGAATACTGAGAAAGATCTTTGGCCTTACAAAAGCAGGAGATCGCTGGTGGATGAAAACAAACGATGTACTACACGAAACAACAGATGTTGTAGCCACGATTAAGAGTGCCAGGATAAGATGGGTTGGGCGCGTACAAAGAATGGAAAGTAGTAGACTTCCACAAATGGTGATGGAGGGAAATTTTGGTAGAAAAAGGTGGTCAGACATAGACTTCGTTGGCAGCAGGATGTAGAGGAGGATCTTTGGACGTTGGGTGTCTGCAGATGGAGAAGGGTAGACGAAGACAGATCAGAGTGGAGGAGGATCATTGAGGAGGCCAAGGACCTGCAATGACCATATCGATAGGTAGTAATAGATAAACTTAAATCTTGTTCCATACAAAACTATGAAATAAATCTTGTAAATATTTGCTATGTTAAATACATCAAAAAAATATTATGTTTTACATAGCTATGTACATATCCTGACGATTATATTTTCTGTTAGTAATAATAACATAAAAATAAAAGCATCCTACTTTTTTCACTAAAACCTATTGAAGTAAATGGTTTTAAAACTTTTATCAATTAGGTTTGAAAATAAAAGTTAAGGAAATAACTGTTTTGAAATAACATGTATCAATAAAAGTAAAATTTCAACAAAAACATTTATACATCTAAATATATAGGTAAAACACAAATCTTCAGTTTTAATTGTAAAATTTAACTATTTGATTTGGGCTCTGAATAATGGTAAGATAGGAAAGGTATATTACAGTATCTCACCGCAAAAGATTATAAAAAATGAGTCACAAAACGGATTAAGTGAAGCGAGATAAAAGAAGCAATACTGAAATATAATAATCCTATATGTTATTTCTAAAAGGTGTTTTTGATCGGTACGCCATAACTTCGACCATTGATTGACCACTCATTTTAAAGATTTCCTTCTCCTTAACATGCGAAAAATAGTCCTATTTCCGGAAAAAAATATATGAAGGAAAAGAAACTTTATTTGCGAATAACTCAAAAAGTATGAATTTTTTTCTGGATTGTACCCACGATAATTAGAAACATAACTAAATTACCTCTGCGAAAACAAAAAAAAATCGTAAAAATCGGACAATTATTAACAAAGATACAATCCATTAGTTTTGGTAAACTTCATAATGTCTTCCTGTTTAATTATATTGCATTTAGGAGTATAATAGTCTACTACACCTTCTTTTTCCTGGCTGATATATTAACTTTATTGTTTCTAAAATAAATTTGGTTGTTCTTAATTTTATTTTTTTTTTAATCGGGGCATGATCGGGTCATTATTTTGTCTTTATTACTTTCATTATCTTTCCAGTCAGCGTTTAAAAATACGTAGCAATACCTAGCAAAGCAATTTGTACAAATATTTTTGTCTATCATGTTTAGTGGAATATTTTAATCGACCAAAGAAAAAATATTAATTCTTTTCTTGCATAATACATAGGAACTACTTGTTTTCATATTGTTTCGCTATTTCATATTTTTCAAAAGAAAATTTTCTGCGAATTGTTTGCACGGGCCAACTAGTAATTTGAAATAAGAAAAATAATACTAACATTTCTTTAATGATTAATTTTAATAATCATGTAAAAAAAAGATTAATTTCACGAGGGAGACTAAAATATTCTATATTCTCACTTAACTTGTTAAATATTATTTCCAGATTGATTAACGTGTTTGGGGAAAATGTTCCGTTCGTTTGGGTAGTAACGTTAGGCTATAAAGTCTTTCCCATATAAACGCCCTGCTTAATGAAGAATTAAACTTATAGTTCCTGACATTATCGCCTTTAAGTAATTTGTTCCAAACATTATGGAAATATCAAATATGTTGTTTCTGGAATAAATGATTCAAATATGTTGAACACATACAACTGATATTTACTAATAATATAAATGATATAATTTCATGTTTAACGCTCATTAAAATAACAATAAAACAAGTAACATACTGCAGTTACTTTAAAAAGTTTTCAGCAGTTAGAATTATGTCACGCTTCTAGTTTCTTTATTATCCAACCGATGGCAATGAACATATATCATATCATTTGGAACATAGATAATATTGTTGTGAGTAATTTTTTAATAAAAACTCAATTTACCCAAATTTCTTAGTTATAACTTTTTCAAACCATGGCCACTACATGTTAGTTGTGATAATTTTAATAATGCATTGATTAGTTTATGAGTTCATATTGCGATAATTATTACTTCTCTTCGAACAGTACCTATCACAAGATTAAAAATAGTTACCTAATACATGATATTTATTACAAAAAATAATATTAACAATTTGAAAAATAGCTATTTTGTATAAAATAAATCCTATGCAAATTCGAATCATACACAAATTTTAAAATTCATGTTCTAATTTAAGGGTGTAAAGTACCGAATTTGTTTAAAAAATATCCTCGAGCTCATTATGCAGTTAGCGTTGTGGTGGTGAGCTAGAACAACCACCTCACTAATTTACTCCGGCCTAGAGATAACGGCTATTTGTTGTGGAGTGGAAAATTGAGAACACGGTCGGCTAATAAAGTTGTGAAATGAGCAGGGGTGATTAAAATGCTAGCCGTGTAATTAAGTGGATTGAGATACAGCTGATAGTGTACCAGTTTCACATCCAATAGGAGAATACATTAAACGTACTTTGGTCTCAAATTATTTCGTTTTTTCATATAGCATCTCTAGGAAAAATTATATGTTTTAAAAACATATATGTTGAGTAAAATATCTGCTAATACGATTTATATGCAATTAATAATGTTTTGTAGTTATACATTTCCAATGGCTGTTCAACGATTTGCCATAGAATGCACACTTATTTGAGTAATGCTGAAACCTAATTTCCATCATTTTTTTTTTTTTTTAAAGATTTTCCTAAGGAATTTAAAATCTATGCAAAGATTTAAATTCGAAAACTTAAGACAAATTTCATGAAAATTGTAATAGTTCTTTCGTGACTACACTGTTGAGGAGAAGAGTTTTTCTTATATTTTGCAGTATTTAGCAACGTTTACCAATTTCAAACTACAAAAAAAAAAAAAAAAAAAAGAAGAAAAAAGTGACACAAAAGTACAGGCAGTTGAGCATGTTTTTTTTTTAACTTCAAGACAATGAAATGTTAATATATGTTGGAAATTATACGTCAAAAATTTGACCTCATGACATGAACTTTCTCACTTAGAGGTAGAAAAGTAAAAATTACATAGTTTCGTGACTGAATTTTTCATAGAGTCTCTTTTTCTTCAAATAAAATGGAACCCTCTCATCCGATAGGACGAGTGGTATAAAAATTTGTGAACACGTTCAAGGTAAGTTTAAAATCGTTTTAATTTATTTTGTAAACCTCAGAACAGTCAAATAAGTGATTTTAATTAAATAAAAAATAAAAAAAACGGTTAAAAATTCAGTCACCATGTTAATATATTAGATCATCAATGAAAATATTCAATAATAATAGGGTGCATAAAAAAATTGACCGCTTTATCAAATTCAAGATTTCAAAGGACTGTATATTTTATCTATATTTTAATCATGTTTAACACTTATCAATACTTAACAATCTCCTTAGAGCATTCTCGCAGCTTGTTTAATCCCATTCGACTTCTTCTAAAAAAGCCTCAGTTTAGATATTTGTTTCAAAGAAGAAACATAACAGTGGCCTACGAAATTCTCGTAACTTTAAGGCAAAACAAAATTCACAGCTACTGAAGCAACTCATGAAGTTATTAAATATGAAGGGGAAGGTGTCCTTGACCAGCGCAGTGCGCGGCGTAGGTTTGAAAAATTTAGCAGTGGAGAACGACTTTGGAAAGGAAGAAATCAAATCCGTCCACAAGTGCTCGCGAACCTGCCAGGGAGTGTAGTGTGTCGAAAGATAGTCGCCATCTAATCTCCTTGGGAAAAGTGAAAGAGAGCAGTAGGCTGGTCCCTCACGAACTTATTCCCCAACAATCAGCCAAGGTCAGAAATCTGTGAAAAATTATCGAGCAACCCTTCTGATATGAGATTTTATAGTACCACGATATAGTCGATGCCTCGCCCCATCGGGTTACCACTTATTTAGATCCATGACCCATTTTCTTCAAGGGAAAATGTTTCATAATTTTGAGGAAGTTGAAATTGCGATCCATGAGTTCTTTGACAGCCATCCCAAAGAATGGTATCGAGCGATTGGTTAGCAGATGACTAATAAGGGTAGATAACAATGGAATATACTTTGAGTAATTATTGTATTTTATATCAAATATATAACAAAACAAATATTTGGTTGAAAACGTCCTTTTTTTTTTATAAACCCTATTATTGTTATAATCTATCTTCACAAAACCATCTTATGTTAAATAAGTCTATAAAATTAGTTGTAGTCATTAAGTTGACCAAATTGAAAATTGGTGTAAAGTGGCTTAAAATAAATTAATTGGAATATAAAATTTATTTAACAAAGGTTATGTTTTATAAATGAGAATCGATATGATATAAATATTCTAAAAAATAAATAAAACGTTGTTTAAACATGTTTCTAAGATACAAGGGTAATAGAACTAACATTAAACTGTATACAATAGATGCTAAATGGGAGTATTGCCACAACCGATAATAAGACACACATTTCTTTACTACTTATTATAATTAATTTTAATTGTTAATTAATTTTAAGGGCTGACGTTTTGGTATGGGTTATACGTCTTCTTCATGGAGGCATTTTGAAAATGTCTATAGTTTATAGACTAAAAATTACTGTTAAAAATATGTGTCTAAGCAACATAGCAGTTACTTCATCAAATTATTTTTTTCGAATCGATTTTCAATTCGCATTACTAAATAATATAAATAAACTTTAAGTATACGGATCTATTCAATTAAATTATATAGAAAAACGTAAATAACTTCTATTATTACTTATGTTTTAGTTATTCTTTTATTGTAATAGGTCTTTTGGCCAGATTTAATTTTTATGAACAATATTGTTATTATTAAGGTAATTTGCCCAGGAATAAAGTTTATTCTTTTATTATGTTCTAAATACGCAGTTAATGCCAATATTTTCTACTTAATTAGATAAAAAAGAATTTGATTCAAAATACTATAGGTTGTTAAATCTTTATTTAGCGAATAATGGTGGTAGTAAAAGTTCCATTTGAATCTTATTCAATTCATTTAATAGCCTACCATAAAAAAACCAATGAGGTGAATTATTTGCCTGCATTCGGTTCGATAAATCAAAGCTAAACAGATTAGATTATGCATTAGAATGCTTAGTGTATATAATATCCGATAGGTAATGAATTAATTAATATCGAATGTTCAGCTGAACCACCATAGTATTCGGAACACAGGCTTCCGCCCATGTGGAGAACTAGGGCGGGATGGACAATGGATAAGCTTATCGCAGCCCTTTCGCCACATAATTGACCCCATCATATGCTATCCTAACGTAGGTGAACATACCCAGTACATCAGAATGCAAAACAGAACTTGAAGCAGGTACTTTTCTTATCGAAAAATAGAAAAATAAACTTTATTCTAGGAGGAGGACTTCTAAGAATAACAATAATTAATACAAATTAGGTTAAAAAAAAACTTAACAAAAGACAGAACATAAATGCTAGATTATAATTGTAAAAATTCCAACCGCACAGTCTTATTTCTCCAAAAGGTAAAAAAAAATTCATCAACGTTTAGCCAATAAAGGCACCATCAGGAAAGAAAAGGGAAGCAAATCGAACATCACTCCATGACACCCAATTGCATGTTGGAAGGAAGGTCAGGTAACGCAGCTGAGGAGGGCTATAATCAAATAGCTGATCAGGTGGGGGTGGGAATGACTGATAAGAAATAAGCAATATCCAACCAAAATTAATAATTATGTTATAAAAAAAAAGTTGTGTAGTTAAAAATAAAAATAATGAAAACATAACAAGAATACATGTCTGGCTAAAAACTAACTAACGAAAATCTAACAATACATACAGTAACTTAAATAATAACATGTAAACACATAAAAATAATTTCATCTAAATAATAATTATAACTATGATTATATATATATATATATATATATATATATATATATATATATATATATATATATATATATATATATATATATAAATATATATATATATATTAAAGGGATCAGAAAGTAATTCGTTTTAACCATGTAGCGACATAGTTGATAGTGAATAGTGATTAAATTGTCATCACATGTCTGTTCATTGCAAGTCGTGGTAAAGACATAAGGTTAAAATGACTTTTTTTTTTATTTATTTTTTTTAAGAAATAGCCATTCGAATAATAGAAGAGGTGAATATTTGGATTACATGATTTTTGAGTTTCGCAAGGGCAGTAACGCAACAGTGGCTACCAAAACCATTCGCGATGTTTATCCAAATCCATTAGACGTTCGTAAATAACAAACGGAGTTTTCCAAGTTCAAATCCGGTAATTTTGATATTTCCGACTTGAATCGGTCAACAACCCCTTCAATCACTTATCACAAACCTTGAAGAATGGTGTCAAAACTGGAGGATTAAAATAAATTACAATAAATTCCATCAAATTACCTTCACTCTTCCCCGTAAACCTATGACTTCCTGTCCTAAAGTACCCTTTAACAATAGCCCTCTTATCCCTGTCGAACAAATCCGATACTTAGGACTCCACCTTGACAAACGACTCACTTGGAATCCCCATACTAGACTGAAACGACAAGAAACTGCTCGACATTTCCGCTAACTCCATCACTTACTAGACAAACGCTCTAAACTTCCCATTAATTACAAACGACTCATATACATGACTATAATAAGACCTATTTGGACTTATGGAGTTGAACTGTGGGGCTCCACTAAACCATCAAATTCCTCTCGTATCCAATCTTTACAATCCAAAATCCTTCGTAAAATCCTCAATGCTCCTTACTTTGTCACAAATAAAATAATCCATAAAGACCTCAATGTTCCATATGTTTCCGATTTGGCCGAATCCAGATACTTATCCTTCCATAATAAACTTCATAACCATCCGAATCCTCTTGTTTCTAACCTTGCTTCCTCTTCGATTCCTGATAACCCTCTGAGGCGTCTGAAAAGAAGATGGCCTCGTGATCTCCTCATATAGACAAATTATTAGAGTGCTACCAATGGGTAGTTTCTCAACAAGCATGTAATTTTATTCCTCTGTACACATTTACCTGATGTATTCATACTAATACAGTTGTAAATATCATAATAAAAGTTAAAAAAAAAAAAGAATCGATCAGGAAGACCAAAAACGACATGTGACATGTTAAGGGTGGAAGTGGAAGCAAATCTGTGTTAGATAATCGAGGAATAATCAAACTGCCTTCAACAACCTTGTAGGTCTACCATCCAAGAACATTTGCAGCATATTGGGAAACCACCACATGACGAAGTTGACGGTAATCGAAAAAAGTGGTGTGAAGACTTCGGTGGCAATTTAATTAAAATAGCTCAAATAGGAAAAAACGTACGAAACTGATATAACGTATTTGAGATAGGTATATGCCTCAGATGTGACAGCAACTTTTTCCTCAAAATCTGCTAACCGGAAGTGCAACTTTACGCTGAAACACATTTTTATTAAATAAGTAGATTAATTATTTAATTAATTAATACTAATGAGTTGATGAATTACTAAGCAATGAACGGTAGGAATGAAATTATCGGAGCCGTATGATACAAGACAGTGGGCAATCCATTGGGGAAAGCTGAGCAATCAAGGTGGACATATAAGAATTAGTAGAGGATTGGAGTGGAATTGGCCGGGACTTCCTCCGCTGGCCGGAACCAAGGGCGACTTGTACTCCCCGGCCCAGGAAATTTGCAATCAGCCGCCCCATCTCCTTCTCGTCCTTTATCTCAGAGAGGATAATGACCTACCTGTTCCACAGTCCTTGGGGGAATCTGCTACCGTATTCGCTCTGTCATGATAGCCACAGTTACAAGTTATTTTAAACATGTTCATTAAAAATATATAGAATTAATTGGAATTAGACTAATTTTCCTGATAACCAATCAGATAAATCATTAGAGTTCGACTTCTTCGATGAACTAAATAAATGTAAACTGGCAAGTGAAAAGTTACAAAAGAAAAAGATGGAATTAAAATTTTATAATAATTTACGGTTATTATTTTTGCTGAAAATACAGGGTCTTTTTATACATCTATTTCTAGTTCAACAAAACTTTCTAATGCTAACTATAACAATGGAAAATAAATTCTTCAACTAAAATTAATGATTGAATATTTAATAGTTGACCGTTGTACTATAAAGGAAATAGATGGTCTGGGGTGGAGGTCATAAATAGACTTAATAGCGGTGAAACAATTTCATAAAAAGCCAACGTTCCGACTCCATTGCAGCTCTTCTTCAAGACTAGAACGGATAAGATACAAAAAGATAGAGAATCGTATAAGTTACATACCATTTAGAAAAAAAAATTATAAACAATGTGAATAAGCTTATTAAAATTATAAATAGTAAGTACATTAAAATATAAACAGAGTAAGGTGTAAGTAACAAGATCCTAAACTGAAGTAACTAGATGGTAACAATTAGTTTTAGTGTGATATATACTATATGCAAATGTGAATATACTTCTACAGATCTACAGGAGAGATTGAAGGAAAGGGAAAAGTGATATAATATGAAATAATAGACATAAAGGAACGTGGAGAAAGAAAACAAAAACATTAAATAAATAAGTTAATAAAAATAGATTAATAAAATTAGAGACTTACAGGTGCGTTTATTGTATATAGGTATGTATGTGTTCTTTTTATTCATTTATTTTTAGGTTATTTTATTCTTATTTATTGTATATATATTATTTTTCTGTGTAATTTATTTTATTTATAGTACATAGAGTATGAATGTGATCTGTGAACACTATTATAAATGTCCTTGAGACAGATTGTAATATTTTTCAATAAATAAGCTAAAAAATAAAAATATATATTAACAGGTGTGTTCAGCTAGGAGTTTCAGTTAGAACTGGAAAACAAGGGTAAGGGCAGGTATTGGGAAATTTGTTGACTTGTTTGGGTAATGGGGAAAAACCTAGAGAATTATAGTATCTAAAATTTGAATATATGGATGGATACAAGGAAAAAATACTTTATCTATGAAATATTAAATTATAAATATATACATATACACATAACATATAATACAATGTGCATAAAAACAAAATGGAAGAAGTAAAACGTATAGAAGTAACGTTTTACAGAAGTAAAATATAAATATAGAAATAAGAGACCATCTTGTCCGTTCAAAGCCTGAAGAAGACCTGAAAGTCGGGTCGAAACGTTTGCTTTTAATAAAATAGTTTTACCACTATTTAGCCTGTTTATGACCACCACTCTGGACCATCCCCTTCCTTTAAAATTAATAAGGTTCGGTTTTAATTATTTTTTTAAATGTTTTCTTAAACCAACAATACTGAAGAACCAGAAGTCCAAGCATTCCTTCTGAATAGAGGTTCAGCTGCTGACGGTAACCGAATGAGCCGTTGCTGCCTGAGCTGAGGAATATAGGGCAGAGGAGATATGGGCAGATCAATAAGTTATACATCAATCAATTCATTAGGCTAAAAGCACTGTTCCAACGCTAGGCCCCTCCCCTCTGCTTGACGGGTCCTTCACTATTGCCGCCGGATCAAGACGTATCGAGTATTAGATAGGCTTGATTTAACTCCTGTCGGCATACAGGCTGTGTTAGCCATTTGGCGATAACGCATCGGTCCCCCAAATAACATTAGAACATGGTAACAGTAACACAGCAATGAACGATCAGGGGATTCTCGGTCCAATGTACACCCCTCCTTCAATTTTCGCTATTAATACATTTCCTTAAAAACGTTAACCGTAATTCCGCAAATCTTACTTGTTTAAAGTATTTTGTACTCCACTCCTCCAAGTTTTCACCATGTGTCAGTTAACATATAAAGTCAGATTTACTAAATAAATAATATTAGCTCAAACCAAAAATGTTATTAAAAAAAACAAAACAGGATCATGATATATATTCATAAACTACATAGAACATATTACTTATATACGTAATACACATATTATGATTACAAACGCTACAGACATATGCGAATATAGAAACGAGGAAAAAAAATTTATTTTTTCCAGAAACCCATTTAGTATTAATCTGAGAGAGCGCTTCTATTTTTTTTGTAGTTACTGTAAACTTGGATTCCCGTTAATCGAAACGCAATAATCCCTGAGTCGAGTGTATTAGGTACAGTGTATCAGTAAGATACAATTCTGCAATTATGTTTTGTTTTTTCTGATCCTTCTTTATTTGATTTATTCTGAAAATTGTGATTAAATTTATATACGATATATTTATATTAATATAACATTATACCCGAGAAATTATCACATGGTGTAAAAACAATTTTTATCGTTTCTAAGTTGATTTAAATTAACATTTAGGGCTAGTTGTACAATTGGAGTTTAAGTCAAGTTCAACTGACCCTTACTGTAAATTTTATTTTATTATACCAGGTTTTAATTCTCATTTTCGTTTTTAAGGAAGACTGAAATCTTATCAATCCAAAACCTCAATCAATTGGATCTACAAAAAATACAGAGCTAGGATTAAGATTTGCATATATTTTTTGTTTTACTATTTTACACCCCATAGGAATTTAAAAACAATATACTTTTAATATTTATTCTTAAAAGCTTTTAATTTATATAAGAAGAATTATAAAGCGTACCGTAATTTTATAGTTTTTATCTGATCGCCAAAGACGATTTCGGAACTGCATTCACCACAACTCTAAACTTACTACTTCAAATCCATAGACAGTTCATTTTTATTTTTTCAAAATAAATTTTTAATTGTTTCAACTCAAGATAATCTAATATTTATTAAGTGATTTGAACTAATGAACGTGGTTAGGTACTGCAGGTAGAGTAAATTGAGGATATTAAATATTACAGATTTAAAACATTAAATTTTGATTTTACAAAAAGAGACAATATATTCCTGTATATTCCATTTATTTTTCTCTTTTGTGCAAAAGGTTTCGGTCTTTTATCAGACCTACATCAAGCTAGGTAAAATAATAAAATTAACAACAACAATAAAAACTTTTGCAAATAATAATAAAACCTAGTTTAGAATCAAATCTTAATAAATTAATCAATAAAAATGGTAATCGCCCATCTGGTCAATAGTTTTATTTTTATTTTTTAGTCCTCATTTGACAAGCAGGAGAGGAGGACCACCATCAGTTGGATGATAATCATTTTTATTGATTAATTTATTAAAATTTGATTTTAAATTGTTAAATTAGGTTTTATTATTATTTACAAACGTTTTTATTGTTTTGTTAATTTTATTAGTTTACCTAGCCTGATGAAAGTCTGATAAAAGACCGATTGCACAAAAGTGAAACATAAATGGAATATACAGGTAAGACAACGTCTTTAGTTGTAAAATTAAATTTCAATCCTGTAACATCAAGCACAATTAAAGAATATTTTTTTTTTTTAATTTACCGTCTATCATTTATGAGAAATATTTCAAGAAAGGCCAATAGTTTTATTATATTTTTAACGCAATAAATAAAATATTAACAAGCTAATATTTTGTGTAGTAAAAATGCAAAAAATCAATAAAATAATTGAAAACATTAGAGAATATTATGAAACATACTAAGAATATTATGAATTAAAGATGATATTCTCAAGATATAAAAACAATAAGTCGACAATGATCTCGGTGCATTAGAGGCAGAGAAAGGGACCATCAGAACAAAATAAAGAATCGAGAATTAAACTTACCCCCATCACCATCTTCTTTTAATAGCATCCGTTTTTCTGTCCAGACAATTCCTCCTTCTCATTTTTCTCGCCCGACATCATTCATTAGTGAAATCCATTCCTCCGATGAAATTCCATGCCCGATTGAGCACAGGGCCCATTAATTAATAAATTGGGTTAATTAGTAAATCTAGTTCTGACGATTTTAGTATACCTACCGCCGAAGCGAGATCTATTATTCCATTTATTTTATTATTTTTTTAGTTTTATTTATTAATCATTATTATTATATTTTTTCAAATTATTTATGTTTATTTCTCTTTTAATGGATATATTGTATTAAAGAAGAATGGACTATTGTAGTTCTGCATTATTAGTCGGGGAGCGCATGGGAAGAAAGAACAACTTATTTTATATTTAGTTTTAGCCACACAAATTTACCACATCCAAAGAACTTAATCTTATAGAAAATTTAATGTTTAAAAAATTTCTATCTCATGATATTTTCATAAAATGAAATGATAAAGGATTAGTAAATAAGAATTAGCTACATAATGATAAAAATGCGGGACCATTTTTTTTTTTTTTTCAAACTTGGTGAAATGCGAGGACGGATATCTAGAAAATATTACAACATAGCGAAAAAATGAATATTACCAATTCTGTTGAAAATTGAGGGAGCTTTGATTTTAAATATTATTAACATCATTACCATCAAAACCCATAGATTCACTGATATAAGTGTAAAACAAAAAAATAAAGAACTTTTTGAATCGTGTATTCAAATTTTCGAATTGGACTTCCCCAGTATAAGATATAGCATAAGGGTAACTGACTTCATTCTGAGTTCCTATTTTAGGACTACTATAAATGCTATGGATGTAAAAGGTTGGCTTTTCATTAGTGTTGCCCAAAATCGGTCTTGGTCTTGCACTTTGTAAGCTGGCCTAACTGTTGCAAGACCAAGATTAGGAATGGCAAAAAAAAAAAATCAATTTTTTAAGTAAAAAATTAATGCAAAATAGTTACTAATACTTGACAATCTTAGTTACTATATGTTAATAATTGGTATAACCGATATACTTTTGAATTTAACGTCTCTAATTTTTCAGTGAGGATTAGTTAAGTTTCTTCTATCTAACAAAATACAGTAATATGTCAATAGTAAAAATATAATAAGTAACTGCAAGATTGAGAGTCTTGTGCAAGACCAAGACTGAGTTTGCAAGACCAAGACTCGTCTCGATCTTGCATTTGAGTAACACTACTTTTCATCTTCCGGTTAAATAAAAATGTTGCTACCTATCAACAGGCCGGCATTTTGTATTCCAGCAGTTTTAACATTACAGAGGTGCATTTTTCTTTTAAGGTCTATCGAATCGGTCAATTTATACAGCCGAATTTCAGTATGAAATAAGTTATCTTTGTTTGCCACGAACTCTCAGCCTAAAATACTTGTTGCCATTCCATGTTGCAGGGTTAAAAAAACAAAACAAGTTTGACGGTATCGCAAAGCGTGTATATTTTACTTATACCTCAAATTAAATTGAATACAATTCAATATAAAAATATAAACAAGGTATAAAATACAATTTTATTGTTCTTTTTTTAAACTAAAACAATGTTCACAAATTATTTTCACAAATAGAAAGATAAAAATCTGGGAATATGTCACAAAGCAAATTAAACTGCTAAAGAATCCTCCTCCCACACAAAATATCATCCTTATCAGAGTTGTCAGTGAACAATCGCCTGCATAATGAAGTAAAGGACCCAGTAAGACTTATCAGGAGGAGATAAGGCGTGTAGTTCTTTTAATTAAATAGGATGGCTGGAAGTTAATAAATTAATAGCCTGGAGACTCCAAAGGCGCCGGAGACTTGGACTTTTGTAAGGGGGCACAGTAATCAGGCGGAGGGCCCGGTGCATATATCTAATGAGGTCCCTCTCTCAGGTGCTGGAGACCTTCTCAAGGCCTAGTCTCCTGGAAAAATCGACTTCTCCAGCAGGGGAAATACTAAACTGAGAGTTCATAAGTCATCTCGTTCCACTCGTCAGCTTTATAAAGTTCGATCAAATAATAGTTGGTATTCAAAATTGAGTTTTCTTTTACGTAAAGGCAGGTATATTTTGTGTCAAAAAAGTCAGAGGTTTCGGGTTTTGCACTTGTCCCTAGATTAAACATCATTGTGTCGACAGAAAAAATTACCTTTGTGTGTAATGTCAATATAATTTTGTAGATAACGATCATAATTATAATAATCATTAATTCGACAATATTTTATCAAATTGAGGGCTATCTGTTTTAAAACTGCACCATTGTGTGAACCTTAGTTGACATTTTAACTTAATTTATGTTTTAAATATTAATTTAGACACTTTAAGTACTGATAATTGAGATCGACAAACATTGTCTATTTCATTAGATAATAAAATAAAATATTTGTAGTTTACGATGAGATGAAGCTATTTACGAAGATTCAGACGGATGTTAATAATTCGATAAAAAGGGGTCTGTCTGTATGTACCACGGACTATAACCTTGTAACCTTAACAGTGGTCGTCATGGCAACTTGTAAATACTTCCACTTAATTATTTTTTTTTATTATTATTTGTTGTAAAATATCTAATATCTTATAGATTAATTTGATATATAATAGAATTTCTTTGAAAACAGTAGAAATTGATATCATTGCTTTTTAGCAATATTTTTCAGTTAATGTTCACCATCGTTTTCTTTTTTTTTCGAGAATCAACACTAAACTACTCAAGTTGTTAATTTTCAATTCGATGCAACAAAAAACTATGAGCTCACATGACCGTCTTTAATATTTTTTTTCTCCTTTAGGTTATATTATTTATTTTATTGTATATAGTTTTTATTTATTATTATTTAGTTATTATTTTACTTTTGTTAATTTTGTTTCTTTTTTGTATATACGGTGTGAATGTGTTCATTTATCAATATAATTATTGTCCCTGTGACAGAATATTATATGTCTAAATAAATAAATAAAAAAAAAGTATATATTATTTTTTTAACAGTACCACGTTATAATAATTTTCAAATTATAACAAAATATTATGAACTGACAAATGAAACCCAGAATAAATTAAAACATTATCCTAACCGTTTAAATTTATTAAAATTAAATATCATATTTTTCTAGGTTCTATTAAATATTTATTTATTTCAACCATATAACCGTTAGTCTTTAAAATGTTAAAATTATTCATTTATTTTTAATTATTAACAATATCAACAAAATAAAAAAAAATCTAGGAACAAATAAATTGGTTTCCACCAATTGAATATTAACGTATAAATGTGTAAAGTAGAAATATGGAAACTCCATCTGAGATACAAGAAATATTCAGTCTAAATAAATGATATTGCTTTGTGTTTCATTTTTACTAACGTTAGTAACAAGAGTTTGTTTCATTACAAATCCGTAATCATTCCAACAATTTTCCACTAAAATATCGATAGCATCACTTGAAGTAGATAAAAAATTTAGTAGGATTCAATTAATTTTTTTTTTCCTTTTTTGTTGAAACGGTTAAGGGATGGAGGTTGGGCAAAAAGAGAGACGAGGCCCGAGGTTTCTATAGAGCTATTGTGTTACTTGAGCAAGTAGGTTTCAAAGGTCCGTAATTAAAGTAACTCACCCCCTTTCCGCAAAACTTTTGTCAGATGTAATCAACTAAAAACTGAAAGGCTCAACTCATTCCAAACTAGAGCTTGGTTCTTGTTAATCATCTTACACTCAACTGGCACGTCTTCAGGTCCATGGAATACGTTCCGATATTCCCCCAACAGCTTCTGCTCCAAGGATTATTTACAACGGATAAAACGCGGAGGTTGTATTGCTGTGCATTGTGAAGAAAGCAAAGTTCTTAAACACAAAAATGACGATGGCCTTGTCAATATGATAACATCAAGATGTTAAAGTGTATTAAGATTATTTGGGTTGTATTGTATTAAGTTGGGTATCTTTTAGAATACTATTAGTGTACTAGGAATATGTAACCGACAACTAAACAAATTTTAAATATTCTTAGATTTCAATTGCCTTAACAATCAAATAAGCTGTTTAACTGGATAAGCATTTCCTTAAGATCGACATTATTTCCTTATATGTGTAGCTAGTTTTTTAATTAATTTGTTTTTAGTCTAACCTCTTTAATTTTTTAAGCAGTGAAGATTTATATAATACACCTCTGATCACGATCTTACACAAGCTACGATGTGAAACCAATAAAAATTCGGGAAAAGTTAAAATATCATGGGATATGATTTTCATTATTTTGAGCTTTAGAGATTTCAAAACACTCATGGAAATTCACCGAAGAATGCTAACCATTGAACTAAAAAAATCAATACATCCGATGGCGAAAAAAATCATCTCAAACAATCAAATCTAAAATAATACTTTTTAACGGGCAGCCTGAACACATAACTTCCCTGTGACTTCCCACGGTGGGATAATAACATAACTGCATGCATTCAGGTTTAAATAAATATATCGAAATAAAAGCTAAATAAATAAATAAACTAACTAACTTTTTAAAATGAAATACATCAATATTTTTAATAATGAGAACGGTCGTCTTCGGAAACCATAAATCTAAAATTAATATAGTATAGACGTGTAAAAGAAGAAACGTTTATTTCAACAATTTTATTCCTGAAATGCAAATTTTTAATTTATCATATTATTAGTTATTGTCTTTTGTATGAACGTATCGTATGAATGAACACTCGTAACCTTAATAATTGCTGCTATTCAATGTGGCAGATTGTATTGTTATTCAATAAAGTTACTTTAATAAAAAAATTAGCTATAACAAAATTATTTTTTATATCTGTGTTTACCTTTACTGCTTCTACCAGAAAAGGGTAACACGTTTAGCCTTTAGAGAGTGGAATATTAAATAAAAAAGTTGGTCCAAACAAGAGACAAAGACAAACACAACGATAAATTCACGAGCGCCTGACCCGATATTGGAGGTCTAGTTAATACAAGGTGACCGCAATGATATTAAACGAAAAATACAAAAACTAATAAATGAATAAAATTAATATTTTATTTATTTATTGATATTTAAAACTAATTATACACTACTAAAAATATGAAATAGGTAAAATGAAACATGTAAAGAAACAACCCATTGGTAGCACTCCAATTATAGTTCTATTATAGAAGGTCCCGAGTCCATCTTCTTTCCACCTAGGGGAGTTATCAGGATTTGTAGAGGAAGCAAGGTTAGAAGCTAGTGGTTTAGATGGGTTTGAAATTTATTATGGAACGATAGATATCTTTATTAGTCTCTAAATCGACAACGTATGGAATATAAAGGTCCATATGGATAATTTTATTTTTGACAAAGTAAGAAGAATTGATGATTTTATTTTGTAAGGATTAAATTCGATAGGAATTTGATGATTTAGTGAAGCTACAAATGATTAATATACATGCGCAATTGTGAGGAGTATTTCGGAGATGGGTTTCAGGATAACTTCGAATATTTTGGGCCTCGTAATGCGAGTTGTATTTATTTGTTTTAGGTAATGTATTAGGATGACTTTAATTTTTACTTTTACTTACCCATATCTGCAATATATAATAAGAGAAATTATGTCAATCATGAAAAATTTAGAATCCTTTTTCAATGAAAATATACGTTTACAAAAAGAAAAGTCTTTTTGCGTGAGTAAATGTGAAAAGTACAGCTCAAAAACAAAAGATGTGAGATACTGAAATTGCACATTTAAGTTGGGTATGTTCCATGTATATGTGGGATGTCACAGCGCTCATTGCTTAAATCGACTTCCCGTAGATGCCACATTACTTAATACATTTTAGTCATTTTTACATCTATCTGGAAAAGATGTAAATTAACTAATAATAACAATTTTAAATTAAATATTCTTTAATATCAGGTAGGTATCATTATCCCTGGTATAATCTGATCGGGATTAAAAGCTATTTTTTCAATATTTCTTCCATTGGATTTATATTTTTGTTCATTCGAAATAATTAAAGATCTCTCATTCTTAGTTGTATGATAATATTAAATAGATAAATACTAACTGTTAATTCGTAGAAGGTAATAGAGAGTGACAAAAAAAACAATGAAAAATAATATTGTTTGAAGGAAACTAAATGTTTCCATAGAAACTAAAATATCAAATATATACTGAACCTATATACTATATTACATAAATGGCTGAGCTGTATTTTTGCAATTAATTTTATGTTTGACAAACCAAAAATAAATAATGCGCCGAATCACCGTTTTGGTGTCGAATAAGATCTATTTTATCGTACTTCTGTTAGATAAGACGTGAAGAAGTGAATAGCACTGAAAATATTTCAAGCTGTCTTTAATGGTTGGAAAACACATGTTAATGATCTATATTAACTGTTTGTAGGCTAAATAAATTTTATTTGGTATTTCGTGAAATTAATCTTGAGATAGGAGGATGTCAAAATGGACCATCCCGGGAAAAAAAACCTGTGGCAATAACTTTAAATAACTTTCTGGTTCTTTTGCACACTTCCAATTACTTTTAAAAAAGGAAAAAGCAACTGTTATAGAAAATTATCAGTTACATTTAATCAATATTGTTATTCTTCTATAATACAAACATCTGTTAACAGATCATATTTTATATGGTTAAATGAAACACATGATATCGAAATTTTATATTATAATTACCCTAATTTGCATTCATTTTAAAGATTATTTATATGATCAAAACTCTTTAATATTTAATAATATTGTCTTAAAAATTATTTTCCGAGGTTTTTTTTTTTCGCCAAACAAATTCACATAGATATGAATATTGTAAATATAAGATAGAATTCCAGTTTCCTGATAAAACTTAAAGCCTTCCTTCTGTTCGTTATTCAAACTGGAACATAACTTAAACGAGTGCATTTTTGATACATAAATGAATCTGTTAACCGATATTTATATAATAGAAGAATAACAATATTTATTCAAATGTAACTGACACCATTCTATAACGGTTACTTTTTCCTATTTAAAAAGTAACTGGCGAGGTTTTATGTGCAAAAAAACCCAACTTTTCTGTAGTTTAATCGATCTACATGCAATGATGGAAGTCTCAGGCATGTGGGCCTCGAATTCCTTTTTTGCGACCCTGACTATCTAGAAGTTGCCACCGCGATAACAAGAGTGTGAATGATTAATTCCTCGGGGCCTCGTAGAAACAAATATTGACTGACCCAGATGTGAATCGACCACAACATTTTTTTTTTTTTTAAATAAAAGAAAATTTGGAAATTTTAAAACAAAGCGTTTCCTACATAATATATTTAAATATTCAATGGTATTAATATTTTAGGATAAATATTTTCGGGAGGCGTAAATAAACAAGCAAAGGCAGATTATATTAGATTTTCACGGACTCGGAGACCGAAGATGGCTACAATATAAACCCATAAAGAGCAGACAGGCCAATAAAGCAGAGCTATTGAGAGAGCTCCTATTGGAGCAGAAGTGATAATACTAAGCAGAGACAATGGGAACCGGCAAACCGTGATTTATTGAACGGGGAAAAAGTTGCCAGTTGGATCACGTACGCTCCTATCGCTAAACGCACCGAGCGGGAATATCATCAGCCCGTGTCGGATACGGTAAATGACATCTAGAACTGTTCTTAACAATTTAAATAGAAATAATTATTGTATCCTAATAATATAAAATAATTTGTTTTTATTATATTGAATCTATATAAGATTTTTTTTTATAAAACCCTTATTCAATCTCACAGTCCTTACTTACAATATTAAAACATTATTATAATAATTAAATTATTATTATTTGTTAACATTTCGACTCCAAGAGCCATTTTCTTAAAATCTTTTTCTTTTTTAGAAAGACAAGAAAACAAAGCATTAGTCAACATTATTACTAAAAAAAAAATACTTCAAATATAGAATGATACTCTATGGTAGTACTTGTTTTATTTATTTATTATTTTTATTTATTTATTTTTTTTTTATTTTGGGTCCTCCTGTTCCTTGCCGTTAAGGCTCTACGGGGTTTTCCCGGGCCAGGGAGTGTGGGCGGGGATTTAAAAGACCCCCGGCACTGGGACGAGAACTCGTGACTATTTTTATTGATATAATCAATAAAATCAAATGATTTTGATTGATATATCAGGTTGCCGGGCAACGGCGGTGCTGTGCACACGCGTTAGCCCGTTCGGCCACCCCGCTCACTCTTGTTTTATTCCTTGTAAAATGCTGTGTTTTTCTTTTTCCTTTTCTTCCGAAAATCCACAAATTTTATCCATCATTTTATCAAAACTTTTTCCTTATTTTCTTTTTTCTCTATCATCCTTATTCTTCTCTGTGCTGTATTCTAGCCTGACTCACTACACATTTAATTTGTTTTGATTTAAACAAATAAATATTTTATTGTAGAACATCAGTTTCGTTAAATCTGGTTTGATTTTGATTTATCATCGACAAAATCATACTATTATATGAAAAGACATCTAGTTTGTATATGCTAACCCCGAAGACTAATTATGTAATTTACATGCACATTACGTAAAGACAATTTTAAGCTATTTTACTCACCGATATAACTAGAATAAAGTAAGTTAAATATATTTTCAGCGTGCTTGGAGAATTTGTAAGTACTAGGACTAAGTAGTGCCTACGTTCTGCCCCAAAGATAAATTCATTTTGTCGTAAATGTATTTTGTTGTGGATCTTAGTCTAACTTATTTCTCTTTCCTAATCCGCAATAATTGCTTATCTTCTCTATTTTGATTGACATCCCACAAAATAACATATGGCATTATTCCCCATTCAATATTCTGTTGTGAAGAATTAGATATTAGCAAAAAATATGAATATTTTAAGATTTTAAACTTACGATATATTCTGAAAATTGAAATAGAAATGTAATTAACACCTTAGCAAAACCAAAGTTAAGTGTCAAAAAAAAAAAAAAAAAAAAAAAGAGGAATAAAACCTTTTGGCCATTCTTTCCATAGCTTACAGTTAAAAGAGATTCTTAACGGCTATTGCTCCAGAATGGGCGCGAACTTTGAAAGGAGGAGCGATTGTAGGGTCCAGCCACAGCCGATGGGGCTATTGTAGGAGTAGGGACCGACTCCTTACTATTTGTGACCATGGATACTGAACCTGTTAGCTATCGACCTGCTCTTCTGGCCTTCGGGGGCCACGGAGGACCATACCGAAGGGACGTACAAGTTACGCTGACATACAAAGGTCGCTGAAAAATAAATTAAAAACTGCTTGTACTTTTGTGTTATATGATTAAGTGTAGTACAGACACTTTTTATGGCTCTAAGGAGCAGTGGATTTTGGTGAATTAGGTATTAAACGGAAGGGATTTTAATAAATATATAACATATTAAAATTTTGATCCTTAAATTCTGAACATAACTTTAAAAGAACTCATTAGGAAAAAATAATTGAGTAGAAAGCTCTGGCATTAGTAAGTGGATGGATCGAAATGTGACGAATTGCGTTTTAAGGATGTCAACGCTTGGCGGTCGAGACCATGGCGGTCGGAGTTTTGCGTTTTAAATCCGCAAATAAACCGTTGCCGAAATAAATCATAATTGATTCCAAAAGCCATTTATTAGTTGCTACTGTTACCGTGTGATACTTATCACGTTTCGTAAACATACAAATTAAAATATTGTTATTTATTTTAGTTTACGACAATATAATTTATTAACAAGATGAACGAACGAGAATAGTCCTGAACTAAGGAAACTAAATTTCTATAATTTATTTATTTTTTACAATTATTTTCCGTATTTATCAACTTCATGAGGGATTAGATAATTTAAGTATCCCTAAACAAATGCAATATTTCAGGAGAGAAATAATAGTAATAAAAAAATAACTCCATCATCCAGGAAAATCAAGACAAAAGGTATCAAGAAAACGACCCAACTAGTTTAAAACTTCGAATTCGCTGAGAGTTTGGTCTGCGTAATAGTTGAAACCTTAAAGTATTCAATAAAAATTCAGTCAAAAATATCTACAATAGCCACAAAGGCCACAAATATAGCATAAAGTCTATTGGTCCATCTTTCTAAAGAAAAAGAGCTTCAATGAAGTACTGAACATCTAAATACAATGAACTACTTACAAGGTATGTACGTTTATCCTTTTAAGTTACGCAACTATATTTAAAAGGGTTTACTTAATTACCGTTTGTCGACGAATATAGAAGAGGGCAAAGAAAACATACGAGGATTTTTAACCCTCTAGGCCACATTTAGTGGCAAAGGTTCCCTCCTGCTAATTCAGGGCGAGACAGAGAAGAAAGAGGTTGCAGAAGAACCGATGTAATGAGGCTAACTTTCATTACAGGCCTTTGTGCTGGCTCGTGTATTCCCATGTCGACTATTATCTTTAAATGCCTTGTGAGTGGTCCCCCCCTCCTCCTCGACCAGTTCCGGTCGGCCCCGTCCATTAAAGGAACAATGGCCGAAGGAGTTCTTCAACTCCATTTAATCGGTTTACTGTTTAGTACACAAAGCCATTGCGTATGTTATGCATGATAAAATCATCAAAGTGTTCCAGAAAATTTAATTAAATCACAATTATATTGTTCATCCATACCTAATTATTCATCTAAACCTATTTATTTACGTTATATAATACAATTCGTTTTTATGTACATACATCTAAACGAGGGTCCTTTTTTAAGTATGGACAGTTTTGTAATGGACTACGTGAAACTTTATTAATACCTTAATTGAATCAGAATGTAAAATATGAACGCGTTTTTACTTTTCTAAATAGCCATCATTAGTATCAATGGTTTCTTATTATAAAGATAGGAAACTGATAGGAAACCATTTTGGCTACTTCAACAATTACACGACAAACGCTTTAAACTTCCAATTAGCTATAAAATATTCATTTACACGATTATAATGAGGCCTATTTGGACTAATGGAGTTGGGTTTCGTAGCTATACAAAACCATCAAATTTCTCTCGTATCCAATCCTTAACATCCTAAATCCTTCGCAACATCCTGAAGCCTTATCATTTTTTCACATAATATAATACTGTAATATAACTTAGCTTAATCAAGATATAGATCCTGCTATAATAAACCTCAGAGCTATCCGAACCGCCTCATTTCTAACATTACTTCCTCTTCCATCTCTGATAACACTCCGAAGTGTCTGAAAAGAAGATGGCCTTGTGATTTTCTCATGCGAGTGCTATCAGTGGGTAGTTTCTCAAGAAGTCTTCTCATGTCATTATATTTCATTTTTCACATTTACTTTAGGTATTGTGATTTTAGTACATTTGTATAAAAACATATGATAAAAATAAAATAACATTATGATAAAAACAAAAAAACTTTTTATGACAACTCATCAATCCTAACAGTGGGAGTGCCCAGATCGGTGCTCATGATGAAAATTTGTCTTTCCTTTATTAACAAGATTACACTATTTCCGAACGTTTTCATCATTCATTAAACCTTTACGATAAACAAGTTGCCAGTTCGTGAACTTGGTTCGAGAAGGTCCTAACTGCATTTACTTTACTTTTGAGAAACATAGCTTCAATGTTACAATCTCAATAAGGATGTTCAACAGTTTGAACGATTACAAATCTACTGAAGGTTTTCCCAATGAGCACATTTGTTGGTCGTTGTTGAATATGATGTCAGTGGACATAGAAACTTAGTGTAGTGGTCAAGATATAGATAAGTAACATGCATCAAGTATGTTAACATGCACAGGTGCAAGCAGCTCTCTGAATGTTGACATATACAGATGCATCAGAGGGAATGTACTTGGATGGAGCTGTAACATGTAGGATATGGCACCTGACAAGAACACCAAGTTTCAACATTCATAGATGTCAACCTCATCAACAACCCAGCAATGAATTCATCCCATAACGTAATAAATGTAAATAATTCCCTTTGTAAGGGTAAGAGGATCATAAGATTTATAGTTCAACGTTTTCAAGTTTTTTAGTAATGGTAAACTATATTTTATAAACTAAATTATACCCAGAAAAAAATTACTTGAACGTTCAATTTCAAAAGTTTGAAATTCCATTAAGAACAAACGAAAATAAGAGTTAATTTAATTAAATTGGTCCTAATTCTTAAAATAATGGATATTCTATATTTTATATAATTTTTTCGAATGCTTTAACAAACTTAACACTTCAAGCAAAAACAAGTGAAACAAAAAAAAGCTGTGAGAAAATGAAAAATTGACATTTCTCATATTACACGCAGAAAGGGTTGACAAACTAAAAGAAAGGAGGGTGAAGGGAAAAGTTCAATCACTGACTCAATATAAAAGAAAATTTCAAAGTTGCTATATTGTATGAAGTAGAGAAATTAATAGCGCTCTTGGTTGAGGGTTGTAGTCAAAGTGAAATACACAAAGATAATTTTTCGCAGACAATCTTTTGAACAAGAAGATCGATTTATTTTTCGTCATCGGGTTATAACATTTAGGCTGAAATTTTGGCAGAAAAACAAATATATTTTTTGTGTATTTCACTTTTACTGCAATCCTTAACTGAGTTATTTACAGTACAATATTTCTCTACCATTATGAAAAAGTATGTGCTTCAAGAAAACCAATAAAAGAAAAACTAACGCATCCAAGTTTTGATCTAAAATTTGTAAAAAGCATATCATTGATTCTCAGTAAGTTTATCACTAAGTATTATTCTCATGTTATATTTAGGAAAAACAGGTAGGATACCCAATTGGGTTTGACAGCAATGTTCGTGTTTTGCTGATGACAGAAAATTTGGGTCAAGGATTCTTCTTTAAATATATATATATATATATTTTTTAATCTATTACAAAGGTTATGATTGAAAATAATAAATATCACATTCATTACAAAGCAAAGAGAAAATATGAATAAATATAAATATGATGGTAAAAAAAAAAAATGAAAATTATTACACAGTGGTTTATTATTTCTAAATATTAAACGTAACACTAATTTATATATCTGTTCGGGCGAAATAGATGAGAGGCGTTTGCTAATATTGGCCTGTATACGGATACTCCTCCCCCTTTTTGGTTAAGAAACAAAGGCAGAAATCCCGATTGCTTCATTTGATGTAAACTTTCCAGTATTCAAAATCCGAAAAAAAACGGAAATTGACTTTTTAGTAGAAAATATCGTTGGCGCTTTGTCAAAGTGACGAATTTCAACCTGCTCAACATTAGACATTCGTTACTTTGATGTGGCGCTGACGATGTATGAAATATTTAGAACACTCTATCTCGGTACCAAATTGCCCGATTTAAATGTGCTTTTTAGGAAATGAAGAAAAAAGTATACAAAATTGGTTAAGCGATCTATGTATAAGATATTAAAGTAGAATGTTTATGAATATTGAAGACCATTGATTTTTTATTCATGTACGTTCAAGCTCAAATGGGTAAGGAGATCACGATCCTACCATCGATTTTCAACGAATAAAACAGAAATTAAAAAATCGTTTTCATATGTTGTCATATGTGGTGGCATTTTAATTTTTAATTTAAATCATAAAACCCAGTTTCAAACGGTTTACAAAACGCTTAATCAACGCTCAACAACAAGAATTCCACTTAAGGGAAATCCTTGAATAACCCTTTAAGAAAATTAGCTGATCCCATAAACTACTTACCCTTGGACAGTAATGGAGTAAAGGATATTAGCCGTAACGAGATGTGGAGATGACCCTCGATAAGCCAATAACTGGGAGCCAATAACTGCTAACAGAGCCTTCGTTCCAGTCTATTTCATCCGATTCCTTCCCCTCCTGATTGAATGAGAGCATCTTGTAGCTCCTTCGTCATTCCCGATCAATTAAACGTTTAAAAAAAATATGTTTTAAAGACAGCTAATAGCGAATGTGTATAACGAAAATATTTCTAGGGTTGTTATCAAATTTCCCACATGCCGAACTGGTCTCTTGTCAAAGTAGCCATACAAATTATGCTATAACTCCTCTAAACAGTTAACACAATCAGTTATCCAAAAATATGCACAATTAACAAAACATGATATTGGTCATAGATATTAATAAGATTCTAACAGCATGTACCGACGTTTTCAACATTAAAATATATACAAAAAAATAAACTAATTCATCTAAGAATAAAAATAATAGTCTTAAAAAAAAATTGTTAGCACAGTTTTTTAGAAGGCATCCCTAACTAATATGTATATATTTTTTAAATAATATATTCGAAGTCATAAAAATTTAAAAATTGATTGGATATTACTATTTTTTGAAATTTGGGATTTATTTAGATTTATGTATTTTTTGAAGAAATAAAATATATATTTTGATAAATACATGCATTTTAAGTACTCACAATTTTCTTCATGTTTAAAAGGGAATAAAATTTCTTACCTGAAATAAAAAAATAAAAAACATTAGTGAAAATATAAAAATAAATAATTGTAAACATGGCATTTTAGTAATCTTCCAGTAGTAGGTTTAGTTTTCTCAGATAAACATGAATGTTAGGTATACAGATATTCGTATTTACCTAAACTTTGAGGTTCTGGTTGAGATTATATAAAAACCAATATTAAAATATAATGTGAAATGTAATGGATAATTCTTAGTATTTTATTCAAGGCAAAATATCGTACATAGGGGTGAATTTGTGTCAAGAAGATATTGTTTTTTTTTTAATGTAATAACTTTGTTTTCATCTTGAATATAAATTATTCTATTAGTAGTATTTATTGATATATTTTTGTATTTGTTTTCATCGCTGTCACATTTTTGATACATTTATCTAGATATTTTGTTACATTGTTCATTATTATTTTAGTCTGTATAGATTTAATGCATGAATAATTGTAGTGAGACGTAGACATATTGATATTATTCAATTACATTAAAATTCAAATCAATTTAATTTTTCCAAAATATTTTTTTTGGAATAAAACAATTGTTTTTGAATAATATATTTTTATTTGGATTGATGAAATTCAAGAGATTATATTTACTTTATACAATTAAAATCCAATATTATTAATTGCGTGATTTTTATGATTCGGATATATCGCAACTTTAAAAATTACATAATAAAATCGTTACTGATTATTTTCTTTAAATTATAAATTTATAACATTCATCGATTCATGCCTTCTGCTATGGAAAATATGTTTTGTTTTTTCTCACTTACTTTCAAACTGGTTTGTAGAAAATGATTTTTTTATTTTATTCCGAGGCTATTTTTAATTTAAGATTCAACAAAAATATTTGATTCCTTAATTTTTTTTTAGAACATTGTACATAAGTAGTAAATTTAAACAAATGCTGGAAATAGAAAAAGAGAGAATAGAGTAGAAGAGAGAAAACACTAATGGACAGTTGTTATTCTTTGTTTCAGTGCTAGGCGAGTCAAGTGCGGTTGGAGAGGGCCCTCCAGTCTATATATATAAGGAGCAAGGCACATCCCCTAAAATAAACAAATATTGTCCCTAGCCAATAGCAATCCCTTCAAGGATTTTCAGTCAATCACACCTACAATAAGCCATCGCTCTATCAGACTTTCTCAGGAAGACTACAACGGATATATTTCAGACCATTTTTTTTTCTTCCTAAATGCAGTATTATTTTGAATAATGCAATATTTAACAACAAAGAATTCTTTTTTTTATTCTTTCTTAATGATATTTACAACTGTATTAAAGAAATACATTAATAAATTTAAACAAATGGATGTAATGACGTGAAAACACTTGTTGAGTAACTACACAATGATAGCACTATAACGATATGTCTACATTAAGAGATCACGGTGCCATCTTCTTTTTTAGAGTTATCAGGAACTGAAGAGGAAGTAAGGTTAGAAACGAGAGGGTTGGGATTATTATGAAGTGTGTTATGGAAGGATAGGTATCTGGATTGGGCCAGATCTGAAACATAATAAAAATTAAGGACATTATGGATGGTTTTATTTGTAACAAAGTAGGGAGCATTGAGGATTTTACGAAGGATTTTGGATTGGATACGAGAGGAATTCGATGGTTTAGTGGAGCCCCATAGCTAAACTCCGTAAGTCCAAATAGGCCTTATTATAGTCGTGTATATGAGTCTTTTGTAATTAATTGGAAGTTTAGAGCGTTTGTCTAGTAAGTGCTGAAGTAATCGGAAATGACGAGCGGTTTCTTGTCGTTTCAGTCTGGTATGAGGATTTCATGTTAGTCGTTTGTCCAGGTGGAGTCCTAGTAGCGGATTTGCTCAGCAGGGATAAGTAGAACTTTGTTAAAGGAAACTGTAGGACAGCAACAAAGAAATATTCTGATATTATGAATCTTTACGTAGCTTTAATGAGAAATTATGCACTTCATGATATACCTATTTTACAAATCATACTATCAAGTATAATTAATTTAAAGAAAACAAATGCATACGTTCAGAAATGGTCGAAAATAAAAAGTTAGAAAACTACAAAATCAATAATAAATAACAAATTAAAAAATAAGTAAATAATTTCTAATGGTATTAGTTATTAACAAAGAATATTTTCACATTATTTAAACATTTAACATAAAAATTTGGCCGAATCAAATATCTTCGGTACTATAATACAATGTTTAAACTACTGTGAAAGTAGTTTAAAAACTAGATTATTTCATGTTTTTGCTCCAAAAAAAAATTAACTAATGCATTTTGATATGGGATTTTTAAAATTGTATACATTAATATTTACAATATTGTTTATAAAATTAATTGTATCACAAAACTAATGAGCTATTATTGATTTCAAAATGTTTGCATAGAATTATTTTTACTTGAAAAGAAAAAAAAAACAGGGACATGTATTGAAGCATCATATTTTTATACATCATTAGAAGATGTAAAGTAAACGTGTAGTCTGTCTCTAGTGTTGCCCAAATGCGAGTCTTGGTCTTGCGTATTTAATCTTGGTCTAGGTCTTGCGCAAGAGTCCCTCAACAGTCTTGCAGTTACTTATTAGCTACTACTGTAATTTTTTAGACAGGAGAAATTGGACGAAGCCCGAATGAAAAATTGGAAGAGTTAAATGCACTATTATATTCGTTATATCAATTCTTTACATACTAAAGTTGTCAAGAATTAGTAACTATTTTACGTTAATTTTGATTTAAAAATCGATTTTTTTACACGTCTTGGTCTTGGTCTCGGAACAGTTAGGCGGTCTTGGTCTGGATCCTGCAAAGTGCAAGATCAAGACCGATTTTGGCCAACACTATCTCTCTCGAGTTATTATTATGATATGGAAATTTTATTATAATGATAGGAAATAAATAGTGTGCTTTTAGGAGTGTTTGTTTTATAATAATTTTTTCTTAGCTGTGTTAGGCACCTTATATCAAACTATTCGTAAATTAAATAACATCCAATGACTACCATATATGTTCTATATGATAAGCAAATTTTTGGAGAAGATACGATCCTAATGAATAGTTTGTATACTTAAGTTACAAATGTATAATAAGTTGTTTTTTCATGTCAAATAAATTAATTCAGTGAACATTTTTTTTTAAAAATATTTCTTAGGAACTTAATAATTATCTTCAACATCTAATGATCCTTTATCTGAATTTTAATATCAAGACTCCAAGGATAAAAGTGATAAAATAGTTATTATTTCATGAAGAAATATTGGATATGAAATGTACATATGAAAGAACAGTAAATTGAGGAAATTACAACAAAATTAGCAGCCTTGTCATTTCCCTTCTCGAATTTGGGAGGCCCTCAGACCCTTCTTAAATACACGAGGGTAGGAATTACTATTTCCGGAGGATATAAAACAGAGCCCGTTTGAGCCAAAGAACAATTAACAAACGTAAATTTACATAAGAGTCGGTTTGATTATGCAGTATTTAAATGGGGACCCGTGTTTCTGTTCCCAATTCATTCCACATGGCTTAGCGTCAACGGAACGAAAAAAGAACCCTAGCTCAATATTTGTAGAAATTAGGAAACGTATGATGCCTGGAACTGTTCGCTTAAGCCTCTGACTTCTCTTTATAGAGTTCTGGTGATTAGAAAAAGAACTGACAATTCCCTAAGTCCTATTAAAGATACACAATCAATTAGATGGCATGACGATAATATCGACTATAAGTAAAGGAAGAAGCAGAATATTTAACAAAATGAATAATATAAAGTTAAAAACAATGTTTTTATAATGTCAAAGAGAGCAAACCAAAAAAGAAAGAAAAAAAAAAGAAGATTCTGACAAAATTATGGGGAAATACAATTTCTATAATATATTATAATATATAATCCAAAACGGCAACATCCCACAATATTTATATATACAAGTCAAAAGAAGGTTATATTTCTCAACATTACTAACAAAAATACAAAAAACTTCCCAGAAAAATAATAAATTATTCCTTACCTGTCTGTGGTCTGGATTCTATTAATATTTTTTTTTACTTCAAATATTTATTCAAACCAGTTTAAAAAAAAACTATTGTATTAATGCAATGATTAGCATTAAGAAATTTAAATAAATAAAAATACTGATTATACAAACATTTATTTTATTCAAGGTGAAATTCAATGAAACGTTTGCATTATTGATACTATTGTTACGTGCGAATTGTCCGTCTTATCGAGCGGTTGCCAAAGCAGTGGAAGAAAGAAAAACATGAACCTACTTTTGGAGGAAATAAGTTGTTCTTTCTAATATTTTTGGAAATAAACAAAAAAATAATTTTTTTATTGAGAAATATTACATTCTGTCACATTCAAACAGTAAAATATTAATACAAAAAGTATATATATATATATATATACACACAAAAAACTAAAGTAACGTAAAACAATATTAAAATAACAACGAAAATAAACACATACTCTTAAACAATATTCAGTAAATTGTAAAAATAAAAAATAAAACTTTTGATATTTAAATTGATTAACTGAATATATTAGTATCTTGTACGTAAAAAATTAAATTCAACCTGTGACTATCCCCCACTAAAAAACAAATAAATAAATATGAAATTGGGAAGAGGCGGAGTCTAATACATTAATTTTAAGGTTTCAAAAGCGTTGAAACACAAAGAGCGGTTATTACATTAAATAATCAGATTTTTCTAGTAATAAATATTTTTTTTACATTTCGTATATCGATACTGTGTGCTCCGTAATATTTAGCCCAGGAACATTTTCAAAATCGGTAAACTTTACACCTTTACAATCGCTCTGCCTTAAACCTCAATAGCGAAATCATTTTTGAAATCCCTAATAGCATATGTTTTATTACCAAACTGGTTGTTAAATAATGACTTAAAATTATATTTCATGTGGAACAAACAACTAAATATTTCTATTAAAACTCTAATGGGTATGACTGTAAATGAGGACGTGAGCTACAACAGAGGTTCTCTCTCCTCCTATAATGAAAAAAATCAACAAAAAAATTTAACACTAAGACAACAATCTACAATAATAGAAAAAAAAAATGAAATCTGAAAATGGATGGAATGAGAGTGGAAGGACGAATATGGTGTAAATCACCAAAAACTACAAGAGATGAAATAATATGAGACTGTAACGTAGATGGGTGTTGTGTTTTCTTATTCTAATTGGTATATTTGAAATGAGCTGACAAAATAGAAACAAATTAAAATAAATATTTAGACAATTTTATTGCTTCAACATAAATAACAAATATCTACATAATCTATGTAAAACGCGTTTTACTCTGTAGATAAATAGTCCAAAAGCTATTTATCTAACTAAAGCTTAGAGACAAAAGTACATGTACCAATGTACATTAAACCATTCTAGAATTAGAAGACGTAGATGAATTCCCGGTAGAGATGAATGAAACGATAAGCCTATTTAAAAGCCACATGCAGCAAATAAAAATATTCATTCATTCACTTAACTTAGAAAATTAGTCATAATAAATAAATGAATATAGAAAACTACCTTAATAAGTGATCAAATTGTGATATTTCCAAAAGAAAATAATAAACACCTAAAGTATAATTCCCTTCAGAATGGGAGAAAAAGAAAATAAAAAAAAAAAAGTTTATTACGAACGAGCGGTCTTGTGATCCCTTAGGCAGTTTCTTTTACGAGTTCCTTATTCAAATATGGAATGGCATTACTACCATCAGTGGATCCAGGGGCACTCAAATTTTATTTATAGCAAACTGGTGGATGGTCGTAATCCTTCTCCTATTCGATATATTCGTCCTGGGCTAAGGGCAGTAAAAATTGGTGGGAGATGTTTTTTCTTTGCCTCTTATTCGTCGTCTCTCTAACGAAAAGATCGATATCTATCAAGTAGTATTATTGAAATTAACACTTCACGAATTTTTGGAATATTGTGACACTTCCGCAAATACAACGATACCAATTCGTCTAGTTTTTACTATATATCAATGAATCATGATATATATAGGCCACTGAGGCAGAAGACAAACAGGAAGTGACCAATTAGGAGGTTGGAGATAAAGCGAGTCATTAGGTAAGTCACCAAGTAATGCTTTGTCACTAGTCTTCTAGCTGGTCACCCTCAGCTTGTCGTGAACATTGAACAGACTCAAACTCCCGAAAACCTTAAACAAGCTCAGACGAAGTTATCCTCTCAAATAAGTATATCAATACTTATTTGAGAGGATAACTATGAGTATATTTATATAATCGACTGTATTAATTTGAGGTCGTTCTTGTAGTTAAAACAATTATTTATCCTCTCAAGCATTATCCAGTCAGAAGTGGTGATGATTCGTGTCTGGTCTGTGTGAGTTAAAATTCAATTTTTGAATCAATCTCTACCTTCACTATCTCTAAGTCGCACACAAAATATTGGCAACCTACGGAAGATCTCATGCTATATTTTAAAGTGCCTAAAACTGGTAAATTCCAACCATGTATATTTTTGGTGTTTATGTGAGTATATAAAATATATTCTTTAAGATTACTTTGAATTTACTTTTTTTCCCTGATAGTTTAGCTTATTTATGAAAAGTATTAGAATTTTTCAGACCAGAACAATTATTATTTTTTACTTTCCTACCTATACCAGGTAAGGAAAGTATTGCAATCGGGTCAAATTTCCTACATGCGGTTTTCTACGGATCTATACGTTTCAGACCCTCCTGAGTCCGAAAAACATATTATTTTTTAAGTCTGTCTGTCTGTGCCAAGATTTTCTCGGAAACTACTGACCCGATTATGTTGCTTCTTTTTTTATTTTGTCGGGTTTTGACAGAAATTCGGTGCTCCATGTGCAATAGCTTGCGCGCAATAAATGAAAAACATGTTTTTCTATAGACTGTAGCGCAAAAACGACTCTAACGATTTTGATGAAACTTTCCTATAATGTTTTAATCATTGTTCTTTCAATTTTCATATATAGAATAAATTCCCGAAAAAATTCAGGAAAAAAAGTTATAAAGAAAAGAAAAATGTTATGGGGCCTAACTCCCTAAGTATACATTATACGGTAAAATTTATAATAAAACTTTTGAAAGGTAATTAAATTACTCACAAAACAACAAAAAAAAATCATCAGAATCGAACCAGTATTAGCGATAATACAGCTTATTCTATTTTATACACATTTTTTTAACTTATTACTTTCCTACCTATTATAGCCGTTTAGGTTCATTACCTATCGTTTGAAAGGTAATGAAATTCTCTACAAAGCCATATAAAAATCGTTCATTTTGGACAACTATTAACGAAGTTACATCTACTCAATTTCCAATGTAAGATTACGGTTTCATATCGTGGTGTCAGAAAGGGTGAATGAGAGAATAAATATGACTAAGTGAAAGTAAGAAAATCTCTTGCCAGCATCACACAATCTTCACTATTTCCTCTTCTTTCAACAGAAATTATTGTTTGACAATACTAAGCTATGGCAAACAGTTTTCGATCAGCAATATTAGGAAGTATTGAAATTTTTATACTGACCTACATCAAGACGTTTTACTTTGCTTTAGTTTATCAAATAAATGTTGGCCCAAGACTTCCACTGAAGTCCCATCGTAATTAAATTGTATGATAATTTAAAGTTTGGAGTGTACCGCACTCCAGAGTGTCAGAATTCATTCTTATATATTCTTTAGACGTATTTTTTTTTCTTTTTTTACTTTAATGAAATTTACAACTGTATTACATGTAAAATACAACAAGTAAATGTGGCATTGGTAACATGACATGTACAACATGAAGAGGCACTACCCATTGGTATAACTCAAGTTCTATATTAGAAGGTCCCAAGGCCATCTTCTTTTCAGACGCCTCGGAGGGTTATACGTATTTAAGTGTGTAGTTTTAGTGTTTAAAAAAAACAAATAATTAGAAATGTTTATGAAATATTATCGATTAAACATTTGTATCAATTTTTATAGAACCAAATTAGTGTTAGGTATCCTCTACTTACCTTATTACTAAGTAATTAAAAAAAAGTATATATATGTGTGTGTGTGTGTGTGTGTGTGTGAGTGTGTATGTGTGTCTGTAATATGTAATCAATTAGTAACAGTAAGATTTCAGCCTATTAGTTGGGCTGACCGAAAAAAACGGCGCTAGCTAATACGGTACCAGTGATACAGCCCCGGCAGGCTGGTTAGTATTCTACCCCCGCCCCGAACACGCCTTAACAATGCGAACAGGCACTGTATTTTTTAGAATCTTGTTACCTCCGGAGCAACTTCCCCTCTTTTCTCTGTCTCTTCCCTAACAAGGGCCAAATTTCAAAAAGCATTTCCTTATCATTGTCGTCGTTCCTAGCCCCTGCATCGTAAAAATTCAATTCAATCACACAGACTCCTCTTGGGATTTCCTAAATTGGGTTGGAGAGATAGAATATATTGGTTAATAAAGATTTATGCAATAAAGAAATTCGTTACTATTCAGTGCTGAAATATATATTACATATTCAACAATCATTTAAAATATGAGTTAGTATAAGACATTTTTTTTTTTTTAGCTTTTTTGTTTTATTCACACCTGTCATAACCAGTGAATGTGAGATCGATTGCTGCTAAATATAATGTCATGAAAGGCATGAGGAGGATCAGTGCCCAGCGGCACCTCACTCGGCGTGATATCGACATTAGCCGAGGAGGTCCCTCATCCAGCTCCTCATCAGTCTTCTACAGACGTTACCTAGCATATTCGTAGTGGCTATGTCATTTATAAGTGCATTAGGATGTCCATGTAAGTTGTCATGGAATCGTTTGTAATGAGTACGTATGTGTTCGTTAACAGTCGGCATATGGAGGTCAGTATGTAAGGTTATGTTGCTAACGTACCAAGGTGCTTTTGTAATTGTTCTGAATGTTTTTGCTTGAAAGATTTGAAGTTTGTTTAAGTGAGTCTTTTTAGCAATTAAAATATTTAAAAAAAAACAACAAAAAAACACACTAATATCTCATGTACATTCAGCCTAAACAACAAGCATATTTTAATATCCACACTAATATGTATTTTTTTTTAATATTAAAATATTTGATATTGTACTGTTTAAAAACATTTAATTACAATTACAATCGCTAGAGTGAAAAAATGAAAATCCCGATTTTCTTATTCAATAGTTAGCATTTGTATCGATGATATAAAGAACGGTGTCTTCATATTACATATAATTTTTTTCACATAGAAAACAAATTATGGGCGAACATAATTAAAATTATACATTAAATTAATATTTATGTAATCATACTTACTTTCAGGCAGCACTATTTCAATTGTTTTGTTTATTTAATGAAATTTACAACTGTAACAAATAAAACTAGTAAAAATGCGCAAGTTATAAATAATGACTTGTGCAGGCTTGAAGAGATACTACCCAGTGGTAGCACTCCCTAAATAATTTTAAGTAAGAAGATCACGAGGCCATCTCCTTTTCAGGCTCCTAGGAGGATTATCAGGGATCGAGGAAGAAGCAAGAGTGGAAACAAGCGGATTTGGATGGGACTGAAGTTTATCATGAAAGGATAGATATCTGGCTCGAGCTAAATCAGCGACATATGGTACATTAAGGTCTTTATGAATGGTTTTATTTGTGACGAAGTATGGAGCATTAAGGATTTTACGGAGGATTTTGGATTGTAAGGATTGGATACGATAGGAATTCGATGGTTCGGTGGAGCCCCAAGGCTCAACTCCGTATGTCCATATAGGCCTTATTATAGTTATGTAGATAAGTCTTTTGTAATTAATTGAAAGTTTAGAGCGTTTGTCTAGTAAGTGTTAGAGCAGTCGGAAACGTCGAGCAGTTTCTTGTCGTTTCAGTCTAGTATGAGTAAGACGTTTATCCAAGTGGAGTCCTCTATTTAAATTTAAGTTAATTTTTATGAACTTCTAAAAAATTAAATATACTTCATAATTATTCTGTGAAAACGTTTGTTTAAGGTAAAATATAACCGAAAGATTCCTTAAATCCTAGATATTTTGAAAATAACTTAATGTTCAAGTGGATAAAGGTATATTTTTTTTGGAATAATCATACTATCTGCCACAATCAAGGGCATTGGGCATTAAGGCTCTATGTGTCGAGAAAAAAGAAATAAAAAGAAAACATCTAAGTAAAATATATATATAATAAAATAATAACAAAGATATAAGATACTTATGGTACATTAAAATAATAAAAAGAAAAAAAATACTTGTCACAGGATAAAGATATTAAATATCAATAGTATCATTTCCTTTTATTTCGATGTAATATGATATTTTAGTTTTTAATTCAAAAAGCCAATAGCACATTTTTTTTTCAACCATTTTCTGGAATGGCATTTCGGCTTTCCTGAGTTGAAGTTCTTCGTTTCCAATGTAAAAGAATGTCGATCAATCAATGACTGAACATCAGTCGTTCAGTAACATTTGAACAAAAAATATGGGAGCTAGCACAAAATAACGATGGATTTAAGAAAAATGAAATTTGAAACAAACTTTTTCGTAAGAAACTAAGAAATGTAAGATGTAATAGTTCCGAAAATGGTCCAATGAGACGAAACGTTGTCATTCCTAAAAATGATTGAAAATTAAAAACATATCGGGTTTAGAAGGGGGTAGATAGTGATAATGGCGAAGACTATTTCATTTTGGACTCATTGGAGATCCTCCATCGCCACATATATTTTGCTTGGCATAAGCTTTCTCTTCGTTGGTCGTGTCTATACACAAGTCTTTTAACATATTTGCTTTGGCCAAATCATCCCAAATAGCACTTTTGTTCTGGTTTTAAATAATGTCTATTGGACTTATAAGTATGCCCTGTGATTTAGCAACTCAAACACAGACGAGCAGGCATGTAATGTTATTGTATTTTTCTTTGGTGCATTAATGGCTTTTTGAATTAATAACTAAAGAGATAAATATCGTTTTTCGAGTTCAAAGAAAACTAATTTCTCGCCATCTTTATCCTCTGGGGGACGTATATCGTCACTGGACACATTTATTAATTTAGTTCTGAGTTAATTATTGGATTTGTTTCCCTGTACAAGCCATTGGTTCAAATTTTTTATTATAGCAACCCGATACTGTATGAAAATTATGGTAACATTCTATAACTTTCGAATGTGGAATAGATAAGGTTACTTTCCAGGAAATCTTGAAGGGCTGGGCTACATAAGCCCTAAGAATAAAACAAGCTATTAAGCCCTCGAGCCGCGATGGCGGAATAGAGAAGAGAGGTTGGCCTTTATTGGCCAAGTGATTGATGTCTTTATAGGAAGCCCTTTCTGAAAGATTACCTCTCGGTTCCGAAAGCCAATCAGTTCGGCGGAATTTAAATTGATTCCTTGAAGGTTTGGGTATTCTAAATCGGTGTACTTTTTCCTAAAGGAGCCAATATGAATAATTAATCTAATTTCCTAAAAAATTTATTAAATTAGTAACGAGTGAAATTATTATTTTCTTATTGAGCAAAGAATAAAAAAAAATATATTTTTTTAATTTCTCTGAAATAAAAAAAAAACATTGCGAATCAATTTATTTTTATTTTTTCCTGTTCTTTCCTTCCTCGTGTTTTAGGCTATACGGGGTTTTCCCGGGAGAGGAGATGCGGGCGAGGGATTAATGCCAGAGTTAAAAACCCCACTGGCACCGGGACGCGAATTCGTACTTATTTTAATCGATATAAACTTCGGTTATCAAGTTTCCGGGTGGTGCTGTGTACGCACATTAGTCCGCTCGGTCATCCCGCTCCCGAATTCAACTTTTTTAAGATTAAATGGTATCTCCAACCGTTACCGATTTTTATTTACTGAATGCGGTAAATATTTACTTTGGGAATAAAAAGCCTATTCCTCAGAAACTTTGAAAGGTACTAAGTCTTCCAAATCGATATATATATATATATAGTTGAATGGTGCAAGCCAGTGAGTTCTACATAGCGTAGAGTTCTATATAGTCCTTTCCAATTCAAATCTAACCGTTAAAAGGGTTAAATTTTATTAGGAATGTGTTACATTTGAAATAGAAAAAGTTACATTTGAATTGGAAAAGGTTACAATTGGAATGTAAATGTCGAAATAGAGAATATTGCCTTGTTGTAAGCTATAGAGCTTCCAACAAGGCTTTCTTAATAAAATTGAAACATCTTTTTCAAGCTGCTATGAATTTATTCTCAAGAAACTATTCGCATGAGATACCCGACTTGGATCGATACCTTGCCTATTCTGTTACGCCTTTGATAATAATGAAATACAGCTTCATTCCCTAAAGTAATAACCAGAGGTTCTTTACGAAGACGAACTTACACGAAAAAATTAATCTTCGGCCGAAAAAAATGAAAGGAGAATCGATATGAAGTTAAAAATAATTAAACCGAATCTGTTTTTTATGAAAATTTCTTAGAAATTAGATCATGTTTTAAATATAATTAAAAGGTTTTAAATAAAATTTACTTCAAATCAATAGTAAATAATGACAACCTTTTATTATATAAAAAAGTTTTTAGCGGGACGGACCGTAACGAAGACACCTTTGAATAGTAGAAGGTAACGTCGAGTTCAATAATTGGCAAGCATTATAAAATATGTAAATAAAATGGAGCATGACAATTTACATTGTTGTAAACCAGATCTAAGATAATAGAATAATGAAATATAAATATTTTGAAATTATGGAGTTTTTAGAACTTGAGAGAACTGCTCGTAACGTCGCTAAATATTAAATAAATTGATAAACCTTAAAAGCTTATAGATATCCTTCGAGACACCGTCTGTAGGTACAATGAGTGCCCTTGAAAACTACTACGACAGTTATATATACACCATACTTCTTATTCCTAGAATTATTTTGCTCTTATTATGACTACGAATTGGGAAAATGAATAATTATAATTATATAATAATATAAATTGGCAATATGACACGATTTACAATATAGAGTTTAAAATAAACTAATTCAAAATCCCCCGTAAAATCCTTAATGCTCCATACTTTGTCACAAATAAAACCATTCATAAAGATCTTAATGTACCATATGTCGCTGATTTAGCTCGAGCCAGATATCTATCCTTTCATGATAAACTTCAGTCCCATCCAAATCCGCTTGTTTCCACTCTTGCTTCTTCCTCGATTCCTGATAATCCTCCTAGGCGTCTGAAAAGGAGATGGCCTCGTGATCTTCTTACTTAAAATTATTTAGAGAGTGCTACCACTGGGTAGAATCTCTTCAAGCCTGTACATGCCATTATTTATATTTGCGCATATTTACTAGTTGTATTTGTATACAGTTGTAAATTCCATTAAATAAACAAAAACAAAAAAATAGAAAAATAAAATAATTTTTTTTCTAAACTGTGTGTAAGGGGATGTAAAGATAAAATAATCTTTATGACTCTGTTAACCACGAGAGCTAATAATCTATTGTTAGAACAAACATAAAACACTAATCAAAGAATATAAACAAACCAGTTACAAAAACAAACATTTAAATCTCACACTATACACAATATTTACAAAAAAAAGCAGACTAACACAATGTACACAATTAACAAATATTCTGTATAACGTCCACATTACCTCCACCTTACTGTTACCTCTGTGCAGTATTTTCGCTGTTAACCCTAGACAATGCTGCCATTGTACGAGATTCGTTATTAGGTGCTCCTCCACTCTGTGGTTTCGTTTATTTTATTTTATGTTGATACAAAATAATACAATCTGAATCTTAGAATACATGTAAATTATAGTTATAAAATTTGAGTAACGCGTATAACAATTAAATGAACAATTGTATAATTAATAAAATGGAGATTAGTCCAGTCTTAGACAGAAAGAGGTTATCCCAGTTAGTGTTGCCCAAAATCGGTCTTGGTCTTGCACTTTTCAAGACCAAGACCAATATCGCATAACTGTTGCAAGACCGAGACCAGGACTGGTAAAAAAAAATCTATTTTTAAATAAAAATAAAGGCAAAATAGTTACTAATACTTGACAATCTTAGTTACTATATGTTAATAAAACTATAAATAATTGGTATAACCAATATACTTTTGCATTTAACTCATCTAATTTTTCATTTGAGCTTACTTAGATTACTCCTATGTAAAAAATTACACTCATATCTCTATAGTAATAAGCTAATAAGTAACTGCAAGATTGTTGCGAGACTCTGGTGTAAGACCAAGACCATGACCAAGACTGAGTTTGCAAGTCCAAGACTCGTCTTGGTCTCGCATTTGGGCAACACTAATCGCAGTAGTCTTCTATAAAAATGTTTCCGGATAATTTACTACTGCGACAGGAGGTTTTATATTATAATAATTAATATTATGTATTAATCTCAGTTGTGTTATAAATGAACTAATTGTAAAGCTTAAATGTTCTACGATATCAATCAAGACGTAGAGATAATAAACTAGCCACGTATATTTTAAAATATATATTTTTTTCTAATTATTGGTATTCGTACTAGATAATCATGCAGTTCAAAAAGTTCTTCCCAAAAGTATTTTTTTGCTTTTTCCTGCATAAAATTTTCCCATATAACATATTTAAAAAATGCGTTGAATGTAATTTCCATCATACCTCATTTTATGAAGAAGACAACAATACTAAAGAATAAACTTTGTTTTGAAAGAATTTCTTAAAAAAAGGTTTTTGTTTTAACTTGTTCTGGATTACATTATTTGATCTTATAATAATCTATTACAAAAATTGTTTATTAAAAAACAATAAATACAAATTCGAAGATCAGCTTACGGTTCTACGCCTCATTTATTTCAAGCGCGTACCACTTATAAGATGATTTTATCCATTTTCTTGAGCGAGAGGATAGCTTTCATTTTATTTAAGAAGTTCCATTCTTACCAAGTATTTGGTGTGTTTGTCTATTTTTTAAATTTTTGATCCTTTTTTTTGTAAAAATCTACACTATAAATCTCTGGCACTGAGGAATAATGGTTTTTCATGAATGTGTTAAATACAAAAGGGAATTTTACAGAGAAATGAACAATCCAAATTTCCTTAAATTTTTACAATTTTAATAAAAGTTATTAAAATAAATTGAGAGATTTCAAAAGGTGAGGGATCGAAATAGGGTTAATTATTTTTAAAGATTTTGACCTGGACATCTGTCTTTGAAAGCCCTACAATTTATCGTTTTCGAACTAAATTAAAATTCTTGCCAAAGGCCTCTTAGGTGCTACGATTACCATAGGATACTTATGGCAGGTTTAGGTTTTAAAAATTTAAATGCAGCTATTTATGATAATCTTCGCTGGGAATAAAAATATATTTAACAAATGGAGGAGAACAGATAAGGGATCCATTTGCCTCTTAAGATAATTTTATTAAGATTTATTTTGGAAGTGAAAATTTCTTTCGGCGCGCTTTGCATTTCTTTTGAGGATAATGAATAAGATGTTTGGATATGTGACGGTCATTTGTGTAATTTCGTCTCGAATCGACTAATTGAAATGTTTTTGTATTTGGATTAAAATATCTCAGAAAGTAAAATACGGACATGCATGCTTTAGGCAAGGGGAATGTTCAGTATTTCATTCTCTTTGTAATGAGCTAATAATCAAACATGGATCTTAAAGCGACTTTGTGTTACAGAAGCAAAGAGAAAAAAAGATAATGAAGTAAAATAAACCATAACTAGTTTTGTTGAACATATGGATTAAAATATCTCAGACATTACAAATAGGAACTGTATACTGAAAGCAACGGAATTATTCAGCATTTCATCCTCTTTGTAATGAGTTATTATTCAAAATTGTGTCATAACGCGATGCCGTGTTAGAGAGCCAAAAGAGAAAAATATAGTATTCAAAACCAAATGATAACGAGTTTTGTTGAACATATAGATTAAAATATGTCAGAAACTAAAATACGGACCTGCATAATGTAAGGAAAATTTTTAGCATTTCATCCTATTTGTAATAAGATGTATATCAAAATTTTACTATGTGTGACGCCGAGTTATAGAGTGGTAAAGAGAAGAAGATAATGTCGAAAACCACCGAGATCCCCATCACAGAAGTTACAATAAATGAATGAGGATCAGTCAGAGCAATGTTTACTAGAGTAATTTATAAACAAATATAATTGTATATAATTTAAATGTTATAGAACAATAAAAAACTAAGGTATGTGCTTTAGACCACACGATATTAGTGAAAACATCAACAAGGTAAGATTAATAATATGGAATATAAATTATAAACAATAGATCATTTCAAAGAAGATGAAATGCTTAATATTTCCCTCGCTCACAGTATACAGATCAGATTTTTAGTATCTGAAATATTTTAATCCATATGTTCAACTACCCTTACCATTTGGTTTTCAACATTATTATTTCCTTTTCGCCTACCTAACATGGCGTCGCATTAAGATACAATTTTGAATTATAGCCTATTACAGAGAGGATGAAATGCTGAACAATTTCCTCACTTACAGTATACAGGCCCGATATATAGTTTCGGAGATATTTCAGTCCATATGTAAAAATATTTTAATAAGATGACTCAAGCGAACTTTACCTGAGCGTCAATGCCCAACGAAATCTGACGGATCATTTTAATTCACTCTTCACAAAAAAGCGCAAAACGCGAATAAAGAAGTTTTCATTTTATTTTTTTTTAATTTATGATATTTACACTGTATTAATAAATAAAATACATATAATAAATTTGATAATGGAAAAAATACATGAAATTAAAAAAAAAAAATGTATTTGCAATAAGAGATCTCGAGGCCATCTTCTTTACAGACGCCTCGGAGGGTTGTCAGGGAAATGAGAGGAAGCAAGGTTATAGAGGAGAGGAGAGGATGGTTCTGAAGTTTTCAAAAATTTACATTTCATATTACTAATCTCAGGGGAGCGGGGTAGCTGAGTGGTAGGGCACTGAGCTTCCAAATGCTAAAGGTCCCAGGTTCGAACCCCGGCTCATGGCAGAAAATTTATTTATCTCTTTCATTGGTCGTGGGGCGACTCTGGGTCGGAAGACACTCCTGGGGCACACCCAGCCTCTATAAAGTGGGTACGCTTAATTAAATAATTAATTAAGGGGTAAAACCTGGCGGTTGAGCGTGATCTCGGTGAAATCAACTCCTTGCACAACCATTGACCTAGAAACAGTGCTTTCCCTAAATAGTACTGAACCCCAGACCCTTTATAGGTTGTAGTGGTACAGGTATTGCTAATCTCGCCTTGTTGACTTTCACTTCTATCATGTGGTCTAAAGCCATACAGTTATTGTTTATTTGAAAAGCTAATAAAAAATAAACTAGTTTCTGTGAGAACCTGTTCAGCATCGCACTGACTTTACATATTAATTTAAAGTTGGTGTACCATATCTTCTTTAATACTTCATCGAAATTCTATAATTATTATTATCATGAAAATAATTTATACAATCCGGTATACTTTAATAATTTACGGGGTATACGTGCTTGTATAATTTAAAGCAGTAGATTATATAAGTATATTTAAAAAAAAATAATTAAAAGTAGATTTTTCAGAAGACGTCAGAATACCCCTTTGTGTAGCTGACTCTTCATACAGCAGTTTCTTGTTCCCTGATTCAACAATTGGCAAGTGAAGACGCCAGGAGCCAGATGCAGGAAGAGTGTCAATTATTTCTTGTTTCTTGTTAGTACCCTGTTTGCCTTACCCTAGAGGCAGAGCTCTGCTCCCAGCTAAAGACCCTTATCTTTAGATTAAACCATCTTTTCCATTCCGCAGGCCCTGGGGCTGGTTATTTTTAAAAATAAAAACAAAAAGAGAGACAGAATGTCTCTTCAAAGATGCCCCGCGGCCGTTTCCTTTATACTGTAAACACAATGACAAAAGAAAATATATATAAACTGATTCTTCAAAACCCTCTCAGACTTCTTTACAACTTATAACAAGAATCTTTTTTTGATGAATTGGCTTTTTTCTTCAGTTGAACTTAATATTTTCTTTAAGGTATATATTTTTTAATATAATTTAATATTCCGAATTAACTTGTATCTTCTTTCTTTACTACAGAAACTTTGGAACTTATGAATAAATTGTTTTCCTAATTTATATAAATAATTAATGAATCGAGAAAAAAAGATCTTGGGAACTTGTTTCATTTCGGTAATCTGGTAAAGACCTCCCTCGAATTACCGATGGTGGGCGGGGTTTAATTTTTTTCTTAAAAAACACTTTTCAAAACACTTACTCTACTTATGTATAAACCTATGGGATGGCGGAAACATTAAAAACCTACCAATATACTGAAAAAGTAAATAGACATTTACAGGACACTAGTGAATCCTGTCACTAGAACAAGACACCGTATAACTAAAAATAACCACAGTAATTCCCCACCCCTCTCTTAAAAAAGATCATATTTAATCCTTGACCTACCCTCTGTTCTCAACACCAAATCAAAGGGATTAAGAAAACAAAATGTGGCGTGGAATGGATAGTATGATATAGGTTAAATTAACAGTCACTGAAATGAAACTTTAAAAAAGTTTAAAATTGGAATTGTATAAGAGCTAGTATAAAAATAGATATGTGCGAACTTTTTTTAAATGAATATAAATTGTAGTAAATATGTATATATAAAATAATAAAGGAATAGTTTTTGTTTTTTGTGATATTAAATTTTGCTTTACACACTGATGTATAACAGTGGAGGAACCTTTGTGCAAAATGGAGGCCAATAATATGGTGGATAAAATGGTATATGATAAGGCTTGGTGGAAGATGGTGCCTATTCCTTTGTTCTTTCTTTTCCGCATTTTTTATTTTTTTATTTTTGTTCTGGATATAATCCCTATACAGCCTTTGGATTTACTAAAGGATTCAAACGTAAAAATTCCAAATTTTCTAATTCACTGTGCTAGATGAAAGAGTAACCATAAAATTTGATTATTTCTCATAATTACTCAAGCATAAGGTCTGTTATAAACCCCAAGAGAAAAAGAAAGAAAACGTACAACATAGGACTGGATCCGAAAACATATTCAAAGAAAGAATGAAAATTAATTAAAGAAAAAAATATTTTTTATTTGCAAAATCATATTTCATTAGGCCATACGTTTTTAATATCGTACTTATCATTATATAAACAATTACAATTACAATTAGTTACTTCATTGATGTTTTACATGTAAGACATGCAAAAGTTTGGAGAATGAGCTTGAGATCCTATTGCAAAATAGAACAATCCAATTAAGTAAGTACAGTTACGGGCGTTGCGAAATGACGAAATCTTTCACAGCCATTAAATGTTAAGCAAGAGTTTCACAATATAAGTTTCATCATCGATTTGGCCAACACTTCTAAAGATTTTCGACAGATTAATTAGAATTTCGATGTCACTGTTCAATTTTTTTTTTTGGTTCGAAAATAAATATAGGTGTTTTTTTCTTCTAATTATTAAAAAAACTTAAAGCTTTTCGGGTTATAAAAATATTTATTTATTCAGTGAAGTTTTAGATTGAAAGGACATAAATTGGACAGGCGATCAAAAATTTCAAAAGGAAATTTAAGGGCCAGTTGTACAATTGGTATAAGTGGCATATTGTTTAGACTATTTCGTTGTAGGGTTTAATTTTTTTTTAAATTTTATTTATTGAATATTAATAAAAAAATTATTGGGTGACTTTAGAACAATATTGATTTATAAATTAAAATATTTTTGCCAATCTACGAAGAATCTGGAGCAGCACTTTTTTTTCCCCCGCTTAAACAGTTAGTTCATGTATCAAATTTGTACTTTTCAAGACCGCCAGAAACATTTGTTGATTGTTATATCAAGTATTGTTACCCCATTTTAAGCTACAACATAACTCAATGTTCCTCACTATGTCACAATTAAAATTATTCTTATCGACCTCAACATCCGTCTTAAAGCCATTCAATAAATTCTCATTCTATACCTAGGTCATTGATGATCTTCTAACGCTTTTGAAATGAAGATGATTTTTGGATCTTCCAAGATAGAACTTAATAAAATTTCGTCCATTAGAAGTATCCATACAAATTACTGAAATTTTATGTTAGTAAATTAGTATATTTAATAAATTGTTTATTTATTTTGACTAATCTATCATCTATAGCAGGAATCTTCAAACTTTTAAGTTTGAATACAAACAAAAATACTCAATACAAATTGAGACCTCCAGTGAAATTAAAAAAAAAAAAAATCTAGTTCTATAACTGTCACTTCAATAGTGAAATGATGTTTCTAAGAGAAATAACTGATGATAAAATAATTATAGTAACTTAGTGTACAAGTGATTTACTAAATTTCATATTTTTTTTAAATGACTATGAAGGAGCTTTCGCTTATTTTATGGTAGGCGCTAGTGTTGCCCAAAATCGGTCTTGGTCATGCGCTTTGCAAGACCAACACCAAGGCCACCTAACTATTTGCATGCATAAGGCTCTCAACTTAAAACTTTTATTAGTTATTGGATAAGTTCTTTAAAGATTTTTTTTGGAAGGGAGGGAGGGGTATTGAAGGTAGCTGTCAATTGTTTTTGGATTATCCATGAGCTATTCTCTGGCCTTGCGTCTCCTTTTGCCGACAGGATTATTTACAAACTTTAAGCCAAAATTATTTACCAAATCCAACTTTTTTTACACGTTTTCACTGAAAGAGTGCCCTCAATAATTTTCAAATCCTATAAAAAAAATCCATTGCTCTGAAAACTTCATGAACGAACTCCTGAATGAAGAACTCGGCTAAAAGTTGCCTAAGACACGACGATAGGTAAGTGGGCTATCGCTGATGAAGATAGCCGCGATCAAACACAATTAGGCGAGACACAGGCCCTCGTTAGCGAAGGCAGGTCCTCCCAGCGCTGAGCCTGCAGTAATTAGAGAGGGAGGTCTCTCAGAAAAAAATATACTCCTCCCTCAAGTCTTAGTCCACGCTTTCATCCTTCAGGCCACCGTATGCTATCATAACCCTACTTAATTAGGTAGAATATTTTTTTTTTATGACGAATAATATTTTTAGGAATTGTGCCGTCTTTAGAAACCATCTTTAGAAACCAGAAACATTTCTTTATATAACGTATGCGCATTAATCAATTTTTAATATAATTCAACGAAATAAAAATATGTTTGCAACAATTGAATATGATTGTTACGAAATGCCTAAACATCTTCTGCTTTACATGTTTTCCTGGAGAATATATTTCGCCTATAAGTGAAAATTTAAAGGAATTTTGGTTTAAGCGCATAGCGAAGTTTTAAAAAATTATTACAGCCGTTTGGCACCACAATTTTAAGAAGAAAAAACAACAGTTTTTCGACAATTGAGTAGCAGTTACTACCAACAGAGAGGTCATAGACGTTTGTGACCGAAATCATAAAGACTACAAATGTAAATAACAAAATAGATCCATCCGTTCAAGTGAAAATCGAAGTAAAAAAGGCGTTTTTTTTTTTTTTTTTTTTTTATCAGAGGGCTCTGAAAACCATATAGTTGTTGAAAGCTGCACATAAAAAAATGTATTCAGTTACCACCTGAAGTTCTCGCTGATTTATTTTTGTATCCAGCATGTATCGGAATAAAGGTTCTTAAATAAATGGAAATAAAATTTCTAAACATAAAAAAAAGAAGATCAGAATGTAATATTTCTAAAATTAACTCATTCAAAATGTTTTTTCACCAACATATATAAATTATTTAGTTATTCAGAACATTTTTCTAACCTTCTGTTCAACAGTTCCACAAAACCAGAAATTTCATTACGCTTGTAGCAACTGTATAATCTTTTTTGATTTTTTTATGTGTGGTTCAGAATTAACAAAGGTGAAGAATATAATAAAACCTTCACCAAACCTATATCTGTTAACATGCATTGTTGGTGGATATGGATAATAACAATATGGATAATAATAATATAGATATACTACATATAGGTTTTAAAAGATTTGAACTAAAAAAAAATAATGATACCGAGAAAAAAATCAAAATAATGTTTTCATGTATTCCGTTTGAGAATAAGTCAGCGTAATTAAATATTCTATAAGAGAAGGAAAAAGTGTGAAACTTATATTTATCATGTCAAAAGATAGTAATTAGCTTATAGTATACTTATTCTAGTACGTAAAATTTTTTTTATTTTATTGAATGAGAATACAAATTGTTACCTCTAAGTAATATAAGTATTAGGGTAAAACATATCCATTCTAAGAAACATAAATTTTATATACACCCAAAACAAAAACTAAATATAACACTAAAATTTCAAATCATAAAAATATTAAAAATTGGGAATGGCGTACGGAGAAAGTTATTTGAAATTATTAGAGATATGGAAGTTCTAGGGGAGAGTCAGAAAACCTATTAGGCAAGTTAAACACCTTCCTTCCTCTGTCAAAGCGGTACGAGATCGTATCAATTTGTAACACCAACTGCAAACTTTCGAGCCACTACACGCTTTGCGAGTTGATAGCCTTGGATAAACTCCACCTGGCTAGCAGCGAATTCAACTAATCGAAATCAGGTTGTTAATTACTGATTGGGATATGAATCCCTAAGGTGAAAATAATATAAGCTGTTAATTGTTTCTTTTGGATATAAAATAAAAACTAGGAGCTTCAAAAGTATCGCTTAAAATAAGCATATTAACGTCCATACAAAAAAAAAAAATACGATTGTGTGGAGCGTTGAGGGATCGAGCAAAAAGGATGCGGTATGTCTCGGTATATATCCTTCCTCTTTTAAGTCCTCCAACCCCATCGACCCTCAAAAATTTCAGAGCTGCTCTAATTCGAATCCTCTGTTCATTCCCGCAATACTCGTTCCAGGTATTTTATTTATACATGAGGGCTCACCGAACCGCTGATTTCGACAGATCGTTCATTATCCGTCAATCCAATACCCTTCCTACCTTTAAATCCCGCCTGTTCAATTATTTCTCATCCATCCAGTTCCTTTAAAATTGTAAAAAGATACTACTGTAAATATGTATATAAATTATTAGATCGTTCTTCATTATTTTTACTTTATTTTCATTTTTTTATTATTAGCTGATTTAAGTTAGAATGTAACTTTTTTATTATGACTATTTAATTACTCAGCATTTTTTTTAAGTATCTCTGAGGCTAGTTAGCACACATATCTGTCCTTGTGTATTATTCTAAAGAAACTCGGCACAGAATAAATAAAGTTATTATTATTATTATTATTATTATAACATCGCCTTCTGAGTGAGCGATTGGAAACAAAAGCAACCAAAACCATTTTTAACGTATTCGTAATACGTAACCAATCGAAAGATTAAATCAATAAAGGGTTACAACCAAACCAGACTAAGTTATATAAACAACTAACATATACCTAGTCAGAATCCATTTATAATAATTTTGGAATAATGTCAGCCGTTTTAACCGTATTGATATTAAGTTATAATGTATCATAAAAGTGTTATTATGATTTTAAGTTAGTAATATGTTCCATATCAATGTAAAAATTAAAAATATTAATAGGTGAAAAATTGGGCTTTTCTAAACTTTGCGAAACTTTGACAAACCGAGCCCATGAAATAATGCTGTATTTATCGAAGTTGTAATAAATTTTATACTGAATATGATTTATACATGTGGTTGTTGTAAATAATGAGCGAAAAAAGGAGAAAAAAAATCTTTTGCGCATATTGACATGCGCCTAAGGGTTGAAATCTGGAAAACTAGTTTTCAGAATGTACACTATAAATATATATTACAATATAATATACCATATAAAAAATTATTTGCAAGGCAGAAAACCTCCATTACCTCGATTATAAACTTATTACAATATCTTATAACGAGATATAACTCTATTAAATCAATCCTATAAATTCAAAACGGGTTAAATCGCCCGATTAATATTCTCTAAAAAGCGGCACACGACCCATATTCATTCTTCGATTCTTTTGAACTATTCGGAGTTGGAAATATTATTTTTGTCTGTGAATAGTACAGATAGATAATAAATTACAGGCAGGATAAACATTATATAAAGAAACCGGGAGACAGGCAAACAATAGACCTGTGGGTATAAATCAGAATGAACCGGTGACGCCACCGCCAGGCACCTTATATCGACCTAAAACTGTCTCTTAATCCATTATATAGTCGGCCCCTAACCATTTTATCGTCTCGGTACAGGCCGTTATTCCGACAGCATTTGATGTTTTATAACATATAATAAAACAAATGATAAATATTTTAGTATACGTTATATCTTTTGTATTAATAAATTCATAACAAAGCAAAAATAAATAAAAAAAGTTTGTATCTACTTGAAGCACTCAATAAATGAATTTAATACATAAAATGATAAAAATATACTCATTCACTCATTCAGATTATGCTGTAAATAAGCATCGGTCCGCGGAATATTCTCTTTGAAAAGTCCTCATATATAAGTAATTATTATTTCAAAAATACAAGTTGAAAATGTGAATTTTTTATTTTGTAATAAATTAAATTTTAAGGGTGTGTGTGTAATATGAGGTGTGCTTTAATAAGTTTTGAGAATTAAAAAATATACGAAACATATACTAACAATTAAATCAAATTCCACATGTTATATCGATTTAATATGCAAGAAGAATATTTATCTTCAGCATCTCTTTATTTTTCCTTTTGTGCAGTTCTCCACATCTGCATACACTATTAGTACTCAACAGATAGAGCAAGATTTTGAATAAGTAATTTAAAAAAAAAAAATTGAGTACTTAATAGTTGACCGTTGTATTATTAAGGAAGGAGATGATCCGAGGCGGCAGTCATAAATAGACTAAATAGTGACAAAGCTATTCTATTAAAAGCCAAAGTTTCGACACGACTTTACAAGTCTTCTTCAGGGAGGTGTGTTCAGCAAGGAGTGCCACTTAGAACTCAATATTCTTTGTTCAAAGTGAAATTTCGATGTTCTCACCTAAACACCTTGCTGAACACACCTCCCTGAAGAAGACCTTAAAATTCGTGTCGAAACGTTGGCTCTTAATAAAATATTTTTGCCACTATTTAGTCTATTTATGGCCGCCACCCCGGTCCATGTCCTTCCTTTTAAAAAAAATATTCTTATCTATTCTTATTTTATTTATAGTGAGTGAGGCATCCCAGTGGGTAAGGATCTGTACTCATAATTTTCGAGTCTGGTTTCCATTCCAAACGCGGAATATATTTATTTCAGAGCCTTGGATCAATCCGGATCTAGACCTTTCTGTTATATCCAGCCTCAAAAACTGGGTATGTTACCTATCGGAGATTCCATGAATGTTCTGAAGAAATATTGAGCACAAAGTAATGAAAATAGGTTTTTATTATAGTTTGAGTATTTCGATTATTAATTGATTTGAAATTATATCGTTTGTTCATATCGTCGGCACCATTTTATGAAAATAATTTGTTAATATTTTAAATTCTTAAAATGATAAAAAAAAAAGATTGAAATAAAAAAAAAAAAAAAAAACGACTACAGAAAGTGTGAAATTCTATCCACCCTAAGGGAATGTACTTCCATATCTACTTAAACATCTTTATAGATATTGATAGAGAAATTGATATAGACAAATATTTAATCTTGTGGGAGTCCGGTGCTTACCACCCTCAAACAAAACGCAAGCCTCCGATGATTATATGCAACGGTACATGGGACGAAATCTATTTGTTTGCAACCATAATGTGTAGCCAAAGCCACCCGACTATTGCACCAAGTTTAAGAATTCGCGGTTGTCGATTTACCTATCAATCAACCAAGATGTTCAGGTAGATATGGCAGTGTATTCCTTTAGGATGGATAGCATTTCCAAATTGCTTTAGTCAGGTTTTTTAAATTAAAAAAATTCTTATTTTATTTTTTTGTTGTACATAAAAATCATTCATTTCCCCTATAATACCAAAAAGAACTAAAAGAAAAAGGAAAAAAAGGCATGAAGAGAATGAACCTTCATTCATTTGAATTCATGAAATGAAAAGATGATGGGGAATATTCCTCTGAAACGTAATGTAAATAAACGTAGTACGAAAATAATAATAGAAATTATAAAGGAAGTTAATTATTTTCAAATAAATATTTTATGAAATTTATTGCTTAAAAAACGATGTAGTAATGTCCAAATCGGCCATTTAACCTCCAAATTCGAATTCATATTAAAATTTATGAATATATATGGAAAGCTCTCCTTACAGCACAATACATCACACCGGACCTCATGGCTCGACGGAGGATCTCCAGGAAAGAGGAAGCTAAGAGATAAATAAAGTTAAGGTCACTAATAGAAAGAGGAGGAGGGAGATTTATCCGACAGCATTAGATAGGGCTGGGGGAGGGTCGTCCATCAAGTGCAGATTAGATCAGAGCCACCTCAGTCAGGAATGGCTAAAGAGGGTCCTCCTATCTTCGGCCAAAGACATGGCAATCTCGATCCTCCACCGGTACTTTTTAAAACAGTGAAATCATGTTTGTTGTGCTTAGAAGAAGAGTTCGTGTGAGCAAGAGTAAATTTTTTTATCCTGAAATTTGACGAAATCGGTGGTACTTGTTAATAAACGGAAGAAAAACATAATGCGAAACAAATAATATATAACTATAATATAATATATCCCAGTGGGAACTCTTACGCTATCCTTATGTATTTCTCAAGTATTATTTTCCAGAAGTATTCGACGTATAACCATGTTTATTCACCATCAATGGTGAACCTTATTATCATTTGAGGTCACAGTAAGGTTAAATTTTAAAACCTAAACATGAATTTTATGACTACCATAGCATCTAAGAGGCTTTCTACAAGAATCACGGTTTGTCTCAAAAACGATACATTTTCGGGCTTTAAAACACTGAATCAGGTACAGTTCTTGTGTAGCAAATCTTCTTGTCCACGTTGAAATATTCAAAACAGAAATTATAGCCGTTTCGATAGGTCGACATTTGAAAGCACCCATCAATGATTTTCATTAAGTCCATTTTGTTTATCTCATCCATCCTGAGAGCCGAGAATGGAATCTATATTATCATGTTATAAACAATGAAGATAGTCTAATAAATTCTAATATTATATTTCCTGAAGTCCTGTTTTAAAAGAAGGAATGCATAAATAAATATCTTCTAGGTCTTAAAAAATGATAAATATAATTAAAATAGTAGCATGGCGGCGGTTTAAATAGGCTAGTAAATTTACAAGACTCTATAACACAATTATCATTAAAAGATCAATTGGTGTTAATTGGAAGAGTAAGGATTGTGATGGGGAACGATTTGTTCTACCCATATGCAACATTCAGATTGTATAATAATTTTATGATTACAGTATATTATTTGTAACAATATTTTTTTAAAATATTATTTGGTAAAGATAATTTATCTTATGTACTACTTTCTCTTTCATTTTAGTTTAAAAAAAATTAGGCTGTAAAATTTAAATAATATTTCCTGTATTTCATAATAACTTAGTTTGATATTATAGGCTACATATTGGACCTTTGAAGAGAATGATAATCGGCCTTCGATGGAGCTGTCCGAAAATAATAACTCACCCTTTTCTCACCTAGAAGATCAATAAACTTCTAGTGCAGTAAACTGCGGAGAGATGACAAACTGAGAGTATGACATATTAGGTGGGGCTGGAGTAGGGTGTTGAAGAGAGGACTGTGGCCCAAGAGCAGATTGATGGTCGCCAACCGCTGACTTACCATTACATGCTTGTCGATTTATAAGAACAACCTCTCCTTCACTGGGGGCTGTATCAGTGTCCTTTTTTGCTCTCGATCGATCTCGATTAGAGGAAACCTTCATTCTTTAGATTAGAATAATTTCTGTCTTCATAAAATGGTGATTCAGGTGTTCAGTTTTGAAATCATAGTCATACCCCAAACACAATTTAAGGATGAATGTTCCACAAGTCCTGGATGGAAGACAGAGGTGGGTTCAGCCTACTTCATCGTTGGAGCCCGAAGAAGAGGGTGACCTCGGGATAAGCTTTTGGATATAACTTTGGGGAGAGAAAATAAGGTTCAACCAGTTAAACTTTCTGAAGATGTTTTTGTGCGGTTGTGCGTAACATCCCACTTCAGCATTTAAAGCTACTCTGAGTACTGAGTACCTAGTATTATACTTATAAGCTTTTGGATATAACTTTGGGGAGAGAAAATAAGGTTCAACCAGTTAAACTTTCTGAAGATGTTTTATAAGAACGCTGACCTTTTTTGAGTACCAAAGAAATTAAATACTACTTCATTTGATGTCAAACGACTAACCGCAGTAGTGATTGAATTGTCAATAGTAATTCAATTTTAGTAAAATACTTGATACTCGGTACTCAGAAAAGCATTTGCCCATCTCTGTCGAAAAGCGGGGGATAATGATAAAATCACAATTTTATACTATTTCAATTTGTCTAGCCTTAACAATTGTTCGGTTGATTTTATTTGGCGAAACAAGTAACGTTATTTATTAAGGTTAATTATTTATCATTTATATTGACTTATTAAAACTAACCACATTTAACTAAGAAGTTATGTAACGCTGTTTCTTATCCTCAGAGAAGTAATTAACTTAATCTTTATACATTTTCAAAAAATTATTGTCTTGTACAAGAGAAAATGACGATCGTTGAGCGGGTTAATTAGTCTTTTTATAGATATAGTTTGGAAGAAGTAGCTTTCCTTAATTTTTTTCCATTCTGTCAAGGATTTGGATGATAGACCTTTTCATGAATGGACTTAAAACGGTTATCATACCATTTAGCGGTCTCTATAACGTTAAGATCTTCTTAAGATGAATTTAGTATGATTAGACAATCCGAACGAGAACATAAAGTGAATGTTGAGTTTCAATAGCTCAAGAGAAAACATAAGAGTGGTCATGATAATCACCTCAGGATTAACTTTTAAAACGATCAGAGTAAAATAGGTAAAATCGACGATTATGACAGTTCAGAGCCGTCTAGTGCCTCCAGGCTGGTTTCCAGATGACTCACCCTAGATCAAAGTGAGTAACCTCCATTAAGGTGATGAGGACTGATGAGTAGTGATAGAATTTGTGTGGGCACCACCACTTTCGAGTATCCATGTATTAACTAATTCACTTCAAAACAACACTGTTTCTTAACGATTATAATACAGTCCAGGAAAATTCCTTACCTCTGGTGGTGATTTTTTGACTCTCTTGGTTTTTAATTATTTTAAATTCTGAATTATGTTATTTAAAAAAACAAAATCAAGTTCTCTTTATGAGTTGAAATGATATTTTAGTCCCAGGAACGTTTAAGATGTTTGTCAAATTATTTCTAACCCATCGTACACATTTTATTGTATAAATAATAGTTTATGGCTGTTTTCAATCCCTCCAAATATAAGGTCCTGTCATACTCAAATACTTGATATTGTTAGATTCAGAGATTCACAGGAAGTTAATGAATCTTGCTCGCAGTTTTTAATCTTATTAATATATATATATATATATATATATATATATATATATATGTATATAAGAATTTCAATAGGCTTTAGCTATTATTTCTAAAAGCATTTTTTTTTTCATTTTCCTAAATAAATCATCAAATTCAATGATTAATAACATTCTCAAGACTATTTTTTTCGTAAAAGATCTGTGAATGCAGGAAAAAAAGTTAAGGAATATAAACTTAATGTACGCAAAATTCAAAATATATATATACTATATATATATAACATATAATAAAATATATATACAATTCAGGTTCCATTAAGCCCATAATGATGTAAAAGATTTATTAATTATTACATAGCGAAAAAAACATTATTGCGATAAGAAAAGCTGAGGCGTCTATTAAAATGTATTCATATATTAAAGTTTATTATTTAGTGACTAAGAAATAAATTGAAAATGGTGCCTATTACACAATATTTACTTACCACTCTACTTGAATCGAAGAAGGTAATTTCATACGTAGGAGATTAAAAGAAAAATAAATTTCTCCTTACCACATTATAATACATTTACCATTTCATTAGTGACCAATATATGCTTCTAACAGTTTAAATAAAATGACGTTATCGTCCTGTATATTTTATATTCTTCTTACACATGTTTCGGTTCTGATATTCATAAGGCTGATGCGGGATGGCATTCCTGGCTTGATTTTCAACTGAGGATAAATTTTCAAGAAAGATTCATTGAATATCCTACGTCAGAATTTCTCAAAAGCTCAAAAAAATACTTTAACGGCGATAGTCGAAGGTTTATTGAATAAAAATTTTGTAAAGGTAGCAAGGTATAGATGAAACATGAGAAACCTCTCGTTACAAAAAAAAAATAGGTATTCCTGATATTTTCATTAAGAAAAAATAATGTCTTCTTGGAACAAACAAAATGTGTTGTTGGATGGCGAATTTCAACAAGAGTAATTATGTATAAAGCTTAAAGTATTTTTGGGATGGAGAGAATGTTTAGACTCTAATTTCTCTCAGAATCCAAGGAAGATTAGTTGTAAAATCGGTATTTAGGTAGCCGATGCCGGAACATACCATTATTTATAAAAGGTGCAATCTCGACGAGAACAGGGAAGCCGGGGATATTGGAAAAGAAATTCCTTGCCGGGCTTTGAGAGGGCGATTAATGATGATCAATATTTACATAATTCAATAAGACGGTAAGCTGCCTTTCACGGGCCGCTATAAATATTTCAATGCCTCCTCTAAACTCCTCCTTTTCAAGGGGCTCAGTCCATCCCCTCTGACAACCCAATTATCTTAAATAAAATGGCCGTGTGCTCTCCTTAGTCCAGTTTGCTTTCATTCATACTCGTCTTGAATCAACAACATGCTGATTAATATAGAAAGTTGTTCTTTAAAATAATAATACTAATAATATCACCATTCAGAGATCACTAAAATACAAAATCTTATTTGTAAGCTAATCAGAAAATTGAAGGTCTCATAATTATAAATTAAACTAAAATTCAGGGCTGAGGGTCGAAATAAAACGAAAATATTGCAGGTATATGCGCATCAAAGAAATATTCAAACAGAATTCAAGATACTTAAAACCTAATAATATTCAAATGGCTTAATTGTTATATTATAATAAAATATAATATAATTGCATACCATATTTTATTATTGTTGAAGTAAAGAAATCGTAGAATAAAATTTTATTGAATTCAAATTCAAACAGCCGAGGATAATTAAATGGAATAAAAAAATAAACTGTCAATTCTGGTTGGTGAATCGCAACGTACATGTTGCTTTAATATCGCGGTCTAAGAACAAATTTCGTATTTTTAGTTTCGTTAAAGTTTTTGTTTCCGAGCTAGACTATTCATATGCACACCATTCTACAAAACTAATGAAAATTTGACTCAGATGATCTCAAAGTGTATATTTCCATTGAAAACTCGGATTAAAATTTTTTCTCGATCGCAAACATTTCTATTAGAAACTTTAATTGTAATTTTTTTTTTCATATATATATATATATATATATATTCTTTTTAAATAAAAGATTGTATAAACCAATGGTACAAAAATATATTTTGTTTTGCTCTAAAGTCCGAATGTCTATCTTCAATTACAACATTAAAAAGGCTAATTACTAACGATTCAAAAAGTAAATGTAATTTTTAATATAAAATATTTATAATATCAAATAATTTAAATCATTTTAAGAATATTGTTGAAATATAATACCCTATTATATTATATTATTGTGAAAATAATCAAAATATATTTATTTTTGTACAAATTATCTAGCACAATGTAATTTGTATTTACTGTTATCTTTCTCTTTCTTATGATAATGTTGTTAATCTGTCTATGCTTGGCACTGACGTAGGCCTGACATGTAGTCTTAGACTGAAATGAAGTCACCAAAATAATAAGCATTTTTACTTATTTAAATTACATTTTTTTTGTGTGAAATGCATTTTTTTTACTGACAGCAAATCCCCTCCTATCTCCTAATAATTTAGTTTCAATAAATTATAGATAGTTTTAAAAGGTATTCTTTTTGCTTATCGAACTCCTTAGTATATCTGGGCATAAATTTGGACCGACACCTCCGTTTAACCACGAACATCCACAAAAAGACAAAATCTGTAAGTCTGCAACATCTTCTCTCATACTCAGCACTCTTGCTCAGACTCAATTTAGAGATGTACAAGGCCATACTAATACCAGTACTCATGTATGGCGCACCACTCTTTACAAACGCACATAGACACATTCAGCAATTTCAAAAACACAATTCTTAGGGATGATTATCAGAACAACGTTGTGGAAAAAATAAAATCCTCCTGCTCTCCACAACATACTGGATATCCCAACGATTACGGAATTTATCAGGAGGAGGTATGTTAAATTCCTGTACTCACGTAAATACCTCAACATTATTCTCAACTCTAACACTGGCACCTTCAGAGCGATGGCAGATTACATAGAAGTGCATAGAGAAACATAGATATTTAGGATTATTTATAGTAGAACATTAAGTTCAGAAGTTCGGAAAAAAGACGTGCCTCAACGCCTTTTTAAAATACTTGCAATTTAAGACCGCATGAGAACGCAACCTCGAAATAGCTTTAAAATGAAACATCGTTTCAAAAAAATAAAAAATAAATAAATAAAACTTCTACGTAGTATATTTCCTAAGATTATTCAAAATGGAAGTTTGTGGGGAGGAGGAAGAAGAAAAAGAAAATTCGCATAATATTAAACAAAAATACTATAGTTTAGTTTTAAGTTAAAAAAAAATAGAGAACACTAATATTTATAATAATAAATTATAAAGTCTCCATCATGCTTGATTCTATATAAAGTAGTTTTAGATGGAAATTCTAGATGATAATGGGAGATTCTAATAACTATGTACAATTAGTAATAGTTGGATTGTTGATTAATTAGTTTTTGAAAGAGGACTCAGATCGGCAGAAAGACCCCAGAGTACAGGAGGCAACGACAAGAACAATGTTTACCGGAGAGGATCGGGAGGGCTAATATTGTGCTGCCATAACTGCTCCACTAATTGTGACTTACAGCCGACCAACCACCACTTCCATTAGGTTTCTCCTCTCGTGCCGTTAATAAGCCAAGGTGGTTCTGTTCTTTCCGCATCGCCAAATGGCTTCGGCGCCATTAATTGAAGCAAATGGAAAGGCTATCCAGAAGTTTTTTTTATGATAAAAGAATGTTTTAAATTACGAACAGTTTCGCTGCTGATGCAATAAAACATTTACCACCAGAAATACAATAAGTGACATAGAATAATACTGATGGCCAATCTCATAGATGCAAGTGCAAATTTTATGGTTTATTGAAAAAAAAAAAAGGATATTTTATGAGGTATATAAGTAAGAGTTGATAACAATATTTATCCTCCCAACAATTTTTCTTTATTTTATTATGACGTTTTGGGATTCACTTTCTAATCCCATCTTCAGACTAGAAATAGCTTATATAGCTTTTAACAACAATAACATAAATTGCCAATCTTACCAGTAGCTCATCCTAATATCACTTTTTTTTTATAAGATTTGTCATAATTATTTTTTTTTTTATATTGTCATCATTCATTCCTAAAATGCAATAATTTTATGTTTTTATTTGTTATATCATTACTAATTTTATGTATGTAGCAAGTTTCTAAAATGAATTTATTGCCTTAAATTATATTTTGGACTCCTCTAGGGAGAGCCTAGTCAAATATTGAACCAAATCTCAAATAAAGGGTCAAATTCCAAAGCATTCTTATTTATTTTTCTATATTTAATTTGTTAATTATATAAGCATAATGGCTCCCAATTTTAGCTGCATCAGTTTTATAATTTATTGGTTTTTTATTGTGTTTAATGATAAATATGGATTCTATTATTTTCTATGTGTACTATTTGTTTCTTTATGTAATATTTGTGGTTTTGTTAAATTGAATGTATGTCTATTTGTAACGCTGAGATGGGCTAGGGCTGTTTTATTGTCTACTTTACTATTATACCTCAGAAAAAAAGTACCTCCCTTAGGACTACTGAAGAAATGTATTATTTATTAATTATATTTTACTTTCTTTGGTAATTTGTATATACATTTGATGTTCTCTTGAAACATTTGTGTAGAGAAAGCTATACTGGAATATTTACAACAGTTTTCATCAGTTTCAATCAATTTTATTTTTAGAGCAGAGCTAACACTGTTTTTTTTTTAAACTATAATCTATATATTTACTATATATTTATTGAAACTATTATCTATATATTTAAACATAATATTCAATAAAATATGGATAAACATTATCTGAAGCGCTCACATAAATCTAGAGCTATTCTCCTCCATTTACCTTTTCACTAGCTTTTAGCCTAAAACTATCATAAATAGAAATATTTCTATTTTTAAAACCTAAACATGCGATAACTATCTCGAGGCAACATAGTAACTAAAAGGTTTTCGGCAGGAGTTAAGATTTATCTTGAAAAACAATTTTGTTGGAGATTTAAAACGCAAGACTTGGTATAGTTCCAAACGAAGGACTTAGTTTAACTTCAAAATCTTTAAATCACAGGTTATCCCATTTCGATTCGCTTGAATAATGAAACCCTATGTTTTTTTTTTTACAGCCTGCCATTTTTAATGACTGTTATTGTATATTAAAATACTGAAATTGAATAAATGATTATATAAAAAAACAAATTTAGGGATTATAAAAAATGTCTGCTTTCTCAGTAAGGGGAATTGAAGAAATTGGAGTCGCTAAAAAAATAAATAAAATAAGCAGAAATAATACAAATTCATTGCCCTTTGCAGTATCTAATATTGTTGGAACATTAACGGGCCGAATTATTTCCAGGTGAGATTTATGTTTTTCACTCTTTTTTTTTTACTCCAAATTATTGTATAACTTTATCAATAATACACAGAACACAGTAGGATATAAGGCTATCTTTAGCCGAAGCTACAAAGTACGGCATGCTATGAGTTATGTGAAAGCTTTTTCGTTCTTATAAAAATACGTGTGACAACAATGGTGGAAGAATTCCGATAGGAGCCAGACTTTTGTTACGGTTGTGAATGCATTCCTGGAAACCTCTGCGGTGTTGAGTTGCTCTTCTTCTAGGCCACGCCGCGAGCCGCAATGCCATATTTTATAACGTTTCCTTACCTTCTTGAGCTTCATAGACGATACAAAATGTTTAACCACGTTTACGAAAATGGAAAAAAAAAATGTTGAATCAAGAAGAGGCAATAAATTCTTCTTTCGATCAGAATAAAAAAAAAATGGATTTTACCTCTCATTTTCTTTGTTTCTAAATGTGTTTTATAGAATGGACACATAATTAATGCCTAAATAGAGCTGTATTGAAAAAGTATAACAATAATGAGCTGTTAGACTAGATTTTTTTTATAAAGGCAACAAGCATTTGTAGAAGCACTACAGATTTCTTTTTAAGGATAAATTCTTTATTTCTGATATATATACGTCCTATATTTTTATAAAAATAAAATTCTACTTTGTATTATATTATTACATGGTTGTTCTAAGAACGACTTTAATCATCTGGAATATACAGAGTATTATAATTAGTATTTTAGCTTGAATTAATTAATTAAGTTATTATTAATTTCCATTTATATACATTAATATATGTAGTGACTTTTTCTTTCTGCATCCAACGGAACAAGAAAAGTTTTTCCAGCAAGAAAAAGTCACTGGCAATTGTCACGGGGCTGATTACAGTGACCCCAGTACTGAACGGCCGTGCGGGTTTACAGCTACCTACGCACATTCACACATACTACTATTTTGCTATATCGATTTTCGTTCCTTTAATTCATGCAATATATCTCAACACTTAGCATGATTATTAATTACTGTGACGGTTTGATTAATAATACATTTCCAAATTAATACCGCCACATTAACTTTTATTAAGGTAACGGTTAACATGTATAACGTTAAAAAAAAAACTAAAGTGTGTGCTTTAGACCACACGATAGAAGTGAAAACAAAACATCAACAAGACGAGATTAATGATATGAAATAGCTCATTATAAAGTTATAAATGATAGCTCATTATAAAGAGGATGAAATGCAGGACAATATGCAGGTTCGATTTTTAGTTACTAAAATATTTTAATCCATATCTTTAATAAAACTCGTTATCGTTTGGTTTTCGACAATATTTTTTCCTTTTCTCCTTTCTAACACGGCATCGCGTTAAGATACATTTTTTAATAATAGCTCATTACAGAGAGGATGAAATGCTGAACAATTCTCTTGCTTACAATATGCAGTTTCGATTTTTAGTTCCGACATATTTTAATCCATATCTTTAATAAAACTCGTTATCGTTTGGTTTTCGACACTACTTTTTCCTTTTTTCCTTTCTAACACGGCATCGCGTTAAGATACATTTATTAATAATAGCTCATTACAGAGAGGATGGAATGCTGAACAATTCTCTCGCAGACAGTATAGAGGTTCGATATTTAGTCTCTAAAATATTTTAATCCATATATGCAATAAATCTCGTTGTCGTTTGGTTTTCGACAATATTTTTTCCTTTTCTCCTTTCTAACACGGATTCGCGTTAGGATACTTTTTTAATAATAGCTCATTGCAGAGAGGATGCAATGCTGAACGATTCTCTCGCTTACAATATGCAGGTTCGATTTTTAGTTTCTGAGATATTTTAATCCATATATGCAATAAAACTTATTATCATTTTGGTTTTGGTTTTGGACACTAGATTTTCCCTGATTTTGAGTTACTGGCGCAATATACGCTACAACAAGAAATTTGCTGTCAATTAAACCATTTGCGAAGATCTACTGACTAATTTAAAGCTGTAGTTTACATTATTGTTGAAAATTCATCTTAAGTATTTATTATCGGAATATTTAGCTTAAATATATATGAAATTTTTAAAAGCAGATACATTTATTTTGACCCACTATTTGTTTACGATTGATAAAATTAAATCATCTTTATACTTCCCCTTTCTATTCTCCCTCACCTTGTAAAATATCTGCCAATCTATGTGATTAAATTTAAAATGTATATTATGTCTCGGCTCTGTTTATTATGCCCGAATAATGTGTGCCCAGCTATTTGGTATATGTTTTAAAATTCACTGTCATTCCTTTGTTTTTTTTAATGTGTAAGGGTTTGCCGACCTCAATAGTCTAACCTAAAACTTCCCAACAAAATAAATAAAAAGTTACTGAATAGATAAACTTGAAAATCTATTTTTTCACAAAAAGTAATTAATAAATCGATTAAGCATACTCGGGGTTGATCATATAAAATAGACCAGAGCACCTAGGAATCTTCTGCAGAGGAAGGAAGACAATATATCTTGCTCCTGCCCGTTTGATAAGGGCTCGCTCCTGTTACTTCCTTCCCCTTCACTGTTTCCTTAATTCGCCTCAATAGGCGTTACTTCTTTATCTAACGGCTTTACCATCCCTTTCAGTTTAGGGTCTTATCCTTTCTTTTTAAGCAGCATATTCAACAGGATAATAGCAGAAGGTTAAAAGGTTTTATAAAACCAATAGCAATAAATAAGTTAAAGGGGAGGGGTTTTAATGACCGGAATATTGCATTGCTGTTTTATCATGATCGACAGAAAATCGACAGAAAATCATTAAACAAATAAAAGAATCTAAATTTAACCTATTCATAAAAAAATCAATGATAAGTTTCAAAGCTATTAGTAAATTTAGAGCTTCATAATCATACATAGTATAATAAATTTACAACTATAGAAAAACAAATTGACAGTGATTTTGAATTAATTGATTAAATTCAGATCTTATTTATTTTTTCATGATTGTCTGTTGATTTATCTTCAGTCCTAATGCACCGGAAATGCAATAGTTTGGTCATTAAAACAGTTATTACATCCACTAAAAATTTGCACATTCATTCGTCATGGTAGAAAAGAGTAACCTAACATAAAATATTAGAGTAATACAAAGTTTATGTAAAACTATTTTGGAGTTAACTAATGTATCTTTTTATTATAATATCGATGGCTAAGTTAAAAATTGAAAAAAAATCAAATGTCAAGATTTTTGAGAAAACGAGCTCAAAAACATTAAATGAAATATTCCATAGTGATACTTCAGCTTTTACACAGGTGCTTAAGGCATGAAGATATCAAAGGCCGTAGGTATCCCAAGGAAATTGAATACCACTGATTTTTTAGTTGTTTCAGTTTTGAACAGAACCATCGATATGATATTTTTATGATATGCTCAATCCAGTTAAAAAAATACTAAAAGATAGATGAGAATAGTCTTATGAGTAACTATTTAATAAAATATTATAAATTCTTTATTCATAATTTTTTTTTTATTCCAATTAATAGTTTAGAAGATTTATTAACGATTTCACGGATTGTAGCTATTCTTCTGCAACATATGCGAATCGAAATTTAAATAAACATAGAACTAAATAAAATAATGGAGCATTAAATATATTTCTTTTAGTTATTAATCTTCTCCGTTCCAAACCTTCTTATATTCAGATAGAAGGTAATAGAAACCGAAAAAATCAATGAATATACAGCAGCTAACTATCATGTTTCATGCATCGGTGTTTTTGATATTCATTTGGAAATTACATATTTGAACTATTTAGAAATCAATTATAGAGAATAGACAAGTGCCGAAGTTTTATCTGTAATTCGTCTATATAGTTTTTATACTCATTGGTATGGGAAAGTAAATAAAATTTAGCTTAGAAATAAAATAGAAATACAAACATGTGGAAATGTTTAGAGGAAACCATTGCCGGGAATCTCATGGAAAGGATGTCGAACTGGTAAACAACCATGTTTATTAGCGTGTCTCTACATAACCAATATCGTAAGCATAGTTGGCAAGAAACCACAACGGAGGCCTAAAACAAGAAGGCGTGGTAACTTAACTTACAGAGTTGGGGCAGTCCCCTGGCCTCTGAGTCACTCTGGGAGGGGGAGCCTCGAAATAAATCTCGATCATCTTGATCTGGTTGGAATAGGTTCGTAACACAGGAAATAGGATGTCTGGTGATTCCTGTACCGGATATAGTAAATTAAGAAGGGTCTTAAATGATTTTATAAAGTGATCGGACAATTTACAGCATCATTCGTTCGTAAAAGATAGGTTTCCGACATTTTACCGGGGTACAGTGGTATAGTTGGAAACTGACGTACCATGAAACAAAGATGGGCAAATGCTACTCTGAGTACTGAGTACCAAGTATTTAACTCAACCTTTAATTTAACCTTTTTTGAGCAACAAAGAATTCAATTACTACATTTGATGTCATAAGATTAACTAAAGCAGTAATTGAATTCTCAATGCTGATTCAATGTGAGTAAAATACTTGATATTCGTTACTCAGATTAGCATTTGCCCTTCTCTTCCATGAACTCATAGAAAGCATTTTATTTAGACCAACAAAAAATGTTGTCATTGTCCGAAACAGCATTGCTCTATCGTAAAGTTTCTTTATATATAACTTTAAACATTAACACACCTGAAATCAGCGCGTTCACTAAAATCGTGAAGTGTGGAAAAAAAGAACTCTCTAGTCCTTTATACCAGTTTGTGTAGAATAAATATGGGCGAATATTTTTTAGAAAAAAAAGTCTTAAAATATCAACTTGCAGTCACATTCAGGGAAACAGTACACTAGACGATCGTATCAACACTCATCGTATCAATATTTGGATATATTGTATCACTTTAACAAGCCGTTGTGTGATAGGAATCAAGAAATATGAGCACAAGAACGATAAGATAGACAGCATATCAATACATCATAATTATGTTTCAATGTATCATCAAGGTTTGCAGCGTTTCAAAGTCCCAACACTAAAAAACATTTTATAACTTCATAACCATGTCTAAAAAATATTTAAACTTTTCCATGACGCACCTGACCAAGTGAAAAAAACCCAGCTGATCGATGGAATGGCTGAGTGGGCGACGGAGCGGCTGGAAGGGTAGATGGAGCGACCGATATAGCCACCACGGCTTATGGACACTGACTCATACACAGCTTGTTTGTTCTTCCACCGCCCAATAATAGCATCCCTATTAAGGTCCCTTTGTTTCATTTCCCAACCCTCTTTGCAACTCATTCCTCCTCCAACAACATAGGATTCTGTATCTTTTAGCAGGCTGGATGGATGGACAAGAGAGGGTCGTGTTTCTACATCACCGAACACGACGTCCATGTCGTCTGTTCAAATACAAGATTGTGGACCTTAAGTGGCGGCTTTGTCCCTAAATTGTATTGTCCGCTCAAAGCTTTTGTTCCTAACAAGGGCCTCTGTGGAGAAATATTCGGATCCCTGTCCATCGGGCATTACTTTCTTGAGAATCTCCTGGACTGTAGCATTTTTCAATCAATGGAGATAGTTTATTAGAACCACATCTCGTTCTTCTTCTTTTTTTTTTTTTATTCACCCAAAAACTTTCACAAAGTAACATACACTTGAATTATTTTTCCATTATCCCAACGCATCGTTCTATTAACAAAGAAAGCTATGTGTACCTAAATTAAGTCAATCATTTTATAAACGATTTTATTTTTAAGAAAAAAATACATAACATAAAAGTGTTGCAAGATACAAATATAAAAAAATATGTAGAGTGGCCAATCAATTTTTAAATTGATTATGTCAGGTTTTTAGCAAAATATATATATTTATTTATTTGACGCGAAACAGCCCTGAAGAACTAACTACGCGACTATGATACTGGTTTTTTTTTCAATTTCTTCTTTTCTGCCCATCTTGAGGATATCGCTAAATTTTTTTCCTCCTCTCCTCCGTCCACTTCCTCCTGGACGAAAGTTCCTTACTGTCCACAATAAGCCCCGCACTTTTCAGGAATTTCTTGTATTCTGTCCTATCCTCACATAATTTCTGTGTTATTCCAAGCCTCTGTATTTCCTGTTTTATTTGTACCGCATATCCATAGTTAAACTTGTATCCCATAACCCTACTGAAAATTTTCTCTCCTCGGTCATCCTTTGCATGTATATATATATATATATATATATATATATATATATATATATATATATATATAAATAAATATATATCATTAGATGTTCACAAAAATTATGATTATGATTGATTATAAATATGGGGGAATATTAAAAACAAATATCTTGGTCGATATAATCTAAGAAAATCTAAAAATCTGTTCGGGCACAAAAATTATAATTATAAGTTAATAATTATAGTTTATAATTATAATTATAATTTATAATTATAATTATATTATAATTATAAGTAAATAATACACCAAAAAGAACAAAAAACGAGCACCCTGATCATATTCCAAAAAGATATTCTAAATCCAGTTCTATCTACATCATTTGTTTTGACATTAGACCGATAAAGAATATGATTGTAAAAAGATTCGTAGAAAATCTAAATTATCTGCTTTACGAGTGTAGATAAAATACCTTATTCAGAAAGAGCACTTTTTTCAAAGGATTACAGAAACTCTTTACGTTCTCTCCACACAAGAAAAAAAGAAGCGTCGATAAACAATGTATCAAAAACTACTCTCAACTTAATGACGGTAAAAAAGATTAAATTATGATATAAAATGATGATATAAGCTGAAATAATTTTTTTAAACTGACGAATAGCATTGATATAATTAATTTTTTTTATGGATGCGGATACGAATGAATAAATACACCGAATTATTCAAGATTACTTCTACAGCAGAGGACAAACTGAAGGAAAGAGCAGCCAAGCAAGAAGACAGATGTGCACTCACGTCCTAATTCCAGGACGCCGAGGAATGTCGAGTATCTCTTACAGCCCTCTACGCGGCCGTTCTATTCAAAAATACAACCGCTATTAAACTTCAAGTCTAATTACTTGTTATCAGTAAACTTAGAATTTAAATATATGTATCATTATTATTTTATATTTATTTTTCTAAACCTTAATTTATATTTTTGGAATAACAAATACGTTATAACTCAGATCAGTCCAAAATAACGAATATTTAGCGTATTTTTGTATATTATTCCTCAAAGTTGTGGTTGATGTTGTTATTTAGAGCTCACTACCGTAAAACCCCAAAGACATCAATGCCTATTTAATCTTCATTTCAATTAATTCAATAATAAATTGTCATGGGAGAGGAAAAAAAAAACACTCAAATTCAAATTTTATTTTGTAAATCATTAGCTTCAAGAAAATTTATCGCCGACCTTACTTGAACTTTATTATAATTTAAAACACTTATGAGTATGAATCCTAAATTGGTTAGAATTGATATGTAATAAGGACACTCATGGAGAATGTGGCTGACTGTGAGAATACTGTTGCAGTGTTGGCATCCTCAAAGGTGTTTTTTTGTCACTACGCCATATCTTCGTCAATGTTTCATCAAATCCAATCAAGCCCTCATTTTGAAGATCTTTCTCTCCATCAGGTGAGAAAAATAGTCAAATCTCCCAGAAATTACATGAAAATTATGAAGGAAAACACATTTTATTTGAGAATGATTCAAAAAGTGTACGTTTCTTGTCATTGTACGGATGATTATTTGGTCGCTTCAAGAAAAAAAAAAAAATCATCCAACTCGGTAATTGAAATTCTTAAACATTTCGGTTTAAAACGTGCATTAATTTTTATAATAACTTTCTTTTTTTTTTTATTGGTCGAATACAATTAACGATGAAATAGGAAATAATTCCTCCGTCTCATGATACGTTGGATTGTTGGATTTCCTTCTTATTTTTTCATTTGTTCATTGACTAATATTTATTGCCATTATTCGCACGTACCAACTAGTACACCAATATAAAGAAATAAACGTAGACATATGTTTATAAACATGTTTAAAAATATAATTACTGAAGTGTTTATATCGTCGGTTTATGGCAAAAGCCATTGTAACATTTCAATCACTAATAATTTTGATGAATTTTCCTTTGAAAAATTATAAAATCATGCATTTTGCGTAAATTTTGTTTATGTATAAAAGGAGGGTCATTTTAATGCACTTGGTCATCAATTAATTAGGTTGAAATTCACAAAACATAATAAAAAAAATTTCACTCCATCAAAAAAAATAAACTTGGTGACTTCTTGCAATTAATTGACAGAAATAAATGTCTAAGGCCACTCTCAGCCATTTTCTATCACGATGCGTATAATATAATACAATACCTGTATAGGGCAGTAAAACAAAGTTTTTCATTTGGTTGTTTATATATTTTTTTTTGTAAACATAAATAACCACTTCTTCACTTTCTAACACTTCAAAGGATATACGGGGTTTTACCCGGGTCAGAGGAGAGGGCGGGGGATAAATTTCTGAGTTAGAATATGTAATATTTTATCATTTAACGCGTTTTTTTTTCGTTTATTGTGAACTTGCACAGTTGTAGCTGATTTAAAAATTATTCCATTGTGAAAGGGCTTTTTTAAAGTTTTATTTTTACACCACAAAGGCATAGAGCATAAATGTTCGGTTTAAAACTAGAAATCTTTTTGAATATATTTATATTCGCTAATATACTATAATATAAGCGATGATTAAATCGACGACAGCTTCGAATCATGATAAAGTGCTATGTGGAATATATATCGACCACTATGTAAAGTCATTTTTATATTTTGGCATAAAACTAAATATAATTAACTAATTTGAATTAATTCGTGACCTGAGCAATATGTGATAAGGGATTAATTTTATTTCAACATTTTTCTATAAATTGCCAGATAAAAAATATTGCTGTGTATTTGTTTTAAGTTGCATTTTGAATATTTACTAAAGCATTTTTTTTTTTTTACCTCCTGAAAAGTTGAGATTTTGCTTAAAGATATTATTCACGAGGGTAATTAATTATACCTATTCTGCAATAAAACTTCCCATAAATTCTAATAGGAACCAGCACAAAAATATCTTTATCTTTATCAAGTCTACCTGAAGTTTATGTTGCTTTTTAAAGGACGAAGCTTCATGAAACATTCCTGAGACAGTAGCTAAAGAGAAGAAATCAGATTTGCAAGGTCCCTCAGGAGATTTAGTGGACTAAGAAGGAAAAGAGAGAGATTTGAGCGACCTCTTATTTTCTTATCCGTTCGTCAGATATTTTCCTTCCTCTGAGAGTCCTAAGCTCCTTTCAAATCTGATCTAACGAAACAAAACAAACCCTATCCCCTCCATTAATGCCAATGTCGCAAGAAATTTGTTGTAAACATTCTAACAAAATAAAAATTAAAATAATGGAGAACAGAAATAAATATGAAAATTCTAACGAAAATTAAAGAAAACTAATAATTGAGAAAACCTGTTTTTATCGATAAGAAAATAATAAAGATTTGAAATTCAATTATATGCTGTTTTGTCAATGGTTTAAGTAAAATTATTAAAGTTATATCATAAATGAAATTATTTAATGTCGTCCATATAATAACGTATTGAATAATTTTTCGGAATGAAATTAAACAAACTAGTTGGTGTTCTGTAATAAGAAAAATGTTTTAAAGACAATATTAAGGCACTCTCATGCTGAAATCGATAATACGTTAAAAAAATATTTAATGCATAATTTAACATATCTTTAGTGGTGTAATGAAATTCCATAATACGGTAAAAAAATAATACAGAAAAGGAATAATATATTATTGTATCAATTTTTTATCAACATTAGTGTATATCTAAAGACATCGTTTGTAAATCAATTTTTTATTTCACGATAGGTAAAAACAAATCGCAGACTTACGGTTTTACGCCTGACAACATGAAGAAAGTTTTATGAATATTTAATGACTAAAAATAAAACCATAACATATTTATGAATACAATATTATATTATTATTGTAATTATATAAATATATATGCAGGAAACCATTTGATGCTAAGCCTCTGATGTTTGATTGGGTATAAAACTTAACTTCAAAGGTTTAATTTATTCATTAAAGGACCTATCTTTGACTACAAACGGGTTTTAGGTCGGAATTTGTGCTGAGTTATAGTTGGGCTATGCGTTAATCGTTTATTTTTTATTTGATTTTAAAAAAAATAAATTTTCATAAATTAAAAAATAAATATTAAAACAAAAGTACTAAGTCGTAATGATAATTTGGGGGAAGGGATTATTGCGATTTCCAATTGAACGTATCACTATTGAATTCCAATGTCAAACTTGAAGAAAATAATATATTAAAACTGAGGTGGTGAAAACCAGTTACCCGAACCGAGATTTCTCTCAGCCCGGAAAGAATCGCTACTTCCTTGGGGATTGGTCACACGTCATTCTTTATCCGAAACCTAAGAGAAAAAAAAACAGATAGGGAAAGTGGTTACGGGTAACAGGTGATTGAGATTATTTCGCTACTCACGGAAATGATATGAACTATTCGGGAAAAACTGGAATAACAGCCATACCTGAAAAAGAAAAAAAATAAGATTAGAAAATTGACGTAATTTATATTAATAAATTTGGAATCAAAATACATTAATAAAACTGTATGTTGCAAATGTATGCAATTGTAATATTCAATATTTTATAAATATTGAATTATTATTAATTGTTAGTTTCACAATAACCATGTTGAATTTTAACAGATAATATTTTTTATTCCATCGCCCCTCTCCTCTCCCCCTCCCCAATAAAAATGGAAAGTCTGGGCATATGGTCTTCATACATACATATATCAATGTACATACGAGCTACGGTAATCGAATAACAAAACTGATATTGTAAAACATATTATAATCTCAATTTCCGTTTCAGCAAGACTATGAAGGTGGTAATCTTGATTAATAGTTCAGGTAAATAGTGAAAGTGAGAAATCTTATGAATATCGAAAAAAAAAAAACAACCATCTTCCTTGCTTTGAATTTTTACTTACTCATTCGAGCTTTCTTGGCCCTCGGTGGAGTTGGGCTCTTTCAGTGCATAGATTCGTGCATCGTTTAAAGGTCATAAGTAAGAAAACATGTCGTCAATATACATTGAAAAGAACAAGACTTGAGTCGGTTTAAGTTGTGAAAGAGGATGCGGAAAGCGTTCTGAAGGAGGTGAGAGAAGAAGACTTCCTGCCTGTTTCAGACAGGAAGATTCGCATGGAGCATGGTAGGGATAAAGGAGAGGTGTATATCGAAGGCGATAACAAGCAAATATGTATGAAATCTAAATTAAATGTTTTACAGAATCAGTTTTCTTATTTAATATCCACAACTCGTATGATAAATAACGTATTCTAAAGACGAGGTCATACATCAGAAAATATTAAAATTGTGATGTTATATGAAGTAAAGTAATTTTCACGGGAGATAGTAAGCAGGATTGAATACCATCAATCAAAATTAATAACAGTTTGAAGGAAAAAAAGAGCATCGTGGAGGTAAAGAAAGAAACTGGGAATAGAAGACAACAAACGAATAGACTTCAACAAACGAACAATTTGAATACTTAATGATGCGATTTTTTTTGGATATTGTTTCAAAACTAGCGAAGAAATATCGGAAGAACTTGCGGATATTGCGATCTGTTAATAAAATCAAATTTTTACTCCGTAATGCAATTTCTATGACCGAGACAGAACATATATGCATAACAATACTATAAAAAACGATAAATAAAAGGATTTTGTTAGATGCATCGACTTATAATTTTAATTAAAAATTATTATGACACGCAGAGTGTAGAAAATATAACTATATAATCTATATATTATAGTCTTTTTGTAAAGCAAATATGTAGAGTAAAAGCGTATAAACATTTGTAAATTAGTAAGGAGAGAATGAGTGAGGAATGGAGGGGAAAAGTAAAAAAGAGAGAGAGAGAGAGAAATTTGAACATAAATTGTTCAATAATGAACATTATTAATAGCTATAAGCAGAATCACTTATCACATCCAATTCTCTTGAGAGAAGGAATAAATCCACTTGGAGAATCCACTTCAACATTTCCCTATCAGAAGCAAGAGGCCACGGGTGAAGATGGAAAGGGAGGAGGCCTTCGATGGTGTTTGGTCGAGTGCCAACCATTGTCCTCTTTAAGGAAGCTCTCTCAGACAACCTCTTCAACCGACTCCGATTTGTCTTCGCCCTTTCTATATTAAAGCTTTTGGTGTTTGGCATCAAGGAGTCAGTGCTTATTTATTGTATTTGTTGAGCATATATGTCAGACAAAATAAATAATTATAATAGTGAACAATATAAAAAGGCTTAGTGAACCCGAAGGTTCGACGCCGACTCTACTAATCGCCTATTACACACCTCTCTCCACCGATCGCTGTCCAAACCAAGTCCTTTCAGATTGGCCCTAAAGCAATCTTCTCACCTTTGCTTCGGTCAATCCCTCGGATGTTTACCTGTCAGCACAGCAAATATTAACCTTTCAGGAATTCTTTCGTTACTAAGCCCATCAATTTTACGAGCCCATTCAATTCGCCACGATGTAATCACCTCAATTATATTAACCAGATATAGTTCACCAGTAAAGCGTTGTGTAACCGTCTAAACTCTCCGATTAACTTCGGTCCGAGTATTAACGCAATAATAATATTTCATATGGCTTTCACTAATCTGCAGGGTTCCGAGGAACACATTTGACAAAGTTTACCTCGAAAGCCGGAACTATAAACCATAAACGACTTTTTAAAAGAAATCGATTGGGAAATTCCAAAGTTTTGGCAGAAAAAAACTGCATTAAAGAATATATTATTTGGGATTGGAGGGTTTTTGTAAAGTCGTACTAGTCAATTAAAATTCTTCATGTACATTTATGAACAATTATTAAAATATCAATAGAATGCAGACAGGAAGTTGATTGTTACAAAAATAACAAAAATTAAAAATGTTTTATTTCATGCCGACGATTCGGTCTAAGTTTCAGATCTTAATTAGGACTGAGAAAAGAAAACTTTCTGTATTTCCTATTTATTTTACTTTGCATACACTTCTTAGAATTTATTTATAAACAGATAACATATATTTTGTTCTTATATCTGTTTACAATAGTTGCTTAATCATTTTAGATGTTGTCTTAATTTTAACTTACTTCATCCTGATGAAACCTGAGACTTAAGCCGAAACTTCAGCACAAACATTTTTTTGTTATTTGTATGTTCTCACTGAATTTAGCCCCTAACTAACTTCCTGTACTGAGCGTCTGTGGCTCTAGTGTCCTCTATCAGTCTACACTTGCTTCTAATACTAGTGATACGGTTGGAAAAATGGCACTGGGATCTTCTGGAGTCTTGCTTTGCCTTCCACATATGGGGAAAAAAGTCTGGCTCGGAGATTCTTCGGCGAATGTGTATATTTTATATAGTTATGATTGTGTTCAGAAGTTTTTCTTTTATTTTATTTGTTTACTTTTTTTCTTTTTATATACTTTCTTCATCAGTATTATATATTTACTTCTTATATTTATATTTATTTCTTTATTATTTGTATATATTGTATGAATGAGAACTCTTAGTCCTAATATTTATAGCCCTCCAGCAGTGGCTGATTGTATTAATATTTAATAAATAGAATAAAAAAAAAAAAACTAGCTTCCTGATCTTATTGTCTACAATCATTTATTTCTTTACAAATATAAATATAGTAAGATGCTTCAAAAGAGCTCCTCTTCCATAATTTTACCAAATCGCACAAAAGTATAGAAAATAATAATGTAGCAAATGAGATCATTAAAATAGACAATAATCCGAATTAATATTTATACGGAATAATTAGCTATTTGATTCAATGAAATAGACATCTACCAACTGAAAGAAGCGTGCCAGATTTCGTTTCTTATACATAAGTAAAAAAGATTAATAAGAGGTAGCCGGAAGATTGGGCGCTTTCAAATAAATCAAGGGGAGTGGAAAGGGCCTGCCACTCAAAGGTTACAAAGGAGGATGGACAGACTAATCCCGACGAAAAGGGCGCACAAGAAATCCAACATCTAACCGGCATCCAAATTGATTTATCGACAGGTTCCATAACTGGAATTAGTGGGCGGCGGCAGGTGTCGGAAGGGAGGAGCCCCCGTAAACAGACCACGTCCGGGACGGGCACACACAGCCCCTGGCTCCATTATCTCTAGCTTAGTGTCGCTAACGTAATGTTTGGCCTGAGGGCTGTGCGTGTCGTTAACCTAACGACACTCTTTTGGTAAAATCTAAAATTGAACATCAACAAGAGTAAGTACTCTGATTTAAAAATAATCAATGACAAAATTCTTAATAAAATGCACATCGCGTCCAATTAATTATATTTTAATCGGAGTCCCGTCTTAACTGATAAGGATTAATTATGTCGAGAAATAACGCAAGATGAAACTAATCGACATTAATTTCTAAATGAATTTTGATTCATCAAGATATCCAGAAAGGGACATTCACCAAGATGGGATTTAAAGCCATTTACTAACATAACTTAAACAAAGAAATTGTGGTACTTGTCCATTAGCCGGGCGGGACGGACTGCTATCTGCCAAAGTTTGTAACCTAAACACTGATAATTATGATAAGACACTGATAAGCCTTCTTGTAATTTCGTATACATATTTATTGTATTATAATCGTAATATTGAAATTGTAAACAAAAACAAATGTAATGATAAAAAAATACTTTTATTTTACTACGTATATATTAAATTAATATATATATATTAATTGTATAAAAGATGAAAATGAAATAATAAAAAAACACTTAAATAACATATGTACATATAAAATATGAAAATTCCTTATTGAAACTTTTATGTTACAAGCGCCACTTCGCGTTCCTGTCTAACTTCATTTGATGACCTTCTTTACACAGTTTCACGTTTGCAATCATCCCAATGTTTTGAAAATATTCAATAGTCTGTTAATTTGAAGACGGTAATTCCCAGAACGTAACAAGATCCATAATTTGACGAAAATAACACAAACGGACCAAAAATAAAGAATTATATAACTGAATGTAATAAGTGAATAAATGAATGTAATAACTGAAAAATAAACAATGTAATAACTGAAAGGTTTGACGAGATAAGAAGAGGGAGGTAATGTTAGATAACAAGGGAGGTTTAAGTACCGAGATTGCATAAGATTTTGGTATACAACAACATTATTATTTACTACAACCCAAGCCAAAAATGGACATTATGAAATACGCAAGGGATAAGAATTATAAATAAAATGTAGTACTTATATTCTAGCAGAAAGATGTATTCTCTCCATCAGTTGGGGACGATAACTCAACGAGTATTACTATGCTGAAGGAAGTGACACAGATATTCTCTTCGTCGCCCCCTATTAAACGCCTCACAAGAGAGGAGAATCGGCAGGACTTTCAAAGACCCAACGAAGACAGAGGGAGACCACAAAAAATGGAAACAAATACATCAGAAAAACAATAGTGGTCTTAAAACATGATGACTGACCTTGAGGAAAATATGGACAATTCGATGTCGTCATTCTTTATGGTTCGTAGGGGGTTTCAGTTCAATAAGAGGTGGTATGGATTGAAGATGAGAGATAAGGCGACCCGCTCATTTAAAAGTTAAAAGGCTGTTTTACGTGATCATGGTTTTCCTAAAACAGCAGTTAAGAACTTAAGTTTTCAAACCCTAGGGAATATCACCGCATAAAAGAATACAGACCCTTTTACACGGTTAAGTATCTCGAACAAAGTTGGCGGTTAAAATATTTTCCAACTAGGTGTGCCAAGAAAGTAACCTTGCATTACAGCTTTATTTCGAGAGTTGCCTCATTCACTGAAGGTTGCTATTCGTGTTGAAAGAAATTTAAAATAAAAAAAATACTATATTTATTAATTCAACTCTATACATATTCAATATATCGTGAATAATGGGAATATTTAAGGAAATGACGATCAACTTCAAGAGCAACAAAAACGTTTACAAAGACAATGTAACGTTCAAACATGTTCTGTCCCTTATTACTGCCATAAATTTTAAAATTAGGCCACTCCAACATTTTTAACATAAAAAGAATATAGTGAAACATAGAGTCAAACTGGCAATAATATAAAAGATAAACGGTGGGGATACACAGTATCTTAGGAAGAAAAGTAGATTTCTTGAACTTAAGGAGCACTGCTATAGTTTTGTCAAAAATTGTTAACATGTTCGATCAGTTAATCTTAAGTAAAATATGAACTGATGCTGATCAGGATTTTACCGATTACAATGCGCGACAACTGGCCAGGTAGCTAATACCCTGAAACAATTTTCAAATAAGGAAATAGTCATATAGATATTTATTTTAGTTGTCGGTTCACCTTTAGAAAGATAACGTATAAAGCATTGCTTCGAGGAACACGCTCTCAATGATAACTGAAAAGGTAGATATGAAATAACACGCCCTGGAATGATTAACCTCGCATAATAATTTAATTGTAATCAAAGGATGAATTATAGAACGGAAAAAATCGAACCGGAAGTTATGATCCACTTTTAAGTTTAAACATATTAGAATACTGATATCAAAGGTTGATACCACACATACATTTAGCACCGCTCTGATAGATTACATATAAATGTTATTGATAATTAGTATATTCATTTATTTCATAAACACCTGCAAGCCGCCAAAATTAGAAAATAAATACAATCAAAGTTTAAATATTAATTAATGTTCGCGATATTTTTGGATATATTTATTTAAATAAATTTATCAGAACTTTTATTTTTGAAATCGTACATATTTTAATGTTACATTTTATTTAGGAAATAAACACTATATAAAATAATTCCAGAGAAAAGATGAATACAGTTTACAAAGAATGAATTGCAAAATAAAAGTACATGAGTAAATTTTATGTTAACGAAAACTCATTAACTTATTATTTTAAGAACCACTTTACTTTTTGTCTTAGTAAAACACACGTGAAAAGATGCTAAAGAAATGCATTCAAGAAGAGATTCAACATGAAATACAATACTGATACAAATCTATCTTTCAATGTTTTCCAAGAATCCTACACAAACATTGGCAAGAAGATAAGCTGAAACATCAAACTCAAGTTTCTTATCATACATTAGAATTGCAAATCCTAAAAATAATCCACCCTTTCCATCAGATGTCAGAATCAACAACGTTATTTCTCGTGTTTCCTTAAAGATATTTGATTGTATGACTCATATGAAAAGATTTCTCTCGAAGTTAAAAAGTCCTCAATTTACATTGAAAAATAACAAACAGAAAATAGATTAAGTTATAAAAACTAAGCAAGAAAACTGTACCATAGAATAAATCCAAACATAAATTAAAAAATCATTTCCTTCATTGTTATCGGCGTATTCATTGATATTGTTTTCCTGAAGAAAACCAATCAAAGTGTGCTTAAAATTATTAACATTCTGATAATATTTTAATGTACCCGGAGGAAGAAGGATAAAATAAATCGCCATCACTTCGGAGAAGTAATTAAGAACTTATAATCCTCTTTTAAATGTTTAAGTTTTAAAATTAAATGAAAATCTTTCTCTAATATTTAGTTATCATAAATTAAGTGAGACGGAAATAGCCTAGTTAAATAAAAGGAACACTTCATCAACCTGAATCATAAAACGAAGAAGAAATCTTAATTCAGACGAACTAGGAAAAATCAAGCATCCTCATTCAAAAGCACTAGATATTACGAATCTGTTTTAAATTTTTAAGAAAAAAAGAATTCTTATTATACCAATATATTAAAATTCCGAGAGGTGAGAAATAAAATGTCGAGAAAAAAAATTAATAAGATATCAGATTATTTTAATTCTTTTTTTATTTTTTTATTCAGAGATATTACAATCTGTCACAATTAAGGAAATTTATAATAGTGTTCAGAGAGCACATTCACACTCTGGGAGGAAGTGTGTATCAGGCACAACTGAACATTGATCGTAACATTGATTTCAATTCTAATGAAAAATATGATTGTATTTCTTGAACACCTTTTGTAAAAACACATGTAATTTATTTTACGAATACAACAGATATCTTTAAAAAATATTTCTCAAAGGTGTCTTTTATCAATGCAGGATATCTTCGGTTATTCTTCATAAACTCCAATTATTGAGAATTCATTTTTAAGATTTTCTTCTCCTCTTGGTGGGAAAAATAATCACATCCCTCGAAATTTCAGGAAAAAAAACAGCGCCAAAAAAATACTTTATTTATGAATAACTGAAAAAAAAACATGCATTTTACGGTCGTTTAAAAAATGAAAAATCACCTAAATCCAACCATGTTCTAAATCCAACAAAAAATGTAGAGCGCATTGTAGTTAGTAAACATTTTTTTATATTTTTATTAGGAATGAAATTCTAATTTTTTTTCTTGGTCAATCACCAATAAATAAGACAAGAAAATTAAAATCCTTATCTTATAATACATTGAATTTACTCATTTATTTTTTAATTTCTAATTAGTTCATTGGCCAATATACGATACGAATTATTCGCACGAGCCAATCAGAATTTCGTATTCATATTTTTAATGTACGTTCACGATTTATTTTTTTAAAGTGAAAACTTGTTTAGGCACGTTTGTCACTTTTTTTGTGGAGAGTGAACTGCCCCATTTCTGATATGTAACTCTCAGCCAAAGTCGTTTAATTGTTTTTACATATGGGTTGGATATCGCGTGGATTCATCGTGGATTGGATATTCAGTATATCCATATGCGTACAACAACGCGACGCCGTGTTAGAAAGGCGAAAATGGAAAAAAATAGAGTCGAAAACCAAGGAGTTTTATGGAAGATATAGATTAAAATATCTCAGAAACTAAAAATCAACATACTGTAAGCGAGATGAATGTTTAGAAGTTCATTCTTTTTATAATAGGCATTATCTATAATTTATATTTAATATTATTAATCTCGCCTTGATGATCATTTCACTTCTCTCGGGTGGTCTGAATCACACACCTTAGTTTTTTTTATTTTTTTATGAATAGTATTGTTGCTATACGTTATGCTTTTTTCTCACCTTTTTTAGTTATTAGTGAATATTCGAAAAAAAAATAACTGATCAAAAGTGGTTATTTATGATCTATTTACTTTCCTTCCTCTTATTAACCCGAATTTTTATGTCCCAAGTAATTCAACTACAAAATAATATTTAAGTGAACTTTAATATATTTGACCTTAATTAATAAATTGTTTAGAGTAGTTAAAATTCCATGACCGCTGTCCCAAAGCTAAACTGAGCAGGAACAATCAAAAATTTAATTCCGGACCGGTGAGGGAATGTGATGAGGGTTTGAGTTGAGTGGCACAATCTAGCTCCATAGCCCAGCTCACTAATCACACCACTAGGCTAGCATTAATAATTCCATTTGTGTTCACCCCAACAGCCTATTCCGGATCACCCCCTTATTTATAAGGCAATTCCAAGACAAATTAACTGTTAATTAACCAAGACTAGTTGCATGTACTAAAATGTAACACGATGAGATTCCGAGCATCCTCTTGCTATTCGCATGAGATCAGGTTGGACTTCATGTAATGAACAATAGCTCATTATGTATAATGACATATATAAATAAACCATAGCCTTGATTAGAATTTTTAAAACTACTCAAAAACTGTATCAAAATAACTACATTATACAGAGTGTTTCAGTTTTTAATACCTAAACTCTTGGCGGAGGGGTGGGAAGGGGATGATTCTAGACAAAATTTGCAACGACAATGTTTTTTTTGAAACATGGGCCGATTCCGAACAAAAAAAGGATTAAGATCAATTTTGTGTGGCATGGCAGTTTTTTATTGAATATGAAGGAATTGCTCAAAAACTGTTCAGGATAATTAAATTCTAAATACACCATCGTAAAGTAGACAAATTCTTTTTGAGAAAACAGTGGCGTCTTGAAATTTCAGGAGGTCTACCAAGAGCGCTATACAGAAACATGTTGCTTATGCGTTCTTTAACTGCAGCAGTACAGTGGCCATTTTATACCTCCTGAAAGCCTCTTTTATCACTGACCTTGGAAAATTTAATCACTGGTTTTTTAAAAAAAAAAATGTTGTCTACTTTACGATGTCTTACTTAGAATATTACCCTTTAGTTTAAGAAAATTTACTAATTTAACTTTTTTTTTATCTAACTGTTTATCCGCACCTATCATGTTAATGACAATCAGCAGATGTGTTACCATGATGAGGTTGGCATTATAGACATGAGGAAGGATAGTACCATCTTTTCCTGGTCATTACTTTGTTTTAGTTGAGAAGATCTCTCATCCAGCTCCTTTTTCGTCTGCTCCTGATGGGAATGTCAGTCGTAGAAATGTCGTTTATAAGTCTGTTTGTGCGTCCGAGTAGTTTGAGATGAAAACGAGAGTAAAGAGTAGGTATGTGTTGGTCTTATAGTTGGCGTTATAGTTGTCGTAAGTGGTTATGTAAAGTTTTGTTGTTGACGTAACTCCTGTTATAAGTCGTAAAATTTTGGATTGAAATGACCGTAGTTTTTGTAAGTGCGTCTTTTTTGCCGAACCGTAAATCTGAGAGGCCGTATGTCCAGATGGGTTTGAGTAGGTATGTGTATGTATTTAGTTTTTGTCGAACTTTTAATTTCGATTTAGAAACAAGTGAGTACAGTATTTTCAGTCGCTTGTTTAAGATCTGTCGTTTCATTTTGACGTGTGGGCCCCAGGTCATCCTTCTGTCGAATATTAGTCCCAGGTAACGTACTGTGTTTGTCTGAGGAACTAATTTAACTTAAAACTTAAATTTAACTAATTTGAATAGAAAAATCCACTTTTGTAAAATTCGCGAAGTTTATAAATAATGTTTGATTATGCATTTTAGTATTGAGAAAGAAATTAAATTCCATACAAAATGAAAATAATCGGAAGACCATATACGGGTCATCGGTTTTTTATTTCCATGTAAATTATTTGCAAGATATTACAAGTTTAGTTGAATATTTGACAGTATTATAGAAAAATGTGACGAAAATTATATCTTTTGTTAATTATCAGATATTGATCAACACATTAGAACAAACAAATGTACGAAAATGGATGTGGTTGAGATCTCTTATACATGAAGGATTACGACGAAATTACCATGTAATTATAAACTAAATTCTTAAAAATATTTGGCTCAAAACAATTTTAAATGATCAGCATACACACATAAGAGTTTAGTCGTTCCAATTTCAGGACAATTTCGGTATAAATAAATTGGATGCGTAAAATAAAATGGATTTAGCACTCCAAGGGTTTAAGTTGTTGCAAGGGCGGATGTAAATTCAACATATCCCAGGACCTACTTATTCCAAGTCTACAAACGTTTATTGCCCATTTCAGTTAAGCCCATGGAGTAAACCCGAATAGTACTTTATCCTCAAGCTAACCCTACAGCGTGTGTTCTGAAACCGACGAATAGGTAGGATAGCTGGCAAACAATCTTATGATGGATGGTTCGAGTGGTATCTTGAAAGGAAAATTAATATAATAAATACTTATAATTAATATTAATACTATAATTTTTCTTTTATAATTATATACACGTCCGTTTTCAATATAAGACATATTTTTTATTTGTTTTTTCTATTTTAAAGCCAAACAGTTGAATCAAAGGTCAAATATATGTTTTCAATAATGTAACAAAAGAATAACAATTATATTCCGATCGACAACAGAAGCAATATATAAATATTAACGTAAGTTAATTATATTCTGTGGTCTATCTAAACCGAATTTGTTTTTTTAATCTTATAAAGGAGAGTAGAAGAATTGATAATTCCATTAATTAATTTAAATAGGAAAATAACATATTTTTTGATGCGCCTATGTGCTAGAGAATCAATATTTATATTGATATTCATATTTCAAAAATGTTTATGATAACGATAAAAATATCGGCTATCAATATTTCAAGTCCGGCATTTTGCTGGTATCGATAGTTTTACAGGCCGACACCAATATCGATACAATATCCATAAATATAATATGTATATATATATATAATACATCTAGATAGATATATACCATATCCGATACCATATATAATATGATACCATATCCCTAGATCAGTCTAGTGTGTCCTATCCTGAGTCTAGAAATTAAAGTTTGTTTACAGCATTTAACAAACAGTTTACAACATTAAACATTTACTGTAATTCTATTTGTTTGATACATTACCGTAAATAATCAAATGACACTGTTGCTATTTAGTTTAAGGGTATTCATGCGATTATTTAAATAAATTCACAAAGAGAAAATTACCCTTAAAAAAACAACATATGAATATTCTTTCAAACAGGGGCCGAATATAAACAATTACTATAAATATTTATATACGTATATATTAAATGAGTATTACTATTTAAAAACGTATGAAGGCCAAGCCCCGGGCCTTTGTAAATAACAAGTTGCGAAATAAGTAGAGCATATTCAGACGAACTTCACCAAGTACGCAACGGAGGATCTCTTAAAATCTATGTGAAATGAGAACTGTCCTCAAGATTTATTCTCTCATCATCACTGGTCCTTAATTCAGCACACTGATAGATACATAGTGCATAACAACAATTTAAAAATTTTATAGCGAAGCAGATTTAATTGATTTTTTTTAATATAAATTATAAGTCCTTTTATTCTAGTTTAGTTTTTTATATCCCAGATTCTCCAAATTTCATCAGAACCTGACCCATCACCCTAATCCCGTAGCGCAATCCCTATCTAGCATCACTCATCCCTACAATCCTCCTCGCAGGCTAAAACGGCAGTGGCCCCGTGACCTTTTGTAACATGTATATATTGGAGTTCTGGCCAGATTATCCACTCAAGTCATGAGTGTCTGAGGTTGTAGCGCCCTTACTCAATCTCTGCTGGCTTTTAATACCAGTGAAGTGGTTGAGGAAGTAGCGCAGGGATCTCCTGAAGCCTCGCTTTCCCTCCACATGTAGGGTGACAAGTATGGTTCGGAGTTCCCATGGCCGACTGTAAATAATGTAAATAGGTATGCCTGCGTCTTGGATGTTTATTTTCATTACTTTTTTTTTTTTTTTTAAAGATAATTTTCACTCTATTTTATTCATTTATTTTAGTTCTATTATTACAATTATTTACATTTTCGTCCTTCACTGTGATATTTTGTTCTTATTTAGCTTTATATAATTTTGAAATTACCTTATTTTATTTTTTTTTATTTTGTAAATATGGTGTGATTGTGCTCTCAGAACTCTATTATAAATGTCCTTTATTGAGACAGATTGTAATATTTATCAATAAATAAATAATCCAGAATATTCCAGAAGTCATTACTCAACTTTTTTTTAAATTGGTTATTTATTGATGTACAGTAAACACAAGCCAGAGGAGTTTTAGAATCCTAAACAGAAGAATTTCGGTAATATTGTTATGAGAAGTTATCACTATATTAAATTCCTGCTGTGGGTCCCCCTTCGGTTCAGCAGTGGGCGTCCTTCCATAGGAACGTAACTGAATATTGTATACTGTATGATTTTGAGTAATTACATTCTAAGGATATTATTATAAAATTTGGGATATTACTTAAAAATTTGTTATCTTACCTATTTTTTTAACTTAATATCCTACTAAATTTTCTTTTATTTATTTATTTTATTTTATTTTATACACATGATAGATATATTTTTCAGACATTCAATAAATTGATTACCCCTACTAGGTACAGATCAATGTATCTCAGCGAGTGATAAGCATCAGCCTTACCCCGTATTAAATACCCCGTTCCATATGACGAAAACACTAACACAGATTAGGTTATCTGGCAATTATAATATTAAATTAACGTTTAATAATATTTATTACTATTTCAAGCCAAAAAAAATTTGCACCCTTTGTAACCTAAATGAATTAGAGGACCTTTTTCATATTTTTATCCGGTGTCCGATTTATGCTCACTTCCACCAACATTTCCAACCTCATTCCATTAACATGACCAGGGCCAATTATTTGGAATTATTCAAAACTGACAATGAAGTCTTCCTTAAGAACCTGTTTTATTACACGAGGCAATGTTGCAGATTGAGATCCTTTATTTTCAATGAATAACAACATTACATATATTTTTACAGAACTTTGAAGTTTATTTACTTTGTTCTGCTTGTGGTATTTATTATTCATACATGAAACATATTTATATGCATATCGTGTTTTATTTTATCATTCGCTATTTACTATTGACATGTCAATATATTATATATTGTATACTATGCCTGTATTTATCATTATTACTAGTGCTATTTAATACTATTTGTCATTTTCTAGCTATATTTTTAGATGTATTATTTCGAATTATTGTATTAGGTGGGGTATTATATTATATTTCATTGTTTATATTTAGGCATATAGTCAGATGCTTGGTTGTTATAGAGGATATCGTTAAATCCTAATGAATTTTATTCTGTATATAAGTTGTAAACGTTTTTCATATTACTTTGTTCATTGTAACCATTATAGCCAACTCTATTTGTATGGAGTATTCTCCGAAAACAAATAAATGAAATAAATAAAAAAAAAACATTCAATTAATTTCTCAATACCGTAGGTAACATAATTACAAATATTATTTAATGATTAAAATATTAGTAGTGATTCTAAAACAGAAATAATATAAACCAATTAAATTAAAAATAACCATACAATTGTATAAATCCAGAAATCATTTAAGGTCCATAATATGAATGTAAATCCTATGTAGGTATGTATAAGCCAATACAAAGTCACCATTGAAAAAGCTTTTACCTTATATGCTTAAGTCAGGGCAATGGGTCCATTCAAGTCTCTCAGGCTTGGAACCGCTTACACTCGGTGACTTCGGATTTAGGAAAAAAATATATATTACTTACTTAAAAGCTATATTTATTCATATTGAAAGCGATGTTAGAAGAACTTATTTATTTATTTATTCTTCTCTTAATCACTTCATAAATAATATAATTGGAATTAAAAAAAAAAAAAAGACAGGAAATATCGCTTCAATCTGAAATAAATAAATTTATTTCTCAAATCAATAATAAAAAGATGATATAATTATATTTCATAGGTTTTAGATAATTGTTGTCAGACTGATGAAAAACTGAATGAAAAAAAAAAACCTCTGCCAAGTATAATCAATAGAAATACTATTCATATGTCCTGTGCGCCAAAGATTAAGAATGTCATGTATTTTTTACTGAAATAATTTAGTAACCAAGAAACAATTTTTAATAGCTCAAATTTAAGAAAAAATGGCTCTCCGAACTAATAAACAAATATGACCTTTACCTCTGGGTTACCGATTTATTAACCAAAAAACAAATTATAATAGCTCAAAGTTATGGAACATTGGCTCTCTTGAACAATTACAAAAATGGACATATTGTTCTTTATCTCCGGAATAGACATATAATTCAACATAGAAGTTTTGTTAAAATTTAATGAATACATAAAGTCTATGTATGAGAATAAAATGTACGGGACGATTTTCAATATTTCTTTATCTTTGCTTTAAAATTAAAAATTTCTTTCTTTCTGTACTGATTAAAAATTTATAGTTTTATAATATTTAAAATGCGTTTTTTTTTTCTAATTCTTTCTGCGTTCTCAGAATAAAGTTTATTTTCGATCTATCTATATGTTTATCCTTTTAAAAGTATAACCAATTATAAAATTGTGAATCAAAGTTTAAAAAAATACTGTTAAGCAAAATTTAGTCTATAGAATAAATAATGAATGTGACGAAATATTAAATGGAATCCAAGAAATTAAAGAGTAGAATCAAACATTGGATATTTGCGGAAAAAATCTACATAACAGAATTAAATAGAAAACAAGTTATAAACAAAGACAGATGCTAAAAAAATGGATGTGCATAATGCAAATATACCAACAAATAAAAAAAATCTATTATGTTTTAAAAAATACTTTTCAAGATTGAGATTTAGATTAATAATAAAAGAGATGAGAACGGGTTATTAATAAGAAAATATCGTTTATTAAATTTTAGATTCGTATAAAGTTAAAAAAAAATTAGATCACATTCATCGCATGTACCATAGATTTCAATTTCAGGAAACGTTTGTTTTGTTATAATTAATTTAACAAAACCTAGGAACGCATGCGAACACTTTGATACTTGGCGCCCAAACCTCAAGGGGTAACGCCAATCCTTGATAAAATTAATTAAATATTTGCTTCGTGCGGAAGGGTATTCACTCAACCGGTTCGGTCACGAATATTGCTTCCCGCTCACACAAGGCGAATCATAGTTTACCAATTGGCGGATTGAATATTCGCCTATTGTCAACATAACTTAAGAAGTAGTTTTCATTTTGGGAAACTTATCTGAAGAACCGTTGTTGCAAAACCAGAAACCATCAAGGTCAATGAACAAACATCCATATAACAATAATAATAAATAAAACACAGTATGTGAATGTTACGGTCTTTAGTCTTGTATTTCCACGGGAGCAAAGAACGCCTACACCTTCCCCCTCACGACCAGAGCGGGGGAGCCTAAGTGAACTAGATGATGCAGAGGCATGTATGCGGCTACATATTTGATGACAGTGCCGTATACATAACGAAACATATTCAGAAGGCCGTTCGGAGATCGATGAAGTACTCCTAGCAAGTTCTCTTTTGTCTCACCTTCTATCTTTTTTTTTTTTTCTTGAGCCTTTAACGACTTCATACATTTATGCAGGAATATTTAGCATTGGGTTCGGCAGTGTTTCAGGAATATAAGAGCGCTTTTAGGAATAAAAGAACCAGACATCCTCAAGAACGGCAAATTATTGATTCTTATTTTTCACACTGATATCAATGTTGTCGTTTACTACGTAACTAACATTGTAAAATATGTATATATAGTAAACACCTAAGAATATTGTAAAATAAATAGTAGAAAAAGTATTTCCAAAAATTTGTGTATGTTATATTGTATATGTGGATAACAACGTTTATATCCCCTTGAGTTAAATGAACTTCTTCGAGTTTTAAGTCTCAAAAAACTGTGAAGATCTTGATAGTTTACTTTCTCATTGTTTTTACAGATCATGTGATTAAATTAAATAATAAGTTAAAAATCAAATAAGAAAATATAAATTTTTAACATCAAATTAAGCCAAGCAAAAAAAAAAGCATAATTTTATTTTTTATCATATGCCTTGATCGTCTTGAACTCTTTCGGCCATACGGCGTCTAACAGCCCAGTAAACTTCACCCTCAGTAAGCTAAAATAATGACATATTTTAATAATATATTTGCATGTAGCTAGGGTAATCTTGGCTACACCCAAAAAACAGCAGTCCATAAAAGCCCAGAATTTTAATCTCATCGTCATTACCAGCGTCGTGTTTTAAAAACAGTAAAGACTGTGTGAGGTGCTATACAACCGCAGATGGGTTCAATAGAGGATCAAGCCACTAGCTGAAATTCTAATATTTAAAGAAAGTGTCGTATATATAAGGAAACATATTCAGAAGGCTGTACGGGGATCGATGAACAAAGGCTCTACTGTTTTCATATTTCAGAAGAATTGTGGGATATTGAGTGGTGTGAGCAGGAGGAGATATGATATGAGTCAGCAGATGGGGAAAATCATTTTTCTTGACAGTACTGTATTTCCAAAATGGCTCATTCGATTGGAGAATACCCCAAATTTGGAGAAAATTTGGAGCAGAGTGTAGAAATAGTCTAGCAAAATTTAAAATCAATTAAAAAATTTAAATGAATGTTGATAGACCATCGTGCATCATATATCTTGTTAAAAAGATAATGGCTGTCAAATGTGGTAGGCATTGAACATATAGAATGGGAAATCATAATTGTACTATATGTATTAGGATTTATAAACCGTTTTCAAAAGTTTAATGTAATCTCCGCTAGACCCCTTTTTGATGAAATTTTCAGGTATTGTGTGTGTTGATATCTGGATGGTCCAATATGTTTATTTAATTTCGCTCAATTCTTATGTTTAGGCGTAGGATTTTCCTTGGTAATACCATACTATACTCAGTATATTTTATTATTAACTGGTATATCATAGAAATATCAATAACAGAAGTGGCGAAAAACCTATGCTGGACCTATCTGGCAGACATGATCTCGTAAAATAGTAAAACGGTTTATTGACTGCTAAGGCGTCAAGAGCAAGACTAGGAGTTTAGAGGGAGTAAACTACCACAAATCCCGATCCCAAAATGGACTTGAGCGGTTACCACTTGCGACCACAGCTTAGCTAGTAGCCTCCTCAGTAACTGTCATAGTAATTAAGCTGTAGGCATAGGCCAAGGCATTCGTAATGCAAGGTACTTTCTGATTAGTAAATATTTTTTGATGGGGAGTCAGCCCCCAAATTTTTAGCGTTCGTTTACTGAAAATAACTCACAAAGAGTTCAATCAACCGTATGAATAATTTTTATAATAAACGTAATAAACTAATTACTCAGATATTCCCTTACGTATAGAGTTTCTTCCCTACTTTTCCCTCCCATGTATTAAATACTGTTATCCCATTTCTATCAACGTCCTTCTATTATAAATTCCAAGCAATACTGAGTTATAGATAGTCTCCAAATATCACTACAAATTTATAGCAATAGTTTTTTACCACAAAAAAATAAGTCTTCAGGGTTCCTTCCGTTTCACTCATTCAGCAGTTTTACTATTATGATTAATTATTTTTATTTGCAGAACTCCGGAAGATCCACCTATAAGGCTCACCAATCAATATGAAATACATAAGAATCTAGATTAAGTCTTCTGTTTATGTGCTTAACTTAATTTTTATTTTACTTTACAAGATCAGGACGTCCAATCTTATTTATACCAGATTTTTAGTTCTAGTAGGTAAATATATAAAATTATATATTGTATAGAGTTTTATTTTATTATTCCTTTATTTTTTGGAAATGTAGTTCTTGATGAAAAACGTTTAGTAAAATCATTAAAAATCTATCATGTGTAGGCAGTATTACCTTTTTGTGGAATAAAATATTGGATCATGTATGTTACATACAACGCGATTTTGTTGAACTTAAGTAGTAGAGGATCCATCAGTATGTGAGCATGTAACATGAGTGTGAGTGGTGTTTCGGAGTGTTTGTGTGTGTGTGTGTGTGTGTGAGAGAGAGAGAGAGAGAGAGAGAGAGAGAGAGAGAGAGAGTGAGAGAGAGATTGTAGAAAACTATGTGCGGTCATTGATCTGAGATAAGATCAGGAGAGCTATCACAGTGGCTATTTGTCCCAAGTGGACTTAGCAAATCGGAGCGACAGTCCAGCCCCTCCTGGATTAGTTCTTTATCTGTTAGCTTTCTCGGAGTGTTCTTACAATTGTCCTCTACACCGCCCATCTTGCGGTTGAAATCATAAGTCTTTATTAGTGTTACTATTTAAAGAAAAACAATATTAGTAACATTAGTATTATTAGTATATTAGTAAACAATATTAATTAGTTAATTAAAATAACAAACAATATTTTCAAAGTTATTTTTATTTATTTTTAATGTTAGAAGAATTTTTTTATTCTTTTTCTTCAACATTCTTATGTTATGTTATATATGACTAGGTTAGCAACTAAAATAAAGAATTCGTTAAGTTCATCCAGGCTTCCCTATAGTTTCCTTTCTACTCCAGTTGGAGAGGGCCAGATAGATCAACCTCCTTTGCTGAGAGTAGACCATGCACGTTAGCAGGATATGTTCCACATTCTTTACACACTCGCAGAGCCAATTTTGAACTTATTGAATAGGTGAGCTTTGAGCTTGTTGTGTCCTGTTCGTAAGCGAAAGATTAAGACCTGATCTCGTCTGACCATCTGCAACTGGAGTAGAAATGAAAATATAGGGAAGCCTGGATGACCTTAACGAATTCTTTATTTTAGTTCATAACCTAGTCATATTAGCAAGAATGTTGAAGAAAAATAATAAAAAAGTCTTCTAACTTTAAAAATAAATCAAAATAACTTTGAAAATATCGTTTTTTATTTTAATTAATTCATTAATTAATATTTTTTAATGATTTTTTTAAAAATAGTAATATTAATAAAGACTTATGATTTCAACCACTAGATGGGCGGTGTAGAAGTTATTTGTGTGTGTGTTTATACATAACCTACACATGAGTTTAAATTTTTTCAAATAAAAAGCCACGTAACTGAATGTATGTTATATTCATTGTTTGAATTGAAATTTTACTGGCCCATAAAAAAAAAGTTCCATAATAAATTTATAATAAAATTAGGCAAACTCATATAAAGAAATATAACGTTAACAAAAAAAAAAAAAAAAGAGGAAAAGAAAAAACGAAAAACAATTAGGGAAAAATGTAGGACCGTCAGCTTAAATTAAAGTTCTACCGTTGTGGAAAAATGAAACAACAGGGGGCAGTTACTGTTTTTGCCGGCATCTCTCTCCTCCCAAGTGACGATGACAACTTGGAAAGAAAAGGATATTGCCAAGTCTAAAGGAAAATTGTAATGTCTGGGGGTGTTACAGCAATGTAAGATATTTGTATAAAGTAATACTACCCAACATAATTTAGTAATAATAAATTTAAGATAATAATAAAGATTATTTTCAATATTACAGTATCTGTTATTAATTTTTGACCCAAAGTTCTATTATGATAGTCAAAAAAACCTCAGCTGAGAAGATCAGTATAGCTTTCTCGCCATTTCGAACAAACACAAAATGAAAAAAAATTGACCTTCTCAAATTGATTCACTTTGAAATAAGCGTTAGTTAATCCAAAATTATTTTTTTTTTTTATGAATCCCATTTTTTTGGCGGCAGACAAAGCATGCTGATCGCTCTCTAATATGTATCATGGTTTCTTCTATATATCCTATTTTCATTACAAAGTAAAAATCATTTTAATCAAAGTTTGACCATTTGAAATTTCTTAAAAGTATAATTGTATCAAAAAAATGCACAACTACAACCCATAAAGGGTTCAGTAAAACGTGAGGAAGGCCAACAAGGCCAACGGTCTTGCAGGAAGGTGACGGGACCAATATCAAGCTCAACCGCCAGATTTAGCGCCCTTAATTATAATTATTTAATTAAGAGTACCCACTTTATAGAGGCTGGGTTTGCCCCAGGAGGGTCTACCGGCTCCAGGATCGACACACTGCTGATGAAAAATTACTAGTAATCAGCTGGACTCGAACCTGAGACCTTGAACACTGGAAGTCAGTACTCACCCACTGAGCTAGCTACCCCGCTCTCAGCATTTTATTAACTCAACAAAACACTGAAGACAATACCAAAGTTATTTTGTTTACAATGATAAGTCCAATAGAATATTCTCAGTAATTAAATTAATAAATACCTTACAAAATCCTACTACATGATTGGGAAAAGGAAACCTGATTAAAGGTATTATTTAGGTTACCAATAATATGTAATGAATAAACTACAATACAATTACAAGGTGAAGAGGGGAATTTTCAGGTATATTTCTAATTACGTATAGATTATTTTATAATTAAAAATGTGAGACCTACATGAAATTTTTTTTAAGTTAGCACCCTACATATAAAGCAAGTTCACCGATTCAATTTGATGTTGGAATACAGATACTGATACTGAATGCTAAGCAAATCGACTTAAATCTAACTTTGCATAACGAAATTTTAAAATTTAATGCCACTAAAAATTTATAATGTTTTATTAAACTTAAATTTATGATAATCCCAAAATTATTCTCATGATAAAAATTTTTAACGACTTCTGATATAGATTTGATTACAGAGCATTTATTTAACCGCTTACTTGAGAACCATAAAATCATAATATAATAAAGGAAAAACAAAATGAATGTATTAACTCCAATACTGGACAAAAAACTAGTTACCATCTCTAGTTGTAAAGTATTTCTGTAAAGTTGATGAAAAATGAAATTAAAACAAAACGAGAATTTTTCGTTTAAAGGAATCCGGTTAAACCCCACATCAGCTGAATCACCTCATAACCAAGAAACTTGCTAATCCTAATTAAGAAAGTTTAACGTTGTGTTGCCTCTAGGTGGCAACCGGAAACAGAAAGACTTTATGTGCTTTATTAATAGGCTTAAACTTAGGGAAACACTCAACCAAACCAAAAGTAGGCACAATTTCACGCACGGGTTCTTATTACTCAAAACACTTAGTTATCAGCACTTTATTAGAAGCAATATCCAGTTTCATTACACTACATGCTACGTAAAAATAAGTGCATTTATAAAACAAAAACAGATTAGAATGCGGTTCTTATAAGACGATTATCATAGACAATGAGGTCATGGTGGCTGAGTGAGTGATAGAGCATCACCTCAGTGACATACAGAGTTGTGCAGCGGGGGTCGAATTCTGCATGGGCGTTTTGAAATTTATATCGTGGCGACCCTGAGCGAATCCTGGAGTTTCCACTAAGGTTAGACTAGATTGGCAACATGTCGGATAATCATTCAATTTGATACAAATAAAATAAATCCCTTTTGACCCAAACAAATAAACAGATGATAATAATGATGCAATGTATTTCTAAAAAGATAAAAAATTTAAACGTTGCAGAAGTGTCCTGAAGTATGTACATCTCATTATAAACTCGAAGTTTGCTAGAATCCAAAAAATCGAAAAACGTTAACTACCAACTATATTTGTTTAAATCTATTTTCATAGTCCGCAAAGACGTACAAAAAAATTTTAAAATAATAATAATAAACAGAACTCCAGCACTACAAGCAACGTGCTTCCTTTTATTTTTGTTAAGAAAACACATGAAGGGTTTGTTACAAAAAACAGACAAGTCCAAAAATTGATATTTTGTGATAAATGTTTGTTCTTCCTCTCCAAAGTCTGCTCTACATATATTATTGCTGTCCCCGAAAAGCACATAGGTCACATTATATACGAGTGTGAAGTAATAGCGATTCTACAGACAACTGCAACATCTTTCCATCAAAATCCAGACTAGTCCAACTATTTTTTTATATTCTCTCATCTATCCTCTTAAACAATATATTTATTTTATGTACAATGCAGAGATGATCTATGTTTCCTTTGGAACATATAATTTTTTTTTCGAATTTAATTATTACATATTTATCAAAATGGCAGGGGTGTATTTTTTTTCACATTTGCTTTCTTTTGATTCCATACTCATTACATAGCGAAAAAAGAATTAATTGTAAGTAAATATTTCTAAAATTCCATAACAATATCAATTGAATACCTCTTAGTTGTAACATAACGGCTGAGTTTTGCATAACTATAATTTTTAATATTGAAGAAAAATTCATCTTAATAATTCACACTAAAGCACCTAACACCATATTGGCCTGTTGGAATAAGAGATCACTCGAACTGAAACGATCCATGAACATTGACTAAGCAGTCGCAGGGCGAGCTGCGGCACTGCTAGGCAAGGCAATTAACTAAACTGCCCCGAGGGCTACTTGATTAAATGCGATTGTTTCCAGGGTTACGGCTGATTGCTAGCGTACAGCTATGCTGTAATGTTCCGTACTGAATGGTCCTGTTCGTCCGAACTGATTCAATGTCACATAAACACATATCCATATTTATATTGATATACGAAAATAGATATACATGTTTATACATTTATAGACATCGGTAATTTGTGGTATTAGCGTTTCGCCTCCTTAAATCTGTTGTATTCTGATCTTGTAACTAATCTCTTGTAAGGATCTATTCAGTAAAATATAGCACAAATCGAAAACACTTTCGCTAATAACAAGTAAAAGAGACCTATACAGTTTTTTTAAAATATATAAATAAGATTATAATATTGGATTTTAAAGTCCAAGACAAGCATAAGACATGCTGGCAAGCCTTAGAGACTTGAAGAGTATTTTATATCGAACAAAAAAATATGAAGAACGCTGGAGGAATGAAGCAGCGTCGAAACCGCAAATAAAATAAACATGGTAAACTTCTCACAAATTAACATAATATGAAACATATAATAATTCAATAGAAAATTTAACTAAAACACTTGCATTAATGTACATAGGTATGCCTGTGTCCAAGTAATTTATTTTATTTTATTTTTAATTTTATTTATATTTTTTTTTCTCTCGCCTTTAATATTTGGTTTATTTCATGATTCTTTGTATTATTTTGTTATTACTTCTGTAAATGTGCTCTCTGAACTCTATTATTAGTGTCCTTAACTGAGACAGATTGTAATATTTATCAATGAACAAGATTAAAAAAAAAAAAAAAAAAACCCTAACCATATTGTAATATATGTTTTGACCAAATAAAAACAATAGTATCTATTATCAATTCATATTATAATATGGAATCAAAAATGATTATGTCAGAAAAAGAATGTCATAAATAAATAAAGTTACTAAATAGTATTGACCGCCTTAATCGCTTGTTTAAAACTGCTAAAACTCGATAATAAGTATGAAAAATCGCAATGTAATCGAAATAAGGGAAATTAATGCACATACGTATGCAATGAAATAGAAACGTGAGAGAGATTTACTTAATTTGAATATAACATCGTTTAGTTGCAGTGCTGCATTACCCGCATTACACAAGATGCCCTAGGAATGCACGATGCGGACAGATCATAAGCGATGCAGTATCCACAACCAACCCATCTGAATATAGTCATATTTATTACTTATTACTTATTTATTTATTCTATTTTATATTGCTGGCACTGTTTTGTCCTTTTGTCGGTAGCTGTGGATATTTGTGTGTGCGATTTAGTGTTGAATTCTTAGCATTCATTTTTTTTTATGTGTATGTTATGCAATGTTGATGGCTCATTGTAGTTTATTGGGCTTGATGTAGTTATTAGTTTATATTTTATAATACTTATATAATACTTTTATAATATATTATATAATGAGGAAGGAAAAGAAGGAAATACATATACATATACATACATATATATATGTATATATATATATATATATATATATATATATATATATATATATATATATATATATATATATATATATATATGTATATATATATATATATATATATATATATATATATATATATATATATATATATATATATATATATGTGTGTGTGTGTAGTATACTGTGTGTAAAGCCTATGTAGTACGGCAGACTACTTTCAATAAAGTATTCCTCTCTCTCTACTTAATCAATAACCCATTAATGTTTTACAAAAATGTATTACTCTCACAATTTGACTTTATTAATAAGAAATTTTTATTTCATTTTTTAGACTCAAGCTAAGCTATAGGCCTTACAGAGATAGTTATCAGTTTTAGGAAGTATAACGAAACTGTGGCCGAAATTTAGTTATCAAACAAAATTTCATAAGAAAACATTTTTAACTTTTGGGAAACTTCGAAAGAAAGCTAAAGTTATTGTAATAAAGAAAACACGTAGATTGTATTGTATTACTGTAACAAACACTAGCGTAGAGTAACATACCATAAAAAAAATTATAATGTATTTTTATGACTGTGATTTTTTTATTATTATTTGACAGTGCAATTATAATCGAAACGTTATAATTTAGAGGAAATAAAAATTTCTGGTTAAATACATTTTTTATTGGTAAAATAAAATTGTGGGAGTAATAGGGTCTTTTATAAAACATTAAACATTAAAAACATGCTGATTAAATAACAACAACAATATGTCACAAAAAATGAAAACCAAAATAAGAATAATAAGCTTCTTTCATTTATCAGCTAGAAATTTCTTATTATATAGTCGATTCATGCTAAATGAATAAATTTATCTTAAGTGTTCCGATAAGGTTTCAACAATAAAATGTGTGGGCGTATCCAAATGCGAGTGATTTATTTTTTAAATCTACCTTTGTACCGTGTTTACTGGAAACTCCTATATCATTTAACGAACTGCCAGAAATCGTATACCCAGAAATAAGCAATTAAATTTGACTCTGTTTTTCCAGAAACTTTTCCCATTCCGTTACCAGTTATCTGCCTCCAATAACTAAGTTATATTTTTCATAATATTTTCACTCAAATATGTCTCATTTATTTTATTATTACAATTATTGCACAAGTGGTGACGCATTTTACGGAGAACTTGAGTCGTTAACTCATTTTAAAAACAGCCGTATCCTTTGAGCATTGGGATTGGCTCTTCTCGTTTCTATTCAACATCTAGCTATACATATCAGGGAGGATCCCGGTGGGCGGGGGTTGGAAACCAGGGCGAGCTTGATTGTAGGACTGACTGTAGCACTGGACCGGATCCAAGGCAGCAGATCCCCACAATCCTCTTACCTGCATATCATTAGCCTCCCCGCTTAACTAACCCCATTAATACGGCTGCACTGTACTCGCCTATATTTCCACTTTAGCAGTTTACATAACGAACCTCGATACCCGGCTTTAATTAAGAAGATTTGTGACACAAAGAGGGCTCTTCGTTTAGTCCTCGCACGGGTCGGGTATCAAGACCGCGAGGCAAGAAAACAACGAGCTTGGTGGTTTAGGTAACATCAGAGGATAAAGTTAATTATAACACGAACAACAAGTCAAGGATTGGGGAAAAAAAAAGTAGATATACATAAATACAAATGTTAGGGAGTTCATGTTAAATCCAGATTAGTAGAGTGTTTGATAGTCCGTTCGTTAAATAGTACGGTAGATGTACCAATAATAAACACTGTACTAATAATAGACAATTTTCAACTCATTAACATTATTATTATTATTTTATTTTATTATCCACCATCCCATTCCACCAGGGCAATACGGGTGTATACAGTAGTGTTATGTTAAGCATTCGAAGCTGTGCACACACTCTTCTACTTTTCCTCATTCTTGAGCAAAATAGACCGGGCTTACCGAATCCGGAGATCTTCCTGAGACTGCTCCTCTTCTCCTTCTGCGGGCACCTAGGTTGAAGTTAGCTGGACCCACCGCCGTCTTCCAGCCATTTATTAACTCTTTGAACCGCGGAAAATTATCTTCTCTCACCAACTGAGGAAACTCCTCCTCAGTGAGGACGTAAATTCCCGTGGTTCTCATTAACCTAGCTCTTAATCCGTCGAAAGCAGTGCAGGCAGTGACCACACGCTCAACAGTCTCCGGAACACCACAATCGGGGCAGTGGGGATCTATATCCTGTCCGAGGCCATGAAGTTCAGCTCTGAAACCACCATGCCCCGTGAGGAATTGTGAAACCTAATAGTCCGGGAATATCAATTTCGCTTGCAACCGAGATTCAACGGTGGGGAAGTGTTTTCTTAAGGTACTGCCTTCCGGAGTCGTCACCCACCTTCTGCTCAAATCTTCAATTGTTTCATTCCGGATAATCTTTTTCCATTTATTTGGGTTTTCAATAATCCTCATCCGTAGGTTCTCCGATAGACTTGTTGAGCCTTGTTTAAAACTGTGGAGAATTTATTTTGTTTAGTTTTTAACAATATAAAAAGATATGTTGCCCTCGAAATCTGGGTGTCTATTACTGTTACAAAATACACTGTCAGAATTCCTAGGCAAAATAGAATTCAAACATCTGAAAGTCAAATAGAAAAAAAATGCATTTCATGAATAATAAACTAATTGACAGTATAGGAATAACGTAATTGGTAAAAGAATAAATTTCCCATAAATCAAACCCAATTTGCAAAGATCCACCGTCAAAACTTAAGTAATGATTTATATTAATAATGAAAAATTCTCTTAGAGAGTCTATCACCGATACATTTACTATGACCAAAATAGAGTAAAACAATAAATAGATTCGCAGTTAAAACACTTAGGAGGGGGATGCCTGAACCTCAAGTGATGTGATATCCTGACACAATAGCCGATTGGTGGTTGATATTTCCTCTTCACTTCTAATTTTGAATAATTAATCTGTAGTTTGTCATTTCTTAGTTTAAAACTGCGTAAAATTTATTTTTGGTTTCTTTAACTGTAGAAAAACCTATTGATCCCAAAACCTGAGTGTCTATTACTGGTGCAATATATGCTCTCAGAATGTTCCACATTTTTCATAAATGATTAACCAATTGAACTAATAGAAACAAAATCGCTGTCAAGTAAACTCATCTCCAAAGATTCGCCGTCACAACTGCAGCTGAGGTTTGCATTGGAGTTGAACATTTGTCTTAAAGTTACTATAATTTTTACTTACGGACGACAAATAGGAAAATAAAAAAATGGTACACATCCAAAGATAAATAAATAGCTTATCAATTATTTTGTTTCCAAAAATTTCTAGTTTGATTGCTGAGACTTTTACTTCTAAAATAACGTTTAATCAAACGTTGAAAAACCTCAATCCAAATTTATAATTTATAATTATTTCTATCCTAGATCAGACATTTAAAAAAAAAACTTAATTCACACATCACTAAGTATACATCAAATGCATCGTTTCAGCATACATCAGTGATTTGAAATATCTAATTAATTTTTCACTATTTGAACCAATTTGAGTCACTGGGGATGTGGAAATGATATTTGACAAAATCAGTGACATGAAATTCTTTGTACTGCCTAGGATGCATTGTAATTACCATAATTAGATATTAACGGGAATTATCTTACCTTACATAAATACAAAAACGAGAAGAACGCTTACCTGAAACAAAAATAAAATTTCAATTATTACATAAGAATGAAAATTAGGTACATGCATATTAATAATCAAAAATTAGAATACAAAAACGAAATCATAGATTAATTTAATTTTTTCTTTATATATATAATTAAGATAACAAGAAATATAATATCATATATTATGTTTTATATATATATATATATATAAATTCTTATTTATAATTACAGACATCGAATTGCGAAGATGCCATACATGCATGCATAAGGAGATGTAATTTATAATTGAAAGAACAGTTATTACGTATTTGTTAATATGTGACGAAACATTTCATAATCATATTTATAGTTAATATCGTCGGGTCGGATAATGAAAAATAAGTGACATTTCATAATATCAAATTGCTAAAAAGAAATATATATATAGCGTATATATATATATATATATATATATATATATATATATATATATATATATATATATATATAAAGAGGCAGAGCAGATCGGCCTACAAGTAAATTAAGACAAAACAAAATATATGATAATAATCCGAAAATTCCAATTCAATAACAGGATCTGAGTAGAAGAAAAATAATTCCCGAGACTAAAAAAAATGCAAATACCTTGGCTCCACAATAACCTTCATGAATGGCCAACGGGCAGAAATAGACCAGCGTATAACTAGCGCAAATAGAGCTTCTTTCTCCCTCTCAAAGCTATTGAAATTCTAGAAAAAAGTTTTGAGAAAAAAATTCTCCGCACGATAATCGGAGCGATCTGGAAACAGAGTACTAACACATGGAGAAGAAAGACTAATAAAGAACTGCTTACAGAAACTGGGCAATCAATATCCCATTATATGAAAGCACAGAGGTTAAGATGGGAAGAACATGTAGCTCGTACCATTCCATCTATACGCCTCTACGCAACAATGAATGCCTCAATAGAAGGCAAACGACCACGTGGAAAGTTTAAAAGCAGATGGATAGATAGAATCACCAAAGATGCAACAGATCTGCTTTCAGAGAAATGGAAAGAAATAGCCCAAGACAGGCAGAGATGGAGCAGGCTAAAAGATCTACATGGTCTGTAATAACAATAGAAAAAAAATGGCTAAAACATTTGATAAATTTTGCCTTTACAAATAAGAAAACCTTGTGCTTACTGTTACTCGTTTGTTACAGAAAAAAGTTTCTTTAATTTTATCAATCAATAAGGTTGAAATTAACGACAACATTCTTTAAAGTTCACCCCCCCCGCGATAACTTACTTAGTGACTTTTTGCAACAAACCAACAATAAGTATTCAACAAACCCCGTTTATCTGGATTCGGTGTTTTCGAAATCCAGATATTTTTTCCTGCGGCATACATATGTAAGTATATATCCATAAAGAAAGCAAAAGTTTAAAAATCAATTTTAATAATAATTTCCAGTCAGAAAAATACAGTTTTTAGAGGGTTTTCTTAAACTTCTTAATACAACTTGAAGAGAAAATTTTATCCGATGGTTTAATGGCGGTCAACGAGACTTTTTTTGTTCAATTTTCGGATTAAACGTTTCTTGAAACGCACAAGACTAAAATTTGATTAATTAGTCATTAATTGTTTTTCTAATACGATGGATCGTTATTGGAAATTCATATAGCCATAAGGAAAATAACCAACCAATTTGAATAATCCCTGATGCGTTATTTATTGCAATGTCAATGCATTAGCTTTTAATATAAATTGTCCCCGAACGGGTTAAAATTAATTATATTTCCAACCGAGGTCATATAACCAACCACATATGCATTTTCCATATGACCAAGCAGCTAAATGAATTTTATTAATATAATTCAGAGGGAACAAGGACGGAAAATCCGCATGGGAGGGATTTGGAAGCAGTGAATAATGTAGCGGGGGTTCAACGTCAATTACGGACTGACGACGACTGACAGAGAACCGGCTTCAGCCATTAGTTAAATAGCCAGGGAGCGACAATCCGTGACAGTTGGAATAATTGATAAACGAAGCGGATATTGTTTATTCAGCCACTCTGATGGCGGGTACTTGTACTCCCGTGATTGCATAATGAAGCAGTTCGCGCGGCGGTCATAAGTGCAAGTAAGGTCGCGAGGTCGGCAGGTCAGGTCATCGGTCAACTGCTAACAATAGCAGGGTTCATGCGATGTGCCATATCTGTTGGGGTAGCAACTGCCGACCTCCTGGACAAGCCCGTGTTGGACATGGCCAAGTTAATGCTCAACGCAATTAAAACCAATGTAACGTTATTGTTGAAGCGGATAGAATAGTGGAGGAATGGAAGAGAGAGGGAATTGGAGAGCATGTACTGTGGATTTTAAAACAATTAAACCTGATCATGAAATTCAGTTCTGTTAAGTAACCTATGATGTTTTTAAAAAACAGTAAAACAACACTCTATAAAAGAAAATGTCGATAAGAGGAAAACTAACAACTAACTACAATATTGACAAAAATATTGTATATGTTTGATATTATATTTGTTTAATGGATAACTTCAACTGATGAAAAAGACTATTATCAGTTTTAAAAGACTATTAGGATTAGAATATTATCGATAATGAAAATTGAATCTAGCATACGCCAGCCGACTTTTGTGGTGATTGGACGTTCTAAGAGTTATAATGGAGTTTCCTTGATTAGTACAGTTAGAAACCGCGTTATTCTAGTGTTTCCTTACCAACAAGAGACTTACTCCACCCAATCATGGTTGGCCCAGAAGAGTATTAATAAGGGGTGGAACTTAAACTATAAATAATAAGGTGGCATAATCCCAATTTTCGCTCTTGGAAGTGATAGATTTTGGTGAATGAGGTATCGAACGGAAATGGAAGTTTATGGAGATCTGACTAATTCCAATTTAGATCCTTAAATTCCTACAAAAACATTGATAGAAGCCGTTGAAAAAATCGAAAAGGATTTAAAGCCCAGGTGGCTTCAAAAGTTGACAAATAAAGACGGGATAAATTATACTTTGAAGATTTCATCAAGACAGGGTTCCATTCTAAAAAGCTCTAATTCTTGCGAAAAGCTACAGATGTTATGAGATATGTATAACGTTTGGTTTAGGTTTTAAAATTTATAATATTACTACTTACGAAAGTCTTTGACGAACTAAAAATGTGTACATCTAAACTCATAGTTGATGAAAGAAGGATATTTTTCAATGGGATAAACTAATTACTTAAAATAAATTGTTACTTTAGCAGTCGTGGTAAAGTATGAACCAATTGTTAGCTTAGGATAGACTATCTTGATAATATTACAATGTATTTACACATAATATTGAGTCGCTTACTGTACGTCGTAAGCATTAGGAAATAAGATACCTATCTAATGTGAGAGTTCTCACTAGAATATACTAGTGGGGTATCAATAATACTAAAAATAACAAATCGACAAAAATACTACTCCATAAATAATTTTAAAAGAGGAATATTACGCCCAATGGTTGACCAAGACAAGAATTCATATGCGAAGGATTCATATTGCACATACTAATGTATCCTGAATTAGATAATAAAGCTAACATGATAAAAAACAAAACATGAAATATGTAGTTAAAAGAATAGTTAAGGATTTAACAGCATAAAGATCAATGACCTGATGAATACATAGTAATCATGGAAAAAAACTCAGTCCCTGATATGCTTTTTAAAAGACACACTAAAAACTATAAAAGGCATAATAAATGACCAAAAAGATAAAAAAATTGGTTTTAACAATTAAAAACGACGAATTTCTTGTGGTCGAGCATGTTGGGACGTTTCCTGTATAATCATTCTCGAGTCTAGCGAGGCCGGTTCGAATCCAGCTTAGACAGGTTAAAAATTATTTTGTGGAGGAACGCGGAATAAATCTCAATCTTTCCACTCTGGTTAGAATAGGTTTTGTAGTCTTTCTAGAACAAACCTTCCTCCCTCATCTCGTATGCCAGAAATGACGAATAGTAATTTTTTTGTTTTTTTATTAAGGAGCCTTCCATTCATATTTATCTAAGGGTGTTCTTCTCTGATGCCATACCCCGCCAGTTTCTTCCACGGCGTCTTTCCATTTTTCCTTTGGTCTTTGTTTTTTCCTTCAACCTTCTACTTCTAGTTCCATACATAACTTTGGCAATCTTTAGGGCGCCATTATTTTTTTGACATGCCTAACCATTGCCGGCCTTATACATACGGTGCCGCCGGCTAATGACGTCAATACTCTCCCCTAAAAATATTAAATGTATTTCTTAACCTATTTTATATGTTGTAATATTTGAATTTTATTTCATTCAATGTTTCTCTAATAAAGTTGCAATATTAACTGGCTAAATTTGATTATTTGGTACGTTTTGTATGTATATATATATATATATTAATAAGTGAAGGGCACCCCTGAAGTTTAGCCGATGCCTCCAAAAGGCGCCCCTCCAGGTCGGCGCCCTCAGGCAATTGGCCCAGTAGCCCCGCCCTGATGCCGGCCGGCACTCTGCCCAAACCGTTATCATCTTTTCTTCTCAATATTTTCTATAACGTTTCTTTGCACCTCCATCAGCTCTAGAATCTTATCATTTTTAATTCTTTCTCTTCTGGATTTTCTGCTCTGACCTCCAAAAATTCATCTCTAATGCTAATTTGGAGAGATGTTAATTTAGTCAAAAAAATTAAAGTATGTGCTTTAGGCTACTACACAATATAAGTGAAAATATCAACAAGAAGAGATTAACAATATGAAATATAAATTATAAATAATAGCTCATTATAAAGAGGTTGAAATGGTCTGAAAAATGAAAATGAAACAATTTCCCTCACTTACAGTATGGAGGTCCGATTTTTAATTTCGGAGATATTTTACTCCATATCTTCGATAAAATTTGTTAAAATTTGATTTTTGACACTGTTTTTTTCCTGTTCCAAACATGGCGTCGCTATTATGTACAATTTTGAGTAATAGTTCTTTACAAAGAGGATGAAATGATGAAAATTTTCCTAGCCAACAATATGAAGGACCGATTTTTAGTTTTTGAGATGTTTTAATCCATTTGCAAAAACAATTTAATTAGTCGACTACAGCCGAATTTACGCGATCAGATCAGGAGATTTGGCGGCTCAATCTAACTCTCTCTCCAAAAAAAAGTGCAAAACGCTCTTAAAGAAGTTTCAATTTCAATAATATTAAACAAGTTCAAAACATAAAAATGAAATACTTTATTATAGAAGGTAATTTGGACTAAATTGGATAGGGGTTGATGAACTCGGGGTTTCACACCTCTAACACCTAAATAACAACAACAAGAATATAAACGACGGTCTATAATTAATCGGCAAAGGAAAAAAATAGAAGAAAACAGGTGTAAGTCGAGAATGATGAGTGAAAAATAATTATATGACGAAACGTAGTCTAAGGGAGAAATTACACTCTAGACTGACAAATGTGGAAAGAAGCCAAAGAAAATTTAGGTTAGAGAAACCCACACCTTTAGGGGGAAATCCTATTAATAAGAAAATTATTTTGAATGGACTGTTATAAGACTATTCTTAATAGAATCTAAAATTATTGATTTTACGTCTGTTCTTGATAAAAAAGAAATCACAACTGTGATACATGTGTTATCTAAGAAACCCAATAATGTTCTCATCTCATATTCAAGTACATCACGGAGATTTTGGGCAGACAAGAACTTGAAATTGAAAAGAACGATGGTCTTGTTGCAAGCATAAATTAACTTTCTTTATGAAGAAAATATTGAAACATATTGACGCTGAGTTAAATCCTTGCTCCGACTAAATTGTTAATATTCTGTAACAATGTTATCGTGAAAATGTATTAATTCATCAACTGACGAAGATCTATCTCATTATTGATGAATAAAGATTTTTTATAGAAATAGAAACAATTCAATCCAAAAAAAAAAAAATTAACAGAACAGACATAGAAACGTCTGAATCTATTCAATCTATGACTGTAAGTCAATGTCAAAATTAATAAATGAATATTGAAAATATTAGTTACTTCTGACTAAAAGGAAACATAAAACGACGAGCATATTAAGTGAACTCATTTATTATCAAGAAACAAGATTATCAACAACATAGAAACAACGATATTATTGTTTCTTGTTCCACAACTTCTGATTTTTCATACTTTGTGATTATTATTAAGTAATTAACTTGTTCCACTGAAAAATATACTTTCAGTATAACAGTGCTCCATTGCTGTAGATTCTGAGTTTACAATAGAACATAATAATTACTATGTTTTTTAATTATTCAAATATAAAACTATTTGCGCTATATTTCCTAGAAAAACAACAAGGAAATCAAATTATTCTTATATTTTGCATCATTAAGAAGGTAAAAACCTGAAATAAAAACGAAATATATGTGATTCTGAAAGGAACGTTACTGACACAAAATAAACATAATGTTTCATATTTCTGGCTCTCCTCAGTTTATTCTGCCTACTTGTTATTAGAGTATACCTTTCACTTACATATTATCACTTTCTTTTTACTGTTAATAACTTGTCATATCTACTTTTAACTTGTCTTGCCTTTTCTTAGCCCTCATAAATGCCTGGACTTAGGGACGAAACGTTCGCAAAAATAAAAATATATATATATATATATATATCAAAATTTATTTTTACTTTGTACTTTGAATGAAAACCCTAACCCACTACTGTCAATCATCAAGCCACCATTATGAAAATAAACATATTTCTGTAGCTATTTAAACAGAGAAAAGGTAACAACAATTTACTCTTTTACTTCCTCTGAAATATTATTTATTTCATAACTCTCTTCTAATGAAGTTCAATTTGAACACAGTCATATGATGGTGAGAATTAATTTAGAACCACTGAATGAAAGAGAAGATTTATAGATAAAAATGAGTAGATCCTAAGATTATACAATCAGTAACAACATGGTGATCTTTTAGGCAACCGCCTCATTAGAAATTCAGCGAAGATAAATAGAACTACAATTTATCAACCACCACGCCCCTCCCTTATTTGTTTTATAATACTGTCAGGGACCGGCTAACAAACAATATCATCAATCTGCAGCCTTCGCCGAACCCTATTGGCTCTTTTCACACCATTGCTCTAACCGAATATGTCAACTCTTTAATTCTCTGGGGGCAATCAGTAGTGTATTATAGAAATCGATGATAACTTATGTTAGTAATATGCTATTATTTAATTATTTTCACACAATTTAGTTTTTTCATCTCTTAACTCTGTGGCTTAAAAGTCAGTGGAGATACTCTAAATAATTAGAACATCGATTCCTTCGTTTGTATTTCATCTCTTTCACACAAAGACAGGTAATTCGTATCTTTTCTTGGTTACCATTCGTCGAGGTCTAAAGGTACAACCGGCATTCTCCCGGTAATACTTTAATTGAATTAAAATTAATTCTCGGCAATACATCCTCTTAAAGCCAAACGCTCCACCCCAATATTTTAAGAATTTCGAGAAATCTCAAATCGGAGGTGTAAACTTCTATGATAGAGCCAGTTCTAATATATGGCTGTGAGACTTGGGTCAGAACCTGGACACTAAAAAGTGCCTAATAAAAAATCATTGATTTGAGAAAAAAAAAACTTCCGCACGATAACCGGAGCAATTTGGAACCAGAGTGCTAAAACATGGAGGAGAAAGACGAATATAGAGCTACTTAAAGAAATTGGTCAATCGATACTTCTCCGAAAATCCATCTGGAAGCTTCTACACGAAAATGAATGCCTCAATAGTTGGCAAAAGACCACTTGGAAAGCCGAAAAGCAGATGAATAGTCCGAACCCACAAAGATGCAATATAGCTAACTGAGAAATAGCAAAAGATAGGCTGATAAGGTATAAGCTTATTAAGGCGGCAAATAACCTTCAAGCTGTGTAATGCCAACAGAAAAAAATCCAAATATGTGACTTCTTGATCATTATCATACTCTTTAATGCCACAATTTTAGTAATTAATTAAATACATCTACGGTCGACAGTATTCATACTTTTAAATTTTAGTCCGATTTAAAACTAAATTATTTTTAATTTAATTGTGTAATAAAAAAATATAACATATTCCTATAAGACTCGTAATTAAGAATTAATTTTTCATAATTAATCCAACGTGAAACATTATTTTTCTTGATATTTTAATTGATATCGGGCATTGGAAGGAACGAGAATGTTCTGAAGTCGGTTGCTGCTCTCCGTTTTCTCATTAAAGGGTTTGTTAGGAATTGAAAAGCAGTTAATTATCTCAACTTCAGTGGGGTTCGTTGTTCAACAAATAATAATCAAGCAGTTGACAAAAATATTGTAAAGCAAGCGGAAATGAATGGAATGGGAAGTTCTAAATATCATAAATTTATAGGGTTATATTAAGTTTTTCAATAAAATTAAAGTAAACTATTTTCTTGATTTATGGTTTATTAGATTTAAATTAAAGTTTTTATAACATTCATGTGTTTAATCAGTACAATATAATATATTATCAAATCAGTAATTGTAATTTGAATATAAAGTCGGTTTTAGTTGAATTTACTCGTATTTAACAATTTGAGTTCATTTTCTATGACATTGGAGGTCTGTTTCGCTTGTTTTAAAGCTTTAGTAGCGTTCTTACTGCTACTTTATATAGCAATGTCGTCTGCACATGCCAGTACAGATACCTTCGCATACTTTTTGCCAATTACTGCAGCAGTGTTCAAGTTGAATAGAGTTGGTTAAAGAACCGTACCTTGAGGAACTTCACATATCAAAGGATCGTCTTTGAGTAGCGATCACCAACAAGTACGGTACGACTTCGGTCATTGGGCCATTTGGGTATTGCAAATATTTCAACTTTTGAATTAGAATGGAATTCAAAACAGATTCGAAAGCCTTTGAGCAGTCAATCGAGATCTTCGAAGTGGCAACGTTACGTTACACAATTATCATTGTACAAATGTTCTATTTTCCTGCTAATGATCTCATAGAATTAAAGCATATCTGTTATGATATTCAACAAAAATAAACCCAACTTTGAAATTTTTAACTAATTAATCTCTATAAAACCACCCAACCATGGATTACGATACAGAAAATCCTTTTATAACTACGAAATAAGGGGGGAGATTAAATACCAAACAGCCCATTAATAACGCATATACATCATTCAGTATGTCAAGCCTAATAAGTTATAATTAACAAGTGAACGGCTTTGATTCAATTAAAATTAAAGGCAAATCGGGAACGCGACAGTTAATGCAGAGATAATGAATTCATTAACTTAACCGGGGAAATGGGGGGGAGAGGGGGAGGAGGAGTGATATATCGAGAATGGGATGGTACGAGGCTGAGCCTTGGCAGTTCCCCCACCTCTCCATAGCTCCCGAGCGTTTAATTATAAGGCAGATTAACATGTTTATTGAGATAACATATTAGCCTGGATCAGCTCTGGGGAATAAAGGATCAGTTCCCTTCAAGGGGTGATTTATTGACGGATCCGTCTCAGGGGCTCTGAAGGCATTCACTAGGCTAACAGCAATCGAGGTTACCTGGTCACGGAGTTTCGATTCTCGTCGAGAAAATAATAGACATTATTTATATCAGCTAGATCGAATGAGACATGATAACATAAGTAGAATCTACTCCATATATGAATGAGGTATCATACGAATTAAAATTTGATGGAGAGTTAGCGAATCTCTATTTCAAAACTTTACACCCTATTATAACAACATTTAAAGTCACTGAGCAAATTTGAGGATTCTAAATCTCATATGTTTTCGAAAGTTAAGAGATTGATAAGGGATAAATTACATTTTTAGTATTTGAACACAGACATGGCTCTGTATGCATAGCTCTTAAATGTAACCTTTTTGGGATAAACATTAATTTACCCCAGGAAACATTAGATAAATGTACTTATCCTTAATGCATTCGACGTATAAACGGCCTCAGCAAGATATGATTATAAGTACCTAGTTCTGCCATCAACACTGTTACAAAAGTTGAACTTCGTTTACATCCTTGGATATTATTTCGATAATCCATACCTCTATCTGGTTATTTTCTTTACATATCAGGCTAATAATCCGAATTGGTTTGTATTTTTCTGTAAGACCGTTAACATGGAGTGGGGTGAAGAAAACCGAATAGTTATGATCGGCTTACACAAAGTTAGAAAATGTAGGTCAGAGATTTTCAACACTTTGAAATCTTTGGGTATCAGCCATATGTTCGTGTACCGCACTAAACATAGATATAATTGGATGCTATCTGTATGTGACAAACCTCGACCGCGTATTGCGAGAATGGCAAATGCAGTAAGAGTAGCGGCTACTCGAATCAGAAGAAACCCCACTCGAAAACAACAAATCATGTCTCGGGAAACGGGAATCTCTATCAGATCAATGTCTCGCATAATAAAAACTGACCTTAGGATGAGTGCATTTCGAAGAATGACAGTACAATGGCTAATCTCTTTCCTAAAATAATTAGAGTGGATGCAAAGTGCTACTTGGGCGTTATACCAATTGTCTTAATCGAACAACAAAAGCTTGTTGTATTAAAAAATAGTCCTCTATTTTAGTAGTTAAGCTATAAGATATAACTGATCCCTGCTCCACAAAAATTCCTGAACTAAACTGAATCCATTATCATATTCGCTCAACACCTATTCCTTTGATGGATTTTGATGGATATTGATATAACATATTGTTTATGTGTATAAAAATGTTTCCTTAATGTTGCTTGCACTTCGAATATATTAGAGAGGAGATCTCTAAAATGTGGTTTCTGCGTGGTATGATTTCCAAAACATATATAAACTTGTATTTTTATATCCATTTATGATTTTAATTATTTCTGAGTGCTAAATAATACTCTTTTTTCAAAAACTATAATAATCACGTCTGTTGCAGTTGATGTCTTAATTTTTTTTTTAGTTTTATCTTCTTGAAGATGGATGAAGTGTTATCATTGTAAAACTGTATAGAAATAATAAGTACAGACATTAATACCTTGTCTCAAATATTCATTTACTTAACACACCCATTTTCAAAAACATTTAACTATAAAATATGTAAATTATATCATATGCATTGTTTTAATCCCTTCATATTTCTCTTCTTTTTTTTTGTAGGATAATTTCGTACATTACATTGATTATTTTTTTTTGAAAATTCAGAACATTCCCGTTATTTTTTTGAACAGCTGAAACATTAAAAAATAAAAATAAAAAATCCTGCAGGTTAGCCTATTCAAGCACTTTCAAGTTTCCCTCCTTCCATTGCAGTGAGAAAACTGCCCCCAGAAGGACTAGAAAAAGGCAATCTTAAAGGTGGAGAACTCGAAGTTAGGAAACAAGAACAACTTATCCATCCGTGTTTCGTTTCTAAATGCCTCATTTATGGTAAGCACTCGAGGGAGGGATTCTGAGGGGACATTTCAATAACTCGTTCGAGACCTGAATACCGAGTAGAGCCTTTTCCTCGAGCGGAAAATCTCTTACTTATAAGCGACTTAGAATTGGTGCCACCCTATCAGCTTCGCCATTTCATTTTTATAGCTTCGAGCCTTGAGAAGAATTTGCGAGCTCTGAAAACACTACAACTTGAGTCCATCTGGACGGCAAAAGGCTCTTAAAGCCTGAGAAAACATTACTAATATAACTGAGATCTATATAGATATAAATGAAAACAATTATTTTCTTCATTATGGACAAACCGTAATACGTCGTTACTGAGGGTTAGTGTTGCCCAAATGTGAGACCGAGACAAGTCTTGGTCTAGCAAACTCAGTCAGGTCATGGTCTTGGGCGTGCGTAAGAATCTCGCAGCAGTTTTGCAGTTACTTATTAGCTTTTTGCAAATAGAGATATGACTGTAATTTTTAGATAGGAGACACCTAACTAAGCCCAAATGAAAAATTAGAGGAATTTAATGCAAAAATATATTGGTTATACTAATTATTAACATACAGTAACTAAGATTGTCAAATATTAGTAACTATTTTGCCTCAATTTTTATTTAAAAATTCGATTTTTTTTTCTACCTGTCTTGGTCTTGCAACAGTTAGACGGCCTTGCTGTTGATCTTGCAAAGTGCAAGATCGGTTCCGGGGAACACTACTGAAGGTATACTTAGCAGATATACTTGCCAATGTACCATAAAATTTAATTACTTAAAGCACTAACTTTTAGTATTGTTTTTGTTATTAGGTTTGTTAGAAAATTAACTACTTACTAATATGCAAGTTCTTAAAAACATCTAGGAAGAGTTATAGTAAGCATCGTCATAGAAAATCAATTTGTGTAGCACCCCATTCATAATGAAATGTTATTCTCAAGAAAAAAGAGTCGGAGAAGATAAAAATACTGATAATGTGATTTTTAATTTAATTACATTATAATATGCCAATGTACCATTGTCTATAACTGCTGTACCTTTTTAATTTAGATTTAAAGGATCCTTGTAGTTTAAACAGTATTATATATTTATATAAAGGACTTTTAGGCAGCTGATAGGTATTAAAAATTTTATGATTAATACTATTTACTTTTGTTTTACTTATATTAAAGATTATTGTATTTCGTTTTACGTGCTTAAATACCGAAACTACGATCGGAAGGGTGGTTACATTATAGACGAATAACATATTCTAGTCAGCTGGGGCTAAAAATTGCAATGCTCTTCTTAAAAATGTAAATAAAAAAAATAATAAAAATTGTAGTTTAATTTTTCGTTTCTCATTCGTGGGAAATCACTCTTAAATCGAAAATGAACAAAAATATGGTACCCTCCAAAATTCATGACCCCCAAAAGATTTTCTCTCTACCTCTGAAAAATCCATAAAAATGAGTATCCCCTCTAAAATTTTGATGAGGTCCCTTGCGCCATTCAACCCCCTTCTGGACACCGCACATTATTATGGGGGTTCGCCACGAAATAGAAGCCTACCCTCCCAGGCTTCGAATCCGTTCAGTTTCAGACTCGAATATGTTAAAAACCTGAAATAATTTGGCACTACAGAGCCTTAGATATGTCAATATCTTTTTTACAAAGAGATATGTAAATAGCATGGGTAATGTCGTCAGTATATGATCATATTGATATATGTATCTATACACACTTACAAATATATATATACATATATATTTAGTACTGAAATAAAAATAAAAAAATTCAACAATAACAAAATACCTTCAAAATATATTAATAACAATGCGGCTTAATACATTAAGAATTTGAACGTGATAACATATGGATTACTTTAATTGAACGAGAAAAAGTGTAACATATTCATACATTCTTAAATTTATATGTTTAAGGATTAGACAGGCTAGTGTATAATATTTATAAAATAAATAGCATAGACAAATAACTACAAGGTATATGAAAGAAACAAACGAGGCACCCTTTAAAAACAACCTTCCATATTCATGAAACCCGACTTCATTATTCAGTATTGATCAACCGATCAACTGCCTATAAAATGAAATGACAATGTCACAAAATTGACTTGAAAAAATCTCATCCCAAGACGTGAACATACCCTCATAAAACGTATTAATCATACACCAGCAGTTGTGTAATAATTTTGTTCTAATAAATTTCAGGTATAGATAATTACATCACCTTCTGAATATTTTTATAGATAGAAAGTATTATAGGTTATAAGTATTCAGGACGCAGTCATTATAATGTTTTTATTTGTGCCGATGTTCCAACCCAAACGTGTGGATCATCATCAGGGAGCGTTTCGAGCACTAAAGGTATTCAAGTACTCAGCAATAGCAATAAACACGCCCTGATGATGATACACATGTTTCGGTTGAAACATCGGCATCAAACTTTATAATGACTGCGTCCTGAATATTTATCACCTATGATACGTAGAACAGTCGAATAACTTAATTCAAAAATTTAGAAAATATTATAATAATTTTACATAGAACAATCAAGTGCCTATAAAGCAATTATATATTTTTTTTTCAGGTTTTTCGATTCGATCTCCCACATAAATGATTAAGATATAAATGGAAAAACCCAAACTATAAAGATGTGAGTCACTAACATACTAGTGAACATTTAACCTGTAAACAACTTTAATTAGTTGTTAGAACTTTGGCAGTTTGATATAGTTTGGATTTTTCCATTTATATTCTAATTAATTAATGTCTCTTTTTGAGCTATATGTTCATTTACTTATGTAATATGTAATATTACAGGCCAATTATGCAGTGGGTTTTGCTGTGTATGGATGTTATATACAACTTGGATATTTGTATTAATTCTTTTTTTATTTGATAAAATTAACACATTTTTATATTTTTTCTCATCCTTTTAATCAGCTATATTAAATAGCTTAATTAAATCTTACTGTTTTTACACAACCTTCCATTTCCTTCATGATATATTAGGATGGCCAGGTGAGATGTAGCTTGGGAATGATTATAGCGGATAAACGGTTGACTGTCGTGAATAATGAAGAAAAGAATAGTTGGGGTGATCAGTCAAATAAAGAAGGCAAAATAAATTATAATATTTATTTTGACATTTGCCGACGTTTCGACCTGATGAAGGTCTGAACTTCAAGTCAAAACGTCGGCAAATGTGAAAATAAATATTAGCATTTATTTTTGCCTTCTTCTTTGACTTAACACCCCAACTATTCTTGATTATATATATACTTTTTTTTCTGTTGGCATTGCAGGCCATGTAGATCTTTTGCCGCCTTGACAAACCTGCTCTATCTTTGACTTGTTTCTATGTCTTTCGAAATATCTTCATGCAGCTCCATTGCAACTTTGTTGATTCTATCTATCCATTTTGGCCTTCCACGTGGTCTTTTGCCTTCTATTGAGGTATTTAAGGTTACGTAGAGGATTCCAGATGGATTGCTACGAGCTACATGCCCCGCCTATCTTAACCTCCGTGCCTTGATATCATGGTTCACCAGTTTCTGTAAGCAGTTCTTTATTGGTCTTTCTTCTCCATATGTTAGTACTCTGATCCCAGATCGCTACGGTTATCGTGCGGAGGATTTTCCGCTCAAATCTTTTAATACTTTTTTCTCATATATATATATAGAGATTATATATATATATATATATATATATATATATATATATATATATATATATATATATATATATAGACGAAACGTTGACAGCTATTCATCTGTACGTAACAAGACTTATATTATAAGATTTATATATTTATTTCATTAATTTCGAATATATTTTGATTAATTTTTGTTTCTACCCATTTTGGTGACAGTTGATCAAAGTAGTTCGATTTTATTCAGCCATAAAAATTAACAAGATTATTACGATTTTATAGTGATTTTTATAATGAGAAATTCTGTTTAATTTTAATACAAAATGTGCTATAATCTTTAAACGCAGTTTATAGAATATAGAAATAAATGAGAAAAAAAACTCATCTGATAATGAACCAAAAAAAAAAAAAAACATTCCTCTTAAGCTCAACAGCGGAATAAAAGCCGAGTGGACCACAGCAAGATAATCAGCGGCTAAGCAATATGCCGGCGAGTTACTTAATATAGAGAAACTCCATGCCGACCTCTGGAAAATTTTTCTAATTAAAACTTTCTCGCGTTAATTTATTCCTTTATAACTTCAAAACTGCTGAAAATTTATAGGAAACTCCTTGAACGTGGCGTGGTAAAAACAGCGGTTTTCCTTCACAATTAAAAAACAAACTAATATTAATTATCTAAAAAATCAATAATAATTTATATTTAAAATACTCAACCACAAAATCATTATTCTACAACATGTATTTGCTGTGGAAGATCCTCATTTTTTAATTAATATGAAATACAAATATATATATATATATATATATATAGGGGGGGATACCCCAAGACCGCCTAACGGCGGCCCATTTTACAATTCATACAACTGTCCATTTAATTGTACCACTCGTTGCTCAAATTGTATAACTTTAATTTACACGTAATCTGTAATTAAAATTTTATAAATATAAAATAAACTGAACGAAACCACAATTCGGAAAATTTTTAATTTCCTTATGATATTTTAATCATATATATCACGAATTATTGCCAATTGGTAACCATAATATATGTTCAACTTATCCAGCTTCAAATAAGCCCAACAATAATTTGAGTCTTTTAATTCTAACATTCTCATTGTACGTTATATAGTGTTTCCATTTCTATTTTATAATAATTATAATTATATTGCAATATAATATAAATAATATTATATACAATATAATAATTAACATATTTTATTACAGAGGAAATTTCTAGATCGAAAAATAACTGCTGACACCTAGGTAAAATCAAACTATCGCCTTCAGATGAAAATACAATTTAAAGTCTAAAATCTTTATTTTGTATTAGGAGGTTGTATAATTTGTAAAATAAACGCCTAATAAGTTAAGCTCCTGTTATCTCCAACTCTCTTAATATTAAAATTAAAAAAAATATGAAAGTCACTAAAAACATTTTTATATAGTAGAGAAATAGACATTTCAAATAAAAACAATTTTTTAAATGACAAAATTAAATTTTTACATAATTGAGTTTTTGAATCGTAAGTATTAACGAGAAATATATTTTTTTAAACAAAAGGATAAATATACACCCTTATCACATCAAGTATTACTTATTCGACGTTTCGGCTTCAGGAGCCATTTTCAAGCTCCTGTAAACTAATTTTAATTTAGTTGTTATACTATCTACTACTATATCATTATAAAACATATGTTAATTTTATAACAATCAGTTACATACATAGTCTAAATTATATTTTATAAAAACTTTTAGTAGTAAAAAACCGACATCCAATGAAATAAAAGAATGAAACACAGACGAATTATATCGTAATGATACATTGTAAGCAATTTTATAAAGCGTTGCATGGTAGGAAGATAAAAAATTTTGTATTAATTAAAATCAAAATGCTGTTATAATTTTTTTATTTGTATACCACAATGATTCTATGTAGTAAATGAATGATTTAAAATAAATATATTAATTTAACTGACAATCGATCTACAAAAGCACGAATTAACTTTATTTTTAACATTCATTAATTTATTTTTTTCATTTACAGGTTGTCTCTTTTTACTTAGTTTCTTGTTAATTACTAAGCGAAATAATTGTATCAAATACCAAAAATTAACATTTAAGTATAGAAATCTCTCATATTATTGACACTGGTTAACCAATTTGTCGAATATTTGCCAAAAATAATTGCAAATATCCATCGTATCAAAGAACAACGGATGCTGTCGCCCTATACCCAGAAGTTAGAGGAAAGTTACAACAATACGCCCCTCGGATGTTTGCCCGAAAACTTTGGCATGTAGCCGGAATATAACATAAGCTTTTCGGCTATGTCGGACCACATTACATTTTTATGGATTTACGGTTATACCAGAAATTAAGGACCATATTCGAAAATGTTAAAATATTGCTTTTATATTTTTTTGATATCTGACGATTCCTTCACACTTATACGAAATATAGAAGGATCGCTTAATTGTTTGTTTATTTAGGCTTTAATGCGTAAAACCCTAAGATCATCAACGCCTGTGATTCGGTTATATTTGTAAACTCTTTAGAGGAGAAATAGAAAAAAAGAATGAACAATCAAAAATTAATAATAGATAGATAGAGTAATAAATGAAAAAGATTTTTTAAAACACATAAAAAAATGAAATATATTAAAATTAAAAAAATAAAAATTATATTTATTTTTATATTTTATTTAATAGTCTATGGATTTTAAGAAATTTTATTACTGTTTTTATGTTTGATTCGTTGTTGCTTAATACTGCTGATATATCCAGTTTTAGAGATGATCGATTTAGGCTTGAAGTATAACAAGTGCATTCTTGGAAAATATGATTGATAGTGAAAGTGCTATTGCAGTGATGACAATTTGGTGTTGGGTGCTTAGTGATAAGATATACATGAGTTAGATTCGTGTGGCGTATTCTGAACCTGGTCACGGCGACCTCTTCTCTACGATTAGGGCAGCTTGGTTTGGTCCAGGGCTTCACTGATTTTTTAATAATTTTTAATTTGCTAGGTGGGCTTTCGTTCAACATAGTTTGCCAACTATCCAATATTGGATCGCTTAACGTTAAAATGACATTGTATCAGTTGTTTGACATATTTGAGATATCGTGAATAAACGTCCGTACTAATGTTGAAATATAGAACTGCGAATAATGATATAAATTTTCCTGATAAAAATATAACTAAAATTAATAATCAAAAATGTTGAAATTGGAGTTAGTAATTCTTTCAACTGAAAGGTTCATATATATCTTATGTAATAAGGATTCATCATTAATAACGTTCATGAACCTTTTGAAAAATGCAGAATGTAATGAAATAAACTTTAATAAGAATAAATGACAAACCTTTGTTCAGGCAGTAAACAATTGAAGAACGATAGAAATAAATTATTCTCCGTAGCTACACGAGCAGAATGGGAAAAAGGACACGAAGCGGTGAAGAGACGACTTGTTACAGATGGACTTGAATAGCCACAAACCTTTCATTAAGCATTTCCGAGCTTATTGCTCCCCACTTCTTCGTCTCCTTTTATCAATTCAATGACTTTATTTTCTTTTTTCTCCCCATCCCACCCTTCCTCTTTCAGGTATCCTGATAAATGGACGAATTTAATGAACACGTTTTGTAAATATGCTCAATGAAGGAGCCTTAAACTAAATAAAAAAAAGTTCTATTTATAAATGCCTCGTTATGAATTATAATTAACGAGCGAGTTACCATGTTCCTAAAAGAATTCCAACAGAGCTGATTTTTTTTTTTTAATGTATTCTTTAATATTATATTGTGATTACTATTTCTATCAATGTAAGATGGAATTTAAAGGTTACATAGAATTAATAATAAAATACAATAGTAGTAATAGATACAAAAGTGTGTAGTACTGTCCTATAAATATCATACCAAGAAAAACAAAGAAATTTGAGTGTTAATAATAACTATTGCATTTTTAATTTAAAAAAAGAAAGTTTTTAATTTAAAACATTAATATTCACCAGTTTTGGGGGGGGGGAGGGAGAGAGGGAGGTATTTACTAGTTATCTTAAATGAACTGAAAATATTGTAAACTTTACGCATTTTGATATGTTTTATTTTTCCATCGAATATATTAAAAATCCAAGGTGCTAAATATTTTAAAGTTAAATGAAATATAGGCTGATACATCAATGCGAAACAACCGATTAAAAGAACAAAGAACAAAAAAAAAAGAAGGGGCTTTTTAACTATCCCATTAATCCCCCACCCTCTCTCCTAGCCCGAGAAAATCTCCGTATTGCTTAAAAGGCAAGGTAGGGATGGACAAGACAAAAAATGCACTCTAATTTTGTGAGGATGATGATTCGAATTGTTTAATGACCAGATCTTTATTGAGAGTATACGAATGGTGCCGGAAAGAAAACTCCGGAAAAAAAAAGATATTGCGAACTTTATGGCCAAGGCTTAAGTATCGGTAATCAACGGCGTCATAATACAACGATTGCGTTTTATTTCATGCTTTAAATTATTCTATTGTTCAGTTGGAACATGTAGATAACTCAATTTCAGTATCGTATGTTCCCTATACACACGTGTTCGTCATCCCCTCTACAGGTCCTAGGATAAGTTAAGGTGGAGAAGAAGAGAAGGTTGAGTAATTTAATAATACAAGAGGGAGCAATTTATGTAAAAGCTCAAATCCGACTGGCCTCGGTGCCGTCAGTCGGGATTATGAGCCACAGCCAACTGCCGCCTTCCTCCCCTCCCCTCACCCCCCAGGTTCCTAAGCTCTAATCTTGCTTTAATTAAAGCTTGCCAACCCTAATGGCAGGTAGGCAATGCTTTAATCCATCTCAGAGCCGTCTCTTTTTATTGCAGGTCCAAACTTAGCCATTGTTTCATAAAACCCATCTTTATTATTTTCAGGAGGTTGCCTCAGCCGCTAGTATAATGTCGTCATTATCCAAAGTCTAAAAAAAAATGTCTATATTATATGTTTATTATTTATCTCTGGAGTTCTTCAATAATAATGATAATAAAAGGCTAAGCATATGTTGGATGCTGTACATATGTGTATTCCATTCACCGACCATCGTCCAAACCCAACAGGATCAGCCTTAACGCAATCCTTCGTCCTTTCCTTCGGTATAATCCTCGAACATTTACTAGTCGGCGTAGCGCGTATTAAGAAATTAGTTCACTACTAAGACCAACTTATCGACATACAGCTGGCAAACAACACCGTTCAAAGCCAAACCATAAAAGTCATTGAAAAAATTGAAAGATTTTAAAACTCAGATAGTTTCAAAAGCCAACAAATCTAGACGGGATAAAATGTATAATTCTTTTGAGGTGGGCATCAAGATATAATATAGTTCCAATGGAACTATCAGGCCTTCTACTTTAAAGCCTCCTTAAATGTACGATTTTGGAGATATATCGTAAATCTTGCCAAAAAACCTTGGCTGATTTTCTATGACGGTTGGCATATGACTCTTGTAACATGTTTAGGTTTTCAAAATACTTCTATTTATGATAATCTTTGACCAAATAAAAGTCTATTGAAAAGGAAAATGGTGGAATAATAAATAGCTCTATGATACCTCGGGTACTTCGGATAATATAGAAATGAAATTTTCGATATTTTTAAAAGATGAAAAAAATAAAATAAAGCTTGAAGCTTCACAATTTTACGCTCACTATCACACCTGTTGTGACGAGGTGTTCTTGGAAAACACCCTTAAATTAAAAAAAATCCCTCTAGCCTAAAGGCATCGTTGTGTAAGATATCTGTTTAGTAATACTACTCAATAGTAATTGATATTACTGTAATCATAATGCCTTAATGAAACCGATACCAACCTCAACTGAATCTATATCTTATAGGGTATGAGTTTAAATAATGATAAGTTTGTGAGTCCCGTGTATTATATTGGGTAATGAATTTGATATTTAGTTGGGATAATCGCATCTGTGCGGTATTATTTGTACTTAGGTGAATTATTATTCATTCTATGTAGGCACATAGTTTTATAGAAAATTTATAAAAATATTGACCAGAGCTAAATTCGTCGTATGTGTCTCCAGTTAAGGGGAAAAAGAATAACATTTTTGAAAATGATGTATTGCTGTTGAGAATTCGGGCAGAAGAAGAATAAGTCAAATGGATAATTTAAATGGTTACATAATGCCGAATTGCATAAACTGTGTCCGATTAATATAATAAGGTGATTAAATTGCGGCTATTGAATCGGGCATGTAAAATAGAGGTAGATAAGTTTAAGTATCTATGGTCTAGCATAACTAGAAACAACGAAATTGAAGAGTAGATTAAGTTTAGGCTGAAGGCGGGAAATGCTTGTTATTTTTCTGTGACAAAACTACTTAGTTCGAGCATCTTGTCCCGGAATTTAAAGACTAGAATATATAAAATCATTATAAAAACGGTGGAGGGAGGTGTGTGATAAGCGATTTGTGGTGTTGGCATCGAACCTTCGGGTTTGCTAAGCCTTTTATTATTATTATTTAGTAAGGTTCTAACTTTTGAAATAAGTATTCGTCACTTCTCCTTTCAATGATACCTCATTAATTAAAACTAACCGTTCCAGAGAGACGCAAAACTATCTCCACTACCTTTGTTTACTTAGGGTAGTTATATTAGCCATTACAGAGAAAAGAATGCAATATTTAGCAATGATACAAATTCGAACTATGATACACAGGGTACCTCAGTTCGTAATGGCCAAACCATGGGGGGTGATCCTAGCCGAAATTTCAAATAAAAAAGTACATTTCATACATGGGTAGATTTCGAACGGAAAAAGAGCTAAGACCAATTTTGTCTTCCTTAAGGTAGTTACATTTTTTATTGAATAAGACGAAATTTCACAAAAACTGTTAAAGATAATTAATTTCTACGTACACCATCATAAAGTAGACAAAATGTTCTTTGAGAAAACGGCGACTAAATACGACTACTGTACTGCTGCGAACGAATCTGGAATACAGGGATTTGTTGCTCGCGTATGGGCATTGTAACTGCAGTGGTCGTATTATAACTTCTGAAAGTCCCTTTTATCATTGACCTTACGAAATATAACAACTCTTTTCTAAAAAACATGTCTTCTAATATATTATGGTGTAATTAAAATTTAATTTTCTTGAATAGCTATTTTTGCAATTCTTTCTTATTCGATAAAAACGGGACCAACCTAAGAAAAACTGAAAATTGGTCTTCTAACGCCTTTTCCATTGATTCAAATGAACTTTTTGTTGGAAAGTTACGTCTATAATTGCCCCTCAGAATTTTGCATTTAAGAACTGACACACGCTTTATAAAACATAAGAAACGAAACCTAAACATGGACAAAACTGAGTAATATATTGTAAAAAAGTTTTGACCAAGAAAATTATTTTGGGGACAAAATTTGACAGAAGTTCGTAATCGGTTGGAGGAGAAAAGAGGGACTGTGATGGTGACGTCATTGTTTCAGGAAAGGGTGGCATTCGCACATCTGTTCGTCAGCAGTGACATGCAACATTTTATATTGCCAAATCAAGATTAATAATTATAATTATTTTATTTTTTAATTGACTTTTTTTTCTCACGAATTTAGTTATGAAGATTAGGAAAATAGGCCATAATCACCACGTGGTAGCAAGTGCCTGGTTCGGACGGGTGTGGATTCGATTCCCAATAGGTCAATATTAGGAAGTTAATATTATTCGGTCGCTGTTCCTAGAATTGGTATGTAAACTACCACGGGACAACAGCCTCCAGGTAACCTTCAATGTTAGCTTAAAAGGATCTCAAAGCCTGATTACATATAAAGCCTGATACGGAATAGTTACAGCACCAATGTAATGTAAATGCAAACAGTACTAACATGCATTATCAAGATGATATTCATATTATATTATGTTATCATATTATATTACATTATTATATTATATTATATTCATATTATATATTATATTATCAAGATGATAGCCTCATTATATCAAACCGCGTCTTTTTATTATTTTAACAAATAATGCGCAGCAAATATCAATTTAATTAAAAATACTGCTTCTCTAATTTTTCAATAAATTTGACCGATAGTGTGTTCAAAGATGATCTTATTGGCACAATATATTCGGATATGGATACTTGAAAAAAAAAATATCGTAAAAATATATGATTAAATAGCAATATATTCATCAACATACATTTAAAAATATATTATAACTATTAACGCAATTTTTTCCTTTTTCCATGATTTATCTTATTTTATTCCCGTTTCAACTAAACATTCACAACAGAGATTACCATAATGCAAATGTATCATATCTTGGAAAAGACACCTCGGCAGCTTCCTTAGTAAACTCAATAAAGCGGGACGTTCTTCTCGTTTTATGAGAGAAATACGCCAACCATTAAAAGGAACTAAAAACATTACCTTACTCTGATGGGTAATAACCTACCGTATTTCATTCGTAGCTAGAAAATAAAACTGGCAGTAAATCAATAATATTTTCCGTTTTACAGGCAGGTATAAAAGTATTATGACGTTTAGTGCTATGATCAGATTGGACTGAGCTAAAAAAAAAAAATTGATACCGACTAAATTCAAACTCCAGCGACTTAACTCAAACGATAAAAAATCAGTGCACTTTAATTATCTGATATATAATCAGGCATGGTTTGGGACCGAATTTATTTAGAACAACTTACCCATTTATAAAAATAAAAAAGAAAGTTTTTATTTGAAAGAAAAATGCGTTCTATTGCCTAATAAAACATTAAAAATACAAGTATAGCCCAATGTCTTCTCCCCCCCCCCCAAAAAAAAAATCAAAATATAATTTTATTTAATGTCAGTAATGGTTCATATTATAAAAAAGTAAATAATTGACATTCAATAAAATTAAATCACCAACTATTTTGATGAATATTCCATCTATGAAATTAGAATGTTGTGCACATATGTTAGTATAACTATATTTAATATTGTATATGATATGGTTATTTTCATTTTCATGCATTTATTGTAAATAAATAATTATGAAATTTACGAAAACGTTCTTAAAAGTTTAGCGTTACCAAAAAATGTATTTCGTGACTTTTTGCAATGGACCGAAGATATGTTTTATTATAGGGCAATTATTATATTAAATTACAAAATTTATTAGATCATTATTTTTTTTATTATATATTTTTTAAACGGCATTTGATAAATCCGTACGGATTTAATACAGCAATAGTATATTATTATTATTTATATGTTTATTATTATTAATTGCTTATGGAGAGCTTAAGCTGTCCGTTAATATTACGAATTTACTATTATGTGTGTTTATATTTTAGTTGAATTCATGTTTAACAATATAAAGTAAAGCTGTATTTTTTCACCATATTTATATTAATTTTTCTTCTACGGCTACGTTTCGGCTATGATGCTATTTTCAAGTCATTTAGTTTCATATTTAATAATGCTTCTTGGGTTCAGTCCATGATTATGGGTTACGGAAATATGCCTTACTTTATATTGTTAAATGAATTCAATTTTTTTCCGATTGGTTTATATATTTTATGGCTTCCAAAATGGCTTATAATTCTGAAGTGTAGGATGAGCAACGTGATGATAATTTAAACTCAGCGAAATGATTTATTTTAGCACGTACACTGCCAGTTGCATTCAAAGTATTACTTAATTGATTCATAGGTTTTATAACAAAATTTAGAGATAAAACCTATTCATATAAGATAAAACGAGAAGAATTGACAACGGCTATTATAACAGAAAAATAATTTGAAATTCTAAAAGTGAATATGAAGTTCAAGAAACTTGAATAATATATTAGAAAATCGATAAGATTTATAAGCAAGTATTCCTAAAAAAAATTAAATAATTCTTTGTATATAAAACGTATCGAAAACGATATATACATACAAAAGAAAAAGAAGATAGTGGATTTTTTAAAAAGAAATTCTTCATCTTTGTAGGCTCCTGCATTACAGATACGGTGAGAAAGAGAGTGAGAGGGGAGTTGTTTTGATGAAAATTCTACCAGGCAGCCAGACACAGGGTACCCTAGCAATAAGGGAAAGACCCGGACCTGGAATATGAAAAGGGGAACGGATAACCGGGAGGCAGGATAATCCATGGACCCTCTGCAGATGTTGGATCACACTGTCAACTTGCTGTCCTAACACGGCAACTAAAAGCCATCTTTGTCCGTTGCATCTTATTTAACCAGTAAGATGGTAAACCTCAATAAAGTCAATAATCTATTGTTTCAGTTATAATTACCAATATTATTATTATTATTAATAGAGGTCATAAAAGGGGAATTAAAAAAAAAATTATAAGATTTGATATTTTTGCAATTAGTAATCAAGTTCAAAAGATCCGGTTGTCTCTGATATTAAATTTTCAATTAACACAAACGTTCTGCCCAATAGTCCTTAATAAAAAAAAAATCTAAAAAAAAAACAGACTAATTACGAAATTATTATTACTGGTTTATTAACAATTACTTATTTATTTTACATATAGTTAAAGTTATAGAATATATGAAGACTTATTAAAATACAATTGAAAATGATAAAACATTATTGTCAGGAATTTCAGTCAATATTTATATTGGGTTAGCCGACGTTTCAACCTGATTATGTCGGTCTTCCTCAGGCGTATCGTCGATGGAAGTCGATGCAAGAACTCGAAACGTAAGCTAAACCAATAAAAATATCGACTTAAATTCCAGACAATTTTGTTTTATCCTTATAATTGATCGGTCGACTACTTGTCCATCTCTATATTGAAAAATATATTAAGATAAATGGAATATATTATATATTTTTATATATTAAACAGAGAAGGGGAGGGATAGCCTCCGTAAAATCAGTGCATTTTCAGAATTTTGTTTTATGAAAATGAATATTACTACAATAGAAAAATATCTCAGACTACTTGTTCATTAAGAATAAAAACCAAAAAACATTTCCTACAAAAAAATTCAAGGTCTGAATATGTAAAAAAATATTAACAAAATCGATATATTTATACTATATTGACAAAAAATAAAATACAGAGTTCTGGTGTATATAATACATCAAAACTCCATCCAACAAGATAATAGAACAACTTAATTCTTACAATAAATCAACCAAGTATTTGAAAACGACCTATAGAGCAAAATAAAAACAGTATATTTTACAAAGATTACAGCGTTTAATTAGATACGATTTTGAACAACTTGATAATTGGTCCTTAATCAAAAAGTGAATAAAGAAAGAACAAAGATAAAAAAAGAGACAAAAGTTGGCGGAAGAGTTCGTTATAAATTGTAAAGAAGAAACTGTAAAAAAGGTGTTGGCTGAAAGGAGAAAAGCAGCTTGCGATCCATCAGCCACCCTAAGCACAGCCAACGTCAAGATATATTAGGAAAAACTTTTAATGGCGACTTTTTCTTTAGGGAGCAAAATCGTCTTCGGCATAAGGTGCAAAAAATAGAGGGAGGCGCGGGTCAAGAGGCAAGTCGCGTTTGAGAAGATCGGAATATGATTTTCAAACAAATAACGTAACAATGATTGTAAATTCATAATAACATTTATAATAATAATTCATATGATTTCAGCTGGTAACTTAGTTTGAACTTAAAACTCCATTATTCTTTAAAATCAAATATAAGGTAGAATACACAAATAATAATAAGCAGTGTTATTTTCTCTGATACAACATAGTTATGAATATTTTCTATTTCGAATTGTAGCTTTATGGCATGGTCATACAATACAGAAACGAAAAAAAAAAATTGTTGATTCCTCAAGCACAACAAACTCCCAATTCGTAACGAAAAATCACTTCCCAGCTTATAATTATACAGGTGCGAACACTAAACAAAATTTCATAAAATAAAATACGCTGGTGGTTTGTCTCAAGAATTAATTTTTTTTTTTTTACTGGATTAATTGTTTATTGATAAATATTACATTCTGTCTCAATAAAGGACATTTATATTAGAGTTCTGAGAGCACATTCACACCATATTTACAAATTAAAAAAAAAAAAAATAAATAAGGTAATTTAAAAATAATATAAAGCTAAATAAGAACAAAATAAAATATCATTAGCAGAGGAAGAAAATATAAATAATAGTATAATAGAATAAAAATAAATGAATAAAATAGAATTAAAATTATATTTAAAAAAAAAAGTAATGAAAGTAAACATCTTAGAAGCAGGCATACCTGAATTAATGAAGAATTAAATTAAATTTATAAAATGTTTTTATATACAGGCCTCAAACTTATACCCAAACTTCGAACAAATTTTTTTTTTTTTCATTTCTTTTTTTCAGACTCCTGACTAACTTCTAAACTTTGTAAGAATTTTCATAAACGAAAGCATTGAACACAGTGCTCCATACATTATTACAATATGTGTTATAATAAATCTGTACTTCATGAACTGGAAGTTTTTTATTGTAAAAATTCAACTCTCACCCTATCATAAATAAAAACGTGACGAAAAAGAATACGTCATAAATAAGAATACTTACGTAAGCTATATGATACGAAAGATCTTTGACTAACTCACCTAAAAAAAAAAAAAAAAATGTACTTAGTTAAATAATTACAAAAATTTATAAAACAAAAATAAAATAAGAATCGTACAAGAAAATAACCTTCACTTCCATAATACATTATTTACTTTAGTATTGTACAAAATCTAAAATGTTTATGTTAATATCTGACAATAAAAATAACTTGAATATAAGTAATATCGAATATTTTTATTATATACTTTATTTTGATTTTAAAATATCTAATCACAGTTTGAGAATAAAAATAACCTCAGAGAGGAGTTAATCCTTGAAATTTAGTGAGGTACATGATCTGAAAAGGGAGGCAATTGAGGTCAACGTTCCCTTCCCCGGAACCTGATAGGGGCTCATTATATTAATGAGGGGAGTTCGCCACAATTCAGTGAATTTTAAGACCAGCCTTGTTTGAGGCTTCCAACCTATCTATAACCTGTCTAGCCTTGGATTTATGGAAAAGTGATAAAACAAAATTGTTATTGATCATGTTACGTTTTAGAATAGAAGAGAAAACAAAATTTATTCCTCGACCAAACATTAGAATTAAGAAATATCTACAAACATGGGCATTATAAATTATTTCAACTGATTTGTGAGCAATCTATTCTATTCCGCTTAGAATATTGTATAATCATGATATATTGTTTTTTGAAGTTGGTTCATTATTAGACCTAAATGCAACTACTACATCTGCTAGACAGCAGATGTTTTGCACACGCGCGGAATTCTCAAAATCATGAGAACGTTTTTGTTTTTTTTAATTTTAATTTTTGTTTTTAGAAAAACAAAAAAAAAAAATATGTATGGTTTTAAACTACAACAACAGGGATGTCCAGAAGGAGGTTTTATGGTTTTATTCAACATTTTTGAAGGGGGACATATTTTGATGGTTTTTTGAATTTTCAGAGCAAGGAACAATGGAAAAACATGGAACAGATAGCAGAGTGTATAATCTACAACTTTTCTAATTCTACTTTCCCTTGCTCTGTTTTTAAGAAAAGTGAGCAATGGAATACTATGGGAGGGGATGGGATAGATTTTTGCACAATCAACCTTGGGGGAGGAGGGAAGGGCATCCCCTGCAGAACGTTACATTTTTTACACGTAATTTAATACAAATTCATCGGTATTAAAATATAACAACAATTTTATTTCTGTTAAAAAATATTTAACTAATTAAATTAACGTCACAGTTTAATTTCTTTTTGATTACTTATTGCAGAATTGATATTGAAAAAGAGAAAAAACAACTCGAGACGATGATTGGATTCATATGAAATTGATAATAAATGATGAAAAGAAAGACTCCTGTTCACAAATTAATTACAAATAAAAAAATAAATATTTCTGAATAATAAAAATATTATCACAATATCTAACATGAAAAATTTTGTTAAAAATTTAAGACAAATCATCGTTGGCTATAAAAAAAAAAATCCTTTGCTACAATTTAATCACATAAATTATGTCTCATTTTTATTTTATGGTGTTTATTTTTGCAACCGATGCTAATATACTTGCACAATAAAAATAACTTTATAGATTTAATAGCTGTTACAAACTAGATATTTTTCAGCGATTAATAGAAGTATAGAACGTAGAAAACATTTCGATCTAGTACTTAGTAGGCTCTGTAAACGCATTATTGGAAATTGCAATGCATTCCATCCCCTCCTCCTCACCACTTAAACTATTAGACAAAAGGGAAAAGGGAAGTCATAACAACTCGGACAAACAGGGAAAAGGAGAATAAATGAATGTAGAAGGAGAAAAAAGAAGCTAAAGAGATTTGACAATAGGGGACATGTCGACTGTGGGTTGACGACTGACGACAAACACCTGACTTTATTATATTGACATTGGGCGCCTAGTCCAAACACTTGCAGCTCTTTGTTTTACTGTCCCTACCTCTCTCCCTCCCAATACCTCTCCCTCTATCTGCAACTCCCTCCCTGTGTTCGCTTTAAAAATGTTTATCTTCTACTTAGCTTTATCTACAAACCTGTAGTAAATAATATATTACATTGTATTACCTTTTTATTTACATTGTAGTATCAGAAGCACGTGATGGGAGGATACCCGTTCCGTTCTAATTGTTTGATGAGTTTGCACGAGTGCGTTTCACAGTTCAATTTTTATTTATTATTTCTTACTATCATCATCACCGATGCCGATATGTTTCCTATCAGTCAATAATGACCAATAAATTGCTCTCTAAACTTTACAATCGCACAGCACAAATCTTGAAAAATGGTAACAAAACAGGAGAATTAAAGTAAATTTAATTAAAACCTATCAAATCACCTTCACTCTTTAACAGAAACTTATGAATTCCTTTAATAATAACCGAATTATTCATTTTTGATAAAATCCGATACCTAGGACTTCACCGGAACAAACATCTAGCTTGGGATTCTCACACTAAAACGATAAGAAACCGCTCGACGTTTCTGGATACTTCAGTACTTACTAAACAAGCGCTCTAATTTTTTAATTAATTACCAAAAACACATGGATGCCTGTAATGCATCGAATTTGTCACATAACGTTAACATACCCAATGCACCTTCCCATGCCACAAATAAAATCATCCATAATGACCTTAACCCTCCGAAGCGTCTGAAATGAATATGGCCTCGTGATCTCTTAATTTCTATATTATATAAGAGCACTATCAGTGGGTAGTTTATTTACAAGCCTGTTCATATCATTATGCTTTTATAATATTTATATTTATAAAATGTATTGTCATTTCACATAGTCGTGAATTTCATAAATAATGTAAAAAAATAATTTATTTCAGAATTTTGAAAACCACATTTCCGATAATGTTGAAAAATAAGCACATCTCCCAGGGTAAAGCAGGAAAAAATTATAAATAAAACTAATCTGCTTATAACTGAATAATATAGCTGAAAAATATTACAATTTTAGGTTAGTTAAATACATCACAGTTTCTAACGTTTTTAAATAGACTAGTGTTCGCCCAGTGATCGAAATTCGACCATAGCCATTAAAAAATTGAAGAAAAACATATAATTGAATAAAAAATAAATTAAATAAATAAAAAGTAAATCACGATTCAAAAATCCTCATTTATTTATACAAACAAAATTTCAATTTCAATTAAATATTGAGCTTAAACTACTTAAAATTATTTATAAGTAATACAAAATAGACTCATTAAAAAATATTTAATTTCCATTTTAATTTATGTATGTTATCATCACAATAAATTATTGTTATGATTAAGCAAGTAAAACATAAACATAAATTAAAAGAAAAACATATCTTTTTTTTTTTTTACAATAAATTGAAATATCAACAAATAATACCTACCCGTGGATTTGATTTTTTAAAGGAAGTGTTTGAACGTTCAGTTCTTTTTCATACAAAAATAAAAGAAATACAAAAATTCCACGAAAAACTTTAAAACCTGAGGGCTATTGTTTCGTTCACAGTATGCTTTTATTTGTTTTATATTACATCACTTGTTTCATCACAATCAGTAAAAACAAAAACGAAAAAGCTTCCGAAGGAGCATGAAAATGATTTTCATCGATGATTTATTTCCCTCATTTATAGCTCTTCCCTCATTTTTCCGGCTAAGTAAATATTTTTTTTTTTTATTTATTCATGATATTTAAACTGTATTAAAAAATTAAATACATTAAGTAAATTTGATAACAGAAAATAATAACATGAAATGACTTGTTGAGAAACTACCCACTGGTAGCACTCTAAAAACAAAATGTATTTACAATAAGAGATCTCGAGGCCATTTTCTTTTCAGAGGCCTCAGAGGGTTATCAGGAATAGAAGAGGAAGCAAGGTTAGAGACGAGAGGATTCGGATGGTTCTGAAGTTTATTATGGAAGGATTGGTATCTGGATTGGGCCAAACATAAGGAACATTAAGGTCATTATGGATTATTTTATTGGTGACAAAGTAAGGAGCAATGAGGATTTTCCGAAGGATTTTGGATTGTAAGGATTGGATAAGAGAGGAATTCGATGGCTTCAGCCCCAAAGCTCAACTCCGTAAGTCCAAATAGGTCTTATTGTTGTCATGTATATAAGTCTTTTGTAATTAACTGGAAGCTTAGAGCGCTTGTCTAGTAATTGTTGGAATAGTCGCAAACGTCGAACGGTTTCTTGTCGTTTCAGTCTGGTATGAGGATTCCAAGTTAGACGTTTGTCCAAGTGAAGTCCAAGGTATCGAATTTGTTCAACAGGGATAAGTGGGGTATTATTAAAGGATACTGGGGGACATGAGGTCATAGGTTTATGAAGTAAATAATGAATTAATTATTTGTTTTGTCATGATCACAAACCTTCGAATTGTTATTTAAACATGATAAATTAAATATCACGTAATCCGTTTAAAAAAATCTAGTTAATCGTAATAAACATTAACCTAAATACTACTCGAGATCGAGTCGAAATTTGCCCAATAATATCTAGTCTATAATTGTCCCTTCAGAGCATTACATCACGAGGCTTCAAAGATCTGTTTGTCATTATCCGGGCTTAACTTTGTCCACCGTAATAATTAATGAGACCTACTCCTCCAGAAGTTCCCAAATTACTCCATCCTTCTGTGATCCATCATTTATCAAAACAACGAGGCGTTCATTTTTCCTGTAATAATGTCACAGACATCACAAAAACGAAAATTATAAATGACGTTCCTTATATTACATCGAATAATATACATATAAACATGTACTATTACAATCCATGAAGGGTTCAGTACTATTTAGGGAAAGTACTGTTTCTTAGTCAGCGGTTTTGAAATAAGGTGATTTGATTGAGATCACGCTCAACCGCCAGGTTTTAACCTTTTAATTAAGGGTACCCACTTAATAAAGGCTAGGTGTGCCCCAGGCGTCCCTGGGATGGTCACCCACGAATGATGAATCAGAATAAATAATTGTTGAGGTCACCCCACGGCTGATGAAACAAACTAAATATTTTTGCAGCCATGAACTGAGATTAGAACTCTAGGTCTTGAGCATTGGATCAGTACCCTACTACTTAGCTACCCCACTCTCTCTCTCTCTCTATATATATATATATATATATATATATATATATATATATATATATATATATATATATGTATATAAGTAAAGAATTTAAAAAAAGATCATTGTGGACGGATCTAAAGTTGAGAGAATGAACTCAAACCTTGTGAAATACAGTATCTTAAATTTTTGTTTTCAAACTTTTTAATTTGAAAATTATTTCAATCCCATACACTAATTCTGGGGACCTCGAGGCGAAACTAAACCGCTTGATAAATTTCTTTGTACGATTCATCTTCGGGATCCCAGGGGACGCCTCTGTTTCCCGTTTTTATGCAGAGTTGAAGTGGCCTTATCCTTCCTACCGTCGTATTTCCTGGCATCCTTCCTCTTTCAAGTCATCCAGTCCCACCGACCTTCATACACCTCCGAACTCCTCCAATTCAAATCCTCTGTTCGCTCCCGCAATACTCGTTCCAGGTCTTCTGATTTATACCTAAGGGCCCACCGAACCGCTGCTTTCTAAAGATCGTTCATTATCCGATCATCATCCTTATGGAACTCTATACCTTCCCACATCAGTCAATCCAATATCCTTCCTACCTTTAAATCCCGCCTGTTCAATCATTTCTTATCCATCCAGTCCCCATATAATTGTAAATAGATACCATTGTAAATATGTATATAAATTATTATATTGTTCTTCATTATTTTTAATTTATTTTCAATTTTTTACTATTAACTTATTTAAGTAAGAAAGTAACTTATAATTTTTTAATATGACTATTTCATTACTCAACATTTCTTTTAATGTAACTCTGAGGCTCCTTAGACCACATTACTGTCTTTATGTATTATTCTAAAGGGACTCGTCCCAGAATAAATAAAGTATTATTATTATTATTATTAATTCATCAGCTGAATTTTATTTCAATAAATAACAAAAAAAGCTATGCTCATTAAAATGGCCTCCCTTAAGTTTATTCTATACGTTATTCATTTAAATTCATTATAGGGAGAGAACACATGTGAAAAATCAGAATAAGTTCTGTTTATAAAGCAATTCAATCAGGAAAGAATTACTGATATGCAATTTAAATCTTCACCTTAACGTTAAGACAAAGCATATAGAAACAATTTTTTTTTGTTTATTGAATAGTAAATAATACTATCTGCCACATTGAAGCGCAATAAGTACTAAGTGCTGAAGTGAAATAAATAAGTAATAGTGAAATAAAAATTAATAATTATAAAAAGAAAAGAAAAAATAGAAATTAAAAATAAAATATGTGATACATAAACTGAAATGAGAAATAAAAAAAAAAAGTAAAAATAAAGTAAATCTTCTTTATAGAACAGATATAGAAATATAATAACAAAAACATTCAAAATAATAACCTGTAAAATGTAGTTCCGTCCTATTTCTCGCCGGAATTTTTCAGTAAGAGAGTCAAATATTTTATTTTATTCTCAATGGACACCTATCGAAATTTTTAACAGAAACTGATATATTATATTCACCTGATATAGGGAATGAATGTTAAAAGTTTTATATGAACTTAAAAAAAAAATAAGTTGTAAGCACCAATATATTTATATATGGTTATCTCATAAGCCACTACTTTATTCTTTTATTTAGTGCTTAGTAATTTTATGACAAAAACATCAATAATACAAGAACTTTATAGATCATCCAAAATGCTTAAAGAATGCTGAGCTACTTACTTCTATAAAAAAATATTTGTACGAGTTAACCGTATGAAATTCAACAAGATAAATTATAAAATCTCCGAGATGGACGCCGTTCCACAAATATAAACCATTTTTTTCTCTTACCTACCAAAGAGATACTTTTTTTTTTTTAGTTTCTACAAAGTTTATTAAAGGGTTATATTACTATTTACTAGAAAAGGACAGGGGAGGCCAAGTTGAAATAAATTAGAATAAAGTGGTTCCTTTGGCCTATGCTGAAGGGGGAGAAAAAATATCGTTAAAAGACTTTTACCACTTCTTCCATCCAATTAAAACGCAAAGTAAACTAATTAATGAATAATTACAATGAAGATACTCCAGCTGTTATTGGGACTGGTTTAAAGAAATTCATCTAAAGAAATGCCGCATGGTTCAATTTTATATTAGGTATCACTGTCAATTTATTATTAATATTTGGTACTTAGTACCTTATTAATCACCCAAAACATCTGTTTTTGCTATAAACGAAAATGAGTAATAATATTAAGAATAAATCAATTGAATATCACGTACTGTTTAGGCTCTACTTGATTAGGCTAAATAAGAAATTAATGAATAGTCTTTTGTTATTATTAAACATAATTCAGGAGGTTCCTTTAAACTCAAAATCGGTCTTCTACATAAATAAATGTTAAGCTACAGATTTGTTTTGCTACAGACCCCATAGTTTTCCCACCATATTGAATAAAAAATTGAATAAATACTAATCATTATACTTCAAAATTAGCAGTGTTTACTTAGTAGACAAGGTGTCCCATGCTGCTTAATATAAAACACTTGAAAATAAATTTGTTATACAAAATAATTTTATTCACTGTATCAAAACATAATCCAAGTAATTCAACTAATACTTGAAATTTATAGAGACACAAAAATATATTAATTTTGATTGAAACAAGATTTCTATGAAAAAAATTAATAATTACAAAGAAAGTTATTATAATTTTAAATGACAGGAAGTATTAATTACCACGTCGTTTTTAAAATTAAATATCCAATTAATTAATTTTGTTGGCTAATCAAATCATCTCCTTATGTAATTGAATTATCGATCTAATTACTAGGAGATTATCGGCGCCAAACCATATTTGCCTTGGTAAACTGAATATAATTAAATGTTTGCAATCAGGAGGATGATTTATAATTCATGATTTCTGAAATTAAGTCATAGTATTGAAAATTAAATAAGTTATAAAATGAAGATCTAAACTCACGAAAATTAAATAAATATAAACATATTTATGGATTACTGATTGTGTAGATATTATTATGGAAAACGTAGAAATTCCTCTCTACCTCCTTCTAGGGGCCATGCAGGTATTAAAATTGGTAATAGTGATAAGTTTTAAGGTGTAAAGTACTTTTCAAAAAAAAAAAAAAAAAAAAAGGACACCTCATGACGTCCCAGAACTTCAGTTCAAAAGTACATTATTGGGAATTGCCACTTAGTGTCTTCTAAAACTACCATTTCACCAATCCATAGGTTCTCTCCAACTTGAGACTTTTTAGAACCAGCCGGATTTGAAATATTGGCGTGCATAAGAAAATAAATTTAAGCTACCAAAATCGAAAATACGGGATGTGATTTGATGATAAAAAAAAAAAAAAAAAAAGAAGATTATGGGTAGAACGTGATTTGGTGTGTCCATCACATGGATTTGAGTACGGATAGACAACTAACTAAATGTATTGCTTGATGTCTACAACGTAAAACGCGAGTATAAGTTTTTGATTTTGAAGACAAAAGATTTTTAATCTTCACACACGAGTACAATGCTAAAATGATTTCTGAATGAACCCCCTAGCATTCGTTGCGAAAATAGAATTAATATAACATTGATATTAATATATCCTTTCAGTTGACAGAAGGGCTAACTAAAATTTCAATATATTTTATTATCGTGTAAGAGGATGGTTCGTGGTGGCGGCCATAAAAAGACTAAAATAGTGAAAAAACTATTTTATTATTTTTATGACAATCTCTTTACTCAATAATATACAACGGTCAACCATCAAGTATTCAAGTTTTTTATTATTAATTTTGGTAGTATTTTTGGTGGGAAAATTTATACCTTTATTCACAGTCCTAAATCTCAACATTGGAATCAACGAATCCGGAATCAACTTACTCACCGTCTGTACAGATACTATAAATTTTCCAACCAGAAATATCACTAAAACGATATTACTCAAAAATGTTAAAATTAGAGTCACTAGTATCAACTGAAAGGTTCAAATTAACAATTACATAAGATACATTTATAATGTGATAGAAATAATCTTTATTTCAACAATTGAATGGTTCTCTTTTTCATCATATCTATTATTAATCGCATAGCAGTTTTTTTTTAATACTTAAGAAGCCATGGAACGCTATCACAGTCCACCCTGAGCTACCTGAAGGGAGATGTATGGAACGCCGCTGATCGACTGATGGACGTGAATCACAGATATAAGTTATTGCACGCCTCCGGAGAATAATCCATTCTGATATAAGACTAATTAAGGAGGCCATAGTCGCGGGTAGGATTTTCAATTAAAAGCCCCATTTATCTCCCCGGACTTTGCCCACCACCCACCAGGGCCTATTAATCATTTTCACAAAATCAACACTGGATGAGACCCCAACCTATCAACATTTTTTTATTCAATCTGGCACCTTAGTCTGGGCCTCATTCCGCTGAGGAAGCTGTCCACAAAAAGCACATAGTTTGAAGTCCTTCCAGGATTTAACTTATATTAATAGGTAATATGAGAAACCTACTGTGAATCAATATTCCATATTATGATTCGGCAACTGATTATTATTTCGTCTCGAGTCGTGAGACATTACTGAAGTTTAGATTTATCTCACGTCTAGAGAATTCATTTGTAGGATTTAGGATTGCAATATTGTTCAGTTCTGAAAAAGTTTTTCAGAATGGCAGATGAAAAAGGTCATATCATTCCTTTTTATATATACGCTTCTATATAATTTTATTTAATTGAAGAATTTAATTCTAGTTATATATCAGATACTAAATATTATACTAAGTTAACCATTTTAAAAGTATTTCATCTACATCATCAAATTAACATTAAAAATCATTTAAAAAAAACATTTCCTTTTTTTCCAAAAATAAAATTCTTGAGATTCTTAATGCCCTATTTATACATTCAGGATTTAGTAACAGGTTCTTAGCTTACTAAATGTACCACTTGATCAACGTTTATGATAAAATAAGTATGAGTTATAAAATTGAAACAACCAATCTCAAATTATTAAACGAATTAACGGTACAACAGGAAATATGGATAGGATAATATCTTAAACATTACGCAGAAGAAACGATAATCAAGTAGACGAGAGGAAATGAAACGAAATAAAAAAAGAAATATTAGACGGATAAATGGCAACGATGAAGGAGACAGCTACTTAGTGTTGCGAGAGGCGGAATAGAAACGGGCAAGGAAGTTAATAATAAAGAGAAAACGTGAATATCGTTATTAGCCAAAATAATGGAAGCTGGAGGCAGTGTTTAGCTTTCGGGAGGCGTAGTTGTCTTATTGCAACCAGAGTATAATGTTCTGTTAGCAGTGGGGGCCCTATGTCAACAGCAATGGAGAATTCCTATTGACAAACTGTGCAGTTCGCTGTTGGCAACTATATAAGACTCACAGCGGCTGTGGATTCTATCTATTCATGGAAACCACACCAACATTAACATTTTAAATATTAATTCATCATTTCTCACAATTAATTTTTTTCATTTATAGCATTTTTTATAGATAGTATTTTTTTGAGAGGTTCATTTGTAAATATGGTATCTGATTTTGGTTTATTATTTTAAATAAATAACCATTGTGATCGAACAATAACTTAACCCCCTCTCAAAATTTAAGGTTTTGATGTGTTATAAAATTCGAAAAACGAATAAATATATTTTTTTCCGTCCGCCGTCCACGCATTTTCTCCGAAACTACTGGACCATTTTATTCAAAATTTGGATTTAAAATTTTAGAGGTCACCCGAGGATGATTCTCCTTCATCGACATTTCTATCCGCCTTTTCCTCTCAAGATAGCTACCGAAAAACCCGCGATGCTATAGACTGTAGCGCCTAAATGAATCGGTACGATTTCATGGAACTTCGCTGAAGTCTTCATCTCGATGTTCTTTAAATTTATCTATATAACATAATTCAACGAAAAGAAACAGGAAAAAAAGTTACGAGGGATGGTAAAATTAGATTCCGCATAACTCAAAAAGTATACATTTTTTTGATGATATTGCATGATGGCGCAGGAACAACCTCAAAGTAGGCCTCAGGTGTCGGCAAAAAATACCATGCGGTCCATTTGCCAGAGTATTTCCCCCGCTAGTACCGCTACCAGTATTACTATATTACCCCTAAACACACATAGAGCCCTCATTTTATTCAACTTAGAGCGGAGTACTACCTTGCCCGAATATAATTATATTTTATAAATATAATATATTATTATTTTATTACATTAAAATAAGGTTTTAACCTATATTCAGAGTTCATTATAGATATTTGGGTTCTATCTACTAAAATTAAAATTTGACAAAACATCGAAACTTTTAGGCCCTATATAGTTTATTTTCGTTTCTACTTCTTTTTGATGATTTTTTTCTGAAGTGGAATTCGAACATAAAATCTTAATAAAGCTGAATATGTGCAAACGGATATAGAAATGCATTTGATTTCATCACCATTTGAGAAGAAATGGAGGAGGGTCTCCGTAGTTTCTACTGTAAAAATCCATAGTATTGTCTGTGCTGTCGAAAGAACAGTAGTATACTCTCTTGGGCAAGTCCAAGCTCCAAAGATCGTTGAAAAAGACCCCGATAAGTATAATAAATCATGTAAACATTATTTGAATCTTTCACAACCCCATCAAAAAATCAAATCCTACAATTTGTGAATTGCCACTGATAAATAGAGAGTTAATATTTATAAAATTATATCTAATTATAATACTTAAGCTTCTTCCCTCTCGTAATCTCATCATCAACTTGATACAGTATGAAAAAATCTCTGTCTGAAAAAATGTGTGAGGGAAGGGTCAACGCGTGAACAAAATACGCGTTGCACGATAACCTGATAAACAGATTAGGGATTCGAGTCCGGGGGAACTTTTAACTCTGGCATTAATCCCCGCGCTCTCCCCTGGCCCAGGAAATCATCGTAAAACCGAAAAGGAATAGAGGAAAAAAGAAAAAAAAAAACATTGAAAAATGTTTTGTGATTTGAAACAAAAACTATATTTCAAGATATTATATTATATTATATATGTATATATAATATTAAACATTTAAACATCGGAAAATTAAATATAGCAACATCAAAATAAAAATAAGTGAGGGTAAATCTAAAGGTTTTATCAAGTAAAGAATATAAAATGTTTTAAGTACAGTCTTTTTAAGGCCTCGTTTCCTCAAGCTCTTTACCGTAAAAGCACCTCTTGTTATCACACGTAGGGGAGAAAAATCTTTTACCTGGAAATTTTATATTGCTAAATATAATCCTAAGCTTCTACAAATAGAATACAAAAGATGTCACGTTACATAACTCCATCACTTACTTACTTCAGGATGAAAGGAAAATTAGATTATTTTTTTTATTTTTACGATCCGTGAAATAAGTTATTTTGCTAATATTCTATAATACTAAAGAAATATTTTCATGATTATGTTCATGGCATTCGCGAAAATCAATTTAAATTAGATTAAAGTATATAATTTTAAAACATATATAAAGTGTAGGATACAATTACACTTGCTAAGGTTTTTTTAAATGAATCAAATCAAATTCAAAATCCCAAAAAAATATGCCCCCCAAAAATTGTGATGGTGCCATGAAACAGGGGGCAACCCTGTTCAGCACTCAGTAAGATGGTGTTCGAAAAAGAGGAGTCCTATTCGCATAGTTGACATGAGACGAAGAACAAGAACACTGCTCTAATCCGTTATGTTTTTTAAACAGACAAAATAATAAAAGGTATGGCATGACATGATAATAATTGCATGCCATTTAAAAAAATATGTAATACATATATTGTTAATGTTATTGATTAACTATTAATTTATCCTAATTAGAATATTATAATTATAGAGATGAATATGGTACGCGGATATCGGATACTTCTCTACAACTAAAGTTTTAAAATAAAATTGACTGTCTTTGGTAAAAAATCATGAACATATAAACAGTCTAAAATTACCTAATAAGAACAGCTACCTTCAATCTTAAATTTGAAATTGGTACATGATTAAACATGTACCTTAATTAGTTTAACTAAATTATCTTTAAGCCAAAGGAATCTTCTCTACCACAAACCAAGCCCCGTGTTAATGAGACAGGAAAGGTCGGCTTGTAAATACCCACAATTGGAAGGTTGTGCAGCGGTTTGGTTAGGGAGTGGGGTAAGAACAAATAACCGAACAAATTAGGGGTTGATGCCGTGGAGGGGTGAATTATTGAGGGCATTTGGAATCGATATATCGGATGGTCGATTATTTAAGCCATGGCTGTTCCGAATTCTCTGATAGTGAATGATACAGAACCGAATTTGTGAGGGAGAACGCAGAGTCCATGGCGTGACGAAAAACAGAATTTGATTCATACGTGTAAATTGTTTCAGTCATTATTGATTTCTGGACCGACTGAATTCAGTGCATCGTTAATAATAGTTACTAGTTACTATAGTCAATAATAGTTATAGTAAATAGTTACTACTGTAAAAATGTATATAAATTATCAGATCATTCTTCATTATTTTTACTTCATGTTTATTTATATTTTTTATTATTAACTGATTTAAATTAGAAAGTAACTTATCATTTCTTTTATTATTTTTTTATTTTGACTATTTAATTAAACTGTATTCTTGTTTATATATCTCTGAGGCTCCTTAGCCCACATTTTTGTTTTTCTGTATGATTCTAAAGGGATTCGTCCAAGAATAAATAAAGCATTATTTATAACCCTATCAACATCATATTGGGCTTGTCAGATCGATTTATGGAACAACATTGCATTCATCAAAAACTGTAGCAGGTCGCAGAGCAACTTTTAATTTAGTCATTTATTGCTTTGTATGCGATAGATACCATAGCGGGGAAATAGCTATCTATACCTGTCTCTTGTCTTTATTGGTGTTGGCAATGTTTTTATGACTTTACAGGCGTGTTTAGGCCAATATAGACTGGGCGAAATTGAATTTCAAGTTTTATAGCTGTTTCTGAAATCATATGCATCAACATGTACCAATTTCCAATAAATATCAACTTTTTTCGTTATATAACAGTACTTACACAATTAATAATCACTGTTTAATTGTATTTTAAGTCAAGTTAAGTGTATTATTACATTTTTGTTTTTGCAAATACATAAAATGTTTATTGAGAAATATTACAATATGTCTTAATTAAAGACATTTATAACACGGTTCAGAGATCACAGAAATATCAACGAAATAAAGTAGCTTAAAGAGAAAAATAAATAAATGTATCGAAAAAAAATTAAAAAATAAAAGAAACATCATAAACATAAGCATATTTATATAAACTATTTATAATCAGCTAGGGGGACTCCAAAACAGTTTTTCCTCCCATTTGTGGAAGGAAAAGCAAGGCTTCTGGATGTCACAGCGCTTCTCCCTCAACCACTCCTTTGAATTGAAAACGAGCGGATGTAGAGTAATGGCGCTACACTCACATACACTCCTGACTTGAGTGGAGAGTCTGGCGATTGCCAGAATTCCAATATATACGAAATAAAATATATAAATATATACTTATATATATATATATATATATATATATATATATATATATATATATATATATATATATATATATATATATATATATATTTACAAAAGGTATCGGAGTCGCTGCAGTTTTAATCCACGAGGAGGATGGGATGTGCTGGATAGGGGTTAATAATTCTGTAATTTTAATTTTATATACTGTAAATGTTACTGCTTTGTGAATATGGAACAAAACAAAAATGATATTTCATTTTATTGATTCCGCCTTGTTGATGTTTTCACTTATCGTGTGTTATTATCCCTTTCACTCTTCTTACGCTATACGGGGTTTAATCTGGCCATGAGTTAAGAGCGAGGGATTAACCAGAGTTAAAAGATCCCTCCTCTGACACTGGTACGCGAAAACATAATTTTCTCATCAAATTATCTTTCATCAGGCAATGCGATGCTGTGCTTATGCGTCAGCCCACTCGGATCGTCCCCGAGGGATGTAATCTGGTTAGACGCAATTCATGTAAGCAATTCTTTTTTCTTCGGTGATGACCACTCATTTATAATAAAGATACTGTATATTTTAATATCCCTAATCGAAAGAAGATCGGCTAAATAGGAAATGCCGTGAATCGGGGTAAGAACCGAACGAAGAGAAAGCTGGCTGTAAATAAAAGAGGCCAGAAGAAACGGAACTAGGGCGGAAAGGGCCTGAGACAAATGGTCAATTTGCACGGCTCTCCTAATGAAAGCTGGGTCCAAGGGGTCATGTATTATCAGCTATAGCCTTTCGATTGGTCCTCTCGGTGTCCTCGGTTGTCCATATTTATCTTTCCTCCCTTCTTCTGCCCTTCTTAAGGAGTTTATTAATGTGTGACACAGAGTAGAAAGGAAGTGACTACATCCGACTGGATGATTACGGTAGAAACATACAAATAAAAACAAAAAATTTAATCTAAAGCTATAATAACATAATTCAACTACTATATAAGTAATCTACATCAAGGCAGTTTACACATTTCAGGAGCGATGGATTTTGATGAATGAGGCACCAAGCCAAAGGGAATTTCATGCAGAAGTGATGAATCCCAATTTCAAAACGCTGAACTTGCCACAAATAGAATTTCATTGAAAAAACTGAAAGATTTCAGAATCCAATTAGCTTTAGTGTGTTTTAAAGGTTTTGACGCTAATACCAAGACTTGGTATGGTTACTTTAGAACCAAACCGGGTGCAGCGTTTCATAGTCTGAAAATTTACCGTTTTCAAGATAAATCGTAATTCTTACGAAGGAACCTTAAATTTTATGGTTACTAAGGGATATTTATTCAATGTTTAGGTTTTAAACTTCTAAATATCTCTGTTTATGATAGTCTTGGAAGGACTAAAAAGGTAAATGGTGATCAATACATCTATGACCTCTGGGGCATTTCGGATGAGTTATAAAGAACCATTTTGATACTTTAATACAGAAAATCTCTATGTATGGCTTCTATACTCTTAGGAAGGGCGAGAACTACATACCAAGTCTTGAGGGCTGAAGCCCTTCAAAATGGTAAAATATGTTGTAAAAATATTTTACAAAAAAAAAAAAAAACATTTTACATAAGTTAGTTTCTATTTTCTTCCGAAGTAATTATCCTAATATCTAAATAAAAAATAATCTTTCGGGCTGAAGCCCTCCCCCCAAAAAAAATTGAATGCAGGATCCGTTAGTGAAGTAAATTGTAACTTTAACAGTCTTAGTAAAATATGGTCGGTCACCAGGTGTTTTTGTTAAAATAATAGCTTTTTTATAATATTATCTTGTATATAGATATAAACCCGTTTAGCTGAATTCACTTATATGCCGAATGCATTAGAGAGAAATAATATCATTAGAGTTCTTTCTGGGATATACTAGTATATGTTAAATCTATTTTTTTTTTTCCATTCCATATACCTTGGGAAATCAATATGTCAATGTTCAGGTATTGAGGAGTTATACCAAAGCTATCAGTAAATGTACCCTTTTTATCAAGAAAAAAAAACACTTTAGAATTCAAATCTCGAAAGAAAAAAAAAACTACATAGAATTGAATTACTCGGATAGTGAGGTCTACGAAATCAAAGCTATTTGTCAGTGGTCCGTAAGGTTGTAAAAGTAATATACATAAAGATGTAAAAGTCAGTACATGTGTTTGTTAGAGAATCTTCTAAAATAACTTACAAAACTATAAATCAATCCTTTAACTTTCTTCTAGAGTAAAGACCAAGGATTATTCTTTAGCCAGTCCTTTGAGGCGGGGCCCTCACCTAAATATATCCTGATTCTCTATAAACCATTTTTCCCGTCTCTAGATGTTTCTTTATGTTCTCAAAACAAAATACCATAATGAGGAAAAAAAATAATAATAGTATTAATAAAATAAAAATAAATAAATAAAATAGAATTAAAATGTTCTTAAAAAAATATATAATAATAATAATAAACATCTTAGAAGCAGGCATATCTATTTGCACTATTTACAATCGGCCAAGGGAACTCCGAACCAGACTTGTCCTCCCACTTGTGGAGGGAAAAGCGAGGTTTCAGGAGATCCCTGCGCTTCTACCTCAACCACTTCAGTGGTAATAAACGCGAGCCTAGGCTGAGTAATTAATGAAAATTAACAACTTTCATTTAAAAATTAAATTACTCAACTCTTCAGATCTCTTTCTCAACAACAAAAAAAATCGCACTAAGCAATATTGAAAATATATTCACAAGTGGAAAAACAGGAAATAAATAAAGTATTATGTAGGTTCTTTTAAATAGGTTTTTCTCACATTTTATAAAGGTATCTTTCTACTGAACAGGAATCATATCTAATGTAACATATGTAAGATTGTAGTGTGATCTATAAGCATGAAAACATCATGAAATTATAATGATGAGTAAATAAATAATAGATATAATGATGTAGAGATGGTTGACCGTTGATATAATATGAGAAGGAGTTAGTCGGGGTTAGTCTTTTATCGCAATCTGTTTACTTTTAACTTACATGCTATATTCTCCTTTATTTTTATTTTTATTCATTTTTTATTCATACTTATTTAACATTTATTTGTATCTTATACATATATAATACTTAATATTTTACTACATTGTCACCCACTATATATCTGATATCATCTTTTATTTCTGTATCTGACAACTCTTCTTATTTTATATCTACTTATATTTAATTTTTATTCTCAACATGTTTTGTATCTTTTGTAGCCCTGAAGACGACCTGCAAAGTGGGTCGAAACGTCGGCAAAATTAAAATAAAATAATTAATTTATTTTAATTTAGTATTTATCTGACCGCACCCCCGACTAACTCCTTCTCATAATAATAAATATAAATGAAAAAATTGAATATAATAAATAATTTGAAGGAAAAATGGACTGATAGATTAACATAACGATTTATGAAAGTATGGTAATACGTTTGAAATTAAATTATGCTCAATTTAGTTTATTACTACTACTCTTAATCAGATAACGTAATTATGTCAGAAGTATCTGTTAGGTGAATACCTGATACTTCATCAATTCTCAGAGAGCAAGTTTTATGAATGTAAAACGATTCAACGAGTTTCCAGAAGATAATGCTGGCTCACACCGGCGCCGAAGACATGAAGTGGGTATGGGGAAAGTGGGTACTTGATCCGAGAGATAATTGAAAAGTGGGGGTTGCTGTTCATTAGTGATGCGGGGTCAACCGGGCTAATTAATGCAGCTGCTGAGGTCAGCGCTTCACGATGGCCCTTGTTCTTCTCCTGCTGTTGCTGTCTCTCGGCCAATTATGTTGGATCTGTTACCTGAGGATACTGGCGGCAGTACCCTCCTCAGTTCGCAACAATAGTCTTATCAATACCAATAACTTCAGTAACCAATGTAACTGGGTTAGCATTTTAAGAAGTTCTTTTTAAATTCAATATGAAGGGTATAAACTAAATATGATTTTAATAATAAAACTAATGCTAGAACATTCTATAAATTTGTTATCTATTAGTTCCATATTAGAAAATCTATTTAGAAGTTATAACTTATTAACCAGGTTCATACCAGACTGAAACGACAAGAAACCGTTCAACGTTTCTGAATACTTCATCACTTACTAGACAAACGCTCTAAGCTACCAATTAATAACAAATAACTCATATACATGACTATAAAAAGGCCTATTTGGACTTACGCTTTGGTGCTCCACCGAATTTCTCTCGTATCCCCAATATTTACAATTCAAAACCCTTAATGCTCCATACTTTCATAAAAATAAAATAATCCCTAACGACCTGAATGTTTCATATATTTCCGATTAGGTCCAATCCAGATACCTATCCATAGTAAACTTCAGAACTCTCCCAATCCTCTCGTTTATAACCTTGCTTCCTTCTCGATGCTTGAAAATCATCCTAGGCGTTTGAAAAGAAGATGGCCTTCTAAGATGAACTCCTAATTTAGTAATTTATTAGAGTAATACCAATGGGTAGATTTTCTAAAAGTCTTGTCATATTTCTCTGTATCACATTTACTAGATGTATATTTATGTATATAAAGTTGTAAATTTCATGAATAAAAAAAATATTTTGTAAATGCGTTATTTATTTATATTTTTTAAAAAATATGGTGTGAGTCCACTATTTTCTCACTTTAATCAGTTTCCATATTGTGACAGATTGTTATTTATATTCAATTCAATTGCAATAATAGAGTTAGAGCCTGAATTTCGAATGAAAATGTCACTGCCTTCTTATTTTGTGTTTAACCGACAAACAACACCTGGGATCCCTAGAGTTCCAAAAAATTGCTTTTCCTCCTTTCTCAGTGTGAGAAATTGCCGAACACCGGAGGGTAGAGTTGGAGGAGGTGAGGGAGAAGTATTGCCTAGGAAGCCGTAAAGAAAACAGATCGCACCAGCTCTGGGAGCTAACAACCGGGCTCTTTGCCCGCTCTAAACTGTTTATATTTCCATCTCTTTAGCCAATGCCCGCTGTTTACGATCTCCTCTGCTCCAAATAATACATTTTAGGGAGCCTTATAAAATTGAAAAGTGGAACCATATAAAATTTTATTACATTACGGCCTTCAGTGTCATGATCATCTGTCCTTTGTTGGAAACTTTACACCTATCTAAATTTAGTCTTTGCGCTTATCAGTTAAGTTGCTTATTTCCAAAATGAACACTCGACTTTTTTTAATTTATGATAAATATAGATTTCTATGTAAAAGAACCCATAGAATTCGTATCTGCAATGTGTTTTTTTTTAAGTGAAAACTTCTTTAGGCGCGTTTTTTACTTTATTATTATATTAGATTGAATTGGTTGAACCCGACAGATCTCCGATTTGTAAAGCTTGGATGAACTCTACGGGAGTCGACTTGTTGAAATTTGTTTGCACATGGATTAATATATCTCAAAGAGTAAAAATCGGACTTGCATACTATAAGGGAGGGAAATGTTCAGCATTTAATTCTCTCTGTAATGGGCTATTATTCAAAATTGTATCTTAATGCGACGCCGTGTTAGAGAAGCGAAAAGGGGAAAAAAACTAACTAGTTTTATGTAACATACGGTATAAAAAGTAACTAGTTTTATGAAACATACGGACTAAAACATTTCAGTAAATAAAAATCAGATCTGCATACAGTGAGCGAGGGAAATGTTCAGCATTTCAACTTCTTTATAATGAGCTATTATTTATAATTTATATTTCATATTATTACTCCCCTTGTTGATGTTTTCATTTCTATCGTTTGGCCTAAAGCATACAATTTTTTTTATTTTTTTATTTTTTTTTTAACGAACCGTAATATTTAAAAATGGTGGCAAAATAAGATTATTTTTAAAGCTGGCTACTTTTTTTTAGAAATGCAATGATGCATGCATTTCTTAACTTTTTTATTTTAAAGCTTCATTAAAAGTTTTTTTGACATTTTATTCGAATGACAATTAAAAATAAATTAATTTAATTGTACTATTATCGTAAGCAATTGGTTAAATTTTTATAGTAGAATTTTAATAAAATTTTTTCCTCTCAGAATTATTGACTTTTTGTTCTCGGCGTGAAACGGAATAAACCTTTTATTTTTAAAAAAGTTTCGATGTCACTGGAACTTTTACTGCCGATAGTTTTTCAGTTTTTTTTGGAACTAGATTTTTTTCTATTTCGACTTTTCCAGTAAAGATTTTACAGAACTTTTATTTTTTAAGCCATTTATTTAAAATTTCGGTCTATTTCTCTTAAAAGACGAATACTTAAGTGCTTTTTAACCACTCTAACCAATGCCACATAAGCATCATGTGCAATTAATTTGAGACAGATTAATACTCTAATCTAAGACTTATTACTGATTATTTCTCATTTAACGGATTTTTTCCCCTCAGAATTATTGACTTTTTTTTCTCGGCTTGAAACGGAAAAAACTTTTATTTTTAAAAAGTTTCGATGTTACTGGACATTTTTACTGCCGATAGTTTTTCAGTTTTTTTTGGAGCTAGATTTTTTTCTATTTCAACTTTTCCAGTAAAGGTTTTACAGAACTTTTATTTTTTAAGCCATTTATTTAAAATTTCGGTCTATTTCGCTTAAAAGACGAATACTTAAGTGCTTTTTAACCACTCAAACCAATGTCACATAAGAATCATGTGCAATTAATTTGAGACAGATTAATACTCTAATCTAAGACTTATTACTGATTATTTCTCATTTAACGGATTTTTTCCCCTCAGAATTATTGACTTTTTTTTCTCGGCGTGAAACGGAATAAAACTTTTATTTTTAAAAAGTTTCGATGTTACTGGACATTTTTCCTGCCAATAGTTTTTCAGTTTTTTTTTGGAACTAGATTTTTTTCTATTTCAACTTTTCCAGTAAAGGTTTTACAGAACTTTTATTTTTTAAGCCATTTATTTAAAATTTCGGTCTATTTCGCTTAAAAGACGAATACTTAAGTGCTTTTTAACCACTCAAACCAATGCCACATAAGAATCATGTGCAATTAATTTGAGACAGATTAATACTCTAATCTAAGACTTATTACTGATTATTTCTCATTTAACGGATTTTTTTTTAAGAAACTTAAATAAATAAAATTAAAGCTTCTTTAGAACTTTTATTTTAGGAACAATTTTGCTAAAAAGTTCCCAGGCACTGATAAAATGCAAGTTTTTAAAAAAATCCATAAAAACTTCAACCTCTTGGATTAAAATAATCAAAACTTTCGGAAATATGTGCTACAAGCAAAAAATATCTTAATTAATTTTTTAATGAATTTTGGCTTTTATATTACAATTGGAATAAAAAATATAGCCTTTCGTGTTTCCTAAAAAAAATGTGAATACTTACTGTAGTTAACTTAATAAATAAACGACTCAATTGCTTTTTTTTATTGTCATTATAAATATTTATTTGCTTAGTTATTACAGATGTGTTTAATTATTAAGAATATTTTATTATGTATTTTTTAACAAAGGAGTTTACTACGTGCTATTATTATTAAGTACAAATTATTGAGATAACCCATATATGTTGAAGAATATGGACTACAACAAGTAAAACTATTTTTAATAAATGGTTAAAATAAATAGAGTATTGTTTTAATAGAAAAATAAAATGTTTTATTTTTGGACTTTTTTTAAATATTTTGATTATTACTTTTTTCAACTTACATTAATTATTTATTTTATCTCATTTTAATATTTTTGTTGTTAAATGAGACCAATGTGTACTAAAAAATATTGAATAATCCATTTGCGATGCCTACTGAAAAATCGTGATTTATTGTATAGTGAAATTTATTATGAGTGAAGAAAATTATTGGAATAATTTGTTCACGTAAGAAATAGATCTGCATGAAATCTTCAGAAAATAACTAAGTATATAAAAAGTTGCCATCTATGAGGGCGAAAGGAGTTAATGAAGAAATAAAGAGATAAATACTTTCATTGATAAAAATGGCCAGAGGCGGCGAGCGAGAAGGGGGGGGGGAGGTGGGGGAACAATTAGGGGAGGGACGTGCATCGATTGGCTGGAGGTTGTTGTGCAGGTGGTCGCCATGGCGCCCACGTGTCATTGATGCCGCTCTTTATGGCAGAGGGTAATGGGGTCCTATTGGCAATGGTCTTCATTATTCTCAATACCAGCCACTACCAGCCCTCCAACCGGTCTATAGTCATAGATTGTACCACCCATGGTCATAGGATTCAAATATACAATTTTTTTTTTTAAAGTATAATATAACCTTTATTTAATATAAATGCATATTTTTAAAATTTTAATTACCATTCTGAATAACCACAACATTTTTATAATAATGATAATAATTTTATATGTTTCAAATACTCCCAGGGTCATAAAATTTAAAAATAATTTTTTTTTTTCCATTATGAAAAAAGTGTAGTATAAGCTAAAATATATCTTTTTTCGAATTTTAATTGTCATCATTAATGACTATGATCTCGACCAATTTTCATAATAATTTTCAAATACTAAAATGCTCATAGAATTTAGAAGTATGTATGTATATATATTTTTTTCCATTATGAAAAAAGTATAATTTTTCTGAACTTAAAATTTTTCTTCTTCAAATTTTGACTATAATCATGAATGAGCATGATCGCGACGATTCTTTGGGATCTGATATCAAATTTGTATCATTTTTTCTTATAATCTATTTTAAATTTTAAACTATGATATAATTTAACGAAAATATCAATGAATCTACTCAAAAAGTTTCACACAAGTTTAATTTTGCAATGCTTTAAAATTTGTATATTCTTTCTCATAAATATTTTCTAAACTGATATCCTTTGTTATGCGATAAGCACACCACATTTTATTTAAAGTAAATCTACTTCAGAAAGTTCAGAAACTAAAAGAATAAGAACTTAAGATGTTTTTAGACAATTTAAGCGACGAAAGAAAAATAATTTGGCCTATGTCTTTAGATTTATATATGTGATTTAAAATATAATAAATTTAAAAAAATAAAGTATTGGAATTAATAAAAGTTGCAATTATGGATTATTTTAATGTAAAAAGTGAACATCATAAAAAAAAAAAAAAAAAAAAAAAAAAAAAAAAAAAAAAAAAAAAAAAAAAAAAAAAAAAAAAAAAAAAAAAACTAAGGTTTTTGCTTTAGACCACACGATATAAGTGACAACATCAACAAGGCGATATTAATAATATGAAATATAAATTATAAATAATAGCTCATTATAAAGAGGATGAAGAGCTGTACATTTCCCTCACACGCAGTATGCAGTTCCGATTTTTAGTTTCTGAGATATTTTAACCCATTTGCAAAAACACTACAATTAGTCTACTACAGCCGACTTTATTCAAGCGTTACACATCGGAGATTTGATGGCTCTATCTATATCTAATTCAATCTCCATAAAAAAAAGTGCAAAACGCGTCTAAAGAAGTTTTCACTTCAAAAAGGTTATTTACTCTCTATATAATATGGTAGTAAAGATCATTTTTATGACTGTTAGGAGCGATGGATTTAGATGAATGACGAATTAAACGAAAGGGAATTTTATGGAGAAGAGACGAATTCAAATATAAGAACATAAAATATCACTAAAACTGCAATAAGGGTGTTTGCGAAGAAAGAGGAAAGGAATTTTAAAACTCAAATATTTTCAAAGACAACGGTTGGTACACGATAACATTTTTTTTTAAAGATGTCAACACGGACACCAAGGGGTAGTTAAGTTCCAGAGAAAGCGAAGATTTGAAAACCTAAATGTACCGTTTTCGAGACATATAACTTTCAGAAAAAAATCTGAAGTTAAATGGTTGCCATGTTTGTAACATTTTTTTATTTTAAAAATTATAATATTTTTGTTTATAATCATCTTCAAAGAACTATTGAAAAATTATATGGTGGATAAGGATCCTGAGATCCCTAGGTACCTCAGATGATATAGAAAAAAGTTTTCAATAATAATAACTAAAATAATATCCAGGTATGTCTTCCATACTCTTATTAATAGAAATATATATTTTTAGGAAGTAAGCGAATACAATACCGCAACATGGGGTGACTTTGGAACAGCGGGTAAAATTTACTTTGTGGTGATTCCGTGGTGGATAAACTGCGTTGGTTCAATTAGAAAAAACGTGCTTTGTGTAGGCATGTATAGCGCTGCCACCTTGCGGCGCACTACTCTTGAGGCACAAGCGAAACTTTCATGAAAAGAAGAATTTTGAAAAAAACAATGGAAATATATACAACCTAACTGTACAACGATTGTGTAAGCTAGGGTTCTCAAATTGCAGCAAGATAGTAGCGCAGTACATGCCTACACGTTTTTGCAGACTGATCCAACACGGAATCACCACAAACTAAATTTAAACTAGCTGTTCCTAAGTTATCCCATCTTATGGTATTGGATTAGTATGAGTTAGTGTTGCCAAATTCGACCAACACCGCCTAACTGCTGCAAGACCAAGACTAATGCTGAAAAAAAAATTGGAATTTTTTAATAAAAATTAAGGCAAAATAGTTACTAATACTTCACAATTTTAGTAACTATATGTGAAGAATTGGTATAACCAATATACTTTTGCATTTAACTCTTCTAATTTTTCAAACGGGCTTGGTCAGGTTTCTCCTATTCAAAAATTACAGTAATATCTCTATAGTAATAAGCTCATAGGTAACAAGACTGCTGTGAGACTCTTGACCAAGACCAAGACTGAGTTCGCAAGACCAAGCCTCGCCTTGGTCTCGCATTTGGGCAACACTAGATGTCGTCGAATGAATTAGGGAAGATAGTTAATCAAACATCTGAAATAGTCCTTATGATAGGTATATAACAATAAGTATCAGAAAATTATTAAACAATAATTGAGATATTGTCAAAGGCTCGTAGGCATATCACAGATTTAAGATAAGTGAAAGTCTATTACAACTGTATATAGTTTTTTAGATAATGGTTACTCTTATAGTGTTACGAAAACCGGTCGTAGTGACAACTCACAAACCGGCTATATGCTATCATATACCTTTACGATGATTACTCGTAAAGTAATTATTATCTATAATTTTCTTCAAAAACAAATTAAAATGACTCTTTAGTTAATTTATCTCACATGTACGAGATAACTACAAAAAAACATACTTGGACGGAAGTTGAAACCGATAATGAGAACGACCGTGCCATGACAAGTTATCAACTGGCTAGCGGAGCGTAAACGACAGCCAGCACAAATGGATAAATTCGGCTCGATAAGAAAACAAAGGCTGAAAGCTATTTCCGACTGCCATTTAATGATCGGAGCGGAGATAACCCAATGTTTAGATAACAATCCGCTCTTAAATCCTCCGCTAAAATATTCTTACGCCGAGGAATTAATGCTTCTCGAGGGAGATTAGGAAATTGAATTTCATAAAGCTTTTCCACCCTCTGCAAAAGGCAACTCTTCACTTTATCAAAAACATTTTGCTTTTAATAACCATTCAATAAGATTATATTTCAAAATATTAAATAAAACTAGGAAAAAGAACGGGCTGCAAACTTCAACTTAAGTAAAAGTTTTTTTTATATTATTTAATGAAATTTACAACTGTACATAAATACAACCAGTAAATATGCAGACGTTAGAAATATCGACATGAACATATTGAAGAGATACTACCCAGTGGCAGTATTCCCTATTTAATTCTAGGTAAGAAGATCGCAAGATTATCTGACGCCTAAGGGAATTATGAGGAATCGAGGAAGAAGCAATGCTGGAAACAAGTGGATTCGGATGGGACTGGAGTTTATATCATGAAAGGATAGGTATCTGGCTCGGGCTAAATAAGCGACATATGGAACATTAAGGTCTTTATGAATGGTTTTATTTGTGACAAAATAAGGGGAATTGAGGATTTTACGAAGGATTTTGGATTGTAAGGATTGGATACGACAGGAATTAGATGGTTTAGTAGAACACCAAAGCTCAACTCCTTATCTCTATATAGGTCTAATAATGGTTATTTATATGAGTCTTTTGTAATTATTTGATTGTTCAGAGCGTTTGTATAGTAAGTGTTGGAGCATCGGAGTTTCTTGTCGTTTCAGTCTAGTATGTGGATTCCAAGTGAAACATATATTAAGTGGAGTCCTAGATAGCGGATTTGTTCAACAGGGACAAGCGGAGTATCATTGTAGGGTATTGTAGGACAAGAAGTTGTAGGTTTCCGACGGAGGATAAAGGTAACATGAAGGGATTTATTTGAATTTATTTTTATTCTCCAGTTATGACACCATTCTTCAACGTTTTTGATGTGTGATTTGAGGATTTGGGATACAATTAAAGGGTCATTATTAACCGATAGGATACAAGTGTCATCGGCATACGAGGTGATCGCCGTGTTAGGATGGGGTAGGATATCAGCTGCATAAACTCTGTAAAGTATAGGACTGAGGATGCTCCCTAGAGGAACACGAGCAGTAAGTAAATCAACATCTCTTAATTAAAATCTTGATTTTAATTGACTATGATAACGAAAACAAATCTTTTTTCTGAATAAAAATTATTATTATTTACAGTTAGCGGAAAGAACATCGATCTGGCTTAAAATGTATAATATAGAATCATATGTAAAATTACTAAACCGGACAATCAATACCTTGTGATATGAAGGCAAGGAGTTTAATATAGGCGCGGTATATATCAAGAAGCAATCCATAAGGAAACCTCTAGGTAACAACGGATGCCTCAATAATAGAAATGAGGCCACTCGGAAAAGTTAAAAATAAGATGGGTATATGAAATCAACAAAGATGCTGTAGAGATGCAAAAACTATCTCCAGATAGACAAAGAGAAAAGACTATTTATGGCAGAGAATGGTCTATAAGGTCTGTAAAGAAAACAGAATAAAATAAGAAAAGATTAATTAAATGAAGATATTTGTTGATAAACACAGTAGAGGAAAAATCTGATGGGACCAAAGAAAGTAACCTAACATTAATTGTATATTAGAATTTAACAAGTTTCTTTCTTGCTTTTATAAAGACAACTTATCTTTTTAGGGCCACGTTCTACCTAAGATCATTATGGATAGTAGAAAAGTATTAAAAAATCGAAATAACGATATTCCAATGGTGTCGGTATTGAAATTTATAACTATCTAATAATGATATATTTATTTCCTCCCACTCCAAAATAATAGCATTATATTTTATATCTTTCCTTCAAATTGTTTCATTGATAATATAAAATGTATTATTGATCTGAAATTTACTATAGTTGATAGGTCTAATCATATAGTTGACGACACAGATTTCTTTTTTTAAATCCAAAGAGGATTCAATCGAAATAATATATTTTAAGAAGTATAGAACAAATAATATTTTAAAAAATATATAAATATATAGGGCACAAAATTCTTATATAGGTACATATGTTAATTAAAAAAGATTTATATCCAATGATATTACACCTTTACAAAAAATGTTTAATACAGGCAGTTATTTTAAAATGATTCGCTGCCTTCATTAATTAAATTTCTCAATTAGGTACCAACGCTTTCGGAATAAACAAAATGAGAATTCCTTATTACACTGAGGAGGGGAGGAGAGTGCAATTAAAGTACCTTGCTAAATCAAGGATAAAAGGGAATGCAGAGAGTCCCATTGAATGACTTCAACCAATTATCTCTAATAAATAAAAAATAAAATACTGTGAAAAGAACCTTAATGGTTACATAATTAGGTACCTATATATTTGAAAAGATAAATATCTCTTATGGCTATAAGTAATAAAAAGTTATCATGAAGGACACAAGAATAAGAAATTATACACCTATTTTCAATAATTAGGTTAATAAATCGTGCTATTTCGTTAAAAAGAAGTATTGTAACAAACTAAATTTATCTGGCTTATAAGCATAATTTTTTTTTTTTTTTTTATCTTATTTATTGAAACATATTACAATCTGTCTCAAGGACATTTATATTAGTGTTCACAGATCACATTCACACTCTATGTACAGTAAATAAAATAAATTATACAGAAAAATAACATAGTAAGCATAATTAACAATGAAATTATAACGTCGAATTGTTATAAAGAAAATTATTCAGAAGAAAACATTAATAAAGATAAAAATATCGCGGATTTTTGGGTGTTGGCGTTAATGTCAACTTTCAATATGTCAACGAAATTTAGTTACAGGATTCTTATGTCTTCAGATCATCTTGTTTGTGAAATCATTTAAAATAAATTTAAAAGTTTTCATCAATATCATTTTTTAACAGTGAAAACCTTTTCCAGTTATTTATTTTTTTATTTAAAAAAAATATATTTAGCTTTATGTAATATTAATTTTCTGCTTGGTATATTGTAGCAACGAAGTTTTTTTATTTATTTATTGTTTTAAACATTAACAAAATAATAATAAATTATTATCTATAACAAATATTTAGTGCATCTGTGGAATATCATAGACGAATTGTGTAAATATTCAAATAAAAATGGATTTTGTCCAATTTCCATTTTTCATCTGAACATTTCATTTTGATTCCGGTTAAAACATGGATGGAATCCGATTTGCATTCAACAACTACTTAACTTCGAACTTCATATAACTTCTTAACTTCGAACTTCTTATAACTGTCACAAGAAAGAATATAATGTAAGCAAATTTAGACATACGTGTTTTGACATCCCTCCAAAAAATTAAAGATACATCTCCTGAGGAAAATAAATTTGGTTAGAAAACAGATAAATTCATTTCTTAAATTCACTTCATTATAAACTACAAACCATAAAGCCGAATTTTTCCCATGAATCTTCTCTTATAAAATAAAAAATATTTATGAAATTTTTTTTAATATAACATCAAAGAAAATTTTCCGCAGTCAACTGCAAGAATGAAATATCAGTAAACACAAAACGAACGCTTAATAGCTAATTTGATCCTAAATAACATAATTTAAGGAATTAGAAAAAAAGGGCACATCACTATTCAAACAGTTTTCTCCTCATTCAATTGCAAAGAATAAAAAACAAGTTTTTAACCGACACTGAATCTTTTAGTGGTGTCTGGTAATTTGGAGGTAAAGCAGGTTTTTCGACTATTAGAGGTGGCATCTGTTTTCCGATATTAGCCACAGTGGAAAGCTAAAGGAAGGAAGAGATAAGGCTAAGGGGTGGAAAACTGAAAATTGCCTATCATTTACCCAGCTATTGGCAGAGAGTAGAAAGTATTTCTGACTTTTTTTCTCTTGCCTCTTTCGAACAGCAGCTATCTTGTTAACTGTTCTGCTCACAGATCGTTGATCCCAACTCCCTCTGATTTGACCTTAATACCTTATTCTTAATCCTGCCGCCACAACACTGCCGCGAAATACGAAAAATGTTCATCTATTCAGATTTAATCACCGGTATTTTAAATAAGTTTATAAATATGTATTTATATTTATTAGACCGATTTTGCACAATTTATGGAGAATTGCTTATGAATTATAAATTAGTTTTTTTCCTGTAAGTCAGTCTTGGTTTTATTAGTACTTTTTGTTATACTTAAAAAAAACTATTTTTAAGTAAATTAATATATAATTAACTAAGACACGGTTGATTCACGAGAAATTTAGATGAAAAGAATCGTCATTTTAAATTCGTAAATATTTGAACACCGAAGAAAAAATAATAAGCTATATTTCCTAAATAAAGATTAAAAGTGTTTTAATTAATTCTGAAGTAAAAATCAGCGAAAATGAAAAAACAAATGCTGTTTTTAATGCGTCATGTTCATCTAATTGTATATTTAAATAACAGTATTTTTGACTGCTCCAAATAAACTGATCGGGATGACAAAAACAAGGAAGTAGAATTCTCATATTTTCGAAAAGGCGAAAACTAGATTCATCTACTAACTTATAAGTGAAAAACTAAACATTAGTTGAATTCACCGCGTTCGACCAAACAAACTGTTTTTCGCAACTACTAGTCAACCGTACACCATTCTACGTTCCAAGCGTACCTAGGATTCGATATAGAGCATCCTAATATCTCACTTACTAAAGAAACTATTATATGTTCGTCTGACAAGCGCTGATGAAGGCCTCAACTTTCCGCTGAAACGTCGGCAAAAATAGATATAATTTATTTATTTTTACAATTTTTTGACTTAACGCCCCAACCAATCTTATCTTCTATTATATGGATATATATTAACATCCCAAATATTCTAATTAAGCTATACCAAAGATAAAGCAGTTCGAAAAAAAAAAACTGCAAATGTGGCCGAGAGTAAGAAACCTCAGCTCATGTGTTGGGAAATTGTCCGCATAACATGCTCCTTGTCACCCGCCGCCACAATAATATAAAGAAAGCATCGTATTGCCGAGTTCATTCAAATGAAGAATTATAAATATTTCCTCTAAGTTTACTGCCTGAATAGAAGACTCGAAAGGTTCGTTGACATTTTGGCGTTCAATGCTAAGGAAAAGGAGGATTAACAGTGGATCCCACGATCAGATTTGAGACCAACGATCAGAATTAGGACTACAAGGTACAGTCGGAGAAAAAGGAAATTTATACGAAATTAATACATTACCTGAAGAAACGTGCCGAGATGAATTCGGCGAGAAAGAATTCTCGGTTAAAGGGTTCGGAAGCAGGGGAAGCCTCCCTCTCAATACAAGTAATTTTTTGCAGAGGCTCGGTGCTGGAATGCAGATGCATACCATGACAGAAAGTATTATTTTAGACACTTTATAAATCCTTCATCATCACATATCTTGGTAACATTTGTTTGATACTGTGAACCGTTCTTGGCATATTTGTTATGTATTCCAATGGTCCGACTTAACTCTCTTTTCATTTTTTTCCATGTTATCGGTTGATTGATAAGAATGCTGTGCGGTTTAGCAACTCAACATAGTTGAGCAGCCCTGCAATATTATTAATGATGTTCTTTTTCTTCTATTGCTAGTGCATTATTTCATCTACGACCGTAAGTCCCAATCAATAATATACCAACCATTAATAATATATTTTTTCTATCAGTTCTTAGGATGCAGCATCATTCATTTAATCGTGAAATTACTATAGTATAACTAGTGAAAATTTCATATTGGAATAATATATAAATAACATATAATTTGTTTAAGGAAACGTTTCAATTAATTTGCAAATGATATTTGCAAGGTATAGACAATATAATAGCTTCGATGTTGACATTTCAATGGCGAGGGAAGGGTGACATCAAAAGGCAGAAGGAAACACTAAGGTGTGCAGAGGGAGTGACTAATGAATGGCCCCACTGATAGCCAAATAGCGAGGCACTTACCTCGGGGTCCGGACCTCAAAGGAAACGCTAGATCAATCTCACAGTTAGTAAGGTGATGAACCATTTACCGTAAATTGTATAATAATGAGAATTTCAATTCAAAAGGCTCTTGGAGAATTATTTTAAACGAATATTTTCAACAGATGCAGTCACTAGAGATATTTATGATTCAGAAGGATAATTTCACCATGTTATATTACATAATACTAAAGAGGTGTTTTATGGAATCAATGGTAGTGGAAAATAAAATAAGCGATAACTTAAAAGTCCAGGAATATGGGATAAGCTTTCCAGTTTTATTCCATCCAATCTGATAATACTGTCAACCACACTACTAAAGTGACATTTGATTCTAGCCAATCTACTTTATAATTAAAAGCGTGTAGTAGGAAGCGGGAAGATAATCTAATTAATAGAATAAGAAAAGCTGGTACATTCAGTTTTATGAATAATATTAGTTTACGCAATGACAGGGTTTGTATTGTGGATGACAATATACTGGAATTCAAGGCAAGATATTGAAATTTCGGATTAAACAGATATGTTGGAAATATTAATTAATTAGCTGGCATTGATGAAATTAGGGTTTACACCTTTAAGCAAAAACAAACAAACTAATTAACAAGTAGCTGTCATATATTACGGGTCAAAGGATCCAATCCAATACAATGTCAAATATGAACATAATTTATACGACGAATAATGTCCACATCATGGAACGGTCCATATCGAGAGGAGTAAGTTATACACTGAAGTAAACTGGATTCAGTTTTTGCTCTTCATCAAGACTCAAAGGCCATTTATTCCAGCTCCTTCCTGAGTTATTCCCATTTATCTCGAACGGGCCGATATCGTGTCGGCGAAGCGAAGAACAAAATTGATACCGATATTTCTTCTTGGAGAAATTTCATTAGAGGCTGTAATATCTGTAGAGCGGAGAAGTTTACCGGAGTGTAGGGTGGCAATCCAACTTGACTCCAACTTACCCTCCTTCCCAATATACCTGATGGTCTTCTCCTTCCGCGGCATATTCATATCGCTATACGCGCACGTGTTCGGGGTCCCATCGTACCCGGGTACCTACCAGGTGGAATACATAAATCGATACCGTAATCTGAGGAATTGACTGGGGCCCTTCGGTTTAATATGCAAGCAACGCCACAGCCTTTAATATATTGAATGGCCTTTCTCGTTCCAAAAGTTTCTAAAAGATCTACTCCATGTAAAACATTCTATATTTAGTACTTTAATTTATCATAAACTATATTTAAATTTTAAAGTAGCGAAAGAGGACTAAAACAGTTATTAAAAATAAATCAACCGAATGTGTAAAAAATTGAATTTGGCTGTGCCTATAAAGGGTCTGTTTTTTTCACGAAAGGATGCTTTAAGACCGACATAGGAAATGGACTTATATAAGCCTGTCTACGTATAATTGTCGAACTAAATTTCAGGAAATACAAACATATAAATAAAATTTAGCTGTCTACATTGGGCAAGTAAGTCTTCAGACACGACGTAGACGCGGCCATCGACTGACAGTATAACGATCAAACTTGTTTGTTTCTAGGTCGAAAATATAACTCGTCAACTCATAACGCCCAAGATTTTTTTTTAACTCTTTATTGAGCAGTATTAAAACCTCTCACACCTAAGGACGATATTATTAGTGATACAAGAGTAGTTCATTAACACTATGTATAATAAATAAACAGAAAAATACAGTACTAAATGTAAATATATATTAACTAAAAGAAACAGAAAGAAATTATACAAACCAAAGTAACTACTTAAAACACACATGATTTTATGCAATATTTATAAAATTCATTCACTCAAGATCTCCGAGCCAAACCTTTACCACCAGTTGTGGAAGGAAAGGTAGGACTCCAAGAGATCATCACCACATCTCTCACAGTTAACAATGAAATATTGATACAAATATTCTAATTAAAGGCAGAGAGAAAAGCTACGAAGCCTCGTAGAAATTGAAAGCGATGTTGACTTGCAGTAAGTTCTTAAGAATTATCAATTTTTAAAGAAAAATTAGTTGACATATTATATCTTAAGGAAATACATTTTTAGAAAGACATTGCAAATGGAATGAATGTTTTTATTTTATTACTGATGGTATATGGAAATATTATTTTTTAAATAAATTGAAGTTTCTTACAAAATTGCATAAAGAAAAAAATGAAATAATACCTCTTAAGCATTTATGGTGAACTTCATCATATCATATGTCATTGTGGAAAAAAGAGCATCTAATGCAGATGCACATTAACGAGTACGTAATGAGTATAATGGGTAGTAATTGAATCCAACGGCGGTTCATTGAAATTTTAAGTCTACCTTAATAAAAAAGGGTTTTTTCTCTCCTTAACGACGCAAGATTTACAGAAAAATATGTTAATTTGCGATCCTCATTGACATATTTAACTCATTCATTTATTTCAATGTATTTTAGAACAATTTTAATATTGAGATTTTATTTTGTAGACTTTGATGCAAATATGCAAGATCCGAGGATCGGGTACGTTGTTAGCACTAAGGAGATTAGTTTGAAGCAAGGTGAATTTAAACCAGTAAACATTGTCTAAAGTTGCCGCTACTGGTCGGCTTCTTCTTGGAAGCTATTGTTTCAGTCTGAGTACCTGCTTCGTATAAACTGTTTACCTGTGTACACCATTGGAGGAATTAGTTGATTTTGGAGGCAGCAACAAATTCCGCTGTTCAATAATTAACATTATCGTCAACAATAATCAACTACATCAGTTTAAATTATCATAAGTTTAAATTTTGTAGAAAAAAAAATCTTGAATATGGGATAGTTCAGAAATAGGATTCAAATCTACTCATCCAAATTTACCATTTTATCAATTAGTAACTAATTAAGTCTATTATAACTTTTAGTAAAGTAGCGATCTTTAAACCAATTAATCCAATATATATCTTCCCTTGCCTACATCTCTACACAAGCAATAGAGTGAGAAAAAGCAATTAAGCTAACGGTTTTTAAGTAGTTGGACTGTATAGAAGAACAAACTGTTTTGAACTATGTGTTTTTTTATTGATAAATATTACAATCTGTCACAATTAAGGATATTTATAATAGAGTTCAGAGAGCACATTTACACCATTTTAGCCATCTTTGAACACCTAATTCTAAAAAGTGAGAAAATTTCATTTTATAATTCTTACTACAGAATGACGCATGTTACATCACTAATAGTAAATGTGTACATAGTCAGAACATACTTTATGCATATCGACAAGCTGTTTCTCTGCAAAAATCGAGTTGAAAATGTTCGAAATCAATAATTTCCTACTATTGGTTTCATGAACTAAATTCAGGACTACCTAAGCTCAGGACCAGACTTAGGTATCAAGATAACAAGTACATCTAAGTCTTGAAAAAAGTTTGGGATGCAGATAACTGATTTTTTTACTACCGTAATTTGTGTGAACAACACATCATAAATATCTTGATATAACGTTAAGATGCTTTAGTGCCTTAAACACCATAGAACAATATACTCATAAGATATTTTTTGAGTTGCCAATGAATCTTTCGTGGCTACAAAAAATAGAGTGGTTTCACATATAATGCATGGAGGACCAAACTCCGGTACCTACGAAGTTGTTCAGTTCTTTTTCCGCAAAAAGCATTCTATAGCATCAACTGTTGTTCTGAATAATCTATTGGACATTAAAAGACAGTTATAATAATGAAAAATTAACCAAGCCACGTAAATCGTCCATGAAGAAAAGATCCATGTCAACCAATAACAAAATAATGAATTTAAGAAACTACAATACCTCGAACTTTTGTTTTGTTCTCTCTACCTAGACATACGGAGATACACTTCGAATTATACTCGGTAAAAACAATAGAAATTATAAAAAAAATCAACTGTAGATTTTATAGAAATATAAATCATCAATTAACTTATGAAACAAGCTGCCAATTAGAAAGTCTGTACAATTTTTCATGACGATTGTTATTGGTAGTATTGAGATCATGAAAATTTTCGAATCCTAGTTTTTAACATAAATAAATGTTTTGAAGTTTCCGGTGTCCAAATAAACAAAGCCTATTTCAAAAATGAAAAGTCGTAAGAAACTGAAATTATTTATTTAAAGTAGATATGGGATATTACATTAACTTTTTAGCTTAAACCGACTATGCGGATGTGGTTCTTAAAATAATTTATTTCACACAACTATATCATTTTCTCAAAAACGGTTTTAACACTCCCCTATTGGTGGTATGTGGAAGTTGTGTGATGGGCGAACTGGAATAGATTTTTTTATTTGTGTAATACATTGCTTATGTTATTTATTTATATTATCTTTATTTTCAAGATCTACTCTCTCTTAAAATTTATAACAAGTGTATCGTCAATTTCAATGTGAATCGCCGAACTCAAATACCAACTTCATTCGAAGCAAACTGGTTCTTAAAATCAGCTCACATTCGGGTAACTCGTCAAGTTGTGTGTATTTAAGGACCATAATCACAAATATAATATTCGAGACGCGTGAAAGACATAAGGCGAATTAATGAAGGACATTTAAAAAGTCTATGAGAAAGTTGGAGCAAAAGAGATCAACACCACTTCGCCCCAAAGGGAAGTCCTTTACACGGTAATACAAAAACGTGAGCAAAGGGAAATCGCTCGAGTGTGAATGTAACAAGATTCAGGAGCGTAATCACTTAAATATTCCAAGATGATGAAGTCAAAGGATAATTAAATTTGCTACCCAGGACTCCCAATGAGATCTTGATTTAACAAAATGTTGAAGGAAAGCAGACCGAATCCTTTTTGTTTTCAACAATACACTAATTAAGGCATCTCTGAAATCCTTCAAAGGCCTCTAAATTCTTAATTTGAGGACCCTTTTCACGTGACATTCAGAGGTTTCTTGGCTCTTTCTTCAGAGTTCCCTAACTTTTGTCGGCGATTTGAATATTTTAATCTTTCTTTTGAAGGTGACTAATAAAGATTTTTAAAAGGAAATAAAAAAAAAAAATAATAAAAGAATAAGGAACGAAACAGGATTTTAAAAATTCAATGAGTTGTGTGTTAAGTTGTACAATAGCGAAAACTCTTTTTAGAAAGTTTTCAAATTATATATAATTTATAAAAAAATAAAATAATTTATAAAAAAGATACTACGTACATTCGATATTATTTAGCAACAATATGAAAAGTTGTATTATTTTACTCACATATGCCTGTGCAATAAGAAATACCATAATGAACTCACCTGAAAACAAAAATATTACATTACTTTATAAAATAAAATATTATTTATACAAAACATATTTTTAAGTGCAGGAATATGAAATTAATATTAACCGCTAAAAGGTAAATTTATGAAATGTAATAAAATAATATATAAGTAATTGGAAGAAGTTAGGGAAGAGGTACTGCTGAGTACTTTCCTTCCATGACATTCCTTCCTGTCATGACATTATTTCATGTATCGCCACCACATTTGCTGATAGTCAACAATAATTGGCAGGCAAAAATACATTTTTTATAGACAAAAAAAAAATAATACTGACTAACATGAGACAATATTTTTTAAACTGAGTCATTACTATACATTTTTTAGGCGTGATAAAAACTTACTGTCGATATATGTTTAAAAAAAAAAGTGTTCTATTTAGAAAAACAAAACGGCTTTAACTATGAATGTTACTTGTAAGTTTAATAAAACAAATATTAATGACAAATTTTTTGTATTTTGAGGCATTGTTCAGCATCAAAAAGTATTATACTGTAAGTAAAGTTATTTAAAATGCAACTGTAGAATAATAAATTTATAGTTACAACAAAAAACTGGTTCATATCTTAAAATAAAAGAAAATTGGTTGATTACAATAAATAATATGTGTATTTAAATTTAGTGCGATGACACACAAAAATCAAGTTTTTCATTTGTTCACCTGCAAATTTAAATAAAAAAATATAAGAAATAATATTTTGGAAATGAATTAATTTTATCCATTTATCATTATTTTATTTATTTTGTAAAAAAAATATTTCAATACGAATCTAGAGCCCATTATGAGAGCCCATGAGAATTAAACGAATCCTTTGCGCAGCAGTTGAACTCGATTGAATTGAGCAGTTAAACTCGATTTTTTTTTCTATAAAAAGTTGCTATATTCACATTCCTGACAGTGGTAAAGTTATCTGGAATATATATTTATAACATGGAATTGAACGGATTTTTTAAAAAAAATTTATATGATATTTACAACTGTATAAAAAAAAAAATACATCTAGTAAATTCCTACATGGATATAATGGGATGTTGAAAACACATGTTGAGAAACTACCCACTATTATCATTCTAATAATATGTCTATATTAGGAGATGATGGGACCATCTTCTTTTCAGACGCCTCGGAGGGTTATCAGGAATTGAATATGAAGCATGGTTAGAAAAAAGATAGTTGAGATGGTTACGAAGTTTATTATGGAAGGATAGATATCTGGATTGGGCATAATCTGAAACATAAGAAACAGTAAGGTCATTGTGGATGATTTTATTTGTAACAAAGTGTGTTTTACGAAGGATTTTGGAATGTAAGGATTGGATAGGAGACGAATTTGATGGTTTGGTGGAGCTCTATAGTTCAACTCCATAAGTCCAGATACACTTTATTATAGTCATGTATATGAGTCTTTTGTAATTAATTGGAAGGTTAGAGCGTTTGTCTAGTAAGTGTTGAAATAGTCGGAAACGTCGAGCGGTTTCTTGTCGTTTCAGTCAGGTAGGAGTATTCCAAATTAGACGTTTATCCAGGTGTAGTCTTAGGTAACGAATTCGTAACAAATCACTCTCACATGTTATTTCTTATAATGTAAACTTGTGTATTTGTAAAAAAATTATTATTTGGTTTTTAAAAAGCAAATATTTATACATTATAAGTTGTTTTCTATAAAAAGTAATAATTGGCTTCATTCGTTATGTATTACGAATTAGTTTAAAATACATGATCCTTGTTACAAAAATATTTAAAAGATTTTCAAATGGTTCCTACATAGTTCACTAATGGTTATTATTATATTGACATAATGTGTGTTTTTTAGTCAGGAAATACTAATACTATTTAATATTGCATTTTGTTTATTTTTAATTTAATAAAAATGTTTCAAATGTAAGAGACGTTCAATTACGATAATAATGTTTAGTCAGATAAAAGCTATTCAGACATAAAAAAAAAGTTAACAATAGTACAGTGAAAACTGTTAACGCTTTGTTTCATAGCCTAAGCAATCGGGACAGTATATCAAACCCAAACCACAGCAGCCTCCAAACGTAGTCTTCCGCCAGCTGACATATTGTGCTGCACTGTTTTGTCTTGTATGCGGTTCGGCTGTGTCAGGAATATAATAGACTAAAGCTAACGTAGTAGATCTTGTGTCCCCGGTTTAATTTAGTAACACTCACCACCCTTTCATTATAATAGACGTTTATAAATATCTGTCGTATTATTGTTCAAGAATAATATTTATTAAGAATAATAATATTTGAAATAGATTATAAACAATAACTTTATACACAATACTTCGCAAGAAAAAAATACTAAATCATATAAAGCTATTAGTCAGTGGTACAAACCCCTTTTTATCGAATTATTAACATCCGTCTGAATCTCCGCATATAGTTCCATCTTATCGTAACCTACAACTATTTTATTTACGAAACTCTTGGAATTAGGGCGTTTCCAATCTGGAGGGGGGGGGGCAAACATTGTCTATTTAATTAAGCAGTGAAAACTCGTAAATACTCATTTGCTTTCTACTTTGATCGTAAGATAATTTGATCACAAAATCTAGAAAAAATGTGGCCTAGAAACACATTGGGCCGTTTGTTCTATACAACCTCGTTATTTAGAAAATTTAGGGGTGTAGGTCACGCCAAATGGTTCAATATTTTTGAAGGCCATATTTTTTCTCGATTTTGTGATCAAATTATCTTACGATTTGAAGTAGAAAGCAAATGAGCATTTACGAGTTTTAGTATCTAATTAAATAGACAACTTTTGCCCTCCTCCACATTGAAAACGTCCCAATTCCAAGAGTTATCCTAAATAAAATAGTTGTGGGTTATGATGAGATGAAACTATTTACAAAATTTCAGGCGAATGTAAATAAATCGATAAAAAAGGGGTCTGTACCACCGACTATATGACTCTTTATTTTTTAAATAGTAGAAGATGATATCCGTCATTCAATTTGGAGCTCAACAGAAAAATCTACTCACAAATAAATAATACAGACCCTTTTTATCAAATTAATAAAATCAACCAAACAATTCGTGAATAGCTTCATCTCATCGTAACATACAACTTCTCTTATTTACGAACGTTCTTATTGGTGAGTTTTCAACCTGGAGATCGGCAAACTTGGTCTAATTAAAAAGTCACGGACACCCATTTGCTTCCCACCTGAATAGTACGATAATTTGATTAAGATATAGGGAAAAAAGTGGCCTAAAAAAATATTGGACCGTTTGGCGTGACTTCCATCCAGAACAAGTCAAAATAACGAGGTTATATGGTTTGACCAATATAACCTCGTTATTTTGCCTAATATTTTTGTAGCCCACCTTCTTTTTTTTCTTTTTTGTGATCGAATTATCTTAAGATTAAAGTGGAAAGCAAATGGGTATTTATGAGATTTTAGTAACTAATTAAATATATAAATGTAGCAAAAAAACATCCTATTTCTGAGAATTTTCGTAGATTTTTAGTTTACAATAAGATAAAACTATTCACGAAGTTTTAGGCAAATGTTAATAATATGATATAAAAAGCTGTCTGTACCACGGACTATATAAATTTAACAATTATCGCGAGATTCAGAAATGCACAACATATAGATTCAATATATGACAGAAGGGGTACCTTGTTCTTCTTCATTAACAGTAAAAAAAAATTAAAGAAGAGACTCAAATGAGACGGCCTCGCGGAGGTGTACAAAATATGCAAGTTATCCAACACAAAGCCGTGAAAAAGAAAAAATAATTTTACGCTTTAGTATTTGGCGATATTTTTCAGGGTCTTATGGGCCGTTTCAGAGGCATAAACAAGCGGCCAAAGTTCATAAAAGGAAACTTCCATCAAAGCAGTGCTAAAAATCTTTCCTTTAGTAGGGACCCGTAGGGAGAGCCAAGTTTTCCGGCTTCCCTGCATAAATTATTCATAAGGAAAATGTGTCCCCAGTTTTTCCGAGGGTCTTACCATCTTAATGGCCCTTCAAACTGGTCTTTGTGGTAGACAAAGAGACATCTGGACTCTGGAGGACCGTTTTATAGCATGTTCCAGAATATCGGTCTTCTTGTCAATGAGTACTCTTCTCTCCATTCAATATTTTCACTAACAATAAGGCAATTACCATGATTAGTCATTAATTAAAGTCATTTAAACCGTCAAAGAATTTATTTAATGATTAACAATTTATTAAGAATTTATGTTTGATTATTTATTATTTTGTTTTATTCCTTTACAGCTGGTATAGTCTTTTGCATTTAATTATCAAGTTATAATATGTATCTAAATTAGTTAAATTCATATAAAACTTCTTAATTAGATGTTTAAAGTTCAGATATGTTTCAACAAAGAGTGGGGGTTCAGCCATGAAATAAATGTCAATTCCCCTTACTGGATTCGAAATGATCCAATTCATTCGATTCTGCTTCCGGAATGCGAAGTTTACGCCACATATATAAATTGACAGATATGTCTCTTATTAAATAGTAAAATATTTACAATTCCGTTTCTCAATGTCTGAATCTCTTTGAAATTCTACCATAAAATATCAAGAGAAGTCATATCCACAAAAATAATTTTTTCAACATATATAACAACTAAATATCCCTCCCTACCCTAAAAATGTAAAAACGCTGTGTAAAACCAAATATAAATTGTTAAAAATCAAACAGAAATTATCTTTAGCACTTAAGTTATAGTAAAAATGCAAGACGCGATAAAGTAGGAAAATTGTATTTATTACACAAAATTAATAAAACCTATCGTTTTTTTATAAAAAAATATCGAGAAATATGGAAAGGTTATTTGAGTTTTATCAGGACCCTATTTCATTAAAAAAAAAAGAAGAATTAGATTAATAAGAGAATAAATCGATTTTGATTTTGTTTAGAAAGCTGATATCTTGTAATTGTACTTTAAGTAAATTTATAGAACATATACTTTCTAAGCAAACAGTAAAAATCAATATAGCATGTTTATTTAATATTTGTTTATGGCAAGGTCTATGTTTTCATTAAATAATTTAGTAACGGAATAAAAAAATTATAGCTTAAAGTTATGGGAAATGGAGGCTCCCTGAATAAATACAAAAATGGACATGATGTTGTTTATCTCCGGGGTACAGGTTTTAAAATAATAATTATAATACTTTTTGCCCCGGTCTGGTCTTTGCAGTTCTATTTATTTTATGCAGTTGAAAGCAGATTCAAAAGTTGATAATTCTATGTAATCACAAATGCAATAAATGTTGAATAGAACATATAGGATTTATAAGTTAATGTAGAAAAGCCAAACACGAATATACGAAAAGTTGCTGGAGCAGAAAATTTGAATAATGGGATTTGTGTGATGATTATTACACCGTGGAACGCTCGAGATTGGATAAAAGTCTCATTCTAATTTAAAATGAAAACATCTGTACAATGTATAATAGCTACAATATGAGAGAAATCTAATATACGACTACATATATGTGAAATTCATGAAAAATTAATAATTATTCTGGACAACGTTGCAATTAATAACATCCATTAACTAATATGTTCATGTGTTGCAGCATCTTGAAATCGATTCATTAATTTCAATAAATATATAATCAATTAATAACTTTTTAAAATAAAGTCTTTTCTAATACTGACTTAATAATAATAATAATGTTCCGTTCAGTTTATTTATTAGATATTTTTGAAAAACAACTTATCAAATCTTATTACTTAGACCACAATTAAGTAGACTGATTATCCGTAGGTTACTTTCTCCATTGCATAGCAAACAAATGCAAAGCTCCTAAAATAAGCCTTTATTCCATCGATGAATTTCATCAACAGATTGAATCCAGTATAGATGGACAGATATTTGTTATGAGATTAGGAACTACTTGATGAATTCCAGCGAATGATTATAACTTGTAGAAGGATACAAAACAAGTGAAACAACGTGTTTGTGCAAGAAAACAATTCCACTCTAAATTGTCCAATTTTAAAACAGAAATAATTTAAGATGTAAGCTAGTAAACTTAATACACACATACACACACACAACACATATAATAGTTTGAGAAATAATAACACTAAGGTTATAACGAGGCATCATTCCAGCGGATCCATCTAACCTAAAACCATTGATCTTTCTGTAATAGCTGAAAAGAATATAAATTTAGGAACGCAATGTTGTACGAGCAGCATTTTTCGGTATTCACAATCTCGTTAATGGCTTATGGGCTTTGGAGTATACCATAGTATGTTTTCAACTAATTCCAAAGATTATTAATCGTAAAATTTTAATAAATCTATTCAAAAGATATGTAGCCTACTCAATTTATATAGCGTAAAATTATTTTTTTTAAATCTGTTGTTACAAAATTATAAACCTATTTATCTTATCTTTTAAATATTTTAGAATAAGTACATTGTATTCAGAATGTTAAAAAAAAAAGAAAACAAGAAATAAACTTTGAAAACCAATCTTAGTTTGGATTTATATTTCTCATATTGATCAAGAATCAAAAATATAACATTCGTTATTGTGTTTAGTTTTATTGGGTCCCAAAATTGTCTACGAAACAGACAGAAAAAAAAAATTGGAACGATAATTAAATCATTATACAGTATATTTTTAAAATATTTTTTAATCGGTTCCTATTAAATATTATTTATTTAATAAAAAGCATAAGATTAATCATACAGTGATTTAAAACTGTAAAAATATCTAGGAAATGTAAAATAAGATAAATAAAACGAAGCTAGCTCGAAAATAGATGTAGAGAGTTGACAAACCGATGGAAAAGAATTATGTCGACGTGTAAGGGTTAAAAAAAAAAGAAAAGAGGGAGAGAGCAATTAGAAGGGGTGCTGGGGTTGGTAGAAGGAACCACTAATTAGAAGGCCTATGGAATGGCCAAGTCAAACAGTCTGCTCGGGGCAATTCCAGCCAACCGCCTAGCGCCTTACAGTCTTTATTCTGATAACGGCTCCCTCATTGGTCCGATTCTATTGTTCTGTCACTGCTAAGTATCCCTCTATGGGTTCGTGCTCTCAATTTGACACTTCCATGGATATTTCGTTGAAAGGGGAAAGGTAATAACTAAAACAATTTTAGTAAAAATATAAATTGAAGGGTTAAATAACGTTAACCAAAATTGTTAAAGAAAACTTTATGTCAAAATGAAACATTTCCTGTTATTTTTAGAGACGACAGGTGGCTAAATTGTTGTTGCTTTGGTAATTTTATGAGATCATTGAATAGAATTCCAAAATCAATTCAACTACAGAATTTCCTCCCCAAGTTTTATTTTTGAATATTTCATAATTTATTTCCGACTGTAATCCATTTCTCTAACACCATACTTATTCATAGAGAAGTTTTTATTCTACTTTAATACTTTATTTTCAAAAATTTTAAGACGTTGCTTCTCCCTCGATGTAAGCGGTCACTTTTCACATCCATAAAGAACCTTAGGTAGGATAATGATTTTATATATTTTGATTTTCAAGTTTCGAGACCGGAGACGCGAATTAAGTAGTTTTGTCACAGAAAACTAATGGACATTTCCCGCTATAAACCTACTCTTAATCTACTCTTCCATTTCGTTTTTTCTGGTTATCGTAGATATCAAGTATGAAAAATTATCTATGTGTTGAAACATATTTCCTTCTACACAGGTATCACCGAAATTGTCGCGATTTTTGCAGATAATCATATATTTTGTCTTGTCCATATTTATTTCGACTTCCACTTCTTAACCTGCTTTAGTTTCCATGCCTTCGTTTAAGAGGAATAGAGCTTTTTTTTTTAGCATACCGTTGTTTACATCTCAAACTATATCCACTGACTATATCGAACTGTATCGAAACTATATCTAACTGTATCCATTGAGTAATGAAGAAGTACCATCGCATAGGGTAGTGTATACAATGAAATTTATTTAAATTAAAAAATATTAATTTAAAATGGAATATGTAAATACGAATTGATATGATGACATGGGCAGACTTATCCGGAAACGACCCATTACCAGGACTTCAATAATAGTTCTTTATTAGTCCTGCCGTTTCAATATAGGCATTCCATGGCGTGTTTTCCAATCTCAAAAATTGTTTCTTTGAAATCTCTGTGCTTTTGGTTTTATCCACTCCTATTCTAGCATGGCATTTCGGTCCAAATAAACGTGAATCTCTTAGCCCTTGAGTTTTTTTACGATTTACCTGACTATTTCTAATGGTTTATCCCAGAAATAACCATCCTATAGTAACAGAGTAGAATCGTCAATATATATACATATATATATATATATATATATATATATATATATATATATATATATATATATATATATATACTGAAAATTTATACTGAAATAAAGCAGAAACTAAAACAACTGACAAATTGGTTTATTTAATTGCGAGTAAAAGTTACAGAAACATGAGATTTCCATTTGTAAATATAATCAAAAGTTTCATAGTTTACTAAAATGTTCGAATGATCCTTGCAGTGTGAGCAGTAGGACTCGTAATATGTGTCTCGCACCATTCTAGTAGCACTTCACTCTGTCAAACGAGCGGAGCCATTGACGTGAAATATGCTATAAATAAAGCAAAACTAAACATAGAGTGATCTATACAGTTCAATCAGGCAATAATTGAGCTGTGGTAGTAGGTGAGAGTCAATGAACTGTTAACGGAAGCTCTTTAGCTGCGGTGACCGGAAGGGCGTGAGTGGGCAGAGCTGTAGGCCGGGCGATATATATGAGAAAAAGGTCAAATCAAAGCGAGTACATGAAATAAAAAAGCTCAGGTATGGTAAACATTCAGTGTCACTTAGGAAAGTTGCTCTAATAGAAAAATCACACATATATGTATACATACACATATATATGCATGTATGTACATATGGGAGAATAGAGAAGAGGAGGGTAGAGTGTCACTAAATATGCATGGAAAAGTCGTCCAGTGGAGAATATTTTTCAAGTACTACTTCACAAATGTCGCACCTCTTTGATGGATAGCCAAAGATCTTACGGTCTTACTACAAATGGGATCTCTTGAACTACCGAGTATTGAGAACATGTTCAAGGTATAAGCTCCCTTTATTTATATTTCAACTTATGACTTCCGCAAACCTTCAACTGCTCAATTGAAATCAGGACTATTTGTAGCTTTAATTACTTCAGTCCTTTCGATTTCCGCTTGTTCAAAAAGGATAACAAATATCCAAATGCCCTATTTAGAACAACCTTTGTGTACCTGAGGTTTTGGTCATATCCGTGTACTTTCAGATGCACTGGACCTTCTCGTAATTCCATTAATAGTATCATCAAGAGATCATGGGCCTCTCCTCAAAGAAGAGTTACAGTAGTACCTTACATCCATTCGATTTGGGAGAAGTTCCAGACGAAACTAACTTCCAGGTCGCACGGAAAATTATAAAATAACGAAAATTTCGTTTTAAAAGTAATCTTTGGTCAGGAAGTTTAGGAATCGAAAACGTCATCAAAACGAAAGCTTATCTTTTTTTTTTTATATTTATCTTCCGGATATTTGTTTTAAAACTCTACGAGTTATCATGAAAACTGTTAACGTTTGCATACACTGTCTCTCCACCAAAAATCCATTTCATCCGAAAGGAATTTTTCCAGAGGTCATACCGAGGGACTTTAAAGATAAAATATATTTTATCTTCTCATTTAAATATTCTATAGTAATTGCCAAATTAAATTACTTAATTTTTAAAATATTTACTTAATAAAAGTTTCATTATCGTACGGAAGAATCTGAATTAGAGAATCCTTCATTTAATCCGTCTGTACCAATTACATCTTGACAATATATACCTAAACCTTTAAAATATATTCCTATACCCTTGAATTTCTAATTTAAAAAAAAATAGTAATGAATCTTTTTGGTTGAAGCCTGGATTTCGTGAGGGAGAGAAATCGCTTCTATTTTACATTAAATCGCAACAGACAGCCTTACATAACAAGATTGAAACGAGTAACAAGGTTTCAATAAACTTAAGTATCAAATCTTCTACATCAGATTTGTTAAGTTCGCAATGTTACTTGACATAAATAAGTTTAAATGATCGGTGCAATGAAGATCATAAATCCGATACATATAAATTGATTTGTAAAAGACAATATTTATTATGGAAGTATATTATCCGCATTATTAATATCTTAAAATGGTAAGAAAATGAATAGCAAGGTTAATTTCCAAATAGGTTATAATATAACATTACAAACAATCTACAATTACCACATCAAAGTTGTAAATTTGCATCTCTTTAAATCCGAGAAATCGGAAAAGTCATACAAAACTTTTAAATATACTTGGTTATCTGTTTCAGGAATCCAGTAATATTTAACGTTGTATTAATCAACTCAGTGTGAAAATTGGGTTTAAATCTTTTGACTTTATACAAGAGTTTTAATTCTTTTTTTTTTAACGCGTGTCAGGATAAACACGGATTAAGGAGTTGGAGGTCCGAATTCATTAGAATATCAGTTAATTTTTAAATGGTTAATTATAAACAGATTTAAGAAGGCTCTAACTTTAGTAAAGTACTATTTAATTCTATTAGAGTAGGGTTCTTTTATACAGAGCCTTAAACAGCTGTTTTATATTTAAAGAAGAGCTCCTGTAACTTAGGCTGGTTGCGGAGCCGGCCCCTGAATTAATGACAACCCTGGCCGCGGGTTTTATATAAAATATTTGCCACCGACCCACCGCCATCTTACACGCAGCCCTATTCCACATTTATCCGGTTCTCTGCTCTAACTGTTTCTTTGTAGTTGCCGGAGCAACATCTTGGCCATACGTGTGCGCGACTTATAATGGATGAGGTCGTTTCACACTGAATAGAAATATTATCGGATTGAATTAATGATGATTTGTAACTCATAACGTAAATTCTCAGTTATGAGCTTAATCAAATATACGAATTAAGCAAGTCTCCATAAGTTGCGTTGTGATTAGCTCAGTGTTTTAAATATCTAAAAAATATCACTCACATTACATGTAGAAAAAAATACAACCATAGGAACTTGGGCCTATGACCTGAGGTCAGCCTACACATACTCCACTCCACCGCAATCTATGTCTACCTCTTCCTCATATATATCATGCTTTGGAATTCAAGCTGTCTACATAACAAACTTATTCTTCTATAGATTTCTGAATAACATTGTTTTGTTTTGTTTATTTCAAAATTTGTCTCTGCATCCATTATTAGAGATGAACTTGGGAGCTTCTTGAATTCACATTCCTTCTTAAATCAAGAAATACATAAGTACAAATATGAGACTTGCAATTCACAGTCTACTGTTTGAATTTGTCGCTACCTCGAAACCAATCGCTAAATTGGTTCCGATTCAGAAAAAGGGTACTCCCGAACCCTTTGTTTAAACTGCACAAGAAGTTATAACAGAAAAATCAAATTAAGTAAATTTTGCTTTAAATAAACTTCTATCTACCAGCTGTTTTTTTCTCTAAAGAGGATATCCGGACCTGAGGTTCACTTTATTGTGGTATACAGAATAAAAAGCTACCCTACTTCCAAATATAATATATATATATAATTCATGATTTTACTAGACCTGACTAGACATAAAAGTCGTCCTCTCTAGGAATAGTATTGAAATTATGCTAGCTGACAAACAGGCCATCTAGCAGTTGATGATAAATTCCCAACGCTAAAAGAGAAGATATATTGCCAAGACCCGGACGACTCGAGGGAATAAGAACTTATCCATAAGCTGTCATGCAATATAAATGAAGCAAACAGAGCTAAGAGGTCGCTATAGAGAAGCGGCGGGAAGAAGGAAGAGATTTGTCAGAGCTGACAGATACCTCGCTGTCCCCCGGCCGTCGCCTCTGGTTCCATCATCTCCGCGTCCTGTGTCTGCGGCGGTAACGGCATAAAGGCCTTGTTTAATATGGGTAACATAAAACGGTTCGATAAAAAGCTAAATTTTACAAAAAGAAACGTGAACATAACAGAAGGAAACATATTTTTTTTAATGTATAAAAATTATTATAATATATTTTTTTAGCCACATGCGGCCTCCGTGACGTGGGTCATGAAAGTTTAATGAACGCAGGTAATTACTAAATTCTACACTTAGGTATAGCGAGTGAACAGCCTTTTTTTTTTTTTTTTGGCAATGGAATTTCCCAATCCTAAAATTTCATTTTAAATATACTAATTTATTGAATACGAGTATTATGTGCAGGATTTAAAAGCGATAATTATTTTTTTCCGCAAAATCATATAAAAATTAATTATACTTGATTTTAATTTATAAATACAAATTTAAATCGATCTTTGATGTTTATTGATTTTATTTAAAACAATAATTACTCACTGAACGATGCGGTTTTATATAAATAAAAATTCCGCGGGGTGACTTTCTGGTTACATTTATCACATTTAAAAATCTTTAACTCCAATGAGCTGTACGTATAGTTTCCATAAATCATGATTTAATTTAACTTTAGAGAAATTTTGACGATGCCTTTGAATTGAAATGAAATTGAATTCAAAGAACCAAAACTTATTTGAAATTTTCAGTAAATTAAACTTATAGAATATGCCTGTGAAAGTCTCCTGATAATGGTATTTTTTTTAATCATCTAGAGTAATATGTGTATGGCAGTTTGATGTCTGTTAAATGGAATGCATTAACATGCAGGTGTTAGCAAGACGGTCTACCATATCATATTACGGAATTCCCATGCATTGACTCACGTAAGTATTATTTGCTTTTTATTGTATATTGCGTAAATGTATTCTTACTACGTTACGTAAACAAAAGTAGTGAAGTTCAGTTCTTCACCTTGTAAGAAGACTAATTTAAATTTCAATGCATTATCTAATTGGTAATGTTTGCCTTAACTATTAACTCATTTTTTTTTCAAAAATACGAGGTATTTTAAAGAACAAAGACAAGTACAAAACATATATTTTTTTTTTTTTTTTTTTTTTTTTTTTTTTTTTATTACCCTCCAAAATGTTTATTGAAACAAGCAAAACATATCCGATTTTACATTAATTTTTAGATGCGATATAGGATTTAAAAATTACGAGATTCAGATTTGATTTAATAAGAAAACAAATCTATTAAACAAATATATAAAAGGAAAATCATATTGACAAAAAGACAATCTCTTGGGTTAGTAGCAATTGAAACTGCTACAGGAGATAAAACTTAATATATCTCTTTAACCTGAAGAGAAACTACTAATATAAACTGTTTTAAAACAATTAAACCAAATAATTAATTTTTCTTTTTCATTTTCAATTTTTCTGAACACTCTACCTGCACATACCTCTACAAATAAGTGCGAGATTCGAGGCCGTTGCAGAAGAGATTTTGAAGGCGAAATAACCTTTAAAACTTCGAGTTAAACTAAAAAAGTATTCCATATTTTCTCTTTTTTCATTCCACCAAAAGAAGTTGGATATGCATGGTGTCTAACTGGTGCGAAAAAATACTACGAATAATTTCGTTTTATTTTATTTGCATGAAAGTTAAACAGTTCAAGTTAGAACATCATAATAGGACGATTACGAAACTTTTTCCTGACCCAGGAAGCCGAATAGTGCTAAAGTTTGATGGAAGACATTATTTAGGACATGGCCGAGCTGAAATATAAAGGAACCAGGCTCCAGGGGGCAGCTGAAAATTTAAATCCTTTGGCCGGCCTGAAATATTCACACGAGTCCGGAGTTTATACGGCTCAGCTGCGCCCGCCAGTGAACTTCACCACCTGTCCGTATAAACTTCTGACCGTCACGCTGCGGCAGGTCCAAGGGGTGGCAAGGCGGGGGTCGTTTCACTTCAATATCAACATTTGCTTTGCAAACATGTCTACTGATAACTTCAACGCAATAAACCTTCAGATTTACATAATTACAACATGTTGTTATTAGTAGTTAAATGTGTTAAGCAATAGGTAAATTAATCTACCAATCTGCAATCATTCATTCCAAACTTCAACCAATTGTAAAATATTTCTGTTAGGTAGTGTATCAATTAATATTTAAAAAAATGTTATTACAATTTATTATTCGTATCTCATTTTTTTTTTACATTTACTGTTATATAGATATTGACAAATAAATATTTTAACTTTGAGTAAATGACTGTCCGGCTGGAACCGTATAATATCCGAACTGCTACTATAAGGTTTATTAATATTTTATAGAAAGCCCTCAGCCAATCTTCTCCAGCGTGTAAGAGGTATAAAAAGGGACTCAACCAAGCCAGCAAGGGTAGCGAATGGAATATGGGTTTATGGTGGCAGTAACCATATTCATGGCTTTTGTATACCAGTAGCTGTTTAATATTCCCAGGGTGTTATGGCTAGTGTAAACCGAGTGAGGCATTAGTTAGCCTGCAAGATGAGGACGTATAACGTTTAGCAATACGTAGCTCTCGGGCTTAGCTTAAAGTTATTAAAACGTGATGTTAACGTAAATAACGTTGTTTTAGTTTTGTGTATAATATTCATATCTAAAATATGAGTAACTTAAAAAACAAATCATAACTTTCTTTAGTAGTTATGATCATAGAGTTAGAAACATCGTATAAATTTAAATGGAGAATTCCCAGAGGTTGACCAAATTGGACTGAATATTGTAAATTGTAGAAATAATATCAGAAAGATTGACAAAAAAGAAAGAAAGAAGGAAGACAAGGAGTATTTAAATTCCAATGATTCCAATTCTTAAGTAGTCATGAATTATAATTTGAGAACACAATATTCCATTTTTTGGCTCCAGATCAGATTTACCATTGCAAATATATTTGGTCAGATTTACCAATATTTGAATGATCCTAATATAGCACCATAGGATGTTGGCGAAATATAGATATACCGATATTTATGACTGAAATTTTATATTCATATTAGCATTTGTCTCTCGAAAATCGATATTTCAAAAATTAATAAACAAATTTTACAATAATAACTACTTTACTGTTTATAACATAAAAATTGGTTATTTTAAAAATAAATGAAACAGAAATATTAGGAAGATAGAAATATTAAATTAAAACATATTTTTTTTATAGATTTCAATCATAATGAATTCAATTTAAATTTTCTTCCTTTTTTTTAAATTTTATTATATTAATTTTGCTGCAATTTTATTCATTTTTCACAGTCTTTATGTTATTATTTTTATGCATATTAAATTACTTTTATTTAATTTATTATAATTGCATATGCTCTTTTATCAGTATTATTATTGTCCGTGATTGAGAAGGAATAAAATAAATAATATTGATTTATTTTCATCATTAGATTTCCAGATAAAAATACAACTCTTATAATATGAACGTATGAAAATCTCTAATAATATATTTTTCACTGGAGTGATCTTGTTATTCTTTCTCTATACTTCGGTTTCTTCAGAGTTTTAACTTTAAGACAATTCATTAATAATATCGGAAACAGACTAAAATTATAAAGATACATCATCAAAAATGGTTAAATTATTACTTTTAGTATCATTATAAGAAAGAAATTCATTATAAATTCATTGAAAGAAAGTCATTATAAGGAATAACAGTATTGTCTTAGCTGAAATTTGATATCCCTGTGTTAATTCAAGAGAATAGAATACCTTTGAGTACAGCTCCACCTGGTTAGCCATGCTATTGAAACTTATTATAGTAATGATTATTAAAAATGAACATTATAAAATTAAATTTTTATATTCGCGGAATCTTTTATATCAACACCATACCACGTTTTTGGCCCATGTCTAAAATAATGGCACGTTTTATTTCATTCCAAACAGGGTTTGAAATCGATAATTAAAATAATCAAAATAAAAATCAGATCTGATCAAAATTTTTATCTGGAATTTATAAAAATCATTTGCTGATTTTTATTAAAAGCAAGCTTTGTTTTTGATCATAAGTGATAAAATTCATATCCTATTATTATTTTAGAATATAATTTTTACAATTAACAATAATCGTAATTATTGAGTAATACTTTTTTGAATCAACAATATAATTTTTTTTGTATTCTCTGATATATTTTTATAAATATTTACGGTAAACTTTAACTTTTTTCACTTTTCTGGTCAAAATATGCACTATGTATACATAACCTGTAGAATATACGATATAGTAAAATACGAGCTGTTAAGATCAATAACGGCAGTTACTTTTTTTATATTTCATAAAATGGAAAAATATTTGTTTTGATAAATGTATGGAAACTATGTTGAAGATTGATACTGTCAAAGATTTATGTTTAAGGAATATATTTTTACAGCATCATTCATGGTTTTCAATCATATGAACAATTTTTTTCCACTATAAAAATACTTAAGATAAATCACTATCATGGAAAATGTAAAAGTATCAAAATCATCACTAGATAGATTTTTTAAAAATATTATTAAAATAAGAACCCCTAACAAGCAAATAAAACTTAAGACAAACATTTTTCAAATTTCTCCTGCACCCTACAATCTCCCTCCAAGGTTATAGGTGAATGGATTATAAATATTATATATATTGGAATTCCGCCAATGGCCAAATTCTCCTGGCTTTTAATAAAAAAGTGATGCAGATGAGAGAGAAGCGCGATTTCCCTAATTCTCGTTTTTCCTTTTACTCAGGTCAGGCACAAGACTGGTTCGGAGTTCACCTGGCTGATTTTAAATAGTGTTTATACGTATATCTTTTAATAATAAACATTTAATATGTTTATTTCAATTTTAATATGTTTTTATGATGTTTCCTATTGTTTTTATTCTTATGCATTATATTGTTAGTTTAAATTTATTTATTTATTTTTATATAGATTATTAGATCGTTCTTTATTATTTTTACTTCACGTTTAATTTCATTTATTTATTTTTTTATTATTAACTGATTTAAGTTAGAAAGTAACTTATAATTTCTATCGTTATTTTTTTATCATGATTATTAAATTACTCTATATTTTTGTTTATATACTCCTTGGCAGACATTTCTGTCTTTCTGTATTATTCTAAAGGGACTCATCCCAGAATAAATAAAGCATTATTATTATTATATATTTTGGTAAATATGATCTTACATTTCCATCATAATTGTTCTTAATTGAGACAGAATTTAGTATTTCTCAATAAAGAAGTTTAATAAAACAAAAAAAAAACAATTTTAATCTATACAGAAAATACCTAACTTTGTCAAAATAACTTATCTGTAAAGGATTAAGTATATACTACAATGCAGAGTCTTTTCAATCCAGTGAAGTAGTCATTTATATTTTGTTCACAAAACTAAAATATTTTTTTTATTTTTATAATTCATATTTAAAGTTTCCTCTGATGCGAGAAATTTTAATATTGCTTGTCGTATAAAAACCCATAAGGTATTATTTATATTTATAACTTATCGTCATAAAATAAATAGTGTTTATTGCCTTTGAATATAGAGAATGATGCTGTCAAAATAATAGCAGAATAAACAGCATTTAATATGAGTACATATTATGAGGACCGTTTCAAAAGCTTCTTACAATTGTTTACCTGGAGAATGGGAGCGATGAAAATCCGACAAGCCACAGTGGCGCTTTGGTTTGTAGGGCTTCTGCTTAGCAGTTAGAGGGCTTAGATCACCCTCGCGCCCTTTCAATAGGGGAGGGGTTCCCCTTCCCTTATATCAGGCATTAGGGCCCATTATTCTCCGATATTCATACCAAAAAAAAATTATTAAAATTTTTCAAAGATTGTACGACTTCTGATGCTATAGATATAGACCCGTAGATATAGTTTCTAAGTTACCTTCACGATAATTCTCTTTGCCACTCCAGCGGTAGCATCATGTTCCATATTCCCTCCAAAGTAATTTAGATCCCTTGACCTCCCTAAGACAGTTTCGAGTCCACGTCCCGGCAGTATACTGGTCACGTACACACTCCAATAGAGAGTATTCCTAGTTCTATCCCGACCTTAGAGGGCTAATTCGATCAGTTTATCGAAATTATAAGGGCGTAGGTTCCCATGATACAAAATAAATATTAGGTTGTATATTTTTATTTATATATCATTAAAAAAAAAATTCAAATGGAACATTCACACTAAAATAGAAAAAAAACAAGAACTGATCAGACGATACAAACAAATGTCACATCTTTTGGACTACAGATCTACACTCAACTTACTAAAAACAAGCGACTAATCTACACCAACATACTAAGACCTATTTGGACATACGGAGCAGAATTTTGGGGTCCCGCCAAACACGTACACATAAACAAAATTCAAACCACTCAATCCAAAATACTTCGTGAAATCGTCAATGCTACTTGGTTTATTTCAAGTCACACCATACACAAAGACATGAACATACCAAAAGTAAAATCCTACATACACAACAAGTAAACAACATTTCATTCTTCTACTCTCAACGATCAAAATCCACTCGTTCTATCTCTATCTTCCTCCCTGTTAGCTGGTGAGCCTCAACAACGACTAAAAAGGCAGCCTAGAGACTTCTGCTGACAAGTTAAGAAAATATCAAGAATACAAGAAGATAGAATAAATTCCAACACATTTTCTTGGTGCTTTACAACGCAGTGGTAAATTTAATGGAAAATATCATTAATAATTTGAATCGACAAGGAAAAAAAAATTTACTCTTCTCCCTTCAAAAACTGAATTATATAAAAATAGAATTTAAAAATCCGTTTCTCAGAACGGTTTAGAATTATAAAAAGCTATTTACATTTTGTCATCGTTTATTTCGTTATTTATTATAAATAATTTTTAAATTGATTTTTCTTGTAGTATAAACAATTAACATATATACGTGAAACATACCTACGCAATATTAAGAAATTTATTTTAAAAAATATAAAACAAGATCAAACTACAATAAAATACTCGATTTCAAATGACATTAACAAATTGCTTATAACAATTAAATACAGGATATTCAATATCAAACTTATTGAGGTTTTAATCTATAAATTGTGAAGGTTAATTGTGCTGAAGAATGGAAGGGTCGTAAATCCGGTAGTAATTGTAACTTAGGACGCGGTCAGCAGTTCACTAGTTTGCAATCCAAATCCCCGATCATTCGCTTCGTTGCTATATTAATTTATGTTCATTAGAAACCTCATCTGCCAGTTGATATTAAATTGGTGATTCAGATATTTGAATCCAAATGATGTTGAATTTAAAGTTAAAATTAGGATAGAGGAGAGTCACATGACCCTGATTGACCGCCAAAAAACCAAAGATTAAAACAGAATAGAGGATTGATCAGTAAGCCATAAAATATATATGAAATACTGTAAAAGGAAATAAAATATTAAAGAGAAGCCTTTTTAGGAAACTGGGATTATAAAAGAATAAAAAATGAAGGGTTAAAATAATTCGAGGGATTGTTCGTGTTTTCAATATCTCGCTTTAAGATTAACCTGCATTGCTACATGTTATTATACTTTCAAAGGCAGATACTTTTTTCCCTCCCTAAACCTTTATCTGCACCTCTTATTAATGTGACCACTAACATTTGGTTTAGTTGAACTGTATGAATGACATCGCAGGTATGACGAAGGATTCTATTCTCAGCAACATCTATTTTTGAGCAATACTATAGATTCTTCTCTAAATCTAAAGTTCAAAGTTTGGATTTGCCCTATAATTTAGATAAAAATAACTCTCAAACTTTCAGTTATTTATTTAATTTGTTAGAAGAAAGAAATATTAAGTATTGTATTTAATTTACTAGAAGTATTACTTTATTACAGTAGAGAATTTCAAGAATAAATAATAAAAAAAAAACGTTTGTATTTGGCTAGTACTATATCATATGTTAATGATAATTAACTAAATTTAGAAAATAATATTGGACTGAGGTAAGGTCTGATAGGAGAGGACCTTTATTAGGAGGAGATTTATTTATTTTTTTGGCATAGTATGGTAACATTGAGAGAACTTTAATATTTAAATTAATTAAGGAAATCGCTTGGCCATCTTCTTTTCAGACGCTTTGTAGATTTGGATGAAAGGTTGTGAACAAGAGGATTAGGTCGACCAAAGAGTTGAGAATGAAAAGATGAGTTTCTATTTGGGATAAATCTTCAACAAAGGTAATATTTAGGTCTTTATGGATAACTTTTATTTGTAACATATTACGGAGGACTGTACGGTTTGGAAACAGGAAAAATTTCATGATTTTGTGGAGCCTACTAATTCAATACTATATGTCTTAATGTGCCTGATTTTGGTGAGCTTTTGGATAATGGTGGAATTAAGAAGCGCTTGTTGTTGTAATTGGAATATACAAGCTATTCCTTGTCGTTTCAGTATTGTGTGAGCATTAAAATTACGATGTTTGTCAAGATGGACTCATAGGTAACGGTTCGGTTCGATAGCGATAAGTGAAATATTGTATAAAGGTACAGTAGAATAGGATTTACAACGAAGGGTAAATGTGACTTTTTTTTATTCGATTGGATTTATTTTGATTATCCAATTTTGGAAATATTCTTCTATGACTGAAATGTGTGACTGCAATTGGATTATTATTATAATTATAATTTTTGAATTTTATATACACAAACTCTTGTTAGTTTTTTAAATATTCATATATTTGAGAAAGAAATTGCTAAAAATTTGAATTGAAAACTCGCTTATCTGCAACAGGGCACGTAAAACAATTATAATGATTTTAAATATAAAATAAATTACAACTTTCAAAATAATCATTCATACTTAAATTAATTATTTTAAAAAGTATTCAACAGAATAATAGAAAACTTTTTAATCCGTAACAGGCAACAGTATAACTGTAACCAAGATGATGGACGATAAAGGTTATATTAGTGATAGGAGGGCACATGTTTGTTCGTGGGCACGCGTGACGTCAACCGTGCACAGGGGTGCCCACGAGATCTTGTTTGGGAATCCCTGATGTGCGTAGTTAAGGATAGTGGTAGCATGCATTGGGATATCAGTTGTATAAACCAACAAGATAATACGATCCAAGATAACCACTCCCTCCCTCCATTATATCATAACTGTAATTCTTCAAATATATATGTATATTGTATATGCTATTTTTCGCAAAATACCTATTTTTCATTATTTTTTTATATATTGTTTTCCATACCCACCATTTCTGGCACACGGAGTTTCAGCAATAGTGGGTCGATACGTTCAATAGAACTAGACGATCACAGCTTTCACCTATAACAGCGCAAAGCTACTGGAAGACTCATGGCGGAAGAAGAAAGTCAAGAGGAATAAGAAAAAAAAATATTAATATTTCGTTTATTCCTAAATATATAGCCATAACGAAAATTTTCCAGAGGGTTTTATCAGGACATGTCATAATAGTTTGTGATTTCTAAAAATAATCCTTGTTTGTGTGCGGAAACGTTTTGAAATACCTTAACAATTTTGCACGAACCGTCTAGGTATAACCTAAGTACAATGTTAATAGTTCAAAAAAGGATAAATGATGTTTATTTCGTGATGTAATTAATATCCGAAAGGGATGGAAGTGATTTTGTAAAGGGCGGACGACGCTAAAGAGGAAAGTCGGTCTGAATTATCGTAGATGATATTTCTACAGTCTCTTTTCACTTTTAGACGCCGCTCCTGGGAAATGAGGTTATTTGGTGCCAAGGGGTTTGGGGTGGGAGCATTGTGAAAGCGGTCTCTTTATTCGTAATCTGAGAAGTTGCAACACGGAGAAAACCTAATAAGATTACAGCTCGGAGACAATTCCAAACTGTTGCGAACCGAGGACCGGGCAACCCCTCCTCCTTCTAAGCCCATCGATTCCCTTCATTACTCCCATTAGGCAACTAGCTGATAAGGGAATTTATTGCTAACTCGTTTATATCAACTTTTAAATAGCAATCAGTTTGAAAATTTTGTCCGATGGCTCGGCTGTCACCGGTTCCCGTTGAATGCTGACGGTGGAAAAGGTTTCTCATTCTTAAGCTTCTCAAGATGCTAATCGTTATCGCAAGGCGTCAGTTTGTTAATTGAAAATGGCCAGTTCTTGATTTTCCAATTTCTTTAAATTCGGTGGTATTATTTCAATCTATTATTAAAAATTAAAAACGCCAGAACAAAACACAATGCCTTCTACCATGAATGATGCCCTTGTAGATGATGAAGAAAAATTCAAAGTGCAATTGATTTTATAAAACACATAAAATTTGTGTATATATTTTTTTCTTTATTTTTTTTTCCTTACCCTCTCTAAGAAATTTTAATCAACTACTGTATATATACACAATTTTGTATATATATGTGATAGGGTAAAATTTGTATATCTAATTTAACTATCTTGAATACCGCTAATAACCCGCTCGAGTAGATGGAAATTAAAAATATATAAATTAAAAAAACTATAAAAAGAATTATAATCGACTGTATGAAATTGAAACAATGCACCTAATAGTCTATTTATAATTATTTCCCTTTGTTAATTTTTTTTTTTGTACCGTACTTGTTATTTGTTTTCGTAAACATTTTTATATTCGTTTTAATCGCAGGGAAGAGGTCGTCTTGGCTAGATTGGGAATAGGTCATACAAATTTGACTGATTTATACCTTAGCAACAAACAACCACCTCCGACATGCCAATATTGCAATAGCCCTCTCACTATCAGCCATCTTTTTCACGAATGCCCCTATTACACAGCAAGCTTAAATATATTATCTCTTAGACCGAATATTTTAGCTATACTAGATAACGACAAATCAAATATAAAAACCATTATAAATTTCCTTAAAACTCGTCGATTATATAACATAACATTGAAATTTTAATTTTTTTTTTCTGTGGAGTTTCTGAGCTCCAGAGAACAAAAATGAAGTACAAACAGGCGTTGATGACCTTCGGGTTTTACGCTTCTAAGCCCAAATAAACAAACAAACAAACATTGTTATATTATTTTAAAATTCCTTCTTACTCATTGCGATTTTCAATCGATGTTATTTTCATACGTTTTTGATATATCGCATATATTTTAGAAGATTGTCGCACAGTTAGAAACAACTGTCAATTTCTGTTTATCTTATGTTATCTTGTTTTTTAAACCTTAAATTTTTTGTTCTTAATAGTATAAAAATTTCGATTTTTTTTTTAATAGGAATAAATAAAAAAATAGATACTTTTACAATAATTTTATTTATTTCATCACTAAGATTTTCATATTCATCTATTTTCATATCCATCTATCAGTTCTATTATATTTATCTATGCAATGCCATTTGAATTTGTCTTGTAAGATTAATTAGCATAATTTTAGTTTTATTGAAAATAAAATTTTCTGATTCTAGAAGTATTAACGTTATGTTTTTTTAAAAATTTCCGTCACAATGAAAATAAATTTTCTGTTTATATTTTGACCTTATCATATATGCTAATAGGGCCACAGTATACATGACTTACGAAATAACAAATGTGGTGATTATAAATGATAGCATGGTTGGATGAAAACCATTTAGACATAGATTCATTGGGTTCTAATCCAGGCTCACAAAAAGTGTCTCACTTAACAACATGACGGATTTGAATAGCTCCCTACCTCTCCTAAAAATGGAGACGTTAGCTTTCAGATCCGTCCTCAGTAGTCAATTCATGACCAGAAAAACTTGGACTGATTTATCGGCTTAATCCTGTACAGTGAAAGACAAGAAGTAGGATAAGGTAATCCGGTCGCAATTAAAAATCGCATTTTTACACTTTTTTCGCATCGTAGCCTTCATATTGTCGGTTTATAACAAAAAGTCACTAGGTCCATTTTCTAAATAGGTTAACTATCAAAAATGGTTTTTTTTTATTGAATTTCGACTTTATTCATCTATACAAAAACACTGTAAGAGTATGAAAATGATACATACGCTTTCATACATCAAATATAGTTACAACAAGCGCACAATTTTCTGATTTCATGAAAGAAAAATTGTTCAAAGTTCTTGATTGGATAAGGTTATGATATGCCACTTCATGACTTCTTGAAATAAACGGACGATGCATTCAATGCGAATTAGCTTTACTAAAGATAATTATGTTAAGTTGTCGGATATATTTTGGATACCTCAATAGGTAACCACGAATGTGAGGTGCACCTTCTCGCATAGCAAGCACGAACTTATAAAAAGACTTAAAAATCAACAAAAGAGAAAACTATTCGATATAATGAATTTATATTCTGGAAAGGATGGGTTGGATAGCAAAAGGTGGAGAGGAGGATTTGTGATTATGGCAGTGCGCGGGCGGGCAGACTGCCGGAGGGTGTGCCAAACCCATCTGGGGCAGTTGATCAGCGGTCGTGTTTTTGTCCAAGCCGCAGACCACTGCGGCCCCTCCAAGATATTGTTTGGCTTTGGAGTCTGTCTGAGGTTTCCTGCCAATTCCCCTCCCTTTCGCCCTTGTTTTTGGAACCACTAAATATTAATACCATCCTGAAAACTGACACCTATACCTATGCAGGGATAACTAAGACACGTTTAAGTACCTAAAAAAAAACACATCATTTTTTTAATTGCAAAAATCTTATAGTATAATTTGTATTTACAAATGAATTCATGATTTAACTTTATCCAATGCATTTTCGTATAATACAAAATTCGAGCAATTCCTGGATTAAAAATTCGTTTCATTTACTCACCAACATGTCTATGTCTTTTAATTATGTATCTGAACCTCTTATCTTTCTTAAAGGAACACATCGTCGGTTTATTTCATGTAGTCATTAAGTGACATTTCATACCCTTAACCCATCAAGAACGTTGAACAATTTTTCTTTCATGAAGTCAAAAAATTGTGCGCTTCTTGTAACTATATTTGATGTATGGAAGGGTTTGTGCCATTTTCATGCCCTTACAGTCGACTGAATGTTAAACCAGCTGCCATGCGTTTATAATTTGATTAAAAGAGAGCCAGTTAGATAGTTAGTAAGACATTGGATGATACATCTCCAATATACAAATATCATTATTTAGAGAGGAAAATTCTGAGTAAAAGAATATTGTTTATGGACTTCATACTTATATCAACTTATATGGACTTACGTACTTTATATCATCTTCTTATCTATAAAACTGTTTAAGTTTGAGGGATTATGTACGTCAACACTTATTAATTATCTTGCATTTTTTTTATCGTCTGAACTATATCACTGGTTAGAAATAATTCAGTTTTTACTAATTTATCAAAACGTAATTTTCGCACTATTTCTTTAAGACTCGGTCGCAACAGGGCACCAAAGGCTAGAAACATTAATGGCTTCTGGAGCGATGACAGTGTTAGTGAGAAACATTGGAGAGTAACACTTCAATTTTGAAGATAAAGATGGTCGTGGAATGACTTCTTTCCTTGATGACGATGTCCTGCGTGATTAGGCCGAAGAAAATCCCAGAACAATTGTTCGAGAACTTGAAGAGAGAGGCCTAGTAATAAATCAACCATCGCTTACCTCCTCAACACAATTCAAAAGATAAAAAAAAAATGTTTGCCATGAAGTTTACACTGTCGAAATCGAAACGAACCTCACACGCCAAACTCTTCAGACCTCTCGTCAACCGACTACTACTTGTTTTAGAATCAGAATAAGTTTTCATAAGTCTAATATATTTACAGAATTTCTTAATAATAATGATTCAACAGTCTATAAAAAGGAAATGGAAAAGTTACAAACATGTGGGAAGAAATGTTTTTCGAGTTCAATACAGGGTATTATGATTAATAAAAATAGTTTCGTGTAATTTATTTCATTTTATTTTAATCAGAAACTCATATAGTCCGTATTACAGACTTTTTATCGAATTATTAACGTCTGCCTGAAACTTCGTAAATAGTTTCATCTCATCGTAACTTACAACTATTATATTTACAAAAATACTTAGAATTGGGGCTTTTCAATCTGGAGGGGGGCATACTTTGTATATCTTATTAACTACTAAAAACTCCTAAATATCCATTTGCTTTCTACTCGGATCATAAGATAGTTTTATCACAAAAACGAAAAAAAAATGTGGCCTTCTAAATATTTGAGCCGTTTGGCGTGACCTACAACCCCAAATTTTCAAAATAACGAGGACAAGCGGATCAATATTTTTGAAGGCCACATTTTTTCTCGATTTTGTGATCAAATTATCTTATGATTCAAGAAGAATGAAAATGGGTATTTACATGTGTATAGTACTTAATAAAATAGACAAAGTATGCCTTCCTCCAGATTGAAAACGCCTCAATTCCAAGAGTTTTCCTATATAACGCACAGACAGCTTTTTAAAGAATTATTAACATGCGCCTAAAACTTCGTAAATAGTTTCATCTCATCGTAACCTACAACTATTTTATTTAGGAAAACTCATGGAATTGGGGCGCTTTCAATCTGGAAGTGGACATACGTTGTCCATTATATGAAGCACTAAAAACTCGTAAATACCCATTTGCTTTCCAGTTAAACTATAAGATAATTTGATGATAAAATCGAGAAAAAATGTGGCCTTCAAAAATATTGAACCATTTGTCCTATATAAGACCGTTATTTTGAAAATTTGGGAGTGCAGGTCACGCCAAACGGCTTAAATTTTAGAAGGCCATATTTTTTCCCGATTTTGTGATCAAATTAACTTATGATCCAAGTAGAAAGCAAATGGGTATTTACGAGTTTTTAGTACTTAATAAAATACACGAAATATGCCCCCCTCTAGATTGAAAAAGCCCCAATTCCAAGAGTTTTCGTAAATAAAACAGTTGTAGGCTACGATGAGATGTAACTATTTACGAAGTTTCAGGCGAATGTTAATAATTCGATAAAAAGGGGGTCTGTACCACGGACTAATAAATCTGCATTAGTTTTCAAACCACCCAATATTTGAGGCTTTCAGTTGATAGAATGACTAACCTCGATTCCAACATATTCGATTCAAGTCATTTTAGTGATATTTCCAGTTGGACAAATTATAATATCTGTACATACAGTGAATAAGTTGATTCCAGTGTTGAAATATAGGACTATGAGTAAAGGTATAAATTTTCTCACTAAAATTAATAATAAATAATGTTTAAATTGGAGATAGTCGTTCAGTCTACTGAAAGGCTCAGTTAATGATTGATTATTAGGTGCCTGAAAGAGAAGGTCCTTGGGGAGTTGTGCCGGAGAGGAAGAGGACACGACAATTGGGAAGACACGGGAGCTATGCGGGCTTATACTATAGCTTCAAGGAGCAGGCGCTGGCATTATTTCCCAGATCCCAGGCCACCTGACAGCCGACATCCCAGTTTATCCTGGGGCCATTTCTCAAACTTGGACATTTCATTATTCCTTTAGTAAACAAAAACAATTTAAACTAAAGAAGAAAAATCGCCGAAGAAACTTACATGTTGAACCAGCCCAAACATCAAAAATAACTATTAAAATTTATGAGAAAATATGTTCGATAATTTATATCTCTAATAAATTAAATAAATAATAAAATATAATATATATTGTGAAATAATTATTATTTCACAATATGATATTTAGGTGTTGATGAAAAAAATGATTTTGTTATATATATATATATATATATATATATATATATATATATATATAAGTAAATAGTTAGGAATTCACTTTAATAGTAATAGTAAATACACATGTTGGATCCAAATAGTTCTACTTCATTTTTACTTTATTCAATGTTTCAGCCCTTAGTCCATCAGTGGAGGTTTAAGTGATTGACAATTTAGTATTCCCCATAGTGGGGAGATTTACCCATATGGTTGTATTTTTTTTTTAGATTAAAATAAGTTTCCTCCCCTTACGGCCAAATGGTCGAAACGTTGAATGTAAAGTAAAAATAAAATATTTGGATCTGATGTATGTTTTTAATATTACAAATAAAATATAGATTTTCGGAGCTTGAAATGTACATGTATCTTACTTTCAAAAAACAAAAATCATAACAAAACATGTTATAATAGAATAATTTTTTATTATATTCTACTATTGAATTAATTACTTGTTTATTGATAAATATTTCAATCTGTCTCAATAAAGGACATTTATAATAGAGTTCTGAAAGCACATTCACAGTATATTTACAAATTAAAAAAAAAAAAAAAGCTAATTTCAAATAATATCAAGCTATAAAAGAACAAAATGAAATATCATAGTGAAGGAAGAAAATATAAATAATAGTAATAATAGAATGAAAATAAATGAATAAAATAGAATTAAAATTATCTTAAAAAAAAAAAATGAAAATAAACATCTTAGATGCAGGCATACCTATTTACACTATTTACAGTCGGCCATGGGAACTCCGAACCATGCTTATTCCCCCACATGTGAAGGGAAAGCAAGGCTTCAGGAGATCCCTGCATTTCTTCCTCAACCATTTCACTGGTATTAAAAGTCAGCGGAGTCTGCTATTAATACAAATTTTAATGGTGGAAAAAGGAGCATAAAAATTCTTTTGATTTGATTACCTAACATTCCAAAAATACCTTAAGATCGACAATCAAAAGCCCATTCAGTATTTACAGGGATTATTAAGGGGTCCGATCATTTCACATCTATAAGTGAATAGTTGATTAAATGAAGGTTACATATATTTGGAAATTGATTGCAATGATTATTCATTGCATCATTTAAATGAACAGATTTTAAAATATATAAAGAAGGTTATAAAATAAAAACCTTAATATAACACCCATAGACATAAATATATATAATGCAAATTTTTAAGCTGGACCTACAAGTAAATGTAGACAAAACGAAATATGATAATAAGCCGAAAACTAGATCTGCGTAGAAGGAAAATAATTCGCAAGAGTAGAAAAATCCAAATACCTCGGCTTCACAATAACCTCAATGAATGACCGACTGGTAGAAATAGACCAGCGTATAACTAGAGCAAACAGAGCTTTCTTCTCCATCTCAAAGCTATTGAAATCCCGCAAAAACTCAAGAAATCTCAAATTGAGGGTGTACAATGCTATGACAAAGCCAGTTCTAATATATGGGGCTATGGGACCTGGACACTAACCAGCACCCTAGAAAAAAGTGTTATAAGATTTGAAAGGAAAATACCAATATATAAATATATATATATATATATATATATATATATATATATATATATATATATAAAGAGAGAGAGAGAGGGAGAGAGAGAGAGAGAGAGAGAGAAAGAAAAAAAAAGCAATTTTTACAAAAAGAATATAAAATTTCTTTAAGCCTACTTCAATTTTTAACACCATTGATTAAGATCAAGAATATTGAATTTAAATACATTGAAGAAATAATATGACTTCAAAAAAGAGTAAACTGTAAGTAACTAGGAGAGTAAGCAAAGAATAAAAAAAGGCAGTACCTATTTTTCAAGTTTTCAGAATTGTAAAAATATTTAGCTAAGATGCATATTTATTTTTAAACTTTTTCATTACATGCTCCCACATAATATAATTTTATTAGGCTTTTGAGAGTTATTATTAAAATATCTCTCTCGTAGATGATACATCACAAGTTCTTTTGTCAGAGCTTTCTCTTTAATCCTAATATATATACTCACAATATTTCTCCAATTCTTCTTCGGTGCATACTATTTATTTTCAGCCATTTTACACCAATTTTCAAATTTTTTTGTCAACTTAATGACTACACATCTGGTTACGACGTTTCGACTCGTTGAGCCATTTTCAAGTCTAAAATACCAATCATGTACCTGTCCTTTTCAACTTATGCGAATTGCATGCGTCTACTCATGTATAAAAAAAATATTTTTGTCATGTCCACCTTATGTTGTGTCACCGACATCTCATCAGCCTCATTTCAGTTTCGTGACTTCATATATATATATATATAATAAAAACAGGTTTTGTTTCTTAGAGAGAAGAGTTATATATTTAAAAAGTAGAAAAAGCCTTGGCTTATGAAGTTAAAGCTATCCCAGAAGTATTTCTGAGAAATGAAATCATTGGAAAAAATACAGCAAAAGATTACGAATATATTTTATTTATTTAAACCTCTAAACTTCTAACTAACCGCAGTGTATAAAAATATACACATAGGATATAGATATGAAAGAAGCAAAAAAAAAAAAAGAAAAGCGAACCAGACTTGAGAGAACAACACAATTAATGCTTAATTATTTGTGAATTGAATGGATATTTGCATTCTACGATTGTTTAGAGACACGAGTGGATTCCCAACTCGACTTGTTTACTTAATAGTTGATCTAAGCCTCCCTACCGGGGTAGCCGTTTCCTTTCATTAGTAGTTCATTGTTCTTAACGATTAGTGAGTTTGTTTGAGCCGTAATTCGTCATTAAATATGCCCAGAAACCAAAAAAGTTCTTTTTAAATCTATATTATTTTTTATATTTAGAGAATCGAGAAGAACATGATTTTATATGTTTGATGATGATCAATGCTCAGGCATCGGTATCCCAAATTAATATCTAACTGCAAATTGGTTTATTCTGTGGTTGACATTTTGATAATTAGAGTACTGTCAGTCAAAACCATCCCACATTTTCCATTAACTACTACTACAAAAGTTAAGCTAAAATGTTTTTGTTTTATTTTTTTGTAATTCTGAAATGTGGATATCAACTACACAGTACCGAGACTATACAGCTGAAGAATATTTACTAGTTGTTCAAACATGCAGAATCATCTGAATATCAAGTTTGAACTGCACAACTTGAAATAAATATAGCGCTGCACATTTCGTATTACATATATTTATATTATATTACATATATAGTATTATATAATATATATTTTATTTATATTATATATATATATTATATTATATATATATATATTATATCATATATATTATGTATATTATACATATCTTTGCCCAGGAAATAAATTTCCGACTATTTAAAGCTCTTCGAGCCTCTAGCAAACCAGCAAATCCATCTGGATTTGCTTGCTTTTAACTATCGTAAAACATAGAATCATATTATACCATTATTAACAATAATTATTTGTTGTTGTTTATATTTTATATTGTGTATATGTATATATTGTATTTACTTGTTGTATATAATGTTATATAAGTTCATATCATATTTTCTCATTAATAATGGTTCTGTTATTCCGCATATTACTATATATAGCTACTAATTCAATCAAAATTAATAATGAAAGATTCACCTTCACTTCAACACTAAAACTTCACCACAGCTTTAAGGGGCAGGATTCTACACTGAAACTAACCTAAATTGTACAACAATGTTCGTTTTACAGTCGTAAATAAAACGATATTGTGATATTGCAACAAATATCGATAGCATTGAGGAACTACAGTAATAGATCCGATAAAATAATATGATTTCTTACGAGCGTACATTCAATAAAACAGAGATAACAATAATTTTTTTTATTTTATGTTTTTTTAATTTTTTTTATACATACATACTAGAGAATTGTTGAAAACTTACATCCTGAACAGTTAGTAAAAATCTCATTTAAGTGATTGGATTAGTGCGCAGTGCCCAGAAACCCGCACGGCAGCGCTGCTTTGGGGGCATTCCACCTTATATGTAAAATAAAATACTATACGGTCACTAAAGACTTCTTTATATAAAAGAGAGATTATTTATAATATACTTTTTAAAATTAATTTTATATATTTTATTTATTTATTTTTAAGATTGTTCATTTATTTATTTTTGTAATCTAACAGCTTAATCTTTTTATAATAATATTATTTTATATAATCTCGTTCATTTGTCCCTTCTGTATAATGGTAGAGTTTTCTCATCGTTTGACCTTTCCATACATTGTTCAAGATTTACATGATTTCCAGACCAAGTCTACGAGATATAATGTACAGGCATTTAATAAATGTATTGATCAAGCTTTAATTAATAAGGTTGTGGAAATCTCTATTGTTTCTAAATTCGAAAGGATAACATGTAAAAACAACAGAAGCTTAAGAGACAAAAGGCCTATACACACAGATATGGGTCCCGAACAAACAGACCACATGTTGAGGCCTAACTACATTAGTACACAGAGCCCGCCGGTACACCACGCCACTAATCTTCGACAAATTCCACCAGCGTCCTCAACAGCTCAATGGCTGAGTCCATTGTTCCTAGAAATAAAGCGTGTATTTCACCTTTCTATTGCATGTTCTTATTCCATTCACAAGCTTCTAACAACTAATATAGATGTTTTAATGATTTTTAAACCTTTAAGGAAAATCATATAAATTATCAGTTCAAATATAAAAAAAAATAAATATCTGGGCGGAAAATCACCAGAGTTTGTATAGTTCTTTATTTCGTCTTAATTAATTATAAACATTACTTAAATAATATTCAGGTGTTGGGAGTAATTTTTTGATATAATATTTTTTTTTATGCTTTATCATTTATAAAAATTAATTGTTAAAGTATTTAGCAAAGATGGACACGTAGAAAAAGTATTAACATATTAAAAAAAATATGTATTTTTCTGTTTATTCGGGAGTGAACATCGGCGTGAATTTTTTTTAATTTGCTAATTTTTCTCCGCCATTTACATAGTTATATATTTATACTTATATATCATACATAATTATATTTTCGTACTTGTACAGATCTGTTTAGCTCACATACATATGCACTTAGATATATTTATATATCTGTAAACGTATATAATAGTAACTTGTAACTCTAAAGAACGTGTTCTTATGAGCCAAAATATTAGCATTTAATATTTCATTGTTTACCAGTTTTTGGGTGCCAATATGTTACAGTGGGACGAGTAAGGAAAAACTAGCGACTTCGACTAAATCTATTATTTTTTTTTCCAATTGAAGTATTCAATAAAAACAGAGAAAAATCTATATTCTGTCAAATGAAAGTATTCTCGGGAACCTCACGAACCTACAGATATGAATAAAACAGTTTATCTAGTTTTTGGAGAAAAAAAAAAAAAAAAAAAAAAATGGATTTAGGTTTAGGTGATGTAGAGCGTTTTCCTTCACTCGTATTAATGTGCGCCGCCATACTATATTCCTTTTGATTATTAATCCAGTAAAATAATCCAGATATAACAATAATAATAAAAAAAAGAATTCTAAAACGCGTACTTTTACTATGAAATTCCAAGAAAACTTAATACCTACAATAAAATGAAAAATAAAAATGTAAGGAATAGATTAAAATATTTAAATTAAAGTGATGGGGAAAAAGCTGCAAGACCACAGAACTGAATTATTCACCTTTAATAAATTCGGAAGCGAGGCCGAGTTTAAGGGTGTACCTGAACGGCCTAAGCTAGAGCCTAGAAGAGAATAAAATAGTGCCCCCGTGGGGTTCCTTCAATTTCCCGATTCCCCTCGAGGTTTTTCCAACGTCCTCTCTCCCCTGGCAACGACAATGCCTCCTACACCCCGCGGCGAAAATCCTCTCACTGCCAGTCCCACAAGGGGTTAAAACTCCCCCTGGTTTCTGTTACCTATAAATTAACCTTTTGCATTTTCTAATTAACACTTTATGTACTTAATCGGACACAATAATCGCTTAAAAGACCCCTTTGTAAGGCAACAATTTATAAGTTTTTTTGTTTAAATCAATAAAACTATAATTTTCAAATCCATAGATATAATACCGTTATTAAATTATCTAATGTATTTATTTTTTTTTATTTTGTTTTATTTTTCTTCCAATATTTTTACTTTCACTTACGTATATATGTAATATATAGTAAGTGTAAGTATTGCGATCGAGAAATTTTTTGAATCTGAGTTTTCAACGGAAATAGACGTTTTGAGGTACCCTGAGTCGAAATGACCAAGTCCCGAAAAACGGTCTGTGTGTTTGTATGTTAGCAGTCTAGCTCAAAAACGAAAAGTCCTACGAAACTGATATTACGTATTTAAGATAGGTATATGCCTTAAATGTGATGGCAACTTTTTCCTTAAAATCGGCTAACCGGAAGTGCCACTTTATATCAACGCTGAAACACATTTTCACAATTTTCTCAAAAACGGCTCCAATGATTTTAATTAAACTCGGTGTATCATTGTAGAATTAAGTGGTCTTTAATATCAATTAGGTCTTATTCCCTTTGATGTCACTTAACAGGGCTTAAATGCCCAATGTTCATATAAGTTTTCCTCTAAAGTACCTTAAATATGGTTTATTTTAAAAAGTTAATCATTTCAAATTATTCAAAGTAATGAAAAAATGATAAATATAACTTTTGGAAGAATTTGATAAGTTAATAAAGGAGAAAAAAGTAAAAAAGTAGAAAAACCTGCGTTGCTATAGACTATAGCGCCTAAACGGATGTACCGATTTCAATGAAACTTCGCTTAAGTCATTTTCTCGACACCTTTTAAATTTATCTATATAACATACTTCAACGAAAAGAAGCTGGAAAAAAAGTAACGAGCGATGGTAAAATTAAATTATAGAGATATGGTCTCTAGTTTTTTTCCCTGAAGAGGCGAAAATTTGGATAAATTTAAAATATACTATTGTAATTGTTGAGACTAAAAAACTTTTTTTCTACAGATATTTAATAAATTATCTTTCCTATGAACATTTTTCATAAGAAATAAGTACCTAAACGTATACCTTTATTTTTAGTTCTATATTTCAACATTGCAATCATAACCTCCGGAATCAACTTACTCATATTCTGCATAGATAACTCTTTCAACTAAAAATATTACTAAAATGATATCACTTAAAAATATTGAAATTGGAGTTAGTCATTCTGAAGTTTATAAAAGCAAAGAAAGTTGTGTGGTTTATAAAAGCAGATGGAGTGACTAGATTTTTATTGCCTGTTGTCGATATATTAAATAGACATTTTGTAATTATAATGGTTTTAATGAATTGTTATCTGTAAGCTTTAAGCTTTAGCTCCGTTTAAAATGCACTTCAAAAAAATTTATTATAGCCCAGCATTGCCAGAAAATAATTTCTATTCATAGTAGATCGGTAAGTGAAAAAAGTGTTGCGCGCACCAGATTTTTATTTTAATGAGCATTGTAAATATTTAATTTTATTTTATGGCCACACAGGCATTTTCTCTGTATCTAAAATTTGTCCTAAAGGGACAAAAGTCGCAGGATAATAAAAATCAATTTTCATTTCATTTCAATAATATGATGTAAAAAAATTAAAATTGATAAAAAATAAGCTAGATGAATGAATAAAATATTTTTTTTTTTTTTTATTTATTTTAAATGACATTTACAACTGTATACAAAAAAAATACATCTAGTAAATTTGCACATTGGTATAAAGACATGGAACACATGTTGAGAAACTACCCATTGGTAGCACTCAAATGAATAAAATATTAAAGGTAAAATAGACTAAGAAAAGTCGACTGGCTTGCTAGGCAAAGTCCTATATGTAGGTATGGAACTATTTAATTACAACCTAAAAATTTATATTATTTAAATATTCATTTATATTCAGGGATAATAATATAGAAGCATATCCAAGGATTTTATGGTTCATTCATCTTCGTGAGATTTTATGTGAACATCTTCGTTTTAACTTGAATTTCTTATAAATTCTCTATGATAAAGCTAGACAAAATATATTTAATAAGTACTAATATAAATATACATTTATGGACATTTGAACATATCTAGTTACACTGTGAAAAAATTGTATTTTTTTTTTTAAGGATGTGCAAACTAAGAAATGAAAAATATATTTCATTTTTACCTAGAAAAATTATTAAGATGTTATGAAAGCTATCTAGAGATATAGTCCAGATATTTTTATTAATATCTATATGCACATGAAAAATAAATTTTAAAAAATCCTTCAACTGTTCAAACATATATTTAAATATTTTATATTATATTTGTTCGTTTCACAGAAATTATCTTGAATTTTTATACATTACACAATATAAATGTTTTTTGTTTTTTTTTAACCATCGCCCCTCCAAATCAAATTCGAAAGTATGGTATTCATCTGATTCGGTTCTTTATTGACATACAAACAATAATATTTTAATTAAAGTTTTAATTATTATTGTTTGGATTATCTGATTGGCTAATGAATAAGGCGATAATGAGCCAATTAACTAGAATCATTGGGATTATCAACAGCCCAAACAGAAGTTACAAGCCTAAACCAATATAAGTGGACCAAAGCCGAATCCCTCCAAACACGGAGTTAGGAATTGCTCAAAAAGTTCTCCTGCCAACTCAAACATGGGGGCCTGAAATCAGCGCCTGGAAGTGATGGCGACCCCAGAACACTTCCAGCAAACCGTAATTACTGGACACGTGGTCGCACAACAAAGAGACTCAATTTACCTATAATAAATATTAACAGAGCGCTGTGAAACACACAGCTATTGCCTTTCGAGTACAACCTCAATAATTATCATCTATTGCTTGTTCCATTGATGGCTAGTCTGAAATTTACTAATTAATCCGAATAGTTCATTTTGGTGAAACAAAAGATTGAAAGTCATGAAAATTTATATGAATCTTTAGATAATAATCGAAAAAACATACCTAGTTTAAATAATATTGTTGATTACGAAACCTTTCTGTCAAACAGCTAATCGTTTTAAATGGTATTTTTATTGTAAATTTACTTATTTATTGAAAATGTTTATTGTATTTGTTTATATTAAATTTTATTTAGTTCTTGTTGAATGAAAACTTTTTCTTTTGTATTTGTTCCGATTGTATAATTTTAAATATTTTAATTTGTAGAATATAAAAGAGATGTATAAAAAAAGAGGAGGAGGAGAAATAGAAATTAAATGTTAAAGAAAAAATGTATGAACAGGAAAAAAAAAGAATTAAAAGGAAAAAAAGAAAAAGATATATATATATATATTTTTTTTTTTTGATTGGCGCTCTAGACCGTGCAGAATTGAACCGCGAGATGTGGTCTCCTAGGCCACATCCTGATTCCTGATTTAAGTACACGGGGGTAGAGTCATCAGTCCTACGCCCGGTCAGTGTGAGTTGCCTCCAGTAGGCTGAAGGGTCTCAAGCAACTCTATTAAATCAAGGTATTTTGTTCCTCCACAAACGATACTCTCTTTCGTTGAGAACGAGGTACAAGAAACTGTGAAGACAGTGGCACTGGGTTATGCGTCATAGTTTGGACTGTGTTACGATCACAATAGGATCCAATGGGATAATTATTATTAAGAAGGAAAACGAACATAATAAAAAAATAAAAATCATCATTCATGTTCAGGTACCAAGCCAACAAATAAGACAGCTATCGATTGACTTACTATCCAGATAAGAAAACAAACCGTGATAAAATGAGCTCATTAATGGCATATGGAAATGCTGAAGGCTAGACAAAGTTGGAAAGGAGTAAAGAAGTGGCAGAGTTAGGATGATTGGATTTGCAGGGTTTTGTTCAACAACAAATCCTCACTAATTGTAGGAGGTGGGGGGAGGGACGCCACGCTAGGGCGACTGCACAAATTGGATCCCAGCGCTGCCTTTGATTCCAGCTGCCCTTTCAAGGCCCGCTCCTAGTTTTTTCATTAAATCTCATCAATCCGGAGGCTCACCGCATTTGTGTCAACTTCTCTACTCCCTCTTCCATCAACGAGCCTAGGCAGGCAGTATTACTCGGAAATTGCAAACAACCATCTTGTTTCTTTCTCTATTGAGTATTTTCTTGCGACACCCGCTTTTTTAACAACACTGGAGGCCTGCTAATTACAGTAACAATGCCTACAATTGCAGGAACGGTGGGATGAGTTCATTAAGTAAAAATTACTTAACATACTTAAAATATTTTGTAATCAACATTTATTTAAATATTTATTTATGATAATTATAACTGTATTAGTATAAATACATCAACTAAATGTATACAGAGGAATATAATCACATGAAAACGCTTGTTGAGAAACTATCCATTGGTAGTACTCTAATAATATGTTTACATAAGGAGATCACGAGGCCATCTTCTTTTCAGACGCCTCGGAGGATTATCAGGAATCGAAGGGAAAGCAAGGTTAGAAACGAGAGGATTTGGATGGTTATGGAGTTTATTATGGAACGACCATTAAGGTCATTAAACATTATGCAACATTGAGGTCTTTATGGATCATTTTATTTGTGACAAACTAAGAAGCATTGAGGGTCTTACGAAGGATTTTTAATTGTAAGGATTGGATATGAGAGGAATTTGATGGTTTTGCTCAACTCCGTAAGTCCAAATAGGTCTTATTATAGTCATTTATATGAGTCTTTTGTAATTAATTTAGAGCGTTTGTTTAGTAAATGTTGGAGTAGGCGGAAACATTGAGCAGCTTCTTGCCGTTTCGGTATTGTATGAGGATTCCAACTGAGACGTCTGTCCAAGTGTAATCCTAGGTATCAGATTTATTCAACACGGATAGGTGGGTGTTATTAAAGGATACTGTAGAACAGGAGTTCATGGGTTTACAACGAAGAGTAAAGGTGATTTGATGGGATTTATTTTAAATCTCCAATTTTAACACCATTCTTCAAGGTTGTAATGTGTGATTGAAGAGTTAGAGATGCAATTGATGGATCGTTATTAACTAATACGATACATGTGTCAACTGCATACGCGGGGATGTTAGTGTTAAGATGGGTTGAGATATTAGCTGTATAAACTGTGTAAAGGACAAGACCAGGGTTACTAACTTGAAGAACACCAGCAGATTGAGAAAAAAGGAATGAATAGGTGTTTATGTGATTTACTTTGAAGTGTCCATCAGTAAGGTAGGGACTGATGATGAGAAAGTATGTATGGTCGAAGAATTTACGCAGTTTGTAAAGCAGAAATCAACTTAAACTTGAAAAAGTAAACAGAGAAAAAAATCGTAATAATTACTTATTACAGTTAAAATAAATAACATTCAAATAGTTAACTCTCAAATAGTTAGTCAGTTCCATTAACTTTGTTTGAATAGAAACCTTACCTTACAAGATGGAAAATATAGAAGCGTTACACACTTACCTGAAACAAAAAATAAAATAAATTATAACATTTTTTTATGCGCTTAACATACTATATTAAAATATTTCTATGGCTTAACAAATACAAATCAGACAGCATTATCAATCACAATAAAACATTAAATGTTTTCCGAATATAACCAACAGCTATCGATCCATCAAAAGAAAACTATAAATCAAAAATGATAATTTTAAACTACTATTAATATATAAAATATCACAGTATATATAATTATTTTAATTATTAGGAATGGTGTTTCGTTGTGCTGAAAATCCATTCTAAATAATACTGTTTGAGTGAGGGAAACAGCAATATAAATGTTCTGTTACTTTATTTTATTTTACATATTTCATATTCCCTTAAACAAAAAACGATATCTCGAATCCTATATAGCTACCGTCCTTCAACGAAACAACCGCATCAATACTGTGAATCTATTTTATGAAAGTCACGATTTCTTCGACCGATGAATCAATCTGAGCACCGTTATGTTCTTCCATAAAAATATGGCACCTTACACGATTGAACGGTTCTTGCTGCACTTTATTTGAAACGTTTGCATACAAACCTAAATCTCTTTATAGTAGAAAAAAAAGTACCACTATTTCTTTACTTATAGGTGTTTTAGAGTTATAAATATAGCAATAACAATGTTAACGTTTTTATTAGTTATATTCAATGAAAACGTATATTTTTATATTTTTACTCTAGATTTCAACAGTCTCTTTTTTTAATATTAATATTATTATTATATAATATAACTATTTCACATATAAATTTCACATTTTTATTAAAAATAATTACGGATTTATTAAACCTATAACCGATACATATGCAATTTATCAAGTTTTTTGTTAAAGTATATATTATTTTATAAGTATGGAACAATAGGTTTACTAAATGATCAAAACTAAAACAAAATATAATTTTTAATGGAATACACTTATTAAAATATAATGTGTTACATAATATAATTATGGCTAAATATGTTTCTTTTAGTATACATATATTATTATTAATAGTCTTCCCTTTTCTTCATTAGTTGTGTTATCCTCACTTCAAGCCCATAGTTCTGATTTAATAAATAAGTTGGTATGACTGTGTTTTTATGTTTTTTAATTTACTTATCTTTAGGTTATCTTTTTTTCATTGTATATATTTTTTTATTATTATTTTACTTTTTTTAATTTTATATTTTCTGTATATACGGCTTGAGTGTGTTCATATGGCACTATAATTATTGTCCAAGTGACAGATTATTATATTCCTAAATAAATGAATAAAATATAAATAATTAAATAACTATTCTTGAATTATAGTGTTGTTGTTTAAAAATATTTTTAGTTGAGTGCTTGATCTTTAACCATGCTTATATTATACTTGCCCAATTATTGAGAAAACTATATGCTGATCAAGGGAACAAAGTAATCCCGAAACATACAAGAAAAAATAAACAAAAATAAGAACAAACAGTATAATTAATACATCTACAAATTAAATAAATCAATTAAATTATAACTATACTATTTTGTTATGGACGCTAATGATATCTAAAAAACTATATCGTAATCATGTCTTGTGATTTGTCCTAAACAATATGCTCTTCATTATTTCCTGAGTAAAATACGATTTTTATTAACATTCTGATCACGTCAAGGCCAGCCGAAAGATTTACTATTTAGACAGACATTTTTCTTTATAATTCTATGTATACGAAAAATATTAAATAAATAAACATTTGTAGATCTGTTTTTTTTTTTAAATCGGACAATTATTTATTTGTTTATTGATAAATATTACAATCTATCTCAATAAAGGATGAAATAATTAGAAAAAGAAATCGTGAAAGAACGATTAATTAAATATCTCAATAATTAAGATACAGTGGATATTTGTATTGAATTATAGCATAAGGTCAAAATTTAATTACTTTTTTTATATTATTGCATATTATTTCTTGGTGCAGAACACTCTTATGGTTTATTATAATAGGGCGTACACCATAAGAGTTGTCTAGGTCTATTATATTAGATATAAAATAAAAGACAACTTGTTATTTTCAGCATTGAAGATATTTTTATATATTTAATATTAAAAAAAAAATCCAAACTGCTAAAATTGTAGGAGAAATATTTTCCAAAACCTCTCACCTACAAAGCGAAGTGACTGTACTGTACAGGTGTAACACAAAGGGGTAGGTGTCCAACGCAGGCATTGAGTTTTAGGTCAATGTTTTTACAAATAAAGTGAAATTTGTTCCAAAGAACCTAAGTTAACGTCATTGCTTAACCAAAATTTGTAAAACATACATATTATATATATTATATTATTCTTTCAGTTGGCAGAACGACTATCTCCAATTTCAACATTTTTTATTATTATTTTTAGAGGTATGAAAGACAACTTGTCTATTGACAAATGTCTTCAGGGAAAATTTATACCTCAATTCACAGTTCCACATTTCAACACCGCAATCATCTACTCTGGAATTAACTTACTCAATGTCTGTACAGATATTATAAATTTTCCAACTAGAAATATTACTAAAATGACTTTACTCAAAAATGTTGAAAATGGAGTTAGTCATTCTGTCAACTGAATGGCTCATATAATACTACGACTAATAACGATAAAATTAAATGGAATGTATTACTATTGCAGTAAATATTCATCATTCTTGTTTAAAGTGATACTATAAAAGGCAAACAATGATGTTTTCATGAAAATATTCAAGTATGTTTTCGATTCCTGCATGAAAATATTGCATTATATTTGGCATTGTTGGAATAAAAGCTACAAGAGGTTTCCATGCTGATTTAGCATGACATAATTTTTAGAGAACCGGATATTGTTTACATAATATACTTGCTGAGTATGAACTTAAAAGACAGACACATTGAAAAAAAAAGCTTGATAAACGACTTTGACAAGTCTCGAAAATATACGAGTGAGTCTTTTAAAAGTAAGAATTTTGAATAATTGAATTTTATTTAGTCATCTATTTCCATGTTTATTAACACTTACAGTTAGTTACGAAATTGCATTCACAAAAGTTTTTCAGTAGTTAAATTAAGCATCATTAACACAAAGAAGAGAGAAATGTCAAACATTTTATCAAGGAAAAGTTTTTTTTTTTTAAGAGCCATGGTTTTATTCATTTTTTCTCTAATACGTAGATATTCTATTGTAATTAAAATATGTCAAAGTTATCTTGACATAAGAAAGCCTCCTTTCCACAAACCTACATTCATCTTTTAAGTAAGGAATATGTACTGTATTATATAATTGATTTTTATCAAAACGAAGAACATGATGAAAATATTCAAGGCTGGAACTGTGTTTTCAGGATAAAATAAATAACAAAAAAACGGTCCGACCTATGAATATGTACTTATATTACATTTCATAACATTAAACAACTTAAATAAAATTTTATAACTTTAACAAATTAAAAAAAGAGATTTTCGTATTAAAGAAAAAGAACTTTAAAATAGAACAGCAAAATTAATGGGATTTGTACCAGTCAGAAATAATGGTAGTGTCAAACACATCAAAGTGTAACTAAACGTTATTGTATGCCTTGCATTCTTCGTGGTAGAGCAATAAATGAAGTTCAGATTTTGTAATAAGTCATCATTTTTTTATTCAATCATACCAGCCTTTCAGTTGACAGAATGACTAACTCCAATTTTAATATTTTTGAGTAATGTCATTTTAGTGATATTTATAGTTGGAATATTGATGATATCTTTATAGAAAGTGAGTAAGTTGATTCCAGAGAAGAAGATTGCAGTGTTGAAATATGGAACTGTGAATGAAGGTAGATATACATTTTCCCACTAAAAATATGACAAAATTTAATAATCAAAAATTTTGATATTGGAGTTAAACCAAGAATTCAAATTTAATTTCCATTAAAAAAGTTGGGCCAGGTATGACTTTCAATGATTGATAGATAATTTTTCATTATGCAGGTTTAATCTTTGTTCTTTTTATAGTGAGATATTTGCCTATTGGTTATTTGGCAACCGGCAATTGACTTACTATAGATGGACAATTGTTTATAATTTTTCTCATTTATTTTTTTAAATTCTACATTCCGACAAATATTAGTAAAAATAATTACCTGTGTAACTTAACATAGGTAAAATCGTCGGTGACATATCATAAGACCAAGCAAACATTAAAATTAAGACGTTATATCTAGATCTAAAATCATGAAGATAACCTAATTTTCATTGGAAGATTGAACTAACGCCCTCTCGTTTCCATCAGATAAGTGTCACCCCCTCCCTCCACCCCTCCTCCCCTCTTACCACCGAAGTATCGTCGCCAGGCGGCATAAATCACGAGGAATAAATTTCATCTGGTAATCGATACATTTGTGAGTCGTTTGTATCAGTTAGGCGAGGAGGAGGGGAAAGATTCGGCAATCAGGTAGATTGGTCCCGGGGAGGGGGTGTTTGTTAGTTACCTCCGACGCCAATCATTCGTCTCCTTTATCTTATATCACCTCCTATCTACCCGGCCCATCTTATTAATAGAACCGCCGCCTCATCATACTTCCCCCTGTCTGGCCCATTTCGTCAGGCAAACTCCCTCAACTTCCAAAGTGATCAAAAACGACGTCGAATATCAGGGTACTCAAGGAGCTAATTTATTTTGCTAAAGTGGATGTAGATAATAATTAAATCCTATAGAATTATAAAAATAGTTAAGATGTGAGTCTCAAAGTTTCTAGTTCTATATTTTGTGGGTTTGATTGCTACTTACGTTGGTTAATTTTCAGATTCGGAGAAAACTTCCTTTCTTGGCGGCTTCGGGATAATTATTTATTTTATTTATTGATTAAATGATATTTACAACTGTATACAAAAAATACATCTTGTAAATTCGCACATTGATATAAAGACATGGAACACATGTTGAGAAACTACCATTGGTAGCACTCTAATAATATGTCTATATTAGAAGATCACGTGGCAATCATCTTTTCAGACGCCTCGGAGGGTTATCAGGAATCTAATAGGAAGCAAGGTTAGAGACAAGAGGGTTGGGATGGTTATGAAGTTTATTACGGAAGGACAGATATCTGGATTGGGCCCAATCTGATACATAAGGAACATTAAGGTCATTATGGATAATTTTATTTGTAACAAAGTAAGGAGAATTGAGGATTTTACGAAGGATTTTGGATTGTAAGGATTGTATGCGAGAGGAATTCGAAGGTTTGGTGGAGCCCCATAGCTCAACTCCGTAAGTCCAAATAGGCTTTATTATAGTCATGTAAATGAGTCTTTTATAATTGATTGGAAGGTTAGAGCGTTTGTCTAGTAAGTGTTTAAGTAGTCGGAAACGTCGAGCTGTTTCTTGTCGTTTCAGTCTGGTATGAGGATTCCAAGTTAGACGTTTTTCCAGATGGAGTCCTAGGTAACGGATTTGTTCAACAGGAATAAGTGAGGTGTTGTTAAAGGATACTGAAGGACAGGAAGTCATTGGTTTACGATCGAGAAAATTAATCTTCAAATTCCCACTATGATAAATACGCGGCAGCAACTAAAAGAAGCCATCCGGAGTTGGAAAAAAATAACCAGGTGGCCCACTTGACGGACTAGTTTCCCCAACCACTACCAGTACCAGTAGAAACAGTAACAGAAATATTTTAACAACCGTTAAAAGCTATTCCCACTACTTAAAGGCTGCTTTTACTACCCACTAAAAACTGCAGCACTATCATAAATTGATGGTCGAATTGTGGTTGAAAATAGAAATGAGTGGATAAGTGCAGGATTGGGAACAGCCTTTAATTTACGACTAGAATATTTAAAAAATTAGGTCAACTGAGGAATGTGGATGACTGAACGACATAAAGATCGAATAAATATATGATTCTATTTAAATTATGAAAATATAAAAGGGACGGGGTGCCAAGCGGGTTAACGCGTGTGTGCACCGCGCGTGGTCCGGCAACCTGATAAGCGAAGTTATAAACCATAAAATAGATACGAAGGTGATTTACGAATGTTAATTACTTCTGTGGGATGAAATGCTTCAGGTGTAACGGTCATTCGGTGGAGAATGTCCAATTCTGCTTCAATAAATGGAAGGTGAATTGAATTTAGAATACCCGTGTGTGGATTAAAAATTTGGAGTAGGAGTTGAACGAATATTTTAGTCTTCGGATTTCATGTCCCGGTGCCAAGCGGGACTTTTAACTTGGCATTAACTTCCCGTCCTCACTGCTTGGTCCGGGAAAACCCTCATATAGCTTAAAAGGCGAGGAAATGAAGAATAAAAGAGTATATATATAATTCTATTATATAAAAAAGTCATAAGTGCCTACTTAATATTATATTTTACTTATACAAAGCGGAACGGACAGTGACGTAGACATTAAACATCTTATTCCCACTAATCAGCCTTATTATACGAATTAGCATTAAGAATAATTATTGTTATATAATAATATAAATTGGAACTAAGGAGCGGTATATACCATAGATATTTAAAGAAACTAAGAATTGATTCGTGCGGTGGTTTCGTTCCGTTTATTTTATATTGATAAAATATAATACAATCTCAACTATAGCACGCATATAAATTACAATTCTGCAACAAGTTACTAGCTGTTAAAAATTATAAAATTAAATGAACAGTTGTATAATTTGTAAAATGGAGGTTGGTCCGTCGTTAGGTAGACAGGGGATACCCCCTAGTAGTGAATAATTATAAAAAATGCATTAACTATATATTTAAAGCTAGTAACGGATGATGAGAAAGTATAATGTGGGTTGGAATTAACGGAGTATGAGAAAGATTCAAGTACAAAACATTTCAGGCAACAACTCAGAGAAGACATCAACCACACGATGGCATTGCTGGATAGTGGAGTGGGATGTACGGAATCCAAACTGATGAAATTATTTTTTGATGAGATATTTTCGTGGCTTTTTGGGTTTGCGTCATATATAATTTTGATAATATATGAATATATATCGACGCATATATATGTATATATGTATATATAAGAAATAAAACAGCTTTTCGAGGAAGAAGTTAAGATATGTAGAATGTAACTAGGGTGTGTCCAGGAGTATTGAGGGAAGGTAATTTACGTATGTTGATTATTTCTGTGGGATGAAATGCTTCAGGTGGAACGGTCATTTGGTGAAGAATGTCCAATTCATCTTCAATACATGAAAGGAGAATTGAATTTAGAATGCCGGTATGAGGATTAAAAATTTGGAATTGGAGTAAAACGAATATATGAGATTTTTAGTCTTCAGATTTGGACTAGGGTTGAGCTTTCGTAAGAAGTGGTGAGTTTTTAAACTTCAGGAGAGTTGTCGACGACAGTTATGTGTAATCAGGGATTTGAAAGATTATCAGTTAGGTTAAATAATGTTTTGGTTATGACTTATCTGGTTTCTGCAATTAGTTTGTTAGTCAACTGAATTACGGAGCTCCATGAATAAGAACTGGTTCACCATAATCTCAACCAGCAATAGGACATGCTTATTCAAAAGGTACAATAAAGGCCGTTCGGAGCCGATATAGAAGACAGTATCAAGTGAAGCAAGGGCAATTACGCTCTTAACGAAGGGAGCTATTCATTAGCCTGGATATATTGGAGCCTGTCGGTCTACACCAGGATAAACATACACTGCTCCACCACTACCGCGCGGGTAAATTGATTCCTCACAGAATACATCCAAAAGCCGGCTCCATTTTCACTGGTGTGGGGTTACTGTAAGCACACGATACACTCTAACAATAACCATTTGTCCACAGATTCTTATTTTATACCATTTATCATTTCAAATGGATGTATCAATTTTTTTTATAAAACTTGCAGGCTTTGAAACATAACATCAAAAATATATAAACTCTCAAGTTGACACACGGTCGAAATTACATTTCGAGTGATGATTGACTTTCGGATTCATCGTGTAAGGTTGAGATTAATGTACCGATGGACTGGACTAACCAATTTCCAAAAATCATGATATATAAGCTTCAATCACTCAATCACAAGAAGTAAATGGAAGACTGGGATAAATGGAGCGGGAATTTTAAGCTAGCAACTAGGTAGATTAGTTAACTAGGTCTTACAACCAATGTATATTCCTCTTTTTTATAAAAAAAATAAAGAGTGTTCATATTTTTATATATTTAAAAACCATATTCAAAAGATTAATAATTATTATTTAATTCAAATAATTATAAATGTACTATATATTACTGTGATGTTTATTTTAATTTTCGATGTTTCTACCTATGTCGTAGGTATGACATATCAGGGCAACTCATTCCAGCCACTGACATAGAATGAATAATAAACAATACAAAGTGCTAGAATGATAGCACTTGTAGAAGCTAGGAAACAATTTTCCTAGATTTCCGAGTTTTCTGGTTTCTTCCGACAGTTTTCTAGATGAATTTCCCCGATGAAGACCTGTAACGAATGCCGAAATGTTGGCAATTAACTTAAACGCTACATTATCTACCACTTCTATTTTTATTTTACTTTCGACATATTTCTGAATCAAGCGATGGCTAACGATTAATTTCTTTAAATAGTTGTGTTTATGTTTTTCTAACGTTTATCAAAAGGATTTTCGGGAATTAGGAAGTAATTATATTATAATTATAGTCACACTTTCCGATACTTTTCTGTTATTGCTCCACCAGTAGGGAAAGTAAAATTAAAATTAAATTCATATGGTGCAAAAAATATTTATTAACAAGAATACAATCATTGAGATCTTTCATCATACACTTCACTAAAAAAAAAAAAAATTAAAATTCATTTTCATCATCTTTTGAAACAATGCACGATTGTTTTTTTTACATGTAACCACATATTTAAATTAAAGTTTTTAAAAAAAATAATTTTTTTATACTCCCTCATCCTCCCAAGATACATTATTGCTCACCTTTTCAAACAAAGAGTAAGAGATAGTAGAATTTGAAAAATCGTAGATTATATACAATTACACTTTATGTGGTCTGTTCCATTTTTTCTCCTTGTCCCTTATTCTAAAACTTTTCATTCCGAAAATTCATAACACTGTTGAAATTTGCACCACTCGAAAATTCCAAACCTGTAAAAATATTAAAAGTTTGATGGCGCAACTTGCAAAATCGGTTTTTGCTCTTCTGTAAAAAAACAAAAAAAAAAAAAAAAACTCAATTTTTGAATACATCCTTTAGCACTAACAATAGCGATATATTTTAAACGAAACAGAAACAAAAATTTAAAGTACTTAAACTTCAATTTCAACCTTCAGAATTTGGAATGATTTAAATGTTTGTATATTTCTGAAACTCTATCTTTTAACATCCAATAAAAATAAGATAAATAAATAATTTAATCAACTACAATAAACAAGGTAGCAGAAGTATATTTGATCCGATTTAATCAACAAAACAAACTCGGCCTCTTATTTACAGTCAGTTGTCCCAGCTCTCGGTAATCATGACAGTTAACGCTGTTTCGAGTAAATAAAGCGCATTGCTCTTATTAAAACTAGGTAAATAATATTTTAATTTATTAATTTATTAATAATTAATAAATTAATTTATTTATAATATTTACCAATAGTTAAATGATAATTATTTTTTTTAGATACTTACTTATTGGATTTCTTTAAATAAATCTCGTAAGACATTATTGGGCGCGACTGCGGGGAAATTTCAATTTAAAACAATAATTAAAATTATAGTTAATGATACGTGACATAAATAAATAAGGTTTTTTCATGCTTGCAAAAAAATATGTACTATTTAAGATGAAATTGAATGAATTAGTATAGTCGTCATTGCCTCAGATTCTCGCGTACGTAAATCAAAAAATTTTTTTTAGGACAAATAAGAAATTATGAGTTTTCGGCACCTCATTAAATTCATTAATTTAATAAAAAAATGGCACATATCTCAGAATTTTCTTGATAAAAAAATTTTAGATTACGATAGGATGGGGCCATTCATGAAGTTTTAGGATGTTAATAATTTGATAAAAAGAGGTCCATACCACAGACCAGAATTGAAATAGCTTATCATATATTGTGTAGATAAGAAACGACCTTTTTATTAATAGGTTTATTTATTTTTTATTTAAAATGTATGAGACCATTTTATTTATTTCTTTGTCAACGTTTCAGCACCTCGAACCATTTTCAAGATTCTGTAATTTTTATTTTTTTTTTATTTTGGATTTTTTCAACTTTTCTTAAAAATAGGTCATTTGAAACAGCCTAATATATATATATATATATATATATATATATATATATATATATATATATATATATATATATATATATATATATAGTCTTTATTCTATTTAAGAAAAAAATTAATATATAACATAATAATGTTTGATTATTTTAGATTAGAATTAATGAAAAATTACCTACTATGTTATAAATACTTTTTATTATATCATTATTATATAATTCGTCAGGTGATCAAACCTTTATTTCATGGAATGAAATGTTTCAAGTTATATATTTTAAATAACAACATTAAGAATGGCACCGAACCTAAGAAAATATGGCATGAAAAAAATTTTTTTTAATCATACTTATTGAGAGATATTACAATCTGTCACAATTGAGGTCATTTATAATAGTGATCAGAGAGCACATTCACACTCTTAGAGAATTAGTTTCATATTTATTTATTTTTATTTCAATTTAAAGTAAACTTCAATTGTGCAGCATAATGTAGTTTAGGAGTATAAAGCAGCGTAAAGAATTACAAGAACAGCTATATCTTTCTACATATATTAAAACAATTTTATTATCAGAAACTGACACCAAAACAAATAACAATGCGGCGTGAGGGTTCGATAATAATAAAAAAAATAATAATAAACGTAAAAAAGGGAGAAACAAGAGACGTTTAAATACCGCAGAGGCCGGACGGTGGCTGTATTAATCGACTTTAGCCAGGCTGGGGGCGATGGCTATTACAACTTCCTAATTGCTCTGTTAATTACACAGTCCACTCAGAGAAAAAACATGGCGAGGACTTAGCAAAACATACAGCTTCCTTATCTAAGTCTTGGCAGAGCTTCCTTAGCATCTGTCTAACGGCACGGTATATTAGTCTATTAATCTGCGTGTGAGGTAAATGTATCAACTGCAAAGAAACTTGTATTCATTTGAGCTCATTTCATTATTTATTAAAAGTCGTAGTAAGAAATTTTAAAGCTCAAACAAAAAGTTTTATATATATATAAAATGATAATTATATATATATATATATATATATATATATATATATAGTAAAGAAAACTCGCGACATCTATTTGAATTCTAAATCCTTTTTAACCTCCTAAACCTTTTTAATTTCCTACCTCGTGTTCGCGGAGTTTCCGAGAATATTTTCAATTGGCACAATATTAACTTTTGAATGTTTTTATTGAATAGTACAATTGAAAAAAAAAATTGATTGATGGCGCGATCTTAACTTATTCGTCCGGCGAAAATATATTTTTTTACTTGATAAAATAAAAAAAAAAAATATGTAATTTATCATATTACTCTAACAAATGGTTACTACAGCTTTGATTGCATATTTTGTTTCTTGTAGAAGGCATATTTCATCAATGAAGTTTCGTTTATAGGACTAGCTTTTATTTCATTACGAACTTACTAGTAACGAAAATAGTAAGTATCAAAACGGACGACGGACCGAAACGTTTGGCGATTTCTAGTATTTAGTAATATTTAACTATACTTGCTAAAATAATGGCTCTTAAGATAGATCGAGAGTTTTGTAGGTTGTTTGTTTTTTAAGAAAATATAAGAATGGAAATAAATGCTTCCTTATTTATTTAGTAAAAATAAACTTAGGGTAAAAAACGTAATACTGTTGATAAATTTAAAAACTACTCTTACTTTGATTTATTTATTAATTCAATTTAGTGACGCGCAATCTACTGACACGTTTAGTACTTTAAAAAATAATTCAACGTGAACTAAATTGGACGGAACATATTTCAACAGTTTTAAAACCATTGGGTCAACATTAAGGAAAACTACATTTCTCTTTTACTTTTTAATATTATTGCTCTTTTATCAGACTTTCCTTGAAGTTCAATTGATGCATTCTTTTTCTGCGAAAAAAAAACTGCCTTCAAAGTATCTTTACTTTCTCTCATATTATAGTAAGAAACTTTTTGAGGTAACTTAATCGTCAAAACAACCATGCCTTGTAAAATGGCTTGTGTGTATGTTTGAACGGCCTAGGTCAGAAACGAAATTACGTAATTAAGACACAATTTTTTCTTTGTTGCGATGTAACAGCAACTTGCTGCTCAAACCAGAAGCTCTATTTCGTTAAAATATATATTTTTTTTAAACCAGAATATTGAAAATTTAAGTTCCCTCTTTATGGATAGACCAAGTTACTGGGATGAGAGACTGCAGCTGCAATTTAAAAACTCAAAAAAAAAAAAAAGCAAACAAAGCGGAACCGTATCCTAGCCATGGTGGAAGGATTATGTCTCTATCAGGAATGCCTGAGTAGAAATGAATGTGCAGGGCGAAGTCAAGGATTGGTACTTTTTTTGATACACAAAGATCAAAAATAATTACGTAAAAATTAACTCTTTTTTAAAAGATATTTTTAAGGAATTTCTGAATGAAAAAATAAATAAAATTTCGACGTAGTCCCGTAGAAACCCTCTGTTTGATAATGACCAACTTTGATATTATCCGGCTAAAATACTCATGTAGTAAAGTACCAATGATGCCTAAAGCTGAAAGCAAGATAATCAAACGGCAGATTTATAATGGATATGGAAATAACCAAATCAGAGAGAACCCACATCAAACAGATAACTTACACAAATGTGAATCTGATGTAAAATCCATGCAATAATGATTTGGCGTGATGAAATGATAAAAGCATACAGACCATTATAGTTGTGTGCGGCCCTGGTGGGCGGGCTAACAAGCCAACGCTGTTCGATGGAGGTCATTTGACATCGATTCATGAATAAAACGTTTTAAATCGATATTTACATGGTTCTAGCCTCGGGTCGCTAGGCAACACTGTAGCTAGGTTCAAACAGCTGTAGTAGAAATGGTGCCCATGATATATTATATTATGCCACTTATAATTTATTATTATATTTGATTTCATTTAATAAAATCAAGCTTTCTGAAACTTAGTTCACCTATTCTTCGATTTGATGTTATAATATATTTAGAATTTGTTGAAAGAAAGGTAGTGTTTGTGTTTGAATTCTGCATATCGAGGTACTTTTGGATACACCAAAGCAAAACATACGCTTTTCTGCCTGTTGCGTATACAATAGATCACAATGTCTTCAAACGCGTGAGTAAGCTATAGCAGTCCTCTCTAGCAGTCACTCGCCTATCGCGATTGTCCGAATGGTTTTTGAATGATCATTGCATGGTGACAGCTTATAAGAACTATTTAAATATTTTTCTTACGTATATACTAATTTCGTCAAACAGAAGTAAGTTTAATCCAAAAGTCCAAAGTTTAGCTCCCAATCAATAACAAAAATCAGAAATTCATCATAGCAATTCGTAACATAACAGCCGAGAAACATACATCTCGCTGATTTGTTGCGATAATGGTAAAACCTAAAGAAAGTATCTTGAGTGCCATGAAACATGAACTATTTGATACAGGTCGATGGCGTAACAACCGCTCCCCTATGACTAACTAGAGTAAATAAGGACGCATCATTCTCTGCAATGAAACTTTATTATCTTCGGAATAGGTACAATAAAAAAAATAAATAAATATATTTGTTTATAAACCAGTAATATGTTAAAAAAAATGATTTACCGTCGTATGACGTTTGAATCATTATTCTAATTTTTCCATACCCGTGAATCTACAATATATATATATATATATATATATATATATATATATATAATATATATATATATATATATATATATATATATATATACAAGAACGGTGGCAAATTATGATCGAAAATCGGAAAGCATTTTGCCCGAAAAAGTAGCCAAAATGTGAAAATTAAACATATAACGTAAAAGCTTTAGAATAATTATTTTTTGGAATACTCGAAAATAATACGTCTCATTATACTCTGTAGGCACTCTAATTAATTGACGATTAAATATTCCACGAATCGAAGAACAATTCATTTTATAATATATAATACACTTACATTTACTTGCTAAGTTAAAGGAAGGAGGAAACATTGAAAATATATCACATTCGCCATTGTCCTTGACAATAATTCAACTTTCCCATAATGTCACTTAACACCTTTTTCTCTTTAATTTCATAGTCAATAAAGATATTTTGCATTCTTTGTTATCGGAAAGAATAATGAACAAAATTATTTTGGTTATCACATTAACATTTTACTCCCAGTTCCATTCAGTTATCTATTACTGTCAAATACAGATTCGAAGAATTTTTGAAATCAATGTAATTTATGATTACATTTAAAATTAGTAATTATAATAAAAAATATGTCAGAAAGATGTTACTAGAAATAATTTAGATGTATTTAGGATATGTTTAGCCCAATCCAGATACCTATCCTTTCATAACAAACTTCAAAACCATCCGAACCCTCTCGTTTCAAACCTCTTCGATAAACCTCCAAGGCGTCTGAAAATAAGATGGCCTCGTGATCTACTTATGTAAATATATTATTAGAGTGCTAGCAATGGATAGTTTCTCAATAAGCGTTTTCATGTTATTGTATTATTACCGTGTGCATATTATACTGGATGTATTTTTAATTTATATAGTTGTAAATCTCATGAATAAATAAAAATAAAAATAAAATAGGATATTAGACACAAAATGGTTTGGGAAAAAAATTATATTTGTACATAAAACTTTGGTTTATTGATAGTCAACTTTACAGGAGAAAGTGCATATTTTATAGATTTTAGAAAAAGAATCTTTATGTTATAAAGAAAATAAATATACATTTTCCCGTCTATAATGAGGTATAATCTTGTCGGTCCCTATTTATTAATTTTACTCATTACTTCTATTTATTAGGGACTTTGTATATTTCAAAAACTGGCAAACCCTCTTTTCAACAACTTATCACCACCTAAAATCCCAAAACGTTGGCAACAACTCACATAAGATGGGTGTTTTATTAATTTAGTAGTAAGCTCTAAGGATAAGGTCAACTGAAGCCTGAGGTGAGCCCCATCACCGACTATATTACAGATGTGGAAAAAAAATACTCAGAAACGAGCAAAATCAAAATACAACTTACAATGCTTTTTAGCAGTAAAAGGACTATTACGAAGACAGTGAAAATTATGGATTCAAGACAAAAATAAATAAAAAAGGGGGTATGAAAAAAAAATGTATATTTTGTTTATTTGCCAAAAATGTTAATATTTTTTTTCCGTGATGCTTTTAAATGAAAATATTAAATTATGTAAAAAATTAATAGCTTTTAAATTTAAATAAATCTCTATTTTTTAAAAAAGTAGATATGGATATATGTTATAGCAATCAGAGTTTTTAAATTTGAAGAGATTCTTAAGGAAAAACTATTTTTAAATGTTTGACTTAGATCAATTTATAAATTACTACAGTTCATAAAGAACATCCGAAGTATACGTCCTTCCGAATAAACAATAAAATAGCAATTAAACTTCAGAAAGTCATTAACTGATTATTTTTATTTCTTTACTCTGACAATAGTGGCTACAGGTGAGGACTAGTTTCTGCTGACATTGGATCAGCTTACCTATCACACCACTAGATGCCACCTAGTGCTGTATATCAACAAAGTTACTAAAAAATATGATTATAATATGAAACTTCTCTAGTAATTATCGCATTCATGTTTCCTAGAATGATAAGTATTAATTTAAAAAATAATAAAAATAACTTTCAATTAAAAACTGGTTAGGTAATTTTGGTTTTATAATTAAAACTATTTATAGTTTTTTTTCAATTAATTAAATACATTGTTCCGTTACCAATGTATTTCCTTAACTAATTTGGGATTTTAATTTTTTTTTTTTTTTTTTTTTTTTTAACCCTGGACTGCTGAACAAACTCGGGAAATTCCTAACACCTACATAATCCCTCATTATCAGTTCCTACCTTGTTGGTAGATACTTTAAAGTAAATCACCAAAACGCCTATTAATGTCATCCCCTTTTTCCCCGTCCGCTGGTGTTCCTCAAGGTAGTAATTCTAAGTATCATACACCTTTATACAGTTTATACAGGTGACATTCGTACCTATCCCAACACTGTCCTACAGTTTCATTTAGCAATACTCCACTTCTTCCTGTTGAGCAAATCCGCTACCTAGGACTCCACCTGGACAAACGTCGGACTTAGAATGCTCATACCAGATCGAAACGACAAGTAACCGCTCGACGTTTCCGATTAATTTAGCGTTCACTAGACAAACGCTTTAAACTTCCAATTAATTACAAAAGATTCATATACATAACTATAATAAGGCCTATTTTGACTTACGGAGCTATATGGCTCCAGTAAACCATCGAATTCCTCTCGTATCCAATACTTACAACCAAAATCCTTCGTAAAATCCTCAATGCTCCCTACTTTGTTACAAATAAAACCATCCATAATGACCTTAATGTTTCTCATGTTTCAGATCTGGCCCAATCCAGATACCATAATAAACTTCAGAGTCATCCCAACCCTCTCGTTTCAAGCCTTGCTTCCTCTTCAATTCCTGATAACCCTCCGAGGCGTCTGAAAAGAAGATGGCCCTGTGATCTCCTAATGTAGACATATCATTAGAGTGCTGGGTAGTTACTCAACAAGTGTTTTCTCGTCATTATATCCATCTGTTCAAATTTACAAAATGTATTTCTTTAATACATTGTAAATATCATTAAGAAATAAAAAAAAATTAAAACAATCTTAAAAAATAATTGGACTGAAAATTACTCCATTTCATCTTAAATGAGTAATCTATAGCGCAAGTAGTAATCTATAGAAAGTACAAAATATTCAGCATGTAAGTAAAAAATTTCACTTATGAACACGATTCTATAATTACTTTTTATTTTTTATTTTAATGGAATTCTATGAGATGATTTAAGTAGGAAAGTACAGAGGAATTAATTGTGAATTCATACTACTTGTCTCCAAAGTGAACTATTTAAAAAAAAATAAAATTCTCATTTAGTTTGTTTTATATGACAAATAAAAAATAATTCTTTTACTTATATTCTATACAATCAATAAATCCAATACAATTAAATTTTCAGCATTAGTTAAGTTTTTAACTGTATTACTTTTTGGGGAAAAATAGTACCCAAACAATTGTTCAAAACATGGCTTAAAAAGACCCCTTTTGTAGGTGTAACAATTTTGAATTTTTCATGTATCAAACACCATTAAGGATCATTGTGATACTATTATTATAGCACCTATATAGAATACAATTAAAAAACAAAACTTTGGAAACAACAGACCAACAAAATGATAATGGCATGAAAAAAAAAAATTCTAATTTTTTTCCTGAGCTTTGTGCAGAAAATTATTAACTAAAATCATTCAATATATTTAAAATATTGAAACTAAAAAAAATGAAAATATTCCCAAGTCTGGAAATATATTCTTTCAATCCATGGATATTGATAAATTTATGATAGAAAGATAAAAACATAATATAGTCATTGAATTTTAAGTAATTTCAATTCACTTACCATAATAAAATGTACTATTATAAGAAATAGGAGTTAGAAAAAGGTTATCTTGTTCCAGCATTAGGGGCTGGCATTATCCTGCACGACAAGAAAAGGGCATCACGTCATGTTGCCATAGAAACCGCTATCATATATCATTTAGCATTTACGGGATCTCTAAGCTGGCTGGCAACATGTTCTCTTCCCTGGAGCAACCGAAAGGCTTTTTGTTCCATATGTCCCAAAAATAAGTATGGAATAATTTATACGTACATTATATATATGTATATATATATAGATAGATAGATAGATAGATAGATAGATAGACATACTTTTAGGAGAGAGAGGGAGGGTGGGAGATCTTAAGATTAAATTTTAATAAATACAATTGACATTTCGAGACTTTATTGCTACCATATTTTTTTTTCATTTATTTAGAAATATAACAATCTGTCATATAGGGACAATTATTATAGTGATAATTATCTCTGGTTTCCCTTCAAAGCCAATAAATCTTTCGTATTTTACCATGTTAACGGCAATTCTTAGAGATTATATCAAAAAATTAAATAAATTTAAAAATTATAACTAATACACAACTACTTTAAGTTTCAATTTACCATTAGTTTAGTACATTAATAATAAACAATTAATTTAAAATTATATGTAATTTAAAAATGTACATTTTTTCACTAAAAATTATTTTTTTTTTAAATCGCACGTCATCAGACCTTCTGTTTCCTCAAGAGACTACGGTCAACTAATGCGTATTCAATTTTTGAGAGTTGTAGGAAAATTTGTTTTTGTAGGAAACGAATCTCCTAGAAACTTCCAAAAAATATATATATATTTTTTAAACATATTTATTGAGAGATGTTACAATGTGTCACAATTAAAGACATATTATTATTAAAAAATAAAATAAAATAAATATATTATTTATTAACAGATATTAAGAATATAATAAATAACTTAAATTAAAATTTTAATGCCTCGAAATGTAGATACAGAAACAAATAGCCCGTAAATCATATTCTGACACAATTTAGAAACATTCCATAACACCACAGCCTTCCGTCAATGGCCCATTTCTTGCAAGGACAGGAGTTCAATACCCTTCAGTGTGTCAAAACGGCATGTGAATTTATTCAGGAGTAAAGTATGTGTGAGTGTAAAATATGTTTCTCCCCCCCCCTTTTTTCCTTGTAAATTAATTGATCACAATAATTTGGTCAATTATATTTATTGAACGAACAAAATAATGAATAAAATGAAATGCAGAAATTCGCCGTGTTTAGATGGCGAATATAATTGATAACTTTAAATATAAGGTGTTATAACAAAATATAACATCATAAAGATGTAAGGTTTTAAATCAAAACTGTTTATCTTTGGTTTTTGCTTCGGCCGCTAGAGTGCTTGCTGTTTTTATTTCGGGGTGTAAACAGTATAAATGAAATATGATATGATTGGAATAAATAATAAAAATTTGATCACAAGTTTATGTAGCGAATTTCAAATAGAAACCTGTTATGTATAAGACAAGTAGCAATGGTGATCTTATTTAAGCATACATTGTAATTTTAAATTAAAATGTTTAAGAACATTACAAAAACTCGGTTGAATAAGCTATTTCAAACTCATCATTTGACCAAATATCAATTTACTTTATTACTATTATTATTTTTCAGGCTGTAGAATTTAGGAAAACGTATACAATGTAATCTACTTTTCATTCTAAAATACTCAAATCATGGTCAAAGGTTTAATTTAACCACTGACTCATCTTTTGGTATTTGAAAAACTAACAGAAAATGACGTAAAGCTATAAAACAAAAAAAATGCCTAGTAATATTTTAAGCTATAAAAATTGGTATTAAACAATGCATTTATCAGTTAACATAATAGGTGAGATCTAAACAAAGTTTAAGTATCTAAATTTGAAGTCGCATGATATAATTTAAATTAACTTAACAACGACTCCCAACTGCTCCCGACAGTGCCAGATGGAACGCCTTGAAGAACACCTACAACGTTAATCGAAACGTTGGAAAATACAATTAAAAAATATACTATCATATAATATAATAATATATTGGGTCGCACCCACAACCAACCTTTCCTAATTTAAAATACATATTGAGATAATGGGAGATTTACCAATCGGAAATTTCTGTACAAGTCTTTATCACATCATATTATCATACAATCAATATGTAGTTGATGTATGATTTTTATGTATTAGCACATTTCAATAATAATAAAAACTGAAAATTAAAGGTAATGTATATTCTTACAATATCTGTAACTTTGCAGCTGTGAAATTTATTTTTAAAACCTATGGACTCGAGCAGGCGCAATAGGTATACCATACCGCACAACATACTGAATGTTTGAGAATCAAGCTACAATGAGCAGATTACACATTTTACTGTAAAACTATAACTACTATTGTGTACCGAATAAGCTATTTGTTGCTTTAGCATTAAAGAGGATCCCATAGTTAGCATAAAAAAAAAAAAAAGGGATCGAAACGTCGAATAAACAACAGGATCAATGAACATTTTGTAGTATATTGAATAATGATTAAGTTACCTAATTCCTAAATTGAATAATTAACTTAAACTACGGTATATTCATGCCAGCAACATTTTTAAGTCGGTTCAGAAGTCATCAAAATAAATTGAAAGTATATCTCGAAACGGTCATCATATTCTGGGAATGAAATTAAAATATTAAATGATGAATCATAAAAAAAAAAAAAAAAATCGTGAGAAGAGAACGTTGGACGAACATGAATAGGGTCCGTGTTAATATGTGGAGATAGGAGTTGCTCACGCGATGCGGTGTGCTAACGCCATTCTCATGATAAAGGAACACTATGAATTAAAGATAAACCGTCCTACCACCAAGTCGGCCAAAATGTGCAGATTACCACGAAACTATGATTAGCGTTCATTTAGAGCATTATAAAATTATTTTATTACTATATCAGATATGTAATATTTTTTGTTGAAGTTATAGCTAAATATGAGCTTTTAAAAATTATTACAAGTTGTTAGTTAATATTGAGATTGTTCCAAATTAAATTTAGAACTTTCCAAACCAAATTGGGATTTTCCCAAATCAAATTAAGAACTTTCCAAACCAAATGGGTTTTTTTTTTTTCCAAACCAAATTTAGAACTTTCAATTTCAAATTAAGATCGTTCCGAATCAATATAAGAATTTTTATAAAACCAAAATAATGAGTATTTTAGTTTTTTTATGAAATTACTTATACATAATACCTTTTGCGAACTGGGCAGTTCAATTTGCGCAGTCTGCGTTTGTTCTTGTATATACAGCTTCTGGAATCAATGCGGTCAAAATATGTGCTCCTGGTTCACTCAGACTACTTCTTGTCTTAATTTTTATTTTGGAGAAGTCTCTCTTCTATCGGATTTAAAGGAGGACAGTAACCGATGCCACACGGTGAAACAGAGTTCCAACATATTTTCTTTTACTTCCAAAGCTCAATAATTCAGAGCATTGTCCATTACAAAAAAACACTTAATTGAGTATCAGCAACCTAATATGAAAATCTCTAAAATGGTCCTTAAATGCTATAATTCCTAATAGGTACAGCGTCTAAGGAATTTAATAAGATAAACGAAAATATACTGTTTGTTTGGTGTTATGAAAATTCCTAAATTGATTTGGAATAATCGTAATTTGAAATGGAAAGTTCTAAATTTTATTTGGAACAATTCCGATTCGTATTGGAAAATTCTAAAGTAGACTTGGAAATGCTACATTTGAATAGCAGGAAAATTCTATGCTAAGCTAACGAAAACTTTTTTATTGACAAAAACACACTGATTTTGTTTATAAGGATCTATCAAAATTAGGAACCTGACAATTCAACTGATCGGAGATAAACCTTGTAGTAGACCTTGGATGCTGACCGCATCACCTCCTTGTATAACCGTTAGTCAAGAAATATTATTTTTCTGTCAAATACTGAATAAATGAAGTAGGTTATAGGTTTCATTATTTGTAGTAGGAAAGGGTAATTTTCCATAACCCGAGTTATATACGGTTTGACGAAACAATCTTCTAGTAAAAATATGGATCGCTAGAAAATTTATTTTCGTTTAATATCAACCACCACAATTTTTGGTCCCTTTGTACTTGTAAGTTGTACTATATTTGTTTACATGGTGATATATATATTAATTCTGACGTATTCTTTATAAAAAAATAATAGATTTAACTAACAGCATCTGATATCTTCCTTACATATATATTTTCCTTTCTGCTATTATTTTTTCAATAATGGTCTTTTGCGATTGATCAAGAAACAAATTTAACCTCCCTCAAAATTTGAGGTTATACGTTTCAACATGGATAGAATCCGAAAATGTCATTAAAAACACGTCAAATTGCTGTTATGATATAATCAGTTAGATGAATTAACTTATAAAAGTTCAAAAAATTATGTATTATTTATATATTAACTATACTTTTGTAAGTAAAATTATTATTTTTCTTTAGAGTGGTTTTTCTGTACCGTTTTGAAGCATTTTTTTTTTTTATGGTTTTATTCATTAAGGGGTTCTTGAAACAGTACATTTATGTTTCTAATCATAGTGTTAAACCCTACCGAATCTTATACTGAAAGTTTTTTGTTACTTTTGGGTATATAGCTGGAGAGTTTCGGAAGCTAACCAAATCATGAGATTTATTTTAATAAATATTTTAAGACTTTTTCTTTGAATGGAAATTGTTAATTACGCATTCCATAAAAATTAACCAACCACATCAAAAATAATATCGGATGATATTATGGTATTATTGAAGAGTAACATCATCAATTGAAAGAGGAATTAAGAAAAGTATGCTACTACCAGAATCAGCCACAAAAATAAATCAAAATGTTGTATACATTTAATGAAGTAATTAAGCTATACTTCAATTATTTATGTTTAACTTCCTATACATCTAAAACCGTGTTGATTTTCATAATGGACGCACCCATGTATTACATATAAGTCGTAGCAGGCAGGACAATAGCAATTAAGCCTACAATAAAAGATAATATTTATCGTGATTAAATCTACAATTTTTAAATTCAATACGAACTTTGCACGTCTGAAAATAGCCTTTCTTTAATACTATTTCTTGAAGAAAATATTTTCCCTCAATAGAATTTATGAAATAAGCAAGATGTGTTCCAGGCGGGATGAGGATGGGGTTGCCAGATGAAGCGGAATAACAGAGTTGTCTAGTATAAAGAATTTATATGTTCAACGTACCGCCTACCTCCACACACCTCTCCCCATTCCAGATTACCTTCTATATTTTCCTAAAATGTGCTGAAATAAGAAAGTCAATGCGTCTGAAAAGAGAATATTAAGGCCTAATAATAATATTTTTAAATAAAACATAATTAGAAATAGATAATCAGCACAAATCTAATTTAAAATGTATACATATTTCTCTGCGTCTTTCCACATCGTCACGCTTTTAAACTCAGAAATTCTCCGTTGTAACTTTACTTAATTAAAGCAACTACTGTAAAAAAAATTACATCTATTTTCTATTTTTTAATATTTGTCGTTCTTCTTGACAAAGGTCTTACTTGGAATCTTCATACTAGACTGAAAGAACAAAAAACTACTAACAGATTCCGACCACTACAACACTTACATGCCAAACGCTTAACTTCCAATATTCAACAAAGAACTCCTATACACTACCATCATCAGGCCCATTTGGACATTTAGAATAGAGCTTTGAGGCGCTACAAAATCGTGTCCAATCCTTACGATCCAAAATCTTCCGTAAGATCCTTAATGCTCCTTATTATGTCACAAATAAAATTATTCATAAAGACCTCACCATTTCCTTTGTTAAAGACTTGGTCCGAATTAGATATTTTCTCTTTTAATTCTAAACTATTTATTGAGCCTAATCCTCTAGTTCATAGCATTTCATCCAATACAGTATCTGATAATCCTCCGAGGCGTCTGAAAAGAAGACGGCCAAGGGACCGTCTAAATTAATTTAATTTTTTAAGTGGAACCAATGGGGATTTTATCATGTTTTAGTAGATTTACTTGTAGCATATATGTATTAATTTGTAAATATATAATAATGAATAAAACAATTTTTTGCCGAGTTGTAAAGAATGTTGTAACATAAAATTCATAAAAAAAGGTCTAATGTCCCTGAATAACACAAATTCCAGGTTTTTTTGGTATTTGTCAATACAAAATATCTTCTATTGTCAAAGTTTGTGCCAACATTTTACGTTAAACATTCTTAACATCTGTCATTCTCTCATATCTCTTTGTGAATATTAAATTATAAGTTCGGTATCGGAAGGTTCCGTTGATTGGTAACAATCGAAATACGTTCTTCCGTTTGATGTGGTTGTGTGCACTGTCCTTTCTGAGTCCTACATGTTTCCATGTTTGTAGAGGGACTCTTCCTCATTATGTATTAAACGTTATTTGTTAATTTTTGCTTCCTCAATACTATATACTATATACTACGTTTTGGACAACAAGAAACAAAGTTTGTCTCGAAAGTGTTTGTAGTCGAATTCCTATGATGGGTATATCACCCGTTACTATTATTCCGGTTTTGATGACGTTTTCAAATCCCATTCACTATTTCTGCTTCCGGGTGCGAAAGTGAATAATGATGCACCTATACATCAAAAATATCTAGTTTGGCTCGAAGTCGAAGGAAAGTTAGGGGTTAGTGAAGGTATAGAAAATTACAATCAAATCACTCTCGTTTATTTATCACTTCAAGAAGCTTTCAGTGTTTTGCGTCATATTCATTTTCTAATCTATATCCATCCACTTCAGAATATGTATGACCCGCTATGGATGAAAAGCTTCTCTCTCCTTAAAAAATTGATTTAAAAAAAAACAATACGACAATCTATGATTGGAAAAAAAAATCTGAAAGAAAACTACATCAAAGTAGATGGATATAATTAGAATAGATGGATATGGTGAAAATCACTGGGAACTTAGTGAAGTAATATGACAAACTTGAGACTGACAATTTTTAATAATTGAAGAATAAAATAAATTCTATCTGGTATGTATGATTCAGAATTCATTTTATCAAGTTATACAGCCTATTATCGCTTATAGATGCGCCATTCATGGATCACTTTATAAGAAAATTTTCTATTTTATTTAGTAAAAATATTAACAAAATGATTTAAAAATACATACCAACTAAAACACTATTTTTAACAAGTGAAACAGTTTCTATATCTCATAAAATCTTTTGATTCGTACACAATAATGCCTTTTGCTTAGAAAAAGGATTTAAAGAAATCGGATCAAGAACTGTGCAGTTGATTAAAATTAGCATAGCATAGATACCTCCTGAGAACTTCTTTTCTAAAATGGATTAAAAAATATTACTATAATTAAAAAACTATTTCTCTATAATATTTTATTAACATTTTTAATGACATTACAAAACTATGCCATTAAATATCGACCAATTTTATACAATTTACACAGACAAACTAACTCATATGACACGATGCTAATAATTATTGTAAAATAAAAAAATAAAACTTATTATTTTGAATTCTGTAGTTCGCAGCCGAACAATCTGAGCGTTCTGAACAGTGAGGCATGAAGGATACGGAGAGGGATAGGAATGCTGTGATCTCTGTTGGTATCAACAATTCTACCCAGCGGCAGGTATTTTTGCAGAAATTCGAATTCTTAAGCCTCATTTTTACATATAACATCAGAAACATTTAAAAAAAAAATGTGAAACAAAGAATTTGTGAAATTAATTACAAGACACTAAAATATCCAGTATGAAAGAAAAGTAAATACTTATCAATTATCTTAGGTGCACAATACGATTTTACGGCAATGACATCCAAAACTTCTCCTGTGTTAAAAATAGTAACTACAATGAAATATTTTACAGTTTATAGAGGCATTTAAAAAAAAAAAATATTAATATTGACACGGATATTAATTTTGCACTCACTTTATAAATATAAAGTACAGATCTTAAGGTATAGGAAAAACTTAGTCGAACAATATAATTTTAATTGAACCCTGGATCTCGATATATAAATATAGAATTTATTACTTTACATATTACTTATATTTTATTTATTTATTAGACGTAATTTTAACAGTGTATCAAGTATGAATAGTATAAATACAAACACTTAGTAATAGATTTGTTGTTGTTTGATATTGTCATTAGGTAGTAGTTGGTATGATCGTTCAGTGATTTCTCAATTTCGTTTGTATAATTATAATTATTATGTGATGTTTTTGTAACTTTGAAAAAAAAAGATAATAATAATTATTATAATTAAACATGATAGGCGTCGACACGACGGACGGACAATAGTCCATGTTGTATAAGTTAAAAAAAAAAAAGAAAAAAAAGAAATATATATATATATATATATATATATATATATATACAGAGATTAACAAATTTATTGTATTTATTTTTCAAATATTTGTGAGATCTTTGTTGTGTTATTCTGGTTAGTAATAAACATTCTATCTATCTATCTATCTATATATCTATTAATTTCAGATAACGCGAATAGAATTATTAAAACATTATTTGCATCTTAAATTAATAAAATAATAATATTATTAGTATAATATTAATAATTTGAATTATTCAAAAATTCATTCATTTTTATTAAAATAATTTATGAACATAAAAGCGTCGACAATTTTTCGCCGAAAATTTAAAATAATTAATAATATGATTGTTATGGGAAATTCCTTACACAATAAAATCCTGTCTATTATTAGTAAATCTCCAGAAAAAGAGAAGAACGAGGAATACTTTCTTCTTCAGTTGATGATTTTTAGATATTTTAAAGTCTAGGATTACTTATAATATTTAACTAATGAACCACATAGACTTCTATAAGCAGTGTCTGAGCTCTATAGTCATTCCTCGACTTTCACTCCGATTTAATTTTTTTTGGATATTAATTTTACCAACTTAGTACATTGATAATCTATTCAATTTTTTTTCTTGCATACAGTTACCAAAAATGAATTTTTATAAATTTTCTGAGACAGCAGAATTTCATCGAATTCTATAACACAAAATATTGAAAGAATAGTGATAATTATAAATTTAATTTTTCAGTATAATAAACTCATATAAAAAGCTTCTAAATTAGCTATTCCAAGCATCCTTCTGGTAACATAGGTTGTAAATCTGCGAGCATATTTAAGTATCAAAATATGATAAAATCCAGCTCCGAATTTTTTAAAAATCTATACTTAAAAAATATTAAGGAAAACATTTTTAAATATATTTTTAATGCATTCAGTTAGTATAACCAGTCGACAATCGGCACCCCCGGGATTATGACGTCATCTCCTTCCCCAAAAAAATAAATTTATTTCTTAGCATTTCATTTCATTCAACATTTCTTTTATACTGTTGCTTTATCGATAAGCTAAAGTTAATTTTTTTTAATACGTTTTGTATTTTTTTTTTTAATTGCTAACAAATTACAACCGCCCTTGAGGATCGACCGGCTCCACAGAGCAGTTGTCCCGGTTACCCCACCCTAAGGCCCGGCACTGAGTATAACTACAATACCGAAAATTTGTAAATCGAATCATTTAGTTTCATAATTTTCCATGCGATGATATAATATGAAATTATCGTACAAGAGCAACTAATGTACCAGATTAAATCTACTCACTCAATGAAATTTAAAAGAATAAGCCAACCAAACCAATATTATCCAACCACACAAAAGTAACATTTGCAGTAAGCTGTTATTCAAAATTAGTTGCAAATTTAACTGCTATTTTAAATCGCTAAGTTAATAAAGCATCTTATTTTATAGAGGAAAGCTAGCTAGATTAACATCATGATACAATGAGGTAGTCGTTATCAGTACTGTATTAATCACTAAGTTATTATAATCAACATATTAACTAAGATATTGGTGTTAGAAGTGTTCAGGAGCAGATTCAATACGACACCTTTACATCCCCTCCCCTCTCCTCCTCCAGAAGAAGGGCATTACTCTAGTTATTGAAATTGCTTTCAGAGGAATTACTGCTATTTTCTAGTAGTAACAGTTACTTTTTACAATTTGAAATGTAATCATAAACTTTCTTATCAGTAAGTAGTCTTGATCGATCCAGAAGGTTCTGCTAGGTACCAAGGTATATGAAGAACTATAAGAGTAATGGAGGAGGTAGGGAACGACTATCGACCGAGAGGTCACCTTCAGGTTGCTACACCGATCGATGTCCCTGGCACGCTATGTACCGTGTCCCTCCTCTTCGTCGTCATTCTGTCAATAATTCACCCATCAGAGCGGGGCTATCGTATCCAACATTGATGCAACCTGGAGGGAGTCTTCTCGGGAGCGTAGGGGCTTCACAAGAGCACTTGAGCTCTCAAAGCCCAGGAAGCTTGTACTTGTCGGGTAGAAATTGAGAGGATCAAAAGTCACCTCCGAAATCCCCCCAAGATCCCAGGACTTGGATAATGCATTGGGCGATGATATTTTACAAAAGGAAAAGAATTTTTCTTCGAATGGAAATATATTGTTTGTTAGTATTTATTAAAAAGCAAAATCTGAATAACTTTAAAAATCTCTGATAGTGTGCTCAAGGGAATCATCAAGTCATCCAAGATACATATTTGTTGAATGGATTAACTGTCCATTATTTATTTCCAAAATGAACCTTTGATAAATTTTTAGGAAGTGCAAAAACTATGTTCTCAATTCCAGATGTAATACCAAAACTAATATACTTAAATTATTTATTTATATCATATAGTTTCGAAATTCTATAATTATTTTAATAGTAATTAAAAAAAATAATAACGCTAATTTCAGAATGATTCAAACTTAAAAAGCTTACTGGCGATCGGTTCGGTAGTAAAAAAAAATATGGTTCGGAGAGAAGATTCATAAGATATTTAAATTTTCTAGAAAAAATTAACATACTTTCAGAATGATTCAAACTTAAAAAGCTTACTGGCGTTCGGTTTGGAAGTAAAAGAAAATATGATTTGGAGAGAAGATTCATAAAATATTTAAATTTTACTAGAAAAAATTAACATTTTTTTACAGTAAAATAAATTTATTCTTAATTTCCATCTAAATAAAAAGCTTTTGATTGATTATTTTTTCTTTAAATAATGGGGAAATGCAAATAGCATTACATTCCTAGCTTTAAAAAAAAGGAAATAACAATATTTTCACAACAATTTTAAATATTTATATTTATTTTTGATAAATAAATAATTGCTCAATCTGATAAAAAAAAAAAAAATTAATAAAAAAAACAATTAAATCCATTCATTGGAATTGAAGACTGAAATAAAATAAAAACAATTTTTTTTTTGAGGTCAAGAAAACATAAATTAAACAATGACCTAAGGTTTTTTTTTTACCATGCGTCCAAGATACAATAATTAAATTGTTTAATTAATTGAATATTAATATTAATTAATTGTTTGACTATATAAATTAATTAATTATACAGTTATTAATAGCATTTATTTATTTCGAAATTTACTATTTAAATTGAATTAAAATAGAAAATGATACTAGGTGTGTTTAGAAATATAAATATGAAATGGTTATTAGTGAAGAAATAAATGTGTTGTAACCATTGATGAAATTCAAACGACGTTACTTATATCTGACTTCTTTTCAGAAAAATTAAATTAAATTAAATATTCTAATAAATTACTATCAAAATGTTTTTTAAAATGAGTATCATTCCATAAATTATTTCAGATTTGATTTTTTCTCACCTAATTTTTTTTTCTAATAATTAGTAGTTGACTATAATATACATTTGTTATATGAAAACAGTAATTGAAAATAGTTCTTAAAAAACAAGAAGAAAGGTAATTTTAGAGAGATAACCAGTAAGGCCAGTTATTAATAGTTTTGTACGCTAAACCTCTATAACTATGAGACAAAATATCGAGAAAAAAAAATATGGGCGAGAAAAAGATTACTCGTTCTTGACAATTTCCCGAAGAAGTTAAATATTGCATTTGAATTATTCAATATAAATTTTACGATACAAGACCATAATAATTCTCGGTAAGAAAATAAAAGTATTTTTCTAGCTAAGGATAATAAAAATGTAATAAAAAATAAGATCAATAATCGCAAACACGAAAAATAATAAATAATAGAAGTATTTTAATGATGGCGAATATAACAAGTAAATAAAAATATCATTATGATATTTGAGGAACTAATTTTTTTTTTATCCAGTTTTATGTTGGTGAGTTGGTTGCCAAGGGTGAACCATAAAAAGAAAAAAAAAAAAAAGAAAAATACTACTGCTAAACCGCACTGGCTACCGGCCAGGAAGTGTCCTTTCAAAGTGCTTTTGAACTTTATTCAGGGGAGAACTTCAATGAGCCCTCAAAATTTTAGTTGCATAAATAATTGCTTTTGAGAATAGGTTGGCTTGCCTGTAACTATTATTTATAAAAAAAATTGTTAAAAAAAAACAGAAAAATTGTTAAAAATTGATTTATTTCTCGATTTTATATAACCCAAGTCGATCAAACACGCATTTATTAATTTTGAAATCTAGCTATCTGCAGTTAAATTTTAATTTTTATCAATGGTTTCTTATTCTCTTGGTACTGAGAACACTTTATAAATACTTTTTAAACATGTGGAATTTAACATATATTTCTACCTCCGGTAATATAAAAATTAACTGCATATTCAAAAAAATATTAAACAAAAATAAATAGTAAGTTCATATAATTTCAGCTTGATATTATGAATATTCAAGTTTTTTTTATTTGCGATCACTTAACTGATAAAAGAACGTAATGTATAGCAAACGTTACATAAAATTTTATTATTTTGTCGTAACATAGTAAGAATATAATTCTTTGTGAATATATTTCTTTTTCACAACTTTTCCATATTTATATACCATTTCTAAGTCGCATTGAACGTTTTCCTAGTCAATTTTTTCCAAGAATTCTAAAAAGTTAACGTAAATCGATTTCCAACCACTGAATCTTAAAATCGATAGTTTAAAAAAAACTATACCTTCAATAACATAATAATTGACATTTAAATTAAATATTCAGAAAATTCATAATAAGTCTAAAGATGAATTTGAAATGGAAAGGCTGGATCTCTTTTAAAAAATATTTAATTTATTGATTGTAATACATATTATTCTTCATTTAATGTTTTTAATGATCAAAGATAATTTCTGGTAAATAATGTATTTTTCTTGATAATTTATATGTGTTCCTAATCTATTAAATTATGAATGTTTTTAATAGATTATAAATTAAGAATAATAGGTAGTTTATTAACATTATTTAAAATTTATATCTTATTTATTATTTATATAGGACTATTATTATTCATGGCGTGTTTTCATGAGTTAGTTATAGAAGTTAGCTATTGCCATGCCTGAGCTGAAGGTGTCCTATCTCTAAGTTCGATTTCAGCTGGCGTCTCTCAAGGACATGCGTTAGTCGGAGCTGATAAAGGGTTTTATGTCTGAAATAACTGACTTATCCAACAATAAATCTTAACGAACAGTCAAGTTTAAACTTCACCCTTGAAGAAACTAGACTAATTTATTCAGCTTTACATTCTTCTAACAATAAAATAAAGTTTAGCTAATGTAGAACAGGTACGACTCATCTATTAGTAGTTTTATTTTCAAAGAACAATGAACAATGACCTACAAAATTTTAAATTACAAAAATTAATTACTACTACCTATGAGAGTTGATGATTTTATTCCTGACTGAGTAAAATAATAATAAATATCCTATTGAAATAACTGAATCTAATTCGCCTTTCCGTGTGATCATATAAATAATTAACATTTTTGAAAACAGTACCAATCATTAGAACCAACAAAAAGTTGCTGTCATTTGGCTAACGATCTAAAGCTAGCCGAAGTGATCACAATGAACCTATACCTATTAGGAATCCTAAAAGTCTGATCAACACTTTACAAAATTAGTGTTCTCCAAATGTGAGACCAGGACGAGGTTTGGTCTTGAGCACTCAGTCTTAGTCCTGGTCTTGCGCAATAGTCTCGCAGTCATCTATTAGCTTATTACTACAGAGATATTACGGTAATTTTTCTAATAAAGGAAACCTAACTAATCCCGAATAAAAAATTGCAAGAGTTAAATGAAAAAAGTATGTTGGTTATACCAATTATTTACATAAAGTGACTAAAACTGTCAAGTATTAGTAAGTATTTTTCCTTAGTTTTTATTCACAAAAACGATTTTTTTTTTTATCAGTCTTGGTCTTGCAACAGTAAGGCGATCTTGGGCAACACTAACCTGAATTAGTCCAAATAGTGTAACTTTTCTCTGAGTCGATTCTCTTCTTATATAAATTAATTCTATTTATTTATAAAATTAATTTTTAGTATAAATTCAAAAATATTTTATTAATTTTAATTTATAAAATTAATAAAATAATATTGAATTATTATAATAAGTTTTTAAATTCAATGGACTTCTACAGAATACCATTGCAGATACTTTTATAATTTTAACCTATTTTTGTTTAAGCAGTATGAAATAATAAATCAAACATATTTAAAAAACTTCTCGAGAACCAATTAAACTATGACTTAAGGTTGTGTCGAAGTTATCTCTCATTGCATGAACACCTTTCTTGAGGCGGTTACCTCATTACTCGTGAAGGTTAACCAGATTTGCAATGCAGTACTATTCCATTCTTTAGATGAATACTTCAATTTGGGTTTTTATGCGGCACGGGATCATACAATAATCATTAAGTGCCAGTTGCACTCACATAATTAGCAAAAATGAGTAAATCGTCAATTTACACGTTTTTAATTATGAAAAGTCAGCTTTAGAAATCACGTTTCTCAATCTAACGTCATCGCCTTCATTTCTAAAGGCCCTTTTTTTCTTGTAAACTGAATTATCTTTTATGACACTATTGACGTATGTAATTATAGTTCAGTATTGTGAAATTATCAAAAATATTTTATTAAAATTCTTTTTAAGACCATGATTCTAACAATCGTGGAAACAAACGGCTGTGATAAAAAAAGTAGGAGATTTTTCAGTTCTTAAAAAATTGTGAAAACGTGGATTTAAACAGATTCATCCACGGGACCTTCTTCTACTACACTAAATTTGATAAAAAAAATGTTTCATATAATTTAGTGTGAGAGTGGTGGTAAAAGTAAAGAAATAAAAAGTAAAAGATAAAAATAATTTTTTTTTTTTCCGAACGAACGATCACTCTTTCTGTAAAAATACCTCTTTGAATCAGTTGAGTATCGCTCTGGTCCCGACATATTATTCGTCTAGACAACATGATGCATTGATTAGGGAGTAGATATTTCTAAGAATTGATGATTCCGCTTTTGGAGACCCCTTAACATGTCGTCCCTTTGTACTTTACCTAGAATCAGGTGTGCAGAGGAGTCATTGGTTTATTTTTATCTACCTTGTGAAATAGAATTCAAAGTAACTTAGATTTATAGGAAAGAGCAGACAAAATATCAACTTCTAGCTAAAATAACTGAACAATCTTTACATTTGAATTTTCAACGTCCTTTTTTTTTTTTTTTTATCGATATTGCTTTACAATCGTTAATTCTACGTCAATAAAGACAGAATTTCGAAGATTTGTCTTGTAATTCAGCAGCGATAGATGAGTACAACTTCCAGAAAATCAGCAAAAATTATGTAGAAAAGAAAACATTATTTGCACATAACCTAGCAATCACAGAATTAATAGTGGTATATATTCGGAAAATTTTCAAAATTTTCATCATGGGGGAGGACCATTGTAATCGGACTGTTTTTAGCCAAGATACAGTCAATTATAATTTGTACACATATTTTGGTCGATTATCTTAAATAATATAAAAAAATCCTCCCACTCGGAATTAGTGTTGCCCGAAATCGGTCATGGTTTTGCACTTTGCAAGATCAAGACCAAGGCCGCATAACTGTTGCAAGACCAAGACCAGGACTGGTAAAAAAAATCGATTTTTCAAATAAAAATTAAGGCAAAGTAGTTACTAATACTTGAGAATATTCGTTACTAGATGTTAATAATTGGTATAACCAATATACTTTTGCATTGAACTCCTCTAATTTTTCATTCGGGCTTAGTTAGATTTCTACTATCTAAAAAATTACAGTAATATCTCTATAGCAATAAGCTAATAAGTAACTGCAAGATTGTTGCGAGACTCTTGCGCATGACCAATACCATGACAAAGACTGAGTTTGCAAGATCAAGACTCGTCTCGGTCTCGCATTAGTTTTATTATGATTTATTTATAAATAAATAAGTCGATTAAAAATATAAACAACAAAACATGTAGAGACAATGTTTTAAATTCAGCCATGAAATATTTCTAAAATGTGTCCTCCAAACCAGGAGGACATTAACTTTTCATGAGTTGGATTATGTCCTTATTCACAATGGAAGAATATTGACCAGTAATCCTACCATAACGGAAGGCACTGGATAAGTGGGCGCTATTGTCTTCCCAAAGTGGAACCAGCTGCCTTAGACATTCTGTCAGCCGAAGCAAAAACTGTTGGCGTAGCATCAACCTGCCTCAAATGGTCGCCTTTTACTCAATCCGGCCCGGTCCGATTTAAATTAAGAAAAAAAAAAAAGCTGCAGCTGACACTTGATCAATAGAGGAAGAGCGAAACAATTTCACAAGAACAAGTAAGATTATTTTAAACAATAAGTGTCAAAGATTATGTTAGAAATGCTATTTGTGATGTCTAGCTATTTTAACAGAATTAACAATGATAATAATAATAATAATATTAAGGCTGAGAGAACCTAAAGATTCGATACCGATTCAATCGTTTTCTACATTTTTCTATCCAGCTGCTCCTGTCCAAACCAAATCCCGCCATTTCATCAGAATTAATTGCTATCTTTAAAAATAAAAAAATAGCATTTTATGTAATTCATAAGTATATATAAGCACATTAAAAAAATATATTGACGCAGTGAAACGTAAGATTAGTGCTAAAATTGATAATTTAAATTTTAGAAAAAGTCTTACATTCATATTTTTTAAATGAATTTTACGGAATCTTTCTCTTATTTGAAACACTGTTCAATTCAAATTTAAAAACATAGAAGTCGTAAACCAATGACTTCCTGTCCTAAAGTTTCCTTTAACAATACTCCACTTATCCTTACTGAGCAAATCCGCTATCTCGGACTGTACCTTGACAAACGACTAACTTGGAATCCTCATACCAGACTGAAACGAAAAGAAACCGCTCGACGCTTTCGATTACTTCAACACTTACTAGACAAACGCTCTAAACTTCCAATTAATTACAAAAGACTCATATACATGACTATAATAAGGCCTATTTTGACTTATGGAGTTGAGCTATGGGGTTCCACTAAACCATCGAATTCCTCTCGTATCCAATCCTAACAATCCGAAATCCTCAATGCTCCCTACTTTGTTACGAATAAAACCATCCATAATGACCTTAATGTTTCTTATGTTGCAGATCTGGCTCAATCTAGATACCTATCATTCAATAATAAACTTCAGAATCGTCCCAACCCTCTCGTTTTTAAACTTGCTTCCTCTTCAATTCCTGATAATCCTCCGAGGCTTCTGGAAAGAAGGTGGCCCCGTGATCTCCTAATTAAGACATATCGTTAAAGTGCTACCATTGGGTATTTACTCAACAAGTGTTTTAACTTCATTATATCCATATGTTCAAATTTACTAAATGTATTTATTTAATACAGTTGTAAATATCATTAAGAAATAATAATAAAAGAAAAACATATACAAGTTCAGTGTCTTTCTTTTTCATATACATCGCGTTTATGCATTGCTAAATTATAAAATAGATTTAAATAATTATAATAAAAACCGAAAAACACATTTGTCATTCATTCACCTCATTCAATCAATGAGTTGATCTGATCACTTAGTAGAGTTAACTGCGGATTACTAGAAAGGTCTGCAGGCAGGACTATAAGTTAACTAGGGGAATGTATCGATACACCCCACCATGTATTATCCAAATCAAAAGAAAAATCATCTTAAAACACTACATGAATTATTTAATAGCAAAGATAAATTTGAAAATTAAACAACTGCAAAATTTTAAAAGAATTAATTTTGAAAAATCTCATTTCACGATTCTTTCGTTCTTTTTAAATTTAATACTTCGAAATTTTATAGTATATACAGTGTAGTACTATATTTGAAAAACGTGTTTTTTTTGCTTTGTTTAAACAATTAGAAGAATAAATGAATATCCAATAAATTTCGAACCAACTTTGTAGCAGCAAGTTTGGAACAGGGTGTGGGTTCATTTGAGAAGTTATGTTTAACTTTACCTTAAATAAAGGGCTGAAGACCCTGAAGAAGCGGAACGAATCGAAGCTGTAGAACGACAGATATAAAATCGTCCTACTATGAATAAAAATTATTTTTGATAAAAATTCGATTGATTAATAAAATACTAAACTAGGCATTTTCGTCTATTTCCAGAGTCCTAATTATCGTTGAAAAATGTTCAAGAATAGCCGAAAACAATTTTTATATTCTAATTACAATACCAAAACTAATATTTAAAACAAAAAAAATTTTTTTTTTCTTCTAACACATTAGATTGCGTGAAAATTAATTAAGAAAAATTGAAACCTAAATAGGGTCACATTTGGAACAAAAAAGATTCACAGAGAGTTTGAAGAGAAGAAATTGTGTATGGTTCGGAAGAGAATAATTTATTAAATTTTCACTATTACATACATTTTTTTTTGTTACAATCATGGTAGGATAAGATTCGAACAAAAAGCCTTTTGACGAATTGCTGTTTTAGAAATAAATAAGAACTGCGAGAACCATTACATAAATTTGAAAAAAAAGAAAATTAGGAAATAAACTTCCTTTCACACTATTTTTTTTATAATTAAAGTTAGTTTTTATTAAAAAAAAAATATCCTTCCGTTGATTTTAACATGAGTATTTGGGTATAAAATATTAGGATATTTTAACATGGGAATCGATACTTAAGTCAATTTTCAAAAGAATCTATTAAGGTACACCTTCGAAATAAGTGACTCAAATTTTAACAACGCAGTTTACAGATGGAACCATAACCTTACTAGCAAAACAAGGTTTGACAAGAAATAAACACCCCAAGAAAATTAACCGACAGGGGTTGATATTTTTGTAAAAAGTTCCATTTTAACAGTTTTTTTTTAGGAAAAGAGTTCCATTTTAATATTTTCTGTTAAACTTTTCAGGAAACAAAGTTTAAAATAAAAGTCCTAAGGAACTTCTATGTAACAAAGTTTCAGGTTTATATTGAAAGTTTAACTTGTGTTTAAGTTCTTAAAAAAATGTTATGTTAATAATATGGCATAGATTAGAGTTTGTGTTAAACGAATTAAATGGTTCAAATGTGTCGCTCGTATGAGCAGCTATGAATAAAACTCGTATTTTAAATCGACTCAATCGAAATTGGCAGAACTTTTAAATATAGGTTCTGTAAAACCTTGAACATTTTCTGGAATCATCAAGAAAAATCGGGACACAAAAAATAAATACATTACTTTAATCTATTTCTTTCCTGACCACATCTAATTGATTCATTCAAAATTTGTAGTTCCAAATTTTTTTTTCCTTTCCAAGCACTGATTACCACAATACCTTTTCTCGCCATCTACTTCCAATATTTATAGATCGACTTGGTCATACCATATTTATGTATCTACTCAATTTTCGAGACACCGACACCGTTCTAGATCTAGACCAAGAACAATAAAAAAATATTGATAGGAGTTCCAGAAGTCATACAATGATAAGTATGGGTTCGACGAGGCACCATTAATGATCATTTAAAAAAAGATATATTATTTATAATTTGGCATTAAAATAAGTTTTTTTTTTTTTTTCTATAAAAATGGAAGTAACTGAAGCCCAAGTGGTGGCGTGTAGCAGCCAAAGTAACAAACTTAATAAAGCAGCGATTGATGTAATGGCCAGGAACTACTTAGACAACGACTCCTAATTGCATCATGTGATTATAACTTTGGGGAGGGAGACACTTAAGGGCGTGTGATGGATCCGGTCATCACTTCTTCGTGTCTGATATAAACGGATGGTGGCTAACATTTATACTGTCGGTTCTGTACTTATCTATAACATTATATCCATTAAAGTTTATATAATTCCTTTGATTTACACATTGCATAAAAGTTAATACGACCATTGCCATTATATCCCTTCCAAAATAATGTTCATTATTAACTTAACCGAAAAATGTTTATTATCTAACAAAAATCCGTATAATCACTTTCAGTTGAAAGAACGACTAACTCCAATTTTAATATTTTTGAGTGAATTCTGCACAGACGGTGAGTAAGTTGATTCCACAGTAAGTGATAGCAGTGTTCAAATACAGAACTGTGAATAAAGGTTTAAATTTTCCCACTAGTAATATCAGAAAGTTAGAAAGCAAAGGAGACAAAGATAGAGAGCATAAAAGAATGGAGTTAATGTTTCGGTTGCACACCAGGAAGGATCTACTTCCTTCAGTATACAACTCTGGACAAACGAAGGAAATGGTGTTCCTTTTAATAATTTCCATTTTCTATGTGTTTAAAATAAAATAAATGAATCTAAAACAGAAAGAAAAGGATTTTTTTTTTATAAAATACTATCAAGTTTCATAAGACTTCTCAAAGGAAAGCACATCCATTAGACTTATGTGCCATTTTTTCCGTCCTTCAATCATCACTCGAATACTTTGTTGTTTCTTATAGAAGCAACCGTAAGTCAACAAATATTAAGAAGCAATTTTCTTGTCATATAGAATCCTTAAGCATCAATCTTAAAGTTAACCAACTATATTAAATCGAAAACATGGTTTCGGAACAAAGGTGCCCAGGAGAGAGTTGAATGGCTACAGATGTGTCATCAAAATTTTTGAGTGGGCAGCATTTTTGCAGGATTTTGAATTTGTTTAAGTCGCCATATTATTGTGAGGTTTCAATTCTGGACGATTTCAATTTAAGAGAAAATGGAAAAAAATATGGAACCATAGCATGTATGTTTGTGTCTGATTAACATTTTTTTTCTAATTTTAGCTCCATTTTCACTGTTTTTAAGGAAAGAAAAGCAATAAAATTTCTAGGGAGGAGGGCTTGCATCCTGGAGAGGATGGGCGCCCCTCTTATAATAGATACATAACGTCTATAATATTAGTTTTTAACAGTACCATAACATCGGTATTAAAGTAGATCACATAAATGTTTAAGGTTCCTGTCCAGAAATTTAAGACACTGCACCACAAGTTATACCGTGGCGTCATAAGTGACATTTAGTGTTGCCCTAAATCGGTCTTGGTCTTGCACTTGGCAAAACCATCAGATCGAGACCAGGTCTGTTAAAAAAAATCGTTTTTTTAATAAAAAATTAAGGAAAAATAGTTGCTATACTTGAAAATCTTGGTTACTATATGTTTATAATTGGTATCACCAAAATACTTTTGCATTTAACTCCTCTAATTTTTCATTCAGGTTTCTCCTATCTAAAAAAATACAGTAATATCCCTATATTAATAAGCTAATAAGTAACTGCAAGATTGTTGAGAGACTTTGCGCAAGACCAAGACTATGACCAAGACTGAATTTGCAAGGCCAAGACTATGACCAAGACTGAATTTGCAAGACCAAGACTAGTCTCGGTCTCACATTTGGGCAACCCTAGTGACATTAAAAACAGAACATAATAAATAAAATAGTATAATGTGAAATACGAAAAATATAACTCAAAATTATGGTCTGGAAAATATTTGATAAAATAAGAGAAAATTAGGTAAATAGGAAAGTTACGTAAAATGCCTAACGGATTCAGAAATAGTAGATTTCCATTGGGTCGACAATAGGCAGTCATCGTTCCGAGCCATTGGTCGATTTGATCCGTCCTCCTTGCTTAGATCTCTTTCTTAAACGGTCTTGTGGCTTAGTTCCATCAGGCGAACAAATTTCTTCCAACTCATTGGGGATGCTTTCAGTAAAAGTAAGTAGAATTATAAAGTAGGCCCTTTTTGAAACAGATGTTAATGCTGTATAACATACATCCGAAAAATCAGACTCGGATCTAGGATTTTTCCTTACGATAATTTTGCTACTCCTTCTTCTCTCCCTCTGCCAACAAGAATCATCTACTCACCTTTATAACAACATTTTAAACAATATATTACAAAATAACCGTAATATTAACTCATTTTATTGGCTGAATTAACTTAAGAAATAAACAATAAGAGGAAAAAATATTTTTTCCTCAACATAAAAATAAAATTTTGCCGAAAATATGTCACTCACTAAATATTGCACGCTCCGGTATGACCCATCTGGTCTCATTAAAACTAACACTAAAAATGTTTTTTTTGTTTTTTTTAGCTCGAATCAGATATTCCCCTTTTAATTTCAAACTAGTTGGTCACACTAATCCATAACCTTTCATCCAAAAAGATTCCTGACAACCCTCCGAAGTGTCTGAAAAGCAGATGGCCAAGGAACCATGGAGTAGATTCTTCAAAAGTTCTCATCATGTTTAGTAATCTAAAAATAAATTTACTGATTTTATTTATTTTTCAGTATTTTGTTGTAAATTGCAATTAATGAATACTAATAAAAAATGTTTAAAACAAATTACATACATATTAAATGTATTTTTTTTACTTAATGAAAATATCGTCGACACCATGTTAAAATAAGGAATGTGAGCCTGTATAACGTTGCACATTCGTTACCGTTAAGATGAAGTAACTACTGGACTGGGTTGCTAACTTTGGGACAGCGGGTAAAATTTAGTTTGTGGTGATTCCATGGTGAATACAGTGTCTTGGTTCAGTCGGCATGAACAGCGCATGTACTACACTACTACCTTGTGCCACACTACTCTTGAGGCACAAGCGAATGTTTTATGAAAATAAGAATTTTGAAAAAAAAACAAAAAAAACAATGGAAATAAGTAAAATCTAACTGCACAACGAGTGTAGTGAACTAGGGTTCTCAAAATGTCGCAAGGTAGTAGCGCTGTATATGCCCAGACAAATCATGTTTTTACATACCGAAACAACACAGCGTATCTACCACGGAGTCACCACAAACTAAAATTTACACCCTGCCCAAAGTTACCCACCTGGTCCCAAAGATACCTCATACACTATCTTAATTTAACATAGCGCCGACGTTATGTATAAAACATGATTTTTTTAAAAGGGAGCAATATTGAATTATTAGGATTTATATCTTTTCAACCAGGATTTTATATAATAGTTTCAGTTTTAGAAATATTTTTATATGTGGAGTAATAATAAAAAACTCAATAGAATTTCAATGATACACTGAATATTAGATTTGTTAGTAACATTAAAATTCTAAATGCAACTAAGATGTGTGCTTTAGACCACAAGATAGAAATGAAAACGAAATGAAAGGCGAGATTAATAATACGAAAAATAAAGAGGATAAAATGCTGAATATTTTCCTCTCTTACAGTACGCAGGTTCGATTTTTAGATTCTGTGATATTTTAATCCATATCTTCAACAAAACTCGTTATCATTTGGTTTTGGACACTATCTTTTTCCCTCTCCTACTCCCTAACACGGCTTCGCGTTAAGATACAATTTTGAATGATAGCTCATTACAAAGAAGATAAAATGCTGAACATTTCTCTCTCTTACAGTATACAGGTCCGATTTTTAGTATCTGAAATATTTTTATCCATATGTTGTTACAAACCAGTTATCATTTGGTTATCAACAATATTTTTTTCTTGTTCTCCTCCCTAACACGGCATCGCGTAAACATACAATTTTAAATTATAACCAATTACAGAGAGGATAATATGCTGAGCAATTTCCTCGCTTACAGTATACCAACCCGATCTTTAGTATCTGAGATATTTTTATCCTTATGTAAAAACATTTAAATTGATCGACTCTAATCAACTTTACCCGAGCGTTAACACCTCGGAAATCTGATGGATCAATCTAATTCACTCTCTACAAAAAAGTTTTTACCCGTGCAAAACGCTATTTAAGAAGTTTTTAACTTCAAAAACAATAAAATTTACCTTCTCCTATAGATGTAGGTGTAAAAAATTGGATACTTGATCCTTCGATTAGAACCTATGTAGCGTAACATGTTCTAAAAAAATCACATCATGAAGTTACATAGTGATGTAAAAGGTTTTTAATTCATTTTTTTTTTAAACTGCTAAATTATTTATCACGTTGAATAAAATTCTTATTACTGGATATAAAGTACTAAATAAATTTATAAACTCATAAAGTATGTGATCAAAGTTAAGAATTGAAAAGAGAGTTATTCCGAGAACTGGATGATAAGGTTTGCTCATTTTATCAACCGAAGACGGAAAAAACTTTTTGACTTGAAAATGAAAACTCCTAATTCCTTTTATTTCTACTAAATGTTTCCTCTTAGCCTTTGCAATCTGAGGAGAAGTTTTTTTATTATTTTATTTTAGGAGACGGCCAAGGAGCTGTTCAATCTCTGCAATGAGCCAAGTTTACCCCGAAAAGAACGTAATAAAAAAAACTCACGATACATCCTGAAAAGATTTATAGTCAATTGGGTCATTTCGTTGAGAAGAAAAAGAGATGGTTTTTAAGTTTAAGTTGCAATTACTTACATACAGTTACTATTAATTATCTGATGTACAACGAGGTAAGTTCGATTAGAAGATAGGTACTCACCTGAAAAAAAAAGAAAAAAAGGTTAAAAAATTATGGAACGTGGTGGTGAAAATCTAAAAATAATAAGATAACATTAAAATTCAGCTAGTTCTAGCTTGAGCCCTACACAAATTGCTTCTAGTGCGGTTATTACTAGAATGTATAGAGTTGGTTAAGCCCTCAATAAAATATGCAACAGTCAGCGCAGCCAGGGGACCATTGCATAACCAATATCTCAGCCATATCCCTTAACCATATGCTTTACTAAATCCAATGAATATTAGACAGTTGTAAGCATTATAGGGGCAAGCGTTAATTTCATGTTTACTTTAAACAATCATATGGGTAGTTAAAAGCACAGCCATTTTAAGTCAACTTTTTTTTATGAATTTATTTTTAAGTATTTTCACGGAGGTGAATTATTGTGCACATATATTCTATAATATGAAATAAATTTTTTTTCTATAATTTCAAATATGAATTTGAAACTGATATATATTTATCAATGTAATACATATTAAATATTGTTTTCGCTTATGTTAAAGGTTTCAAGTACTGGTACCTTATTCCAGTATTTGAATACCTTAATAAGTACCATGGAATAAGATACCAGTACTTGAAACCTTCAGTGCTCGAAACACGCTCTGATGATGACCCACGTGTTTTGGGCCGAAACTTTGGTACCAATAAAAACCTTTAAAATGATTACGTCCTGAATATTTATCACCCATGATATGCAGAACAGTCGACTAACTTTCTTAAATATTATTTATCAGTTTAGTTGGATAATTTAACTTCCTTAAAAAGTCAATAATTTTACTTATTTACAAGTGGAGTGAAGGGTATAAATACATTACATTTAAATTTCAAATCTGTGAATAAGTTTAACTCCATATAAAATCACACAGAGGTGAGACCTTCTACCTTAGATTTTGATGAAACGTGGTAAGATTCATTGTATTATTATACTGATGATGCCTAATTTTTTAAAATTCACAGTTGATAGAATGACTAACTCCAATTTTAACATTTTTGAGTAGTCATTTTAGTGATATCTCTATTTTATAATATCTGTTCAAAGAGTGAGTAAGTTCGATTACAGAGTGTAAATTATTACAGCGTTGAAATAATGAAATGTGGATAAAAGATTTACAATTTTCCAATTGAAATATCACTAAAATTAATAATCAACTGAATGGTTAATTTATATATATGTATACATATTTTAAATTTGTTCCTATCCGAAACCGCCGTAATCTTGGTTTAAGGTTTACCAACAATTTTAAAAATGTTTATTTTTTAAATTATTCAAGATATTTTAGGAATTCCATATGTCATATCAAAGAGCGAAGAAAACTCTCTTATTAACCAATTTCAATAATACGAAAAATACAATGATTAACACATATACATTTTATAGAAATTTAAGAAACGTGTTATTTTATGTACAAAAATCAAACTTTTTAAATTCTCAGATCTGATATAGTGCTCCAGATTGTACCATCTGTACCCCTACAACTCATGGTGGGTCTTGAGTTGAGTCCTAATTAAGTTAAGTACTGTTTGTTAGCCAACGGTTTTGCAAGGAGGTGATTTGACTGAGATCACGCCCAATCGCGAGGTTTTTCTTCTTATTTAACTGAATTCGGTTCGAATCCCCGGTTCATGGCAGCCACATTATTTATTCTGTTTCATCTGCCGTGGGGCGATCCTAGGATCGGGAGACCCTTCTGGGGCACATCCAGCCTCTATAAAGCGAGTACTCTTAGTTGAATTTATTGATTAATTAATTAGAAATTAACGCTAAAAATAAGTAAATAAAATGATTCAGTATAAATTCATAAATAATCAATTCAGTGAATTACTTGTGATTTTAATGCCGATTGAAATACAACAATTCTCATTTCTTTGATAAAATCATTTTCAAAGGATAAATTTATCGATAGGTATGCCTGCGTCTAAGTTGTTATTTTTATTTTATTATTACAATTATTTATTTACTTATTTTATTTTTCTATATTTCTTTTTCTTTATTATTTCTATTATTCTTTATTATTCTCAGTTATTATTTGTATGTACATATTTTGTGAATTATTCATGTAGCCTTAATATTAATGCCCTTTAATGTGGCAGAATGTATTAATATTCAATAAAAAAAAAATATCGAAATGCGTATATTATAGTAATGATGTATAATGGACATATTAAAATTATACCTACTCATATATAAATTATTCCCTGCGATCGATGATTGTCCTCTCAGACGTCTGAAATAATTAAGATAACGAGGAGGCTTTTTAAACATAATTGAGTAAAGAGATCCTTCCAATCGGTAGTTTCTTCACACGTCAATATAGATCAACATGTCAAATAATGACGACAGATGCTGTTAGCGTGTTATATAGCGTTATGGATTCCAAAGCAAGAATATAATTTCATTGGTGAAGACGAATAATCAGAATTGGATTTCGAATAGAGTAAAAGTACCCTTACAACCTCTTCAGGCAGTCTCTTTGAGTCGAGGACAAGCAAAAACGGGCTTGCTAAAAACCTGAGCTTGAGATTATCCTATTAAAACAAGGCACCAAATCCGCAATCCCTCGGGAAGCATAGCTCTCTCGCTATCTGCAATACTAAATCCTTCAGGCTACTTCCACCTCTGTCTAGCTCACTTTCTAGAAAGTTTATCTCCTTTCTTTGAATAATTGATGCTTGAAATAGTTCTTCTCGCCATTAGGAAATTTTCCAGTCGAATGAGGCTCTGCTTTGTTTAAAGAAAAAAAAATGCTTTGATAAGTATATGTGTTCCATAGCAAAGGTGGGGAACTTTTATCATTAGAGGCCGCAGTAAGATCAGGCTGTACTATTTTTATATATTACTAAATACACAAATCTATATACCTATATACAACTTAATTCTATTACTTTTCAAATTTTCGTTACCTAAATAATTAAATATTATTTAATTCTAGCTCCGGATTAATAAATATCTCACAAAAATATTTGGAGGCAGTTGGCTCACGAAGGCCACGCGAGACCTAGATGCTACAGGTTCCCTTATATTTAACCAAAAAAAAAAATATTTCCAAAATAACTATTTATGGTTTTATTGTATGGACGAAATATGGTCAGGATGTGAAGTAAACAAATTGTATTTATACAGTTTGCGGACGTTTCGACCCAAATATTTGCTTCATCATCAGGGCAATGGTTTGGACCGACATGAACTCATAAACAAGAACTTTCTTGCCGGCCTTCAAACCATTGTACCAATAACTCAACACAATTGACACAATAATTCAAACCCATATGTTTGTGCTGATGCCCATACGTTTGGAAAAGCCAGAAAAGATATTTTTTTTACTGCAAATTCCGACCATTTTCTATCCTTATAATTTAATTTCAACCGTCAACTATATATCCATTTTCAAATTGTGGTTTTATAATACCGTTTAATTAAAATTTACCTAATAAAATTTTAACGGTTTCCGTTCAGTAATTAAAATTAAACAAAGTTGTCCTTCATTTTATACAAATAAAAATATTCCAGTGACGTTTGTTAGGTTTATTACACAATCAAATCCTAACATAATACTACTCAATTAAATCTTAGCATAATACTACGGAATTAAATCCTGACAAAACAATCTAAATCCACTATGTTTTTACTTCTTTTTATGACAAAACAATAGTAAAAAATAATGAAATAAGAATAATGAAAAATTTGATTGAGATAGTTTTTTATAAACCAAGGCAGATGAATTATTAGAGAAGAGACAATAAAATTTACTCAGAAAGATTTATATCAGAAAGTACTATTCTCAGCATCTTCCTCTCAATAACTCACCTATCTTATTCCATACTGCCGTTAAAAAGATAGGTGTTACTTTTGATCAAGCCCTCTTCTGGAAACCACACATCTTCCAAATTTCCCGACGCACTATCTCCACCCTAAAACAGGTCAATCGTTTACGTAATCTCCTTCCATATAAGTCCCGTCAATTCCTAGTTTCCTTTCTTGGTTTCCTCCACTTCGACTTTGGCTGTATTGTCTACGGGAGATTTCGAAGCCAAACTTAAAACGCCTAATGAATTGCGCATTACGTTTTGTTTTCGGAATCTCAAGAGATACACAAATTATTCAGTATTACAGCGAGTTGAAGTGGCTCTATCCATCTCTTCACCGTCACTTCCTAACTAACTTTCTGTACCAGATCATTAGAACCCATCGACCCATCTATATTTTTCACAGCTTATAATTTAAATACTCCATCCAGTCCCACAAGATCTCGTACTTCCGACCTATATCCTCCTCCTCACCAAACTAGATTTGATAGACAAATCCTTTGCAATTCTAGCCGCCTTCCATTGGAATTCCATCCCTGCTGATATACGACACGCACAATCAGTTTCCTCTTTCAAACCTCTCCCCTTTAAACACCTAAACCTTTTTCAATCAAACTGATTGGGAAATATACCTAAGAGAACTATCTAAGTACTCCCAAAGACAATGTCTGTTTATTTATGTTATTTTAGTATCCTTGTTTGTCTTATATATATGTACGCTTTTCTTGTCTTTTTCTCTCTCTTCTTCTGTATTATTACTTTCAATTAACTATTATTGTAAATATTTAATTTATTTATCACCAAGAAGACATGCATTCTGTACTTTTATTTTGTTTAAAAGGTATAATAGTCCCAGAATAATAAAATATATTTTCATTTCATTCCTCACAATTTTGAAATATCCCTCAATATTTACTAAAAAAAAGTAGTTCAGTTCGTATGAATACGAGGAATATGCAAATAGAAGAAAGCGATACAATGACATTTTTCTTAATCAATTGCATCATAAAAATATAAAAATTATGATACATCTTCAAAAAAACAAAAATATAAATAGTTCAATATAATTTATTTATTTTAGATATCCAAGAAGTATTATACTATACTAAAGCTAGGAACGTGTGATAATTATTTGATAAGTGATTTATCAGTATCAAAAGCATAAACTCAATAACTGGATTAGAACAAGCGTCCTTCACCAGGATAAGCTTCAGCGTTATCAGACTTAACCACGTGTCTCATAATAATAAAAACTGCATAATAATATAATAATAAAGATAGGTGAACACAATGCTTCAATAAAATACCAAACGCCAAATTATCCACTACAAAAATATTAGATTTTCCATGAAACCTATTTGTAAGTTACGAAAAATATTTAAATTTAAACACTAAATGCAAGAGGAGAAAAAAACACAATTTTTAAAATAATCAGTTCTTTTTTAAACCTTTTTTTAATGTTTTGAATCTTTCCGTTTATACCAAAGGTGGCTTCCAAACGTTTTAAGGTGATGTTTATTAATCTAGCGCTGGAATCAATTAATATATAAATATTTAAGTTACAATTATTTAAAAATTAATAGAATAAGTTGATTATATGCATTGTGTGTGTATAGAAGTAATAAATAAAAATAGCAGCAGTGAAATATAAAAAAAATGTTGTAGTCTTAATTAACACAGCCTAACCTTACTGCGGCTTCTAATGATAAAAAAGGTCCCCAACGTATGATTAATACCATCAAGTGATTTATAATACAATAAACATACGTATTTAACATGATTTTATAAAACCAACAATGAAAAGATTTTAAGTTAACCTAAGATAACAGTAAATGAATTAAGTCAATTTTTTATGTAGGACGATTGTTTTTTCACTAAAGCTTAGATTTGGCCAGTGTCAACAATGGAAGTGAAGCCAGAACCCTTTTAAGTCTTTTTAAGTTGAAATTCCGAAACTGGGGAAACACTTAAGAGATGTTCCTTCCTTCTAATGCACCGTTCTCATAGATACTTCACATTTCTCCCAAATTTTACTGTGTTTCTCTTTAAAGAAAAGAAAAAAAAAACAAAAAGAAATAAATTAACAGTGTTCTCATTAAGGACATTCCATGATTTTAGGAATAATAAAAAATGTATTCACTGAACGTTAGACGTTGGTAAATATGCTAACTAAAAGCTTCCATGTCAAATAATTTAACTGTTCTCTTCATTAACGATTGTGTTCAAATCTTCAAAAAATCCACTCAGTATTTTTTTTACAATATTTATCAATATTTTTAATTTCAGATTTTAATATTTAATAATTTTTCAACAAAATTTACTCATTTTTGGTTTAAAAATTATAGAATTAATTGTTTGAATGGAAATATAAATAGAAAATTCAACTTGATTTTAAGAATAAAATAATCCCTTAAGAATAAAATAGAAACAACAATTATGATCAGTTCTAAGCATAAGACCGATAAAATAAAAATAAATTAAAATAAATACTTTCATATATATATATATAGTTATAAAAAAATATATTAACAATCATATAAGAAAAAGTGAAATATCATATTCGCTATTTAAATAGAATGATACAGTAAGCGTAAATAAATTAATCATAAAAGCAAAGATTCTTAACTAACAAATAAAAAGAGAAATAAATATATTACAACTTCTGTTATTTAAAAAATGTATAAATAACTGAGTATAACTGCTTTAAAGATGTGATAAATTAACAAACAGTATAATACACTGTCAACCAAGGTCTATGTAAAACGTAATATGAAATAAGAATTTATATTCGTTATAAAAAAAAGAATAAAGATAAATAAGTTTTTATTACTTTTTTGCTTAATTAACCAGCTTCTAATTGAGTTGTGAAGAGGAACTGGAAAAGAATTATTTTAAATGTGAATAACGATAAGGAAGGGGCATTGTGAATTTTAAGAGAGAGAGCATTCCATGAAGTGGTGTAGTGGGCAAAAAAAGATTTTTGGAATGAGGCAGATCTATGAAAAGGAGTATAGAGATCAGAGAGTCAAAATCTTGTGAAGACGTACGATTTTTAAATAACTGAAAGGATCCAAAATTTTAAATTGAATAAATGTTTTCATAATTAAAAAAATCATTCCATATTTCATCCCCAATCAATTTTTTTTTAACTAACATTTTGGGCTTGAGAAATTATATCAATCAAAAAGACGAAAACATTTTTCAATGATTTACAACATGTAAAATAAAATTATTGTTGAAACATAAAAGATATAATAATGAAATTGTTGGATTTAATTCTAAAACCGCGAATAATCGAATATTTAAAGGAGCACAATATTATTATTGTTATATCTTCCCTCTAGGACTGTTATTTGGATGTTTATTTTTCAGTTAAGCATTGAAAAAAAAATTAAGATGAATTATCAAAATAATTTTAATTCAATACATAAAGAAGAAAATGCATTAAATATAAATTTAAAAATATATGTTTGATCCCAAGTAGTTATCAGTTAAAGTTTATAAAAGACAATTAATATAAAGGAATAGGTTCCCAACTCCCAACAAGTTTAGAAGGGATTTTGTAGGGATTCCGTGGACATGATATAAGTAACATATGAACAAGAAACAAAATATGAAGAGTAAATTTGCAAATGCTTTATCGAGAAGATGTGATTACTTAGTAAAATTTCGTTACTCACCGTTCATTAAATCTGGGAGCATCAAGGATATTAAATCTTAAGGGACGCCTGTGAATCACGCCTCGGGGTGAATGCGAAAACATTTATGGGCGCCGGAGTTCCGTGAATTCCGTTCATATTCCCTTGCATAGCTGAGTGAAGTACTTAACGGCCAAGCTCTGCTACTTAATGTCTTAAAGGCAACATCTTCAGCAATATATCGTCCTCAGCATTTAGGCCTGCTGCTTGGGAAACAATCTTCTACCTTCATATAGGTACAGCCTTCCATTGCGATCGATGTCTAATAATGGTTAAGTCTTGTTCATATCTAGATAATCAGGAATTAAGGGTTTGGGTGTCCAAAGAGTTTTGAATTAAAGGAAAATATCTATTTCGGGCCAAGTCTGTAGCAAATGGAATATTGAGTTCTTTATGAATAATCTTATTGGGACCTATTATGGAGCATTAATGATACTACGAAGGATTTTGGACTGTAGGGATTGGATACGGGACGGATTAGATGATTTCACGAAGCTTCAATGTTCAATTCCAGATGTCCAAATGGGCCTGATAATATTAGAGTATATGAGTTTGTGTAGTTTAATTGTATATTAGAAGTTTATAGATGTTTTCGAGTAAGTATTGTAGTGATCGGAACATCTTAAATGTTATTATGTTTATAGTGCAGTACAACGTGAGATTTTGAATAACAGTTTATTTGACATAGAATATCTGACGTAACTACTATAATTAGAAGCCTCTTGTCAAGAACTCGTTGCAGTATTTGTTATGAAATTGATATGTTCTAAAAAATTAATAAAATTAAGTTTGGAATTAAAATGTATTTTTCCCAAGATGACTTACATAATAAATATTTAATTTCAGGGTTCTTATTAATTTTTTTTTTATTATTATTTTATTGGAATTTACAACTGTATTACATAGAAAATACAATAAGTAAATTTGAAATTGGTAACATGACATGTACAACATAAAGAGAAACTACCCAATAGTAGAACTCAAATTAAAATGCATTATATCCATTATTTACAAGGATAAAATTCATTATCAATCCGAACAAAAACTTGGATATGATCCATTTTTCATAGAACTAATTGCCTGAAAACTACTATAAGTCTGTGACAGGAAGGGATATGACCCAGAGCTTTCCAGAACTATGACTTTTATCACAATTTGATATTACGTGTAAAAAAAAAAATGCTTTGAGAGAAGAGCTAAAATCCTTAAATCGTGAAAATCTGAGGCATAATAATAATTCGGTAAATTTCTAATACTTTTTCGTTGGAATAATGAAAACGTTTTTCTTGGAAAATAAAACATCACAAAAAATTCCATCAACTCAATACATCGTTAACATTTCAAAACGAATCGGATTAAGTTACAGAATAAATATAAAATTCAGGGCCAACCTTGAATACATTTTAATTTCAGATATCAAGCGAGATGAAAAGTTTCACAGTTTAATACCGACTTTTTTTACAAAGTTTGAATAAAAGTTTTCTCAGTTTACGTATATATTGTTTTATTTAGCATATAACACCGAAACGTTTTACTCAAAGTAAATATTCCTTCGCGGTTTTGGGCATTTTTTCCGTTTTCTCTTCAGAATTCTAGAACCACGTCTACGAACTAAGTTATTGAATATCAATTATCTGTGATTATATCACTACTGGACGTGTGTGATTTTTTTACAAGAGAGCATAAAAACTGATTATTTATTAGTATAACTTCACATTTTATTTATCTATACTATTTTCACAATGATTTAGAGATGGTTGACCGTGATATAATATAAGAAGTTAGTCGGGGGGGTGCGGTCAAAAAAATACTAAATTTTTAAAAAATAATATTTTTAATTATTTCGCCGACGTATCGACCCACCTTACAAGTCTTCATCAGGGCATGGCATAAGGCACTGCAGGAAGCAGTTGATAGATAAGATATAGATATTGATATAGAGTCTATCAACAGCTTTCTGCAGTTCCTGATGCCACGCCCTTATGAAGACCTGCAAGGTGTGTTGAAATGTCGGCGAAACAATTAATAATACAATTTTTAAAAAAATTTGTATTTATTTGACCGCACTCCCGACCAACTCCTTCTCCTATACTATTTTCCATAGTTGCAGACTACAAATTGCCACAAATAGAATAAGAATGTAAAATTATTACATACGACCTTTTATAATAACAGTAGCGATATTTGAAATAGTGAGTAATTGAAACTAAATCATAACATAAAAAAAAAATACACATAGAAATTCGTCATGATTATGATCAAAAGATAACAACAACAGTATTTAAAAAAATATTTTTATTTTAGAACTGTCTTAAAGGGGACGCTTGGTCGTGCGAATTTAGGCTCCTGAAAAATTTTAAGCTACGAGTCTGTATCCCGTTCGCTAAATTTAAAACAAATAATAAAGAAAAAAAATGAAAATAATTAATAATAAATAAAAATAAAAATAAAAATAAATAAGTGCAGTTCCTACTCTCTATTGCTAAGACCACTACGGTGAGGGTTCGATTCCCGCATGGGTCATGGACCACTGCGTCTAACAACAAAGTTTAGGCACTTATATTAGGCACAGGACTACTAACCCTATCCCGTAAAAAAAAAAAAAAAACCCAGGATGGAGAAGTTACCAAGGTTGCCAATCATCCTGATGACGAGGAAGTGATTAGTGATCGCTTCCGGTTATTATAAACCACGTGCTCTCTGGATATTTATACGAGTTTAAGAGTACCAAACTATCACAGCTGTCGTCTAGAACAGCTGTGTATCTGCTGGAGAACTAATATTTTATTTATCTTAATAAAATATTTATCTTAAAAAACATAAATAAATAAAAAAATATAACTATGTCATAGTTATATACTGTATTTACTTATCCTGTATTTTACTAGTATTTTTTTTATATTTTAGTGTGATGAAATTAAAACTTTCATTTAATAAATAATATCAGTCAATGTGGAAAACTATTCTTCAACGTCATATAAGAAAGATGAAAAATTCTATATAGAAAAATTCTATATTTAGTTTAAAAAATTTTTAATCACGAAATATTAATAGTTTTAATTACTATATATTACTATTGGCAATACATTCCATATCTATTTAATAGTAGTATTTATATAATATAAAATTTATTGAGTAGATTCATTTGCACAGCATAAAATAAAATAAAGAAAGAAAAAGTAATCAAGCTAAAAGTGTAACGTTAAATTAAATTATTCAAATTGAAAAAAAAGTTTTATATTTATTGTTACGAAATATCTCAGTATTGACCGAGTGATAAGGACGAAAGCAGTATGGTCTATTTTAGTAGTTATTAACCTCTAAATGGTGAAATGGCCGCTCATGCTATACCTTTGCGTGAACGTCAAGCAGTTAAAGATCGGAGATAAATGTTATCCTTCACACGAACCTACGTCATAATGTTAACCATAATATGGCTGCTACTTCAGCAAAAAAAAAAAAAAAAAAATAGAAAGACCTCTTTGATCTATAATTGATTAAGTTTTACATATATATTAATACATTAAGAGAAAGAGAGATTTTTGCAAGAAATGAGTGTAATTTTCCTGTCACTTACCTATTACTTATTTTCAACCTTATGTCCCAAAACAAAAAAATTAGAATGCATAAAAGCGTGATCTCTTGTAGTAACAATCAAACCAGTGTAGCAACCTGATAAACTGAATTTTACAAAATAAAATAATTACGATTTCGTGCCACGATGCTGAAATGGTTTTTAACTCCAGTATTAATCCCTACCTTCTCCGATGGTCCGGAAAAAAACCGTATAACCTAAAAGGAGAGGAAGAGATTGACAAAAAAAATCTATACCCGATAAACTGTGCTCAGGAAATATTAAAAGTAGTAAGAAAATAATCGCTTTATTTAAATCTGTTCTTAAATGTTAATATGCCCTGTACCGACTAGTAATTAATTGTTCGAGGGGTGGTTGACCGAAGCGAAGGTGGGAGGATTGTGAAAAAGGTGTGGTTAATCTTTCCATTAACACAATAAATAAATAAACCGTTTTTAATTTAACTTATGGAACAGATCCTGTTTTTGTTAATATTTAAATAAATATTTATAAAATATAGCGAAGTGTAATAGCAGCCGAGGTACTTTTTTATTTCAGTTTCATTAATGGCAAAGTTGTATTGGTATAAATTATTGTAAATGTGCCAATAGTTCGTGAGATTAGTTTGAAATATCTTTTAGTTCATGTTAAATTGACTTTAGTTAGATTCCACAACAAAAAGCTCCTGTAAATTATGTAATTCTCCCGATATAACCATATGCATGTTTTTTTCAGATACATTCCAAACATAGAAACATCAGATGGATCTAGTAATTTTTTTTCATTTGTTTATTACATGAAACTCAAAGGTGTTTATTTGCTATTGTACCAAAATGTTCATATTTAAGTATTATTAATAACGGTGGTGATATAGTTAACTGCAGGTAAATTTGCCGGACCAAAGACCTTCATATAGCCGGCTCGTCTGAAATCTTCAAATTAACTTGTATTGAAGATTTCAGACGAGCAGCCCTAACGAATGGGTACTTTCAATTTAACTGCTTATTAAAAATAACTTTTGTGATTTATTTAATAGTCTATTTTTCATTTTGCTGCAAAGATGATAGAGCACGGATATGTTTATGTATTGCAGATAAACTAATTAATTAATAAAAGTGGATTATTAATTTGAGAGAAAGATAGTTTTGTAATATCGTACGTCTACATTTTAAAAACGTCTAGTGCGTCAGTTTTCGATCAATAAAGCTGAGCTTGAATAGAAAAAAAAGTTTTAATGTAACAAAACCGGGCTGATCCATGCCAGAGAGTGGCAAGGGGCTTATACGATATAAAAAAAATAATTAAAAACACAAAAAATGTCACAAACAGACGAACCTCAATCCCTCGTGTCTCAGGAGTTTGCTGGGAAAGCTTTTAATACTTTTTTAGACAGTTAAGGGCTTACGGTATGAACATGTGAGGAGAATCCCAAAACCCCTTCTACTTGAAATTATACCTGGGATTAGAGTGTTCCAGCAACAATTTATTTACAAAAATGTAGTGAGTGATACATATTTTACAATATATTGCATAATGACGGTTTTTGGGAAGAGACAATGAAGTTCCTTATTCGCAATTTTTACGATGCGGGAAAGCATGAATTAGAAGAAAAAAAGAGATGGGTAATTAGTCTACTGATCAATTATTAGGATGAAACAAAATTGTCAGGATTTACAGTCAAGATTTTTTATTAGGTTAGCCGACGTTTCGGGCCAAACATGTAGGTCATCCTCAGGGCAACCTTTTGGAAGTCGAAACATGAAAGAAGAACGACAAGAACTCGAGTTTTTGTCTCGACACCCAATAATAGCCCTAAAGATAACCCACACGTTATACGGGTACCGAATAGGCTAACGTGGGTGCACAGCACCGCGAGTTGCCCGGCAACCAGATAATCAAGATTTGGGACTGAAGAAAACTAGCAGTTCGAGTCCCGGTGCCAGAGGGTATTTTGAATTCCTCGCCCTCACCCTCCGGCCCGGGAAAATCCCGTATAACGTAAAAGGCGAGGTAGGGAAGAACAGAAGAAAAAAAAAACATGTTTAGGTCGAAACGTCGACTAACCTAATAAAAATTCTTGACTGTAAATCCTGACAATTTTGTTACATCCTAAAAGTAAAAAAATGTATAACATTATTTTGATTCTTCGAGCTACTTTTGTTTTGCAATCCGAAGATAAGATTACATAAAAATATCTTAATTTTTGTAGGTAGTACTGAATTTATTTTTTTTTAGATGTGAAATTTATTAACTCTTATAATGTCTTGTGAATGAGTATGAGCTTGGATGCCAGGGAGTAATGTTTATTTTTGTGTCCTGATGATGCCTAAATCGGCGAAAAGTTGACGGTTTTTTTCTTTGCCTGCATTTTGGAGACTTAGGACTGTGTAGTTTGGAATCTTTATAATCATAATATTTTATAATATGTTTAATGGAAGCAACTTTAGTGAATATCTGTTAAAGTAATTGCACATCTATTTTACCTAGGCTTTCAAATGCAGGAAGTTTTGATTAAGTACTTAATGTTTTGTTGTTAATTAACGTAAAGGCCCTTAAGTACACCTCATATAGGTCAGGAAGGGCGGGTTATCAGGGTGGTTACCGGACCTATTCCAGCACTACTAGCAAGATTGAGATTTATTCTGCGGTCTAACAACGGGAAAGTGAGTTTTCGAACTAGCGTCTGCTTTGAACTTCATAGTGTAATAGTTTTTAAGGACAGATTAACACAATAATTGATTTTTTTCTATAGACATAAAAAGTTGTAATGGATGTATAACCTTTTTGTGAATATTCCTCAAAACAAAATTCTTCCATTGCTTCAACAATTTTAAAAGCCACATTCCTGCATTATATAAATTATAAATGACAATTATTAGAACTAGGAGAATGAATGAAACACATACAGGAAAAAATAAAATGTAGCTGTCTAACGTAATTAAATGGATAAATTTTAATTCTATAAAATTTTAAATTAAAAATATAAGATACCTGCGGTGAAAGTTTAAGTAGTTTATACCAGAGATTGAAACTTTTATGAAATTATTTTTGAAAGTTCTATTTTAATAATTTCTGTGAAAAAAAGTTCATTAAATAAAGTTCTTAGCAGCTTTTTTGTAATAAATTTCCAGGTTTATGGTAGGTGTTTATCATTTATTTATCCAAGCTCTTAAAAAAAGTTTCGTTGAATCAAAAATAGAGAGTAGTTTAGCTTAGATTATAGTTACAATTTTTCTTAAATGAACTACACATTATTCTAACGTGGCGTTTGTTTGAATAGCTATGAATAAAAGTTTTTCAGATCGACTTTATAGGAAAATAGACAGAAGTTTTAAATATATATATTTTTTAATCAAAGTTCTGTAAAACCTTTTCTTGAAAAATTGCAAGAGAAAAAATTGTAGTTCTAAAAGAACTGAAAAACTATCGACAATAAAAATTCTGATGATACCCAAACTTTTAAAAAATAAATTTTCCGTTCCAAGCACTGGTTAACACATACGTGGTGAAGGCAAAATAATACAGGATTTTTTACTCCTAATATTAAATATGGGTAACAACAGTGTAAAGGAGAACGTTTGCAGATTTTTAATTTTCTATACAACCCTAGTCGTGTTTTTTAAACTACTATTTATCATAAAATCATACTTCAACAGTAAAAAATCAAATATGGGGCGGAGAGGCCGAGGTGTATCCCGAAAAACCGAAAATTACGAGTATGAATCCCAGTGCCGGAGATGACTTTTAACACTGGCATTAATCCCCCGCCCTCTCCCATGGCTCCGGAAATACCTCGTATATCCTAAAAGGCAAGGAAGAGGCGGAAAAAGTAACAAATTAATGACGTTGCCCGCTTAAACATTCTGGAGACTAGTGACGCCGATTCATATCCCGCCTGGTAGTGTTGAAATCCATTTCGTGGAGAACCCATGGTATGAATTTTTACCGCTCCATTCCGGTTGAAATGGATTTTTTTGTACCTCTAGGATAACACACGTATGCCAGAAATGTCAAGATTGAGCTTAATAAAAAAGAATACCAATTCAAACAGCAACAAATGAAACTAAAACATGCTAACACGGAAAAGTGTACACTAATGACTGATCATAAACTTTGATGAGCTAGTTAGATCTATAAACAAATACTAATTTGTTTAATTTAGTCTGTCTATATTACTTCACGTTCATTTATTTATTGTTCGTGCTTATTCTAAAATAAATGTGGTACGTACATAAACATAAATATTCTTGGATGGCATTGAATAATGACTTCATTAGTTTCTTAATTAAGAGTTAATAATTGACCACATAATCAATTTAAACATCATCACTGCTGCTAATGAAAATATAAACGTTGCCTCTTCGTAAACATGGATTATTCAATTGTAATTTAATATGTATTATTCTTGACAATGAAATAAAGAAGGAAAAATCAATATTGTTTTGGAATCTCCCTTCAATATATTTTTAAATTAGGTTTAATTTTTTTTTTTTTATATCAAAGTAACAATATATAAAAAAGTTTTTCTACAACCACTTTACTATTCTATTTATTTCATCAAAATATATAAATGATTCACAAAAACGTTATATTTTAAAAGCTTTTTAAAATAGGAGCTTATTATTCAGTGTACTTTTATTTTCATTTTAATTTGATTTAGTATTACAGCATTAAAAGGGGGATCAATAACTATTACCATCTTAATAAATTCTGACAAAAATATTCCGAAAATCAAGTAATTATTTTTTATTCACAAATTAAGGTATTATATTCAAAAGAAGTAATTAAAAAAAATTTTGAAGACTAGAAATTTTATAGGTAATGGATACTAAAGAGGTTAAGAACCACTGACGTGCAAAAACAGATGTACTAAATTTGATAAAGATTTACAATTTTTATAGTCGTAAATTGGAAAACCATCATCTTGTGATAGATAGAGATTTTGAGAAAACTTTAAAACATGAATTTGTATATTCGTAGTTAATAAACGAGAAAATTTGTATTGTGCTTTTTAAGGATCCGATTTTTTTTTTTTTTTTTTTTGTTGAATAGGAAGGGATGACTAAATTATTATTCATGAAATAAAATGTTAATTTAATTATTATTAATATTTTATTTTCGTAATCAACAAGTGATTCATAGTAAACTGAACGAAATTCCCTTCAAATGCAAGTAGGGTGTGTCTTCTTTTAATCGCAAAATTAGTTAAATAAATCCTGTGTTTCATAAAATTTTTAATTTATCACCTATTAAAATACTACAGATCTACATTATGGGACTTGATTCTTATGGTATTAAGTGGCCCAAAGCATGTACCCAATATTTACGCCTTTATGTAAAGTGGGTCACTTTACATGAATTGAGCGCAAAACTGGACCAAGTACATATATATATTTTTTGGAACTCTTAAGACATACTGTCACCTCTTTAAATAATTAATTCAATTAATTAATCAAGTCAAATCAAGTCAAGTCAATTGATAGAAGGTAGAGACCTATAGATCGCAGAACCGACTTAACTGACGTTGATGATGATGATGGTTGAGGAGTAGGCGCAGAGGGCAGAGCAAGCTAATTATCTTATCGAGGCCCATATGCCGGATCAGCTGTTCCCTATCACCTGCCCTCCACCTGTCCCCTTCTTTTTCATGCCTTTGTTTTTTTTTTTTTTTTGTTTTTTTTTTCTTTTTCTTTATGGTTCAAATACTTTGTTGCCACTTTGTTTAGCTTGCCGATTAAATGCTTTTTCATTAGCAATCCGTTTTCTCACGTTTTTATAAGATTTTTTTAATGAAAATAATTATCAATAATTCCTTGTCTTTAAAATATTCTCCTTCCTTAAGAAGAAGCAAACGCTCACCTCCATGTGGTTTGACGTTTCAATTAATTTTATATGAGGAGTGAAAGATTTTTTTTTTTTTTAAGATTCTCTAAATAAATTATGATATATATTTAAATATTATCAATATTCGAAGAAAATATTATTCAATTCAACGTTACTACAACCGTTGGTAAGATGAACTACCGTAAAATGAGGTACTTTGGAACTGAGTGGTTAACTTTGGGACAGCGGGTAAAATTTAGTCTATGGTGATTCCGTGGTGAATACACTGTGTTGTTTCAGTCTACAAATACGTTCTTTGTGTCGGCATTTACTGCGCTACTATCTTGCGACACACAACTCTTGAGGCACAAGCGGGTTTCCTGAAAACAAGAATTTTGAAAAAAAAAACAATGTAAATGAATAAAACCTAACTGCACTACGATTGTAGTGAACTAGGGTTCTCATATTGCCAGTGTATCCACCACGCAATCTCTACACAGTAAATTTTCCCCGCTGTCCTAAAGTTATCTGCCTAGCCCCAAAGTTATAATATCTTACGGTTCTGCTGTTCTAACCCACATCGACAACTTTTATATTTCATTCTCCTTTTTCCTAGAAATCTCTTTTTTAAACTAGAAATTAAGAAAAACTTTTCAATAATTTATATTTTATATCTTTCGTAATAATTTATTTAGGGGAGTAGGTTTGGTACCATTTTGTATAACAAATAAATCCTGATAAGTTTTGTGTGGATCTACCACGAGCACACCATATCCAAAAATAAATAACATAAATTTTGTTTGAAATTATATATTTTTTTCTCGGCTCCTAAGGCCCATTGGAACGAACGCCTAATATATATCCAATATTTTTCAATTTAGTTTCGCCGAAAAAAAAAATTGGTTGAAATCGGTGACCCACTGACTGCAGCCTCTCCCAGTCAGTTTTTTATACTGAATCGATCGAAACCAACAACTTATTTTTTTTAAATACATATGTGGTTTTTTAGCAGTTTCTTAATTTGTTCTTTGATTTAATTATATATTAACTTCCCAGAAAATCCAAAATGAAGATTACAAATATTCTAGCTTTTTTACTTTTCGTTTCACGGTTTCTTTCATTGATTATAGTTATCATATAATTTTTTTTTTCTCTTCCATAATAATTGTATGGGCGAGTTTTGTATTTATAATTTTCCACGGATTTAATAATATTTGGCATATTACTTGTAATAAAATGTTTTTGATTTTACATTTACAGACAACAGTTACGTATAGAAATAAAATAAATAAAAGTAAACATAAAAGACACTTATTAAAAATGTTTTACATAAGTGACTAAATTTTCAATGGCTTATTTTAAAATAAATAGCAGATTAAAAATTATAATTATAAAGATTCTTTAATAATAAAATTATAATAATAATTATTATTTTCTATTTTCATGATACATCAGTTATATTTTTATTTAAATATGTTATGTTATATTTATAATAACAGTTATCTCTTCGTAAAATCCGGCATTAAATAAAAAAATGTCAGCTACTATTAAAGGGTGTAACTAGGTCAAAAATATTTGCCCCATAGACGGCATTTTTTAATTTAATTTTTTTATAAGAAATTGAATAATTTCATACTGTTAAATGAATTAATCTGTCGCTACCTATCAGTTTTCAGAAATTCGTTACTTACGTTTGTTGGTATTTTACTTTTTTATTTTTTTTCTGTATTTTGGATTAATGCTAATCCAACCATACCACTTTCATTATTGTTATTATTATTGTCTGTACAAATTATATTAATAATAAAAGTTAAAGAGCATTTCTATGATTACAAAAAAAAACCAGTGATGAAAACTGATTAATTATACATGTTTAAGTTAAAGAGGCAACGAAAATTTTAAAGCAACAATGCTGGAGCAAAGAGGGGGCAAGTTAGAAGAGGTGGGAGGTCAAGGATTGAGAACACTTCTCTTCAAGTGCCTATCTATAGCCTTCTAACCAGCATAGTTACAAAAAAAAAAATTATAATAATAATTAGTATATTAATATTATTAGTTTTCAATTTATCCATTCAGTAGCGAATTTCAATGTTATCTCTAATTGTTTTCCTCATTGGCTGTAGAATAATTAGATACAATTTCAACTTCCAATTTCTTATATAATGAGAAAATAGCAAATTACTAGTCGTCAAAATTTTAAAATTAGGAGAAATTAAAGTTATAATGAAGGTAAAGTAACAAACTATAAAATTGAAATATAGTTTAATAAATAAAAACAACCTTAAAAATGTTGAAAAATATTTTCGACATAAAATCATGATTCATCTTAACATTACATTAAAAAGTTAAAAGTTTCTTATACATTATACATTACATAAATTACCTAAAAAAATTATTAAATTTCAAAAAATTTAATTAAAAAAACAATTATCGAGTATTTCGAAAAAGATCGTATGCAATCGAAAGATCATTTTATGTTCCACCTGGCGATGAGATATTATTAATACTTCATTAAGTTATAATGAATAAAAAGTGACAAAGTAAAAAACAACAGAAGATACATCATAATGTACTAAAATTTAATGAATAATAAAATTCAAAGATTAATGCCACATATTGCGTGTTTCGCATTATAACAACATTGATTAATACATACTGTATGCGCATCAACTATTAAAAAGTTAACATTTGACGCTATTAAAAAAAATCGATTAATTGTAATATTCCTTAAAAAACTGATACTATTTCTTTGAATGTTTGTCAGAATAAATTACATACATAGAAATTCAGATTTTATTTTTAAATTTTATAAATTATTTTAATATTCAATTTATTAAAAAAATCGAGAGTTTTCTCACAAGTTATATATTATTTAATTAGTGAAAAATGAATTGAATTTTTTAAAAATCAGTCTCGTTTCGTGGGTCTCAATGTGAAATCTTGTAACTCATAAATCAAACTTTTGAAGAGCCGAAAAATAAAGTACAAAATGAAAAACGGGATTTCTGTCATATTGGGGTACTTTCTTTTTTAAAATTAGCACGTAGTGTCAATTGATATAATATCTAAGAGAAGAAGGTTAACGGTTAATTTTTATTCATAGAATATAGAAAAAGAAAAAAAAAATAGAATAATTACAGAATGACATAAAAATAAAGCTCCGCTTTTTCCTCCGCGAAACAAACTCGTAAATATTAAAAAAGTTGTTCAGTGTTGACTATTATTGACTCAAGTTACCGTTATAAAATTTATTGCGACCAAAGTATCATTATCTTAATTTTTCTCGAAACTGAAACCGCTAAATAACCGTTAGTTTTTATTGAATCGGTTCAGTAGTTCGGAAGAGCGTTTAGAAAGAGGGTTTGAAAAAAGCGAAACGTCTTTAGAAATATGAAACGATAATAACAACATTTTTAAAATCATCCTTAAATTAAAAAGAAGACACCTTACATGTTCTATTAATTAATATATCTAAAGATTTACCTTTTTTTTTTTGGGCGCATCAACATATTATCTCTGAAGCAGTTATAACATTAAATGCGAAAAAAAAAACCTATAATCTAATGATGTTAGACATACTTGATTCTGATGTAACGTGTTTATTCCGTAAAGATATAAGAGGTGTGTACTGGGTACAGTGTCTATTACGTGTTTATATATTGCAGAATAAACTTCGTAAGTTTCGTTTTGTACTCCTTTTCTTTAATTAAAATTATTTTTTGACTAAAACCATTGTTATATATCGATTTACCTTAAGTTATTATTATTATTTCTTTTTTTTTAACTACGCGTATATACATTAAATAATTTCTCAAATTTCAGATGTGAAGGGGAAAAAATTATCAAATAGAAGGTTTCAAATCTTCCACACTTTATGGAAGACAACAAATATTTAGTTTTCTTATCTGATAATTACAAGAGATGATAATTTGAAATTATTAGTCAACTTATCCAAATTACATATAATAAGGTATTACAGAAAACATTTTCCGCCTCTCAGGAGCTATCGATCATGTGAATGAGGTATCAAACGAAAGGGAATTTCTTGAAGAATTGAGAAATTCCAATTTAAAATTGTAAACATTTACCACAACTAAAATAAGAGTCGTTGAAAAGTTGGAAGGTTTCAAACCCCCGATAATTTCGAAAGTCGGATATCGACGCAGGCTTCAATAGCTCGTGTAGTTCTGAAAGACTCAGCATTTAAAAGCTCAAAATATTACATTTTCTAGATAAATCGCAATTTTTGCCAAAAGCCTCTACGGTTGTCATGTGATGCTTACTTCATGTTCAGGTATTAAAAATTTAAAAAATAAATAAAAAACTGTACCACTATAGCCAATGAAAGGTTTGGGCTCAGTACTATATTTAGGGAAAGCACTGTCTCTAGGTCAACGGATCTGCAAGGAGGTGATTTGACCGAGATCACGCATAATCGCCAGATTTCCCCCTCAATTAATCATTTAATTACGCTTACTACTTTATAGAGGCTGAGTGTGCCCCAGGAGTGTCCCTCGACCCCAAAGTCTAATTAAACAAAATAAATAATTTTTCTGCAGTGAGCCGGGATTCTCACCTGGGGCGTTAAACATTGGAAGTTAAGCGCCCTACGACTCTGAGTTCCCCATTCCTCTTTAAAATTAAAATATCATTATTTATGATAATCGCCTACAAACTAAAAATTGATTTCTGCAAATTATACCACTACAACCCACAAAGGGATTTGGGTTCAGTACTTTGTGAAGAGTACTGCTTCAATGCCAGCGGTTGTGCCGGGTGGTGATCGAACTTAAATCACGCTCAACCGGTAGGTGTTCCTCCTTAATTATTTATTTTATCAAGACTACCTACTTTACAGAAACTGGATTTGCTCCTTAAGGGTCTCCCGACAGTAAGTAGCTCTATTATCTCTTGGGAACTTCTAATAATATAAAAAGAAACTTCTTAGTTTTTTTAAGAAATACAAAATTATTCTATAGTATGACTTCTATAAATAATCTCAGTACTTGAGTTCCATATCCTTACGGAGATAGATAACTACAATCAAAGGCTCTTCTCCACCTAACAAATAGGTCTTGAACGAGTACAATAATGAATTAGTATAATTTCACGGAAAGCAGTGTCTCATTACTAAACCATAAAACGAGAGGAATGATTTATAGAGAGGACAAGCTCATCAGTTCATTAGGGAGAAGGATAGTTGTCTAATGTGAGAATTCTCACAGGGATATAATATTTATCAAATACTTTAATTAATCAGTAAAAAAAAATAAGTGAAAAAAATAGCCTCAAGTCCAAATAGGAAGGTTGCAACGTCAGCTTCCTGTACCACTTAATTCATGCATCAAAGGTGAATATCTCTACAATCTTTAATGTATAACATATGTATGAAAAAAAAGGACATGATAAGTTGGAAACTTGTTTTTCAATAGAGAAAGAGAGTTGAACCTCAGACTTAAGGTAACGAGATCCGGCCATATAACATTTCATGGTCATGATCCAGCCTGATGCGGGGAGTACTAAAGGTATCCGCTACACGATACCCCTCCTTTCATACTTTAAGCTTACAGCAGGAAGCGAAGTTGCAGTCCCGACTAATCCTAATACTGCACTCAATGGGGATTTAGGAGATACACTCTTAATCCTTACAGCTCATACTTGTAAAAAAAAAGTTGCTAAATAAGAACTATTATTATCTTTCGTTTCGATCCGAAAGATAATTAAGAAGCGGTTCAATTCCAATATGAAATAAACTAATAAAACTAATATTGAAAGCCACTCATAAATGTTTTCACGGACAATGTTTAGATTCAATCAGAAGCCCATAATATTGCTTCCCCTTGAACTTTTGTAACATTTATATATTGGAGTTCTGGCAAAGGCCAGCTTCTCCACTAAAGTCACGTGTGGTAACGAGATCTTGAGGCTGTAGCGCCCTTACTCAGCCTCCACTGGATCAGTGAGTGAGAAGCGCAGGGATCTTCTGAAGCCTCGCTTTTTCTTCCACAAATGAGTTTCGATGCCTGATTCTAAATAGTGTATATAGGCATGACTGCGTCTAAGATGTTTAAATTATTTTTTAAACAACAGTTTATTTTTTTATTTTTATATAATGTTTTTTCTCCTCTCATTATCATATTTTATTTTGTTCTTATTTCGCTGTATATTATTTTGTTATTACGTTATTTATTTGTGATTATGTAAATATGGTGTGAATGTGCTTTCTAAACTTTATTATAAATGTCCTTAATTGAGACACATTGTAATATTTTTCTATAAAAAAGTTGAAAAAAAAGTTATTGTAGATAAAAATATATTTTCTCCCAATACATTAAATATCTAATTATAAAAAAAATATTGTTCCAACGCATTATAAAATATGATAATAATAATATTAAATCCGAAAGTTCGATACCGATACCATCAATCTCTGCCTACATACTTCTCTCCACTGCCTGCCGTCCAAACCCAATCCCGTCAGATCAGCCTTAATGCAATCTTCCCACCTTCGATTCGGACTATTCCTCTGACCAGTTGGAACAAAGTATTTTAACCTTTTATGGATTATTCACTTATACGTGGCATTTTATGAACTAAAGATGAGGGTGTTTAATCATAAGTTATAGCTCTTGGCCTGCGAGTACATCGGGCTTGGCAGGGAGGAACTAGGCAGTTTTGATCTGCCAGAAAGTAGTTTTCACCGACGATTCTAACGCATGGGTTTAGAAATCAAATCTATCTGGAAAACGTCGGAATAAAAAGCTGTCAAAATTCTTTCGGTTTATGTTTAGTTGGCCTAGCACACGTCCATATCTCTGTTCATATTAATTCCAAAGTCCCCACCCTGAGATTCATAGGGAGATGAGCGATCCTTGTGTCTTACACCAGAGCGCCTGGTCCTCCAATTTGGAGGTTGGGCTGATAATTCTCTGTTCAATAAAAAAAAAAAAAATACTGTGGAAGATTGAAGCAAAAGATTGCCAATCATCCTTCAGGGAAGTTCCTGATGAAGAGGGAACGAAATGTGATCGCGTCCGCTCAGCCAACGACGTGCTCCGTGGATATCTCGAAGAAGAGAAGACCAAACGATCACTACTGTCCCCTATAACAGCCCACATGCTGCTGAAGAAAACTCATTATTTAAAATGTCGAAATCAACTGACGAAGGGAAAAATAAATTAAATCAATATTTTATTAATAAAATAAAAAAATAAAATAAAATAAAAGCATAAGCTAATATTCGTTTTATGTCTTAGTATGTAATACGAACCAACACATGTTTTACACAGAAAGGCCACAAATATTTAAAATACATCATGGGAACCCCCAATGTGTCATAAATTACCAACACAAAGTTAAATTTATGCTGGAATTGATATATGGCCCATACTGTGTACGAAAGAGAAAAAGTGATGGAAACCAATAATACAAGCATTAATTCAAAAAAAGTTGGTGTTGTGGATCTTATTATCCAACGAAAGATCTGAATTGTCAAAGTGGAAGACAAATCGAATTCAAGAATGCTTTTTTTATATCCTTCTTATATACAAAAAATGTTGCATAAGTTAATTTTACTAATTTATTTTTAAAACGTCATTTCCCGGGGATTGGAATCATTTCGTCTCGGGGGAAACCCATTGCTTTTGTATAAATATTTCAAAAGAGAGAGCAGGCTCAAGGAGCGGGCGGGTTCGTTTCTTCGGAGCATTACTTTTTAAACGAGTCCTCTTCTTCTTTCTTTTTTTCCTTTTTCATCTCAACTTCCGCGCTCTTTTTATCCTGACTCTCTATTTTCATTTATGCTCGTTGTTAAAAATTTCCCGGATAAAATTTTATTTCGAAATAATATTCAGTTACAAAGGAACTTCTTAATGATTTCTGAATCTGAGAAAAAGGGAATGCAACTGAAGTATTTTTCAAAGCGATTGGACTATTGTGTTTATAACATACATATATTTCTGGCATACAATACATTTTCCATCTATCACAGTATTCATAAAATATTATATCAAATATAATATGATATGCGGATTTAGTGAATCTGTCGATTATTTTTTGGTTACATTGATTTACTTGATGTAAGCTTCAACTTTTTTTTATTCTTTATAATTAATTATTAGTGAAACAGGCCAACTAGTTTGAACTGCGTCCACTGGAATATGGGAAATATAAAAGTAATTGGTGGAGAGGATTGGGATGATTACGAGAATCTCTTGAAATAATAATTAAATCAGTTGAGAAATACAAATAAAAATTATGTTTTTAATAAAATAAATGAAAAGGCGATTGAATTAATAATAGGGATAGAACTAGTTTAACAATAAATTACGATAGCTTAGATTAATAATTACATTAGATATTACATTATCTATTTTTAAAAAAAATTAGTTTAAAATGACATGTGATGAGGTAGGTTTAAATAAACATAACTTACTGAGTGGATGTTATAGTGTGTGACCATTAAGTTATGTTAGCAATGCCAATTCAGCCCACATAATTTTAATTTTTTTTTTAAATAAATATATTAAGATAAAACAGAAAATGTAAATAATTAAAAAACTAGTGAAATTAGGCGGCAAGGATTGCTTTGTTTGATACAGGTTTCATCCCTTCAAAATGGCCTAAGAGTTAAAAGAATAGTGTAGAGAAATAAATAAAGTTTTAGGATCAAATTGAGTGTCTTTATTATTACTGAATCATTAATTTAAATAACTACATGGTATAAAATGCAAAGTAATAAAAACTGAAAATAGTATTAACATGCCGAACAAATAGTAGAGAAGAATATTGAAAACATTAGTTTCTTAAAGTTCTATATTTACTAAAAAAAAAATACAAGTTATTACTCAAAGATCCTAATAATAATTTTATAATGTTTTTTATCGATTATACAAACGAGAAAACCAAGCGAGATTTAGAGTGAATAATTTTTAATACTTTTTCCTTTGAAAAATGAAATTTTAATATTACAACTTAATAAGTCAGAATTGGGATTTTTTCCTCTTAATTTTAAAACAAAGTATTTGGATTTAATTATCAATACCATTTAATATCTTTAAAATGAAATTGTCACTGAATAAAATTTTAAAATAATTTAAATTCGTGAATATTTACATAATAATTGACTCGACGATATTACAATTCCTTCCCTAATCATGTAATATTTTTAGGATAAACAAGATTTTTTTCAGAAACAGATAAATATATAACTTTATTTTTTGTGTTTAATTTATTTATTTTAAATAGATAATAATCTAAGTATGCTCTTTCTAATTAAAAAAAGGTTATTTATCAATTAAAAAAAAGAACTAATTTACATTTCAAAAGGTAGTTTAATTAAATAAAAATAAATTAATTACTTTCTGAACAGCTTCGATACCGGTAACATTGTTCACATGAGAGGGAGGGAACTCTGTTTTACCTGACGGTGTAATTCCAGATCGGAAGGGTGTTTCGGTGAAAAGCGGATGAAAAACAAGGAAAAACGGAAGGGAAAAAACGGAGGGAGGAAGTTATAAATGAGACAAGTGAGTTGAAAAACGGCAGACAGAAACTGCGTGATTAATACCGGCGACAAAGCCTTGGCCTCCCGACGGTTATCGGAGCAGCACATCCCTTACACCAATAAAGATACCACCCGGTGGGGTATGTTGTCGCTCCTTCCGCGTTTCCTGAAAATTGACTCTTCAGAACGTACAGTGGCGTATTTCTGGGTTTAAATATTAAAATATAGATGTTGTAGACCAGTAAAAGAGTCAAGTAATTGTAATGCTTAATTTAAATAATAACATCGGATTCACCTAAAAAGAAAAACGTCGAACATAAGAATATTACACTCACATCTTCCAGGACACAGAATCGGAAGAGACATTATTAGGTATTCAAATTTATGATATATTTACTGAGTGATATCAAACAATAAAATAATTTATTCAACGTTGAAATATTGACAACTGTAACACTATAATTTAACTGGCAATGAAAAGTGGATGGAGAATTGGCATGCGAACAAATGACACATCTAATGATTTTCAAGATAAATACAAACAATTTAAAGATATTTACTAGTTATAAACAGACGGGAAGGAAACAAAATGAATTTTAAATACCTTGACTCATTCATACGGCCAACCTGGGAGAGATAACACTACAGTTGGGCATTAGGAGAAAACAAAAGTTAAAATTTGGAATTTTGACTGCATTAAGGACAAACTAATATCGTTTCCCCATTATTTCCAGAAATTTAAACTTAATTGGCACATCAACAATGCCCTGATGTAAGATAATAGGAGAAGAAATAAATATAATATTTCTTTATATTTAGAGCTGGTTTACCGGTATTTTTTGTTTAAACCTAACTGTATGTCCTGGGCGGAATTAAGTACTTCTAATGAATTCTAAGACAGCAGAAACATCGATTCTTAAATATATACATAGTCGTTACGACGTTTCAAACAATGGCAAGCAATTTTGGTCCATTTCGCAAATCGCTCGAAAAAACAGATAGACCCTATTGTTAACAAAGGTTTGAAATTGTGAAAACAGTTTTCAGATCTTGCCCCAACTTAACACCCTGGAAGTTATTGAGGATTTAACAGGTGGTAACCTTGTTTTTAGAGTGACTACCATCACTTTTTAGTTATTTAATTTTTTTTATCAGTGTATTCGAGTTACTAACAACCCAGGTTTTGTCTAAATAATATCTAATTGTGTATACTCACCAAATTATAAACATATAACGAGCTTAATTAATAAGTTTTCAAAATAAAAAAAGAAGTATCGTTTACTATTACATAATAATAAAATTCATATATTTATTTTTTTTATAAAAGCTCGTTATAAAATAGGTAATAAATTATACAATATCTGCACAATGTAATCTTTATAATACAAATTACAAGACATAGATTTTAAACATTATATCGATATCTACCACGAATATTTTTAAAATATTTATTTTACGTGAAATACTTATACTTCAAATACTCGTATTGCGTGAAATAATAATTTGTACAAAACACTTATTACATAACATAGAATACTGGATATAAATAGCAATTGATAAGTTAGAGCAATAATATCAACAAATATTTTGTTTATAGAATATTTTATTTTTTTTTCTTAATGACATTTACAACTGTATTACATAAATACATCTAGTAAATGTGAACATAATAGATATAATGACATGAATACACTTGCTGAGTAACTACCCAATCGTAGCACTCTAAGAATATTTTATTTAAAGAAATCAAACTGAAAACAGAATCACGTTTTAAAAGATTGCTAACATTCGAATAAAGACAATATTTTACTTTTGATATTCAAATGAAAAAATTAAGTAAGTATATTAGCAGACATATTGAACTTTTCTGGTTCCTATAGATCTATCTAGTCAATGACTGATAATAGCAGAGACATATTTAAAAATTCCCTAATCGATTCCGATATCATCATATCTTTACAAGTTTAAGAACTAGATAAATTTACAATACCACAAGAAGCGAAAAGTTTTCGTTCTAAATATGAATTTTAAATTTATTTTATGAAATTTCATATATATTATATTATTTTATTTATAATTATTTTAGTAGCACAAAAGTGCGTGAAGTTCTATCGTAGATGTAATATTTCTTATGTACTCTCATAACTTTTAAAAAGAAAAATATTACCAATATAATCAAATTCAAGGTAAAATAAAAATTAATATTTTACCTTTTTGCTTTTAATGCATAAATCTTGTCGACCAAATGACTTGAATCCAAACCTTACGCTCGCCCAAGTCTCCGGCCGTTTTAATTGTAACATATCCACAGTTGTCTTTGCAATTTGCGAAACAAGACTTGACTGAATAGTTTTGATGGTTTCAAAACTGATAACCTTTTAATTTAGCCTGCGACTGGCGGGAAAGATAACTGAGGAAGAGAAAGCAGAACCATTGAAAATTGTAATAAAAAAAATATGAGGTGAACAAACGACGCTAAACTTCCAGACACTCGTTTCTTCAGCTCCTACTATTACCCTACTTAAGGTAAGGTTATTTTCTTGATCCTAAACAGTTAATTAAACGGTACGAACTTTAATAGGACATTTAGGGTTTGATAATTATATGAAAATTCAAGAAGGTTGGTTCCAAAAAATAAGAACAAATGACATTTAAGTATTCAAAATTTGTTCTTCTGAATTTCAAGTATTTTCATTAAATTACAATCTGCTTTCGAATAAAGTTAGTTTATTGGAATATTATATTTGAATATGAAAGTATGGATGGAAAATCGCAATGCTCTCCTTCAGACAGCGTTTGACACTTTCTGGGAAGATGGCCCATATAATTAAATATTAATTTATAATAGAAATAGCTTTATGAAAACCGCACAAAACTTCAAGGAGACTGCAATTATATTTAATATCAGAGGCCGCATGTTGCCTCTATATTGCCTGGCGAGCAAGAGGTTTGCACTCTTGACATCGATTGAACGCTTTTCTTTTTTTTTTTTAATTTATTGAAATTCACAACTGTATTAAATGATAAATACAACAAGTAAAAATGATATTAGTAACACGGCATGTATAACATGAAGAGAAACTACCCATTGATAACACTTTAATTATATTCCAATATTATATTAGAAGGTCCCGAGGCCACTTCTTTTTGGGCAAATCGGAGGATTATCAGGAATAGCAGAGGAAGCAAGGTTAGAAACAAGAGGGTTCGGATGGTTCAGAAGCTTATTATGGAAGGATTGAGCTAAATCGGAGAAATATGGTAAATTAAGCTCATAATAGATGATTTTATTTTTGACAAAGTAGGGCGCATTGAGGATTTTAAGAAGGTTTTTGGATCATAAGGATTGATACGAGAGGAATTTGATGGTTTAGTAAAACCTCAAAGCTCGATCCCGTAACTCCAAATAGGCCTTATTATATTAATATATATGAGTATTTTGTAAGTATTTAGAAATTTAAAACGTTTGTTAAGTAAGTGCTGCAGTAGTCGAGAACGTCGGGCGGTTTTTAGTCGTTTCAGTCTGGTATGAGGATCCCAAGTGACTCATTTATCCAGGTGGAGCCCTAGTTATCGGTTTTGTTCAACAGGGATAAGTGGAATATTATTGAAGGATGCAATACCGTAGGACAGATTTACAACATCATACGAAGTCATAGATTAGGACTAAGATTAAAGGTATATTGATGGGATTTACTGGAATTTATTTTAATCCTCCAGTTTTGACACCATTCTTCAAGACGTTTGATATTCGATAAATAGCAGATAAGTTCAGCATAAATTCTGACTTTTATTCTCCTTTTATATTAGGACATGCCATAAGTTCTTTCCTTTTTCTGTATTTGTTGTTTAAGGTTCATTTACTGTGCTATATATAATCCGTTCTGCTCTATTACATTCTTTCATCTATTAGGAAGGATCATATACACTTTTTCTAAATTTGTTGAGACTTATGCCGCATATTGCGTTAGGCGCAAGACAGAAACTCTGACAGTTTGATTAGGACGTTTTTACTTCATCCTCCGTACTCCTCAGACCTTGCCCCATCCAATTATTGCTTGTTTCTTTCGTTAAAAAATTCTCTCCGTAATAAATTCCGAAAGCAAAATAAAACGCATCAGGATGAACAAGTTGGTCTCAACAATTTTGGAAAAAGGGTTATAAGAGGCTTCCTGATAGATAGAAGAAGATAAAAGAGCAGAACAGTTCATATGTAACACAGTAAATCAACTTTAAGCAACAAATGAAGAAATAGGAAAGAATAATTAAATATATATAATAATTAAATACAGCTATAACCTAACGCAAGAAAAATAACGAGCGAAAATTCTTCTAAACAATATAAATCCCAGAACAAAGGTAAAAAAATAATTCTCTTACCTGTACACCCATTTACATTCAAAAATCATAAAAGTTTTTGTGGCCTAAGTTTGGCCTAGGGCTCATTAAATTATCCACAGAAGAGAAGACTAACTTGCATTAATTAGTGCTCATACTTGGAAGTTCTAAGACGAGCTCAAATGGCCCGTAGCCAGTGCCATACATTACCAAAGTTCAAAACTTTACACTCAACGCTCGCCCTACACAAAACGCTCATATGTGCCGTTGCCGAAAAGCTTAAAGATGAGACATTACTCCAAGGTGACTGCCTATCTACTTCGGTCACACGTGGCAGCTATTGTTAGGCGCCAAGAGACAAGAGAATACAAGTGGAAAACATGAACATTAACATAACATGAGTCGTTGATTTCCAAAGTGAATCCTCGTCATCATTGAAATTTTTTCCCAAAACTCGAAATACTGTATTTTCTATTCCAATTACATCAAAACCAATATTAAAAAAAAAAATGAATTAAGAAAATCTATATTTGTTTTTTTTTCACATTTTTTTTATGATATCATTAATATTATATTTTATAAAATTAAGGACATAAATAATAGTGATAGAATAGCTCATAAACACTCAATGTACAATAAATTCACAGCAAAATAATAGTATTAAAAGTAAATGTACAGAAACCACAACAAACTAAACTAATCAAAATAACAAATTAAATACAAGCATACTTAAGCACATGTCTTTCCCCACACTGGTGGAAGGAAAAACAGTACTCAGAAGATCACTGGTATTAAGGACTATTGGAGGCTGAGCACATATGTACATGGCACGAGTGGAGAATCTTTACATTGTCCGAACTCCGATATAAGCATATTTACAATATTAAGGTCTCTGGGCCACAGCCGCTTCAACCTTTGAGGAGGAATGTAAGAAGTAATTTAATTTATTCCTAATTATTTCTAATGACAGACAATCGTAATTAAATTGTACATTGTAGTTATTCTAAGGGGACTAATACAATAAAACAAGTCCCAGAATAAAATTTATTTTTATTTTTCTTAATGAATTATTTGTAGCTCATATTTCCGAAAAATCACTGATTATTACAATAATAATTAAAAAAACATCAACACTTCACATCAAAAATGAATTCAAATTCTGGAATTGAACATTAAAGCCTATTAATATCGGGTTTGGGAAATAAATTTATTTTCATACCATTTTAGTTTATATAAAGGTTCGTTTAAAAAAAATTATACTCTCACCGTTCATTGGATTCATTGTTTTTTGTTTTTTTTTTTACTTGGGAATCGATAATTATTTAGATTTCCAAAAAAATGTAATAGGGTTCACTTTGGAAATAAGCGACTCATGTTTAACTACTTAACTGATCCATGAAGTAATCGTGAAAATTAACACATCAGAACAACAATACAAATTAACATAAATAAACTTGTTTTTGCTATTAGGATTTAATAGACTGGTTTATGTTCAAAAGGTGGCATTTCGTTATCATTGTTTACGATTATCAATGGCGAAGTTATATTACTCCCTTTTGAAAACTGAAATTGAATCAATCCTTTTAAGGAGGAATTCGAATACCATTTAGCAGACTGAAACCAATCCACAAAATGTGCAAACGTCACTAAAGGTGGGTTTAAGTGGGAAAAAACCTTGATATTTTCAACAGAAAAGAACAATAATTTTGAGATATCTTTAATGGAACATTGAAGTTTGAAAAATATTGGAAAGCAATCGTTTTGTTAATTAAAAAAAATATAAATAAAGTAAAAGTTTAATTAACCTATCAATCTACGGGTTTTTAATGACATTTCTCTTTAAATTGAGTTTTTTTCAAAATAAGTGTCATGTGGATGGTTTCCTAGTACTAAATGTAGTAAGATATGACAGCTCTAAATAACAAAATATAAAGAGTAATGCATCAATGATTTACAATTTAATGAATAAATTTCATATTTTTATTTAAATTATAAGTACCAACATTAAAATACCAGGAATTTAATTTTATAAAAAGTTTTTAAAAAAATTATAATTAGAGGGATATTTTATATCGTAAATATCTTTAATTGTTTTATCTTGCTAAATGCAAATTCAAATCTTTTAATCAAATAGTTATAAATGATCAACCTCCTTATTACACGTTCTACTGGCTTCCAATACCAGTGACATAGGTGGGAGAGAAGCACAAGGATCTCCTTGAGCCTTGTTTTACCCCCACATGTGAAAAAAAAGCTTGGTTCGGAGTTTCCGAGGAGAATGTAAATATGTTACATAGGTATGAATGCATTAAAGATGTTTATTATTTTTATTCTTTTAAGCTATTTTATTTTGTTCTTATTTCAAAGTATTGTTTAAGACTGTTCTATTATAATTGTCTTTAATTGATACAGAGTGTAATGTTATTTAAACAGAAGTTTAAATGCTCGACAAATTATCCAATCTAGATATAATTTTGAATTATTGTGAATTCCTTACAAAAGAAAATAAATTACGAAGTCATTGAAAAATAATTATTAGAATTTTTAAACTTAACATTTTTTAATATTATTGCTAAAATAAATTTATTCTTCACAAGCTTTAGGACACGATAACAGAAAATGTATTAAATAATCCCCCTCTTTAATATCAATATATTTAAAGTCTATCTTTACTCACGATTATTCATTGTTTAAAGGGAACGTGAGAGAAATCTTAATTATCTCATATTATGGAGATGATAAAATAAAAAATTACAATTGTTTTAATTATGTGAACGCTAGTCACAATAGAAGATTGTAAAAAGCATGAGAAAGAAAGACAGCTAATACAAATTTACGTAGAATGAATGATATTTTTTTTTTTTTAAGGAATGGCATTTTATGGCTTCGCTTTATAACTAATTACAATTAATAAGTATTAATATTTTTATAAATAATGAATGTACACCATTTTATTACTAATTTAAACTAAAATATTGTTGATTTTCAGAGCGTATTTACAAATAACATTGAACTTCAGATGTCGTTTTTTAAAATAATTCACTAAAAAAGAAAATAAGTAAAAACATAATTCTATTATGTGTAGACGGAAGAATGATGGGAGGGAAAAAGCAAAACAGACAGAATATATGTAGAAAAGAAAAACTTGAATATATCTAAAAACGTAAGATTATTTTTCACGATAATTTTTAAAAATTCTAAACATGAAATGAAAACTAAGCTTATGAATTATTAGTATTTTATTTTTTCATTTGTTCATTACAGATAAGTTTCTGAATATTTTTTGTTTATGTTATAGACTTTTATTTTCTCTCACGTAAAAAGAATAAAATGCTAAAATACATATTTCTGATAAAAAATTATGATTTTAAAATCGGATGATTCAAGGTCTACGATTTTTGTCAGGAGTGGAAAATAATAATTTTGTCGCCCCTTCTTTCACTTCTCTCAAATACCCCTCCTCCCCTACAAGGAACTGTCTACATTTTATAAAAATATTTTCTGTATTATATTTCAAAATAAATATCATCTCCCATTAATGCATTATATTCAGCGATTTGAGAGAAAAATATACAAGAAGGTTTTAACAAATATGTTTTCTTTGTTCAAATTCACCACCCTCTAAAAGTCCATCCATTCCCTTTTCCTAATAAATTTTACAAAAGTTAATTAGCTTTTCATAAAAAAAAACTATTGCAAGTTCAGATATATATATATTCTAGTACATGCATTATGTCCGCATCTGAAAAATGGATTGAAGTAAAAATGCTGATATATTTATAAAGATGATAAAAAATATATGTTTCTTCTTTTTTTTTGACATATTTTCAGAATATACGCTACGCTTTGTCCATTTTTTTATTTATTTTTTTTTTTTTTATCGGTCTTGCACTTGATACTGTGTCCTGTTTATAGAAGCATTAATATAAAAGGGAACCACGAAGATGAAAAATGGATGTGAAATAAAGAACATCTAAAAGTGGGGAAGAGCTCAAAGAAGGTGTAAGCCAGACAGGAGAGTGGGATTTGTCAGAGCTAAGGGATGAAAGGGCAACAATTGCGGCTTCAAGGGCTGAGCCATGGGCACAATATGACAACTGTCTCCGGCCCTATCTGGTTAATAACCTGTCGTAACAAATAAATATTACCCTCAAGAAACCCAAGGGGTGTAAAGCGCTTTTATGTTTTAAGAATTTTTACTATTATTAATAATTCTTTATTAATTTTATACTAATTTTATTTATTTATTTTGTTTTTTTTTCGGTTGCTTCTATACTACAGACTCATTGGCAAAACCGTCAAGTTAAATTCTATTATACAGTTTCGCCGCTTTTAGGAATTCTAATGTGTTTTTTTTTAGCAGCTTCTTCGCGCTCTTTTAAATTTTCTAGTAGGTTTGGTGATCAATTTTCAGTCTTATAAGATGTATTTTACAGTTTATTTGGACACTGTAACTCTCAAAGGTCGGAGGGTCAAATCCTCTTAGTAAGTAGACATGCGAGAACTCACAATGTCCAATTTTAATCTGCAGAGGGCTGTTTCGTCCTTCCTTAAAATTCGAAAAGAGATTTCCCATTGAGTTTCTATTTCTGAAAAATACTGATTTTAACAATACAATCACTTTTGGCGATTCTTTTTTTTTAATGAATGACGAATTCAGTTACTACAGTATATTCATTTATGAAAATTATTTGTGTGCGATTCCTGCCACGAAACAAGCTTGTTTTAGCAATGAGATGAGAAGTGCATTTGTTTCAAATTTGATCCAGTTTACTGCAATTTTAGGTTAAATTTCTTAATATTGGTGATGTCGAAGTGATCTATAAGAAAGGACATACTGAATTGTCTATTTTTCCAATGTATTTGTGGGGTAATTTATGAGATTCAGATTTTTTTAAATGCGAAAAAATTTCTTCCAGAAAATTCATATATCAAATTTGTTAATAATTTCAGAGGCTCTTCCCTCTCATTTATTTTTTGATAGTTCTAATTTAATCTGCCTGGGTAAGGTAGAGTCAATAGGTGAATATCGATTTTATGATCGATTTTTGTAAGGTTGCATGAATGTCACCATTATGCTAAATATATATATATATATATATATATATATATATGCAATATTATGGTCTTGTTTTTTAATTGGTGTAAAAAGCTTTTTTCTTCACCAACATGTGAAGAATAGAAAAAGCTATAGAGTCATCTTGTAGAATACCTAGCCAAAGGGAAAAGGTGGAAATTTAGCTTCCTGACTACCGAAGGTAGGGAAAGCATTGTATTTTATGTGGTTTCAACATGAAAATCTTCACCTCCCTCCCCTTCAAGTAAATTTATATCTTCATCACTTTTAACATTTTAATATATTGTCTCTACTACAGCGTTATATTTTATCTATTTATTTGTTGCTTCTAACAAAACAAAACAAAAAAAAACAAAAAAAAAAACATTGAAATAGTGGCCATAAAGAAAACTCTTAAAAAGCAATAAAAGTTCGCGTAAAAGTAAAAGAGATACAGACCGCTTTTTATACAGGTACAGTAAGTTTTAATATTTTAAAGAATATCTTCCTCTTTTTAAACTCAGAAGCTTGGATAAAGTTTATAACCAGTGAAAACAAATGTTTTCCATTATCTATTAGGAAGAAAATAAACTCAACAGATATTTTTATGGGACTGAATATTTCCAGCAATAAGTGTGAGATTTCGAACTGATTTGAAAAAAAAAAATAGTTATGGAAATAAATATCTCGACTGCGATTATACTGTTGTTTCATTGCATTCTGATATGATTTAAATGGGTGATATAAGAGTAAATCGAGTCATTATCAACATGAAAACGCCATTAATTGTTATGTAACGAAATATAATAATTATAAAGTGAGGGACAGAAGACTTTTCATTATAGAATCACTCTTCGCAAAATTAAGAGACAAAGCCACAGCCTGTATAGGCAATCCAATTTTTATAAAACATTGTTAGATTATTTGTAATGCTGAAACAATTTTTTTGCAGTTTTAAACAAAATGAAATTTCGAAATATTGATATGAAAATGAATCCTCCAAAGTTAATAATACATATTCTAAATTTAATGCTTATTACAAATTGATGATACCAGCAAATGAAAAAAAAATTATGAAATAATTTAAAACACTAATCTTCTCACATTATATATTACATCCTACATTTATTTAAAAAAAAAAAAAAAGTTATACTGGACATTTGTTTATTAATTATCCTTATGATAAGAAGTATTCTTTTATTTAGAAAATATCATATTTTTACCGAATTTTACTCATTAAAAAATAAAAATACGTACAATTATTATTTTAACATTTGAATAGATAATAACTAGATAGTAAACAGTTGCACATTTATACATATTTTTAGTTCTACATTCCAGCATATTAATAGTTACATAAAACTGGAGTTTTTTTAAAGAAGACATTTTTATTGTATACTTTATTGTATTTTTATAAGTTTTCGATTATATTATTCAACAGCAATGCTGCAAATGCCTGTAAGTACTAAATCAAACATCAGAGAGCGCGGTTTTAAGATTTTCTGGTCAGTCTCAGCCTTCGTATTCAGGATAAAAAACAAAAACGTTATTTGAAAACATTACAACTTTATCTAAAGTTTGCAGTAAAAATTTGACAGAAAATCTATGTTTACAACATTACAAATATACGGTTCATTTTTTCTTTTCAATTTCTGAAAATTAAATACTATCTTAACGTGGCTAAAGTAAGATCATATTTAGAGTAAAAAAACTGAGAGTTCAAGCAAAAAGTTAGAAATCTTTGCCTTGAATCCGGTACAGTATGGGCAGGGCGGAATGAATCAGGGAAATTCGACAAGGTTTACTTCTGTAGACTCTCTCGTCCAGCTAAATTTACACATACTTTGTAGAAATTTTAATGATATATCGTATATATCTATCAAATAAATAAATAGCTCATTTTTTCTGATTTTCTTTTATTCGTACCATTCTAAATATCGCTACTATTTTTTATTTCTTTGATTTATTTATTGAATTTTAAGACAGTCTGCCACACTCAATGGCAATATGCATTAGAGCTAAAAGTGTATATATATATATATATATATATATATATATATATATATATATATATATATAAGAAAAATAAAGAAGGTAATTGAAGAAAATAATAAAAATAAAAAATAAAATAAAAACCAAAAGATTTAATATATAAATAAAATTCTACAAAAGCTCATCCACACCTATATTCGCTAATATTAGTGCAAACGGTAGTTTGTAAAACTAAAAAAAAATATTATTATTCAGTCTGAAGCTGCTATAAGCAGTCTGCTAATAAGGAAAAGACTAAATGGAAATAAAATATAAAATGGTACTAATAAATCATAAATAATAAACATATGTTTATGCTCTCCTGTAAAGCACTCAATTCTGACATACGAACTTTTGCAGAACAGTAGCTATAATCTTTTAGCGGCACAATTTTAAGATGAAAAATATTTCTTTAATTTATTTTCGGCCTTCAGTAACCTTTCAAAAGAATTTCAATGTGGAGGAGGGCAAACTTTGTCAATTTAATTAAATACTAAAAACTAGTATTTGCTTTCTATTAGGATCGTAAGATAATTTGATCACAAACTCGAGAGGAAAGGTGGCCTTCAATAATATTGAGCCGTTTGGCGTGCCCTCCACCTCCAAATTTTCAAAATATCGATTTTATATAGTACAAAAGGCCCAATATTTTTGGAGGCCTTCTTTTTTATAGATTTTGTGATGAATTTATCTTACTATCCAAGTAGAAAGCAAGTGAGTATTTGCAAGTTTTTAGTGCCTAATTAAATAGACAAAGTTTGCCAGGTTTAAAATGAGATGAAACTAATTAAGAAGCTTCGGGCGGATGTTAATAAATAATTCGGTGAAAAGGGGTCTGTACAACGGACTATTAATTTTTATTTTAAAAATCAATAATTCCAAATATAGTAAACAAGTTTGTTATATAGCTAAAAATAACCTTAGATTGAAATTAAATATTGATGTCTACCACAAAGAAACCAATCGATTACAACATTAATGACCAGCATGCTTCACGATTAAAGTGTAATTGTGTTGATAGATTGACAGATATAACGTTGATAATCCGTTTTACACTCGAACACTATAATTGAACACTTTTATTAAATGAAAAATCAATTTTATTAACCTCAAACTAGTTGTGGTTGGATTTATTTGCAATTTGTATTTTCAACAGAATGTCAGAAAGAGTTTCACAATACATCGATGACTGTATGAAACAAATCGTAACTGTCTTAATTGATATCAAACATCATGGGTAATTAAATATCTAAAAATAAAGGAATCTTTGAGAGAAAAATCGATAAGTAAGAAATAAAAACAGGAAATTTAACGTTTACATAATATTATTGGTACAACTGAGGCTATTAATAGACATATGCCTCAAAGAGTTATATATTTATTACACACAGTGATTATATATCCTTAATAATTTTGTGTCATTTTAAAAGACGAGTTTGTATTACAAGGTTTTGGGAATATTATTTGTTGAATAAGAAATCGTGTTTAATTATTTAATGAAGAAAAAAATCATTTATATTAAATACAGCTGGCAATATCTTAGATAAGATTTTTCAGATTACAATATTTTCATTTCACGAGCAGATATATACGTGTAAAATTGAATTCTATTGTCAATTTTAACATAATATACAAAGGAATATTTTAAGTTTCTTTTATTCAAATTACGTTATTGCATTTTAATTCATTTCAACATATGACAAGGTTTTGGGGCTTTTCGTCACTTTTTCACGTTGTAAAACAACATCTAAAACAATATTAATAATATATATCAGTTATAAATACATACACAATCAAAGAAAATATTTTTAACAACCGCTATTAATGAATTAACAACTTATCCTTAACATAATTGTGTAACGAGCATAACGAAAAAATTGTTTACAATTATCTAAAAATAAAAAGTCAAAAATATATTTTAATAATATTATTGTTTTTTTATTATTTCAATAATTACATAATGGTCGTACATACATCCCAAATTAAATTCAAATGTCACACATTTTTTTTTTCCGGTTCAGAAAATTATTCTTTAAATTATTTTTTTTGTTTTTGCAGATTCCAGTTTCTTATATAATTGTTTTTCTCATTTTAAAAAAAGAATAAAAATAAAATAAATATTTTTTTTTATATTGGGACATTGTTAGTCAAGACACCGTGTAAAAAAAACAACACAAATTAACAGTTCGTTCGATTCGATTTAAACTATTTTTACAATGTTATGATTTTTTAATATCATCATAAGGTTTTGTAAGCAAGAAGACTATCAGGTTATATTGCACTTAGCAGAGATGAATGACATTTTATATGAGTTTAAGATAATTTAATGAATACCGAGTGTGTATTGTTCTTATTAATATTATTATTTTATTTTTTGTTTGAGCTTGAAAAATCGTGGAAATTAACATCTGATCGGAAAAACTACACGTTTGCAATGGAAAGCAATTAGTACAGAGGACTAATTTGGAAGCACAAGTGATACTGACGAGGACAATAAATCAAGCAAGCATGAACACCAGAGCTCTTTCCCCACCCAGGGGAAATTCCACCACAACTGACGCCTACATGGTAAAAACTCAAAACTTTTGACCATTCCCCACGTTTCAAACTTTTTCGTTTTCATTATTCATTGAGATAAAAAAACAATAATAACTATAAAAAAACTTACTTAATTCGAAGAAAAAGTGTGTTACATCAAAGTGATTTTAATCATTACCTGAAACAAAAAAAACATTTTTGTAATCGTACAAATTAATAGTAATGATCTGAAAGATATATTGTGAAAGAAATACATATTTCTTGCTGAAAATACATTTTTATATAATAATAAAAATACATATAAATCGCATTAATAAGAGTGAATAGTTCGTGGTACCCTTTTTATCAAATTAATATTATTAACAAATTATTATTTTTTTTTTTACTTATTTATTTAGACATATAATATTCTGTCACAGGGACAATAATTATATCAATAAATGAACAGATTCACACCGTATATACAAAAAAAATAATAATAAAATTAACAAAAGTAAAATAATAACTAAATAATAATAAATAAAAACTATATACAATAAAAAAATAAAATAACCTAAATACAAGTAAATTAAAAACATAAAAACAGTCACACCTATATACAATATATACAATAAGGCGGGGAACCGAAATCCCCGGGCTACTCTCTCAACCGCCTCACCGGTGCTAAAGACGGTGGAGTTGAGCGAGAGCGCTAACAAATTATTAACCTACAATTTTTTTATTCTCAGAAATAGGACGTTTTCCAATTAAATTAATTAATTTAATTAAATAGTTTTTATTACCTAATTGAATAGAATAAGCTTATCGACCACCAGATTCAAAACGTCCCAGTTCCGAGAATTTTCGCAAATAAAAAAATTGTAGGTTATAACGAGATGAAGCTATTCACTAAGTAGTAGACGGGTGTTAATAACTTGATAAAAAAAGGGGAGTCTATACCACGGACTACAACTTTTAAAGTAAAATAATAGTATATGAAGCTTGATTACTTATATAATTAAAATATGGTTCTTTGTGATTATTATATCTCCATAGTGTCTTAGTACGGATCAGTTGACCAATTGTAATTTTTTTTTTATGTTTTAGAATTACTATCCATCAGTACCATTAATTTGTCTACAGATTGAGGCATATTTCATATCCTTACTTTTTTGTTTTTTAGTCTATTATTTTGAATAATGAACCATTGTAATCGAAAAAAAAGTTCAAAAACTAAACCCCCCTCAAAATTTGAGGTTTTACGTTTCAGGATACGTAGAATTCGAAAAACGAATAAAATTTTTTTGTCCGTCCGCTGTCCGCCCGTTTTCTCCGAAACTACCAGACCAATCTTTTTTTAAATTCGTATTTAAAATCAGACGTCGCCCGAGGATGATCCTCCTTCATCAACATTACTATTCGTCTTTTACTTTCAAAATGGCGGCCGAAAATCCTGCGTTGCCAGAGTAGCGCCTAAATGAATGTACCGATTTCAATAAGACTTGGCTAAAGTCTTCTTCTTGATGCCCTTAAAATTCATGAATATAACATACTTAAACGAAAAGAAGCTGGAAAAAAAGTTATGAGGGATGCTAAAATTAGATTCCGAATAACTCAAAAGGTATACACTTTTTTGTCGATGGTTTTTAAAAAAAGTTCCTAAAAACCAAAAAAAAAAACACGTTAAAATCGGACAATTAGAAGCAAAGATATGGTCTCTAAATGTTTTTTATGTTCTACTACAAAGCCTTTGTTTTGATTTTTGTATGCGTTACTGGAGTAATGCTATTTTTTTTTTTTTTTTAACAAATTACTAATGATGAAAAAAAATGTTTAGGTGAATAATTGGAATTAAGTTTTATTTCTTTTAATTTGTCACTAGAAAGGTAATGTTGCTTTAGATGTATAATTGTTGGGAAATAATTTGCAGCGTTTTTTTTTATTTTTTTTATTTGGAGATTTCTCTCCCACTGAGATTACTAGGAAAACCGTAAAATTTAAAAAAACAAATAATAATAATTTCCACTTCCTAATTTCCCTATCTCTATTTTTCTTAGTCTTACATCAAAACTAGTAGCTTCAGTATATTTCACTGTTTTTTAATTAGTTGGGTGTAGAAGACACCCAAAAAGAAGTATTATGCCTTTCATTGAAATATTTAAATTATATTTTGCCATCCGAATACTAATATAATTATATAAAATAAATTACTTTTTGACTATGATAGAGCATGCACTTTTAAAACAATAATAATAAATTTACAAATAGTTTTTTTTTTTTAAACTGTTTATTGAATAGTAATACAATCAGCCACTGCTGGAGGGCTATAAGCATTAGGGCTAAAAGTTCTCATTCATACAATATATACAAATAATAAAGAAATAAATTACAAATAGTTAGAAACTTAAACCGGCTACTTCGTGTATTGGCTTAAAATTTTCATTAAATTTTATACATTTTATACATTACATGCTACTCTTTATCAATATCACTATTGTCCTTAAATGTGACAGATCGTAAAATATCTCTATAAAGAAATTTCCTAAATATTTTGTATTACATTTTTACAGATAATTATAATTATATTTCATTGAAGTATTTTCTATCAATATTATGCCTTTTTCGCAAGACATGTAATATTCAAGAGAAAAATATTTTATAAATGCGCATATTTATCAATTTGGTATTAGTAAACTTTTAAAACTTATGTAGTGTAACATTTCTTTTTGATTTTTTTTTTTATAAATAAATAAATTGATGGTATAAATGAAATATCTCTAACTTATAAAAACATAAAAAGGGAGTTATAAGTAACCACCAAGAAGATATCAGATTTATAATTTTTTTTTCACCAAATGGGTTCCATTAAAGACAAACTGCTACTTAACCCGAAAAAGGGTTTTAAAAAAAAACCCATTGAAGGAAGGCTCCAAGATTAAGTGAATCCTTTAGAAACTATGGTTTACAGCATCCTTTGAAGAAAGTTGAGGATAAACTGAAGAGTAATTCATACTAACAAACTTCAAAGTTCCTGGAGATCTCTAAATGAATAGGGAAACTGTAAACAACCTCTTAGGGCAAAGGATATGCTTGATAATGACCGCTCACATTTTTAGAAATTACATGAAACAGTTGTTTTTCTTAACCTTACGGTCAACTCAAGACAATTTTGTCTTTCGGTTTTGGTGGGAAATTGAACACGTTTCATTATTTGTCTTACATGTTTTTTTTTTTATTTATTGAATAATATCAGCAGATTCAGTTACTTGGGCAACAGTTATAGGGATGTAAGACCACATTCACACTATATGTATAAACAAATATAAAATAATCAAAAGCTAAATAGCAACTAAATAATAACAAAAAACGTATAAAAAAGAAATGAAATAATATAACTTAAAGATAAGTAAATTTAAAAAAAAACGCAAACATACCTATAAAGTATGTACTATATACATTATCAGTCTAAAAGCAAGAACATATTCATCTTCAGAATGTACGTACATACAGAATATACAGTTTAATTTATAGAAAATTCTGAAGTAAAAAAAAAATGTTACACTAAACAATCTAATTTCGTCTATTCACCAATATGTGGGATCTTAATATGATTAATCAATTTAATCAAAATGAAATTAATATATATTTTTAACTCAATAAACCTACATCCTAGAGAATTTATTTCATTAGTAATCAGTTATAAATAAAGTATTTAGTGAAAGTATTAGTAATTTCGCCATATTATAACGTTTCTGCTCAACTAGCCATTTTCAAACAGACCACACAAAAAAATTTAATAAAAACTACATTTTTTGTTGTTACAATCATATCTCTTTGCGAATACGTTTTATATTCATGTTATAAAAATTTCAGGCGTTCATTTCTTATGGATCGAAGTTAAGAGGAAACGCTGTCTTTAAATGAAGATGATGATAGAGATAAAAGGAGACAGGGATATAAGGCCTGATATAGACAAGCAGTAAGCGTTATATTTTAGCCTGGCCCTCAGCAATTTCCTCTACTGTTTAGAGGTAAATCAATTTCCTGCGTTTGACATATTGCGAAGGGCCACGTCAATCAGGTCGGGGAGGAATTATCGGATCAAAGGTCCATGAGATTGAGGAACAAGTTTTGTACAGTGTCTTTTAAAGGAGATCACAAAGTGTTCCCTTCATAGCGGGGACATGGTCATTTAAGAATAAATACAAATTGGTTTCTTCAGCCTATGAGGAAACTTTCCTGTCGAGCCGAAAAATTGAAAAACAATTATGCTCCACAGCAGAAGATAACGCATCTTTATTTCCAAAAATTAATAATTAGGCCTTACAAAGAATACCAAATTGGTTAATTTTTTAGAAGGAAATTATAATTTATGTTCAACTAATATAAATATAAGATATCTTCATTGCTTTACATTGGTTCTCTGTACAGATGTTCTACAGCCATCTGTAAAGTATATTGTATATCCACAGGAATGTATACTTACTCCAAAATAAAGTAAAGAAAGTACTGCTTTTTAGACCAATGTTGTGTAAGAAGATGATTTGGTCGAGATCTCGCTCAGCAAAATTTATCCCGTTGACCAATTATTCAATTAACTCAAGGTAAGCACACTATAGAGGCTGAGTGTGCCATGGAGACTCTCGCTACCCTAAGGTCGATCCATGGCTGATGTATGATTATCTACCACATCTAGACACCGGAGCTGTAGATAGGACCACTGTGTCTTACACACTAAGCTACTTTGCTGTATAAACTAATTTACTGAATTAACATTCAAGTGATCGAGGACGACAGAATGTTTGTAGTCTATGAGATGAAATGTAAATATTAAGCAAATTTCATTCAATATTTGTTATATAAGCATACTTACATTAAAAATGCAGTTCCTGGTACTAGATTTCCTGAACTGAAAATATTTAATATGATATTTACTCAATATTTTTATTTTATCGCTAAGTCCTTTATCTTTTTCCCTATTTTAGCAACAAAGGACAAAACCCATAGAATTAAATTGAATAAAATATTTTTATTATAATCAGTTTTAATACAGTACAAGAGAAAGGCTCTTGAGAAATGGCATGATTTAAGAAACAATAAGTTGAGAGCAAGCCATCTGTACTTCCAAGTGGAGCGTACCTCCAGTTGAACAGAAGAAATCATCCTGACAAGGTTACGAATCGGACACTCATGAGCACCTAATGACTAAGGACACACCCCCTCAATGTCTCTGCTGCGGGGTCAATTTAACATTCTTCAGGCAATCTTGACTGAATGTTATGCCTACGAAACACAACGGAATGAAGTGGAATTGGAAAATAATATTACTGATATTTTGAAAAACACCACCAAATCAGCAAAAAAAAATTATTTTTATTTCTTCAAATAATGCAACTATATACCAAGATTTAATTTTTAATTACACATTTTTGCAGAAATTTTAACGTTTTACGTATTTTATAATCAAATTTTATCTTGTGTAATATAAATACTGCGTAAGGCCAGAAATGACCCGTAAGCTCCCTCTCCCCATCGTTATAAATAAATACAGAAATAGCGATAAAATTTAAATATAATCAGCAGCATGTATGGAATACAAACATTAATACACATTTAGATAAAATGCTGCCAAAGTTGTCATCGAGAATTTTTCCTGGCAATAGCTTTTTCCTTTCGAAAGCTTTAATGATGTAGATCTAAACCCCGTTCTATATACCTTAAATATATAAAAACTGTTAGATGATAACCTAATAAAAACAAAGTACTGGCAAAGACATCCAAGAAACAGGAATATTTCTTTGAACATCAACAGTATACTTTATAAACCACGTGCTACTAAAATAATAGGGGCTAAAGATTTTTTTTTTTTTAAGGTTATTTAAAACCAGGAATCGGTGTGGAGTTCACAACGTTATAAAATACTGCGAAAAAATCTCAAGTTATAATTATTCTCACTAATAGCGGGCCTGGCACGAAGGCGAAGTAAGCGAGTGGCATTTAAAAAATCAGAAGTGTGCTCGTCGAACTCAGATGAATACAAAACAGGCCCTAGGATCTGTGACTGAATAAGCGAATAGTCTCCTTTGAGACCTTCGTTGAGACACGAACCAAAGGAAACAAATAGTCGATTTAAAAAATATACATTTTTTTTTATTTTCATATAAATTAAAATTAGTTCATTATGGAAGTATCAGACGTTCACTCACCAAGTTCTAGATCATAGATTGGAAATAAAGACTAAAACAATTTAAAATATCCAACGCTTTAACTGGACTGGTAACGTTAATATAATAATTACTTGGCACCTATAAAGAACTATAGCACTTATCAAGATTTATTCGATTAACAGAAGTTGGCAGACCGGCATCGAATTTCTTTTCAGTCACCTAATGTTTTTTGACATGAGTGTCATATTAGTGATACTAGTATTTAAATGTGTCGATTAATTTTTCGTACAAAAAAAAAAAAGTTTTCAAGAAACACCGGAAAATATAAAGAATAATGGAAAATTTTGGCATTACTGAACCAAAGTTTTATATTATTAAGTCTGAAATATCTATGATTGTAAAGTTTCCAACCAGTTTATGGGAATCTGTTTAGCAAAATTTTAATTTTTATAATACATGCGCATTTATAATATTAATTTAAAAGACGAATATGCAAATCTTTAGTGGCCAAAAAAAAAAAAAAATTATGAGCGTACTGCGGTGTTGGAGTTGTTCAAAATATATTGTAGAAGAGGAGCTTGACTTAAAGACCTATGATTGCATTGGAATTTTAACTTTTACTTACATAGTTTAGCAGTTATCAATTTATTAATTACATCTATTTTACTAAATTAAGCAAATATGTTACAGGTCACGTATTACTTTACCCTAATTCTTCCAGAAAAATTTACGTCGTTTAGTAAAAGCTGAAATCGCTTGAACTCTCATGTTTGAATTCTTATTCAATTCTAGATAATCTTTCAAACTGATTTTTATGCCTTAAATCTAGTATATGAAATTCCTAGAAAAAGAAAAACAGAAATCTAGTCGGATATTTAAATTTGAAGATACATTTCAAATCAGGTGACGTTACAGTAGTCAACTCATCAAAAATGTATTTCGTATTAGAAGACTTGAGAAAAAGTCATTAATGCAAGGAACAATTGTATCGGTTGGCACTACAGACCAAGAAGATCTTTGGCCGCGAGATGTGGTCTCCTTACAGACGTGTGATACTTTCGGGAGCCAAGATAGCCTGGAGGGAGACACCCAACCTCACGTTGCTACGAACCATGGTTTCTTTGATTTGGGGCCAATCTGGCAATGTCCTTCCCACCGACTTTATCGGGTTCAAGGACAGTGACAAATCGGTCTAGATCCATGGATTATGGCTGCTCGGAGTCAGCAGGCGCACGAGGACCTATATTTCTTTCCCCGAAACAGACCGTCCACGGACCGAGCCTCAGGAGGGCTAGTAACATCCTGGTAAACCACATCCCGATTCCCGATTTAGTACACGGAATAGGGTCATCAGTCATACGCCCGGTCGGTGTGAGTTGCCTCCAGCAGCCTGACGGGACTCACATACCCGGGGAGGGGGGGAGACTCGGGCAGCATAGCTTTCCCTGGTGGACGGTCACCCATCAATAACAAAGATGACAAATATAAGATTATAACAAGGATAGGGTAAAATAGTTAGAGGTTTAGGAGAATACATCGACAATATCGATTTGAACTGTAGCTTTTCACTTTTTTTTTTTTTTTTTTCTGTCATACGTTTTACAAATAATGAAGTTGAAAAGTCAAGATTACAGGATAAGAACTGAGCTTTGGTATCCCTGTGTTGGTGTTCCAAGTAGTTAGAGACCGCAACCTTCTTGAAAACATCCTTTATGTCCTAATTAAAAGACAAGGGTCGTTTCCATCGCCTAAGGGCCAAACTTTCCTTTGTTTACTCCGAGCTCTCCTTCCTACTCCCTTTTCACTTCTCTACATGAAGTGCTCAAACAAATTTTACATCCCTTACTTAGTTTTTCCAATTAGAAATATTTTTTCTCCCCAAGATTGTTTGGTAATGTAAAAAAAGAAAAAAATATGACGAAAATGTTTAAATTGTATTTTATAAAAACCGATTCATTAGTAGACAGTCCTTGTTTTTAAAAAATTAATACAAATATGGCATTCAATAATTATAGAGAGTTTATTTTTAATTTTATTTATTTGTTTTCGGGCAAGCCTCGATAAAAAAATTAAGTTGACCTCACAAACTTAGTAAATAACTACCAAACAATACAATCAAAGGTCTACTAGATTATAATACAAAAAATATAAAAATAAAGAATTATATGAGCATATAATATATAAAAGGGAGTAAATAGTATATATAAAATAATTTAAAATAAATACAATGAAAAAAAAGGATGACATCTAACCCAATTTCTCGATTTTTTTTTTAATAAATCAACAAAAACATATTTATACATAGAGACCCATTTACATTTATAAGGTAGTTGCCAATTAAATTAAAAAATAATTAGTTTAACGGTTATAAATAATTATAGACAGTTTTAAAAGTAAAATAATATAATACATGAAATACTTCTAAAGAAAGTAATAAACATATCATTTTTGTATACGAAATTATTAAACCATATGGTAAAATATTATATAATTTATTTATTAAAATGTTTTACAAACTTTGGAAGTTCCCTTCTTTGTTTATACCGTTGTTACCAAGCTTCGCCCTAAAGATACGTTAAAATAACAAAAAGTTAAATCATTGTCAAGTTATAAAGTACTTGAGGGTCAAATAATTACAATAATCTGACAATCTTATTCATATTTAAATTTTACCTGATTCAGAACAATCCGTAACAATTTAAGGTAAGTCTACAAAAAAATGTTTTTGACAGTTCCAATCACTGCAACCATCTATTCAGAACGGATGTACTTGATCCAGAAGAACTAGTTCACAGATTAGTTATAGTCAATAGCTTGTAGGAAGTGAAAGCCAGGCGTTTTTTTATCCTTAGCAAGGGGAGGAAAATCGTACAAGGAAAACATCGGTCAGCTAGGAAGGCAATTTACAAACAATCTTTCTATTTATTACAGTTAACGGGGTATTTTATACGACACATCTTATCAAAAAGTGTTACATAAATCTGAAAATGTTTATATAAAGTTTAAAATATTAAAAATAAATACCTTAAATGATAAGATTCGCGCAAATTTGCTCAAGTTTTTTGAATTTCGTAATATAGTTTATTTTTTGTTTTTTTCTTAGCATCATGGGATGTGGTGTTGAGAACAGGAGGTAGGATGATGGTAACATATAAATTACTTTTTACTGGACTGCGTGCATTTTAAGAGAGGGATGGGGGCTTATTCCAACGACGGAGCTTACTAGTATCCTGTAAACGTCAATTATTTTTTAAGTACTAGGAAGTTTTTAACGTAAGTATGCTATTTCATAGTACTCCAGGGCACTCCGGGATAGCAGGAAATGAGGCAGCGGATAAAGCTGCTAAAGAAACTGCTCATATGATCATCCCACATATCCAAAAATACGAGCCGAGTGATATAAAAACATTGCTGAAAGACGGAGTACGAAAAAACTGGGAGTCCACGTAGAATGAAATTCCACCGACTAATAAACTTAGAAATATTAAGAAAAGTATAATAAAAAAAAAATGCTGAGGAAGAGGAAAAAGTCGCCCAACTTCGGCAATTCGAGGGTGGTATTTAGTAGGTACGTACGTGTTTTTTGTAAATTCGTGGGTCTTGCTATTTTTCCTAACACACCGTTGTGAAAGTGTTGGAACTTCTTCGCTGTTGACGGTGATATCTTAGTTAGGAGTGGTGCTCTATAAAAAAGGACCCGTCTTAAAATACTCTTGTAAATCGTTAATTTGAGGAGGAGGGACAAGTTAGGAGAAGTCAAGGTTGGACCTGTATGCCTTGGTTCAAACTGATTTTAATTTCTTGTAACAGTGGCGGGCCAGAGTTAGGTGCCGTATAGTTGTTAGTAGTTGTTTAACGGTTCACTAATCTTTTGACCTTAATTATGACGAGAATGGGGTTTCGCGAGTCACGGTGAATTCTAACTTCGTAGATAATATTCAAACTTGCGGTGATTAAAACGAAGCACTTTAGCATTAAAATGCTACTTTATAAAACCATAAATTAAATTACATTAATTCCACTACAAACAATATCGCTTATCCTAGTATTGCCACGATGCGAGAACAAGACGAGTCGTGATCTTGCGCACACAGTCTTAGTCTCGGTCTTGCCCAGGAGTCTCGCAACAATCTTACGTATTATTATAACCTATTAGCATATTACTATAGAGATACTACTGTGATTTTTCAGATGAGTAAAACCTAACTAAGCCCGAATGAAAAATTGCAAACGTTAAATGAAAAAGTATATTGGTTATAACAATTCATTATAGTAATATAGTAACTAAAGGAAATATAGTAACTAAAATTTCCAAGTATTAGTAAATATTCTTTTTAATTTTTATCCACAAAACCAATTTTTTTTTTAGCAGTTCTGGTCTTGGCCTTGGTTTTGCAAAGTACATAACCAAGATAGACTTTGGGCAACACTAGATCATGCAGAGTGAAATGGTTAAACACGTCTTTTTTGAGTTAGTATTTTAGAATTCCGGAGATCAGTTCTCGCTTTATGTCCTTTTTATGGTGCTACAGCGGTTGCCTACAGAATGCTTAAAATGTCTGTTGTTCCATCCTCGTTCGTTAAGCCAAAGAGCTTGGTAAAAATGGAAAAAAATCGAGCCTGATACTATAAAACCAACATTTAATATTCAATTTTCATCATTAGGAAAATTATTATTTTTTAACATAATTTGAGATTTAAAATTAATAATTTGAACTCGCAATTAATTTCTACATGAGCGATTGATTTTTTTTTTCAGAATAAAAGAAATTATAATACATCAATGGAGCAAAAAACACGATTGATAATGAATATAGCAACAACAGAAGTGATTTATTATGTTAATGAAATTTTCTCAGTAAACGACCAAATTAAAATTTTGATGTATTATGTTTTGTAACTGTGTACGGCAATACAAAAATATAAACAAAATTTGTTTGTACCAATTTTCCTTATGACAAGCTATAACAAGTTAAAATAGAAATAATACCCTGAATTAAAATATCACACACTCTATTGTCGAAAAGCAAATTTTCTTTTCTCGAATCTTAGGATAAATCTAGGTGACCATAAAGTCAGCTACTCTGTAATAAAAATCCTAAGTAAAAATTGAAAATTTCCTAGATAAACTTTGAACCATAAAAAATTAATTGATAAGCAAGTCTTCGTATGTGTTGATGGTATTCTTGCCGAAAATTTTCAGGTCTCATTAGAATCCTGCATAACAATTCTTTAAGTACCATAGTTAGCGATTAACGTGTTTGTTTGGAGTAATATAATTCTTATTCATTAAAAGTAGTTGACTAAATATAAAACGGAGTAATAAAAAATAAATAGAGGAGAATAAAGATAGCCAATCGTTTTACAAGAAAAGCGAAAATCAAACTCAAGCAAAACTAACTTCGTCCCATTCACTTCCTAACAATGAAAACAGAAATACAATGAAAACCTTGTAATCGATATGAGAACAGAGAGGTAGAAGAAACTCATTACTAGAACGGGAGAGGGGAGAGGGGGGTGGAGGAGGGAAGACGAGAACTTCGAGAATCACACTAAAGGAGAAAGCTTCTTGGCAACTAAACTAAAGCTTAAATGTTTCCAGTGTTTTTCAGTTGGGCAGAGGAGGTTGGAGTGTAAAAGTTTGCCGGTGGGAGAGCCGCTGCTATGTGACCAAGTTTGAGGCGATATAACCTCCGCGGAACTAACCACCCCCCGGACTGACGTTGATGGATATCCTGTATTAGTATTCAAGTGCCTGGATTTAATATAAGAGGATCATCTTTTCCCTGCTCCTGGGCCACAATATAGGCATGGCATAGTGTCTTCTCGGGTGAGACAACTTATGTACTCAGGCCCTTTCACAATTTAAAACGTCCCGTCTTCCAGAATGGACTACATTATTCATGGAAAGTGTATACAGGACTCCAGTGGAAATACAGGAATGGATCTAATAATGGAAGGAGGAAATTTAATCTCAAGATGAGTAACTCGAGGAGTAAGCTTATGAGAAGCAGAGAAGCAAAGGGTATTAGATCTCGCTATATTTTTGGTAAGGTTTCAAAAGAATGAATTATGAGATAAGATAAGATAATCTTGATTATTAAAGAAGTCAAGAGGTAAAAAATAAATTTAAATATAATTATATTCTGTAATATACCAGAAAATATAGATAACATAAATATATTATAACTACAATTTTTCAATAAATATATTACTAAATAAATAAGTGTTTATATCATCTGATTGGTATGGATACTTAATTAGTGTCGACAAATCACAAAATAATATATTACAATGAAGATCATACTTATAATTTTCATAGGCTCATAAAAGCAGAAAGTGTGGCCTATCACGTAAACATAACCTTTCAAAGCATAGACTTAAGAGTAAATCAAACTATATCGATTTTTTTTTCTTTTCTTTCTTCTTTTTTTCCAAATCATAATAAGATGGAAAATATGCGAATAAGAGAATTAGAAAAGAAAGAAATTAAATCGATTAAAATGTCATGCCGAAGAAAGATGTTAAGCATTAAATTTCGTTGTTTTTTTCAACCCTTCCTCGCCCCCATAGGTATACGGTTTTTTTCTCCGGGTCAGGGGAGAAGGCGGAGGCAATATTTACGAATTTATTTATAAATAGTCTATACTTACATATGTAAAAAATACTTTACAAACTATTCAAGGCTCCAGCACAGCATAAAATTCACAGCGATGATCCCATTTTTATCATTAAAAGAAGTCGTTAAATATGGTGTGATGTCATTTCTTTTTAATCAGAAAAGTAAGGCAAAGAAAAATATCGCATCGTTTCTTCAAGGCCAGGATCTGATGTTCTATTCATTTTTTTTTTTATATACTAGCGTTAACAGAACTGTGAGTTTATTTCATATCGTAGCACTGCTCCTAACTTGTTTAATACCATTGCCAATATAATAAATAAATTATTTTTTTTATATTCTACATTAATCTTCTCTTATAATAAAAAGAATCATAATAATTTCGACAACTAAAAAAAAAAAAAACTGTTACATAAATTATCATAATAAATCGGAGATGCCTAAAAAAGTATAAATGGAAATTCGCCAAATAAAGTTTCTCTCCAAAGAAGTTATAAAAGAGTTACGGAACGAGTCGCAACGAAATTGGTTATTACTTTTGAATTTAGGGTTATGGAAAGTTAAATAAACCACCTGTTATGCCTAAAGTATCTTCCATTCCACTTCACCGAGAGAATGTTAAAAATTAGAAGGCTTATCAAATCACCTTGAGTGTCCCCTGCCACGAAGTTATAATCACATGATACAATTAGGGCTCGTTGCCTAAGTACTTGTGCCAATTACATCAATCGCTGTCTGACAGGATTCCGTGGAAGTCTCGTCTCTGCTCATAAATCTAGGTGACCACAAAGTCAGCTACTCTGTAATAAAAATCCTAAGTAAAAATTGAAAATTTCCTAGATAAACTTTGAACCATAAAAAATTAATTGATAAGCAAGTCTTCGTATGTGTTGATGGTATTCTTGCCGAAAATTTTCAGGTCTCATTAGAATCCTGCATAACAATTCTTTAAGTACCATAGTTAGCGATTAACGTGTTTGTTTGGAGTAATATAATTCTTATTCATTAAAAGTAGTTGACTAAATATAAAACGGAGTAATAAAAAATAAATAGAGGAGAATAAAGATAGCCAATCGTTTTACAAGAAAAGCGAAAATCAAACTCAAGCAAAACTAACTTCGTCCCATTCACTTCCTAACAATGAAAACAGAAATACAATGAAAACCTTGTAATCGATATGAGAACAGAGAGGTAGAAGAAACTCATTACTAGAACGGGAGAGGGGAGAGGGGGGTGGAGGAGGGAAGACGAGAACTTCGAGAATCACACTAAAGGAGAAAGCTTCTTGGCAACTAAACTAAAGCTTAAATGTTTCCAGTGTTTTTCAGTTGGGCAGAGGAGGTTGGAGTGTAAAAGTTTGCCGGTGGGAGAGCCGCTGCTATGTGACCAAGTTTGAGGCGATATAACCTCCGCGGAACTAACCACCCCCCGGACTGACGTTGATGGATATCCTGTATTAGTATTCAAGTGCCTGGATTTAATATAAGAGGATCATCTTTTCCCTGCTCCTGGGCCACAATATAGGCATGGCATAGTGTCTTCTCGGGTGAGACAACTTATGTACTCAGGCCCTTTCACAATTTAAAACGTCCCGTCTTCCAGAATGGACTACATTATTCATGGAAAGTGTATACAGGACTCCAGTGGAAATACAGGAATGGATCTAATAATGGAAGGAGGAAATTTAATCTCAAGATGAGTAACTCGAGGAGTAAGCTTATGAGAAGCAGAGAAGCAAAGGGTATTAGATCTCGCTATATTTTTGGTAAGGTTTCAAAAGAATGAATTATGAGATAAGATAAGATAATCTTGATTATTAAAGAAGTCAAGAGGTAAAAAATAAATTTAAATATAATTATATTCTGTAATATACCAGAAAATATAGATAACATAAATATATTATAACTACAATTTTTCAATAAATATATTACTAAATAAATAAGTGTTTATATCATCTGATTGGTATGGATACTTAATTAGTGTCGACAAATCACAAAATAATATATTACAATGAAGATCATACTTATAATTTTCATAGGCTCATAAAAGCAGAAAGTGTGGCCTATCACGTAAACATAACCTTTCAAAGCATAGACTTAAGAGTAAATCAAACTATATCGATTTTTTTTTCTTTTCTTTCTTCTTTTTTTCCAAATCATAATAAGATGGAAAATATGCGAATAAGAGAATTAGAAAAGAAAGAAATTAAATCGATTAAAATGTCATGCCGAAGAAAGATGTTAAGCATTAAATTTCGTTGTTTTTTTCAACCCTTCCTCGCCCCCATAGGTATACGGTTTTTTTCTCCGGGTCAGGGGAGAAGGCGGAGGCAATATTTACGAATTTATTTATAAATAGTCTATACTTACATATGTAAAAAATACTTTACAAACTATTCAAGGCTCCAGCACAGCATAAAATTCACAGCGATGATCCCATTTTTATCATTAAAAGAAGTCGTTAAATATGGTGTGATGTCATTTCTTTTTAATCAGAAAAGTAAGGCAAAGAAAAATATCGCATCGTTTCTTCAAGGCCAGGATCTGATGTTCTATTCATTTTTTTTTTTATATACTAGCGTTAACAGAACTGTGAGTTTATTTCATATCGTAGCACTGCTCCTAACTTGTTTAATACCATTGCCAATATAATAAATAAATTATTTTTTTTATATTCTACATTAATCTTCTCTTATAATAAAAAGAATCATAATAATTTCGACAACTAAAAAAAAAAAAAACTGTTACATAAATTATCATAATAAATCGGAGATGCCTAAAAAAGTATAAATGGAAATTCGCCAAATAAAGTTTCTCTCCAAAGAAGTTATAAAAGAGTTACGGAACGAGTCGCAACGAAATTGGTTATTACTTTTGAATTTAGGGTTATGGAAAGTTAAATAAACCACCTGTTATGCCTAAAGTATCTTCCATTCCACTTCACCGAGAGAATGTTAAAAATTAGAAGGCTTATCAAATCACCTTGAGTGTCCCCTGCCACGAAGTTATAATCACATGATACAATTAGGGCTCGTTGCCTAAGTACTTGTGCCAATTACATCAATCGCTGTCTGACAGGATTCCGTGGAAGTCTCGTCTCTGCTCATAAATCTAGGTGACCATAAAGTCAGCTACTCTGTAATAAAAATCCTAAGTAAAAATTGAAAATTTCCTAGATAAACTTTGAACCATAAAAAATTAATTGATAAGCAAGTCTTCGTATGTGTTGATGGTATTCTTGCCGAAAATTTTCAGGTCTCATTAGAATCCTGCATAACAATTCTTTAAGTACCATAGTTAGCGATTAACGTGTTTGTTTGGAGTAATATAATTCTTATTCATTAAAAGTAGTTGACTAAATATAAAACGGAGTAATAAAAAATAAATAGAGGAGAATAAAGATAGCCAATCGTTTTACAAGAAAAGCGAAAATCAAACTCAAGCAAAACTAACTTCGTCCCATTCACTTCCTAACAATGAAAACAGAAATACAATGAAAACCTTGTAATCGATATGAGAACAGAGAGGTAGAAGAAACTCATTACTAGAACGGGAGAGGGGAGAGGGGGGTGGAGGAGGGAAGACGAGAACTTCGAGAATCACACTAAAGGAGAAAGCTTCTTGGCAACTAAACTAAAGCTTAAATGTTTCCAGTGTTTTTCAGTTGGGCAGAGGAGGTTGGAGTGTAAAAGTTTGCCGGTGGGAGAGCCGCTGCTATGTGACCAAGTTTGAGGCGATATAACCTCCGCGGAACTAACCACCCCCCGGACTGACGTTGATGGATATCCTGTATTAGTATTCAAGTGCCTGGATTTAATATAAGAGGATCATCTTTTCCCTGCTCCTGGGCCACAATATAGGCATGGCATAGTGTCTTCTCGGGTGAGACAACTTATGTACTCAGGCCCTTTCACAATTTAAAACGTCCCGTCTTCCAGAATGGACTACATTATTCATGGAAAGTGTATACAGGACTCCAGTGGAAATACAGGAATGGATCTAATAATGGAAGGAGGAAATTTAATCTCAAGATGAGTAACTCGAGGAGTAAGCTTATGAGAAGCAGAGAAGCAAAGGGTATTAGATCTCGCTATATTTTTGGTAAGGTTTCAAAAGAATGAATTATGAGATAAGATAAGATAATCTTGATTATTAAAGAAGTCAAGAGGTAAAAAATAAATTTAAATATAATTATATTCTGTAATATACCAGAAAATATAGATAACATAAATATATTATAACTACAATTTTTCAATAAATATATTACTAAATAAATAAGTGTTTATATCATCTGATTGGTATGGATACTTAATTAGTGTCGACAAATCACAAAATAATATATTACAATGAAGATCATACTTATAATTTTCATAGGCTCATAAAAGCAGAAAGTGTGGCCTATCACGTAAACATAACCTTTCAAAGCATAGACTTAAGAGTAAATCAAACTATATCGATTTTTTTTTCTTTTCTTTCTTCTTTTTTTCCAAATCATAATAAGATGGAAAATATGCGAATAAGAGAATTAGAAAAGAAAGAAATTAAATCGATTAATATTTTCCTATCATCCATTTTATTTAAAAATTGCTGGAACTTGCAAATATTCACATTTTTACTCGAATCCTTAATATTTTCTTGATATCATATTTACTTAATACCGAGGTAGATGGCAAATTTATTGTGAGCCAGGAATATGTACAACTAATAAATATATATATATATATATATATATATATATATATATATATTTTCTTAATTGCAACTATACGAATTTATTAGCTAAAATTTCATATACATAACAACTACAGTAATATACTGTTAAAATAAATTTTTAATTCATCTACGTCTTTGAAAAAGTTAACATAGGAAAATATAGATATTTAAAGGATGAAACTATTTACAACTTTAGTATATATATTTTTTTCATTTATTTCATTCACTTAACTATTTTAAAATGTATCATTTCTGATAACCCCCCTAGGCGCCTGAAAAGGAGAAAAGGTGATCTAATGTAAACATATCATTAGAGTGCTACCATTGGATAGTTACTCAGCAAGTGTTTTCACGTCATTATATCCATATGTTCAAATTTACTAAATGTATTTCTTTAATACAGTTGTAAATATCATTAAGAAATAATAAAAAAAATGTATCTAAAATACCTGTTATATTATAAGAACTAAATAGTATTGTTAAGCGAAATATAATTTTATTTCAAATACTGGTAAAATTAAAATTTAATTTACTGACAGGAAAAATCCAGAAAAATAGTGCAGAACCTCATTGACTTATTTGTGGAAAATATTTAGAAATCTGATTTATTCAGGTAAAGCAATATTTATTGAGGTTCTAAAACCTATCAAAATTGTGACAAATTGAAAAAAAAAATGGTAAAAATGGGAATTTCCGAAAACCTTTGAAGCACATGTTTACATAATCGGAATAAATGATTTTTTTTCTTGTTCTTACCTCCATGATTAACACTCTTACCGCAGTATTAAAAAAAAGGGGAAAAAATAGATATTTTCACAACACATAAAGTTCACTATGTCATCTGTACATTACCATCAGAGAAGAGTAACAGATTAAGTTGGCGGGAGTAATGTATAAAATAAAATATCATTATTTACGGTATTCGGCTAATATCAGGAAAACTATTAAATCTAGCTGTAAGATCTACGAATAATTTTGTTTAAAACTATTTAAAAGTTAGCTTTGATTTCAACAAAAAATTAAAGCTGACAAAATTTGCAACAAGATTGATATTATTTATTTTTGCCTTCTCACACAGTTCGAGATATCTGTGCTCTGTGTTGAATTTTGAAAAAAAAAAAAAAAATTAGTTCACGTTTTCATCTTTATTTGACTAGTCACCTCTTAACCTCTCCATTTTCCAAAAAAATGTCATGCCGAAGAAAGATGTTAAGCATTAAATTTCGTTGTTTTTTTCAACCCTTCCTCGCCCCCATAGGTATACGGTTTTTTTCTCCGGGTCAGGGGAGAAGGCGGAGGCAATATTTACGAATTTATTTATAAATAGTCTATACTTACATATGTAAAAAATACTTTACAAACTATTCAAGGCTCCAGCACAGCATAAAATTCACAGCGATGATCCCATTTTTATCATTAAAAGAAGTCGTTAAATATGGTGTGATGTCATTTCTTTTTAATCAGAAAAGTAAGGCAAAGAAAAATATCGCATCGTTTCTTCAAGGCCAGGATCTGATGTTCTATTCATTTTTTTTTTTATATACTAGCGTTAACAGAACTGTGAGTTTATTTCATATCGTAGCACTGCTCCTAACTTGTTTAATACCATTGCCAATATAATAAATAAATTATATTTTTTATATTCTACATTAATCTTCTCTTATAATAAAAAGAATCATAATAATTTCGACAACTAAAAAAAAAAAAAACTGTTACATAAATTATCATAATAAATCGGAGATGCCTAAAAAAGTATAAATGGAAATTCGCCAAATAAAGTTTCTCTCCAAAGAAGTTATAAAAGAGTTACGGAACGAGTCGCAACGAAATTGGTTATTACTTTTGAATTTAGGGTTATGGAAAGTTAAATAAACCACCTGTTATGCCTAAAGTATCTTCCATTCCACTTCACCGAGAGAATGTTAAAAATTAGAAGGCTTATCAAATCACCTTGAGTGTCCCCTGCCACGAAGTTATAATCACATGATACAATTAGGGCTCGTTGCCTAAGTACTTGTGCCAATTACATCAATCGCTGTCTGACAGGATTCCGTGGAAGTCTCGTCTCTGCTCATAAAATGATAAAAACATAAATACATAGTTAAAAGTAATCATTTAAATCAAAATACAAATTATTTTATAATAGTATACACTACTATTTGCAATATCGGATTTATTTGGATTAACGTAGATTATTATACCTCCACTGACATGTTTTATTTATAATTATGTTTAAAAAATCATTTAATTTTTAAGTGACCAAAAACATGTATTTTTTAAAATGTATTAAAAAATTATTTTTATCCATTTATTTATAGGCGAAAATAATGAAGAAACGAATATAATAGGGACTTCAGTTATAAATTATAAATGGTCTTTAAAAAGTTATTTATACATGAAATGGAAGAGATGTAATTCATTTTTTACTTTGGACTTTTTTTGGAATAGTTAGAAGATAAACAAACAAGTTTCCACTCATAGAAGGTGTGGGATGGCACTTCAATAAGTATAAAATAAAGATCACTTTATTCAGTTTTTCATTTATATCTAGAAATTTAATCTCCTAGCGATAAAAATAATCCATTAAAAAATTAAAGACGAAAAAATTTACATAATATTAGATATTATTATTTTTTTTTTATTGTTTTGTGTCATTATTACCATATCACTACGGTTTGTAGTATTAGATTTTAAACTATTATTAAATCAAATTTAAAATATCAGACAAAAAGTTGACCCTTTGACCCTTTGCGTAGCGTCAACAGTCAACACATGTAATAATTTTACACTAAATCTTTAAATGATCAAGAATTTCGTTGATAAAGAGAACCTCCAAAGTGTGAATTTTTACCTCTAAACTAGTCGGTAACTTAATTAGATGTAAATACATGTATATATATATGTATATATATATATATATATATATATATATATATATATATATATATATATATATACATATACATATACATATACATATACATATATATAGTTCCTTATGAATTATAAATAAGATGCATGAAGGTTTGTTTTCATAATTATACATGTTCAATTCTTTCATTTAAAATAAAGTTAATATCATTATAGTTCTTATTTTAATTTCTTCTATCGCTCAATATACTTCCACAAAATCGGGAATCTGTTTTAATAGTGTTTCTTGTACTCTTACCAAAATTAGACAACTCGTTTTAACCAATTTATTCCTTTCTATTGTTGAACTGACACCTTATCTACGACTATCTTGACATGTGACTTAAATTGAATCCTCATAGAACATTAAGCTGATAAGATACTGCAGGATAGTTCAGATCACAATACTCACTAGAAAAACTCTTAAAAATTAGGAATTGCTGAAACTTATTACATTAAAGACGTATTTTACGTATTATATATTTATAGATGGTTTTGACAATATATCATCTTATTTTTAGCAAATCTACAACATGAGATGGGTGCACAAATATTTGATATTGGAACAAGAACACTATTTTAGAAATAATTCAGAACTAAATAATGGATAATGATAGCATATTTAACAAATTATACATAAGCTACCGAAGAGAAAGAAGGAATTGACTGTGTGGAAATAGGTAATAATCTAACAGAGGAAACTGTTAAAACACGAAGATAATTATTATACAGGAGGAGATGGTCCAGTGTTGCGGTCATAAATAAGCTAAATAATGGTAAAACTATTTTATTGAAAGCCGACGTTTATAAATTATGTCTAAATATCATGTAATTGCCACAATTCTCTATCTCTTTGTATCTTGTCCGTTCTAGTCCTGATGAAGACCTGCAAAGTCGGGTCGAAACGTCGGCTTTCAATAAAATAGTTTTACCACTATTTAGCCTATTTATGACCGCAACCCCGGACCATCTCCTTCGTTTATAATGCAACGGTCAACTATTAAATATTCAATATAATTATTATACACTACTCGTAACAATTTCTATGATATTTGCTACAATAAAATCCCCAAATTGTTATTTTTTTGGGTTAAAAAAAAAAACAAAAACAAAACCACAGATATTTGGAAGATCTGTCATGGCTGAAATCAAAGCTGACAGGATGCAAAAAAAAAAAGAAGAAGTTTATGATAATTATTTTTTGTAAGAAAGAAAGTTTCCTTATATTTGTTTAAATCCTTATTTTTGAAAAAAACAATTAACAATGACTGATTGCTAATTTACAATGCGTAATAACCTTTAACTTTTAGAATTGTAACCTTATCTCGTATGTAACTGTCTTGAGACTAAAATAACGTACTCCCGATATTCGTTTAGATCTAAAGTAAACTAATTGCGAGTTAGTTTTATTCATGAGCTAACTCCGCCCTAGAAAGCTTATTCAGAAACTAACGAATTAAGTGGGCTTAGCCCTAAACTAAGTTTATCTTCTGACGCAACATGTGGCACTAAACATTTTTTTACTTATTTTGTGAACTACTCTTTCTTTTAAATAAAAACGTTAAAAAATAGTTGATGAACAATAATCACCGTTACATTAAATTTTCAAGCATGACAGTATAATTTAATGATAATTGAACCTGTACTAAAGCTGAAATATAAAAATAGATTCCCTTTTGATTCTGAACCAAAAATATGTCTTATGTGAACAAGGAATATGATCTTACATTTCATTCGTGTGTTCTACAAAAATTTCTTCAATAAATATAAAATGCATGTAAGTTATTTTATTTCACCTCACGATTAGTGGAATAAACTGCCTTTCAGTCTTCTATCTTTATGTCAGTGTGCAGGAGAGCAAATCAAAATTTAGGAATGGAATTCAAAGTTCTTAGAATCAGAAGTTTAATAATAATTTAATATTTAATAGTTGACCGTTGCATTATAAACGAAGGAGATGGTCCAGGGTGGCGGTTATAAATAGGCTAAATAGTGGTAATACTATTTTATTAAAAGCCGACGTTTCGACCCGACTTTGCATGTCTTCTTCAGGGAGGTGTGTTCGGTTCTAAGTGAAACTCCTAGCTGAACACACCTCCCTAAAGAAGACCTGCAAAGTTGGGCCGAATCGTCGGCTTTTAATAAAATAGTTTTACCACTATTTTGCCTATTTATGAACGCAACCCTGGACCATCTCCTTCCTGTAATAATAATTAAAAATAATCTTATATATAATAATGATTATAAAATTTTGCTTTGCCGGTTCAAATCAATCTCGTTGAGCTCAAGTTTAGTTTAATCCTTTCAATTATAAAAACTTATTTAATGATTAGTGGTTTAATTAGAGCTAGCGTAAGACTAGCCTAACTGATCAAAGTTACGTGAAAAACAGGAAAACATTTCAACATATTTGTGATGTTTTAACATAGCTTATTTATTCTACATAGACGTCTGCTTGTGCGAAAATAGTTCTAAATTTCCTCGTTACGGCGAGTGGTGGGGGCAGATCAGAAGGTCTAAAAGATAACATTTAATCCGTATGAGCGTCGGTTCACTCAGCGTCAAGTATCCACGAAGACAACACATGCACTTGAGGGCCCTCAGATAACAAATGTCTTAAGCCGGCATAAAAATGGTAAGCTGATTTGGCAAAATTTATATAACCTACCAATCCCTTAAAATACAGTTCACTGCATAAATAAGTGGAATGTTGCTCCTTATTTGAATGTTTCCTATTAAGAACTCATGAGAGTTATTTGCCTTAATTAAAATTTGAAAAGTTGCCCAAACATTTCCAGTGTAGTGATTTTTTGACTGGTATCTATAACTAGTATACATGTGTTAATTGTTTGGGCTTCATATAAGTAGGATGTCTGCTCCTTGATATGATACGATCAAATGTTAAAAATCCTGACACTAGAAATTTTGAGTTGCGCCTTATGCACTCTAGCCTTGCAGAAATAAAAATAATTTTTCGCCTGAAAATTCAGTTTCTATATAAATCGTAAAGGTGGAATCATTTCATATGTGGAAATTGTTTTATCTCCTCTACTTATCATTTACTTTAGTATATTAATGTGAGAAAGAACTAACTGAATGTATTAAAAACCAAGCCATAAAAAATTAAGAAATGCATAAATCAGTAACAACCAGTAATTTGACGTCTTTTTGGGTGTAATTTTATGGATAGAATCATTTTTAATTAAAGTTGTTTTTTTTACTAGATATTTTTTTATTTATTTAATGAAATTTACAACTGTATAAACAATGCAACTAGTACAAATGCACACATTAAAAACTGACTTGAAGAGATACTGCCCAGTGGTAGCACTCCCTATTTAATTCTAGGTGAGAAGATCACGAGGCCATCTTCTTTTCAGACACCAAGGAGGATTATCAGGAATCGAGGAAGAAGCAAGGCTGGAAACAAATGGATTCGAATGGGACTGGAGTTTATCATGAAAGGAAAGGTATCCGGCTCGGGCTAAATTAGCGGCATACGGAACATTAAGGTCTTTATGAATGGTTTTATTTGTGACAAAATATGAGGCATTGAGGCTTTAAGGCACGAAGGATTTTGGGTTGTGAGCATTAGATACGATAGGAATTCGATGGTTTGGTAGAGAACCAAAGCTCAACTCCGTATGCTCATATAGGTCTTATTATGTTTAAGTAGATGAATCTTTTGTAATTAATTGGAAGTTTAGAGCGTTTGTCTTGTAAGTGTTGGAGCAGTCGGATTTACCAGATATATATACAAAATTCACATATACATATGAGTACGTATAAATACAAATACATGTTTTCGGATGATGTATTCTTTCTGTTGAGTAACCTTTATTTATTTTTTTAAATCTTTATGTGGGATGTACATTAGTTTATTATGCATTCCCCATTCATGGTAATGTCAGGACAAGTATATCTATTTTAATCCAACAAAAACTTATCCTAATCTGAGTTATAGCCCAAGAATACAATCTAGTAATTTAAAATTTTTATTTATTTGAAAGATTCTTCAAGTTTTTTACTACTAGTATTTTTTTTTTCTCTTACGCCTGACTGAATATGATTCCGACCGACTTATCGACTGCCGGAATGAGTACTTATGTGCGTAGGACCCTACTAACGGTAGGTACTTCCTCTCTTTTGTCTTAGCCGGCTGCTACGTGAGCTGGGTCCAATGAGCAGTCTCTCAGTATCCATCCAAGGGCAGCCTTCCTTAAAAGATACAGTTGCATAAGTCGCAGTTGAGGTGATATAGTTCAAATATCCTATTTGTCACGGTTCTATTCACCGTTGCAATGTAGTCATCAAAATATCATTCAGTTCTTATAACCTTGACGTTATCCAACATAAAGCAAGATTTTCGTAATACATGGATGTTTTCATCTAATCAGCTACTAGTTGAAAAAAAAGTTATCTTATTAAATACCATTATAAACATTTTAGAGGTGTTATTTTTTATATATTACATGTATGTTTATTCAACGTTTCGGCTTCAGGAGCCATTTTCAAGAACCTGCAAACTAAATTTTAATTTACTTTTTACCATTCAAGTATAGCCTCAGACAATAAACTTGTATCATTCACCTACCATGCACCGTGCCATAAAATTTTTAAAATTTGTCATTACGATATGACTCGTCCTAATTCATTCTTTTATTTCAAAGAATGTCGTTTTCCGTTTCTAAAAATTATAATATATAATTATAAATTAAAAATAGACGGCTATAATTAATTTAAAATTTTTAATTTTCGATTTATATACCTCTATTTGCAGACGGTATCAAGAAAGTATTGTTCTTCAATAGGGCATTCATACAGGACTGGATTTACTTACATAAGGAGTGGGGTGGAGGGGTTAGTGATCAGCTGTTTTATATCAGTATGTTATATATTAATTTTGTCAATTGTGCTAGCATAAAACGTGTTTAAATTATCAACATCTGTCTGTTGATTCACTGAATGTTTTAGATTTTTAGTGATAAAAATAGATTCAATGATTCTACGTTTCCCAATATTTTGTTCTCTATGCAACACGGAAGCAGTACCGAAATCAAATTTATGTCCATTTTTTGTGGTATGCTGCAATAATCCTGTGGCTAATTTTGATTTTGTCGTTTTAGACCTGCAATTTTGTCTATGTTGCCTATGTATCCTTGTCTATGTATCCTACGTTCAAACCATTGTGAGGTTTGTCCGTAATATGCTTTATTTTCACAATCCTCGCATCGTATTTTATAAACAATATTAGTTAGTTTTTCTTTTGGAATAATATCCTTAGTTCTACTATATAATTTATCTAATTTATTAATAGGTTTTTTCCCAAATCTGATTTCATTTATATCATATTTTTTTAAAGTTTTTTTCAATTTTATCAGTTAAACCTCTAATATAAGTGACCGAAAAGTATTTTTTGGGGTTGGGGTCTGCGTTAATATTCTTATTTTTCTCATTCTGAAATTGTAGATCAGGATTTTCTTTGTTATGCTTATGTTTTTCAGTATTATCTACTTTAAAATAGTTTGTGATTAGATTTTTTTTTTTATTTTTGGTCTTGTTTTGATACGTTTTTATATTGGTATTGATGTTTGGACCCTTTATAATTATCTATGTTTTTTTATCTTTTATCTTTGTGCCATAATTTATTTATCAGTCTTATGGGGTACCAATTTTGGAGTAGAATTTCATATATTTGTGTTTTTACTTCTTTAATATGTATTTGTGTTATATTCTTTCTTGAAATGATGACGATGTATTTATACATTAATCAACATTTAAATGATAATGTATTTATATATTAATCAGACACATTATATTTTCAGGTTAAGCTTTCTGTTTTCTCAACAGAAACACAAAGCTTATTTTAATAAAGAATTTAATATATTTTTTTTCTTTATTGTTTTCTTAAAAGTGTACATGGGTATATATTTCTATATGTATATCTAAATAAATTTAATTTATTGAATTGAAAAAATATTACTTTAATTTGGTACACATGTTCACCCACGATAGAAGTTATACAATAATACAAGTGAAATAAACATGTATCTTTAAAAATAACAATATACTCCATACCGAACATTTTAAATCAATACACGATTTAGTCATTAAAAAATGTATGTATATTTATATATAAGTACCTATATACATATATACAGTTATATGGTAACAATTTTAAACAACGAAAAAAAAACAATCTCGTCTGGCAATCCATTAACGACAAAATCCTTTCAAATCTTTGTTCATAAAAATTTAAATGGATCATACGAATACTTGAACCCACAGAGCTTTATGAAAAATTCCAGGACATAAATCATAAATCAACGGGCCGATTAACTGACTAAAGAATGTAGAAGTGATTCCTATTGAACCCTCTATCCTAAAGACTATTGAAAGTTCGACGAACAACCGTTCCCTCGGTTTAATGGCTTTGACCAATCAGCTCTTTGCAAAACTCTAATCTAGTCCCTGTGTTGAAGTAAATCCAATAGGCAGAAAAATTCCTTTAAATCAATGTATGAAATAATTTAACGGGCAACATATCCGGCTTATATTTAAAACAAGAATGAAGTGGCACTCCGATTCAACGTCAAATTTAATTATATGTCACTCTCTGTGGAGGTTTGTGACCCATTCATAGAGAAATATCTTGCACATCTCACTTAACCTTTCCACCTTTGACAAGGTTCACCAATAGCGGTACCACCAGCAAATTCATTTCCTTAAGTACTTCCCTTTCATGAGCTCTACCCAATCATAAACACTGAATCGGGAAAGGAAATTAACTCAAATATATAATAATTTTATGTTTTATTAGATATTTTATTGCAATTATCAAAGTCTAAAATTATGATCATAAAATTATATTACCAGTATTATGGTCTGAAAATGAGAAAAATACGCAGTGGGAAAATAAATATCTCTGTAAAGAAAAACACAACTTACCCGTTTATCTCCCTAAGATAATCAAACTATCATCTATTACTATCAACAATTATTATTCTAAATACAAATATTCTATCAAATTATAATTCCATTGTGAAATATTATTAATTATTGAGATTAATAAATACAAAAGAGAAACAAAACTAATTACATTTTATTACTGAAAGTGAGTCTCACAAATAGTAAGTAGTCAAAGAAAGCACATACCTACAAAACAAGTTGACATGCACTACATCACATATCGTGACTGATTGTGCAAAATGTATGTGAAAATTGAGTGCTTTACAAAAGAGCAAAAACTGATTAATCTTCAGTCTGAAACTGCTCTATTTACTTTACTATTATTAAAAATACTAGATGGAAATAAAATACAACATTATACTAATACATTATTAAGAAATTCTCCTCTCCTATAAAACACTACATTTCTTCATACGATCTTTCGCACTGACAGTGTTGATATATATTCCATTAATTTATCAAAATACGTTGCACATCAAGGATAAACAATAAACAAGATTTTATAGTCATATTTTTATATTTGTTGCCACATTGTTACTAATTTTGTCGAAAAGATTCATGTAAATCGGACACGAGGACTCAAAAAAGCCATAGTATCAATGAAATTTATCAATGGAAAAGAATACTGACAGTAGGTTTTAAAAACGATTTTTTAGTGAAATGATTCAAACATAGCGAAGATCCATAATAGGTTTTAAAATTGAAAACAATTATTAAGGCGAAACGTCAGTAATAATAAAAGCAATAGGACAATATTAACGAAATAGGATATTGGTCACCTTTTACTAAATATCATTTAAATAATACTCGTAAATAAATAAAATATTTGTGTTAATATACGGTAATTATTACTTATATAAAAAAGTATTTTAGTTATCGCTCCATAACCAAAAAATAAAAATAAAAATAATAAAAAAATAAAATTAAAATAAAATAAAAAAAATTTAGATTTTCCTATTTTGTGCCAACGTTTTCTGAATTTAAACTTTTTGTTACCAATGAGGTGAGGTGTGGAATTATATGCTTGCTTTTGGTCCGTAGATCTTGATATATAATGTTAGTATTGTGAACAATGATTGAATTAAACATAAAAACATTTAACAAAATAAAAGATATATTTATTATTTGGTTATAATTATGTCACTTACCAATATTATGTATAAATATAATTATAAGTCCATCCTAATAAATACTTATAATCAGAGGTGCAGTCTACAAGGGGGGGAGGAGAGAGAGAGAGGGTCAAGAGGGGCGATCTCACTCCAATAAAAATGTTGTGGAGGCAAGGATAGCGTTTCACCCCCCTCCCCCTAATAATTTGAAGCAAACGTAAATTAAAAGTGATAACGAATAGGCTATATGAATGAATAAAATACATAAACTAAAATTGTTTAAGAAAATTCGACTAGCTAAGCTAAAGCCTATTAGTGGGCATTAACTATTTTATCACGAAATAAATATTCCCATTATTTCAATTTTCATTTATCCTTGGATAGATTAAAAATTAAAAACATATAATTTGATTTTATGATTCTTTCGTGTGTATACCTCCATTTTCACGTGATTTTCTTATAAATTTTCTGGAATAAAGTTGGAGAAAATATATTTAATAAGTACATCTATAAACATATTTTATAGAGAATGTGTTAATAAACATTTTTAGTTAACTATTCAGTCTGTTAAAACATTTTATTAAGATTTGGAGGTTGTACAATCTAAGAAAATAAAAGTATTTTTCAGTTATTAATATTATTCGTTTTCAGCTGAAAAAGATCTAGAAATGTAGGTATGTTATTGAGTCTTCCTACCTCTCGTTTTTAATATATACAAATTGTAATATATCCAATTATTTTGTTAAAATATATTTTAGTATATCCATAAGCATATAAAGAAAAAAAATCCTACAGCTGTCTAAACATATATATTAATTTATTTGTAAATATCCAATATGATATTTGTTCGTTCTACAATAATTATGTAGAATTTGTAAATATAATATGAACTACCACATTTTTTTTTTTTATTCCTCACCTCTCCTCTCCCCAATCAAAATGAAATGTCTGCGCCTATGCTTATAATTATATGTAACTAATATAAAAACTTATTATATGTAATTTTATACATTCTTTATAAAATATCGGTTGTCGAACATGTTAGAAACGTAGAAAAACCTGCCTCGAAATGTGTTTTGTTTTGTTTCGGATTTTCAATTTTTTTTTCTAGTACAATCCTTTATTAACTGAAATAAATTTTGAAAATTACATACTATATACCGTAAAATAACCAATGCGCAACATTGGGCAGGTTAACGTTCGTTACTTCGACGTGGTGCCGACGACATCACATTTCAATCTACTAACAGCACTAAAGTAATTTAATTTGTGAATTTCACTGTTCAATATCAAATAAAAAAACACAAGCCGAACGTATTACAAACACTAATTACGAATGCAGCTTTATATTAGCAAAGCTGTCCCCATTCGAATTCGTAGGAAATTCTGGATCCCAGTACATTATTCATTCATGCTCGAGGTTCATGACAAACATGAAAATTCATGAGATAAACAGACGGAAAAACCGAACAGACAAGCGCTGTAAAAAAATATTTAGCAGAGTGAAAGCACAGAAAAAATATTTTTACTTCTTTCCATGTATTGCACAACGATTCGCTATTTTTTTTTTTAATTTTAACCAATGTGAGCCAATAATTTGACATTCAGGTAAAATATCTATCTATATTTTTTTACATTATCATAAATACGATCATAATATTCTGCAAAAATCAGTTCATCGATATTTTCTTTATTCATAAAAATATCTTCTTTGGTTTGGTTGAGTCACACTAATGTTTACAAAAAGAGAAATTCATTTATATATATATATATATATATATATATATATATATATATATATATATATATATATATATATATATATATATAAAATCAATGTTTCGAATCCATTAAAAAAAAAAACAGTTCTTTATCAGCATAGTAAATTACTGATACATATTACTTTTTTCAAATATTTTTTATTTATTTATTTTGAACACTTGGTGGTTGATCGTTGTATATTATTGAGTAAGGAGATGGTCCGGGGTGGCGGTCATAAAAATACTAAAATAGTGAAAAAAAACTATTTTTATTACAATCCAACTTTTCGACCCAACTTAGCAGGTCTTCCTCATGGCTAAAACGAACAAGATACAAGAGGATATAAAAATGTGGAAGTTACAAAATATTTCGATACAAATTACAAACATTGTGAATAAACTTATTAAAATTACTTAAAGTGTGAATAGAAATAATTGTTGCTATTTATTTACTTCAGTTTAGGGTCTACTTACTAAGTTTTACTTCGTTTATTCTGTTTATTGTTTTTAATATTTCTATGTACTTTATATTCATAAATTTTATAATATAAAATTATATTATACATTTTATAATATAAACTATATTATTATCATATAAATGGAACACTGCTTTCCTTTTGTGCCTTGTTCATTCTAGCCCTGAAGAAGACTTAAAAAGCTGTGTCGAAATGTTGGTCTGAAATAAAAATAGCTTTTTCACTATTATAGTGTTTTAATGGACGTCACCCCGGACCGTCTCCATACTCTATTTATTAATTTTTTTAATTTAAACTTTTGCACCAATCAGTTTTATGTTAAAAATTAGCAAATAGGCTGAGAATACAAGAAATAATGACTTACATGTCAAGCACATCGAAAATTAATAAATCTCTCTTATCAAACATATTGCATGAAAATTTAAACATCCATCTGAAACAATTAAAACTCTTGGTTAACAGTTGAAATTATAAGTAAAATATATGTATTTAATTTCCTTTACTGAAAATTACAAACTACTTGTCATCTAAGTCATCAATTCTTCTGATGACTTAATTTCTGATATTTTTTTTTCAGATTTACGTTTCTTGGCTATGCAAGATATAAAATACTTATTTTAATTTTAAAATGATGCAGTAATTTAACATCCAATAAATAAGAAATCCATTTCTCATAAAAACAGATAAATTTGTCCATCGAAAAATCTGGTTCGGACACTATACATAGTTAAGCAAGTATAATTTAAGAAATGTATTCAAATGAAACCCGAGATTGATCCCGATGATACTGAAATGTTTGAGAGAAAATACAAAACAAAGAAAGGGAAGACTGATTAACTCAGCTAACAAAAAGGGGAAGCGAAACGATTGGGGGTTAGGTAAACAGAGAGGGTGACGAATAACAAGATCGCAGGGAACTCCGGTCTCGGATAAATCCAGCTCTCATTTCCCCACAGGCAGAATTCGATCTATGCCTTCCTCCAACCTGTATTTTTGCCAATATATTGAACCCGTCATTTTAAAACTAAGACAAATTGTACTCAATTACCCAATAAAATTAACAAATATATATAAAATAGATCTAATCGTCCAAATCAAAGACAAAATACAGCGTTAGAAACACTTATATGACTTAAAATAACTTGATGATAATCAAATGATTTATTTCGTTATTATTAAAAGCGATTAAGATAAATATATAATTGAATAATTAGCTATCTGAAAATCATTCTCCAAAATGAGGCATTCCCGAAAACAAATCAAGTAACTAGGAAAAATATATTCTTCCATGTTTTATTCCATAGACGGTGAAGCTTTTTATCATTTGATGCCGCATTGAAAGTGATAATGGAGGCAGCAATATATTTTTTATATTTTACTATTATAGGAAATACACCACGATGTATAAAAATTCAATTTAAATCTATAAATTTTAAAATTTACGTAACCTAAACAATCAAATATTAATTCATTCAGGTGTTAAATTAATGAAGAACGCACAAAAATTAACGAAGGGCGCAGGTATCTCTCACGGATGCCTCGAGGCCGCAGGTTACTCACTTATTTTTAATTAAAATCAACGATTTATTAGTACGTACTGTTAAATAAATAAATCCAAAAAGAGAAAACGTCCATTAAAGACAAAAAATAAATAATAAAAATCATGATTAAACCAAGTGTTTTGGAAAATCCATCGTATTTCTACTAAATCCTTAAATAAGAAGTGTTGAAGCTCAGTACAGTAATCCTAATGTATAACCGGTTTACTTTAAACATTAATAAATAATGGATTCCACTAAAACAAACGAGTTTTATTTAACAAATAAGTAGCAGGCAGTATCGTAGGCAGGCGATAAGTAAGTAATATTTTATATACTTATCTACCTTTAAAGAATTTAGTGTAGGTTTTTTTTTTTGAGGTACCTATATCGCAAATATTTAATATTTAATTTAATATTTAATATTTAATTTAATATTCAATATTTAAATATTTAATTTAATATTTAATTTGAAACACTATAACAGAATTAATAAAATCACTAAAAAAAAAAATATGAGTAACAAAGGTTTGCAAACAATTGTAAGGTAACAAAACATAATTCATTTATTAAGGATTAAATTATATTTAATGACTGTTATGTTTTTATTCACATAACACATGTTTTTTTTTTTCATGGGAAGAAATAGTCCAAGAAAGGCAGACATGGCTTTCTTAACAGGCTTGTTAAGACGAAAAAAGATCTAGATGGTCAGTAATGCCAACAGAAAAATAAAAAATATATTATGCAAATTGTTACGAGAACTAATTAAATTAAAATCACTTCGATTAAAAAATAACCGATAAATTGATACGAGAGGGCGAATAAAGTATGGTATGATTTTATTAACCTGTTCTTATTATAGTATAATTTGCGATTACAAAAATACTTTTCTTTAATAAAAAATTATTAAATTGATGACAAGAAAATTATGTTAACATTTCGCTCCCCACTTACTGATGAAATTTTTTCATTTATAAGTGGTAGAGGGTCCGACCCACGCAATGCCTCCGGCGTTCCTACCGTCTCACAATATTAGAAGAAAATCACAGCTGAACCTCTCTTTAATACATCTGAGGGCAAGACAAGCTATTATGATATAAGATAAATCTTCCTAAACCACAAAAAAAACTGCAATTGTGTTATTTTCTTTCTTTTTTTTTTTTAATAATCACTGAAGGATAAATTGTGAGAATACAAAACATATCTTCTTTAAGAGCTTGCAAACATTTTCACAGACTAATTAGTTAAAAAAAAATCATAAAAAGTGAACAATTAAAATTGTAAAAACAATTAAACACTTTTTCAGCATATACTGAATAATAAAAGATATTCCTAAAATATTGTCACATTCAAACAAAATATTAAAAAGCAAATAAATAAAAAATCACGATTATAGGCTTGTAATCAGGTACTATATACAAGAAATGTCTATTATACAAATACATAAAACAAAAACTTTTTTTGTCTAACAAAATCATAATCACCACAAAAATACAGATAACCATAAATAATTCAGTTTTCAATTCCATCTAATTATTGATATTTTTTATAATATAGCCAAAAATAATCAATACACGATAGCTGATAAATACAATAATATAATGTCAAAATATTTTCATGAAATAAAATATAACATTCATACAACGGATGCCAATAACAACATACTACAGAATATCCCTTTAGTAAAATATACCTGGGTAAATACTTTCAGAATATTAAACAACAAAAGAACCCAATAATATAAAACATAAATCACATAGCTTCAAGAAACCACACAGTGGAAGGTAAACAAACCCTCGGAATTCAATCCGTTTTGATGTCAAAATATTAAGAATGAGAAAATTACAAGAACATTTATTTCTAAAAAACACATATGAACAAATATTGAACATAAATAAAGAACTGACGTTTATTCCCAATACTTGAAATCAAATTATAAAAACAACAAATTTAAAACTTACACTCCCCAAACAAAAGTACAATCTAATATTTTTTTAGTAAAGAGGATGTTCAGTCATATCTTTTTTTTCATTTTCTTTTTTTTCCTCTTCCTCATATTTTAAGCTATACTGTTTTCCGTTGAGCAGGGGAGAGGGTGAAGGATTGATGTAATGTAAGAGTTAAAAGCCGGTAATTACTTTAATTAAGTAATTAGAGATGGAAATTATTCAAAAATAGAAAACGTGTGTTGTGCTTCACGCGTTAGCCCGCTTGGCCACCCTGCCCTCAATAATTGAACACATTATATTATATGAGCCTTTCAGTTGACAGAATGACTAACTCCAATTTCAACAATTTTGAGTAAAGTCATTCAAGTGATATTCCTAGCTGGAAAATTTATTATACCTGTAAAGACAGTGAGTAAGTTTATTCCAGAGTATGTGATTGCAGTGTTGAAATATGTAACTGTGAATAAAGGTATAAAATTCCTCACTAGAAATATCACTAAAATTAATAATCAAAAATGTTGAAATTGGATTTAGTCACTCTGTCAACTGAAAGGCTCATATAAAAATTTTATTGTTAACAAAATGTTTTAAGCAAACAATTATGAACTGAGAGAGCATAACTAATCTGTCATAAAAGAGTCATACAACATCATAAATCAAACGCCCATGTTTCCTCATTTCATATAAATTAATATTTTTCTTTCAACTGGAAGAATAAATAAATGAATATTATTTAAAAATTTTTTAAATATAATTAAAAGAATTTCCATCAGTTTTTCGTGAAAATAATAATAATAATAATATTTATAACAGATTTGATGTTCTACGTCACGCATACAGAACAAGCAGTCTCCCTAAAAATATATAATACATCCCATTCAATACAACTCTCGTACAAACATAGAACAACTGATCCAACATTCGGCATTCGAAACTACAGAAGGTAATATTTCCTGAACAGGCATCCTCGAGGATCACCCGTACGGCTAATAATAGGATGCAAGAGAGGCGAATAACTGAGAGGTGGAGGGAAATAGGAGGGGAGTGAAAAGGGAATAAGAGATAGGAGTGGAGTGGATTTACCCAGCTGCCATTGTTCAGTGGAGTATGCAAGCTAAGCAGGCACGATGGGGTTGCCTAATGTCTCGGAAACCAATATGTCCCAATTTCAATGATTTACCAACTCCCTGGACACTCTTAGGGCCATATTTTTCAAAAACTTTATTCCCCGCTGCCCACCTTTTACCCTTATTCACCCCGAGGGTTGCTCGCTAATTTAGCAGAGATTTCTCGCCAGCGTAGATAACTTTCTGAGACTAATTATATGGAAAAATATTTAATGGGAAAGTCTTTCCTTTTTTATTTTTCTCTCGATCCTTCGAAATAATAGTTTCTCCTTCAAAGGGCAATGCATTCGAAAAATATTTAATGTTCCGAGTCATGAAATCGCAAGATTTTCAATTCAAAAAATAGTTATCTAAGCACAATTCAAGATAACTACCACTGCATAAAAAAAAGATATGGCAACAGAGTTAACATTTTAATATATACAAGATTTAGATACCAGGAGGTTATTGTTTAAAAAGAAATGTAAAGTAGCCTTATGGTTTTATTAATACTTACATGGGGAGATAGAATCAAATTTATTAATTTGTTTCCGAATTGGATTTATCCAAATTTGCATGGTCAGAAAAAAAAAGTCAAGACAATTTTCCAACTCAATTAATTAAGTTACCTAACACCAAATTAATTACATTAGGAATTTCAAGGTCCCAAAACTTAATTTTGATAATACCATAATTATTTTAATTTTTATTCTTTTGTTTGTTTTAATTATTTTTAAAACTGCGTTTGAACGCATATAAAAAATGTGCTGTCGTTTGGTTTGTCTGTTGTTTCTTGAATATTTTTTCATGTTGTGAGCAGATCCCGAGGCCACTGCCTTTTTAGCCTTCTTTGAAGCTCCCTTGAAGCTGGTAACAGGGAGGAAGAATGAGAGAGGACAAGTGAGTAGATTAAGGTGATTAATAGTTGAAGTTTGGAATGTCGTGTGTTTGTTATGTATGTAGGTTTTTACTGTTTGTAAGTTAAGAAGAGATCTGTAGTACAAAAGATGAGACAGTTGTTTGTATCGTCTGGTCAGTTCTTGTTTTTTTTAATCAGTCTGTATATTCCAGGTGAGTTTTTGCCGAAGTATAGTCCGAGATAACCAACATTAGTTTTTGAGCTTTTAATTATTTTAATTGAATTAATCTTTTGAACAAATGACAAGTGGCTGTTAAAAAATCAGGTAGGATGTTAAAAAAGATAGGATGTTAAAAAATCACGTTTCTGACGGTATAATAAAATTGCATATCTGGTGGAACAATGACAAAACTGCAAATCATACAAATTTATAGGGAAGGCACAATGATTAGAATTACTGATATCAAAATAAATTATAATACAATTAACATATAGCTCATTTGGTAAAATAATGACGTAACAGCAAATAATAAAAATGTATATGTGAAGCAAAATAATTAGAATACCTAATATAGAAATAATATAATTGATTATCCAATAAATATCACAAAGGTTCTTCTATCCATTCAAATGCTGTTATATTATACGATAAGTATGTTCGATTACACGTAATTCTTTCTGACAAAGTAACATGATACAAATATTTTTCAAAATTTTACAGTAGCATCTTTTTCGACCAGAAGAGCGTTATGCAGCTATACATAGAATTTGGTATATATAACCCATCCTAGAATGTGAGTTGAATATTCCAAGAATCTAGAATAACAATCAACGGCTACCAGACGTTCGACGCCTCACAACAAGAAACACAGGACTTCCCGAGCTCAGTGCCACACGAATTGCTCATCTAGGGATACTGAAACTGGAGAATAGTGGTGGAGAATAACAATACGAGCATTGTCTATGCTGAGTCAAAATAGTATCAAGACTATGAGTTCCTAAATCGCTCAGATCCTTTTTTTTTTTTTTTTTTAACCTTGTGAAATATTGTTTTCATAATACAAAAAAATATCACTTAATAATGATTTCAAAGGTTGTAATTTCGTAACTACTTAAAAGCCGTATTTTAATTTTAGATGGAAACCTGAAGATACAGGATAATTATCATCGGTTCAATAATAATGCAGTTAACAAAGACGATGCTTTGAACGAAAGTATTTTTTCATTATATATATTCAAACCGTGTTTCTATACTTTTGTTGACATAAACTATGCGAAAGCTAGAATTAAAACCCACTACTAAATGGTAACATATAATTTATTAATTCAGAAATATTTTAAAGACAAGTTTTTAAGATACGAATATAGTTTTTTCTCTTTTATTTCTAGAAAATATTTTTGAATATTTGAACAAATGAAAACTCCTAACGAAAATCTGTAATAAATGAAAAAAATAAAAGAAGAATGGACGACAATTAAAAAAATAGATAAACGTGTTTTGGTAATTAATGGCAGGAAAAAAAATGAGATTTATGAAAGTCAAAGAGAGATTTATTAATTTAACAGTTAAAATGATATCAAATATAAGAAATTAGAGTTTAACAAATATCACAATAATGGTTGCAAATTTGTTATTAAAACAAGCAAACTTTCCTTCCCCTTCCCCCCCCCCACGTCTAACAATTGAGACAATTACTTTTCTTTGCAGAAAATAGAGGCCAAGGGTCCCAATTTGAAGCCTAACAAAATAAACCCTCCCAGGAAGGGAATCGAATTGTCGACATCCCTAGCTAGCGTCTATATTTATTCTAAAGTAATCTTCTCCAAGAAGGGTTCTTAAAGGCATGGAGTCAGAGGTCTACTAGATTGGTTGTGAACAACCTTTCATATCGTTATGATAACTAATAAAGTACACAAAAAGACGACAAGAATTGCATGCAAATCGTCGAATATGAAGCATTTTTGCCGCGTTTCGGTTTGTTTTCAACAGAACTTTATTTAAAACTTTAAAAAACTTATTAAGACCTTTGTGATACTGAAAACAATCTCAAAAATCAGCGCAATCCAATAATTTTAGCCAAAATTATGATTTTTCAATTATTATTTTAATAATTCGATTACTACATTTCACCTGATTCATTAAATTTCAACAATCTTCTGGACATATTTTACTTTTATTCAGCGATTATTTGATGGCATTTGCCTCAAAAATTTCATATAAGTAATAAATTAAATTTCTAAATTAAAAATAAGCTTACTTACCTAGATATTAGAACCAAGGAAAATTAGGGAAACAGATCACTCACCTGTAACATAATAAAAATTTCTTTAGTTCAATTCAAATCAAAATCAATTTAAATAAAAAATGTTCACAATTATTTTAGACAATAATTTAACTATACAAACTTTATTGTATTTTTTAAAATAAAAGCATCGCTTTAATTGTACTAATAAATATACATGATTAATATTAATTTTATATGTTGCGGAGAGTGTAGAGAAAAACCTTCTAAGCAAATATCGAAAGTCGCACAGCAAAAGTATGTGCACATTCTAAAAATATTTATTAATAATGTATCGTTTCAAACCTTGCTTCCTCCTCGATCCCTGATAACCCTCCGAGGCGTCTGAAAAGATGTCCTCGGGACCTTCTAATATAGAACTTTAATTTGAATTCTACCAATGGGTAGTTTCTCTTCATGTTGTACATGTCATGTTACCAATATAAAGGGGTTTTACAGGGGTCCACAGTTAGGCTGTCGATATATGAGCCTTTCAGTTGACAGAATGACTAGCTCCAATTTAAACATTTTTGAGTAAAGTCATTTTAGTTTATACTTCTAGTTGGAAAATTTATAATATCTGTACAGATAGTGAGTAAGTTTGTTGCCGTGTAGGTGATTGCATTGCTGAAACATAGAACTGCGAATAAAGGTATAGATTTTACAATTTAAAATACGTATATGCGAAGTAATTACTCCCTGATTAATTTTTATCTACTTTAATCAATGAAAACAAAAATTGTGTTAATGTGAATCTATATATTAATATATTTTTTCAGTTTTTATTTATTTCTTGAAATTCACAACTGCATTAACTAAATACAACTAGTAAATGTGAATGATCAAGAATAATGAAATGAACAGAGTTGTCAAGGTACTACCCAATGCTAGTAGCATTCTCTCAATAGTACTAAATAAGAAGGTCACGAGTCAATCTTCTTTCAGACGCCTGAAATCGAGGAATCGAGGAGGAAGTAAGGCTGGAAGAGAGTTCGAATGGATATGGAGTTTATCACGATAGGATGGGTAATCTGGATAGGGCGAAATCAGCAGCATATTAATTATTCTTGAAATATGAATAGCCATAATACTTTTAACTATTTTTTTATGCATCGTCAATGTTGAGTTATAAATATTGTATAAATTATAAATATTTTAATATTATAAAAATGCGTTGTGACTTATAAGTAAGTACCAAAGCACTTGATAGGGAAACCAATATAAACCTATTCGCAAACCACAGCAGATATTTATCAACCTATTTATATATGGGTAATCAGAATTATGATTACCAATATGTTCTTTTAATTTATGCCATCTCACTTTTTTTAAAAACGTAATTATTTTATATACATGACAAGGATATATAAATCATATATTATATGTTATAGGAATCGTTATTTAATAATACTATAATTTTATTAAAATTATGATTCAAAGTGATGCAACGATATTCGGGCTGTGTATGGCATATTTTTCGTTGTTTGTTTATTTTCAGTTTCGAACCGATCGAGGTACCATTGGAACCGTGAGAGGCTCCCGTTGCCATCCTGATCCCCCTGGGACAGGCGCAGAGCCGGCACTCACACAAGCGGCAAAATAAAAAAAATAAAAAACCTCATCTGGTTTTATCAGTGGTGGTGGCCAACCTGACCGGAACCCGCGGGGAGCCTAAATCACGCTCAAATTGAGACATATTGGTTTCCGAGGCATTTCTCCTTCCGGCCTAAGTTCCGTTTAGGATAAATCTCGAGCCTCGGTTATTCTTCTTACGGGATCCCGCACGATGAATCAATGAGGTCGGACACAGGGGTTAAATTATTACCTTTGATTTTTAAATATTATTTGAAAAAAATTAAAACATTTAACGTACGCGAGTAAGTGGTTCGCACGTACATTCTAAGCCAACACGAACTTCGATGTCTATAAAATTTTTTATAACGTATTTTTTAATACATTTCATACTTCAAAAAACTTATAGTATCGACACAAAACATTTAAATTGAGATTATTAATATTTATATAATAAATCATTAAAATTGCATACCATTAATGATTTTGATTCTTCTGTTCCATAAATAATGATTACATAAATTTTCATCAGATTCCATTAGCTAGAATTCGTCAGATTCAGTTAGTAGTTGGAAAAACTTAATACGGTCTAACCCTATGGTCTTACAAAAAAAATAATAATAATACTAAAATAAATAACTAAAGAGTCCATCTCTATAAAAGGATACAAAAATTAAAACAATTAAGAATTCAATTGGAATTTTATACACTGTACGTGAAAAACAAAAGTGAAAATTGAACGATTTGTTTACAGCAAGTTAAATAGTCAACAAAAATGATACCGTTTATTCGTTTCAAACTATTTTTTGATTATTATTTAATATTAGAAAATCATGAATTATAAATAATTTTAATAAGGAGAAAGGTTTAGCACCAGTGACGCAGTTGAGAGAGAAGTGCAGGGATCTCCTGGAGTCTAGATCTACGTCATTTCTGGAGGGACCATGACGTTGTACCATGGGACCATGGGACAGTAATGACGTTGGGGAAACTCTTAAATATCAGGACAATTTAATCTTTCTCTGAGAAATTAATGCATACAGTAATAATTAATACCTAATGGAAGACTTATTAAGCCTTGAAAATGGCTCTAGTGATGTTTAAAACGTCGTAATAAAATAGCGTCGTTATAAATAAAATGTTGGTGAATAATGGCCTAATTTATATAACAAATAAAACCTTAAGACACCAATTCTAGGAATAATGAACAGAAGACATAAACTTTTTAATTATGTCGGAATATTAATAAAAGCTGACATTTTATTTACTGTCGTCTTTTACACTTAATTTTCTGTGTTATATTTATTTATATTATTACTTATTATTATTTTATTTTATATATTTAAAAAATGACTATTTTGTTCAGACTAATATAAATGGAAATACAACAACTTGGTTTTCATTCCAATCTAATTAGCTAGGAGTTGTAAAGCTGATATAATTCGATCGAGTTCTATAGGTGTTTCTGTTTGCCTTCAATAAAGGATAGGCAAACTGCCGGCAGAGTCCCGTACGCTGATCAAAGCGAGAATACATTAGCTCTGCACACAGCAACTCGGAGCGTCCATAGAATTACCCCTGGTATTGCTGAGAGAATTTCATAATGGGTCACAACTTCGTCATCCCAAAATTTTTATTTTGTTTCTTTCCAACAAAGGTTTCGTGACAACCTTTTTTCCCCAACGGTCTTGTCACACAGCCCGTCTGTCCAGATTATTCTACTCAACCATTTATCACACAGAACAAACAGATCCTTTTATGTCCCGAGAGATTCGGAGTGGCATTGTCAGAGTCGCCAGAAGTTGATACACACATTGAATAATATTCCTTTCGAATAATATTAGCGGCTTCTTTGTTTTTTATAAGAGGAAAGTAGAATGCCTTCAATAACATCTGAATTTTGTACGTGGAAAATATAATAAAGAAATACAAGATTTTGAAAAAAAAAAATAATAGTGAGATCCAAACGAACATATACATTTTTTAAGTGAAAAACAACTATTTTTAATTTAATCTATATTTCAAGAATTATAGAAATTTATTGGAATTCTCAGAAATTGAATATAAAACAAATTATTAACATTCGCCTAAAACTTCGCAAAAGGCTTCTTCTCACCGTAACCTAAAAATATTATTTTATTTACGAAATCTCGGAATTGGGGAGTTTTGAATCTGGAGGTCGGTAAACTTTGTCTATTTAATTAGGTACTAAAACCTATAAATACCCGTTTACTTACCGCTTGGATCATAAGATAATTTGATAACAAAATAGATTAAAAATGTGACCTACAAAAATCTTAGACCGTTTGGCCTATATCACCTCGTTATTTTGACAATTTGGAGGTGTAGGTCAAACGGCTCAATATTTTTAGACCACCTTTTTTATCAATTGTATGCTCAAGTCATCTTATGATTCAAGTGGATAGGAAATGGGTATTTACGAGTTTTTTGTACATAATTTAATAGACAAAGTTTGCCGATTCCCAGTTTGAGAACTCCTCAATTCTCAGAATTTTTGTCAATAAAATATTTGTAAGTTACGATGAGATGAAGATGTTTACCAATTTTTTGGCGGATATTAATAATTTGATAAAAAGGGGTCTGTACCACGGAGTTGCAACTAAACTATTATTTCAACTCTTTAGTTTAAAAAAAATTAGAAATATGTACATTTTAATCAATACAAAATAAGTTGCATTAATAAATCAGAAATAGAATTTGTTTATATATTATATAGATGTAACTTAGCAGTTGGGAACTAATCCACAAAATATGCAAAAATGAGTTAAGAGATGGTTTTGAATAGGATGAGTGCATATCTAACACTGCGTGTTATGCATATTTCACTATCTTAATCGGCAGAACTACTTTTCAATATTTTATAAGACGTAATCGACCATTGTATACTGGAAAAAATAGCGTTTTTTAATTTATTACATTTGAACTGAATTATAACGAAGAGAATCAATTCAAAATAAGTTTAAAGTTCCTTTTAATGAGATTAATTTTTATTGTTTTGAACAAAAAACAATTCGCCGTTCAGATTTAGAAATTAAAAAACAAAGTTAAATAAAGATTATAATAATAATATGTGAGAATATATAAAATGTAGAATAACAACAAGTTTGCTACAGAAAAGAAAATCTAATCTTTTGAAACCTATCTAATTTTACAAGCTACTTAATTTCGATTATCGTTTATTAAAAACATTTGCAATGTGGGGTTCTGTTAAATACCAGAGATATGCTCAAATGAAAATAAATATAATATGTATTCCTATTTGTGATACTATACCTGTTTCTCACTAAGATACTTTATGAAATGTAAACTAGCTTTCATGTAACTGACATACGATCAGCACACTCAAAGAAACCTCCTTGATTTTCGCAGAAAAAAAAGCAATATTAAAACGAAAATTCTTATTGAATATATGCAAACATTTACATAGAGAGTTGATTAACTTTCTAATCAAAAGAAATTGTCCTGAATAATTTTGAAAACCCAAAGTTTCTATTGCGTGTGTATTTACGATACTATAATACATAAAAAGTTTCTTCAAAATTATCATAACATTCCGAACAGATAATTGTTATTTATCTGTATTTAGGAATAATTGTTGGTATTAGAAGTGCCCAGCTGATTGCTAAGGAAAAACTAAAATAGAACGAAGACTTAAATATAAATTATGTAATCTCAATTTTGTTCTTATTTTCCCGAGACACTTTAAATTCAAATTAATTTTATGGCATACCTAAAAAAGATACTTATTGAGAAAGTTCTTCTAACAACCGTAATAAACTTCCTATATAAAACTGCTGAGCACTTCTCTTCATGATTAAAGTGTGAAGTAAAGAAAGGAGGAAAAAAAAAAATTAAATGAGGCAGACAATCGGAACCCTTTTTGAAATAAGTGTCGTTTAACAACCGCAGGGTTTCAAAAGGAAAAGAGGGTGGCAGATAAATCCACAACCTCAAAAGAATTTTTCAAATTAAATGAAATTAATAATTAATTTATCCGTTATAAAACCAGTTGAAGGGAAGGGCTCGCTTAAAGAGATAAAAAAAAAAAGAAAAAGAAAATGATTAAAATGAATCTGTTGTCCTAAATGGGAGGGGGAAGGATTAGGGTAAATTAAAAAGACCAGTAGCCATCAAAGGGATAAAAAGGAGAAGGGATTTATCCCATGTTATAATGGGATTTCGGCTTAGTCGCTTTCTGGAAATTACTTGGCCGTCTGCTGAGGGGCGATAGCTTCCACCGTTCTTATCCTCCTTCCCCTGTCCGTCTGGGGAATAATCGTCCGGGATCTATGGCGTCTTCTGAGACAGAAGTTCCCGAGAGATGGCTTTTCATTGTCAGCTGGAGGCTCTCGGTTCATCATTTTAAACTGACCAGACAGATGATTAAACCAAAATATAGAAAATATCGAAATATAGAAAAGCAAGGAATGTTACAAGGAGGTGCCTGGTTTTTTTTTGGAATAAATTCAAGGAATCGTAGAAATTGTTAAGGATAATGGATTTTCGAGTGAACTGGAAAATGTGGTTATTCCAAGAGAGATTCTGATCAAAGATTATTCCGAGGTTTTAGATTTTTATAACAAAAGATTTATTACAAAAGATTTATAACAAAAGAGACCTTTTTATAACAAAAATGATAATAAACGTACTGACAATCAGTGACAAGCAAATGATATTTCATAAATGGGGAAGAACGGTACCCACCTTTATTCTTAGGGGCTGTAATGGGATGTACCGTCATTTTTATTATGATATGGTACAGATGTTTATTGGGTATTTGAAAGAACAAGTGGACTGTATGAAATTGATTATAATTATATTTAAACAGTATATAAAGATGGGGGTTTGGCGTATAATGGTTCTACAATTGTTTACTTGATGTGGCTGGTACGGTGGTCGGTATCGGTGGTCGGCCGGCTGCAGTAATTCCTCACCTCCATGTGTCCGGTGGGTCTCGGTGTTCTACTCGATGCCTCTTCCCATGGTATAACAGCAAGAAAGGTGGTCTTGAAGAGGCTAGAGTGTTCGTCTACTTCGTGTGTCAGTCGCCCATTTTTCTCCCACCACCACTAAATTTTGTGCATACAGCGCCACCGTCGCTGCAATGTTACCAACTTCACCGGTCTTTTATGCACCCCATGAAGGGGGGGGATAACCTCAATTTAGGGTGATCAACCCTAAACAAACCGCCCATCTAAATTATGCTTAATAATTTAAAATAAAGAAAAAATACATTTGTATGGTACCTTGGTGAGCTTCAATCAAGAGAAAACAGAAACAAATGTTAATTGAGGAAAATTTAATGCTAAAATAAATGGATTACTTGAGATACAAGGCATTGAATAAGCAATGAATAAAGTAGAGATAGAAGAAAATTAAATAAATACGATTCCTTGAATAAGTGACATTAACAGACTAGAAAAAGTTAATGGAGTCCTCACTCCTCTGAGTGATCTTCCATGTAAGAGGAATAATTAAAATTTGTTCAAAACTCTGTTTTAGGAATGTTCTTGAGATATTATTAACCTTTCCATAGAGAAACTCACTAAAAATAGTATGTATTACTTCCTATCACTGAATTTACCCTTTGTTTTTAGCAAATGGTTTGACTGATTGCAGATTACAAGCAAATGAATTTAGATGATTCAGTACTGTTCATTATCCAAATCTTAGGTTTTGCTGAAGTTTGGAAAAAACTATACAACATACATATTAGTCCATAACAACTTATTAAGGAGTTGAGGTGGGTATTTGATTACTCGTATCTTGGTATATTAAGGTTTGCTGTTTGGCTTCATATATAAAATGACAAACAAACAAACTGTAGCACATGAGTTACTAATTAAAATATCTAAACAAAGTTTACATATACCGCCCACCCTGCAAAGACCATGGGAACAAAAAGGTATGTGGAATAATAAGTTGCTGTGGAACTTCCTAAGTGTTAGGAATTGAGAATTTAAGGAAAAAGTGAACTTGAAACTTTATTGCACAAAATACTGAGCTACCAGAGTAGAAATTAAAACTGAGGTGGAAGACCGGAGACTAATTCAATGATCATGGATTGCAAAATGGTTGAGCAAAGATGTTGGTTCCAAAACTAAATGTTTAACATTGCGTGAAGTTAAAGAGTAAAGTGCTCTGATTATAAACTATAATGAACGCTCTGAAAGCGTCATAGGCACAAATGAAGTTTTCCAACACTTTGATTCCTTTGAAAACAATTGGTTCTAACTAGGTTGGAAGTTTCTAACAATTAATGAATTAGCCATTTTCTAAGGCAGGTTCTACTGAAGGAATGTAGAGCTGATATTGTAGAACTGCCGCAATCCGAGGATCATGTATCCGCCATCTTGGTTATAACACAAGAGTTGTGGGCGGATACATGAAGGAAACAAGATAACATCAGTATCTCCCACCCGAAGTAAATATATGATTTCTCTAAGCAGTTGCAGAGCCTGCTGCAGAGTAATGTATCTAGCTGGAGGTAAGCTATATTCAGTTGAGTATTTCTCGAAGATGGATTGCGATTCTGCATTATTTCGCCTGTGTGAGTATCTTGAAGCAATGTAGTTCACTGTTTTATGACTTGACGCGGCTGGGCGATCATGTGTTTTCAATTGAGGCTTAGGGAGCCTAGGTTGTTTATCTTCAATGAAAGAAGATGACTCAACTGAAATGTCACTAAATGTATAAGGATCTGATGCTACTGAAGGAACTGTAATTTCCAACAGAACATCGTTGGTTTTGTTGAAATCTGACGCAGCTGGTCGATTAGATTTCTTGGAATGGGACTCATGCAGCCTGGTTTGTGAAGACTGATCGACTAGTGACCTCGTGGAGGCACGATGTAGTCGACGCTCAGCTGGAGGCAGCAAAATGTCGCTGGGTTCATCAGGATCTGAAGTGGCAGGGCATTCAGAACCTGTATAAAGTGGCTCATGGAGCGCTGTTAACCTCTTGGAGGTTTTCTGTAGATTTGAGTAATCTTGGATACAATAGTTTTCCAACAGAGTGTCGCTGGTTATATGCCTTTCTGGCGCAGCTGGGCGCTCAGCAACAAAATTGCGTCCTGAATTGTTTGCCTCTGAGGCACTTGCAGATGAACTGAATTGGCAGTGTGAGTTGATCGCCTTAGATGTAGGGCACGTAAAAGATGAAGTGGTCACAGTTGAACGAAGTAAACCAGGATGAGAGACTGTTGTCCATGTTGTGCTGCCTTTGTGTGTTGGACCCAAAGAAGAGTGGCGCTTGCTTCAATTATCTCATTCTCCAAAGCAGAGTAGCGATCCAACCACGAGTTCGATGGGAAATCGTCTGATTCACCTATCAGCATTTGCAACTCAGCTCTCTCATACCACGTGACCTGGAATCTTGACCAATATGATTCGGCGACAACTAATTTGGCCTTGAAAACAAAGAAGGCTCGACCAACAAGATTTGCTTCGTTGACTTCAGAAATCCCTTGGATGCCAAGTTCAAATTCAGTGAGCATGCGCTCAAGGGTGATAGCCTTCAAGGCGTGTTCTTTCATACTACATGAGGTAGGTGCTGAAGATACATCGTCTCCCGGAGAATTCTTATTTCCATGTTGTTTAGACATGATGATAATCAAGAAGAAAAAAAAGTGAAATGATCCGCAAACTCAATCAATATGACAATGTGAAAGAATAAGCAACCTACCGGACAGAAGGTGAGACCACATAGGAAAAGCCGGTCGACACAAAAGAAGAGAGAAAACCACAAAGTGATGACTCACCAATAGCACAACCACATCGAAAAAGTCTACTAAGAATTAGAAAGAATGCATCACGAAGAATAAATTGTAACATGCTCATACACACAAAGAATTAAAGTAAACAAAAGATTATCACAAAATATTATGTTGGAAACGAACAAAGAAAAGCTGTGAAGTCACAAGAAATAGTACACGGTGACATCACAGGTGTGGAGCTCTTGACTGAGAATACTAGAGAGGCCTACTACCTCTTTGGGAAACCGCGAGGCGGAAGAATAGAATAACATGAAGAAGGTTCCCAGTTGAGATAAACATAAGAGTCAAGAAGCTAGAATGAATCAATTGTTCAACATAATTTCGAATAAACCATTGAAAAAAGGTGAGTAAGAATTAGAAAATAACCAAATCACAAGAAGACACAAATTTAAACATGCTCAAACAACTAGAGAATGAAAATAAACAAAAAGATTATCACAAAAAATTATGTTGAAACGAACAAAGAAAGGATGTGAGTCACAAGAAATAGTACACGGTGACGTCACAGGTTTGGTAGCTCTTGACTGAGAATACTGGAGAGACCTACTACCTCTTTGGGGAACCGCGAGGGGGAGAATAACATAGAGAAGGTTCCCAGTGGAGAAAAACATAGAGTCAAGAGGCTAGAATGAAAACAATTGTTCAACATAATTTTGGATAAACCAATGAAAAATGGTGGATGAGAACTAGAAAATAAACAAATCACAAGAAGAAACAAATTTAATCATGCTCAAACAACTAAAGAATGAAAATAAACAAAAGGATTATCACAAAAAATTATGTTGAAAATGAACAAAGAAAATCTGTGGACACAAGAAATAGTACACGGTGACGTCACAGGTTTGTTAGCTCTTGACTAAGAATACTAGAGAGGCATACTACCTCTTTGGGGAACCGCGAGGCGGGAGAATAACATAGAGAAGGTTCCCAGTTAAAATAAACATGTAGTCAAGAGGCTAGAATGGAATCAATTGTTCAACACAATTCTGAAGAACCAATCAAAGATGTGAATAAGAATTAGAAAATAAACAAATCACAAGAAGAAAAAATTGAAACATGCTCAAACAACTAAAGAATGAAAATAAACAAAAAGATTATCACAAAAAATTATGTTGAAACGAACAAAGAAAATCTGTGGTCACAAGAAATAGTACACGGTGACGTCACAGGTGTGGAGCTCTTGACTGAGAATACTAGAGAGGCCTACTACCTCTTTGGGGAACCGCGAGGCGGGAGAATAACATAGAGAAGGTTCCCAGTTGAGATAAACATATAGTCAAGAGGCTAGAATAAAAACAATTGTTCAACATAATTTGAAGAAACCAATGATAACTTGTGATAGATTGTTAGTGAGATGAAATAGTTTGAGCATATATTGTGATTTAAGTGAATTGAGATGACATTGTGAAATAATGAATGTAAATATTTGCCCTGTTTGATTATACATATTCACTCAATAAAGAAATAAGTAAGTTTTCTAGTTGATTTTATTAAACCCCATCACAAAATAATATTTAATTAGCAAATGCTGTGAAAGATTTAAATTGAATAGCTAAAATTTAAAGAAAGAAAACTAAAGTTACCTCAGTATCAGATAAAGGTTATGTAGAATGACTATTATCAATTCTAATGAACAGCCTTGATAGTATGAAAATATTTATCATTTAACTTAATGGTAAAGTTAAACAATTTAAATTAATCAAATCAAGAATCAAATATTATATCATTTAATACTTATAGCCTTTTGAGACATAAAAGTTGAAGCTCACCTTACAATAACCTTTTATAGTAATTAAAGCCTATTTGAAAATCAAAGAAACACTTTATGAAATAAATTAATACAATTGAAATAGTTAGAAATTAACAGTATTAGTAAATTAGTAGTAATTGAAAGAAAATAACAAAAATTACTTCAATATCAAATGAAGGTTATGTGGAATGATTAGTAGCAATAATATAATCAGTGAATAGTGTTAGAGCCATTTAACTAAATATCATGCTATGCAAGATATTTGTACACAGATAGAAAATAATCATACAATAATAAGAAATTACTGATTCTACTTAGACAACTAAAAATGAAATATTGAAAATACAATTAGAAAATCTTTGATATTTAAACTGAATTAAAATTAAAAGTTAATGGCTTATGGCTAGTTGATGGCTCAGGTTAATCTATTTTATATAATATTTAAATTAGGACTTAGAATAAATAACTCGGTCCGGTGGACTATGAACTGGGTATCCGGCCCGGAGGACCATGTAATGGGATGTACCGTCATTTTTATTATGATATGGTACAGATGTTTATTGGGTATTTGAAAGAACAAGTGGACTGTATGAAATTGATTATAATTATATTTAAACAGTATATAAAGATGGGGGTTTGGCGTATAATGGTTCTACAATTGTTTACTTGATGTGGCTGGTACGGTGGTCGGTATCGGTGGTCGGCCGGCTGCAGTAATTCCTCACCTCCATGTGTCCGGTGGGTCTCGGTGTTCTACTCGATGCCTCTTCCCATGGTATAACAGCAAGAAAGGTGGTCTTGAAGAGGCTAGAGTGTTCGTCTACTTCGTGTGTCAGTCGCCCATTTTTCTCCCACCACCACTAAATTTTGTGCATACAGCGCCACCGTCGCTGCAATGTTACCAACTTCACCGGTCTTTTATGCACCCCATGAAGGGGGGGGATAACCTCAATTTAGGGTGATCAACCCTAAACAGGGGCCTTTCATACCGAAGATGGAAGATGCAAGATGCGTTCAGTATAGATTTTCTATGTGGGTTTTTCATCTGAACAATAACTCTCTGCAGCGTAGATATTTATATGCTGAAGTACGTATGTTTATGTGTTTAGCTTATATCTAATTTTCAGTTTTGATGATTTGATAAAAGTATAGTACAGTGATTTTAGGTTTTTTTTTTTTATTTTGACAAGTGGGCTTCATCATTCCGAATATTAGTCCAAGTTAACCTACTGTGTTCAAATTTGTGAACTTTGGTTATCATTTAAAGAAGCTGATGGAAACGTACCTCGTTTAACTGAACAAGTTATGTCCTGAAATTTAATCTCATTTTCCAGAGTGAGCACCATTTTTATGTTTGTAGTCAATCATTTTTAAATACATTAACCGTTAATTAAACAACGTAAAATATTACATTTTATTTTTGAATGAACAACAAAATAAACGTGCGTATTATGATTTCTAATTGCCTGTAAATAAAAGCACAATTAACAAACAGATGCAGCCTAATTACATAGGGGGATGTTAATGGGGGAGGGGGAGAGAGTAAGGGAGCTGGAATGCCCCCAAGACAAGATCTGAGGTCTCCCCTCTTTCCTGAAGGCCGGGCCAAGCAAGAGACCCCTTTGCATCTATCAAATGCTTGAAGATATCCTTTAATTCAACTCACCTCTCCAAGGTAATCAAAATTAAAACATAATAGTGAACGACAGCAGAAAGTGACGAAATACAAAACCCTACACTAGAGAAAAAGTCACCATGAAGAGATGAAATAGGCGTGCTGCAAGCATGATGACCATGTTGTGTAGGGTAATAATATCAGATTAATTAACCCGTATTTTTAAAATGCAAAGAATCTTAAAATAAACATTTGAGGTCAGTGTTTTGTTTTTACAAATATAATTTTTAAAATGCCTTCAGATGTAACTACGACCTGTAACACAGGATTTAAGAATAGACAAAGGCAGAGTTGGAACTAGGAAGAAGCGAAAGGGGCAACTGCCCATGACGGCAAAATGTAGTTAAATGGAAATTTCGAACGGAATTGCATTATTTTATAGTTAATAGATTATTATGTTGACTATTCCAGCACTTACTAGACAAATGTTCTAATTTTCCAATTAATTACAAAAGACTCATATACATGATTACAATAAAACCTATTTGAACTTACGGAGCTGACCTTTGGGGCTCCACTAAGCCAACGAATTCCTCTCGTATCTAATCCTTACAATCCAAATTCTTCGTAAAATCCGCAATGCTCCTTACTTTGTCACAAATAAAATAATTCATAGCGACCTTTATGTTCCTTATGTTTCTGATTAGGCCCAATCATGATACCTATCCTTCCATAACAAACTTCAGAACCATCTGAACAGTGTTTCTAACCTTCGTTCCTCTTCGATCCCTAATAAAAAACCCTCCGAGGCGTCTGAAAAGAAGATGGCTCGTATTGTAAGTACATTTTTAGAGTGCTACTAATGGGTAGTATCTCAACAAGTGGTTTCATGTTATTATATTCTTGTGTTCAAGTTTATTGAATGTATTGTTATTTCTAATACAGTGCTAAATATATATAAAAAAAAGAAGTTAATATACTACATTTATTTCTTGTCAAGCTGGAAGAAGAACACACTTGGAACGATGAAACGAAACGTCGGAACAATGAAAATAAATATAATTTACTTTTGGGCACTTCAAATGACACCAATCCCCAAACAACTTCGCTTAAAAAGAGCTACTATTTTTACTAAATATCGGACCGGTTTTCTGTAAACATAATGGTACCAGAACAGGGTGAATCGATTTACTTAGAAGACTGATTTTCATCTCAACAACATAATTACACGAATCACACAGAAGTGCTTTTTATAATAATTAACCACATCAATTTCTTCTTTATCGAAAGCCACTTATTCTAGTGACATCCTTTTTTAGCGAGTCTGTCATTTTTAGAGAATTAATAAAGCTAGAGTTACTTAATATCTTCAAAGAGTGAATCTTTCTGATCTGAACCCTTTATAGAGCGTGTTTACCATCTAATCTTAACCTCCCTCTATGGGTAAATCCACGTCTTGTGCTAAGGAAATACGGAATTGGAGTATTTTCATAACACTATTGGTTTATTACAATAGTGTGATACACCAGCAGGCAAGTGCTTTGTGATTGATATTTATTGCGTGCAAAACAAACTCTTGAGCATTGCACTACAGTACTGAACTTGGAATGAAGTCACTTGGAACTTGTTTTCAAACGGACTATTTTTACGTGGTATTATAAAATCATTGACATTTGTTTATCTTTTCTTCATTATAACACTTAATAGAAAAAAATAACTATTTGGACAAATATACATATGATTATTAATATATAACAAGAAACAAGGAAAGCACATGACAAGAACTAGCTGGAAAACCGATCCTAAAGCAAACGATTCGAAAAAGTATCAATTAACGTATTTTTTAGTTTAGTAAAGCTTTTATTATTAAAACATGTTTAAAATATAAAAATCGGGCAGAAATTCAGTTGTAGTAATGGAATCCGAGCTAAGCCTCTGTTGGCGAAATTACTTGGGGCCTGCCGGGAAGCGATAGCATACCCGTCGGCTTCTTTGAATCTTTTTTGATAATATTCTTCAGGGAGGCTTTTAAATTCCACCCCGCCTCTTTTGCATATTCAGTAACTCCCAGGCTAAATAACTCAATATAGCCGAGTCAATTATTTTCTGTCATTTACATTTTTTCATCATCCATAAACGTTATTTCAATTTAATATTTTGCAATGCTATCTCCTTCATTAAAACTAGAAAATAAAAACAATTTTATGATAAATCATACTTTTATTCTCGTTAAAAAAAAAAATAGAAATAATATTAAAAATATTGTCATCGCCTAAGTAGGACAAGTCCTAACGAACTGGCGGGTATTGTGGTCAGCAGTATGTATCAACCATCCGAATTACCCATGTAACGGGTATTAGTTTTAAGGCTGGGTGTACACAGCAAAGGGCAGCAGAACCACAATCATCGCCTTGGCAATGCCTGCCAATTTTCTGTCAAAAGAATATTTAATGTCCCATGAATGATTTGGACCATATCCGTCCATCGCGGAATCTCATAACCACAAGCCTATACTTCCCTTTCCCATTAAATAGTTTAAAGTATTAAGGAAACTTATTCCTCGTTATGCCTCCTCACCCCCTCCCGTTCGCTCTGACTATCTAATTTGCCAATATTATTTAATTCATAGAAATGAAAGTAAAATAAAATTATTATTACCATGTGACACCACAAAAACAAAGCAAAAAGTATCTCAGATAGCAGAGAAGTATTACCAAACAACGTTTCATCAATTACTCATGATTAGGACAGAAAAAAGTAGACCAAACAAATATTATTTCATCCTATAAACGCTAACCATAGAAAATTGGTTACATCACCTAAAAAAAAAAAAAATCAGCACCAATTGGTTTAATGAAAGTAAATATGAGATAAAAGAAAGGATTGGTTGGGGTAATCATTAAAAAAAAGAATAATAACAAATAAGTATATTTATTCTTATTTTTGCCGACGTTTCGGGCCGACCACGTTTTATCTTGCTGAAACCTTTCGTTTGACCAGCCCTGATGAAGGCCACATCTTTGGGTCGAAACGTCGACAAAAATAAGAATGAATATACAGTCAACCATCAATCCACAATTGTTAGCATGAGATGTGGTACCTCTACTATGTTTTAATATGTCTAATCCATTTCGTTCCTGTTGATACCTAAATCAGTTAAGGATTGACGTGTTAGCTATTTATTGGCATTCGATAAATTGTTTTTGAAATCATCATATAATATCTTCTAAATAAATATATATTTTCAGCCGTATCAAGCACAAAAATCAACATCTAAAAGCCGAATTTTCGTAATTTTATAACAGCTTGTAAAAATATTATTAGCGTTCTCCATACCAACAGATGATCAGCACCAAACAATTTCTTGTTATTTTCTTATACATTTCACAAGCTAAGAGATGAGCCAGAGGGTTAAATGTCGGTTACCTAAAGAAGTTTTAAAACTCAGAAGTATAAAACAAGATTACTTAAAGAAGAATCCAATTTCCAAAGTAAAAGAAAAAGGTAGAATAAGAAGATAGAAAAAACTTTATCTCACTTTTCTTCTCAGATTAGTTTAACAGACGGTTATGAAATAAGAAATGTGGCTTACTGCTTCAATCTATATGACTTTATATTTAAAATACTTGGTCCATGAGAATAATTCCTAAATAGGTCATAGAAAAAGATCCATATAATATGGAAATAAATAAAATCAAAACAGATTTGAATAATCTAATAGGCCACATGTTTGGCTTTGTAGGGATTCTTGGATTCCTTTCGCGGTGGTAACCACAATATAAAATGTAAACATTTTGAAATTGTATATGATTTAGTGAAATAAAATCTAATGTATGGTACAACGACAAAAAATATCTTTGTGAAGTAAAATATAAAGATTTTACATGAATATCAGATAACCTGAGTCATACTTTGATGGCGTTTCATTTACTTTGCATGGATAAACTCTATTATTCTTGCACATGTTAAAGGTATGGCAGTACTATATTGAAAAAAATCAGCATGAAAACGATAAATAACAAAAGATAAGAGACACATCAATACCACGACAGTAAAATACTAGTAAGGTGGATAAGGTAACTTATATTATCCGCATAACTCCCAGATAATCTTAAACGCCATATGGATTTCAGAGGATTCAATTTTGTAATACAGAGCATAATAAATAACGGTATAACTTTCATTATCAATAAAATGGTATAATAAAAAATGTTTGGCCTAAAAGAACTGACCACATAATCCCCACCACAAAGCTACAAGGGATCTCACTATTTCACTAACATTGGGGATTTATATAAAATACAACTTGGGTGCTCAAATATATATCAGGAGATACAATAACAGGTGATAGTAAACTTCAGAGCCGATGTGCTCGAAAATATATTATCTATATAAAAATGACACTACGTCTCAATGTACGATGCCCCATAAAGACCAGCGATGGACTGTACTTCTTGTTAGGAACTAGCTTCTTTTTCTATTAAAGAAGAGATGTTTACAACCCCCAACAGCCCCATCTGTCCAGCTACTTTATACCATGTTCATAAATAAAGTACACCTTTGCCAAATGTACGAAACCACGTTAGACTAAAATGTATTGATTTAAAATTATTGCAGTAGTTTAATTTAGCATAAATATGACGAACAAGAGTCAATTATTTATTCTGAATTTTTAACAGCAACTGGCTATTGCATAATATTTTTTTATTTAATTAAGAAAATTAATTTTATGATTAATAAAAGAGTTATTTAAGCAAGAAAAAAAAATAAACGTTATTTTGAAACGTTAAATTTATTTTTTGTAGCAAAGTTTTTTGATGTTGTTGAATATATATATATTTTTTTAATGTACGAATTTCAGGCTCTAATGATGATAAAGCGTGTAAAATTGATATAATTAAAAAAAACTAATAAAGTACAACTTGATAAATAAGATTTAAAATCCTTTAAATATAATATTTCAAAATAGAGAAATAAAAATAATTACTGTGTAAATTATAAATGAAGTTTAAAAAAGATATATTTAAGCGTTTTACAGTACATTTTATGGAATGTTACATGATGAGAATGCAAGGTTGAACCAGTGGTATACAAAAGAGGGATGCAAGGGAGCTTATTTGCAGTTGAACTAACAATGGAACCCCAAACGAATAATTAAATATAAAAGAAAATAAAAACAAGTTTTCGAACCCGCTCTCCAAAGTAAGGCTTAATTACTTTTAAAATCCATTTAATGTATTTCTAATATTTTATCAACCCTCCCAATGATCAACTGCATCGTGAATCAGTTAAAACAGATACGATATCCATACCTCGCCATTTCTGGCATACGGGGGTGGGTGGGGGTTGTTCTAGAAGTATAACCAAACCTATTCTAACCAAAGAGGGAAGATCGAGATTCGGCGGCAGCCCCAAGAATAGAAACAAAAGTTTTTGTTTTTTTTTAATCGACCCTTATTTGTTTCTATCGGTGTTCTGACTTCAATTCTTAAACAATCTCAATATATTCTATTTTCAAATTATTGCGCTGTATTTCAGCAACTAAATGACGCAGGTGGCAAGAAAAAATATATTTAAAAATTATCGATAAAAACATTATTGTTCCTGCAAATATTGGTGTTTTATTTTTTTTTTTTTTTTGCCACAGGCTTTCAAGAACAATCTGAAATTTATTTTATATATATTTCTTTATGAGTTGGGTATCCTATTCTGTAAATAACAGAGTGGAGATTTATACAAAGGGTAGGCTAACATCCTTTCGGAAAGTGCCTGATGAAGAGGGAGTGATTTTGATCGCGTCGGGTTGTTCTAAACTACATGCTCGATGGATATCTTTAAGAAATAAACTCTGAAAGAGAACCAAACGATCGCAGTTGTCGCCCATAACAGCCAAAAGCTGCTAGAAGACCCGTGGCGGAAGCCGAAAGTCAAGAGGCAAAATAAAATAAAATTTTCTTCACAAGTAACAAACTGTTATTGGAAAAAAAAAATCCATTCGACCAAAATTAAAAACTGGAGGGCTCCTGCAGTGGCCAATAACACCAAAACGGAAACACTAACTAATAAAATGCCAAGAGCTACCACAACTCTACCGTACAAAAAGTTCGAGTAAATTTGTTATTTCAAAAATATAAAGAGACGCGTGGGAGTGATTGCCGGATGGATAAGACAGAATATCCGAAGAAAAAGTAAATATAAAGTTATAGCTGAAGATGAAGGAAGTAAATACACATAACATGGCAGAACGGTCTTCCTTGTTGCATAACTAGATTACAAAAAAAAACTGTACAACTATAACCCATGAAGGGTTCAGTACTATTTAGGGAAAGCACTGTTTCTAGGTCAACGGTTGTGCAAGGAGGTGATTTGACCGAGATCACGCTCAACCGCATGGTTTTCCCCTTCATTAATTATTTAATTAAGGGTACCCACTTTATATAGGCTGGATGTGCCCCAGGCCGTCTCCCGACCCAGGGTCGCCCCACGGCCAATGAAACAGATAAATAAATTTTCTGCCATGAGCCGGGGTTCGAACCTCCTACCCTTAGCATTGGAAGCTCAGTATCCTACCACTGAGCCACCCCACTCCCTCGATTACAAAATATAAATAAAAATTCTGATGAACGTCGTTCAGATAGAAAATATTTTATCATTCGCAGTGCACAGGTGTATTAGGACAGGCCTGATCGGTTTTCAGAATAACGAATTCTCAATAGAATCGATTAGAATAAACTTCTGCTGTTTACGGAAGCATAGCTAATGGCCCATGACAATGCCTTTTTCTCAGCTCTAATATTTTCACAACTCTTTGTAATCTTCTATTACGTTTAGCCTAAGAAAGTAAAGATATTTTCATTAATGAAAACGGAACAACCCAGGTATAAAACGTAAAGCCCCTAACAAACTAGGATAAAGATGGGAGAGAAAGCGAGAGATAAGGAATATATGAATTGGCAACGAGGGGCAGGTGCCATTTAAATAATATATACCCGTAGTTTAGCGGATGTAGGGGGCGCTGGAGTAGCGGTCGTTCTGGGCTGCTGGAGCAGAAATGCTCGACATCCGGCCCGCTCGCCAATAATTATCTCGTTCTGCTCCCTTACTTTTACAGGCACAGTTACAATAGAGCTTCATCACCGCTGCCTTCTGTCATCCTAAATAAACCAACTTGAACCGAAGAAAATAAAAGTCAAACGTTCGAATATATCAAATAAAACGAGCTGTCAAATCAACGCCGTATGTCCAATAGTTTTTGTCCGAGAAAACTTTTGATTCGATGCCGTTAACAACAAATCGTCTACATACCTCAATCTATAGGATTCAAGTGTTCAATCAAACTACAATACGTATGGCAAATAAGTCTTTAAACCACTGATAAAAAAATAAGAATTTTAACTAAACAGTTATTTATTCAAGTTTTATTTTTCGTGAAAATTAAGCAAATCAGGTATATAAATTTTTAATACAAGTTATTAATGAATCGAAAATCAGAAGCCATATATAAGTCAAAAATTTATTTAGATGGACAGTATCAGCAAAACTACCTTGCAACGAAATGGTCATCTGAGGTTAAAGATAGACAAATGTAGACGATGGTATTTAGGTCAGTTTCACATCTAGATAATATATAAATCTAAATGAAGTAAAGTATAAATGAGTTGCTTATTACCAAAGTAAATATAGTTTTTTTTCTGAAATCGAAAAAATCATCGATTTCTATGAAAATCAAGTTTTTAAAAAACCAACCTAAAGATTTAAAAACACGTATGAAAAAGTTATGATACATACATTTCTTGGTTATTCGAATGAAATTTTTTTTTTCATTCTTATGGAAATTTACAAGTGTATTATTGATAAATACAACAAGTAAATAAGTAACATGGCATGTACAACATGAAGAGAAACTACCCATTGGTAACACTCCAATTAAAATTAAAAATAAATCTATTTTAGTGTAACCTTTAATTTAAAAAAAAATGTTAATATTTTTAGAATAGTTTTAATAATTTACCCTACCTCCCGAATTGGACACCATATTCTCTTCAAACAGAATCCCAACCAACACGTCTTGTTTCAAACGGGGTTTTAAATTTAATTCGTTACAAAAGCCCTATTTAATTCGTTATTTAAGTTTCAATCATTTTTAAAATTATATTAAAATAATCACTAGTTTTCGTAAAAAATGATTTTTAATACTATTTTTGATTTAACAATTATAATAGAATATATATTTTTTTCGTGTTACCTAAAAATTCGTCAATGTTCGTATTCGTGAATGATTACACACTTTGAAAACAAACGACTCAAATACAATTAGTTCAGACTGTTGTGAAGAATATCTAAATATTCAGTGCACTATTTTATTATTTTCGCTTATTTTTGAAAGAAATAAAAGCGAGTTTTAAATAAATTAATTAAAATGCAATAATTTTAATCTTAACCCTTTTTCAATAATGAGGTATGTGATTTCTCTTACGAAATGAAAAGGGTTTGATGAATAGTCTGTACATTAAATAAAAATTGTACTCAATTTTTAGTACCTGGAACTTTGATACTTAAAAAAAAAAAAAAAAATGAGCACTCCAAGAGAGTTAAGAAAGAAAAACGTTTCAAAATAATTATTTACTTGTTGACCCGTGCGAAAAATTCGCAGAAAATTTAGTTCAGTGAAGAAATAGCAAAACTATACAGAAATAAATAGTTCCTATGTATTATGTAAGAAAGGAATTAATATTTTTTCCTTGGTCGATTACAATATTCTATTAAACATAATAGACAAAATTATTTGTACAAATTACTTTGCTAGGACCTATTTTTAAACGCTGACTGGAAAGATAATAAAAATAATAAAGACAAAATAATGCCCCAATCATGGGATATTCTAAAGTATTAAAAAAATAAAATGTAAAAACAACTAAATGCTTTTAAGAAATAATAATTAACTTTATTATTTCTTAAAGACATATCAGCCAGGAAAAAAATGTGGATTATTCTACTCCTAAATGCAATATCTTTAAACAGTACGACATTATTAAGTATACCAAAACTAATGGACTGTATCTTTATTAATAATTGTCCGATTTTTTTTTTTTTTTTTTTTTTTTTTTTGTTTGTAGGTAATTTAGTAATCTTTCTAAATATCATCGATAAAATCAAGAAAAAATGCGTACTTTTTGAGTTATTCGCAAATAAAGTTTCTTTTCCTTCATAACTTTTTTACAAGAAATTTCGGGGAGATAGGACTATTTTTCGCATGTGAAGCAGAAGAAGAATATCTTCAAAATTAGTGGTCAATAATTGGATTTGGTGAAGAATTGGCAAAGTTATGGCGTACCGACAAAAAAAAAAACACCTTTTAGAAATAATATATACTATTAAATTCAGTACTATGAGAAATTTTAAGACAGATAAGCCACAAGTACATCTATGCAAAGAAAAGGAAAAAAAAAAGTATTCATTATCAGCTCATTTTTTATGTCAACTGAAAAATGACCAATATAGCAACATAAAACAAGTCAGTTAAAAAGAAATGGGTTGGCACCTCCTGGCATAGAATCTATTCTTAGGTTCACTACTGAAAATGAAAGGAAGGATAGCTCAAGGAGAGACAGGTGACCTTGGGGCGTGCCATCCGACAGATGATAGAACCAGATCACCACCACAACTGCTGGACCACTTCTCGGCAGGTGGAAATCCACCGGCTCATGGCAGGTGGCTACTAAAGACCTACCGTACCGGCGGAACCAATCCCGACGATATTGTCCTCTTAGTGAACTAACGTTAAGAGTGTGCACCGCTAATGACGATAAGGAAAAGTAAGTGATAGGTGTTGAGCAAGAGAGTGAATCACGACTATGGTTGTAAGTTGTTGAAAAGATATTCTTTATTACAAGTTAATAAAAACTATATTTTTTCGGAGAATGGTGCATTTTATATATATACACCGGGTGTTACACAAGTAAAGGGATATATTTAAAGAGATGACAATAGGCATTAAGAGTTATTAAAATGTTTTCATAAGTTATTTCCCCGTAGGAAAGTGGAAAATTTTAATTTTATGTTTTTTTTTTTAATGTCAGTTTTCAATTTGAATAGCGATAACTAATTAATTGACGAAAAATTTAATTAATTGACAATCCTAGAAAACAAGACAAAATTTTAAGAAAACTAAACCAAGTTCTAATATTTTTGCTATCAACCTCTTATTGGATTACAATAACTCCACTTTTAGAAAAACTTTCTATATTAATAACTTAATTAACAATACTAATTAAGTTAAGGTTAACGAATAAGTTGAGATTCGCATCAAAACATTCTGGGGTTTGATGTTGTCTAGGCCCCGGAGTATCTGTATTTTCAGCAAATATAATAACAATAAATTATTAGAAAGTTTTTATTTCTTCTTTGTTATTACCTGATAGTCCGTGGTACAAACCCCTTTTCATCGAATTATTAACATCCGCTTGAAACTTCAGAAATAGTTTCATCTCATCGTAACCAACAACTATTTTATTTATAAAAACTCTTGGAATTGGGGTGTTTTCAACTTTGACAATTTAATTAGGTACTAAAAACTACTAAAGACACATTTAATTTCTACTTGAATCGTAAGGTAATTTGATCACAAAATCTATAAAAAAGGTTGCATACAAAAATATTGGGGCATCTGTCCTATATAACTTCGTTATTTTAAAAATTTGGGAGTATAGGTTAAGCCAAACGGCTCGATATTTTAGAAGGCCTTCTATTTTTTGATTTCAAATTATCTTACGATACAAGTAGAAAAGAAATGAGTATTTACGAGTTTGTAATGATTAATGTAAGGGAGTTCTGGATTTAAATAAACCATTCCAAGATAATATACTCTACAGTATAGAGTTTTCTACATCGAATTGCCAATGTTGGGTGATTAACATTAATAGCATAAAAATTAAATATTCAAATTAATTGAATGGTAATATTTTCACAGTAAAATTGTTGCAATATAATGAATTGTAGCGGCCTCCATTAACACTGCCTAACTAACCTTACTGTGGCCTCTAAGTATAAAAAATGTTCTCCACATACGCTTCATATCATGGATGGCCTACCAAGCATAAATCAAATTTATCCATTAGCATTTCTCGTTAATTCGTGAAATCACTCTTGCGAAAATCCTATCCTAATTAAAATAATATCAACGATAATATAAAGATGAGTTATTTGTACACGGACAAGAGTTAACGAACCTAATATTTTTTGTTGTTTGGTATGGAAGCACCTCTGGGCAGTCATGTCGAATACTAAATGCATAGTCTTAATTCTTCAGAACATTTTGGTTGGGAGAGGTCAATAATTAACTTTTGCTTTTGCTGACGAACAAGTAAATAAATAAACTATTTACATAAACAAACAACTGTAAACTAGAAATTTCTATTTGTATATATATTCTGACATTTTACAACTGTCGAATTTTGAAATCAGTTACTAGTAATCTTACCTTTCTATTTTGAATAGAAATTATTTTCTGGCAATGTTGAGCAATTAAAATTTTTTTTGTTGAAAGTATATCACTACATTCAACCTATGAATAATTATCGATTGTTCGCCTATCAGTTATTAAACTGTTATTTTCCATTGTAAAGTTTGCTACAAAGAAATTACGAGATTTTTATTGCCTGCCATAGACAGGTCAAAAGTTTTTACACTAATTTTAAGCAGATAATGTTTGGATTTCACAAAGGGAAAATTCATCAAATTATTCACTTATTTAATTTTTTTAAATGTTCTATGATGATTTTTCGGAATAAACAGACGTTGATGCCTAATTATTTAAATAAAATATCAGATCTAGAATTATTAAAATATATATAAAGCAAACGCTTATTATGCTAGTTGAAGTTTTAGGATTTGGTTATAATATAACAAAAAAAATTTAAGTTTCTTGGTTTATTGTTTAAAAAAAATATAAAAAAAGCAGCTGATATCTTTTCAGTTTAATAGAGAAAATGTACCAAGAAAACCATTATTCTCTGTAAATAAGAAACAAAAATTGCTTTGAGATTTATATTAAAAAGCTTCTGATTCCAAAAGTTCACCATTTGATGAAAGGAAAGAGAATAAATTTTCAACAAAACTCTCACAGTTAACGAGCGATTTACGTTTTAAACGTTCTCTTTCAACTAATGTCAACTCGAGAAGATGCAATCGTGATAAACTTAATATTGACGAGACAATATAAAAAATTATTCATCACTAAGCATTTATTGTTTAATGAAATAAAATCTCGACCAATCCAATCTGCGTCCCTCATATCCTATTAGTCTACACTAAGGACGTTCAATAAAATAAATAAACAGTTGATTAACAAGAGTGGATAACTAACAAAGGCATCATCATGAGTAACCTATTAATCATTACTGATACAGCATGTGATAAGTCACTTAATGTCTTTCCGTTATGAATTGCTTAACTTGTCTTCAAACTGTTACAAAATAGAGTATTTTTCCATTCTAGACCGCCATAAGTGGGTTCTCCTAAATGTAATAGGGGTAGAAAGAAACATTTAGATTAAACTAAAATCAAATGGTGAAGGATATAAGATATATAAGGTATCATAAATTGATCCTTAATCAAACAAAACAGATCCTTACTACTCGAATAAGTCAATTTATTTATTATCTTTATTATAAAAGATAAAAGATAGTGAATTATTTTTTCTATTTCATGACCATTACCGATATTTCGTAAATATGAATTTTGAAAAGCTTTGTATTTTGAAGTGTTTTAAATACCACATTTTAAATCGAAGGCGAAAGGAAAGATAACATTAATTTTTAATGTTAATTTCCAAATTCGATGAACCATTTTTTATACTTCCCGACGATAGTATAGATTTTAAACTGATAACGAGATTAAAGTGTCCAACAAATAATTTCGAAAAGGTTAGCCGCTAGAAATTAATAATGAAGGCATTGATTTCAGAAGCTTATCAATGAATTTCGATCGTCAATATTTTAAGAATTTCCGAAAATTGAAAACTTAAACTGAGTTTGTTTTCTGAAGTAGTATGACCAAGCCATTCACTGTTTGAGAAGTCATTAAACAAATTCCACATATCTTATAAGAGAAAAAGGGCGTCCATTATTTAAAATTAAGCGAAGTGTTGAAAACAAAATTTACAACAATAAAACAAATAAATAGTTTTGGCTGAATCAATTGATAATATACCCCAATATTCGTTATCTCCAGATCAAAAACTGGTAGGGTGAACGCATCAGCTATGGACAGAGGGCTCAGTAATAGACAGGTTGAACTTTAAATGTAAATAATAAGCTTCCTTGTTGATTTAAGGGTTCCAGTTTTTTCTAGATTGCAGAACGATGCCGTCTATTTACAACTGTATGAACAAAGATCCCAAAACAAAAGTTTAAAACGCCTATCGTTGTTGTTTCTGTAGTGCTCTTGGGATCAGTTTGTTTTCTACCTTCCTACTAACAGTTTTGCTAAGTGTAGGACATTTATGTTATGTTATCTTTATAGTTAAATAAAGTTTTTTTTTCTGTCGGATGTCCATTACTGGTACCGGCTCCCTGTCCATTGCTAGAACGATTGAAGTTCGGCGGTTCCATTACTAGGGTAAAAAGCTGTTTTGTTCTAAATGGAGATTATACTTGCATAACTGAATATTTTTTCAATTTTAAGGAGTTAAATAGAAAAGGAAAACCTTGTGATTTAAATGTCCAACGGAGAAGTTTATAACTATAATAATTACGGCGGCCATATTTACTATATGAGCCAAAAAAAAATGACGAAAATTTCTTTAGTCTCACCCTAAATGTTTGTTTATATTTCAGTAACGTCAAGTTTCCCTGAATCAGACAAATCTGTTTTTTAATTCTAATCTTTCGGCATCGGCTTGTGTGGTCCAGAAATTTAGAGGATATTTACTTTTGTCATAATAAGTTAGATACCGAAATAATTGTATAGACGACTAGAAAGAACACTTCTGGTATTACAATTGACGGATCGTACCTCCTGAACACTTCTAAAAGAAGAAATTTTGACTCCGGAAAAGCAAAAAAATATATATATATTTATATAGAATCTGCTTCATAGGGAAGCTTTATTAAGAAGGGAGATGGAAAACCCCTAACGGCTGCTGGGTTAAGGTGCGCCGGGGGGAAGTATCATGGATTTCCTCGTCTGCAAGGTTTCGAGCGTCATTTCCTGCACCTGGTGTCACATCTGCTCCCGATCATTACGGGGAGTAAGGTGAAATTATACCTTTTCAGAGCCGTCCTCTCCCAGCAGAATCCGCCAGACGTATACATCGGGACAGACATAACGGATAGTTGACTAAATTAAAATGTTGGAAAATATTAGTATTTCAATTATCAAAGACCGGTTTTAATACACACTCTTGGGGTAATAAATTAAATGAATTACCTGCCTCAGCCGGGCTTCGAATCAGTACCTGGAGCACAGGAGAACTGTACCTTACTCATTGAAGATAAACGCTCTCCCATATTGCTTTGTCTGTCTAGTATGAATAATCCACAAAAGACTGGATTGTGGATTATTCATAACATAAGACGAGACGTTTTGAAATTCAACTATTCAATTCTTCGAGGCGTCTGAAAAGAAGATGGCCCCGTGATCTCCTTATGTAGACATATTATTAGAGTGCTACCTATGGTAGTTTCTCAAGAAGCGTTTTCACGTGATACATATATACCCATATTCTTGTGTACACATTTACTTGATGTATTTATATTGTAATACAGTTGTAAATATCTTTAATAAATAGTTTTAAAAAAGTTTTAAAAACTGTTCAATTACTTCTTTCAAAATTAAAATGAATGATTTAACTTTTTTTTTTTTAAATACTGAAAACAACCAATCTCATGGATTGTAAAAGTAATTTATCAAGAACACATTCCAGCCAATAAGGGGCGTATCCAAGGCTTGGCTGCACCAAAAGAGGATTGGTGTAATCCTTCCAGCAGATCCCGCCGCTTGCCAAGCCCTTCATAAATAATTCCAGCCTAATCGATCCTTAACTTACGAATTATTTCGTTCTCAAATGCCTAATTTTGCAAAATTAAAACCAATAAACTAAGATAATGATGACGCAATAAGAATTTCTAATTAAAACTATATTTCAATTGAATTTATGATTAATTCCTTTGTGAAAATTAAAAAGAAAGATTTTAATAGCAATAGATTATAATAAAATTCTTCTAAGTGTCAGAGGATAAAAAAAATTAATGATAGTCTCCAAAAAATAATTTAGTAATTTATTTACGAGAGTCCCATCACCAATATATATATATATATATATATGTATGTATATATATATATATATATATATATATATATATATATATATATATATATATATATATATATATATATGTATGTATATATATATATATATATATATATATATATAGGTGATGGGGTTATTAAGATGGAAAAAAATTACCAGAACTGAAGAAGAAATATTAAATTGGGAACTATAAAAAAAAAAAATACTACTAGGTGGACAATGCTTATACCGACAAACGAAAAAAAAATTTGTAAAACTTTTTAAACCAAATCTCTTAAATATTTTTTTATCACCCACATTTCTCTCAAAATGTGATATCCAATATTTAGTTCCTAACCATCCCACCGACTCACTCAGGTTCAAGAACAATGACAAATCGTTCTAGATCTATGGATTATGGCTGCTCCTAGTTAGCAGAGGTGTGAGAAAATATATTTCTTTCCCCGAAACAGACCGTCAATGAGGACATTTTCTACGCAAGTATTTAAAACAATCATAATCGTTAGACAAACTTTTACTGATTTCATTGAGTCCAAGTTTAGGTGTATTGGAGGTAGAATATTCTTTTTTGTATCTACTGAAGTTTCATGCAAAAATTTCATTTTCTTCCCAAGTGTCATTTTTTTTAAGTTATCTTGTTTTGTTTTTTACCTATCTTGATCCCTTGCCATGCTGTCCCACCCACACATAAAACACGAAAACTTAATAAATAAATTATGATGAAGAGCATGGAGGTAATTGTTATGTCTTCTAATAGCATCCAATCGTAAGCTTTATACTTAATTTACTGTAAAATTTTAGTTGTTATTCGTAAGTTCCCTTCTGGACCCCCCCCCCCCTGTGGACAGAATTAGGACAATGCAATAAACCATAAGTTATTGTGTGACTTTTATCTTAAAATTGGTGATACGATTCTTTTGCCATCCCTATTTTCCAAATGCTTCCTTCCTCTAACCATAACTTAGGAAAGTGCAAGGTAATGCAATATGGAAAATACAAACTGATACGGAAATTTCCTCTAAGAAACCACATCCGACTCAACGACACACTACCCGACGCTGTAGCTGTGCTGGCAGAGAGAGAACGGGAGGAGATATCGATTGGCTACAAACTATCCATCATGGTTGACGGATCAAGGAGTCAACTTGAGGAAACCACTCTAGGTAGGACAAATGAAGACGTAGAACCAATCAGTATAGTTAACTGACAATGCGTTCTTGTCACTGGATGGGCCAAAAACCTGATTCCTGTATATCTTAGGAGTAGTATATAGGAATAATGAAATACAAAAAATTACAGGCCTTATTTTTATAAAAAATGATCAAATGTTTAATTTAAATAATGTACGATATAACCAAAGATGTCATCAGTATTTAGGTATAAACAAAATAAAATTAAATATAATATCTCCGTCCCCAAGAGGTAAAAAAGACCATGCCCATTTTTTAATTTAATAATTAAGTAACCAAGAAACAAATTTTAATAGTTCAAAGTTATGGAAAATTGGCTTCTTTGAACAAATACGAAAAATGGACATGATATTCTTTACCTCTTGGGGACGGAAATATTATATTTAATTTTATTTTGTTATTGATTCTAACATAATAGAATGGTAGAAATGATCATAATAATGATGATAAAATAGCTTACTTCAAAAAATTAAAAAAAAAATTTAAAAAACGACTAACACAATAATAAATAGTTGACGTTTTTGCTGCTTTCATCTAGTTACTAAGATCAATTAGTAGCTGGAAGCGGTATATTTCCATACATTTAAATATACAAAAATGGTCGGCTTGAAAATAGTTGAATAATACAATTTTGTTTTATTAGATATAAGAATATTAGATATTTTTAATATAGTAGATAAATGTTAGAATGTTGAAAATGAAGAAATTAAGAGGTCACGCAGTTTTGATCATAAAAATCATAATTTTCTTTTGTTCATCTTATCTTTTTTTACGATGAAGCCTGTTACTGGCAATGTAATGATTTTAATTATATGTAATATAGAATATTTTCTTTAATTTCTCTTTATTCCTCAATTTATAACTGTCAGTCTTCACCAACAATCAGTGAATGTGATTAAACAATAAATAAATATAATAAAATATAAGGCACGATAGACATGAGAAAAAGAATTACATTAGATAATTAGTGGCTAGTCTTCTGACCTCTTTCTTCTAATTCAGAGAGATCTCTCATACAGCTCCGTTTCAGCCTCTTGTATTAAGTCATGAAGAGAAAATATGTCAAGAAGGAAAAATAATATTATTAACAACAAATATTGTGAGTTCGATTGGTAAACATAAACAAAAAAACATAAGGCTATTACTTCCCGAGCTTAGCTTTGACACCTGTAACAGGATATTTATTTTCAGTTCTGGGATCAAAAGACTATGGGGAAATCGTCGTAAAGAGATCCTAGTCACATAACCTGATCCTTCGGTTGCTTGGTGGAAAATTTGACAGTTGAGCGTGATCTTGTCAAGATGTCAAGATCGCTACATTGCATAAATATAATTGAAGAAGAAATTACTTCCTGATATTATAAAAAATTGAGAATTTCTGAGTGAAGAACTGGGGATCCTTTAAAGTGTGTACAAAATTTTCATCCTTAAATCATCTGTTTGTTTTGATGAAAAATATTTTTATATCACTGTCGTACCTCCAAAAAATACGTTTCACTATAATTTAATAAATTTAATGTACTAATGAATTTCAGGTTAATAACTATAGGAGATATTAAAGCTTTTTAATTTTTTTAATTTAAAGATTTTAATAACAAAAACAGCTAGACTATCAGATAAGACAACAAAATTGCCATATTGAGATCAATAAAATAAACTACGGATAATAATCTACAAGGATAAGGGAGAGGGTAACAATAGTAAGAGAGAAAAAGGCGGGTTCACCTCGCTAATTAAGAAGTAAGACAGAAGGAAGAATTGGAGGGAGAAGATATAATTAGACTCTTAGTTTAATGAAGCAATTACAACCCAAGTTGTTAAGAAAAAAAAATTAAGAGCGAATTTAGTAAAATTTCAATTGAAACGACGAAATAAAGTCATATAATCGTCTCCATTTCTTCGCTCTTAAAATTGGAATAGTCAAATTAAAGTTATTTAATTGTAAGAAATAATTAAGACAAGTTTTATTCATGCATATAAAAAACATATTTTAAACTTTTTAGATTAATTTTATTTTGTTTTTAATTTTCATTGTGACAAGACTGTGGCTTGGTTTTTCAGACAAAGAGGAAATGAGAAAAATATTAATAAAAAATAAAATAAAAAATATATATGATACAGATAATATGAAACATAAACGTATATATAATATAAAATTTATGAAACAGCACATTAAACTGGTTTAAATACCGTCAGTGAAAAAGATATTGCTTTCAATAAAACACATAATAAATGCATTACACCACTACCATGTACAATATGAAAATATTTTCTAGTAATTTATAATGTATATATATTATTTTTCTGTATAATTTATGTTATTTACTGTACATAGAGTGTGAATGTGATCTGTAAACACTATTATAAATGTCCTTGAGACAGATTGTAATATTTTTCAATAAATAAGATTAAAAATAAAAAAAAAAAAAGTAATTTATAATAACTCCAAAACGATTTTAAAATGTAAGACTTATTTCAGATTTTAGGACCTGGCTATAATGTCAAACGAGCAATTGTATAGACTCAGATTTCAGGGAGGTGAGGGAGGCGATCCCCCCCCCCAATAAAAGTATTAAGGGGGCGAAAATGTCGTTTTCCTTCCCTCTCTCCTCTCCCCTCTCCAATAATTTTATGTATAAAAATTAAAATTGATAACAAATAAGCTACATGAATACATAAAATAGATAAACTGAAATCGATTTAAAAAATAAGAAAATACAACTTTCTGGATAGGCTAACGCCTATAAGAAGATACGTAACTATTTCAGCACTCCTAAATATTCCTATTATTTATATTAAGAAATAATAGTTCATTTTCAATTTCCATGTGATTTTCTAGTAAATTTCCTGCGATAAAGCTGGAATATATATATGGAATGTTTTATATACATTTTTACATAGCTAGTCAGGCAGTGAAAAGTTTTTATTTGGAGGTTGTACAAACTATGAAATCAAAAGTATTTTTCATTTTTTAACATTATTCATTTTTAGCTAAATAAGTTCAAGAAATGTATCCAGGACCATGTTATAGAGCCTGTCCCCTTTCCTCCGATATTTAAATTTTCCAAATTGTAACATATCAAAAGGATTTGTTCAGATATTTTCAAGTATATCCATATGCAAATAAAAAAAATCTACAATTGTCCAAACATATATATAAATTTATTTTTAAATATTCAATAGTATATGTGTTCGTTTCACAATAATCATGTTGAATTTATAAACATAAAAAACTACCGCCATTTTTTCATTTTCCATCGCTCCCTAGTCAAAATGGAAAGTATGGACCTATGAGGAATTGCAGACTCTATTATTTTCGTTTACACTTTTCCTCGTCATTTAAGGCATACGGAGGGTAGCGTGGGATGTACAAACAAGTTGTTCTATAGGTACAAGCAAACTTATTCTAACCAGTGGGAAAAGGTCGAGATTCATTACATGGGTCTGCCAAGAAATAAATTTTAAACAGCCCAAGCCGGATTCGAACCTACACTCGAGGAGGTTAAAGTTCAAGATTTAGCGTACTCGACCACCCCAATCTCAATTTTCGAGGCTGTTACACAACACGATGACATCCAACTCATCCCCACGAATGAGCATGAGATAGTCAGTTTATTATGAGAGAATCTCCGTTTTTGGATAAGATTAGAAATATTTATTCTTACATTAAGATCCTCTCAACTTTTTAAAAAATTAATCTCAGGATTTTGTGCAGTATCACAAGTTATTGAATACTAACAATTGCTACATTTGAAGGAGGTTTTCATACTATGTTACTCTGCAGCCTGGAATGAATTTGAAATATAAGGAAAATAAATGGAATCGAAACTTTCTAATTTATTAGGGTACACATAATTAGTGAGATGAAGTACCTATTATTATTAAAGGTATGGTTTGCTGAAAATAGGTAAGATTTACAGGAGCTCTCAAAACCTGCTGTAAATACAACCGAGTTTTATGGAAAAACTTCGGACATTTTTAACAAAGATTTTTAGGCGAATACATCACAACTGAGACTATTATTATGATTAGTATTAAAAAAAAAAAAAGCTTACACGAAAAGCAGAAATATGTAATGGTTACAGAATGGTATTTTTTAGTTGAATACCAGGCATTAGGAGAACAAGCAACTAACCGCCGGCAGCTATTTTTCCCTATTAGAGTCACACCCACTCACAATTTAAACAGGCCAATGTACAAAACCAGCAGGAAGCATTAGCTCAGGGCACAAGCTAAGAATAACATTGAAACACTTGGTTTTGAGCATTTATAAAATCAAATAATTATAAAACAGCATATGCACATTTCATAAAGATTTTATGTATATATATGAAAACTTCACGGAACTTTTTATTTAATTTTTTTGTGATACAGTTTAGTAGTATACCTGTGTGAGAAATCTCAGATCAAATGTCGATACTTCTTCTAATACCTTCCAAATATAAGCGATATTAGGGAAACATTTTTATATCGTATACGAGCAATATGATATTATCAATGAACTCTATTCACATAAAGCCAGATGAACTTGATAATCACTAGGTCGAAAGATGAATTTCCTAAATAAAAAATCAGCTTGCTGCTTGGAAAAATTTTCTTTCCGTTTGACATTTAACCTATAATACTTCTATCCTAACCTATCGTTGTACCCACTGATTTTTTTTAAAATAAATTTTTAAAAATTTCAACGGTGTTTGATATGTACACAATGCCAACCTCTTTTTATTGAATTATTAACTTCCACCTGAAACTTCGTAAATAGTTTCATCTCATCATGCATGAGACTACAACTATTTTATTTACGAAAACTCTTGGAATTGGGGCGTTTTCAATCTGGAAGGGAGCAAACTTTACCTATTTAATTGGGTAAATACTTTCTACTTGGATTGTAAGATAATTTGATCACAAAATCGAGGGAAAAGGTGGCCTTCTAAAATATTGAGCCGTTTAGCGTGACCTATACCCCCAAACTTTCAAAATAACGAAGTTATACATGGCAAACGGACCAATATGTTTGTATTCAATATTTTTTATCGATTTTGTAATCAAATTATCTTAATATCAAAGTAGAAAGCAAATAGGTATACGTATATATTATTATACGTAATATATTACTTACATTATCTGATGTATAATACATGGCGTGCCATACACCTTCAAATTGTCAAAAAAACGAGGTTATATAGGTCAAACGGCTCAATATTTTAGAAGGCCACCTTTTCCCTCGATTTTGTGATCAGATTATCTTAAGTTCCACGTAGAAAGAAAATGAGTACTTACCAATTTTATTACCCAATTAAATAGATAAAGTTTGCCTCCTTCCATATCGAAAACGCCCCAATTCCAAGAATTTTCGTAAATAAAATAGTTTTAGGTAACGATGAGATGAAGCTATTTACGATGTTTCAGCCGGATGTTAATAATTTCATAAAAAGGGGTCTGTACCACGGACTATTGATATATCTATTTACGTCCAATAGTTCCAGAGAAATAATCTTTCAAGAGCAAAAATGTAAAAAGATTAACATATTTATAGACACGAAAAAACATCATTTCGGATTTTCTTTTACGTTATAGTAGGAATTTGAGATATTACTCATTAATTTAACATTTTAAAAAAAGTTAAGAGAAATTGAAAATATGAAATATTATTATGAATAAAAAAAATGTTGGGATGGAATTTTTATTATATATTAAATTTATCCTTATGCTCTATTAAAATGACCTGGGGAATGTCGCTGAGTTCCAAAGAGAAACTATTTATTAATACATCTAAAAGGCAAGGAGTTTATTGAGTCAGCTCGGTTCCTTTTAGTGACTAGTTCTGAAATTCCAAGTGCCGAGAGCTTTCCTTAATAATATATTTACTAAGTTTAGCTCCCTGCTTATTTTATACAATTCTACAAAACACGAGAGAGCAACTAAACGTCAATATCATTGAAATATATAACATACAAACACAAAAAAATCCAATTAAAACTAAGTGTTGGGAGAACCAAGCTCTTTTTCCAAAATTTAACACACTAAGAAGAAGAAGTAATATTAGAAACCGGAGGTCGAAAGGCTTACGGAATATATTTTTTTGTAAAAAAAGTTCTGAGATTTGTGAGAAAGTTTAACTATTATTTATTCATGTTCTTAAAAAAAGGTAAATAAAAACAACAGTAATTGGGCTTAAATTATAGATATAATTATATTAAATGTATACTTGACTATCTGATTATCACCTGATTCTCACATCATATTGTCATATTAAGAATCTACTGCGTAATTATGATGTTTTGAATAATTCGTATTGGTGTAATAAATTGCTTTAAAAGAACTTGAAATTCTGTAAAACCATAAAATGAAATGTTTGTAGGAAAAAAATCGAAAAAAAACTACAAAAAAACAAAAGTAATTTCGAAATTGATCAAAAATAAACTTTTCATTTCAAGTCGTGGAATAAAACTTATCAGACTGTCATTCATTTCCTGATAATTGCAAATTAAATTTATAATATTTCGTTCGATAATTATTATTTATTTTTGTGAAATGTTAAAAATTTTAAATAAAATTTCAGATGCTTTTCTTTTAGAAAAAAATATTTATATTATATTTATAAATTCATCGTTTCATCGTCTCTTTAACTGGCTATTTTTTGAAATTGTATCTTAAAGCGACTTTTGAATTGTACCTCCTGTTAAAGAGGAGAAAAACAAACAATACTGTCGAAGACCAAATGATAACGAGTTCTATTGAAGATATGGACTAAAATATATCGAAAACTAAAAATCGGACCTACATACCGTCAGCGAGGAAAATTCTCTGCATTTCATCCTATGTATAATAATCTATTATTTATAATTTATATTTCATATTATTAATCTCATATTGTTGATGCTGTGTTTTCACTTCTATCATGTGGTCTAAAGCATACACTTTTTTTTTTTTAATTCCCGAAAGATTTTTGTAAAATGCTAAAAATTTAAAATAAAATTGCAAGATGCTTTTCTCTTAGAGAAAAATATTTATATTATATTTATAAGTACTTTATTTACTAAAGCTAAAAATTTTCATAAAACCATAACATAAAGTAAGTAAACATTAAAAATATATGAACACTAACACCAAAAGTTTATAAATATAAATCAGTTGTAACTTGAGTAAGATTTCTACTTATGGCAAAGTTATCGTTATTATTACGAAAGGCAGAAGTTCAGACATTTTAAAATGATACTCAAGATTCGCAACTCTCAACATTTTTTTATTTCGAAGTGAAAAAAATTTGTTTTCTGCTAGATTTGCTTTTATGGTAAAGTCGCATTAATCATTTTATTTTACTCTTTTATTTTCAGTAAAATAAATAAATATAAGATATTAACAATACCTAAATATCTTTCTATAGAAATCAACTAAATATAAGTTAAAAGTACGTTTCCTTAACTTTTTGTATTTTTGCAATCGTACGCTTATGAATTTATAATGTCCACCTCACCAAAGGTCAACGGCGCATTAACTCCCACCCTCCTCTTTAAATATTAAAAACTATTTAAAACATATGAAATTTAGTAAATCACTTAAGCCCGAGGTCAATACAAAATTTGTTGTTTCTGTCATAGCCAATTGTTTCAATAATCCTGTACTAATATACAATATTAAATGGTTTATTTCAAAATTTACAGAAAGAAAAATTTCCAATTTTAAAAGAGCTATCGAAATAAAAATAAGACTTCTTACGCTAAGTGCAGAGATGATTTCAGTATCCATTTTTTTTTTAATCGTGTTTCCCACGTTTTCATACTTTAAAAAGAATTTATTAGACTTAGTCGGATCTGGACATTTATAATTTTTAATATTTTACAGAACAGGAAATTATTCCAATTAAAGGGACATAATTTAAAGAACAAAGCGGAGGAAACGAGCTGCAAAAGCCGGACTTCTGGAGAGCCACGTGTGGCCCCCCCCCCCTTCCGCCCCCCTTCTGGAACTAATTAACTGTTGGGTGTGGACTTGCAACCAAGGGTGAAATTGGGCCGTTATATTATAACAACACCCATTAACTGCTATTTAAATTAATTAGGTTGTTTGACCGATTCCTGATTGGATTTTAGTAGAAAATTGCAATTTTATCATGAAGTAGCGGTCAAATATATCTAAATAAACGAATTGCCCACGTTATTAAATGTTCAATACAACTTACCAATCGGAAAGGACTTGGCCTATGAATTTTGACAGCGTAACAACATATGTACGGCCTATGGATTATTGCGTGCCTTATAATTAAATCATAATGCCTATTTTGGTAATACATTATAATTAACAATAATTTAACAACTTATTTCTGACAAAATGAAAAAAATAAATTATGTACACATCTTCCGGGAACTGAAAAAAAAAAGAGTGTGCTCTAGACCACACGATAGAAATGAAAACATAACAATAACAACGCGAGATTAATAATATGAAATATAAATAATAAATAATAGATCATAACACAGACGATGAAATGCTGACAATTTTCCTTGCTGACGGCATGTAGGTACGATTTTTAGTTTCTGACATTTAGTCCATATATTCAATAAAATTCGTTATCATTTGATCTTCGACATCATTTTTCTCGTTCCCTAACACACCGTCGCGTTAAGATACAATTTCGAATATTAGCCCATTCTAGAGAGGATGAAATGATGAACAATTTTCCTCGCTTATAGTATGCAGGCTCGATTTATAGTATCTGAGATATTTTAATCCATATGTAAAGACATTTCAATTAGTCAATTCTAGACGAATTTACCCGAGCTTTAATACTTTAAAAACCTGACAGATCAATCTAATTCACTCTCCACAATAAAGTGCAAAACGCGCATTACATTAAATGCGTATTTTAAAAAGGAAGAAATATTTGATTCATGGATAGAAGTTTTAGTTTATAAGTTATTCGATTTTTATTTCATTGATGATTATTAAAATAAATGAATTGTGAGAAATCTAAATTAATTAAGAAAATAAAGTTTTGATTTAATGTAGTCCCAGTGCTATTATCCTCATTATTTATATTATGAGCTTGTCGCGACTGAAAAATAAATTAATAGTATAATTAAGTAGAACGTAAACAAAATTAATTAATTAACGTTTTACTCAGAATCTTTTTTTTAGTTCTATCTGAATTTAAAAAAAAAATCAATAATTACAGAAAAACCGATTAAACTAGGGGGACTATTAAGAAAAAATTACAAAAATCTCTCTATTATATAAAAATGTTTTTAGTAGTGAACATTTATTTTAAACATATAAATACAGGACAGAATATAATTAAGACACCACACTTCTTTTCCCCAGAATCATTTCTCCCTTATTATGGTTACAAATTGTTATTAGAATAAATTTAATAATACACATTTGTAAAAAGCGGGTGTATGATATAGATTTTTAAAGAAATTAATTTCTTTTTCCAAACCGTGGTTTCGTTGGTTTATTTTATATTGATAAAAAATAACACAATCTCAATTACAGAATACAAGTAAATTTCATTTATACAGTTTGAGCAACGGATAGTACAATTAAATGAACAGTCTTATAATTTGTGAAATGGGGATTGGTCTTACGTTAGGCGGACAGGGGGTAACCCCTTAGTAACGTTGCCCAAAACGGTCTTGGTCTTGCACTTTCCAAGACCAAGACCAAGGCCGCTTAACTGTTTCAAGACCAAGACCAGAAATGAAAAAAAAATTGATTTTTTAAATAAAAAAGTAATTACTATATGTTAATAATTGGTATAACCAATATAGTTTTACATTTAACTACTCTTATTTATTATACGGGCTTAGTTAGGTTTCCCCCATCTAAAAAAAAAATAAGTAATATATCTATAGTAATAAGCTAATAAGTAACTGCAAAACTGTTGCGAGACTCTTGCGCAAGACCAAGACTGAGTTTGCAAGACCAAGACTGGTCTCGGTCTCGCATTTGGGCAACACTACACCTTATTATTTATTGAAATAACTTTGGTAAAATAAAAAAAAAATACAATTCCTAAATATCTTTATCCACATACATCCGTCCTTCCCACTTTACAAACAGACAGTAAAATAAACATAGATGTAACTCTTATTAACATTATAATAAATATTAAACGTACATAGCATAAAGTTAATGAACAACACTTGTACTGTTTATTGCATATCCAAACACTAATGTGCAAACAAACTAATTGTTCTATTTTAATAAAGGGTATTTATTTTCATTTTCATTTAGTTTTAAGAATCATGTTATAGCAAATCATTATTTAACTTAACATTTGGCATATTTTAAAATAAAATGTTGCACAAGCTAGTCTCTTGATTACGAGGTACCTTAAGCTGTCACTTTTATTGTTATTTATTCTTATATTTATATATATATATATATATATATATATATATATATATATACATTCATTACCGACACTTATTCTTTAACCATTCTTTAGAACAGATTCAGGTAACAAAAAGGAAAAAAATACGAATACATTATACGTAGTTCTCGAGAGTATCAGCATTTTTTTGGTTACAATTATAAAATTAAAAAAAAAAATCAATTCAATATATGAATGAATTACAAATAAAACATGTACACGCAAAGAACAGGAAGGTGGAAGTAGGGGGGCAGGGTGAATTAGGGATATCCTGGCGGTACAGGAACCACGCTGGCTGAGCAGCGACCTCGCCTAGCCTTTCTATCATCCTCAATGTATGTACAATATAACGACACTGCTGCAGGGTATGTGGCAATCTGGGCGTGCGCCGATTGTGTAGGATATGGGTGCTGCTGGTTCAACTATACAGTAGAAGAGCTCGTGGGAATCATGGGCGACCTAACAGGAAATCAGTAAAGAGTAAAATTTAAACTAAAAAAAAAATCATTTAAAATAAAACTGTTTAAAGAAAATTTAGTAGATCATGGTGCATGTATTGATAAACCAAAATAGTTTTTTTTATTCTATGTTTATCTATGTCGATCTTCTGACGCCTTAATCAACATTAACCACCTGTGCGTATCTTGAGCGATAGCTTTCCAGTTATCTACATGCCACTTCGCGGTATCTTTTTTGATTTAATCTATCCTTCTCGGTTTTGGTCTTCCATGTCGTATTCTGCCAACTAAGGAGGCATATATGTAGTTGTGTATAATTTTTTTATGGATAGCTTTGGGCTATATACCCTGCCCACTTTAATCCCATTGCCTTTATATCACGAGATCCAGATTCACCATGCCTTAGTTCTCCGCAGGTCGCGGAAGATTTCACTCTGAAATCTCTCAATACATGTTTTTGTAAGATGTTGGTAAATGTCCAATTAAAACAGTACGAAAATTTAAAATTGATTTAGAGTTTGAAAAACCAGGTTCCCTGCGCAAAGATAAGCAGAGACAATCATATTTTGTACATACTCTAATAACTAACTAGTTGGCCGTGTTCACTAAGGTGCTCACTAATCCAAGATTTAATTTTGGGGAGGTTTCAGCGCAAAGGTTTTTTTTTTCGTATGTATATATTAGCATAATTACTTCGGAAGAAAGAAAGAAACTAACTACCTATATGAAATGGTGTTTAAGTTACACTTTAAGTCCTATTAAATGTAATTAGACACACAATAATAATTTTCAACATAATTTTTTTCATAGAACATAGTTATAATTTACCATTTTGTAGGAGGCTTCCCCCCGAAAGACCTCCCTCTCCTCCCGTAGATCCGCCTGTGCCCGAGTGAATATTTCGCAGACAATTTTGTTTAGTGAAGAAACAGCAAAACAATATGGAGTAAGCCTATATATTGTGTAAGGGGGGAATTAATCATGTTTCTTGGTCGATTGCAATATTCCATACAACATAATAGACCAAAATATTTGTACAATTGCTTTGCTAAAGAATATTTTTAAACGCTGACTGGAAATGTAACATTCAAAATAAAGCGTCGGTCACGCGATATTCTAAATTATTAAAAATATAAAATTTACAAACACAAAAATGCCTTTAAGAAATAATGAAGAATATATATTATCCAGGAAAAACAGGGCAGTAGAATAATAAATACATTACCTTTAAAGAGGAAGAAATTATTATGTATACCAAAACCAATGGACTGTATCTTTGTTAATAATTGTCCAATTTTAAAATTGTTTGTTTCTGTTGTAGGTAATTTAGTAGCCTTTCTAATTGTCCAATTTTAAAAAAAAAAATGTTTATTTAGTAGGTAATTTAGTAATCTTTCTAATTGTCCAATTTTTAAAAAAAATTCTTTTGTAGGTAATTTAGTAACCTTTCTAATTTTCAGCACAATCAAGAAAAAATACATAATTTTTTTATTATTCGTAGATGAAGTTTCTTTTCTTTCATAACTTCTTTCCCTGAATTTCGGAGGGTTATGACTATTTATTTCACATCGAGGTGTGTAGGTAGATCTTTAAAATGCGGGCTGAAGCATTGGATCTGATAAAGAATAGAAGAAGTTATGGCGTTGCGACAAAAAAATACCTCGTAGAAATAACGTATAAGATTTTATTATGGAAACACAGGAAAACATTTTGATTGCGAGAATGTCTATACAAAGAGTTCTGACGAAGACTTCCAGCGATTGGTCTATATATTTAACATGTAGACTAACATCACTCGTTGCGAGAAAAAAAATCGCATGACTATGTTTCTAGGTCATTCTTCAATGAATATCTATAAAAGTGAACCCGTAATATTTATAACTTTATCAGTAAAATCAGCGGTAATGGTACTATAAAAAAGGCAATAAGCGTTTGGATGCGATAAGACATTTGAAAGAAAGGTGTAGGTCCCATCCAGGAGGGAACGTTGGCTTGAAGGGAGGAGAAAGGGGGGAGGGGAGGAAGCCGTACATTGAGTCCTTTATCACCAGATATTAGCGGAAATTAAACAAAAACAAATTCCGAGCGGGGACTGGCGTAGCTGATAAGAGCACTAAACAAGAATGTTGGCTAAACACAGCAATGATCAAACTTCTCCTTTCAACGGCAATTCCTCCACCAGTCCAACTACCGGTCTGTTAATCGCAGTTGTGAATGTTGTTACGTCCCCAACTTCTGTACTAATTTACATATCTTCCTCCATGCACAACCATTAAGGCCTCTAAAGGTACAACACTTTTTTTCTATAATATACTTGTAAATTTTAACAATGACTTCAAATGTTCCTCATAAAATAAGTTTACTTCAATTTACCTTATTTTTACTTTCATTTAACCTTATATGGAATATATAGTAAAGGAAAATATTGCCTTCGTGAAAATTTTCGAATCCAAGTTTTCAACGCAAATACATCTTTTGAGGTTCCTTGAGTCCAAATAACCAAGTACCGCAAAATGGTTTGTGCGTGTGTGTGAATGTGAACAATCTAGCTCAAAAACGAAAAGTCATGGAAAACTGATATTACGTATTTTAAATACGTATATGCCTTAGATGTGATAGCAACTTTTTCCTTAAAATCGGCTAACTGGAAGTGCCACTTTATATCAACGGTAAAACACATTTTTACAATTTTATCAAAAAACGATTCCAACGATTTTGATTAAACTCGGTATATAATTAAATATAGTAGTCTTTAATATCATTGATGTCTTATCACCATTAGTATCATTTTATAGTGCTTAAATGCCTAATGTTCATGTACGTCTCCCTCTAAAGTACCTTTAAAATGGTTTATTTTGAAAACATAACTCTCTTTTATTGACAGCAACATATAAAAAATGGCTAAATATAACTTTTAAAATAACTAGATAATTGAATAAAGGAGCAAAAAAGAAAAATTCTTATCAAGGTCGAAAATGAATTTCCGGAAATAATAGTCGGAAGGTATACGTATATCGTTGGAAAGCTGATACCTTTAGAAAAAAATAATATGAAATGAAGAAAGTTGTAGAAGGTAATCGAGTGTGACAAAAAAAACATAAATAATAATTTCAGAAAACTAACATTATTTAATATAACTCACGTGTCTCCAAATAAATTAAATGAAATTTTCTTACTAAATGTAAATTTTTAAATTGTTTTCTAAGTTTGAGAAAAAAGTATTTAAAATCCACCGAGTCATGCCAATACCATTGTGTAAAATACTATTTCATTGTACTTGTGTGAAAGAAGTCGTGAAATATAAAAATATTTCATAGATATATTTGTAACCTTTAATACATTTACTGTAGTTTAATAACTCTAGATATGATATTATATTTAAATAATTAGGTATCTATTGACTGTTTATTCCAAAAAAATCATCATTATAGAAGTAACCTTTTGGAAAATTAAATTAGTGAATAATTTGATGACTTTTCCCTTTGTGAATTGAAAATTTCATAATTTCATTTTAGTAAACTTCACAATGGAAAATAACATTTTAATACCTGATAGTCCTACAATCCATAATCATTTATAGGTTAAATATTTAGATATACAACATTTTCAAATCTTTCTAGGCATATATGAGCCTTTCGGTTGAGAGAATGACTAACTCCAATTTCAACATTCTCTATTATTAATTTTAGTGATGTTCCTAGTGGCAAAATTTATATCTTTATTCACAGTTCTATATTTCCAACTCTGCAATCATCTACTCAGGAATCAACTTACTCACTATCTGTGTAGATATAACTTTTCCAACTAGAAAAATCACTAAAACGGTACTAATCAAAAATGTTGAAATTGGAGTTATTCATTGTGTCAACTGAAAGGCTCATAGACTGAAGTTGTTGTAGGTTTAGAAAAGCAGATGGAGTATCTAGATATTTAATGCCTACCGTCGATATAATAAATAGACTTTTTTGTAATTTTAATGGTCTTATTGATTTGTTATCTGTAAGCTTTAGCTCCGTTTAAAATGCACTTCAAACATTGTAGAATACCCCAACAATGCCAGAAAATAATTTCTATTTAAAGTAGAGCGGTAAGTAAAAGTTGCGTGTTGAGCTCACCAGATTTTTTTTCGTTAATGTCAAATAATTGTCCTTTTCATATAAAATTATCTATTGTTGTTCTAGGAATCACCTGTTGCTAATAGTAAGTTTGCAGTGCTCTAATATTTTAGATTTTTTAAAGTGTATTAATTAGTATATTGGTACATGCAAAAAAAAAAAAAATAGTATTATTTAATTGTTATTCCTTTCTCTAATTTCTTTTTTAGTTCAGTCCGGATTATTCCATATTTGGATATTGGTTTAGTATATATTTTATAACTGCAAATTTTACAGTATTTATTACATATTAGACGGTATATTTGTAGGATTTTTAAAGAAAAAAAATTCCGGCCTTTATTATAATATATAATAGTTTATCAAGCGTTGGAAGAAATAAACTAAAGATAGAAGTTATATTAAATGAAATAATATCGTAAAGATAAATTTTTTTTTATCATCTCAAATCTTAAAACCTGATACTTCTTATGCCCCGATTCAATAATGCTAGAAGGAATAAAAGAGGAACGAACAGCACTAAGAAGTCGAAGGTTTTTGGGAACAGCATGAAAATGATTCCTAGAACCTTATGAAAAGGATATGAAGGAAAGCAAGAAGATAAAAGTGATCTGATGGCGTACAAATGTCGCAATGACACGCGATTTAGAGATATGATTCGACCCTTAGAAGATACCCAGACAATCGAAGGATTTACAAGGAATTTTTTTTTCAACAAAATGGCCAAACTGATTTGAGATCAGAGCTGTAATGTATAAAGAAGAATTATTTTAGGTAAAAGTCTCATTATATGAAAAAGAGGAAAGTTGGAATAGGGGAATCAATCCATTAGAAGGCCTATACTCAACTATGAATGCAATGTAAGGAAGAGACAACATTGAGGATTAAAATTCTGATGTCAATGTAGAAAAGACAAAGATACTACAGTGCTGCAAGAGGGGAAGGATGGACAATGGACGAAGATAGACAAAAGTGAAGAAGCCCTTGTTGCTATGACGACTATGTATATGAATATAAACTACAAGGACTGCAGAGTTCGAAGAAAAAAATAGTCATAATTTATTTAACTATTTATTTTATATTTCCTAAAAATAATTTATTTTTTAATATTTGAGAAGAAGAAAATGTAAACATGATGAATAGAGGTTTAAATATAAACCTACAATACAAAATTATCAGTTTGAAACAACAAATCAACCAGATATTTTTCGTTCGAATTATGACGTTAATTTCAGTCAATAATTTTACATTAACGTTGGTATAACTTACGTAACTCGGTGCAACATTTTTTACACTAAGTAGATAAAAAAAAATGTCCATACTTAGCCCTTAAGTAATGCTATCCACAGAATAGGATTATTCTTTTGTGACTTAAGTATTTTCATAATAATGGAGTTTTCAGACAATGACCAAGGTTAAGACGAATATAACCTGAGACCAATCTTCCTGGCTCACAATAGGAGAAACTAACTTCTGTAAATTCATGACGAGATTTTTCTTGACTTCATATTGTTTAATACCAGAATATAATACTTTTATTTACATTATAAAATATATGAATATTAAAATTCATTTTCACATTTCATTTCACAATATAATTTTTTTTCATTTTTTTTTTTTTTATTGACTAATACAATATTCTGTCACATTGATAATAATTATAGTAAGGTAAGACTGCATTCACACTATATGTACAGAGAATATAAAATAAACAGAAGCAAAGTAACAATCCAAAGATATATCAAATAAATAAAAATAAAATAACTTACGGATATGTAAGTACAGCATAAAGTTAAAATCGGTTTCTGGAAAAAACGAAAATAAATTTCTTTTCCATAACTAATGTATATATTATTAACAGTTCAATATATGGTTGAAATACTATTTTGAATTTAATTTTTTTTAATAAACGTAATTTTTTTATTTCACGAACGATAATAGTTAAAGAGCAAGCAATGTACAGAATTAAAGTATAATGTGAAGTTATTCGAGTTTTTTTTCAATGGATTTATAAAAATTAATAAAATAAACGATTATTTATAGAAGCATATAATTCTAAATGAAATCAAAAAAGTAAAAAACCTTAGGTTAGAATATCTACATAGAGTTAATGTAATTTTTTTTATTAATATTTACTTATGAGATGTTGTACCGAATTTCATAAATTAGTTTCCTTCTATTTCTATTCGTTTTATTTATTTGAATATTTTTTAATTTAATTAGTTCGTTACTTATAAACTTTAGTATGTTCAGGTATTTTTGTGTTGTTTTTTTAATTTACTTATCTTTCAGTGGTTTTATTGTTATTTATTGTATATTCTTTTTTATTATTATTTAGTTATTATTGCTCTTTGTTTATTTTATTTATTTATATTTTCCGTACATACGGTGTGAATGTACATTTTCCTCAATATAACCATTGCCCGTGTAACAGAATGTTATATTGCTTAATAAAAAAAACTTTATAAGCTTAGGTATTACGGAAATTTTATTAAGTACAAAATGTATTTATTAGAAAAAACTAAAAATAAATTTAATGACATTATCTTAAATTCTTCGTATCAATTTTATTATTTTCTGTAGATGAAAAATGAAATATGTATAAAAAACATTATCTAATAATTACCAACAGAATTAAAATTCCAATTTAACATTTAAAAAATAAATCGAACTACAACCAATAAATCATTAAACAATTATTATAACAAGTATTACAATGATATTAATAAAAAATCAATTTATTATTACTGATAATATTTTTACAAATAAAAATTAATTAATTAAGTGATTAAAACCAAAGGTCATGCTAAAAAATGTGAGTTGTTTTCATTTTAAATAGATGTTAGTTTGTTTTTCATGAATTACTTTAAATATAATTTACCAGTTAATTAATGTCGGACCTGAAACTCTTAATTAGTTTTAAAATGATTTATAATTATAACCTCCTAATTATTATGAAATTAACATCAGCAGGGTATGTTGATACATTGAAATTCATCAATATTGGCCATAGTTGGGGAGTGTTAGCAGAGTTGGCCAAACAATAAACTGGGCGTTTAATATCAAAACCCCATTCAAGTTGCCCCTCACAGCTTACCGATAGCATGATTAGCATAAATCTCTCTAACTAGCAATATTAAATGATTATTAAGTAGGTAGTGTTACACTCCTAATACAAACAGATCATTGCTCACCTCTGAAAATGAGGCCGGGTACATCACAAAAGCTTAATTTTGTGAAAAAAGACTTCAGTATCACCGGACCAGACTACAACTTAAAAATGCACTCACCTGAAACAAATAAAACATAAGCAATCAATAAAAACGAAAAACCATAAGCAGAAAGTATCAGGAAGATATATTTATTATATTGTATGTATGTACAATATATAAAATATACAAGGTGTATAAAATAAACATACAAGGTGTATATTTTAAAATTATATGATGTAATAATTCAAGTCTATATGTAAAGAACTAAATTCAGACGATCAATAGTCGGGCAAACACATATTCAATATTGAAAAAATGGGGTAATTATTTAGATGAGGACCGCACGAGTTGGGCGTGGTTCAAAATCACTTCGGTCACACTTGTTCACGGAGTGCCGAATACATCCGTGTTTATCCGAAAGACTATTTTCGGCACTGTTTTCACCACGCGTAACCCGTCCGATCCTATTCTAAGTAATTACCAAAAATAGATTTTTATTCATTTTTATTATTATTAGGAAATTAATGCATGTATATGGTTTTAAAATAAATGGTAGGAAACCGAAATACGCTCCGTTACTCTTGATAAATTTATGCACACGTGTTGGTAACTTATCCATCCTCTCTATTATCATTAACAAATTCTGAAGAAAAAAAAAAACATTTCCTAACGAATTTTTATCAAAAATATTTTTACTCCTTAAAAAATTATCCGACTGTCTAAAACAAATAATAATCGGTAGGCGATAGGTATGAAGAGTAGGGCAAGGAAGATTTGTTCCTATTTCGGAAAAGAAGAGCAGCGCAAGATTCGGAAGGAACTTTGGATTTTAAGATTGAAAACATTTTTGGCGACCTTTTAATCCATGAGGAACAAATTTTTTAATTTTTTTTTTATCTTATCAGATGCGTTGATGTGGTCTGCGGTGGTCGATTTCCTAACTGAGTTTTTTTCTCGAATTGTTGCTCTGGTGTTTCAGTTGACCGAATCTCACAGAACATCTGTATCAAGGAAACAAGTCCTTCCAAGATCATTGCTTTCAAGGTGAAATTTTCCCTATGATATTTTTTCAAACCACTTAATTAATGGATTGTTGGGCTCTGTTCCTGTCTAGAAAATCAAGGTTTGGCAACAATATTAAAAACTGAACTAATATCCTACCAGTAAAATGCAACAGAATATAACAAACAATTTTATCAAAAAAAAAAAATAAATAAACAAAAAACAATAATTCCTCAAATACAAACAGTTTGTTTTATTGATAGTCAATACAATAGAATTAAATATTTATTATACGACATCAATATAAAATATGTCTTGATGAAGTAATGAGAAAAATTACATATTGAAATGTGAGAACATTATTACACTCACAATCTGACAATATATATATTTTAATAACATATTAACTTTAATTTCAGAATTTTCTTTTGAGGGGGGGGGGGGTTGTAAAGAATTCGCTAAGTATCATATGCGCAAAGTAATCAATCACATATTGCGTCAGGATATTTTTGACAATTACTAAGACACCAATAGCCACGTTACGCTGCGTCAGGCTGATCCCGAACCACCTCTCTTTTCTTAGCGTCACGACATTCTATATTATGTTCCTAAGACACAGAACGTGGCGTATCACGGATCTGTTACCACCACGCAACTCCTAGTCACGGTCCGGCAGGTTAAAACGACATAACAAGTTGCAAAGTGACGTAACATATCAATCAAATGTACCATCTTCGAAAAACAAACATTGGGCCAATAATAATTAATTACACATTAAACAATAATAAACACATCTTCGCAAAGCTAACCGCCAAAGCATTAATATACATCTACGTACTTTCATGTACTAAACTAAAATACTGTCCCTTATCGACTTTTATGCACATATTTAAACAACCTAAATATTCATAACCACACTTAAAAGGGAAAAAAATTGAATATTTTATAGCAAATGTTGTCATTTAATAAAGTATTTCAGCACGGAAGCTTTAGAGCCTTTATAAGTCTAATGGTCATTTGCATTGGAAATGAGCAATATTTTGCTTTAATTCAGGCCTCGGTAAATAAAACTGGATATAAACTCTGGCTGTTTATGGTGATATATTGCAATGCAAAGTATTTCTTTTTCTTTTTCTTTTTTTATTATTATCACCTTTTTTTTAACACTTTGTGCCTAAACTTTGTTGATATATTTTATTTGTCTCCAATTTGAATGTTCTAAAGTCTAAACTAAAAAACAATTTGCTAAGAGAAATTTAAAAAAAAGTTTATTTATTTTATAAACAATATTTTAATATTGCTTAGTGCACTAGACAAATTATTTTAAACAGTATAAATCGGAATTTCAAACTAACATATTTACCATAGTATTTTTTATTTAGATCAATATTAGCGGGATTACGAATAGCTAAGATTAAATGTCGAAAGAAACCATTTCGTAATTCCTACCAAAGAAAATTCTTACACTCCGAATTTTGTCCGTAATGGTTGCAATTACACCATAAAATCTCATCATCACATTCAACGAACTAGAACAGCCCTTGTTGAGCTTCCAATGAACTATTTCTACTTTCATCCCGCAGTTTAATAATATGTACTACATATTTAATTTTTGAAAAACGAAATAAACATCTGTTTTAATTAAAGCCAAGAGATTTTTATGGAAGTTTGCTTGGTTTTGAAAACATCCTACGAATCCTGGACTAGACGATTTGATGTGATAATGACTCTGCCACATCATAACGCGCCCGATACTCATCAACTGTAATGGGACTATAATGTGACAAGTTGAGAAACTAGATAACCTGCTTTATGACACAAGCGAAACACATCCTGACATGACTGGCAACCGCTCTCACAGTTTGGTGAGGCGTTGACCCTCCAAGTTCTCTTCCTTTATTGCTTCTCCAATGACAGGCATCTTTCAGATCCTGTCTTGAAATGGGCCAACTTATGAACCAACGTGATTGGCCAATGTTTCAAGTATTTCAAAAATAATAAGTATGAGAGTTATTTTACAGGAGTCCTTATAGTCAATGGTACAGAACACTTTTTTATCAAATTATTGACTTCCTTCTAAAACTTCTTCAACAGCTTCATTTCGTCGTAACCAACAACTTTTTTATTTACGAAAATTCTCAGAATTGGTCGTTTTCAATATAGAGATCGGCAAGCTTTTTCTATTTAATTTAATTAGGTACTAAACACATATGAATATGCTTCCTGCTTTCTGCTTCTGCTTGAATCGTGAGATAATTTAATCACAAAATCGAAAAAATAAAAAAAGATGGCCTACATTATTGGGAAAAATATTGGGCCGTTTGGTGTGACCTCCTCCTCCAAAATGTCAAAATAAATAACTAGAAATAGGTCAAATGGCCCTATATCTTTCTCAGCTACCTTTTTTCCGATTTTGTGATCAAATTATCTTATGATTCAAGTGGAAAGCAAATTGGTATTTATGAGTTTTTAGTACCTAATTAAATTAATTGTCTTAATGATAATTAACCCCTCACATATAAATGAAACAGAAGTCAAGCAAGTCGATCTTAATATAATTATAGGTTACCTTTGGTCTCTTTTGTATAAACCTACCTAATCCTCCGATGATGTTTATACTGTACATATAATATATATTTGTACTGTATATAAGAATTAAAAATATCGTACGTTATAAACTTCGCGTCTATTCACTTCACTCGATCTTGCAAAACAGGGTACAATTAATATTATAATAAAAGTAAGAAATTATCAAACTCTAAAGATTATATTTAGTCACAAGCAATAAATTTTTTGAAAGGTGTTCCTTATCATCATATATACAATAAATAAAAATAATGGTATCACTCTGGTCTCCCTCCCTTCAAAATGAGTCAATTTTTCGCCTTTCACTAAAAATAGCAAACATTTAAACTATAATCATTATGGCTAGGCCTTCTAAATTAGTACAGTGTTAAAGGCTTCGAGATTAGTATTAAAGTAGAACTAAAAGGGACCAATACTGAGAGTCAAACAACGAGTCAGAAAATGATAAAAGTAGACAAACAAAAATTAAAAATTATGGCCAGAACAAAATTTTCATGATCGAACTGACAGTAATAAGTAAAAGAATTACGTCATGCGCTATCAAACTTACAACTTTAGAAAACGTGAATCCATCAAACGTAGTGCTAAATAAAAAATCAATAAACCCGGGTTCGTGTAGACAGTTGGCCTCTAAAAATCCTCCCGTAAATAAATTATTCTGCATAATTGTTTTCGTCATCGATCCACTGAAGTTTTAGGTTGAGTTAGAAAAAGAAGAGCGGTCGCCATGGAGGAGTTTCAAAACATGTTCTATTATTCACAGATGGAATACCCCGTCCGTCTCGGCTCAAAGCTGACCCTGCATATTTTAGCGATGGATACAATTTTAACAACGCCGCCTTTTGCCAGGGGAAAACAATCAATAGCGATTTTAATAAACCACCGCCTATCACCGTAAGATTAAAAATGGAGGGTTACAATTTACAGAATTCTAAATAATTCATCGGCATATGAATTATTTTTCTACAATGGCCCCATTGGAAACAATTAGGGAGCTAAAAATGTATTTTTCGTCATTTGTTTATGATCAGATCGGCATTCACTCTTATTAAAAATATAACAAATTATGGAATAAACAAGAAATTACAGCAAACTTAAAAAAAAAAATATATAGCTGAGTAATTCTTTCAACAATAGTGTTTTATTCGGTCACACATTATTTCTAAATTTTCAAAATACCTTGTAGCCCTTTATTCATCAAGTGAAACCTAACAGCGGAGAAAAAATAAAATAAAGAATGAAAAAAGTAGCTTTTTAGTAAAAGTTTTTACTGTTTATGAAAATTCAAATTTCATGAAAAAAGTGTTCGATATACACCGATATAGAAAGATGGAAATAAATTTTATTCAGATACAAGACACCTTACGATTAATAACAAATACAAATGGAGAAACAACATCTGGCCTAAAACTATAATAAAAATGTATTTATTTAATCTCCTCCTCCAGGTAGGGCTTGATCCAAGAATCTCTACCATCCACCATCCGTCTCCTCCTTCCCCGTTCCAGTCCTCTTCAGTCAATATCATCCTGGATTGCGCCTACCCATGTCTTCCTCGGTCTTCCTCTTGGCCTATGTCCTTCACCACTTTCGCCAACCTGTCCTTTTCCATTCTAATAACATGGCCGACCATCTGAGCTGGTGTTCCTCGATGATATCCTCAGCTGGCCTAAGTCCCAGGTTTGACCTCATTGTCTTATTTCGAACTCGGTCTCTCCTCGTCTTTCCCTGCTTTCTTCTTATGTACCGCATCTCTATAGCTTTAACTTGGCTCTTGTGTTTTGTGATGAGAGTCCAAGACTCACTTGAATAGGCGAGAATCGGTAAGGAAGTGTTTATAAAAAATGTATACTATGAATAAATCTTTAGTATGACTATATACAACAAAAATAAAGTCTACTCAGATATAAATATGATTATAACGAAAGGAAAAAAAAAGCTGAAGAAAAGAAAAAAACCAAAAATAATAAACAAAGAAAAAAGTAGAAATACTAAGCATTGATTCTTGAAGTTAAAATATAAACATTAAGAACTATTGCTATCACTTCAATAAAAATTCCATTCATGATATATAACATGACGATTAAAGAGCGTCTATTATACATAGACGTTTGATGGTACTTGAAGTTAAATATAAAACCATTGAACCGTTTTAAATAAAACTCTATTCTCTGACATGAAAATCCACTCAACATCAAGATATTTATCAATAACTGTATTTATCGTGGCTTTTATTTTATTATTCTTCTCTCCAAAACTACTGAACCTAATCCGATTAAAATGTGGAGAAATTTTCAATGAAAAACTGCCTTTAAATACTGAGATGTTTCTTGTTATTGAACTATGTAAATACATTATCCATATTTTTCAAAATGTTTGACCTTTATCATGTCTATTCACACTTGAATTTATGCTTCACAGGCAGGTATAATGAAAATCAAAATTAGCTTCTGATAATTATTTATTATACGTTTCGGGGAATCTGTATCCCTCTCCTTAGCAATATAAAAAAATATACCAGTCGTTTTATGTGTTCTATATTTTAGTTAGCTATGACTGGTATCCACATTAAACCTTCGATTTGAGGAGATGGTCGGGGGTGGCGGTCATAAATAGACTAATTAGTGTCAAAACTATTTTATTAAAAGCCCATTGGCAGTTCCACTTAGAACTGGGAACTCCTTGCTGAACACATCTCCCTGAAGAAACCAAGCAAAGTCTGGTTGAAACGTTTAGTTTTGATAAACTAGTTTTGGAACTATTTATTCTATTTATGACCCGCCACCCTCTCTCTCTTTAATAATACTATTATGTCAACTATAAAGTATTTACTAAGATATATTTGTATATTTTTTTTAGACTGCTGAGGGGGACACAGATTCCCCGAAACGTACAATAAATCATTACCACAAATTAATTTTTATTTTTATTATACTGACCTGTGAGGCATAAAATTAAGTGTGAATAGGCATAAATACATTAGACAAAAATGCAAAAATTATGTAAATAGAAACATAAAGCTGCCTATAGCAAGCTCTTAATAAGTGCAAAAGTTAGCAGGTAATAAAATTATCTATGATGAGCTAAATTTAAAAAGGTTACACATATCGATAATTAATAAGTTATACATCGCCGCGGTAAAAAGACTGTCTTACAATTATGATAAAAAATGTTTTATGACTATTCAAAATTTAAAGTATTAAAAATCTAAATAGCATTCAAGCTTTTGTGTATTTTTCTCTATTCTTAGAAATTAAATCACAATACAATAATGTCAATGAATTTCGAATGTTCTCTGTTAATAATAATACGATTCATCGTCACTATACCATTATAATGGTATATAATGGTATACTATTGGTATTTATGCAGACTTATTATTTTAGTATGGAATTTACCCCGCGAATATCAATTTTTTTTTTTTTTATAGTATCTAAATAAGGAACACTGTTAAGGTTTTTATAATGATACAGATCTATTCTTAATTTTTTTTTCGGTTAATCGCATTATTTGAAGAAATAGAGGACAAAATTGCATGCTTGCCTCTAAAATTATTTTTTTTAAATATCATAGGAATAATAATGAAATATAAATAAAATAAAATATATTTTTATTTGTAACGACATTTTGTTGTTATTTTTGTCGTGTTTAAAATGATTACAACTACTAAAAGAGACCACGAGTGGCCTTGCAGTTGAGTAATTTTCACAGCGATAAGAACAGTCATCTTTTCAAGTGTTGCAAGTAAAAACACAAGTGCAATAGAACAGCTAGACTTAACCAATAGAAGAAGGGCATGAGTCATGTTTTAGCATATTTCATTCACTCTTCTCTCAAAACCATGTCGTATGCAAAACCTCCACTGCAATTTGAAAGTAATAATAATATATGAGATATTCTACTAAAAAAAAAGGTCTTTTTTCATTAATTTTAAAGCGCTGTCCAAAAAAATAATTATATTTACTGTTTTGAAATTATAAATAGTTCCATATAAAATATTTTTTTGTTTACATTTAGCAACGATTCATATGGGTATATAATGAGATATTTCAACGTATTTTTTTTTTTTTATTTTATCCGCCAAAAATTATATAGATCTTACTGGTTTTGAGAGAAACAATCAGTAAAAGCTATTATTAATATAGTTGGGAGTATATTGATTTTATTTTTCTATATTGTGTATGGGTTAAGACACAGGTGAATTTGAACAATTATAAAAAGAAAAAAATATTTATCTTATTTAAAATAAATAAAATAAAAACATATTTACAAACATTGAATTACAAAAAAAATATTGGTATATTTGCACGTTTGTTTTCTAACATTCGAGTTTAGGATCGGGGAACACAATCACAAATTCTTTTAACTATTTTTAAAATAAGAAACGCCAATATACAAATGTATACACACTCCAATATTTTCACCGAAAATTTTAACTTAGCTCTAAAAGTTCAGTTGTTTACATTTAAAACATTTACGAAGACTTGTTATAATATACTAATTTTGGAATAGCCGGTTTCAGGAAAGATAGGTTTATTCATATTGACCATTAATTAATTATTCAAATAAGTATTTGAAATATTATTTATTATAATTGAATGTTTATGCCAACAAAAATATTAACTTTAATCGCAATAAATGTCTTTATATATTTTAATATAATTATTTTGCAGTTTTTCTATATTGTGACAAAATGTCACAAAACCTTGCTTTTGAAGAATTCAAACAAGTTAAAAAAGAAAGAATTGAAATTCATCTATAGAATGATGAAATTGAATTAAATAAAACTTCAATGTCCTTACAACTGCAATAAGGTAAAACAATAAGAACAAAAAGTAGAAGGTCATGAGATTTTTAATAGTCTTATTAAAAATATTCAGCAGGGAGATAATTTGTTATTCCCTTTTTTTATTCTCAGCAGTAATGTTTAAGTAAATATCAGTACGTCAAAGCTTCGGGCTTTTCATATCCTTATTATCATTATTATTATTATTTATATATATATATATATATATATATATATATATATATATATATATATATATATATATATATATATTTGTCTATTTTAAAAATTTTTGTCTAATTTTTTTATACGAGTATATTATATATACATATATAATATACTAGTATATTAATTTTTAAATTTATATACTAATTTAGTATATTATAATATTAATTTAGTATATTAAATTTTTAAAACCGTATGCATAAATGATTGATAATTTTGGTCTAAAATAGATCAAAATTTAACTTAGATTTTTCCATAAGCTTCAGATATTACAGATGTTTCTCTAAAGCAATGAGGTAAAACAATTTTATTTCAACTTAGTAAATTCATAAAGAAAAGTTTTATTTAATTATAAAGTTAACTTATTATTTCACCTCCCTTCCGAAAACTATCCCACATGTAAAAACAAATACAATGTTTACAGTTTTTTTTGTTTTTTTTTATTACATTTTGAACGTTACGAGGATACTTTGTTCAGCTCTTTAGCATATAATATGCTCCGGTGTTCTTGTGTAAGTATAACAAATTATCATCTATATCTTACCCAATACTCCTGAAACTTGCAGAAAATGAAATTATATAAACACTTTTCTTTTTTTTTATTTTGTCCTATGGATTAAAGCTATTGAGAGGTCAGTAACGATGGATTTTTCTGTGTCTGTTCAGGCACAGAACGTTCTACCATTAACCATGAAAGGCAGGAGTACATCAGGGGTTAGTACTCGTTCTACTGTATACATCATTAATGCATATGATATTTTATACACTTTAAAAATTACTTACTTAAGCCCATTAGAGCATATGCTTCACATATATATGGAGCAGTCAAACAGATCCCAGTACGTAAACAACAAACTTCCCATTCAAAATCTTTAAGGACTATGACCAATGGTCTACAATATTAATTTATATAAAAACCCTGAAGACTCATCCCTAAATACCATTAAGACTCCTCACTTATTTATGAATATTAAAACCAAGATAGCAAAGAATTCCGTTGGGCACTCCTCTCCCTTAGGTTTATCAAACTCTTGCTCTGTATTTTACTTGCCGACAGTAAACTCTAATCCTAAAAAGGGAGTGACTAGGGAAACTAATTTAAAAATAAATTATTATTATCATTATTGATTTTAAATACATACAATTTTCAATATAAACAGCTGAGTCTGATTTGTTCCCTTGAAAAATGTACACGTGTCAAACATTATAATAATTATAATGCTCTATTAAGTCATAATAATTATACCAAACTAGTTCTGGATCGTGAAACTATTCATTTGCGTTTAGTTGGAAGCTAGCTTTTCAAATGACATGCAGCATTGCGTAACATGACCTTGAATGAATGCTAAGTAATTAGAAATACACACTAAATGTCTACAGTAAAAACCTGGTGCGCTCAGCACACCACATTCACTTACCGCTCTAATTTGAATGGGAATTATTTTTTGGTAATATTTGGCTATTTCAAACTTTTCAAAGTGCATTTTTAATAGAGTTAAAGCTTAAGCTTTATAGTTAATAAATCATGAAGATCATTGAAATAACGAAAACCATATTTATTAGTTAAAAGATAGCCAATAAAACATCGTAACGCCGTCTGTTTTTGTAACCCACACAAAGCCAGTCTCTGAGCCAGTAACACTTATTGCAAGTGGATAATGTAGTGTTGCCCAAATGCGAGATCGAGACTAGTCTTGGTATTGCAAACTCAGTCTTGGTCATGGTCTTGGTCTTGCGCAAGAGTCTCGCAACAGTCTTGGAGTTACTTATAAGCTTATTACTACAGACATGTTAATGTAATTTTTTAGACAGGAGAAACCTAATTAAGCAAGAATGAAAAATTAGAGGAATTAAATGCAAAAAAAAGTATATTGGTTATACCAATTTTTAACACATAGTAACTAAGATTGTCGAGTATTAGCAACTATTTTGCCTAAATTTTTATTTAAAAAATCGATTTCTTTTTACCAGTCCTGGTCTTGGGCTTGCCTGGTCTTCGGCGGCCTTGGTCTTTTTTGGGCAACACTAGGATAATGTTGTGATTTCACAAAGAGAAAAATCATCAAATGATTCTTTACTTTAATTTTCTAAAACTTTACATGATAAATTTTCGGAATAAACCACAGATACCTACTTATTTGTTTAAATATAATATTGGATCTAGTAGTAGTATAGTAAACTAAAGTAAATGTATTTAAGTTAAACATGTTTTACTCATCCGTGAAATAATTTTACATACCACTTCTTCTTTCACAGGAGTACAATGAAATAGTTTTTAAAACAATGCCATTGCCATTATTTGGATGATTTCATACATATTTTTTTCTAACATAATTTTAAAAGCAAACATTTCGTTAGAAGAAATTATTTAATTTCCTTGGAAACATGTGGTTTCTATCAAATAATTCTAGTTTTCATAAATTATTATTTATAATTTTTTCGTCACTCTCCATTATCCTCGGCGACTTTCGATATTAGATATTGTTGTTTTAATTCTCAGCCATCCCCCCCCCCCAACGATATATTATACGCATATCTTCAGACTATTATTTCAGGATATTTATTTTCGATCTAAATAATTATTTTTCCCTGTTTTGTCCTTTATTAAATTATCAAATTCTTTTAAAAGTTAAATTTAGCATTTTTTTATAACTACTAACAATGCAAGGTAGTTAATTATTTCAAATAAACAAAATCAGAGGTATTTTAGAGGAAGAAATTTTGAACATAAAGTATTTAATCCCTGTTAAGTGATGGGAAATAAATTATATTAGAAATCGATTAATTATAAATTATAAGTTTATCCAAAATCGTTAAAACAATTTTTGAAAAAATTTAAATTATGTGAAATCGATGATATAAAGTAGCACTTCCGGTTAGCGGATTTTAAGGAAAAAGTTTAAGTAACATCCCAGTCTTATACCTACCTTAAATATCTATTTTCAGTTTCGTACGACTTTTCATTTTTGAACTAGGCTATTAACAGACACAAAGACCATTTTGTGAAGGTTGTAAATTTGAACTCGGGGAATCTCAAAAATTAAAAAGTGAGATTAGAAAATTTTCAAGATTGTAATATTTTTCCTAACTGTGTATATATATATATATATATATATGATAAGTTATATATATATATATATATATATATATATATATATATATATATATATATATATATATATATATATATATGATAAGTTATATATATATATATATATATATATATGATAAGTTTTATTTTTATAATGATTACTACTTTAAAGGATTCTGACTTTGAGTACAGACGGCATAGAACGCTTGCATCATCGGAAAAATGCTATGAGTAACCACACTCCTTTCTCCTTCACAAACACCAATAATGCAAAAATAATGGTGCACTACATTTAAAGCACTACACTTACCTATTAGCATATAAAGCCCATTACTACTAACTCATGGCGTGGTTTATCGTTAATATAAAATGCTCATTGCTTCAATTCATTGTTTCATTGTTATTGTTTCTTTGCCTTCGATGAAATTACATTGTTCCGAATGCCTTGGGTACAGATTTGTACATTGCTAAAAAATTGAAATTTGATACGATGTCCAATAAAAAATCCTGAACTAATACTTTTCAGAAGCTGACCAATCCTTTTGAGTCAAATAGGTGGATTCTAAAATGATTTGATTTAACAATAATTCATTCATATTTCTTCATGATAGGGTTTCTTTATCTTCTTATGAGTAATTTTAAAATATATATTTATTACAATAAATATATAAACATCTGAAAGGTGATCCAATATTGTCTTTTTCTTTTTTATTTAATAATACAGTAACCGATTCGAAAACATTTATATTTCCATCAAATCCCGATTGGAAATCTTCCTCTAAGCAAAAACAGATCTTTTCCTCGTTTGAATCAAATTTCCTACCATCAAATCTATTAACTTTTTATCGTATCAAATAAGGAAAACTCAGAAAGTATCATGATCGAACTGAAAAAAATATATATGTACAAAGGGAAATAAAAAAGTTGTGATTCTAATTTAACCACGAAAATAATACTATGCGTTAAAGCTATTTTGTGTTTGTTTAAGTAAGCACTTACTGTATCAGCTAGTGATGATTCAATTAATAACGACTGATAAAATTTTAAAGTTTTAATAAATTGATAAGTGGAAACTGGTAAATAATAAGAATAGTATATGGTGACAATTTTATTGTATTAATTTTTTTTTGTATTTAGTACTATTCTTTTTATAACTATAATATTCGACAAAATTTTACAAACAGAAGAAGTAGAATTTAATTAAATTGAATTATAAATTTATTAATAAAAATCTATAGATTTTTTCAATAATAATTTTGACATTAGAGATTTTTCAAGGTTTGTGGGTGTATTGTGTATAGGTAGGTATAACTGTGTTTTTATGTTTTTAATTTACATATCTTTATTTTTTTATTGTACATAGTTTTTGATTATTATTTAGCTATTATTTTACTTTTGTTAATTTTATATTTTCTGTATATATGGTGTGAATGTGTTCATATATCACTATAATTATTGTCCTCGTGACAGATTATTATATTTCTAAATAAACAAATAAAAAAAGAGATTCTTCAAATAAAATCAGAAATTACAATTAAAAGACGAAACCATTTAGGCCTTGTTACCATTATATGAGAACATACAGCTGCCAATTTACCATATTTTTATTTTCCACTACAATAATAACACTAAGAATAGTAGGATTTATAAATAGGATATCATTCTGCTTCGTGTGGTAATAGAACATCATGTTTACGATGACACAATAACAGTTGTGACATAACACAAGTCAATAGTCAACTGAAACCGCAATACAGTCACCTGCATAAAACCGAAGTTTAACTGGTAACAATATTGTACCTTATAGCTTCACATTATTCTGATATCCCATCTTATTTTTCTATAATTAAAGAGTTATCTTATAATCCAGGATTTATTTTTATGAATTTAATGCAGAAATAAAATAAAATAATATATATATATATATATATATATATATATATATATATATATATATATATATATATATATTTGAGAAAAGCTATTCTTAAGATGTCGTTAACTGGAAAATCATTCTAAACAAATTTCAAATATTAAAATTTTCAAAATCTTAATACAAATGTCTCAGTATAGAAATATATAATTATAACTTTATTGATAAAAAAATTGTGGAAATCATTTACTCGTTGAAGATCAATATAGAATGGAGCCATGATTATTTTGAAAAATTTATTAAACTCAATTACGCAGTTGGAGAAATATATAAAAATCCTAATAAGAAATTAAAGACAATAGTTTACAGTATGGTTTCGAAAATTGGTACTTACCACCAACTAAAAAAAACTAAAGGTGAAAAAGAATTAGATCACAGCGCACCTTCAACCAGAAAATGAATTTGGATGCAAAACAAAGCACGGATACATACAAAACACGTTATATTATTTAGGTTAAATGAGACGTCAGCAAACAAAAAGAAATAATTCTAAAGTTTTACAAAAACAATTTAAAAGTCTGCCATTAACCGCATTGATAAATTGTACGATATTTGGGTCACTACTTGCACGAACGACTGACAGACATACTACATAAAACAAAAAAGAAAAGAACTTAATCAGCGGTTCGGACTTTTTTCTAGGCTACTTGACAGGCGTTCTAAATTATCGGTGTCTAATAATTTAACTATTTACAAACTTCTCATCAAACCGCTTTGGACATATGGTATCGAACTACGGGGAACAGTAAAGTCATCTAATTTAAAAATAATTCACTCATTTGAGTCAAATGTCCTCCGGAAAATTGTAGACACATCTTTTTATGTTTCAAACGTTATGTTACACCCTAACCTTGACACTTCTTTCATTATGGATGTTTTATCAACTGCCACAAATTAATATATTCTGCTCAGAAGACTGCTGAGGCGCTGGCCAAGAGACACATACTGCATTGAGCCACTTGCTGTGATATCTTTTGCTTTTGTGATATTGTGTTATCTTATGTGTAACTTATAAATAAAATTTTAAAAAATAAATAAAAAAGTATGTTATCGATGTAATAAATTTCTGAAAGAGATGTGAACTACTCAGTGACATTTTCTTGAAAAACGGACTCTAGCAATTCTAACTTTTGTTTAACAATATTATAATAATTGTTTTTAATAAGTGGTAGAAATAAAAACATTGCTTTATGTTTAAAACCTCGTTTCCCGAAGGGTTTAGCCCTTTGAAATATGAATTAAAACAATAATTGAAATTTTGAAAATACCTATATTTCAATCATTGATTCTTTACCCTTGAGGTAAAGGACACCATATCCATTTTTATATTAAATGATTTAATATTTAAGAGTGTAATTTCAAAAAATTCTTAAAAGAATTTATGAATTGTAAGTAACAAATTTAACAAAGTTATGGAACATTGGCTCTCATGGAGAAATAGGAAAATAGAAATGGCGTTAAATATTTGTTGAATTAAGGCTCGATGTCACAGGAGTAAAATCTAAATTCAATAAAAACTGCTTTTGTCCTCCCGTATATAATTTTTCAGGATAGAATAAGGCTAGATAATTACTATAAGATAGTAAAATATAACAACAGGGGCTGGGGTAGCCGTGCGGGGTAAGGCGCTTGCAATAGGTAACCAAGTTAAGTAACGTCGAGCGTGGTTAGCACTTGGATGGGTGACCTCCCGATCTGGGTGACCGTTCACCAATGAAGCCACGCTGCCCGAGACCCTCCCACCCACGTATGTGAGGCCCGTCAGACTACTGCAGGCAACCTCACACCGATCGGGCTTAGGACTGAGAACCCTAACCCCGTGTACTTAAGAATCGGCATGTGACCAGATCTCGAGGACAAAAATCTTCGTCTGTAGCGCCAAACGAAAAAAAAAAATAATAATAAACAACAATAAAAAACCAAAATAATACAAAAACTTAAGAATTAAATACTGAATTTAATGCAACATAAAATAAAGAAATGATAATCACCTAATTTACGGAGATCATCCTCTCCCTTCTGCTTGTTACGAAAATTATTTAATTTCTTTATAGTCAAATAAAGGATAGGAAAAAATCCAGCATAAAGACTTTAATATCAACAGAAGGGTACAGATACGGTTAGGTAATTCTTACAAGAAACTATTAAAACATACCACTGTAAGAAAGTATTTCGTCAGTGATAAGTCTTGAAGCGATTTGAGTATTTTATTTTATTTTTATTATTAACTTTTTGTTTAACTTATTGCATGTTAAAAAGACTTTTGTTACAGACATATATTTATAAATTTTACTACAGCTTAATCAACTAGAATGTGTAAAATTTACATTATCAATAAATAGTAGAAGAGATAAAAATAGGTTTTTTTTTTTTTTCATTCAAATGATAATCAAACACAATGCAGTGCAAAAGAAGTAAGCACGGTAAAACCACTCGACCGCAACCAAAACTCTCCTAGGCTCCAACCTGCCGAATAAGCAACCTACTTCATCAATTAATCACATCATCATCGGTAAATAATGATCATCAAAGCTAGTATTTCATTAATCTAAACCAATCAAAGGCGGACCCCTAACCATGACCGAACAGCTTTAATCGTCCGATAAATTGTGCCCGACCGAACACTTCCCTGCCGTTGGGAGGCAAAATCCAAACTAGACAAAGAGAAACTTTATCTATCTTAGCCGGCATCTTGTCCAACACCTAGCTAATACAGTTTCGTGATAAGATTAATCATCCAAATGGAAGGGAGAGATTGCCCGGCGGCGTCTGATAGCAATCGCAGAATGAAATCTATTGATAGATTTGTTGCCCATTTTCTCATGGCGATATATTTCTGGCAATATATTGATTTCAATTATATTCCATGGATATAATTTCTTCAACAAATTAAATATTTAAAGAAAATCTGATAGAAGAAAATAGCTCTATGATCCCTTGTGCACTTTGGATAATATATGAAGAATCTTTTTGATATTTTTTATCGGTGATAAATACTCAGGACGCAGTCATTATAAAGTTTTCATTAGTGCCAACGTTTCAACCCGAACATGAGGGTAATCATCAGGGCACGGTTTGAGCACTGCAGATATTCAAGTACTGTATATCTTCTATAAGTATGTATACATAAGTTGAGTACTTGATTATCTTCAGTACTCGAAACACGCAGTGATGATGACCCATATGTTTGGGTTGAAACGTCAGCACTAATATTTATCACCAATGATATGTAGAACAGTCGACTAATTGCCTTCGATAGTTTTTATGAATAAAAACTATTCAAATATGGCTTCCATAATCTCTGTTATAATCTTCTATACTCTTAGTAAGTGAGAAAACTACAAACCAAAGAAATAGGATTGGAGTGAATAAAATAATGGATTAGTATGTATTCAGGTATTGCAGTGCCTTATTGCTTAACTATTAAACATAAAGGATACTTTCCAAAGGGACAAGTTAATCATTTATTAAGTAAATTATTACTTTAAATTTTGTATATTGAATAGGCTATTTTCATAATATAATAGTGTATATAACAACATAGATTTTTCGATGATGTAGCTCCTCTATTTGTCGAACGCTTTGGAGAAAAGGATTCCCATCTAATATAGGAGTTCTCACTGGGGTACATATATTTATTTATTTGTATAATAAACTAGTGGAGTATCCCCTGTTCGCCAAACGGCGTTTTTTACAAATTATAAAACTGTTCATTTAATTGTACTACTTGTTAGTAAAATTGTATATGTAGTTGTATAAACATTGTATTCTGTATTTGAGATTGTATTATTTTTTATCAACATAAAAAAAACAATTACTGCGCATATTTGTAGTCTAAAATCTTTATTCTGTGTTAAAAGAATAGAAGGTAACAGGAGCTCAACACATATTTAATTAAATGAACAACTCTATAATTTGTAAAACAATCACTATATGAGAGCAGCACTATCGAGAATAAAGGACTAACAATTTGAGCTCCTTTCATCTGCTGCTCTGCTAATATTAAAATAAAATAAATATGCAAGTCACTAAAAACTTTTTTGTATAACAAAGAAATTAAATTCAACTGGCCAAACGAAACAATGAGAATAACTTTAGCTATCAAAAGAAAGAAGCAAAACATACCAATTATATACAACAGGGGAAAAAAATTCATTTTTATAGCTGTTCGATGAGACAGTGACAAAAAAAGAGGCTATAGGACCAAACAATTGAAACGAGATATGAAAGCGAAACTTTAGAAGGAACTGAAAAATGACGGAGCCAGCCATATTGACAGTAGCCGCGGCCTAATAACAAGTAAACACAATTACCATTTGTAATGAAACTGACGCAGCGTGTGGGTCAAACCCCGCCAATCAGAATAAATAATTTCACCTCGATCCTCTGCTCAGATTAAATTTTACGTTTCGAAGAACAATTTCGAAAAATACCAGCAATCCGCCTCTCGCCTACCAAACTCCAGAAGAAAAAAAATAAATATATAAAATAAAACGCCAGGTTTTTTTTTTTTTTTTTTTTTTTTTTTTTTTACAGCAATTGAGAAATACTTCACAGAGTCCCGCAACCCTGCCAAAGGATTAATTTAACTTCTGATTGCTTGCGAACGACCACGTTTTATTTGTAGAAGTGATTCAAAGCGAAGATTCCAATTTGTGCTGTATTTGTTCATCAATTCGTGTAACGGCGACATTATTTGAATTCTGCGAGTGTTCAGTTTATCACTAAAACATTATACACTTTTTTTAAAAATATTTATAACAGCCAATCAAGCAATTTAAATTCACCCTTTAAAAAGTACTAATTTTTTTTTTATATCTAAATAATATGAAATCACTGGTTTTTTCCCCCCCTTAATATTGTTGATTCAACTTTCTTCAAAATCAGAAAAGAAAAAGAAAAAAATGAAATTTGGTTAAGATACTAAGAAAATGATTTATGTAGCTTTCATCAAATTATAAATTTATTGATGTAGATATACAGCTCAATGAAAATTTAAAAAAAAAAAATGTACAAAAGTTGATAAAATAAATCGCTTTAGCTCACAGCGATGTGAATCTTTAATCTTTCAATGACGCGATAAGAATGCATAATATATGACTTCTTACCAAGCTAACAAACAAACAGCAATCGTTAAGGAAAGTGGAAACAGGCACAGAACAAACCGCTTTTTCGTTGAATATAAAAATTTAATACAAAAAAAAAAATCAATAATTTGTTGTTTTAGTAAATAAAACATATAAATAATTCAGACTATACTGTTGGTTTTCTATAAAAATGATTAAGTAAAATTTCTTAACATTAAATTACTCATAACTTTGATGAATTTTTTATTTGTTAAATAAGAAAATTGTGTGGTTTTTGTTACTATATTTGATATTTCAAAAGAATCGATTCAATGTAGTGCATAAATAAGTTCGAAATTCCAAAAAAAACATTCTTAAATTCCAAGTTCATCAAAAATTTACAGTGTCTTTTTTCAACAAGACGATGCTGTGATTTCCAAATAGATTAGATCTACTTTTGATGCTGTTAGAGTTGAGACAGAATGTAATATATCCCAATAAATGAGTAATGAATGAATGGATATTGTAAAAAATGTAGTACAATAAAATAATAAGATTATCAAGCGTTTTAATGATTTTAATACTAAAATATGGAGAATAGCCTTTCTAGAAATTATGTACAATGTAATTTAAATAAAGCAAATTGAAATGAACCAGTTATTTAGAATATTGCTAGGTTTTTAGTCCGTGGTACACACCCCTATTTGTAAGAATATTATAGAAACCTCATAATGATTGATAAATATTGTTTTTCAACGTGCACAGTAATGGCAAAACAGAGAAAATTAGATTATCGTAAAATTTGCTGTCACCTAAAATAAGAATGTTAAGTAAATTTGTAACTATGGACTATAACTATTGAGAACAGCTAAATTTAAACCAAACGAATGGTTGTATTTCTTCAAACAATTATCAATGTTACATTCCACGCGACTAACACAATCCTACATCATGACCATATATCATATTTGTTCTAAACCTTATCACGAAAAAAAAATTCTCTAAATTTCTCAACAACCTTAGTCATCATCTAAGCACTCTACCATAATCCTTGTTCCTCCTTTACAGTCCTCCTCAAATTTGAAACGATAGTGGACCCGCAACATTTTGTAAATTTGCGTATATTGAATTTTCGGCGATGCCTATATTCTTCACTAAAAACGTGTGCATCTGGCTATCGTACACTCGTCAAATTTCCACTGGTTTTTGACGCGGTTGGGAGAGGGTAACACGTTGGGATATGCTATGTGGGGATTTTTTCTACGAAGGTATATTGACAAACCTTATTCAAAGCTCACTTGCCTGATTGTTAATATTGTATATAAGTATGTCTGTGTTTAGTATTTCATTTATCTTTAAGTTTATTTTACTTTTATTTACACATTTTTCAATAATAACTTTCAACATTATTATTTTCTGTAAATATGAAGCGAAAGCATGTTTATCTCTAATCGCAACAATTGTCCTTGCTTGCTTTATAATTGCATAGCTATATGATAATTAAATAAAATAGTTTTAAAAAAGCAAATCACTTAATCTTATCCTACAAGCAAAATCTTAGAAACTAAAAAAATGTTTCTGTTATAATCTTGTAAAACTTCATCTATACAATAATTATGGAATATCGTTTTTTTATATAACTTAGAAGTGTATTATAGTAGCAGGGGAAAAAATATAATGATTTTAAAACAATGACTATAATACTAAATTTTAATAATGATTCATATTATTTTACATAGTTGTGAATAGAATGTATACATAACATGCTTTTCTTAACTATAGAGAAAAGAGAAAGTTTGATATAAAGAGTGAAAACAGTGAATGAGGCTGCTATACTTTAGTACCCTTCGGCTATGCAGGCTAGAAGCTACGTAGAAATTGGAGAGATTTTATAAACTGACGGAAGATTGACAAGTACACGATATTTTGAAAAATCGTAAAATATTATTACATGAAAGAAATTCATAAAATGAAGAACATCTTGTGAATGAGATCCTGATAAGAGACATTTTTAAAAGTTAGTTCGAATCTAGATCGTAAATCATTATACGGTCCATTAAATAAACACAATCGGAAATAAACAACCTGAATCTGATTGCATTTTCAGTACAATAGAAAATGAATTGATGATATGAAGCTTTTAACATTGACTCTTTTGATGTAACATCATAGAAATAATTTTTGAAGTACATTCCATTACTTTTCGAAAACAAATGTGCACAATTTTTGTTCTTTTCATTGTTCAATATTCATTTTATTGAACAATCCATTATGTTCTTTTTTTTATATATTACAACGCAAATAATACTGTCAACAAAACAATATGAACAATTTATTTCTAAAATAATTACTGATCATTAATAAACATTTTTTTTTAAATTTCAGAACAGGTCTTAAATATCGAATACCACTTAAACTTCATATCATATAGTTTCTTTATAAGAGATTGTAATAAAAAAAAAAATATCTACTACTTTTGGGTAATGCGAAAATAGTTACAGCGTGAAATTAAAATATGTAATAATGTTAAATCGAAAAAAAAAATAATGGACATATCAGCTAAGTTATAAACCTAAATAAAATTAATATAAAATTAAAATTTTATTTAAAAAGTAAAATAAAATTATAAACCTAGCAATATTCTAAACAACTGGTCCATTTCAATTTGCTTTATTCAAATTACTTAGTATATATTTTCTAAAAAGGTTATTCTCCATATTTTGGCATTAAAATCATTAAAACGCTTGATAATACCGTTATTTTATTGTACTACATTTTTAATAATATCCATTCATTTATTACTTATTTTTTTGAGAAATATTACATTCTGTCTCAATTAAGGACATTTATAACAGTGTTCTGAGAGCTCATTCACACTCTAAGTGCAACAAATAAAAATAAATTAAACAGAAAAATAATAATTCTAAAAGATTTTATGTAACTACAATCAATTTTTTATTGAGAAAAATTACAATCTGTCACAAAGTAGTATTCTAAAGACAATAGTAATAGTTATAGAATATTAAAAGTGAATGTATATAAACAAAAGAAACTAAACTAATTAAAATAACAACTTAAATACAAGTATAATTTTATACAATAATATAATAATGAAGAATAATTATTCAGATAATTTTAGAAGATATGTTGTTGTAATTCGTAATTCATAGTTTGTAATTAATTATCAGTTAAATTATATCTAATAGTGCGATTTAGTCTGAAAATTATACACGGAGGACACATTTTTTCTGTAATAAACAACAAGAAAAGAAAAATGACAACCGTTTCGACTCAGTGAAAATAAATAAGCCAAAACTCGAGGAAGCGGTAGAAATTAATAAGATAACATAAATTGGTGAAAAATTAAACCAAAAATGTTTTTATTTTTATATTTATTTAAAGAAGTCCTTTGTCATGCATGCTGCCATTTTTTTGTAATTCCTTACCTATATCTATACGCACATCCTTTTCCTTAACCTCATTTAAACTACATTTATCCTTCCAACTTCTCAGCAATCAATTTTCGTATTTGAGAGCTGTCACCTTCATTTGACTGTTATTTTACTGTTACTTACATATTATCAATATTGTTAATCAATACAAATATGTGAACACACCAATATATATTTATGTACAAATTAGTATGTTTACTTGAGCTTTATTTATTTTAATTTTAAGGTTAGATTATTATGTTAACTAATTAATTTTTGATTTTCTTATAATGCCAGACAAATCTCACCTTTCTTTTCATTTTAACTATTTCTAGGGGACTAAATGTCTCAGAATAAAATTTACATTTCTCTCTTTATTTATTGATTAATGACATCAGAATTAAACAAAATTGTTAGAATGAACCGCTTTGCCTATTTATATGAAACTGCAGAACTTCGTTGAACGTTTTTTTTTAAATGATCAATTAGGAAATATCAATTGGGGTTTCTTAGATTTATTAATTTATTTTTAAAAACTCAACATTTCATAGTTGCATTAAAAAACTTAAGTGGGATTTCGAAATTAATTTATTCGGATATAAGTATTAAATTATGTCTAGACGTCTGAAAACCATCCGATATCCTTATCTTGAGAATATGTACTGTGGAAACCGAAGCCCCTCCGGACCACACCGGACCATAGAAAGGAAGCTGCGTTTCGTCCCGGGGGGAGCGCCGTTGTCAAGGGCATGGGAAACTGACCAGCCTCTTTCCCATGAAATTATACTAACACTCCCAGCGCTGTACTTGTGTAACTAGCGAGCAATCGCGAGTGGAGAGAGAAACACAAACAGCTTTAACAATAAGAATGATTGCAGGGGTTTCAATTCAACTTAACTGAAGTAAATTAGTCAATTAAAAAAAAAAAAAAAGTCTGTTATAAGACGCTGAATCACGAAATTATTTTTATACTAAATACTTCAGGTCATTTCCAGTAGATATCGTCGGTACCACGTTAAAGTAACGAAAGTGCAACGTTGGGCAGGCTCACATGCTGCCGAAGAATTATACGAGATAGTGTCGGTACAGATCAGAAAAACGATTAAGCAAAGCAGTTTAGTGGTCAGGAAAGTTCAGGAAGTTAGCAACTAAATAGATAAAGAACAACAAGACGCTGCGGGCAAGCCACCACAAACCTCTTTTTTACATCCTGCTTAGCTCAGCTGTCGTCATCAAAATTAAAACTAAACAATAGCCGAATGACAAGTTCGAATCAACTTCAAAGAGGACTAGACCCACCGACTTGCGAGAGCTGTAAGGTGCAAAGAACTCACCAACAGTAATAAAACGAGGAAATTTTTGTAATTACTATTTAAAGAACCTAATATTGCCCTTCTTACAATAGAAATGGACAATACCTTCAATTCTCTATTACAATTGATTTTTTGTGGGCGGGGTAGCCGAATGGGCTAACGCTTGTGCACTGCACCGCCGTTGCCCGGCAACCTGATACATAAGTCTTGGATAAAAAAATGGTCACGAGTTCGCGTCCCGGTGCCCGGAGTTTTTAAATCCCCGCCCACACTCCCTGGCCCGGGAAAATTCCGTATAGCCTTAAAGGCGAGGAAGGGGAGGACAAAAAAAAAAAAAAAAAAAAAAAAAAAAAAAAAAAAAAAAAAAAAAAAAAAAAAAAAAAAGTTCGAATCAACTTTATGCTTAAAGAATAATCCTGTTTACATCTTTACTTTGAATACGTATATAATGCAATTGAAACTATCGCCCACATCCACACCATCTCTGTCGTTACACCTTTCAACGCTCAATAAGAAATAGTTAAACAAAATCTTTTTTAAATTCTTGAGCAATGTATTTATTTTTCTGCTGTTAATAGCAAGCACCTGAAAATCGCACCTAAATATAGAACATCGTCGATTATCCGGACTGTTAATAAGTGTTCCCCAAATGCGAGACCGAGACGAACCTTGGGTCTTGCTAACTCAGTCTTGGTCATGGTCTTCTTCTTGTGCAACAGTCTTGCAGGTACTAATTACCTTATTACTATACAGATACTTCTGTAACTTTTTAGATAGGAGAAACTTAACTATGGCCTAATAAAAGTTAGAGGAGTTAAGTGCAAAAGTGTATAGATTATACCAATTATTTACATATAGTAACTAAGATTATCGTGTATTAGTAACTATTTAACCTTAATTTTTATTCATAAAATCGATTTTTTTTACTATTCCTGGTCTTGGTCTTGCAACAGCAAGACGGCCTTGGCCAAGACCGAATCTGGGCTGTCTATCATCATGTCTATCATTCCATTTTGTATCGTAACAACAAATCTGCTAATTGTCACTACCATGACAGGATAGAGATTTGGAGATAAAAAAATATATTTATGACTGTACCGTCGAAAATTCATTACCTTTAATCAATAAAAACTTCGTTGAATTTTCCGTTTGTGGAATTGGGAAATTGTGGGCATATATCGAATACCAACTGTATTCGATGTATGAAATAGTTTGGGTCATTTTAGTGCACTTGGTGTGTGTTTGATTTTTTATCGAAAAAGAAGGTCAAAATTCACGAAAACGTTTTTAGAGGTCCAGTTCTATCAAAAATTTGTGCGTGACTTTTTGCAATAAATCAACGATACATATTGATGTTCGATTTTTTCCTCCTTAAATCTTCAAATTTCCAACAATATGTTTTAATTATATATTTTAAAATTTTGACTATTTGCTGTATTTACCTAATTTCTAGAAATTTTGTCGACACTGAGGCTACGAAATTCCAATGTTTGTACTGAGGCAAGCAATCTCCAACGTAAACGAGCACTATTTTAGCGCTAATCAAGATGAAAATAACTTGAGGAGACCCAAGACTAGAGGCTCCATTCACGCTGGAGCATAATGCCGCGTCATTATGAGCCAAGAGCGAGTGATGGACATATCAAGCTATTAAGATGGAGGTGATGACTGGCCTGCCCGTCCTAGCGGTACTTTGCTTATACAACGGCTACCACTTCTGGATTGACATCACTTCGGCACCGCCGCACGAAGATATGACTAGCAAAGTAGGGGACCACTGCAGGTGAAAATGATATATTTACCAACAATGTAATTTTATAGTTTTAAAAGGTTCTAGGGATCGTCATTGTATTACAAAAATCTAATTTCAGTTTATATGTCTATCACGGATGTTTGATTATGATGGTGTTAACATCAGCTATCAAGGTAGGTCAAGCACCTTTTGTTTTATACCAAAAACAAAAAAAATCAAAATCCACGAATTAAACATGTCAACAGTTATTTCACATTTAACCTCATTCCGTCATTTTAATAAGGATAATATCCAAAAGATATATGATAAATTTTATCAAAATCCTTTGAGCAGTCGAGAAAATGTAAAAAAAAAATGTGAAATCGGTTTGATAAAGTTGTACTTCCGATTAATTAATTTTATAGAAAATATTACAAAAAAAAAGGCATATTCCTACATGAAATCCTTAATTCAGTTTCTTACGAATTCTCGTTTGTGAGTACTCGATTGTTCACACATAGACAGCCACACGTGCAGGCCATTTTGCAATACTTAGTTATTCGTACTCAAGAAAGTTCAAAAGGTGTTTTCTTAAATACTCAAAAGAAGATTTTTTCCAGATCACAATAGTTATTTCATATATAGGTGAGTGAAAGCAAAAATAAATCTTAAAGATTACTTAATTTGGCCATTTTTTTTTCACACTACTGTAGGATTTCCTACTGTCAGTGCCCACTGACAACCATCAAATAAGATTAAAAAGAACAAGTATTACAAAAACGGGACATGAATGGCATGAAAACGAAAGTTATCCCGTGACACCTTTGTTAAGTTCCTATAATAATGTTTCTTTTTATGCATGCCACTACATTTTTCATCATTTCTATTTCCTATTTTTTTACATTTAAAGTAAATATTACATTTTTTTTTAAAATGGCTCTGTTTTAATACTATTAAATAGTTTATACTTGGATGTAATAGTTTGGACTTCTTAAGTTTGTTACGACCATTTCTTAAATGAGTTTATTTATGAGTTCTTGAAGCTAGTTATTCAAAACATTTTGTCTATTTAGTCCGTATAAACGAATTTAAAAGAATCCTCTACCATTAGTGTTATAACTCAGTTATTGACAAATATTTTAATATGCATCAGCCAAAAAATTTCAATAAAAAAATAATAATGAAAAAACCTGTACCGCTACAATTTTTGAAGAGTTTCGAGTTCAGTACTATCTACCCCAGGATTGCCCCATAGCTAATGAAACAGAATAAATAACTTTTCTTCCATGAGCCGGAATTCGATGAAACGGACATTCGAATTCAAAAGCATTGGAAGTACAGTGTCCTACTACTGAGCTAGAGCTACCCTATTCCATAAATAAATAATAAAATACAAAATAATGCTAAAGCAAGCACTTATCAATATTATTTAGTTATTTAAGTTATCCTTGACTTAAAAACATCAACTCGAGGTGGATACTAAACTAAATCCTTAATAATGCTCATAATTTGTATCACCATTTAATTATATTCATCCTAACCAGTAACAGTTAAAACTTAATTTAATTTTTAATTTCTAAAGCGCTCTCGATCAATCTCCACTGGCTTTAGCACCGTGACGCGATTGAAAGAGTAGCGCAGGAATCTCTCCGAGTCCGGCTTTTTCCCCTATAGTTGGAGGGACAAGCCTGGCTTGGGGTTCCTCCTGGGGTCAGGTTTCCTGCCTGATTGTATATACTATATATAGGTATGACTCAGTTTTTATGTTTTTAATGTACTCATCTTCTATTTATTTATATTGGTATTATTATTTTATATTCTTATTGTATATAGTTATTGTTTTTTATTTTACTTGTGTTAATTTTATGATTTTTGTATATATGGTGGGAATATCTCACTATAATTATAGTCCACGTGACAGATTATTATATCTCTAAATAAATAAAAAATTAAAAAAATTATAATTTAATTTTAATATTATAATTTAAATCTATTAATGATTACCTAGTTAAATAACTATAATTATATATTAATTATTAAAAAGTGATTTCCGAAAAATAATACGTGGATCGTACGTAACAGTTATTTTTAGTTATTTCTGATCTTTATCTAATAGAACCGATCTTGGAGATTACCTTACTTTGCTGTATATATAAGTGATATGCCGTATTCAGGCCAAGATACAATCTGTTACTGTTTATAGCATGCAGAGGCGGAACACGAATGATTCACGTCCTTTTCTGAAAAAAAGACATGAGCGATGGAAGAAGAGCAGAGCATTGCAGCGCACTATGGAGCCACATTAGCACGGTCAATGCTAGGAATAGCAGCCGTCTATAATGCCAGTAATGCCAATAACAGCAGCGACCAGTTGTTATATTGTGATGAATAAATCTAGGCCGTAAGCCAGGATTTGAACGTGATCTCTGAAGGATTTGACAGAACAATAGAGGCATCAAATACCATATTAGCGGCTTAATGTCTGGAATATTAGGCTAAGATCCCCATAGACAGCACATTGGAAATCTTGCGCACACAAACGAGACTCTCACAAAGGAAGGGATCCACGTTTTTCCTCATCCAAACTAAATCTCAAGTCCAAATACTCCATTTTTTTTGTAGCCATCGTTACATTTTTTAAAATTATTGTCATGATTTTTTTTTTTTTTGGTTTGCATTACAGACCATGTAGATGTTTGGCATGTCTTAAGAAGTCTGCACCATTTCTGCCTGTCTTGAGCTATTTCTTTCCATTTATTTGCCCACAGCTCTCTTTTTCTTATTACCATCTCCAGAGCTAAGTTGAACAACATCGTTGATAGTCCATCACCCTGCTGCTGAAGGCTTCAGATACTTCTCCTTATATTAGAAATCAACATTTGAGGTCATTTGTACATGCCTTTGTCAATCTCACCAACTTACCAGAAATTCCCAGTTCGGTCTTGAAGTTTTTCCAAAGACAGCTCCTGTCCACAGGATCATAGGCTGCTTTGAAATCGATAAATAGGGTGTGGACGTCCTGAGGTACTTTCCATCATTTTTCAAGTACCTGTTTTAGGATAAAGATCTGGTGTAGCGTGTTTCTCCCTGATCTGAATCCAGCTTGGTGGTCCCCTATTATATCCTAATACGGATGTATTCGGTATGATATTGGTCATTATCTTGTAGGCAACCGGAAGGAGTACTATGCCTCTGTAATTACTACACTCATACATGGAACCTTTCTTTAGAATAGGACAGAAATTTTAAGCTTTTAAGAAATTATAATGATATAGACATACCTCAATTTTTATTAAACCCAAAGACAGGTGAAAGTAGTAGTCAAAAATGAAGTATATTTCGAGGAATGAAAATATCAAATGCAAATAATAGTTTCGTTAAACTAATATTACAAACTGTAAATGAAGTAATTAATAAATTCGGGTAAACGAGATGAATGTAGGAAAATCGTAGACACTTGGAGAAAAACTTATTATGTTGGACCCGCTATGTTATTGAAAAAGATTTACGATTGCTATGAAGATATTTCTAGCGATACCTAGCGTCATTACATAAGAAACCATTACATAACTAGCCCTGTGACGGCAAATTACAATTCTAGTTGAACTTATTTCGAGTTGAATTCTTTAACGTCCGAAGAAGCTGTCTAAATATCTCACCTTGCTTGAGTATACGTTTTATTTTCGTGAATGGATTCATCTCGAGAAGAAACAATCGATAGTTATTTTTTATTAGCCATATCTGTCGATTTTATATATTTTAGCTCCATATTGTTTTCTGTTACTAATTAAAATATATTTCTTACTCAGAAAAGTAAAAAAATATGAAAGTAATCATTATGAAACTAAAATATTGTAAATAAGTCGACTATTTTTATATTAAATACAGAAGTATTGAGATAAAAAAGATCCCCCTCCCCTTTTCCTTGCAGAGTTTAAATAACAAAGTCCCGCAAAATGATCTGTCCAAGTGTGCGAGTAAACAGCACGACACTGGCCAATGAATACTGTCCTAAGACACTGAAATTTGTTATTTAATCAATATTTTTGAAATGTAATATTAAAATAGAGGTAAATAAACATAACTTCTCATCATGAAAAAAACTCACTAAAAATAACTTACATATTTTTTTTTTCATGTTAAAGATGGTATGTTTATTTCACTCTATTTCGATCTTATTTTACAGGAGATTTTGAGAAAAAAAATACAGTTAATCCTAAATAATTTAATGCGTAAAAATCCCGTCCTCTATTCAATATATATATTTTTTAAATAAAAGATGAATTTAAATATACGATATGCTCACTAAAGTCTTGCACAACGATGTATGAGCTATTATATAGTGAATAAGAATTTAGCCCGCAAGAGCACAGGTTTTACGAAGGAAACAAATACCAGTTCGTCCCCAGAAATATGCGGAGGTGCATATTTGTGTAAATCCGCAACATTGAACAAACATGTAGTGAGGAGATGCTGTGGTTAACTCTATACTCCAACTTATAATTTGTTCCTTCCCTCTATAATGGTTCCTTCGATGCATGTATATTACCTATATAAATTACCATTTTCAGTGAAAAGAAAGTGTATTGTGGTAACGAATTGAAAAAGTTCTCCCCTATCTACGATCTCTAGGTTAAGATACTCTCAGACAATGAAAACAATTCTGTACCGTAGTTGAATTATATTTTATTTTAATAATATTCACATCTTGGCTAATTTGTGAAAAATGGTTATGGTATAGTTCGCTAACTACTTCTTGTTCTTCATTAGTGCTACAGTCCATTAAGGGCTATATCTTCCTCTAACACCAATCGCCATGTGTTTCTTTTGCATCAAAATACTGTGAAGCTGCCATTCTGTTTCGTACCTTCAAATATTTTCTTGGGTCATGGTTTATACGATCTGCCCACCGCAGCTTTGACATTCTAATTCTCCGACGATTAAAGAGGGGCTCAACTAAAATTTTCTTGGGAGGTAGAATGTCAGGAATTCTGACTACAAGTCCTGTTCATCTCAGTATTCCATGCTTGATGGATAAAGATATATACATCTCATGATATAGATAATTCAGCTCCAGATTCATCCATTACCTCCATTCATTATTATAGTAGACACCATCAATTCGGCGTAATAATTTCCGTTCCAATGTAAGGAGGAGTTGGTCTTCAACTCTAGTTGTGGCCACATATCGATAATTAAAAAAAGAAAATACCAATTCTACGCATACTCCGGATACTGTTGAACGTTTCATTGATTTCAGTCCAAAAGAAAATGACTCCCTCTTATTGGAGTTGAATAAATATATCTTCAATGTAAGTCATCTAAGAAGCAGACGCTATCACACCCTCCCAGAAGGAGCCACTTACATTGATAATGACAAGTCACATGGTCTCCTAGAACAAGGTCTGGAGAGCTTCTGTTTCATTAGTCGGTTCATTAGTGACACGATCAAGTAGGCGTAATCTGATTACATCTAATGCATCAATAGGAATTCTCGGTATCGCATCTATCCCATACAATTTTCGACAATGGTAACACATGTACTGTAGAGGAAAATAACAATACCATATCATAAGAAAATTAATTATTATTAAGTTCTTGTATGCTGTAACGCAGCAATTTTTATGTATTTTGCAAATAGCAGTATATGTTTTTTACACAAAAGGTGCAATATTTTATTTAAATATAACCACTAACTAAATAAAAATATTTAAAAAATAAGATAATGAACTCCAAGCCACACCAAAATGTTATGCTTTGCTATGGTAAAGACTCAGTTGTATATAATTATACTAATAATTATTATATTTTGCTCTTCCGGTGGAACAACGGAAGAATGTTTTACACATTAAAATTGTCAGAAAGACGTGATAATCAAATCAAATTTTATAATATAAGCAAAACGTGATTGGATAGTAGATTTTTTCATTGGTACAATTCATTTGTAAAAATATATGTGATTAATATAATAATAAATTTATTAATTATGCTTACCCAATAAAATTCTATGACTTGCAGTTACGTCATTGTTTCACCGGATGAGGGATATTTATATAATAATCAGTTCAAACCTTATTGTTAAATATGAACAAAATTTAAGAATAAATGTACTAGTGTTTTATTAAATTTAATAAAAATAAAGTTTTAATATTATATGTTCACAAGAGGATTTGTTAGAGAAGGAAGTGTTACTGGACACTTCCCACTCCACCCAGACCTAATGGGACAATGCCCTTCCAGTAAAAACTTTTACCCTTAAAGAAAAATCTTTCATCTCCCTTCCTCCTCCCTCCAATAAGCGAACATATAAAACAGCTTTCACTATATATCTGTGTGTGTATGTGTATGTGTATTTGTTTGTGCTTTATTATATATAACCGTGTTTTTATTGTTTTGATCTTCTTTTTCCCTAATGTCTTGATACAGTAACCAACATATAATGCACAAAATTAAATAAGTTTGAGTTTCGAAATTCCATAATAAGTACGCTTTAGTAAAAAAACAATTAAGGTGAACGCACTAGTTATGCATAGGAGGCCAAGTAATGGACAAGTTGGACTTTAAATGTAAATAATAACCTTACTTATTAATTTAAAGGTTCCAGTGTTTTCTTGATCGAACGATGCCCTCTATTGACAACTTCTAAAACATTATCTCAGGTTTTATTTTCAACTATCATACTGTTAAAAAAAATGACCAATTTCAATAGACACTTTTATTTTTATTTATTTTTTTTTATTATTTTTTTTTTTTTTGGCCTTTGATTTAGAACGATATTCGAATTATACATGGAGTAAGAACTTTTGATAAGTTTTTAAAATTTAGGTTTTATTTAAATATCATTAATTTTTATATTATTGTTGTTACTATTATTATTATTTGGTATATTGAAAATTATTAATAATTTGTATTATTATTATTAATATAAATAATTAATAAATACACTAAAAAATATAAGTAATTATAAATAAAATAATACATGAAAACTAATTTGAATAACTGAAACTATCTTCTGAGGTTTAAAGACATGAATAAAGTTCCCAAAAGAAGATTATAAAATGCCTTGTATCATTGTAGTTTCTTTAGTTCTCTTGAGATCAGTGTGTTTCATACCTTCCCACTAACAGTTTTGCTAAGCGTAAGTTGAACATTTATCTTATCCTATATTTATCGTTATCTTATAGTTAAACAACGATTTTTCCAAAATGTCAATAACTGTAACTATCCATCACTGGAAAAATTCAATCTCGGGGTATACATCACTAGTGCAAAAATTTGTTGTTGTTTTTAATGGAGATTATACCTGTATAACTGAATTTTTTTTTTTTCAATTTTAAACTGGTGAATAGAAAAAGGAGACCCTAGAGATTCCAAACGTCAAACCGTGAAGTTCATAACTATAATAACTACGGCAAGCTAAAAAATACAAAAATTCCCTCAGCTATGTTCATCATTGGTGTGCTTACCCAAGTTGGTTATTAATTAATAATTTAGTTCATGCATTCAATAAAAAAAACTAAAGAATCTTGTGAAAAATATTTATTAACATTTAACTATAGCTTTCCTTTGCGTCATATAAAATTATATTTCACAAATGCTTGTACATTATTTTAATTATATTAAAATTGCGACAAGATGCTAAAACATTTATTAAATGCCCTCTTGATAAAATTCATTCATCATATTTATCAAGAGAATATTGGTGATATTAATCCTAATTATGAGTGGAAGAATATAAAATAGGGCGAAAAAGCGTTGATTGGATCGAGGGAAAAAAGATAATAAAGATGGATGGGGTGTCGGTTTCATCATCTAAAGCCACTTATAAGACAATCGAAACCGATGAATAACCAGAAACATCTATATAATAATATAGATGGTTATTTAAAGTATGTGTATATTATTTATATTATTGAATTATCTGTATATATTAAATATAGTTAATTTAGAAAATGGTGTATTTTCCCTATCTGGTTCATTATGGCAATTACAACATAATGACACTATTAATAACAATGAATAACCTATATTTATGCTCGTAAAACATAGTAACAAGTAGTGGAGTATACAGTTGTTTGTCAAATTAAAGATTACTATATCGATCTGATTTGAAAAGTTTTTTTTTCTTTATAGACCGTTAATTCAGGAAGGCCTTCATAATATCATGTTAAGACTGATATTAAGTAATAAATCATATTTTAAATACAATCAATCCAAAAATCCCATTACCTAATATAATTATTCTTAAAAGTCATGTTTAAGATATTCTCAATTATTAATATTAATTGTCTAAGAATTCCCGATTTACTTATCATAATAACTTTCATTTAATCTTAAAATCCAATTAAGTTTTATTAAAATTTGAATTCTTTTGTAGTGACGAAAAAAAGTATTAGTTTTGATGAACTATTAATATAAAAATGAAAAAAAAATCTACAAGTATAAAAAGAAGAAAAAAAATCTAGTAAGAAGTTATAACCGAATCGACAATGAATTTAAATTTTATAACAGAGGCAACAAATTGAAAAAATAATAATTAGCTAAAAATGAAATTAATATCTTTTATAATTTTTTTTTTCACTTTCAGTAATGGTTTTTCTTCTAAAGGAAAATGCGAAATTAATTTCAATTCGAAAAATATAACACAAAAGCATTTTTTTCTCTTTAAAAACCTGAGTATTTCCAATTAATTTGAACCGTTTTTATAATGAGTCGATAAGTATATGTAGTTTATTTAATTTGTTTATTTTATTTAAAACAAAAAAGTCCCTTATTTAAACTATAAATTAATTCTCTAATTTCAACTTTATTTTTTATTAATAGCAGCGTGGAACTATGGAAGGACAAATTTCCAAAATTTAACAGATTCTATAACAATTGTAATACTCTGTAAAAACAAAGCTCTAAACATATGCAAGTAAGTATAATTTTTTTTTACTTTCACTTACCTATATATGGAATATATAGTAAGAAGAAGTATTGCGATCGTAAACATTTTGAATATAACATTTAACTATATGTTTTCAGTTTCCCTCAGTCGAAATAACCAAGTCCCGCAAAATAGTCTGTGTGTGTGTCAACATGCTAGCTCAAAAACGAAAAGTCGTACGAAACTTAAATTACTTAAGGTTTGCATATGGTTTCCATGTGACAGCAACTTTTTCGTTAAAATCGGCTTACCGGAAGTGCCACTTTATATCAAAGGTCATATATATTTTTATGATTTTCTCGAAAACGATTTTGATTATACTCGTTATATCAGTGTATTATTAAGTTGTTTTTAATATCAGCAAGATCTTATCCACATTGATTTCACTTTCGAGGGCTTTAATGCCCAATCTTCATATACTTCTTCCTCTAAAGTACCTTTAATTTGGTTAATTTAAAAAAAAATAACTCTCTGTTATTGAAATTAACTCTTAAAAAATAGCTAAATATAGCTGTCTAAAGAATTTGATAATTGAATAAAGGAGAAAAAAAGAAAAATGCTTATCCAGGTCGAAAATGAATCTCCGGAAATAATAGTCAGAAGGTTTACATATAATATATCGTTGGAAAGCGAGAACTTAAAAAAAAAAAAATAATATATAATAAATAAAGTTGTAGAAGAAAACGGAGAGTGACGAAAAAAAAATCTGAAAACTTATTTAACTTAAATCACATGTTTCCAAGGAAATTAAATAGAATTTTCTTACTAAGTGTAAACGTTTAAATTTTTATTTAGGTTTGAAAAAAATAATTTAAAATTCACCAAATCGAGGCAATGCCATTATTTAAAATACTATTTCATTGCATTTATCTAAAATAAAACGTGAAATGTAAAAATATTTCATGGATATGTAACCTTAAACACATTTACTATAGTTTAATAACTCTAGAGCTGATTTTATATTTAGATAAATAGGTATCTATTGTCCGTTTATCATGTAAACTTTTAGAAAAGTAAATTAGTGAATAATTTTTCCTTTGTGATATGCCATCAGTATCCTCTTACAATTAGTGTGACAACTTTTGACATATCTGTGACATACATTGCAAATCTCGTAATTCCATTTTAGTAAACTCGCAAAAAAAAAAAAACTTTCATAATTAATAGTCGTACAATCCATAATCAACGAATCTTACAATTCCTAATCAACCGTCGATATAATAAATAGGATTTTAGTTATTTGAATGGTATTAATGATTTGTTAATTGTAAGCTGTAAGCGTTAGCTCGGTTAAAAATGCACTTCAAAAATTTTATAATAGCCCAACGTTGCCAGAACAAAAATGTATATTCAAGTAGAGCGGTAAGTGAAAGTTGTGTGTTCCGTGCACCAGATATTTTTTTCTTTTACTCATTAATACGTGTAGAGAAAAATGGACTAATTCACTTATAGATATTTTTTTATTATTATTATTTTTTGACAATAAGGCTAATGCTGGTATACCCTAGTGAGAACTTTCTCAATTATTTTGATTTTCTTGGAGACAATTATCGTCATAGATGTGGTAAAATTGTTAACAATGCAGTATGAAAGTAATAAATGAGAGCACTACAAACCATGGGTGCAAGATTGGTAGAAACTTTGAACATTAGAGTGGTTTAAATTGACTGAAAAAAAGAATGAAGAGAAAGGAAAAATTAATTCCTGGACGGAGACAAAAATAAAACAGAAAAGTAAAACACAATAGGTTAGCGCATGAATATTGAAATCTCATTTTGTATTCTCTTCCAAGGGCCAGATATTGGCGATCTGAAGAGGAAGCGACACCTTCATGGTTCGAAAGATTCGGTCAGATAAAAAGAGAAAGAATAATAATTCTATTCTTCACTGTTTCATATTTTTAATAAGTCTAGTTGTATAAAATAGCTAGAAAAATGGCATTGTATTAGGTCTTTGAATTACCATATCTTATATCTATGAAAAAAAATATATAAAAACACCAATAATTAAATATTACGTTCTCAGGTTAAAGATTATTTTAATTAGAAAGGTTAATAATAATTAAATTTTAATTTGCGAGTAGGAAAGTTTTTTTTTTATCTATATTAAATCAACACTCACAAGCTTATTTATATGAAAACAAGTAAAAAAAAAAAAAAAAAATACACCAACAACAATACGCGTGGAAAAAAAATGAAACGCAATTTATAACATGATAAAGGCATTTTCATATATTTTACTCGGCCAAAAAATATTTTACGAGCTAACAATATTTTAGAAAAATGATTTTCGTTGGAAATGGTCATAAAATTTAAAAGAAAAATATTTAATGTTGGCATTATATTTACGGTTGTAGTAAAGACAACAATAAAGGATTGCGACCTATCTTACTACACAAATATGTGGAGGGAGGCTGTCCAAACCGTCGCATTCGTATTCCATGTCATAATTGCTAAAGAGGAAAACCAATTGTTTTTAGTAGTATTAGTAATTTATCTACAGAATTGTGTAACCAGATAAGTCTTGTTCGTACCTTTATCAGGACGTTTATTCGAACCGGTCTTTACGAGGGCCGTAAATATATTGCTAACATTTAGTTACTTTTTTTTTACATTAAGCTTGACTATCGGGATTGTTAGATAGTTTGTACTAATTTTTTCTTGTATTAATCTTTTCATTGAGGTATAATACATTTTACCACAGTTAAGGGTACTGAGTATTAAACCTATAAGGCACATTCATACCATATTTACAATATAATAAATTAAAAAAAATATGAAATACATACAAATAGTAATTATAATAAAATATAATAATGTATATATAACAAAGATAAAAACAACGAAATATAGCTTTTAGTGAAATAATACAGAAAATTCTTAACTAAAACATAAAAAATAAATAAATATTAATGATAATAAATTATTAGAAATGAGTAAATAGAAAAAACAAACAAACGAAAACAAAACTAATAGTCATATTTAATTACAATATGACAATTTGTAGAACTCATGTTTGTTTAAATATAAGAAATGCCTTTATCATGTTCCAATTTATTTAAATAGCTTTTATAATTGCATTGTTATAAGGTGATGAAATTGAAAAGTATCGTTTTTATCAGTATTATACGTCACAACACGCTGGAATCAAGCCACACCCCCAGTCTTCACCACACCTCCGAGAAGCTCTGGTATTTCAAGTTTTTTAGCTTAATATTCTTTAGCTTCTAGTTTTTTTATTATTTTAAATTGCAACCTTAACCTTATGTAAGTTCTTCACCACTTGAATCCAATAGAAGCTCAATTTTATGTTTTCTTTCCCTCTGGAAATATCCAATTTGTTCAAAGGTATCAGCTATAAGTTTGTACAATTTTTCGCACATATTACACTTTTTTTATTTGGTAGAGAAAGCGGTAAGGTAAGACCACACATAATGGCAGAGAGTAGCACGGAGGAATAAAAGAGGCACCTACGCGAGATATATTCTTGTTCTATACCACTCTAGAATTGAAAAACCCCCACCTCCAGCCGTGGCGAATCACAGCCTGAGCCAGCAAACAATCCTACGCCGGATAGAGCCCATGGGTCAACATTGTAGGGAATGAGAATCATAGCAGCTACCTACCATCAGAATTAAAAATTTTACTTCTTATTAACTAGTGAATTGTAATATAAGCTTGCCAATTGATTTTAGGGAAACAATTGACCATAATGTACATTAAAGGCATTAATGCAATCCTTCACTTACGTGATTATTAAGTAAAGGACCGAGGCTGTTATCTCCAAGCCCCATGATCATGGTGGAATTTATGAACATCTCGTTTATTTACCTCTTCCAAATTGCGAATTGAGGTATGATCCATTGTTAGCACACCATTTTCATAGAAATGCAATGAATTATTTCATCGTGTTAGAAATTATTCAATTAGAACTTTAAAATGATACATCACTGTGCATCGCAGAAACCTAAATACATATGCCATAAAACGTAAGGTCATTATGCAGTTATGTTTATTTATAGGAATGTGGAAAGGCTTGGGTTTAGAGTTGGACAGAGGAAAAATATCCATCATTATTGTTTGTAGATAGATCTAATCGGAACAGATCCACTTTTATAAAGTAAACTTTAAAACTTTGGCTAAAGAGGAAACCTGACGATTAATTGTCATTGCTGCACCAACCAGTATCATCTCTTGGTCATGAAACAGTTACTCCGAATTTTTTAACGGTACGGCATGTGGTGAAGGTTTTCGTTGACTTTTTTTTCATTACTTTTCCCCTTCTAAACGTTTATTATCTATCATCTAACTAAATAATAAACCCTGATCTGATTCTTATAAATTTATTTAATAATAGATTTCTATATTGAGCGTCATTACATTCTGTCACATTAAAGTAGTAGTGCCTTACGTACCATCCAAATCCTCTTGCACAATCTCTATCAAGCAAGCACCTCCCATCCCTATAATCCTCCAAGAAGGTTGAAACGATGGTGGCCTCGCGACCTTTTGTAGATTGTATATATTGGAGTTCTGGCAATGGCCAGATTCTTCACTCAAGACATGAGTGTATGTGGCTAAAGTGCTCTCGACCAATCTCCGCTGGCTTTAGTACCAGTGACGCTGTTGGGAGAGTAGCGCAGGGTTCTCCTGGAGTTCCCTCGCCTGATTGTATAGAGGTATGCATGTGTTTTTTTGTTTCTTGGTTTTAATTTTCTTATATTTTAGGTTATTTTATTTTATTGTCTATTGTATATACTTTTGATTATTATTTTGTTCTATTTATTTTATTTTTTAGTACATATAGTGTGAATGTCATCCTACCTCACTATAACCAGTGTCCAAGAGACAGATTGTTATAATATTCAATAAAAAAATAAATAAATAAATAAAAATAAAAAAAATAAAAATAAAAATAAAATAAAAAAATAAAAGTAGTAGTGAAGAGTAGCTCTATGTGGATTATATTTATATTTAATTTATTTCACATTACATTTGATATAAGTATAGCTCTTTGTCCGTGGTACAGAACTCTTTTTATCCAATTATTAACATCCGCCTGAAACTTCGTAAATAGCTTAATCGCATCGTAACCCACAACTATTTTATTTTCGAAAACTCTTGGGATTGGGGAGTTTTCAATCTGGACATCGGCAAACTTTGTCTATTTAATTAGGTACTAAAGACTCGTAAATACCCATTTGCATTCCACTTTATACGATAATTCATATCTCATTGCAGTCGGATGTTGATAGATAATTTGGATCGAAACTGTAGCATAAATAAATATAACTACATAAACAGTTAATGCCTTATTAATATATATATATATATATATATATATATATATATATATATATATATATATATATATATATATAAATCATTATTGAGCTTAGGTACAGCTTGATTGATTCTAAAGGAAAGTTAACACTCCTGATAGTTACGAAACATATGAAAAAGAATATAAGAAAATAACTGCCCACCCAATTATTTAATTTCGGGACAGAAATAAGTATAAATAGAAAATTTAATTAATATAATTATGTAAAATTAATTGATAAATAACTACAATGAGGTTATATCCAGGGGAGCCTCAATCCAGCGTAATTGAGGTCCCTGCTTAGCCGCTTCATCTTATTGAGGGTTCGGCCTCTTTTCCTCCAACTTTGGGTCAAATCGAATTAGCTGTTTTCGAAACATAAATATATCAAAGAAAGTGTATTTGCGGATCCATATACAAAATCGCTTCTAGGAAACAGAGGATGAATTTTGATAAAATTGATACCTATTCGATCATTGCTTTACCAATACCTCAATTCCCTCTAATTTAGGACTAAAAGAAGTCTGTGGTTTTTAGAATAGAGGCATATAATATATATATATATATATATATTGCTCATAATTAAGAAGAAACAGTAAATAGAATTCGATGTATAAAATCCCTATATTTAGATATATACACAGATGACCCCTCATCACCCCGTTTCTGCACAAGTGAACAAATGTAATAAATATGATAGTACTGAAAATTGTTCCCTGAATTATCCCAGAGCCAGTCACCCCTCAGAGGTTTGGTAGAAACTATTTAATGCTAACTCAAGCGTTTCAATAAAGTTCCGTTATGACCAGAGCTCTAAATTTTGCCGCTATCCCTCTAGACGATCATGATTTAAAGAATCGATAGCGTATAATATACAAACCAAACACTATATTCTTCATACATTTTTTTTCGGACATCAATATTTTTACCTTTTTATATTTTTATTTACTTATTTATACAATTTTCTGAATAATACTGAATAACAACATGACATTATTTTTGATAATTGAAATAATATTTTAAAATTCCTAAGCGTCTATGGCTCTAATGCCCTCCTTCGGTCTCCACTGCTTATAATAGCAGTGATAGTGTTGGAAGAGGGGCACTGGGATCTCATGTGGTCCTGCTTTACCTTCCAAAATTACAGGAGAAAGCTCGGAATGTCCTGGGCAAATGTAAATATTGTGCATAGCTATGGGTGTGTTTAAGAAGATTTAATTTATTTTTTCTTATTTATTCTTTCAGTTTATTTATTTTTTTAATTATTCATTTTTATTTTCCTATTATATGTATATATTGTATTAATGAATACTTATCGCCCTTACGGCAAATTTAATTATTTATTATTGACATAAATGAAAATAAAGAAATAAATATATTTTAAAAAAGTGCAGCTAAGAAGAAAAACTTAACACGGAGAATTGTTATGGTGCTGCTCTGAATCTTAATATCCTAAGTTAGATAATCGTGAAATAAACAAACAAAACAAATCACAATTTACCTTCAAACACTTCATCTTTTATTGAAAGTACGCCCAAATATTTCCAAGTATAATAATTCTAAAATACAACATTGTTTGATATTTCCCTACTTGTAATGAAGATAAGAGATCTTTAAACTTGAACGTGGCTTATCTTGGTCGGAATCTTTTTGCATCCATCAGATACTCCGAGAACTGGAGTAAATCGAACTCAAGTACAATTTATCATAATTTTCCGACTGCATATTAATGAAATAGAGGGCATATTTTTTTAAAAACTAGAATAAATAAGATATCCTCTTTTATACACTTGAGGACATAGTTAAATTTTGTATTTATTCAATAATTTACATCCCATAATAAATAAATTAATTCGTTCTGCTAAACAAGAGTCCTTGAGTTCTATTTGATGTTTAACTCGAAATGAAATATGCTAATCAAAACACTGAATTACATTGAAATAACCACTGTAAAATAATGTAATGGCTTTTTTGTTTGTCATTAGTTAAAGTACATAATAGTGAAATTAATTAAATAAGAGTATCCCAAAATATTTCCTGCATTCAAATTGGTAATCATAATTATTTTTTAAGACATTTTTATTTTAAGAGACAATACGTCATTTGTAAACATAATTATAATGGGAATTTAATTACGAATACATGATCGATTCAAAAATAATTTTATTTTTTAAATTTCCGAGTAAATTGTTAAACAAAACATTGAGTTGAATCATCGAGACCAAATTTTCAAGAAACAGGAAATAACAGTTCTTATCAAAAGTATGGTTCATGGAAATAAAAAGCGATTTTTATTTATAAAGCAATTGACTATATGCATCGAAATTATATCTGGATAACCTTTAAAAAAACACCGGAAATCCGAAAAAAAAATTCCTAAAAGTAACTTATAAAAATACCCTCACACATTTACGTTTGAATTACAAGAAAATAAGTATATTTTAAATTAATGTAATATCTTCCTTCTTAGTTTTGGAAAAAAAAAAGTTCGTCTAATTTATTTTAAAAATTCCAATTACGATAAAATGACTTCAAAAATATTTTCTATTTTCAAAAAACAATATCTTCTTTACTATTTTTTAAAACATTACCTTTTGGTTTCGAAAGTATATTTTAATTTTCACAATATTAAGTATTTGTAATATCTGGATCCTAATTATAAAACAATTTATATTGAGAAGGTTTACCCTATTGTATCAAGTAAAAACATTTGATAATAAAAATTGTCATAATTTTGTTTCTATAAATACCTATGGCCACGTATCAAAACAATCCTTTTTCTAGATCTCGATCAATTTATTGCTGCCTTAAATTTCCTAGTTAATTATTAAATGAAACTATCAGTTGAGTCATAAAGACTAAATTTTTTGGGAGAAAAAAAAAACGAATACTAGCCAGGCTAAAGTGGTATGGCTCCAAGCAAAATGACTGATATTTAAAATACAAATGATTAACAGCTTCGAAATTATGGAATTATTCTACATCCATAAATGTTAATTTGATACATCGCCTTCAAATAAAAATTCTTTTGATGCGATTAATCAAATATATCGATGTATTATAGCTGCAATCATCTAAAATTTTGTAATTGGTAAATGGTTGACTGTCGTGGATAATGAAGAGAAAAATAGTTGGGGTGGTCAGTCAAAAAAGAAGGCAAAAATAAATGATAATATTTATTTTTACATATGCCGACGTTTCGACCTGAAGTTCAGGCCTTCATCAGGGCTAAGAAAATAACCAGATAACAAGGTATGGGAAACATAAGTAGTGATGATAAAAATAAAATAAAAAATTATAAAAAAAAAGTAAAATGAAATTGTTAGAATAATGACAATAGTAAGAACTAAGAGATAAATAATAATAACCGTTACAAAGTGTGGAATGATCAAGTAGGCATAATCAAAAAGGGTGACATAAGTGTTAAAATGGGAATCTTAGAATAAAAAGTAAAACATAAAAAAGAAATATGAAGTTATATAAGAAATGAAAATAAATAGTAAAATTAAGACATTGAGAAGGGAGTAGTTAGATAGAAAATTGAGATATTGTAAAATCTATCAAGATGTACAGACAAGGTATAATATAATAAAGAGTTAAAAACAGAGAAAAGGAATGAAAGGAAGGAGGGAAGAAATTGAGCAAGCTGAAATAAGAAAGAAATAAAAGAAGTATTTATATAAATTAAAGAAATTTTTTATAAAATTACACAATTCATTAACGATGAACTGGCAGTAAAAAATAAACAAAACGATGCGAAATTCCAAATTTCATAAATATTAAGAACGTCCATCAGAGTTAAAGAAAGAGACCTTTCGTACAATAAGGAATATCACTGTATAATCATTTGAAATTTTAAAAAGTAAATTGTAATTAATGCAAGAGATTTATTCGTTTGGCATAGTTGTCTGTATTGTTGCCCAAATGCGAGACCAAGATGAGTCTTGGTCTTGCAAACTCAGTCTTGGGCATGGTCTTGGTCTTGCGCAAGAGTCTCGCAACAGTCTTGCAGTTACTTATTTGCTTATTACTCTAGAGATATTACTTTAATTTTCTAGATAGGAGAAACCTAACTGAGCCCGAATGAAAAATTAGAGGAGTTAAATGCAAAAGTATATTTGTTATACCACTTATTAGCATATAGTAACTAAGATTGTCAATTATTAGTAACTATTTTGCCTTCATTTTTACAAAATTTATTTGTTTAATCAGTCGTGGTCTTGATCTTGCAACAGTTAGGTAGTGTTGGTCTTGGTCTTGCAAAGTGCACTACTAGTTGTCCGTTTTCATGTTACTGTACAGCCAATGTAAGCAGTTAAATAAAACTTATCATGTTGTTAAAATGTTTAACTTTAAAAAATAGGTAAAACAAAGAGAATAATTAATCCAATACGAAAATTCTCGAAGGGTCAAAACTACCCCAAGTTGGAACTACCTGACTCGAATGCATCGCCTTCCCTACCCTCAAACTTCACTAACCAATTCAATTTATTTTATTGCTCCAAGTTTTCGAGTTTTTTAATCTTATTTCAACCCCCAAGATTATCACCTCGCTCTAACTTCCTTCATAAAGTATTCTATATAGCAGATGGTGGGATTTATATTTCAGGTTGTGGCCTTCTATTACTTTTTGGATTTATATTACAGTTCAAAGTTAACCAAGTGTTCGTATCAGTCACTCAGAAACCAATGTGGTTTAGTTCAGCAAACAAATATAAGAAAAATAAAACTGTGGAACAATAAACTTTATAAAAAAAACTTGGTTTATTAATCTGACTCGATGTTAGAAATTATTAACGGTGTCGTAAATCCAAGAAAAGAAAACGCTAGGAAGGAACAGATGTTGATGTCTGAAAATCCCTGATGCCAATAAAAAGGGACAAGGCATCAGACCTAAGTGACAAAAAGTATTGTAACACTTTTTGCAACGACCCGCTAATATGTCCCCTCTCAGCCATCTTAGACCGCCAAGATGTCCGAAAAACCTTCATGTTAAGTAATTTTCTTTATTGAGGAAACAAATAGCTCTTACTTTTTTCCCTACTTCAAATAAGCAGGTTAAAGAGAGATCTGTTTTTAAACTTGGGTCCTCCATTTTTAAGTAGGTATAATAAAAGATACAACTCTAATGGCTCTTGAAGAACCATTCTACAAGAGCACTTCACTTTAGAATACGATGAATTTTATAATTTTATTTTATATATATATATATATATATATATATAAGTACTTTATCTTAATCACCTCTATGTTCAAATATTTTTATCATTTATTTATTTATTTTTCTATGAATTTAGTCATTTTTTTATAGTTATGTCAAATTAAGTTTAATATTCTTTCAGCTTTCAGTATTCAGTACCCTACCTCGTATGGGGGATGGAAGAAGAGGATTGTTCTGTAGTTGCAACCAAACCTATTCTAACAAGAGTGGGAAGGTCAAGATTTAACCTATCCAGGCCGGACTCGTACCTGCGCTATAGTCGAGAATGTTAAAACAGACAATGCTTAAACATGGCATCAATATGGCTTCTGCATTTTCGAATTTGTGAGCTATCGATATTCATCCATACCACTCTTTTTCTTTTAAATAGACTCAAATTCTAAAATCTACTATGATTACCCTTTTTTTCCCGTTTTGATTGGCGTCCAATTGTAAAATGAACAAAAGATATTAAAGGAAGAATATATACTATTTTAAACATAAAAGGAGTACGGACTAGGAGAAAAATGAAAACAATAAAAAAAAAAAATTAAGATAAACAGATCTCAATATGCATCCTTGATTAATATAAGTGAATTTCTATATAGTGGGATCACATACCGCAACGCTATCACCATTATTATTTTAAACAATTTTGATATAAACCAGAAATTCCTGCAAAAACTTTAGTAATGTTTGATAAACAAAAATTGTTTGAAGAAATAAACACATGATTAATTTAACCCTCGATAGCCTTAATGATAAAACAGGGTCAAATTTTTAGATGAGGGGTCATATAAATTCATAAACATTATTTCCGAATTTGAAGTTTATTGTATGTTAAATTAATTAATTATTTTAATATAAATTACCCTTATAAATAAGTACAAATATCGTGTATATAAGGAATAATGTTTTAAATTGCTTATATATTGTAGATCTACAATATATCACGATGTAAATCTGCAACTTGGATTTATTCTTTCTTCTAGAACAGAAATTCTGTCCAATCCCAAACCAATACTGTATCTTTGAACAGTAACTCAATCTTATATTTAAAAATCGTTTATACCTTTATTAATACAATTAATTTACTTCAAATGCGTACAATAATTACTTTTTTTACAGGCGAATCACATATCAATGAATTACGTCAAATATTTGAAGAGTAATTATTTTATTTAAAAACTTATATAAATACCGAACATCAATAACAAAAGCAGAAATGACGGAAGAGCAAAAAGATGGAGAAAAGATGCGGCCCATTCAACTGTTGAACACTAATGACACAACCTCGATTGTGGGTGGTGCCGAGTTGCGCAACCCCGTGACCTCCGTACAGTACCTCAATTACTGTTCGGCCTCAGTAACTACGTCTTCTACGTACCCTTTGGAATTCTTCTAAAACTAGCCACGACCAAACAAGCTCCAGGATTTTTGAAGACCTTCAGAGGTATAACAAAAAATATTAACATCAGTAAAATATTATATAACAATAATCAGTAGCGGAGCCAGGATTTAATTTTAGGGTCTTACTTTTTCTTTTATTTATTATTATTATAACTGTAATTATTCTAGAATAAAAAGAAATAAATTACATTAAGTTATGTGGTTCTTGAAGGCCTCGGGTCTCGGAGATAGGCTCGGGGATCCAGACAGAACGTACTCCATTAAATAAATCAACTGAAGTTTTGGGATTTACAGATAACTTGGAACCAGCAGGAAGATCTCTCAATGAAGGAAGCTTTTTAAGGCACTTGGAAAATCAGAGGTAAGCTTGGGCATAAGAATTAACTATGAAAAACCAAATATATGAGCACCAAACCATCAGATGAAGGTGCAGAAAGATATGTTACAATAGATCCACAACGAATCGAAAGGGTGCAGTCTAATTTATCTACATAGGATCGCAAATCAATTATAAAAATATTCTGCAAGAAGAAATAGAACTACACATTCTTTCTCCAAACCTCACATACTTTGTGCTCCAACAAAAGGAGCTGCATCTAAAACAAGGATTGATAAAACGCTTACTAGACCTGTACTTACATGCGGTTTAGAATGTTGGACGATGACTTAAGGCCAAAAACAAGCCTTTCTCAGATTCGAAAGAAAATATTACTAAATCATTTACACACAAAAAAAAAATACAATCACGGAATAAGGGTGAAGGTTGAACACAATTATATTCACCGCAATGGCTAAACATTTCTATTACTAAGTTGTAAAAGAAAAAAAATAACAGTAAAGGAAGTTCAAATCGAGTCACGAAGTATTATTATTAAATATTTTCACCAAACGTAACTTTTTTTCTAGTATATTTCTTTTTAACTTCACGATAATTAACGACTCGCTCTTCAGTTTTCTTTGAACCGAACTCGTTAGCGATAAACGAGAATTTTCATATTTTTTTATACCACAAGAAATATTATTTGAATCTTAATGAAAAAAAAAATCATTTTCCCACTTTTATTTTGTCATAAATAAATTATAAAAATGGCTATTTATGATAATCAGGTATTAAAAGGACATATATTATATATGTTTTTGTAACCGATTCACTATTAGCTAGGTGATTATAATAGTTTTAATCAGCTATATGTTGTCATAAGTTAGAATCATAAAATAAATAAATTTAAAGATAATAAAGGTATATATAAACATTTACATATTTAATACGCTGTTAAGGCGATTTATATTATGATGGAATATTTTCATTAAGGATTAAAACGATTGCTATTGATACGAAATGAAATATATTACATAGCAATTCCACAAAACTCCCCTTTTCAGTCTCCAAAAGCAGAGGTGTAGAACCAATTTCTTTAAGGGAAGATATGAATCCTTGAAGACACAGTTTCAATCTTATAAATTCCAACCCATTCATAACATTGCTTGGAATCCCAGATGATCAAATTTCAATATTTTATGAACAACATGTTAGTTTTGCAAATCACAATAAACGAATATCTTGTTCATGTTGGTATAATTTATTCATTGATTAAAAACATTAAGCTATTGCTCATAAAATAATTAATACGATCTTCAGATCAGTAAAGCAGAAGGTTATATATCAATTTTAAATACTTATTTCCTTAAGTAGGAGCTGTTTAAAGCCTCTCCCCTCTTTTTTTATTTTTTAAAAATAATCTGTGTCTTTCATAAATACAAGTATTTTATTATTATCACCTAAGTATGTTATGATTAGTTACAAGTTTTAGATTTTAAAAACGTTGATAATTTAAAAGAAAAAACAAATATTGGTTCTATTATGTTGGTGAATGATTACGTATATATGGTTAGGTTTTTTTTGTATATATTCACCAACAAATACCATTGATTTTAAAAGAGACAAAAGAGCCCAAAATGTCTTATTGGATGTTTATGTCATGATGGTTTATTAATGGAAATATATAAAATTACTTTTTAAAAAAAAGGTTAAATAGTTTATCTTAAATAAAATAAGTATTTAAAATTACACTACAAATTATAATTATTTTTATCATTATGACAATAGCTCTTAATTCTATAATAATCAATTTATTTTATTTTAACCGAATATGGAATATTTTATTATTCGAATCGCTAATATATTTGTTGTAGAATAAAACATCTTAATAATATTTCAGCCTCAATTTTAAAACACGTTGTAAGTAACACTAGGTTAAAGTTTCTAGAGATCACCTTAAAAACATATACTAATCATTAACTAAATCAACTTTAACAAAATCAAAAGTCGATAAATAATAAGTGGAGTTTAAAATCTTAAACCATCTAAGCAATATAACCTCATCTTCGCGAAATATTCTCCTTGAAGAAACTCTACACTTTCCACATTTACTGACCTGCTCAATAAAAGAAAAGGGACTTTGAAAAGTCTGAGAAAAGCTAAGAAAGGAAAAGCTTATCATCTACCCTATCAGGGAACATGTTCTCCTGCACAGGGGTCCTCATGAGAATTGGATGGATTTAATTTCCGTCAACAAAGGACGTGGAGGTAGGGTTCGGTACAATCCTATTTTTTTGGAAACTCGGACGTCACAAGAAACAAAGAGAATGTAACGAATTCGATTATTCATGGGTGATGTAATGGGGTTGCAAATTCAACAATACAATAAAATTGAAAAACATTCGTGATTTGTTAATTGCATAGTGCCGAATGCAAACACTTTCCTTCAAAAAACCAAACAAATACCAAGCACAGGATTTAACTTGAATCTCTCCAGTTATATACACAGCGAATGTGATACAACTCCCACATTGAGTTTGGACAATTACTTGCGAATCTAAACTGGAGTGGTGAAATTGGCCAGCTATTTAGTTCATTGGCTCTGTTCCTCGTGGGCCAGTCTTGATGAGCATTTGAGGACAAGAACAAATAATTATTAGCAATTGTAACGATAGTAATTAAAAATGAGAACGTACGTTTGACGGAGAGAAAATCGATACGGAAGGATAAAATATTCATAATTTTAGCCTATAGAATAGATTTTTTTTTTATTGAAGTTTAAAGATTATTCTGCTACAAAATTATCATTTATCCAGCGCCAACAAGTAGGTAAAATTTCATTAGGAAATAACTTTTTTAGTTTTCCTAGTGAATTATGACCAACCGCATATTCAGAAATACAAACAAAAAATCTTATTCAAGACCTTAAGTATGCAGTAAAAAATTAAAGAAAAAAACTGTTTACTTTGTTGGATGAATTATAGCAGTTTATCTATTTACTCACATTTTCATTGTTGCTAATGAAATATATATTTTTTCTAATCTTTGTAGTTAGTTGAAATATTAATCAAATGCTACTTTGCTCAATAAAATTGATACTGCATCATCATTTGATTACATCCCTAACTTTTTCCCACCTGAAACCTAATTGAACGAGCAATTTTTGGCATTAGGGCGTATCCAAATTCGCTTAGACATCCGGAAAAGAAATTATTAGATAGAATTTTGGTAAATATGGTACCAACCCGTTCATTACTTCTACGTTTCGATCCTCCTTGTAGGTCTTCATCAGGACTAAAAAAGATACAAAATATAAAGGTACATAGTGAAAATAAAATAAATTAATTATCAGTGGATATTAAATAAGAATTAATGTTCCTTATATTTCCGATTTGGCCCAATTCAAATACCAATCCTTCCATAGTAAAATTCAGAACCATCCGAATCCTCTCGTCTCTGACCTTGCTTCCTCTCCTATCCCTGATAACCCTCCGAGGCGTCTGAAAAGAAGATGGACTCGAGATCTCCTATTGTAAATACATTCTGTTTTTAGAGTGCTACCAGTGGGTAGTTTCTCAAAAAGTGATTTCATCTTATTATTTTCTGTTATCAAATTTACTAAATGTATTTTATTTATTAATATAGTTGTAAATATCATAAATAAATAAAATATATAAGAAATCACTAGTATAAGGAAAAAGGAATTTAGTTAAATGACGATAAAGTAAAGCTCATATGAACCTGCCAGGGATAATACAGAAGAACACCTCTAGCCATGGTACGCAGCTCCGAACTCAAGACCAATCTCTTTCCTCAGCCGTGTCCAATCCTAGGGTCAAACCCCTTTTCACCATTTCTTCCACGTGGTTGCTCCGCCATGTACATTAAATTATTGGTCAGCCTTTTTAACGACGTTATAGTGGATAAGGGGCGTTTTACAAGGATATAGATAAAAAAGTAGTGTTTGCCATTACGGGCAAAACAAGGTTTAAAATTCTAAACCTCAGGAGCGCACGATTGTTCCTCTAAAAATTGTTTTTTTTAACACTTTAAAAGCAAATAATTATTTTTTTTTTCAAATGTGGTTTATAAAACAATACGAAAACATGGAGAAAGGAGAGAAGTAAATAATAAAAATACAATGTCTTATCTATTACGTCAATTTAAAAAAAAAAAAAAACCTTACAGCATTTTAAAATTCTAGAAAGAAGTTTGAAATTGTATATGCAGACGAAATTGGAATTGTCTTCTTTTTTTTAAAATTAATATTGCATCATTCACTTTTGTTACACCAGTAAGAAAGAAATGCACTGCATACCTTTTGGGTCATGTTACATTTGGATCATTCAAATCAAAATTAAAAGTAACTTTATTTGCAAATAACTCAAAAAATACACATTTTGTTAATGTATGCATATAAATACATTGCCCACAAAACAAAATATGAATCATCAAAATCGGACCATTGCAAAGGTACAGCTTATTGTAATCTGTAAACATGTAATATCCCTTGCAAAGAACATGAATGTATAGTCCTCTGTTAGCACTTAAATAAAAGGAAAGATGTTTTGAATGTATTTCATTAGATTATCAATTCAACAGTAACATTATTTACAATAATTTCGGTTAAGCTGTTTGACACCCTCGGTTAATTAGACACAAACCGACTCACATGATGTTATTGCCTCAGAGGAATAGGGTCATCAAAGGACTGCGGTAGGGCATCCTTTAATCCCTTCGTGTTCAGGCCCTTCTTTGCAACCCCCTCACCGCTGCCCTTTGCTCCAACCTTCCTAGGGGCTACTTAGCATCAATACACAGAGCTATCCCTCTTCCCTCCTCAATGGATACAATCCCAACAAGATTTATCCGGAGTGATTACCTCTTCTTACCCAGATAGCTTGAAAAGTATTTAATGGTAGTAAAAACTTGAGACCGAAAGAACATATATATCGCTAGTTTTAATACCGATACCCATTATAAGCTAAATCCCTTCTCCCTTTGTCCCCCCCCCCCCCAAAAAAAGAAAATCAAGTAGGTTTGGCAAATCTTCCTCATCTTCTCATTGGTAACATGATTACTTATGTTTTAAGATTTGTCTTTTGATAATAAAATCTGAAGAAGCCGTTTTTACATTACATTCATGTCAAGAAAAATGTATGTCTAAACGTAAGAAGTAGACGGAATCGATAAAATCTATATTGGTACAGTGTAAGTACATGAAAATTTCATCTTAATTTAATCTTAGGAGGTGATCTAGTGTTGCATAAATGCGGACCGAGACGAGTATTGGTCTTGTGAACACAGTCTTGGTCTTACCCAAGAGTCTCGTGACAGTATTGCAGTTACTTATTATCTTATTACTATAGAGATATTACTTTAATTTTTTAGATAGAAGAAACCTTACTAAGAACGAATGAAAAATTAGAGGAGTTAAAAGTATATTGGTTATACCAATTATTAACATATAGTAACTAAGATCTGAAGATTGAAAGTATTAGTAACTATTTTGCCTTAAATTTTATTTAAAAAATCGATTTTTTTTTTACCAGTTCTGGTCTCGGTCTAGCAACAATTAGGCGGCCTTAGTCTTGGTCCTGCAAAGTGCAAGACCAAGACCGACTTTGGGCAACACTATATTGATCCGACTACAGAAAGGAATACAGTTAAAAGTATATAACTATAGTATAAATAGTACTATAAACTTGCTTCCCGTATGTTCACTAAGCGGTATCTATCCATCCCTCCCTCCTTCCTTCCCCGAGATCGATGTCGCAAGATCCACGTCAAATGAAATTTTATTTCTCTCCTCTTCATAAAAACAATGCAGACGGTAGTCGAATGAGAAAATTGTTATATCATACACAACCATTCCTGCAATGGTCTGTTTCATGTTTTCTTTGTTCCCTGGTTTGTAAGTTACTCCAGATTGAAACCTACAAAATCTTGAACCCTACAATTATATGCCTCTCTCAAAAAATTCTTATCTCCTTGAAAATGTACCCTATCCAAATTGTGTGAGCGCCCTGCAATAACCATTTGGGCGTCACTGTGGTCACTGCCTAATTAACACATCTGCAGCCATTATATTCTCGACAACTTATATGGTTCATTAGTTTTAAACATTAAATGGAATTTCATGAAATTGATATTAAATCATTGGTACACAATTCTCCACAACTTTGAGGCAAATCGGATAGGCTTTACACTAATAACATTTACAATGTACGTACAAATCCGACATGTTTTGGTGTACAACATGTATACCACTTACAACACTAAAGGTAATCTTAAAATTATAAACTTAAGTAACATTCTTTGTTATCTCACAGTAGGAAAAATTATACAAAATCTACATAAAATGACTTTTATACTTATTTACTTCTGACCTAATCTTTTCTATTGTTAATTTTTAATTAAACAAATGTATCGTTTAAACGCTAGAAACATATATTTCAAATGATCCTTAATAAGGCCATAATAACAAGCCATAATATCAAGCCAAATTAAAAAAAAAAAAAAGGAAGATGAATGAGCTACCAGACTAATTTAGCTTAATCGTCAAAAGAAATAATATTCTCACATTTTATGTTTACTTTGACATACCCAAACAAAATGTGAAAACTAAAACAAATAAACATTATATCGAAAAATTGAACAGAATTAAAACAACCAAATGATACAAAATAAAGTATCAATATCTTAAGAAAAAACAAATCTAGTTGATGTCAGCTAAAAATGATTCCAGTGTTAATTATTACTTAGTTCACAATGCATTATAATATTTTAGAAACTTATTCATGATTAGAAAATAAATCCATAACATATTTTTTATTATATACAATACCAATTATCCATGTGAAAACGGTCGTTCTTACCTGTAACAGAAAGGAATTATTAATTATATTTGAATTGAGCATTAAATATAAAAGTATATACTTAAAATTAAATACTACCATCACAAATTGGAATTATTAATTTGGGTTGGGTATGGCCAAATATTTTATTCTGTCCACTGATTTTCAGTAATTTAAATCTAATATATTCAGGGTAAATTTCCGTTACTAATTCAATGGGTAAACAAACAAGAATTATAACTAACGGATAGTTTCACTTTGTGATCTATTATTGCTAAATTCAAAGTTATTAAATTCAGGCATCAACTTATATTAATAAGTTATATTTTGAATGAATGAATTCCAGGGAAAATATAGATCTTTTTCAAAGTTTTGGTTATATATATATATATATATATATATATATATATATATATATATATATATATATATAAATATATATATATACATATACATTAAAGAAACTCTATGAGTATCAATACAAGCATTTTTAACGGGGAGAAAAATAAATTTTCTTTTCCTGTATTTTCCTCTATTCCATTTCATTATATTTTATAAATTTTTATATCATTTTATTTGAAGTATATAAAACTATGGTGTTTTAAATTTAAAGAAGTGATTAATAAGTATAATAACAAAAACATTAACTGTTGATGTTAGATGTGGTATTTCTGTTGATTTAGTTTGCTGTTATGTTATTATTATAATTATTTTTTACTTACATTATTGATGAAACTTTAATAAAGAAAAGGTTGCCAGATTATTTATTAATTTTCGTTATGTTTTAGAGATACAATGCTTTGTTTCGGTCTCTATTTGTTAAAGTACCGGTGTGATGAATACAGAAAGTTTGATAATAAAGATTATCATTTTATTACATAAAAAGTGATGAATAATAAAGATTGAGTTAAATGCAAACTAATGATTTTAGAGGATACCTTATAACACAGGTTTGCAATTGGGGGCTATTTGCATGGTAGAAAGATACGAAAAATGAGAAGGAGCAGATATAACTAGATATTTATTCTTATATAACCTTCAAAAAGGGGAATAACGTTTTCATCTTTTCTTTTAGATCCTCCTCCCAATCCTGCAAAAACACGCTTAGTTTGCAATTATAATTGGAATGAAATTATACAGTTGAGTTAGAGGTTCTTTGTATGAGCTGTGAGTACGGACGTGTGAACGGAGGATGGGAAACTCCCACAATTGTACAGTCAGCTCAAAACGGGGCGGTCCCATTTTTAGAAAGTTAGAGCCGAGTGCGGTCGGAATCTCTTTCATTTTCAAATGAGCAAGAGAGTTGTGGGGGGGAGAGTGAAAAAAAATCACTGTTTTAGGGTCATTTCGTAACGTGTTTCAGCAAAAGAACAACCTCGTTAGCTAAACTTTCTGAACTGCAATTAAGAACCTCCGCTTAGTTTTTTTTTTTTTTAACTTAATACACGCTTGAAGGACCTAAAGGGAAAAAAATTATGACGAGAAATTATAAAAATAAATTACAAGCGTATCATTTTCACTTTATTCAATAAAACTAAGGAATCGTACTTATAATGTAACTTAAAATCCAGGCCTGATTTAGATTGATCTCATGCCTTGGATAGAATTCACAAGCCGAAAATACTTCGTATTAAGGATCAACACAGAGGAAATCTTGATTTATCAGCCAAATTAAAATCTCGAAATAAATTTAATTATAAAAAGAGATTACTTGAAAGAGATATATGTGCCACAATAAACTATTTGCCATGTAAAAACATTAAATGGACAGAAATTCTAACGCAAGAATTAACAAGTTATGAAAGTTTCACCGAATTACTTAGAAAAAGTTAAAAATAAAATAAATAAAATCTGATTTTTTTTTACACTGGTAGTTAAAAGTTTTGAAATATTATTTCTGTTAATATTACTTTTAAAACTGCCAATAATCGTGAATTGGAATAAAAAATAATTTAATAGTAAAAACTCAGGTTTCGACCATATAAAAGAAGTATCTGGCAAAATGTTCCAATTACCGTCGGATATTTTTTAAAACCAGCCTCACGATCTTTCATAAAATCAAAATAGACCAACTTATTTTGGTTATTTCTCGTTAAATTGTAATGAATTTCATATTTCAGTACTAATTTCGTTATCTTTATTCAACATATATCTGCAACAACAAAATCGCATTTCTTGTTAGCTAAATGATTTATACCTCGCTCGAAATGAATTTCACAATAATTGATAATTTAGCAATAATTGAGACTAATCTGTTTCGTTTAAAAGTATTATATTTTCTGTTCAAGAACTCAAGGATTCATTAAAATGCTATTATGCAAGAGTTATACTGTCTCATGATTAGAATTGTGAGGAGTGATAATTTGGACACTATCCAAATGAAAATGAGGAATCAGATAGCTACTTTAAAAAGGCTGAATGTCCCTCAAAATAGTTTATCTACATCGAATTAATCCACAGTCTGGAAAAGCAGAAAATATATTTTTTTCCCATAGTCATCCATAATTGAATTGGCAGTTAGAAGTTTTCCCCAAATAGTTTACCTTACCCACTTTTAATGTTATAAAAAAAAAAAATAAAAGTAAACAAATATAATTAACAAAAAAGAAATATTTATAGTTACAAAATTGTGAATTAACTAGGGTCGTATGAATCGCAGATTAATACTAATTAAAGATGATAAAAGCTGATAAGTTCTTAATCGGTAACTTATTACGTAACAAAAATACATGAAGTATTGAAAAATAAAATATACATAAAAAATAAATAAATAAATCCATAAAATGAGATCAACACAAAAATTAAAAGCCTGTAATTTAAATTAAAATATTGGATGTGTTTCAGTAGCCAATAAATATACTTTAAGACAATATTGTATTAAACATAATGGAACATAATAGCAACAATCTAGGGAATTTTCATGCATGCTGTATCGCAACCGGATCAGGCATCCTTTTGGAATAACCGCTTAGGACATCGCCTTTAAGACGCCTTAAGGAACTGAGAATGGAGACGGGAACCATGCCTATAACAAGATACGGGGTGCTAAAAGTGTAACCGACCAATGGGAAGCTATGTGCCCGGGCGTGCCTGCTCCATTGGGCAAAAACTGGTTATGGGCGGCGTCTGGAAGGTTGCATATCTTACGTCCATCCGATCCCAAACGGGTCCAGGATAATGTCTTCTGAACTAGCGCCTTTAAAAATGTAATCTTCGAAGTTACCATCCATATAATGAATTATATTTATAAGGTACCTGTAGGAAAAGAAAAAAATTCTAGATACGGAATCTTATGCTTGCATCTCATAAAATAAAATAGGTTATTATAATATCTCGTAAATCCATAAATTCATTTAGGCCAGGTTATATATTTAAAACAGCAAAAAGATGTTTCTCCTCTCATAATATAATTTGAATTCATAACGATGAGAAATATTTTTTTCAGATAATTGACTATGAATTTCAGTGTTTCCGACTGCCATAAAAAGAAAAAAAAAATGGTTTAGGAACACGTGATAATTGATGTACAAATATATTCCGTGTATGTTCAACAAAATATTTATATTTAATTTACATACACTGGAGTGTCATTAGTCAAACTTAGTAAAAGATCGATTTAATTTAAAGTATATTTTTTTAATTAATCAGATATAAATCTCTAACCACCGTCTCCAACATATTTTTTGTTATTAATTTTCCTCCAATGTTGATTAGTTTGTTGACTCTTAAACATCAACGAAACGCCTCACGAAACGATTCACGAACATTTTATGTTATTAAAAAAAAAGAATAGAAAATAAAGCAACAATGTAATATTTTCTGCTGTGTAAATATGATACATTTGTTTTAATTCACCTATATTTTTCTAATATAGATCGTTAAAAGGCTGAAGGATTTATCATGACAGTAATCTCCTAATCCCTGGATTATACTCGCATATTTCATTGAATTAGTTTTATCGCCAAATATAAAGCCTCCCTTAAACAATTTTCAAAATTACATCCATGTACACAACAGTATTAGTTACAAAAGTTAGTATGAAATATTTTTGCACAATAGCCTTTTGATGAATCATTAGCTATTCAAACACACCCAGACAAAAAAAAAAAAAATTGGAACTACCCAGTTAGAAAAATCTAAACACCCATACAATAATTTATGAACATTGAAACTAATTTTAAAAGACAAAATGTAGTCTTGGTTACTTTTCCTTACGAATATAGAAATATGAGAACTTACAGGAATGAATAATTAAAGTAAATAAGGGAAACCAGTTGATCAAATAAAAGAATAGGTATTATACAAGATGGATTGCATAATTGCTTGAAATCACAAAGTGGATGCAACGACTAAAAATAAAAATAAATCAGCATTAAGTTCAGGCACTACTTTTATATTTTTTATGTCCGTAAGTCAATAAAAATATAATAAAAGAAGTTAAAGAAAATATTTAATTTTAGCTTCAATACGATAATGGTCGACAAAGTTCTAAAGGCCATAAAATTATTTGTGTAATATATTCTAGAATATTTTATTCGCTAGCCCAGAGGAATAAAACTGTTTGAGAGAGAAAAAATTTATTCTATTGAATTTTTATCTGAAATAATCTAATATGATTTCTGCTCTGAGATTTAAATTATATTCCTATTAATTTAGTAAATAATTAGAAAGAAGGAAGAGAAAAATGTATTCATTTATTTCTTTTTTAGTAAAAGAAGACCAAAGTGGAGAGAAGTAGACATGTTTAACATTAACTTTAACTTGAATGATTGGCTTTAGATTTTTAATATTACAAAAAAATTAAAAAATAAGCCCACTAATATTAATTAAGATCAACTGAGGTCTGGATTTAAAATCAATTTAATTAATGACAGATCTCTCGCTTCCTACTTATCATATTTATTTTGATTTCAAATAATTTTTATCTTATTTATTTATTTTTAGAATACTATAATTTTGAACAAGATCAAAAAATGATAATTAATGATTGTCAATAGTACCTCTCATTCATTTTTTAAGCTTACAGAATATTGAATACAAAAATATTTTAAGTGTAGAGAAATACTCTGAACATACGATCACTAACCAAAAACTTAATTGAAAGTAGAATTGTCGTGAGTAATTTACTGTTTATGTTCACCAGTGGAACTTTGTAAACTAAGATGCTAGAAACTTGGAATAATTTACTTAAGTCTACCTCAGCAAGACACTGATGGAATAATCAACCTTAACAAAAGGCAAGCCTATTTAATCCTTGGAAAGTTAAGGAACACACCACTCTCAATGTGTCGAATACCCTTGAGTTATTATGATAAAAACAATTCTGAAAGAATACAAATTTATAATGTATTAATCGTTTGAAAACAGAAATTTATAAATTGGCATGTTTATTATTACTACCTTTGAGCAAAATTTACTAATCCAAATCACAATTATTTCAACAATTTTATCCCCCCCCCCAAAAAAAAAAACACCAAGTCCTCTAATATTTTTCTCGTATTTTATTTCTAGTTTATGGTTCGAGAAGTTATCGAACAGAGGAAGATTTAAGCGGTTTTAATAAATTAAAATTTACCTAAATCATCATATTTATCACAATATTTGTTTTCAATTTTTAACAATCTGTTCGATAATTACCCTAGTGGCTGACGCCTATATATATATATATATATATGTGTGTGTGTGTGAATTTCTGTCTATTGGGCTTCTCTGTATTATTATGATTTCTGTCTATTGGGCTTCTCTGTATTATTTTTGCGTAAATATACCGGAAATCAATAAAATATTTTCAACAACAATGACATATACATGCAAAGATAACATAAATATTCGTTAACCTTTGAAGGCGGCTACAAAGATAATATACTACAAAGATTGTGTGAATGAGACAGAAATAATTGATGTACCAATTAATAAATGACTTTTTAGTAACCTATATTTTGACTCATTTCTATTCAGATGATTTGATTTTAGTAAAATCTATCAACAAACCTTCATTTAAAAAAATATTAATATTTAAAACCACGTTTAGAAATTATAAATTACTCCAAAAACAAATGATAGGAATAAGTTTTTCCTTGAATATTTTTTTTAAAATGGGTATAGTAGTACCTTTATCTTTATAAAAGGATTATTTATCTTTATATCTTTAGAAAAGGATCGACATTATTAATTAAAGTAGAAAGTAGATTTTAGTCATAGAATTTTTTTTTTCTTCAATTTTACACAGTTTAGGGGTCACGAAAAAATATTTGTAAAACATAGTTCTATCAACGTTTCAATTGACTTTGATGGATTCGAAATACTAAACTATTTTCGATGAAATTTCAGAGCTCAATATTAGAAGGCCATGCTGACTAGAAGTCAGCGCAGTTCTAAAAATGTTATATCACAAAAGAATAAATATTAAATATGGTCAACTTTGAGACCGTAGAATATTGTGGAGAGAGACGATCCAGGGTGAGGGTTATACAAAAACAAAAAGTAATTTAGCTTCTCCTATTTCATTTAATTTTTTTACTACCGTCACTTCGAACATCTCATTCCCCAAAAGAATAAATAAAATAACGTATAAGCAAGTTCTAACGTTTGACATGTAAACGGTTATGACTTGTGTACAATACCTGTTCTATACGTTCAATATATGAAGACTTAGCGGAACCGCATCATGAAGTTTCATTACTTTAAAACCCAAAAATCAAACAGTTTGTATAGTACAAAATGAATCCAGATATCTAGCTACAAGTAACATTTAAGAAACGAATTGAAGATTTGGTTTTAATACGCTCACACTTTCTCCGGCCAGACACAAACACCGAAGGACAAAGGAAAACAAGGGAAGGGGAGAAGGAAAAAGGAGGGAAAGATGAAAAGCTGGAAACTTTGGACAAATACATTGGGCAGACAAAGGGCGCTAGGGCGGCAGGGGAGCCTTTGATCTCCCCATCACAATTTATCCTTATTTACCAACTGACCACCGCGGGATACGGTCCTCATTAAGCAGCCCCCCTTAACACCTACCATTTAGCTTCTCATATTGCTCCATGCATTAACTGCAAACCGGGAGATCGCAAATTCAAACCGTTTTATAGAGTTACAGTTCAATTGTAAAATTGTAAGAAAGAACACAGAGGATGCATAACCATTAGATAACATTTTACTTTGGGGACGGGATGGCCAGGCAATCTGGGAACCTTAAAATTACGAGTTCGAGTTCTGGGGCCAGGGGCATTTAACTGTGGCATTAATTGCTCGTTCTCGCCCCTATCTCAAAATAAAAACCTTAAAGCCGAAATAGTGAGATAGAGGTAAAAAAGAAAAAAATAACAACAAAAAATTTTGTTTTTTTCACACTATTCAGTGTGTGCCAACAATATGTACCACATTATATTCAGGATTATAAAACTGATGATACGAATAGAATATTGACAGAGAAACGGGAATAAATAAGTATAGATAGTATACATGACAAGCTGAGTACAATGATAAAGGGAAATATAAACGAAATTAAGTTGTGATATATATATATATATATATATATATATATATATATATATATATGATACAACATAATTTTGAATACATATAGCATAAAAAAATATTTGACATATTATATATTAGTCGTTTTGAAATATTTTATTGAATAAATGTATACACCTATTTCTATTCAATGCGCGAGTTGGCAATATTTGTCAATATAAAATAAATGCTAAATTTAAATAATAATTATATAAGAACCTTCAGAAGTGTAAATGTAGTTAATACTCAAGGTTATATAAGCAGCGCTTATAGCTTCTGTATTACCGGTCAGGTTTAAATTATAATCAGGATTAAAAAAAAAAAAAAGAAAAGACTTTAAAATCAAAACAATGAATTCCTTATTTTAAAAATATTTGTCACGAAATCGCCTAAAAAAATCCATTATATTCCAGAGTACTAATATTTTCAATAGGAAAAACTATTAATACTAATCTAATACAATTACCAAAAAGTTTATATTCCAAATACTTAACCGCAAGGATCATAGTATAATGCATATTGAAATTAATATTATTAAGTTTGAATTAATATAACTAAGTTTGAAGAAGAATAAATTAAAAAATAATATTTATTCTATTTCTTTTGAATACGTTTTCAAATAAAAATATACACTTTTTCAGATAAATAATTTGCATATTAAAAAATAACCAAAAACTCGCATGATTACTGTGAGAAAGAAAGAAATAATATGGAAACATTGTTACTTTACTGAACTTTAATTTATAATACGTAATTCGTATAAGTATATAATACGTAACACAAACATAAATGGTTTATTTCACATAACACAAATTATATATATATATATATATATATATATATTATATTAAGACAAAATGATTTGTTTTGTTTTTTATATAAAAAATGAATTATTAACTAGAAACATTCTAATGAGTATCTATTTTAAAAATTTTGCTGTTTCTGCTCTTACAAGGAAGGAATTGTTTTTTGAGCTTGAAGTATTTATTTCATCCTCTGAAAATGAGAAAAGATATCTCATAACATTTTTACCAATAAGTGAAAAATATATAAATAAAATCATGACTGTTCAATAGCTTCTTCTGCCACAAATCGTCCTCATATACACAAGGCAAATGTTATATTTGACAAATGGGAAGTGATATTTTCGTATTTAGCAAAATTAGATTATCTTACAGAAGTTTAAACAGCAAAAATAAATAAGTATTTTATTATTATATTGAAGCCTTAGAAATAATTAAAGAATGTGATTGAGTACATGGTAAACTACAATATCGGAGACGAGGACGGGAGGCAATCAAGCTGACCGAGTGCATGCATGTTGACTAATTAGCCATCGCCGTGGGGTATTACAATACATTCGATAGGACAGCGCCAACTTGCTATTACTCTGCCCCACAACTTGGCCACTGTTCAATGCCCTCCCATTAACAAACAATATAACCAAAACGGTGGATGATCGTGTTTCCTCAATCCTAGCCAAATGCCTAATCAATTCAAAGAATATAACTTAATGCGAAAGCGGAAGACCATTGCCTGGATACAGAAGGTTCAACTAGGTATGTTGATATTCTAGCGTTCAATGCTAAGTAATAGGAGGCACTCACAGTGGATCAGATTTGAAATAAAAATTCATGATCAAGAATTCAAGATGCAAGCAAAGATCTATAACAAATGCATACCTTACTTAAAGGAAAATTATAGAATAGAATAGAAATAGAATAGAATAGAAAAATAATTTTATTCTGGGACGAAGTCCCTTCAGAATAACAAAAAAGTACAGAAATTGAAATTTTACATCTGGCCAGATAAAAACAAACATAACAAATTAAGATAATGATAGGTCATTAAAGAAAAGAAAAGAAAAACATATTGGTTATACATACTATATACAAAATAAAATAAAAAAATCTATATAAAAACTCTTGAAACCATACTAAGATACTTAAAACTATGTACAATGTTAGAATATAAATAAACCCTTTTAGAAAAAATAAAAAATACAGAAAAAATAAATGTATATTCTTCTATATGTGAATATGGTCTTATAGGTAATATGTAATTTTACATAAAAGATTAGCTGGTGCCTGACTGTTTTTGGGACAGGAATTGGAATAGGAGGGTTTTGAATGTAGACAAGGATGAAGAATGTCGAATTTTGATTATAGAGATAAATTCGGCGAGAAAAATTCTCAACTAAGACTATGGAATATCCGAATTAGGGGAGCCATCCGCATTCATAAAAGTCATTTCTTGCCGAGTATTGGTGTCGGAAGGGAACAGATGCAGACCATGGTAGAAATTATTATTTTGGAATCGCTGGATATCCCCCATCACCACATATATTGATTTATCTTGGCTTTCGCTTATTCGATCCTGTAAACTGTTCTAGGCATATTGGCTATTACAATGGTCTCACCTAACTCTTTATGTTTTTAAAAATATTATCAATTGATTGATTAAGTATGCTCTATTATTTTGCAACATAACACAGCTGAGAAGCCGTACAATGTTATGGCAGTCCTCTCTAGTCTTATCAATTTAAGTTTTTTTCTTAATGTTGGAAAGCACAAGCCGTTTTTTCAGCCAAGTATGAACTTATTCACTAAAATATCTGTACGCCGAAGGTGAAGAACGCCATGTGCATTTTAGTATATGTACAGGGAAGCCAATTCTCTAAAACTTTTTTTTTTGTACTATTAAAATTTGTCTCTTAGTTAGTAAAAATGTACCCTGGAAGTAAAGGATCCGTATTTTTGAGCTATTAAAGTAGTTTCTAAGTTACTAAATTGACCTATATTTGATAAAGGATGAGTCTATATTTTAAAATGAAAAGAAAGATCTTAAACAAAGGACTCTATTCTCGTTTTTCCAAATCATCGAAACTGAAAACAAGACAAAAACATAATACATACGAATATCTGTTTAAAACCATGTTGACATGCACCTCATATATCAATGATTCAGCAAAAAAAAAAACAAAAAAAAAACATGCAAAAACTACAATCTTTTCATTCTAAAATTTTAAGATTAGTAGAAGTTCCATAATACCTAAATATCAAACCACCGACTAACACATACGTACCGCTTCCATAGTACATTGTAGAGATTCCGATCAGAAGGCGACTAAAAAGGAGTTGGACGAGGAAGCTCTTTTTGTGAATCAAAGGACGTAATCAAGATCGGTAAGAAATGTGGCTGTGTGTGTACCATATTTTGCTATGACTGAAATGTCATTCGTTTATTTTCATTTGCATTAGTGGTAGGTTTGAATAGAAAAATTAAGAAGAAAAACTATTTTTAGGATCTGTTCAATTACAAAAAAAATATATATTACAATTAAAACTTTAACTTTTTACTAATTTATAATTAATTGGACATTATCAGGATAACAAGACAAGTCACAACAAAGGTTGATTAAAAACTACATTTTTAAAATCATGAAAACGTTTAGGATATTAAAAAAATAAAACAGTTAAAAATAAATAGAATGGATACAGTCTAATAACTCGTAAGACAGGCTTCCCCGCCCTTTTATGCTGAAAAGGTCACAACAGGACATCGGTCCCTTTCCCTTGATTCTTTAAAACATTTGAGAGAATAATTTGTCGAAAAGCTAAACGCCATTATAATTGTAATCACAGGATGGTTTAATAGTTCAGACCATTAAATCTGGTCCGACATTCGTTAAAGAGGGAGGAAATTAAAGAAAGCGCCGCCGCTCTGAAAGAAAATGATAGAAGGTCAGATCGGTGGTTTGTAATCCGACCGCAGGAATCGTACTTCCAGCTCTCACACTCGCCTTTCAATATCGGCTCTGTTACACTACACGCTTCGGTCAGTCCGGCCCACTACAGGGCTTAAAACTCACTTTAAGCAGATTTTTTGTTTTTAATGTTGATCTTTGAACAAATTATTACTTTATGTGTAAAGATTTCTTTATGTTATATTAATATTCAAAAGGAATTCAATATCAAACATACGGGCGCATCAAAATCAGACTAAATAAGTGCAGATCTCCTGTTATCACAGGCGGATCTAGAGGGGGAGGGAGAAGAGGCAGGCTTTCGAAGCCCTCTCTCCCTCTCTCCCCCAAATTGTAAAATATAACTATTTTTTGTAAAAAAATACTTTAAAATTATATTAGTATTATTGTTCCTGTAATTAAATTTAATAAGACTTCAAGAATCATTTAGACCACTATAGGAATCACTTTCCGATAGTTTCTTTCTTTTTCTTCTAAAGTAATTATCGTTATATATATATATATATAGAAAAGCTTGAGGTCTGAAACCAACCCCAAAAAAAGGATCCGTTAATGCTTGTTGTTATGCCCTAAAAAATATCTTCAAATTGCTAGTTCTTCAGTAAACAGGAGAAACGGTGGTAATACGGGAGGCCCTCAAACAAAGAGAAGATGTCAAAAAGGACGTAATAATAGAATCAATGAGTCCATTATTTGCCATGGAATACCCCAGACCTAAAGCTACTAAGAGAAATGTTAAATTTCTTGAGGCGATTGAAAGAGAATGGCAAGGAAATGATGTTTATTTAGATGAGGCGGCTTATGTGATAAGAAAGCCAGGAACAATTCCGATAATAACAATCGATAAAATTCTAGTAGAATAAATTCTAGAGAAAACAATACTATAAATTTGGAAATTGTTGTTAACCGAATGAGAACAAAAATATCCAAAACCAAAATATATTGGAAAGTCACTACTCCAGATGGAACGCCTCAAACAGAGACTATCTAGAAAGGAAGAAACTGACCTCTGCCAATCAAGGATTGACATAATAAGATTTGACCCTTAATCTATGAAACCTAAAATGTTCAAAGAACAATCAAACACCTGGTTCAAAACTACAAGTAAAATATTAGAACTGCTACTAACAACATAGCATTAAACTAATGCTACTAACTAACTAAAGAGATGTAGAATACAAGAAACATTTTTTTTAAAATCTCTGGATTTCTTGAAATCAATAAAATTCGACAACATAATTATAAGATAATGGTGCCAATGATCCTGCAGGATTGATGATGAGAAGGATAAAGAGAAAAATAATTATTAGGTACTAAAGTAAATTCGAAGAAATCGTAAATTGTAACGCATTCGTGAGCAAGGAAAGTTGAAATTGGAAGTAATTATAGGATTGGTTGATTTATGAAACATAAAATTCTCTGATATTAAAATGAAATAATGAAAAATTATGATAATGATGTATCCATAAAGCGTCAAAATTAACCTGCTAGAAGAAAGTTCAGATAATCAGAAAAGGTAAGGTATCTCCCGGTTTCAAAAATAACTTTAATAATCGTAAAATGGCAGCCGAAGATTGATTAGATTGGATTAGCGATACCTATTGGCTAAAAAGATACAATAGAGGGATAACTAAGTGGAGTGAAGGGAACAAACAGAGGCTGTAGTCTTCCTCTTGCTGTCAAATGTACTTAGCCCTGTCTTCTATGTACTCTGTCGAGTGCCATGATCGAGTTTCAGCTAGGCCCTCCTCCGACCGCCTTGTCTGCTTTTGTATGGAAAACAATTTGGAAGCCCTTTACCTCGGATTATATTTCGGACCGGCAAGTGAAGGCTTCAAGTTGCTATCTTTTGAAAATTTCATTTTTATTTTTTTCAATTTCTGTTATAAATATATTTCATCAATCATGCCATATTAAATACTTATTTCATTTCTATTACTATTCAGTTAATCATATCTCCAACATAACTTTTAGTACTCAAATCAATAAGTTTTGGGAGTACTTATAATTCGTTTTCTCTGAAACTACTACTCAGACCTTTCCACTTTTCATATCTTTTCTTCTTTGTCATTTTCTCGTCTCAATCATTAATGGATTATTCTTGTGCTTAAAAATCACTTAAAAAAACTAATTAGGAACGAAATATGTAAAATAGATTATGAATGAATTATGCCAAATCCTAACACGTAATATTTGCACTATGGTCAATTAACATTGATTATTAACTGACTGCTATGCTGGTTATTACAAAGTTCTCTAATCATCACAGAGGCAGAAACTCAATTTCTATAGTTATTTGTTAAAGCCTGTAAGGACGTGCGTATCTCAAATTAATAGAGCCGCTGAATGAATACGCATTAAAAAAAAAATACAGAAATTCTAATCTCAATTTCTAATAATGATAATTGACACATCTCCCTCCGACTAAACGTAATAAACTTATCTATTCTGACAGTCCTATATCACAATTTTCCATTACACTCCATTATACTACAAATTGCGTGGACAAAATAACAAACAGGTCGACGAAAAAATGGATAAGAGAGTTGTTTGAAAGGAAAATTCTCAAATAAGAAGAAATAAGAGTAAACAAAAAGTTATAAAGAGAAAACAAATTTTTGACAAAGTCTGCTAATTCAGTGTAAATTAACGGGTTAATAACTTAAACTATTAATATCACAAATGCTTCTTTTAGTTTCTATTTACGTGGTGTATGTTAGTTTCTCTTAAGAACATATCTCTCCTTATTTGTTTACCATTCCTTCGATAGAATAGTAATAAAATAGATCATAAGTTGGCAAATTATAATGTATTAAATTTCTTCTTTTCGTTGTTACTGAATGTATTGTTATCCAAATAAGTGATACCCGACACGGAAGAGAAGAGGTGGCGCGAGAAAGTAAGACTAGTTTCAGCGGATTTAAAGTTTGATTGGAATCCGAAGGGCTTATAGAGGTTTGGAGGAGCTTCGCTTCACCCTCCTAAGATGTTCCCTCCGAAGTTGAATCACTCTCTCAGAACCTAAAAGGGAGTGTTTGTCGACCTTCCGTTGAGTTGCGTAAATTAAACTAATGTAAGGAAACTGTACCATATAGGAATAATGAAAGATAAACATATAAAAATCGATTGTACCCATTAAATTCACACGAAGCGTGGGATGTGCCTGAATCGTGGTATTTCAAGTATTAGGGAGAGAAACACCCATCGACCCCTTCTTGTCTTGGGATTAGAGTAAGAGGGTACTCAACGCGGTTTCTCCCCATGTTGATTTTTAGCCGTAATGCAGGAGCTCTTTGGTAGCTATTCGGAGTCAAAGATTTACATACATATGCTAAGATACTATGCAATATATGTTTGTCTTTATCTTAAAATGAAATGTCATCCATCGACCCTTGAAATCATGAGAGAAAGAAAGAGGGTATATATATATATATATATATATATATATATATATATATATTTTTTTTTTTTTTTTTTTTATTGAAATTTACAACTGTATTACATGGAAAATACAATAAGTAAATGTGACATTGGTAACATGACATGTACAACATGAAGAGAAACTACCCATTGGTAGAATTCAAATTAAAGTTCTATATTAGAAGGTTCCGAGGCCATCTTCTTTTCAGACACCTCGGAGGTTATCGGGGATCGAGGAGGAAGCAAGGTTTGAAACGAGGGGATTCGGATGGTTCTGCAGTTTGTTATGGAAGGATAGGTATCTGGATTGGGCCAAATTGGAAACATATGGAACATTAAGGTCTTTATGGATGATTTTATTTGTTACAAAGTAAGGAGCGTTGAGGATTTTACGAAGGATTTTGGATTGTAAGGATTGGATACCAGAGGAATTCGAAGGTTTAGTGGAGCCCCAAAGCTCAATTCCGTAAGTCCAAATAGGTCTCATTATAGTTATATATATGAGTGTTTTGTAATTGATTGTGACCTAAGAGCGTTTGTCTAGTAAGTGCTGCGTTAGTCGAAAACGTCGGGAGGTTCCTAGTCGTTTCAGTCTGGTATGGGGGTGAAAGAGGGTATATAACTTGACTAATGTGCAATATTTTATGACATTCAGCTTAACCAATCTCCTAATAAACCCGGTCCATTAGTTGTAAATAAAAATTACTTCAGGAAATGCTAATAGGCAAATGATGAACTAGATTCAAATGACCAAGCTACTGAAACGGACAATACTTCAAAGAACCTTCTGGTCGTTAACGAAGAAGTAAAAGTGAAGGGATGAACCTTGAAGCGGATTGGAGGAAGGAGAACGCAAACCTCTCAAAATCGTGTAAATGCGCCCTAGCCGTATAGTTGCGCGGCACCACCTGATAATATGCAATTTATTGGATGTATCTTAGATCGGTGAGGTGATAGGGTTTATCAGTCTCAGCTGTGGATTAATGATGTTAATGACTCCTAACTTTTGAAACAGTGCTTCGAGAGTATATGTAACGAAAAGATATTGATCTCAAGTCAAAGATGATGGATAGAGGCACTCCAATATTCCTCCTTTTCTCGCTTGTCTGCGGGGAGAAACTCTTCAGTCTTCTGATATTTTGCTATATTTACGAATCTCTCTCTCTCCCTCTCTCTCTCCTTTTCGAAGGCTTCAAAAAACCTTGGATCAATAAAGCTTTACAGTCTACTTCGTTTGAAATAATATTATATGGGTCCGTTAAAGTATTCCGCTAAGCCAAATGTAATGATATTTATTGAATTCTAAACATGAGACGTTATGTCCTGTTGTGTATTTGTGATAATCGTTACAATATTGAATACGTATTGAAAAAAAAAATAAACTGAATAATAATTAGTGTTTAGACCAAAGAGACATGTGTTTGTACCCGTATGGAGACAAGCCAGTGACCCAATACCGCATTGTAATTCGTTTTCCACCTTAACATCTGCGGCAGGTGAATGCCTGCTTAACGACTGTGAACTGTCAGCTGGTGAACTAACATGCTATAAAAACTGGGTTTCTGGTTAAATACACGGCCCGTGAACAGACAAATTTGGAGTATACTTTCTTCTTCTTTTATTACTTTTTTTTCATGAGGAACAATTTGAAGTTCAAAATATTATTGAGTAAGCAGTCTGTTGGAATATTATAAAGTATTCTTAAGTGATCTTAAATAAATCAAAAGCACTCTTGTTATTAGAAGTGTTTTTTATATTACCCTATTATAACAGTTCTACAGATCAAATTCGGATGAAGCACCTCAAAGTATATGTCTTCTACACCATACTACCAATATACCATAAGCAAATCGATTTTTCAATAATACCACTGATGAAGAACTACACCAAATTTTCTTTCGAATAACGTATTTTCTATATATGAACTTTTCAAACATCCGAAAAAAGCAGAACTGTTTAAAGTAAAACAAGGCTTGGGGACAGATTGAAGGAATATGGTTCATTCCAATTTTGCTTGGATTTAGCTTGAATGATGTGCGGAGAGGTTGTCCGTTGAAAAATTAGAGTTTATTAACATCGAGAGTCGCAAAAAAACAAGTCAAAACCCTTTAATTTTTCGCCAAACAACTAATGACATTTTTGGAAATAGTTGTTTAAGTATTTTTACCAAAGCAACTACTCTTAAACTTCTACAGAACATATATTTCAGAAATTTCTCAACCGAGGAATTCCATTTTATGAAACACCCGATATAATTTAATATACTTAAGGCTATATGTGTACATCAGTAAATAAAAAATTATATCATAAAATAAAGTAGTTGAATCAAGTTTCAATTGATCGTTTAAGAAATACAAGATGAAAATGCATTCAAAAATATTTCTATTCAGAATGGGAATATTTGTTTTTTCACCTTTTCAATTTTTACTTATATAAGTTCATTGAGAAATAGTAAATACATTTGTTCCGAAATCTGGTGTCATAGATAAGAATAATGAATTTAATCAACATTATAAATTTTAATTACTATTTTAGATTTTATAGGGTCGAGATATCTTCCAGGACATACTTGTTTATAAAGTGTGTAGTCTTAATAAATAACTAATTAAGTGAGAAAATCTGGTGGTTGAGCGTGATCCTGGCCCGGTCACGTCCCAGTACAACCGATGGCTTGAAATAGTACTTCCTAACAAATTACTGAACGCAATTTCTTTCATGAGTTGTAGTGGTACAGGAAAAAGTTGCACCGTAAGATGGGGTAACTTTGGGATAGCGGGTAAAATTTGTAAAATTTGTGGTTATTCCATGATGGATACGCTGTGATGGTTCAGCATGCATAGGCATGTAATGCGCTACTACCTTGCGGGAGTTTGGGAATCCTAGTTTACTACAGTGGTTGTGCAGTTAGGTTTCATTTATTTCCATTATTTTTCTTCTTTTCGTGAAACTTTCGCTTATGCCTCAAGAACAGTGTGCCGTAAGGTACATGTAGTACATGCCTATGCAAATCATGCTGTTGCAGACTGAACCGACACAGTGTATCCACCACAGAATCACAACTAACTAAATTTTACCCGCTGTCTCAAAGTTACCCTATCTTACGGTATGTATCACACCGGTTCGAAGTTTAAAATATATGAACTTCATTCCATAAAAATCTAGAAAAACTTCGATTATTCTTAAACGTGTAAATAATTTAGTTCAGTTGCAATAGATTAGAACGATAATATTTTCTTAAATCTGAGCAATGTGCATAGGGAACAATTTAACATATCAATTCAACAATTACGAATGCAGAATTAAACAGATAAGAATTGATGACGTCAATTAATATTAAACCCGATGATGGGCGTGATAATGTAAGCTGTTGAGAGGGAGACAGTATGTAGACCCAACATTAAACTAGCAATAACCGTAAACAGGAGGAGAGGGAAGAGGCTGTAACTTACTAAACCATCAATAGTTAGCAACTACTCGAGCCTACGTAGTCCCATCAACTTATATTAGCGTAAACAACTTGCTTGTATAAACCACAGCGCTAAGTATGCGGTGTCGGTCCATGTTTAACCCCTCTTCCCTCATCCACATGCATTCATGCTACCGTCTCCAATTCAACCACTATTCCCTCAAGTTGAAACTAGTTTAATGTTGTCTGCAAGACAAAAGTAACCTTTACTAGTGTAAAAAGTCACCTTTTTTGAGCAGGTATCGCTGAGGTCCAATCCGTGGAGAAGTTGGCTCTACGACCGGAATCGTACTTTCATTTCCTACCATCACGCTCCGACTCTCTCCAACAGTTCGACGACTTTTTACAAATAATAACAGTACTAACATGATCGAAAATCACAGTGTTTTTCATTTGTTGTAAATTACGCTAAACATAAATATAACTTTCTAAACTTTCAATTCAATTATGAGTGAAAACGAAACAGTTTTCATCATTAATTATCATATTCCCTTTCTTGTTAATAAATAAATGTTTAATGCATAGAAACGTTTTTTTTTTCGAATAATCCAATTCTTACACACCTGATATCACATATATCTTGCCTGAGGAACAGAGAAGTTTAACAAGGATCTGCAAGTATACATTGAGAGCCACATTGCATTAAAAATTATATAATGCCTAAGACGAAACTAATCGTGTATATTTTTATTTGAACCAGATTTTCGACCAATATTTAATGCACGTTTAAGACACATGAGTCATGCAATAAATAAAGTTTCTGTAAAATTTTCTTTTTTTTCTTTTCTTTTTTTCCACGTTTATTTTTTTTTTTTTACCTTGGTAACAATATGTTTGAGTCATTGCAATCTTCTTTCTCATTTACTGACTTTTTGTCTAATGCTTTTTATCTTATTATTGGTAGACTTTGTAATATTCTATAGAGTCTGGACTAAATGTCAATTGTTTGAAATAATACAAATCGATTATTTTATTGGCGTTTATCTTATCTCTGATTCACAACCACAAATGATCATTAGAAGCTTTTCAAGGTAATATATTTTTTTCTATTATTTATAGAAGCTTGCTTGCACAAGTAAAAATAAACAGATGAAAGGAGAATGATAATATTAAAATTCTTTAAAAAATACATCAGTAGCCGTAGTGTCGTGATTTATTTATTTCATTTTTTTTGTGGATAGATAGGATCGTTTGAGAAGAGTGTACAAAGCAATGTCTATCCTCTTTTTGTAGATAAGAGTCCAGTCGATGAATGGTTCGCCAATTACTCATCCATGTTTTGCCTGATGAACCCAAACTGAATTATTTGCAACTATATAAACATTTCGGAGGAGTGGGATAGCTCAGTGGTAAGGCATTCAGCTTCCAATAGCCAAGGTCCCAAGGTTAGAATCCCGGCTTATGACAGAAAAATTATTTATTCTGATTCATAGGCCGTGGGGCGACCTGAGGAAGGGAGACCCTCCTAGGGCACACCCAACTTCTCCAAAGTTGGTATCCTTAATTACATAATTGATGAATGGGAAAAAACTTGGTTGAGAGTGATCTTGGCCCGATCCTCTCCCTGCACAACCGTTAGCCTTGAAATAGTACTTTCACTAAATAGTACTGAACGCCCCTTCGTGGGTTGTAGTGGTACAGATTTTTATTTGTTTTGTATTGTTTCTTTATTTTTTTAAATAAACATTTCACTGCTTGGGAACAGATATTCAATAATCGTAACAAGATGGATCTTCTTTTAATGGAATATGTTCCTGTTGAGTAAAGAGCAGTGTAGCTCAATGCGTAAGGTACTTGGCTCCTATTCTCAAGTTCTAAGTTTGGCTATGACTCGTAATGACTTATTCTGCTAAATCCTTGAGGTCAGCAGAATCTCTTGTGGCACACCTAGCTTCAATAAAATTGACAATGTCAATTATATAAATCATTATTTATTTGCAAATAATGAATTCTTCAGTGGAATACAATATTTACAACTTTTGTTTACTTTAGAAATTTTTTCTTCAAATTGTACTTTAAGCTGCTGCTTAACCATCCCATCCTACGATAGTGATCGGCTAGCGGTACCCCGGGATAGGAAACCGGGCCCATGGTAAAGAGGGTTTGAGCTGGTCATTACAGTGCCGTCACGGTGACTGAGCAAAGCCGCCTCAGCACGCTCCTCTAGGTTCAGCGACGGGCTACGCTGCTGTTCAAATTCACCGCACGCCAGGATCTAGACCTAATGTCTTACTTATACTAAGAGGTGGGCGGAGAACAAATAGAAAGGTGAATAATTCATAAAGAGAATGGGAAAAATGAGGAAACGGCAATGGAAACGAAAACCCGTGCCAAATCTACGCTCCCTTAGAATATTTTATCAAAGGAATTAATATTGGAAGCAATAGTCTGAATGATACCGAACTTATACAATACGATCATTTAAAAAATCTATTTATTTTAATACACAATACAAATATTATAAATATGAAAATATTAGATATTAATCATTTTATATTAAGACAGAATACCAGACTGAAACGACAAGAAACAGCTCGACGTTTCCGATTACTTCAGCACTTAAAGTACCTGAATTATCAAATTATTCTTTTTGAACATTAAAATGTGATATATCACTAATCCATCTATCTTAAACATAGAGCATAAGATGAATAAAAATGTTTATGTTATTTTTACTGACAAACATTTTATTATTACTTGTTATTTGTATTTATTTTGGCTGAAAAATGGCCTATTTCTTAATCTTGTTATGATACTATAAAATTTAAATTATTTTTTTGTTTGGGACAAAGGCATAACATTACAATATTAGTATTCTATTTTAGTTAAATAATAATTTTATCAAAAACTAATAAGAGAATATTTTGACACGTATAAAACTCAGAATTGGGAAATAAAATTAATATGCTACTAGAATAAGTTAATAATAAAATATTTTCGCGTATTATAACTAAATTTTTTTATTTTTTTTATTTATTTATTTTTTTATTAAATAATAATACAATCAGCAACTGTTGGAGGGCTATAAGTATTAAAGCGAGAAGTTCTCATTCATACAGTATATACAAGTAATACAGAAGTAACTATAAATATAAAAAGTAAATAAATAATACTTATAAAAAAGAAATGTAAATCAATAGGAAAAAAAATAAAATAAAATAAAATAAAAATAAATAAACAAACAAAATAAAATAAAAACTTCTAAACACATTCATACCTATATACAATATATACATTCGCCCAGGAATCTCCGAGCCAGGCTTTTCTCCCCACATAAGGAAAGCAAAGCAGGACTCCAGAGATCCCAGTGCCACTTTTCCAGCCGCATCACTAGTATTAAAAGCCAGTGGAGGCTGAAGGAGGGCACTAGAGCCACAGATGCTCAGGACTATAACTAAATTAGAAAATAAAATTAAGGCGGATATGATGTAAAAAGCCAGACTCTCTAGTTTCCGTGGGTGTTTAAACTGTGATTCAAGTGAAAGATACCAGATTTACATAAAATAAATTATATTATAGTTGTATTTGAATTGCATGGACGATTAGTGTATCTTAAAAATATTATTATTAGGAAGCAGCAACTAAGGTAATGTAGTATCTGTAATTTAAAATATAATCGAGGGTGTATACCACTAAGTCACCGTTTCCACTATCTTGCAATTATACAGAGTTGAGTATTTTATGAAAAAAAATAATAATAAACTGTAACGAACCAACAGAGTAACTGAATGGTAAAGATTGCAATTGTTTATTTATTCTATATCCGTTTATTTTTTCATCCGTTTGTTCATCATTCTCTCGTATCCAATATGAGAATGGTTTGTTTCAGGAATACAATACATAACATTCTCTCTCTCTTTTTTTTTTTTTTTTTTGTATACAAACCAAAATAAAACAAATATAAAGTCAAGCAAATTTAGATAACAGTAGTTATTATTATTCGCTATCACTTCAAAGTTTATTTGGATTAAATATATCATTAAAAAAAGGATTTTTAATGAATAAAAAATTAGTTTATTGTTTATTTTCATTGTAAATATTTTATAGACAAATCTTGGCAGATGGTTTTATACTATGTCAAATATATATACATTTTTTTTAAAAGAAAGAAACTGTATTTTTTTTTACTAAAGCTGTCAATCTATCTTCATAAACATTTTTTTTTAATGTAAACATGCTCTTGATATCCGTAAGTTTGAAATTTCTTTTAAGAGAATACGTAAACGTCATAGACAATTGAAACCAATAAAATAGTCAAATTATAAAATAACTTTTATTGGTTTTAATATTAAAGTTTTCTATAAATTTTTAGGTACGAGTTAAACATACTTATAAAATAAGAAAGATTATATTTGTTCTGAATAGCGATCTATTCTCGTCACCATAAAGGACTGATTCATGTAATTTATGGGAAATTTTAATATGAGGCAAATATACAAAACGTAATGCAAATACTGAACATTAATCAACAATATTTGAAATTAAATTAGATAGAACCAGTCATGAGTATTAAATTAAAATACTCATTTTAATACCCTGTATTAAATTAAAATCAAATTTAACACATTCAAGTAAGGAAATAAACGCTCTAAACTCCCAATTAACTGCAAAAGACATAATTAAATGTTTGACGATAATAAGGCCTATTTTTACATGCGGAGTCGAGCTTTGGGGCTCCACTAAGCCGACGAATTCCTCTCGTATCCAATCCTTACAATCCAAAATCCTTCGTAAAATCCGCAATGCTCTTCACTTTGTCACAGATAAAATTATCCATAAAGATCTTAATATTCCATATGTTGCCGCTTTGGCCCAATCCAGATACCTATCTTTCCATAATAATCTTCAGAACCATCCTAATCCTCTCGTTTCTAACCTTGCTTCCTCTTCGATCCCTGACAATCCCCCGAGGCGTCTGAAAAGAAGATGGCTTAGTGATCTCTTAATTCAGATACTTTATTAGAGTATTTACAATGGGTAGATTCTCTCTAATTCTTTTCATGCTATTGTATTTATCTGTACCACATTTATTAGATATATATTTATTTTATACAGTTGTAAATTTCAAGAATAAATAAAAAAAGTAAGTGAACGATAACAAAAATTCCGTTTATTCACGACACCGGAAGGGTGCCTGCATTATACAGATGCATACTACTATAATAAGAAATTCCCACTAGGCACCAGATCCTTGTACATGAAACAGTGCCCCATGTTGAGAGATTAAAGGGAAGGGATCGTAAACCTCTCTCTCATAAATATCACTCACTACAAACGAGAAACAAGCCCAGTTAAAAGTGTCGTCGGAGACGTCAAAGCATTAACTTTGTTGCCTGAGAGAGAATGGGATATGCAGAACTGAAGATGAGGGCACTCACTCAAAGCCTCTTATGAACCTGGAAGTTTAATATTATCTTGTTTACTTCACATCACTGTCTCTCCATATGAATTTTGTTTCATGTAAGCTCTTAATAAGCAAACTGATACTTTGTCTCCACCCCCGTCTCTCTCATAAAATGTCATTAAGGATGGTTTAAGGAAACAACCGACACCGAGAGGACTAAACAATTGGAAGCAGGAACAAGAAGCGAATATCAAAACCATCAACAATAAATAAGTTTTAAAAACTTTTACTACGAAATTGTTTAAAGATCCACAAATCATTCGATAAATCCTATTTATCCTTTTTTTTTTTCAGTTTTTTAAAACAGTAAACTAATTTTGTGCATTATTCCCACCCCAGCAGTTAATAATTCTCGGAATGACGTATCTTGTCCATTTATATTTATAAAAAGCTGTTTTGTGAATTTGTATGGTTATCACCAAAAAGCTAATCTGTCTCTCTTTCTTTGCGGCTAATGGGCTAAGCAATAGATCTATTAGAGAGATGAAAATTTCTTTGTGAATCGTGGGATCAAATTTTCAATTGCGTTTTTCAAAAAATGTTAATTTTGCACTTCGCAGACTGCACTGGTGCCAGAGATATATTTCACCGTGCCTATTCCACTAATCTCGTCATTTCTAGAATAAAGTGTCCGAGGTTTTGTAATGTTTTCAATCAAATGCTAATTTATCTTTAGTTAATATACATATTGTGAATTTATTATGGAAATTCATAAAATCAAACACTATCTACTTTTTTGAAAATTTCCTTTGTAAAATCAGAACACTGAAATCAGCACTTAAAGTTCTAAACGTGTTTGTGACATTTTAATGTACCTATTGTTTTTGCATCAACAAAACAATAAGGTGTGTGCTTTAGACTACACGATTAGTGTTGCCCAAAATCGGTCGTGATTTTGCAATTTTCAAAACCAAGACAAAGACCGCCTAATTGTTGCAAGACCAAGACCAGGACTGGCTACAAATCTACTTTTTAAATAAAAATTAAGGCAAAATAGTTGCTAATACTTGACAATCTTAATTACTGTATGTTGATAATTGGTATAACCAAGATACTTTTGCATTTAACTCCTCTAATTTTTCATTCGGGCTTAGTTAGGTTTCTCCTATATAAAAAATTACAGTAATATCTCTATAAGATTATAAGTAACTGCAAGACTGTTGCGAGATTCGCGTAAGACCAAGACCATGACCGAGACTGAGTTTGCAAGACCAAGACTCCTCTCGGTCTCGCATTTGACATATAGTAACAATTTTAGTTACTATATGTTAAAAATTGGCAATGTTAAATACTTTTGCATTTAACTCTTCTAATTTTTCATTCGGGCTTAGTTTGGTTTCTCCAATATAAACAATTACAGTGATATCTCTACAGTAATAAGCTAATAGGTAACTGCAAGACTGATGCGAGACTCTTGCGCAAGAGCAAGGTCCTAGACCAAGACTGAGTTTGCAAGACCAAGACTCGTCTCGATCTCGCATTTGGACAACACTATACAGGATATAAGTGAAAACATCAACAAGGCGAGATTAATAATATGAAGTAAAAATTATAAATAATAGCTCATTAAAATGAAGATGAAATGCTGAACATTTCCCTCGCTTACAGTATACAGATACCATTTTTATTATCTGAAATATTTTAATCCATAAGTTCAACTAACCTTACCATTTTGTTTACAACACTATGCATTCCTATTCGCCTCTCTAGCACGGCGTCGTGTTACGATACAATTTTGAATTATAGCTTATTACAAAGAGGATGGAATGATGAACAGTTTCCTCGCATACAGTAAGCAGGTCCGATTTATAGTTTCTGAGATATTTGAATCCATATGTAAAAATATTTTAATTAGTCGACTCTAGCAGACTTCAACCGAGCGTTAATGCCGAACGAAATCTGAAGGATCAATCTAACTCACTCTCCACGAAAAAGTTCAAAACACGCCTAATTTTTTTTTCACTTATTATACACACAAGTATCGACCTCCATAAAAACGTACTTAAATGTTTAGCTCCCAAAAAATTTTTTTTATCGCCTTTTTGGAATTAACCGTATCTGTAAGTTAAATAAATGCCTTATGCTTAAAGATCATATAAGTTTAAGGCAGCGTTTTATTTTATTTTACTTTTTTTTACTGCCATTTTATCTTATATTTTTTAATATTATATTACGATATAAATATAAAAAAATAAAATATAAAATTATACATGGAGGTTCAAAGGCAAGTGTTGAAAATCCCACTCTACATATATGTCTTATTTAATTTAATTTAAATAGAGATTAGTTACTTCGAACCTTATATTTCAATAAATATTCAATTTCATCTTAATAATTGGAAAACATGAACTTAATAATATCACAGCATTTTAATGCACTCAGGCTGAAAGTGCGTTCGATTTAGATGTAGTAATTTTTAAAATTAATGTACGAAACAATAACTTAAATTATAAATTTAGTACTCTTTAATTTCTAGAATTGTTTTAGTATCCTGTTTGACGTAAAGAAGAAATTCGAATATAAGTTTATTTATCAAAACATACTTATTAAAAATATTATATAATGATAAAGAATTATATAACGGCATCAGTAAGTAGAACTAGCAAAGTGACCTTGACAGAAATATGTAGTTCTTTATAAAGTGGGAAGTGATGTTTACAATTTTTTTTTTAAATATTGCCATGCCTCTCCTCCAATATTACGAGATGAAGTAAATATTAGTAATACATTATGAATTTGAGATGAGTCTTGAATGGAATCGCATAACTGTTTTTTAAAGCAACGAAGGTTTCATAAGTTTATCTAAGGTTCAGGCTCAGGAACTGCATTCAAATTTAGCTTATTATTCTCACCATTGACTCCTAATAGGGCATAGGGCATATCACAAGTGTGTTTTGTCATCGTTTTAACTTCTGGCCAAGTCTTGCATTTTGAACAGATCTGTGCCATGTATCTCCAGGCCTTCTTCTTCTAGCTTGGTTAACTAAATGTTCTCTTATTAGAAAGTAAATAAGACTCTTAATTGAAAACCGTGCTTTGAGAGAATTCTCATGATACATTAAAAAAACGCTGCAAATTATTTCACAATGGTTTATTATTTCTAAACAATTGTACATCTAAAGTAATATTACAAAGTTACAAAGAAAAATAAATAAAAGGTGATTACAATTATTGGACTAAACTATCAGTAGTAATATGGTAAAGTAGCATTACTTCAATAACACATTCAAAATTCAAAAACCAAAACAAAGGATATAACCTTTGCACTAGAACATACAAACATTTTTTTTTTTTTCTTTTTAGGAAATTCCGTAAACTTTTAAAATACCATATGCGATATCCACAAAAAGTGTATACTTTTTCAGGTATTCGGAATTTAATTTTACCATCCCTTAACTTTTTTTTCAGATTCTTTTCGTTGAAGTATGTTAAATTGATAAATTTAAAGGACGTCGAGAAAATGACTTTAGTGAAGTTTCATTGAAATCGGTACATTCGTTTAGGCACTACAGTCTATGGTAACGCAGGTTTTTCGCCCGCCATTTTGAAAGTAAAAGTCGGATAGTGATGTCGATGTAGGCGGATCATCCTCGAGTGAGCTCTGATTTTATATCTAAATGTGAAAAAAATCGGTCTAGTAGTTTTGGAGAAAACGCGCGGCAGACGCACAAAAAAATTGTTATTCGTTTTACGAATTCTACGTATCCTGAAACGTGAAACCTCAAATTTCGAGAGGGGGTTAAGTTTTTGAATTTTTAGGTCGATTACAATAGTTCATTATTGAAAATAATAAACCAAAATGAGTCTCTATCATAGTCTAAACTTATGAGTTCTTGTCACTCTTTCTCCAATAATATGGTGAGGTTCAGGATGAGGCATCTTACCAATACCATTATGGGATGTTATGATAGTTGATGGTGTCAATTAAGTAGATATCTCTAATGGATTTTTTTCATAATAAGTATGTTGTATGTTGTATACAATCTACCTCTTAAAGATATTCTGCTTACAGGAATTTGCTTTTTATAGTTCTGTGAAATTTTATATTTTGAGAACATTAATTACATTAATAGAAGTATTTAGATACATGTTATTTCAACTATCCAAAACATATACTCTCAGACGGAGAAATTTATTAAACTAATAAAAAAAAAGATTACAACAAAGTATTTCCTTCTCCAACTAAGTACACTTTGAAGATAGTTTTCCAAGAAAATTTGTAAAATATTCGTAAACTTGTAAGAGAAACCTCACCGTGGATGGTTACGCGGCCACAATGCCGCAATTCAAGGCCACCATTTCAAGACTGTCATTACTCAACCGGACGTAGAGCGGAGACGAAATGGATTCGATGCTAGCTGGAAATATTGCTATGTCATTTTTAGTTTTTACCGTTATCTAACTAGATTTACAAGATGGATATGCATTCCTTAAGTTACTAAGAGGAATGTAACAACAGTCTAAGCCAACGGTATAGAACACAGGCAGATCTAAGGGGGGAAGCTTTCAGGCTGAAGCCCCCCCCCCAAAATGGTGAAATGTAACCATGTTTTACAGAAAAAAATATTAAAAACTATCTCTTAAAATGTTCTTGCTCGTGTAATTATATTTAATAGGATTTCAAAAACCACTTAAACACTATTTTATATAGGTAATTAATTTCTTTCTTTTTTTCAAATTAATTATCGTTAGACGTATTTGAAAAAAAAATCTTTCGAGCTGAAGCCTTCCCCCCCAAAAAAATTAAATCCTGGTTCCGGAAGTGGTATAGAACATATAGTTTCACACGAAAAAACTAAGATGTGTGCTTTAGACCACACGGTCGAAGATAAAATATGAATAAGGCGAGATTAATAATATGAAATATAAATTATAAATAATAGCTCATTATAAACAGGACGAAATGCTGAACATTTCCGTTGCTTACATTATGAAGATCCGATTTATAGTTTCTGAGATATTTTAATCCATATCTTTCATAAAACTCGTTATCATTTCGTTTTCAACATTATGTTTCCCCTTTTGCATTTCTAACACAGCGTCACGTTAAGATACAATTTTGAATAATAGCTCCTTAAAAAGAGAATAAAATGATGAACATTTCTCTCGCTTACAGTATGTAGATCCGATTTTTATTTTTTGAGATATTTTAAACCAAATGCAAAATCACTTCAATTAGTCGACTCCAGTCGACATTACCCCGAGCGTTACACATCGGGAATATGACGGTTCGATCTAATTCACTCTCTACAAAAAAGTGCAAAACGCGCCTGAAGAAGTTTTCACTTAAAAACAAAACATTAATTAATATAAATGAACATATAACTAGAAAGGAGACCTAAAGTTATTAGGACATGAATGGAAAATTCTAAAATATAACCCATCGAGTCTTAACAAACATATGATCATATGCAACCTCTCGTTTCAATGTTCAAATTTATGTTAGATTTATATTCTTAAATTTATATCCTAATTAATTTACTTTATATCTCTTTTCTAGCTACAAGTTCATTCTTATTAATATTACTTATGGAGTAGCCGTGTACATACTGGATTTTTTTGGGTATATATACCATATATACGTTGGAACATTTTTTTGATTTATTAATTTGTTCTTATTTTTTAAATATACATAATTAAAATCACATAAAATAGTGGGAAAAAATCGTTTATTTATTATATTTTAAACTGTTTATAATCCGTGAGTCGGGTTTATTTCTGAACCTTATTCTATCCAAATATTCATACTATCACTCGAACCTCTTCGTTCTAATCTTTTAGCACAAGCATTGTCTAACTCTTAGATAATTTTCCTCGTAGGGAGCAACGGCAAAGGCCCTAAGACATTATGTGAATATGGTGTTGCAGTTCTGGCCAAATAGTTCAGATCTATCTGAAAATACTGATATCGGGACTATAGTGCTCCTTAACACAGCCTCCAAATATTTCCAATAATAGTGAAAAGACTTGGTGAGAAACGCTGGTACCACCTGTAATCAACTTCTGGAAGAAGGGAAAGGCAAGACACAGTTGGGTCTCTCGCTAAACAATAGAGAATTTATTTTAGTATTGGCAATAGTAGAAATATGCAGGATAATATTGAAGGTATACTGAAGACGTCGAAATCTTCAAATCGTAATAACATCCCCGTTTCGTTAGTCGACTTTTATAAAATAAACTGATTTTGGAAACCTTACATTTTTTTTAATGATTTGTGTAGTCGTAGGAATTTAAGGATTAATTGAGATTCGTCACTTCTCGGTAAAATTCCTTTTCGTTTCATACCTCATTCATCAAAATCCATCGCTATTAGGAGTCGGAAAAGGGATAAATACAATGTGTATAGTGTATATTCTTGGAAAACTAATAATTTTTATGGAAAAGAAAATCCATGAAGTCAGCCGATATTAGTTTCAATATTTTAATAACTTTAAGAGGTTTTGACAAGCGCCATGATTTTATCAACCGGTTCCTTATTGAAAAGCGAAGGCAATAGTAGAGAATATACAGTACGATACTGGATGTATATAAGAATCCAAAATGTTGGACCAAAGACGGAGGAAGATAAAGACGGGAGATGGAGAAGAGTAAGACGGGAGCGACAGTGCTACGCGGTGGAATCCAGAGCAGACCTTCTCCCCCTCCCCGCCCCCCGCCCCGCTTCAATACGCTCACTGTCTTCTCTTAGTCACTTTATGTCGCAATCCTGAGTCGTTGTTTGCATAGACCGTTGAGTACTCCACTCCAGTAGCCTTGTTTTATCGCCTTTATTTACATCTTAGAGCCCCTCTCTTTCACCTTTACCGAGAGCATAATTTACGTGTCCGATTCTTTAAGGGCACCATTCGATCTACCAAACGGCCAGGATATTACAACGGTCCCCTTTTAACCACAAAAGCCAGCGTGTCGCCCGAGCATTCCTTTCCACGTTTCCTCAATGGGAATTTTCAGCTAAAGGTTGATGTAGCGCACCGTTCAGTTTGATATTTACCAAAACAATATTATCTATCTTAATTATTTCAATAAATTTAAATATTAACAAAAACATTGGTCTGAACCATTTGCTCCTCTTCTGTACTTAATAGAATAACCTTTTTTTTTTAATTGCTTTATTTTATTAAGGGTTAGTTTGAGAATCAAAAATTTAAAATTAACAAATAATTTATATGAAAATGTTTTTAAACTTGAGAAATTAGATCTAAAAAGAACGATGCCTTGCTTGAAATTAAATCTGGTAAATGTACCGGAAATCGTTTAATATGTGGATTCTGCCTCTAGTAAGAAGGGACTAAATTTGCACGGATTTATATACTGTAAACTATCCAACTTCAAATCAAAACAGGAATATATTCTATTATTATTATATAATACTATAACAGGAATATATACTATTATTATAAACAGGAATATAACCTTAATAGAATATATTCAAAATTCAAAACTTTAATTTAATTATGTAGATTTTTATTTGTATGTTTTTTTTTTTAATAAAAGAAGAGACAGCACAGAATTAATGAGTTTCATTGTGTCATTAGTTGAAATATTATATAAAGTGTAAGGATTTTTTTTTTTTAACGTAGGTATTGATTAGGCGTACTTGACCGAATTTTCAAAAATATGGTGTCAACAGAAAGCTCGTTATTAGTGTTGCCCAAATGCGAGACCGAGAGTAGTCTTGGTCTTGCAAACACAGTCTCGGTCATGGTCTTGGTCTAGCGCGAATCTCGCAACAGTCTTGCAGTTACTTATAATCTTATAGAGATATTACTGTAATTTTTTATATAGGAGAAACCTAACAAAGCCCGGATGAAAAATTAGAGGAGTTAAATGCAAAAGTATGTTGGTTATACCAATTATCAACATACAATAATTAAGATTGTCAAGTATTAGTAACTATTTTGCCTTAATTTTGATTCAATTACTAATTATATCATCAATAACTATTATTTTAAATATATTTTTCACTATGACTGATCAGCAGTTATAGAAGGGATAAGTTTAAATTATGAAATAAATACCAGTTTCAAATGGATTATACGCTAAAAAAAACTCTTTGAATTAATTTCATTAATAATCGGAGAAAAAAAAAACCGCTAGCACTTCATATACACAGTGTATTCAAAATTAACGTATTGTATTAAAGCAAAATACAAAAAAAATACAAAACAATAGACGATTTCTATAAATTTTCCAACCATGAACAGTTTGATAAAAACTTTCATACAAACGTCTGCATCATAATGAATTTAAATGAAATAAGATTCATGTGTAATGTAAACTCCAATGAAAAAAGAAACAATGGATGAAAATATTGTTTACAGGATATGCATAATATATATAAATATTAAAGTTTTCTAAACTATGCATCCAAGAAGTAAACAAATAAATATCAGTATGAAAATAAGTGAATAGATAATGTTGGTAAATTGCTATTATATTTTCCTTAAATAATGATTTATTATTTAAAAACAATGAGATTTTCAAAAATAAATGATAATTACACACAAATAGCATTCCCAACGGACATGTCAGCTGTAAATTGCTCATGTAATTTCATGACTATTCTGTGATTACCATCTTCTTCTGATGCCTACACAGGCTTAGTTTGTAAAGAAAATATAAGGTACTTTGAGCTGTATTGTGAGAAAAAAAATTGAATTAGTAAAAGCATAGCAGTAAATAATAAAGACATCGAAGGCATAGAAGAAAATTTGAGTCTTCCTAGTTGCAAATAGACGGTATTAAACTGAAGAAAATCAACCGCATTATACATGTCAAAGTTAAATGGCATTGAAAATCTGACATGAATGAAGTAAGATTATTTCCTATTTTTGCCACAAAACCTACTTTTGTTGTTCATTTTACCCAATCTAAAATGTTAATGTTACATCGAAAATTCGATTAAAATTAACTTTTTTATTTTTATTTTAAGTATAAAAGCGATTTTTCAACTTCGTTTATCCATTTAAGACACCAAAAATCAGAAATGGTTCTTTTACTTAAAACATAGTAAGCACCAATCCCAATAAAATCTCTCATTTCCTCATAATTTTTGTATTGCTTCCTCATGTTATATTCCGTTCAAATACAATAATATAATAAAATAAGATAACATAGCCAGTGAGTTTGAGAAATAATTATTTTTGAACTAAGAAACGAGGTTATATATTCGAGAAAAAATTGTTTGCCATCACGCCTTATAATATATTAAAAAGTAGTCCAGCGCGTTAAGATAATGAAACCTCAGTCTTAGTTATGAATATTTAATTAGTTTATTATTAATTATTCCAATTAAATACAGTATCATATTATTATTAACTGATTTTCAGTGTCTAATAAAGTAGCTGCTTAAAAACAATTAACCAAATGGATATTTCTGTTTAATTTAATAGACTTAATAAAGTTTATGAAGACAGAAGTGTTATCTCTACGTGTGCTGCAACGTTATTTCCATTTGTTTAGTTATTTCAAGCCTTTAGCGGTTCAATGTTAATTAATCAGTTATTTAAGGGACGAAAGGCTTCGTTTCAAATTATCCAATCTGCTTTCTTAATTAAAATTTAATCTTAGATTATAGAGTATATCTAACAATCAGAATGTGGGTTAAAGTGTGGGGGCGGGGTGGCCGAATGGGCTAAAGCGTGTGCACTGCACCGCGAGTTGCCTGGCAACCGGATAAGAGATTTGTGAAGATTAAAAAAGTATGAGTTCGCATCCCGGTGGCGGAGGGGATTTTAAATTCCCCGCCCTCATCCTCCGGCCCGTGAAAATCCCGTATAGCCTAAAAGGAAAAAAAAAAAAAAAATGTGGGTTAAAGTGTACAGCAAAATAAGGAAATATGTTGGGAGTTAGAAAATAAAAATATGGATTATTAACATCATGCCATCAGATGTCGGATCCTACATCAAAAGAACCAGGAAAAGCGAGATTGCCAAACGTAAGGTACGATAAGGTGGTTAAAGTAGTTCATTGCTGCGTTAAATAATATTTCTGGAAGCAATATCAATTCAGCAAGAAATATTAATACAAAAGCTAGTTGGGAAACTGATTACTTTATTCGACAAGAAAATAACATTGTGCATACTTAAAGAATAATTATTAAACAACAGTTGCAGTTATGTAAACAGGAAACTATAAAATCCAATTACCATAACCCCACTTCCTAGCAAAGTGATCCAAACTAGAGATTGCAAGAACATCCCTATATTGAAATATTTTTTTTTTATATATCTATAATTTATCCAATATTTCATTTTAACATATTGCAATATTAATATTAAAATTATAACATATAAAAACTATATTTAAAATGAAAATATACAAAAAAATAAATAAAGTTGAGAACATTAAAATTACAGTATTTTTAAACAACAGCAAAGAAATATTGGTATCATTAATTTCTTTGATCTATAGGTATTTTTTGTTTATAATGAACATCATGAAAACATTTATGATTTATGAAGCCAGTATTTATTCAATTTAATTTTTTTTTTTATGTTGAGAAATTTATTTCAATTTTCTAGTTCTTAGTAATGAATCTTTTTAATAATAAATTTCGATGTAATAATAAATTTATTTTTTTAAGGAATCCATTCAATGTTGGTTTTTCTGATATATTTTATTTTTTCTATGTACAAAATTTATTGATTTTTTTTATCGACAATTTTTTTTTTTATTTTTTTTTTGTGAAATAATAAACAGTTAGTACTTTTCTGCGTGTTAAAGAATATATAAATATTTAATTTTTGGTACTAAAGCTAAAACAAATCTAATATTTCATTCAATGTTCAACCTTCTTCTTCTTCTTCTTTCAAATTTTAGAAGCCTCATGATCTGAAATATCGACATTTTTTAACGAATTTTTCTATATCTTTGAAAACTGTCGATACTATGTTAGCTGTTTTGAAATTTTAATCCCTGCCATAGACCCCTTTCAAAATATAGTAATAAATATTAATTATTATAATAATAATAAGTATAATACTCCAACTATCATTTCCAAAAAAATTTCTGTCTTTTACAAATGCTCAAAGTTTATTGACTAACTAACAAAAATAAAAATAAGTCGTCATGAATTTATAATTATTTATTATATATATATTTTTAAAATAAAGTCCCAAGAAACATGAAAATATTTTATTTTTAGTAATAGTTAGTTTGAGACGGATCAATATCATTGTTTTCTCCAGAGCCCCATTGCTCAGTGGGATGTAGCCTCCAGCGAAATGAGGCGCCCCCCTTCTCCTCGCTAAGGTTTGTATTTCATTATGAAGAACAACACTGGCAACTCTTCTTTTTATAAAACGGAATTTATTTCGTGTAAAGAATTGTCATTTTATATGTATAAACTTAATTACATTTTAATAAGTACCCAAGCCTTTGAATGCAAAATGTGATATTTAACCTTTTTATTTACCTTCTACCTCGTCTTTTCTGGCATATGAGGGAAGAGGGGATGCATTGTTCTGGAAATAAAACCAAACCTATTCTAACCTATGAAGTAAGGGTCAAGAGGATGGCCATCAAAAGTCGATATTATCGAAATATCGATATTTACCTTCCGATAATTGAATTTAAAAAAAAAAATTAAAACTACCGTTTGCGGAAAACACTAGGAATTATATATGAATCTGAACGTCATAAGAAAAAAACTGCACTCATCTTATCGGTTTCATATAGAATGTAGTGCGTAGTAGAGGAAAATATCGATATTTTGATAATATCGACTATCGACGGGCATCCTTAGGTAGAATTGAATATCGCGCGCGGGATCCTTTCTCACTCAGTGAACTCATTTTGCCCAAATTTGTTAGTCAGAAACTTCTCAAACCAACAGCCCACAAATCTTTAAAGAAATCTATGTAAGATGTAAATAAATTAATATTTCGCTAAATCAGATTTATGGGTGAATGGAAGGCATGTACAAAGGAGTACTCCACCTCATAACAAAAGATCTTATCCCAGACGTCAAAGGTGTGACCAGCCATTAACTATAAAACATGTTTTAGAAGAGTGCCCATTTTACACCGCAAGGATAAAACATCTCGGAATACCTCAGAATATATCAGCATCTCTGGGAAATTAAGAAGAAATCGTTACCAAAGTTATCAAGTTTCTAGATAATGAAAGACTTAAACAATATATATGACATGTTTATAACTAATGATCCTTTGCAGATTTATTATTATTTTTTATTTGTATTTATTTACTTTATTTCATTTTATTTTTTTATTTTAAAAGTTCATTTGTTTATTAATTTCAATTCATTTATTGATTTTATTGCTATTTTTTAAAAGTTTGTTTATTTATCTATTCTATCTTATTATCTATAAGCGTCTATTGTTATTTTTATTTTATTCTTTCAATCCTTTTATTTATTTTTTCCTTTTTTTGATTCTCATTTTTTGTACCAACTATCCAAACAGTATAGAATTGAGGATAGAAACAGTATAGAATTGAAAGGAGGATAGAATTGATATTTCCATTAATTAATTTAAAGATGACAATAACGTAGTTTTTAATACACCTCTGTGCTAGAAAATTAATATTTATATTAATATTCATATTTCAAAAATGTTTATAATATCGATGAAAATACCAATGATTGATATTTTGAATCATAATAAGCATTGAAGCATACTATTTTGATGGTATCAATACGCCGATATTAATATCTGTGAAAATATCGATATTGGGCATCGATATCCCATCGAGATTCATTCCTTGGGTCTGCCACAAATAAAAATTACAACCCACCCATGACGGAATCGAACCTACGCCTCTACACTTGAGAATTTTAAAGCGTACAATACCGCAACACGGCTAGGCTTCGAGGGTCTCAGATATTTGAATGCAATAAATTTAAGAATTAAAATTTCATCCAATCGCGATATGTACAAGAGATTCGTTCAAAATTAATAGATTGTTAAAGAAAATGAGTGATTACTATCAATAGTCTTTTCGACGAAGTGCACATGATTGCTATCACGTTCTGTCACCACAAAATACTTTCACATGTCGAGGTTTAGATTCTTAGCTAGCTGAATGGTAGATGATTCATTGGCTAGTACGCAACTCAAGACATCTGCGACACTGCCACAAAGCGATTGCCTTAGAGCAAGGACGACGCTATCTTTATCCAAACAAAGAAATAGTAACATCCAATTATACCCTATGAAAGAAGTAAATAGCTAGGAAAACTATACTTTACCCTTCGATATCCAATTCCGTTTGAATCTACTTAGAAAAAAAAAAACCAGCTACGTGACTAATCGAACGTAAATACTTTTATTATTCAAAGTATGTGTTTCTCAACAATTAAGAATATTTTAGATGTTGTGTGTAACTTTATTAACTCAGTTTATTTCACAGGACAGAATTATTAATTCCGATAAAAGTAAATAATAAAACAAATAGTGAAGTTTATTTATTTTTTGATTTTATTAATTTATTGAAATTTACATCTGTATAAATAAAGTAGTGAATAGGACACTGATTCCAAACCATAAGGTCCTGGGTTCCAATCCAAAAGATGGCAAGTTATTATTTATTGCATCAGCCGTGGATCGACCTGGTGATGGAACTGGGATCGAGAGACCCTCCTGTGGTACACCCAGCCTCTATAAAGTTAATACAATTAATTAAGGCGAAAAACCTGGCGGTTGGGCATGATCTCTGCCAAATCACTCCCTTGCTCAAGCTTTGACCAAGAAATAGAACTGTCTTACACAGTAATGAACCCAGGAGCCATCATGGTTTGTAGTGGAAGTTTTTTTTTTTAAATAAAATAAGATGATTAAATTTCCTATAGGAATATCAAACTTAATAGTAACTTGTGATGAAACTACACATTTGTAACACTTCAATGATTATTTAAATTTAGAAAGCCACTCGGCCAACACTTTTTTTCAAAAGCATTGAAAGGTTATCAGGAATTTTGAATATTAAAGATTTGACAGGAATTGAAGATTTTGAACACGAGAATTCAGAATAAAAATTAAAGGAGGACTATCTATTTAAGGCCAAGTCTGCAACAAATGGAATATTGAGGTCTTTATGAATAATTTTACTAGTTTTTTTTTTTTTCCTTGTTCTCCCCTACCTCGCCTTTTTAGGCTATACGGGGAGTTCTTGGGTCAGGGGATGAGGGCGGGTAATTTTAAAGACCCAGGACGCGAACTCGTAATTTTTTGTCTCCAAACTTCGGTTTTCAGGTTGCCAGGTAACGCGCGGTTCTGTGCACATACGTTACACCGCCCACCCCGCTCCTTAATTTTACTAGTTAAATAATGAAGAGCATTAGTGGATCCATGCAGGATTTTGAAGTTTAGTGATTGAATAAAGAAAAACCAATGATTTTGTGGAGCCCCAAAGCTCAAATCGATATGTCCAAAGGAGATATATCCAATATGTCCAAGTAACTATAAAGGAGTGTAGAACGATAATAATGAGTACATGCGTAGTATATTAGAAGTTTAAAGGGTTTATCAAGTGTTGTATTAATCGAAATCTACGAGTGGTTTCTTGTAGTCCCAGTCTTATAGAAGGATTCCAATAAAGGCGCTTGTTAAGATGGAATCCTAAGGAGGGATCTGATCGACTATTGTTAACGGATAGTTTAGGGCAGAATTTAGTTATATTTAATAGAATTTCATGTAGCAAAACTATAAATTCCGATAAAATTATTTACTTTATATTCCATTTATTTTATTATTTAATAAAATAAAGTCCCAGTCAATTACAAAAGACTCATATACATGACTACAATAAGACCTATTTGGACTTACGGAATTGAGCTCTGGGGCTCCACTAAGCCATCGAATTCCTCTCGTATCCAATCCTTACAATCTAAAATCCTTCGTAAAATCCTCACAGCTCCTTACTTTGTCACAAACAAAATCATCCATAATGACCTTAATGTTCCTTATGTTTCTGACCTGGCCCAATCCAGATACCTTTCCTTCCATAACAAACTTCAGAACCATCCTAACCCTCTCGTTTCTAACCTTGCTTCCTTTTCGATCCCTGACAACCCTCCGAGGCGTCTGAAAAGAAGATGGCCTCGAGATCTCCTTTTGTAAATACATTTTTAGAGTGCTACCAATGGGTAGTTTCTCAACAAATGATTTCATGCTATTATATTCTTTTGTTCACATTTACTAAATGTATTTTTACTTCTAATACAGTTGTAAATATCATCAATAAATAAAAAAATAAAATAAATGGAATATAACACGGAGGGATGGTATATAATATATTTTTTAGAAGCGTAGATATATACATATACGGGCTGAATTTCGGCATGCTTTTAAATCAGAGCAATGTTATAAAATTGTTGAATTAAACAGATGTGATTTAATTCCTTCGAAATTTTGGGATGTCCTATCAGTATTTTTAAGTTTGTGCAGTTATATAAGGCTTCTCGCCGATAAAGTTACAGGATTGAATTTTATATTTACCTAATTAGTGCTGGTATTAAAGAAGTGTCTTCTGGAGATCTCAACTTTTCTTCCATTTCTCTCCCTTTTTTTGCCTTTTTTTTCACGGTTTTCAAAGTTTTGAGTATTTCTCTATGGTACTTTGAAGTTGGGGTATAAGGTTTAAAATTTGTATGTAAATTGTGTTAATGTTAGAGATGTTTTTTTAATTTATTCTTCCGCCATTTTGATAAATTGTATTCAATTTCATCAGTCATGAATTAAAAATCATTAAAATTCTCTCATATCAGTTTCCCAGACAAAACTGTGAGAAAATACGAAATTAGAGACGGATCTCTGCAACATCTGCATTATTTTGTATATATTCGACTGAAAATTTTCTCATAATTAAGGATAAAAATAAATTAACTTTTACATTAATTTATTAGAAATTCTTGAGATTTGAAAAAAAAAACTGTACTTCGGACCCAATAAAGATAATTGTCTAATGAAATTTAATAAAAAAACTACAAAACTGATTATTTAATGAAAGTTAAAAAAAAAATGATTATAATAAAATACGACCTAGCGAAATTATAAAAATAATTCTTCATGAAATACAATCAGTAATTTACTCCAAAACGTTTAACGTACATAATCACATGATAATAATTAGTCAGTTAACATAATTGAATCAAGAAGTTCTATAATTTAATAATAATTAATTCAAGACTACTTAATAAATATAATTGAAGAATAACTTGATCTTATATATTGCAGAAAACTGATAAAGCAAAGTTTCATGATCATTGAAGGACAAAGAATTTATTGAATTGACAATTGCATTTTCCACAGACATAAATTTACAATGTGATAATTAAAATGTAATTTTGACGCAGTCTTAATTCATATCATAAAAGTATAAGATTACTCCAACAATAATATATATGTAAAACATCGCAATAGGTAACTCAATGTAATATCATACTCAATGGTAAAATAAGGTACTAGATTATAATTATTAATTATTACCGTGTTATTGAGTACTCTCAAATTCATATAGTAAATTATTGATTGTATTGTATTTCATAATTAATTTTGTAATTTCGTTATATTGTAAAACTTGGGTAGTTTCATTACTTAGCTGATTAATTATGTAATTTCATACGATAATTATTTTTGAAATTTCATAATATAATTATTTTTGTAATATTTTATTATAAGTGGTGAAGTTAATTTTCCAACCCAAGAACCTCTAGTAAATTACGTCTCTTAACCTTAAGCGCAAATATACTACATTTTATATTAACATTTATTCTGGTTCAACTGACTTAAATACGAACTTATTTTCAAAGATGAAGTGGTTTTATTTTTTTTAATTGGATGTCATGCGTTATTTAATATCACTTGCTATAAAAATGTCTCACTATATTATGCTATATTACTGGATTCGAAATTCTTATACATTTTTTTCCGAAAAAAATATTATTCTAAAAAATGTGTTTTAAAAAAATTTTCAATTATAGTTTTACCACTATAACACACAAGTATATGGGAAAAAGTTAGAGATATGTTAAATATATATGAAAAAATTAAAGACATCTAAATAGAATGCAACTTCAAAGAAATATAAATACCTGGACGTAACAGTGAACATTTTATCAGAGTTTTATTGTATGTTAATACTGAGAATTATTTTTTTTCTATATTCATTAACTTAAGCTGTCCTTAAAAAAAATAATAAATAAAAAAGAGTAGGACGAAATTTTCCATGAAATCATCTGCAAGTACAATGTGACAAACACTTTAAAACTCACGCGATTATAAATATATTTTATATTCACATAACGTTGTCCAAACAAGGTTAATATTCCAGCCATGAATACATTTACATGTCACAGTCCTCAGAAATGCTTTAAATTAAATGACTTTCTTCTCAGTATAATTAAACGCTTTCCTTCCGAATTTCCGCACATAAACGTAATATAAGCAGATCTTTTTCGGTAATGCGAAACATCCAACAAGAAAAACAATGAAAAGAAACTGCAATTACGAGCTTTAAGTAGAAGAGGTAATCAACTCTCGTTGTAAAAGTTGTTATGAAAGTCGCTGTTATGAATGCTGAATAGTTCAAAACAGAATGACTATGGACCAAATAATAAAAAAAAATTAACCCAGTGCAGAGCATTATTATTATTATTAATTTTTTATATTATTAATTATTATTACCATTTTGAGTAAATATTATTTTTAAAATACAATTTGTATTATGAATTTTGGGTATTGGACAATTTAATCAAACTTCTGAGATAGGAATAATTTTCTGGTAGTAATTAACATAAATACACTCATATTAAAATTGACATTAATTTTATACAAAAAAGGGTGATATTCGATTATTCAAATAATCGATGTTCCAAATTGCATCGAAGGCAAGTCTGGTTTAAGTCAAATCGATAATAGCTTACTCCTATTTTATTTTATATATATATATATTTTTTTTTTGTTATCAAAATATCAAAAAGCTTCTTTCTTTGCTATCCAAAGTGCTTAAGGTATCATCGAGGTTTTCAAGTATCCCATTGCAAATATAACACCTAAGAGGAATTTTGGAAGAATTACTGTCTTACAAGAATTACTTACTATTGGTAGCACTCTAATCATATGTCTATATTAGGAGATCACGTGGCCATCTTCTTTTCAGATGCCTCGGAGGATTATCAGAAATTGAATAGGAAGCAAGGTTAGAAACAAGAAGGTTGGGATGGTTATGAAGTTTATTATGGAAGGACAGATATCTGGATTGGTCCAAATCTGATATATAAGGAACATTAAGGTCATTATGGATGATTTTATTTGTAACAAAGTAAGGAGCATTGAGGATTTTACGAAGGATTTTGGATTGTAAGGATTGGATGCGAGAGGAATTTGAAGGTTTGGTGGAGCCCCATAGCTCAACTCCGTAAGTCCAAATAGGCCTTATTACTACATAATTTAAAATTTGATTTCATTGAATTTTAAAAAACGCAATTTTTCGTTATTTTTTTCCGATAGTTTCGACAAGTTAACAAAAATTATATAGATAATTATCGAAAACTGTACTGAACCAAATTATTGGTTAGTTATTACAGGTTTGATTGATTGAGTTATAATTATAGGAATTATTAGTTTGAGTCCAACATTTTAATAAATAAATAAAATAAAAAAATATATACGCAAAATAAAATACATTTTTTTGGGAAAACGTCTTTTAAAGACAATTCAATGAAAACAAAAGTAAAGGCATTCATGCAAAATAAGTATGTTTTGTTGCTAGGTTTGTCATACAAGCCATGATGATGGGACTGACGTCATTCTAATTAAGTGCATCCTGCGGCCTTTATTATCGGGTGACCATGCCAAGCTTCATTAACTATCCTGCCTTTTAGAAATTAAAAGAAAAATTGTTACTAACTTAAAAATCTCCCGTAAAACAACTAAGAGGCAATAGTATTTTCTTGATTGAACTCAGTATATCTTGGCAAAGCCTTTTATAAGAGAATACTGCAATTGATATAAAAATTAAATAATGAAAGATGAATATCATCGGCTAAAAAAATAAAATAAAATTTATTTTCTGTCAATTTAAGACACCTTTAAAGTTTACATGTTTTTATACAAACAATTTTTAGCAAACACGTTATGAGGTTCTCTTATATTTTAATAAAATGATCGTTAATTATTTTTAGTTTTCCTATGTTTAAATTCCTTCTAGTAAATTCATTAATATTTGTATAATATTTTTAAAAGGTGTTATTTAACGGCACATCAGCCTATTTTATTATTTTATGAACTTCCAATGATTGAGCCCTCATTTTAAATACTACCTTCATCGAAATAAGGAGAAAAAGTTATAATAAGAAAATTGTATTTTCGCCCAACACAAAAAAAGTATAAAATGTATATTTGATGAATAATAAATATTCCAAAGTTAATTCGGTTTCTCACAAAATATACAAAAATTTGTAGCGTTATTGAAATATGGTATATTGAAATTGTGGAGTACACCTATTTTATCATTTCTAATAATGAACCTTTGTTCCAGTTATGCGGCTCAGTGAAAGATGCTGGGATCTCCTAGAGTCCTGCCTTTCCCTGCACGAATGTGGGGAAAGCCTTGGCTCGGAGATGTTGAGTGAATGAATAATGTAAATATTGTATAAAACCATATTTGTATTTAAGTATTTATTTTGTTAGATAAGTTTACTTTCGTTTAGTTTAGTATCTTTTAGTTTGTATACATTTACTTTTAGCATTATTATATTGCTGTTTATTATTTTCATTTATTGTGCATAGTATGAATGAGCTAATCTTTATCACTATTACTATTGCCATTGAATGAAACGGTTTGTAATATATCTCAATAAAGAAATTTCCTAATAATGAACCTTTGAAATCGGCGTTGATAGAAATAAAGTTATCTGCCCCGCAAAAGTAAAGGTTTTACGTTTGAAGATTAATAGATTACTACTTAATATTATTTTCAATTATGAAGCTTTGTGAATGAACAAGAGATAGAATTTTAATTTTCCCCCTTTAAAAATTTATAGTATTTACTTATTTCCAGACCATTTATTGATTTATATTATATTAAATTTTCAAACTGAATTAATTGGACTGGCCTACCAGTAGTAATTATATACATAAATTATTAGTTCATATTTTTGAACTATCTTCGTAAATTTTATAGAGAAAAAAATAAATTTAAATAAAAAAGAAAAAAATTTTAAAAATTTAACTTTCAATATTTTGACAATTATATAAACACAAAAATAAATAAATAAAACAATGTCAACATAATACAATCAACTACCTACCATAGACCCACTCACTTAACTCACTGAAACTAGAAACTAATCTATATCACTGAACTGAAACTTATTTGGAAACATGTAGCAGAATTTTGGGATTTTGTGAAACACAAAAACAAACAAAATATAAACATTCCAGTCTAAAAATTCTGTGGAAAATTATTATTAACAATCATACCGTACATGGAATGAACATTCCAACAGTAAAATCATATATCGATAACATAAACACCTCATTTCACAATACAACTCATAATAATTCTCATCAGGTTAGAAAGAAAATGGGCAAGCAATCTTTTCTCCTAATAATAAATTATAAAAAAAACAAAATCAAATTTTAATATGAAACGAAAAAAATGGGACAAAATCTTTTAATATAAAGCAACAATAAACAAAAATGAAATGAAAACCCAGTTTATCAGAAAAGTTATTAAAATTAAACGCTGTGATGGACCTTGAGAAATACGGTATATTAATAATTTGAGTTCCTTGAAATAGCTTTAATGAATTAATATAAAAAATCTATTATCCTGGGAGCTGTAGCTTTTTTAATTTATTTTTATTTTTAATTGAAAATGGTAATTACAACCGGTTATATAATTTACTAACATGTCTATGAAAAATATTTTGGATGTATTATTTACGTAATATAGTTAGGAAATATCGTCATATGAATTCTAACACCACCTAACTTCAATTTTATATTAGGCTAAAATAAACTGCTTAATTTCATTGCTAATGACCTCCTCCTCCTTACATATTTTATTTTTCTTAGCAATTAGTTTTACTTTTAAATCATCAATTTTTGGCAGGGACGAATAGTGTTTAGCTATACTAAGTGGCCGCTGAGGATTTAGGATAATAAAGGATTATGATGGAGAAGATCAGATTTCCTTAAAATATCTTGAATTAAAATATTTAAAAAGGACCGTTCGACCAAAAAGGGTCGAAAATCTCAATAAAAAAATCAAACAAATTTAATGACAAAATGATATATATATATATATATATATATATATATATATATATATAGTTTGTATGTTGAATTTTTTTTTTCGTTGGGTCAGAAATCTTTACCACGAAAAATATTTATATATGTTTTTTAAAAATAATATACGAAATTCATTAATAACTAAAGTCACTAGGATAAATCATACAGATAAAAATTTACAGGAGTAAAATGAATCCGATGAAATTTCTAAAGAACATATCAACCAACATATGATATATTACACCTAACTATCCCAGGAATAAAATTTAGCGAAACAGAGGCACAAAAAAAAAAAGAGTAAGTGAGGTTGTGTGTTCTTGCGCTTATTAATTACCAACTTATTATGGTCACACGATAAATAAAAATATACATAAAAAAAATATGTTCTCTATAACTTGAGAATTTCTCACGGGTAAAAAGATCAGGGCCTGTGCAAGGGAATGTTGCGGCATTCCTGAATTCTACCATATGCTGACCCAACAGCTAAGCGTCAAACGTGACTGGTAAAAAATAATGATGTATTATTGTATATCTTTCGGAGTAATACATAATTTTACTACAACTGTTCGTAAAATATACTTATAATAGTATAATTCATGAGATCCTAAGGCACTATAAAATATATTTTTAATTTTAAAGAATATTAGTTATTATAGTATACTTAAGACCATTCATCTCTGTGACGAAACTGTTACCGTCAATGGAAGCCTTGGGCCGCCCAGACCTGGCATGCAGCAGGATGTCACGATTACCAACGTGGTCCCAATTTAAATAGCAAACACAAACAACTCATCATCCATTCCCATCATAAAAATCAGGGTGTAATAATTAAGTGGCGCGAAGCGATTGAGTCGCAGCCAACGAAAGTGAAAAAAATATATTCAATAAACTGGATATGGTCAGTTTCACAACTTATAACAATTGTTTAGTTTGAAATGAATAGCTCCACAACACGACCTGTTGTTCAACATCAACTTAAACCAAGTAAAGCTTCCTAAATTTATTTATTTATTAGAAATAGCATCGACCATGGAGTGAAATCTAGTTAGCAAATTTCTATGTCCATATTAAAAAAAAAAATAGTTTTAACTACGTATGCTTGAAGCGTTTCATTCGTTTTTCATTGAACTAACTTGATCATTTGTTCACTAATAAATACCCTTCAACTTTATGACAAATCGAAATTTATGCTGTTATCAAGACATATTAACCAACCTGACCTGGGCAGTGTTTTAAATTAAATATTTGAGTTTTAAATTATAATACATTTTAAAATTTTCTTATACCCCGGAGGTAAAGAACGCCATGTACATTTTTATATTTATTTTCAAGATTATAAAATGTATTTTATTTTGCATTTTAATTGAAGAAATTACAGAAATGAATAGTATCTTTTAAGTATTGTAGTAACGCTGATTTCTGATAGCTGTATCCAAGAAAATTTATTTCTGCTTATAATAGTATACATAATTTTATGAAATTAAATTAGGCAGAATCTCTTGAAACTATACGCAATTTAGTTTACCGGGAGTTGATGATATGTCCGTCACATAGATTTGACTACAGACAGATACGGAACCAATTTCGTTTCTCGAAGTGTAAACCGCATAGAAATTAGTAAAGGTCAAATTTGTATTTTCGGTCATTGCCCATTATTAGATCATTCCTTAATTAAGAAGTTCTATAGCCAAAAACCCATAAATAACAACTATTAACAGCATAGAAATGATTTTCAACATCATCAAAAAGTTTTTTTTTTTGTTTTTTAAGACCTTGTGTAAGGAAATTATTATAGATAATATAGAAAATAAAAATAAAGATAGAAAAATATAAATAAATCATTTTACTTTGATTATAAAGAATTATGTGAGGTGTGAATTAATATTGATAAAATATGCGCAAGATGGGCTCAGAAGAATTCAGCTCATCAAGAATGTTTATAATTTAAGCATTTAACGAGTAAGACGTATTCAATGTAATGTATTCAAAGTTAGACCATGTTTAGCAAACACAAGTCGACATCTTGTGATCCAACAACGATGCTTTATATTTTACTGACCAGCGCCTCTAGCAAATATTTTTGTGTTTATGTCTAATAAATATTGATTCTCAATGCCAAGCCCTGTGGCAGTCAGGAAAAAAATTATTTAAAAATTGTCAAACGAATAATACTTTAATAATATGATAATGTGGAGCTAAGAAAAAGAGATATGTCGAACAGTTACAGTATTTTGTTATATTACAATATAACAATGCTCGAATATATCCAGTGCTTGTGATATTTTTTGTATATATGAATTAATTAAGGAGAGGACAATAGCTTAATTTCTAATGTACACATACTCACGGGCCCTCAAAGTTGACGGTGTGAACGCCCCTTGAAGAAATCAGATGCAATGAGACCATCGTAACTGGCTATGAATATTAAAATCAGACAAGGGATTCCTATTCACGTATATAAGATGCCCCGAGGCTATGCATATAAACTACTCTAAATAACTAAGTCCAAAATTATTCGACTTAGTCATGCACCGGTAAGCAACACTCGCCCGGGAATAGACACTTCCTCAAAGGACTTATTACTGGAACAATACGTTTTCAAAAGCATACGACAAAGTAATGTTTCACTTTAGCTTAGTATTTCACTTAGTTTCAAAGGAGGATAATCAATGTTGAAGAACTAAAATCAACTATAAGATAATAATATCAATAAAATAACATATTTGATATTTATTAACTTTTGTGTAAAAGAAATGAAAAACACAATTTGCTTGAATTCATTCCACAGAAACGTAAATATTAGCATTATTTTTTTTTTGTTGGAATAAATGTTATTTTATTGAGAAAAAATACATTTTGCCTCAATCAAGGGCATTGAGTATTTGAGATGTGAGAAACTCATTCACACAATATATACAATTACAAAAATACTAGAAATCATAACAAAAGTAAAAGAAAGAAAGCTTAGTAAAACAGATGAAATAAGATATGATACAACACAAATAAAAAATAAATAAATAAGAAAAAAAAAACATTCATGCTTATTTACAATGTTTACAGTCAGCCGAGGGAGTTCCAAGTTGGGTCCTTTTCCACACGTGTGGAAGATAAAGCAAGACTGAGAGATCCCAACCTTATCTCAGCCTCATCACTGAGGTGGGGATCCAGTGGAGAACGAGAAAGGGCACTGAAGTCACATACGGCTCATGACTTGAGTGGAGAAGCTGGCCAATGCCAGGACTCCAATGACGTAATTACAAACGATCTCGAGGCCAATGCCTTTTTAACCTTTGAGGAGGATTGTAGGGATGGCTGGAGCTAGATAAGGATTGTGCAAAGGGATTAGGATGATGGATCAGGTTTTGATGAAAATTTGAGAAACGGCATGGAATAACGTCAAGAGCATAATGGATGTTAAGATCATGATGTATAGTTTTGTTTGTAACATAATAAGGAGCATTTACTATGCCTTGAGGAACACCTGCCTCAATTGGATAATGATTGGAGAAGTCGGTGGCGCAGCGGACTTGAAAGGAACGTTTCGAAATTCGTCAATTCTACGTTAAGAGTTATCGATCGAGAATATCTTATAAAATCCCTCGGAGAGTTATCACGTATAAATTGGAACAAAAGTTACAATCTAATATGATTGATTGGGTAAATACTTAAAAATCAATGGAAGGAAAATAAATTATTGAATATTTTCTGTAATATTCATTGGGTTTATCATTTATTATTAATAACCTTTTTTCTAGTTTAATATATCTTTTAAAATAAATATAAATTTGAAAATGAATTGAAGCTTACTAGAGAAGAAAAATACATCAACGTTGTCTGAAGCAGTTAGAGTAATAATGAAAATTCATAACCATAAACGTGTTTAATAGTAATAATTGTAATTGTGGTTGATTTATATGACTAATAGAACCTGATTTGATTCATTAGAGTTGTAGTTTGCTACAAAACTGTTAAAAATATTTACAGCATTTAATATAAGTATTTTAAACAAGCTTAATGGAAGAAAAAATATATAACAAAGAATAAATTCTTTTAATGATTAGATAAATCAATAAAAAAGAATCAACCTTCAACTGCCTTTGAAGTAACAGTTTTTATAAGAGGCATAGCTTAGAGAATGATTCACCCATTACGGCCTATCGACAATAACACTGATAGCAGTATCACCATTAAGACCTCCAAGAAATGATTACCATATAAAGGTAGCGTAATAGCCACTGGTCATTCCAAGGATTACTGGTTAGTACTCCTCTATTTATAGCAGTTAAACCAATTTACCAGTGAAATCTAATTGGTGGTAAATTGGTAGAGCACCTAGACTAGATGAAAGGTACTCATTCACTAATTTCATAGCTTCATGAACCAATAGTTGGTATGATGTTGAACAATATAATTCAAAAACAAGATATATCAATCTTTATTTGTTTTAAGGGGAGAACCCTATACAAATGGAGTCTATCACAAAATAACAAACATTATTATCCTTACGGAAAAGCAAATTGCTTTTGATACTACATATCAGACATAACAACACTCTCAAGCATAAATTAAAAATTATATTCGGTCAAAGTCAGACAGTTAAAATAGTTCCAATTACCAAATTAATATAAAATATAAAATTGTCAACAGATACTTAAATAAATACACATAAAACAATAAATACAGATTTTTTTAAAAATATTAATAATAAAATATGCTTTAAAATTAAATTAAAAGATTACCCCCATTCCTAAGAGAACAGACAAGAAAAATAACCAGCCAGATTACACGCCGATGTACAATATGGAATTTTTGCCACATTATGCGGAGGACAATATTCAAGATTACCCTATCCATTCTCTATAATTTGATATAATCGAGATAATAAAATATAATTTTCTTATACCTTCTGCACTGGTTGGCTTAAATATTTCTACTCCATCAAGATTTTCCATACCCTGATGAATTCTTAGCCTTAAACTACTGTTAATTGGGCATTTAAATGATATATGATGAAGTATTTCCTTTTCTCTAGTGTTGGATATTTTGCACTCAAGTTTTGGAGTAATTTTATAATTAACAGAAATCTTGATCATATATTTTCCAGAGTGGCGGATCTGCATTAATAGTTTAGTATATTTGATATTAGTCGGTATCAACAAATACTGAAGGATCTGATCATTATTAAGAAAATGGTGTAAATGTTCACTATAAGATGAGCTATGCAATGCTATCCTGTCTCCGTGATGTAAATGTAGTTTGTATTTATTTAATATCCTGTTAATATTTGTTCTAATTATGGCAGAGTTGGTTTCATTAACTAGATTTCCGTCCCCAATAGTATCTAACAAAACTTTTAGCTGAGAACACCATTTATATTTCGATAGAGCAGAATTAATGTAAACTTCAAAAGCAAGATATATAAACTAAATGTTTCGAAATAAAGATTTAAAAAAATACAGATTCTCTAATCAAAAACTTCAAGACTGTCATAAAGAACTCATCAAGCGTTGACTTTTGAATATCAGTAACTAATGATTACACACAGATTTACGCATAATTATGCACACCTCATATAGAAAATTTCATAAAAATTCCAAAAACTAATAAAATGTAGTGACTGTTCCAGAAAACATCCGAAGAAACTTGAAGAAAGGAACTGCTTAAGAGATCTCCTGGATTAATTAAATTGTATTTATTATTCTTTTTTATTCAAGTTAAGAATAGATACCGATGGGTAATAAGGAAGTTTATACTTAAGGATAGGGAAGCTTATGTCTGGCATGCCATTTCCAACAATTAACATCACATCCGCTTATTGTCGCAGGTTGAGTGACGACGTTGATTTTTTTCTTCGATTTTGTTTTGAAAAATGGTTTATTTAAATCGTGAATTCAAATCTGAATGAAATGTCCAAACTATTATAACTAAAAAAAAAAAAAAAAACATAGAACACAGATACTTATTTACTCTCAAAATCTTTATAAACTATTTACAAAATTGATTTTTAAAAAAGTTGACTCCTCAGTAAAATGATGCTTTATTTTTTAATAATTTGGTTACATATTCATCATTTCGTGGTTTTACAACATCATCTGTATTTTTGTTTTTATTGTTCTTCAATTTGTCATATAAATATAAATCTATAATTTATTGTACCGTCATATTTTTTTAAATATTTGTTAAATTTGTTGTATAAGGAAATCCATCAGGTCATTCTCAAACAGCGTAAGGAACTTAAGGATGCTACCTAAATATAAGAATTTAAAAAATGTATTAATTAAATATGACGATATAATAAATTAAGGATTTATATTTATATGACAAATTTAGGAACAACAAAAAGGAAAATCCTGACGGTGGGGAAGAACTCCAAAACGTTGGAAATGTAACAAAATTATAAATAAAAAATAAGATAATTTTAACAAACTGAGCAGGAAATAAATTAAATTCATTTAACAAGTTTTTTTTCTTATCTACAGAGTGGTTTACAATAAATTTACAATTAAGCGTTTACATTTCAATTTTAAGGCCATCTTTGCTGATATGAAAATGAGATTAATCAGGCGGAAAGGAGCACTCGTCCGCTATTAATCCTTTCAAGAAAGGAACAACGCAGTTTGTAGGAAAATTCTATACACAATAAGGCAAAATATCTCAGAGAACTCATGGTTTTCAAACAATGCCTGAAAAGTGAAAAAATAGCTTCAGTAGTTTTAACTGGAAAACTCCGGCGTTTCCATTTATGAATGGCAGAAAGAAACCTAACAAACTATAACCAAAGCCATACAAGCTACAGGGATCTGCAAAAAATTCCTTCCAATACTGTCAAATAATCTATAACGCGGATTCGTAGACAAACGAAAATTGACCAACCGCCAAGAATGAAATTAATTACAGAAAAACAATTGTAGCAATTAATTTATAATATAATAATATGTACTATAATATTAATATATAAGACACATTACAATAAATTATATTTATCTAAATGTAGTATTCTGTTTAATACTCCATTGCACGAAAAAAGAAAAAAAAATATCAGTCATATGATGAATGATGATATTTAAGTTTAAGATGTTATTTAAGACTACAGGTTAGTGATACACAATTTACAAACCTTCAAATCTAATCACAAGTATACAAATTAAAAATTACAATACTGCATTTGTTCCTTTACAGTCGGTAAAAACTGGATGGCCGATAGTTTTTCATTTAAATGACTTTTAATTATTTAAATTAATTACAAATATAATTAAAAGCAATGCATATTAGTTGATTGTCACTAAAACAGATATCCAACAAAGTAACTTTTACCGACTAATGAATTAGGAAATCATTTTAACTAAATCCAAATTTATCCAGAAACGCTTTATTATACTTCAGTAGATATTAAACGACCGTTTCATCTCCAATATTAAACGGTAATATCATTATTAAATACACTAGCTATGGTGTATTTAATTAATTGGATAGATGTATAATTAGATAAATATGTTTTTGTAAATTTGAAATGTGTAGAATATATATAATATTATGGTTTAAATTTAACTGATATAATCATTAATAATTAAAGAGGTGATATAATATAATATTATATATAAAGACTATTATACATATACACACTATATATATATATATATATATATATCAGGATTTTCCCTTTTGTCAGGGTTTTCCTTTTTGTTGTTCCTAAATTTGTCATATAAATATAAACTCTTAATTTATTATATCGTCATATTTGTTTAATATTTTGTAACATTGTTATATTTATGGAACATCCTTATGCTCCTTACACTGTTTGATGATGACCTGATGGATTTCCATATAGAACGAATTTAACAAATATTTAAAAAAATATGACGAAACAATAAATTACAGATTGATATTTATATGACAGATTGAAGAACAATAAAAACAAAAATACAGATGATGTTGTAGAACCACGAAATGATGAGTATGAAACCAAATTATAAAAAAATAAAAATAAAGCATCATTTTACTGAGGAGTCAACTTTTTTAAAAATCGATTTTGGAAATAGTTTATAGAGAATTTGAGAGTAAATAAGTATTTGTGTTCTTAAAGATTCATATATATATATATATATATATATATATATATATATATATATATATATATATATACATATAGTATTGCACATATATATACATATAGTATTGCCCAAATGCGAGACCAAAACGAGTCCTGCGTACTCAATCTTGGTCTTGGTCTTACGCAAGAGTCTCCAACAGTCTAGCAGCTACCTATTACCTTATAGAGACATTACAGTATTTTTTTAGATAGAATAAATCTAACTAAGCCCGAATGAAAAATTAGAAGAGGTAAATGAATATAATGTATATATATATATATACACACACTTATTTATATGTTTATACATATTGAATAAAGATGAGCACAATGTAAGTGGACCAATTGGCAAAAAATAGTAAAAGGAACATCAAATGATTTTGATCATTTTAAATTACCTTATATAATACTTTCTTTTTAGAACTTTTTTTTTATTCTGAAATTTACAACTGTATCACATTAAAAATACAACAAGTAAATCTGACATTGATAACATGACATGTACACATAAAGAGAAACTACCCATTGGTAGAACTCAAATTCTTTTTAGAACTAACCCACTTTAAATAAATAATATATTTGGCAAAAAAAAATATATCATTTTTTTCAAACTAAAAATTCTATTTTTAATAAGTTTTACATAATGGTTTAAAACCATTGTTTCTCAATTCTTTATTGAATACTCATTATTTTTAGCCCTTAAAAAAGTAAAGATAAAAAAAAATGTTGGTGAGAAATAAAATAGGGTTTTTAAATACCATTATTTAATGCTACAATATGGTTCCTATTTCACTTGCTGATGTGAAATAATTGTTTTTTTTTTAAATTCCTTATTGATAATTCTTTATTGACAACAGTGATAAAAGAGTAGCTTGTTCACACTATGTACAATAGATAAAAAAAATGAATAGCAAAATAATAATATTAAAAGTAAATATATATAAAGTAATATATATTTAAAGTAAAAATATAAACTAAAAGAAATTAAACTAAACAAAAAGATACTGAACTAATCAATATAACTACATACATATACACATGCTTTTATACAACACCGAAGCTAAGTAAAATACATAAGTATTGTGTACTTTTCCGAGTAATTAAAGCCTTCCTTCTCTTATCTTTGTATATTTTTATTAATTTCATAATATTTTCTTTCAAGTTATATAAATCAAATCAAAGTATATAAATCAAGTTATGTGCAATATTTATTTCCACCGATGGACTCATCAAATAAATTAATTAAACAATTAATAGAATGATATAGTGAGTTTTTTTTAAGTGTAATAGGCCCGTTGTTATCCACCTTAACTTGCCTGTGAAATAGGAAAACTGGAATTTCCATTTAATGAAAATTCAAGGACAGAAACAGGTTTCAACAGCATCATAATAAAACATTAAAATAGTTCTTATCCCATTATCAAGAAAATAGTTCGTAAACTATTACAATTCTTTTTTTAGTATTTCACGTTGATAAAATTTCAGTTTATAACAATAACATTAATGAGTTTCGGCAAAAAATAAAATAAATATTTATGCCAATTCTTTACGTGTGCAGAAAATAGTTTACAATTTTCATGATTAATATTAAAAATTTCAAAATATTGTAGACTCGATTCTGTAGCTATAGTTTACGTAATGTTTTTTAATTAAAGAAAAATGAAAGTCTTACGCTAGATACATCGTACGTTTTCGGAAACAATACTTTTCAATTAAGTTTTTGGTTGATAGATTTTTTTTTTTGTTTCATATTTTATATCAACGAATCGAAGAAAATAGTCAAGTACACCTCAGTCTACAGTATCTTCTTAAAGATTTTTAAACAAAATCAGGTCATCGGAGAGCTACATCTAATCACAAACAAATTAAGTATGAATGTTTTTCTTTTTTATATATTAAGTATGAATGTTTTTTTCTTTTTTATATATTTATTTAATTTGCTACCAATTTCTGTATTTTTTTTTAAATTTGATTTCAAGTTACATTTGTTTGGTTTTATAGTTTTTACCTTTGTCATATAGATATATATTTTATTTTTTATTTTTATTTCTATTTTTTTATTGCATTATATATATATATATATATATATATATATATATATATATATATATATATATATATATATAGTATGAATGGGCCTCACTCAGCTTTAGTACTCAGTGCCCTTAAATGTGGCAAAATGTATAATTTCTCAATAAAAAGATTTAAAAAGAAAAAAAAAATCACTAACAAAGCCACACTAAATTATAAAATAACATTATTTCAACTTTTGGATCATAAGAAATAATCAGTCCGATTGCAAAACTCAGCACATTTTATAATACCATTATCTAGTCTGAGCGAAGAGTTCAAATGTCGTTCCAAGACTCCAGAGGTATCAATGGTTCGAATCAAGTTACTATCTGGATGAAGTTTTCCATTTCATGTAGTGCAGGATGTGGAACGAGTTGTTACAAGGTGACCAACAGTGATTATTGCCGGACACTGATGTAATGAATGTCCGACATTCTATTGCATTGATATAAATGAAGAACTTCCTTTTCAAGAAGAGATTGTTGATTGTAAAAATAAAAATAAAAAGAGGTATAAAAAAAAAGGTAATATTCACAGATCAACACTAAAGAAAATCCTAGAGTGGTAATGATCCATGTATTTAAAATTCAGAGTTTCGGTTGACTATTGAGAATAGACGTCGTCTTAGAGAATTCAAAACAAACCTAAAATTCCTACCTCAAGCACATGATCGTTGATACAAAACAGTAATTGATGAAATCGAATTAAATTTGTTCTGTTGTATGTCAAATATACGAGTGTAAACTCCATGACCACAGAAAATATAATGACTCAGAACGAAAATCTATACAAGCACTATGAAGAAAATAGCACAAATGAAAGATGAAACATAAGTGGACAGAATAATTTCTAAAAATCATTCTTCAAGACTAGACGTTAGTAGAAGCTTTCAGAGAAATGATGATGAAAAGATCAAATGAAAATTGAAAACATTCCCTGATCATAAAATTGTAGTATTTAAAACACAAAATTAATATGTCATAATGAATATTGTGCTTAAAGTATAAAGTAATTAAAGGTATTAGATTGAACTACCTAACGGTTGAAATACATATAAAAGTAAAATTATTCCACTACTTTACATTCGAGAAATTCTTTAAAAACAATGTTAGAAGTGATAATGAGGTCGCCGTTCACTTTATACCCAAACGTATATATCATTGAATCAATGAATTCGGAAGATTTTGCTTGGGAAATGGGATATGTGGACTTAAAACAGAAATTAGTGAAACGTAATTGAGTAGGTCTATTGAGAGGACTATATAAAAAAAAAATAATAAATAAGGAAATACAGCAAACGCACCAAATGTAGAAGTTAGGTTAAAGAATATTTCAGATAATTTTAAATGTAAGTCAAATTTTAAAAGAAATTTTGAATTGTTTATTGTCCTTTAATAGAGATGAAGATAATTTTGTTGATGTAGTGGCCGAGCATGATAAATCCTTACCCACCTTGTCATTCTATAACTTAAAAATTAAATTACATTATTAAAAAAAAATAGGCTGGTATGTTATTAAGGTAACCCGACAGCCGATCAAAGGACTTACAAATGATAGTACTGATTATTCGACAAGTATACAGAGAAATAATCTTTATCCTTCGGTATGCCCTAATCAACTTTTTAATCAGGATAATTATTAAAAATAAACTAAAATGAAAATGTCGCAAACATTTTCATTTTTACAAGAAAAACTAATAAATATTCTTGGTAACATCAATACTAATTGTAATCAGAATAACATAACTCATTCGTTTTTAATGGAAAACTTTTTAAAGCGCGTTTAATTATGGAAAAAGCTCTGGTCATCAATTCTCTACCACCAAAAGACATTTTTTTTTAATTCAATTTTTCTTTTCTTAACTAACTAACCCTACTTCAATATTTGCTAAAAGGGCTATACAGATTTATTCCTAATATTGATGAATGTCTTTGATGGAATTAAATGTAAATATTGCTCATTCTGACAACGCAAATAAAACGAAACGAGAACTTTTAAACTTTTTTTTCTTATAAAATATCATTCAATGACTTCTTTACGTGCTCAGCTGGATCAATAAGAAAATGTATGATTGATACATTGATACATCGAATTTTATTTTAAATTAAAAAAATTAGGTACTATTTTTATTCAGCTCGTATAACAAACCATAGATGTGTAAACTTGAATCATCAAGGATGATTGGTTAAAAAAATATTAATTTTTGAAGTTGCAATATCATGGCTTAATGATAAGCCAGGTGATTAACAGGTGATAAACCTTCCGAAGGTTTTTGTACATTTAGTCCTTTACGCTTTACCACTGTAGGGAATAGAAAACCCGTTTAATGTTAAAATAATGATTGAAAAATTTAGCGATACTGTTAGGCAGTGACAATAGTTTTTTTTATTTTTTATTTTCACCGTGGGTACTTCGGCATATTCTTTTCAATAATGAGCCATTGCAATCGTTTCAAAGTAATGCCCTATCAAAGTAAGAGATTTTACGTTTTACCATACGTAGAATCTGAAAATCCAATAAACAAAAAATAGCCTGTCTAATGGCCTAGTTTTCTACAAAACTGTTGTGCTCTATGATGATACCGAGTCAATTAATTTAAGATTTGATAAAGATATGTTGCGGTATTTGAAATTTGTATTTTTGAGTTTATTTTGTATATAATTTACTTGTATTTATACTCTCTCGTAAAAAAAACTATAGGATTTTACATAGTTAGTATTTAACATACTCAAATAATTTTATTTATTTACTATTTTCAAGGAAGGAGATGGTCGGGAGTGGCGGTCATAAATAGGCTAAATAGTGGCAAAACAGGCAAATAGGCGAAAAAAGCCAACGTTTCGACCCGACTTTGCAGGTCTTCTTCAGGGAGGTCTTTTCAGCTAGGAGTTTTACTTAAAACTCAAGTGAAACTCCTAACGTTTTCAGTTCTAAGTGAAACTCCTAGCTGAACACACCTTTGACTTTTAATAGAATAGTTTTGCCACTATTTAGCCTATTTATGACCGCCACCCCGAACTATCTCCCTCCTTTAAAAAATAAAAATAACACATACAAAATTTATTAAAAAAAAAATATCTAGTGGACAAATGTTCATCAACTTTTGGATACCGTAGCTGTAGTAGCAAATTTATTGTTTACAAGTTGTTTAGCTAAATCTCTGCAGGCAATATACAAATACATAATGTGAAATTTGTAAATATCGACATAAAATTGTTTATAGAAGTTTTAACCAAAACTAAATCCATTTTTATGTTTAAAAAAATTTAATAAACTGTATATTCTTGGTTCAGCTACTGGTTAACTTTATTTAATTAAACAACATGAGTTGTATTTCACGACCAAATATAGAAAAAATTTAAATTACAATGTAATATATAACAATGTAATGGTGAAATATCAAGAAAAGTTAAACAGGTTACGTGGATGCTTCTAAATCTAAATTTCTTGTTTTTCCTTCAGTAATTAAATAATTCATATTACTATTAAATTATTTAGAGATGGATATTATCTTTGGCTGTTTTGTTAAAATTATGAAGATGATAAATAATCATGATTACATTTGTTTTGTTCTGTTTCCTCAGGAAAATCTTGAAATTTAGAATACTCGTATTATTAAATTACTATCAATCCATATCAAACTTATAATTCGTTTTTAGACCCTTGTTAATGGAAAATAATTCAGGACCTAATTTTATCTAAAGATCGTTATTCGATCAAAAATCTGGCAGATTTCTGGTACAATAAGCAGACTTTTTTTTTTTAAAGAAAAATTTAAGAGGATGAGTAAAAAGATATCAAGTAAAAAATGATCCTTTTTCGGGAAAATGTTTAAACCTGATTTCGCCCGTCCCTAGATGAAAAAAAAAATTGTTAGATCGCATTTTGCTATTTATTGATTTTTCTATGCACTTATGACAAAAGCGTCGGAAAGAAAAATGCAATTGCTATATACACCACAGCAAATAATCAGTAAAGTTTGACTTGAACTCGTAATACTTACCTTGATAGAAATGTAGTAATAAAATTGTATCGTTGAATTACGTGACGCTTGATGAAGGGAAAAGTTTTTATTTTTCTCCTTAAGGAAATTATTTGAGAGCAAGGTTTTCCTAATAGGGCAAATCGGAAAGAGCAATCAGAGGAATAAAGTGGCCGATGAGGATTTTTCCTTCAAGTTGCCAATACCACGCTCTTCGCCCTGCCAATCATCATCCGAGATCCGTCATCAAGTCACCCACTAACACCAAAAGTTTCCAATCGCTTTTCACGTCACTATTCCCTTCATCCTCTCAATCGCACAACGGATTACAGTCTCCACAATCCGCTAACACGAATCACCACGCCGAATGTTTTTATCTTAAAGAAAGATACCTTTGAAAGAAGATTGCATGTCAGAGAGTGGACATTGATCCCGAATAAATAGTTCTATCCCCCTTCGGGTTACGCTCTAGATAAGTAAGAAAAAAAGGTGGTGCGCGCATCACACAACTTTCACTTACCGCCCTGCTTTGAATAGAAATTATTTTTTTAAAATATTGAACTATTACAATTTTTTAAAAGTTTATTTTTAACAAGCTTAAACCTTACAAGTTTAATACCCATTAAGACCATTAAAACAACACAAACTCTATTTTTAATATCGACGGAAGGCAATAAAAACCTCGTAACTCCATCTGTTTTTGTAAATCACATTACTTCAGTCTCTTAACAACTTCCGGTGAAGTTTAATAATTTAATTTGAAAAGTTTACATTTCATTTTCTTGGAAAAATGTGGTTTTCGTTAAATAATTTTAGTTTTCAGAAATTATTGTTTTTCGCTATTCTCCACTAACTTCTACGGCTTTACATTTTAGATATTGTTTTTTTTCTAAAATTATCAGCTTTCCTACGAAATATTATTTTTAATTTTCAAAAATATTACTCTTGACTATTATTTCCAGGGATTTAAAATGAAAAAGAAAACACTTCCTTTTTTTTTTCCTTTCTTTCAATTATAAAATTCCTTCAAAGATTCAAAGGTTATGTTTAGATTTCTTTCATTATTAGTAACAACGATAGAAAGTAAATATTAAACAAAAAAATTAAAGGTACTTTAGAGGAAGAAATTTCGATCATTGGGCAGTTAAGCCATGTTAAGCGACTTCAATGGGAATAAAATCTAAATAATATTAAATTTAATTATACATTCATACAACGAGTTTACAAAATCGTTAAAGCTGTTTTTGAGAAAATTTTAAAAATGTGTAAAATCGCTCATATAAATTAGCACTTCCGGTTAGCCGATTTTAAAGGAAAAGCTTTGCTATCATTAACATTAATGTCCCAAGTATTGTACGACTTTACCGTTTTGGGCTAGACACATAAACAGGACATTTTCTGGGACTTGGTAATTTGGACACAGAAGACCTGAAAACGTGTATATCCGTTGAAAACTCAGATTCGAACATTTTCATGATCATATAATACTTTCTCTTACTACACATTACATATATAGGTATGTGGAAGTAAAAATATGTAAAAGTGTGGACTTAAAGGAGAATATAACAGATCAACAGTGAAATACATCGGAGATCATGGCACTCCTCAGAGAGACTTTAATGAAGCTAACCTAATAAACAAAGAAATCAAATAAATTACAATTAAATAAGAAATAATAAACATGACAGCCGTCTCCGCCGACTTAGTAATCAAGTCATCCCTGGACTCGACGAGAGAACTTCCGCTACTTCAAATTTAAGACACGTCATTCTTGAAAAAGATACAACGGATCAAAACAAACTTTTTCTAGGATTTAGGCTTTTTGGATAAAAATTAAGTTCTGTTTCAATTATCTAAATCGTTAATCGAATTTTAACTTAAATATATCTGACTCATAGTACCATGGAATCCATTAACAGTTAATGTTATTTAAACCTTCAATAAATATAATTAAAATTTTAAAATTTCTATATTTATGATGTAGCATATATTTCCACTGTATTATTTAAGTATAATAAATAACATATGAAATACAAGATAATATATACTTATATACATATGTAGTCATGAAAATGTTATTGAATCCTTGAGTAAATATAAATAAAAACTACTATTTTCGTTTCTAATAAAAAAATTAACATTTCCATAAGTCACATACATTATCATCATCACAATATTTACTACAGTTTTAGGCCAATACAAATAATAAGAGTTAAAGGACTGACTTCATTACTCAGTAACTAATAGAGTTCAAATAACTTCCATTAATAATTAAATGAGCAATAACAGACAACTTCTGTTTTATTAATATGCATATAATACAAATATAATATTATATATATATATATATATATATATATATATATATATATATAAACATATTTATATTTAAAAGAAAGTTTGTATATATAAATTATAGGTTAATAAATTTTAGATATAAATTCATACCTATACATTTATTGATCTATTATCTTTTATAGAAGTATATTTTTCTATTTTGCTATTTGCTCTATTTATATATCTATATTAGCAATTTTTGACTGTTGCAATAATCATATTGAGTGAATAACTAATTAGCTGTAAACTAACCTGAATGTTATGAACAATATAATATAAAATTTCCAAAAATATAATGTCACTTTTTTGTTTAAGATATACAAAATAATACGAAGACATTTATTTCAGATTTCAATTTAAAATCGTGAAGTAGATAATTTTGTAGGGTAAATGTTATTTTATTTCTGAACATTTTATTTGTTAATTGTTGCCATTATTTCCATATTTTTTAGTATTTATTTAATTTTTGTGGTTTGAGTTCAAAATGTAAATGTATCATAGCAAAAATTTCTCTTCAATATCAAGGTATATTTATAGAGTGCTATTCACTGTGACAAATTGTAATATTTCTGAATAAAGTGTTTTAATAGTAGAATGCTATTCAAATATATCGTTTAGCTATTTACTCCAACAACTTTATTTCAGAGTTTGTTTGTTTTTTTCAGTAAACAAATATATTTAATAACCAAAAAAAAAAACAAAAAAAAAAAAACTGGAATGAAGTTCATTTGCTATGCGTTTAAATAGCTAATGTAGAAATAAATTAATTTACTCTGACCAATGTAAAATAAAATGATTTAAAAAAAAATGTGATAAGAGAGCTTAAATGATTCTCTAATCAGCAAAAAATAATTGTTATACAAATATTTATAGAATAATCTCTGTATAGGCACACATAAATATACTTAATTACCATATTTGAATTAGAAAAGAATAGATAAGGATCTTATAGTGATTGACAAATTAAATCCTTTATCATGGAGAATGTATACCAATAAATTTAAGGCCAATGATAATTTCAGAACAATCGTTCAAAATAATAAATTTTATTATTCAAATTCTTTTTGTTTAATTAGTAAAGTTATAGCAGGAATAATATATTTTTAAAAAAAGGTATTTAATGCATGGTTTTATAAATTGAAACATCAGGTTTATTTCTTTATTTTTTTTTTTTACATTGAAAAAGAATAATTTCAATGAATAATTTTATGCTAAATTAAAATAAGATTTTACAACCATAATTAAAATGGATTTATTGATAAATAGCAACAAATGACAGCACTGTTCTCTTATCACCTTTTGAGTAGGAAAAAGCTAAATAAATTCCTATTTATGTGAAATAATATGAAATTTGTGAAAACCATAGCACGGCTGAGAGATCACTTTCACACAAGCCTTCCCGGTCAATCAGGCGATTTTGAACGGGGTCAGCTACATTTCGCGGCGTTATATTTTTTGGGTGATTAGGTGAAATCTTTCAAAAATCGAACTATATTTTTTTATTTGTAGTGGGTCTTACTAGAGACGTTTTATTGTATTGTACTTTCGAGCAAGGTTTCTTTCAGACACTTTCTAGGTCCATTTTATTCCTTTTCATTTCAAATAGGTCTTATCAAATGGGGTATTTGGAATGATGTTGGACAGAGGCTATGCAGATCTATTACGAATATCTACTTCTACTGAATATTGAAAGATGTACGTACCTCTTCCTCTGGATTGTCCTGGCACAGGGCCAGTTGTCCTGACTCGGATCCTCCGGGGTTCATCACCTCTGTCCTGGGCCGCTTCCCGGTCTCGCTCCCCACCAGACTACGGAGTCTCTTCTGACCGGGGCCACTGGAAGGATCCACGATTAGTCCTATCGTTCTTGACCGTCCTCCAGCGTCCGGCCTTACTCCGGCGGGAGGAAATTAGTCAGCACACAGAAGATACAAACAGATATATATATTATATGTATATGTTTTCGAGTGTGTATATATACCATATATATACACACGCAGGGGTATATGTCAATATATGGGGAAAGAGTGCGAGAGAAGAGACCGGTGACGCGATATGAGAGAGCTATAACTCCGAACAGAACATAACAGGACTCCCTGAGCTACTACTGGAGTGGCTCACGTGCTGTGCCGCCGCGACGCGGGCGCCCTCTACCCCCCACCACCGCCCCCACCCCCCCTCCCCTCCCGCAATAATCCATACGGCCCCTTCGTACCTGCCCCGGCCGAGGGTAGGCGCCACCTTACCATTATCTCACATGTCAAATATCACACTACCCCTATCGGACACTATCTATCAAATTAATCGAAATTTTAATAACAGAACAAGACATTAGACTTTTCAATGAGAATCACAACCAAATTAAAACTGCACAGCAAATAAAAAGTAAAAGGGAGAAAAAATAAATAAAATTTAAGAACTATATCTCTATGCATAAATTATTAAAAATATTTTTATGATTATCCCAAATATAATATAATTTTTTTTTAGTCTTAATTTCATAATCAAACTATCCGAATTTATTAAAATATTTACTTTTACATAAAAATAAATAAAACAAAAAAGAAAATTTATTTCAATTAAACAACAATTAAAAATTTATATTATGATGGTGGAAAATTGTTGACTGCTGGAAAATACTGTTGAAGAGAATTTGGTTAGGAATTTTAGTGTACTTCTAATGACTACAATCCCCAACCAACTCTTCAATAAAATTTAATGTTTTGCCGTTTTACATATTTTTTTTTTTTCGAAAGAATACAAATTTATATTTTTTTATTTCCCATTCTCGCATGTCAAATTAAAAATATATAAATAAAAAGATTATTTTTGTTATTATATATTTTCTATGATTTGGACATTTCGAGTATGATTCGTTCATTTTATTTTATTTCTTCAGCATATTATGTGCTAATAAAAAAAAAAACTGTTTTTTTTTTATTTTATACATGAGCAATGTTGAAGATGAAAAAAAAATATAATGAAGAAAGTTAAGTAATATAATTCAATTAGTGTTTATGAGATTCTAAAATATTCAGTATTGGTCATAATCATAGTCATAAGATCACATTTCATATATTTAAATAGTATCCAAATCAATTTTTGCAATTTCAAATGATGATCGTCAATAATATTTTCTATTTCTCCTCCTTGCTTGACAACATGTCAAATTAAAATATGAAAACAATAATTATAGTTTTTGGTTTATTTTATTTTTTATGTTATTATTTTTAGGTCTGGGAGATGATTTGATCCTCTAAAAAAACAATATAACAAAAAAAAATTGCCACTATATTATTTTTGACCAAGCTATCTTTATCCAAGTTTGAGCCAAATCGAACGAATCCTTTCTGAAATATTTCATATCTAAAAAAATACGTTTGCGCGTGTGTAAGCGAGAGTGCTGGATGTATGTGTTTGATGGATTAATGAATTTGATAAAATTGATATGGGACCATATAGGCACCAATTCGTATAATCCCTGAAAATTCCATGAAAATCGGATGGACGGTACTAGGTTATGTGCCCGTCACATCGATTTGACTACAGACACACAATGAACCAAATTTGATCCTTGATGTCTGAAACGTAAAACGCGATTGGAAATTTCCGATTCTGAGCACAAATTTTTTTTTAACCTCTCGCAGGATCACAATACTTCCCTTACCTTCGGTAGTGAGGAAGCAAAACAATAAACACTATTGCTGTTTTTTTTTTTTTCAATTTCATACGAGGTCAATGTTAAAGGAGGAAAAAATATATAATGGATAATGGTAAGTAATATAAACTAATTAGTTTTTATCCGATTATTATATTTTGCCGGAAGAATCATAAGCCCTTTTCAGATATTTGAATATTCGAAAACGTTTCTTACACTGTTTCCGATTTATGTTTTCCAATCTCTTATGATTTTAATGATTGTATGATTTACACCATTTAAATAATTTCTATAAATCTATAAAAAATATCCTGATTAGTCATTAATTATTTTTCGGAGTAACTTTTATAGAGAAACCATACGAAAATGCTTACAAATAATTAAAATATTCATAATTACAAAAAAAAAACATAAGTATACATAAATTAAAAATTATGTTATATGTTATTCTCGTTTACATAACTGAAACTTTTTTATCTGAAAATACTTTTTGTAAATAGTATACAAATTTTTATTAAATTTATTTAATAATAGTCAAATGTTACTCACATGTCAAATTTTTCTTTTGATATTTTAAAAACATTTTTTATTTTCAATTTATGAGGCAAGGATAGAGAAATGAAATATAATGAATTAAGGAAAAAATATATAAACTAATTAGATTTGGTTGTTATATTTTCAATAAAAATGTATAAGCCTATTTCCAAGTTCATTTAAATCATAAGTATGAAATATTTAAATTATATCTGAAAACGTTTCGCACATTTTTCCACATTTCACGATAAATAGTTTCCCTTTCTATTTATTTATTTTAATTTTTATGTTTGGTAATCATAAAGAACTAAGTTCGGTCAACGAGTCTGAAATACAGAGGCATATTATATGCTGAAGAGATGAACTAATGTATTTCCGATACGTACAAATAATAAAAAATTGATTTGATAAGTGGGAGACGAAATAAAAAAGAAAGAAAGAAAAAAATAGAATATGAACTAATTATCTTTTATTCGATTGTTTATTTTCAGAAAAAAAAAATACAAGAGACCTTTTATTTTCCATTTTACAAATTTAAATAAAACATTTACACTTCGACGTGACACATGCCCACCTGTTTATATCGGCGACAACCAAATCCCTCAGACGAACACTGTACGTTATTTCAGGCTAATATTCGACAGAAGGATGACCTGGGGCCCACATGTTAAAATGAAACGATAGACTTTGAACAAGCGACTGAAAATATTATACTCACTTTTTCCCAAATCAAAACTGAAAACCAGACAAAATCTAAACGCATACACTTACCCATATGGACATACGCCTCAAAAATTTACGGTTCTGCAAAAAAAGGCGCACTTACAAAAAGTACAATCATTTCAATCCTAAATTTTAAGGCTAATAACATCAGCTCCTTGGTACGTAAACAACAAAACCTTACATACAGACCTATGACAACCAACTACCGACCAACACATACCTACTCTCTACTCCCGATCTCACCTTAAACAACACGAACTTATTAACTATATGGCCATCTATACTTTTGAGTTTTTTTGAAAGGCAATGAAATTCTCTATATAACTGTATAAAAACCGTTCATTTCGGACCGCTATTAACTAAGTTACAGGTATTCAATTTCCAATGTAAGATTACGGGTTCATATCTTGGTGTCAGAAAGGGGTGAATGAGAGAAAAAAGATAACTAAGTGAAAGTAAGAAAATCTGTTTCCCGCTTCACTATTTCCTCTACTTTTAACAGAGTCTCCTCTACTTTTCTATTTTAATCGTTTGACAAAATTAGGCTGGTGCAAAAAGTTTTTGATCAGCAATATTAGAGGGTATTGAAATTTTTACACTGATATACCTTAAGCCGGTTTACATTGCTATAGTTTATCGAATAAATCGTATAAATCTCTTCTTTGATAAATTTTCAGGAAAATAATTCTAATTCAATTTTTACTTATTTCTTGATGCACATATGTAAAGATATAAAAACTTTTCTGAAATAGGTAGGAAAGTCGTGTGAGTGGACATACCAGATTTTTTTTTTTATACAGCTTGAGATTGATTTTAACTTATTTCGGTATAAACACTCAACTCAATTAATATGGACTTAAAGATTACTAAACGAGAAAGTTTTTCTAAAATTGGGGTGTCTGCAGTATAGGTGGAGTGAAATTTGTAAATGCTCTTTTTACTAATTACAAAAAAAATGTTAATAATAATGATTTTTAAAATGTATTATTTAAAATGATTATAAATTGTGTTTTCATTAAGCTCTGCATTATAGAAATTTATTTATATTTATAAATGATCAATTAATTATTTCCACTCCTAATATTTACGATTTCATGAAATTAATTCAAGCAACAAGGAAGCTTCTTTAATTTACACGTAGATATTAGAACTGGAATCGTTTAATTGGTCGGTTATAAATATGTATATACATATCTAGCTGCATGGTGATAACAAAAACCGCGATAATTCAAGATTTTTTAAAAATAGAAGCTAGCTTAGTGTAGCCGCTCAGAGGACCTCGTCAAATGATTTTAACAACGACAAACTTCACTTTCGCTTATAGTAAATTTTGTCAAGTTTACAGTGATTCAATTTTTAATTAATTATATTACATTATGTTTTAGCTATCGCTTCATATTAATAAAAAAACTATGACTTATTAAAAAAACACAAAACTTAAACTTCTTACTATTCTGCCGAAATACGGACAATTGGTTATATGAACTTTTTTTATAGCACTTGAAGTCTACTATTACCTGTTTAAATATTTAACTCTACTTGCCGGACACCCTGCATATCTGGATATCCTTGTATTTTATGATTTAATCACTCCTAATTTTTTCATGTGATTATTCACATTGTCGCGGCGGACTAGTGGACAGAGAAAAAAGTTGTATTTTTATTTGAGATTTTACTCACTGATAAAAAGCCGTGTTTTTTTATAGAAATAAAAAATATTTCTTACTTTTGAACATCATCCATTTTTAGCTAAAAAGTACTGAACGTGTACCAACGTTATGGAGGATGTTTTTCTAACCACTATGTCTAATATAAACAAATAAGTTATAGATCCAATTGTATTTATTTTTTAGATATATTAATGTATACATATATAAGTAAAACAAAAATAAATAAAAATCCATATATCCAAACAAACATATCAATTTTAAATATCCAATATTATATTTGTTCGTTTCACAATAATCATATTGAATTTTTACACATAAACACAAATAAAAACTCCCGCCATTTTTTTTTATTTTTAGTCCATCGTCCCCTCCACCCTCAATCAAAATCAAAAGTCTGCACCTATGGTACTGAGTACCAAGTATTTTACTCAATTACTGGCCTTTTTTGAGTACCAAAGAACTTAATTACTACTTAATTTGATGTCAAATTATTTACTGAAATAGTGATTCAATTCCCAATAGTGATTAAATTTGAATAAATTACTTCGTTTTGCCCATATCAGTCGACGACTGAAAGAATATTTTTTAAAATCTGAGAAGTCTGAAACTTGTAAGCTAAAGTCTGAAACCTGTACAAAAAAATAAATTGAATAAAGGGAAAAGGAGAACAGATAAAAAGGGGTTTGATTCCTTCATTAATGCTTACCTGAGGGAACTGAAAATTATTTAAAAATCATTTCAACAACTTAATTTCTTTCTTATATTTTGAGAATTAAATTCAATGAAGACTTCAGTACAAAATATTGTTCTAAATATATTTATATTTCGTGAAACGGCATTAGGATTCACAACATTTACTTTTAAAACATTTTGAATTCCGTTGGTCAAAATCAATCCCCTTTATTTTTTATCATTTTTATTTAAGTAATTACAATGTAATTATAATGTACCAGTATAAGGTTGTAATTAACATTGATTGTGTTACTAATCAATAATAATACAATAGATTTTTATATTAAAAGAAATGAAGTAATCAATATTTTTACGCTTCTTGGACAACTTAAGAAGTGTTTATACTAAAGTCTATTTTAACGTTGATTGTTCCTAGTTCGATGATCCTTTAAAAAAAGATGCGGAAAAAAACAATGAAAAAGTAAATTATATGTGTAAAAAAATAAAACTGTAAAATTAATATTATAGATATTAATTAATTAAAATACTGTGAAGCAATGTCATCGCTTTAGAGTAGTGTGGCGGCATGTGATGATAATATTGTATATTGTTACGTTGCAAACGTGGAGTAATTCATTAAGTCAAAGTACGTTGGCGGGCAAGGACCTTTTTCGGGAGGAGATGACATCAAAACTTGTCACGTCTTCCTGATAAAGTTTCACTGCCCCCTGGGGAGCCACAGCCATCGCACCGGCTAAAATATTAAACTCGTCCTATGCAAACCCAACCCGTGCTCTATTCATCTACCATAATACACTTCCAAACTCCATACTTCAACACGTGCCTGATACAGTCGGGCTAAAAGGGATTTGTTGCTAACGAGTTTCTGTAATATTAACCTTATGTACATTACCTTGGCAATCAATAAATGCAAAAATGGGGGTATCGGTTCATATCCCAAAGAAATCCAGAACGGATCAAATTCAATCGAAGAAGTAACATTATATCGGTAAGATGAATACAAAAATAAGTTTAAATTTTTCATAAGTTTAAAAGTATAAAAATATAAATAAGTTTAAAATAGAAATTTTTCATAATCTCTCTAGATTGGTCTTTAAAACTAAAGACCAGTGACTTGATTCTATTGCTTTCATTCCATTTTCACAATGGTTAACTAAAGTTTTTTATAACTAGTATACCTCAGTGATAACTCTCACATTAACCAGCTATTACCGATCTAGGAGAACAAAAACCACTTTTAAAATATGAGGTATCAGACTGCAACGACAAGAAACCGGTCGACGTTTCCGATTACTTCAACATTTACTAGACAACCGCTCTAAACTTCCAATTAATTACAAAAGACCCATATACATGGCTATAATAAGGCCTATCTGGACTTACGGAGTTGAGCTATGGGGCTCCAGTAACCATCGAATTCCTCTCGTATCCAATCCTTACAATCCAAAATCCTACTTTGTTACAAATAAAATTATCCACAATGACCTTAATGTTTCTTAGGTTTCAGATCTTGCCCAATCCAGATACCTATCATTCCATAATAAACTTCAGAATCTTCCCAACCACTCGTTTCTAACCTTGCGCCCTCTTCAATTCCTGATAATCCCCCGAGACGATTGAAAATAAAACGGCCTCGTGATCTTCTCATGTAGAAATATCATTAGAGTGCTACTATTGGCTAGTCACTCAACAAGTGTTTTCACGTCATTATATCCATATGTTCAAATTTAATAAATGTATTTCTTTAATACAGTTGTAAATAAAAAAAAATGAGGAATGTAATAAAGAATCCTTTTTATAAACAGTTGAGGACTTAAAATGTGCCCTAGTGAAATTTTAAAGTTCTTTTAAACACTCACTGTAGGGTATAGAAAAATGAGGTTTGGGTGAGGAGGCATTTAGTCCCACCAGTTCACAAATAGCTCCAGCATTACTAGATTTATAGTTCAAATCAGTGCCTGTGTATGGTATTGCTTAAGACTTCTTTTGATAATTCAGTTAACTAGCTTTCTTTTTCACTGGATCAATTTAAGTTCAATCAATTTAATGCCGGTTACAATTGCATTTAGAATATGGCTGTATTCAACCCTTTGAAATATAAATACAACGATAGTACAATGAACAAAACTGTATTATATAAACACCCTTTCCGGTATCCCGCTGCATTTTTTTTTTTTCATTTTGTAGCATTTTTTTATACTGTTTCAATATTGTGCGCATCTTTGCGCTAAGCACTGTCTTTTTTAATTGTTTCAAAAAACGTAAAAAAAAAATTCTAACCTGAGGTTCTTTAATCTTATGAAAACCTTATGATTTATATAATAAAACTTATAAAGGCTCAAAAGACAAAATTAATGATCTAGGTGGCGACCTAGATATTGTCAGCTGGTAGTTAGCAGCAATGAAAAAGTGTTTCTACCTTTGAGAAAAACAGTACAGTGTACTTGAAGTAGATGTCATTAAAACGATTATGTCAAAGAAAATAATAGATTCACAACTGGATCATAAAGTGTAAGAAAGGTAAAAATACTTTGGAAGCTAACATCCTACAGACAAAAACATATGCCTTTTTATAAGAAACTCGTATTCAATTATCCTTCTTGGTTACGAAGATCTGGAAAATGTTAAAGAGTGAAAAGTGAACAAGAGCTCCAGATCTTTGAAATAAAAGTCTCGTATTGAACACGAAGGGGAAGAAGAATAGAATATTAATTGTGGAGAAAAACAAGCAGAACATTTCTGAGAGATGAAATAATTGTTTAAAGTAGTTTTAACGGTATTGTTATTTTAACAGTTTTAATTGCTCTGACTGTCAGAAAGTAGAAGAAAGTTTGATAGTGTAGACCAGAATGATAATTATATTACACAGTAAGAAATCAGGAAATTCTCAGGAACAATGTCTGGCCCCATTATTCCTAAGAGCTCCATTATTCCATCATAAGGCTGCCGGTGAAGACACAATAATCACAGAAATGGTTCGTTCATGAGGCCTAATAGGAAGGAAGTACTAAATACCGTTCAAGCACCATGGAGTGACAGAAAGAGTCGAAAATACAATTGTTACAAGCGAATCTTTGCTTCTAATCTGTCATCTTGCATATCATCTATAATAGGTAAAATCCAGAAAAGAGTTGACTGTATTCTTAATGGTTACCATTTTTCTCCCGAACTATTCATCATCCTTTCAGTTAAAACGAACACTTCTGATCAGTTCAAGAGCTGATCTTCTGATCCCTAGTCCAAATTTAAACTAATTCCCAATCCAAAACTTGAAGGCAGGAACAGTTTATAGACAAAATATCACACAATTGAGACTTATGATATCATTCAATTTATGTAAACATCTGTCTATAAAATAAATTTTAAAAATAAATAAAAGTACAAAAAAAATAAATTTGAAGCGGTATGGAAACCTCTGTGTTTCTATATTTAAATTTATAAAATATTTTTTTTCATGTTCTATAATTTTCAAAGTAGCGAATGATTTATAAGGAGAGATAAATATTTTAGTAAGAAAAGAAAATCCTAACTTATAAAGTTAATAAAAAACGCTGCAAATTATTTCACAATGTTTTATTATTTCCAAACAATTATAGATCTAAAGTAACATTACCTTCCTAGTTACAAAGAAAAATAAATAAAAGGTTTTCTTTATTTTAATGAAATTTACAACTATATTACATGGAAAATACAACAAGTAAATGTGACATTGGTAACATGACATGTTCAACATGAAGGGAAACTACACATTGGTAGAACTCGAAATAAAGTTCAGTATAAAATAGTCGCTACAGCCTATAGTAACACAGGTTTTTCGCCCACCATTTTGAAAGTAAAAGATGGATAGTATTGTCGATGACGGAGGATAATCCTCGAGTAACCTCTGATTTTAAATCTAAATTTTTAAAAAAATCGGTCCAGTACTTTCGGAGAAAATGTGCGGACGGCGAATAGACAAAAAAAATTTTATTCATTTTTCGAAGTCTAGATAACCTGAAACGTAAAGCCTCAAATTTTGTGAGGGGGTTAAGTTTTTGAATTTGTTAGTCGATCAGAATGGTTCGTTATTGAAAATAATAAACCAAAAGTAGACAGAAAGAAATAAAAGTGGAGATTTTCTCTGATTTTTATTTCAAACAATTTTAAAGCACGTTTTCCTTCAAATTAATAAAACATGTATTAACAGAATAGTATCACTATTAACATAAAAATTCGATATGAAACAAGATACCAATCTACATAACTAGCAGCCTACATAAGAGAAAATCATTTACACGAACGAATATAATGAATTATATTCACAATTTAACGTTAGTTTCAAATAAAATTAGCATGAAGCTAGAAAAGAGATATAAGATAATTATGTTATAAATGGAAAAATACAAACAACAAAGCCATCAGTCTCCAACGATACAGGTATATTGTTAACTTGCCAACCTTTCACAAATTTAGGCATCATCAAGGAAGAAAAACCAAGATCACATATATTCAGAAAGAAAAGAAAAAAAAAAGGAAAAGAAGAAAACAAATTATTGTTGCTGTAGAAACCTTACGAAGCCTATACATACAAATTAGTTTCAAACATTATAATTCGCCTACGATTAAATGGCAGAAAACTTAAAATATTTGTTTTAATACTTAATGTTCCAGTAATGATTTTAACCAATTACCTTTATTTTTTATTTGTTCCATTAGATGTCAATTATATTGGTTCCGCAAACGGATATCAGTGAAACAGGCAACGTTTTTTATTATGGAAGAGAAGAGGTTAACAATTGAAAAACGGAAATCAACTGTGGAGCCTAGCTCCAGGATACAATGCTTTGCTGACTTCCAATAATGTTTTGTTCTCAATTGTGACAATAGCCTTTTGACGCCCGAGTTAGTTCTGTATTTAAGTGAATAGCATCGGTCTATTTAACCGACTTTTAAATATTTATGGTTACAATCATATTGTAACTCTTTTAAGTTCAAAATTTCACTGTTGGCGGAAACGAACTTATGGATGTTATAGGTACGTATTGGGATCTGCCTTTATGTTATATGGAGATATAGATAAAAGATAGGGGAAACAATTTTTATTATTAAAAAAAAAATCAATCTACCCATTTAAAAGATAGCTATTCGAAAAGTATTTTTTCTAACATATGTGTACTCAATTAACAGAAAAAGTTTCAATTGTCTAAGTCAATTCGGAGAAATTAAATTATATTAAAAAAAAATAATAATAATTTACCTAAAAGATAGTGGAAGTTAGAGGAATATAGAAGCAAAATTTATATCGCGTATACATTTTGAATATTTTAATACTTTTATACTGGGTGTTTCAGGTTTAAGTGGCCAAACTGCAAAAATGAACTAAGGATCTCGAAACTAGAAAAAAAAATTCCTCTGATGTTATGTCCGCAAAAGCTTTGTTTAGGAGATATTCACACTTAAAGATTTTCGTTGTTATGAATTATTTACGTTATATGAAATAAATAAAACCTATTTATTTGTTCCAACTACTTAATTAATTTTTTTTGTTTTATTTCTTTATTGAGTATTATAACAATGGACATTGTTATAATACTCAACAACTGTCTCTTGGACATTGGTTATAGTGAGGTAGGATGACATTCACACTATATGTGCAAGAAAATAAAATAAATAGAACAAAATAATAATCAAAAGTATATACAATAGATAATAAAAAACTTAATTAATTAAATGTAAACATTAAATTCATATTAAATGTGTATTAAATGCAGCATAAACAACAGATTATAGATTTTAGGAAATAGGGTATAGTTTATTTAAGTAGTCAAATATTAACGATGGTGATCCCGTAATACATAATCATTCTTATTTTGTGTAAAGATCACACGAAATTTTCCATTGTCTATGCGTTGTTAGATTTAAATGAATATTATATTTTGTGTTTATTAGCTTTATGAGAATAAACACGTTTTCATTCATTCATACATAATCATTCTTTTGTAAATAAATTAATATATGTAAATAAGCGGGAGCGGGTTACCTAGCGGGATACCGCGAGTGCAAAACATGCGTTGCCTGGCAACCTATAACTAATAATATAAGGCATATAACATTCGTGCCCAAATCAACTTTTGTTCTTCCTCGAGCTTTTACTGGCTATTTAAAACCAAAAAAAATTACTTTTGTCACATCCTTACCTAGGAAATATGTCATAACCGTGCCCAACACACTCCCTAAAAAAAACAGTCACCTCATGCATTAATTGCTAATTAATAATTATCGTTTAACCTACAACGAGGAACAACATTCATTACTTTCACCTATACATATATGCATATATAACAAATATTTCCCACACAGAATGAATAAAAATAGTTACTTTTGTCAGTTAAAAAGTAATGAAGGCCTTTACTAACGTTAATGCTGCGCAATGCGTTAGCAATACTAGTTGTTGGTAGGTTATTTTGGGGTTTTTAGGCACAAAACATCCTGGTCATCAGCGCCCATTTAATAAAATAATATTATTAATATGTCAGTTAGTATTTAATTAAAAAATAATAATTGGCTTTCGAATTAAAGGAACTATATCAATTGGAAAGCGATACAACAATACCAACAACAATATCCACTAATGGGCTGATACCAAAATCAACAGTGGCTGGTACATATTAAAAAAAATTGCCCGGATACGAAAATTTCCAAGAGCATTTTAAGTTTCAGACATCAAGGATCAAATTTGCGTCGGTGTCTGTCTGTCTGTAGTCAAGTCGATGTAACGGACATATCACCTACTGAAATTATTGGTGTTGTGCGGGTTAGTGTCTAGATGGTCCCATGTCAATTTCATCCAACACTTCTGCTTGCTCACACCCAAATATATCTTCTTTCTATGCCAATATTTTAGAAACTCGAAAGCTCGTTAGATTTGACTCAAATTTTGGTTGGTATTGGTAAAAAAACTATGCCTTGTCTAAAAAAACTATTTCACCGTATTCCATAAACTGCTTTTTCTTAAGATGCCCAAACGTATTTTCCTTGAAACGTCTATATCTTAAAAACTACACGTTCGATTTGGCTCAAAGTTGGAGGGAAGTTAGGGATTGATAAACAAATGATCAGGTAGATATCAATTTCAGCAAATTCCATTCACTACATCACAGGAAATACTTAAGCCTTCGAATCTGAAAAAGTATTATTTTTAACACGCCTATAGTTTGAAAAGGGGTGGTTCGATTTGACCCAAAGTTGAAAGAAATGCAGAAAATATTGTACAAATTCTATCAATTTCATTAAATTTTATTCAATATTTAAATTAATATAAATAGCTTTTATAAATATAATGACTATGAAATATGGAAGGAATTGAGCATGTGAAAGGGAGATTATGTACATAGTATTGTTTTATGAGGTTATACAATTTTAGACTGTATTCAAAAAGTAAATTTAAACTGCATGTTTCCTCGCATACATTTGGCATGACACCTACCAACGTTACTTAGGTTTAAAGTAGTTTTCAGTAATTGTTAGGGTTGAAAGATGGTTGCGACTGGATGAATTCCAAGGTATAACATCTTTCTTTATAAGTTTGAGTTTACTTGGAGCAGTCTTATCCCATACGTTTTTCCAATATTTCAATATTTTTGAACATTGTATTTTAGCAATACTGTTAAATACATTTAGCCAGGCACAGCATACCTCTCTTCCTAATAAATAAGCAATTCCTTATAGTTTCGCTAATATGACGACTGACTGACTCCGGCACAACCCTAACCAGTTTTCCCTAACATATTATTAAAAGCTTTTTCACTAAATGACAATTGCTGGGATCAACATGTATCTCATTTTCATGTAGAACTATAACGGTCTTAAGATAATGGATAATTGTTGACAAGATATATTGAAGAGAAGTTTGTTGGGGTTTTCAGTCAATGAAAGTTTAATATACTCCTTTTTATAAAGTCATTAACATCCGTCTAAAACGTCGTGAATGGCTCCATACTATAACCTACATAGTTTTATTTAAGAACATTTTCTGAAAGAAGCGTTTTATCATTAAATTGACTAATTTAATGATGCACAAAAAACTTTCCACAAAAAGCACAATAAAGAACCATTTGCTTTCCACTTGAATCGTAAGATAATTTTATCGCAAAATCGAGAAAAAAAATGTGACCTATAAAAATATTGAGCCGTTTGGCCATATAACCTCGTTATTTTTCTTTGTTAGGGTCATGGGAAGGTCATGCCAAATTTTGGTAGGTCTCCTTTATTTCGATTTTGATTAAATTATTTTACAATTCAAATGAAAAGCAAATGGTTACTTATGAGTTTCAGCACCTCATTAAATTAATTAATTTCATGAGAAAACACTACATTTCTAAAAATTTTCGTAGATAAAAAATTTGTAGGTTACAATTAGATGAAGCCATTCACGAAGATTTAGGCGAATATTAATGATTGGATTTAAAGGGGTTTTAGCTCTAGAGCCAGAACCCAAAACTCGACCTCATCGCAGGCGATGGTTTGAATGTAAATTACGAAAGTATTTATTATTTTAAGTAAAATCAATCATTCTAGAGCTGCTGCTTTCGAAAATGGCAGCTGATTTAAAGGATATTAGACCAGTAACTTGAGGATCAAAACGAGAAATTCATTGCGAAAAAAATGGGAAAAGTTTTTATTTTTTTAACTTGTATAATGTGTTAGTGAATCGGTACAAAGAACAAACTTACTAAACTATATCAAGGCAAGTAGGCTGAGATGAGCAAGACATGTAGTCGGAATGGAGAATGAACGGGTGCAGAGAAAAATATTGGAAGCACACTTCAGTGTGAAGAGCAAAAGAAGAAGACCGAGAAGTAGATGGAAGGATGACGTGGAGAGACATGCGAAGAAGCTAAGAGTTGACAGAGAGAATTGGAGAAAAATAACTCAGGGGGCCAAGGGTCATGCTGACCTGTAGCGCCGGGGAATTAGTTAGTTAGTTATATCTGTTTAGACATATAAATAACGAAATTGCTAACACGGACCACCAAGAGAAAACTTTTTACATCTAAAAAAGTCAGTTTTTTTTCGATATTTGTTTTCACAAATAACTTCTAAACGATGCATCAAAGCGAAAAATGTAACCTTTAAGAAATTAAAGTACGTTGACATTTGCGTCGAACGAATACCTAAAATTAATAATTTGGTAAGGTAGTATGGTAGAAAACCACAGTCACCCAATCAAATGACCATGGATCTTGAAAATGGGTTCTCCAAGAGGAAAAACCCATAGAATCGAAGGCTAGAGCATCGAATTTTGCGTCTACTGAGTACTAACATTTTTAATGTAGGTGCCTTACTCCGAACTAAATCTATAACCTCCCGATGACTAGAAATTGGTAATGAAGGTATGTGTGATTTTCAATATTTCAACAATATATGTGTATTCTCCTGAGTTATTATTGCTTAGAGTATGTTATATGCAGTATAAGCCTATTTTTCACCTCTAAGCAGCGGAGGATTTTGAGAAACGATGTGTCGAAAGAAACCGAATTTCATAAAGAAATCAATAATCCCGATCCGAGAGATATATCGACCTACATTAAAAATGTTAGTACTCAGTGGAATCAACATTTGACGATATACAACTTCAATTCTATGGAATTTTCCTCTAAGAAAACTCATTTCCAAGTTAAAGGGTCATTTAGAGCATTTTTTTACAAATTTGGTAAAAATCAGGTTGGTTGGCAGGGGTTTTCTACTATACTACTTAACAAAATTATTAAATTTGGGTGTTTGTTTCACGCTAAATTTAATGTTCTTTAATTTCTTAAACGATACATTTTTCGCTTCGGTGCATCGTTTAGAAATTATATGTGAAAACACAAAAATATATCCAAAAAAAGACTGTGTTTTTTTGGCTGTAAAAAGTTTTCCCTTTGTGATCCGCGTTAGCAGTTTCGTTATTTGCATGTCTAAATTCATATATACAAGTTAAAATAATAAAAACTTTTCCCACTTCTTTCGCAATGAATTGCTCGTTATGATCCTCAAGTTACTGGCATAATATTCTTTTAGTTAGTCGCCATTTTTGAAAGCAGTGGCTTCGGAATGGTAGACAAGCTTCATTTTACTTATAATAATATACACTTTCGTAATTTACATCCAAACCTTGGCCTGCGATGAGGTCGATGGTTGGGTCATGGCTCCACGGCTAACTGTACCACGGTTTGCAAAGTAAAATTAATTTCTAAAATTAGTAAGTAACTTTTTTTTTAAAATTTTACTTTTACTGCCTCAAAACCCTAACTCTTCAATGTAAGAAACGGTTTGTATTACTTAAAAAATGAAAATTATTCCTGCGAAGGATTAGGAGATGAAATAAAGCCGGTAACATACATAAAACATTTATAAGTAGCATGTAGGGCATCCTGGTAGTTTTATAGCCCACAAACTGATAACGTGATAAATTATCTGATCTAATAGAAAATTAATGTATGAAAAACGTTAGAGAACGGAGTGACCGACAACCCCACCAGTAGCAGTTCCAGTACCAGTATGTAAAACGTTACGTTCTTATTTGTTTTATTACTACAAATATTTGGTTATCTTTTTGTTGTAATATTTATCATTTATCAAAACCACAAAGCAAAAACAACCGGACCAAAACTGATAAAAATGTGACAAAACCGCGTTCTATATAACTATAAACTATATTTTGTGGTTCTAACAAGATCATCTTTCTGGGAATTTATCTATTACAATGTTTAACAAAATATAGAACTTTATTTTTAGCGCTTGCTTCGGGATTGTCTGCAATCGTTCTTTCGGTAACTTGCATGTAACGGAATATATGCTGAGCATATGGGTACAACTTTTATTATATACCATCATCGCCTGCTTGCGTGCAAACGTTGGTTGTTATTTTGTGAATTAAATCGGAAATTATTGAAAACTAAATAACCCAAAGCGTAACTTCACGTGTAAAGCACTTCACGTTTCGAACAAGTACTTAGGAAATTTTTCACAAAATAGTAGAATTTCTATCCCTAGCATCTAATTGAAAACTAGTTTCAGCACAACATACAAACTGTTATTGTCATGGTTAACTTGGTTTATTGTCATACGGAGAGAGGGTTTCAAACTACTTATTGTCGAAGAATTCATAAATAATATTTTTATAAAATGTACTAAGTTCCTGTCTTCTGGCATGTCCTTGAAACTAGATATTAGCTGGAAGCGTCTATCCAACAATGAATGGCACAACAGTTGGCAAGGTATCCCATAAGAGACCCAAATACCAGATGGAAAGAATCAAAAATGATACTACAGAGTTGCATGCAGAAAACTAAAAAGGAGAAGGGCAAGATAAGCAAAGGTAAAACCTTCGTTCGGACGACCATTATGTTAAATGATAAAAAAAGATCCATAAATAAAGTTTAAACTCATTATTTGTATAATTTAAAACATTAAGTCTCAATAAAATGAATCTCAAAACTCTCAATTTCACTAACAATGAGAAAGATAGGAATGGAAAACAAAAATCCTTTCCTAACAAAACTAACTAATGCTCCAATTTTATCGCATTCACGAAAATAATTGAGGCAGTTAGCAGGTTTCTTTATTTTAAATGTACATTTTAGGACTAGAAACATTTATTTTCTCAGATAACAGTGAGCGGAGATTCTTATAATATATTATAGTATGTCTATAGATCTAGGTGAAAAACTCTGTTTCATAAACACTTAACCTGAAAAATCATTACTTTTCTTTTTTTCCTTTTTAAAAATGCAAAATATATTTAGGCGATGGTGTTTATCATGGTGTTATAATAATATATTCTACATCATGATAAAAACAAGAAGTAAAACCTTTTTGACTGATAATTGTGGTCATTTTTGTCGGAATGAGGGGTATTTTATTTGACTGGATAAAAAATCATACCATTTTTTTTACACCACTTGAGATGAATCTCAATTTTTTCCCATGAATCTCGACTTAATTAATACAGAATTAAAGTTTATTAAACGAAAAAGTTTTTCTAAAAGTGTGGTTTCAGTATTATAGTTAAATGAATTTATATATTATTTTAAAAACATAACTTAGCTTAGTTAGGCCACTGTTTTCCCTTTAAATGATTTTAATAACAGCAAACTCTATTGAGAATTGAAGTATATTTTAACTAGTTTATAGTAAAGGAATTGTTAATTAGTTAAATTTAATATTTCATTAATTATTGCTTCCTTTTCAACATAAAACACTACTCACTTAAAAAAACACAAATATATAATTTTTGTAAGTCTTGAAATCTGCTTTCACTCCTATAAAAAATTTCCTCTACTTATGGGACACCCTATCACAGCATCTCAGAGGTGAATAGCCCTTCATTCCAAAATGAATTAATTAGCATATTTGACAACTTTGCAAAATGGGTAAACATTTTTTCAAAGTTTATTATAAAATATGTGAAATGTAAATCTTATGCTGTTACTTGTATAAAATTATAAGTAGTTAAAAATAAAAATACTTAAATGCAATCAAGAAACTATTTTGAATAAGAGAAAAAATATTTTGATAGCTTGTAGGCAGAAGTACTAGAAATGAAAACAAAAACAAAGAAACAGAAAGAAATGAATAAAGTTTGCACTATGTTTGAACATGTTGGATACATTTCTCACAGTTCATTTTCAGGCTAAAATGTTAACTCTTTTCTTTCTATTATCCTAGATTAAAATATTTATCGAAGTAAAATATTTATGTTTGCACCAAGCTATGGATAAGTGAATCTCAAGTTGATATTATCAACATCCTAATATTATGATTAATTTTAACATGTCCCATAGAATGGTATAGAAAAATGTTTAAAACAATATTTTTTAACATTTTTTTCTTTATTCCCAATAACAACCCAAGTAACAAAAGCTTCGTAAAATCAGAAACAGTAACAAGCAAAACTAATTCTTCACCATAAACCCGTATTTTCCAACGGTTAATAAACCCTTGAGGTTAGCTGAGACGTGAACACCCACGGATAACTGAGGAAAACAACTCATTATGAAATTCATTGCCAGTTAGTTACACTCATGTTAGTTAACTAACTGTGAAGGGACTCTTTATCAAGAGAAATTATAAATGCAGCTTGTCAAGCTACCGGTATATATGTTTATCAAGCGGTAGTTGAAAGTTTACGTTATCATGCAACCTTCCTATAGGCAACCAGGCCAACGCCATCGGTATCATGTGTATTGCCCAAGTTGTATCAAGTGTAAATGGAGCTCTAACGAGTTGAAATCTATTAACTAAATTTACCCACATTTTACACTCGCTGATTTTAAGGTAGCTCACGTTCATATTTCACTTTTTGTTTATTTTAGAAATTCTAGTAGTTTAAAAATCATAACCTGAACTTGTCATAGGTTATATAACCATCCGCAGGTAATGTGTCAAACAACTTTTATGACAGTACTGATAGCACTGTTATTATGAAATCGTGAAAAACTACAATAAATATGAGCCTATACATTTGAAAAAACAAAAAACTTTGAAACATTCTTCAACATAAATGGCAATGTGTGCAACTATTTCTGCTTATTTGATAAATAAAATAATAAAAAGTCCATTAATAGTACAAATTAAATGAAATCTGAACAATAGAAGCACCGTCGTAAAACGGGAACGAAGAACAATAGCCAGTGGTTTATCGCTGTGTACGTTAAATTTAATCGCCTCGTAAACTTTAGGGAACAATTGATAAGAAAGCAATTAAAAAACTAACACAGGTATGTTTAAAAAATTACAGATAATCCCACCTGTTTTCTGGATTGTTCATCACGATCCGGAGCACAGTATAACACAATTTAAAAGAACAAAAAAATAAAATAACACACTTTTCAAATGAGACACAAGTGAGTGAAATTCTATACAGTGCTATAGACAGTAGAGGTAGCAGTGTTACCAATCTAACCCTGCCAACACCTGGTGTCCCATCTGTGTTGGTATAAAAACAAAATTACCTCCTTCTGACGTGGCAGCCTTTTCTGCTGCTGGTGTTTGCGTGCGCTATTGTAATGGCAACCTCAGCACGCACTTACAATTGCATATTACATTATACATATCATATGAATGCACTTTACATTATGGAACAATGCACAGCTTAACTCCTCTTATATGAAAATTAGTTGCTTATTCAATTGTGTAGCGTTGATATGTATAGTTGTTTTAGAAAATAGGTCTTTAAAAAAAAAAAAAACCGAGTCTGATTTAGATATACTAAGAATGAACTCGAAATTTGATTTTTAATTTAAAAATCATGCCTGATTTATAAATAAAAAATTAAATCGATCTTTGATGTTTATTAATTCGATTAAAAATAATAATCATTCACTGAGTGATACGGTTTTACATAAATAATAATGATTAAAGTGTGATAAAAGATTTGTTGATAAAACAATAAAAATCACCTTCAACAATCAAAATAAATTAAATAATAATATGTGTGCACACGTTATAAATGTACACATTTTTAAAAATTATATTTCTGATCGCTTTAATTGTACACCCGGAATCTGAACAATTTATATTTATTTTATTTTCATACACACATACATAGATGGCACTACATCCTGGCCTCTTTCAAAAGCGTTCGCCAGTCAATACGATCAGCTACAGCAGCTTTCTATCCATTCACAAAAAAAATGGTCCATCTCCTCTGACTTCTCCACCTCATATTATTGGCCTGACAATATTGGCCTTAGCTTCATTAATGTGTAGCCCAAAGTTTCTTTGCTGCATCTTCTATGGAACGACTCCAAGGACCAAGAACGACTCTCCTTAATGCATCTTCCAATCTGGCGGCAATATCAAAGTCGTCGGCGTACCCAAGAAGCTGAACGGTACTCTTAAGAAGGATTGCATGGAGTTGGAGTTGGATTCCGGACATATGCACTGCTTTTCTGCCGCGAAGTTAAAAAGAAGGCAGACTATAGACTAAGACTATTAGCTTCGGACTCCTAGTAGAGCCTGTGCGTCCGACGTCACTGAGCCCTCCGATCTTACATTTGGCCTGCCAACCTTTTTTTGTCCTTGCATCTTTCCGAACAGCATCTTCCTGGGTATCACCGAACCATACGTGCGACGTGCCCAGCCCATCGAAGACGTTCTTTCTTGATAAACCTGACCAAGTCTATATCCTTATAAATGCCAGCGAGTTCGGCATTTCTCGTTCGTATCCAAATTTCACCCTCTATAACAGGACTAAAATCCTTTTCAAAGATTGATCTCTCAAAGATCAGATGTGTTACACTTCCATCTTGTTTCTGAAAAGCCCATGTTTCTGATCCATAAGTTAAAACAGGACGGACCAAGGTTTTGTAGAGAGTGATCTTGGTCCTGTTAGAGAGGAACCTGCTTCTAAAATGTTTCACAAGGCCAAAGTAGCACCGTCTCGCCGTTGCTATTCTCTTGTTGACTTCTCGAAAGATGCACCTTCCAATCTGGCGGCGGTATCAAAGTCGTCAGCGTACCCAAGAAGCTGAACGGTAATGTTAAGAAGGATTGCATGGAGTTGGAGTTGGATTCCGGACATATGCACTGCTTTTCTGCCGCGAAATTAAAAAGAAGACAGACTATAGACTAAGACTACTCATTTACAAGTTTGTTCAAAAATTATATAAAAAACAGAAAATCTTTTTCTTTCAAAATTGACTCTTGCATCATTCCTCCTAAGTTGCAATCGTAGAGGCTATATTTTCGTAGAAACATTTTTTTTCATATTCCTACATAATAGGATTGGACTGATATTTTTTTTTTTAACAGTTAACATTTAAATTAAATAACTGTTTATTTATCTGGAAAGAATTGGATAAACCTTTCATTACTTAGTTTAATTATTTTATTATTTTTTAATTAAATAATGAAATTTTCTCTGTCATGGCCAGTAAGATAACTGTTATAAGGAAAAGAAAAATAAACCCCAAAATTTCTGTTTTTTTTTTTTGTTTTTTTTGAATTCATATAGACATACAGACAATTTTATAAAAAATAACATAAAAACTATTGCGTAATATGGAATAGTAATTTTTAACTTGATTTTATTGGCGAAATACTATAATTTTTCAAAATAAAAAATAATTGAACAGAAATGGGATCCAATATCAAGAAATAAAAATTCACAACCAACATGCATTCACGTGACAATGGGCACTTAAGTATACGACCTGAATTAAAAAGAAATTTTATGAAATAGCTCATACAATTTCATAAATTTTAAGGTCACTGACTGGAATAAAGAGGCAAAGTCGCTCGAAACTGAATACTTGATATCACGCAACCGCATTTCTTTTGAATAAACATTTCGTTGAATCGCGGGGGGTTCTTTTAAATAAAATGACTCAGTTTATTGTTACCTGTTTTACAAAGAAAAATCTTTCATCTCACAGGTTACTTGACATCTGGTACGTAAATGAACAATATTCATATATTATTTGTTTCTATTTGTTATTATACTGTTGTGTAAATCCTCATAGTCCTTGGCACAAACCCATTTTTATCAAGTTATTAACACCCGCATAAAGCTTTGTGAATAGCTTCATCTTATCTTAACCTACAGCTTTCTTATTTACGAAAATTTTCAGAAATGGGACATTTTCTCATTAAATCAATTAATTAATTTAATTAAAAAAGCCATAAATGCCCATTTGTTCTCCACTTCAATTGTAAAATAAATTGAATCGATAAAATTGATTTTGTTGGTTCGATTCATATTTGTGTTTATCGATTGAAACAAAATCGATAGAAAAAAAGGGTGCCTACAAAAATATTGAGGTGTTAGGCCTGTATAACCTCGTTATTTTCACTGTTGAGGGTGGAGGTTAACGACCAAATATTTTCTGAGGCCACATTTTTTCTCTATTTTGAAATAAATTTGTCTTACGACTCAAGTGGAAAACAAATAGGTTTTCGTCAGTTTTTAGTACCTTATTAAAAAGTCAAATTCGCTCATCCTCAGATTGAAAACAACACAATTTTGGAGAATTTTCCTAAACAAAAATTTGTAGGTTAAGATGAGTTGAATCTATTTACGTAGTTTCAAACGGATGATAATCATATGATAAAAAGGGATCTGTACCTCTGACTATTATGTTTATATATACAGATCTGGTGCGCGCAACACACAGCTTTCACTTACAGCTTTAATTTGAATATAAACCATTTTCTGACATTTCTGGACTGCTATATATTTTTTTTAAGTGCATTTTAAACGGAGCTTAATCTTAAAGCTTACAGATAACAAATCATGAGGCCATTAAAATTACAAAAAGTCTACTTATTATATCGACGGTAGGCATTAAAAATCTAGTTACTCCATCTGCTTTTATAAACCACAGAACTTCAGTCTCTGAGCCTTTCAGTTGACAGAATGACTTACTCCAAATTCAACATTTCTGAGTAATGCCATTTTAGTGATGTTTCTAGTTGGAAAAGTTATCTTTTCTAGACGGTGAGTAAGTTGATTCCAGAGTAGGTGATTGCAGTGTAAAAATGTAGAATTGTGAACAAAGGTATTAATTTTGCAACTAGAAACATCACTGAAATTAATAATAAGCGATGTTGAAATTGGAGTCAGTCGTTCTGTCAACCGAAGGGCTCATATATGCCTAGAGAGATTTGAAACTAGTGTATATCTAAATATTTAATCTATAAATGGTTATGGATTGTAGGACTGTTAGTTATTAAAATGTTATTCTTCATTGTAAAGTTTACTATAATGAAATTACGAGATTTTCAACGCCCTCCATGGATGGGTCAAAAGTTGTCATAATAATTGTAAGTGGATAATATTGAGATTTCGTAAACGGAAAAGTCGTCAAAATATTCACTAATTTAATTTTCTATAAGGTTATTTGATGATTTTTTGGAATAACCGGTCAACAGATACCTAATTATTTTAATAGAATACATTAACTATAAATATAATACATATTCTTACATTTAGTAAGACAATTTTATTTAATTTCCTTCGAAACATGTGATTTCTGATAATGTTAGTTTTCTGAAATTATTATTTATACATTTTTTGTCACTCCCCGTTACCTTCTACGACTTTCTTTATTTAATATTATTTTTTCTAAAATTCTCCGTTTCCAACAACATATTATACGTATACCTTCTGATTATTATTTCCGGAGATTCATTTTTGACCTGGATTAGCATTTTTTTTTTATCCTTTATTCAATGATCGAATTCTTTCAAAAGTTATATTTAGCCATTTTTTATAGTTAATATCAATAAAACAGAGTTAAATTTTCAAAATAAACCATATAAACCGTACTTTAAAGAAAGACATTTATGAACATTGGCATTTAAGCACTATAAAATGACATGATAAGACCTCAATGATATTAAAGACCACTTAATTATACAATGATACAAGAAGTTTAATCAAAATCGTTAGTGGCGTTTTTGAGAAAATTGTAAAAATGTGTTTCACCTTTGATATATAGTGGCACTTCAGGTTAGCGGATTTTAAGGAAAATGTTGCTGTCACATCTAAGGCATATTTTTTTTTATTATTATTTCTTAGTGATATTTACCACTGTATTGAATAAATACATCTAGTAAATTTAAACATAATGACATGAAAACTCTTGCTGAGTAACTACCCAATGGTAGCACTCTAATGATATGTCTACATTCGGAGATCACGGGGCCATCTTCTTTTCAGACGCCTCGGAGGGTTATCAGGAATTGAAGAGGAAGCAAGGTTAGAAACGAGAGGGTTGGGATGATTCTGAAGTATATATGGAAGGATAGGCATCTGGATTGGGCCAGATCTGAAACAAAAGAAACATTAAGGTCATTATGGATGGTTTTATTTGTAACAAAGTAGGGAGCATTAAGGATTTTGGATTTTAAGGATTGGATACGAGAGGAATTCGATGGTTTAGTGGAGCCCCATAGCTCAACTCCATAAGTCCAAATAGGCCTTATTACAGTCAAGTATATGAGTAATTTGTAATTAATTGGAAGTTTAAAGCGTTTGTCTAGTAAGTGCTGAAGTAATCGGAAACGTCGAGCGGTTTCTTGTCGTTTCAGTCTAGAATACCTATCGTAAATACGTAATATCAGTTTTGTACGATTTTTCGTTTTTGAGCTAGACTGTTCACATACACACAAACCATTTTGCGGGGCTTGTTTATTTGGACTCAGAGGAAAATGCCTCGAAACATACATTTTCGTTGAAAACGTGGATTTGTGAATTTTCACGAACGGATTACTTTCCCTTACTATATAAAGTAAATATTAAAAATTTGATTTTCATTCTTTCTCTTATTATCTCACATCAGAGCATTTTTAATGAGATAATTAAGTTAAAAATTGCTGGGGACAAAGGGAAAATGATATAAGTTTGTCACTAATGCAGTCAAACTTGCAAATTTTTACCACGAAGTTTTATGAGGATGTTAATAGTTTGATAAAAAGGGGTCTGGGCAAAGGACTATCACGAGGAGAATCACCAACAGTATTAATCCGGTTGTATTGGCTGTGTTTAAAAGCCTGTCATTGAGCTACAATTCTCCGAATGCGTAGGTGAGAAGTTTAAATTAAATTAAGTTTAAAATGAGGAGAAAGAATGTAAAGGATGTCTTTTTTTTGGTAATTAGCTTTTTTTCATAAAGTTTAAATAATAAAAAATAACCTAAGCTGTCTAAAGATTTCTTGATATTCTCTGTTTTATATGTTTTGGTATTTTATTTAAATTTTTTTCTACTTCAGAAGATGCTCTCCCCTTTGTAGTAGCTCTGGAACAACTTAAGATATTTCTAGGAAATCTATGGCTTTCCTCTTTGGGTTTTCGCCTTTTTGTTTGTAAGGACATTGTTGGTAGCATGCGCTGTACAGACCAATTTCTATGAAAAAGGCATACTAAAAAATATTTTACAGACATTGATGCTTTTGCTATTGAGTGAAATAAAATACATAAAGTGATCTAGATTTAGAATAAGATTCATCTTGATTTAGAATTATTTACATAAGGCCAACAGTCGGAATTATTGCTACTTTTTGGTCAGTTGATTTATAACCTAGTTCATTGGAAGCATAGGTTTAGTTCGTTGTTATAACCATTAAGTGTTACGTGAAAACAAAAATAAATACTTCTTTTTTTCTGGGAAGTTGTATGATATTCTTTGTTATTCTGCAATGATTACTTCCAATTAATAAAATAAATATTTTTTTCAGTTACCAATCTGATAAAACAATAAGCCTGGTGAATTCCTACGCGTTCATCATTTATACATATGGTTTTTATTTGGTTTTCTGGGATTGATACTCCCATAGGCACAGACTTCAGGAAGGCGAGTGGGACGATGGGCCTCCGCAATAAAAATGGAGAGAGGGCGAGAATATATATATTTGTACTATTCTCCCCTTCGGTGTAGCTTCAATACATCAAAAGTATTACTTTACACACTTTTGATGGTACAAAACAAAACATAATTAAAATAACAAGACCAGAAACAGTATTATTTCAAAGAAACATCATCTGTTGTTTCTTTTCTAAGGAATTTAAACAATCTCCCTTTTGGCTATGTTCATGACAGTAGGCTTGGATCAACTTAGCTAATGAACAAAATAGATATATTGCTCAATGTATTTTTTTTAATTTTTATATTTACTTCTTCTAAAATTGTATGTGAAAGAATCCATGTGTTTTAATTAAATTATGAGATTTAAAATTTCTTTTTTTTTATAGAGTTTTGAAAAATAATATCTGGAAGAACTCTGAAGTTATAACAATAAAATCTTACTTGGCCATAAGGATGGAATGTAAAAAAAATGTTATAAAATTCTAAGACCCAGAGTTTTATGTTCTAGATGATGTTAATTGACCCACTCCACGCTGCTATTTTTTTATTTTTTTTTTTACTTTCAATTATAGTTGAACTGATCACTTTATGCTCCGGGCCAAGATTTTTACTTGTGGAAAGGTGGACGGGGTCTAAAAAAGAGACGCTGCAAAGCAGAGAGTATCACCTTACCAAAGCACAAACTAATTCTCCTTATGAAGGACAGTGTTGGGAGGTTATACAGAAGCAGACTGCAGGAAAAAATAGGTCTGAGGCAGGGAAGCAATCTTACGGAAAAATGTGAACACTTAAGGGTGTGCATCCACGCAGCAGCCTGAGAGGCGTTAGGGTATGATGAAAAGAAAACAACCAGATTGGTGGTCTGAGGAGGTCTCAAATTTGGTAAAGGCTAAAAAAGAAGCATCAAAGCGTCAAACAAGGGCCAGGACTGGATTACCTACAGAGTTCTGAACAAACGTGTAAAGTTGAAGTTGTAAGGGAGAAGAATAACTTCTGGGAGAGATGCTGCCAGAAAATAGATGGGACACTGGGCTTCAATCGAGTGAGAGAAGCTTGGAATATTCTGAGGAGCTTGAGGGCACCTCGTAAGGGCAATGTCATTTCTTCTATCAGTAAGGACACATGGAAAAACATTATGAGACCCTCCTTAACGAAAGTAGAGCGAAGTTTATGGCACAAGAGGGCAACGCAAAGAAAAACTCCAACCGGGCCATATGCAAGTAACTGAAGAAGAAGTGAGGGCTGCTATTGGCAGAGCAAAAGGCGGAACAGCTACAGGACCTGGGGGCTTGTATATGGAACTTTTAAAGACCGGTGGCGCTAAGAAGCTTACACTCCTTATCAATGTGACAAACATGGTCCTGAAAGGATGTGATTTACCTGATCATCTCCGAATAGGATACATCTGCTCCATCTTTAAAAAGGAGATAGGAAGCAATGCCAAAATTATCGCGGCATCTGTGTACAGAGCTCAGTTAGTAGGATTGTCGGAAGACTTGCCCGGGATAAGCTGGAAGGAGAGTACACCACACCGGTGGTACAACTGGTTTCACTGCCGGGAGATCTTGTATGAACAATATTTTTGATTTCCGGCAGCTCATTGAGAAATGCAGGGCGACGAATAGGGAGCTTTATTTAGCCTTCATTGATCTTTAGCAGGCATATGACAGTGTTCTTCGGGAAAGAATATGGCCATCACTGAGAAGAGCGGGTATTAATGAATCACCGGTGCAAGCAATTCAACACTTGTATGGAAGCGATATGTACAGAGTAAAGAATGGGAACCTCCTCTCGGAACCATTTTTTCGTTAAGGCAGAGCTCGTTAATTTCTGGAACCAAAGTTAAGGCAGGGGTGTTGTATTTCTCCAAGCATTTTCAAGATATACTTTGATGAGGTAGTGAAGCAATGGATGAGACGATGTCAAGACTACGGAGTTACTTTGATGACGACGAGCTTCTTACCCTGTTCTTTGAAGACGATCAGGTAGTGATGGCCCGGAAGATAATATTCCTAGAGATGGTGGTTGTCCAATTAAAGAAAGTTTATGAAGAGGCAGGTCTCAGGAAAAACTTCCAAAAGGCTGAGTATATGCCACTGGGAGATGAGGATCTACGCATAGGTGAACAGGTGTGCAGAAGAGTAAAGGCATTTTAATACCTCGGGTCCTATCTGGACGAAGTTGGAACGTCTGAAGTGGATGTCCGAAACAAGGTAGAGATGACAAGAAAAAAACTAGAATGCTGAATCCTGTTCTCTGGAACGACACTATTTCAAACGAGTAGCTCATTCAAACTGTATGTACAGTGTATAAAAATAAATTAAACAGTAATAATATAATATATATATATATATATATATATATATATATATATATATATATATATATATATAAAGAAACTTATATATAAACTTATATATATATATAGAAACTTATATATATATATATAGAAAGAAACTCAATTAATCTAAAAAAAACATAATTAAAAAGAATCTAAAATAACAATAAATTTACACATACTTTTATGCAATATTTAAAAAATTCATTCACTCAAAGTATTTCTCTCCACTTGAAGAAGATCCCCGCGCCTCTAACTCAGCCGCATCACTGGTATTAAGGACCAGTGGAGTTGCTATTAAATCAGTCGGATATGTTCTATTAAAGTTGATCCCATTACAATGTTAATGTATAACATAGTCGGTAATATTTGCGCATGAAACAAATAAACAGTAGCTCGGATAGGTCTTCCGGTATTCTTCTGAGATATCGTAAAATGTGGTATCGTTAGTAATCGTTAGTAATTAGTATAGTGTATCAATCGAGCAGTTATTTTTATTTATTTAGAAGGAACATCTGTTATGAAAGTAGGTATACCAGTTGACAGTCCGATCAATAACGTTTATCAAGTGTAGAAAAATGTTTGCGGTGGAATTGCTAGAGTTTTTCTCTAATTCAAGGAAACCAGAAAGTTCTGGCATGCAAAGCGAGCCCGGGTCAGCTTGAATCTTTTATGCCCCTTCCAAGGACTGAGAATTAAAGAATTATGAGAAACTTCTGATCAATACTTGGATCCCTCAAGGCTTACCGATCAGCTACGAATCCATCTTTTAACTCCTTTTATAACTTCAAAGAATTTTATAAAGATCAATTTTCTAAAATAATTATTTAAGAGCAGAAAGATAAGTGCAAGGACTAAAATCGAATCCTTGCCATGGTTCTGACATACTAATCTGCAAAATCTCAATCAAAACTGTCAAGTTTCTTTAAAGTTAAATATTAAAAAAATTCAATAGTTTTCAAAATATCACAAACCGACGTGTCCTTCTAAAATAGATCTGATCGTATTAATATTATTTAGTTCAAATGTACAATCAGAGATCTGAAAAATGTAAAATTTTACTTGGAATTGCAAAGTTTAAAATTATTTGACTGCTACATTTGTGAAAAATGGATATGAAAAAATAATCTATGTATACCATTTGTGTAACTAAAATACCTCAAATGTGAATTATTTTATTTCTAAAAGCTAATGAAAACTTCAAATTAAGGAATTTACTCATTCATGGTTACATTTTTTCTCTGGCACTGTTTATAAAAATAAAAAAAATATATATATATACATGATATTGAAGTATTGATTAAGCTCTGGAATAAACGTTAAATTAATATCTTCAACTATTAACTAAGTATTACTGTTGTACAAACCGTAGTAAAATAGACTAAAACAGTCATCTTAGCACAACAATTGAAGTGGCCCCCCCCTGAAAAAATTATTTTAGAATACCTCCTTGAAATCTATTACTTAAAGAAACAAAATTAATTGCAGAGAAAATGAAGCTTGGACATATAAATCGAATAGTGAGTGAATGTTATGTGAATAACAATATAATTTTAAAAAATAAAGAAATGTATACTTCCATATATATATATATATATATATATATATATATATATATATATATTTTTTTTGGTTTATTATTGAAAATAATAAACAATTGTTATTGGACAAAAAATTCAAAAACTTAACCCTTTCTCAAAATTTGTGATTTTCCGTTCGGAAAATTCGAAAAACAAACAAAATATTTTTTATCCGCCCGCCGTCCGCGCATTTTTTCCGAAACTACTCGAACGATTTTTTTCATAATCGGATTTAAAATCAGAGGTCACTTGAGGATAATTATCTTTCATCGACATTACTATCCGCCTTTTCCTTTCAAGATGGCGGCCGAAAAACCTGCTTTGCTAAAGACTGGAGCGCCTAAACAAATGTATCGATTTCAATGAAACTTGGCTAAAGTCTTCTTCTCGATGAACTTTAAATTGTTCTATATATATCATACTTCAACGAAAAGAAGGTGGAAGAATAATTACGAGGGAAGGTAAAATTAGATTCTAAATAACCTAAAAAAGTATACACTTGATGGTGACGTTGTATAGTTATTTAAAGGTTCACGGAATTTCCTAATAAACAAAAAAAAAATCGTAAAAATCGGACAAATAGTAGCCAATATATGGTCTGTAGATGATTTTTATATGTTGTACTGCAAAGTTTTCGCGTTTTTTGTTGCTGTACACGTGTCACTGAAGTAATACTAATTTTTTTTTAGTAAATTACTAATGATTAAAACAAATGTTTATTAAAATAATTGGAATCACCGTTTATTTATTTATTTTTTGTCTGTATAAATAAAATTTGGATTGATTAATAATAGAGCAAGTGCTACTGTAACAAGAAGGAGGAATATTTAATGACATATTAAAAAATCAAATTGTCCTTAAGTGAATGTTATCGATTTCTAAACCTGGACCTGAAATATTTAAATGCCAGCCGAAATCGATTTCATGTAAGATGAAATATTGCGATATTTGTAAATGAATAACACAAATATTATAATATTATTATATATTTAATCAATGTTATATTATTTTAGTTTTATTTGTTATTAATTCTATTTTTTCAAGGTTTTATTTGATCATCCTTCAAACTGTACATAGGCATTGCTAAAACATATCTATCAATTATGATAGACATGTATAATGTTTTATACAAGGCATAAGAACATCTGAATAAAACACATCCCTATGATAAGATAATTGAAGAAATATTTAATAAATATAAATATCGAAAAAAAAAAATAAACATTTCATTTCGTTTCAGATAATAGATTTATTTAGTGCCTATAATTTGTTATATAAATGTAATACTTTAAATCGATACATAAATTTTCTAGTTGGCAGAAAAAAAATTATATTTCAACAATGAATATTTTTAAACAATATATTAAACTCGATAGTGAAATATAAAGTATTATTGTACACAATTTTGCCATTTAAAAGAAATGGTGTGTCACAAGGCTTTTACTTACCACACTAGTATCAGTTAAAATATCATATATTATTTTTATTAAGGAACATTAGTAATTGCCACAATCAATGGCAACATACACATACACAAACTTTTTTTCTCATCTTTGGTTATTTGGACTTATCTTATTTCTTATTTATATTTCTGTTTAAAGTAAAGATTATATTTTTTTATGATCGGTTATCACCCAAGATTTCAACTCTGCAAATTGTTCCTTCTGGTTTTAGTTTACCAGGTAATTGTTGTTATCTTCTAATCACTAGTGGATCCAGGATTTCATTTTGGGGAGAGGACTTCAGCTGAAGGCTATTTTTTTTTCAAGTATAAAGATAATTACTTTGGAAGAAAAAGAAAGGAACTAACTATCAATACGAAATGGTGATTAAGTGATTCTTGAAGTCCTATTAAATGTAATTACACGGACAATAATACTTTAAGAGCTAATTTAAATTTTTTTTTTTAAATAAAATATGGTTATATTTAACCATTTGGTGGGGAGGGGGCGGGAGAGGGGCTTCAGCTCGAAAATCCCAAAGCCTGAAATTTGGTTCGGTGTCTGTCTGTCAGTCTGTAGTTAAATCGAAGTAACGGACATATCAGCTACTAACGTTATTCCGATTTTCATGAAATTCTTAGGCATTCTGCAAGTTAGTGGCTAGATGATCCCTTATCAAATTCCATCCAAGATTTCCGCTTGCCTACGCGTAAATGTATTTTCTTAGATATACCAATATTTAAGAAACATCTCGTTTGATTCGGCTCAAAGTAGAAAGAATGGTGGATTTTGGTAAAACAATGACTCTAAATCAATATTTCTTTTTTTATTGTCTTCTTTACTTTCTCTTATACATGCGCAAACGTAGTTTCTTTGATACATCTATATATATTTAAAACAGCACGATCGATTTGGCTCAAATGTGGAGGGAAATTAGGGATTGGTTAACACATAGTTAAGTATATTCGAGACGTTCTCATGCTTCCCACTACTACGCCGTGTTAGGGTGGCTCTTTCCCTCCTTCAGAAGACAGTACTTCCTAGGTACATTCCTTTACCAAATAATCTATAATCATCGTCCGTCCTACGCATTCAATCTCCTTCAATTCAAGTCATCTATCCACTCCCTCTCCACAAGATCTCGTAATTCCGACCTTTATACCCCTTACCACAAATCTGCCTCCTTTCAACACTCCTTTATTGTCTGCTCCACTACCTTTTGGAATTCCATCCCACTTAAAATCCGCCATGCACCATCCCTATCCATATTCAAAACCCTCCTATTCCAAATCCTCCTTACAATTCAACCAGAAGCTGGATAGCCATTTATCATGTAACAAAATTGCATTTTTCTCTATTTATCATTAGTATATAAATATACATTCTTTTTTGAGCATGGAAAAGATGTCTAGTCAGGTTCTGTAATGTAAATACTTCTGCTATCACTTAGTTTTTAGTTATTTTTATTATTGTAATATGTATTTTGGCCAGATGGAATGTTAATTTTTATGTACAAAATTGTTATTCTTAAGGGACTTTGTCCCAGAATAAAGTTGATTCTTCTTCTTCTTCTATATATCAATTTCATCAAATTCTATCCATTAATCGCAAAAAAAAAAAAATTCACTTTCAGATTAATTATTTTACACGCCTATAGTTTAACATTTTTACGAGGATATAAAATTTTATGTTTTTTTCAAAAAGCTAATGTACACGGTATCGACCAATTGGTCGATTCCAAACGTTACTGGTATGACACATACACCTTTCACTTTAATTTCGTGTAATTTTCAGTAAATTGTTATTAATTTTTACTTTGAGTTTGTAAAAAAAAAGTGTTATTTGTGATTTATATTGAAGTTAAATGAGCTTGTCTTGGTCTTGATTTTCTCCTTAATCAGCAAAGTAGAACAATCTTTAATCATATTTTTAAAATATAGCTCAAATTAGTTTTGTTCTAAATGAAGGAAAATATTTGTCTGTTTGAGTATAAGTTGAATTTTTCTGATGGATTTTTGTTCCATCCATTTTAATAGTGAAAACAAACCTATAGGTATGTTTATTGCTATAAGTAATCGGAATAGCTAATAGGTTAGTATATATCGCTACTGTTAGTGCAAAAGGTCATATCTAATCATTTTCCATTTTTACTTTATTTTTGCTAAAGGTGAAATTTCGTGATATGCAACTGATATAGATATTCTGGTACTATGGAAAATAGCAGAGGAAAATACAATAATAAATCATTAAGAAATAATTTGTTTGTTTTTTTTTTAAATTGTGCCCATGACTTCCACTGAAGCTGCTCAAAAATTTTTTTCTATGCTCTCGTGTAAAACACTCAATTTTTACATACGAACTTTTGCGCTAAAGGTGTATTTACACTAGAGCAACCACTATCCGAGCTTCAAGCCGCCTGCAGCCAGTACTTCTCTTGCAGCATGTGGCATTTGGCTTGAAGTGTTTGCTGCCACAAGAGGACGAAACTTTTGCACTGCTGTTAGCTCACTCATTTAATCTTAATCAATTAATTTTCATCTCCTTCTTTAGAGAAGTTAATGATAACGGTGTCCGCGGTTTCTTTCTCGATTCCAAATAATATAATAATGAGGAAATAAAGTAAAAGAAAGGGGTATAGATTTTTTACTTTCACTTATCTATATATGTAATATATAGTAAGTGTAAGTATTGCGATCGTGAATTTTTTTGAATCTCAGTTTTCAACGAAAAATCACGTTTCGAGGATCCCTGAGTCCAAATAACCAAGGCCTGAAAAATGGTCTGTGTGTTTGTATGTTAGCAGTCTAGCTCAAAAATGAAAAGTCGCACGAAACTGTTATTACGTATTAAAGATAGGTATATGCCTTAGACGAGACAGCAACTTTTTCCTGAAAATCGGCTAACCGGAAGTCGCACTTTATATCAACGCTGAAACATATTTTTACAATTTTCTCAAAAACGGCTCTAACGATTTTGATTAAACTCGATGTATCATTATATAATTAAGTGGTCTTTAATACCATGGAGGTCTTATCATGTCATTTTATAAGGCTTAAATGCCCAATGTTCATATGCGTCTTCCCCTAAAGAACCTTTAATATGGTTTATTTTAAATATTTAACTATCTCTCATTATTAAGAGTTACGAAAAAATGCTAAATACAATTTTCGAAAGAATTTGATAATTGAATAAAATAGAAAAAAATAAAATTGCTTATCCAGGTCGAAAATGAACCACCGGAAATACTTGTTAGAAGGTATACGTATAATATATCGTTGGAAAGAGGAGAATTTTTGAAAAAACAATATATAATATAGAACGCTGTAGAAGGTAACGCAGAGTGGCAAAAAAAATTGAATGAAAAGGAAATTAAATGAAGCTTACTAACTAAATGTAAACTTTTAAAATATTTTTAAATTTGAAAAAGTATTTAAATTCCACCTACTCAAGGCAATGACATTGTTAAAAAACTATTTCATTGTACTTGTTTGTAAGAAGACATAAAATATAAAATCATTTCATGGATGTATAAAGCATATGTTTATAACCTTAAATACATTTACTGTAGTTTAATTAATCTAGATCTGATATTGTAATTAATAATTAGGTATCCACCGTTCGTTTATTCCGAAATATTGTCATGTAACTTTTTAGAAAATTAAATTAGTGAATAATTTGATGAATCTTCCCTATGATATCCCAACAGTACCCACTAGTATTTCATTGTACTTGTATGAAAGAAGAAGTGAAATATAAAAATATTCATAAATACGTTTATAACTTTAAATATATTTACTGTAGTTTAATAACTCTAGATCTGATTTTATATTTAAATATTTAGGTATCTATTGCCGTTTATTCCGAAAACTCATCATGTAGCTTTTAGAAAATTAAATTAGATGTTAGATTAGATGTTAAAGTTGAATAGTTTGATGAAATTACCTTTTGTGATATTCCAACGTATCCACTTACAATTAGTGTGACTACTTTTGGCCTGCCTATGACAGACAATGCAAATCTCTTAATTTCGTTTTAGTAAACTTTGCAATGGAAAATAACAGTTTAATTACTGATAGTCATACAATTCATAATCAACTGATGATATATTAAATAAAACTTTTGTTATTTTAATGGTGTTTATGATTTTTTAGTTGTAATTTTTTAGCCTTAGTTCAGTTAAAAACGCAATCCAAAAATTTTATGATAGCCCAACATGGCCAGAAAATAATTTCTATTCAGTTGAGCGGTAAGTGAAAGTTGTGTGTTGCGCGCACCAGATTTTTTTAATAGTGACAAGAGTCGTGAGGACTCTTTCAACAAATTTGAATCATAGGACTTCGATTCCTCCTGTAATCCAAAACCTGATACTATTTTTCGAAATAGTATACTAGTTCAATAAATTTAGCGACAAAATTGATAAGTTGAAATAATGAAGTTATGTTTCACTCTAAACAGTGTAAAAGTTGTTAGTTGTAAATTTCGCAATAGGTAGTTAGAAACATTTTTTTCAATTTCTTTATCAATAGATTGAATTAAGACCATGCCAAAAAGCACAGCATTCTTTTTCATAAAGAGATGAATTGGTAAAAATAGTTTCTCTACTGATAGGAAAGTTGCATTTTGTTATTCGTGTCAAAATAGATAAATTTCTAACATTTAATAATAATTTATTAGTTTCCCTGTGATTCTTATGATTCATCCCATGTTTGTTTTGTTGCAATGATACGTCAACACTTGCAGATGATGAAAAATTCTGTTCTGTATATCAATATTTATTAACTGAACTCAATTTTCCAGAAAGCTATTTCGTTATGCATTTGTTTGTCAATCTCTATGCACGAATGAAATAAGAAATACTCAATCATTTATTGACCTCTAATAATTGAATTATGAAAATGGCCAAAAAACTGAATAAGTATGGGTTGGAAAAACTATGCAATGTAACTGTCATTAAGCTGAGACTTGTCTAGCATAAACTAAATTTAAATGGTGGAAATTAAATATTTGTGAACGAAGCCTGGTTACAAGCTGGTTATACGTGTTATATATGTTGGTATTAGATAAATATAAGAAGAAAACATAGTAGCCAACTACAAGCAAGACGGTCGAAGGCAAGACGAGAAGAGACCGAGTGAGGGAGACCACTGTCCAACCTGGGTCTGCAGAAAGCAAAGGAAAAAATAGAAGAACACCAGTTACGGTAGTTCGGATACGTCTCTTGGATGCAGATTAGCGAGGCTCGCCTATGAGATGCAGGTAGGAGGCAGAAGACCTACAAGGCGACCTAGGAAGATCTGGAAAAGATGAATAAAGGAGGCCTTTGACCGGAGAGGATTGGATTGGTCGAGAAAAAAGCAATTGATACAGGAATGAGAAGAGTAGATTAAGCTCAACAGACGGAAGCCTCACACTGCTTAGCGGTAGACGAGGAAGGATTAAGAACAAGATAGTATAAGCTAAAATAATTTTTAAATCAATTCAAAATCTAGTAAATATTCATTTACTGTACAATAAAATAGGAAACTATTGTTAGTTTTATTTATTTGCGCCTCAATATGTTAGTATTTTTCACTATTTAGCTATGTAATATACTGAATAATATATAGCTGTAATTATAATATATGTGATATTCAATTTTAATTTTTTTTTTTTTTAAATTGAGGTGATATATTAATAAACAAACAAAAAATCCTGTTTTTTTTTGCGAAAATTGCACGTTCGAGAGGTAGGTATTGTTTTTTAAATTTTCAAATAGTTTTGTTATCATTCCAAACAATCATCTAATAATTTCAGCTACTATAATGAGCTATATTTTTTAAATGCTCATCAAATGCAATATTCTGAGATTTTTTGTTGCATATAAATCCTGACATTAGTTATAAAAAAATAAATAGTCTATTATTCATGAAATAATAAGGATGATTTTAATTAGCTTGAAGATTTAGGGATGTAAGCTAAATTTCTTGCTAGATGGAAAAAAGTTGGAGACATAATTAATAATGTGGGGGAAAGAAACCAAGCCAAATTTCCATGGTTTGATTTCAAAAACTCACCAATCACAATATCAAAGAGGCAGAATAACTTTGGTATAACAGTTTATAACGGCATAAATTGAAACAATGACATCGACGTTATAGAATAGCCCATCGAGTGAGTCAGTTACATTATTAATTTTAATAAAGGAGTCGAGGAGAGAATAAAATCGACCCCGGCAGAAAGGTATGAAAGAGTTATGAGAAGGTCGCCGATCGATAGCTGGGGAGTCACGAACCTTACGAATTACTCTCGGGCCATCATTACGCTTGTACATATCGGCTGACATAGCTGGCTAATTACCAAAACGTAGAGTGGAGGATTCGGCACGATAGGCTACAATTCAGTTAATGCTTCCGCCAGTATTGTTTAGTTATTCATGTTACAGATAAGCTATGTAACACGATCCCATCCCAGCTCATAAACAACATAAACAGGGCAAACTGCTTTCAAATTGATTCGGCCTCGAAACGAGAGAAGGTTTAAATCATTTGTTGTACAAACAAGGAGAAACAATAAGGGAAATACAGAACTGAAGATAGCGGTTCGTGCAGACAAAATTAATTTTTTTGTTAATCTTTTCGCACGGAACTCTATCCCCAACATACCGCTGATGAAGATCTGCGTTGTTGGATCGAAACGTTGGCTTAAAATGAAATAGTTTTTCACTATTTTAAGTTTTTTTATATCCGCTATTCCGGACCATCTCTTCAATATTGAACGACAATCAACCATTGAGTAATCTAAATTAATTTTTCTTTGTTTTAGTAGATACATTTTACGATTTTTTTTTTGTGAAATAATTTATGGTTTTATGAATTCGCAGCACGGAATTACTAGCGCTACTTTTGATTGGTGTATAGCTTTCAGTACATTGTTATGTGTAAGTTCGTGATCATATGTGATGAATATAAATTCTCGATAGTTGAGAAATTAAAACCATTAAAATAAGAAAATACTTCCTGCAGTACCTGATACGACGCCCTGATGAGAACCTACAAAGTTTGTCGAAACGTCGGCGTAACTAATAAAATACTATTCTAATTTATAGTATTTTGTCCCTCCTTGTAAGTAGATTTTGCCCCATATATTGGTGATCGTCAAAATTCAAAAGACTCGTGAGTTTCGTGTGTGGTGGAGGTTTCCCGACAACTGCACCAAGTTAATTTTTTTTTTTACAATTGTTTCATCTTTCTTGTACAATGTTCAATAAAATGATGTCAATAGCTATCCCTCAATTTATGAAAAATAGGAAATTTGTTTGAAACGATATGGTGTTTGGCTTTTGGGAGCATGCGCACTTATACTGCACCTGTGGCAACGAGGAAGAGATAGCACTGCAGTGCCGACCTTGGCGACTGGTGGGATGTAATTTTTTTTTACTCCGCCTAGTTTTGTTTACTATTTATTTACCTTAATATTTCATGTCATAAACCGTAGAATTAGATTATTATACTAGTTCCAGCTATTCTATTTTATTAATTTATATTTATGTATTATACATTTTACATACATTAACTATGACCTTGCAAAATTAGTTCTGTTATTGTAACTGAACTCCAGCAGCTAAAGTTTTCACGTATATCGAGATGAATTATGTTACAGTTGAAAAACAGTTTGTTCAATATTCTATTTCCAAAGCTCTGATTTTGGAGAAGAGCCGCCATAGAACTTAAGTATTATCCTCACGAGTCTTCGCTCTCCTTAGCAACATGTGAATCCGGTCCCAAAGCCAATCTCTCCAAAGTAATAATAGCAGGATTTGAAATCTATAATTAAAAAAATCAAAATTGAAGCTGGACAAAATTTTTATTTGGATTTTTTAAAAATCATTTGATTAAAAGAGTTTTTTTATTTAATCATAAATGATAAAAATCAAATCTTGATCATTTCTTTAACAGAACTTTTACAACAATAATAATAATAATTCTTGAGGAATACATTTTTAAATCAGGAATCAGGATTAGGAGCTGGAGAAGATTGTTGTCAACTATTAGCAACAGAACAGGTTTATCTGCGAAATTTATTTTACACGTTGACTTACAAAAAAAAAAAAAAAAAAAAAAAAAAAAAAAAAAAAAAAAAAAAAAAAAAAAAAAAAAAAAAAAAAAAAAAAAAAAAAAAAATAAATATATATATATATATATATATATATATATATATATATATATATATATGAACATTGTTAACAAATACATGCATATTAATATTTAAATTAATTTGTGTGTAAAAAGTGATTTTTATTTTCTAATCAACAATTTTTGCTTCCTCACTACCGAAGGTAGGGAAGCATTGTGTTCGTGCGAGAAATTAAAAAATTTTTTTGCTCAGAATCGAAAATTTTCACTCGCGTTTTACGTTTCAGACATCAAGGATCAAATTTGGTTCGGTGTCTGTCTGTCTGTCTGTCTGTCTGTCTGTCTGTCTGTCTGTCAGTCTGTCTGTCTGTCTGTAGTCAAATCGATGTGACGGGCATATCACCTAGTACCGTTCATCCAATCTTCATGATATTTTCAGGGATTATGCTGATCGGTGCCTAGATGGTCCCATATCAATTTTATCAAATTCCACCCAGCACTTCCGCTTACGCACGCGCAAACGTATATTTTTAGATATGCCAATATTTCAGAAAGGGCTCGTTCGATTTGGCTCAAAGTTAGATAAAAGGTAGACTTTGGTGAAAAAATAATGTAGTGTCAATTTCATTGAATTGCGTTCAACACTTTCTCTTATATGTGCACTACTAGTCCGCCGTCCGCCGTCCGTGCATTTTTTCTGAAACTACTACACATTTATGTCAATATTGTATATGGTTTTTTAGAAGTTTACGGAATTTCTTAAAAAACAAAAAAAAAATCGTCAAAATCGGACAAGTAGGAGCAAAGATATCGTCTCTAGTTTTTTTTAGATGTTCTATTGCAAAAGGTTTATCTTTTTTTTGATTTCTGAATGTGTTACTGAAGTAATGCTATTTTTTTTATCATATTACTAATGATTAAAAAAGATTTTAGTCCAATAATTATAATCACCTTTAATTGATTTTTCTTTATAACTAGGAATTTAATGTTACTTTATATGTATAATTGTTTGGAAATAATATACCAAAGAGAAATAATTTGCAGTGGTTTTTTTCAAATTGATTATCGTTATATATATATATTTAAATCTTTCGTGCTGAAGCCCCTTCTCCAAAATTAAATCTTGATTCGGTAATGTATATACTATTATTAGAGCATAAGTTCGTATGTAATAATTTTCAACTTTAATTCTATGTGTATTAAAGGTGATATTTTGTAGTCTGCAACTGATATAAGTAGTCTGCTACTATGGAAAATAGCAGATGAAAATAAAATATGAAATTATTCTAATAAAGCATAAAGAAATATTGAATTTTTATGCACTCTTGTAAAACAATAAATACATTTATACATAAGACCTTTTGAACTAACAGGATTGAATTTCATGTTCAGTATGCATTTTTTTTTTTTTTTTTTTTTTTTTTATTAAGCATAATCAAGTATGGAATATTCAAATACGACCCTCTGTTGTTGAATGTTGAAGGGTAACTGTAATCGGCTATTCCGAATCTGCTTCTCTCAGAGATTTTATTCTCATTCGAAAAATTGTATACCTTGTAATATACAACGGAAACGGTGAGGAAGCTATACTGACCTTACTTGGCAGACGTTTTTTATTACATTTTGTTCATTATTATTTATGTAAAACTGTATCACTTAGTGAATGATCATTATTTTTAAACGAATAAATATACATCAATGATCGATTTAAATTTGTATTCATAAATCAGGCACGATTTTTAAATTAAAAATCAAATATAATAATTATTTCATGATTTCTTGAAAAAAAATTATCGATTTCACATTCTGAATAATATATTAAAACTTATATTAGGTTTATACCATAGAAATGGAAATTTGAACTGATTCGGCTACACCTTACTATACCTTGATTATCTAGGTGGTATCGACTTCGCAAGTAATTCAGTAAAACTGGTAGTTTTGAACACGCAAACTAATAGTTTCTAAACTATTCCATGCCAATACATTTAGCATTAGATTGCTACCAAATTGGATATTGATGTATACAAAGCTTCTGGCAAAATATGTTATTTGGATGATTCTTATTTTATGGATATATTTTAATCTATTAAAAATTATGTTGAATTAGTTATGTCTAATTTGACTATTTTCCAATTTTTTCAACCGTTATGCCTTCAGTTAAACTTTCTCTACTATGAAGTATTTAACTTTTTTAAAAAATATAATTGCTGTTAATCTCTGAATTCCTCTTATGCTCTTAATATTGAAGAAAACATTTGCTACTGCTTCCGAATTTTCACCCTACTACGGCAAACCCATTGGGAAGGTAATGTGTTTAACGTGACCGTTTGTAGGATTGGAACTGAGTATAACGATCTTTCGAGTTAACGACTCGACCGATGTTTACGTTTCATGGTTCAGATTACTTATCTCACTATATGTTTTCAAACAATATCAGCTCAAAATACTAAAAAGGTATTTTAAATATTCTCGAATTTTTCTTTTGTTTTGTTTTATTTGTTCATACCATGCATAATTACATAAATATATACGATGAATTCAAAGTGTCAAAACTTAAACACTAAAAACCTAGAAAAGGAAAATAATTTTATTTAAAAAAAAAACTGTCTGCCAAGTAGGGTCTGTATAGCTTCTTCACTATTTATGTTAGTTCCATAATTCCCAATATTCCAAGATCTATTTGTTGTTGTAAGAAAATAAAAATGACAGTAAAAGTTAGTTTTCAGCCTTGTCAAAAAACTTAGAATTTAATCAAATTCATTTAGCATAATTTTTGCATTCATTTTCAATTCTTTACCAAGTTTGAATTAAATCGAATATATAGGCGTGCCCAAAATGTACTTTTAACTGTTTATAAGTTCCAATACGCGCAATGCATATAGTTTATCATTTTCATAATTTCACTTATTCCCTTACCATTTAATATAAATATTAAAATTTTAAAGTTTTAATTCAACACTTTTGATCTTAGCCACTTGTTAAGATAATTAGATGAGTCTCTATGAAAAGATTTTTAAAAAAATGTTTGAATATAGTCAGAATTTTTAAAATACTATCATAAAAATTGTCGGAATCTAAAAATCACACATTGAAAACTTCAATATTTCAATCATTTTGCAAGGTTTACTAGTAAATCATAAAAACCTAATAAAAATCAAATAGGTTGTTAACGGCCAGCTATATTATCCTTTTTTCTGAAATATATTATAACATTTATAGAGATAGATTTAATATACAAGTTCTATTCAGCGTGCAGGTTGATGCATGAATATTTAAAATATGAGAAACCCGTAAACTATGTGTTTTATAAATTAGCCTAGATATGGAATGCTTTTAATATAGGCTCTGCCTGATGGTAATCTATAACAGTAGTCTTAATCACACGCAAAGGGCTTTTTAACGATATGAATATAGAGCGCCACTTTTGCGATCGTTAGTCCAAAGTGACATTGTGAGCTAAATTTTGCCATATTGTTCAACATGATAAACAATATTACTATGGTTTTTCATTTTGTTTATAGTTTGATTCATATTTAATTTTAAATATTAATTAAGAAAGATCAAGCTATAAAACAACCCTAATATTCCCACAAATGTTTAAATCTACTTACCTAGGTATAAAAAATATCATAAGAGGTAGTAATACGACAATGAAAAATTTCCAACATGTGTTTTCAACATCATATCCTCTGAAGTGATTTTAATATATATAATTTGGAACGAATAACAGTGTCAGGTAGTTAATAGTAATAAGAAATGGTTATACAGAATGTTCCGTAAGTAGAGGGAAATTTTGATAGGAGCATTTATCAGTGAGAAACATGTTTGTAGTTCTAAAATTGACGTTTAAAATAAAGAAACCTGCTGGTTGCTTTAATTATTTTCATGAAAACCTAAATATAAGGACTAGAAACTTCAAAGTTTTCACTTATAAATACGAATCAACTCCTATGACAGAGATCTGGAATAAAAAACACTATTTCATAACCATCTTATATAAAAAAATATCTAAAAAAATCGATATTATAATTTTATTATTTTTATAAAGAATATGTATATTTCGGCAATTATTTTTATTAGAATATATCTCAGATCATTGAAGTCATTTTTTATGAAAACACGGATACTTTTAGGAGACTGGATAGAAAATCTCATCATTTCATTGCACTACTTGAGACGAATCTCATGTTTTGGCCTAATAAACCTATATTTAATTAATATAAACTTAAATTTGATCAAACGAGGTAGTTTTTCTAAAATGTTAACTAAATGGTTAACTGTTGTATAGGTCGATGATGATAAAAAATAATCTCAAATGTTTTTAAAAGCAGAACATAGTAGTCCGTAGTACGACTTTTTATCGAATTATTAACATCCGGCTGAAACTTCGTATATAGTTTCATCTCATCGTAACCTACACCTATTTTATTAACAAAAACTCTTGGAATTGTGTCGTTTTCAATCTGGAGGGGGACAAACTTTGTCTATTTAATTAGGCACCAAAAACTCGTAAATACTCATTTGCTTTAAAAAATATGAATAGTTTCAGTCTGGTATGGGATTTGGAAACACCTAAAATTATTTTTAAGCTTGTTACACTTTGTGAGATCTTCGTTCTTTCGGTATGCGATTGAATTTCATGCAGTGATGTGGTATTATATTTGTATTTTTTGGTCCTGAATTGGTGAAATTTTTGAATGGTTATTTTGTTTTTATCTACATTATAGAAATACTAGGCTATGTGGTTAAAATTTTTCAATTATAACCTATCCTTTAAGTATGTTTTCTTTTATGTATGCCTAATTTATCAAAGCTCCGAAACTTTAAGTAATATGAAAAAATGAACAAACCCTATTAGCAAAAAATCCCCTAGATTTCCAAAATATTTACAGTAATTGTACAATGTTCTAGCTAACATAGGGGAAATTCATCAAAGTACTTATGAAATGTTACATGATGACTTTTGGCAATATACTGGCAGTAAACTTATGGATCTGACCAAGGTAAAACTCTCATTATCCGGATGTAATATTGTCCCCTATTCATCTCTACTGTGTGCGGACTGCTTAGGAAGATTCGTAGCGCAATTTAAAATTAGAAATGTAGGCATATGGACGTGAAACTTTTAATAATGTAGGGTTCAGAACGGTCGCCAACGAGATTAAAAGGTACAATTAGACATCGTTAATATAGATATCGTGCGACTGCAAGATATTCATTGACCAGAGGACGGGTTCATGACGAGAGATAATTATACCATGTGCTTGGTACGGAGAGAGTGAGATTAATTGTTAATCCATCGGTTTTCTGTACTACCTATCACCTTAGAGAAACAGAATTTTTTAGTGATAGGATTTCTGTGGTCATATTTCGGGAACGTTAGTTTAAAATCGCGTTTATAAATATACATTATTCCGACCTATGACAATAATCAAGTAAAATGCGAATTTTATGATAAACTAGAGTATATTTATCCAAAATATCTGTGGTCACAAGGAATAACTAAAAAGTAGAAAATGATCCTCACGCGTTAAGTGTACTCTGTCATCTCAGAAGCCTTCTACATACAGCGGAAAACTTGGTAACTCGTTGATCTAAACATTTTGGAGTTCTAGATGGGAACTTTGGGGCTACCAACTTCATTACGGTGTCAAGGAGGCTTAGAAGGTGATTACAGCAGACATAACTCCTGAAGACCATTTTTCTACTTACCAAGTTATTCTCAGCTCTCATAGATATAATCTATGCAATTTAGGTTAAAAGTGAATAATTCATGATACTTTTTGTTACGAAATTGCTTGAACGCGCCCTCTGTTCTATAACTTAAAAAATTAATTTTCAAACTACGGTTCGTTTATTGTTATAGTACTTTAAGGAGGCGAAACGTTTATTTTCGTAAAAATTTTTTGCCACAATTGGACATCATAAAACGCTCAAATTTGGTACCTTAATCATCTTATCGCTATAATTATAACAGTAATTTTCATTCAAGTAAAAATCATAATAATTCTATATTCACTCATAAAATATTCTTTTTATTTAATTTTCTGTCTGTGTAATTTTACTCTTCAACCCGATGTATAAGGAGGATATTTTTCAGTTTTAGTCATACTTCCGATGCACAGAATAGCAATTTGAATATTCATTGAAAAGTAAATATGAAACATCTGCATATTGAAATTTTAATAAGTGATTACCATAATCAAAGAAAACGGTGCCAGAGGCCTGCTGTATAAGCACTTTCACTCTTTTAAAATTTACTGATTTTAAAACATAAAGTTTTTTTCATTTATTGCATTTTTAATCATATTTATATTAATTTTCATTACTTATTAGATATTAATTGTTTATTAGATTTTTACTGTAATGTACAGCAGAATTGGTATTTGTTGACATAGTTTTTAGTTTTGATATATTACTGATATAAGTTTATACTATATTGTTAGTACAATTGATAGATTAAAAAATATTTACCAAATTCAATTCATTTGAAAATGGAGAAAACAATCTAAATAATACAGTGGAGAAAAAATAAAAGAGAATAAAAGGGAGATGCAGAGAACATATTTTTGGAACCTATATTTAATTTAAGAAAGTAATTTATCTTTATAAAAATTTATTTATATATATTAATTAGTTTTAAATAGATAAACACTTCAGAACTGCGTGGGCCATTGTCGTTTAATAAGGTTTTTAAATATTATGCAAACATCAACTAATTTTAGACATGACATTTTGGAAGCAATGATTTACTTTTTTTATATATAAAACGAAAATTGATTAAAAAATAACATCGTATAACGAAAAAGTAAAATACCTATTTGGTTTTTTTTAATTGCACCTAAACCATAGACTAACTTGAAATACCCAAGAAAACAAGTGGCAATAGGGAACTAAAATAGAAGGTGGCTTTGGACAGCAAAATTAGATATTCATTAATTAATTTAAAAAATAATGCAGAAATAACTCTAAAAGGACGATATTTTAAAAACATTTTTACTGTGATAGAGTATTATTGTTAGTGCAAAAAAAAGTACATACAGAGGACACAATATGAATTCTTCACTTTCATCTCCTTGAATTTTGTATTTTCCATTCAGCTATTATTTAATATAAAGCGTTATCACATTTCATTCAAATTTACTTTCTGGATAACACCAACTTTGGAACTAAATTCCCATCATGAGAAAACATTTTAAAATAATCATTCTTTGCACATTAGATTTCATCAGCTATCTACCTTCAGGAAGGCATACAACTTTTAGATAAAATAATGTACTTGAAGATAGGAATCTCTTCCCCGATTTTAGCGTTTCGTTCCACTGTGCGACGCCCCAGAGCAATCGCAGAGGTTGCCTGGCCCTAAAACCGGCACTGATAAGTATAAGTTCAGGCACAGCTATGTCTTGCTGCCTTATTATTTAACTGGAGAGATATTTTCCAATAGTACAAGCTAATCGATATTTAAGTAAATTGTTATTTAAACTGTTATTGTAAAGTATGAAGCTTGAATAGATTCTCTAGATAATAGTATTTATCAAGGTTTAAAATTTATAATAAAAAAAAAGTGGCACTTCCGGTTAGCTGATTTCGAGGAAAAAGTCGCTGTCACATCGAAGTCATATACCTATCTTAAATACGTAATATAAGTTTCGTACGACTTTTCGTTTTTGAGCTAGACTGCAAACATACAGACACACAGACCATTTTTCGGGACTTGGTCATTTCGGCTTAACATGTATTTTCGTTGAAAACTCAGATTCAAAAATTTTCTAGATCACAGTACTTACCCTTAATTATATTAATATATATTAAATATATACGTAAGTGAAAGTAATAATAAACCAAAAATATTTTATAATCGCAATACCTTTACTAATAGACTTGAAACTTTTTTCATTTTTTAGGAAATTTAAATACCTTTAAAACATCTTATCACAATCTCCACAAAAAAAGTGTACACTTTTTGAGTTATTCGGAATTTAATTTTACCATCCCTCGTATCTTTTTTTCCAGCTTCTTTTCGTTGAAGTGTCTTATATAGATAAATTTGAAGGGTGTCGAGAAAAAGACTTTAGCGAAGTTTCATTGAAATCGGTACATTCGTCCAGGCGCTTCAGGTTTTTTCTGCATTTTTTTTCTGCTTTATTAACTTATCAAATTCTTTCAAAAGTTATATTTAGCATTTTTTCGTGACTTTGAATAATGTGAAATGATTAAATTTTTGACACAACTTGTTATGTCTTTGTGACGGTGTACAGTTTCCTCTATAAAATCTTTTCGGTCTTTTTTTAACAATTTTTCAAAGCATTCCTGACATTCCCCAATACCTATTAATTGTATATCGGATTTATGTGTTGTCTGTTTCCTTCATGTTTTTAGGACATTCCATACTTCTGTGGACTTCCTATATATATCTCAGTTGTGCATTCATATTCCCACACATTATTTCCCAATCATGATTTTTAGCTTTCCGTATTTCTTTTTCCGTATTCCGGGTTATCTTGAAGTAGGTATACTTTGTTCGACTTAAACCGTTCTTTTTCGATAGCCATTGGGAATACGCTTTTTTCTTCTCGTTTATCAAAAGTTTTACCTCCTCATTTATCCAATAATTGGTATTTTTCTTTTCAAAATTTTCTTCTAATTGCTATAACGAACGTATTTTTACATTTCTTCAGCATTCCCATTAAAGTTAACCTCAAGTTCCTGGCCCATTCTTCTTTCATATAACCACCATATGCTTTCCTCCTGCAATAGGTTAATTTTTTATCTTTTCTGTACTAATAATTTTTCTTCCTGCTTTTTTATTTGACGATTTTTTCTCCATAGCCACTCAATTTTCCCTTTGACAAGAAAATGATCTGAGCCACATTCAGCTAATCTATACACCCGAACGTTGTGGAATTTGATGGAGCTACTTTGTCTCGTTATAATGAAGTCAATCATAGATCTAAAATTCCGTTTCATTTGTGCCCAAGTGAATCTATGAATGTTTTTATGTTGGAAGAAAGTGTTCTGTATAGGAAGTTCGAATTTTTCACAAATTTCCTTTAGACTGCTCCCTTCCTGCAACGGCACCTATCCTTGATTGAACACTGGTGCAAGAAATGGAGCATCAAAGTCAATGAATCCAAATGTAAACATATAACCTTCACCCTTCGTCGTAATTCCTGTCCACCAGTTTACTTTAATACCATCCAGCTTCCCTTCTCCGACACAGTCCGGTACCTTGGTACCCTTTTCTCCTAGACAGACGACTAACGTGGAATCCGCATACTATACTAAAAAGACAGGAACTTAACCGACGTTATGGCCATCTATATAGACTACTTAATAGAAAATCTAAACTTTCTATTGAAAACAAACTACTGATCTACAAGACAATACTAAAATCCATCTGGACCTACGGACTAAAACTTTGGGGCAAATTTACTAACATCAAACGCATTCAATCCTTCCAATCCAAAGTCCTCCTTTCAATAGTCAATGCTCCCTTTTATGTCACCAATAAAACCCTGCATAATGACCTTAATATTCCATTTATTCTTGATCTTATCCCAGAAAATTCTCCAAATTTCTTTAGAACCTTACCCATCACCCTCATCCCGTAGCACAATCCCTATCAAGTACCACTCATCCCTACAATCCTCCTCGCAGGCTAAAACGGCAGTGGCTCTGTAACCTTTTGTAACATGTATATATTGGAGTTCTGGCAATGGCCATGAGTGTCCGTGGTTGGTCCGCCCTTACTCAATCTCCGCTGGCTTTTAATGCCAGTGAAATGGTTGAGGAAGAAGCGCAGGGATCTCCTGAAGCCTCGCTTTCCCTCCACATGTGGGGGAATTTTTTTTTTTAAAGATATTTTTAATTCTATTTGATTCATTTATTTTCATTCTATTATTACTATTATTTATATTTTCTTCCTTCACTACGATATTTTATTTTGTTCTTTTGTAGCTTTATATTATTTGAAATTAGCTTATTTTGTTTTGTTTTTTAATTTGTAAATATGGTGTTAATGTGCTCTTAGAACTCTATTATAAATGTCCTTTATTGAGACAGATTGTAATATTTATCAATAAACAAATAATCCATTCTAAAAAAAAATTCTAGACTGTTACCGTTGTCATTCCCATTATCCTCAGTGTATCTTCCAACAATTTTACTTCCAGTTTCCCACTTTGCTCTGGAATTCATATCTCCCATCAAAAGAATTTCTATCCGATATCTTTTCTATAGTGTTTCTTAAGTTAATCCAAAAATCATCTTTCTGTCAGTCCACCGGAAGTCATTTGTTGGAGCACATACTCTTACAATAACGACTTCTCCTCCTAGTAATTTGATTTCCACTGATATAATTCTAGGGCTTATGAAATCTCATGTGATATTGTTTTTGAACTTCTTATACAGTAGTTTTGATTCCCTAGATTTTGCCCGGTTTGATTTAGCTACTCCACTCCAAAAATGAAGATATTCTACAAATATTTCTTCTCCGTTACCCTTATTTTTCGTTTCATAAAGTACCACTATTTCCAATCCGTATTTCAGAAGTTCATATGGTAAAATATTTATCTTGGTAGATAAGCCCTGAACTTTCGAGAGTCCAAAATTGGTTGTCCGTTTCCGTTTACCCTGTCGATACCCATGAGACTGTCCAAATATCCGAGTCTTTAATTTAGGTCTATTAGCATTTTACATTTTTTTTTTCTCAGGATGAGGAGCTAGCCCAACGCAGAAACCTTCAGCCTAGAGAAAGGGTTTCTGGTTTTAGCCTTCTCAATCAGCACCAAACCTACTGAAGGAGAAGTATCTATCCCGCACGACGTGCATGTACCAGGAAAAAAATGTTTTTTTTTTCTAATCTCTATATGTACCGCCGAAGCTTTTTTTTTTTTTTTTTTTTTTTCTAATCTCTATGATGAAGAAGGCAGTGGATCAGCTGATGAGAAGGTTGTCTCCTCAACTCCTCTCTCAGTTTTTACCAATTTTATAGCTGAATCTCTCTGATTATTCACGTGATACAGTTAAAGTGTATATCAGAGCAGTTGATATTTACTGTTGGCATCTTTTTTTTTTGTTATTTTAAGAAAAAAAAAAAAAAAAAAAATTTTTTTTTTTTATTTATTTATTTATTTTTCTCTTATGATATGCGGTATGATCAGCAAGTGATGGCCAGTAAGGTGCCCAAGAGGTCTCGGTCAGACGGAGTTAGCTCACCAGCCAAACAAAGGACTCGTCGCTGCCTACGAGAAATACCTCCAATGACCAAAATGAACACTTCAGAACCAGAACCTCAGCCCCAACCAGGTACATCTGCACAAGAAACGATTGAAGAATCACCTTTCTTTACTCCAAACCCCTACCAAGTGCTTCAAAATGACAGAGAAGTAATGGAGTCTGCAGCAATACCCAGAGAACCAAAACCTCCTCCGATATTTGTGAAAAATATAAAAAATTTCCAGATGTTCTGCACCCAACTAAATAAAATCTGCTCTGGCAGTTATTCATGCCTTAACAGGACCAATGACACCAAAATAACACCTGATTCTGCAGAAGCCTACCGAAAAATAGTGAAGTACTTATCAGAAACAAATGCGAATTTTCACACTTACCAGCTGAGGCAGGAAAGAGCTTTACGAGTAGTGATAAGAAATTTACATTCCTCAACCCCCACTGAAGTTATTAAAGAAGAACTAACGACGCTTGGTTTCAATGTACGCCAGGTAACAAACGTTTTGAAGGAGGACAGGGAGCAGCCAGGATTACGAAATAGGATCCCACTACCATTCTTTTTCGTGGACTTGGAGCCATCACCAGGTATCGAAAAAATATATGATATCACAAGAATATACTACACAATGGTGAAAGTTGAGAAGCCATATCCCAAGAGAGACATCGTGCAGTGCCATAATTGTCAGACCTATGGCCACACGAAGACATATTGCCACCATCTGCCGCGTTGCGTGAAGTGCGGTGAACAGCACAAATCTGTAGAGTGCACCAAACCTATACAAGATCCAGCAGTATGTGCCCTATGCTTGGAGGGACACCCGGCCAACTACAAAGGCTGCCAAATTTACAAGAATCTCAAAACCAGACACCAGAAAAACCGGATTCAAGATGAAGCACTAAGAACAAGAAGAGAGAGAGAGCCTTCCAGAATTGTAAACAATGATGTATCATTCTCCCAATTACTTAGAGGTAAGACTTTAACCGATAAATGTCAAGCCCTGCCACAACAACAACCTCAAACCCAACCTCAAAATCCTCTTCATCCTAATATACCTAACCACCAACAACAAATTCCTCATATTCCTCCTCCTTCAAATGCAACAGATTTCACAAGTTTGTTAGCATCTTTCCTCACCGATTTCAAATCCCTTGTTACTCCACTCATATCACTCCTCACGAATCTCGTATCTCACCTCATCCCTCCTTTGAAAAATCCTTGAATGACTCACATCCCTAAACCCGTATCCATTCTCCTTTGGAATGCGAATGGTGTTAGAAATCATACAGACGAACTATCTACTTTACTACTTGACAAGAACATTGATGTGGCACTAATTACTGAAACTCGACTAACCACTAAACAGCACTTCAATATACCACAATACCTGACATATCGTACTGACCACCCTGACGGAAAAGCACATGCCGGTACTGCTGTAATTGTACACCAATCCCTCTCCCATCACGTACTCCCATTACCAATACATGATTTCCTACAGTCCACCGCTATCGTGATAAAAACCTTCTCCTTTCCGGTCACTCTTGCATCAGCGTATTGTCCTCCTAACCGATCCATATCCAATGCCCAATTCAGTTCTCTCCTCGACTCCTTAGGACATCACTTCATCTTGGGTGCAGACCTAAATGCCAAGCACCAACAATGGGGTTCCAGAACCACGAATTCTCGTGGCCGAACCCTGCTGTCTGCACTCAATTCCCAACGTTTTCACCTCCTTTCCCCCAACTCTCCTACCTACTGGCCCACAGATCCCAACCGCAATCCTGATCTTCTTGATTTCTTTATCCACAGCGGCTTAAGTCCCTTCAATTGTTCCATTACACGTCTAAATGAACTTTCCTCTGACCATAGTCCTCTAATCCTTAATGTTTCACTTGAACCTGTTCCCAAACCTTCTCCACCGTCATTCATTAGGGGCCCAGTAAACTGGGACCTTTTCCGCCAAATAATCTCCGATAATATTGATCTCAACATATCCCTCAAAACTCCCGATGACCTTGATAGTGCCGTAAATTCCTTTACTACCACAATCCAACAAGCCGCCTGGACTGCCTCCTTCCCAAAAGACTCCTCCAGAATTCCTATAAAGACCATTCTACCCCAACACCTCCTTAACCTAATCCGCACCAAACGCCGTGCCAGATTATTATGGCAACGTACCCGACATCCTACCGACCGCTGCTCCTATAATTACTACTGCAAACAATTAAAACTGGAATTAGCCACCTTCAGATCACGATCCTTCAACTCCTACCTATCCTCCCTCTCTTCTCGCGACAATTCCCTTTGGAAAACCACAACAAAAATCCTAAATCCTCACCGCATTTCCCATCCTCTCCGACGAGGTGATGGCTCCTGGGCAGCATCTGACGAAGATAAAGCTGAGGAGTTCGCCATTCACCTATCCAATACATTTATTTCACATCCGGAATCCCATCCTGCCCACACCGTAACAGTAGAAGAACTCCTTACATCACCAATCCCACTTTCCTTGCCCCCAAAAGCTATTCATCCTTCCGAAGTAAAATTTCAATTAAAAAAACTAATCCCCCGTAAAGCTCCTGGACATGATCTCCTTACACCTCAAATCCTTCGACAACTTCCATCCAAAGCAGTCATATTCCTTACATATATCTACAATTGTATCCTACGCACCACCCACTTCCCTCTGTTATGGAAACACTCCACTATTATCCTTTTCCCAAAACCAGGAAAACCTCTCAATAGCTCAACATCCTATAGACCAATCAGCCTACTCCCAATCCTTTCAAAAATTTTTGAAAAGATCCTTTTGAAACGAATCCTACCCATTATAGAATCCCAAAATATCCCTTCCCATCAGTTTGGTTTTCGCTCTCACCATTCTACTGTTCAACAAGGACTCCGAGTTGTTGATCATATTTCCTCAGCCCTAGAAAACAAGGAATACTGTTCGGGTGCCTTTCTGGACATTGCACAGGCATTTGACCGGGTATGGCACTCCGGACTGCTCTCCAAGCTTAAAATCCATTTACCTCAGTCCTTGTACCTAGTCCTCCGATCCTACCTCTCTGACCGCTCCTTTCGAGTTCGCTGTGGAACAGAATTTTCCAATATCTACTCCGTTAAAGCCGGTGTTCCCCAAGGCAGCGTCTTGGGTCCCGTGCTTTACATCCTCTTTACTGCTGACATCCCTGTTCATCCCGATACTTTTCTTGCAACATTCGCTGACGACACCGCAATCTTATCATCCAACTCTGATCCCGAAATAGCATCCTTAAATCTCCAAAGTCACCTCACCTTGATTGAGCACTGGTGTAATAACTGGCGCATTAAAGTTAATGAATCTAAATGCCAACATATTACCTTTACACTCCGACGCAATTCCTGTCCACCAGTACTCTTTAATTCCATCCAGCTTCCTTATTCAGACACAGTCCGGTATCTTGGCTTTCATTTAGACCGAAGACTAACTTGGAACCCGCATACTAGACTCAAAAGACAAGAACTCAACCGACGATACGGCCAACTATACCGACTACTAAGCAGAAAATCTAAACTTTCCATTGAAAACAAGCTACTGATCTACAAGACAATACTGAAACCTATTTGGACTTACGGACTAGAACTGTGGGGATCAGCAAAATTTTCTAACATCAAGCGCATCCAATCCTTCCAGTCTAAAGTCCTTCGAACAATAGTCGATGCTCCTTTCTATGTATCCAACAAAACCCTACATCATGACCTTAACATCCCATTTGTCCTAGACCTTATCCCAGAAAAATTCTCCAAATTTCACCAGAACCTTACTTACCACCCAAATCCTCTTGCACAATCCCTATCAAGCATCTCCCATCCCTATAATCCTCCAAGAAGGTTGAAACGGCAGTGGCCTCGCGACCTTTTGTAGATTATATAAATTGGAGTTCTGGCAATGGCCAGATTCTTCACTCAAGACATGTGTGTATGTGGCTAAAGTGCTCTCGACCAATCTCCGCTGGCTTTAGTACCAGTGACGCGGTTGGGAGAGTAGCGCAGGGTTCTCCTGGAGTTCCCTCGCCTGATTGTATATAGGTATGCATGTGTTTTTTTTTTTTTCCTTAGTTTTAATTTTCTTATTTTTTAGGTTATTTTATTTTATTGTCTATTGTATATACTTTTGATTATTATTTTGTTCTATTTATTTTATTTTTTTGTACATATGGTGTGAATGTCATCCTACTTCACTATAACCAATGTCCAACAAACAGATTGTTATAAAAATAAAAAAAAAATAAAAAAAAAATCTCTATGATATATTTTGAGTGTGGGGTAGTAGGTGGAGAATATTGTTGTCAACTATTAGCAAGAGAACATCTTTATTTCCAAAATTTATTAGAAATTTCGGCTTACAAAAATAAAAAAATATACACACACATATATATATATGTGTGTGTGTGTGTGTGTGTGTGTGTGTGTGTGTGCAGGTACCGCATGCACAATTAAAGATATTTTAGAAACATAATATTAAAAAATGCATACATTAATAACGTTTAGATAAATTAATATTTTATTTAATTTGTGTGAAAAACGTGATTTTTATTTTCTGATCAAAAATAATTTATCACAATTTGTTCATTATTATTTATGTGAAACCTTATCGTTCGGTGAGTGATCATTGTTTTTTATCGATTAAATATAAATTAAAGATCGATTTAAATTTTTATTTATAAAACAGTCACGATTTTTAAACAAAAAATCAATTATAGTAATTATTACTTGATTTTGTGAGGGAAAAAAAATCATCGATTTCAATCCATGGTGTATACGAATAAACGTGTTTTAACATAGTTTATATGTGGAATCGCTTAGGAATGGCAGTTTATATGTGGAATGGCAGCTATAAAATGTGAAAGTTTTCGCTCTGTTAGTCTTATTAATTTTAATTTCGTTCAAAATTTCAACCTAAAATGTAATAAAACAAAAGTAACTAAAAACGTCTGCCAAGTAAGGTCAGTATAGCTCCCTCATCGTTTTCGTTGTATATTACAAGGTATATAATTGTTAGTATGATAATAAAATCCCTGGGATAAGCCGATTCGGAAATACAGTTTCCGTAATTTAACATTCAACAAAAGAGTGCCATATTTGAAGATTCCATATTGATTATTCTTATTAAAAAAAAAAAAAAAAAAAAAACTTACTGAACATGAATTTCAGTACTGTTAGTAAAAATTTATTTATTGTTTTACGAGGGTACATAAGAACTCAATATTTCTTTATGCTTTATCAGTATAATTTCATATTTTATTTTCGTCTGCTATTACCCATACTAGCAGACTACTTATATCAGTTGCAGACTAAATAATGCCACCTTTAATAAAAATAGAATAAAAGTTGAAAGTTTTTACATATGACCTTTTGCACTAATAGTAGTGATATACACTAGCGGATCCAGTCTATAGCAACGCAGGTTTTTCGGCCGCCATTTCGAAAGTAGAAGGCGGATAGTAAAGTCGATGAAGGAGGGTCATTCTCGGGTGATCTCTGATTTTATATCCAAATTTGAAAAAAATCGGTCCAGTAGTTTCGGATAAAAAGCGCGGACGGAGGACAGTGGACTAGTAGCTCATATATAAGAGAAAGTAGTGGACAGAATTCAATAAAATTGACACTACGTTATTTTTTCACCAATGTCTTCCTTTTATCTAACTTTGAGCCAAATCGAACGAGCCCTTTCTGAAATATTGGTATATTGGCAAAAAAATACGTTTGCTCGTGCGTAAGCGGAAGTGTAGGATGGAAGTTGATAAAATTGATATGGGACCATCTAGGTAGGAATCCGCATAATCACTGAAAATTTCATGAAAATCAGATGAATGGTACTAGGTGATATGCCCGTCACATCGATTTGACTACAGACAGACAGACACCGAACCAAATTTGATCCTTGATGCCTGAAACGTAAAATGAGAGTGGAAATTTTCGATTCTGAGTTCAAAAATTTGTTTAATCTCTCGCACGAACACAATGCTTCCATGTCTTCTGTAGTGAGGAAGCAAAAGCATGATTAATGAAAAGTGAAACAAATAAACAAATGTAAACTATAATAAAAATGAAGTTAAAAATCTTTCAAAATTGGAGGGAAAGCGAGGAACGGTTTGATATAAATGTCGGCGATGGCGCTGGGATACGGCTACCACCTGCCGGCCACCTGACCGCCAGAACACCGGCCCACTTCTGTTACGGTAGAAGGCATCCTTATTACACCCGGGGTCCTTTACCTTTAACTTATTTGAATAAGCTATCATTAACGTTAATTTATTTATTTATTGCTCAGCATATTTTTTCAACTAATGCTCAATTTTTTTTTACTATTTTTTATAAATTACGAATATAAATGCTTCCTGCATCTTAATCTCGAACGCTAAAATTCTATAAGCCTTTTCTTGATGAATATCCTTCCTTTTACCATGAGACTGATAACCTTCAATCCTCCCAACAACTTCCATGATACGACTAGTGTAGTACTCAAAAGAAGAGTCTTGGTCTTCCGCACTCAGTCTTGATATTGGTCTTGGTATTGCGCAAGAGTCTCGAAAGTATTGCAGTTACCTATTAGCTTATTGTTATTCACTAAACATGTTGCTTTAGACCTTAGAAAAACGTTACAGAATAGGTAAATTTTGATATTTTATTGACATAAACATAGTTAAGTCCAACCAAATGAATACAATTAACTTGATAATACATTAAACGCACTGTCAAGAAAGATATGCACCATGGAATGGATGGTTTGTTGATTAAAGATACTATATACAATGTCACCAATTATTTAAATAAAAATGTGGTGTGTCTACTCACATGACTTTTCTACCGATTTTAAACACTTTTGATTCCACACTACCGAAGGTAGAGAAGCATTGAATTCGTGCGAGAGGTTAAAAAATTGTTTGTTCAGAATCTAAAATTTTCACTCGCGTTTTACGTTTCAGACGTCAAAGATCAAATTTGGTTCGGTGTCTGTCTGTAGTCAAATCGATGTAACGGGCATATCACCTACTACCGTTAATCCGATTTTCATGAGATTTTCAGGAATTGTGCGGGTTTGTGTCTAAAAGTTTCCATATCGATTTTATTAAATTCTAACCTGTACATTTGCTTGCGCTCGCTCAAACGCATTTTTGTAGATATGCCAATATTTCAGAAACCGCTGGTTCGATTTGGCTTAAAGTTGGATAAAAGGTAGGTGTTTATGAAAAAATAATGTAGGGCCAATTTTATTGAATTCTGTCCATTGCTTTCTCGTATAAATGCGCAAACGTGTTTTACTTGATTTATCTCTAAAAGTTCGATTTGGCTGAAATTTGGGAGGAATTTAGAGGTTGGTAAACGTGAAATGAAATTTGTCATAAATTTTATCAAATTCTATCTACTACTCCAAAAAAAAATTCTTCCGCTTTTAGATCTAGAAATGTGTTATTTGATATGCCTATAGTTTGAAAACGGCGCATTCGATTTGACCCAAAGTTAGAGGAAATTAGGAGAACAGTATAGAAATTAATTATCAATTTCATTGAATTCCATTTAATAATTAAAATTAATATAAACAATTGTTAACAATATAATGGCTGTGAAAATGTTGAAGGCACTGATCAAATGGAGTGCGAGTTACGTTATTACAAATTGTTATGGGGTTTTAAAATTTTAGGTTATATTCAAAAAGGTAATTTATACTATATTGTTTGGTCGATTCCAAACGTTAATGGCACGACACTTATTGCCGTTACATAGATTTCGTGTAATTTTCAGTAAATTTAAAGTAATTTTAACACTGAATTTGTAAAAAAACAAACTTTTTATTTGCATTCAAGTTCAACCAGTTCGTCTTGGTCTCGATTCCCTCTTTAAATATAGAAGTTGTGTGAACTTCACCTATATTTAAAGATTCATGCTTAATTAGTTTTGTTCTGACTGAAGAAAAGTATTGGTCTCGTTATTTCCGAACAAACAAGAAGTTGAATTTTTCCTATGGATTTTCTAGTTCCATCCATTTACGAACTGAAAACGTATTATATATATATATATATATATATATATATATATATATATATATATATATATATATATATATATATATATATATATATATATATCACTAGTATTAGTGCAAAATGTCGTATATACAAATTTTTAACTTTTATTCTATTTATGTTAAAGGTTACATTTTGTAGTCTGCAACTGATATAAGTAGTCTGCTACTATGGAAAATAGCAGACGACAATTAAATATTAAATTATATCAATATGACCTTTTTCACTATCACTAGTGAAATGCATCGGTATTTTTTTTAAATTAAGAATAATCAATAAGGAATCTTCAAATACGGCACTCTTTAGCATTTTAATATTAGCTGATAAACGAAATTCGTGAATGTCAAATCCGCGAATGTTGAAGGGTAACTGTATTTCCGAATCGGCTCAGATTTTGTTCTCATACGAAAAATTATATACCTTGTAACATAGATATATTTTAGAGAATGGAAACGGTGAGGAAGCTATACTGACCTTACTTAGCAGACTTTTTTTTTCAATTTTAAGTATGTTTATTAAAAATAACACTATTGAGTCAGACTATTTTATTTGTTACCCGATCAGAGAAATTAATAGAGTACAATTTTTTTTTTTTTAATGAATTAATGTAATATAAACGGACAAGTGAACAATTATTAAAATTAGTGTACAAAATTCAATAAACTGTAACGTTGCTAAAACTTGTAGACGGATTTAGACAATGCTTTTATAGTTTTATTGTTTATAGTAACTAAACTTGTTTATTATTAGAAACTATTTTGCCTTAAATTTTATTCATAAAAACTTTTTTTTACGAATCTTTGTCTTGATCTTGCAACAATTAGGCGGATTTGGTCTTACAAAGTGCTAGACCTCTTGGTCTAGACCTCTTAGCCGATGGTTGGCAACATTAACAACTATTACTTTCTCATCAACTTCTTTCCCAAAATATTATTTTCACAAACCTACTTTAATCCAAACTCCCCTTCTACTTCCGTATTCATTCCAAATCATGAACTCATTCGCCATGATCAAAATGATACAAAATTTCGTGGCTTGTTTGAAGGAAACTTTTAGTCATATACCGTTTTGTCTTTGCTCAACATTAAATTTGTAATAGAAATCGGTACCGATCAAAATGTTGCCCATTAAAATGTCGGAATGACTAGATAAGTAAGAACTGTATCGTTTGAAGATGATTTTTTTAAATGTAATATGAGACTGTACACTCCTCAAAAGTCAAAAATCTTTGTTGCCGAAATTGGGAAGGGTGTCGCAAACAAAATCCTAAATCCAAGTTTTCTTGTCCGATGGTTTATTCTGCCAGATATTAAGGAAACAGCTATTTTACGAAGACAATTAAATCATAAACTAATTTGCAGTGCTTTCCTCCAACTTCAATTTGAGTCATGATTAAACTCAATCACATTAAGTTCAAAAGGTCAAGCGAAACGGTCTTTATAAAATAAACGATTTGTTTTAAATAGAGAAATAATTATTTTAAAATTTAATTTAGGAAACATCATGCCAACTGTTAAAATAAAGATATCATAATTATTACAAACTACTCATAGTGATTCCAGTGATATTCACTAAAATAATATACCAAAATAGCGATTTCGTGGACTAGATCGAAATGGTGGAGGAGTTGGCTTATTCTTTCACAATAGTCTTAAAATCAAAACCCCATACTGTACTTCTTCCCTTGATGTCCCATATTGATCTACATGAAGGCTTGATTCATAGAAATTTTTTTTAGTATAAAATTTCCTATAAGATTCCTTAGAAGCCAGTTTTTTTGTTCTAAAACAGTATTTCGATAGCAGTGTGCACTTGTGCAAATTAAAATGCTTTAATACTAATCTTGTCCAAATTTTAGACCCTAAATCTGTGAGAAAATTCCTAAACTACTAGCCCTACATGTGCTAGATGTATATTACATTATGTTAATATAAGCTAATTTTATATTATATTATTGTTGCTTTTTTATAATATAGATTTAGTCCTGTTTTACATTTACCACTTTTTCTCTACTTCATGTGGAGTTCAAAACCATATTTAAAAATTCTAATAATATTGCTACCTAGTGAATATTGGTACCAGCATATACTCTAACTCGCATTTTTGCAGATATTAAAAAAAACAACTAAAATTATGATGTTTTAGTCAAGACTTTTGTCATCACAATCCATACGTAGTAAAGAAATTTGTTCGAAAAGTTGACAGATAAAAAATGAAAATTAACATAACACGAGACATTTAGTGCTGTGAAAAAGTAATAATGAAAACAGTATCGACTTCAATTGTTTTTCATACGTATTCCTATCACTGTGCTACTTACTGAAAAAATTCCAATCTTGAATATCTTGCTATTCTCTAAATATAAATTTGCAAAATCGGCCAAAAGTCATCTATGATTTGATTATCTCGAAAGGGGCTGAGTGAAAAATTATCAGACTTAAAAAATGTATTACTCGTTTTTAGTAAAGACATGCAGCACAAATTTGGTGACTGAGAATCAATCAGTTCTAGAGTTATATTGTATCAAATATGTCTGAAAATTACGTTATTTATACAATAAAGCAGCATCTTGCAATTTGAAAATACGGCACTGAGTTGAATTATAGTTTATCATTGCAGAAATTCTGTGGTAGAAACAGAAGTTTTTGCTACAAAGGCAGCTACTGTCACATCAACTGATGCACTAGCAGATCCAGGATTTAATTTTGGGGTTGGCTTCAGCCCGAAACTTTTTTTTTTCATAAAAATAACGATAATTACTTTGGAAAACAGAAAGAAACTAACTACCTATATGAAATGGTGTTTAAGTGATTCCTAATTTTAAATGTAATTACACGAAAAATAACATTTTAAGAGGTATTTTTAATTTTTTTTTTCTCCATAAAACATGGTTATATTTTTCCATTTTGGAGGGAGGGGCTTCAGCCCGAAAGCCTCTCCCACGTAGATCCGCCCGTGAACTGATGTATGTAAGTGCTTGAACAGTAAACTGTCGACTTAACAACAGTATTGCGAGGAAAACTTTGTTCTAAAAATCATTGTTTCTAAATTGACATACAGTTTAAAAATATTAAGAAAACAATTTTTTTTTATTGAACTGAAAGTAAGACGCAATGGAATTGAGCAATTTCGAAACTTGTTAAGTTTGTAATAAACGTTTGATAACTTGAAAATGAACCGAATGGGTCGAAATTTTGTAATGACATAAATAAATTAAAACACTTCGAAGGATTATTATTTCCTTAAAAACACCTTATATTATTTTATTTTCTTTATTGTTTTAGAATTTTATAAAGATCAATACTGCTATAATCTATCATTGCGAAATACGTTATATTCTCTTCTATAAATGAATAAAACCCATAGGACTCATTCTAGTAATTTTGAAGATCGCTGATTACGCTGTTAAAATCACGCATCTGTTATCTTCAACACAGTTTTTCCATTTAAACGGTCCCAGTTGGACGTTGAGATGAATATCGTGCCGGGGAATATCAATATATTGGATTGGCATCAGGAGGAAGGACGCTCGTGTATCGGTCGCCATGGCAGCGTTTCCAAAACAAGCGACATCCAACTGGTTTATGTGTACTCAAGAGTACTGTGTCACGTCAAAATTAAACACAGTGTTAGCGACGTTTCGTAACTGCTGTAAGAAGAACAATTAGGTCTAGATAATTGTTACGAAGGAGAAGGAGTCGTCCCGGTGGGTGAGCAACTCCCGAGGCCGGCAGGTGATGCAACGCAGATGTTCATTACCAAACCAGACCTGGAAGTACCAAAGCTGCTACTTTAAAAACTGAAGTAATTGAGAGATGTAGTAATAATTAATAGCTACTTAGCGACCGGAATGAATGTCCCTCTGCCATGGCATACTTTGGAAACTTCTCGTCTATTAGGAAAACCAAGCACTAGTGTTGCCAAAATCGGTCTTGGCCAACAAGACCAACACTGCCTATCTGTTGCAAGACCAACACCAAGACTGGTAAAAAAAATCGACTTTTTGAATAAAAATTGAGGCAAAATAGTTACTAATACTTGACAATTTTAGTTGCTATGTGTAAAGAATTGGTGTAACCAACATATTTTTGTATTTAACTCTTCTAATGTTTCATTCAGACTTAGTTAGGTTTCTCATATCTAAAACATTACAGTAATATCTCTCTAGCAATAAGCTGATAGGTTATTGCAAGACTGTTACGAGAGTCTTGCGCAAGACCAAGACTCGTCTCGGTCTCGCATTTGGGTAACACTACCCACCACATATACACACTAGCTACCTCCACTGAAGAAATTAGTAAAACTGAAAATGTTGGCCATTACCAACTTGTAAAGATTTTTTATTGGCACACTTATGAGTTCGTTGAGTTAAGATTCTAGACAATTCGAATGCTTGGTCCTAAGTCGTAAATTTACCCTTTAAGTGTCCTTCTTTGGAAGGTAGGAATCTTGTAGAAATGTAAGTTTTGTTCCTCTAGAAAAGTAAACAATAAAATGACGAAATAGGATATTCAACAAAAATTATTCAAGATCGTATGTTTCGATCAATACTGGGACGGTCACGTCATGGACTCGAATGGTCCCATATTTTTATGGGATCCTCCACGGGATAAAATAATTTGAAGTCTGACTTATTTTATTAACAATCATGATTCATTTCAAAAGGATATATATTTGACCGTTGAAATTTTAAGAATGAAAAATGGTTAGAATGGCAGGACAAAAAATTATGTTTATTGATTTTGCCGACGTTTTGACCGTAACATGTGGGTGATCATCAGGCTTAAAAATTAATGAAAAATATAAGAGAAGAAAAAGGTAAAACGTACAAATGAGAAACCAGTTATATAAATATAGCATAATAAAAATATACACAATACGCTAAGAAATTGTTTTGTCTCATACGTTAATGGAACAGATATTAAATGTGAAAGTAAAGAACGAAATAATTTCACCATTATTATTATTTCAGGTCTTAAGTATTATTTTATCTATAATCGATTCCCGTTTAGCAGCCTTTACCGGCATTGTCCAAACAGGGAAGTGCACAAGTATTTAAAAGTGTTGAGGTTGGCTCACACATGTTTCCGTTTGCGACTCCATACAGAGGAATGTTACTTGATCCCTATGGTAACGTCTGACGTTTTAGAAAATCAATTTTTTATTTTCCTAACTATACTAGGTAAGGAAAGCACTGCGTTTGGGTAAAATCTACGTTTCAGAGCCTCCTGAGTCCGAAAAACCAATTTTTCAGCCATTGGTCTGTCTGTGCCAAGATTATCTCGAGAACTAGAGGATCAATTTTATTGTTTATTGTTTAATTTTTTAGGATTTTGACTACTGATGCCTGTGCCGCAAATTAGGATCTCCCTGAGCAATAGCGGCTGCATAATAAGTGAAAAACGTATCATTCTATAGACCGTAGCGCAAAAACCACTATAACTATTTTGATGAAACTTTCCCATAATTTTCTAATTATTATCCTTTAAATTTTCATACGTGTACTAAGTTATCGAGTAAAATTTATATATAAACTTTTGAAAGTTAATTAAATTAACTACAAAACAAAAACGAATTCGTCGGAGTCGAAGCTGTATTAGCGATGATACAGCTTATTCTATTTTTGACACATGTTTTAGTTTTACAACACATTTCACTTTTTTTTTTTTTTTTTCTCGAAAAGTGATGAAATTCCCAACAAACCCAAATAAAAATCTTTCATTTCGGACAACTATTAACGAAGAAACAGATACAACTATGTCATTTCGTGTGGAAGATTATGAGTTCAAATCCAGGTGCTAGAAAGGAGGAGAAAAAAAAAATAAGCGAAAGTAAAAAAATGTAGTGCCCGCATCACACAAATTTCACTTTTTTTTTTTTTTTGTTGTTCCCTACCTCGCCGTTTTGGCTATACGCGATTTTCCCGGGCCGGAGGGTGAGGGCGGGGAATTTAAAATCCCCTCTGGCACCGGGACGCGAACTCTTACTTTTCTTGTCTCTTAAATCTTCATATATCTGGTTGCCGGGCAACTCGCGGTGCTGTGCACACGCTTTAGCCCATTCGGCCACTCCGCCCCCACACAAATTTCACTATTCTCGAGAATCTCGTAGTTTTTGAGTTATGAGCACCCCTAATTTTACTAGACTATAAGAGAAGTTTCATATTATTATGGTTATATTATGGTTCCCGACCCCACTGTAATAAAACAGGACGGCCTGAATGATCTAGATAGAACCTATTACGTTAAGAACAAATTACGACTGAAACATGTTTCAGATTACTTAAAATTTACTATATCTCACATTTTCTCTATTCCTCTGACAGAAACTAACTATTAAGTAAGCTATCTGTATGTAACCAACTTGCGTAGGTATCTGCGACCAAAGGCGCGGTATTATATTAATGTAGTGCGTGCATCATGTTGTACTATTAAAATAGCCTTCGGTTTTATTTTTTATTTTGGACGTGTTTCTGAACTCTTCAGCTGAAAACTTCTTAAATGAAATGTTTTTAAATTTCAATTTCAAGCCCATCCAAGACTTGTAAGAAAAAAGAGTAATAAATATCGAAAAATGGTAAAAGCTGTAGAGAAGATTTTTTATTAAGGTGGAATTACTCAATTAATTGATGTTTTTTTCCAAAGCAAAGTACAAAATCCCTGAACAAAGAATCCTACGTCTATATGACAGCAATGCAGTGGGTCTTGAAAAAAAATCACTCAAATGCTTTAATCCTATCAATGATTAATGGAAATATGGTTACTGCAAAAAGCAATAAACAATGCCCTATGGGATAATACTGAACTATGGCCCAATGGACAAAGACATAAAAATAGATAAAATACGAGTGAAAAATAACGAGAAGAGAAGAATCGAGAAGAGGATTATCAAGGTAATAAATATAGTAAGATAATGTTAAAATATTGTACAGTTCTGATTCATTGTACAATTTACATTTATAAAACACATTTCAACAATAAATTATCACTTTATAAGTATTGTAATATTAAATTATCAAATAAAAGTTTGATTTCTGAAAATGTTAACAAGCAAGTATTTAACATTGATAGACATATGCTCTTGATAAATATGTGTATCAGTATTTTTTAATGCTGTTGCACATATCCCCCATGGTAAAAACTTCAATTAAAATTCAAAAAATACTCTATAAAACATATACACAAATTATGAGTATTAAGTATGATTAGTTGGTCCATGCGAATAATTCCCAGAAAATTTCGTTTGTTGAAGAAATAGCAAAACAATGTGGAATAGCGCATTATGTAAGGAAGGAATTAAAATGTTTTCCTTAGTCGATTACAATATTCCATTTAACATAATAGACCAAAATATTTGTAAAAAACGCTTTGCAACAAAATAAAACCAAGCAACAAACCAAAACCAAAACCAAAATAGGACCAAGCAACAAAATAAAGCCTCGATCGTGAAATTTTCTAAATTACTAACAATAATAAAATGTAAGAACAAACAAATGGCTTTTAGACATAATAAATTTAATATATCAGCCAGGAAAAAAAAGTGTAGTAGACTACTCCTAAATGCAATATCTTTAAACTGGAAGACATTATTAAGTATACCAAAACTAATGGACTATAGCTTTTTTAATAATTGTCCGATTTTTTTTTTTTTTTTTTTTTTTGTAGGTCATTTATTAATCTTTCTAATTATCAATGGATACAAAAACATGTATTTTTTTTTTTTGTTATTCGCAAATAAACTTTCTTTTCCTTCATCACTTTTCCCCCACAAATTTCGGGGAGATAGGACTATTTTTCGCATGTGAAGGAGAAGAATATCTTCAAAATGAGTGGTCGATCATTAGATTTGATGAAGAATTGACGAAGTTATGGTGAACCGACAAAAAAACACCTTTTAGAAATAATTTGTAGGGTTATTTTTTTTTAAATGTGTGTTTTAAGTTATTTATAAAAAAAATACAATATTTCAGCGTAAACAATATTTGTACCTAGTATAAGTATCTGATTTTCTCAAAAACCTGATCTAGATAAGGAAGCATTAAGTTGCCGATACTCTTAAATTGACTTCAACATGCTTCCCATGTTTTCCCTACGCGTTATCAATAGTGCCAGCAAACGAAACTATGTTAACATATTTGGTGATTTCGAAATTGATTGACATTTATGGTTCTTAGTCCATTGTTCTGCACTGTAATGTGATGTTTTAAAGCCTGAAACCTTCCTCAATAACCGAGTGCTGAATTAAATAAAAGAGTACTGGGTTTAGTTCGAAGATGAAAGACAGCGGACGACTACACCAATTTTAAATAATAATCTAACAAGATATTTAACTAGATAGGCAAGTATATTCCCTTAGGATGGAGATAGTTTCCCTATTTTCCTAGTCGTTTTTTTTTTTTTTAATTCAAAGATATTTTTTTTATTTTTCGTTATAATCACATCGATAATAACCAATTGCGCACTTGAACCTATGTCTCAACAGCGAAGACAATAGCACCCTCGACCTCCTGATCTTGGGAGTTGGGTGGGGCGCAGCCGTAGAGGTGGCCTCCTCGCACTGCCGACAGACCGTGTCCACATCCTCAGCGCACTCCTTGCCTCGCTCTCCATCCCACCCCCTCCTAATTAGAACCCTATGCTAAGGCGGCCCCTTCTAATGAAGACCTCGTTTTCTAAGACATTACTATGCTCCTCAGTCCAACCTACAGCCTCAATTCACTTTGAGATAACAGAGAGATTCAATGAAAGCAGATTCCCACCGATTGAACAGCTTAAAGAAGTTAAGAGAAAGAGGACAAAATGGGAACAGATATGGTCGAATGTAACCGAAAATAAATTGAGGGAGGTAAAGGGTGACGTTTCCTCTTGGGAATCGTCAAATAGGAATAACCGCAGAGAGGAAGTAAGTCTTACGCGCTGCGTATAGGTCATACACGCCTTACTCATGGATACCTGATGGCCCCTGATTCTTCGCTAACATGCCACACCTGTGGGACTCCTCTGACAGGGAAACACATTTTAACACAATGCAGAGCTTACGAAACATTTAGACTATCTTGTGACTTTACAAACGATCTGCACAGAATTTTACAGGTCAATACGAATGAAATTGATAAATTATTTTCTTTTCTGAAAAATTCTAAACTTGAAAATACAATCTAATTCTCAATGAAAATAAGGCAATAATGACCCTAGTGGTTGAAGCCTTAAGCAAAAAAAAAAAAAAAAAAATATATATATATATATATATATATATATATATAATATATATATATATATATATATAATGGTATGCCTGCAAAATACAGATCGAAATGTGTTTCTTGTATTCTATTTCTTCTCTTATGTCGCGGAATCTTGTTGAAGGCACTTCATAATGTTTCTTTTAGTTAATCTGTGTATATGGGAATTTTGTTTTTAGATACAATTTGTTTACTATGAGTGCTTATTTTAAATATACCGTTCAGGTTTCGATCAAAATAAACAAACAAATGCAGCTTCTTCTCGTTGTTCTCAGGTATACCATTAAATTTAGATTCGAGTTTTTCTTCACTTTTTTTATTAAAAATGTTTACTACATGCCTAATTGCCTCAATAGGATCTGAAATTTGTAGCACGGAGCAATCCATCTGGAAGCATCTGCACAAATAGAACTCTTCAGTAGATAAGAAACCATGTGAAAGGCCAAAAACCATATGGATAGATAAAATCAAAAAAATGCTGCAGAACTGTATGCAGATTACAGGAAATAAATAATCCAAGATAGGCAGATATCGAGAAAGCTGGTGTTAAGGTGACAACAGATCTGCAAGGTCTGTAAAGAAAAACAAAGCTACATGTTGAGGAACACCAAGTTTTGATAAAGTGTTCCTACATTAACAGATATGTTTCTCTACGAAAGTACTATGTCATCAAGTGAAGTATTTTTCTTTAATTAACGCGTTATTTTTAGACTATTGATATTTTGGCTGTATATGCGTACTCTTATGCGATTTAGGTTGATTTTTTCCTGTCCATACTTGAATTGGCGAAATCTTGAAGTATAAGTTTGTATACCGTCATTTCACAGAATCGCGACTTCGTGTTTCGGATCTTCTAATTATTATTATTATTAGATGGCGTTACGACCCACTTATTGAGCCAAAGCCTGCCCTATTGTTGATTGTCATTCCTCTCGTTTTCCTTCCGCTACCATCCAGTTTCGGACACAAATTAGAGATCTTGCGTCTGTAGCCACTCCATCCTCCCGAAGCGAAGCCTAGGATGTCCAACTTTTCTTGCTCCATAGACACATTCTGAAAAAAATTTATGTGGAATCTCATTAAGTTCCATCCTAGCCAAATTGCCCTCCCAACAAATCCTTGATAACTTTATTAAGGTGCATACATCCACATATCCATATACGGTTCTTAATTCGACATTTCTCCACGTGCCTTGTTCACAGACACGACCGTACATTCTTCTCAATATCTTTCTCTCGAATCTGATAAGGAGCTGTTCTTGGTATTTGGTCCGATGTTTTATTAGTTCCGACCCATATGTGAGGACCGGTCAGATAAGTGTCTTATAAATTCTTGTTTTTGCATCCGTACATAATGCCTTAGTTTTTAACAGCTTTTAGAGTGCAAAATATGTGCGGTTTGCTAGGAGTATTCGCCTCAGTATTTCTTCCTCTACATTATTGGGAGAGTGCACTCGAGTTCCTAGATACATGAATGATTGTACCCTTTCGAATGTAGACTCATAAATTCAAGCAAAGGCTTTCCCAACAGATCTTATCTCTCGTCATTTTCACATTGAGGTAGATTTCTTATATATTTTGTCTTTTTTTCATTTATGACGAGTCCTAAATGAGCTGATCCATGTTCCAGCGCCTCAAAAGATTACTGCATTGAGAGTCCTTCCTGTTATGTCTAAGTCACCTGCGTATCCAAGCACCTATATTGTCTTATTTATTAAGGTCCCAGTTGTGTGGATACCAGAGTTTCTGATTGCTTTCTCTAGAGAGAAGTTGAATGCTAGGGAAGCAAGACTATCCCCTTGTCTAACTCCTCTTTCAGTGGAAAATCTTCTCTCTCCAATCCTCAAGAGTTTCCCGTTCATCTTTATAAAGCTTATGTTGTTTTCCATAGTCATCCTCACCAGATTAATTTTTTTTTTTTTTTATTTCTTTATGACATTTACAACTGTATTACATAAATACATCAAGTAAATTTGGACATAATTGATATAATGACATGAATACACTTGCTGAGTAACTACCCAATGGTAGCACTCTAATGATATGACTACATTAGGAGATCACGGGGCCATCTTCTTTTCAGACGCCTCGGAGGGTTATCAGGAATTGAAGAGGAAGCAAGGTTAGAAACGAGAGGGTTGGGATGATTCTGAAGTTTCATGGTCGGAGCCCCATAGCTCAACTCCGTAAGTCCAAATAGGTCTTATTATAGTCAAGTATATGAGTCTTTTGTAATTAATGGGAAGTTTAGAGCGTTTGTCTAGTAAGTGCTGAAGTAATCGGAAACGTCGAGCGGTTTCTTGTCGTTTCAGTCTAGTATGAGGATTCCAAGTTAGTCGTTTGTCCAGGTGGAGTCCTAGGTATCGGATTTGCTCAACAGGGATAAGTGGAGTATTGTTAAAGGAAACTGTAGGACAGGAAGTCGTTGGTTTACGACGAAGGGTAAAGGTAATTTGGTGGGATTTATTGGAGTTTATTTTAATTCTCCAGTTTTGACACCATTCTTCTAGATTTATGATGTGTGATTGAAGCATTTGGGATGCAATTGCTGGGTCATTGTTTACTGATAGGATACATGTGTCATCGGCATATGTGGTGATGACAGTGTTGGGATGGGTTGGGATGTCAGCTGTATAAACTGTATAGAGGATAGGACCTAGGATACTACCTTGAGGAACACCAGCGGACTGGGAAAAAAGGGATGAATAGGCGTTATTGTGATTTACTTTAAAGTATCTATCAGTAAGGTAAGATTAATTAAATCCTAAAATTCAATTTATGTCTCTTTTTCGGTTTTTGCTCTTTTATATTAATTAGTAAATACCAAATATATTCACTTAAACGCTGAAGACTATGGCGTTCATAACTTGTATTGTAAAACAGTTAAAAGACACATTTGAATTCACTTTATCCATCTTTTCCTACTTGTGTACTATTTCAGAGTATTTTTATTATTTATTTTTTCTCCAAATGGTTAAGAAATCGGTATTGGAAAAAAAAGTTGCAAATATCGTCCCTGATAAATGGTACTCTTTTAGGTGTTTTCATCATAACGATATTGCGCTGGGCCAAATGGAAAGGGATCAGGGAGTGACAGAGGAATATTAATGACAAACCTCGCGTGAGGCACAATGTTATCGATCCGATAATTGCCCTCCCTCACATGACTGTGTCTCACAACTGACACTGCTTAATAAAAAAATTACTAATTAAAGGCTTTTTAGAGAATGTCATCACGTCATAATGTGCAATGAGATTTCTTAGATAATTGATATAGATACAAATAAGTCATTTATCATCATTGCTCTCACAGCTTCTATAAAAAGAACATTAATTAACTGCCTATTTCCCAATATGTCATCATTATTTGCTTTATTAACAGTGCATTTGAATCCATCAGCAACTTAATTAATATAATGCGTGCTTTTAAAATGATAATAAAAAGAAAATAAGTTTATTTATGTTTTAATTTTAATAAATTAATACGAAATAAATTGGTCTCAACAACATAAGGAGGGAAACAAAAAGAGCACGGATGTCTGGAACTGCTGACATAAATTAAGGATATTTAATAATCTATGAGATATTGCAGATGGCTTTCTTATTACCTTACATGTCCTTTTGGTTTATTTCTTTTAAGAATTAATAATCTGTGGTACAGACTTCTTTTTATGAAACTATTAGTATTTACATGAAACATCGTAAATAGCATCATCTTATCGTAAGCTACAAATATTTTATTTACAAAAATTCTCGGTTTGAAACTATACAACTACAACCAATGAAAGGTCTTGGGTTCAGCACTATTTAGGAAAAATACTGTTTCAAGAACAACGGTTGTGCAGGGAGGAGATCGGACCAGGATCACGCTCAGCCGCCAGGTTATCGTCCCTTAATTTATTATTTTAATTAACGGTAACCATTTTGTAGTGGCTGTGTGTGCCTTGGGAGCGTCACCTTACCCCAGGCTCGGTCCATGGCCAATAAAACAGAATAAATAATTTTTCTACAATGAGCCGGTATTGGAACCTGGGACATTAGAAGCATTGGAAGCTCAGTGCCCTACCACTGAGCTACTCTGCTCCTTCGATTAAGTACTAAAAACTAATGAATACCCATTTGCTTTCCACTTGAATAGTATAATAACTTGATCACGAATTTGAATAAAAAGGTGACCTAAACAAAAAATGACCTCAACCCCCGAAATGTCGAAATAACGAGGTCACTAAGGCAAAGCGGCCCAATATTATTGTAGGCTACATTTTTTTCTCTCGAATTTGTTGTCAGATTATCTTCCGATGTAAGTGGAAAGAAAATGGATGTTCATGAGTTTTTAGTACCTAATTTTGTTTTGTTTTTAACTTATTTATTGAAAAACATTACAATCTGTCTCAAGGACATTTATAATAGTGTTCAGAGATCACATGCGCACTCTATGTACAATAAATGAAATAAAAGTACCTGATTAAACAGAAAAAAGTTGCCAATCTCCCGATTTAAAAATCTCCTATTCCCAAAATTTTAGTACATAAAATATTTGCAGTTTACAATAAGATAAAACCATTCAAGAAGATTTAGGCGGATGTTAATATTTTGATAAAAAAGGGATAAAAAACATTATAATCGACTAAGAAAAACAGATTCATGTAATGTGTGACATATATTATATTTTCTTTTCTTAGCTCTGAAATAATGTTGCACAAATGCGAGACCATTGACTTGGTCTCGCGCAAGAATCTCGCAACGGTCTTGCAGTTAAATATTAGCTTATTACTATAGAGATATTACTGTAATTTTTCAGATAGTGGAAACCTAACTAAGTCCAAAGAAAAATTGAAAGAATTAAAAGCAAAAGTATATTGATTATACCAATTCTTTACATTTAGTAACTAAGCTTGTCAAGTATAATAACTATTTTGCCTTAATTTTTACTCAAAAAATGATTTTTTTTTTACCAGTCTTGGTCTTGGTCTTGCAAGATTCAGATGATGCAAGAGTCAGACCAACTCTGATTTTGGGCAACACTACTCTGGGAATTTGGCGAAGAGATTCAATACCCCGTCAAAATGTGCCCCCTCCTAAATTTTGATGGGGCAATTTGTTTTATGTAACCTCCTTCTAGACACTCCTAGAAAATATTAATTTGGATTTGGAAAGGGTTACATTTGAGTTGTAAATACTATACATTATTCGAAAGCTATAAAGTTATATTCAAGATTTAATAAAAATTTTCAGCTCCGGAACAGGTCTAACCAGAAGTTTAATTTAAAAGTGCAGATCAGTATTTGCTTTATAATTGCGACTAATCCAGTTACTCTGAATTCCTGTTTAGTTTACTAGTTGGTTAAATGGTTTTAATCTAATGTGTATGATTCTTGACCTCTCTTGTGTAATTTTTTAAAGGCAAAAGAAAATGAGTGAAGATAGGTGCGATGGATGAATTATGGTCTGACTCACTCCAGTTCATCATACGCTAAGGCTATTACCGCGAAACTGTAGTAAGTCACGTGACCTCCTAATAAGCCAACCTCACCATTAATATAGGGGGCACTCCCAAGGAGCTTCTTCAGTGGCCGTTCCCTATCCAGTCCACCATATTTGTGTATTATTTTCATGTTTTTTTTTATTCCTGATTTTGAAATATTAATGATTATCATTGTCTTATTTTATTCAACATTGTTCTTAGTTATTTTTATTATATTTCTGTAATTTAATTTATTTATATATTCTCTAATAATGGTGTGAATTCGCGCTTTATTATTGCCCTTGATTAATATGTACAAACAAATAAAAATATAATTATTTTTCTGAGTGGAAACAAGAATATAACATAAAACATAAAATTTGTGTTAATTCTTTTATTGTTTTTCAGATTGCTTTAGCTTTATTTATATAGCTCTTTTAATTCGCTAAAAGTTTTAAATAAAGATTTTTTGAGACTGAAGGATTGTTTGCGTTTGATGTTAAAAAATTTTGCTACCCCCACAATTCTGGACCGTGAGTCCAAATAGGTTTCAGTATTGTCTTATAGCTCAGTAATTTGTTTTCAATAGAATGTTTAGATTTTCTGTTAAATAGTCTGTATAGTTGGCCGTATCGTCGGTTAAGTTGCTGTGTATTAAGTCTAGTATGAGGGTTCCACGTTAGTCTTCTGTCTAAGAGAAAGCTAAGATACAGGACTGTGTCTAAGAAAGGATGACAGTTGATAAATATTGCCTCGAGGGTATCAGGAATATCTGCGATAAAAATAATGTAAAGGATGGGACACAATACGCTTCCCTGCGGAACTCCCGACTCAACTGAATAAAAGTCGGAGAATTTAGTGCCGCAGCGAACTTGAAAGGAGCGGTCAGAGGGATAGGATCGGAGTATGAGATATAAAGACTGTGGTAGGTGAAATTTAAGCTTGAAGAGCAATCCGACGTGCCATAATCGGTCTGTAAAGAATTATGTTTGATATCATATCACCTAAGTACTCGTGTCAAATCTTTAATTTTTTTTATTTTTTTTACATGACGGGATATACTACAATACGTTATCTAAATTGATAACACAACTGTATTTTTTATTCCGGCGTTTATAGGATGAATTGATCATAATTTATAAGTGACCAATTAAGATTTCTGATCCTAATAGTTACATGTTTATAAAAATAATTCAAGCATTTAATATGTGTATGTATATATATATATATTTTTTGGTTGGCTCTACAGACCTTGTAGATCTTTGGCCGCCTGAACCAGCCTTCTCCACCTCTGCCTATCTTGCGCAACTGTTTTCCAGTTTGCGGCATGAAGCTCAGCCGTATATATATATATATATATAATAAGCCTTTATATATATATTTAAAATATTTATATGCAATAATGAGCTAATAACCTAAATTGGTACCGATGCCATCTAAGTCTTGTGGCTAAAGGATTTTCATTTGCTCGGTTGTGAGTATTTCTAAAATAAAAAGTACCGTTCCCTGTAAATACTATAGATTTAAAAAAAAAAAAAAATTTACATAATGAAAGCATACGTTTTTGGGGCTCCATTTTAAAACGAAATCACGGATGTAACGGATTTCGGGAAGATCTTTGAATTTGATACCAAATCTCAAAACTATCGACCCCTTAGTCTAGGAGAAAAGCCTCGGGCTGTTTACGACGCCCAGACAGATTCTTTTTATTCCATTTTTGGATTCCACAAATCGTTAATGTATAAGCTCATTTAAACAAAGTCGGTGATAGATCTTAACAATGATGTTATAAAATGTGATATTAATTGATAAAATTAAATCATAATCATAAAACTTGGGAAAGATTAATTTGAATCGCTATTGGCTGGGTGGTAGAGGACTAACGATCGTTTACCTATATCCGCCAGGAACCGATATCAAATTAGAGGTAATGGGATTTTAACGCTTCCTACACTAATGGAGTTAATACTTGAGCAGTCTTGAGGCAACTAATAGATCAACTCCACCGGAGCCAATCCTCCTTTCTTATTAATTTCTGAGATCATCGTCCTCAATGGAAATTATCCAGTAGGTTCATGGTAATGCTAGCCTCAACTAGTAATTCCAGTGTATTAATTTCAGTTTACCATATTGGCAATTTGCAAGAGAAAATTACTTGAACAGACTGTGAAATGTAGAACCTGTGAAAAAAAATTGCTAACAGCCGTATTTGGTATTGTAGAATTTTCATTTGAGTGTCACGAAAATGTTGTTGGAGTTAACATGGTTGGAGTCATTCATTATTGCTCCTTACCAAAAGACGAAATCATCGGTTACAGAAATGAAATTCAGGAAAAGGATCAAAATGTTTTTATCGAATTATTAACATCCGTCTAAAACTTCGAGACTGGCTTCACTTATCGTACAGTTACGGAGTGGACTTAATCAGTAACAAATAATAATAATATTAATTTCAATTTTATTTTAATAATTTGGTTTGTCGCTTGCCTATCAGGAAACGACTAAAGAGAAGCTGGAAGAGAGATCTCCTTTCCAGAATTAAGGAAATAAATCAAGACCAGGAAAAAGTGCTGCTGGGTACTATTTTTTTCCTCATGCCTAAAATTATTGTGTTGACGATTCTCATAACTCAAATAATAAAAGGACAAAGTTATTCCTAGATAGCCAGGTCAAGCTGTCTCTGAAAGCTTAGAAATATTAATTTAAACTACTAAGACTGGGCACAAGACCCATTATCAAGACTTAGGGAACAATAACAGATTTCAGCAAAAGGTATCTTTCTCACAGACTTCATCTATAAATTCTAAAGGATAAGGATATCAATTATTAATAGTTAATAACTTCTTTCCCACGCTTCCTTTGGAGTCCTCTTCCGACTTCCCTTCACCCCCCTACAATTTCTGGGCATAAAACCCCATGATCCTCTGGACTCTTACTCTTGCAATTATATTCTTGAAGTCACACTCTTGTAGGAGACATGGAGTCAACTCTTGTAGTCAACCCATATATTCTGTATTCTAAGATGCCATTTGTAACAGGCATTATGAATAAAAATATTACTTATAAAGTCTTCAATGCCTCCGTTAACTGTACTACAACATTTTTATCTATGCAAATTTTCATAAATAGGATATATTCTCATTGAGTTAATTAATTTAACGAGGTAACAAAAATTCATGAATATCCATTTGATTTTCATTTGAATTGTACGATGATTTCATCACAAAATCGAGAAAAATGTATAGGAATATTGGAAAGATTAATAAGAAGAAATTATATAATGAGGTTATTATTAAAGGTGTTGGTAATAACATTATTTTAGAATAGTTTATTTTATTTGCTTAAGATAATTTCTTTACAAATAAATATAAAGGTATTATTTACAATTTTAGATCTTGAGTCTAGTATTTTGCTCAAACATAACATTAAAAAGGTCCATAGCATTAAGCATAACTATAATTACAGGTTAGTAAACAATATATATACATATAACAAGTAAAACAATTATTTTTTATTACTAATTTTTTTTTTATATGTTCCAGTAATATAAAAAAATAACAATATAAATATGCATTAATTTCTGTTTATATGATTAACTACAACACTTAACAGTTCAATGAACAGCCTTGTATGGAATATATAGTTGATTCAATTTTTTTCATAGTATCTATTTTTAGTATATCCTCTCCACTAGCATCTTCCCTGGATTCAGTAATAAATGTTTTCAAGTACTTATTTCTTGGTTTGTTAAATTTGATGCATTGAATGAGTCACCGGGTCAGATACAAGGCAGTTGCATGCACCACATACTTCACTAGATTTAATAGTCAAAGTAGCATATTTTAAGTATATCTTCACAAAATCCTTACTTACTACTTTGAGACGACTAGCGGCTCTTGATTTGTTTAAATTCGGAACCTTAAAGAAAAAAAATGCAGGTACATTTACATTACTGTAAATGAAACGCTACCAATCATACAAATATATCTGACAATGGATAACATTTCTGAAGCTATCTAACATATCAACATATGTTTGATAGTAGTAAGGTAGAGCATTTCAGGTGAATTTTATAACCATTTTTATTAATTGGTGAGTGATATTTACAGCAAAAATGTTAATAAAATGCGTATAAGCAATGCATTTCACACCTATGAATTGGTTTTCGTGTTTCTCATCAATTATTTGAAAATAAGTACTGCTTGGGGTAAAGGGAGATATTTCAGGTAAACTAAAAAAAAAAAAATATACATACAAACTTCTGTGTTACTGTGTCATTAAAAAACTAATCATTAATAATTTGTTGATCTCAGTGATTACGAATACCCTGAAATTCAGTTACTCTTCAGTTCAAAAGAGGAAACTAATGCGTAAGTTTAACTGTTTGTTTATAACCATAGTTTAAGTTACTTTCTCATAGTAGCCTTAGTAATGGTGTCTATAGTTCTTATAACCAATTAATTTATTTTTGAAGAATGTGAACATTTTATTTTTATTTTATAACTGATGAATAAATAATAATAAATAAAAATACAATTTTAAACAAGTCAGTTTTAAAGTGAGATATTGCAAAAATTAGATTTTTAGGAATTGATTTTTTAATATCGATTACTTATACCCACTATTGATTTTAATTTTGTCTTAACAATATTTATATATTAAAAATATTAAATTTTACTGTGTTTCTTTTGAAATTTGTTTGTTTTTAAATTTCCTTTTAGTAAAGATTCTTTATATGTTTATATATGTATATAAAATTCTAGACAATAACTGTGATTTTTTTTTTTTTTTTTTCCCTGACTTAACCCCACATAAGGATCGTTTATTTCATTCACCTTCATGCTCCATGCCTTAAAGGCATATACTACATATATTAGTACTCTAGTACTGACATATTATATATATATATATATATATATATATTATTTTTAATTTTATTTTTTTATTTCAATGAAATTTACAACTACATTACATTAAAAATACAACAAGTAAATGCGACATTGGTAACATGACTTTTACAACATGAAGAGAAACTACCCATTGGTAGAACTCAAATTAAAGTTCTATATTAGAAGGTCCCGAGGCCATCTTCTTTTCAGACGCCTCGGTGGGTTATCAGGGATCGAGGAGGAAGTGAGGTTTGAAACGAGAGGGTTCGGATGGTTCTGCAGTTTGTTATGGAAGGATAGGTATTTGGATTGGGCCAAATCGGAATCATATGGAACATTAAGTTCTTTATGGATGGCTTTGTTTTTGACAAAGCAAGAAGCGTTGAGGATTTTACGAAGGATTTTGGATTGTAAGGATTGGATACGAGAGGTATTCGATGGTTTAGTGGAGCCCCAAAGCTCAATTCCTTAAGTCTAAATAGGTCTTGTTATTGTCATATATATGAGTCGTATGTAATTAATTGAAAGCTTAGAGCGTTTGTCTAGTAAGTGTTAGAGTAGTCGGAAACGTCGAGCGGTTTCTTGCCGTTTCAGTCTTCTAAGAGGATTCCATATGAGTGGTTTGTCCAGGTGGAGTCCTAGGTAACGGATTTGTTCAACTGGGATAAAGGGGGAATTTATCCTTTAGTCGTTGTTAAAGGATACTGTAGGACAGGAGGTCATAGGTTTGCGACGCAGCGTAAGGTAATATGATGGGATTTATTGGAGTTTATTTTAATCCTCCAGTTTTGACACCATTCTTCAAGACTTGTGATGTGTGATTGGAGAGTTTGATAGGATACACGTGTCATCGGCATAGGTGGTGATGACAGTGTTGGGATGGGTTGGAATGTCAGCTGTATAAACTGTGTAAACTGAGAAAAAAGAGATGAAAAGACATATATATATATATATATATCCTTGTGTGGGGTTACGTCAGGGGGGAAAAAAAAAATATATATATGTATAATTGAGTCAATCATATATATATATATATTGATCGGGATTATTACGGCCGTGTATATATATATATATATATATATATATATATATATATATATATATATATATATATATATATATATATATATATATATATATATATATAAAAACGTATCCCAATTTATTATTAAATTTTTATTATTAATAATAATAACAATTTATCTTCCTGAAACCCCTACCCTACCTACCTTTATATATAGTGAATTTAAATCATCTTCCAAACCTTCTAAACACCGCGAAGAAGTTAATTTATTGAATTCTTGAGGACAATTTTTCGACGATATTGGTATACATTTATAATTGACTTAAATATATATATATATATATATATATATATATATATATATATATATATATATATATTTAATATATTATATATATATATATATATATATATATATATATATATATATATAGTGGATTTAATATATTATATTATATATATATAGTGGATATAAATTATCTTCTAAACCTTCTAAACACCGCGAAGAAGATAGTAAGTTCCCAGTTATCGTCTAGAATTCTAAAATGTTTAGTTCTGTGATTTACTGACTTCTTCACGGTTTTTAGAAGGACTTGGAAGATTATCTCAATTTATAGAACTCTTGAGAATCATTTTTCGACTTCACTAGTTATTGCCAGAGACTGTAGATATGAAGCTGACGTGATTGATTGTTAGAATGCGCTGATTTCTGCAACGTATAGTGCGATATGTAAAATGTCGTTAATTTTTTTTTTTGCTTTCTTATTACCGAATGTGTTTAATGTTCATGCAGGAGGTTAAAACATACTTGTGCACATACAAATTTTCACTCGTGTATTACATTTTAGCTTGGAGTTTCAAATTGGTTCTCTCTTCAATCAGATCGATGTGATAGATATATCAATGACTTTCGTTTATATGATTTTCATCAACTATATAGTTCGATATATAAATACTACTTTCTGTTACATAAAAGTAAATGTATTTTCCTTGATACACATCGATCTTGAAAATAACTTGTTCCATTAAAACAATTTCACCAGATTTTTTATCATAGAAATTAGGATACCACTGTATAATTGTCACTCCAAATAGAAGAGTGGGCCTATATTAATGTGATTCCGAAGATTCACAACTTGTTCACAGTTTAGCCTCCCGTTATTTAGATTGCGATTCACTTACAGCTGATTCATATCAGGTTTTTTTTTTTTTGGTGTCTCCCCTTCCTTGCTTTTAAGACTATACGTTTTCCCGGGCCAGGGGACTTGGGCGGGGATTCAAAATACTCCCGGGAACGGCGCCCAGTGGGACGAGTAAGGGAAAACTCGCGACATCTATTTGAATACGTCTAAATCTATTTTATTTTTTTAGAACTCCAAAAACTAGATAAATTCTTTTATTGATACCTTGTGCTGTTCGCCGAGTTTCCGAGAATATGTTCAATAGGCACAATATACATTTTTCACTGTTTTAGTTCAATATAGTTCAATTGAAAAAGAAATAATAATTTATTCGATGTCGTTTTTCCTTACTCGGCCTACTGTGCGGGGGTGCTGTGCACACGCGTTAGCCCGTTCGGCCACTCCATCCATTGTTTTTTTGAGCTAAAATCAGAGCGTTAATTGGCTTTAATTACAACGCTGCTTAGGACTCCCGCTCGCTACTCTCGCTCTAGAGGGATAAACGAACCCCCAACGTAACCTTTTCAGTTAAAGTCGGAACCCATTTATGGATTCCATTTATGGTGTGATCATGAGATCTTATATCATCTATCAAAGGGGAGTGATACTTGTACGGTAGTACCAATTAAGATGTCTATCATACCAATCGTTCAGTTAAACGAAAAGTCTCTATCATGATTGGTAATTGGTTGACTGTCGTGGATAATGAAGAGAAGAATAGTTGGGGTGGTCAGTCAAAAAGGAAGTCAAAAATAAATGATAATATTTACATATGCCGACGTTTCGACCTGAAGTTCAGGCCTTCATCAGGGATAAGAAAATAACCAGATAACAAGGTATGAGAAAAATAAGTAGTGATGGTAAAAAAAAAAATAACAAAAAATAAAACAATTAGAAAAATAAAATAAATATAAAGTAAAATTGAATCGTTAGAATAATGACTAAGAACTAAGAGATAAATAATAATAACCGTTACAAAGTGTAGAATGATGAAGTAGGCATAATCAAAAAAGGTGACATAAGTGTTACAATGGGAATCTTAGAATAAAATGTAAAACATAAAAAAGAAATATGAAGTTATATAAGAAATGAAAATAAATAGTAAAATTAAAACTTTGAGAATGGAGTAGTTAGATAGAAAATTGAGATATTGTAAAGTCTATCTAGATGTACAGACAATGTATAATATAATAAAGAGTTAAAAACAGAGAAAAGGAATGAAAGGAAGGAGGGAAGAAATTGAGAAAGCTGAAATAGGAAAGAAATAAAAGAAGTACTACCTGTCTCCTTAAGTGTTGCAGGGAGAATAAAAGTCGTTACAAGGGAGGGGAGAGAGAAGAGATGTGTAGGTGGCGTCATCTCTAACGGTTATCCGACGAAGTTTGAACTTCAGTCTCTATCATGATTGATGCGGATAAATATTTAAAGAGATAGAATAAATATTTTAAAAAAATTACCTACTTATTATATTCCTCTCCCTCCATTATCTTTAAAAAATAGGTGGTTGCAATTTATTGTGTAAAAACAATAAAATTTAAATCGTCCTTTGTTTCTATCCAGGAATTTCTCCGGATTGAAATTGCGGGAGTCACTTCTTCTTTTGCCTTTCTCCCATATTAAATTTGGGTGCACCTACTGTTTCTTTCCATCCGTATAGGAAGGCCTTGCAGTTTTCAGACACGAGCATACACCGGAAGACCTTTTTAACTTGGCCTTCAGTGCCTCAAATGCAGTGCAGCTGGTCTTCACATCTTAGAAAAAAAAAATTACCTCATTACCAAGATATAAAATGGCTGTGAAATGTAGTAAGCATTGTATATATTGAAAGGGAGGTTATGTTTATACCATTTATTTTTGATTTTAGACTAAATTCGAAAACTATATAAGTTTTGATTCCTAGATGTTCCAATATAAATTCCGTCTATAACTTTTGTTTGTGATGTAATCCCTGTAGATGTTATTCCCAAACGACTAAGAATAGTCCTTGAAATATAGGTAATTATGTAAACTTCAAAAATGGAATGGAAGGTATACTGATACTACTTGAAAGATTTTTTTTTTATAGTGTGTTTTTAGAAATTGTTTATTGATCTTAACTTTTCTCAATGTATCTATATGTGAAAAAGATATGGAGAATCTTCTCCTTTCTAACAAGTTGATATCAATTTTCATACTCCACCATGAATATACATAATTTTTATGATCAAAAGTTAATCACATACCATTTCAATTGTAGTTCTAAGACAAAATCATAAAAAACTCTTATTCATAAACCAATGACTTATCGTCCTAAATTATCCTTCAATAATATTGTACTTGTCTATGTTGAACAAATCCGCTACCTTGGACAAACATCTGACATGGAATCCGCATACAAGACTGAAACAACAACTGAATTTTTAGGTTCCGGCTAGTCCAACACTTAAAAACGTTTCAAGTTTTCAATTAATTACAAAAGGCTCATTTGCATGACGAAGGCCTATATGGGCATACGGAATTGAGCTTTGCTGTAAAACCAAACTACCGAGTTTCAATTGTGTCCAATTCTTACAGTCCAAAATCCTTCGTAAAAACCTTAATATTTTGTCACAAATAAAATCATTCAGTAAGACCTTAATTTTCCATTCGTCGCTGATTTGGCCCAATCCACATATAAATCTTTTCATAACAATACAAAATATATAAACGACTATTAATTAACTATTTAACTATTTTTTTTTTATATAAAGTTCGGGGGCTCTTCAGATAATGTGATATACTTGTTCAAAGAGTCATCATATGTATCAAACCAGGCAATATCACAGAACTCATAAGTTAATAAATAAATTCACAATTATTATTATTTCTTCTATTCGTAACATACATTTTATTCATTGTCTGTAGTTCCACTTAATCTTTTTCTAAGATTTCGCAGTCTTTGATTGATAAATTTAATTTTTAAAATTACTTGAACATGTTGTTGTTATTGAGTGTCCGTTGGACACCCTCCAAATTACCAGTGTTATCTATTAGCAATTCCGAGAAAGCTTACACTCTGTCGATGTTACACTCCATCAACAAAGGACCGATGTATTATACAAATTGTTAATGGTCAGAGGGAGAGGGGAGTTGTTGATGGAAGTTCAGTAAGATTAGAACCGTTTCAAGTAAAATTTAAAGGAACTTGCGCCTTCAATAAGTCTGCCGCACACGCAAGTCCCTCTTGGTCTGGCATCCACTTTTGATAGAGAGGTGATCGTTGTTGCAGGTGGCACATTTTCTGCAGATGTCTCATGTTTTGTTATGGTATGCCAAAGTGACCAATAAACTAGTTGGCAGAGTAATGTGGTAGCTACGCTTGACAATTTTTTTTCCATATTGACAAGCTGGGTTTTCATATGACAAACCAAGTTTTACAGAATGAAGCTTAATATATGAGCCTTTCAGTTGACACGATGGCTAACTCCAATTTCAACATCTTTGAGTTCAGCTATTTTAGTGATATTTCTAGTTAGGAAATTGGTACTTCCGATAGCCGGCCGCAAAAATAATAATGTAGAATTCAGCCAAATTTCTTACAATCATAAGGTTCTTTCTTACAAAGGTTTTTTCTTACAACCATGTTCGTTTGGTGAAATGTTCTCGAATGGTGTGAAAAACAACCAGATATGAATCATAATACAGTTGTAGATTGGAACTACTAGTTAAGAGAAGTTTGTATAGAAGTATTAGCGGAACGTGAACAAAAAATCTGTTGCAGCCAACACACAACTATCACTTACCGCTATATTTTGAATAGAAATTATTTTCTAGTGATGTATGGCTATTATATAATTTTTGAAGTTCATTTTTAACCGAGCTAAAATTTAAAGCTTACAACAACTGACAATTCATTAATATTATTAAAATAACAAAACTCTTGTCTATTATATCAATGGTTGATTATGGATTGTACGAATATTATTAATTAAACTGTTATTTCCTATTGAAAAGTCCACTGCAATAGAATTACGATATTTCTTTTTATTAATTTATTTTATTTTTATTTTTTATATATTACAACATGTCATACAGATAAGTTACAAGTTTATGGTTGTAGTAACCTTACACTTGACATGACAGTGGTTTGAATACTACTTAGAAAATTGAAATTAATTTTTTACAGTAGGAAAAATCTCATAAAAACCTACATAAGATATAAATGAAAAAAAATATGTTACAATCAATGAAACAAATTATGTTACAATCAATGAAAAAAATGATGTTACAATCAATGAAAAAAATTATGTTACAATCAAGAATTACGATATTTGTATTGCCTGTCATAGATAAGTCAAAAGTTGTCACACTAATTGTAAATGGATATTGTTGGGATATCATAAAGGGAATATTCATCAAATTATTCACTAATTTAATTTTCTAAAAGATTACATGATAATTTTTCGGAATAAATGGATGATAGATATCTAATTATTTAAATCTAATATTAGATCTAGAGTTCTTAAACTACAGTAAATGTATATAAGGTTATAGACACATCCATAAAATATTTTTATATTTCACTTCTTCTTCCACACAAGTACAATGCAATATTATCTTGAACAATGTCATTGTCATAATTCTGTTGATCTTAAATACTTTTTGCCAAACTTAAAAAATTACATTTAGCAAGAAAATTTCATTGAAAACACGTGATTTACATTAAATAATGTTAGTTTTCGGAAATTATTATTTATAGTTTTTTCGTCACTCTCCATTACCTTTTACAAATTTATTTATTAGATATAATTTTTTAGATATAATATTCTCCGCATTCCAACAATATATTATACGTATGCCTTCTGACTATTATTTTCGGAGATTCATATACGACCTGAATAAGCATTTTTTTCTGTTTTTCTTCTTTATTCAATTATCAAATCCTTTCAAAAGTTATATTCAGCCTTTTTTCATAACTCCTATCAATGAAAGATAGTTAATTATTTAAAATAAACCAAATTGAAGGTACTTTAGAGGAAGACATGTTGAACATTTTGCATTTAAGCCCTGTAAAGAGACATCAATGGGTATAAGGCCTAAATTAAATTAAAGACTACTTAATTGTAGAATTATACACCGAGTTTAATCAAAATCGTCGGAGCCGTTTTAGGGAAATTTGTTTCACCTTTGATATAAAGTGGCACTTCTGGTTAGTCGATTTTAACGAAAAAATTGCTGTCACATCCAAGGCATATACCTATATTAAATACGTAATATCAGTTTTGTACGACTTTTCGTTTTGAGCTGCTCTGTACACACACACATACACAGAATATTTTGTGGAACTTGGTTATTTTGACTCGGGGGACCTCAAAACGTGTATTTCCATTGAAAACTCAGATTCGAAAAATTTTACGATCACTATACTTTCCCTACATATAGTGAAAGTAAACAAATAGGTGGTCCTGAAAAAATAGTTAGACGAGAGCTTATTTACAAAATAAAAGAACAATGCCAGTCGAATTCATCCAGAACATTGAATATTTGGTGGCGTTAGCAGCAAAACAGAAGAATGTTTTCTAGTTAAAGTTCAAACCATTCTTTACCAGTACTGTTAGTTGCGATAAGAAATCATATCGAAGAAGGGTCAATCGTCTATTCCGATTCCTGAAAGGTGCTGCACAACTAAAATGGAAGAAGCTGGTCTACAGCATTTCAAATGCAATCACATGTACAATTTTGTTTATTCCAAGACTGATGTAAACACTCAAAAAATCGAACGACTTTGGGGCAGTGCCAAATGGAGAAATAAAAAACATCTGGGAACTTCTCACCATCATTTGGAGTACCTTGCTGAATTTATGTGGAGACGAGGAGTAAACTATCCATTTCAGCTAATTCTCAAGGACATCACCGTACAGAATACGGTGGTCTCTGGTTTTTTCAAAGAAAATCCAATAATTATTAGCATTATTTTTGGGTAAAACTGTTTTGTTTACAATTTATTAATATTTGATTATAGTTGAAACTGTTTAGCTTACTATTAATTAGTATTTGTTTATATTTAAACGTTTTTGACTTTTATTCCATTGACTGTTTTGTCATTCGCTTCGCTTGGCGACTTTGCTCGCGTTCGGTTCACAATTGGCGACATTTGAGACCGGCTAACCGAAAAGTACCGGAAAATTTATAATATCTGTACAGACAGTGTATAAGTTGATTCCAGAATAGGTGATTGCGGTGTTAAATGTAAACATTTTCCCACTAGAAATATTGCTAAATTTAATTAAAAATTAAAATTAAAAATGTTGAAATTGGAATTAGTCATTATGTCAACGGAAAGGCTCATATATGTAAAATTTTGAGTGCATGTATGCTAAATTCAATTACATAACTCGATAGCCAAATGAACAAAATATATATTAAGGTAAAGCTGGAGTTTGACGCCTCACATCTTGTCTTATATCATAAACAGGACCGTTTTCACGGAATCAATAGTTTTTACAAAATCTGTGATGAACCGTGATTTTCCAGTATTATATAAAAAACCAAGAGAGCCGAATTGCTTAGTGTAAAACAATATATGTATAACATTCCTATAGATGTATAGGAATCACCATTTCTTTTGTACTTTGATTCTTTTTCATGATTAATATAAAAGGATTGAGGGCATTTTTTTCGGTTTGCCATTCGGGGTGTTACTTTCTCTTTTGTTTCATTGTCATATGCAATATTTTACTACGATATGAATAAAATTAATGATATATTTTTAAGGCAAACGTAAACACATCCTATTGTATATATTAGATTAAAAAAAGTTGATAATTTTCAGTTTCTATTCAATCTATTTGTACTATATAGTATTATTTTAACTTTTTAAGATAGGTTTCTGACGATTTATTAGAATATTAAAACTATTTCATAGACAATTTGTTAATCACTGAGTCAATCAACTGATAAACATCTGTTTTTGCGAGATATTCTGACAAGCCCTTGCTATTTGAAGCACTGGTCTATGATCTTTAAACAATTGAAAATTTTTTATGGAGAAACTTAAAAAAAACTTTTCTGACTTATTTTAGTTTTATAACCAATTTCAAATTGGCTTTAGAATTCTTCATAGTAACTTAATATTATTTTTGTTACGTTTACACTTTTTTTTATTTATTTTCTAGAGAAAGAGATAGCAAAACTGGAAACATCAGAACAGTTCAAGATAATGCTGGATTCTCTCCAGCAGTAGATAGTGACGGAAATTCCTTTCTAGAAGCATCGGAACGACACAAAATCCCAAATGAGCATATGTTGAAACCATGGATGAGGAAGCCTTATGCAGAAGAGATCAATCACGAGAAAATAACCAACGATAAAAATAAGGAAAGGAATTCTGAAGAATATAAGTTTAAAGAAGAAAAACACACCATAAAAAGTAACCAATTTAAGAATACACCTATTGGCGATGTTGAAAAAAGACAATTTTGGCTAAATGAAGACAAAAACAGAAAAATATTAAGTAGCTACATAAATTCACGGAGGGAATCTAATAGTGAATCGGGTAACATAGTGCGTCCACGGAAAACAAAATATCATAAAAGAGTAAATTTTCTGAACCATAACAGAATCTCCCCTTTCAGAGGAGATTCTAACAAGAGATATAAAAATCAAGTAGTCAAAGCTTCGCATGAAAATGATGCTGATACACTAAATGATGAGAAAAGTGATAACGGCAATGACCTTGAAATGAAACTAGGAACAAACCCAGCATCGACTAATCTTAATGAAAAGATTTTTAGCGGTTCTCGTGTTATACCAGAATACGAAGAAAATGTTCAAGAATATGACGAACTCACGGGGATGCTCAGTAAAAATGAAGCTATGGCTGCCAAAAACCTACTATCGAATCCTTCAGCGGCCGGTCAAACGAAAGAAGAATTAACGGGTAGCACAAAACTAAATTATGAAACACCTGGTGTAGTGAATGAACACAATGAAGTAACGAATGTTAAGAGCATTGTTACAAATCAGCCTATCAAGTATGAGTCTACTCAAGGCAATATCACTAATGGAAATCAAGGAGTCGTCAGTAATGAAATAACATTCATCAACCGGGTGCCATCATTACTTACAGAAACTAGCAGGCTCTACATTGGAATGCCACCCTCAACTATTACAAATCACCCACTTTCGTCAATTCAAGAAACCAATTCAAAACTAAATGCCAGCCAAGCCAATGGTAATGGAATGATTGTAAGACAATTCAATAGAGTCGTGCAAGAAAATCATCCCCTCCTCGCTAAGCCTCCTGTCAAAATTGCTGGCACCTTAATGGATAAGCACTCCGAGGACGATAACGAAGTAATTTTAGAAGAAAAAGATAATAAAATGGTGAAGGTGGCACAAATTAACACAAAAATAATATCCTCTACAGACTTGAATCCTGTTGGCGTGTCTGTAGGTTTGCAAAATAATGTACCAAGTAATGCTCAAGTACAAGAAACATCCAAGACCGTTCTTTTTAACGAAAATTATGATCCTTCTCCAAAAAAAAAGCGCAATATAAATGAAAAAAAGACAGCTAACGCTCGTGAATTGTTGAAAGAAAAATCGCCCACAAATATTTTAGAAAATAAATTGGCAGAAAAGAAGAGCGGTTTAGAATCAATAGATTCTTTAATTGACCTCGATAACGATGAATCTTATGAAACAAAAAAAAATAAGTTTATTAAACCCGGCTACTATTCTCTGACTAAAAGTAATACAGCTTTAGGAATGGTAAATAATCTTATGACAAAACTGAGACCCAGTCCATTTGTGAAAAAGAAAAAAATGCGTGAAGAGAAATACAACGAAAGCTACAAAAGAAATGTCCCATTGACATATGAGGTAGGAGTTGATTCTGGTTATGATTATTATAGGAGTAAAGATGGACAACAGGGGGATCCGATACGCGCTTACTATGATTATGAAAACGATTATGATTTGGATTACAAGGATAGCGATTATCCTAGGGTGAGTCATTTGAATCACACTGCCCTAGCTGCTGAAAAAGAATTATATGATTATGACGCAAAGAGTTTCTCTAACAATTTTCCGAGAAACAAGAATAAGTCGAAGAGAAACAAGTACAGAAAGGTGGAAGAATCCTACGGGGACATATTCGCTCACCCAATATCTTTGGACGACCCGGAATTGCAGATATTGAGAGATGACGACGACGAATTAGTCAAGCGGCGCATGCACCATAACAATTTTGCGACGAGGCACAGGGAGAAGTCAGAAGGCAAGGAATTCTCTCAATTCCAGAATGGTAAGACCGCGGAGGTGGAATCCATGCCACGGAGCCACTTAAAGAAAAATAAAATGGAACAAGGATTACACGCTCGGCATAATAAAGTCCAGACTTCAAAGAAGCAAGCAATGGGTGATAACGAAGTAAGCGATAAAAAAAATCATTAAAGTACTGTAAAGAAAACATTTTAAGTAATATGTAATATATCATTAAAATAAAAAAAAAATATTAAACACTATATTAAAGAATATTGAAAAATAGAACAATAAAATACCTTTAACAGTCATTATATTTAGACACAACACTATCTTATTGAACACAGCCCGAGTAATCAACATACTAATAGATTCCACTTGAAAATCGCCGATGCATGTAAAGAGGGCGGGCTAGTACCTCGTGCACATTTTAAACTACTGCTCCTTAGTATGAAAATAAAATATATGGTTTCTTGAATCATCGGAAATCCAAAGGGAGAAACACTCGACCGTCGGTCCATCGAAGATGGTCATTTCTGTTGTTTAGTATTTTCAGATTTACATTAGTCTAATTATATTGTTTTCAATAGTTTTACGATTGTTAAATTTTTTTCTATGCTGTTTCTTGCTTATACTTTGTTAATATACACCAAGTTTCGAGAATTCAATTTCTGAATGGATGAATTTCGGAAATGAATTTTCATTTTGACTTTCTTTCTTCTGAAGTATACAATATAATCCTTTTTAATGTGTTATCTTAATATAAAGATTTGTACATATAGAATATTCTTCTCAGACTTTTCATTATTCCCTTCTTTGGATTTTAGTATAATATTTATTTATTTGTTCGTTTACGGGTAATTCTTTTAATTTTGTTTTATTTATTTGTTTATATTTATTTATTTAGTTTATTAAATAGCTGCTGTTTTCTTTTTCTATAAATTTAACTTCTTATTTGAATATATACTAATTTAAAAATCGTGCCAGATTTAAAAATAAAAATTTAAATCGATCTTTGATTGTTATTTAGTCGATTAAAAATAATGACCACTCACTGAGTGGTACGGTTTTACATAAATAATAATGATTAAATTCTGATAAAAAAAATTGTATAAGAAAATAAAATTAAACTTTTACACACAAATTAAATTAAATATTAATATGTAATATACGTTATTAATGTATACAATCCTATACGTTATTAGTATATACATTTTTTAATATTATATTTCTGAAATCGCTTTAATTGTGCACGCATTACTTTCACTATATATATATATATATATATATATATATATATATATATATATATATATATATATATATATATATATATATATATATATATATATATATATATATATATATATATATATAACCCTCGTAAGGATCGTTCATTTGACTCTCCTTTTTGCTTCATGAATGCCTTAAAGGCATATTTCATGAAATATCACAATTGTTTGCATGATTTTCTTTTTAGTTTTGCATGATATGAATTTTTAATATAAATTATATATATGATACTTATAATTATATTATATATGTATTACAAAATTATATACACAAATACAAATAGAAAAAATACAACACAACAAAAAAAAAAAGAACCAAATAAATTAAAGTTAAAAAGTCATTTCGACAAAGCAAACAAGAAATCCACTACAGTGCCAGCACTTATAAGTAAGTCGATAGATTTAATAAATTTAATTAAAGTCTGTATTGAATTCAGTAAATAAATTTTGTTGTGTCACAGGCCAATTTCCATTTTTTATAGCTACGCTTTTTATTAACTCAAATCGCTGCTTGTCAAATCGTTTACAGTCATATATTATATGTTTAAAAATTTTGAACCTGTTCGTCTTCATCGCTTAAGTCTGTCTGTATAATGTTGAATCTGTTAAGATATTGTTTTGAATTTCCATGTTCCCAAAGAATTTGCGTAAGTTTTAGTCAGTAGTGTGAATGCGTTTGATGTGTAATGCGTGAATGTGGTATAAATCTGTGTAAGCCTGGTCGAGATCACCCATATGTGATCCAATCTTTTGATTAGATCCAACATTAAATTCATCTCATTATGGGATGAAGGAGCTTATATACGAAGGCGGCAAATCCCTTTTAGCTGATTCTTTTGCAAGATAATCATTACTTTAATGATTAATAATTTGTTTCTAATTTGGCAAGACAAGTAATCATGAATGTCTAAATTATCAACAAAATCTAGTAGAATTTTGTTTGTTTTTATAGTAACGAGTGTGTTCGTTTGTAGAGTGTACTTAAATACACAACCAGTCAAAAGTTAAGACTCACCCTTAGATTTTGTAAAACAATAAATAAGTAAATTTGTAGGCCTCAAATAAATAAATCATCAGGTTTATTTTGATTATTGCAAGTACAATTATTGCACAACAATCATAATTTTATTTACAAAAGATGAATATTTTCCAATTTTTGATTCTTCGAAATATCACCCTTTGCCTTAATCAGAGTGTTGCATATTTTTGCCATTCTTTCTATTAATATTTGCAATGGTCTAGTTAAGAAAGTTTGTTTTATTGGTTCATTATATCTTCCAGACGTTTCTCTCGAGCTCATCCCTCAACAGTTTAATGGGGTTGTGATCAAGGGATTTAGGTGGCCACGGTTTTTTTTTTATTTTATTTTGGTTCAATGAAGTTTCTAAAAAATTTGAAAGAATGTTTTAAATTTTCCATGTTTGAACATTTTCCAGCTGGAAAACAAATCCTTGACCCACAATTCTCTGCCCACATTGAAAATCGTGACGCTGCGAAATTCCGTGATTATTGCTTCTTTTTTTCCCCCATTAATGCCTTCTATTCAGAAGGCTCTCCAACATAGTCTCCGGTAAAACATCCCCAAACCATAACTGGTCTTACACCTTTCTTTACAATTATTATACATCACGCGTTCACCAATCATACCACGAACAAAATCATACACGTTTACTTCTAAAAAGTTCAAATTTTGATTCGTCAATGAACAACATTTTGACCACTATTCTACAGTCCAATTTCTGTGTTTTTGGCCCATTCTAAGTTTGTTTTGTGTTTTTAATAAGGGTTTCTAACAACTACATTGCCTTTTAAACCATAATCACGAAGTCGACGTTGTTGCACAGTACTGATGGACACAGTTTCTGTCTAACAGCATTCACTTACTCGCGAATTGCTGGCGCTATCTGAGGAATCCTGGAGGAGAGCTGTCCTCTGTTAACGGTTTTATGTTGAATGAGGATTATCAGGATAGTTGTTGATGTTTATGTTTAATCCGTTATCTCTCGGTTAAAATTCTTTTATCAATCTTGAAGATTGTTGATTAAATAAAAGTGAGTCTAAACTTCTGACCGGTACTGTAGGTATTCGGTCACCTTTAAAACAGCAAATTTCTCTGCCTGGTTATTCGAGTGGTAAGATTATAATTTATACTGATGTTCTATATTCCTACCATCTTGAGCTCTGAATAACCATGCACATCCAACGTTCTCGCGGTTTTTTTTTCTTAACCCCAATAATATAATACAAAATGAACAATTTATTTTACAATTAAGTTTTGTGTTGAACGCCTTTTACTGTAACTGTGTTACATTTTAAGGCCTTATTGAAATTGTCTTTATGTATTGTTGTAACAATAATTGTGAAGTGTATCAGTAAAGGCGATGGGGCTCACCCATTTTTGTGTTTATAAGTGTCTTATTACTACTTAATAACTAACTTACTAGCTAAGATTGAACCAAGACTGAACTTTGCCACCGAACTGGGGCCGGTAATGGAGTTAGCGTATTGAATAGAGGATTTGGAAGTGCTTTCAAAGAGTCCATAAATTTTACGTGTCGCTTTAGAATGAACTGTTCAATCGTGGGAAGTTCAAAGATTTCGTGCAGCTGATCTACCTTTAATTTTTTGAATGAAGTGGACCGAGTTATTTTTCTCAATACACTGATTTGGTATCGTTGGATGTGTTTTAGTGTGCCGCCAGTAAGATGTGTGAAGAGTGGTGCGCCGTACATCAAGGTAGGTCGTAAAATGCTTTTATATATTAGTAATTTAAGTCTAAGTGACAGTATTGGGGAAGTTAGAAGATGTTGGAGTCTATATGTTTTCAGTCTTACAGATTTGATTTTATTATAAATGTGAGTCGACAGTTTCATATGCCGATCTAGTTTAATGCCAAGGTAGACGATGGAGCGAGACGGTGACTGAGTTGTTTTTCCAATTTTAAAGATCTTTGGTAGCATACTTTTTTTTCCTTTTTGAAGTGAGAATGCTACACAATCGGTTTTTGAGCTGTTCACTTTAATATTTAAGAGTTCCAGCTTCTGTACAATTGTTTGGCAAACAGTCTCGGCTTTAGTTAATGCTTTGGTAGGGTTTACGCTAAACTATAAACTATAAACGGCTATATCGTCGGCGAAACCGGCAATGGTAGCGCGTTTGTAGTTCTGACCTATGATGTCCGCCGTGTAGATGCAAATAATACTAAAGTGAAAGAACTGCTCGGTGGGGTATACCGCAGGTCAGGGGAACAGTACGGAAATGTTTATCTTGTACTCGTACAGCCAGTCTTCGGCTTGTTAAGAAAGACTGTATGATACTATAGAGCCGTTCAGGGCACTCAAGATCAAGTAGCTTCTGGCAGAGGATGCTGTGGGCTACGGAATCGAATGCTTTCGAGCAATCTATAGATATCATTGCCGTGGCTGTATTTTTATCGAAATTATTGCATATTTCAAATTGCAGTTTCATTAAATGGTGTTGAGTGTTTAGTTGTGTTTGGAAGCCTTTTTGTTCATGTGGTATGACTGATTGTTCATCACAGAAATCCCTAAGATAATTCAGAAATTATCTTTACAAAAATTTTTGCGAGGTGTGGCAGCAAACTGATAGGTCTATAGTGTTCTGCCTGTTTTCACCGGTTTTAATAGAGGAAACAATATGTTTTCGCTGTCCTTACCACCGTCAGTAAAAACATCAGTATTTTCAGAGGCAGTTTAGATAAAAGGTAGGGATCTGCATATGGAGGCCGAAAAGGGTTGTGGAGATAGAGATTAAGAAAGAGAGATTTTTTTATTTTATTATTAGAAAGGATCTTTTTTATATGTTGGATATTGGTTGCATGAAATTGGGGATGGGAGAGGGAGACATTTCGGTGGATGAGATTTTTGGCAACATTTATTTTTTGGTGATAAGGGTGTTTGGAATGGAAAATCAGAAGTCTGCCAGTGTAAGTTTTTTTTTTTTAAGAATTTCCCTAAGAAGTTCAAAGTCGAGCGGACCTCCAGTTGAACAGAAAACAAAAAATAATTATGACAAGGTTACGAATCGGCCAATGATGGCTATCTCATGAGCACCTACTGACAAAGGAGATACCACTTCGGTGTCTCTACTGGGGGGGGGGGCAGGGTTAATTTGACAGTCAGCTACATTCTGATTGAATGTTGGACTACACTCTGATTGGCTATAAAGCACAATGGAATGGAAGTGAAATTGGAAAATAATATTACTGAAATTTAAAAAAAAACACCTCTAAAATGTCATTCAAGTAAATTATTTTTATTTCTTCAAATAATGCAACTATATAACTTTTTTTTTCTATATCAATCTGCCGAGGACTGTTAACAATCAGCAGATGGTCTGATTAAAGTGACGAAACTTATGTGTACTTATGTGTTATTCAACTGGAGGCAGGATAAAAGCGATATGTAAGGTTTTGTTTGGCACTTACCAAGGTGCTTTAGCTAAAAGTCATAATATTTTTTATTAAAAAGTTTTTTCATAATTTGTAAAAGTCTTGTAATTTATCTAAATTATGTTGCAACGTCAGCGAGGCTTGTGTAGGATCATGATGTTCTGTGAGTATTACCGTTTCGTTGGCATAAGTTATATTTAAAGTCGTATTGTTAATATGTATGCCGTAAGTTCATACAACACATAGTAGTGTAGCCGCTACTGAACGTTGGGACACTCTCTTCAAGACCTGACGAATAGAAAAAATTTCTGATCCCTCACGAACTGAGAAAAATCTATCGAAAAGGATAGACTGAAGAATCAGGAAGTATGTTTGAGGTAGGATGGACTTGAGTTTAAAGAGAAGAACCAGGTGCCATACTTTGTCGGAAGTTTGAGCAAAATCTAAAAATACACCAGTTACATACAGTTTTTGTTCTAAACCTCCAGCAATGTAGTCTCTCACTATAATTTATGTATTATGGAATGAAATGTGTGGAAGCCAAACTGATGGCAAGCAATTATTTGTAGGTCAATAAGTATGGTTAACAAGTCTTTTGAATATTAATTTTCCAAATATATGAATTTAATTTTCACTTGCACTTGGTTGGGAATTTGGATATTTTAAGTATTTTGTACTTTTAAATTTATTGTTAAATTTCATCTTATGTAATATAAATACTATGTAAGGGCTAAAATGACCCATAATCGGATTTGGAGCTTTACACACAAATGAATAAAACGTTCAATAATTTTAAAATAAGTAATGTAATCATACGTTAAAGCTATTGTACTGTTCTTTAATTTGTATTGCATTTTTTACTTCCCTACCGCTACTAGGTAAGGGGTTTCGATGCGCGGTTTTCAGCGGATCAAGCGGGGAATCCCTTTAATACGAAAAACACATTTTCAGCCATTAGCCTGCCTGTCTATGCCAAGATTATCTCGGAAACGAATAGATCGATTTTGTTACTTTTTTTTTTTTTTTTTTTTTTTTTTTAGGAGTCTTGACTACCGATGCTTGTGAAACAAATTTCCTGCGCAACATCGGCTGTACAACAAGAGAACAGATTTTTCTAAAGGCTGTAGCGCAAAAACGATGTTCATGAAACTTTTCCCTAATTTTATACTGAAAGTCTTTTTAATGTTTGTATATTGAGTCAATTCTCAAGAAAATTCAAGAAAAAAGGTTATAAAAAAATACAAGGGGGTTAACTCATCCAATAGGTTTTCAACAGATCTTAACATTTCTCCTGACAAAACTATCGAAAAATCATCTGAATTTTTAGCGAGTGGACCACGTTTTAACAAAGTTCTGAATTGTATACGCTGATTTTAATAATGGTTCACTTATTAGTATACATTGCTTACTTCATCCACCAATTTTACTCTAATGATTTCTCCGATCGGTTTTTATTAAAATTAATGTAATCCAATTATTATTTTTTCTAATGGACGCATTTAAATTTGTACATTTTTTTTTTAAATAGAAAGGAAACTTGTACGAGTGGACCCGCCACGTATATTCCATGAGCTGAGTATGCGTTTGGATGTCATGGTGTGATGTTTGATTAGCTGTTCCTTTTTGTCCTGACGGTGCTTGCTTAAATTGGAAAAACGTTGACAGGTTTTTTTTTTTTTTTTTTTTTTTTTTTTTTTTTTTTTTTTTTTTTTTTTTTTTTTTTTTTTTATTGAATTTTGGGGACATAAGGCATATTAATTTGGTTCGGCTTTATTATGTTTATGTCAATAAAATCTCACAATGTACTTACTCTGTAGCTTTTTTCTAAGATCTAAAATAATATATTTAATAAATAGCAATAAACTAGTAATTAAGTAGTAGATATGTGCAAAACCAAGACCAAGACCAAGACTGAGTGTGATTGACCAAGACCAAGATTAAGACCAACGTTTGTTGACGCAAGACCGAGACCGAGATTGCCTCGGTCCCATCTTGCTCTTGCGTTTAGTCAACACGAATTATTACCGAAATATACTTTAAATAAAATAAGTATAGCTATAAAATTAAAAAAAGTGTGAAGTTCTTGCACTACTCCATCACTGAAGCCTGTTGTGTGCCATGTTATAAGCCATAGTTTTTTTTTTTTTTTGGAAAACGGATAAAATTTTAGTCTAATGTTTCATTTAAAACTCTATTCCACCGAAACTAAAACAAGAAGTAGTGATTAACATCTTGGAAATAATGAAATTTTTGTTTCCAAAATTGGCAATTTTATAGCTCTAAAAAAAAACAAACGATTATACCGCATTTCAGCTCTTTGATCAATAGGAGACGTATGTGTACGTGCATGGTCGTACATAGCGAGGCTTAGCACTAATTAAAGTGCTAAATACAACTCCATCGAGGACCCATTACAAATAATTCAGAAATATATCAAATATTACTTCCGACAAAAAGTATCCCTCCATTTAAACTCAAAGCGCTATCCTCCCAGGGCTGACATGGGTATGATTAAGTCAATGTATTAAAAATTCCTAGAATTCCAAAAAAAAAAAAAAAAACATCAACGACTTCAATATCCATTTTGATAACATAAAAATATGGGCAATATAGGACTCTTAATGAAAGCCTTGGGCCAACAAAAAAACCGAAAACAAAACCTTCCAATCAATAGAGTATATTATGGTCTATATCATCAGAATTTTAAAGTAAATATAAATATGGATAATACCTTTTTAAATATGTTTTATTGCCTATATCTAAATAACGAATAAAATGTTCTAAAACTTCTTATCGTAACCAACAAATTTTTAATCTACGAAAATTCTCAGAAATGGGACGTTTTTCATAAATTAATTTAATGAGGTACTTAAAACCCATAAATATCAATATTCTATTAAAAATTGAAAATTAATTAGAAGCGATATGGGTTATAACTAATTATAACATAAGTTAAATGCAGATTAATCAAGACAATGGTGAATGATTAGTTTTAAATAATAATGTTTATTATATGTATAGTAATAATTATTATTTTAATATTTTTTAATTTTATATCTATATACTATTGTTAGATTTTTAAATATTCGTTTATTTAAGAAAGGAATTGCAAGACATTAAAATTAAAAACTCGTCGATCTGCAGCATGCCACGTAAAACAATTATAATGATTTTAAAAAATAAATTACAACTTTCAAAATGACCATTCATACTTACAAATAATTATTATATATGTATTAAAATAAATATTCTACATTAGCAGGCAACAGTAAAACGTAGTAGCCAAAATGATGGCCAATAAAGGTTATGTTGGACATAAGCGAGCAGAAGTCTAATCGTATGCACGAGTGACGTCACGCGAGCACAGTAGTGTCCGAGAGCTCTAGGTTGGGAACTGATATAACCAAATATTTTACTCGTATAATGACCTTTTTTGAGTACCAAAGAATTTTATTACTTATGCAAGTTAATGTCAAACGATTAACTGAAGTAGTGATTGAATTTCCAATAGTGATTCAATTTGAGTAAAACACTGGGTATTCGGTACTCAAAGTAGCATTTGCCCATCTCTGCTCCTGCCCTACAGCTTAATTTTATTAATTCTCGATTGGCCTTACATCTAAACTATATATAATACGGTAGTAAAGAACTCTTTCCCAGCTTTCAGGAGTGATGTATTTTGACGAATTGAAAAGGAATTTCGAGGAAAGTGATTAATCCTAATTTTAAAAACCGTATTACGAATAAAATTAAAAGTTATCGAAAGAATTGAGAAGCTTCAAAACCCTGATGGTTTCAAAATCGACGATTCGGGACGTATTAAATTGTATTTTTAAGCAACTATTTTAAGCATTTAAAACCCATTTACTGCAAAGGAACTATCAAGCTCTATGTTTTAAATCATTGAAATGTTTTCGAGATAAATCGTAATTCTTGCTGAAAGCATTTTAGATGCTATGGTGTATAGGATTTAAACATTAAAACTCTACTTTTAGTGCAACAGGTCGTATGTACAACTTACTATTTCTTTATAATTTATTAGTTAAATTTAAAAAGAATTTACCAAAAAAGGCCATTATATTCTTAACAAACATATTCAATTCCATTCTTAGAACGGCACATTTTCCGATTTTATGGAAATCCTCAATCATAACTATGATTCACAAACCCAATAAGCTTATAGACCGTCCTGATTCTTACCGCCCAATTAGTCTTCTACCTTATCTATCTAAAGTATTCGAAAAAATTCTGTTTCGGCGTTTAAATTCACTTAGACTATTTGATGTCATTCCAAATTTCCAGTACGGGTTCATCAAGAGCATCATTCGACATTAACATTAACCAATGTTACCGCCTTGTAGATTACATACCTTTCTCGCTAGAATCAAAATTGTACTGTCCTGGCGTTTTTCTTGACATGAGTCAGGCTTTTGATAGAATATGTTGGTTTGTTACATAAATTAAAAACGATTATTCCTCCGACGTATTACTTAATTTTACTATCATATTTAAAAGATAGATTTTCCGTGTGAAAATGGGGACTGATTTTTCTGTCATCAAACAAATAAAAGCTGGAGTACCTCAAGGCAGTGGTCCAACACTTTTCAACATTTACTGTGCAGACATCCCACAACATTCTGAAACACAACAGTCTAAGAGCCAATTTGTTTCATTGACACTTAAACATGACTCTTGTCCTCCAGTGTTCTTTAATAATATTGCTCTACCACCTTCAAAAACTGTACGATATTTAGGTCTCCACTTGGACAAACGACTGGACATACCACATAAAACAAAAAAGAAAAGAACTTAATCAGCGATACGGACTTCTTTCTAGGCTACTTGACAGACGTTCTAAATTATCTGTGACTAATAAATTAACTATTTACAAAGTCCTCATTAAACCACTTTGGACATATGGGATCGAACTATGGGGAACAGCAAAGAAATCAAATATAAAAATCATTCAGTCATTCCAGTCAAAAGTCCTTCGGAAAATTGTAGACGCACCCTTTTATGTTTCAAACCTCACGTTACACACTGACCTTAACACTCCTTTCATCACGGCAACTGCCACTGACCGCTTTAATAATTTTCATGACAGACTGACTCTAAATTCCAATCCACTTACTCAAGCTCTATCTACTGCCACAAATCCATATAATCCGCCCAGAAGACTGCTGAGGCGCTGGCCAAGAGACTTATTGCATTGAGCTACTTGGTGCATTATCTTTTTTTGTGTGTGTATTTGTTATTATGTTATATTTATTTTTTTTTCGTTTTTTTTTTTTTTTATCTTTTTTTTTTATGCTATCATTTCTTCTCCTTGATATCATATTTGCTGAATACCGAGGTAGATGGCAAATTTATTGAGAGCCACAAATATGTACAACTAATAAATAAAAAGTTTAATTTCATATTTTATTTCTCTTTGCTATTTTCCTAATAATCAGACTACTTATAGCAATTTTAGACAACAAAATGTCACCTTTAGCTCAAAGTGAAGAAACATGTAAAATTATTACATACGACTTTTTGCTCTAACAAATATTGCAACAAATATTTTGCAGTATTTATGTTTCTGCGAACTGCTATTTAGTCTTAAACGTAGTAAAATCAAGAAAGATAAATAGAATCCCTTGGGAGCTTTGAATAATAAGAAAGAAACTTTGTGATATTGTTAAAAATAAAACGATTCATTTTAAATTTTAAACTATAAATAACCTACCATTATATCTTTACTGTGGCCACTAAAACCCAACGCTCTTCTAATCAAAACAGAAAGTTCTTGAACGAACACTATAATGGAATGGTTTAGTTTCAGAAACGGCTGTGTGTTATTCCTTATCTATTAAACTAGAGGGATACATGCCAGTGGGACAAGCTAATCAACTATTAAGTAGATTGTTACTACAGGAGTCGTGGTGAAATATGAAGTTTTACTAATTGGGTATGTTGAATAGCCTATATTTTGTACCACATACGAATAAACGTGTTTCGTTGATATCGCTTGTACGTCCAATGCATTAGGGAGAAGGATAACTACCTCCTATGAAAGTCCTCACTGGGGTATACTAGTCCATTTAATAATTTCATTTTATTATTATAATTTTTATCAAAATAATTGATATATTGAGATTTTAAATTTCGTCCCCTTCCACTATCTAGCTATGCCATCGTATGGTAGGCGCAGTCTCCTCTGCATTGGAGCGCAGAATGAGCGCAGATTGCACACTAGTCTTTCTCGTTGTTGAGCAGGCGTTTGATAGAGTCTGCCAATCGTGACTGCTGTACAAATTTCTTGAATTTCCGCCACCTACATACTTCCACATCATCCCTCTTTTCCCAGTCCGCTAGTATAACTCAAGATAGTATCCTAGATTCTATCCTTTACACAGCTGACATTCCAACGCACTGTTATTACCACGTATGCCGAGGATACATGAATCCTATCCGTTAATAATGACCCAACCATTGCATCCCAAACTCTTCAATCCCACATCACGAACCTTGAAGGATAAAACAGGAGAATTAAAATAAATTCCAATATGTCCCATCAAATTAACTTTACCCTTCCTCGTAAACCTATGACTTTCTGTATAACAGTATTCTTTAACAATTCCCCACTTACCCCAGTTGAACAAATCCGATACCTAGGACTCCACCTGGACAAACGTCTAATTGGAATCCTCATACCAGACTGAAACGACAAGAAACCGCTACGTTTCCGATTACTTTACCATTTACGAAACATACGCTCTAAGCTTTCAATTAATTACAAAAGACTCATATACATAACTATAAGAAGACCAATTTGGACTTACGGAGTTGAGCTCTGGGGTTCCTCTAAGCCATCAAATTCTTCTCGTATGCAATCTTTACAATTCAAAATCCTAGGTAAAATCCTTAATGCTCCTTACTTTGTAACAAATAAAATAGTCCATAACGACCTGAATGTTCCATAAGTTTCCGATTTGGCCGAATCCAGTTTCTATCCTTCTATAATAAACTTCAGAACCATCCTAATCCTATTGTTTCTAACCTTGCTTCCTCCTCGATTGATGGTGACCCCCCCTATACGTCTGAATAGAAGATGGACTCATGATCTCCTAATTTAGATACTTTATTAGAGTGATATATATATATGGGTGGATTCTCTACAAGCCTTGTCATACTTTGTATTTCTTTATATCACATTGACTGAATGTATAATAATGTGCACAGTTTTAAATTTCGTAAATAATAATAATAATAATAATAATAAATTTTTTATACAGTTACTTTAAGAAGGAGCAAGAACCTCATTATATATATTAATTAATGAGATGACATTTGCTCAAAATAGCAACCTCTATTAAGGAACAAAATAATTCAGCTAACCCGAAGGCGAAGCAGTAGCTGTAGATTGTACTTAGAGGAGAGAACATAGTTTCAGGTTCCCTGGTTTCCCTGGTGGGTTGATCCCATTCTACTTAGGCCTCCTGTAAATTACTTCAACACATCTCTCCCCTAAGCCTGGAAACAAATTGAAAGTCCACGGGGAATAAACAGCCACAGTCCATAATCAAGTTTTCAAAAATTTAAAATATTAAGTGTTATGTTGTTAAAAAAAAAAAAGCTTTCTGTTATATACAACATTCAATTAATGGAAAATGTAAATAAAAAGCATTAGCAATATTTTTAATTATGTAAATAAAAAAATTGCTCTCAATTTTCTATTTTTATGTTGTTGTTTTTTTTACATAAACTTCTTAGCAACAGGTCATTCAATAACACTGAACAAAAATTACTTTTAGCTCACCACAGATTTTCCATTTGTGTTCATGATGTTTGATTGAGTCAAAGGGGGCTGTTATATTAACATATGTCTCCTACATGTGAACTGCATGAACAACAGGAATAGAAGAAAGAAGGTTGCCATGGTGAAGTAAAACAGCTTTAAAATTAAGCTTGGAGGAGTCTATGAATAGGCTCCATTCAGTAGTTCCCATTCAAACTTGAATTTTTTAGTTAATCTTTGCAATTTAACACTTTGTTTAGCATATTTACTGAATCTTATAGGTAAGTTCAATTGTATATACTTTCCCGTAAATCAGTGATATTGCAAAAATCTCGGAAAGTAAAACAAGTATCAGTACCCATTATATTGCTAAATGAATATAAAGTAGATAGATGAACAGAATATTTCAAGAAGCTGCTAAAATGGGGTCAAAAGCTGGAGCAGTTTGGATGATCTTAAGAGGGAGATGGTGGGTTTGTTATGGTGAAGACCACTTTATCCGCAAGAAAGATTCGTTCGAAGCAATTGGCAAATCAGCAGGTCTGGACGATGTAATCTGAACTTCTGCACGTATGCAGACAACAACTATGAAGATATTATTACTCCAGTTTTTTCAATTTATATTGAACAAATGCCATTAGAAAATGATATGATAGGAATGTACTTTGTCCCTTAACAAGCCAGGAAACGTAATATTAATCGAGATTCATTCCTGTTCAGTGTACTGAAGAAGCTCTGCTTAAGAATCGAAGAATCTAGAATCAAAAAAATTGTCGGTAGCCAGAGCGATATGAGTTGAGAAACTTAAGTTGCACATTGGAACCATCTTCACTTGAAGGCAGGTTATAGATAAGTCCATCGAGAAAGGGAAATAAGAAATAGATCTCTATCTGCTTAGTGTGTCACATTTTGGATTCTACAAATATCTACTTGCCTTTTAGAAAAGCTCGTTGTATGGTTTCCTTTCTGATTCCTTTTAAGATCTTCTCCAAATTCACTGAACAGAAGCAGAGCTATTCCCCTTTCTTGGACTTCTCTATAACCTGCTTCAAAGTGAATATAGTCTCAATGTGAAACTTAAGTAGTAATTGAAAATAAAGTGGTCTTCACCATAATAAACCTGCATCGTCCCTTTAATATCATCCAAACTGCCCCAGCATTTAACTCCCTTTTAACAGCTCTTGAAATATTCTGTTCATCTCTTTACTACATATTCGTTTAGCCATATAATGGATACTGATCCTTGTTTTCTATACGGAGATTTTGGCAATATGACTCATTTACTGGAAAGTATATATAATTTAACTTACCTCTAAGATTCAATAAATATGCAAAACAAATTGTTAAATTGGAAACGTTAACTAAAAAATTCAATATATTCAGCGAAGTAATTTTGAACTAAGTTTCATTATTATAATTATATCATTTTTACAATAAAGGTCTTCTTAAACGACCTTATAGAATAAAAGAAGTAATATTAAAAAAAAAATAGTTTAGTTCTCTTGGACGGTTAAATTATTGCATTAATATTTTTTCGTTAATAAAATCAACATAATATACAAAAACCTTATTATAACTATGGTATTTATGATCACCGAATGATATGGCAGAGGCCTGTAAGCAGCTACGCCAGTACAGCTTTCCCGCCGATTAAATTCATTCTCTACGAAACCACTTCAAATATTTTAAAAAGTAATCAGTATTTTAGAAAGATAAATATATTCTTCAGATGTTTTATTTTAGCACGTTTTCCATTAATTTTCATTGTACAAATGCTGATTCTCACTGACCAATAACTAACTCAGGTCAAAGTTGTCAGTCCACTATGTTTAGAAGCCATTTTGGTGAAGTTTTTTGCTGTAACATTTTTTTGTGGGAACATTGGCTTTTTTTTTTTTTATAAATAGTTACAAGGAACACAACGATATACAATTTAAAAGGATGTGCGGGGAGGGGAGGGGCAGAGTGCCCAGTAGGATGGGTCTGTGGAATACCAAGGAACATATGGGAAGGTGCAATCCTGGAGGCCTTTGACAGGGAAGGAGGAGACGGATGGTTGAGGACTGGATTCCTCGATCAAGCTCTACCGAAGGAACTCTCACACTACTATGCAGTAGGAGAGAAAGAGTTTTAATAAATAAACAAACAATATACAATATACTGTTTATAACGTAATACAAGGTAGCAAATTTGCATTAACAATAAAAACAAATACTGAATTATGCTGTACATACATAACAATTCTTTTCAGGTATAAATGTTCTCTGAATGATTCCATAGAAAGCGTTAAACTCTCATCCCAAGGTATTTTGATTTGATTTGAGCCTAAGTACGTTAAGTTACCAGGCTCACTCTGATTGATTTGGTAGGCCTTGGCTAGAGACTGAAGTGGGGTCCCCTTATCGAAAAATGAGCTGAAGGGTTCTTTCTGAAAATGTTTTTATAATTATCCACCAGAAAGTCAAATTTTCCGCTACTATGACAATGGAAAATATCACCGTTTAAAGAATTACAGTTCTTTTTTTTTGTTTATATATATATATATATATATATATATATATATATATATATATATATATATATATATGGCCTTTTTGTCTACAATATTGAAGGTGCAGCTGTCGAAGGAAACCGGGAAGAAGGAAGGTTTACCCCGGGAACGCTCATTTATTGAGTGTGCCCAAGAAATGGTGGATTCTAGCGCACGAGAGGAGGAAAGCCGGCTAGAGGTGGAGGAACCGGATAGTCTATAAGAGACCTAGGAGTGCACTGATGACCTGGAAAAGGAGAGAGTCCGCATACGGTGGGAGAGAGAAGCACCTGGGAGCGGAACGAAGACCAGGGCAAAATAGAGCAAGGGCTAACCAGAGGAAAGAAGATAGGAAATGTCACGGCTGCGGGAAGATCGGACACTTGGTGGCACAGTGTCCCCGCACGCGATGTTTCGAGTGCGGGACAGAGGGGCACATTGCGAGGCAGTGTGCGTATATATTCACGAAGGGACAGAGACCCACAACGAGCAGAGCCGATGGAGGTGAATGCGCAAGGTTTGAGGAGAAGAAGGGTGCAGTCCAGGAGAAGTGACTCATCGACAGAGGCTTCAGAAGAATCTACAACTACCGAGATCGAGGAAGAACCAGAGGACCCAGTAAGCCGGGAAAACGAGAGGAGCAGAGAAAGGCGGAGAGGCAGTGGAAGAAGCGGACGGCGGCCAGCAGTGGAGATGATCTGAGGAGAGTGTCAGGCGAGAGGTGACCGCACGCTAGTAAATTATAGCATTCGAGGGAAAAGCTGCTGGTTACCAATAATAGAGGCGAGAGGAGTGAGGTGCCTGGTAGACACCGGGAGCTCCAATACCATTATGACGCGTGGAGTGTTGGAGAAGCTGTACGGGGGAGAGAGGACACTCCAAATCAAGGTATGTAGTTGTAAGTTAATCACCCTGGGTGGCCCGTGTGGAGTGGAAGGGGAAGGATGGGAGATAGGATTGAGGGGATGGGCGGCCAAGGGAGGTAAACTTACGGTGCATGTGGTGGGAGAAATGCCCCGGGAATATCAGGCAATTATAGGTTGTGACATGCTGGGAAAGGTGTCCGGAGCGGGACAGTATTAGCGTTAATACCAAATGCAGTGATGTAAACAATCTCAGAATGTATTTATAGAGGATTAGAAGGAGAAATAAACCAGTCTTGATTTCGTCTTCATGCGTGTTGTTTCTTAAACCTATCACTTTTTTTTAAGTGTTCCAAGCCCGCTACGCATAACTTATATATATATATATATATATTATATATATTATATATATAATATATATAATATATTATATATATTATATATATAATATAACTTATATATATATTATATATATATATATTATATACATATATATAGGGTTATTTCGGTACACAACTGCTAAATACAGTCTCTGCAACAACATGAACTTAAGTCAAGTGAAAATTAAGACTCAGCTAGGTGAGTTGAAACATAGATAAGGTGAGATAAACGGAAAAATTGATGTTTGTTTTGATAGATTTGGTATATTTCTTTAACTATTTCTTAGCTCTGGATTCTATTTATATATTATTGAATAGTAAATAATACAATCTACCACTTTGAAGGTCAATTAGTATTAATGCTACAAGTATTGATGACTTTTTTAACTTTCGGCGTATAGGAAGATTTTATTTAAAACAAAAACATACACATATAATATTAAAACAAAAAATAACATCAATACAAGTAATTTTGGTTTATTATTTTCAATAATGAACCATGTGATCGACCAAAAAATTCAAAAGCATAACCCCCTCTCAAAATTTGAGGTTTCACGTTTCAAGATGCGAAGAATTCGAAAAACGATATCAAATTTTTTTGGCCGTCCGCCGTCCGCGCATTTTCTCCGAAACTACTGGACCGATTTTTTTTCAAATTTTGATATAAAATCAGAGGTCACCCGAGGATGATCCGCCTTCATCGACATTACTCTTCGCCTTTAACTTTCATAATGGCGGCCGAAAAAACCTGCGTTGCTATAGACTGTAGCTCCTAAACGAATCTACAGATTTCAATAAACTTCGCTAAAGTCATTTTCTTGACGCCCTTTAAATTTATATAACATTACATTACATTACATTAAATTATATAACATACTTCAACGAAAATAAGCTGGAAAAAAAGTTACGAGGGATGGTAAAATTAAATTCCGAATAACTCGAAAATTTTTTACTTTTTTGTTGATATTGTAGATAGTTTTTTAAAAGTTCACGAAATTTCCTAAAAAAAAAAAAAAAATCGTTAAAATCGGACAATTAGGAGCAAAGATATGGTCTCCGGTTTTTTTTTTATGTGTTCTATTCCAAATGTTATATCCTTGGTTTGGTTTTTAAATTTTAAATGTGTTACTGAACTAATGCTTTTTTTGTTTAGCTTATTACTAATGATTAAAGAAAAACAGTTTCGTCCAATAATTGGAATCACCTTTTGTTTTTTTTTCCTTTGTAACTCGGAAGGTAATGTTAATTTAGATGTATAATTGTTTGGAAATAATAAACCATTGTAAAATAATTTGTAGCGTATTTTAATTGTTTTATTATTAATATGCATCTATATTTAACATTTAGCTATGCTCTATAACAGTGCATGCTCATACTCCATTCCACATTCCATCTAGGGAAATGAATATAGGACGACATGCGATGTACAACACCAATCTCTGACTCCTAGTTTATTAAAACCTTCATATTTAATCAACACTTCATGGAACCTTGTGTTTCATAAACCGTTTTGTTTATAAATACAAGAATATTACCAGAACTTTCTACGTTTTATATATATAAAAGAGCGTCATATATTCATCTGCGCTTGTCGAAAAACTCTTGACAATTAGCAGATGATCTGGTGAATATAGTTGAAATGACGTGTCACGCATTGGGAAGTATAGCACCCAGCAGTACCTCTTCCCTGGCTTGATTCAATTACCAAAAGTTTGTTAAGGAATAGGGGTGCCCAGAGGTTAGGGGGTTCATGGCGTAAGTTACACCATCAAAATTTGGGAGAAAGGAACATTTTGACGAGATTTTGAATTTTTAAGGGGAACACATTTCGATGAGGTTATGAATTTTTGGAATGAATGTTTTCAAACTAGGGAACTAGGGAAGAACACGGAACAATCCACATTAAGTATAAATAGATGGCCCGTAGGAATAATTCGCAGATTTTTTTGTTTAGTGAAGAAATGGCAAAACAATATGGAAATAAGTAGTTCCTATGTATTATGTAAGGAAGGAATTAATATTTTTTCCTTGGTCGATTACAATATTCCATTAAACATAATAGATCAAAATATTTATAAAATTGCTTTGTTAAGATCTATTTTTAAACGCTGACTGGAAAGATAATATAGGCAATAAAGACAATTTTGTTTGTTTTGTAGATAATTTAGTAATCTTTCTAATTATTATGGGGGAGTGGGGTAGCTCAGTGGTAGGGTACCAAGCTTCCAATGCTAAAGGCCCCAGGTTAGAATCCCGGCTCATGGCAGAAAATTTATTTATTCTGTTTCATTGGCCGTGGGCCGTTGGGAGACCCTCCTGGGGCACATCCAGCCTCTGTAAAGTTGGTACCTTTAATTAAATAATTAATTAAGGGGGAAAACCTGGCGGTTGAGCGTGATCTCGGTCAAATCACCTCCTTGCACAACCGTTGACCTAAAAACAGTGCTTTCCCTAAATAGTGCTGAACCCAAGACCCTTCATGGGTTGTAGTGGTACAGGTTCTAATTATTATGGGTACAATGAAGTAAAAAAAATTCTTTCTTAGTTATTCAGAAATAAAGTTTCTTTTCCTTCATAAGTTTTTTTCCAGAAATTTCGGGGAGATAGGACTATTTTTCCCAACTCCTCAGGGTTTTATCCTAATTCAATGTTTCTACAACCGTTGGAAAGCTGAATTATCGCTCTTGAAGAACGTATAAATAACTTTTTGATTTAACACGTCTATAAAGAATAAATAAATAAAAACTCCTAACAGGTTTTTATTTTATAACTTCAGTTCTAAATTAGTTAAAAAGGTAAAGTTTGTGTCATTTCGTGTAGTTTATAAGGTCCAATAAGGTCCCTGCAAAATTTCGCGTGAATAGATGGACGCATATTAAAGTTATTCTTTTTCAAAACTTTTGTGATTTTCGAAATAAAATCAAAGGGGAGAGCTTTAGCTCAAAGTTGTAGAGAAAAAAATTTTATTTTTCGATCGCAATGAAAATTTGTATTAGAGGGTCTTTCGTGCTAAAAAATACAAATCTCAACTCTGTCTTTCAAAAAATATTTCGACACACTTTACTCCTTCCGTCAATACAAATTGTTTAAATTATACATGTTTCTCATAGATTTTTACATTTTTTTTTTGTTTAGTTGTTAATTTAGCAATCTTTCTAATGATCACGGGTACAATCAAGAAAAAAATGCATACTTTTTTTAATTATTCGCAAATAAAGTTTGTTTTCCTTCAGAAATTCCACAAATTTAGGAGGGATAGGACTATTTTTCGCACGTAAAGGAGAAGAATATCTTCAAAATGAGTGGTCGATCATTGCATTTGATGAAGAATTGACGAAGTTATGGCATACCGACAAAAAAACACCTTTTAGATATAATATATAGGATAAATCTCGTAGGGGAGGGGAGGTCAAGCGAGCTAACGCATGTGTGCACAGCACCGCGTGTTGCCTGGTAACCTGATAACCAAGGTTATAACAACAATTGCAAGTTCGCGTCCCGGTACCAAGGTGGTCTTTTAACTTGGCATTAACCCCCACCCTCTGGTCCGTGAAACCCTCGTATAGCCTAAATGGTAAGAAAAAAAAAAAAAAAAAAGTATATTGTCCTCCAAAATTTACTAATTCTGCTAAGAAGAGATAACAATAAAATGTCCTGGAAGGGAAGGGAAGGTTATCCATGCACCATCGATGTTGGGGAGGGGGGAGGACTATGGGCACCGCTATTAAGGAAGGAGGTCTCTCATCCAGCGCCTTTTTAGCCTCCTCATCTTATTGATGGTATGTCAGCGGAAGCCAAACTCTTAGTAGTATGTTAGTATATCCGTGTAAGTTAGTATGAAATCGTTGGTAAAGAGTTGTTATGTGCTGGTCAATTTCCTACAGGTGGAACTCGAAAATAGCTTTAAAAATTTTTTATTGCACTTTTGTTCGAGAAGGGCTTACAACTCAAAATATTTCAAGCATTCTTTACGGGTTGATAAGACATAACTTGATAACTTTGGCCGCGATAATATATATTTAAATAATTAAATGTTTAATAGCCCTATTGGAAGCAGAAATTTTATTATTTAAGTAAGCTAGTAAATAAAAGTTCCCCTGAATTGGCTAACAATTGCGCATCGAATTCAGATAAAAAATAATGCAGAACCTATTATATAATCGGATTAACAAGTTAAATTAATTCACAAACGTTTAACCGTCATACTTTCTATGGCTGTTCTTTAAAAATCGTCTAATTCGATTACAATAGTTTTGTGTTTTTCCATTACACATGTCATTGTTGGAAACAAATATTGATTTAATTTTCTTTCTTTGAAAAAAAAACTTTGTTCTCAAAAATCTTTCAAGAATTCTTTTTTTTTCAATCATTTTATAGCTGAATTTAACACAAGTTATGGTTTGTGGTAGCATTGATTGTATTTAATGAATAATATATTTTGTCGTAACAATGTCAAATTAATGACAGATTTTATTATAGAATCTTGTTTTAGATTCAGCTATAGAATTCAATATATTTTATGACATCGAAAAACTATTAAGATTTTCTATAGAATTAATTTCAAAGAGGCATTTAAAAGATTCTAATGAATGAATGGAAAACGGAAAATTTCATTTACAGGATTATAAAGCGGATACTTATGATCCCTAGAGTACTTCATCATTGAAACTAGAATAAACTCAATCAAGATGCCCTGGAGAATAACCCGCATATTATACTGGTTGGTGAGAAAACGGTAATACAATACGGAAATGGATTTAATTTTGATGATGTGGAATAATTAGTTTTCTCAGTGGATTACAATCGTTAATGATTGGAATAAAACTTATTAATAATACTAGAGCCAAATATCTGTACAAACTCTGACAGGCTGACAGGCTGACAGCTGGATCTTTGCTAATAACGGTCCAATTACGATAGTTTTTACTTTCACTTACCTATATATTGAATATATAATAAAGGAAAATATTGCGATCGTAAAAATTTTCGGATCAAAGCTGTCAACGTAAATATACGTTCCCCTGAGTCCAAATAACCAAGTCCCGCAAAATGATATGTGTGTGTGTATGTGTGTCTGTGAACAGCCAACTCAAAAACAAAAAGTACGAAACTTAAATTGAGTATTTAAGTAATGTATATGGTTCCGATGTGACACTAACTTTTTCGTTAAAATCTGCTACCCGGGATTGCCACTTCATATCAATGGTGATACACGTATCTCGAAAACTTCTCAATCAAAATAATTTTGATTAAACTTTATATATCAGTGAATTATTAAGTTTTTTTATAATATCATCTAGGTCTTATTCGCATTGGTGTCACTTTAGAGGGCTTAAATGCCCAATGTTCATATACGGCTACCTCTAAAGTACCTTTAAGTTGGTTTATTTTAGAAAAAAATAACATCTAATAAATAAAGTTGTATAAAGAAACATAGAATGACGAAAAAGTATATAAATAATGATTTATGAAAACTAACATTATTTACCGTAAATCACAGTATCCCTTTTTAGTTTCCAACGAAATTAAAAGGAATTTCCTTACATAAACGTTCAAATTTTTCTCCAAGATTGAAAAAAGTATTTGAAATTCACTGAATCAAGGCATTGAAATTATTTAAAATATTATTTCATTGTATTTGTGTGAAAGAAAAAGTGAAATATAAAAATATTTCATGGATATGTAACCTTAAATACATTTACTGTAGTTTAATAACTCTAGATCTGATATTATATTTAAATAATTAGGGCTCTATCGTCCGTCTATTACGAAAAATCATCATGTAAACTTTAGTGAAATTAAACTAGTGAATAATTTGATGAATTTTCCCCTTTGTGATATCCCAACAATAACCACTTAGAATTAGTGTAGCATCTTTTGGCCTTTGCAGGCTATGCAAATCTCATTTTTCTATTTTAGTAAAATTTGAAATGGAAAAAACAGTTTAATAAAATTATAGTCCATAATCCATAATCAATGGATCGTACAATCCATAATCTACCGTCGATAAAATAAATAGGATTTTTGTTATTTTAATGGTATTAAAGATTTGTTAAGCTGTAAACTTCAAGCTTTTGCTCGGTTAAAAATGCACTTCAGAAATGTTATAATAGCCCAACATTGCCAGAACATGATTTATATTCAGGTAGAATGGTAAATGAAAAAATAGTAGTGTGCGCTCACCAGATTATTATTTTTTGGTTTTAGAGAATTTAAAAATATTATAATCGTGAATGATATGTTGTTTTTTTTTTTTTTATGCAAATAAATATTTCTTTTCTTCTTAAATTTTTTCCTGGTTTTACTGGGCATGATATGATTTTTTAAAACTTGCTAAGAAAATCGTCTTTAAAATTCTTTCTCAATTTTGGGATTATATATTAACGAAGTAACTATTAACAAAGATACACCATATCGAAAAAAAAACATTTGAAAATAATTTTTTAAGTAATAATTTACTTCAGAAATAATTAACTTGCCCTACAGTAAATTATCCCATCAGTTTAACATTTAAGCAGTAAGACCCAGCTATCCTTAAAGTTACTCTAGCACAGCATCATATTCGTTGAGGCCTAATGGTTTTGTACTGGAGGGCAGGATCATTGGTTTGTCGTTCTCACATTTATTAAGAATGAATCTAGAGCTAGATTAGAACCTGATCACCAATAGTACGAAATTAACAACCTAGAAAATTAAAAGTATGTCTTTGCACAGGCATTTGACCGGGTATGGCACTCCGGACTGCTCTTCAAGCTTAAAATCTATTTACCTCAGTCCTTGTACCTAGTCCTCCGATTATACCTGTTTGACCGCTCCTTTCGAGTTCGCTGTGGAACAGAATTTTCCAATATCTACTTCGTTAAAGCCGGTGTTCCCCAAGGCAGCGTCTTGGGTCCCGTGCTTTACATCCTATTTACTGCTGACATCCCTGTTCATCCCGATACTTTCCTTGCAACATTCGCTGACGACACCGCAATCTTATCATCCAACTCTGATCCCGAAATAGCATCCTTAAATCTCCAAAGCCACCTCACCTTGATTGAGCACTGGTGTAATAACTGGCGCATTAAAGGTAATGAATCTAAATGCCAACATATTACCTTTACACTCCGACGCAATTCCTGTCCACCAGTACTCTTTAATTCCATCCAGCTTCCTTACTCAGACACAGTCCGGTATCTTGGCTTTCATTTAGACCGACGATACGGCCAACTATAGCGACTACTAAACAGATAATCTAAACTTTCCATTGAAAACAAGCTACTGATCTACTAGACAATACTGAAACCTATTTGGACTTACGGACTAGAACTGTGGGGATCAGCAAAAATTTCTAACATCAAGCGCATCCAGTCCTTCCAGTCAAAAGTCCTTCGAGCAATAGTCGATGCTCCTTTCTATGTAACTAACAAAACCCTACATCAAGACCTCAACATCCCATTTGTCTTGGACCTTATCCCAGAAAAATTCTCCAAATTTCACCAGAACCTTACGTACCACCCAAATCCTCTTGCACAATCCCTATCAAGCACCTCCCATCCCTATAATCCTTCAAGAAGGTTGAAACGGCAGTGGCCTCGCGACCTTTTGTAGATTGTATACATTGGAGTTCTGGCAATAGCCAGATTCTTCACTCAAGACATGAGAGTGTTTTTTTTTTTTTTTTTTTGGGTCCTGCTATCTATTGCTCACGTGAGCCGAAAAACAGATTTATATTCCCGTACATATATATATATATACATCATTGAAGAATGGCTGCCGGAATTTATTATTAAAACACTTTATTCAGAAATATTACAATTTGTCACAGTTTAAGGACACTTATAATAGAGTTCAGAGATTGCATTCATACCGTATATACAAAAATATAAATAAATAAAGTAATAACAAAAGAATAAGAAGAAAGAACAAAAGAGTAAAGAAAAAAAAAAATATATATATATAACACATAAGTAAATAAAAATAGAAATAAAAGTAAAACAAACACCTTATATAAAACATAACTATATACATTATTTACAATTTGCCAGGTGATCTCCAAACCAATCCTGTCCCCTCCACATGTGGAGGGAAAAGGGAGGCTTAGGAGATCCCTACGCTTCTCCCTCAGCCACTTCACTGGTATTGTAAACCAGCGGAGGATGAGTAAGAGCGCTACAGCCACAGACACTCATGACTTGAGTGGAGAATCTGGCCATTGCTAGAACTCCAAAATATCCATATTTACAAAAGGTCTCGTGGCCACTGCCGCTTTAACCTACGAAGGGGATTGTAGGGATGGGTGGTGCTTGATAGGGATTGTACAACGGGATTTGGGTGATGAGAAAGGTTCTGGTGAAATTTGGAAAATTTGGCTGGGATAAGATCAAGAATAAATGGGATATTAAGGTCATGGTGTAGGGTTTTATTGGTTACATAGAAGGGAGCATTGACTATTGTACGGAGGACTTTAGACTGAAAGGATTGAATGCGTTTGATGTTAGAAAATTTGGCTGTTCCCCATAGTTCTAGTCCGTAAGTCCAGATAGGTTTCAGTATTGTCTTGTAGATCAGTAATTTGTTTTCACCAGAAAGTTTAGATTTTCTATTCAGTAGTCTATATAGCTGGCCATATCGTCTGTTAAGTTCCTGTCTTGTTAAGTCTAGTATGTGGATTCCATGTTAGTCGTCTGTCTAAGGGAAAGCCAAGATACCGGACTGTATCTGAGAAAGGAAGCTGGATGGAGTTAAAAAAAACTGGTGGGCAGGTATTACGCCGAAGGGTGAAGGTAATGTGTTTACATTTAGATTCGTTTACCTTAATGCGCCATTTCTTACACCAGTGTTAAATCAGGAAGATGTGCCTTTGTAAGTTTGCGGACGCTGTTTCAGGATCTGAGTTGGAAGAAAGGATAGCAGTGTCATCAGCGAAAGTTGCCAGGAGGGTATCGGGATGGACAGGAATATCAGCGGTAAAGAGAATGTAAAGGATGGGGCCCAAGACGCTGCCTTGAGGAACGCCAGCCTCAATTGAGTAACAGTCGGAGAATTCGGTGCCACAGCGAACTCGGAAGGAGCGGTCGGAAAGATAGGATCGGAGTACTAGGTATAAGGACTGTGGTAGATGGATTTTAAGCTTGAAGAGTAATCCGGCGTGCCATACCCGGTCAAAAGCTTGCGCTATGTCCAGAAATGCACCCGAGCAATACTGCTTGCTTTCTAGGGTTGAGGATATATGGTCAACAACTCGGAGTCCTTGTTGGACAGTGGAATGTTGGGAACGAAATCCGAATTGATGAGTAGGAAGGTTATAGGATTCAATTATAGGTAGGATTCGTTTCAGTAGGATCTTTTCAAAAATTTTTGAGAGGATTGGGAGTAGGCTAATTGGTCTATAGGATGCTGTATTGTTGGAAGGTTTGCCTGGTTTCAAGAAGAGGACGATGGTGGAATGTTTCCATAAAAGAGGGAAGTGGGTAGTTCGTAGGATGCAATTGTATATATATGTAAGAAATATGATGGCTTTAGATGGAAGTTGTCGAAGGATCTGTGGGGTTAGAAGGTCATATCCAGGAGATTTGCGAGGAGTGATTTTCAGTAAAAGGTATTTGACCTCAGAGAGATTAACAGCTTTAGGTGGTAAGGAGAGTGGGATATGTATTGAGAGGGATTCTTCTACTTTTACTGTGTGGCTGGGATGGGATTCTGGATGAGGAGCGACAGTATAGGAAAGGTGTTTGGCAAATTCCTCGGCTTTATCTTCATCAGATGCTGCCCAGGAGCCATCATCTCGTCGAAGAGGGTGGGAAATATGATGGGATTTGAGGATTTTTCTGGTGATATTCCAAAGGGAATTATCATGAGCAGAGAGTGTGGTGAGGTAGGAATTGAATGATTGGGATCTGAAGGTGGCTAATTCTTGTTTTAATTTTTTACAGTGATAATTGTAGGAGTGGCGGTCGGCTGGATGTCTGGTACGTTGCCATAATAATCTGGCACCGCGTTTTATGTGGATTAGGTCAAGGAGGTGTTGAGGTAAATTATGTTTCTTAAGGATTTTTGAGGAGTGATCAGGGGAGGAAGCAGTCCAGACTGCTTCTTGAATTTTGGTAGTGAAGGAATGTACTGCATTGTCCAGGTCTTCAGGGTTTTCAGGGTTACTCTGAGGTCAATTTTATCGGAGAGGATTTGATGAAAGAGTTTCCAGTTAACTGTGCCTCTGATGAAGGACGGAGGAGAGGGTTTAGGAATAGGAGCTAGTGATACTTGGAGTATTAATGGGCTGTGGTCTGAGGAAAGCTCGTCAAGACGGGCAACGGAATGGTTGAGAGAACCTAAACCATTATGGATAAAGAAATCGAGGATATCGGGATTACGGTTAGGATCAGTGGGCCAGTAGGTAGGTGAGTTGGGTGGAAGAAGGGTAAAATTTTGGGAATTGAGTACAGACAGCAATGTTCGACCACGAGAATTCGTGGTTCTTGAACCCCATTGTTGATGCTTGGCGTTTAAGTCTGCACCCAAGATGAAATGATGTCCTAAGGAAATGAGGAAGGAACTAAATTGGATATTGGAGATGGATTGGTTTGGAGGGCAATACGCTGATGCAACGGTAATAGGAAAGGAGAAGGTTTTGATTATCGACTGCGGTGGATTGTAGGAAATCGTGTGTAGGCAGTGGGAGTAGGTGATGGGAGAGGGATTGGTGCACAATGACTGCAGTACCGGCATGTGCTCTACCGTCAGGATGGTCGGTACGGTAAGTTATGTATTGTGGTATTTTTAGGAGCTGTTTTTTAGTCAGTCGAGTTTCCGTTATTAGGGCTACGTCTACGTTCTTGTCTTGTAGTAAGGCTGTTAGTTCGTGTATGTGATTTCTAACACCATTCGCATTCCAAAGGAGAATGGATATGGGTTTGATGGAAGTCATTTAAGGATTTTTTAAAGGAGGGATAAGGTGAGATACTAGGTTAGTGAGAAGTGATATCAGTGGGGTAACAAGGGATTTAAATTCTGAAAGAAAGGATGTCAATAAGCTGGTTAGATCTGTAGCATTAGGCGGTGGAGGAACATATTGGATTTGATGTTGGTGAGGTTGTTGTTGATTAGGTACATTAGGTGGGATAGGATATTGAGATTGGGGTTGAGTTTGTTCTTGCGGCAGGGCCTCACATTCATTAGTCGGGTCTCTACCCCCAAGTAGCTTGGCAAAAGAAACCTTAGGGTTCACAATTTTAGCGGGTCCTCTTCTTGGTTTAGGTGTATCATCAGGGTCCCTGGGTTTCATGTATCTCGCTTTAAGATTTTTATAAATTTGGCAGCCTTTGTAGTTGGCTGGATGGCCTTCCAGGCATAGGGCACAGACTGCTGGTTCTGTAATTGGTTTATTACACTCGCCAGACTTGTGTGTTTTACCACATTTCACGCAGCGTGGTAAGTGGTGGCAATAAGACTTGGTGTGGCCATATGCTTGGCAATTATGGCACTGGATGAACTCTCTTTTTGGGTACGGTTTTTCGACCTTTACGCTGGTGTAGAAAATTCTATTCACATCGTATATTTTTTCGATCCCAGGCGATGGCTCTAGATCGACGAAAAATAAGGGCAATGGGATTTTATTCTTTACACCTGGTTGTTCTTTATTTTCTTTTAATACATTGGTTATCTGACGTATTTTGAACCCTAACGCCGTTAACTCTTCTTTAATCACTTCTATTGGGGTTGAGGAGTGTAAATTTCTTATTACAACTCGTAGTGCTCTTTCCTGTTTCAACTGGTATGTGTGAAAGTCCGCATTTGTGTCTGTTAAATATTTTACGATTTTTCGGTACGCTTCAGGTGTGGCCGGTATTATTTTTGTATCATTTATTCTGTTTAGGCATGTATAGCTACCTGGGCAGATTTTATTAAGTTGAGTACACAACAACTGGAAATTTCTCAAATTTTTGACAAAGATAGGAGGTGGGCGTGGTTCTCGAGGTATAGGTGCATCTTCCATTTCTTCCCTGTCATTTTCAAGCACCTGGTATGGATTAGGTGTAAAAAATGGAGATTCCATTTCTTGTGAAGACGTACTTGGCAGTGGTTGAGACACAGATACTTGAGTGTTCGCTGGAGGAGTTCCGGGGGGTGTTAATCGCTTACTACGACGTGTTTTCTGTTTAGGAGGTGAATTACGTGGGGTAGAGCCAACTGAATGGGACCTCTTAGTTGACATTACTTGGTGGTAATATCGCATATAAAAAAAAGAAAGGGGAAAAAAAAAAAAATAAAACTACGTCTGCGTGTTATTACAATGGATGAACCGCCGACTGAGAACCAGTCAGTTACGTGGCGAGGCCACAACTGGAGTGGGGAGCCGTCAGCTGTTATGGCTATAGAGATTAAGCCTGTAGACGCTAAACCACTAAATCCACTGTCTGTAATAGTACACAGTAAATAACAACACTACTCACTGTGGTGTTAGTCCATTGTTGTTGTTTTGATGTCTGCTTAACTAGTTTTTTTTTTAAAAAGTAAAACTGAGCACTTATTCTACTAAAAAATAGTAAAACTGTGGGACACGACGTGAAATGTGGGTATTCAAATCAAGCGCATGCGCAGAACTGGCTGCCGGAATAAATGCTGTTTCGCCATGGGGAATATATTTAATTACAGATCCCTTTCTTACGGAAAAAAGATCACGGTGTATGAGAAAGTTATGAGACCTGTCTTCGCGTATGTTTCTCAGACTTGGATGATCTCCAAACTTTCAGAAAAAAACGCAACTCGCACGGGAGAAAATATTTCTCCTCAAAATCGATGATCAGCTGTTCGAAAATGAAAATCGCACCAATAAAGAGCTGCGCTTGATGTGTGCGAGACCGGATTTGGTCTCAATTGTGAGTGTAAAACAGATCAGATGGTTGGGTAATGTAGTGCTTATGCGGTTCCCAAACTCTTGCTAGAGGATCGTTCTGGTGGAAAACGTGGAAGAGGAAGACCTCACCTGAGACGGCTGGATTAGCTGGAGAACAGCCTGAAAATGGTGAGAATTCGAAGATGGTGAATGCTCGGTCGGGATCGAAGAGAATGGAGAAGGGTCATAAGAGAGGGCCAGGTTACAGCAGGTCTGTAGCGCCAAGAATAAATACATAAATATTTATCAGATTCGTTTATATAAATCGTTAAAGATATTTTAATTACTTTCCTAACTGTTTTATACAACAGCAATAAGATAGCTAATTTCGCAATTTATTCCTTTCCCTATTTCGGGTCGTAAACATTTACACAATGGAATTATAAATTTCATAATAAAACAATATCTTACTATTCTCCTGGATTTTAATTTGAAGTTGAAAAATATCAGGGACTAACTTCTTATAAAAAATAGGGAAAAGGTAACGACTCCGGAGCTTTTGCTCAGGGGAATATTGCAGACAGCATAAATCTGAATTTTTTAACATCCCTACTTGGCCCACTGGACCCTTGAGAGGACAATAAAAAGGGAAAATATACTCAACTCTTCCTTACCATTTAGGCTATACGGGGGTTTCACGGACCAAAGGGTGGGAGTTAATGCCAAATCAGGAAAACAGTTGACCTCAAATTATCACTTAACACTACCTAATAAAAACATATTTTAAAAGTTGGTTAAATAATTTGAATAGTTAAAGTGGAGCCTTCTTTTACAAAAGGGAGGCTGTTTTATATAATCCTGTTTTATAATTCTTTTTATGACTGCTCTTTTTTTTTGCTGCAAAGAAGTTTTTAGTGTGTAGTTTTGAGGGATCTAATTTATAATACCTCGGGGTAAATGCATACTCGTGACAGTGGAGCGAGAGCGAAATTGTTCCGGAGTTTTATTCAACACACGTAATCATCTAAAGTTGACAAATAACGGCACACGTATTCCTCAATGTGCTCGAACTTTAACTATCATATACTGCCAAGACAACTGGAGACTATCGAATGAAAGCTAGAAAATTATCAACTGAGAATGTAAATAACAAAGTTGTTGTAGGGTACTTCTGAAGATTTCAACCCAAAAATTAAAGAAAAACAGTGCTGAATAAGCACCTGCAGAGCTGTTCTTCAGAAATTGAAAGACCTGACTTAATCGACAGGTTGCAACTGCTAACCCTTCATATTTCACCTTTATAGAATTCTCTTTGGTGATTTCTAAACCACTCTAGTCTTTATAGTTCATGCTCCGAACAGAGCAATTAATACCAGTTTAGTGCTAGGGTTTCCAAATAATGGTCTTTTATTACCACGTTTGATGCAATCAGAGATTCGGTTTGCAATCGTTTCATTTTTCTTGAAAATATTTAGAAATGGTACAAATTGATTCCCTTAGAACGTATTAACAAAACATCCATTTCGTTGAATCATTACAAACGCAGATCAGTACGCAATGTTCACTTATGTTGTCTAATGTTCACGTTGCAAGTAAGATTTTCTGTCCCTATTTATAGTCTTAATTGGCATCAATTACCTTTTCAAATTATTTTATATTGAATTTCAAATCGAGTCTGTTCTCCATCGCTCAGTGAGAGGATTTGCTCGATTATCTGGACTTAGATTATTCACCTAGATATTTCCTTATATTAACCTTAACGGAATTCACAATGTATGTAACTTTTCGTACTGAATTGGATGATAATGCTCAATCGGTGGTAGGAGTGACATGATTACATTGATCTGATTAGTGACATGATTTTTTTTCTAGTTCCTGTCCAAATAAACTAAACCAAGTTTATATATATCAAGTCTAAATAAGTAAATACAATAAGAAACGAAAATCCCCTGCAACCGCAATATTTTTTAAAGATAGATATGAATAAAAACAGTCTACTTACCTATTGAATATGAGGTTATCTTGTCCGTTACATAGGCATATTTTTTTTTCAATATCTGTCATATATGATATATTAAAAAAAATATATATAATTATATTTATAGAACAAAATATAAATCCTAAAGTCTTAAAAATGTAATATTACTATAAATTCAAGTGCTTTAATATTTTCATGGCTCATTATTTTTTTTTTGAGTCAATCAAGCTGTAGGCTTAGTAAAAAATATTGTATTTATTAGACGATATATAGCTTTAGTAAAAAATGATGTTTTGATAAGACGATATGTCGTTTTAATAAATTAAAATACTAGAATTTTTCCTAATTATGTTTATTTCAATAATAATTGTACTTTTTTATATTTACACAATATAGTAATAGAATTAAAGTAAAAAAATAATATTATATTTTTTACAAATACTTGAATAATTATATTCAAATATTAATAAATCTTAAAGTGAGACCAGAAGAATTTTCATAGATTTGCCACGATTCATCAAATATGCTATTTGGAAATGTGGAACTATTCCTCATTTTAGTGTCCGCTGATGACAAAATTCGTAGGTATAAAACCCACAAATGTAAGGAAAGTATATTACTTTTTTTCTGAAAACGGCTTCTCCCGAAGATTTTATCCTCATACGAAAAAATATAGATTTTGAAGTATATATATTGTTTAGCAGGCCGGAGGCACATCAAATTTTTATGGGTTGAAGGCCTGTGCAAATCCACTGTTTAATGATATCTCACCACCACCCAGACCTGGGAGGTGGCAAGGTAAACTCCCTTTGGTGGACATACTCGCCGAAGGATGTGGTCTGGTCTCTGCGGTCCAAACCCATTAATGTGTATATATTGTAAATAATAAATAATTACCAGAACGGTCCCTCCCCGTTCAATGAAAGTCACAAGGCCTTCTGCCACATATGATACCCTTAGCTATCCTTAATATGTGGAATCCCAATCCTTAAAATGCCCTCGGGCAGTGGAAGGAATTTGTTACTTGTATTAACTTGTAGTACTGTTATGTATACTATATATAAATTGATTAAATAAACATTTTGGGGGGTTCGAAAAAAAAATATATTGTTTAGCTAATGAAACTTGTGAGGAAGCTATGCTGGTCTTCCTTGGCAAACGTATGTCAATTTACGTTTGTAATGAAAAGCAGATTCAGTTCAAAAAAGATTAATTGTAAAATTCAATAATATTTTTGATGAAGCTTAACTTTTAAGTACATTTTTGTAAACTTGGTCCTTATTTGTCGATGGGAAGTGAATCAAAATGAACTAAAACTGTTTATATATCAAAAATACTTACATTAAGTGCACAATATTCACTTTTCACAAAGAGAAGATTCATAAAATCACTCAAAGTACATCGTTTAGTTTTATAAAATTTTACTCAATGACTTTTTACAATAAACCGTCTTTTTTATAAAATCTGTTCAAAAATTCTCTGAACCGAACACATGCCATCTTATTCCTAAAAAACAGTATACAGATCCATCCGATATGATTTTCTTTTAACGAAGTTCAGTAAGATATATTATTTTCTCTACCGTTATCACAATCGCTTCTTCTTTACCGCTCTAATGATCGCAAAAGAAGTTGAAGCTCGCCTTGCAAATGGATCTTCTCTGTCGGGTATGTTAATTTATAGCTGAAGAAGAATAAGAGGAAGTTGAGGAATTATAAGAGTTAAAAAGCAGATCGGTTCCGGGCCGTGGCAGTAGGCCATCGACCTGGCTCCAGTAATCTACCCATCTCTGGAGAATAGAGCACACTCCGCAATGGTTTTGCCTAATTAACATCGCTCGCAGCAGCAACGTTGGAGCAGCCAACGCCTGGATCATGAGGTAAGGAAGCGTGCGTATATGTTAATGACGCATCTTGCACAGAAGATGAACTCGAATACGGGATAGAAAGGATTAAGTTAACTAAACTGTATTTTAATGATTTGATAACTATAAATATTAATATATATATCTTCCATAAACGACATGGAACTTCAAGAAGTGTCTGGCATATACGCTCTAAGCTTTTAATTAATTGTAAAAGGCTCATTTACATGACTATGATGAGACCTTCGAACTTCACCAAACCATTCTTTCGTATCCAATCTTTATAATCAAAAACTCGTCGTAAAATCCTTAATGCTCCATATTTTGTCATAAATGAATTCATTTATGTAATTTTAATGTTCCATATAGTACGCTCACTCAAAGCTTTACGTGAAAATTTAAAACGAAGCTTAACTTAAACTTTGCTTTGACTGTCATACACGAAAAATGATACAATAGGATTATGATGTACTAAATGTGTGATGAATACTTTTTGTTGAAATCTATTCGCTAAATATCTACTAAAAACTTCGTAGATATTTATTTGTCGAGAGATTTGTCGAAACTCTATCGAGTGCAACAGAAAATCGAATAGAAACACATCATTTCTTGTTTCTTATTTTTATGGCTAATTAAAAAGAATATGTAAATTTACTTCGGCAGTGTTTTCTAAATTCGTCACGGTATTTAAATGTTGAGTTATTTTTGTTTAAATGTTTAAAACATCTTTTTATCTTTCCGACACTGACTCAGTGTCACGTCAAAATCCAATTTCGATTTACAGCTAATAACAAAGAGGATGAAATGCTGAAAATGTCCATCGATTACATTATGCAAAGCTAAATTTTACTTTTTGAGATATTTTAATCCAAATGTTCAACAAACCGCGTTATCATTTGGTTTTGGTGGGTAACACGGCGTCACGTTGAGATACAGTTTCAAATAATAGCTCATTACAACGAAGTTGAAATGCTGAAAATTTCCATGCTTACAGTATGCAGGTCCGATTTTCAGATTCTGATATATTTCAGTCCAAATGCAAAAACACTTCAATTAATCGACTCATGCCGACTTTACCCGAATGAGCGTTACTTATCCGAGCGTGACAACCAGTCTTATTCAATCCCCACAAAAAAAGTAGAAAGTACAGAAGTTTTCACTTCAAAAACAAAAGAAAAATGAAATAATCTGTTAATTGGTAATGTACTGCAGTGTTGCCGTTCGTACGAGGATCCTCGTATTTGTATGAGTACATGTATGACGTATTGTACATAATTTTTGCTGATGTATGTAAAGTTAAATTTTTATGAATGAAGTTTAGATATATTTTACAATATTTTTTACTGTGTTATTGTTTATATTATTATATAATATTTAACTTTTGTTGCTTTATAGACAAACCAACGAAAGACCAACACATAGGTACTGTCTACTCTCCTTTTCATCTCAAACTACACGGACACACAAACAGACTTACAAACGACATGGCTACGACTGACATGCCCATCAGGAGGAGACTAAAAAGGAGCTGGATGAGAGATCTACTCACCTAAATCAAATAAGTAAATAATGACCAGGAAGAGGTTCCGCTGGGTACTATCCTTCCTCATGCCTATAATCCCAATCACAACCTATAATCATCATCACAACAGATCTGCTGATTGTAATACCATGACAGGTGCGGATAAATAGTTAAAGAGAGAAAAATATATATACATATATATATATATATATATATATATATATATATATATATATATATATATATATATATATATATATATAAGTAATATATTTGTTATGTCATTGATTTGGTCCAATCTTGTACCAATTATTTCATTAAACTCCAGAACAATCCGAAATAATTTGTTTCCATTCTTGCTTCCTTCTCGGATTCATAATAATCCGCCTTGGCTTTTGAAAAGAAGTCAGCCGCAGGATCTTCTTACTTACAACTATTGAGTTTGTGCTACCATTGGAGGGTAGTACCTTGACAGGTCTGTCCATGCCATTATCCATGATTGTTCGTATTTACTAGATGTATTTATTTAACAAAGTTGTAAATTTCAATTAATGAAAAAAAAAACATGGTATCTTTATGTTAATTGTATGTGTATTAAATCCAAATTATTGATTCTTTGTGCTACTTCTCTTTATATATTAAAATATGTAAAAAAAAATCTGGTGTGATGACTCACACGACTTTCCATCTATTTCAGATTTTTTTTATATATATCTTTACACATGTCCATCAAAAAACAAAAAAAAAAATTAAATTGGATTTATTTTATGGAAAATTGATCAAAGAAAAGATTTGAGGACGATTTATTTGATAAACTAAAGCAATGAAAACCGGCTTAAGATAGATCAATGTAAAGATTTCAATATCTTCTAATATTTCTGATCAAAAACTTTAAGCCTAATTTTGTCAAACAATAATTTCTGTTAAATGTAGAGGATATATACAACTATAGGATATATATATATAGGCAACAGATTTTCTTACTTTCACTTAGTTTTTTTTTTTTTCTCATTCACCCCTTTCTGAGACCAGGATATAAACCTATGGGTACACTACATTATATTAAATTGGAAATTTAATAGCTGTAACTTCGTTGATAGTTGTCCGAAATGAACGATTTTTATGTAGTTGTGTATGGAATTTCATTACTTTTTAAAAAAAGTATATTTGTATATTGCATCTAGTTTGTTCCACTAGCATCAGTAGTCGAAACCCTACAAAATAAAAAAAGAAGCAACAAAATCAGTTCACTAGTTCCCGAGAAAAATCTTGGCACAGACAGACAGACCAATGCCTAAAAATGTTTTTTTCGGACTCAGGGTGCTCTGTAGACGTATAGATAAGTTGAAAACCGCAAATTGGAAATTTGACACGATTGCAATAACTTTCTTAGCTAGTATAGATAGGAAAGTAAGAAATTAAAACAAGTGTAGATAATAGAATAAGCTGTATCATCAATAACAGGATATTTCACCAAAAATAACAAACGAAATTTAACAAGAGATCAAAAATTACTTACTTAAACTTTACTTTTCCTTCTAAAGTATCGAACCTTGAAACCGTGGATCGGGTTGATGGGTTTTTACCCTCGCCTATCGATAGCAACCGCAAAGCGTGGGTTTGATTAGAGTGGTTGCGTTCAGTCTAATTTTCTATGTCAAGAGATAATTCTCTAGAAAAGGGTGTTTCGGATGAGCGAATCGGGACATCTGCCTAACGTTCCAGACCAGGATTTTTTTCCTTATAAACCGAAGCGTTGTCACGTTATGGTTCATTTGTTAACGCTTGTATAAACGATTCTCGTAACAATGAGGAAATAAGGCTTCCTTAAAAAAAAAAAAAGTAATATCCTTCATCTTTATAAAATTGTTCATCTTATAACAAACGAATGAACTCTGTCTCTTTAAAAAGATTCATGAGTGCAGTCGCGTTAAAAAAGGGAAGCTACGGACGTGATGTCACGGATTTCAATAAAACTTTTTTCCGTGATACTAGATCGAAAAATATTATATTGTTTTGTATTGGTTTTTGTGTTATTTTATATCAATCTATTTATTTGTTTACGTAAAATAAGAAAAACATTTAGCTGATTGCATTAAACTAATTCAAATGTATAACAAATAACAAAATAAAATTAAGACATAAGAAAATAAGAAATAAGACATAAAATTTATTTTAATCCACAATATATTGACCATTATTTAATATGACTTTTTTCCATCTTTCCACTAACTGTATAATACCATGTTCTTAGAATGTATGGGAGCTTATTGTTAGAAAACTGATCCAAGTGTTTTTTTATTTTTTCTTCCTTTTGGAATTTCTTTCCATTCATGGAGTTCTGCAGAGACCTGGATAAGTGATAGTCACAGGGAGTTAGGTCTGGTGAATAGAGAGGATGGGACAAAAGGTTCATGAGGTGTGTGTTCTAGCGTTGTCTTGGTGAAACACAACACCCTTCCGATTATTCATTCATCAACTATTCAGGATGTTCTCCAAATTCGATGTTACTATATCCGTTGGAAAGCTGAATTATTGCTCTTCAAAGCCATATAAACCCAAACGTTAAGCTTGGAAACATAGCCAAGCTTGTGCAACTGGTTTTCTACGCTTGTGTGCGACACATTTAGCATTATAGCAATCTCTCGCACTGATTGGTTAGAATTTTTATCAACAATGGCCATAACACAACTCGTTTCAATTTCATGTGGGCGACTAGACCATTGAGTTTCAGTGATGTCAAAATTTCCTGAATGCAATTTGGTAAACCAATTTTGAAAGGTGCGTTCAAGGTGGTTAAGCCATCATTCCCATGCAATTTTTTCTATGTGCTTCTGCAGCACACTTACCTTTTTTTAAAAGTAATACAATAAAATATGCCGATAATGAATGATATTTTCTTCCATATTCACAGTGCAATAGCAAACACAATACTAAGCTAGTTTTAACAAGAGTTAACATATATATTTGTTGACATAATACAAACAGAATAAACAATCATCCTTAGGGATTAATTCATCACATAAGAAGTGTATCATACTAACATAAAAATAAACAGAAAAACCGAAAGGATTTATTTTCCGATCCAATAAAAAAATGTTAAAGCTAATAAAATATTGTTTTTCTGGACTAATATAACCCATTAGCAAGAATCACTTGGACTAATATTTTTCTACCTAGTTAATATAACCATAAAGTATGAATGTGTTATTATATTTCATATTACTTTCCTACCTATACTAGGTAAGGAAAGTATTGCGATTGCGACAAATTTCTGATATGCTGTTTTCAACAGATCTATACGTTTCTGAGGTCCCGTAAAACCTAGTAAAGGAAATGAAATTCCTTACAAAACTATATAAAAATCGTTCATTTTGGAGAATTATTAACGAAGTTACAGCTATTCAATTTTTAATGTAAGATTACAGGTACATATCCTGGTGTCAGAAAGGGATGAATGAGAAAAAAAAGATAACTTAATGAAAGTAAGAAAATCTGTTGCCTGCCTCACAGAAATTATTGTTTGACAAAATTAGACTATGGGAACAAGATTTAGATCAGCAATATTAGAGAGTATTGAATTTTTTTACACTGATCTGCCTTAAACCGGTTTACATTGCTTTAGTTTATGAAATAAATCGTACTCGAATCTTTTCTTTGATCAATTTTCAGGAAAATAAATATATGTAAAGATATATCTACTTTTCTGAAATAGGTAGGAAAGTTGTGTGAGTGGACACACCAGATTTTTTTTATTTGACGTTGTCTCAAGTTTCATTTCTTTTGTTTTATTAAGTTTTCTTTTTCTCTTCTTTTGTTATATCTTTTCTATTGTTTTATTTTTGTATATATGGTATGGATGAGTCTAACACAACTCTAACACCCAATGCCCTTAATTGAGACAAAATTTATTTTTTCTCATTAAAATAAGATTTTTAAAAAAAATACTATCACCTTGGTAGGTTTAATATTAATCGATAACGCCTGGTCCGCAGTCTATCCTGGTTTGTGGCAATAAGGAAGTTCCTATTACAATAAAATCAATCAAATTATTCCAAATTAGAATTTTTATTCTCTTGTTTTTACTTATGGTGATAAATAAGTATATTTCAGTTTAATTTAACAAAACTAGTTTAATTTATAATTATAATACGATTTATTTAAAACTATACCTACTATCTTAGTCAGGTAATTTAGCTAGAAATAAATTTGCAAATAAAACCCTTTTCTTCCAATATAGGTATAGATATAAATATAAGTAGAAACAGGTAAATGTATAAATATAAATAAATATTTATGAGGTCCGCGTATTGATGAAACTTATTCTTGTTATTGAAAATATAATCAATTATAACATTAGTAGTTTTAAATTATTGTTGCTTAAAACAGTTTAAATAATTTAGTAATACTTACTATTTCAGAACCCATGTTATTTTCAAACTAAACTAAAACCTAAAACTAAAATCCAAGTTAAACAATAATTTTCGAATATTTCTTTCACTGTATTTTTTTTATACTGGTTGACTAAATATAACATAACTCTGGCTTCTACAGTATATAATTCAGTAATGCATAGTAAAATTGTTGAAAGGTTACTTTATGCATAAACAAATAAATCTTTTTTATTAATAGTAATGATTATTAAAATACATTTTTTGAACAAATATATTAGCTGTTCTATCAATTAAATAAATTAATTAGATTTCATTTCTAAGAAATAATAACCTCTTCATTATCTATTTACTTAAGCTTTGGCACGTGAGATCATTAAGATTCGTTGTAAAGGAAATGTCAATCTAGCATAGAGTCATTATTATCGTTATCATTATTCATTAATAGCCTTTTGCTTTGTTACTTCACAGTAAAATTTAAAAAGCTGTAAATTCAGAACGATTTTAGTAACATAATAAGTTTATTTTTAAAATAATTACTATCCATATTTAATCTGCCAACTAATAAAATAGAAAACCAGTTATGATGGAATTCGTATAGATTGCATTTTGAAGTCTATATTTTATTTACTGTTGATCTTCTCACATTTAAATTTAAAATGAATCTAACCAATATAAATGCGAATAGTTTTATTCTGATATATATATTAATCAGATAAATGTGTTTACTCAGACACATACAATTAGTAGCGGATACAGAATTTAATTTTGGGAGGGGATTCAGTCCGAAAGCCTATTTTTTTATAATTTAATAAAACCCCCTCTCTCTCTCTCTCTCTCTATATATATATATATATATATATATATATATATATATATATATATATATATATATAATATTATATATATATATATGTATGTATATATATAATGATTAATACTTTGGAAGATAAAGAAAGAAACTTACATGTTTAAGTGATTCTCAAACATCTATTAAATGAAATTACACAAACAATAATACTTTTAGGGATATTTTTTTTATTGTATTAGAAAAATATAGAACAACGATTTCGCAACTCCCTCCCTTTGCCTCGGTGACAAGCCGGATGGACCAGTCCGGGCCTGACTTCATACTCTTTTTTAGATTTCAACAAACCAAAGCTCTAATGCACGAAACAAAAACGTCTGCCAAATAAGGAGGGTATAGAGTCTTCACCGTTTTCATTGGCTAGAAAATATCCATATTACAAGGTCTAAAATTTTTCGAATGAGAATAAAATCTCTGGGACAAGCCATTTTCGGAAATTCAGTAATCCCTCAACATACACGGGTTTGATATCCACGAGTTTTGTTGTTCAGCGTGTTGTAAAATGCGAGTTCCGCATTTTCAGATTGCATATTTGATGATTCCAGATGAAAAAAAATACATATATAACAATGCATACTGAACATATCGCTACTGTTAGTGCAAAAGATTGTATGTAAAAATTAAGTGTTTTACAAGAGATAATAAAAACTAATAATTTATCAATGATTTATTAGTATAATTTCAAATTGTATTGACCTCTGCTATTTCCCATAGTAGCATACTACTTAGATCAGTTGCAGACAAGAAAATCTCAAAAACAGAATAAAATTAAACATTTTTACAAACGGCCTTTTGCACTAAGAGCAGTGATATGTACTTATAAGTATGTTGTATGTATGATGGAACGAAAAATCCATAGGAACAATTCAACTTTTCGTTGGTTCGCAGTTAACTTTTCATCAGTCTAAACAAAAGTATTTAAGCTGGAATATAAAAATATGCGTGAATTTCAAAAAACTTGGAGATTTAAGGAGGAAATCGAAACTACTACGAGCTAGTGTAACTTCAATAGAAATAAACACAATCACAAATAAGACTTTTTTTTACGAACTACTAAAAATTATATGCCTTCCATTGAGCTTACTCAAATGAGCCGTTTCTTAAATATTGCGTAGGCGGAAGTCTAGGATGGAATTTGATAAAATTAATATGGGACTATTTCGATACCAACCCGCACAATCCCGAAGAAATTCATGAAAATTAGATAAACGGTAATAGGTGATATATCAGTGGGCGGGGTGGCCGAATGGGCTAAAGCGTGTGTAATGCACTGCCGTTGCACGGCAACCTGACATATGAATGAAAGATACTAAATAGTCACGAGTTCGCGTCCCGGTGCTGGGGGAGTCTTTTAAATCCCCGCCCACACCCCCTGGCCCGGAAAAATCCCGTAGAGCCTTAACGGCGAGGAAGGAAAGGACACAAAAAAAAAAAAAAAAAAAGTGATATGTCCGTTACTTCGATTTGACTACAGATACAGAGATAGACACCGAACCAAATTTGACCCTTGTATGAAACATAAAACGCGATTGGAAATTTTCGATTCTGAACACAAATTATTTTTTAATCTCTCGAACGAACATAGTGCTTCCTAATTTCGGTAGAGAGGAAGCAATATATCTTGAGTGAGTACAATAATGGATTAGTTTAAGTTCAAACATAACTGTTTCTTCACGCTTAGTTCTTAAACTGGAAGAGTATTTTGCAATGGGACAAGCTAATCAGTGATTACCCCTAAGAGATCCTCTGAATGTTTTGAAACAATTTGGGCTAAAATATTGAGCAGTTATTAACTAAAATGTGTTTCATTAATTTACAAAAGGCTTTGTATCGCTGTTTTTATCGAATTGCTGTATTGATTAAGTTTGATGGCTCAGATCTATTTGAGTGGAGCCATAATGTGTAGTGTAGACACCCGACTATAACACCTAGTTTAAATATTCGTAGATATAAATTTCCCTATCAATCTACCAGGCTGTTTAAGTAGATATGAAGGTTTGTATTCTTAGAGTGGACATAATGTTCCAATTTCTTTAGTCGGGTTTTTTTAATTCAATTTTTTTTTTAAAGTAAATTCTGAGTCTTAATTTTTATTCTTGAATAGACTATCTCGATAATATTATATTGTAAATACGAATAAACATGTTTTGCTGAAGTCGATTATACATCGAACTTATATAATATGAGTATTTATGTGACCTGTATATACTCATTTATATAAGTTTGTATATTGTATTTGTTCATAAATAAAGTCTACTGGAGGCTAAGAAAAAAAAATGGATCTTTACATATAGCACATAATAGCATTAGGGAGAGGGATGGCTGTCTATCTATTGTGAGAGAGTTCTCAATGGGCTGTACGAGTAAATTTATTTGTTGAAAAGTTTATCAGCTGTTGAATAATCACTCTTTAACAACGTCCGTTCTTTTAAAGAGTCGATATCTATCATTTAAATGTATGCTATCAGGGTATATGTAGTAAAAAAAAAAAAGTATTAAAATGATTACTCAAAAATTTATAAACTCAAGGCAGGTTTTATCCCGCTCCTTCTAAAATCCACATAGATGATACACACTGTATGAAGCATAACAAGAGTAATTGACAGTCCTAGAGGGATACATTCATTTCTCAGAGGCACCTGGAAGGGATGTTAACTTTCATGAGAACTGACAGATGGAAGCTGGTAATATCTATTTTGGATATGATCTGCATACACGTCACAACCACCGGGGGGGGGGGGAGAATGCTGGATGGAAGAGGGGGGGGGACTGCTAACCTTTTAGCGTTACGGCCACTCTTGACCTACCCGTCATTGCTTCCACTCGTAGCGGCGTCTGTCTCTTGTCAAATTACTTCGAGCTTAGCGTTTCCCTCTGTTTCAATTTAAACTCCATCCATTTATATTCCATAAAATATATGCTACCTCTTGGCATAAAAGGTTTTTGGGGTGTTATATTTAAAATGTCAGAAAGGGCAAAATTGAATTTTATAATAATCTACAAAAGAATATCATTCGAAATGTCACTATTTTGTTCTATATATATTTCAGAATGCAAATGGCTCAAATCATTTTCATTCCGAAACCACATAAATTAAAACTTTACCAGTAATTCAATATTACAAACATTTAAAATAAAGTATTCATAGCCAAAACACTGTATTTGAAAAGTAAAACTAATAAAATAAAGATTACAAACAAATGGAACAGGCTTTAGCTACTGGTTGAGTAAATAGAGCTCTTTCATAAGGATGAGTACCGTTGATGTAGTTAACTTTGCTTCTTATAAGGGTAACCTTTAACATTTTGTTAATCGATTCCGATTACATTATATCAAGTGTACAAACCGAATAAATGTACAATATTACAGGAAACGATAAGTTTGCATTATAAAAGTGAGTTAAAAATTAATTGTATGAAATTCTATATATATTTTTTAAAATTTAATTTATAATTATTTTATAGTAGAAGATTATAATGGTTCAACAGTAACATGATATCTTAAATATAATATTTCATATGTGATCACATACATTTCAATACAGAAAAAAATTTACCTATAGAGTTAAATTCAAAATAAAATAAAAATCAATATTTTATTATTTTGCTTTCAATGCATGCATCTTGTCGACAAAATGGCTTGAATTCAAATTCAATACAGTCAAAAACATAAACGAACCAAATTTGAGCAGCATACTGAAATTTTCGAATAAGTTAGAGCCGATTTCCAAAGCGCATACGCTGACCCCAGCGATCCAAAACTGCATCACTTTACCCCAGGGGTGCCCAGTTGTGCCATCAAAATTTTTGAGGGAGACATATTTTGAAAGGTTTTTGAATTTTGAGGGGGGAGGGAGATTTCGAATGGGTTATTAATTTTCGAACTAATGGAAAAACATGGAACATATTTAGTGAGCGGGGTGGCCGAACGGGCTAACGCATGTGCACATCACCGTCTGGCAACGTGATATGTAAGACATGGGCAAAAAATACTCACGAGTTCGCGTCCCGGTGCCAGGAGAATCTTTTAAATCTCCACTTTCATCCCCTGACCCGGGAAAACCTCGGATAGCCAAGACTTAAAGGCAAGGAAGGGGAATCTAATTCAATTGAAAGTAGTTTGTCATCGTTAAAATTTATTCAAAGAGGACTTTTGGTGGGACAAACACAGCTGAGTTTCGTTTGAAAAAAGTCATAAATTATTTGTGATATTTTTTTTTGTATCACCCTTTAATTGTAATACAGTTACGCCACATGGAACATATTTAGTGAGCGGGGTGGCCGAAAGGGCTAACGCGTGTGCACATCACCGCCTGGCAACATGATATGTAAGATATGGGCAAAAAATACTTATGAGTTCGCGTCCCGGTGCCAGGAGTCTTTTAAATCCCCACTCTCATCCACTGGCCCGGGAAAACTCCGGATTGCCAAGCCTCAAAGGCAAGGAAGGGGAGGACTCGAAAAAAATAAAAAATTGAACATACCGTAGGAAGTATAAGTATATGTGATCTACGACTTTTCTAATTCTACTTTAGCTTGCTCTGTTTTTAAGAAAAGTTGAGCAATAAAATATCTTGGAAGGAGGAAGGGAGTAGGTTCTTGCGCCATCGACCTTGAGGGGATGGGCACCCCTGCTCCACCCAGCAAACTTTTGCTCTTACATTCTATTGTTTGTTTCACAGAATCTTGCTATCCGCAAAAGGCCGGGCGCAAGTTGATTCACTGCCTATTGAGGTGACGTGATATGACAAACAGTAAGATTAATAAAAATGGTCAGGATAATAATGTTTTTTAATATCACATTAAAGAATTCTTCATTGAAGATGAATTCTTACTACTTTTGTTTCTTTTCTTTAAATAACTGGTTTTGGAACTTTTTTTTTCCACCATTCAAGGGAGGGCGCATCCCCTGGCAGAAATCACTAGTGTTGGTCACAATAATATTTTTTTTTTTATATTACATTAGAAAGTTCGTTTATGGAAATGAATTTTCCCTATATTTATCTTTTCTTTAAATAGCTGCTTGTTGGAACTTTTTCCCCACCATCCATGAAGAGAGGGACGCGCTCCCCGACTGGATCCGCTAGTACTAGTCACGATAATAATTTTTTTTTAATGTCACATTAGAAAATTCGTCTATGAAGATTTAATTTCTCTTTTTATTAAATAGATGCTTTTTTAAATTTTTTTGTGATTTTTTTCACATTCCAGGGGGTGGTGAACGTTCTGCCGAAATAAAATTAAAAAAAAATAAAAAACAGTTCATGTATACAAAGTTTCCCGGAAGTAGAAGGAAATATTTAAAAGGTTGACAGTAGAAATCAAGATCAACAAAAAAGTTCATACGAACATTTGTCCAATTTCCAGCGTAAAAGTAAGAAATTTAGGATTTGTGATTTTTAAATCGTCACGTTTTTTGTTGAAAAATAACAAGAAAAATATTTCATTTAAGTAAATAAACATTTCTCCATAGTAAACTAGACAAAATTCAATTCAATCGAAAGTAGTTTGTCATTGTTAAAATTTATTCAGAGAGGACTTTTGGTGGGACAAACACAGCTGAGTTTCGTTTGAAAAAAGTCATAAATTATTTGTGATTTTTTTTTTTTTTTTTTTATCACCCTTTAATTGTATTACATTTACGCCACTTATTCAAACACTTCCTCGTTTAATGAGCTTTAAGCCCATTAATTAATTAAGTTGAGGTTTAATTTTAGTAGTATTTTTGAGATTCATCTCAGGTTTTGTAAAGAAATGTGATTTCCTTTCCAGTCCCCTTAAAATAATCGTGTTTTCTGCTAACATGACTACAAATAACTGTTGAAAAGCTTGTATTTCTTGTTTTTCCGTGATATGGGATGTATTGTAATAAACATATTTACCTAAAAATACATTTTATTTATAAATATAAAAAAATTAAAAATAACAATTTTAAAAATATTTTTCACGTGCAGTTGTTACGAAATTGTGTTTTTCTCTCAGATCTCCGTCTTAGGAATTGACATGTATTTATCAGTGACAAACATAATGTTTCTTACTAAAATTTAAGTTTAAAGTAAAGAAACCTACTGATTGATTAAATTATTTACATAAAATGTGAATATTAGGGCTAGAAACATTTAGTCTGTCATTTATTAATACATATCGATCGATTCACATGACAAAAAAAACACAACTACATAACGACCTTACACGAAAATATTTGAAAAATTGTTATTTTTAATTTTTTTATATTTATAAATAAAATATGTTTTTGGGCAATTATGTTTATTACAATACATCCCATAGCACGGGCAACAAGAAATAAGAGCTTTGCAAAAATTAATTTTTAGTCAGCTTTGCTGAAAACACGGTTACTTTTAGGTGATTGGATATAAATTCATATTATTTCTTTACACAACTTAAGGTGAATCACAAAAATTGTCCTAATAAACCTCAACTTAATTAATACGAGCTTAAAGCTTATCAAACGAGGAAGTTTTTGTAAAAGAGGGAAAAACGTAGTACAGTTAAAGGGTGATAAAAAAAAAAATCCCAAATAATTTATGACTTTTTCTTAAACAGAACTTATTTGTGTTTAGCAGCTCAAAAATCCTGTTTAAATAGTTTTAACAATGACGTACTCTACTTTCGTTAAAAGTAAATTTTGTCAAGTTTATTCTGAAGCAATGTTTAATCACTTATGTTTTTTTAAGTTATTGCTTTCTATTAAACGAAAAACGTGAATCGTTTAAAAAATTACAAATCTTAAATTTCCCACTTTTCTGCTGGAAGTCATTCAATTGTTTAAATGTATTTTTTTGTAGATCTTGATGTCAACTATCAACCTTTTAAATATTTCCCTCTACTTACGCGACATCCAGTATATATAAACCATTCAGTTATTTTTTAATTTTAAATAATACACTTATAAATAAATGTATGCTAACAGTTTTAAACATGAATTCTAGGCCGTAATAGGTAAATTAAAATCAAACTTTTGGTAGGGCGAAAACTCTTAACGGAAACGGTTTTACTTGTTGCAGCATGGTTGGTTACCATGGTCTCTGCCCTTGTAAACATTGATGGTTTCCTTTTAGATAACCGCTTCTTTCAGTTTGCTCTGCCAATGTAGTATTTCTTTACATTCTGTTTGTAATTGTATATAGTGATGTGAATTTGGTGTGGTGGGCATGGCAAAAAAAGGTGGAACAAGTGAAATAAATGGGTTTGTGAGTGTATGTGTCCACGTTATTTTATTATACACATTTGAAAGTAGATATGTTTACTTAAAAATCGGTTTAGTACGTTTCATAAAAGAATTGTATATTTAAGAATTCTATTACAGATGAAATATTTTTCAGATTAAAACTGATGATGGTAACAAAACTAGACAAAAGATTTCAACTAGAACTGCAGGACCTGTTACTGATATCAAAAGTAATACATCCAAAAGTAGTATAAAAGAAAAACTTAATGAAGCCGAAAAATCTGTGAAATTAATAAACAAAGTTGCAGTTGGAAATAAAACTAAGCTAGGAAGTAATGTTACAAAAGTAATAAACAAAGATATCGTTGAAAAGAAAACAAAGAGAGAAAGTAGTATTAACAAAGTAGTAAGCAAAAATGTAATTGAAAGTAAAACAAATCATGAAGGCAGAGTTAGTAAAGTAGTTAACAAAGATGTAGTTAAGAATAAAACAAAGCAAGAAAGTGTTGCCAAAGTAAGTCAATCCAGTAAAAATATTACTCCTAATCCCAAAAATCGAGTAAATGTTAATACTTCAAAAACAAATGAACCAAGTAGCAAAGCTATCATAGAAACAACTAATAAAAATCCAGTGGTTAAAGGAAAAAATGAAGTCACAGCTAGCAAAAGATTACCAACAGAAAAAAAAATTAGCAACAGACCTATTGTGGCTGAAGATATATCAAAGTCAAAGAGGAGTACTAAACCAGCTGAAAGAGGAACATCTATCATTGCTAGCAAAAGCTCTGAAAAAGTACAAAGGAGCACTTCAAACAATACCAAGTTCAAAAGTATATCAAAAGATTCTTTTATCAAAGAAAAAAAAAATGAATTGGAAAATAGTAAAACTGAAGCTAGTAAAAAATCAAGTTTCAACAAAAAAACTGAACGTAATGAAACTGCTGAAAGAAATGTTGCTCTGAAAAGCAGCATTTCAACAAAAAATGGAAATGTTTTAATGAAACAAAATTCAGTTAAGCAGCCTAAATCTTATACCATTGAAAAGGATGCTAAGTCTTTAAGTAAGAAAAAGGTCACTAATCAAGAGTATTTGCAGGATGTTAATATATCTGAAATCTCTAACATACAAATGGAATTACCGAAGGATGATGAAACTGTTAAAAGTATGTTTAAATAATTTTTTAATAAGAATTTCTAATTTATGACATCCATTCAATATCTATGGTAATTTGAATTACTAACTTGTACATTCATTGCATTAAGTATGTTTTGTAATTCTTACAGATAATTACAAGGATATGATATATTTTGAAGTTGACATGGTCGATTCTAAACGGTCAACCGAACGAGTTCAAAGTGCTCGAATCAAGAGTGCTACTTCTCAACCTCGTCCTGTTACTAGACAAGGAACATTTACGAAGGATGAAAGTCTAAACTATTTAGAATCAGAAGTAAAGGAAACCTCTGTTGAAGAACATCATACGGAAACTCAGGATAATAGTGAAGAAATAGAATATGAAGATGATTTTGAGGTAGGTAAGCCACTTTTCTAAGTGGATAATATCAAATTATTACTGTTATAAATATCAATTTGATATTTTATCCATTCATTGGTTTTATTAATATTTCTGAAGTACATATAATTTTGATTTGATTATGCAAATATAAATATTACACCTTGTTATGTTGGTCAATTAAATGTTATTATTTTTAGTATTCTTGTACATCATTTTTATTGTTCCAATAAAATTAACTCTGCAGGATTATGAATCCGATTTTGAAGAATATGTTTCTGAATCAGAGTCAGAATCTGGCTTAAGCTCGAAATCGGAAACAGACTCCCAGAAAGATGAAATTAAACCTTCAATGAAAACAGAACCTATGAAAGTGCTTAAATCCGTGAAGAAGGTTGTCGAAGAAGAAAGAAAACTTGATTCTGGAAATTATGATTTGTCATCTAAAACAGTTTTTCCGTCATCAATTAAACAAAAACAGTTAGACCTGATTAAAGAAGCCATAAGTCAAGAAAATATTTCATTGTTTGAAAAAAGGTATTTTATTCTAATGTATTACTCCAATAATATGTATATATATATATACACACACACATTACAGTTGTGTGAAAAAATCTTCAAACAAAATTTTTATAAGAATGTAAAATGTTTCAGTTTAAAATTTCCCTAAGGTTGTGTTAATCTCAGTTGGCTGCTTTCCAAAAGTTTACCTCCTACCCAATGAAATTACAGGAACACAATATTAAGGCCTTTTGAAGACCATAAATATCTCTGTAATACAATGTTTTTGGTTGATTATGATGCCATATCATGTTAACAAACATATCCCCATGAACTCTTATCATGAAACTTTCCTACTGAATCTTAGTGAAAAAAATAAATAAAAACTTTACCATATCTCACTGTCTTTTCAACTTGCTTTCTTTCAATTATGTTAAGAGATTCAATATGTTATGTGATTTTAGTTTGCCTTTACTTTCCCCATTCAAATTAAATTTTGCTTGTTGAACATTTTTCTATGTTTTCACTTTCACTTTTCTCGTTTATAATAAAACTTAATATTCCGATTGGTACATTTGCATTTATATTTTTAAATTAATCTTATGGTGAAAAAATTGTGATTCATTTCATTTTTAATATTATATTTTATGACAATCCACTTGACTATCTTTACATTTTTATTGTATTTCATATTGCTTTTATTCTAGAAAGAAAACTATTATTCCTGAAGAAGAGAAAAAAGATGAAAGTAAAGTTGTAGTTTTGGACTTTTTAAATGCATTGAAAAAAAAAGATCATGTTCAACAGGTATTAAAATAACTAAATTAACCATTAAAATTAATCATTAATTTTTTAACCGCCATCTAATAAATTAAAATGTGGAGCATTTTTGCTAATTTGTAGTGAATGATGGTTAAAATAATTCAAATATATTTTATATAAGACCATTAAGTGTTAAAGCTGGAGCTGAACTAAAAAAGAGGCATAAGTTGTTTTACTGATTGTAATTTATTATTTAAACTAACAATTTACATTTCAAACGAAACATAATTGACTACTATTTATTGTCAACATATTCAAATTAATATTTCTTAACCATAGAATGCCAAACAACTCCGGCTTCTGTAGTGTTTAGATACTGGAGTTGTTGGCCCTTAGCCCAGAAAAAGGAGGAGGGATTTCTCTCCGAAACCAGAGGATAACATTAGAATTGCGATTTTAGGAAGTAGGAAACCCAGGCCATCAGGGATCTGAAGAAGGGCGGGAGGGGGAGGGGGGTGCACAGTTTTCCGCAAGTGGCAGCCCATAACTGTGGTTGGATCCTATATGCTAATACCCTCCTGACCTGAAATTATTTTATTACAAGTACAGAAAGAAAAAGAGCTAGACAGATTTTATGGAACACGACATGGCGCTGAAAAAGGATTTTAATACGTTAGCTGCTATGCAGATCTCTTTCCCAACAATATTGGTCCCTGGCGACCGACTCTAATTATGAAGTTCCTAATAGCATCGGACCTTGGAGACATACATCAGTTTCAAAATATACCGCTATCTTTTGACAACAAAGTTTAACTAAAATTCGTATTCCTTGTGGACTCTGATATCCGATATCATTTATATGATGAGTTCTTTATTATTTCTCTTTATTACAGAAAAAAAAGTGTTATTAAATATTGAAAATTAAATGAGAAAAAGTTTATTTATTACTTATAATTATAATTTTCATGATACATTTTATACATTATTTGTGTAATATTTTTTCAATGTCAAGTTAGAAATGGAATATAAAAATCAAAGTTACGTAATAAGTTTTTATGTGAAATATTAAGTTGCTAACTGGTTGAAACGCGGCAAACAGAATCCGGGCACACCATCACAGTCCTCAGAGAAATTAATGATTTTCCGTCTTTTCTTATTTGCCTCTTTACTTCCTAGGGTCTTTCTCAGTGCTCTGTAGCATTCTCTGCACTGATTTCTTCCATCACATGAAGCCTTAGATAGATAGATAGAAAAAAAAACTTTATTCTGGGACTAAGTCCCTTCAGAATAACAATAATGTACAAAATAATAGAATATTACTGGCCTGAACGTTGAAACAATAAATAAAATTGATAAAATAAAATAAAAAGTAAAGAAAACCTTAGGTGCACAAGCTATATACAAACAGATAAAACTATGTACAGAGCATTTAAAATTATGAACAAAACAATTAAAACTATGAACGAATCACTTGAACTATGAACAAAATTATATTTAAGGGTTGAACAACATAAACATACACTTTGAGAAATGAAGAACGAAAAAGAGATACAATGAGTTCATTTCATAAAAAAAAAAAAAAAAAACTTTACTTGAATATATATATAAAAATAAACAGTTACTTATAATTGAATAAAAAAAAAAAAATAAAAAAAAATGTATGTATTGAAATTCCTACGTCGATAGTAGGAAATGCATGTACTATCTCTTACCAAGTGTTATGATTATATGATTGCTACACAATACATATATAATATCAATAGTTAGCTGGTATCAGACTGTTTTTGGAACAGGAATTGGAATAGGAGGTTTTTGAATGTATACAGGGAAGGGGCATGTCGAATTTTGATCGGGAGGGAATTCCAAAAGTTGACAGAGCGGGCTATAAAGGAATTTTGGAATGAGGCAGATCTATGAGAAGGGATGTATAGGTCAGAGGGTCGGGATCTTGTAGTGAGTGAATGGATTGAGGACTTAAATTGGAGAAGGTTGTAGGCATAAGAAGGACGATGATCGGTAATGATTTGATAAAGGAAAGTGCCAAGGAAATATTGTCTTCTTAAGGAGGGGAAGAGCCACCCTAACTCAGTGTAGTGGTGGGAGACACGGGAGCGTCTCGGGGTTCCAATTACAAATCTTACGAAGCAATTCATAAGTCTTTTGAGTCTATCACGCAGTTCCACCGAGAGGCCATCGTACACCACACAGCTGTAGTCAAAGTGGGGAAAGATGAGAGAGGAAACTATGAGTCTACGGGTATTTTGGGGTAGAAGATGGCGGAAGTGATGGAATAGTTTGAGGGTAGAAATTGCACGGCGGGATATATGAGAGATATGGTGATTCCAGGAAAGGGTTTGATCTATGAGAAAGCCTAAATTTTTAACAAAGGGATAGAAGGTGATGGGGTGGTTGTTTAGATAGAGTGAGGGAAAGTTGGTGTGGGATCTAAGAAGGGGCTTGGAACCAATGAGAATGGCCTGAGTTTTGGCAGCATTTAGCCTTAATCCATTTAAGTTGGCCCAGGCACTAATTCGATCTAAATCTTCTTGAATTTTGGCAAATGCCACCAATAACTCAGCGGGAGAAAAGGATAAATAGATTTGAGAATCGTCGGCATAAAGGTGGTGGGAACAATGGATAATTGAATCATTTAGGTCATTAATATAAGAACTGAAAAGAAGAGGAGACATGCTTGAACCCTGTGCAACTCCTGAGGATAAAGGAAGGTAGGCAGATAGAGGTTGATTAGGTATGGAAACTGCTTGGGTTCGTTGTGAGAGGAAAGACTGGAACCAAGAGATGGAACTATTGGAGAAGGATAATGATTTTAGTTTGTTGAAAAGGATGGAATGGATAATGGAATCGAAAGCTTTGGAGAAATCAAGCAGTATAAGTATGGTTAGTTTTTTGTCATCTATTGCAGTCTGGATATCACTAGTAATTTTAATCAGAGCAGATTGTGTAGAGTAGCCAGGACGGAAGCCAGATTGGAGAGGATCGAGTTGGTTGGATTGTTCAAGGTAGTTGGAAACTTGGGATTGCACTAACTTTTCTAGGGGTTTAGAAAGATTGGAAAGGATTGATATTGGGCGGAAATCTTCGGGAGAGGATGGATTAGGCTTTTTGTTTAAAGGAAGGACAATGGCTTTTTTCCAAGAGGTCGGGAATATTGAATTCTGCAGGGAGAAATTGTAGATGAAAAGGAGTGCTGGGAGGATTTCAGGGAGACATAATTTTATTAGTTTGATAGGAATGCCATCTGGGCCTACGGAATTGGAACGGGATTTCATTATAACGGTAATAAGGTCTGTGGGAGAAATGTCGGAAAAATAAAAATTATTGTCGTTAAAAGGTACCTCTGGAGAAAAGCCGGAAGGGGATGGTAAAGAAGAGGTGGAAACCGATATAAAGTGGGAGTTTAGGTCATCAGGTGATATTGGGAAAACTGAGGAAGGGGATCTAGAAGGTTCACAGAGGGAAAGCTTACGAAGTAGAAGCCATTTTGATTTGATATCAGGAGCTGAGGAAAGGGCTTCGTGAAAGTAGTTCGCTTTCGCTTGTCGGATCCTTGTCTGTGTCGTGTTTCGAAGCACTCTGAATATTTGATAATCATCTGCAAGCCTAGTCCGTCTGAAGCGTCTGCGTGCAGCGTCGCGTCTCTTCTGCAGCTCCTTAATTTCCTGACACATCCAAGGAGCAAGCCTTAATAAATGAATGGACGCAATGCATCAGATGTGGTGCCAGTGGGTCGGCCCCGAGTTGCGAGTCCAATGAGAACCAATCGGAACTTTGTAATTGATATGGGTTTTTCTTTTTTCATGTTAAAGATGATTTAATAATTGACCATCAATGTTCCAAACATTATCTCAATCATGCATGTGCACTGTCATGGCAGAAATATGCATTGGATGCCAGGGGATGATACCGTATGGAAATAGTTTTTTATCAGTCTGGTACGGTATCGGTCCCCGGCGTCCTACAGCTTTCTATCAGATACAATAATTATTTACATTTTGTCCTCATTTTGAAGACTACTTGGCATTTGGTTTGACATTTGACTTGGAACAAAAAAATAAAATAATGTGAACTAAAATCCTCAAAATTAGTTCTTTGAAGAAAAAGTATTATGACATTTTCAAACTTTCCTAGTGCCTTTTAATTTATGTTGTAAATAATTCTTTATGATTGGCAGGTTGAAAAGGAAAAGCTGAGGAGTTCCATTATTCTTGAAATGATCAGTTTGCATGAACAAAAAATTGATTTATTTGAAGGCATATTTTCTGATGACGATATTTTTGAAGATATTTATCAAAATAAAAATGTTTCTCATGTGAGTTCTACTTTACTATAGTGTATTTATTCATTTTTTGTCATAGTGACCCGATTTTATTCTTGGAAGGCTAATTAAATACAAATTATATGTTTTCTATTTTGGATTGTATTAATTAGCTATTGCATTATTCCTTCTAAAATAATCTATTAAGCACTTATGTAAGGATAACTTTCTTCGTTTAACAGTTCTGATTTGGATGTATTAGAAGTCAGATTTAAAAAAACAAGAATAACCTCTTAGGATCTTTTGTTTTAAACTCATATCTTTGAAATTATGAAAATTCCTTCAAAATATTTTTTACCATCTTAATTCTCTAGCTTGATCATTATTTAATTCCACTTGACTGCTGTCCTAAATGATTAAAATTATAGTGACCAGATTCTACACTTGTGGTTTGGAATTCATGAGGATGTGGGTTTAAATATAGTAAATGTTTATGCATGTTTTAAGATAGAAAAAAATGGAAGTTGTATTTCTTTTAATATATATTTCTTAAATTTAATTATAGTATTTATCTTATTATAGTACTTATTTATATGTATATATATATATATATGTATGTATATATATATATATATATATATATATATATATATATATATATATATATATATATATTTTTTTTTTATTTTTTTTTTTTTTTCTACGTGGTAACCCCACACAAGGATCGTTTATTTGATTTTCCTTCATGTTCCATGCCTTAAAGACATACTACATGAATTACATTTGTTTACAATTGTTTTTTTTTTCTAGTTTCACATGATTTACATTTTTAGTTCAAATTTATATACATTAACAAAAAAAAACACAAAGAATAAACACACAAAAATTAAATCGGAAAATTAAATATTAAACACACAAAGTCAATCCAACAAAGCCAAAAAGAAATCACCCACGCTGCCCATCCCTGGTTAGTAAGTCGAAGTCGATCGATCTAATAAATCTAAGAAAGTCTGTCTTGAATTCAGTAAATAACTTTTGTTCCGTCTCAGGCCAATTTCCTCTTTTGATAATTATGCTTTTTATTAACTCAAATCGCTGTCTGTCAAATCGTTTACATTCATATATTATATGTTTAAAATTTTGAACCTGTCCGTCTTCATCACATAAGTCTGTTTGTATAATGTTGAATCTTTTAAGATATTGTTTTGTATTCCCATGTTCCGTAAGTACTTGCGTAAGTTTGTAGTCATTACTGTGAATGTGTCTGTAATTGTGAATTGAAATGTGTGGTATAAATCTGTGTAAGCTTGGTGACTTAGCTGAGGTCACCCATATGTGATCCCATCTTTTGATGAAATCCAACTTTAAATTCATATTAATATACGATAAAGGAGCTTGATGATACGATGGCGGCAAATCGCTTTTAGCTGCTTCTTTTGCAAGGCAATCGGCTCGTTCATTGCCCTCAATCCCACAATGTGCTTTTACCCATTTTAGAGTCACTACTTTCCCTACAGTTCTCATCATTAACAATTTGTTTCTAATTTGGTCAGTCAAGTAATCATGAATGTCCCAATTATTAACAGAGTCTAGCAGAACTTTGTTGTCTGTATTTATAGTAACGTGAGTATTCGTTTGTAGAGGGTATTCATATATGTATTCAGTAACCTTTAAAACAGCGAATTTTTCTGCCTGATTATTTGAGCAATATGATTCTAATTTATATTGATGTTCTATATTCCTACCATCTTGAGCTCTGAACAACCATGCACATCCAACATTCTCGCCGTCCTTACTACCATCAGTGAAAACATCAGTATTTTCAGAAGTAATTCCCGGTCCAGTCCATAAACTTGTTGCAGGGTGTAACCAAGATTTACAGTCAGTGATTCTTTCTATTTTGTCTAGGGTCAGATCTTTGTATCCTCTCTTTCCTTTTCTAATGTTATATAAGGTCGTTCGTTCTTCAATCTTCATTTGGATTGGCAACAGCCCTGCCAATAATATTGTGGCCTCGAATGATAGTGTACGATAGCCCTTACATATCTTAATCGCAATTAACCTCTGAAGGTTAATATATATATATATATATATATATATATATATATATATATATATATAGCATTTTTAGAAAAAAATCTTAAATTAAGCATCATTATTTTTTACATCTAATTTCATAAAACTATAAAAACTTATTATAATTACTATTAAAACTACGAGTACTTTACCTGAATAAGCGGAGTGACACGAAGGTTTGGGTTGTCCGTGAAATTCCTTGAATGTTTTAAAATAATTTGAGCTAAAAACACTGACCGAATAGAAGGTGTTCAATCAATTTGATAATAGGTATGTAGCGATTTTTTGAGTGAACTGCTGGTTGATTTTTAAGTTTGATGACTCAAATTATTCTGTGATATCTCCCATTTTTGGAATAAGTGTTTTAGAAAAAAAAAAATGTCTAACAATACTGACCCGTGATTGAATAAAATGGGTTTAATTAATTTGATAAAAGATATGTAAAGATTTTTTGAGCAAAGGAATGATTGATTTTTAAGTTTTTTATCTGAAATTATTCATTGAGATCCTTTGATTCTATTATAACGAATTTGAGCTCAAAACACTGAACTGTGGTTGAATAAAATATGTTTAATCAATTTTCTAAAAAGTATATAATAATTTTTTGTGTGAAAAGCTGGAATAATTTTAAGTTTGATAGCTCAATTTTTCTCATGTTTTGAAACTTTAAGCTCAAAATACTGTAACAAATATTTATTATTGTTTAGGAGTCTTAATTTTAATTGGCTTGAAATGATAACATGTGGTGATGTGTTTTGAAAATAAATCGTTAACACGTTAAAAACTAAAAATGTTAAAATAATTTAAATAAATAAAATTCACTTTAATTTAAAAAATAACCTGATTACATAAATAACTCTGTCTTAAGGGACGGCAAATTATACATATCTATATAAAAATATAAGTAGGTTGTTAGTATCTATGAATATTGAAATTTGGTGAACTTTCGGGTCTTACATGACACGTTTCATCTCTTTCTTTCATTCTATGCATTTATACATTCAGAAAGCTCCTTGAATTACATGTTCTGTAAATATACAGAAGATAAACTAGTTCATTGTCAGAAGAATTTTGAGTTTCATTTGGACCCAAATACTTCACCAAGTTTTAATATTCATAGATGCTAACTAACTAGCCACCTATATTTGTAAGTAAATTTGTATTATTTTCTGTCCCTTAAGAAGGATAGAATTATTTGCATTGCATAATCAGTTTTTTTGTTTGGTTAATAAATAAATTGGAATATCTTTTTCTTCCTCACTACCGAAGGTAGGGAAGCATTGTATTCGTGAGAGAGGTTAAAAAAAATGTTGGGCTCAGAATCGAAAATTTCTAGTCACCTTTTACGTTTCAGACATCAAGGATCAAATTTGGTTCGGTGTCTGTCTGTAGTCAAATCAATGTAACGAGCATATCACCTTCTACCATATATCCAATTTTCATGAAAATTTCAGAGATTGTTCGAGTTAGTGTCCCATTTCAATATTATCAAATTCTATCCAGCACTTCCGCTTATGCATGTTTGTGTATGTATTTTTGTAGATTTCAATATTTCAGAAATGGCTCATTCCATTTGGCTCATAGTTGGGTAAAAGGTATATATTGATGAAAAATTAATGTAGCGTCAATTTTATTAAATTCTGTTGACTACTTGCCCTTATATATGAACCAACTTGTTTTTCTTGATGCAGAGAGAAACACTTTATTTTCATAAAATATAAAATATAAAGGATTGCTGCCCAATTATATTGGGTTGCTATATACACAGCATACTCTTCTATCCTTAAGACAATATATGAACTTATATATAAATATACAGAAGTATTAGTTAATATTAGTAAAATAGAAATATATATATATATATACATTTTTATTATTTTATTTATTTTTATATATTTTTTTTTTTTTTTTTTTTTTTTTTCCTTTTTCCTTCTCATTGTTCATGCTTTTTTTTTTTTTTTTTTTTTATTTAACATTAAGTTTCCCTTTCTCTCACTTCTCTCTCTTTATCGCTATTGTTTTCAATAATTCACTAAATAAATAAATAAACAAATACATAAATTAAAACTCTCGGGCTAGCCATGCACGTGGTGGTGAATGATTCCCAGGGAGTCGAGGACTATATTTTCAGCCAACCTCGCTACGTCCTTAATGTTGACACCTAGTTCCTCGAGGAAGCTCCTTGTTCTTTTTGGGATAGTTCCGCGAGACCCAAACCAGAGGCCTCTCACGGTGAACTCTCTCTCTCCGAAGGTCTCACGGAATTTCTCTTTTAGGAAAGGGATACATTTATCGTACGTGTTCTTCTTTTCCCTTTCCACTTCACCCGCCTGATCGAGGTCATTGCTCTCAAAGCGGACAGTTGGATCCAAGATCAGCGCTGTCCTTCCTGTCTTGGGAAATGCGACGATATCAGCGTATCTCGTAGAGCCTTCACTATCGATGCAATATACCTCGTCAAAGCAGGTGAATTTTTTTTCTCTAAGGAGCCTCATCAACTCGAACTTGACCCGGTGGTGACGACGTGTTATGAGGAGGGAGTTGTTGGGGCATTTTCCCAGCACATGTGCTGGTGTTTCAGACTCTCTGCCGCATTTACGGCAGAGGGACCCAACTTCTCTGACCTGTCCGCTGACTTCTGGGACTCCACGCAGGGGTGCATAATTAATGTTTAGTTTTAGGGCATTCGACCATTCAGACCCAGAAAGTACTTGCTTTTCGTAGATGTATCTATTCGCTTTCGGGGTCTCTTTAAAATGGCGAACACCAATACCCTGCCACCTGCAGTTGGCCCATTTCTCAAATGCATTTTCTCATAGCGACTGCCGTAGAGCTTTCACATTTCGATGACCCTGATCAACCCCCAATCTCTCGGCACATTCAGCCGAATAATCGAAGGTAGACTGAAAAAGGGCATCTGGTACATTGGACAGTCGCTGAGCAATGGACCAATGTTGAAGAGGAGCCTCCCATTGGCAGCGGATTAATCCCAATCCTCGGTATCTCCTGGGGGCATATAACATCGCTGTGGAAGTATTCGCAGGGAGTCCAATAATGGCCTTTACGCTCCTGCGAATCATAGTGTCGATGCCCTCCAGTATAGCAGGACGTAGCTTTGTTAGGGGCGCAGTTTGGAGAGGGTAAGTAAGACCCGGGAACAGATATTGATTGACGATGTTGAGTTTCTGCTCAGGTTTAAGTAAGCAAGAGGTTACCAGCTTGTTTAGATTATCATTCAATTTAGTCACCGAATCTTCGTTGAATTGCAGCTCTCCCGAGAATGTACATCCTAAATACTTAATCGTATCTCCATTCTTCAATGTTTGGATGTACTCATCATTCTCAAGGGAGAGCACCGTCGTTTCCAGCTCTCCTTTATTTATAACGATGCCCATACTTTTTTGAGGATTTATAACCAGACCAATTTCTTTAAATGTTCTTTGTATGCTGTCAATCACTCTTTCTGCAGCCCCCTTGTCACGCGCCGACACTGCCTGGTCATCCGCGAAACCTGTGAGGACCACACAATCCTGCTCATTCCTTAATTTGTATCCAAATTTCTTGGAAAAGTCCTCGTCACACAGGTCGCGGTAGAGATGATCGATGGCCAGGTTGAAGAGTGAAGATGACAGGGGGCCGCCTTGGGGTACACCGCGCAGCACTTTGATCTGGCTAGTTGCATGGACACCGTTGCCAATCTTTATGGTGTTCGTGCTAAGGAGAGCTGATATGACATTTGTAAGATTCGGTGACACACCTCTCGCTTCTAAGGAGCCTCTCTAAATATCTCTAAAACTGCATGTTAGATTTGGCTCAAATTTGGAGGGAAGTTAGAGATTGGTAAACAGATAATCAATTACGTATGAATTTTATCAAATTCTATCCACTACCCCCCCAAAAAAAAACTTCCGCTTTCAGATCAGGAAAAGTAATATTTGACATACCAATAGTTTAAAAACTTGAATTTGGCCCTAACTTGGATGAAATTTAGAGAAAAATATAGAAATTACATAGTTTCACTTTCATTGAATTCCATTTCATAATTAAAATTAATATAAATAATTGTTGAAAATATAATGGCTGTGAAATGTGGAACCCATTTATCATATGAGGCGGTGTGATCAGATACATTTTTTTAATCCTACTGTAGTGACAGTTAATAGAAACTGAAGGATAAAATTAATCGTAATTTAATCATCATCTCATTTAATGAGTGATGGTTAAATGAAGTTTTACAGTACTACGACTTGTTGACTCTATGTTTAGAAATTTAACTGGGGTTTTCTCAATATTCAGGTTTCTTGAGTTCACCCTTCGTATTCGCAATGCCTCATATGGAATGGGAGTTAGGTTAAGACAATATTTTTATGGGGTTATTAAATTTGAGGTTTTATTCAAAAAATTAATTTATACTGTATTTTTTGGTTGATTCCAAACCTTACTGCCGTTACTTAAATGTTGTGTAATTTTCAGTAAATTTAAATTAATTTTTACTCTGACTTTGAAAAAAAAAGTTGTATTTTTGATTGTGTTTATTTCTATTGAAGTACAACCAGCTCGTCGTGGTCTCGATTTCCTTCGTAAATATCAAAGTTGTGTGAACTTCAAACATATTTTTATATCCCAGCTTAATTAGATTTCTTCTGACTGAAGAAAAATATTGGTCTTATTGACTCCGAACAAACAAAAAGTTGAATTTTTCCTATGGACTTTTCAATCCATTCATTTTACGAGTGAAGACATATCATATTAAATATATAACGCTACTGCTAGTGCAAAAGATCGTACATAAAATGTTACCATTTATGTTCTATTTTTGCTAAAGAAAACCTTTTTTATTGTATGTACTGGGATTTTTTATTTATTTAATCACGAATCATCAAATTTGCAATTTGAAAATGTGAAACTTCCTCATTTTAATATTTGCTGGTGAAAAAAATCTGTGGACAACAACCCTGAAATTGTTGAGAAATTATTGTATTTCCCATAACGGCTTCTTCTGATGATTTTATTCTCATACAAAAAAATTATAAACCTTGAAATATAAATGTTGTTTATCCAATGAAAATGGTGAGGAGCTATGCTGACCTTACTTGGCAGGTGTTTTATTTTATTTTCTAGTTTACTAGTTTAAATTGTATTATTTCATTGTTTATTTCCCTATTTTTTATTCAAGATTAGTAAAATTTAAAAAGTTTAATTTTTAGAAAAATTAATAAATCTTAAACGAATTATTTTAATTATAATTACAAACTTACCACAATTAATATGAGATATGAAAATTCTGTGCACAATATATTTTTGGTTTGTGTTTTCCATAGAAACATTTATTTCCCATTCAATTTTATAAAATTAAGCATAATTGATTGCAGTAATTACCCTCCATTAGCTTTTATGACATTGTATGTTAGATATTAATTTTTCTAAACTCTTTAACTACCCAACTCTATATTCATGACTTATATTACTACTCCTATTTTTGGTAATTTATTTTCATCATGCAAAAATATTGTTCCCGTTTTCTCCTTTAGTTAATTATCAAATTCTTTCATAGTTCAAATTTGTCCATTTTGTATTACTATTAACAATGAGACATCTTTGATTATTTTTTTTAATATGTGTAAAATCAAAGTTGCACTTCTGTTAAGTAAATTTCAGGAAAAAAACTTCAACTTTCCATGTTTGAGCCTGGCTGTTTTCATATACACACAGACTATTTTGCGAAACCTGGTCATTTGGATTTCAAGGACCTTAAAACATGTATTTCTATATATGAAATTTTTTATGATAAAATGCTTTCCCTTACTATATATTTCATGTCTCGGTAAGTGAAAGTAAAAATATATTACAGTAGAGTAACTTATAATATAGTATATAAAAGTATATAGATATATGGATTTATAAGAGTATTAAGAAACCTTTAATACATTTACATGTGTTATTCATCAAAATTTATTTTAATAATCTTATATTATCTATTATAACATGTTATTAATTAGTTTTATAATTGATGCAAAATGTTTTTTATTTATATGGAATTATCTCAGGTAACGTAATATTAATTCATTTTAGGTTTTCTCTCAAACAAAGTCAATATCGAATGAAGAATCTTCGCAAACAAATGATATATTGTTCCAAAATATGTGGACCCAATATCCGATAAGTTATCATTCTTGGACCAGCACATCTTTCAGTTTCATTGAATTTATGGAGGTAATATTATGTTTAAAGTATGTTTTTCCCACCTCATTCTGTTATAAAGTTGTAATCAATGAGATGCCCTTAATTTATTTATGTCCCCTTAATTTATTTTATTTATCACCCCGTTTATTTATTTTATTTATCACCCCCATTTATTTATTTTATTTCCCTTAATTTATCATATTGTTTTTTTCAAAGGACATATCTTGTTATGTGATGCAAAATACATATGTCTTAATTTCCATGAAGAGTTATAATTTTAATACCTTTGTCTTGCATCTTTCCTCTTTTTTTACTATTGTAGTTTCCTATTCTTAAAAATATATTGTAATGGACACAGATGGGGGACTGCGGCCTCGGAGCCCGCATGTGGTCTCTGTGACTTAGTTACGACCTCAGAGTGCATATACGGCCTCCAAACATTTTTGTGTGATATTTATTAATCTAGCACTAGAATTAATTAATATTTAATTATTTAAGTAACAATAATTTGGAAATTAATAGAAAAGTTGAATGTATGTATAGTCCAATCAATGAATGATTATAGAAAGAAATAGCACTTTTTTTTTTTACTTTGGGATGTTGTTTAGACTAGTAAGTAGGTAACCATCATAAAACTCCCCCACTCCTTGGCGGTGAACCAGATGTCAGGGGGAGTCTAGTAGGTCACTTTTTCGGGTTTTCGCTTATATCAGGAAAAGTATCCATTGCATCAACAAAAATGTTTTATACAAAATCAAAGATGATAAACTTTGCAATATGATTGATTGATTATATACATTTTTTCACTATCTTGCATAGTTTCCGAGATATCCATCCTGAAGTATGGCTAATTTTGAAGAAAAAAAATTTTGCCTTACGTTTATTAGTGTTTTTTGAGTTTTCATTTATATCAAGAAAACTATCTATCACATCAACAAAGATGTTCTATCCAAAATACAAGCTGATAAAATTTGTAATATGATTGATTATATATCTTTTTTTGCTATCTCACTTAGTTTCTGAGATATCTGTCCTCAACTATCGCTAATGTGGAAAAAAATATTTTTTACCTCATGTTTTTACTGTATTTAACTAGCTAACTCTTGATTGCTTCGATTAAGTTTTTAATAATTAAATTTTCTTCAATAATATATATTATTTTACTAGTTTATCTTCAACATCGATTCCAAGAATTTGCTGAAAAAAATAATTTTTATAATATTCATTATTATTATATTGCTCTAACTCTCTAATCACCTAAATCTCTTTGTATATATGTATGTATAAATATATTCAATAATGTTTATTATTTTTTTCTGCAATTTCTCGGAATCAGAATATAAAGTTATCTGATTTAACTCTTGAACTATTTAACATAAACAAGCAAAATAATATGTATTATTGAAGAAAATCTAACTGTTAAAAACTTTCTTTCTCATGACTTAATTGTAAAACGAACCAATCAAGAGTTAGCTAGTTAAATATAGTAAAAACACGAGGTAAAAAACAATTTTTTTTTTCCACATTAGCGATAGTTAAGCACGGATATCTCGGAAAATAAGCGAAATAGTGAAAAAAGATATATAATCAATCATATTAAAAATTGTATCAGCTTTAGTTTTGTATAGAACGTCTTTGTTGATGTGATGGATAGTTTTCTTGATATAAGTGAAAACTCGAAAAACAGCAATAAACGCAAGAGAAATTTTTTTTTTCAAAATTAGCTATAGTTGAGAACGGATATCTCGGAAACTAAGCAAGGTATCGAAAAAATGTATTTAATCATTCAATTTCAAATTTTATCAGCTTTAATTTTGTATAGAACATCTTTGTCGATGCGATGGATAGTTTTCCTGATAAAAGTGACCTACTAGGCATCCCCCGACATCTGGCTCACAACCTAGGAGTGGAGATTTTTAGTATTTTTACCTCCTTAATAGTCCAAACAATGTCTCATAGTCAAAAATTGTATCCCCACCATTTCTTTCTAAACCCCTTTTTCGAGCATTCATTGACTGGACTAATATGTAAGTGTGTGTATTTAGTGATAAATAAAAATAGCAACGATAAAATATAAACAATTATTGTGGTCTCCATTAGAAATGCCTAACCTTACTGTCTGCAGCCTCTAATAGAAAGGTTCCACACTTATGGTATAGGATATATTGTGAAAAATGTTTATTTTATGTTATACACTTTTTTTTTCTTTAATTGTATATTTTCACGGATTAATTTTTATAATTTGTTCACACAGGACCAAAGGGGATATGGAGGAGATAATCTCACCATTGATTACAAATCCTGGTGGAACACAAAATATAATGTAAAGAAGTTGTACAATTTCATTGATTCTACTTCAAAGGTGGGGCTTGTTATTGATCGCAGTTAGATGTAATGTTTCAGTATTGCTATCTCTATTTCTTCTGAATTCATCTTCATGATAATAACTAAAAATAATTTTATCTCCTTATACCATTTTTTTAATCATTATTAATTCTATGTGGTAGGTTGTACTAATTTTGTTGGAAGAAGAAGCCAGATGGAGGTCAAATGAAAAAAATATGTCTATTGCTGATCCCAAAAATGACCTCGGGTTTAGTGCTGGCTGTATTTCTATGCAAACTGAAAAATTAATTTTTCTCCACGAGCGACCTATCTGTGATATAGTTTTTTCACCACATGATTCTAATATCTTTGTATCCTCACACAGATTTGCCCAAGATGTAATTATAATTTGTCATATTCTGTTAAAATTGTTTATGATTATCAACATTTAATTTGATCACTTAACTATGAACATTTAATTTATTCATTTAACTATCAACGTTTATCTTAAAATTGTTAATGATTATCATTATTTAATTTTAGATTGAAAAATTACCTTCTTTCAATGATCAGTTTTTTGGAAGAAGTATTTTGTGTGTCTGGAATATGCTTCAGCCATCTCAACCACTACATTTACTTGTTGCTTCATGCCAGATTTGTGCAGTTACTTTTGATTCAGAGTACGATAACTTTGTTTATGCAGGCCTTACTGATGGGTATTATCATTTTATTTCTTATTAATTTTTTTTTTACTAGATATATTATTCAGCAGCCTCTCAATAGCTCATTGCTTGGTTATATTTAGTTTTTTTAAATTAAACTCTTATATGTTAATAAACAATTCGAAAACTTTAAATATAGAAAACATTATATTTATTAGTTGTTCATAAGTCATATGAAATAAGATTCTTAGCCTTCAAACTATTGATTTTTTTAGGAAATATTTAAATACATTTTTTTGTTCATATTTGATTTTTAAGTATTATTATTTATCTTGATTAAATCTTATACATAGCTGTGTTCTCATTTGTAATGAAAATATATTGTCCTACATTTGATTATATTAAATAAATTGTAAGTTGTTAATTGTTTATAATTTTTTTCTAGATCAGTGTGCCTGTGGGATCTGAATGAATCCAGTATGTATCACAAAGAATCAACTGCAGGCTCAATGGAATATTTGCTTAGAACTCCGACTTTCTGCACCTGTATGTATCAAGAGCAGACCTCTTTTGTTTATTCTCCTCTATTAGAATTCAAATAACCTAATTATTCTCATATTATATTTTTAGTTTTAAATTAGAGCTCCTAATTTCCTAAATTTTACCCAAACATTATAGGAGCATGACTTGTGTTTATAAATTTACATTAACTTAAACTTACTGTACCAATCAATAAAGTCTGGTTTAATAGCAAAACGTTGAAATTATGTGGATTTCTTTTGAAACGTCAGAATCTTTTATATTGTCCATAAGTAATTTTTTTCATTTTTATAGATTAACAAATTAAATAATGGCTTTGGTAATAAAATATTTTTTTTTAAATATTTTTTAATGATTCACGTTCTTGCCAAATCATATGAAAAAAAAAAAAGGTTTGAGCATCAACATAATCAACCATTAAAAATCAAAATGATTCTTGTTTGCTTGATGACTCAATGAAAGCATTTAATGAGTATGACAATCCTTGAGCCCAAATTCATGACCTCAAAGTTTTTCAAAATTCTTGGCCTATCATCTTTGCAACTATTTTATTCAAGAACCTTAATTCCAGCAGGATTATGTATTTTGCCATACGTCGACTCATTTAATTGAAGGTGTAATGCAATTATTTCTGAATAAGCTTATTTCATGAAGAGATTACTTTTATGGGCATGCCTTAAGAAGACAGGTGTATGAATAAGGAAGCTTACTCAAAGAAAAATATAGCATATATGACATCCATAATATCAGTAGCCATGTTTCATCCTGTTGTTGGATATTTCCATTCAAGTTTAGAAGAGCCTCAAATTTATTATGGATACTATTTATCGGATTATATTTTTAGTAAATTATTTGTCATCATTTCCACATTTTCAATCATTTTTTTTTTTAGGGAACTTCTTTCTTATACTTATTTACTGTTTAACTGCACTAACATTTTTTAGATCCTGTATTAGAACTTAGAAAAACCTAAGTTAAATAGACTTCTTTTTTATAATGTTACAACCATGTAGTACATAATGCAGTCCTAATGATGACTGAACCAATGAAGCATTGTCTAATTATTTACTAACTACTTGAAACTTAAACTGACAACTTGCTACGAGTGAAATGGCTTCTATGTTAGTATTATGAAAGAAGAATCTGTATTTTCCATTTGTTCAAGTCATAAGTGCTGGATTTAGAGATTGCCTTTGTACATTTGGCAATCAATAAAATAATATAACAATTAGTCCTACGTGCACTAGCATCCTCCATGCAAGATTTTCATATTTAATTTTTATGATTAAACTCACAACTATACCCTTTTTTGTTTAGATCTTGATTCTTAGCATTTTTCCTTGCATGCCACTATTCATATCTATAAATACACACAGTAAATTGATAACACGATACCCTTGGAAAAGATATCCGATCTGACTTATAAATCAGTTTAGTATATCACAGCAAAGGGGTTTCTATGGTATTTAGCTTTTAAATACATAATTCCCTTCCAGAACTGATAGAAAAAAAAATACATTATAGAAATATAATAAATAATACAAATAAATGCTACTTTTGGAACCCTCTGCCCAACTTAGAAAAGTAGATTGTCAGAAATGTAGCAATTAGTAGCTGTTAATTCTACTATTTACAAGTAGAAACTAGTTCTAATAATTTTTGCTATTAATAATTTTTGAATAGCTTATTCATTTTGCATAGTTTAATTTATTTAAAGAGTTTGACTTGTTTTTTTCTAATATCTCATTTTGTTTGTAGTGATGAGTTTATTTACATTTTTCTCCTTCTTTTTTATGATCCAAGCCCATTTAGCTGGAAAAGACTATCATCATAACGTAATAGTTTCGATAAAATCAATTGGTTATGAAAGCTATGGAAAGTTATCATCACAAAAATTCAATCCCACTCAGGTAAAAATATTTATAAAATTTTTAGAATGATTTGTGATTAACAATTATATAGATTTTCAAGTTTATTTATTATCAGCCATTTTACACCAATTTTCAAAATTTTGTCAACTTAATGACTACACATCTAATTACGACATTTCGGCTCGTTGAGCCATTTTCAAGTCTAAAAAAATGTTTACAATTTACAACCATATTTAAAACATTACATACTTCAACATATAGAGATTCTTTTTATATACCTAAAATACCAATCATGTACCTGTCCTTTTCACTTATGCGAATTGCATGCGTCTACTCATAATAAAATTTTTTTATTTTATTTTTTTGTCATGTCCACCTTTAATTATTTTATAGCATTATTATTACTCAATTATTTATTATTACTCAATTATTTATTATTAAATGATCCAATAAGTTAAAATTACCTTATCATGTGTCACCGACATGTCATCAGTCTCATTTCTATTCAGTGGCTGGTTATTCTTAAAGGAGTAGGGGAAGACTATTTATTTTCAGCATATACAATGATGTTTCCCAATATTATCTATGGACCTATTTTAAGTAAAATTAGCTAATTCACTTCATAATTTTATTTTTTTAATCGAACTCGCGTAAAATGTATTCATATTAACCACGTCTGTATGATTATTTACAGAGTTTTTTAAATTTTTAGCTATGTATATTCCTTCCTTTATCCTACATTTATTCATATTACTTTCATTATGCAGGATTTTGGCATTTTTGAAATCAAATTCATGTTTTATTTGCATAGTATGCTGAGAGTGCCCAATAGCTAATTTAATTTTTGTGTTTTTTGAATTACAATTTTGTTTGTGCTGTTTAAGTCTTTTTTCAAACCATTGTGATGTCTGTACAAAATATGATTTGTTGTTGCAATTTTTACAATTTATTTTATAAATAATATTCGTTAATTTATCGGTGGTTATTTTATCTTTAATTTTGGAATAAATTGTATCTATTTTATTTATAGGTTTGATTGCAAATTTAATTTCATTTACATCATATTGTTTAAATGTTCTTTCTATTTTATCCGTTAAATTTCTAATATATGTGACGCTAAAATATTTTTTAGGTTGTTGTTTGTTTTTATTATATTTTTCATTTTGTATTTTAATGTCATGTATATCGTTCAAGGAAGGTTTTTGTTTTACTGCATTTTTGGTTTTAAAATAATTTGTTATTAAATTCGGTTCTTTATTAATTTTGGTTTTCATTCTTGCTTTCATCATCACTAATATCTTTTATCGCTTTGTTACTATTGTCATTTTTAATCAACTTTTTATTTTTATACCACAATTTATTTATTAATCGAATGGGGTACCAGTTTTCTAATAGAATTTCATATATTTGTGTTTTGATTTCTTTCATATGATTTTTATCGGTTATTAATTTTGCTTTTTCTATTAAATTTTTAGCTGTATTAATTATTATATGTTTTTTGTGGTTGCTGTGCCAGTTTAGGATTCTATTGCTGGTTACTGTTTTTTTGCACCATGTCGTGCTAAGATCCCCACTTTCGCTTCTGTCAATATACATATCAAGATATCTTATTTTGTTGTTATTCTCAATTTTCATAGTGAATTGCAGTTTATCTGATATATCATTTAGTTTATCAAGAAAATTAACAGATTAGTAAAATAGGAGTAATAAAATGGCTGATAATAAATAAACTTGAAAATAAGTAGTACACATCGAAGAAGAATTAGAGAAATATTGTGTATATACATTTTTTTATATTCAAAATTGTTGTAAATAGCTAATGAAAAATTGTCTATCAGTATTTGTTTGCAATAAATTAAAATATTAAGTTATAAATATTCAACTGGTAATTAAAAACTTGAAGAAATAATTATTGATTTTAATTTTGAACTTGTTTTAGATCATTACTTTGGATACAGATGGCATAGTGGTGTTGTGGATTGTTACTCCTACATTGTCTGCTTTAGAGAGGACTGATTATAGTTTTGATAAGGTTGACTATGGAATATCTCATTGGGGAAAGTTTAAACTAGTTATGGGAAAGACATTAAATCCAAATAGTATTTTGCCTGATTCAGAGTAAGAATTTTTGTCAGATATTAAATATATATACATATATGTGTAACAATTAAATATAACTTTAAATAGGAAGTCTCCAAACAGTGGCCGAATTATAAAATTTACATTGTAATAAACCATACGAAATTTGACAACCAATTAAGAAACACAATAACTGATTTTCAGAAGGAACTAAACATTTTAACTGTAATTAATAATATGTGTGCGTAGATATGATAATTAGCTAGCAAGCAAGATTTTGACTCTTGGTTAGGACTTAGTTTAGCAATCAATTTGACTTTAAATGGTTGGAGACTCTTGCTCTTAACAGTAATGGATATTTATACTTTATAGATAAAAGATACTTACAATTATAAAATTGTTTGTTAGAAGATAGAATGCATTTTTTTTTTCAAAATAGAATAATTTATTCTTTATTATTTTTCTAATTTTAAAATTAGAATAATATTCTTATTTGTTTACCAATCATTAATAACTAAGCAGGTTTTTAGTCCAGTCAATGAGTTCTCAAAAACGGGCTATAAAGGGTAATGGAAGGAACACAAATTTGACTTTTGAATATAATAGTTCCAACTAGTTAAGATGTAAACATACTAAAACCCCCCACTCTGGGGAGGTGAGCTGGATGTGGGAGACGAAAGGAGGTATCCAAAAGTTCACTTTTTACAAATTGTCACTTATATCAGGGAAACCATGCATCATAACAATAAAGACCCTTTAAGCAAAGAGCAATATTTATTTTCTGTCATGAAACTTTAAACTCAGGGACTGGGCGACAACTATTCTCTCATACTTTCTCTAAATGCGATACCAAATCTTTTGAGAATTATTATAAGAGACTTCTGAAAGTAATTTATGAAGTACACCTTAAAGCAAAGCACTTGTGTGGCAAGAAATGCGTTGTCCCAGATAATATTTATGTTAAAAAATGAAAAATATAGCACTTACAAAGAATCTCATATACCAATTAGAAATCCAATTGTAATATAATGCGGCAAGTTCTGAGGATGGGCAAACAATTCTGAAAGGTTTACTAATTACTAATTTATGCATAAATTTATTTACTTAAATGTTACTTATGTGTAAGTTTATTCAAAGGAGTACAACAAATTAAAATTTTGTCATTTTTTTTTTACATTAATGCATGTAACAAATAACAAAAAAATTATTGAAATCTATAAGACTTATAGGTTCAAAATTGTTTTTAAACTGATTGATTTGATATGGATTGACACATATTTAATACATTCTTGACATCGACGAAACAAGATTTTGAGTTGCATCTTGTCCAATTTTACAATTCTCTAACAAAGTTTCGTTTAAATTATTTTTGTAAGAAATTTCATTTTTTCTCATTTTCAAATCCAACAAGTAGCATAGGTGTTTTGTGGCATTTATGTCCAGTGACTATACAGCAACCATTTTTTTGTTTTATTTGCTGTGTGCTTGTTGTTATTGTCCTGTCAGATGATGAAATGTATCTTTGATCCCCAGCTGTTTGGCACTACTTTTTAATTTATGTCACAAAATGTCGTCACATTGTTCGGCATTCTTAATATTGTCATTATGGCAAATATATACTAAATACTGATTTTTATTGTATTATTGTTAATCCTTGTTTGTTATCTCTAGAAAGAAAAATGATTAATTTGGTTTGACTGGAAATAATAGTGAACATTTAAAACTGAATTATTTTTTTACCCTCAGAATTTTCTCTTTATGTTTACTTTAAACATAGCATTTGAAATCCAAAACTCCACTGTTTCTAATATCTAATTCCCGAGTTCTACTTTATTAAATAAATATTATTTATGGAAAATTTTTTAATCCTATTGATATTTAAAAAAAAAATTAGAGTGTGTCAATACTTTTTTGATCAACTGTAATAGTTATTTGTATGTATTGTTTAGGAGAAAATGGGGTTTACAATTTTTGAGCATGAATTTGGCTCCTGATTATGATTGTAATGAAAAAAAACATATGAAGAGCATTCTGGTAGGGACAAATGTTGGAAATATCATTCATTTCTACACAACTGAGGATGAAGTTGATGTTCCCGTTTTTACAAATGAATTGGGAGATAAGTATGGTAATTAATATGTTAATTGTATTTTTTATTTTATATGTTTGCACAACATATTGTGATGAAATTAAGTTTAGATTTTTTGTTGTATTGTTATCAATAATTGTTAAACATTGATTAAAACAGTTTTTTGATTTACTGTTGGCATTTCTTGGTGGATGGACTTGACTCTCATTCCCAGGACCTTTTAAGAATATGTGATTGAAGGATTATAATAAATCCTTGCAAATCACACTTAGCCTTTTCCAGAAAGGCTCTAAGTCTGTTCTCTTGGATCACGATTCCAAATAATGTTGGGATTCTTAACAAATATTCAGTTTTATCACTTTTTTATTTCAGTTTTTAACAATGATTCTAATTTTTTCCTACTATTCTGTTCAAACCTATTATTCTATTTTCTTTTTTAAACTCCATTTCTTCTTTAACTATCTATGAAACTTAGATAAAAATAAGTAGAGTTGGAAGTTAACTTAAATTTTATATATTATTACAAATTTCTTATTAAATTCGAGTCAGATTAAGTATTTTCAATTAAAATATTTTGACTCCTACGAATCATTGAATTTCTCTCATTTGATTAGTTATTCTCATTTATTTCTAACTTTTAAACTCCTTTGCATATATAAAATACATTTAAATTATTTTCATCTCTATGAATATCAGCCATTATGGTCTATTTTGATTTACCACATAATTTTTTTCACTCTGGTTATCAAAATATATTTGTATTTAAAGGTGTTCACATCAATGCCCTTAAAATGTTTTATTTATTTTCCTTGATAAATTAAGTAAAGTGTTTTGATATTTTTATTAAATAGTAGTCAACTTCAATTTCTAACGGTTCATTTAATAAAGTTATCACATTTGAATTTCTTTAAGAATTTTTACACTCTCAAAATTAAATATATTGACATTCAAATAAAATAGTATCACATTTATTGATGTTTTTTTTTTCAAAACCCGTTTTTTGGTTAATTTTTTTCCTTCAACATGAGGGTTGGTTGGCTACTTTGATGATTTAGGCCCAAAACATGTAGGTCATCAGTGGTTCTTGGATTCAGTACTATGTAGGGAAGGTACTGTTTCTTGGTCAACAGTTATGTAAGGTGGTGATTTGACCATGATCACATTCAACCAATAGATTTCCTCCCGTATTTAATTAAGGGTACCCACTTTATAGAGGCTGGATGTGTCGCAGGAGGCTCTCACAACTCCAAAGTCGATTCACAGCCGATGAAACAGAATAAATAATTTATCTGCTATAAGCCAGGATTTGAACCTGGGACCTTGGAATGGTAAGCTCAGGGTTCTATCACCTAGCTATTGCACTCCCAAACAAATAATAAGTCTATCTCTAAAGTCGATTCTATGAATTTACAGGGATTAATTTAGGCTGAGATTAATGATATCCAATAAACCTCGAGGAATTTCTTAGGCCATCTATACTTTGTTCAAAAATTACTTAAGGAATGGTTTAACTATGTTTGAACTAAAAAACTTTAACTGCAATACGTTTGTTTGATGGCCTAAAAAGAAAGAAATAAAAACTATTATAATTCTTTCATTAAATTTACACTGTTTGTAAATGCTATTATTTTGTCAGATCTATTATAGTCGTTTCACAAGGCTATTGCTATGTTTTATGACATCCTATATCATTTAATTTGCGACTGTAAAACAGGGCAATGTTGGAAAATGTGAGCTATAGACAGGATACTATTGCAATTCCGGCATCTAGGTGATACAACTTTAGTGATGAGGTAGAGGTGGGTCAATCTTGAATGTGCGATCTCTAGCAGGATAAGGACCACTTCCTCTCTGCGAATGTTGCAACTAGAGGAACTCCAAGATCTCTCTTTATAAGTTTGAGTTTGCTTTGATCTCTTTAAGACAAGGGAAACTACCTTCCAAATAAAATGCTGATACAAAGTAAAATAAAATGTATATTTTTTAAATATTCAGATGAGTACCAATAATTGTTCTGGAAGAAAAAAATTTTACGTTTAAGAAATAATATTTATCATTTAAAGAATAAATTTCAAATTAGCTTTTTCTTCATAGTCACTGCCATATTTAGATAGTGATCCAATATTATATACTTATGAATATCGAACCTCTCCTGACACTCTTGTCAGACTAAAAAAAATTTGTGGCTCATAATTATTTATTGTAATTAAATAAAAAATCTGGTGCGCGCAACACACAACTTTCACTTACTGCTCTGCTTTGAATAGAAATTATTTTCTGGCAATGATGGGCTATTGTAAAATTTTTGAAGTGGAGTTTAAACGGAGCTAAAGCTTAAAGTTTACAAATAACAGAAAATTAAGACCATTAAATAAAATAACAAAAAGTCTATTTATTATATCGATGGTAGGCAATAAAAATCTAGGTACTCCATCTTCTTTTTTAAACCACATAACTTCAGTCTCTGAGCCTTTCAGTTGACAAAATGACTAACTCCAATTTCAAAATTTTTTAGTACTGTAATTTTAGTGATATTTCTAGTTAGAAAAGTTATAACTATACAGACAGTGAGTAAGTCGATTCCAGAGTAGGTGATAGCAGTTTTGAACAAAAACTGAATAAAGGTATAAATTTTGCCACTAAAATTAATAATAATGTTGAAATTGGAGTTAGTCATTCTGTCAATCGAAAGACTCATATATGCCAAGAGTCATTTAAAAGTACATCTGAATATTTAACCTATAAATGATTATGGATTGTAGGACTGTTAGTTATTTTCCACTATAAAGTTTACTAATATGAAATTATGAGACTTTCATTGCCTACCATGGATAGGTTAAAAGTTGTCACACTAATTGTAACTGGATAATGTTGGGATTTCACAAAGGGACGATTCATCAAATTATTTACTAATTTAATTTCCTAAAAGTTTACTTGATAGTTTTTTGGTATAAACGGTCGATAAATACCTAATTATTTAAATATAATATGATATATAGAGTTTTTAAACTACAGTAAATGTATTTAAGGTTATAAACATATCCATGAAATATTTTTATATCTCACTTCTTCTTTCACACAAGTACAATGAAATAGTATTTTAAACAATGGCATTGGCTTGATTCAGTAGATTTTAAAGACATGTTTTTTTAAACTAAGAAAAAATTTAACAGTTTACATTTAGTAAGAAAATTTCATTTAATTTCCTTGGAAACATGTGATTTAGGTTAAATAATGTTAGTTTTCTGAAATTATTATTTATATTTTTTTCGTCACTCTCCGTTTCCTTCTACAACTTTATTTATTTGATATTATTTTTTTTTAACTTTTCCACTTTCCGTATATTATATTATACTTATACCTTCTGACTATTATTTCCGGAGATTCATTTTCGATCTGGATAAGCACTTTTCTTTTTTTCTCTTTTATTCAACTATCAAATTCTTTTAAAAGTTATATTTAATAATTCTTTACAGTTACTGTCAGTAAGAGAGAGTTATTTTTTAAAAATAAACCAACTTAAAGGTACTTTAGAGGAAAAATTATATGAACATTATACATTTAAGCCCTGTAAAGTGACATCAATAGGGATACGACCTGAATGATATTAAAGACTATTTAATTATACAATGATACGCCAAGTTTAATCAAAATCATTAGAGCCGTTTTTGAGATAATTGTAAAAATGTATTTCACTGTTGATACAAAGTGGCACTTCCGGTTAGCCGATTTTAAGGAAAATGTTGCTGTCACATCTAAGGCATATACCTATCTTAAATACCTAATATCAGTTTCGTACGACTTTTCGTTTTTGAGCTAGACTTCTAACATACACACACACAGACCATTTTTCGGGACTTAATTATTTGGACTCAGGGTACCACAAAACTTGTATTTCTGTTGAAAACTCAGATTCAAAAATTTTCACGATCGCAATACTGTCCCTTACTATATATTTCATATATACATACATACATAAATGGCGCTGCATCCCGTTACCAAGACTGGGCCTCCTCATATTTCATATATAGGTAAGTGAAGGTAAAAATTAATAAATATAGTTGTAAAAGAAAATGGTTAGTGTCAAAAAACGCATAAATTTAATAGATCAGACGAATGGGAAAACATATGTTTGGAACCAATATGTTTACAAATTTCAATAAGCTGAATCATTGCTAAAAATTTCTTTTTCCTTTTGTAGGGAATTTAGTAATCTTTTATATAACAACCAAGGGAAAAGTGCAATTTTTTAGTTATTCGCAAATAAAGTTTCTTTTTCATGATTTGTTTGCCTGAATTTTCGGGATGATTGGACTATTTTGCCCACCTGAAGGAGAAGGAAGCCTTCGAAATTGGTGGCTCAATCTTGAGATTTGGTGAAGAATTAACGATGATATGGCTTGCCGATCAAAAACACCATCGATAAATAAAAATAAACTCTTCCTCTCTTGATCATACAGAACTCAAGTGATTAGTTATTTTAAATAATATGTTGTACCGTCTATGATTCTTACTTTCAGTTCCCTATGTAAGATGTTTCTACCAGCTAAATATTTTAATAATAGTATTATTTTATTAATCAGTTGCTCTTGACCTAGATGTTACGAGCCTTAAACATAAAATGACAAAAGGACCTATTTTTACTCAAAGTAGGATTGTAAGTAAAAGTTGTGTGATGTGAACACCGTTCCTGATTTTTACATTTGTATTGAAGGTTATAATTGTATAAACTTTAAAATTTACATTTGTATAAAATATTATAAACTAAATATGTTTGCCAAATACCAATATAATCTTAATAATTTTCATTTTTTTTTTCAAGGCTTTTGTAATGATTTCTAAACCCTTTTTTACTATTTATAATGATTGATATTTGGAAAATATAAGCTAAATTATAATATTTGTATGCTTTATATTTATTTAATCATTTTTAAATTGTATTTTTTTTTTTTACTTTTCAGCGATGTCAGTGACGTCTATAGAGAGAAATCCTCATGGTTTTCCATTGTTTGTGGTAATACATGCCTTACTGCTTATAAACATTTTTTATTGGTAGATAAATAAATATAATTTGGAATTCTTAGGAATTGGGTAAACATTTCTAAATAGAGGAATAAAATATATTCTTGATCTTTCTAATTTTTATTTATACTCAAATTGAAGGATCTATGCTAATCAAATCAGTTAAAATGCTTTTCATGATCTCAGTTCATCCAATTTGAGATTACTGAAGAAAACACCGAGGTGATAAACACAAAACTTTTTTTTTTACTTTATACTTTTCAGAATGAATTTATAAAAAGATCTATTGGATCAGTAAAGTGATTTTCCACAATATGCTGTCTGCAATCTGAGAACTCTTTTTTTCTTCATTTATTTATTTATTGAATAGTATAACAGTATAACATTCTGTCTTAATATAAAAAATAGTTATAGTGAGGTATGATGTTATAGTGAGCTATCAAACAGGAGAAAAACTATCAAACAAGGAAAATAAATCCATTACCCAAACGAAACTCTCGCTACCACTACTATTAACAAAAAATTACATCTTTCTTTTTATCTATATTCCCATCCTATCGACCAGCTTATACTTAATAGATTCCCAGTTTGTATTTTGTTAATGCTATTTTTTAACATACGATGATATTTCTTTTTATAGTTTATTAATAAATTCTCTTCAATTATGTTAACAAGTAAATTACTTGAATTTGAAGCAAAGCAAAGAAAATGAAAATACTGGCAAGATTTTGTCTCAAAAATAACTCTCAACAGAACCACGAGTAATGTTTGGGATGCTGTTAAAAGAATTGCAGGACAGAAAAGTTTTACTCCAATAAATCTGTTATTAACTACCACTGGACCAGTTACAGTTCCTGAAGACATAGCTAATACTTTAGGAGAACATTTTTTACTAACTTTTTCTCCAGGCTCACTACCCTCAGTTAAAAAAACTCCAAAACTATAATAGACCTCTAAGAAATTTTTCTTAAACCAATCGAGCACTCTAAATCTCTCTTTTAGTTTCCATGAATTTGTCATAGCTTTAAAATCATGTAAGGATTGCTCACCCAATCCAGATGTTATTACATATTCCATGATAAAAGCACTCACTTTTGCAAATAAAGCAGTTTTTTAAACACAGTTTTTATCTCTGGTATCATACCGCATGATTGACAAAGGTCTATAGTTGTACCAATTTAAAAAAAAATGGAAATCCAAGAACCGAGCATCTAACTACCATCCCATTGCTTTAACTAACACACTGTGCAAACTATTAGAAAAAATGTTTGCAACAAGACGACAATGGTACTTAGATAACTATAACTTACTTCCTGAATGGCAAAGCGGCTTCAGGAGAAATAGAAGTACATTGGAAAACTTAATATAATTAAAATCTGATATACTTCAAGCCTTCAAAATCAAACAACATATCATGGCAGTTTTTATAGACATAAAAAAACGCTTTCAACTCCACCCAAGCATGCATTATATTAACTAAACTCAAAGATATCGTAATACAGGGTCCCATGTAGAACTTCATTAAAAACTTCCTAACTGAATGATCATTCAAAGTACAATGTGGAAACGTTTTCTCGCAAAATTTTTGACAGGAAAATGGAGTTCCTCAGGGTAGCATTCTTAGCCCGATTCTATTTTACATAGCACCCAGTGGGGTAGCTAGCGACGTTAAACCACCTGTCAAACTCCTATACGCTGATGATCTTCTATTATATAGAAGGAAAACATTTGTCAGTAGATGAAATATCCTCGAAGAATCAATCCAAAGTGTCGTTCAGTAGTTAGAGGATCGTAGGTCCACTGTATCGGTCTCCAGATTACAATCCATATTATTCGCAAAGAATAAGAATTTAAAATCAGATGGAATTAAATTAAAAGGGCAAAATTTGACATTTTCTCAATCTATTAAACATCTCTGAATTATCTTTGATAAATCCCTTACTTGGATCCCGTATATTAAACAACTAAAAACTGACTGTTTGCAGGCTTTGAACGTCATAAGAATGCTAGGCAATGCAACCTGGGCATCAAACAGGACAACATTCCTCTCCCTTTATAGGCAACTCATGCTTTCCAAAATTAACTATGGATATGTATCCTATAGTTCGGCAAGTGAAAGATGTTAGATCCCATTCAAAATACCGCTCTGAGGGCACCTACTGGCGCCTTCCGCTCCAGCCCATCCACCAGCTTACACGTAGAAGCAGTTGAAATACCTTTGTAAATTAAAAGAATTATTCAAACTCTCAAATACTACACCAAATTTATATCTAATCCCAAGCACAAGCACTCTCTTAACAATCTTTTCTCTAATATAGGCACCCAAGCCCACCCAAATAGATCTTCAAACAGCTGCTCATCTTTCCCAAATAGATGTTCAGAATACATTAAAAATCTTAAATTCCTTTTCCAAATGTGTTCAAATTTCTTTCAGCCGTAGAACCATGGCTGCTACCTATTCCAGCTGTAATTAATAACTACATAATCTGTCATTTACCCCCAATGGAAATAGCACAAAAATTCCACAATTTAAATCCACTCACCGCTATTGGACGTTTATCTAAACAGACGGTTCAAAATCTGATGAAGGATTAGGCACTGCTGTTGTATCTGGCAATCACACCCACTTAATTTCTCTGCAACCCATCTCCTCAGTGTACACTGCAGAACTTCTAGAAATGAAAATGCAGACACACAGGCGAAAGGAGCAATAAAAAACGATCAAATATTTTCAATAAGTGTTCGCAACAATGATAATATGTTGGTTCAATGAAAAAGGATGGTTGGGTTGGCAAAGTCAATGGTTTGGCATGAGAGAAAATAAAATAAGAAAAATCGAAGAATATGTTAAACATCCAAGAAAAAAACAACAGCTGTCACAGAGAGAAGAGGTAATTCTTACTCACCTGAGGATTGGCCATTGTCGACTTACCCATGGATATCTGATGAAGAAAGACGAACCACCAACATGTTTCTATTGTGGAACAATAGAAATAAACATCATAATTTATAGTAATCATAACGCATATCACCTTTAAGAACCTAGTTCGAATTCAGTTAAAATTGAAATCCACATATATTATTAACTGATCTATTGTTCCTTTATGTTCATTTCTAAACCTTGTACAGTAATCATATTTTGAAAAATATTTAGGGTATTTATTATTAAAATTGATAATTTAAGCTCTTAACAGAAATAGTCCAGGAGCACTTGGCAAAAACGGTAACTTTTAATACTAAGGTTTGGCCTTATAAATTGACCATGTCCATAGTTCTGAAAAATGCACGGAACACAATATAGCGGCCAGGTGAATATAGATAGAAAAGTTATATATAAAGAGAGTCTATAGATGTAGAAATCTACCAACCCTTTAAATTTATATTATTTACTATTCTAAGTCATGAAATAATATTTGCAGTATAACTGGAGATTTCACGTCAAAAATTTGTCAATTTATATAGCTGAACCTTCATATGAAATGACTCACCTTTTTGCCAATGGCTTCTGGACTACAATGTAAACAAGTAAAAAACAGTTTATATTTTACACAAACCATTTTCTTTTAGAAGCATCTTTTATAGTTTTTAAATTTTATTTAATTTTTGTATTTTTTTATTATAGGCTGGTTGTAATGATGGTAATATTAGGTTTTATGTACTTGATAAACCTGAACCATTTAAAATTATTTCCTTTGACGAAGATTTTGTACATACTCCAATAATAAAGATAAGATGGTCACCTCTAGGGCTTGGACTTTTCTTTGTTTTAGACAAAAACTTCAGGTGAGATTGTTACTTTTTCGCATTGATATAATTGATTATGTATTTATAATTTTTAAATAATTTTGTTTGAAATTATGATTATTATGTATGAAACAGTTGGTAATAATTACTATCTAGAATAGTGATTTCAGTGTGTTACACTGAACCTTAGAGTACTTTAAATGTGCCATAATGATGCTACAAAATTTAAAAATCTGGTGGGGTGCTCACATTACACATCTTTCACTTACCAAATTTAGAGTAGATAGGTTTTTTCTTATATAGGGAAGTCACAGTGAAAATGGTGCTATAACTTCATTTAAAACAATTAATTACCATATTTTCACCTCATCGTATATGTTAAATTTTTTATGTTTGCATCACTTTCCATTTCCTTTTGCGACTGTATAGCATCAAATATTATTAATTATTGTGAGGAAAATGGCTTCTTTGGAAAAGTTATGAGTTTTATATTTTATATTATATTCATAGTGCCAGTGAGCTCCTACTGTACATTTTGTTTTAGTTATATCTTCTTTAATGGTGTGATTTCATGTGCTGTATATAATTTGCTGCCTGTAGTTCCTTTGTATTATTTGTATTTTTCATTATATATATATATATATATATATATATATATATATATATATATATATATATATATATTGTATCTATTTTTTATTCTATTTTGATTATCAATTGTTACCTATTGTTTTGTTTTTTCACACTACCTATTTTGTATGTAGATTCTGTCAAAGATGAGTTTACTGGTAGAGGGGGATAGAGATGCACAGTGGCAAATCGTTTTTCTGTCGATTTCCCGCTCTTTACAAATCTGGACCCTAGTTATAACATCCAATTCTGTGAACATCAGACCTTGGGAATTCACATTTTTTTTTTTCTAATTTTGATTATTTAATCATCCTTGGCACTGTTTTATTTTCTTTTTAAATTTAAATTACTACCTTTAATAAACATTTTGAAAATGCTATGGTGAAGAAAGAAAGTGGAGCTTGAGAGGGGTTTTGGCAATGTGGAACTTGAGTGGAGGAAGGCTGTGCGAGCTCCCTTTCCCTACAGGCAAACTCATCTTGGATGCACTATAACTCTACAAAAAGCGAGGGGTGGAGTGTCCTAGTGGGATAACGCACGTGCATCACTGCGCGTTGCTTGGCAATCTTTTTTTTCTTTTTGTTCCCTACCTCACCTTTTAGACTATACGGGATTTTCCCGGGCCGGGGCGTGAGGGCGGAGAATTTAAAATCTGCACTGGCACACGAACTCGTACTTTTTAAATCTTCTCAAATCTGTAATCCGGTTGCCAGGCAACTTGCAGTGCTGTGCACACGCTTTAGCCCATTCGGCCACCCCGCCCCCTTTTCTCGGCAACCTGATAACCGAAGTTATGAAGATAAAGTAAGTACGATTTCGTGTCGCAGTGCTGGGAAGAAGGTGGCTTTTAACTCTGGAATAAATCCCCCATCCTCACCCCCTGGTCTGGGAAAACCCTATATAGCCTAAAAGGCGAGTAAGCAGAGCAAAAAAAAAAAACTATAAAGCTGAAAACACATTAATTAAATAATTCTTTTCTACTACTTCATTTTATATTACTTAATTAAATATAAATAACATATATTAATTATATTTATCTTATAGCGATGATATTTATCTTCTTTTTTTTAGTCTTCATTTCTGGGATATTTGTAAAGAGGGTCATTTTCCTCAAATTTCAGTTTCTATGAAGCCATTACAGGCAGCACATTTTGATGTGACTTGTGATGAGCAATCTGTATATATTGTAAGTATAATAACTTAAGTTAAGTTAATTAGTTCCCTGATTCTCATATAAATTAGTCTATAGTGTATATCGTCGGTTTATGGGAAAAAATCATTAAGGAACATTTTAATGAATTTGAGATAATCAATTTTTTGAAGTTTCTGATTCAATAAAAAATACTGAAATAGTAATTTGATTATTTATGCTTTTTATTTACAATTCTAAATATGTTTTATTTTTGACAATTTATTAAAATATATAATATATACATAACAATGAAAAAAATGAAACAACAATAATGATTTTTTGCACACTATCATAATTAAACAAAACACTAATTTACTTTTATAATCTTGCAAGTACATAGAATGTGAGTTAGACTTACTTCACTTAGTTAGTTTTATTAGCCATCTGATCAATTATGATTACAATTACAGTGATATTGATTACAATTATTATAATTACATGATTACGCGATTATAATCAAAATTATGTCCATGATTACCATTACAATTGTGTAATAAAATGATTGTGTTCTTTTTTTTAGTATAATCATAATCGTAATCATAACTGTTGATTATAATTATGTTCATCTATGAACTAGGACCATTGTTGAAGTTGTCTTTATAATAAATATTTAGTAAAGTAATTTTCATTATGAACTTTTTACTATTCTTGTTATAAGTTGTATCCTATCTTTGAATTTTTAGGGTTCAAAGGTTGGTAAAGAAGGAGCTTGTATAATATAAATAAGTAGGGAATTATAAGGAATATTTTTAAACAGAAAAAATTAATTTTTATTATTTTTTTTGCTTTTATATTTCTTGCATTCTTTTCACCCTCAGGCCTGACATTTCGCATGTTAGAATCTTATATTAGTAAAATTTAAAACTTGAGATATTTATTTTTTTTAATATATATTTATTTAATTTAGGGCCTTTCTATTCAGAGGTTTGGAATTGATGTTCATCGTGTGGAAGATAAATTTATCACAACAAATTCTGAAGACGAAAATGAATTTTTTATAAAATTAATCAAGAGCAATTCAGGTCTTTTTGATGAAAATAGTTTTGATTCAATGAGTTAAATTGTTTCAATTTCTAATTATTATTTTTATATCCTGTATGTACTTTAGAATAGTTATTTATATTTGTGATAATAAAGAAATATATTTTTTAATGATAAATATAATTTTTTTTGTTTGTTTACCATTACTGTTTATAAAATATATCAATTGAGAAATTTTTTTCACATACTGCCAGTTTTTGGCTTACTACCATCCGGTAAAATGCATATGTATAAAAGTTCTTTTATATTTGTTTTTGTCATCAGATATGAGCACCAGGTATTTATTACCTATTTAAATTCTGACATAATGCTAATCCAACAATCCCATTATATCCATTATCTATTCTATATAATCCTATTATAGCACCTCATGTGCTGTCAATTACCCATTATATGTAGTTGTCATTAAATAGTTTATTAAATTTAAAGTTTTGCTGTCTATAAAACTTACAATTGAATTTTTTATTCACAAAATAACCAATATAAGTTATAAACATAAGAAAATAATAAGACAGCAGAGCAGTGGGGAAACTTATCAGATCTGTCATGGGAATTTAAACAAACCATTTCTACCATTTAAATTATGTTTAAGGACAAAATACATATTGTTGGGGCATAAAAAAAATTGATGTCAGTGAATGCAACTATTATCATTAAATAATGAAATTGTCCATTATATCAAATAGAAATATTTTTAAAGTTTTATATGGATTATTTATTATTAAAATATATTTTAATAACATTTATGATGACCATATTAAAATGCCTAGTCTTTTTTAAGATTTGATGAAGTAGAGTGACAACTGGAACCAAATTTTTAAGCAAGTTTCGGCTGATTTGAAAGACTTAAGTAAATGTGAAAACTATCGTTGCATGTAGATTTGTGGAGAGGTAGCAAAAACAGATTTTAAAGCTGCCAAGATATTTAAAGATATTTGGAATAGATGCTCCAAAAGTTAATTATTTGTCAAAGCAAATTTTAGTGTAAAATTTATGAATTTAAACCACTTTATACAGCGAAACATGCCTAAACAGACACATTCAAAAAGAAGCTTACGAGAATGCCTGGTTTTAGATTAGTTAAAGATCATGAACACCATTATCGAGTAGAAATGTTGTTATCAACTGAATTCCCTTTCGATCCATCATTCTGAAAATTCAATAGCAGTAAATGGAATCAACAAGTGAATTTTACCTCAATATTATCATCGGATTAAAAAAGCATGTGGGACTACTGAGCTCATTATGAACTGCATCACTTTTGAATCACTATGGACCAAATTGCTGAGGAAAATAGGTCACTGAAGGAAACTACTCATAAGACAAAGAGTTTGTGTAGAGATGCAGGAAAGCAGTAGGCCCATTGGACTTTAACCTCAATGAGAAGAGATTAAAGTTTCTGCTCCTGAAAGGACCCCCCAACGTGGAACAGGGGTTAGAAGAAAATTTGATCATTGTCTGATTGTAAATTGATTATCTTGCAGCAGTGGGATGTTATTCAGTCATACATAACATTCTAATAACAAACACCAATATTGCTTAAAAGGCAGAGAATGGTTTAAATAAATAAAACTATAATACTTATGATTTTAACTTATATCATAGTTATATTATCTTTTCTTAATGACATATATTATTTTTCGTATCATATATTTCATTATTTTATTTTAATTTTTCTCTTACATATTGAATTTATCTCAATATTTTCATGAATAATCAGTTTGTTGGTTTATCACAAAAAATCACCTAGTGCATTTTTGATATAGGTTAACTTTCAAAAATGTTTTTATGAATTTTGACTTTATTTGTCGATGCAAAAACTATGCAAATGAATGAAAATTAAAAAAATTCTTTTATACATCAAATATAGTTACAGCAAGATTCAGATTTCACAAAGGAAAAATTGTTCAAAGTTCTTAATTAATTGAGGTTGTGCCAATAATTAATCTATGAAATGTCAATTAATGATTTTTTGCAATAAACCAATGGTGTGTCCATTATACTTATACCACCTTTTGTATCCTGGTATGTTCTACTACTTAATATTTCTTACCAACTTAATCAACTCATTAACTTAATATTCCTTACCAACTTAATCAACTCATTAACTTAATATTCCTTACCAACTTAATAATCATAATCATTAATATTATGGTTTCATTATCATTTAATACTTGTAAGTTTCAATTTATCTTACATATCATAATTTTTAATTCATATTTAATTTTATTTTCATTATTTTTACACACATACATATGTATTTAATTCATTATAAACATGTTTATAGTTTTCATTTTCATATTGGTTTTATAGTTTCACTCCTTAATTTCTTTATACTGTTATCAATTTAATATTTTCTTAATATTGTTGTTTCTATATTATTTCTACTGTTACCCTCAATCTTTATTATTGGTTGTTATCTTGTTTTTCCTTAGCCGTGATGAAAGGCTAATACTTCGGCAAAATATCCGTACAAAATAAAATAAGTCTTCTTATTGGTCGTTGTTAACTCCACCGAATTTCTTATAAAAAATTTATGAATGGAATATAGATAAAATTATTTTAAAAATACACAAACAATACAAAGAAGAAAAAATGGATGAGGTGACTAATATGATTGAATAAATTTGAGAATTGAGATATGTAATTATTTTTTAAAGATATCATTGAGAAGTTCATAAATGAAGAGTTGATTGTGATTGAAGAATCAGATTAATCTGAGGAACCAAACATTTAGTTGTTGCTATTAATGCTAATGAAAATCTAAGGATGAAATGCAATGTTAAGCCTGTTTCAGATATTTTAAGGATTAAAAAATAGAGGATCAAAATGTCAATATTTTTAATTTACTTGGTAGATTGTCAGGGAAATTGATATCTAGGAGTATTTAAACTTGGTATAGTATTCGGTTACTTTTTCACTACACATAATAGTTCCTGGCAAGTAGATTTCTTCCCATGTATCGGTTCATATCAACTTTGAAAGAGTTTTGAATTTTGTTCAAATAATGTAGAAGGCACCCAACTGTTATACCAAGTGAAATATTCGAAGATGTCAATTTCACTAACAATTTACTAATGTGTTGATTTGATGTTGGATTTCCTGATTTCTGTAGTCAATTTTTTTTTTTTAATATTTATTTTATAAATATATATTATCAGATCAAAAGTTATTGAATGACAGTAAATTTATTTTAGGTTATAAACATAAGTTTTACTCATCTGAAACACTACATGAAATATTTCAATTGAATATTTTAAAATTGAAATAAGTTTCTATTTAATAATATAAAAGTAGTCATTGTTAATTAAAAGAAGTAGTCTTTAGTTTTTTATCACTTTTCAATAAGAAGTTAGACTTAATGTATTGGATGTTATTCTGACACTGATTTCTGGAAATTCATTTTTAACCTGAAAAAACATTTCTCTTTTTCAGTAAATTATCAATTTTTTTTTCATTATGTATATTGAACCATTTTTATTACTACTAACATTAAAAGAGTTAATTATTTAAAATAAACCAAATTAAAGGTACTTTAGAGGAAGACATTCTGAAAATTTGATATTAAAGCAGGACTGTTCGGGAATTCTGTCCCTGGAGGTCTTTGACTTGGGTTTGAAGTTGAACCCCCAACGAAAAGGTGGGGTTCTGAAGAGGATATGTAAAAAAACTTGTGGCTATTTAATCACTTGATAAGTCCAGCTTTATCCATTTAATCTTATCTTCCCTTTTTGTAGTGCCATCTTGGTTTGATGTCTATACAACCTGAGATGCCCAGAAGGGAGTTTCATGGTGCAAGTTGCGCACGCCATGAAAATTTTTGAGGGAGGCACATTTTGACGGGGTTTTGAATTTTTTAGGGGACACATTTTGAGGGAGGAGTTATAAGTTTTCAAAATTAAAAATTTTAAATAAAAAGACAAGTGGAAGACTGTAGGATGTGTACTTGTATATATTCTACGAATATATAAATTATACTTTTGTTTGCACCGTTTTTAAGTAGAGACAACTGATAAAATATCTTGGGAAGATTCATGCACCATCGATTTTGGGGGAGGGGAGATGGGCTCCCTATCTCTAACTATTACTCCTATATATCTAAATTTTTATCTAACTATCTTATCTCCTATATCTAACTATTACTACTACTTATAATGACATACAAGTAGGTAGGGTGGTCACAAATGAGACATAGTTTGATGAAGTAACTGATTCTGAAAAATTTAGAAATGGAGAAAAAATAAAACAAATAACATTGATGCCATCCTTAAAAGTTTTATTTTTTATTTTTTTCCTACGTTTGAAATTGGTTCTGGCAATTTACTACAATTATTTTTGGGCATATGGAAGGGGCACCAAACATACTATGGTATTAACATATCAATACTGTCAGCTCAAAAGGCTGTATGTAACATTTTTTCATTCTTATTCTATTAGTGCTAACATGACTGCTCAGTTGACATTTTGTAGTCCGCATTTCCTATAAGAAGTCTGTTACTATGAAAAATAGCAGAGAGAAATAAAATATGAAATTATACTAATAAATCATAAAGAAATAATCAGTTTTTATTTTCTCCTGTAAATAAAGTCTATTTTCATATACCACCTTTTGCTCTAACATTAGCGATATTTGAAATAATTATCTCCTCAAAGGGACTCCAAACATACTGCGGGAATAAAATATATAAAGCAATTATTATTGAGTCCCCTTCCTGGACTCGCAATTCAAAATTTGAAGCTAAAACATTTTTCGTTATAAATAAATTTAACAAATTTTGTACTCATTTTTTTACATGGTAATAATTTAATATTTAAAGATGGTTTGATAAAAAATACAATACCTCTGATAACATTTACAATTTTTTGAAATAAAGCTAAAATAATGTCTCAACAAAGGGAGTTGAAATGAAAATTGAAAATGTTTATGTTATGCTGTACCCACTGAAGTATTATTATTTGTTTTAAATAATATAAAAAAATTAAATGTTGATTAATTGCACACTTTTAATATAAATAAGTACTGGTTTTTGTCCTACTATTGTTGTATTATGAAACAAAATCCCAACTGATACACACATTTGAAAATTTTTTATTTTCCATGTTTCTTTATAGAATCTGTGATATTATAACACTGTCAATAAATGAGTTTTCTATTCATCTTTTCCTCTACCTCCATTACCGAAATCTGAAATCGATGTATCTTATGTTCATGCTACTTAGTTAATGTATGAATCAAATGAAATAATTTACTATCTTAACTTTACATCAATGGTACTTTTTTTATTCTGAAAGACAATTAGATATTAGCATGATCCAAAGTGTGAGGCACTAAGCAGATAAAGAGCTATTTTTCTTCCTAGATGGACTTCTATATAATCTGCCTTAAAGTAAAGACAGTACCAATTTGTAACTTATTTTCTAATGTGTAACTTGGGTCTCTCAACTACATCGCTCTGGCAATCGACAGTAGTTCTTATTCTAGCTTCTACGATTATTGAGTAGAGTTTCTTTGGTACACCAAACAACAATGAATCTCGATGTATCTCCTTTCTCCTAAAGGTACAAAACTACAGTCCTTTCATATCATTTCCTAATACATTTGTGGAGTTGGATACACAGATACCCAGTTCTGGGGAGGGAAGAGGTGGAGGGGGGTATAGCCCGGTCCCACTTCCTTCCAAGGAGACATGAATTAATTGAGGGCCAGTTGTTCCGAGGATACGGGTCCTCTATCACTGGGCTAATCACCCGCATGGAGTATATATCATAGAGTATTTTTTTTTTCTATTGGCATTACAGACCATGTAGATCTTTTGCTGCTTAAAAAATCTGCTCCATTTATCTGCTTGCAGCTCTGTTCCATATTTATTGATTTTATCTATCCATCTGCTTTTTGGCCTAGCTCTAGATGGATTGCTACGAGCTACATGTCCCGCCCATCTTAAACACCCTCCCTTCATATTATGGGATATTGATGGACCAGTTTCTGTAAGCAGTTCCTTATTGGTCTTTCTTCTCCATGAGTTAGTACTCTGATCCCAGATCGCTCCGGTTATCGTGCGCAGGAATTTCCTCTCAAATCTTTCAACACTTTTTTCTAGGGTGCTGATTAGTGTCCAGGTCTCACAGAAGTATATTAGAACTGGCTTTATCATAGCATTGTTCATCCTTAGTTAGAGATTTTTCGAGATTTCAATACTTTAGAGAAGAAGAAGAAAGCTCTTTTTGTGCTAGTTATACGCTGATCTATTTCTGCCCGTTGGTAATTTATTGTTGAGCCGAGGTATTTGAATTTTTCTACTCTCGGGAATGATTTTCTTCTACGTAGATCCCGTTATTGGGGTGGAATTTTCAGCTCATTATCATATATTTTGTTTTGTCTTTATTTACTTGCAGGCCGATCTGCTCTGTCTCTCTTATCAGTGTTGTAGCGAGTTCCTCAATGTCTTAATGATTACTTCCAAGGACAGCTATATCATTTGCGTATCCATGGATTTTATGATTCATTCCGAAGTGGACCCCTCCATTTTCCTGTGATGTTGCGCTTATTACCTTCTCCAGGGCTAAGTTGAACAATATCTGTGATATTCCATCTCCCTGCCGTAAGCCCGTTCGATCTTTGAAGGCTTCGGATACTTCATAAAGTATATTTACAAAACCAAATTTCGCCTAAGAAATATGAATGGATTACGGCAAGGAAAAGGACTAAAGAATGTAACAATTTGGAATGTAACATTCGACCACTTATTGGAAAGGAACTGAGGAGATGAAGAAGTATAACATACAAATTATGGGTTTGAGTGAGGTAAAAAAAAAGGAAATGTGAAGTAACATTCATTCCGGATATTATATAATATAGTGTGGTGTATCTGAAGGCAGAGCTAACGAGGGGGTTGCTCTTTTAATGACATAAAATATTCGCTAATGTGGAAAGTTGGGATGCAGTGAGTCCCAGAATTATCGTAGCAGACCTTCATCCCGCCATTGGAAAATCTTCAATCATTCAGATTTATGCGCCAATTTTTGATAATTCTACCAGTGATAAGGACCGATTCTTTTGAGACCTTTGGAAGACCACAGATCAAATAAGAAATAAAATAATGATCACGGGAGAATGGAAAGTCCTAATAAGCAATGATTATTCTAATTCCAATGGATTCTTGGGATTATGGGAGGAGAAACCACCAGCAACGACAGTGCATTGATCATACCCATCCATAAGAAAGGAAACTCAACCCTTTTTGACAATTATAGATCGATATGTTGGTTCTCAGTGGCATACAATGTTTACACCCGTATTCTTGAAAGAAGATTAAAAGAAATGGTGGAGAATCTTGAGCAAGAACAAGCAACATTTAGACCAGGTTAGCAGACCCAAGATCACATTTTCGTCCTACTCACAATAATAGAGAAAGGGACAGAAAAAATGTATATTTAATATTCTTGGATTTGAAAGCTACCTTTGACTCTGTGCCCTGAGAAGAAATTTGGAAAGCTCTAGTAAACAAATTATTACCCAACAACCTCATATAAGTAATACAGTCAATACACCAGGATCCAGAAGGTATTGTCAGACTTAAAGGACATAAGTCAAAACATTTTAGGTTTTATAGGGTTGTCAAACATAGTAGTAGCCTCGGCTCACTCCTATTTATCGTCTTTATGAATTAAATATGATAAAAATTCAAAAGGAGAACGCCCAGAACAGTGGTTATGATTTCGGCACCTCATACCAGTTCTGGCAATAGCATTAATATATGGAGAAGAAATATTATTAGTAGCAGAAACAATAAGTCGAAGTAAATGAATGAAGTAAAGAGCTGCAGTTGAAAGAGATGGTATTAATCCTCAGAAAAACAAATATACGCTGGTTGGAAAGGATGATAGAGCTGGAGCAGTTGCCAATGGGGTACCTCTTCAATTCGTAGAGATGCCTATGAGTACATAGGTACAATAATCAGCGAAGATGGCGAAGTAGATCACGAGATACTTCATAAAGTGAAAAAAGTGAATGGGGTATATTCTCAAAAACGTCCCAAAGTCATTGGAAAAGCGAAAATACAAAACTCCTGCTATTTAAAACAGTATTCATTCCAGTTTTTCTGTATGATGCACAGAATCGAGAGGGGTTCTCTCAACCTCACATTGCTACGAACCATGGATTTGGGGCAGGCCATCCATAGCTCCATTGCTATTAGTGTTGCCCAAACGCAAGACCATGACCAAGACTAGGTCTCATCTTGGTTTTGGTCTTGCGCAAGAGTCTTGCAGTTAACTATCAGCTTATTGCCATTTATTAATATGGTACTTTAAATCTTAGAAAAATGCTACAAAATAATTACAATTAGATGTTTTGTTGACTTAACGTTGTAAATTACAACTAAATCAATAAAATTAAGAATAAAGGGGGATGATAACCCTCCTCCATCCCTCTGATTATATGGAATGAAAGAGTTGTAGAGTAAAAACAATTTATCTAAATCGTAAATTTATATAAATTCTATTGTGTCTACTTACGAAAAACTTTCCTGTATATTTAAAAAAAAAATACAACTTTAAATGCGTCCATTACAAAAAAAAATTGAAATATATTCATTTTCCTAAAAACCGATCAGTGAAATCATTAGGGTACGATTCCTGAGATGAAACAAGCAATGTTAGTGAACTACTATTAAAATCAGCGTGTAAAAAACAATATATACTATAATAGCTAAAACTGGTCCGATTCAGATGAATTTTTTGTCAGAAATTTAATGACCTTTCAAAAAATAGGTTTCAAATCAGATTTTGATTGAAACGTTTCTCCATTACGGTGTGCACACAGTGGTACCAAATGAATATAACACTTTTTATGTTCTCTGAACTAAAACTACCAAAACACATCAGGTCTGAGCTAGTTGTAGTTGTAGTTATTGAATTTAATTAAAGTATTGAAAAATATGCACAATATAGCCTGAATTTGGCTAACCGATAATTTCAGTTTTCACAGAATTATTATAAAATCTTTGTTAATGTCCACTAAAATGCTTTTTCACTTTTTAGAGGATAGAAATACGAAAAAACAACATTATTTTGCTCATCGGGAATCATTTCACAGTATATGTAATTTTGGAAGTTCCATGGCAATTGTGTGCATTCCTTCCACTGCAAATTTTTAGATTCCAACCATTCTTTGAAAATTGTTCGAAAACCTTTGTTGAAATGAGTACATCAATAATTAACAAACAATAGTTGCCACAGTTGACTTGAGGACCTTTGCGATTAATATTTGTCGACGTTTCTCAATACCTGTTACTCGAAGGCAAACTTAAATAATTAATTATATAAATAAATTACTAGTAAATTATAATAACTATTCTGACCACAATAACATTAAAAGGTAATGTAGAACTGTGTCGTAAGTTATATATCAAATAAAATACAAAAGGAAAGATAAAAAATCGGTAGGATGTGCAGTAAAAAAATTATCAATATAAGGATGAAGAACTATAAGGAAAATAAAGAATAATTCACGGACGAGAATTGAAAGGTATGATTCAAAAAAAGCGTTTAAAAAATAAGCTAAGATAAAATAATTTCATACTGAATTTTATGTTGAAGTTTTGAATCCTGTTTATCAGTATCAGCACAAGTATAAAAAAAAATATTATTTTGCTAGCGGAAAGTCTAATAATATTGATATTTTCTGAAATTTACAATAAAAAATCTATCATTTTTCGAGAAACGAGTTTTTCAGTATATATGTTATTTGAAGTACATATATAAAGTATTTAGAAGCTAAAACAAGAATTTCTAATGACCGAAAAATATCCTGAATTTTATATTAAGATATCTCACATTATCTATCACACTGTCATTTATTTTTGTATTTTCATATATTATTTTTGATTATATATTCATTGCTCACATAAGAGCAACGAAAAAACAAGGATAACGGATTTATAGAATTATAGCCAAAAATATCCAGTTAGGGATGACTATACGGAACTTGTGAAGCTCATATTCTGAGAACATTAATCCCCTTTCCTGTCGCTTAGTTCCAACAAGGAATCCCCGGGTTTGAAATAGAATCTAGTCTTAACCGTTTGTTGTCATTTACACACATTTGTTAATAATGTGTCAACATGGATCCGGTCAAATTTCAAAGAAAAATGTGTGTAATTAATGAGTGTATCAAAAAGTTCAGTATTTGCAATTTAGATACTCAATTTAAAACTTGGTGGTTAGAAATCTTAAAGAAATAACGAATACTGCGAACAGCGGGCACACAGATATGACAATGCAAAGAAATAATTTCTTTCGAGTTATGCCGTTGTACATGGATGATTTCACCAGGCTTGTATCTTAATCCTCCAGCGTTCGTACAATCATTTCGAACAATTATACTCGCGGTGGACCTTTGAGCTGATGATACATTTTCGTGATCTTCGAGTGAATATTAAAGAAGTTTTCTCATAAATTAGTTGGCTGAGAAACAATTTCATTTTGAAGGAGGATGTGGAATAATTGTAACGATTTTATCTATTTATAATTGTAATAGTAAATTACTATTATTCTTTATTATCATTTTTTATTTATTTTCAGGATATAAATTTTAAAATACAATTTAAGTTTTCTAATTGTTATTTTTTAACTTGTTTTTCTTCCAATTTTTCTAAAACGAACATCTCTCTATAGAGGGCAATTTTTGATTCTCTGTGAGTGTCCGCTTTCTTTGAGGAGAAGTTTCATTATAGTAACTAAAATGGGCTAGTAGTATTAACTATTTAGTCTTAATTTTTATTCATGTTTTGTTTTCTTATCTTTCTCCGGTGTTGGCAAATGATTAATTTGTAGGGGTGGAGTTTCCGAGCGGAATAACGATTGTGCACAGCACTGAGCGTTGCCCGGCAACCTGATAACCGAAGTTAGAGACAATAAAATAATTGTTGTACCCGCTGGGGGTCTTTTAACTCTGGCATTAATCCCCCGCCCTCATCCATGTCCCGCGGAAACCCTCGTATAATCTAAAAGGAGAGGTAGGGGGAGAAAAAAAAAAAGATTAATTTTTTATTATTATTTGGAAAGCTATACTCAAATATACAATTCCACAAGAAAAAACAACACTGTTTAGATTAGATGATTAAAATGTTTAATTACCGTACTTTATCTGAAAATAGTCTCAGTTTGACTTAACCGCAAGACCAGCAGGGTTTGGTCTTGGTCTTGCGCAAGACAATAGGATCTGGTCTTGGTCTTGGTCTTGCAAAAGTGCAAGATCGCAAGACCAAGACCAATTTTGGGCAACACTAATTGCTGTGCCCTTTCAGACCAATCTGGCAATGCTGTTCTCACCGATTTGCTGGATTTAAAACCTCTAAAAAAAAAAAAAAATGTTTCATATTTTTTTACCATCAAATGATAGAGAGATACTTGAGGGGAAAATGTGATAAAATTTCACTAATACCAAAAAAATCACCGATGCTAGAATTATAAAATTTGACATGGTTGATTTTGTTTATTTAAGTTTTTTATAGTTCTGTTTGGATAGTTCCAAAAATTAAAACGTTATTGTTGGAACTGACGACCAAACAATATAAGATAAGAATCATTTAGGAGTTTTGTGATGTTCCTGTGATCAGGAGAGCTAAGCGAGCTGTAGTGTTTCTGATAATGAGCGGCATAAGTCAAATAACGTAGTGTAAGTACCTACTTGTATGAGTGACCGTCCATCGAGAAAATCCATAACCCATCAGACTACTGGAGGCAACTCACATAGACTGGGCGAAGACCCTATCCTGTGCATTTTAATCAGGAATCGTGGTTGTTTTTTTAGGATTTTAGTAACCTCCCTGAGCTATGGTCCATGAACGGTCTGTTTTTGGGAAAAACTAATAAACCTAAATACATAAAAAAAAAAAATCAATTTTCTGTCCCCCTCCCCTCTTCATCAAATATGGATGTGGGGAACTTCGAGCTTTTTTGCTAGCCATTAAGGTGATGGACAATTTCTAATAAGTTTCCACTTTTTTATTTTATTTTTTATATTTGGGTCTGTACTAATTTGACTGTACTATCTGTGAAAAAGGAGTTCTTGAATAAGGTTAAGGAACATATGTGAATATCATATGTTATACAAACCACTTCCTATTGTTTATAAATTATCAATCAATATGTTCTTTGAGTGAATATAATTGTAAAATTGGTAATTCACACGGAAGTCATAAACTAACAGGCTATGGGTCCACGGATAATATACTTACTTTGTGCTAAGTAAGTTGGATATTAAATTATTTATAAAATAATATAAATTACATCACATAGAGATTACCCGAAATCATATTTCAACAATCGGATTGCATGTTTAAGAGCATACTGCAAGAAATTGACGATTTGGTTTAAGGCATATATGAAACAAAAGTTAAAAGTTATATGAGCCTTTCAGTTAACAAAATGACTAACCCCAATTTCAACATTTTTTATTACTAATTTTAGTGATATTTCTAGTAGGAAAATGTACACCTTTATTTACAGGTCTGTATTTCAACACTACATTCACCTACTCTGGAATCAACTTACTGTCTGTACAAATATTATAAACTTTCCAACTAGAAATATCACTTGACTAAAAAATGTTGAATATATTCTATATTCTCCTTTATTTTTATTTTTATTCCTATTTATTTTCCATTTATTTGTATCTTCTACATATATAATTCTTAATATTTAACTACATTGTCACCCACTATATCTCTGATACCATCTTTTATTTCTGTATCTCACAACTTCTTCGTATTTTATATATACTTATATTTATTTTTTATTTTCAACATGTTTTGTATCTTTTGTAGCCCTGAAGACGATCTGCAAAGTGGGTCGAAACGTCGGCAAAAATTAAAATAATTTATGTATTTTAATTTTTTTTATTTATTTGACCGCATCCTCGACTAACTCCTTCTCATATTATATCAACGGTCAACCATCTCTACATCATAAAAAAATGTTGGAATTGGTGTTAATTATTCTATCAACTGAAAGGCTCATATATATGTTCTCTAAGACGGGAAAAATTATACAAGTCAATATAATGATTCTGGTGTGCACTCGATTCAGGGAAATATATTTGTTTAAAATATATTTTACCTAATGAACCTTAAAGGTATTTTTATATTACGTTATGACTAAATTTAGAATATATTTTTATTAAGTTATTCAGCTACAAAAATAAGTCAGACAATTCTTTGCTTTAATCTAATCGATAGAGTACAAATAAATACTTCTACCTATACTTTCAATAATAAAAAAAAGTACATTCAATGACGATTCATTTGTCAGTAACATTGGATTCTACCATCCTCCTCCTTGATGGAACTGTACATTACAGATTTGAATTTTGAATTTTAACGCCTTGATTTTTATTGCTGAAATTTCGTATTCGAAAGAAATTTATTGTTTTTGTGCTGAAATCATTTTACTTAAATCATTTAACAACAGAGATGCCCAGAAGGAGGTTTGATAGAGCAAGTTGCGTCATCAAAATTTTTGAGGGGGGCATATTTTGACGGTTTTTTTAATTTTCGAGGAGGGCAAATTTCGATAGGGTTATGAATATTCGGACTAAGGGGCAAAGGAAAAACATGGAACAGACCGCAGCAAGTTTAATTGTATATGATCTATGAATTTTCTAATTCTACTTTAGCTTGCTCTGTTTTTAAGGAAAGGTGACCAGTAACAAATTTGGGAGGAGGGGTGATAGGTTCTTGCGCCATCGACCTTGAGGGGGATGGGCACTCTAGTTTAGCAATGTTTATAAATTATCAGTCAATACATTATAATATATATTAATCTTACTGATATAGTACACCTTATTCTATAGTTATATTAGAGTAAAACTGAATAAGATGGATCTAACGAGATTAAATTCTGGAAGATCGGTTTTACTGTATGTAAGATGATGAATAATCTAAGCTGTAAAATGAAGATGAGACGAAAATTATGAATGGTATTGATCAAGTCAAAGCCAGGTGATTGGTTTAAAACAAGATAAATTGATAAGAACTGTCTCAAAGACAAAACATTTTATTGTTGCGATTTTTTATGAGGTTTGGGATTTTGGTTCCTTTCTCTGGCCTGTTTTCTGAGTTTCCGTATTTTAGCGAGGGCATTGATAGCAGAACCGGAACCGATTGAAGGGGGTAAAGAAACATATTGTTTCTGGATTCTTCTCTTCTTTGTTTGGTGCCGAACTTTTTTTGTTTGTTTAGCATTTTCTTGGACACCATATGAGTGATGCTGCCGCTTCCTTTTTCTACTGTGACTCATGGCATCGTCGGCAGGATTGCCATGGGTGGGATGAGGATCTTTAGCTTCAGATTCGCTCTTGTTGGATCCTGACCTGGCAGATGGTGTTCCAGATTGGGTTTGAACTGGTGGTTTAGTTTCTTTTTTGGCTTGGCCAGTAGAGCGTGGTTCACTTTCTTGTTTCTTCTTCACGTTGCCAGCCCTCTTCCTGTTGGCTCTGACCAACTCAGTCAGTTGAGTAACTAGAGTAGGAGTGGGGGACTTTCTTTTCTCTCTAGTTCTTGTTCTCTTCTTCCTGGCCTGTTTTCTTACCCTGATCACTTCTGCATTGCCAGCAACTGCAATTTTCTGTTGTTGGCATATACACTTCAGACACTTACAGTTGCAGTTAGCTGCACAACAACATGATGTCTGTATTTTTGGCATCTTTATCTTTCGTCTCCTATCTTTTACTGACTTAGCCATTAGTATTTTTCTTCCTCTTTTTAATTGTGCTCCATATTCTATAGAGGAATCTGGAGATTGGGGAATTTCATAAAGGTTCCATTTGCTGGCGTCTGGTTCTTTCGTCATTACTAACAGTACTTCCTTCTCTTCATTTGATGCTACCATCGTGCTCTCTTGTTAAACCTAATAACATTCCAAAAAGAATTACAACTTGATACCAGTATAGAAACCCAGTATACTTTAAAAGAAATTACAGTAAATTTAGAATTGATTAGTTGGTTGATTGAGATATTCATAAAACAATCTAAATGATACAAAATATATTAAGCCTTCATAATATAAAAGTGGACAACTTAGTTGTTAAGGAACTCTAGGCCCCAACGAGTATTGCTGTGGCAGAAGATGTGTGTGCACGTAGTTGTGCACATTTTTATGCATGCTTTTGTCTTGCTTATTTGACGGGAGTGCTCACGATCTATAATACGTTACATGAAGCAAGTGAAGTAGAAGCTGGAACTGTGAAAGCTGCTTGTGAACTACTTTTAATTAATATCAATAACAATAAAAAAAAAAGAAAGTGTTCTATTATATAACAATCAGAGCCATTTTTGTATCAATATATTGTTATTATTTGGGACATTAACCCTCTTCCATATGAACAACGTATCTTCACGAGCCCTTAACGCAAGCTACTTAACTTTATGTGATGTCGAGAAATCCCTTTAGGAAACAAATGAGGCTTAGTTGATAAAATTTTACACCACATCTACAAAAAACAATTTTATTGCTCTACATATACATCACACTATCACGAACAAAGGACTACTGCTCTCTGGGTAATCTCACCCAAACCAACCTGCCTTTGTTTACAAGCTACAGTGCTGATTGATAACACGCATTAACTCTACCTTTACAGCTTTTCCTTTAAATTGTAAACTGATTTAAAACAACAAAACCAAATTTAAAATAATCAATACAATACATTTACAGGTTTTTTTTTTTATTATTTTAATGTTATTTACAACTGTATTACACAGAGAATACAATAAGTAAATGAGAAATCTGTAACATGGCATGTACAACATGAAGAGAAACTACCCATTGGTAGAACTCAAATTAAAGTTCTATATTAGAAGATCCCGAGGCCATCTTCTTTTCAGACGCCTCGGAGGGTATTTACAGGTTAAATCATTAATTTAAATAACACTCACAAACTACTTTAACAAATGTTTTATGCTTCCTTTTTTAGTGTTGATAAGATCACTGAATATTTGATACGAAAATATTTAAAACATTTGACTGGAAAGCGAGTATTTGTCCATACGGGTTATTCACTTTTTGTCTCCCACTGTAGGAGATGCTCGGATGATGTGCATACCCTCCATTTTGGAGTAGTCCATAGGAATTTCGTTATCAACGTATTCAACTTCATATGGTCATGGTTTGATTCACGAATTCTTGATAAGTCATAGGTAATCTGCTGGCGTGTAGATCAATTCGTTTCACAGATTCTTGCGATTTCGAAAATTCATTGGTTTGAAAAGATCCATCTACGATGAAAGTTATTTTTTCATTTCTTGTTCGATTCATCAATTAATGAATTCAATTCTCTGTCTCTCACCATCTGGAATTAGGCGGCATTGGAACTTTTTTTCGGTTCAAGCTCATTCTGGAGTTGCCAGAAGGTTTTGGTGGTTTTAAAGGCCGTTCAATATTATAATCAAACTTACTGCTGATTTCTTTGTTTTCTCAAGTTTCATGGTAAGCAGTGCCTGCCTCAGGGCAGGAGAACTCGGATATTTTCTCAGAGGCACCGGGCTGGAATTGTGCGCCACTTAAATTAGAAATTTAAAAAAAGAATACAAAGCGTGTGAGAAAAAATAATTTTAGCCTATAATTACTGCTGTTACAGGTGAAGAAGAAAATGATTTTCTTTAGTTTTATTAATATTTTTAATCTTCGAAAAGAAAAGAAAACTGAATCAACATAGTAGGGATCTGTTATCAATTAATTCTGAATCTGACTAGTCTCTAAGGTACTTGATACAGACACTAAACCACTTATCAAATCCATAATTTGATAAATAATTGATTATAAAAGGAGTCCAAATGGTATTAAAGTCGATCAAAAACTCATGTAATCTATACTTCTCAGTGCTTTCTTAAAATGGTTTATGAATTACACTTAATCTCTGATGATAATGATCTGCACTAGCGGATCCAGGATTTAATTTTTTTGGGGGCTTGGGGCTTCACCCCAAAAGTTTTTTTTCTATATATATAACGATAATTAGTTTGGAAAAAAAAGAAAGATACTAACTACCTATATGAAATGGTGTTTAAGTGATTCTTGAAGTCCAATTAATTGTAATTACACGAACAATAATATTTTTAAAAGATAATTTTTTACCATAAATATGGCTATTTTTATCATTTGAGAGGGGGCGGCTTCGCTCTAAAAGCCACCCCCCTCCTTTTCCCGTATATCCACCTGTGATTATATGGTTAAATGGAAGGCAATCCAATAATCAATTTTGGTACTGTAGTCTATGCCCAAAACGCTTTATAAATTCTATATTTACTTGACCAGCTTTCATTGATCGTTTTATTGCGGTTTTTCGATAACGATACAATCTCTATACTACAACCTTCGTTGTAGCTTACATGTTTTTACAACACAATTTGCTAGTTTGTAACTTACAGGTTTTTAAAAAAGGCCAAAGAGAGTTATTGAAACATTGTAGACTTCATTTTGTGGTATCAGAATATGAACCAGGACAAGATCGACCAGAAAAACAAAAAACCTCATTTTCCACAAAACTTGTTCACAGGTTTTTGAAGCGTGGCTGTTGATATAAAAATTTAAAGTTTTTTTTTTGTTATTGAAATTTACAACTGTATTAAATGATAAATGCACCAAGTAACATGACATGTACAACACGAAGAGAAACTGCCCATTGGTAGTACCCCAATTATGTTTCTATATTAGAAGGTCCCAAGGCCATCTTTTCAGACGCTTCGGAGGGTTATCAGGAATAAAAGAAGAAGCAATGTTGGAAACAAGAGGGTTCGGATGATTTATAAGTTTATTATGGAAGGATAGGTATCTGGATTGAACTAAATCGGAAACATATGGTACATTAAGGTCGTGATGGATGATTTTATTTTTGACAAAGTTAGGAGCATTTCATGAAGGAATTTGGATACGAGAAAAATTTGATGGTTTAGTTGAGCCCCAAAGCTCGATCCCGTAAGTCCAAATAGGCCTTATTATAGTAATATATATGAGTATTTTGTAAATAGTTAGAAGTTTAGAGCGTTTGTCTAGTAAGTGCTGCAGTAGTCGATAACGTCGAGCGGTTTCTAGTCGCTCCAGTCTGGTATAGGGGTTAAATAGAATTTTAATGTGAATAATTTAGTTAACTATTACCAAGATCGGCTCTATCCATCGGATTTTTAATTTATTTAAAGAAATCAGAGACAAAAATTCTACAAACAATAACTATATGTATCTAGTCGTTTAAGAGATAATCGTAATACAGACAAATCAATAGGAAAATATAATTTTTTGGACTCTTGGTTTTAAACAATAAATATGTGTTGAAAACTATACATCGAAAATTTGACCTTACAATATTTGTCGTTACTGCGCAATGGTAGGAATATAATGAATACAAGTTTATTGTATCAGTGTAAATAAAACATATCTATTAAAATCAATTGTGACTTCAGAGAAATTTAAAATAAAAAAGAATCGTTACAAATAGAGGTTATGCCATGTTATAACTTACCTATCAGGAGCAAATATAGATGTTGCTTTCAAAGACTGCAGTGGTAAAAATAATAGTAAAAATATACTTTTTATAGTCGACTAATTTGTTTAGGGCAAATGCTACATTTTCCAATGTGTGGATCTTACAAAATGCAAATCTGGCTAAGCACCTCAATTTTTGATAATATAAACGCACAGTCAAGTCTGGTGTAAAGATTTACCTTGTAATGCAGAAATTTAGAAGATGTTTAGCTAAAATTATTATTGGTACATCGTATATGTAATGTTCACCATCGTGTGATTATTTTTTTACTAAGAATTTTAAATTAATGCTCATATGTTACTTACAATTCACTTTGCTGACGTATCAGATTGTAACAAAATTTATGTTACTGTTCTAATATACGAAGCTTAAATGTTTCTTTGAAGGATTTCAAAAATTTTCTTTCCCTTACTATATATTATATAGTATATATTACCATATAGCGGGGAAGTCATAAGGCTTCATTATTTATCGACATCAATCTGTCAATCAATTGTAGGTACTTACGTTAGTATAACTTAATTGTTACATTTAGTTTGTAGCCAATATAAATTAATCTCAGGGAGAAACTTGTAACAGATATAGAAGAATGATTCTCCTATTGACTTTTGCCATATTTAATTTAGGTTAAGGAGATAACCAGTAAATAAAATATTTCCTTTAGGCTGGTGTACTGTAAGTTTTTTTTTTTTTTAAATATATATCAAAACATACCGTGTATGTTAAAACCTTTTAACGAACACGAACCTTAAATATTTTAAAGCTATGAAAATAAGACGCTTTCTTGCCATGTGTATCATTTTAGTGACTTTTTTGTTTTATCTTATAAATTTCGGAAGTTTTCCAGATCAGTATGTGTATCAACATAAATGTTATTTCTATCCTAATTTAAGGCGAGCGAACCTCGGGACAGATATATGATTTGAAAATGAACACATGTGTATCGTTTAAGATTCCATTCGTTGAAATTAAGTATTTGTAAATCTCTTGTATTTTTCATTATTTTATATTTGAAATATCTGGTGCGCGCATCACACCACTTTGACTTACCGCTCTACTTCGAAAAGCAATTCTTGTCCGGCAAAATTGGGGTATTACAAAAGGTTTATGGAGTGCATTTTTAATGCAGCTATGCTTCAAACAACATATTTTTGAATTTCGCTCATATTTATTAATGCGAAAATTCATTAAGACCGTCGCCATAATTTAAACTCCCATATTTAAGACAGCGATTGTAGACTATAAAAACCTTAGATGTAACTGCATCACTCTATTTGAATCACATAACTCCAGTCTCTGAGCTCTGTCACTTAATTCTCTGTCACTTTTTACATGTATTTAAATTCTTATTTTTACTCTTGCTAATCATAACAAAATACAGTTACTTGGTTTTAAATATAGCATCTCTAGGTCAAAAGTGTTTGCACTAATTGTAATTGTATAGTATTGTAATTTCACAAAGGGAATTTTTTTTGGTATAAATTGAAGATGTATACTTAATTATTTAAATATAATATTAATATGGTTATTTATATTTGGGTGCCATGTGCAAGCGTTTAGGTTAGAGGCACCTTATAACATATGTCAGTGAAATGATTATGTTGTTTCTGGTGAGATTGTGGTGTTAAGATATGTCTATGAACAATCTGTTGTTACAACTGAATAGGTTAATTCTGATCTGCATAGTAAGTGTGTTTATAAGCAGTGTGTGACACAGTTTTTTAAATAACGTCATTGGCTTGATTCGGTGGATTTTAAATACTTTTTTTCAAACAAAACGATTTGAAAAAAATTTAAAATTTTACATTTAGTAAGTAAATTTCATTTAATTTCCTTGGAAACAAGTGATTTCCTTTAAACAATATTAGTTGCCACAGATTATTATTTATAATTTTTTAGTCACTCTCCATTACCTTTTACGGCTTTCTACGTTATATATTGTTTTTTCTAAAATTCTCCGTTTTCCTACGATATATTATACGTATATCTTCTGACTAGTATTTTCAGAGATTCATGTTTGACCTAAATGAACATTTTTTTCTCTTTTATTCAATTATAAAATTCTTTCAAAAGTTAAATTTAGCTTTTTTTCATAACTCTTAACAATGAAAAATAGTTAATTATTTAAAATAAACCACATTAATGGTACTTTAGAGGAATGCATGTTGAACATTGGACATTTAAGCTCTGTAAAGTGACATCAATCTAGTTGATATTATAAACAACTTAATAATACACCAGTTCACCACTACCATAGTAATATAATAGTACCAGTCCACTGATGTATATATATATATATAGTCCACTCACACGACTTTCCTACCTATTTCAGAAAAGTTTGTATATCCTTAAAAATGTCAATTAAGAAACAAAAACAAATTGAATTAGATTTATTTTCCTGAAAATTCATCAAAGAAAAGATTTAAGTACGATTACTTAAACAAACTAAAGTAATGTAAACCTTCTTGTGGAAGATCAGCATAAGAAAATCAATACACTCTAATATTTGTAATCAAAAACTTTTTACCTCAGCCCAATTTTGTCAAACAATAATTTCTGTTAAAAGTCGAGAGAAAACTTGTGGATGAGGGCAACAGATTTTCTTACTTTCCCTTACTTTTCTTCTTTTTTTTTTTTTCTCTCGTTCACCGCTTAGACCCGTATTCTTATATACGGAATTTAATTGCTGTAACTTCGTTAATGAACGATTCGTCCGAAATGAACGGTTCGTCCGAAATGAACGATTTTTATATTTTTTTTTTATAGGGAATTTCGTTATCTTTCAAAAAAACACGCTAAAATGTTCAGATTAAAAAAAGGGGGCTCTGAAACGTATAGATCCGTCGAAAACCGCATGTAGGAAATTTGACCCGATCGCAATATTTGCCTTGCGCAATATAGGTAGGGAAATAAAAATCTAATTATTTTATTAGTAAAATTATTAAAGAAAATTTCTTTGTTTTTCTTACTAATGGATAGAATACATTTTTGGGTTCTGATTTGGTGCATATTTATATTTTTTCTGAAGATAATGTTCAAGAGTTACGGAATGGACTTAATCCGTAACAATTATTAATATTAACTTTTATTTAATTTAATCATTCATTGACCTTTCTCATGACCTTTATCAAAGCCCTAGATGGCCAAGTCTAGCTATCTCTGATCAACAACAGATATTGGGGGACAATAACAGATTGCAGAAAAAGGCCCCTTTCTCTCATATCAATACTAAACAATAACTGATTTCAGCCAAAGGGCACAGACATCTTAAGAATATTAACTATTGATAACTTCCTTTGCCGCCCTCTTCCGACTTCTCCCACAGACTTCATATCAATTCTAAAAGATAAGGATATCAACTCTTAACTTCATTCACACGCTTCCTAGACCGTCCAGAATTGATTCATCCCCCCTATTATTCCTGAGCATATAACTCCTATGATCCTCAGACCAAAATCACTCATACAGTTGCGTTCTTGAGTCAGACTCTTCACTGTAGGAGACCTGGAGTGAACTGATGTAGCCAACTCATATATCCATACCATATTACTTATATTATATTTTAGATGCCATGTAACATTATGAATAAATAGCATTATTTATAAAGTCTCCACTGTCTCCGATTCGTTAACTAAGGTTCTTGAGGTTCCGTCAATCAATAAAAACAATTTTTGGCAACGTTTCAAGATTTTATTGTTCTTATATCTACTGTAAAAAACATGCACTCAATATGTAAAAAAACAAACAATAGAAACATGAAATAATTCTCAGAAAATGATTCTTACACTCTTAAACTACCAACAAATAGGAATACATAAACGTATCATATTATAATAATGCTTTACAAACGAAATGAATTGCCAACCATAGAATGCTTAAAAATCATAAAGTTTTGGAAAATCAAATAACTTTCACTAATATTAATCTCTCACAATTTCTACTCATTCTCACTACGTATTATCCTTAAACTCGTTGAATGTAGTACAACGTTAATTTAGAAATTCAATGCAGTGAATATGGCACCACCCTACAAAGGGCTAAGAATCAAACAATACGCGAGGAGCTCCAGCTCCCCTCGGTACCTGAGTTCATAGGCCGGAGGCACATCAAATTTTTTGATGGGCTGAAGGCCTGTGCAAACCCACTGTTCAATGAGATCTCATCACCACCCAGACCTGGGAGGTAGCAAGGTAAACTCCCTTTGGTGGACATACTCGCCGAAGGATGTGGTCTGGTCTCTGCGGTCCAAACTCATTGTAAATAATAAATGTGTATATATTGTAAATAATAAAAAAAAATAGCAGAACGGTCCTTCCCCGTTCAATGAGAGTCACAAGGCCTTCTGCCACATATGTAACCTTTAGATATCCGTAATCCTTAAAATGCCCTCGGGCAGTGGAAGGAATTTGTTACATGCGTATATTGTATTATTATGTATACTATATATGTAAATTGTTTCAATAAACATTTTGGAGGGTAAGAAAAAAAAAATAGTTTTCAAATGCCCTTGCGCAATAAAAGGAAATTGAAAATTTATGTATATATAACATTTATATATATATATATATATTGTATTTTGTAATCAAGAAATTCCTGAGGGGTAGGAAAAAAAAAATTAGTTTTCAACAATGGCATATACAATTCCTTTCCTGTTTTCAACCTGTTTTCAGTAAACTTTTCATTTTCACTTACCTGTATATGAAATAAGAAGAAATATTACGATGGCGAAAATTTTCGAATCTGAGTTTTCAACGGAAATACACGTTTTGAGGTCCCTTGCATCTAAATAACCAATTCCCGCAAAATGGACTGTGTGTATGTATGTGAACTCGTGTTGCCCAACCAGAACTAGTCTTGGTCTTGCGCTAGAGTCCCGCAACAGTCTTGCAGTTATCTATTAGCTTATTACTATAGAGATATTACTGTATTTTTTTTTAGATAGAATAAACCTAACTAAGCCCTAATGAAAAATTAGAAGAGTATATTGGTGCAAAGGAAAAGTGCAAACGTATATATTAGCTATACTATTTATTTACAGATAATAACTAAGAATGTCAAGTATTAGTAACTATTTCGTCTTAATTTTTATTTTAAAAATCGAGTTTTTTACCAGTCTTGGTCTTGATCTTAAACTTTGCGAGACCAAGACCTATTTTGGGCAACACTAATGCGAACAATCTAGCTCAAAAACAAAAAGTCGTCAGAAATTGAAATTGCATATTTAAGGTTTGTATATACCTAGGATGTTACAGCAACTTTTTCGTAATTAATCTGTTATGTAAAAAATAGTTAAATATAAAATATGAAAGAATTTTATATATAACTAAAGGAGAAAGAAGATATCGTAACGAAGAATAGTTGTAATGAAAGAACCGAAGTAATACACGAACTCTGACAGTAATATCTGTATATACATATGAGGTTTTCATAAATACTATCGTTTGTATTATTTAATATTTAATTGTATAAATTACAGTAAAATAAAAATTAATATATATATATATATATACTTAAACAAACAAAAATACTCTTAATGAAGTATAAATAAATAAAGCTACTTTATTTATCAATAGCTCTTGTCGGACTAAAAATATTTCTTGACACTTAATTTATTGTAATCAAATAAATAATTCTTATATACAGTCGAAAAAGGAAATGATTAGTTTCAAATAAAATATAATACATTAGAAGGCTATGAATGGTAATTAATTATTTTAAATTGATTGTTCGAGGTGTATTGTTATGCTTTTGGCTAATACCTGCTTTTAGACCTCTGGAATTCATGTATATTATATTCATGTATACATGAATATAATATACATGAATATTATCTTTTGTAGCCACTTCTTATCTTTTGTAGTTAATTGGGAGTTTAGAGCGCTTGTAATTGCTAAAGGAGTTGGAAACGTTGAGCGGTTTCTTGTCTTTTTAGTCTGGTATGAGGATTCCAAGTTAGACGTTTGTCAAGGTACAGTCCGAGGTATCGGATTTGTTCAACAGTGCTAATCGGGGTATTACTAAAGGATACTGTGGGACAGGAAGTCATAGGTTTACGCCGAGGGGTTAAGGTAATTTGGTGGGATTTATTAGAATTTATTTTGACTCGCCAGTTTTGACACCATTTTTCAAGACTTGTGATGTGTGATTGAAGAGTTTGAAATGCAATTGACGGGTCGTTAGTAGCTGAAAGGACACATGTCTCATCAGCATAAATGTTGATGTTAGTGTTGGGATCACAGGCGGGGAGGGGGGCTATGAAAGGCTTTCCGGCTGAAGCCACACCCCTCTGTCCCAAAAATGGTAAAATATAACCATTTTTTACAGAAAAAGATATTATAAACTATCTCTTAAAGTATTCTTGTTCGTGTAATTATATTTAATAGGACTTCAAGAACCAATTAAACACCATTTCATATAGGTAATTAATTTCTTTATTTTTTTTTTCAAATTAATTATCGTCACATGTATATGAAAAAAAAATCTTTCGGGCTGAAGCCCTCCCCCCAAAATCAAATCCTTGATCCGCTAGTGGTTGGGATGTAAGCTGTATAGACTTTGTAAAGGATAGGACCTAGGATACTACCTTGAGGAACACCAGCAGACTGAAAAAAGAGGGATGAATAGGCAGTGTTGTGATTCACTTTGAAGTGTCTTTCAGTAACATAGGAACGGATAATGAGGAAGTATGTTGGTGATAGGAATTTACGAAGTTTGTACAACTGTCTCGGTCACCAGACTCTTATCAAACGCACCAACATTTAAAAAATACAATTATTGCTAGGTAAAAAAAAAAAAAAAATGAAACAAAAAATAGACTTGCCTTGTTCATCAGTCTTCGGAGAGCAAAAGACCCAGTGCGGTGGAGCTAATGACAGGGGCATAATCTCTGGGAAATATCGAACCCAAGCAGCTGCAGTCATCATAACTAGCCGCAACCTGATCCTAACTCAGCCATCATCTTATTTATTATATTACCTTTCTAATAATAATATTAGTACAATTTATTTTTGTATTTCATGCTCAACCTATTTATTCCACGCAGGCTATCTTTCTTTATTTTAAATAAAGATATTTGGAAGAATAATAGAGTTCTCATACAAAAAAGTCTCTTAAGTAACTATAATCTAATAAAACAATACCATTGTCATTATCTTTTTAAAAGTAATTCGCAATAATAATTGGCATTATTAGGGTGCCATTATTAATGACTATTAGAACTTAAGTAAAAGTATTACAGTAAAAAGTAGAAAAAATAGAGATTTAACAAGACATCGCCGTTACAAATAACATAAAAAAAGAACGGATGAGAACACTTAGTAATTTTAATCTTCAAAATAAAAGACCGATAAAACAATACAAAACATAAATAAAAGCAATTTATGAAGATATGATAAGTACAGAAATATGAAAATATTGTAATCAGAGTTAGTTCTCTATAGACCATATAATAAAATGACCTCTAATCAAGAGATCCTGAAAATGATAACTAATATTGGATTCCGGATATATATATATTTTTTTTTTGTATCAATTGATCGTTATGTGAAGATGATAATGCTTTACGGAGGTACATAATAAACGAACAAGCGTGCCTTGTATAGCACTTGCGATTGTTGAAGACAAGACCCGAGAAAAGAAATTAAAAAAGTTATTACAGAACTAAAAAGAAGTGTATTTTTGAAAAAAAAAAAACAATATGAGCTCTACCCACAACGTCTACTACGAAACAAGTTGAAAACAGAAGTAAATATTACTTTAAATATTAGTATATATATATATATATATATATATATATATATATATATATATATATATATATATATATATATATATACTAATATGTATATATATATCAATCGATAACATTTAGTATTCGATATATCGATTGATATATAATATCCTTTATTACATTATTATATAATACCTCTTATTTCTCCTAAAATAAGAATGGTAAGTGAAAGTTGTGTGATGAGCGCACCGCACCGGGTTTCAGTTAATTTAACTGTTCGCATATTTCACTTTGTTCAAAATAATTTTTAAAAATAAAATAGTAGCTAAAATCACATAAGATGCACTGTTCGAGTGCGCCTCTCGATTTTTCTCGCCTCGTTGGGGAGGCACTTGACGCACAAGACTAGTAAGTCAAGCATGATGCACAGTTCTCCTTGATTTTTCTCGCCTTGTGAGCGGAAGGAATTTAACAAATTAATTTTAAATATTCAATATTATACCTGTTCGTTTAATAATGCCGAATTTTTACCTATAGTAAAAACTCCTGCTATTTTCTTTTTTCTTTTTTTTTTACCCATCGCTGTGTGGTTTACAAAACCAGAAGGCGTTACGGTGTTTTATTGCCTACCTTTGAAATAATAAATAGGGTTTTCGTGATTTTAATGGTCTTCATGATTTCTTAACTATATTTATTAAGCTTTAGCTCCGTTAAAAATGCACTTCCACAATTTTGTAATAGCCTAACATTGACAGAAAATAACTTTTATTCAAAGGAGAGCGGTAAGTGAAATTAGTTTGATGCGAGCACCAAATTTTTATTAATAAATATAATTTACAATGGTTTATTATTTTAAATAAACAAAGTCAAAGGTACTTTATCGTAAGAAGATTTGAAAATTTCGCTTATAAGCCCAATCTGATTTCAGCTATTTTATTAAAAAGTAATCAAAACTGTAAGAGCCGTTTACGTAAAACATCCAAAAGTGTTTAAATTCGATTATACATTGCCACTTCTGGTTAGTCAATTTTGGCAAAAAAGTTACTAACCAGGAACATTGAAACATTGCAGATATGTACCTACCTTAAATATGTAATATCAATTTCGAGCGACTTTTTGTTTTTTAGTTGGACACACACAAACCATTTTGTATAACTTGTTTTTTGGACTCAAGAAACCTCAAAACGTTCATTTCCATTGAAAATAAGGATTTGAAAATTTTCTCCATCTCAATACTTTCCTTTACATAAATAAATGTAGGGAAATTGACAATACACTCATGAAAAATACGAATAAAAAATATAAAATTTCGTCTTTGATTCATCGGTAGCACACACACACACATACAAATCGAATTTGGAAGAGAAAATTCAATGTATTAGTGAAAAGAAGGCTACGAACTTTGACTGACTACAAATTTCCCTATTTTTCATAAGGCTTTAGAAATTCTCACAATGGTAAATAGGACAGACATGATAGGAGACTATAGAGGTAACAATAACGATAAATCAGAGGTTAGTGTAGAAGAAGGTGACAGATAATTACCAGATCTAGCTCTTATTTCAGGTGTGCCAGGTACAATGGATATTGTTAGCGGCTAGGCACGAAGCCCTTCTATAATAGGCGGTAAAACAGTTTTTGGAATTGCCACTTCTTATCACGAACACGGTAGCTGTTTAAGACCGCTTAGAAATTAATATCGAACTCTGATATTCATTGCCTCTATGATTCTTGTAAAAGTGAGCGACCCACTAGGCAACCATGTGTGATATGTATGGTATGGAGTATACATGTATGTTCATTGCTTCAGCTGTTTATTCGACGTTTCGATCTCGGTGTTTTTTTTTTGTTTTTTTATAAGTTAACAATGGGATCCTCTTCAAAGTTTTAAAATTGATCCTCGATACCTCAAGCCAGGGACACCCCGACAATCTCAGCACCGTCCACCAGCATATAAGAACATAAATCATTTTCAATTACTATGTTCTCAATTAAACAAAATAGCAGGCTTCGGAAGATAGTCATGTCTAAGCAGAACAAATGACACCAAAATATCGCCGGATGCAGCTGAGACCAATAGGAGAATTGTGAAGTATCTAAAAGAGACGAAAGCAGATTTTCACACGTATCAATTGCGGTAGGAGCGGGCTTTAAGAGTTGTTATAACAAACCTACACCCCTTAACACCAACTGAAACAATAGAAGAACTGAGAATTTAAGGTTTCAAAGTGCGCCAGATAACACATTATCTAAAGGAGAGTAAGGAACAGTCAGGAGTAAAAGTTCCTCAACCCCTATTTTTTATGGATTTGGAACTATTATATTATACTACACAAGAGTAAAAGTGGAGAAGCCGTATCCCAGGAGGAATATCGTCCAGTGCCATAATTGCCAGGCGTATGGCCACACGAAGACGGATTGCCATAATTTGCCACGTTATTTAAAATTCGGTGGACAACACACAACTGGTGAGTGCACAATACCTGAACAAGAACCTGAAGTTTGTGCTTTGTGCCCTGAAGGACATCCGACGAACTACAAAGACTGCCAGATATACAAGAGTATTAAATCCAGATACTAGAAAATCCGATACCAAGATGAAACTGAAAGATCCGGATCAAGAAAAGATCCTTTCTAAACAATAAACTCGACTGTGTCTTTTGCAAACGTTTTGCATTAGGAGATAAGAACAATATTACTTATCGTGAGACCCTGTCACAACAACAATATATACCTCAAAATTCTACCCTCAACATCCTACTCTAACCTTACCTAATCCTCAACAATTTTATCAACACCGAACTCCTCACATTCCTCCGCCATCAAATACCACAGCTCTCACCAGTTTACTTACATCTTTCCTCTCTGAATTCAGATCCCTTGTTATTCCTTTAATATCTCTTCTCACGAATCTAGTATCACATTTTATTCCCCTTCTCAAAAAAAAAAAAAAAAAATATATCCTTAAATGACTTCAAATAAATCTATATACATTCTCCTTTGGAATGCAAATGGTGTTAGGAATCATACAGACGAACTAGCTGTCGTAAAAAAACATTCTCCTTTCCAGTTACAATTGCATCAGCGTATTGCCCTCCTAACCGATCTATATCCAATGTCCAATTCAGTTCTCTCCTCGACTCCTTAGGACATCACTTCATCTTGGATGCTGACTGAAATGCCAAGTACTAACAATGGGGTTCCAGAACCACGAATTCTCGTGGCCGAACCCAGCTGTCTGCACTCAATCCCTAACGTTTTTACCTCTTTTCTCCCAACTCTCCTACCTACCGGCCCAAAGATCCCAACAGAGGCTTAGGTCCCCTCAATTGATTCATTACACATCTAAATGAACTTTCCTCTTACCATATTCCTCTCATTCTTGATGTTTCGCTTGAACCTTTTCCTAAACCTACTCCACCGTCATTTATCAGGGTACCAGTTGGGATTTTTTCCCGCCAAATTATCTTATCCATAAAACTGTCCTCAATATATCCCTAAAAACCCCCCATGACCTAGATAGTGCCGTCAATTCCTTTATTACCACAATCCAACAAGCTGCCTAGACTGCCTCCTTTCCAAAAGACTCCCCGAAAATTCCTAAAAAGATCGTTCTACCTCAACACCTTCATGACCTAATCCACATCAAATGCCGCAATAGATTATTTTGGCAATGTACTAGACATCTCACCGACCACAGCTCATATAATTATTACTGCAAAAAATTAAAACTGGAATTAGCCACCTTCAGATAACACTCCTTTAACTCCTACCTATCCTCCCTCTCTGTTGGTTACAATCTCCTTTGGAAAACTACTACAAAAATCCTAAACCCTCACCAAATTTCCCATCCCCTCCGACGAGATGACAGATCCTGGGCAACATCTGATATAGCCCATGATTTCGCCAGACACTTATTCAATACATTTATTTCACATCCGGAATCCCGTCCCGTTCACACCGTAACAGTCGAAGAATTCCTTACATTACTTATCTCACTTTCCTTGCCTCCTAAAGCAATTCATACTTCCGAAGTAAAATTTCAATTACAAAAACTAATCCCCAGTAAATCTACCGGATATGAACTCCTTACCGCTGAAAACCTTTGACAACTTCCATCCAAAGCAGCTATATTCCTTACATATATCTACAATTGCATCTTACTTACTACCCACGTTCCACCTATTATGGGAACACTGCACTATTATCCTTTTCTCAAAACCAGACAAACAACCGAACAGCTTGACATCCTATAGACCAATTAGTCTACACCCGATCCTTTCAAAAATCTTTGAAAAGATCTTTTTGAAACGAATCCTACTCTTTATAGAATCTCAAAAGCTTCCTTCTCATCAGTTTAGTTTTCGCTCTCAACACTCCACTGTTCAACAAGGACTCCGAGTCGTTTATCATATTTTAGCATCCCTAGAAAACAATCAATACTGATCGGGTGCATTTCTGGACATAGTACAGGCTTCTGACCGGATATGGCACCGCGGGCTGCTCTTCATGCTTAAAATCCATCTCTCTCAGTTTTTATAAATAATCCTTCGATCATACCGCTCCGACTGCTGCTTTCAGGTACGCTGTGGAACAGTCTCTTGCGATATTTGTCCTATCAAAGCCGGTGTTCTCAAGGGCAGCGTCTTTGGTCCCGTGGTTTACATCCTTTTTACTGCTGACATACCTGCTGATACAGATACCTCTCTTGCAACATTTGATGATGACACTAACGGATCCAGGTTTATGGAGACCTGCAGCCCGAAAGATTTTTTTTTTTGTATCTATTCGGATAGTTACTTCAGAAGATATAAAGAAACTAACATTCTATATGAAATGGTGTTTAAATGATTCTTTAAGTCCTATTAAATATATTTATTTATTTATTTATCAACCCTGCCGTGCCTAGTAGGCAATACGGGTGTCTGCAATAGTAAGATGTTAGGCAGGTCAGCTTAACATCTCACTACTGCAAATGAATCTTGCTCTTCTGCTCTTTCTTCATTTTTTTTCTCTTTCTTCATGGTTGCTTTTCTCATCCGTTTCACGCCAATGGTATAGTACCTCTTCCTCCTCTTCTTAAATTAAAATGGGCTGGCCCCAACGCGACTTTCCACTCGTACACAAAATCTTTGTAGTACGGGTAGTTTTCCGCAGTGACTAACTGAGGAAAATCGTCCTCTGTGAGAATGTAGAGACCGGTTTCCCTCAATAACTTAGCCCTTAGTTCTTCAAAGGCGGTGCAGTACACTATGATGTGCTCAGCAGTCTCCGGAACACCGCAGCTAGGGCATAGGGGGTCGATGTCCATCCCATGGTAATGAAGCTTTGCTCGAAAGCCCCCATGGCCTGTGAGAAATTGCGAGAGCCAATAGTCCGGGACGATCCACCTTGTTTCTAAACGTGACCGGACGGTATCCTATTAAATATAATTAGATGAACAATAATTATTTGAGAGATAATGTTTTTCTGTAAACTCCCCGTAGATCCGCCTGTGGCTGATGATACCGCAATCCCATTATCCAATTCAGATTCCGAAATAGCATCCTTAAATCTACAAAGGCACCTCTCCGTGATTGAACACTGGTGCAATAAATGCCACATTAATGTAAATGAATCCAAATGTCAACATATTACTTTTGAACTCCGGCGCAATTCCTGTCCACCAGTACACTTTAAATCCATTCAGCTCCCTTCCTCGGATTATCTTGGCTTTCTATTAGACCGAAGACTAACAAGGAACCTACATACTAGACTTAAAATACAAGAACTCAACCGACGATACGACCAACTATACAGACCACTAAACAGAAAATTTAAACAAATTACTTATCTACAAGATAATCTTGAAACATATGTGAACATACGGATTCGACTTGTGGGGGACAGAAATATTTTCTAACATCAAACACATTTAATCATTTCAATATAAAGTCCTTCGAACGATAGTTGATGCTCGATTCTATGTAACCAACAAAACCCTACACCATGACCCACTAGCGGATCCAGGATTTAATTTTGGGGGGGGGGGCTTCAGCCCGAAAGCTTTTTTTTTCATAAAAGTAACGATAATTACTTTGGAAAATACGAAAGAAACTAAGTACCTATACGAACTGGTGTTTAAGTGATTCCTAAAGCCCTTTTAAATGTAATTACACGAATAATTATACTTTAAGAGATAATTTTTTAGTATTTTTTCCGATAAAACATGGTTATATTTTACCATTTTGGGGGAGGCTTCAGCCCGAAAGCCCTCCCCCTCCCCCGTAGATCCGCCCGTGCCATGACCTTAATATCCTATTTGTCCTAGACCTTATCCCAGAAAAAATCTCCAAATTTCACCAGAATCTCACTCATCATCCTAATCATATAGCACAATCTCTATCTAGCTCCAGCCATCCATACAATTCTGCTTGGGGGTTAAAACAGTTAAATCCGTTCAAAGATCTCTTTAAATGGTTTTAACAATGAAAACTCTACTTTCATATGAAATAAATTTGATCTAATTTATTGTCAAGGAATCGTTAGTTACTTACATTAAATATTCTCTTTACTTTAAAAAAACGCTGTAATGTATCATCACATTTACTTTTAGTAAATACTAATCGATTATCATTTTGTAATGATGTTGACTTGACATCCGAAAAAAACAAATAGTTGATTCTTGATTATGTGTAATTATGTAAAGATTGGATTATGACATTTCTGTAATACATTACAAACGCATAACTGAAAATGTCTATTTTCCCGCGGAAAATTCAACCATTGTTTTCATTAACATTTTTCTAGCTCATGAGGACTACTGCGACCCTTTTAAATATTTCAGTCTAATTAAGGGACACCCTGTATATGAAAATTATTTTTGTAAGGTTTCATTTACTTTTTTTGACAATTTCATTTTCATGCATCCAGGAAAATATTGTTTTCTTAAATAATAAAAACGGTAGAAATTATTAACTACAAGTATTTTCATCACTATGCTTTTTCTCTTGTGAATTTAATTGCTAGATATTAATTTTCTAAAATCTGTTATATTATGTATAGTTATTGTATTACTAGTCATATTGCAGGTAATTTGTTTTCATTAGAGGAAAATATTTCTTCTATTCTTGAATAATTTAAATTTTATTTATTTTAACGAGAGACGTATAATTATTTCAGAAGAACATCATTAAAGGTTCTTTAGACGAAAATAAAAAAAATGAAAATTCGGCTGTTAAGCAGGTTATATACCTACCTTAAGTATGTAATTGCTGTCATACGTCTTTTCGTTGTATAGCTTGGGCTATTCATAAATACACAGACCATTTTGCGCGGCTTCTTTATTTGGATTTGGGTTTCCTGAAAACGATTATTTCATTGAATACTCCGATTCGAAATTCTCCACGATCTCACACATAGGTACAGGAAAGTAAAATATTTTTACTTTAATTTTGCTAATTGTTGTAAAGTCCTTATCGATGCCATTACCGCTTATACATTCATCAAAATATTTTCTATTCGTTATATCTCTCTTCAAATACGTTAAAAAAATTATCACGTTTCACATTTCTCTGTCCATTGACATATCAGTTTTGACGTTAGTATATTAAAATATTTATAAGGAATGTAACTATTCTTCCACATAATTGCCGAACTATTGATCAGTGCCTAATCGCTGATAATGGCTTATTTCGAAACCACGTATATTCAATTATTCCAGGACGAAATAGGGGAAATTATTCAGGACTTCACTAATTCGATTAGGGCTAGCTAGCAATTTCTTCATAATGGATGAGGTATCATACATGTTGGAGTCCCAGGGTTCGGATAGTTATGAAACCTCGAAGGCTGAAACAGTTTGGTTATATCATTAAATGATGAATGAAAAAAAGTTTGTCGCTGACACATGAGCTGCACCACTTTATAATTGTTAAATTGGCTAACGAACGTGACTAGAATTTTTGAAGAGCGCCGGGGGGCACCTGCCTGTGGTGGAGGATCCAACAGGGTAAGCTTGTCATGAATAAAGTATCCTCGTTCCTGGAATTGTTTAAAGTGGAGAGGGCGAGTTGAAAATAAATTGTAATTACCCCCCTTTTTTTTTTCCATTGGCGACGATTTCCATGACCACAGGTATTGCGGTTATCGGCCTTCGAGGAATAATTGTACGGCTGTAAACGTAGTCATTTAGAGTACACGTACCCCCTCCCCCATCATCCTCCCCCCCCCTCCGGTGTGTTAACTGCTGTGCTGAGAATATTAACAGTTATGTTCGAGCATTAGCCTCTGAGTCACCAGCAGCCCTCTCTTCTCAGGCTCTCTAACGTCGATCTGTTCTTAATAGTTGCTCCATTAACCTATTGTCTAAGGTATACGTCATTATCTAATCCCTTCTTCCTCGGTGGTCATCAGTAATCAATAGTGGAATATATTTATTAACAAGGATTAGAAAACCCGAAATTTTCACTCTCTAAGTTGTTCCTGGTAGGGCCCTGTGCAAAGAGAAGTGCATCACTTCTATTTATGGATATGAGCACTAAGAGATGTGTGACGAGACAGTGTAAGGGACACTGTCGACTAAGTAAGCGTCTCTTTAACCTAGACTTAAAGGAGGCAATAGTGTTGCCCAAATGCGCGACCAAGACTCGTCTTGGTCTTGGTCTTGCGAACTCAGACTTGGTCTTGGTCTTGCGAACTCAAACTTGGTCTTGGTCTTGAGAACTCAGACTTGGTCTTGGTCTTGAGCAAGAGTCTCGCAACAGTCTTGCAGTTACCTATTAACTTAACTTATTTCTATAGAGATATTACTGTAATTTTTTAGATAGGAGAAATCTATGTAAGTCCGAATGAAAAATAAGATGAGTTAAATACAAAACTATATTGGTTATACCAATTATTTACCTATAGTAACTAAAATAATCAAGTATTAGCAAATATTTGGTCTTAATTTTTATTAAAGACATCAATATTTTTTTACCAGTCTTAGTCTTGATCTTGCAACAGTTAAGCGGTATTGGTCTTGGTCTTGCACTTTGCAAGACCAATTTTGGGCAACACTAGGAGGCACCTATCTGTGGCCTGGAGGATGAACCGCCTACGACAATAGACTACTATATTTTCCCCATAGAAGTAACTGTATCACAATCCTAAGAACTGATTTACTCCACTAACCTATACAAGTTTGCAAAGGCTTGTTTTAACAGAGAATAGGCTTATCACAGATGAGGACTAAATTTGAGCATAAAATGATTGAACTACTTATGAATATATACTAGCTGTGAATAATCCTGCCCTGGAAAAGTGAGCTTGAAGGAAACATCATTATTATATTCAAAGAGCTACTAATTGTAAGTGCAAGTTATATGATATGTGAAGAAAAATAGGGATTTAAAAGGGGGTTTGTAATAACAGCTTTTTTAATTTTTCTAAGACTTAAATCGTGATGATTTTCAGGTTTCAGGTTTTTTAAAAAGGTCTCTGGTAGAAATTAAATTGTTCGACATATTCAATGAAATACAAATTATTGAATAATCAAACTTAAGCCGTTTGTTCCTTGTTAAAGCTGCCTCTCCGTTCCTAAAAGCTGTTTATCTTTTATTCTATAAATGTGTACGTTATTATAGGCCTAAATAAGGCTAATGCAACCTAGACAATATGTTGGAGTATAAGATAGAGTGAGAATGGGGATGACGACAAGAACTGATTTAAAAAGAAATGGAAATTTAAATAATCAAGGCTGTTAAAATATTACCAAAAATAATAATGATAGAAAACTAGAAATAGTTCTAAAAAGGAATAATTTTAACATTATTTCATGTTTATTTTAGGTTTTTAATTTTAAAATCCTAAAATAAACAGATCTGATGTGAGATGTATTTTAATAAACCCAATTGCCTAAACACACATTTTATTTATTAAAAAAATTAATTTGAAAAATTCTTATTTAGAAGAAAAACCTGCTGATTGCTCCAATTGTTTTAATCAAAACGTTAATAATAGGATCAGAAACATTGTATCTTATAAATATGGATCGATTCCTATAGTAGAGATATGGAAGAGAAACACAGTTTATAACCGATTTACCGGAAAAACAAAATTTAAAAATCAGTATTTTTCAAATTATTTTTTTTTATACATAAAATGAGTGTTTAAGCAATTAGGTTAATTAAAATGCATCTCAGATCATAGAAAAACAAGAAATAAAAGCTTTGCAACAATTAATTGTAGTCATTTTTGCTAAAAACAGGGATATATTTATTTGACGGGACAAAATATATCATCATTTTTTTACAAAACCTGACCTGAATCTCAATTTTTTCCTTTATATGCCTCAACTTAGTTAATACGAAAATAAAGTTTATTAAACGAAGGAGATTTGGTAAAAGTGTGGTAACAATGGTATAGCTGGTTGATGATAAAAAAAAGGTGAATAATTTATGATTTTACTAAAAACAGAACTTAGTTTAGTTTAACCGCTCATAATTCCTCTTTAAATGGTTTTAACAATGATAATCCCTGTGTTTGTTTAAAGTAAATTTCATTTTGTTTCCATTGGAGAAATTATTAATTACTTAAATTAAATATTTCTTTAGTTTTTGCTTTCGATTAAAAAAAAAAACATTACTCAGTTTAAAATACACAAATCTTGGCTTTCGTACTTTTCTGCTGAAAATTGGCTCACAGTTTATGTGAACTTCCTTGAACGTCTCGAGATCTACTTTCACTTATTAACTAAAAAATGACAAATTTTAAAACTCCTTTAAAAATGTAACTAATCCTTCATCCAATTAACTAGTACCTCCTGGAGCACATTAACGATGGCAAAAGTTATTTGAAATTTAAATTTCATGTTTTATTTTAGTTTTAAGTTACACTAAAACAAAGGTATTATCCAGTAGTTATAGAATTATTGGAAATCAGCAAAAATATTTATGACAATATAGACCTTGTAATTGTATACCCGTAAATATGCAGAAAAAGGATAATTTCAAGAGATTGAAATAGGTAAAAAAAAAAAAAAAATTGTTTCACAAAACATAGTTTATGTCCATTAGGTAAATAAAATCCGTGCTAGCTCCTCGACAATAAATCCCTGCTTCTTTCCCCCTTATGGCACCAATGTCGCCTGTTGAAGAATACCAATGAGGAACAAATTACAGTTTGTTTGCGGGTTGCCATGGTGGCGGAAGGCGCTACATGATTGGCTGTTGTAATCTGTGGGCGGTCTTTTGATAAAGGACCTCCAGTGGCCCTTAAGAACTGGAAGGGAATGCTTTTTGACCCTTCGGCTCTTCGACGATGTTCTCGGCCTTGCATCTCCTCACCACTAGCTACAACCAGTATCTTGGAACAGGTAGAAGAACCTCAGAAAAAATGCACTAGAGCACGATAAAATTGTCCTTGTCATTGCAAGTCGTTTAATAAATTTTGAGCTAGTTAAAGTTTTTCAGACAAGCGACACTTTATACGTTTCGGTCATGATATCTATATTTGCTTCCTGAATTATAATAATTTATAAGAGTTTTGTAAGATCACTTGGATGAAACTTAGTAGCCATTTACGATAAGTGGAATTTTTAACCATTATTTACTTATTAAATAAACCAAGACGTAATAAGAATTATTTTAAATATTATAGGTTTAAATAAGTATAATTTATTTATTTAATGATGTTAAAATAATATATAATAATGTTTAAATAATTATAAATTGAAAAATCAAGTGGATTAAGATATTAAGTGATATTTTTAGAATAAATTAAAAGCATTATTATATTAAGTGGTGTATAAATTGGACGGACATTGATACCTAATTAATTAATTATATAATGTATCAGATCTATAATTATTAGACTACAACAAATGTAATTGAGGTTATAAACATATGTTTTATACATCATTGAAATGATTTTATATTTTACTTCTTCTTCCACACAAGTACAATGAAATAGTTTTTTAAACAGTCTCATTGCCTTGATTAGGTGAATTTTAAATACTTTTTTCAAACTTAAAAATACTTTAAAAGTTTACATTTAATAAGAAAATTTCATTTAATTCCCTTTGAAACATTTAGGATGATCATTATCATTTCTCAAAAATTATTATTGATAATTTTTTTGTCACTCTCTGTTACCTTCTACAACTTTATATATTAGAGACGTTTTTTTTTCTGAAACTTTCTGCTTCCCAACGATATATTATACGTATACCTTCTGACTAGTTTTTCCGCAGATTCATTTTCGACCTGAATAAGCATTTTTATTTTTACTTTCACTTACCTCTATATGAAAGATATAGTAAAGGAAAGTATTGGGATCGTGAAAATTTTCGAATCTGAGTTTTCAACGAAAATACATGTTTTGAGGACGTCTGAGTCAAAATAACTAAGTCTCGCAATGCTGTGTGTGTGTGTGTGTGTGTGTTTGTGTGTGTGTGTGTGTGTGTGTGTGTGTGTGTGTTTGTGTGTGTGTGTGTGTGTGTGTTGACAGTCTAGCTCATAAAAGAAGTAGTATGAAACTCATATTAAGTACTTAAGGTTTGTATATGAGCCAGATGTGACAGCAACTTTTTCGTTAAAATCGGCTCACCGGAAGTGCCACTTTATATGAACGCTGAAAAACATTTTTACAATTTTCTCAAAAACAGCTCTAACGATTTTGATTAAACTCGGTGTATCATTGTATAATTAAATGGTCTTTAATATCATTTAGGTCTTATCGCCGTTGATGTCACTTTACAGGGCTTAAATCCCCAATGTTCATATGCGTCTTTCTCTAAAGTATCTTTAATAGGGTGTATTTAAAAAAAAATAATCATCTCATGTTATTCAGGGTTACGAAAAAATACTAAATCTAATTTTTGAAAAAAATTGGTAATTGAATAAAGGAGAAAAAAATATATATGCTTATCTAGGTCGAAAATGAATCTCCGGAAACACCAGTCAAAAGGTATATGTATAATATACCGTTGGAAAGCGAAGAATTTTAGAAAAAAACCAATATCTAATATAGAAAGTATCATAGAAGTAATAAAGAAGGTAAAGGAGAGTGGCGAAAACATTATAAATAATAACGTTAGAAAACTAAAATTATTCAACTTAAATCATATGTTCCCAATGAAATTAAATAAAATTTTCTTACTATATGCAAAGTTTTAAATATTTTTCTAAGATTGAAAAATAATATTTGAAATCCACCGAATGAAGCCAATGTCATTGTTTAAAATACCATTTCATTGTACTTTTTTGTGATGAATTGATTTAATTTGTGAAATAAGAAGTGAAATATAAAGATATTTCATGGATATGTTTATAACCTCAAATATATTTACTATAGAGTATTAACTCTAGATAAGATATTATATTGAAATAATTAGATATCTATAGGCCGTTTATTCCAAAAAAAACTATCATGTAACCTTTTAGAAAATTAAATTAGTGAATAATTTGATGAATTTTCCATTTGTGAAATTCCAACATTATCCACTTAAAATTATTGTGACAACTTTTGACATATCCATGGTAGGTAATGAAAGTCTCGTAATTTCATTTTAGTAAACTTTATAATGGAAAATAACTAATAGTCCCACAGCCCATAATCATTTATAGATTAAATATTCAGATGTACTTTCAAATGTCTATTGGCATATATGAGCCTTTCGACAGACAGAATGACTAAGTCCAATTTCAACATTCTTTATTATTAATTTTAGTGATGTTTCTAGTGGCAAAATTGATACCCTAATTCACTGTTCTATATTTCAACACTGCAATCACCTACTCCGGAATAAACTTACTCACTGTCTGTAAAGATAACTTTTTCGACTAGAAATATTACTAAAGTGACATTACTATAAAATGTTGAAATTGGAGTTATACCTTCTGTCAACTGAATGGCTCAGAGACTGAAGTTATGTGGTTTATAAAATCAGATGGAGTGACTAAGAGTGACTTTTGTTGCCTACCATCGATATTATAAATAGACATTTGTAATTATAATGGTCATAATGAATTGATATTCGTAGCCTTTAAGCTTTAGCTCCGTTTAAAATGCACTTCAAACATTTTATAATAGCCCACCATTGCCAGAAAATAATTTCTATTCCAAGTAGAACGGTAAGTGAAAGTTGTATTTATCATGTTTTTCAGGACACTGGTGATTTAGATTCAAGGTATCCCAAGACGTGTATTTCGGTTGAAAACTCAGATTAAAAAATTTTCACGATCGCAATACTTACCCTTATTATATATTACATATATACGTAAGTGAAAATAAAAAATAAATAAAATCACCAAGTGCATGAATTATTTTCATAAACGTGAAAATATTAGGATTATTAAGTTGATCTCTAAATAAGGAACAATGGCTTTGATAGAGATTCGCTTATAAAAATTCTAGTGAATTGTCACGTTTGATGATAAATGAAAAAGCAGTATTTTTTGCTAATGTTTTTTTAACAATGTAAAGTGCATTTTCGTAATTAATTTTTCGCAATTAGTATTATATAGGTTTGTTAGTAAATGTATTGTAGCACCAGATCATTATACAAAATAAATAAATTAAAGCTATAAATAATAAATTTTGTATACAACTTGCCCATCTCATCCAAATGGAAAAAAAACCTCTTCTTAGAGATTACATAAGGCTTAAGTTTTTATTAAAGCAGGGTTTACATAGTCTAGTTGAAGTGCGATAAAAAAAATCCCAAATAATCTACCTTTTTTCCGAAAAACAGAACTTTGCATTGTTTAATCGTTTCAAATTTCGCTTTTCCCTCATCACAAACTCTGAAGAATGGTGTCAAAACTGGAGAATTTAAATAAATCCCATAAAATTACCTTTACCCTTCGTCGTAAACCTATGTCTTCCTGTCCTACAATATCGTTTAATAATACCCCACTTTACCCTGTTGAACAAATCCGATACCTACAACTCCATCTGGACAAACGTCTAACTTGAAATCTTCATACCTGACTGAAACGACAAGAAACCGCTCGACGTTTCCGACTCCTTCAGCGCTTACTAGACAAACAAACATGACTATAATAAGACCTATTTGGACTTATGGAGTTGAGTTTTGGAGCTCCACTAAACCATCGAAATCCTCTCGTTTTTTGCAGGACAGAGGTGATGTAAGTACCCAGGGGTCAAAACCATCTGAGTTTTGAAACCCACCAAATATCTCAATGAATTTAATTAACGTTGTTGAAGAGATTCAAGAATCGAAATTGGGATTCTTCACATTTTCGAAAGATTTTCTTCCGTTTGATCTCTTATTTAACAAAATCCATAGCTATGGAGAGCCAAAAAAGGAATCTCTACTACCATATTATAAATATTATAGATAATTCAATGAGAGTATGATAATGATTTTTTTTTTGTATTACTGTTTTATTATTAAAATGTTACGGATTTTGTTCTGTGGCATATTTGTTTCCCCTATAAAAATAATAAATAAAATAAATTATAAGTAGATGTACAGGACAGTTATTACGAGTAAGGTATATATTTTGTATATATCTAATCAAAATAAAAATTGGATTGATTTAGAATATTTTTGAACTGAAAACTTCTTTAGGCGCCTTTTAAACTTTTTGTGGAGATTGAATTAGATTGAGCCGTCAGGGTTCCAATGTTTAACGCCCGGGTAAAGTCGGCTAGGGTCGACTAACTCAAGTGTTTTTGCAAATGGATTAACATATCTCCAAAAACTAAATATCGGACCTGCATATTGATAGTGAGGAAAATGTTCACCTTATCAACCTCTTTGTAATGAGCTATTACTTGAAATTGTACCTTAACGCGAAGCCGTGTTAAAGAGGCGAAAGAGAAAAATAGTGATGAAGACCAAATTGTAACGAGTTTTATTGAAAATATGGATTAAAATATCTCAGAAACTAAAAATCGGACCTGCTTAGGGGTGGTTAGGGCAGACAAACATGCCTATAATAAGACCTATTTGGACTTATGGAGCTGAGTTTTGGAGCCCCACTATACCATCGAAATCTTCTCGTTTTTTGATGGACAGAGGTGATGTAAGTACTCAGGGGTCAAAACCATCTGAGTTTTGAAACCCACCAGTTATCTCAATGAATTTAATTAACGTTGTTGAAGAGATTCAAGAATCGACATTGGGATTCGTCAGTTTTTTTCGAAAGATTTTCTTCCGTTTGATCTCTTATTTAACAAAATCCATAGCTATGGAGAGCCAAAAAAGGAATCTCTACTACCGTATTATAAATAGTGTAGATAATTCAATGGAAGTATGATAATGATTTTTTTTTGTATTACTGTTTTATTATTAAAATGTTACGGTTTTTGTTCTGTGGCATATTTGTTTTCCCTATAAAAATAATAAATAAAATAAATTATAAGTAGATGTACAGGACAGTTATTACGAGTAAGGTATATATTTTGTATATATCTAACCAAAATAAAAATTGGATTGATTTAGAATATTTTTGAACTGAAAACTTCTTTAGGCGCCTTTTAAACTTTTTTGTGGAGAGTGTATTAGATTGAGCCGTCAGGGTTCCAATGTTTAACGACCGGGTAAAGTCGGCTAGGGGGAGTGTTTTCAAATGGATTAACATATCTCGAAAATATCGGATTAATATAAAATAAATATAAATATAAATAAATATATTATATAAATATATATTATAAATAAATATCGGACCTGCATATTGATAGTGAGGAAAATGTTCACCTTATCAACCTCTTTGTAATGAGCTATTACTTGAAATTGTACCTTAACGCGACGCCGTGTTAAAGAGGCGAAAGGGAAAATTAGTGATGAAGACCAAATTATAACGAGTTTTATTGAAAATATGGATTAAAATATCTCAGAAACTAAAAATCGGACCTGCGTACTGTAAGAGAGAGAAACGTTCAACGTTTTATCCTCTTTATAATGAACTATTATTTAAAATTTATATTTTATATTATTAATCTCTCCTTTTTGATGTTTTCACTTCTATTGTGTGGTATCAAGCACGCATCTAAGCTTTTTTTGTACATTTATCTTTATCAATACATTACCTAAAAATAAAAGAAATCGGTTTAAAAAAAATCGTGAAAATAGATGCAAAAGGAGACTTTTAAAGCTGAAAAATATGAAAATAAAAAGAGTCTCAACTTTATTTATTTTTTCATATTTAGTTCTACCACCATGCTATTTACTGATGAAATTTCAATCTTATTTTTTTTTAAATATGAATTTTCAAAAACGGCCAAAAATGATATTTGATGTTGAATAATCCAATGGGGACTAGGTGAAAAATTATGAAGTTTATACCTCTTAAGGATAGAAACGCGTGATAATAATTTTGTCACTGAGACTCAACTGGTTCTATAAGTTATAGTGCAATAAATATTGCTTCCTATGGATTATACCTGAGTGTCGATGTCTGGATACTCTAACTTTGGCATTTTTTCAGATATCAAAACAAAAACTAAAATTATGGCGTCGTTTTGCTCTAAATGTTCTGTTTTTACAATGCATCCCGTAAGTAGTAGAAAATAATGTTAAAAAAATTAACAACTGTAAAATGAAAATTAACATAAAACGAGATAGATAACTTTTCAAAACTGTAATAATGAGAAAAATATCAACTTTAATTTTTTCATATAGTCCTATTACTGTACTTCTTGCTGGTGAAATTTCGATCTCGTAAACTTTCTCATATTATAGATTTGAATTTTCAAAAACGGCCTAAATTCACTATTGGCGAGTTTTGAATTTGAGTGTCATAAAAGAGACTGATTGGTAAATGATGAAACTTTTGCATTTAATAATACTTTGTAATAGGAACATATAGCTACTAACCGCTGCACTGATCACTACAAATTATTCATAAAAAACAGTCCAGCAGTAAGCAAAGAATATCTAGAAACAGAACGACAATGACGGAGTGATATTTAGATAAGTATACTCTTAGAAATAGAAATTTTTTGGAAAACTTTATATATATTAATTTATTGAACACCCACTATTCAGCATTAAATAAATACTTGTTGATGATATTCTTGATCGCCACTCCTAGCTCATCTTATTGATTATTAATAACTAAATCCTTAAGATTTTGTAAGATCGACAAGAAGGAGTATTTTTAAATTCAATTATTGTAGTGTTATTGTTTTTACTTTAGAAATTATAACTAAGCAATCTCCTTCTACTACTCTGTCAAAAATGTAGGATTTTTCATTGATCAAACCCTCTTCTGGAATTCCATCGCTTCCACCATCTCCTACCTCAACATACGCGTAGACCTCTGGTTTCCTCTCTCATCTTCCTCCACTTTGACCACAGCTTTGTATGATGGACTCTCAGTGGAGCTCTGTGATAAACTGAAAAGAGTTATGAATAGCTGAGTAAGATTTGTAATTGGTACCCCGAGATACTCCCAAGTGTCTCACCACTACACTGAGTTAAAGTGGCTCTTCCACTCCATTCGAAGACAATATTTCCTAGTTACGCTCCTCTATCAAATCATCAACAATCATCGTCCTTCTTTCGCCTAAAAACTTCTCCAATTCAAGTCCTCAATCCACTTCCTTTTCAAAAGATCTCGACCTTCCGACCTTTACATTCCTTCTAACAGATCCGCCTCGTTTCAAAACTCGTTTACTGTTCGCTCTGTTAATTTCTGAAATTCCCTTCCTACCAAAATTCGGCATTCTTCCACCCTATCTACACATAAGGGTCCACCGAACCGCTGCTTTCGACAGATTGTTCATTATCCGATCCTCATCCTTATGGAACTCCATCTCTTCCCACATCCGTCAATCCAATACCCTTTCCACTTTTAAATCCCGCCTGTTAAATCATTTCTTATCCATCCAGTCTCCATAAATTTTTAAATAGATACCGCTGTAAATATGTATATAAATTATTATATTGTTCTTCACTATTTTTACTTTATTTTCAATTTTTTTATTATTAACTTATTTAAGTTAGAAAGTAACTTATAATTTTTTAATATGACTATTTCATTACTCAACATTTTTTTATGTATCTCTGAGGCTCCTTAGCCCTCATTACTGTCCTTATGTATTATTCTAAAGGGACTTGTCCCAGAATAAATAAAGAATTATTATAATTATTATTATTATCTACATTTAAAACCCTCCTATTCCGATTTCTATCCCAAAAACAGTCAGACATCCCCCTGCTAATCTTCTATGTAAATTTACATATTATTCAAAATGATTCACATAATTCACATGATTAGAGATGTGTGAAACTGCTGTTTTTTAGGAATTAGTTTCAAAATCCCCAATTAGAGATGTGTGAAACTGCTCTTTTTTAGGAATTAGTTTCAAAATACCATCTTAAATATCATAGTAAATATCATCTTTCTTTAAAAATTTGTCTTAAGAAAAGAAACGCACGATAGGGTATAACACTACCTTAACATATTGTTAATTCTTATATTTTCTGACCATTTAGTATCTGAATCTAAAAAACTGTGTTGAATTTATTTATTTATTTGTACATATTATTCATCACTCAAATACTTACTATCAGATTCGTCTTCTTTTTTTTTTTATGCAGAAGCACAGAGTTTATTGCTAAGAAGAATGTAATGTATTTTTTATTTATTTTTTTATAAAGTTTATACTTATATTTTACCACTGTACATAGTTTTAAGTGTCTTGGCATGGTTTCAAGTGTTTTGAATATAGATTTTTTTTTATTTTGTACATAGTATGTTTAACTAATATTTTCTTTACTTTTTTCTTCCTTTTTTTTTACTTTCTATCTTTGTTTTTACTTAGGCCAGATATAATACTTTAATTTTGTACTTTTTTGTTATTCTAAAGGGACTTCGTCCTAGAATAAAATTATTTTCTATTCTTTATATTCCATTCTAAGCATTTTAAATATTTTGAATTGTTGCAGGAGAATGCAACCTGGAGAGGAGCGGGGGGATGGAGGCGTTCCAGCAGTTGGGGGGCCCACCCCCGCTGTACCTGCCGCCCCCGCACCACCACTACGCGGCCCCCCTCTTGCCTCTGCCCCAGCCTGATCTGAAAGGTAGGCCCTTCCAAGTTAAACTTATTCTTATTCTCGATTTAAGGAAACGTGTAATAGGTCATTATTCATCAGACCGTAACCATAACGTCAGGCTAATCTTTTGTGTATCCCCAATTATAGATGTGCGAAACTGCTCTTATCCAGGAATCAGATTCAAAATATGCACTTTCTTTAAATTTTAAAAAACCTTAAGAAAAGAAACTCACTATACGGTATAACCCTACTTTAACATATTGTTCATTCTTATATTATCCGACCACTTAGAATCTGAATCTAGCAACTTTTTGAAGAAAAATTTATCTCAAATATAAGTATAGATGTTTTTTTTTTTTTTTTGTTTTTTTTTAATGTACTTTATTTTAATAGTACAATCTGCCATATTGAAGGTCAATAAGTAACAGGGCTAAATGTGTTCGTTCATACCATATATACGTATAATATGGAAATAAAAAATAAAAATTAAAAAACTAATAAATAAAAAATAAATGATTAAACTAGGAAAAGGAAATATAAAAATAGAATAACAAACATAAATGAAATAAAAAATAAATCAATAAGTAAAAATAAAATAAATCGTCTTAACACATTCATTCCTACATACAATATTTACATTCGCCCAGGAAACTCCGAGCCAAGCTTTCTCCTCCAAAAGCGAAAGACAAATCAGGACTCCGGGAGATCCCAGTGCTTCTCTTCCATCCGCGTCACTGAGGAGGGCACTAGAGCCACAGATGCTCAGGACCATATAGATGTTCTAAATAACAAATTTGAGCTTCAACTTACCTGATATTACTTTTCTTTTTTTAATCATTAAAGTTAGATTATTCTCAGAGTGTTACTGCGGAAAGAAAAGTCTGGATGGAGTAAAATGATTGTTATTATCCATCTTCGTGATTAGAAAATCTCTCTGAATGATACACATTTCTAAAATAAATAAATATAACCTAAAATAGTACGACTTGCTACTTTTCAAGTCGATAAATTGATTTCAATCTTTTTATTCTTTCATTCCTTTAGGTACTTTTTACGGTAACATTCATAAGATGTACAATGGATTTATAAAAATAAAATCTGGATTATGCAAGTTTTGTATTAAAAATAAAAAGTTGTATTGAATAATTACCAAATAAATACATACTATATTTCAAAAGAAATTTTTTCTCAAATAACAAAATCTAGTTACATAGAATAAAAAAAAAAAAAAATATTTCATGTAGTTTAAATAAACAAACTTTATTAAGATGTTGTAAAGATATACAGGCTATGATGAATATAATATAGATAAAATTAAACCATGAATATCAAGTCAACATGAGAAAAAAAAATATCATATATATATATATATATATATATATATATATATATATATATATATATATATATATTACTTAAAAACTGATTTATAATCTTGTTAAGTGTTAGCTGCAGATACACTATAGAGTGTATTAATTACTATTTCAAATTAAATAATACATTAGATTTTAAAACTATAAATACCTACAAAACAAAATCATTTTTTAAGTACAATGAATCACGACACTAAATACATATTAATTTGAAACAATTGCAATAAGCACCACACGGTTATCCCCATCAAACACTATGTGTTAAATGCATGAATTAAATAATTAACCTAAAAGTGGAGATTCGTTGGAACCTGATGGTTCTTTAGATATAAATATATTAATTTAGCTTCTTTCAACAATGCCTATAGCAAAAAGAACTAAAATCCTCTTTATGTTTTTCGAATTCCCACAATAATTACACTGACATAATCATTGATTGTAGCAACAATTAAAATAAACGAATTTTCAAGAATAGTAGTAACATTCGTTATACAGTACAGAACTTCAAGGAAAGTCAGTCTATGGCGATGAGGAAACAAAAAATGTTTGCCAAGTAGGGTCAGTATAGCTTCCTCACCGTTTTCATTGGCTAAATAAATATCTATATTACAAGGTATCATTTTTTTTCGTATGAGAATAAAATCTTTGGAAGAAGCCGTTTACGGAGCTCTGCATTTGCAGATTACATATTCGATGATTCTTAATGTAAAAAAAAAAAATTCACTCCATACTGAACAATATCACTAATGTTAGTACAAAAGACCGTATGTAAATTTGAGTGTTTTACAGGAGAGCATAAAAACTAATTGTTTTTTTTTTTATGATTTATTAGTATAATTTCACATTTTATTACTCTCTGCTATTTTCCGTCGTACAAACTGCTTCTATCAGTTGCATACTACAAAATATTACCTTTAGCACTGATAGGTTAAAAATAATAATTTTTTAAAAATAGGAAGTAGCCATACTTAATAGGTAAGTTTCACTAGTAAAATGGTGGAACAAAAAATCTATTGGAAAAATTAAACTTTTTGTTTGTTCGGTGTTAACTAGACCAATATTTCCTCTCAGTTAAAACAAAACTTATTAATCTGGAATATAAAGATATGTGTAAAGTTCATTTAACTTTGATATTTGAGGAGGAAATCGAGACCGACAAGGTGGTTGAACTTCAATATAAATTCACAAAATCACAAATAAGACTCTTTTATACAAACTAAAACAGTAAAAATCTATTTAAATTTACTAAAAATTAAACGAAATCTAATTAACTGCACAACGTACCATTTCAGTAACGTTTGGAATCGACCTAATACTTCGTAAATCTCACTCCATATGATCAATGCCATTCACATTTCACAGTCATTATATTGTTAACAATTATTTACATTAATTTTAAAAAATATTAGAGAACTCTAGAATTATTAGGGGGGCTATCAAAACTCCAAAAATAATTAAGAATATTTTCCTTTTTTTTGGGGGGGGGGGGCACTTTGGAAAAATCAATCTTTCTTTTTTATTTGAGTTTTGATGGTCCCCAAGGAGTTTGAACAATTATTCTAATTAACTTTAGCTATGAAATTATTATTGAAAGAGTTATAAGACTCGTAAGCTGCACAAAACGGAATTTCGGTTTTTCGTAACTTCGCGTGGTATTTTCGGTTGCTTAAACAATAGAATTTTTTTTTAAATACCAGAGAACTCTGGAACTATTTGAAGGGTTATTAGAGCTCCAAAAAGAATTTAGAAATTTTAAATTTGCGGGGGGGGGCAATTTTTTGTGGGGGGCCTATATTGTTTTTTTTTTTAGAGTTTTATAGCTCCCAAGGAAATAATATTAATATTAAAGAAGTTATAAGACTCGTAAGTTGCACAAAACGGGATTTCAGTTTTTCGTAACTTTGAGTGGTATTTTAGGTAGTTTAAATAATTGAATTTTTTTATAAACAGCAGAGAACTCTGGAAATATTTGGGGGCTATTAGAACTCCAAAAATAATATAGAAATTTTCACTTTGGGAGGGCTGGTTTTTTGTGGGGGACTTAATTGGATTTTTTTAAACAGTTTTTATATCCCCCAAGGATTTTAAACAATTATCCTAATGAAGTTTAGCTCTAAAATTAATATTAAAGGAGTTATAAGACTCGTAAGTTGCACAAAACGGGATTTCATTTTTCGTAACTTTGTGTGGTATTTTCGGTGGTTTAAGCAATAGAATTATTTCTAAAAAGTATAGGGAACTCTAGAACTCTTAGGGGGGTAATAAGAACTCTCAAAAACCTGAAAAAAAATTGAGGATTGGGGGCCAACTCCACAGGGGTGGGCGCGAGTGCTTGTTTGGCTGCCGTGTCTGTAAGCTCGTTACCAACTATCCCCATGTGATTGGTGACCCATATTAAGCAAACAGATTTTCCCACATTTTAGAATATGAAGATATTTGTGTATTTTTAGGATAACTGAATGTTTTGGGTACATGTTATTCAAACCTTTTAATGAATTCAAGGTCAGAGACTTTTGCATGAAGTTCCGCTGTATACTTCCTGCTTAATTTATGAAGTTTTATTTTATGTGTCAAGTTATGGGAAGAGGCTTTAGCATCGGCGGATTTTGAACCGTCAGTATAAATTTAAAATGGTTCCGGGATAGTTTATAGGTGACGGGAGAATTCGGTTTTCTACTCGAATGGTGAGATATTGCTTTTGGGTAATGTAGAGAGACGGAGTATCGTTTTTGGAGGTTTGTGGATCCAAGGTGGATTTAGATTTTCAATTTCTTTTAAAGGTAAGTTCTTAAGGAATTGAGCTGCAGAATAAATTGCTGGTTTATAACCTTGAATAATTAAACACTGTGTTGAATTTATCCTTGTGAAATTAGAAAATTACATATTACTTTCACTTACCTAAATATATAATAAGAGAAAGTATTGCGATTGTGAAAATTTTGGAATCTGAATTTCCAACGGAAATGCACGTGTTGAGGTTCCCGGAATCCAAATAACCATCCCGAAAAAGTGTGTGTGTGTGTACGTGAACAGTCTAGCTCAAAAACGAAAAGTCGTACGAAACTTATATTACGTATTTAAGAAGGCAACTTTTTCATTAAATTGGTTAACCAGAAGTGGCACTTTATATCAACGGTTATTCACATTTTTACAATTTTCTCAAAAACGGCTCTAACAGTTTTGATTAAACTCGGTGTATCATTGTGTATAATAATTATACTATAATTAAGTAATATTTAATATTATTTAGGGCTTATACCCATTGATGTTACTTTACAGCGCATAAATGCCCAGTGATTAACTTGTCTTCCTCTAAAGTACCTTTAATTTGGTGTATTTTAAATAATTAACGATCTATTATCGTTAAAAGTTGCCGAAAAAATGCTAAATATAACTTTTGAAATAATTCGATAACTGAAAAATAGAAAATGTTTATTAAGGTCGAAAATAAATCTCCAGAAATACTTATAAAAAGGTATACGTATAATATATCGTTGGATAACGGAGAATTTCAGAAAAAACAATATCTAATATAGAAAATTAGTGTATCTAATATAGAAGTTAATGGAGAATTATTTATAATAATTTGTGAAAACTAATATTATTTAACGGAAATCACATGTTTTCAATTACATGGAATTTACTAACTAAATTTAAACTTTTAATTCTTTTAAGTTTCAAAAAAGTATTTAAAATCCACTTAATCAAGACCATGAAATGGTTAAAAATGCCATTTCATTGTGTAATAATTTCTATATATAATCCCAGAGAATAATTTCTATTCAAAGGAGAGCAGTAAGTGAAAGTTGTGTGTTGCGCGCACCAGATTTGTTATTGTAATTATATATGATGAATAAAAAGATGTGTGTCATTTGCATGTACCTATGGTGTTTTATTATAGATAGATAAGGTCGAAATACATAAAAACATATTTGAAAGTTAATCTGTGCCGTACAGAAGTAACGATGTACCGATTTCAATGAAACTTGGCTAAATTATTATCCTTGAAGTCTTTTAAATTTACGTGTATAACGTACTTCTGTATAAAGTTACAAGTTGCAATGATGAAGTTAGGTTTTCGAAGAAATCACAAAGTATAATTTTTTTTGTTTGATGTTGTATTTGGTCATTTAAAAGTTTACGAAATTTCCTTTTAAAAAATCATTGAAATCAGACATTTCGCAAAGATATGTATTTATAAATATTTTTCACGCGTTCTACTGCAAAACTGATATTCATAGTTTTCGGACTCTGAGGACTGAAAAGCAAAGATCAGTAGAAAGCCTCATCGGAAACTTGACCCGATCGCAATACCTTCCTTACCTAGTAGTGATAGGAATGTAATGAATTATAAAATTTGTAGACAATAGAATACGCTGTATCATTGCTAATACTAGTTCGATACCGATGAATTTTTCTAAGTGATTTAATTACATTTATAAAAAAAAGTCTTTAAAGATTTACCATTGAACGCTGGTGCAAGAAATGGGGCATCAAAGTCAATGAATAAATGTAAACATATAACCTTCACCCTTCGTTGTAATTCCTGTCCACCAGTTTACTTTAATTGCATCCAGCTCCCCTTCTCCGACACAGTCCGGTACCTTGGTTTTCTCCTAGACAGACGACTAACGTGGAATCCGCATACTAGACTGAAAAAACAGGAACTTAACCGACGTTATGGCCAGCTATATAGACTACTTAATAGAAAATCTAAACTTTCTATTGAAAACAAACTACTGATCTACTAGACAATACTAAAATCCATCTGGACCTACGGACTAGAACTGTGGGGGACAACTAAATTTTCTAACATCAAACCTTACCCATCACCCTAATCCCGTAGCACAGTCCCTATCTGGCACCATCCACCCCTACAATCCTCCCCAGAAGCTAAAACGGCAGTGGTAGCGTGACCTTTTGCAAGTACGAAAATTGAAAGGACGTTAGGTAGAAAACTATGGGAATATTTCATCAAAATCGTTAAAGCCGTTATTGCGGTGAAAGTATCCAATTTATGTCACATGCATCAGTAGTCAAATCCACACAAAACAAAAAAAGAAACAAAAAAATCGGCCCACTGGTTCCTGAGATAATCTTGAAAAAAACAGACAGACCAAAAACTGAAAATTTGTTTTTCGAACTCACGGGTAGTTACCCAAATGCGAGACCAAGATGAGTCAAGTTCTTGTGCAGTCAGTCTTGGTCTCGGCCCTGCGCAACAGTCTCGCAAAAGTCTTGCAGTTATCTATTAGCCTATTACTATAGATATATTATTGTAATTTTTCAGATAATCCAAACCTAACTAAGCTAGGATTGAAAATAGGAAGAGTTAAATACAAAGTTATATTGGCTATACCAATTATTTACATATATTAACTCAAATTGTCAAGTATTGGTGACTATTTTGCCTTACTTTTTAATCACAAAAACCAATTTTTTTTTTTTTACCGGTCTTGGTCTTACAACAGTCAGATTTTGGGCAACACTACCCAGAGGGCTCTGAAACGTAAAGGTAATTGAAAACCACACATCGGAAATTTGGCCTGATTGCAATACTTTTCTTGCCTAGTGGTGGTAGGAAAGTAAAAATGCATATAGATAGGAGCATATTCTCAGCGCTTGTTCGTCACGTGTATATCGAATGTAAATTCGTGTCTCACTGTTCTAATTTTATCTCCAATATTTTTTATAATTTTTTTCAATATTTTAAGATTATAATGAAAATAGAACTAAACCATATAAATATAGAATAAAATTATTTTCCAACACGAAACGTTTCTTCTCCGGGGAGGAACTAAACGATTGTCGTTATTTATTATAGATGGTACACCAAAACGGCCAACTTTTAATTGCTGTAGTTTCGAGGATAAACGATTTTACATCCCTCGCCATTACAAAAGTTCCATATAATACCGAGTCAATTACAGCTAATGAGAGAGAAGTTTGATCTCTTTTCGACTTCAAACTACCTGTAAATGGGAGAGCAGTTATGATGGACCTCTTCCTCAGCGACCATTATCAGGCAAACTGCTTTCTTTAATATTAGAGCAGCTATTTAGTATTTTTTTTTTTTAACCTTCATCACAGTCCATTCATTGAAAATTAATAGCCGATAGTTTCGTAAAAATAGTTGAAAGACCAGTCAAACTTACAGGAACCTTATTACCAACTAAAAGAAACATAACCGAAGTACATCGTCACAGTGGTGAATTATTGATTTATCGTTACTGTAAATGACTAGAACTTTTAAAACAACATTTTAATAAAGGGAGAGGTGGAGGTACATATTACTTTTCTTTATATAATAGTTAAGCCATTGTATACTTTGTCGATGATGAAGTATAATTTTATAAAATTTACTTATATAATAAATTTTAGCTTTCAGAAGTATTGGTTCTCCAAGAAGACCAAGAAGTGAAAAGAAGCCAATTCCAGAAGAACAGAAAGACGAAAGATACTACGAGAGGAGAAAACGTAACAATCAAGCGGCTAAAAAGTCTAGAGATGCAAGAAGACTAAGAGAAGATCAGGTATAAAGGTAGATTTATATAGATTTTTTAAATTTACTAGTTGGTCCGTGGGAATAATTCACAAAGAATATTGCTCAGTGAACAAATAAGAAGATAAATAAGTCAACAAATAAGATGAAGGAATCATTTCCTATTTTTTTTATTCCTAATTTTTTGGGTAATTGTGATCGATTAAGGAAAAAAATTACTTCACAATTATTTAAAAAATTAATTACTTAAAAAAACTTCCTTCATCTTTTAAACCAAAATGTTTAGAATAGCCTGCATCTCAGCTACTAATGTTCTAACATTTCAACGATTTTTTTATTTATTTATTTCTCTTTAACTGTAGGGAATTTAGTAATCTTTCAAATGATAATGGTTCAAATCAACAAAAAATATATACTTTTCGAGTTTTTCACAAATAAAGTTTCTTATCCTTCATAAGTCTTTTCTCTGAAATTTCGGGAAGATGTTACTACTTTTCCCACCTGAAGGAGAATATATTTTAATGATGGGTCAATCATTGGAGTAGATGAAGAATTGACGAAGTTGTACGTACCGAACTTTCAGAAATAATATATATAATGATAAAGAAGTTTTATGTATTCAAAGGATACGAAAATTGCCTGGTTATCTATGTTGCAATAATGTGCGCAGTAAAGATTAATAAAAGTCTCCTTTATTTTGGTACTAAGTACTAAAACAAAGGCCCTCCACTGATTGTACAGTTACTTTTTTTTGTAAATAATAAGTTACTCCAACTTTATTATCTGATCTTTTCCAAAGTAAATAACTACTTTTTTCTCTCCTCTGATTCCTACCTTCAATTTTATATAACTGTAGTGTCTAGATTAAAAACTTTTCATTACTCGCATTATGTTCAGAAGTATATTAATTAATTAATGTATAAATTGAATAAAATTTTTTGTATTTTTAAAGTTTATGTGTATAAAATCATAACATAAAATCAGATTAATCCTATTGTTCATGGTATTTAGAAACATCAATCATGTACGGATATAATAAATTAAATTATTTAAAATATCATTGCATCAAATTTAATTTAATCAATTAGTATTTCTATTTATAAGTTTTTAATGAATATTTGGAATATTATATTTATTATTAATTAATTCTAATTGTTACAGATTGCTTTACGTGCCAGCATGTTAGAACATGAAAATGCAATACTTCGAGCACAAGTTATAACATTGAGGGAAGAAGCTCAGTCCCTGAGAGAACTGCTTTTGCATGAGAAAAAATATAAAGCATTGGATGTCTGCGCTATTTAAAACAATAATTTTCTCTAGTAAACTTTTGTGTTTAATATCAGTGGTGTTAGGTGGAACGAAGTCCCTGATATTAAAACTATAATTATTCTAGTGAAAAGTTTTAAGAACCACAAGGAACCAGTATTTATGTAAATATTGTAAATGTGCTTAGTGCTTAAAATTCATTATCACTAATAATTAGTTTTTGTTTGTTAAATTATTAAAAAATATACATATTTATTTTACTTATTTAAGTTGATTGTCATCTCTTTTTTCTATTTAATTAGCCAATTACCTTACATTCCTATTTTCGCAATATTATTAATTTATTTTTTATTGAATATTAATACATTCTGCCACATTAAAGGGCATTAATATTAAGGCTATATGAATCATTCACAAAATATGTACATACAAATAGTAACTGAGAATAATAAAGAATAATAGGAAAAAGACAGAAAAAGAAATATAGAAAATAAAATAAGTAAATAAATAATAGTAATAATAAAATTAAAATAACATCTTAGACGCAGCTATACCTATTTAAAATCGGTCATGGGAACTCCAAACCAGACTTGTTCCCCCACTTGTGGAGGAAAAAGCGAGGCTTCAGTAGATCCCTGCGCTCCTCCCTCAACCACTTTACTGGTATTAAAAACCAGCGGAGGCCGAGTAAGGGCGTTACAACCACAAATACTCATGACTTGAGAGGAGAATCTGGCCATTGCCAAAACTCGAATACATACATGTTACAAAAGGTCACGGGGCCACTGCCGTTTTAATCTGTGAGGAGGATTGTAGGGATGGGTGGTGCTAGATAGGGACTGTGCTACGGGATTAGGGTGATGGGTAAGGTTCTGATGAAATTTGGAGAATTTTTTTTGGGATAAGATCAAGAATAAATGGAATATTAAGGTCATTGTGCAGGATTTTATTGTAGCCATAGAAGGGGGTATTCACTATTGTACGGAGGACAATAGACTGGAAGGATTGAATGCGTTTGATGTTAAAAAATTTGGTTGTCCCCCATAGGTCTAGTCCGTAGGTCCAGATGGGTTTTAGTATTGTCTTGTAGATGAGTAGTTTGTTTCAATGGAATGTTTAGATTTTCTATTGAGTAGTGTATATAGCTGGTCGTAACGTCGGATAAGTTCCTGTCTTTTCAGTCTAGTATGCGGATAAGTCGTCCACGTTAGTCGTCTGCCTAGGGGAAAACCAAGATACCGGACTGTGTCGGAGAAGGGAAGCTGGATGGAATTAAAGTAAACTGGTGGACATGAATTACGACGAAGGGTAAAGGTTATATGTTTACATTTGGATTCATTGACTTTGATGCGTCATTTCTTGCACCAGAGTTCAATCAGGGATAGATGCAGTTGCAGGTTTATAGACGCTGTTTTAGGATCTGAGTTAGAAGATAGGATATCAGTGTCATCAAAGAAAGTTGCTAGGAGTGTATCGGGATGGACGGGTCTTTTTTTTTAAAGAATTAGATGTTGCCATATTTTTCGCAGTTACGGTTAAATTTGTAACATATAATTGTAAATAAGAATAGATAGCCTCAGGAATGAGAACAAAAAGTCAAATGTGGAAAATGAGAACAGAAATTTATTGAGTATTTTGCTTACAATAATTCACCTACCAGATAAATCGCAATATCTATTATTAAAAAAAAAAACTCATCTTATGAGTTTTTGACGATAATTATGTACTAAAACTAGAGATTTTAATAATTTAATATGATTAAAAGAACAGGTGAAAACCACAAGATATCTTCTCTAGGAAAACTGGTCAACAAGCATACACAATATATAAACATAATTGGTAATTAGTTGACTGTCGTGGATAATGAAGAGAAGAATAGTTGGGGTGTTCAGTCAAGAAGGAAGGCAAAAATAAATGATAATATTTATTTTTTATATATGCCGACGTTTCGACCTGAAGTTCAGGCCTTCATCAGGGCTAAGAAAATAACCAGATAACAAAGTTATGGAAACGAACTATGCTGACTTGACATTCTGAGCAGCCTCCCTCTCCTCTACCTATATATACCCCCATAAAATCCTAGGCTAGTCAGTAAGCAAGATATCTGTATCAGTAGTACTTAGCATGTCATAATGTTCATTGTTTGATTTGTTTTCTCAATAAAGTTTTTTTTCACTTTTCGACGGTTGAGTTTCATAATTGGCGCCCGAACAGGGACCGCATGCATATTTCATCGCGGTTCTAGACTCGAACTCTGCAGTACCAGAAATCAAGATTTGATCTACCTTTCGAGGATATCACACCTGTAAGAGGCTGGCACCCCGCTCTGACTCTTAGATCTTGAAGAAGGACCTGCTGCTGAGCTGAAATCGTCTGATCACCCCGACAGACATCGAAACTCTTGGAAGAAAATTGTGAGTCAACTTTATTTGAAATCATCAAAACTCATTAAATTTTTTTTAAATTTTATTATTTTCTGATTTATTAATATTTAAATTATATAATTTTTTTTATATATATAAATTAACATTTATATTATTATATTGTTATAAACATATATGTACTAACAATTTTATGAGTAAATTAGCTGAAAGGTTGGAACAAATTAGATCTATTCGCATTAACGACTGTAATAATTTAGACGAAATGGCAACCACTTTTGCAATTAAATCCGCTGATTATGACCATATTCCAGCATTCAATGGGGATCCACATAATTTGCTTAAATTTGTAACCGTTTGCCGACAGGTTTACAATATAGTCTGCAAACCCGATAACAACCTCCGCGAACTGAATGACCAACGCTTACTCAGTAAAATCCTAGCTAGACTTACAGGAGACGCTGACTACATTAATACGACGTGTGAATTCACTGGGGTCACTGAACTTCTACAATATTTAGAAAATACTTTTAGGGATTCTCGTTCTATTGAACAACTAACATTTGAACTCTTCAATTTAAGAATTCGTCATAAAGAACACCCTCTAGATTTCCTTCAACGATTAGACAGAAGTCGAACACTAATCATTTCCAAATACCGAATTCAGAACACTCCGGAAAGAGCAACTATAGTATCCGCTTTAGAGAAAAATATATTATACCACTTTTTCACAAATATGCCTCTACATATTAGGACATATTTGATGACTAAAGCCGGTCTAAAAACTCTTGATGACCTACGGAATCTCATACAAAATGAAAATCACCTTCTATTTGAAGATTTGATCAATTCTGGGAATATGAGGAAGCCCGGGGAAGCTCAGGAAGAAAACAGAAGAGGTTATGATAAGAGACATGATAAAAGACATCATAATAAAAACTATCACCAACCAAATTTCTACGGATCAAGAAATGATGAGCGTCGACACTCCCCTAGGAGAGATTATCACCAAGATTACCATAACAGTAATCAAAATAACCACCATGAAAGGAGAGATTACCACCAAGATCACCATAACAGTAATCAAAATAATCATCATGAAAGGAGAGACTACCAACCTCACAAAGAGCAGTGGAAGCCCGAAGACCAAAGAAGGTATTTTCGAGGCTCTGGACAATCTAAAAATAATAAGCCCGCAGAGAAAGGTGAACCATCAAACACAGTCTCAATGCGTACCGTGAGCGGTTTTCAGAAAAACAACTCAAGACACCCAGTATATAAAGTGGAAGAAGAAGACCCGAGAGATAAAGAAATAAGAGAACTTCGTGAACGATTAGAGAGGCTCACCGCAAATACAACAGAAGATCATTTTTTAGAGGACGACCTAGATCGGAATTTCAAAACATAGAAATTCAGGAACTCCAGACAAATAATTTCCATAAATTGCCTTATGTAATTGACAAAAAGGACCGTAAATGGCTACTCGACACAGGAGCACAAAAAAACTATATAAATCCAAAAATAGTACCTGCAGGAGTCAAAAGAGAAAATGAAAATTTCATCGTGTTAACTGCCGCAGGAGAAGAAAGGGGAACAGAAACTATCACCACCGAAATCAAAAACACGTTTTTAAAATGTCCCACTAAAGTTAAATTTTATTTACTAAATTTTAGTCCAAACCATGACGTTCTGATTGGTTCCGAACTCATGGATGACCTTAACTTTAAAATAGATTTTGAAAATAGACACATTAAATCAGACTATAGTGAATTTAACTTCATATTGAATAGGGACTCCCTCCCGATTGAACTCAAGAAAGGAGAAAATATAGCAGAAATACCTAAAGGAAAAAATTTTTATATAGATTATAAAACGGACGGACTGGAAATACCCCCAGGAATATATAGGGATAAAATAAAAATTATTAGTGATAAAAGCGGAACAGTCAAATTGCCTCTAATGCATTTCCAAGAAGTGGAAATAGTGAACCCACCAATAGATAAGGAAGACAAAAATATAAACGAGCTGGTTAGAGTTGAACATATTCCTCCGCAACATAGGTCTGAATTATTAAAACTGTTGGAACAATATCCTGCCATATTTAAAACAGAAAAAGATGCATTATCAGCGACGGATCTAGTGGAACACCAAATAAAAACCAAAACGGATGATCCAATTTATTCTAGAAATTATAGATACCCGCAGCAATTCAGGGAACAAATAAGAGAAGAAATAAATAAAATGCTAGAAAACAAAATAATTACTCCCAGTAACTCACCCTATAATTCACCCGTTTGGGTAGTTCCTAAAAAAGCCGATGCATCAGGGCAGAAGAAAATAAGAATGGTGATCGATTACAGAAAACTCAACAGTCAAACGATCCCAGACCGATACCCCCTGCCGAATATTGAAGACTTACTCGGAAAATTAGGTAAAGCCACTATTTTTACAGCAATGGATCTTTGCTCTGGTTTTCATCAAATTAAGGTTGATAAGGATTCAGTTCATAAAACTGCATTCAGTACTGACCAAGGACATTTCGAATTCTTAAGAATGCCATTTGGGTTATGTAACGCCCCTGCAACATTCCAAAGGGCGATGAATATTATATTTTCGGATATGCCACATGTATTGGTATACATGGATGACATTATTATATTTTCTGAAACCTTCAACGACCACTTAAAACACCTAAAATCTGTTTTAGAAAAATTGAAAACACATAATCTTAAAATCCAACTTGACAAAACGGAATTTTGTAAAAGAGAACTATTGTTTTTGGGCCATATAATAAGCGAAAAAGGAATAGAACCTAATCCAGATAAAATAAGAGCAGTCAAGGAATTTAAATTACCTAAAACAGAAAAAGAAATAAAAAGTTTTCTAGGCTTGACAGGATTCTATAGGAAAATGATACCTAACTATGCAAAAATAGCTTCACCTATGACAAGATGCCTACGTAAGGAAGAAACTGAAATAAACCCTGATTCCTACCGTGAAGCATTTGAACAACTAAAAACCTTAGTATGTAGTAGTCCCATAATTCAAGTACCCAACTTTGAAGAAGATTTCTACTTAACAACTGACGCCAGTAATTACGCCATAGGAGCGGTACTTGCTCAAAAGAAAAATGGTAAAGAATTACCAATTTGTTTTGCATCTAGAACACTAAATAAAGCCGAACAAAATTATTCTACAACAGAAAAAGAGTGCCTAGCAATAATTTGGGCATGTAACCATTTTAGGCCTTATCTATACGGCAGAAAATTTTTTATTTACACTGACCATAAGCCACTCGAATATCTTAAGACTTGCAAAACACAAAACGCCCGTCTTATCAGGTGGAAACTGCTTCTAGAAGACTACGAATATGATATCAAGCACATCGAGGGTAAAGCGAACAAGGTTGCTGACCACTTGTCGCGACATCCAGTTGACAAGCATGTTTCAGAGACACCCGAGTTCGACATGTATCATATCGCAGAAGAGGATGACTCATCTCTAGATACCCAACACTCTGCCGAGTCTTCAGATAATAGGATCCTTATCGTCGACGATGGTCAAAGACCTGTCAACGTAGAGAAAAATCAATTAGTCATCATGAAGGGATTTAATGAGGCTAAGATAGAAAAAGTATTTAATAAAAATAGAATTATTTTAGAACTAACTTATCCATATAACCAAAACGCAGAACAACAAGAAACAGAAGACGCATTAGAACAATGTAAACTAGGCATGACACACCCCAGCATTTTATCGTATGACGAAATTAAAAACATCAAAACTCCATATAAAAATTTACTAACAAGAGACGTAGAATTAAATTGGTTATTAAGTAAAGCAATTTGTTCAATGTCCGATTCGGGAATGATTTATTTCTTTATTAAATTACCACTAAGGGTTGCCCCTTCGACTACATATTACATACTGTCATATCCCATTATTTATAAGGAAAACATTGTAACTATTCCAGTTGAAAATACTTTAGTTATAAGACATAATAACCAGTTTCATAAAGGACAATGTTTAAAATATAATTCTAACTTTTATTGTAATTACAAAAGTCTTAGTTTAGTAGAAGATAAGTGTATATTAGAATTAAGTAACAACCAAAAATTAGAACATTGTAAAATAATAGGAATTTCACAAAAACCATTTATTAAACTTATACCTAGCCTTAATCAATATCTCACTTTTAATTTATCTACTATTGAAACTAACATAACAGAAACCATGTTATATCATTTACCAATCACTGGTTTAATAAGCCTTGACAGAAATGAAATATTTGTAAATAAATCTATAGTTATTCGATACGAAGAACATGTAAATATACCCATAATATCTATGCATAATATTGATACTGTAATTTTTACTAATTATAGCTACGATGATGTAAATAAATTAGACTTAGGAACTCTAAATATAGAACCTTTAGAAGATTATTCTGTAATTACTCATTCTGACATTATGTTATATCTTACTTTGATAATATGTATATACCTGTTTATTCACCATATATTATTTTATTATTATAAATTTAAAAACATTTTTAAAAATAAGACTAACAACCCCACACCTCTAACAAACATTGTAACTCCTGATCACCCACCTATCAGCAATCCCATCGAGCTATCATCCTTTTGCGACGCCAGGTCTAGAGCGTGGCATTCCTACCTTACCGAAAAACAAGCATCCTAGTTCGGAGGACCTCACTTTTTAAGGGGGGAATAGTTATGGAAACGAACTATGCTGACTTGACATTCTGAGCAGCCTCCCTCTCCTCTACCTATATATACCCCCATAAAATCCTAGGCTAGTCAGTAAGCAAGAGATCTGTATCAGTAGTACTTAGCATGTCATAATGTTCATTGTTTGATTTGTTTTCTCAATAAAGTTTTTTTTCACTTTTCGACGGTTGAGTTTCATAATTCAAGGTATGAGAAACATAAGTAATGATGGTAAAAAAGATGATAAAAAATAAAATAAAAAAATTAGAAAAATAAAATAGATAAATATAAAGTAAAATGAAATTGTTAGAATAATGACTAAGAACTAAGAGATAAATAATAAAAACCGTTACAAAGTGTGGAATGATGAAGTAGGCATAATCAAAAAGGGTGACAAAAGTGTTACAATGGGAATCTTAGAATAAAATGTAAAACATAAAAAAGAAATATGAAGTTATATAAGAAATGAAAATAAATAGTAAAATTAAAACATTGAGAATGGAGTAGTTAGATAGAAAATTGAGATATTGTAAAGTCTATCAAGATGTACAGACAATGTATAATATAATAAAGAGTTAAAAACAGAGAAAAGGAATGAAAGGAAGGAGGGAAGAAATTGAGAAAGCTGAAATAAGAAAGAAATAAAAGAAGTACTACCTGTCTCCTTAAGTGTCGCAGAGAGAATAAAAGTCGTTACAAGGGAGGGGGAGAGAGAAGAGATGTGTAGGTGGCGTCATCTCTAACGGTTATCCGACGAAGTTTGAACTAAAGCGCTGGAAGCCTAAATAGGTACGAGAGATATATTACTCAGAAAAATTATGGAAAATTGAACGAAAGTTAATAGAAAGTGAATGAGAAATTCAAAAGAAAAATAACTGTTGAGTAATAAGGGAGAAAAATTGAAATAAAAAATATATATATATATGTATATATGATATACATATATATATTTATATATATATATATTTATAAACTACTCCATTCTCAATGTTTTAATTTTACTATTTATTTTCATTTCTTATATAACTTTATATTTCTTTTTTATGTTTTACATTTTATTCTAAGATTCCCATTGTAACACTTTTGTCACCCCTTTTTGATTATGCCTACTTCATCATTCCACACTTTGTAACGGTTTTTATTATTTATCTCTTAGTTCTTAGTCATTATTCTAACAATTTCATTTTACTTTATATTTATCTATTTTATTTTTCTAATTTTTTTATTTTATTTTTTATCATCTTTTTTACCATCATTACTCACTTATGTTTCTCATACCTTGTTATCTGGTTATTTTCTTAGCCCTGATGAAGGCCTGAACTTCAGGTCGAAACGTCGGCATATGTAAAAAATAAATATTATCATTTATTTTTGCCTTCCTTTTTGACTGAACACCCCAAATATTCTTCTCTTCACAATATATAAACATATAAGTAACAAGTATCTGCCCTCATTGGTATCGTCCACTAGACAAAGGCACACGGAGACATCATACGAACCTGCAACTACTGGAGCAGCGATAATTCAACTCACCGAAGTTGCCCAGACGAACCACCCACTCTTGACAACTAGCACAGCGCTGCTTCAAACTCAGCGATGCCATCCTCCGACCTTCATTTTGATTTATTATTTTCAATAATGAACCATTTTATTCGTCCAAAAAATTCAACAACAACCCTCCCCCAAAAGTTGAGGTTTTACGTTTCAAGATACATCCGTACGTACGTAGAAATCAAAAAGCAAATACAATTTTTTTTTGTCTGATCCCCATTCCCAGACCACGGTGCGTGCCGATTTTTTCCGACACCACTGCACCGATTTTTTTTTTCAAACATGGTATTAAAGTGAGAGGTCACCCGAGGATTGATCCTCCTACATCTATATTACTATCCGCCCCTTTCTTTCAAAATGGCGGCCGAAAAACCTGTGTTGTTATATTCTGTAGTGCCTTAACTAATGTACCGATTTCAATGAAACTTGGCTAAAGTCTTTTTTTCGATAGCCTTTAAATTTATCAATATAACATACTTCAATGAAAAGAAGCTGGAAAAAAGTTACGAAGGGTGGTAAAGTTAGATTTCCGAATAACTCTAAAAGTAAATACTTTTTTTTGTAATTTTTGTGATCTGATGTATCAAAGGTATTTAAATTTTCTAAAAGACGAAGAAAGTTTTATCAAAATTAGATCACTATTAGTAAAGATATCTCGATTTCTAAATATTTTTGGTTTATTATTTTCAATAATGAAAAATTGTAATCATAAAAAAAAATCTAAAACTGAACCGTCCTTGAAATTTGAGGTTTTTCGTTTCAGGATATGTAGAATTTGAAAATCGAATACAATTTTTTTTGTCTGTCCGCCGCCTCAGCGTTTTATTCTAGACTACTAGACCGATTTTTTAAAATTTGGATTTAACGTTAGATAACTTGGCTGAAGTCTTCAACTTCGAAACCCTTTATTTATGTAGCATATTTCAAAGTTTCAGAATATAAAAAAAAAAAGTTCAAATCGGACATTTTGTTGCAAAGATACGGTGTCTAGATATTTTTTATATGTTCTACAGCAAAGGCTATATCCTTTGATTTGGGTTTTGTTTTTTGAAAGTGTTATTGAAGCAATGCTATTTTGTTTAGCAAATTACTAATGATGAAAAAAATGTTTAGGCAAATTATAGGAATCACCTTTTATTTATTTTTATTTATGTTACATGGAAGGCAACATAATGTTACTTTAGATGTATAATTGTTCGAAAATAATAAACCATTGTGTAATAGTTTGCAGTATTTTTTAAATTGCCATAATCAGAGATAAGGATATAGGAAGATATTTCTCTCCTCCCTACGGGGAGTCAGAAGTTGTCTTCCAGTTAGAGTTGATCAGTACATTTTATAAACTTTTACGGTACCTTATCAGTCTATGGAGGGGATACCTGAGCACGTTGTAGGTCTCAGAGTTCCGGTTCTAAACGTTGCGGGTTCGATTCCCACCTGGGTCGGTTAATTTTCATTTCTCGAAGGCCCCAGGAAAGCCTCTCAATTTACTTACGTCGACAGTAGTGTATATATGTTATGTGTGTATAAAGTGTATGAAAGTAATTTTATGCGTAGACCTCTTTAGAATAATGATTGTGTAGTTAACTGTTGTTGAGGGGAAGTAGAACAACAATTAGAAATTACCTATATAATGTGTATCAGGTGAGACAGTTTATTTTTTGAAAAACTTATATTACATTGAAATCCACTTTTATTAACTTACAGTTTGAAAAAAAGAAGTTGAATAATTATTTTGAGATGATCTCTTGTGGCATTGCACGGTACGTTAGCTAACAGACTATTCTTAAAAGAAAAATGTTTATTTAATTGATAAGTAATTATAAAATTATATTAAACTCAGAAGGTTATAAGTAAGTTCTTTACATTGTCAATTACCTAATTAATTAATAACGTCGGTTTATTGTAAAAAGTCATTAAATAGCAATTCATAACCTCAGATATTTAAAATAATTAATGAATTTTCCCTTTGTAAAATCAGAAAGTGTGCACTTACAATTAGTGTAACTACATATCATAAATAAATGAGGGTGTGTCTTTTCCATGCACTTACGATTTTTTTTTATATATAGAAGCCGAAATTCACAAGAACTTATTTGAATGTTAACCCATTAATATTAACAATACTCCATAAATTAATAACACAATATTATAATAGATTAATTAAGAAAAAATCAAAGCTAAACTAAATAGGAATGCTGCAGTGATGGAGGAGTAGTGTTGCCCAAATCCGAGACCGAGAGGAGTCTTGGTCTTGCACTCAGTCTTGGTCATGGTCTTGGTCTTGCGTAAGATTCTCGCAACAGTCTTGCAGTTACTTATTAACTTATTACTATAAAGATATTAATGTAATTTTTTATATAGGAGAAACAAAATAGGCCCGAATGAATAATTAGTGAAGTTAAATGCAAAAGTATATAGGTTATACCAATTCTTTACATATAGTAACTAAAATTGTCAAGTATTATTAACTATTATACCTTAATTTTTATTACAAAAATCGATTTTTTTTACCAGTTCTGGTCTTGATCTTGCGACAGTTAGACGGCCTTGGTCTTGGTTTTGCAAAGTCCAAGACCGATTTTGGAGAACACAATTAGTCTATGGGCCAGACCCCCTTACCGTGCACCCTCCCTCCCCCCCACATCCCTATAAATTGCATATCGTTGTGTTCCTTGTGACTAGTTATTAAAAAAAAAGCCAATGTTCCCACAAAAAAAAGTGAACGCACTGCCCCAAAATGGCGTCCAAAGCTGGCGGATTGACGACTTTGACTTTAGTTAGTTTTTTGGTCACTGAGAATCGGCATTTGGCTTAATTTCCTCATAGTTGGTCTTTTATTAAAGCTGAATAGTCATATAATAATAAAACATGAAGAAATATTAAAAAAATAATTGGCTTAGGCTATGAAAATTAGCGGTAAAGTCAATTTTTTTAACAAAACGGCCTACAATAACGCAAAACGTGCCGAAATGAAACATCTGGAGAAAACATTTCTCTTTCCAAAACGCTGATTACTTTTTAAAAAATTTTGAGCAGTTTCGTAGAAAATACATTTATGCGGCAGAAAAGCGGTACTGGCGTGGGTGCCTACAGGCCTCCACCACACCATTTAGTACACATAAATGGCTTAGTTATAGTGATATAATAACATTTTCGGTACATTATATTGGTTTTATTAACGAACAAATATTATTTCAAAAATTCAATTGTAAAAAAATAATTAAAATTAAAAAAAAAATTATTATAATTTTTTTTAATTTAACCTCCTTTATTCTATACTTAGGTCGTTTAAGAAGACCTCAATTGTAAAAATGATATAACTATAATAATAAAACTTAATTAAAAAATACTTTGCTGAATATCTTGATTTTTTTTTTATTTAACGTTTGCAATTTAACACTGTGTTTTGTGTATTTACTGATTCTTAGAGATAATTAAAAATTGTATATACTTCCCAGGAAATGACTCATATTAATTAGTTGGACTATATCATAAATAAATAGGAAATTTTAATATTGAATGAATTATTCTCTATGCACAAATGATAAAAAGGGTAACGCTATAAGTTCTTCTATAGACCAAAACTGATTGTTTGGATTTGGTCTCAAAATGATGAAAAACGCGAAATTGAACCAGAAAATTGAAAAAATACATTAAGCTAACGAGAAAGGAAGTGCCAAAACCTCGAAAAAGATAAAAAGGACCAGTATCCATTATATTGCTAAATGAATGTTTAGTAGACAGATGAACAGAATATTTCAAGATGCTGCTGGGTCACTTGCAGGTTGGATGATATTGAGGTAGGTTTATTATAGTGAAAACAACTTTATTTTCGATTGCTGAAGGTGCACATCGGGACTATCTTCACTTTAAAGCAGGATATAGAGAAGTATATCGCGAAAGTTGTAGCTCATAGCTCTCCTTCTGTTTAGTGCATTTGCAAAAGATTTTTTACTAAACAACCCGGTAGCTATTCATTATATATAGTTCAGATTATGTATATATTATTTTAGTTTTGTAAAACAGGTATTAATATGAGTCATTTCCTGGGAAGTATATACAATTTTTAATTATCTCTAAGAATCAGTAAATATACAAAACACAGTGTTAAATTGCAAACGTTAAATTAAAAAAAAATCAATATATTTAGCAAAGTATTTTTTAATTAAGTTTTATTATCATAGTTATATCATTTTTACAATTGAAGTCTTCTAAAACGACCTACGTATAGAATAAAGGAGGTTAAATTAAAAAAAAATAATAATAAATTTTTTTTTTAATTTTAATTTTTTTTTACAATTAAATTATTGAAATAATATTTGTTCGATAATAAAACCAATATAATGTACCGAAAATGTTATTATATCACTATAACTAAGCCATTTATGTGTACTAAATGGTGTGGTGGAGGCCTGTAGGCACCCACGCCAGTACCGCTTTTCTGCCGCATAAATGCATTTTCTACGAAACTGCTCAAAATTTTTTAAAAAGTAATCAGCGTTTTAGAAAGCGAAATGTTTTCTCCAGATGTTTTATTTCGGCACGTTTTGTGTTATTTTAGGCCGTTTAATTACAAACGACGCTTGATTTGTAACTTGAAAATTTTTTTGTTAAACAAATTGAATTTACTGCTGATTTTCATAGCCTAAGCCAATTATTTTTTAATATTTCTTCATGTTTTATTATTATATGACTATTCAGCTTTAATAAAAGACCAACTATGAGGAAATTAAGCCACATGCCGATTCTCAGTGACCAAAAAACTAACTAAAGTCAAAGTCGTCAATCCGCCATCTTTGGACGCCATTTTGGGGCAGTGCGTTCACTTTTTTTTGTGGGAACATTGCTTTTTTTTTAATAACTAGTCACAAGGAACACAACGATGAGCTAGGATTAGTCCACCGCAGAACGAAGATGATCCAGAAGAATTTCGAGCTAATAGCCTACTCCCGGAAGTAAATCGGTTACAGGAGAACCTACAGGTCATCATTAGTGTTGCCCAAACGCAAGAACAAGACTAGACCAAGGCGGTATTTGGTCTTGCGTCAACAAACCTTGATCTTGGTCTTGCACACCTAGTCTTCGTCTTGTGCAAGATTTTCGTAAAAATCTTGCAGTTACCAATTAGTTTATTGCTATTTATTAAATATGTTAATTTAGATCTTGGAAAAAATCTACAGAATAAGTACCTTTAGACGTTTTATTGACATAATATAGTCCAACTTATTAATAAAATTAACTTGACAATACATTATATACATTAAGGCATTGTCAAGAAGGATTGTGATAACTCCCCTCCCTCTTCCTGATTACATGGAATGGACGAGTTATATAGCAAAGACATATATACATTGTTACCAGTGTCATATTTGGAAAAATTCGAAACCACACAGTACCATTTCTCCAAAATGTAGGCAAAGACGACAAACCTGTCAACATTCCGGTTATTCAGGCATCATCAGAACCGAAAAGAACAGCTAATCAAACATTTCTCCATGACATCCAAGCGCATACTCTGCTCCTTAGTTTTTATTAGAATCCATAGGATATTCCTAAGCACTATGGATTCTAATAAAAACTAAGGAGATTTGACTTTACTCAAATTCCACATTTTTTAAAATTTTAATTGACCAGCACCTTTAACATCAAGCCTCAATTTACATATGTTCGTTGTGTTGTGAAGTATACTTTATGTTATGTTTCTTTCAGCTAGGTTTAGTTTAATCATTGTCCATTGTTGAACTAGAATCAAGTTTTTTTTCACGTAGCATGCCTTACCTAACTTTAACTTAGGGACTCTAATTCTAACACAAGAGGAGAAAAGCATTTTATAATTAAATATTTTTATATTTACTAGTAGGCCCGTGCGAAAAATTCGCACAGCACATTGTTATCAAAGGTCATATTAATACGAAAATGAAATAATGCCACCTATCAAAAGATAAAGAAATCAAATGTTACTTTATCGATAAATATAATCGACAAAGGAAACAAAAATTAATTTAAATCTTCATTTTTGTTTGGAACCAACATGTTTACAAATTTCAGTAAGCTGTATCTTTGCTAAAAATTGTCCGATTTCAATGATTTTTTTTCCTTTTGTAGGGAATTTATTAATCTTTTATATAATCACGGGCATAACCAAGGAAAAAGTGTGTAATTTTTTAGTCGTTCGCAAATAAAGTTTGTTTTCTTTTATAACTTGTTTTCGGGGTGATTGGATTATTTTGTCCGCCTGAAGGAGAAGGAAGCCTTCGAAATCGGTGGCTCAATCTTGAGATTTGGTGAAGAATTAACGATGATATGGCTTACCGATCAAAAACACCATCGATAAATAATATAAACTCCTCCTCTCTCGATCATAGAGACCTGAAGTCGACGAAATGAGACATGTATTCAATGACAGTACTACAATTAATGTAAGGTTGTGTGGATGCGAACCCTATGCCTTGCGTTATCTCGAAAATAGTACGTTTTTGGGCTTAAAAACGCAGGATCCGATAGTTCCGGAGGAACTATCCGGGTCTTGCTGTACGCATCAAAATCTTCTAGATCCAATTTGTCCCGTATCGATCTACAGACCTACCACCGTTCCAGTATTGAAGCCTAGCAAAATGTTTGTATCGACTTTATTTATTTTAGAAAGAAAAACAAAAGTGGAGAATACGATTCGCTAACCCCCCGTGAAATTCTGAATCCAACGGTACCCCATTCATGGTATTTGAGCATGACAGGAGCTTATATTTGGTACAAAACCGATTTCGAGCCTTACTGTAATAATATATGTACGGAGTACGAAAATCGGATCTCTATTTCTCACTTAACCAATTTCTTTGTTTTCTAATGATTAATGATGCTTCAGAAAATAATCTAACTGCAGATATTGATGCTAAAGGCATTGAAAGAAATCACAGGGAAGGGGTAAGGGACCGATACCCTAATAAAAATATAGAGAGGAGGCAAGAATATTTTACCTTATCTTCTTCCCCCAATATATCGAAGAAAAAAAATCAAAGTTAATAACAATTAATCGAAATGAAAGAATAAAATATGTAAACTTAATTCAATTCGATATTCGGTGACACCTTCAATGACACATTCAATTGGGTAAGGTAACACCTAAAAGTAGATACGCAATTATTTTACCACGGTCTATGTATCCATTATTGAAATATAAGTTTATATTATAAGATAATTTTATATGCAACTACATATCCTAAAATTTTATGATTCATTCATGTATACCCTTCCATTTTACGTAAAGATTTTATCACATCTTCCGTGGCAAATTTGAAGCATCTCATGTCACTGCTTCAAACCTTTAAATAAAGATAAAAATATGTAAGATATTCAATTACTTAGCTAACATATTCAAATATATCAGTACATAAAAAAAAAACTAATATATAAAGATATACATAAATTTATTTTTATAAATAGTAAAATGTTGTTCCTTTTTAGAAATATGTTAATGAAATCTATTATCATGTATAGGAATACAATTTCCTTTTCTTGGTTGAATTAAAATAGTTAATTCATAATAATAAACCAAAAGTTTTTTACAGTTTACTGTGGTCTATATCTTTAATCATTGCTTCCGTTCCGATATTTTTTTTTATTTGGTTGGAAATTTTGTAACTTTTTAATTATTCATGGATCTAATCCACCATAAATTGCATACGTATCCTGTTATGAAGAAATTGTTATACAGTTGTGTTAAAAAAAATTAAATAATAACAATTTGTTACCATATTCGTATTATTTTTCCAAATTTCAGCAATGTTATTTTCCAACTCCACTTAATTCCGATATTCTTTGCAGACATAACGCTATATATATTCCCTTCTATTTATTAACTAGAAGTGCACTCGATTTGTTACTAAAGAGGGCTGGAAATAGTAATTTCCATTTGAATCGGAATCCATGACAACATTGGCACAGATATTTCCTATCGCAACTATAAGTTGGGCTCAAACGGTAACTGGAAAACTGCATTTTGGGGCTTTAAAAGGCAATTACTTAATCTTAATAACTGTCAGAGTTATCTTTTAATAGATAAAAATCAGAAATTATGAAAGTATTTTTCGAAAATCGTACGTGTAAAAATGATTATTCATTTTATAATTAAGTAATTAATTTTGTAATTAAATATGTTTTCAAATAACAATGGGTCTAATCAAGAAAAAAATGTATACTATGTATAATTATGTTGATTATGTTATTTTAACTTATATTTTTTATACATAACATAAACTCCCAAGACCTTTTTTGTGGAGTCTATTTTTTTGGGCTAAATTTTGCCACCGTCATCTCAAAAATGTTTGATGACTAGCTTTGTTACCACAAGACATTACACGGACAGTTTTATAATCCCAGTTTATTTTCAACAATTTTACTATATAAATGACTTCATACAGGACTTTCTGAATAACGAATGCGGACAGACTTAAGACGAAGATTTGTATTGGAGAGTTTCTCCATAAAAGACAGCAGCAAGCTTGTGAGCTCATGTTCTGAGAACATTAATTCAATCGAATGTCGCTTAGTTCAATAACATCTACTGGGAATTCAGTTTTAAAATAGAGTTTAGAGTCTTAGCCTTTTGTTTTTATTTCTAGAGATCTGATTTTAACACACCAACATGAGTCCGGTTAAATTTCAAAGAAAAGTTATGCTATTAATGAATGTATCAGAGAAGCTCATTATTCGCAACTTAGCTACTCGATTGAAAAAAAAATTACTAGTAATTAGCATATACCGTAGTTTCGGCATGCTCATGCCTCAATCTTCCACCGTTCTCAATATCATTTTGAGCAATTTTCTCGCTGAACCTTTGAGCTGACAATACGTTTTCATGTTCTATGAGCCCTCCAAATCCTCAATGAATATTGAAGAAGTTCTGTCACAAATTTATAGGCTGAAAAACAATTTTTATTTTGAAGAAGAAAAGTTAAAGAATTGTGAGGATTTTATCTATCCATAACAATTTGGAAAATAAAATAGATGATAGTTCAAACAAAAATTACATATTACAAATATTTGTTTTGTCCCAAAGTCCTATCAGATTCATTATCTAAAAATATCTATATTATAAGGTTTACATTTTTTTTTTGTATGAGAATAAAATCTCTGGGAAAAGCCGTTTTCGGAAATGCAGTAATCCCTCAACATATACAGGTTTGATATCCACGAGTTTTGTTCATCAGCGAATACTAAAATGCGAAAAAGATCCGCATAAGTAGATTGCATATTTGCTGATTCGGGATTAAAAAAAAATCCAGTGCGTACTGAACATGAATATCACTACTGTTAGTGCAAAAGGTCGTACGTAAACATTGAGTGTTTTACAGGAAAGCACAAAAACTAATTGTTTCTTTATGATTTATTAGTATAATTTCATAATTTATTGCCCTCTGCTATTTTTCATCGTAGCAGAATGCTTATATCAGTTGCAGAATACAAAATGTCACCTTAGCACAAATAGAATTAAAAGTTGAAAATGTTTACATACGACCTTTTGCACTAACAGTAGTAATATGTACTTAATCGGCATGTTTTCACTCAAAAAATGGATGTTACAAAAACTTCATAAGAGAAATAAGAAAAACTAAACTTTTGTTTTTTCAGAGTTAACGACACAAATTCTTTTCTTCAGTCAGAACAAAACTATTTAAGCTAGGATATAAAAATATATGTAAAAATCACACATAAACCAGATACCACGAAGAGCTAGTTGAACTTCAATAGAAATAAATACAATCACAAATAAGATTTCTCTTTTTTACAAATACAGAGTAAAAAATAATTAATTAATTTTTTGAAAATTACACGAAATCTAAATAACGGCAGTAAGTGCCATGCCAGAACATTTGGAATTGACGTAGCGATAACAGTATAAATTAACTCTTTGAATAAAACCTAAAATTTTATAACCCCATAAAAATATTGACATAATCTAATTCCCACTCCATATGATCAATTCCTTTCACATTTCACTGCCATTATATTGTTAACAATTATTTATATCAATTTTAATTATTAAATGGAATTCATTGATATTTATACTAAGTCATTTCTATATTGATCTCTAAATTTCCTCCAAGTTTGGGTCGAATTGAATGCGCCGTTTTCAAACTATAGGCTTGCCAAATAATACATATGCTGATCCGAAAGCGAACGTATTTTTTCAAGGAGAAGTGGACAGAATTTGATAAAATGCATACCTAATTGATTTCCTGTTTACCATTCCCTAACTTCCCTCCAAATTTGTACCAAATAGAACATGCGGTTTTAGAGATATAAACTAAACGTATTAAGGAAAACACGTTTGCTCATATATAAGAGAAAGAAGTGGACAGAATTCAATAAAATTGACCCTACATTATTTTTTTACAAACACCTACCTTTTATCCAACTTTGAGCCAAATCGAACGAGCCGTTTCTGAAATATTGGCATATCTACAAAAATACGTTGCACGAGCGTAAGCAGAAGTGCTGGTTAGAACTTGATAAAATTGATATGGGACTATCTACTCACCAATCCGCATAATTCCTGAAAATTTCATGAAAATCGAATGAACGGAACTAGGTGATATGCCCGTCACATCGATTTGTCTACAGACAGACCGACAGACACCGAACAAAATTTGATCCTTAATGTCTGAAACGTAAAACGCGAGTGGAAATTTTCGATTCTTAGCAAAAAATATTTTTTAAACTCTCGCACGACCACAATGCTTCCCCACCTTCGGTTGTCAGAGAGCAAATATTTTTTATCGAGTAAGCGATTTTATTTCCACGATTTATAAATTATAAAATACAATTTTAGTTTTCAATTTTTTTTTTATTATTTTATCCTTTTTCTAGAACAGACATCTCTCTGTAGTGGACAATTTTTGATTTCTCATGAGTGTCCACTTCTGAGAGGTTTTACTAAAGTAACTAAAATGGTCAAGTATCAGTATCTATTTTGTCTTAATTTTTGTTCATAAAAACTCTTGTTTTCCCCATTTTTCTATCTTCCTTCGGTCCTGGCAAATGATTAATTTTTTGTTATTATTTGGAATGTTATACTCAAATATACAATTCAACAAGAAAAACAACGCTGTGTAGATTTAAGGCACCTTTAAAATGTTTAAGCACCATATCTGAAAAAAGTTTCAGTTTGACTTAACTGCAAGACTGCAGGAACCTTGCAAGTCTTGCAGAGTCTGGCCTTGCATCAAATAAGGTGGTCTTGGTCTTGTAAAAGTGCAAGACCAAGACCAAGACCGATTTTAGGCAACACTAGTCTTCATTTGTAAAACAATGAGAGAATAAATGTTAATTTCCGAAATCATATCAACAATGAAGTGAAGAAGCATGTTGGCATGATTGAAACATTGGACCGAGTTATTATAGAAACAATATCACCCCAAAATATGCACAATATGATTAGTCGATTCCTAGTTGAGACCTTAGTGCCGAAAGTAGCTCAGAGGCTTTTGGTTAAACACTTAACATTGGACATTATCTCTTTTTCATCCTCATCATATGTTCAACATCATTGTTTGGAAGATGTAGTGGATGTTCTTCATTTGTTTACCTTGTTCTCTTATTTAACTATTTGAAAATATTTGCAATTAAGAGACCCCATATAATTGATTACAATGGTCCAGTTGTAGAGTTACCAGTCCTTTTTATTGACTCTATTTAGTTGTCCATGATTCTAAGGCTGAATAGAGAGTTACACTTATAAATTATGTTTTTTTTTGTTTTTAAAGACAATCTTTTACCTCACAGCACCAAATTTTAGGTTCTAATAATTATTTTTCCATAGTTTATTATTTTTTCAATTACTATGTCTGATGATGTCCTTATTGTATTGACCCAGCTTCTTAATTACTTAAACTTATGTAGTACTATGTGCCCTACGATTAACTACTTTCCACTATCTTAAAATCTCGCACTAATGATTATGGTCCTAACAATATTCCAGTTTTCCATCTTCCTGGAAAACTGCAATAGTCTGACCTTTGAATAAAACTTCTAACCCTTCCTCAGTACATGACTTCAGTCTTATTTCCCTACTTTCCAACCTTTCAAAACCGTTGGAATGCCTTGTCCAAAATCAACTTTCCAACTTCTTAGAGGAACCTCTTCTCATCAACCCATTCCATTCCGGCTATGACCTGGTTACTCAACGCAATCCACTCTCCTTAAAATAACCCATGACTTTCAAAGCTCCATTGAACAACAAAACCTTACAATCTTTGTCCTTCTAGATTTTTCCAAAGTGTTTGACACAGTCGACCATAACATTATCCTTATTAAATTGCAAAATCTTCCTCTATCCAATAGTGCCCTGCGTTGGTTCAAATCCTTTTTATCAGACTGATTCCAGTATGTAGTTTTCCCAAGTCAACCTCCCTCTAAGACACTTCCCCTCCCCTGTGGTGTCACTCAAGGTTCCTCTCTATCCCTTGCGCTGTTTGCTATTTTGTATCAGGATTAATTAATTTTTATTATTTATAATAGTTTTCCTGAATTTGGAAGATCTATTAAAGAATGCTATTTATTGTTATGAAATTAATAATACATTTTTAATAGATGTTATATGCTATTCATTTTTAATTATCTGGTTTCTTAATAAATGAATTTAATTCATCAATACTAAATTCCAAACCATCAATTTATTTTTTATGTATATTAGTATTTTAAAATTAAAGGGGATAAGCTCTTTGATTATTTTACAAATCATAATTTTTACATTTTTTTGTAAGATTAGGAAACAACTGCAATTAAGAAACAACAAGGAAACACATGCCAGGTCAAAATTGGACCATACCTTTCTGAACCTTTCCCAACAAACAAAAGATTGCTCCAGGGGTTTTGTGCCTCTCCTTCTCTGTTCAAAATTTATCTTGACATTTGTTTGAAAGTATGGAGAATAAAATGCGAACCCATGGGGATTCAGTTGAAAGAAAAGGTGTTCCTTTGTAACCTATCCTTCGCAGATGACCAGGTCATCATTGCACAGGAAGCAGAAGATGCTCGATATATGTTAAGGAAGGAATGTCAGCAGTGGGGACTAATTATTAATGCAGAGAAAACATAATACATGACATTCAATAATGAGGATATAGAACTGAATCCAAGAGGGGTTCTAAAAAGAATTAAACATTTTAAATATCTTGGTTCCATAATTGAAATAGATGGTGCATGTGATGTGGAAATAAAAAGAAAAATTTCAGATGGCAAAAAGCCCGTATCAATGCTCAACTCGGTATTATGGAATTGGCATTATCCCAAAAACAAACAAAAAAAGTTACAATAGTATGGTACTGAGCATTATGACATATGGGTCAGAAACTTGAACCATAAAAAGCAACCTCACGAGGAAACTTCTAGCCACCGAAATGGACTACTGGAGATGAGCGGCAGAAATATCCAGAATGGATAAAGTCAGAATTACTACCATCAGAGAAAAGATGGAGGCTAAAAGATCCATTCTGGCAGAGATTGAGATAAAACGCAAACTGGTGTGACACTTGAAAATAATGCCTGAAGGAAGAATACCTAAAGCAGTCCACTTATGGAAATCCAGGGAAAGAAGAAGACGAGGAAGACCAAGGAAGACCTGGGATAACGAATGGGAGGAATCCATGATTGGTCATGGTCTACGGGAAGAATAGACCTTAGATAGGATATTATGAAAAGAAGCCATCCAAGCTTTAGGTTCAGGAAACCCTCTATTAGTGGACACACATAAAAAAAAAATTTTACTCGGCAAATATATTCTTCACCTGTTTAACAAAAACATGTCTTGATGATTTTTATTTATTAAGTCTATCCTGCTCAATGATTTATTATTAAATAGCCGCAGTATCTTGACTGTGCGAAGGTAGCATAATCATTTGTCTTTTAATTAAAGGCTTGTATGAATGGTTGGATGAGGGAATTACTTTCTTTATATTAAAAAGTTGAATTTAATTTTTAAGTTAAAAAGCTTAAATTTTTAAGTGGGACGAGAAGACTCTATAGAATTTCATTTTAAAGTAATTATTTATTTTGTGGTTATTTTTATTTATATAATTAAATTTAAATAGAGATTAAATAAACTCTCGTAATTTATTTATTAAATATATTTATTGTTTAAGGATCCTATTTCATGAATATTTAGATTAAATTACCTTAGGGATAACAGCGTAATTTTTCTGGAGAGTTCTTATTGATAGAAAAGTTTGCGACCTCGATGTTGGATTAAAATTAGATTTAAGTGCAGAAGCTTAAATTCTAGGTCTGTTCAACTTTTAGATTTTTACATGATCTGAGTTCAGACGGCGTGAGCCAGGTCTGTTTCTATCTTCTTAATTAATATTAATATAAGTTAGTACAAAAGGACCATTTATATCAAATAATATGTTTATTTTTGACTAATTAATAAACTATTTTGGCAGATTAGTGCAGTAAATTTAGAATTTATTTATGTAATAAATATTATGGGTAGTATTGGTTTTATTAATAATCATATGTATTTTGATTTGTGTTTCTTTTGTTACTTTATTAGAGCGTAAGGTTTTAGGTTATATTCAAATTCGTAAAGGTCCTAATAAATTAGGTTTAATTGGTCTTTTACAACCTTTTTCTGATGGTATTAAATTATTTTTTAAAGAACAATCTTTTCCTTATAAATCTAATTATTTAATTTTTTATTTATCTCCTATTTTCTTGTTGACTTTATCTTTTTTATTATGGGTATTATACCCTTATTTAATGAATTTATACAATTTTAATTATGGTATTTTATTTTTTATGGTTTGCACTGGAATAGGGGTATATGGAGTTATACTATCAGGTTGATCTTCTAATTCTAATTATGCTCTTTTAGGCAGTCTTCGTTCTGTTGCTCAAGTTATTTCTTATGAGGTAAGTTTAATTATAATTATGCTATGTATTGTTATATTTGTTTTTAGATATAATTTAATAGATTTTATATATTATCAAAAGTATATTTGATTTATATTTTTAAGTTTTCCATTATTTTTTTGTTGATTATCTTCTTGTTTAGCTGAAACTAATCGTTCACCCTTTGATTTTGCGGAAGGTGATTCTGAACTTGTTAGATGATTTAATGTTGAATATAGAAGAGGTGGTTTAGCTTTTATTTTTTTATCAGAATATATAACAGCTCTAATGATTTTGATTAAACTCGGTGTATCGTTGTATAATTAAATGATCTTAAATGTCAATCAGGTCTTATCCCCATTGATGTCACTTTATAGGGCTAAATGCCTAATGTTCATATACGTCTTTAATATGGTTTATTTTAAAAAGTTAATCATCTCATGTTATTCAGAGTTACGAAAAAAAAAATGTTAAATATAACTTTTGAATGAATTTGATAATTGAATAAAGGAGAAAAAAATAAAAATGCTTATCCAAGTTGAAAATGAATCTCCTGAAATACTAGTCAGAAGGTATACATATAATATATCGTTAGAAAGCGGAGAATTTTAGAAAAAATAAAAATTAACATAGAAAATTGTAGAATGAAATAGGAAGTGGCAAAAAATTATAAATAGTATTTTTTGGAAACTAATAATATTTAACGTAAATTACATATTTTCTAGGATATTAAATGAAATTTACTAACTAAATGTAAACTTTTAAAATATTTTTAAGTTTGAAAAAGTATTTAAAATTCACCTAATCAAGGCAATCATATTGTTAAAAAAACTATGTCATTGTACTTGTGTGAAAGAAGAAATAAAATATAAAATTATTTCATTGATGTGTAAAGCATATGTTTATAACCTTAAATACATTTACTGTAGTTTAATAAATCTAGATCTGGTCTTATATTTAAATAATTAGGTATCAATGTCCGTTTATTCTGAAATATTGTTATGTAATTTTTAAGAAAATTAAATTGGTGGATAATTTGACGAATCTGTCCTTTGTGATATCCCAACAGTATACATTATATTTCATTGTACTTGTGTGAAAGAAGAAGTGAAATATAAAAATATTTCATAGATACGTTTATAACCTTAAATATATTTACTGTAGTTTAGTAACTCCATATCTGATATTATATTTAAATATTTAGGTAACTATCATCTGTTTATTCCGAAAAATCATCATGTAACCTTTTAGAAAATTAAATTAGTGAATAGTTGGATGAAATTTCATTTTGTGATATTCCAAAAGTATCCACTTACCATTAGTGTGACAACTTTTGACCTGACTATGACAGACAATGCAAATCTCTAAATTCCGCTTTAGTAAACTTTACAATGAAAAATAACAGTTTAATAACCAATAGTCTTACAATCTATAATCAATGGATCGTACAATCCATCATCAGTGATATAATAAATAGGACTTTTGTTATTTTAATCGTATTTATGATTTGTTATCTGTAATTTTTTAGCTTTACCTCGATTAAAAATGCAATTCAAAAATTTTATAATAGCCCAACATGGCCAGAAAATAATTTCAGTTTGTGAAGGTGCCTTAGGCTTATCTATTTTAGTAAGTTTAGTTCGTAATCAAGGCAATGATCATTTATAAGAATATCTATATTATCATGATATAATAGAATATATGTGGAAGGGTAATTTATCGATACAGTCAGCTCATACAATTATTTAGGTGTCTATTTTTGTAGGTCAGGTTTGTTTTTGCAAACAGTTAATAGGGCAATCTCAAAGTCAAACTCGACAATAGGCACTGTAATAATCATGTTCAAAAGACAAAATTAACTCCCCGAATGGGAGAGACAAATTGAAAACAGCCATCATTAATAAGTCTTTGCTAAATTGTACCCAGGTATGGAGTCTCTGATACATAGATCTTTTAGAAAAGGTCAACTTTTGTAAAGACATTTTCTCTTTGTAAATCCACCTCAGAATTTTTAATTCACTTTGAAATAGGTTCTATTTATATTGGTTTCAATATTATGAAGTGTTCCTTGTATTGGTTGATCAAGCTTTTGGAAATGTAGGAATTGAGATACCCTAAAATACCCTATGTTTTGAAAAGCTAGGAGGGAAATGCTACCAATCTAATTTTGCTCTATCAAAATATAATTATTTTTGATAGGGTGACTGAAATTTTAGGTGAAATTTATAAATTTATTTATGGTGATATTAATAACCTCTATCAAATGGCTTTATAGTCAATATTATATGGTATTAGGCTGTAATTCCAAAATAGGTTTCACCTAAAGCTTATATTTAATATATTTTTAACTTTGAAGGTTAATAGTTTTTTTAACTTAAAGCTTTAAAGTTAAAAAATATCTATAATAATAATTATTGCTAATCTAAAATTATTATCTTTATTATTTTTCTTTGATTAATAGTTACTCATTTAATTGATGAATTAAATGATAGATACATATTAGTTATTACTCGCATATAAAATATCAATGTTACTAATCTAAATATAATTATAAAAAAAAGAATTATAAATTCTTTTCTATTAATTATTGTTTGAATGGTAATTCATTTAGGTAAAAATCCAATAAATGGGGGTAAGCCTCCTATTCTTAATATTATAATAAATATACTGATTTTTTCTGAATAGATCTACTAATTTGACTTAAAAAAAGAAATTTATATTTATTAAATATAGTACAAATTATAATTTTAATAATTCTGTAAATTAGTCAATGGATTAATCATAATTAATTATTTTATTAATGAATAATATTCATCCTATATGATTAATTGATGAATATGCTATTAATTTACGTAACGATCATTGGTTATTACCTCCAATTCTCCCAACTCCTATTGATCAAGTAATAGATATTTTGATAATTAAGGTTCTTCTATTTATGGAGGGGCAGAGATTTATGCACAATCGACCTTGGGGGGATGGGCACCCCTGGGTATATATAATTTAATATTACTCAATATAGATCTTATATATACAATTATATTGACACTCTTTCATTAATATTGGAGAATTGGTAATAAACAAAATTGATATCAACAAGTTTGATTTACGTCAATTTAATTGATAAGAATATAGCCCTTACATGGTCAATATATTGCTACGTTTTGGAGTGTTGACATTTTATTCGGGATGCAACTTGATAATTACTGATGATAATTAACCAGAAACGTTTAATAAAAAATTATTAAAATAAATTTGGATTTATAATATATTGATTGGTCCAGAATTAAGTAATTGGATTTGTTTTCTCAAAGGCTGGTTTATGTTTATCATGCTTTCTAATACCATACATTACCTGTGATCATCATGATATAAATAGGTGGCAGAATTAAAATTACTTTTACTAAAAAACTGAATTTATTTCTATGTTTAATAAAGAATATATACAAATTATATTTACAAGAACAAAATACGTGATTTAATAATTAACTGTGAAGGCATGATTTCAGATGGACTGTTTGAGAATTGTATTGCCATGAAATATTCTAGCATTGGTATATTTATTGTTGGGAATAACACTTATCTCTTGTATAAGAAGTGGTGTGGTTGGTAGATATCATTGCTGCCTCCGCTGATCTGAGGTAATCTTTTCAAGGCCAGGTCCAGAAACTTCTCCATGACGCCCATCTGTGTGGTATATGTAGAGCCAAAGCTTCAGTCCTTAAGCCGGAAGAAAAGACCTGTCCTCCAGGCCGAAAATCCACATAAGACCTCTTTTGTTACTTCTTGGCGTATCATATACAAATATTCAGGGTGGGGCAAGGGTGGTTTTCATTGGTTCTTCACTTCACCCTATTACTTTACAATAACTGGTAACACCCTAAGAGGAACCAGTTACTTAGCCCGTTACTAGCTTTTACTCTGAGCCTTCCCCAGGGTCAGGTAGTCAGAAGTCGGTTTCATTCAACGTTGTTTTTGACAAATAATAATTTTAAAAACTTTATTTGCAAGGTTCAATACATAGCAATATTGACGAAAGACGATATTAGCTCAGTATGGGGATCAGTTAGGATAGATGCAAAGAGCACGACAGTTGAGTAATGCCTAGCTAGATTCCGGATGGTAGACGAGGACTGTCATACCTGTATACTGAATGAGCCCTCTGCACCCACGTTAGTGGTAGTGAGGGCCCAGAGCTGGATTGATGTAATCCTGGCCACTCCTGTCATGTAAAGGAGAATTACTGACTGGTCCCTACTATCTGAAATGATCTCCGTTCACGGAACCATAAGATTTAAGTTAAAGGACAGTGATCACCACTACGGCGGGAGGAAGATGAGGTTCGTAACGAAGATGGCAGATTGGGCTCTCTTTACCAGTATCCTACAGTCCAAGCTGGTGGATCAGGACAGGGAATAGAGCACAAACCCCACTGCACATGTGAGCTACTGTCTGGAGCAGCGCGTAGAGGAGCTGTCCAGGCTAATATGTGCTGCAGCGGATGACGCGCTGAAAACCAGAGGAATGAGGAGGCAGCGCGTTCCATGGTGGAGTCCAGAGTTGACAGAATTCAAGAATGAGTTATCATAGAGCCAGGCGTATTTACTTAAAGTGTAGGGTGGAAGGAAGGGAAGCAGCACTCCGGGAGGAATCCTATGCAAGTACAGGATGGGCCGGATTGCGACGTAAGAAGAGCGTGCCCTGGGACGAGTTCATACAAACTGAAAGTGAGAAGAATCCCTGGAGAATACCGTACAGGGTGGCGATGGATAAACTTAAACCCGCATAAATAATGGCGGTAATGAGATCAGCAGGGAAGCCAGCAGCCACCCGCGAGGAAACAGTTGGAAAGTATTTGGACTCCATGGATGATCCATCCCAGGACAATGAAGAGGATAAGGCCCTGAGACAGACGACGGAGTATCCGCCTGGCACGGAGTTCACGTCACCATGAAATGTGTGGGACCTGCGGATGGCGATAGACAGACAAAGATTAGAAAGAACTTTGGAACTCGGCTTCATCGATGCGGCGATCTTAATGAGGAGTGCTTCCTATATTGAAAAAGAATTGCTTGAGATAATGGATGAATGCTTGAATAGGGGTTACTTCTCAATTCAATGGAAAGTCACCGACCTGAGGCTGCTATACAAGGGGAAAGGCAAGGATAAGGAGCTAGCAAAGTCCTATTTACCCATATGCCTCTTCCCTGTAATGGGTAATGTCCTGGAGCCCCTCATTCTGAATAGCCTGGTGCCAGTACAGATCCACGAAGGAGCACGGCACCGGAGATGCCCTGATGTGGTTACACAGGGAGGTTGATGACAAGGCGGAGAAATATGTCATTGATGGTCTTTTTAGATATATCCTCCGCCTTCAATAACGTATGGTGGACCTGCTTACTCCAGCGCCTCCAACAGTTCAACGCCCCTAGCAACTTATACTCAACTCATTAGTATATTTATATAGGCCTGCCTGGGCAAGTCTGAATAATTTAAATCTAAACGCGATGAAAACTCAGGCCATTATTATAGGTTCCAGTCCTATTCTTAAATCCATCTCCTTCCTTCCTCCTTTAGTCATCAACGATCATCCTGTCACATTCAGTTCCTCCGTTAAAAACCTAGGAATCACCATAGACGAAAACCTCTCCTGGAAACCCCATATCGCCCTCACCTCCCGTAAGTCAATAGGTACCCTTAAGTTATTTCATCGCTCCCGCCACCTACTCCCACAACCCATCCGCAAGCTCCTTGTATCCTCTCTCATTTTCCCCCACTTTGACTACGGTTGTGTGGTGTACGGAGGCATCCCGATGGTACTCGAGGATAGATTGAAGCGACTCATGAATGCGGGCTTAAGATTTGTCTTCGGTACATCAAAGTTCTCATGTGTCCCACCTTTACGACGAGTTAAAGTGGCTCTTCCCTTCTTTCCGCAGAAAATATTTCCTCGGATCTTTTCTATTCCAAACAATCAACACCAGACACCCTTCCTACATCTACAGTCTCCTATAGTTTAAACCCGTGGTCCACTCCCAGAAAACAAGATCCCGTGTTTCCGACCTTTATATCCCTTCCCATAGAACTAAGACGTTTGAATATTCCTTTATTTCCCGATCAACAGCCTTCTGGAATTCCTTGCCATCTGAAATCCGCCATGCCTCTTCCTTGTCCTCATTTAAATATCACCTCTACCAATTCCTTCTCACATCCCAAAATGACGTTATACAATAAAATAAATATTGCGAAACAGATTTTGATTGAGGTGAATGGTTGATAAAATTGATTGAGTTTTAATTTTAAAAATCAACCCATGCTTATTTTATTTTGTTTTCTTTTCATTTAAATAATGTTTTTTTTTTATTTCGTTTTTTCTCAAAATTTTATTTTATTTTTACTTGTTTTAATTTAATTTCACTGAAGATACTGTATATATTCTTTAATATTGATTAATGTAATTTTTGGTCAGATGTAGTTTTTATTTTTTTGTTCATATCTGTTATCCATAAGGGACCTTATCCCAGGATAAAGTTTACTTTCTATCTATCTTCTATCTATACAACTTATATAGCAACTTATACTAGCAACTCATTAAGGGATACCTCAGCGATAGGAAAATCAGGTTACGGGGTACCTTCTATGAGATAGAGCGGAAAGTAGAAAGAGAATGTCCACAGGGCTCAGTCCTGGGCCCGGCCCTGTGGAAGTTAGTATTTGACTAGTTCCTGTGGAAGCTAAAGGAAGCGGAATTCGGTGCCATTGCCTACGTTGATGGCCTGGCTGCTATAGTAGCAGCGAATAGCTGAGCAAGATTGGTGGCGGGAGGAGAACGGTGCGCCACCAAAATCGAAGAATGGTGGGGAACAAAGAAAATGAAGATGGCGACGGCAAAGACCCAAGCCATTCTGTTGAAGGGTTCTACAGACAGTGCCCACCCTATTAGTCTCAGAGTAGGAGGAGATAGAGTCCGCCTAGGTGAAGAGGTAAACTACCTAGGCGTGAGATTTAAAGCTAATTAAACATCTCTCCTCAGATTGAGCACCTACGGAGTAGGGTGACCTGTCCCTAAATGGGCTGGCACGTATAGGGGGTTCCTTTTGGGGCCTCAGATACCCTGGGTATACTGAGGTATGAATCTTTAGAGTGGAGCCGTAACCTGAATCAGATGCAGAAGAAGATGATGGCCTCCGTCCAGAGGCTTGCTCTACTGAGGTCGACTAGGGCGTACGGGACCATATCCCACGAAGAGGTGCAAGTGCTGGTGTGAGAAGCACTACACTATGGTCCTGACCAAATTTCTATGAAAATCATTAAAATCTACCTACCAAACTTACTTCCTACACTCCTACAGATCTACATTTTTCCTTCCAAAATTCCATTTTTCCTAAAGCCTGGAAAAAAGTCATTGTTCGGCCGTTGAACAAAGTTCCTGCTCCTTCACTAGCGTCCAACTTCAGACCCATTTTCATTTTATTCAAGCCTCTAGTAAGGTTACTTCACTCTCAGTTGAACAACTTTCTTGAGCAAAACCGTCTTCTCAATCCTCTACAATCCGGTTTTCGTTCCCAATATTCCACCCAATCTGCCTTACTAAAGATTACCCAAGACCTCCAATCGTTCTTAGACAAACAGAAAGTCTCCATCCTAGTCCTTTTCGACTTCTCAAAAGCCTTCGACACCTTTAATCATAATATCCTCATTTCCAACCTCCAAAGCCATATCAAATAGAATTCTGAAATGTCTCCTCTCTTTTTTATCCCATCGTTTCCGTACAGTTGTTGTTCCTGGTAAATCTCCTTCCTCGTCCCTTCAATTAACACGGGGTGTTCCTCAGGGCTCCTGACTCCCTCCAACTCTGTTATCCATTTATATTAGCGACCTTCCTAACTCCATTCGTCATTCCCACTATCACTTATATGCGACGATCTACAAAAAAATAAACTAAAGCTGAACGGAAACTAAGGTAATCCTCATTGGCGCCAAGCACCTCATCAGTTCCCTTTCTTTTTATCCTTTACTTTACCTCAATAACAATAATTTCTTTCAGACAGTCAAAAATCTCAGAGTGACCTTTGATCAGAACCTCTCTTGGAACAACCACATTCTCCAGATTATCCGTAAATCCTTAACTATCCTTAAACAATGCCTTCGATTCAGTGATTCGGTTCCGAAAAAACAAAACAAAAAAATATACAGCTCCTTTTAAATAAAAATAAAATATAAAGATAACAAAACGTTCCTTGTTTTCCCCAGCTTCGATTACAGTTGTCTGGTGTATGCAGAGCTGTCCAGTGGTGAGACTGAAGAAACATATGAATTGCTTCATAAGATTCATGTTTGGGATTCCCAAGCGTTCTCATGTATCTTATTGGTACACCGAATTGAAGTGGCTTTATTCTACTTCCCGACGGCAATTCCTTCTTGGTGTTTCTCTTTTTTAAGTCCCCAGAATCAAAAACTCTCCCTACATCTTAGAACTCCTTACTTTACGCTCCTCTATCCATCCTCTCAACACCAGAACTCAACCCATAGATTTATATATCTCCTCTCGTAAAACCACTTCCTTCAGTAAATCCTTCGTCATTCGTGCTACCTCCTTTTGGGACTCCTTGCCCATCTCCATACGTTAAACCACCTCCATAAACTCCTTCAAACAACTTCCATTCCACCACCTACTACAAATTCAAATTTCCCCAAGCTTGTAAAAATTTCTAGGTTATATAATTACATTGGTCACCAACAGTTAATTGATTAATTTTTATTTATTCACTTTTTTTATATCTCAATATTTATTGTATATATATTTTTTTCCTTAGTGTTTTTTGTAGATATTTATATTTTCCTTTGTATTTTTTAAAATATATTTTTCCTTAGTATATATATACAATTTCTTAAGTATTTTTTGTATATATTTGTATGATATTCACATGCCAGACTAATGTACACATTTTTTTAACTCTATTATTATTCTAAGGGAACTTCAGTCCCCGAATAAAATTATTTTTCATTTCAAAGAGGCAGGGACTGGAGGCACTTCCAGAGTAGATTCAGTGGATGGTCCGTGTGGATCATGAAGATGAAGTAGTACAGTCCGAGAGGTGACACTAGAGGAGTGGAATGGGCGGTGGGTTGCAAGTGAGAAAGGAGTCACCTTGAGAAGGTACTTCGACTTGGGAGATTTAGAGACTATCTCAGAAAGCATGCGAAGAATATTGACTCCTTATGTACTGATTGCAGTGCCCCTAATACGGCTGATGGAGCAAGCCAAAGACATATTGATGAGGAGGACGGGACTGTACGATCCCTAGATGAAAAGGAACTTTATATATATATATATATATATATATATATATATATATATATATACATACTAAGGAAAAATATATTTTGTATATATAAAAATATATTCCGCCGACTGGCGGAAGAGGAGAAATACCCCTACTTCGTAGATTTAGTGGAAAAATGGAGACAGAAAGTGGAGCTCACACACTTCACGATAGGAAGAGAAATTCTACCAGCAGGCCAGGAGCAAGAAGAGCGGCAGAGGAAGCATCATGCTGCTGGAGGAAGCGATCCAGGAGGGTAGGACGCGTAACCAGTTGGAGGCTAAGGGGCGGCTCCATCAGTAAGGCACACACCCATTCACCGAACCGCACCACAGTGTTCAACCAATAAGGTTGAATACAAGTAAAATAAAATAAAGAGCCTTATTGGTAGCAGTAGACGTACATATTCCCAACGTATTAACCTCCGCTGTCGAAACCCCGTATGGCAAAAGTGCCATGAAGGGAGGAAAAATAGGTTGCCGGACAACGCGCAGTGATGTGCACAGGCGTTAGCCCACTCGGTTACCCCGCTCCGAAAAATATTAAAAAAATATACTCAATAGCATACTTTTTCGTTTCAAAATAATAATTATTATATACAACACAAAACAATATACATCATAATAGATATGGTAATGGTCAGATTCTCCATTCAAGGCATTTATGTCTGTTTTAAAGTGCCTTTGCTCAGCCTCCACTGGTTCTTATAACCAGTAATGCGGCGGATGAGTGACAGGCGCTGGGATCTCCTATAGTCCAATCTTTCGGCTTGGCTCGGATATCTTGAGTGAATGAATTTTGTAAATATTGTATAAAATATATAATGTTTAGTTCCTTTTAGTTTATATACATTTACATTCAGTTTTTATTTATTTAGTTTTTTTTTGTTATTTTTTTTTTTGCCTCTACCCTGCAGGGTCATTGGCAACACCTTTTAATTAAATTCGATTATAGAGTTTCACCGCTTTTAGGAATTTTAATGGGTTTTTTTTACAGCCTTTTCGTTGTCTTTTAGGTTTTCTGATAGGTATGGTGCTATATTGGTGCCAAATTTTCTGTGATATTTTTTTGTGTAGGACAGTCTTGAATAATGTGTTTTACAGTTCTTTGGATATTGCAGTTTTCACAGATCGGAGGAACCAGTTCTTTTAGTAGGTACGCGTGCGAGAACACACAGTGTCCAATTCAGAGGGTTGCGTCTTCTTTTCTAGAGGATCGACGAGAGGTTTCGCATTTTGAGCAGTGGGATATTATTTCTCTCAGTTTAGAGTCGCTTTGCTTCCACTTATTTCTCCAAATTATCCGAACTACACCTACGCCCCCAAATTGTCAAAATAACGAGGTAAATACATAATCGGTGGACAACTGTTTCATTCCAACGAATCCAAGAAACACCAATCATAAAACGTTATTTGAACAAGTTTTAACTGTTTATATTTAAAGTAGTAGAAACTGTTGCTCCGAATTAACAGTTCTGCATGGATCTCAGATCTTTGTGCACCCCCTGGTAGTGGGGATGCAGGGGCAGGACTGAGGGGAAGGGAGATATCCCTCTCAGTGTTGTCAGTGTTATGGCTCCAGCCAGCAAGTCGAGGCGGCAGCAGCCCGCTCCGTCTTCTTCGTCTTCACCCGCGTCTAATATAACTAAAGGTATTTGTCTGTTGTTATTCATCTGCATGTAATTAATCAATTGGCGCAGAAATATTTATTACTATTAGACTCATGCGAAAACTTCGCACAGTATATTTATTGTTAAGTGATCAAATGACAAATTGTTAAGAAAAAAAATAATGCAACTTTTAATAAGATCAAGAAATCAATCGTTACTTTCTCGCTAAATACAATCGACAAAGGAACCAAAAATTAATTTAAAACTTCATTAATACTTCGAAATAGAATGTTTACAAATTTCAACAAGCTGTATTTTTGCTAATAATTATCCGATTTCGAAGATTTTTTTTTCCTTTTATAGAGAATTTAGTTATATTTCATATACCCATAGACATAACCAAATTAACGTAAGGTTTTGTGGATGCGAATCCTTTGCCTTAGTTCCTTTGGTGTACTCATCAAAATCTGCAAAGCCCAATTTGTCAAGTATCAATCTACAGAGTTATCACAGTTCCAGTATTGAAGCCTAGCAGAATGTTTATGTTGCCTTTATTTTAAAAAAAAAGAAAAACAAAAGCGGAGAGTACGATTCGCTAACCCCCGCGAAATTCTGAATCCAACAGTACCCCATTCATGGTATTTGAGCATGACAGGAGCTTATATTTGGTAAAAAACCGATTTTGAGCCTCACTGTAATTATATATGTGGGGATTTTAGGGAAAAAAAGGGAATTTCGATTCAAATATTAATCAGAGCTTTAAATGATAAGAATCAAATGATAGTTTAATAGCTGAACAAACAATTCTAAAAAATATTTATCACTTTGAAAAGTTCTCCGCATTTAATATTCTTATGAGTTCAAACTTTTTCTTTATATTTTATTTTAATTTAACTATCATATTTTTTAATATTTTAAACCTTCGACGAACCATCAAGTTTTCAAAAGGTCAGAATTTTCATTCAATCTAATTAAATAGAGACTAGTAAATGTTTGATTATTAAATAATAAATATAAATTTTGTAACCAAGGTTTGCAACTATTTATCATCCTAATTTTTTAAAAAAATAACAGTCATCTATTTTAATATTTTTTTAAAGTTAAAACCATTGCTAAATTTCTTTTATTACTAATCGCAAATTTATATAATTTTAATTTGAACCAGTTTTATATTATGTACATATTTCATACTTACAATTTTTGTGTTATTTTAACTTATAATTGCAACATAAACTTAATATTTTCTATGCCTGTATTTTTAAAAGTGAAAAATATAGGCATTTAAAATTAAATTACTGTTATACTGAATCGTTCGGCAGTTATTGTATATTTTTATACAAAACAGGGAATTTCACAAAAAAATGATGTTAAGAATCACGATGTATTCCCTAATTATTTTAATACTACAGTGAAGTTCACCTATTTTGACATCAATACAATACAACTTACCGTTGTTGAAATATTTTATCCGCCTTATCAAACGTTAATAAATATCTAATTCGACTTAAAAACTCAACTGTTTTAAATATGCTTTTTAACCTAAATATACTTAATAACCATATTTTGACCAAATATGTATTAAAAAAATTTGCCCAAATATTTTGAAAGACATTTTCCATAACGGTGTCGTTTCTTGTTTTTGATAGCATATGCATCTTTATATAAAGTTATTATGTATCTTTTATATATATATATATATATATATATATATATATATATATATCTTTTATAGTTATTATCTTTAATATACACACAATATGTACAAAGTTATTCGATCTTAAGTTATTATATTTTCCTGTCTTCTAGAGAAATGAGAAAAACGCCGTAACCAAGATATGGTTGTAGAAAAAAAAAGTTAAAACGCGTGATTTTAACATTTATTAATGTGCCATAAAAAAACACATCTTCATTGGTGCTCCTTCTCTGAAGTACAGGTAAACAGCTCAAGCGAAACCATTTTAGTGCGCAAGCTACATTTTGTTATTGTAATAACAAACTACTTTCAAAATGGTATAATATTATTCAGATAATAAGATAAAAATATTATACTAATAATTCAAAATGGTATATTTGAAAAGGTTTGGCACGCGTAATCTCCTAGCCTAAGCCCCGCCCACAAGAGTCTCTGTTGGGGCAGAGGCGGTAAACTTTATGATTCTCAAAGGATTGGCTGCTTAAAACATAACAAGTTATCTTTCATGGAAACTTCTCGCCTGAACAATGGAATGTTATTTACGATCATAGAACGAATTAGTGTTGTTTTATGCCGCTTTACTGGCTTCCGTTCGGTATTGAATTTAATAATACTTCAAGTCATCGTGTATCAACATAATATTTTTAAATAAAGCTAATTGGGGATTTACATAAAAATTGGATCGTTACAAGTTCTTTGATACTTAATTCTAATAACCGTTAGTGACCGAGTCCGAGAAAAAGAGCTTTATAACGAAGCACGGAGCTTATTTACCCAGTTATGTATTAGAAGTCGTATCTTCTAAACAATTATATTAAATCGTTTTTACAATTAGCAATTATTACAAATAAACAGTTAAAGTTAAGTTTATTCCTAATGGAATTGTAATATTAATGAGGTGTTTATTCAATATCTAATTAGAAAAAAAAGTTATATTGAAGATATTCAAAATTATTATGTGAAAGAAAGAGCAACTTATAATGAACTGTAGATCCTAAGAATTTTTTTAACAGCATTAAATAAATTATTTGTCTTGATCAAACTAATATTTCAATATAGTATTTTTGTTTTATTACCTAATATTTAATGTAGAGTAAAATACCATACGTGATTTTTTGCTTCATCACTACCAAAGTTAGGGGAATCGTGCGGGTTGGTGACTAGATGGCCTCATATCAATTTTATCAAATTCAATCCGGAACTTCCGCTTGCGCACGCGCCTATGTATTTTCATGGATATAGCAATATTTCAGAAATTTCACGTTCGATTTCGGTCAAAGTTACAAGAAAGGTGGGTTTTGGTAAAATAATGATTTTGAGCCGATTTTATTGAATTCCGTCTTCTACTTTTTCTTATACAGGGTGTTTAAGTGTTAAGTAGCCGAACTGAAAATATGAATTCAGAACCTCAAAACAACAAAAAAAATTCCTATGAAGGTATATCCGCAAACGCTTTGTTTAAGAGATATTTACACCTAAAGATTTTCATTGTTATGAATTATTTACGTTACATTAAGTAAATAAAATTAGATTATTTGTTCCATCTACTTTATTAATTAAACGTAAACATTAAATTCATATTAAATTTTCAAAGTGATTTTCTTGAACATTGAGACAGGCTCGGCATCTTTCTTCAACACCAGCTGTGGCAGAACGGCACTGAATATGTGTTATTGTTTCACAAGATTCAATTATCCTTCTTCGTAAGGAATTAAGGTCCTTGACCGGACTTGCTTAGACTTTTTGTTTAATACAATACACCCAAACAAAAAAATCCAGTGGTGTCAGGTCTGCAGAGCGTGCTGGGCAAGCCATTGGTCCTGCATGGCAAATCCATTGGGATAATGCGGTCATATTTTGAGCAACATTTAATATGAATGTTAATGTTTACATTTAATTAATAAAGTAGTTAGAACAAATAAATAGGTTTTATTTATTTCATATAACGTAAATAATTCATAACAACGAAAATCTTTAGATATGGATATCTTCTAATAAACATAGCGTTTGCGGACATACCTTCAGAGGATTTTTTTTTTTTTTGGTCCTTAGTTTATTGTTGCAGTTTGGCCACTTACCCCTGAAACACCCATATATATATATATATATATATATATATATATATATATATATATATATATATATATATATATATATATATATTATATATATATATATATATATATATATATATATATATATATATATATATATATATATATATATATATATATATATAATATATATATATATATATATATATATATATATATATGGGTGTTTCAGGGGTAAGTGGCCATATATATATATATATATATATATATATATATATATATATATATATATATATATATATATATGAGCAAACGCATTTTCCCTAATATGTCTATATCTCTAAAACCTCTAGTTAGATTTAGCTCAAATTTGGAGGGAAGTTATGGATTGTTCAAGAGATAATTGAGTAAGTATTAATTTTATCAAATTATATCCTCTATCCTACAAAAAGACTTCCGCTTTAGGACCAGTAAACGTATTATTTGACACGCCTATAGTATGAAAACGGCTTGTTCAATTTGACCTTAACTTGGTCAATTGAGGAAATAGGAACTTGGAGAAATGACGAGAATAGTTCAGGAATTGTCTAGTACCAATTTCATTTAATTCCATTTAATAATTAAAATTAATAATTTCCTTTTTTACTATTGAAGTGAAACCAGCTCGTCGTGGTCTCGATTTCCTCCTTGATCACCAAAGTTGTGTGAACTTCAATATTAGTTCTGACTGAGAGAAAATATTAGTCTCGTTAACTCCGAACTAACAAAAAGTTTAATTTTTCCACTGAATTTTCCGTTCCAATCATTTTGCTAGTGAAAAACTACCTAGTATATATCGCTGCTGTTATTGCAAACGGTCGTATGTGACAATTTTTCATTTCTATTCTATTAGTGGTAAATGTGACATTATGCAACATATGCAACTGATGTAGGATAGCTTGGTAATAAGGAAACGAGAAGAGGAAAATAACACATGAAATTACACTCATAAGTCATAAAGAAATAATTAGTTTTCATGCTTTCCTGCAAAACGTTCAATTTTTATATACAACCTTTTGCACTAACAGTAGTGATATTAATGTTCAGTATGCACTAGGTTCTTTCGTATTTTAGTATTCGTCGATGAACAAAATTCGTGGGTATCAAACCCGCGAATGTTAAAGAATTATTTCCGAAAACGGCTTCTCCCGAAGATTTTATTCTGATACAAAAAAATTATAGAATTTGAAGTATATATATTGTTTAGCCAATAAAATCGGTGAGGAAGCTATACTGACTTACTTGGCAGACTTTTTTATTAATTTACTATTCTAGCATAACAGTTTGAAATCAATTTTATTTTTCTAATAAATTATTTATTAAAATTTTTATCCTACTTACATTTACACTGACCTTACTTGGCAGACTTTTTTTTATTATTAATTTACTATTCTAGCATAAAATTTATGAAAAAAACATTTATGAATTATGCCATACCGGTACATCTATTGGTACTACTGTACAAACGTCATTCCACTTTTATGGATAGTAGAGGATTTTATGGTTACACCATAAATGAAATCCTGAGAATGGTCGAATACGTCGGAAAGTAGATGGAAGTGACCGAACTGTCTGGCTAGACCCGTCCGTCTTCATCTGTGGCGGGAGGGGCCGTTAGGGGTATATTTATGCCTTTTGAGCGAGAATCTAAATCAGCGAAGTAATAAAAGCTAATTAGGATCCCAATTTTAACTGTAAAATCGGACCAGCTGGGAGATTGCTGAAGTTGCAATTCGCGATCTAAATAAATATTGCAAAAATTTTATCAATCTTCGGCTATTCTCGGAATTCCATGATAATCATGAGAACTTGGTTTACTCATCAAAAGGGAGTGACATTTGTACAGTGGCACCCATATTTTTTTTTTTTTTTTTATACTGAAATGTTTAATTATAATTCATACTCTCGGTAAAAAAAAAATTCACATTTTTTTCGTTTCTGCGGTTTGTGTAGGATCCAGTTAAAAAACAACCCCATTTAAAAATATTTCAAAAAATGTAAAACGTACTCTATATTCGTAGCTACTTTAGGACTATTCAAATAACTTCACTTGAAGTTTGAAAGTGACAAATAATGTTTAAAATATATTTCATATAATAATCCAAAAAATGTCAATATAAAATTTCAAATGTTTGGTCTCTGATTTGTAATTTTAGTTTTTTGTTTATTTGAATTTTTTTAAAAACTTCTTTGAAGCACTCGATATATATATCAACTCAATTTTAATTAGGTTTAGGCAGAATTTTGCCTCCCTTTTATATAATGATGAAAAGTTTGGATTGTTCCATATTAGGTTTTGAAGGCCATTATATTCATTTCTTCATTGCTTTGTTGGATTAATTTCTTTACAAGCATTCTTATTCTGTATATTACTTATCCTTAATCGACCTTTGAGTATTAAATTTAAACTTAACTATTTAATTGGGAATAAGGTCACTTAATTATTATTTAATAAACTATTGAATGTTCATTTCTTCTGTTTATTGACGTTTCGATCCCGTTATTTTCTTTTTATTAGTAAACCGTGGGATCCTCTTCAAAGCTAGAATTTTAAAAAATAGAGCTTCGATCAGGCCAGGGACACACCGACAGTCTCAGCACCGTCCACTAGCACGTATATTAAGCTACTGTTTTTATATTATTAAGCTAGATTAAGCTACTACCATCATTAGCTTAATATATGTGCTAGTGGACGGTGCTGAGACTGTCTGTGTCTCCCCGGCCTGAAGCTATTTTTTAAAATTCTAGCTTTGAAGAGGATCCCATGGTTGACTAATAAAAAGAAAATACCGGGATCGAAACGTCAATAAACAGAAGAAATGAACATTCAATAGTTTATTAAATAATAATTAAGTGACCTTATTCCCAATTAAATAGTTAAGTTTAAATATATACATACTTACATATTCTTTGAATATTTACATCTTCAGGCGTGGCTGATGATCCTAGATGTAAATTATGTGAACAAGCGGAAATGGATGCAGACCACCTAAACGAATGTCCTGCTTTGACGGATATAAAGAATCAAACATATATAAATGATTACATACAAAAGTCAAACTTATATTGGGCAGCAAGATGTCGGATGGTCGAATGACCAATGAATATGGCATAGGAAAAAAACAACATATTCTTTGAGTATATATAAATTCTATTATGAAGTTTTCAAAAAAGTGTTAGCTTGATATTAATTAGCCAACTTTAGATACGGCAACTGTTAATCCCTTTGTTTTAAATACTCAGCTCTTCCTCCCTCAAGACACCTGAAATAAAATATCTTCTTTGGAATATAGGAGTGCTTTTCCTAACCCACCAAAATACCACTGGGACCGTACATATCCAATTAAATGACTCTACTACTTATATTAGTTACTTAAAAAAACTTTATGGTTACGTTAATTAAACGAATCCACATTGAGAAAATTCCGCTAAATACAAAAAAAAAAAAAGGTATTCGCTTTAAAAGTGTTTTCTTTTTAATGAAGTTACTTTCTTTTTTTCTCCCAATGTCCACAACACTAGCTAGTTTAGGTCCCACTGTACGCCGGTTCCTCACCTATGATATATGTTATAATGTATTTATTAATAAATAAATGTATTTACACGTGTGTGGTACTACCATTCTTAACTATTCCAGATGACTTAATGCGAGAATTTTGCCTAATTATATATTTTGTATTTTCTCAAATTAGATTCAACATAGTGTGTGGATTTAAAAATTATTATTAATAAATTGATATAACCGTTAACATAGAATTTAACCGCTTACTATCAGAGAAGAGATGATATGATAAATATCTGAGACAGAACAACTGTGCGACTCCTCGACCTGATAAGAGGGTCAGTGAGATAAAGCGGTCAGCCCCTCACTGCCTGCCTTCTTATGTACCGTTCCCTCGGCTTGCACTAGCCCAGGGTTTTAACATCTTCTATATGTAAATAAGTTATTTTAGTATGAGGAATAAAATAATTTAAAAAAATAAACAACCTCCGTTTGTTACATGGATAATTTGAACAATAAAAAAAATGAATAACTACTTATTAAATAATCAATAATAATCTGAACGGTTTAAAATTTATTTCGTGGCGGATCCAAATAGGAATAAACTTTTTCCAACCATGGTAAGAATAGATTTGATTGTACATCTCTAGTTTTGGCCCGCCATATGTAAAATCCTTGGTCATGGAACGCGTTATAAAACGTAAGGAACTCTGCTTTAGATATGTTGAAATCTGTATCGAAATATCATATATAGAAAATATTTATGTAAGAGATTTATTAGTAATCTTCTCCTGGGCAGAGTTTGATGAAGACAAATCCGAGGAATAAGCCAGATACCTCTCCAGTACATTCACTTCTCATCCAGAATCCCCTCCCACCCATACTACAAAAGTAGAAGAATTCCTCTGTTAACAACCCCGCTCTCCTTACCGCCTAGAGTAGTTAATCTATCTGAGGTCAAATTCCTTTTACGCAAAATCATTCCTCGTGGTATCTCCTGGATACGACCTTCCAACCCAAAAGATCCTTCGACAACTTCCACCCAAAGCTTCAAGCTTAAATTTCATGTACCACAGTTCTTATATCTAATTTTCCGATCCTACCTCTCTAACCGCTCCTCTCAAGTTCGCTGTGGTACTGAAGTCTTCGACAGTTTATTTAATTTATTTTTTCCCTTCCTGGCCCTTTGGCTATAAGGAGTATCGGCAGCAGTGGGTTAATACGTCTACTGTTCCCATTAAGGCCGTTTATTTTATTTTATTTTTGATCAATTTTAATGGGTGTGTACTGTAGTGCGGCCCGTTGCACGGATGTGCGTATGTCTCTGGCTTGCTCCATCGCGGTGCAAGATACAGCATCCTGAGCCGTATCAGGGGCAAAGCAATCAGGACATAAACATCTTCCAATGCTTCCTGATTTTGTCTCTAAATCCCCATATACCGTCAGAATCTGTGAGATCCAGTAGTCCGGCTCGACCCAACGTGCCTTTAATCTGGAATGAACGGTGGGGAAGTACTTTCTCAAGATGGCTTCTTTCTCATTTGTAACCCACCCCCCATTACACTCCTCTAGTGTCGCCTCTCGGTCTTCGACTGTTATTATATTGAGGCGGTTGTTCCGCAGGACAGCGCCTTGAGGGTCCATCCTTTACATTCTTTTTACCGCTGATATCCCTATCCAATCCGATACTCTCCTGGCAACATTCGCTGATGATACCGCTATCCCATGAACCAACTCACATCCTAAAACAGCGTCCTTAAACCTACAAATTCACCTCTTCCTAATTGAACACTAGTGTAAGAACTGGCTCATTAGAATAAGCGAATCTGAATGTAAACACATTACCTTCACCCTTTGTCGTAAATCCTGTCAATCAGTTTATTTTAACACCATACAGCTTCCTTTTGCAGATACAGTCCGGTATCTTGGCTTTCTTTTGGACAGACAACTAACGTGGAACACCCATACTAGTCTTAAAAAACAGGAACTTCACCAAGGATTAGTGTTGCCCAAATGCGAGATCGAGACGAGTCTTGGTCTTGCAAGCTCAGTCTTGTTCAAGGTCTTGGTCTTGCGCAAGACTCTTGCAACAGTCTTGCAGTTATTTATTAGCTTATTACTATAGAGGTATTTTTTTAGATAGGATAAACCTAACTAAGTCCGAATGAAAAATTAGAGGAGTTAAATGCAAAAGTATATTAGTTATATCAATTATTAACATACAGTAACTAAGATTTTCAAGTATTAGTAACTTTTTTGAATTAATTTTTATTTAAAAAATCGATTTTTTTTTACCAGTCCTGGTCTTGGTCTTGCAACAGTTAAGCGGCCTTGGTCTTGGTCTCGCAAAGTGCAAGACCGATTTTGTGCAACACTAACAAGGATACGGCCAACTATATAGACTACTAAAAAGAAACTCTAAACAAGTTACTGATCTACAAAGCAATACTGAAAAGGGGCAGCGTTGCCCAGCTACCTGATAACCGAAGGATAAAATAAACGATAACATAATCTATAAAATAATTGGGAGTTCCAGTCCTGGTGCCTAGGGAATTTTTTAACTTGACATCAATCCCTCGCCCTCATCTCCTGACCCGGGAAAACGCCGTATAGCCTAAAAGGCGAGGAAGGGAAGGGGAAGAAAAAAAAAAAAAAGATACTACTGAAACCTATTTACACTTACGGATAGCTAAATATTCTAACATCTAACGCATCCAATCTTTCCAGCCCAAAGTCCTTCGAACAATAGTCGATGCTCCTTTCTTTTTAATCAACAAAATCCTACATCATGGCCTCAACATCCCAAGACAAATTGTGTATACTGAATAAACGGTCAATATACTTGTATAATTTGAATATGACTATCTGAAACTCATATTAAAAACAAAACAGATCAGATGTTATTGCCACAAAAAGGTTTTTTTTTTTCCGTTGGTAAGATTGAGAAATAATAAAACATGAATAAAATACAGCTGCCAATGTTTCAATAAGTGGTGAAAATGTGGAGAAGACCGTGTTTAAGAAAAAAAAATTATGGTTCCCAGGGAGAAAAATATTCTCTGATATTTAAAATTGAAATTTTATATTTAGTTCAACTTTTTTTGTTGTTGTTGTTAATAGGTACCCATAGGAAAATCATTAAGGTTGAAAGAAAAGTTCGATTTAATAAAATATTTACATAGCTGACTGATCATTAAAGACATGACAAAAACCTAAAATTTGAACATTACGGTAGCAACAATTTAAACGTAATACCGTGGTTTTATTATTATAGCATTTGTGATTTTTGTAAACGATTAAAATCTTTTAAGTGTTATAGAATGGATTAAGTGGTATTAAAATGTAATACATGCTGTACAAAAAATGTTAAATTGATGATTAAATAGGACTCGTTATCATTTATTGTTTAAAATTTATTATTGGATTAGTTATTAAAATAAAAAAAAGTTATCATATGTTTTTCCACCTCTAAATAGGGCTTGAAATATTTTTAGCGGCGTACTTCGTATAGAATGTGGTGCATTATATATTTTTGATTTATCTAACTTCTTTTTTTTCAATTTATTTATGATATTTACAACTGTATTAGAGTATTAATACATCAAGAAAATGTTTAGGCAGGAATATAATCACATGAAAACGCTTGTTTATAAACTACCCTCTGGTCGCACTCTAATAATATATCTTAGGAGATCTCGAGGTCATCTTTAAACTTAAACCTAATTTTATAAATTTACATTGAATATACATTAAATTAATTTTTTAAAATCCTAAAGTCCTCACCGTCCTTACTATATATTTTATATATATATATATATATATATATATATATATATATATTATTATTTCTGAAAATTTATTTTTATCCTGGAAAGATATTACTTATTTTTAATGTGTTACTTCATAGTTTATATAAAGTCTTGTCCTAGAAGTGAACTCGTTTTTTGAAGATAAACCCTTCTGGAAATTTAATTTTAAGATTTTAATTATTATTTTAGGAATTCCATTATTTTCTTCTACATTAGTAAGTATTGTTTTAAAATATTTCTGTTGAAATAACTTAAATTACCATTTTCCTAATGAGGAGGTTTTAGAATGATAAGTAAGTCAATCTTGCGGTTTGTTTCAGAACTAAGGATTTTTATTTTACAACAGAAATGTTGAGATTAAAAAAACAAAACTTATATAACAAAATAATAACAAAAGATTTATCGCTACCATAAATTCGTCGTCACTTAATGAAAATGCAAACAAATCAAATAGACTTGATTGATTGCTGAAACACCACCACACTTTGTTAAGGAAACTCGCCCTGCTCAAGCTTCTTGAAAAAAATGTTATATAATGATTTACCACTACTTTTAATGGATTAAGTCAACTTTAAAACTGGGTTTATTGATTAAATTCTCTCTATAACTATTTTATTGTAATTATATCTTTATTAAAGCAGTCCTCTACTCTGTTGAAAATATATTTAACACAATGTTGATTGCTTATTTATCGTAAGTTAAATTCACTTATTAACGTGCAAGATTTTAGAGCTGTGTTATATTTTAACATATAAAAAAAATTATTGGATATAGAATTTAGGGGTTTAATTCGTTTGCATAATATATGTTTAAACGTTTTTAATATTACAAATAAGTTTTGTTTAGTGAAGTGTAATGAAAATTAAACATAATTGTTTGCTATACTTACAGTGAGGGAATAATTGTTTGTGTTTATAATGAAAGCATACATTCAATAATTCTCTCGTATAATACGACGATAAATTAATCTAATTGTTATAAAAGTATAATAATTAGAAATATAATTTAATTTTTTAGTTTTAATTAGTGGTTTGGAACATGGAAGCGGTCTTAAATATTACAAGAATTTGGCGATAATCTTAATGTTTCTGGCCACATTTTTCCTTCTTCAGTTTTTGATCTTTGATTAGGTTGAATATTATGAAGCCCAGGTCTGGCTTCCGTATTCTAGTATTGGCTCTAAAACTTACGTATTTTCTAAACTTTAAAAAGTGTTTAGTACACGTATCTAATATAAATACATTCTTAGCCACAATGAACTGTACTTGATTTGAGGAATTTAAAAAAAAGAAAGTTAATTAATGAAAATATATAGGTATGACTGTGTTTTTAATTTACTTATCTTTAGTTTATTTTATTTTTGATTGTACATAGTTTTTTGATTATTATTTAGTTATTATTTTACTTTTGTTAATTTTATATTATCTGTATATATGGTGTAAATGTGTTCATATATAATTGTTGTCCACGTGACAGATTGCTATATTTCTAAATAAATAAATATAATATATAAAAAAATTAATGAAAATATTTTTGTTCTTCTGATAACGGCCATTTATTTTATCAATATCATGAAAAATAAACCCTCTTATGTATTCGATTTAGTTACAAATAATAATTGTGATAAAAATTCTAGTTGGAATAAAAAAAAAAAAAAAAAAACTGATTTATTTTTATGCGAATCATTAAAAAATATTTTGGAAAGAGATAGATGGCATTATCTTGATCTAGTGACTCTGACCCTGAGATTTGTTGCCCTCCTGGGAGCCAGACTTCCGTTGTTCTCCGCCCTATCCACGCTATAGTGATGATTATCACTGATCATATCAAAAAGTATGTTTGAAATTTTAGTAAACCTGCTGTTAGGTTTACTTAAAGTATTTAAAGTACTATGTATCACGTTTAAGAGTTAATCTTAGATTTGTTTTTCTAAAATTAATGATATACTTTATGATAAGTTTTCGTTAAACGAAACAGTTGTAACTTCTACAATCGGAGTGAGAGGAGAGTCGAGATTCATTCCGAGGGTAACATGAAATAAATTTCAATGCTCCATATCCGGATTCGAACCCACGCGCTAGTCTCGAGGATGATTATGCGGACAAGATTTTAACACGCTCATCAACACGGCCTCAGAATCGCATGCACCTTTATTTATTTATTTGTTTTTTCCATAACTTCCTCGCCTTTTAGGCTATACACGGCTTTTTCCCGGGATAGGGAGAGGGCGGTGGACGGGGAATTATGCCGGTGTTAAATGCTACCTATCAATTGGACGCGAACTCGTAATTATTTTGATGATTTGAGATATAAACTTTGTTTTTAATACAATGATAGTGCGAAATTCTGGAGCTGAAGCCCTAAAAGGTAAATGAGCGTTGTGCAGACTCTTGGATGTCCACGATATAGATTGAGACGTAGGTGGGAATACGACTGACCTTGCGGTAAAGGATTAAAACGATGTATTCAAAAATGCTAACAGCAAATTGCAGTAAAGGCATCGAGGTTTTCGAATTTGTTATTATTAGGACCAGCTACATATAAATAATACGAATTTAATTTATATATAGATTTATATATTCATATAACGACAATTTAATAACCTGTTGGCAAATTAAATTCATTGTTTATTCTGATGTATTTCTCGTTTTAAAATGGGCCGAGGATTATGGTCCAGGATGACATAATGGAAATATTATGACTCTAATCGAAACACGGTGTTCGAGTTATTGCCGCTTAAAATGACTGGAGTGTTACTATGATTTCAAGCATTATTTTTAATCAAAACTCAATCTGTGCATGCTTTGAATTTTGTCCCAATAAGAAAGACATGTTTTTAAATGCAAAATGACTAAATTGATGTGTGAAGAATATTCATTTTGTATTTAAAACATCTTATTTACGTTTTAATGAGTATTTTCAAAATTTACTGCGTATATAAAAAAAAAATACAAGTTAGATATATGTACGAAGTTATTGTAAATGCTTATCATGAAATAACAGTAAGGTTTATTAAAATATTTACATAACTACAATGCATCAACTCTTATCTTAGTTGCATACAGTATTATGCAATCCGATGTATTATTGAATTGTTTTCTTTGTCAGCTTATTATGATATTTCTTTCTATATTTTTCTTGCATTTATAAAATAAACACATAATTAATATGCTAGAAAATGTCTCATTGCCTAGTATAGAAATTATCCCTTTATCAGATTTAAATAATAATGCCGTAGACCAATTAAGGCTTTTATTATCCTTTGTTATTATCTATATTATTTAGCACCCATTGGACTAGCAACACCATCAACTTGATCATCCACCGTAGGACTAAGATTGGCTTCTTGTAAATTTTAAGAAGGACCTCATTAACCCCCTTACAGATGCTATTATTGAATCTTTATTTATGATATTTCTTTCTTTCAATATCTATCATTCATATATGTATTTAGGCGAGTAGAGATCAATTTATTTTTTGTGAAGATACAAGCATTTTTAAGATCGAGTGCTTCAGGATCATTTGTCTTCTGTAATTAACATGCCTATATGCGCGGTGAGGGGATTAAGCGGTCGCTTAGGGTCCCAGATAGCAATTAGTCCCAGGTTGTACTGGATCCTGGGCAAAGATGGGGTACTTATATTGAGAGATCGTTTGAATGTGAATTACGAAAATGTATACTATTATGAGTAAAATAATCCTTGTCTGTTGTAAAAAAAGCTACTAATTTCAAAAATGGTAGCGTCATTCTGTTTCAAAATGACGCCCGAAAGATCTGTGTTTCTATAGACTGTAGTTTCTAAACTATAGTTGTAACAACTATGGATCGGGCCCTACCAAAGCATCGAAACTCCTTAAATTTTTATATATAGAAATATATATTATATTATACTTATGAACATATAGAATATGCAGAAAACATATCTCTCCGAAAATAATCTGAACACAAAGATTCCATTTAAGCAAAAATGTTGAAAAATCAAGTTTATTTTTGTTTAAAATGAAACAAAACTATCTTCAAAACCCAAACTATCATCAATTTCGGTCTTGTTTCTGCAGAGTTACAGCGTTTTTGATTTTGTTAATACGTTCGTATTTATCTCCTAAATTATACCTGTTGGCATTTCGGTCTTTGAAAAAAAAAATACACATACCTTTCGAATCCTTTGGTTATAATTAACCATGGTGTAATCATTTGCAGATTTCTAGATGTTAGGTTTACATATGTACTTAAATGAATGAATGAATAAATGAAAATGAATGAAAAAATAATTTTATTCTGGGACTACAGTCCTCTAAGAATAATAACAGTGTTACAAATTTCTGGTTATTAGTCGGGCTAAAAATAATAAAAAATACAAACTAATATACTGCTTATTGTTATTGCAGTTGTTTAGTAGTTTAAATTACACAGTATACAGATACAAGTAATTTTATATATTAGCGGAAGTTTGAATGTGGAGTAGGTGGTGGAACAGCAGTTGTTTGAAGGAATTTGTGGACGAGGATTGACGTATGGAGGTAGGAAGTGAGTTCCAAAAGCAGGTAGCACGAATGACGAAGGATTTGCTGAAGAAAGTAGTTTTATAAGAGGAGGTATATAAATCTATACGTTGAGACATAGTATTAAAGTGGATAAAGGAGCGTAGAGTAAGGATATATAGAGTGTTTTTGGTTTTGAGAACTTGGAAAAGGAAAACGCCAAGGAGGAATTGTCGTCGGGAAGTAGGATAAAGCGATTTCACTCGGCGTAACAGAATGATACATGCGAATGCCTGGGGATTCCGAAGATCTTATGAAACAGTTCATGAGTTTCTTCAGTCTCATTTCTAGCCTGGCAGATAGCCCTCCAAACACCAAACAGCCGTGGTCGAAATTTAGGAATAGAAAGGAGGTTACAAGTAGCTGTCTGCACTTTAGAGGAATAAAATCACGGAATCTTAGGAGTTGTTTAATGACAGTTATGGATTTTCGGGAAATCTGGGAGATATTGTTATTCCAGGAGAGCTTCTGGTCAAAGGTTACTCCTAGGTTTTTGACTGTAGGGAAAAATGGATTCGACAGTTATTGAGGTAAAGTAGAGGAAAAGTAAGGAAGAGATCTAATGAGATGTCTGTGGACCCGATGAGAATTGCTTCAGTTTTATCTGCATTTATTTTTAATTCATTTATTTCTACTATCTGTTGATGCAGTCGATATCCTCTTATAGCTTCCGGGCAGCCTCGGGCATTTCAGAAGGTGGGAATGATTGGTAAATTTGGAAATCATCAATGAGTGCGTTAATGATAAATGCATACAAATATAAATTGACAAAATCATTCCCATGTGAACTGAAGTTTTTTTGATACTTAATACACCATGCCTTATTGTGTGCCGTCTTTTTTTTTTTTTTTTTTTTTTTTTTTAAGGCTAAAAGTAAAGGCTAATAACCTTTATGTACTTGTATATGCTGTTAGGATCAATCGATCCGCAGATCTTATGATCAATAATGTAGTCATATCTAAAACCTGCATGTAATACAGTTGGCAGTGTCATCCACAAGTTGATGAGGTGTTTATTTAATCAGTAGTTTTTGACTTGAAAGGTATGGTAGAATGCATTGCAAGATTTTCGTTCTTCTCAACCCTTTCAAATCGGAACCCATGTCGCTGTTAAATCAGGAATTTAGATCTTGTTCATATCTTCAATTCTGTAGCCAGTACTTCTTCTATGTGCAATTGCGATATGTGCAAACACATCCGTACAACATATGTTTCAAAAAGCGCTTTATTGTTTTGTTTGCAGTGGATACCAGGAAATGTTTCGTACAATATTAAGACACATTTAAGGTTCGTAGCATCGGATCAAACTTCGGTAACTTACGATTCTTAATTAAATAGCTCTTGTAGCAGCGTTTGACATCGTTTAATCAGCCATACCAATAAGGATATGATGTATTTATTACTTTTATTTCCGTCCTCATCCTGATCTTTAGCTGAATAGGTTCTGGTAAGTATCCTACTTACATTACTAAATAGATCAAATTTCTATAACAGTTACCATCTGACCACACATTGTGGAAATAAATAAGGAGATTTAGGAAAATATTAATACTTATTATTATTGTTGTTGTACTGAAAATTATTTTGAAGTTCGAAAGAAAAAAAGAAAAACGTTCTTCCTAAAAATGTGTTTCTCGAACGAGATGAAGTAACGATTAAAAAAAAATTTTAAATTATCATTATTATTTCAAACAATGTACTTAATTTTTTAATATCTCAGTACTGCCATAAAATAAATACCATCTTAATGACAAATTTATATATTTTTTTCTTCTCATTTATCTATTCATAGATTGTTATTCATTGACGGACATAACTTTCCACAGGAAGAGATGTTAGATAATGGAAAAGATTACGCACTATCTTTAGCCAAATATTGTCAATGATTGTATTGCTGATTGGTTCTTGGAAAGGAGTTCATTGAGTTCAGTATATCTCGTACTGCTTTGTCCAGGAATCGTTTCTTTCACGGTAGTAATTCATAAGCGATTTTCAATTTGCTTAAGTAATCTTATGGTTATACTACTTTAAGTCCATCAATAATGTTAGGTTTTAAATTTTCAAGTCCCATGATTCCTTTATTCGAACGGAAAATAGTACTCTTAAAGAATTTATTAATGATGGCAAGTATTCATTCTCCTACGTATATCAGCTGAATACTTATTCTTACTGAATAAATCCTGCACATATGTCGGAAATGTCTTTGCAAAGCCTAATTACGTTTTTAGTGAAGTGGCAGTTGAATTTCTGATTCGTTAATAATGCGGCATTGTTCAACAGTTAGAACAAACTTGAAACATTGAACATTCGAACGTTGAAACATGGAATTCAGGTCAATTCAGAGCAGTTCATTACATAGAACCTCTGATGCTAATAACTTATATTATTTACATTATCACGTTAAAGCATGCAGGGAATTATTTGATTTACAGTACAAAGTTGTTAGAAGATCAATATCAAGTTAACAATTATTATACATTGCTAGTCAGTTTGCTTATTTTTCTTATTATATAAGGAGAAGTGAGCAGTTGATTGATCGTTTTGATACTTAATAATTAAGTTATTTGTTTTATTAATTTTTCAACTCTCCCCACTTATCCCAGTTGAACAAATCCGTTACCTAGGACTCCACCTGGGCAAACGACTCATATGGAATACTCATACAAGACTGAAACGACAAGAAACTGCTCGACGTTTCCGACTACTCCAACACTTACTAGACAAACGCTCTAAGCTTTCAATCAATTACAAATTACTCATACATATGACAATAATAAGACCGATTTAGACTTACGGAGTTGAGCTATGGGGCTCCACTAAACCATCGAACTCCTCTCGTATCCAATCTTTACAATCCAAAATAGTTCGTAAAATCCTCAACGCTCCTTACTTTGTCACAAATAAAATCATCCATAAAGATGTTCCATATGTTTCCGATTTGGCCCAATCCAGATACCTATCCTTCCATAACAAATTCCAGAACCATCCGAACCCTCTCATTTCAAACCTTGCTTCCTCCTCGATCCCTGATAATCCTCCTAGGCGTCTGAAAAGAAGATGGCCTCGTGATCTACTTATTTAAACATATTATTAGAGTGCTACCAATGGGTAGTTTCTCAACAAGCGTTTTCATGTGATGAATACAGTTGTAAATATCAATGAATAAAAAAAAAAAAAAAAATTCAATTCACACCTGTTAGAAGTTTTGAAAATTAGCGAGTGTGATGTCGAGATGTAGAAGATTAATATGCTTTGGGATAGGCGTGAGAGAGAGAAGTGCCCAGACTCGTTCTGCTTGTCTTGAATTTAATATTTATTGTTTGTAGGTGAGATCCCTCATCCAGCTTCTTTTAAGCCTCCTTCGGATGCTATCGGGCTTGTTAGTTGTGGTCATGCCTCGAATCAATGAGTTGGTATTTTCGTATAAGTTATCATGAAATCTTTTTTAGTATGTTCGTATGTGATCGTTAACTGATGATATCTGTCGGTCTTTATGTAAAGTAATATTACTAACGTACCAAGGAGCCTTGGTGATAGTCTTGAATGTTTTAGATTGAAAAGTCTGTAGTTTACGTATGTGAGTCTTTTTGGCTGCCCCGTAAATCTGTGAAGCAAAAAAAAAAAACATTATGACAACAAACAACATATTGCAGAATCATTTTATTTTATTCTTTTACTTGTATCGATATAATGCCATAATATAGATTGTAAATAATTCCAAATCGGACCAGAATTGTCAACAGAAAAAAAAACAACGTTTTAAGGTCCTCTGGGTCCAAATACCCAGTGGGTCCGTGTGTGTGAGATAGACAGGAGTATAGCTTGGATGTTAGGACATTTATTTCCTGTTAAAATAAAATAAAAATATCGGAAACTATAATCGATTATTTATAATCGATATTACACTTTTTTAAGGCGCTAACGATTATTAACAATTAACTAAACTTATTGTTTGATTAATTATCAATTAAATTGTGAATAATATCTTCGATGTCTTATCTTTTTTGGAATAGTCTGGTAGAGCTTATATGCCGAACTTTTAAAATAGCTTGCAATTTATAAAAAAAAAAGCTAAATAATAATTTTGAAAGAATTTCATAATTAACTGAAGCAGAGAAAAAGAAGAATTTGTTTTCCAAAATGTAATAAATTCAACTTAAATTCTCATTTGTACTTCTTAATTTCACATCACTTATGATGTATGAGGATATTTTGAGAGTTATTTTAGCTATCCTCACCTATCTGTGTAGCTATATATGACTTTTGAGTTAAATTGGACTTCATGAGATTCTTACAGTATAAAACCTTTTTTGATGATTTCATTAAATATGAATACAGTCTGCCAAACTGATGGGCAGCTATAGTGTAATGATATAATAAAAAACCTCTAAACTCATGAGTCAATATCATTTCAAAGGAAAGTTAAGCAAAAGCACTTTACAGGCATTAGTTCGGCTTACTGAGGTTTATTTAAAAATCATCTGCTGATTGTCAATACGATGACAGGTGCAGATAAACAATTGAAGACAAAAAAAAAAAATGATGCATATGTCCAAATATATCAGTACCCTAAAGCAATCTCTAGAAACCCTAGTGTAATATAGCAGGTTTCCAAAAAAAAAAAAAAAAAGTGGTGGATAAAAAAACAATTAAAATATAAAAATCTGTGGGTATTGGCAGGTGCTATTGGCCCCTAGATGATTCGAGATGGAATGACCATTTAGGATTCAAGTTGTGATTGAAAAGATACATATTTCATGCTATACGTTATTAAGTTTTTTTTTTACAGTGATTTAATTTTAGAAAAGTAATAAAGTAGTAAATAGAGAGGAACCGAAGGGCGCAAACATGTAAGAGGTCCTTTTATTTAGTTAGACTACCTCTCAGTGTGTATCTTGTCCTGGATTAGAATCCTTTCTCCGACCTAATAAAGAACTCTTACTTTCTTGAAGGAAATTGTCTTCTCTTAATGAAAGTATTTTGGGCATGAATTTGTATGACATTGGTATTAAGTGTGAGGATCACCCACAATTTATTTACATCTTCAACGATATAATACGACAATGTTTTTACCCACAATTTTTTTTTTCTTTTTCTCTAAGAATTCCTTTGCATCTCAGCTTTCTGCGTCATTGCAATGCTCCGCCTCACGATTGCTCATCTTATTTATTAACTTTGTGAATAACGTTTATTTGGAATGGAGGACGATCATTATTATCTACGAAACTCATTCATATTATAATAAAAAATATATTTTAATAAATAGGTAAAGAATAAGTGCAATCAGTACCAAATGACTATGTAAATTAATAAATTGCTTATATGCCATAATTTTCACCTAAACTGAAATGGTTCTGTAACCCCCGTATTCAATTTCAGGTAGACAACCCGCATCACTTCCTTGTCAGGCTATCGCACCTGCTAACAAATTAAAGGCAAATTATTGGTTATGTTTATTTTTTATTCCTTTTTTAAAATTTATTTGTATACATTTTTTTATTTTAAAGTTAATTATAATTATTAATTAGTCTTTTTACCAAATACTACAAAATTAAACGTTAATTAAAAAAATAATATAGTCAACCATCTTCAACACTAAAAATTCCCTAAATAGATTGAAAAGCTCATTTATCGTTACAAAAGATGCATTCATTCATAATATATCATGTCACTAGTTTTTCTATATATACTTATTCAAATACATTTTAATATCTATAATAATAAAATTAGAGCTGTTTGTCCAATTAGGTTATAGTCCAGGAGATATATTCACATTTAAATAAATAGCACTAAGTCTTTTTTTTAATAATAAAATTTTCAAATGTTGCCATATCAGATGGAAAATTCAATATTAAACATTTTTTGTTAACATGTCAGTTGCATTTAATAATTCTTCCTCTTCTAATATTTATATTGTAAAATATGTATTTGATATTTATACTATAAAGAACAACAAAACTCTTACAAGAAAAAAATTAAATTTAAATATACTGAAAAAATAATAAATAAATATACACTCCTTTGTATTATGTGACTACTGATGTAGTATATTAAAATTAATACTTTTCTTTGGGATCACAAATTATTATATATAAATTGAGTTCGAATAATAAAATGTGTTATACTCAACTAGTTGTACTTGGACTATCTTGTATAATTATTTATATCTGGCAGGAATAATACACTTTTTATTGCATAATTATTGAAGAAACATAGACTGTTAAGACCAAAAGTAAACATAAAAGTTAAATATATTATTAACGTCTTATAGACAGTTCCGTAGATTTGAAATTTTTATCTCAGTAACATACCAGAATAATTTAAGATAATATATATTTAAGTACATAAATCTTACGTACTCTGGTTCGTAACAAAAATATATTAATTGTTAAACAAAAATACATTTTTTGAATAAAGTAACGGCTATCAAACAAAATATAATGCTTCCCAACCTTCGGTAGTGAGGAAGCAATAAGTATTTGAAGATATGATGCTTCGTATGCTTAAGATGCTTTACCTCGGACCTGTAATGCCAAACCGTGATTGAATGATTCATTAACTATGTCTCACTTATAAGAGATTTATATGAATTTAAAAAATATATATATAATAAAAAAAAACTATTCTGTGATGACGTATTATGAATCACAAATGCTCATTTTAATTTATTAATAAGATGAATGTTTTTAAAATTTTAAATATCTAACAGCTCATATTTTTATTTGAGATATTTTAGTTTTTATCTGATAACCAAACTTACAAGTATACTATACGTTAATAACAAATGTTAATAGAAAATGGAGATAGAAATTACAAATAATAAAAATAAAAACATAATAAATATGCATTAAAAAGAAAACGTCAAGACCCTACACAGGCCTCACTAACTCTACACACCACTTACTTAAATTACAACATTGGTTCACACTATGGAAACTTCTACTTAATAATGTCAAATTCAAATATATAACGTTTACTATTCGAAAACACCTGCCCTCCAGTTTATATCGACAACAATCAAATTCTTCAAACGGACACGGTACCTTGGACTCACCTTCGACAGAAGGATGACATGGGGTTCGCTTGTTAAAATGAAATGTAAGACACTTTACAAAGGACTCAAAATACTTTACTCTCTTTTGGCTACATCTTCAATATTAAAACTGAGACAGAAACTGAATATATATACATACTTACTTATACCCATCTGGATTTAATCATCACAAATATACGGTGTCGCAAAAAAGACCCATCCACAAAAACTTCAAACCTTCCGATCAAAATTATTGCGACTTGGTACGTAACAAAAGCACCTTGGTACGTGACTAACAAAACTCTACGTACTGACCTCCAGCTTCCAACAGTTAACCAACATATAACAAAATTTTACACAATTTAAACGGATTTAATAAGAGATATGGCCACAGCTGACATACCGTAGAACATGAGGAGGAGACTAAAAAGACGTTGAATGAGAAATCTTCTTCCTTAAACAACCTAAGTAATTGGAACAAGTTAGGGAAGAGGTACTGCTGAGTACTTTCTTTCCCCATGCCTGTCATGTCAGTATTTCTTGTATCTCCAGCACATTTGGCTGATTTTCATCAATAAGTTGACTGGCGTAAATACATTTTTATAGAAAAAAAAAATGTGTTTATTAATGAGATCCACAAAATCATTATCTGGATTAAATAATTATATATGTACATATTGTATTTATAAGGTATAGGTACATATAAATCATAAAATAACATCATATTTTTTAATTTATTTATAGGAGTCAGCTGGTATTCCTTCCATCTTGAAAGCTTATAGCAATATCCTTGATTGGATCTCCATATGTTGACAGAGCGCCATGTTGCATTTAGAATATTCATCTCTGTTCCAAGCCAGTCCATTAATAGTGCCTAACAAGGTCGTATCGAATTTAAAACAAGAGGAGAAAATTGGCTTAGTTTTTTTTTGTAAGCAGGAAGGAGAAGGAGCCTTCTGTGTCATACTATTATTTAAAAATACTTATGGTCGTTGGGTGTGGCAGATTTTATAATTATTCAATAAATAAAGAAAAATATTATTCAAAAGAATATAACTAAAAAAACAAAAACAATAATTCGCATGGGTTACCTGGGGGGACTTATATTTTATTTCAAATTATTTCCACAGTTATAGAGAGGAGTGGGGAAGAGCAGTCTCATCCACCCCTCCTTCCACTGGTTACGCCCTCTCGTCATAATATTATTTATTTTTGGTTTGATTTTCATTTATATTAAATTATACTTTCACAATACCTTATGCATTTAAAATTGTAACGCACATCGAAGCCACCGCGGAGGCGATCAGTGGTTACCATTAGTGGATGAAACTGTGAAAAGAGAAGCTGGATATCTTAAAGAAAATGATCGACAATATTAATGTATGCATGGCTAGCTTAATATGTTACTGTTTTAAAACTCGTGTTACCGAAAGGCAGGAAAGAGTGCAAAAATAAACAATTTAAATTAATAAACATACATGCAAATGGATTCACATTTATATGTGTTTAAGCATCGTTTAATTATTTTTATTTTTATCTGGTGGTATTTAGTATATACATTGAAAAACAAGAGAACGTTACTACCAGATACAAAGGGCATAGGGAATCTAATCAATGCTAAGACGAATATTACTACTTGATAGTAACCGATCTAGCTGGTCGGTTGGGCCGATCTGTCTAAATATAATTGGATATTGGAGTCTTTTGAAAATAATCTAAACATGTTATATATAGAAATATATATATGTATATATCATACATAAATAAAAATGGTAATTTTCTTTTATTTATTGGTGACGGTGATTGGTGGTGGTGGAACTTTGTATTCAATGTATTACATTTTTTTTTTATTTTATAGTTTTCCTCTTAATCTTTTTTATTTTATCGTTATTTCTTATTATTTTATTTTGTTTAGCTTGTGCTGTATGTGCACTTTTTATTATTGTGTAATATTAAAAATTATTATTAGCCATTATACAATATGAATTAAGTAATGAAGTAGTAAAAAAAAAATAAGAGAAAAATGTATAAAATTAGAGAAGGTGGAGAGAGGAGGAAAAAAAGGAAAGAAAAACCATTTAATATACTCATATCTATTGTAGTGTATATGTATATATATTACTTTCAAGGAAATATATTAGTTGCCCATTGTGATTAATAAGATATTGATATGTTGTCTATTTAGCAACCAAATATAATTGTTTGATGAAAATAAAGTGTTTCCCTCTCTATTTTATTTTAGTTTGCAGAAATTAATCAGTCATATTTCCCACTGTGGAATATAACTTTTTATAGGCAGCTCATGCATTCTTCACTCATATGTAAATAAGTTTTGCATACGTTGCATAAGTGGTCATGTGTCAGTTTTATCTAAAATATATGTCAAGAGCCTTTTCTTTTACATATTTGTCCTATATTGTCTGAGGTTATCTCACCGAAAGCTGTTATTTACATTCTACCGCAGATAAACTTTCCAGTTTATGCATTTGAATAGACCGGTCCCTATTTCAAGGCAATGAAGTTATCTTGGAGATCTTTGTACCACTTAAACTCTTCCTAGGTTATATCACAAAATTATAAATAAGAAAGTCTAATGGTGGAAAACAGAAGTTTTAACTACTAACATTCTTATCAATTGATATTAATATGAGCTCTGTAAGAAAAGACATTTAGCCGAAATCTGTCACTGTTTTCTATTCCTTGATAAAGGATCTGTTGTGTTCAAAGAATGCTTTCAGATAATTTTCCCTAGAGTATAAGATAGCATAGATTAGTGAAACCGGCAATTGGTTCATAATACGTTCATCACCAATTGGTTCACCACACCAATAGCATTGACTAAGCTCTGCCAAATGAGGATTAGATTAATATTATCAGTGAAGTTGGTTACTTGATTAAAGTTATTAATAAAGTGAGGATTAAGTCGATTGTGTAAAAATTCAAACAGCCTGTCAGAGTTTCAATTTAAATAAACCTCTGCTACGTAAGGTCAGTATAGCTTCCTCACCCTTTGCATTCGCTAAAAATATCTACATTACAAGGTCTAAAATTTTTTGTGTGAGAATAAAATCTCTGGAAGAAGCCGTTTTTCGAAATTCAGTAATCACTCAACGTATATGGGTTTGATATCCACGAGTTTTGTTCATCAGCGAATACTAAAATCCGAAAAAGATACGCATGAGTAGTTGTATATTTGCTGATTCGGGATTAAAAAAAAATCCAATGCGTACTGAACATCAATATCACTACTGTTAGTGCAAAAGGTTGTTCGTAAACATTTAGTATTTTACAGAAAAGCACAAAAACTAATTGTTTATTTATGATTTATTAGTATAATTTTATAATTTATTGCGCTCTGTAATTTTTATCGTAGTAAAATGCTTATATCATTTTCAGAATATAAAATGCCACGTTTAGCACAAATAGAATTAAGAGCTGAAAATGTTTACATACGACCTTTTATGTATTTTATGTAAAAATCACACAGAAACTGGATACCACGACGAGCTAGTTGATTTTCAATAGAAATAAACAAATAAGATTATTCTTTTTTACACACTCAGAGTAAAAATTAATTGGAAATTAGACAAAATCTAAGTAACGGCAGTAAGTATCGTGCCAGAAACGTTTGGAATCGAAGATACAATGCAGTACAAATTAACGCTTTGAATAAAACCTAAAATTTTATAACCCCATAAAAATATCGTCTTAACCTAATTTCCACTCCATATGATCAGTGCCTTTCACTGCCATTATATCGATAACTATTATTCATATTAATATTAATTATTAAATAGAACTCAATGCAATTTTTAGTAGCTAATTTCTATAATATTCTCCGAAATTCCTCTAAGTTTGGGTCAAATTTAACCCTCAGTTTTCAAACTGTAGGCTTTTCAAATAATACGTTTACTGGCCAGAAAGAAAAAGTATTTTTTTAGGAATAGTGGATAGAATTCGATAAAATTAATACCTACTTGATTATCTGTTAACCAATCCCTAACTTAACTCCAAATTTGAGCCAAATCGAACCTGCGGTTTTAGAGATATAGACGTATCAAGGAAAACACGTTTGCGCATATATAAAAGAAATTGGCGGACGGAATTCAATAAAATTGACATAAAATTATTTTTTCATCATTACCTACTTTTTATCCAACTTTGAACCAAATCGAACGAGCTCATTCTGAAATATTATCATATCTAAAAAAGTACGTTTGTTCATGTTTAAACAGAAGTGATGGATGGAATTTGATAAAATGATATGTTACCATCTTGGCACGAACCCGCACAATCCCTGAAAATTTCATGAAAATCGGATGAAAGGTACTAGTTGATAAGCCCGTCACATCAATGTGCCTACAGACAGACAGACACTGATCCAAATTTGATCCTTGATGTCTGAAACGTAAAATGCGTGTGAAACGTAGCGAGTGGAAATTTTCGATTCGGAGGTCAACAATTTTTTAACCTCTCACACTAACACAATGCTTCCCTACCTTCGGTAGTGAGAAAGCAAAAAAATTAATTAACTCAATATAAATTTTTACATGTAATTTAAATAGTATTTTCCAAACTAAATGGAGACTTATTAAATTAATACTATTCTTGATCAACCAAAAATATGCGACGCACCGAATAGTCGTTCTCAGTATTTAAAAAATATTTTTTCGTACTTTTCTGAGAGAAGTGCGTGGAAGCATTTGAAAGTTTGTTACGGGTTGGAAAACATATGGTAATAACATTTCTTAACTTTAATACGATTATAAATTCAATAATTTAATTAGCTAATATTAATTAGTTAATCTGTTAATTATTTCTAGTCTATTTTAGCAGCAACTTTATTATTTAATTTGGGTTGAAGTGAAAAGTTGCATGGAGCTCACCTCTCATCTGAGTTTTACTCTTATGCCTATCTTTTAAGAAGATTATAAACTTGGGAGTTCATATTACCTTCCAGAAATTGTATAGGGGACCCTACACGGTCAATCGGAATTGCACTAATGACGTTCCGAATTGTCGTGTAAGGTAGTGAATGAAGTACTGATGGTGGTGCGCTGCGGATTTCCGAACATCCGGAAATCAAAGGTTCATTCACGAGAAGTGGAGGGGGGGACAGAGGTAAAAGTAGTGGGGAGACTAACCTTACTACTGGATAGGTTAGTTTACCTAGGTCTCGTTATTAAGTAAATAATTTCATAAAAGTAAATAGTTGTTTATATCCCTATTCTATATTATTATTAACCATTTTCAACTATTTTTTCTTTAAATAGACATGTAGGCAATAAATTGGAGAGAAAAAAAAAGTGGAAACTTCATATAAGTAATGATCAGTAATGATTGAACGTGTAAGGGTCTTCATGAAAAAAGCGATAGCGGGCAATCTTGGAACTTCTTGTGACGTTCATTCATGAATTACCGTGTAGGGTCTGCTTATTATGTCTTTTCGATTCAATTTTCCTAGAGAAACATGAGTCTTTTTTAATTAGTTTCGTGAAGTAATGGCAGAGGTATTTTATATTTCGTTTGAGATTAAATGGAAAACAGCATTGACAAGAATATTGATTGTTGTGAAATCGATTACGATTAAATAGAAATTTGTAATAGTGAGTTATTAGCATTAATAAAATATAAAAGTTTTAAACATATATAAATCTTAAGAATTTATAAAATTGTTGTTTATTAAAATAAGGTTACTGTTTGTATTTTTGCTTCGTTCAATGGCGTTAAGTTGTTCGCTCATCGATGCCATTTTAAACCTTATTATATATATATATATATATATATATATATATATATATATTATTTATTTAATTAGTATGTAAATAATTTTGTATATAAAAAATAAATGAATAATAAAAAAATATAATAAGTTAAACATGGCGTTGATGAGCAATAATGTTTTAGTCAATGAGCTAATAAAACTATTCAAAACAGAATCTCACATTAGCTGTATATTTCAAATTTTTGTGAAACATAATTTACGCCTTCATTTTTTATCGATATTTATGGATGCATTTTATAAAATATTAATTTTAAACATTTCCTAAATTGATTGTGCTTTTAAATTCAGGAATGTAAGTGACAGTACCATGCCTTTGCATGGAGATACACAGACATGTTTCTTGATGTATCAAAGGTTATTTACTAGTTAATTAAATTTATATACAGTTCTCATATTTGAAATACCAAATTAAAAAAAAAATAATATAAAACTCATCTTATCTTAACCTACAACTTTTTCATTTACGAAAATTCTCAGAAATGGATTTTTTCTGTTTAATTTAATTAAATACCAAAAACACATGAACAACCATTTACTTTCCACTAGATAATTTAACCAGAAAATCAAGACAAAAACGCTGCAAATTATTTCATAATGATTTATTATTTCCAAAAAACTATACATCTAAAGAAACATTACCTTAATAAAACTTTCTTCGTGTTTTAGGAAATTTAAATACCTTTGAAACATCAGATTATAAAAATAACCAAAAAGTGTGCTCTTTTTGAGTTATTCGGAATTAAATTTCACCATCCCTCATAACTTTTTTTCCAGCTTCTTTTCGTTGAAGTATGTTATATAAATAAATTTAAAGGGCGTCAAGAAAATTACTTTAGCTAAGTTTCATTGAAATCGGTACATTCGTTTAGGAGCTACAGTCTATAGCAACGCAAGTTTTTTCCGCCGCCATTTTGAAAATAAAAGGCGGATAGTAATGTCGATGAAGGAGGATAATCCTCGGGTGACTTCTGATTTTACATCCAAATTTGAAAAAAATCAGTCCAGTGGTTTCGGATAAAATAATGTTATTCGTTTTTCGAATTCTACGCATCCTGAAACGTGAAACCTCAAATTTTGAGAGGAGGTTAATTTTTTGAATTTTTTGGTCGATCACAATTGTTGATTATTGAAAAAATAAACCAAAATTGGTCTCCAAAAATATTGGGTTGTTATTTTAACGTAAGGGGTTGGATTTTCGTGAAACTGCCCACTAGCTATCTGTCTTGTCCTCTTTCTACTCGATTTTTTGAACAGATCGTCTTACGATTGAAGTAGAAAGTAAATGTGGGCGGGGTGACCGAATTGGCTAACGCGTGTGCAGAGCACCGCGAGTTGCCCGGCAACTAGATAACCTAAGTTTTGAGAGATTAAAAAAGTACGAGCTCGAGTCCAGGGTGCCAGAGGAGATTTTAAATTCCTCACCCTCACCCCAGCCCCGGGAATACCCCGTATAGCCTAAAAGGCGATTTCGGGAAGAACAGAAAAAAATATATATAGAAGGTAAATGGGTATTTATGAAATTTTAGTACTTCATTAAATAGGCAAAGTTTATCCATCTCCAGATTAAAAATGCCCCATTTTCGAGAATTTCATCAAATAGAAAAGTTGTAGTTTACGATTAAATGAAGATATTCTCGACGTTCTAGACGGATGTTAATTTGATGAAAAGGATTCTGTACCGCCCACTGTTTACTATAAATCATATTTCAGGTTCAGATACCTTTTTGGTTTAGCGGCGTGAGCCTTTTTCGGTTATGTATATAATAATAATAATAAAAGGCTTAGCGAACCCGAAGGTTCGCTGCCTAAACAACCAATCGCTTATTACATACCTCCCTCCACCGTTCGCCGTCCAAACCCAGTCCCTTCAGATCGGCTTTAATACAATCTTCCCACCTTCGCTTCGGTCTACCCCTCGGACGCTTACCATTCGGCACAGCAAATATTAACCTTTTAGGAATTTTATCGTTACTAAGCCCGACAACTTTACAAGCCCATTTGATTCGCCGCGATGAAATTACCTCAATTATATTACCCGGATAAAGCTCACGCAATTCGGCGTTGTGTAACCGTCTGAACTCATCGGTCTTCGGTCCGAATATTCTACGCAATACTTTATTTTCAAAAACCTTAAGACGCTGCTCATCCCTTAGTGTAAGCGGCCAAGTTTCGCATCCATAAAGAACTGTAGGCAAGATAATTGTTTTATAGATTCTAATTTTTAAGTTCCGGGATTTTGGTTATGTAGGGACTATATATTATTTTAAAAACAATTAATGAATAATAATGTTTTTGGTTGTACTCCTGTATACGTGATTAAATATTAGTTAATTTTAAGTTAAGACTATCTAGGTTGTCTAAGAGTTTCTTGTTCCCTATCTCCAGACCATATCTTGGCCTGAATAGATAAACCTTTATAAATGTGTGAGCTTTTAATATGCCTAATGCGGCATGTTTATTAAGGGTAAATACTTTTTATATTTGTTATTAAACGACTCGTTTTTTTTTTTAAACACGTACCATCATTAAAAAATAGTGAAGGAATCCTTCAAACTTTAATACATAAGTTAGCCTTATTTAAGTCCTGATAAACCAAATCATTATTTTCGATGTGGTTCCTGGTCCTGATGAATCTTGAATCCTACTGACGAGGGAATAATCTTTTGGGCCACGTGGGGATAATTCTTGAAGAATTGCAGGTCAGACAATTTCGGGTTTTGACCCAAACAACTTCTGACACAAATCGAAATTCGATTAAATTGTTCGCAAATTAGCCTAATATTGTTGTATACCATTATTTAAAAAAAAATGCTTCAGAAGCTTACATAGCGATTAATTTAAAGAGTTAGGTAACGGTGAGATGTAAACAGTAGCTCTACGGAGTCGGTCCATGGAATTTATGGCTACTGAAGAATGTGATAAGGTTGTGTATGATCTCAGAACTGAAGCTGATGTTATCTTGAAAATGTTCTTGGAACAGTCTTGGTGAATCACATCATATAATCCTTTATTTAGATACTTTTCTATTATTATTGGAACCAACTTATTATATTTAAATGTTCTGTATTCTGCGCTATTATAAATTCTATAAAATTATTTCATAAAATTAAGAAGGAGAAAATGAGACTCATTTTCTGGATTAGGGTTCTAACTACCTAACTTCCTATAATGGTCGTGTTTTCTTAATTACATGGTAAAGTTGTACCACTACAACCCATGAAGGGTATTGGATTCAGACTATTTGGGGAAAAGCACTGTTTCTTGATCTACGGTTGTGTAAGGAGGTGATTTGGTCGTGATCACGCTCAACCGCCAAATTTTCCCCCTTAATTAATTATTTTAATTAAGAGTACCTATTTTATAAAGGCTGGGTGTGCCCCAAGAGAGTCTGCCTACCTAGGGTCGTCCCACGGTCAACAGAATAAATAATTTATCTGCCATGAGGCGGGATTTGAACCTTTAGCATTGGAAGCTCAGTAGTGTTATATGACACTATGTTAACAATTTTTTTTATGTATGAAATTTATTAATAAATTAATAAATAAATGAATTAATAATTAATTAATAAATCGTTCAAAACCCAACGTACCTATAACTTTTATTGCTTGAACTGTTTCCTAAAGTCTCATTTATAGAACAAGCTTTTATTTTGATTTCAAGCCTGCGGTACTTAATTGATGTCTGAAAGAAGTCCTCCAAACTTAGTGGAGGTCTCAATGTAGCCCGCGGGCATATAAGTTTGAAGGCTGCTGTTCTACTTTGAAATTAATTAATAAATTTCTAAATTTGTTTATGAAAAACCTAACGTTTTATCTTTTGGGACACTCTTTTAGAAGAAAATTTACACGTGCTTAAAATTGTCAGCTTATTGTTAACAGCATAAACTCGCTTTATTAAAAAATAAAAAAAAGACTTCGATGAGTTTTAACAACAGCTTCATTTTTTAAACTGTAAGAACCTATCCATTATTTAAATTTTGAAGAAAACGATGCAGTTACTTTTGGCATTTGAAATAATAAATATTACAACCAATTGTATATTGGTCTGTCAATATATTTAATTTGAAAAATCAAATATGTTGATAATGATCTGAGTACACCGATATCTAAACATATTATATAATTTAAAAACTGCATGCAAACAAAATTTGCAATTGCATGATAATTGGGGCGCTGGTTATTACAAAATAACAACAAGGATATTTAAATTTGTGACTTTTTAACATTTTTAACATTTCCATTATGTTTTGAACAAACGACTTTCTGTAGTATTAATTAGAACCGTATTTTTTCTAAAAAATCAAGTGAATATTTCTATTGTAATATTGTGCTAATTATTTGTGCATTCACTACCTTCAATGAGTATTTGAAAGTGAGCCGTTTTCCTGTTGCAGTTTATTTTTATTTATATGTCAAAGTCTTGGACTACGTTTCAAATTTGGGCAGTGTTTTTTTTTTTGTAGTATTAAAAGTTTTTGTTGTTTCATATAAATTTTCATCAAGTTCTAAGTGACCCTCCGAGGCGTCTGAAAAGAAGATGGCCTCGGGATCTTCTAATATAGAACTTTAATTTGAGTTCTACCAATGGGTAGTTTCTCTTCATGTTGTACATGCCATGTTACAAATTTCTCATTTACTTATTGTATTCTCTATGTAATACAGTTGTAAATTCCATTGAAATAATAAAAAAAAAAAAAAAAAAGTTCTAAGTGTCAATTCTAGCTTAGAGGAAACCCATTTTTCAATTTTTCAACTTAAAGTTTGTCTCTTAAAGTATATTACTACAAACATCAAAGAGGAAATGTGATTCCTTTTGTTTAAGAAAAAAAAAAAAGATTCCAAACATAATTTATTATTTATAAGTTATGCTTTAACTGCGTCACGTTAAATTTTCTGAGTGCCTTCTCCATATGTCTTCTGAAGTCAGAAGAAACTTAATTCAGTTCTAATATAATATTTTCAAAAAATAATCACAGTAGGTGGGAATATAACGTACTGCTTGTACCGTTAAGAGGGCAATGAATGGAATATCTTGCATGTATATTAGATTAACATATGTAAATGAATTTAGTTAGTTCTATATATCATGACCCGGGCTTCATTTACATGTTATTTAAATAAATATTTTATTCAGACTTATCTACTTGTTGATATATTGGAGAATATATGTTAACTTATCGTGTTCACTTACTGCAGTGGTAACGTATGTTCGGTAATAATTAATTTATTAGTTTTGAAGATTTAAACAGGTAAAGCAGATGGTCTGAGTTTGAAATAAATTATCATTAAGAAATGAATTATGTGCTATAAGAAGTACAAACAGAGTAAAAAATTGATATTTTTATATTATACAGTTTTCATTTTTTTTTTTTATTGTTATATCTCTATGGAACATGAAGATCTGTTAACACGCGATTCTTCATCATCACAAACATACTTATATAACTTAATGAGGACGTGAAGACTGCCACCATGCTTGGTTCTGAACGTTGTGAGTTCGATTCCGACCTGGGTCAAGTAATATTTATTTCTCGGCGACCACGGGAAATGAATCTAGACAGTACGCGGCGACAACCTCAAGGTAGTCTCTAGGCTCGCAATACATTTAAGTAGGATCAGACATCAGACGAATACGAGAGAGAAAGAAAATTCAACTTTTAAATATTAAACTTAGTTCTCAATCTCCGAATGATTGACTTTGAGAGTACTTGTCTTCTGCTCTACTGTGTCTAACCTCAGTTTATTTTTGTATCTCTCAATTATATCGATATCTTCTTGAGTCTGATTTGCTTATGACCGCATTATCCTTGGCATCTTTTTTGTTTCGGTTTTCAGAAAATTTGACTAGTTGAATGATTCAGCAGATAAGCAGTGATATGATTTTATGTCTTCTTCGAATCGGCTCAAATCATTCACAATGTATAAATGAAATAGAAATCTTATTATATCTATGAAGTGAGATTATAAACATTTATTCTATTATCTATCTATTATTTTTTAACCTTTTGTCAGATTATGATGACGATTGTACAAAAAATTGTAAAATTAAAAAATGTGCTTTATTTATGTGATTCATTTTAACAATACCGTATATTTGTGATATGCCTGAAGACAAAATAAAAAGTAAGAGATTAATAGTAGTTTCAAACTTATGAAAAAAAAATATTAAAATTGTTATTCTGAAGATGAGAAAAAATGATGACGTAATTTTTCATTAAGTGATTTCATTAATAAAATCAATGAATGGAACCTAATTGTTCAATGTTAGCCAATGAAATTAATATCTCCGAAAAAATGATAAAAATAAGAAAGTAAAATCAAGTTAAACGCGAAAAAATACTCTTCTTGGATTTCCCTGAGCTTTATCTATTTGCAGAAGTAGTCTGCAATGACTTCATTTTCATTGAATTGGGCGTTGTTTATTTTTATTTATTTTTTTATTTTTTTTTTTTGCTTTGTCAATACCGAACGTAGGGACACTGAGTATTCTTGCAGGAGGTTTAAAAAAAATTGCATAGAATCAAAGAGGAACAAATGCCACTCTGAGTATTGAGTACCAAGTATTTTACTCTATTACTGACCTTTTTTGAGTACCAAAGAAGTTAATCATTACTTTACTTGATGTCAAACGATTAATTGAAGTAGTGATTCAATTGGAGTAAAATACTTGGTACTCGGTACTCAGAATTGAATTTGCCCATCTCTGCTTAAAATCGAAAATTTCCACTCTCGTTTTGCATTTGAGTAATCACGGATCTGCCTGAGATATAATATATAAAAGCCTGGTAATTTCGTGCTTATTAAAAGTATTATTTAACTTCTAAGTAAGTGTTTCTGATCTATTAGGTCCAATATTGTTATTACTACCCATATATAGAATATTAAAATTATTGTAGTCTGGTATACGTTTTCTTAAGTACATTTTTTTTTCTGCTCTTTGACTGGTTATAGAAGTATTAAAAATGTGTCGTATTTCAGAATAAATATTTTCATTTTTAAAAAGTGTATATTGTAAGATCAATAAAATCAAATCAAATGTTTTAACGAAAATGAATTAAACGAAACATGTAACATATTGTACTTGACAGAATAATTTGTAAACCTTGACAACTCACTAACTAGCTATCGCAGCTATTATTATCTCTGAACACAATCTAGTTTGTCCAGGTGTCCAAGCTCTATTGTATGGCCAGTTCTGTTGTCCCTAGAACCAGTTCTAGTATCTAGGAGGCATACGTTTGACGCGTAAGGTGTAGATTATTCTGCAGCTATCACTCACATTCATATATATATATATATATATATATATATATATATATATATATATATATACGAATGAGAGTGGAAACTATTATTAATTTTGGCATACATCATAAGGATTGCAAACCATCAGTAAATATTCATTTCAGTTAGACTTTTATAGACCGTTAGAGTAAGATGTGCCATCTCTCATCTCTGTGACATTATTATTATTTTGGAGACTCGTGGAAGCACCGTTTTGAGCCTATTTAGCTTATCCTGACCATGTGACGTCATACGAACCCAAAAGTTTTCAACTGAAAGGGGAATTGTTGTCCCTTCAGATAGTTTCCTATTCTGATTCGATAATTTTGAATTATTTTAGTAGAAGTTTTTCCTCTTGTTTCTCCTCCGTTAGTGCCTTTCAGTGTAGGGGGTCTAATTCTATTTCCACCAGCTATCGCAGTCCTTCGCTAGCATTTAAAACGTTGCTTATTTTCTTCTCTAGATTTGTGATTTCACGTATCCATGATTTTTTTTTGCGAATTCGAACTTGCTCTCTTTTTGTAGACTTTTTAGAAAGATATTTTTTGGGTTCTCTTTCTCCTTTCATTCTCATAACTTGATTTCAACATGTGAGCAGTTTTTTCCACACCGTTTTCAACAGTGTTGGCACCTCGACATTTTCTCTAATCGGTTAATTACGGATGCTATCTCTTGAGGCTACTCTCCTTATGTGTTTGATATTAGCTCCGATTAGTCTATTTTAAAGTCTGTCAAAGTAGCTCTCATTTAGGATTGGAAAGTACAAGATATTTTATATAGGAATCCAAGTTGGTATGATGAATATATGTGGTATTATTAAGAAATCACTTTACCACTCCACCAAACTGCTGCAAAAATCTTAATAGCGCTCTGGATTCTTAAGGCCAACAAGGAGCAACAACACTTAGCAATACCAGTTTAAGACAAGAGACTGGGACCTAGATAATAATGGCCGCTGTCTTGAACTTACGAAACCTCTTTTCCTGGGCTTATTAACGGTAAAAGTTACTTATTTAGTTCAAAGATAAAAAAAATGTTCTCAATCATCGCATTCAATCAGCAACTCCTGGTTTTCTGACTAACACTTTGAGGGGTAATTTAGTGAATTCATAGAGGCTATGTGTGCAGGTTTATGTAAGTCGTTGAAAAAAAAGACATAATTTCTGCCGCGGACTGGCTCCAGGCTGACTTAAGAAGTTTGGAGTCCATTGCTTTATTCTGTAGTGGCTGTCACATTGACATGAAAGCTTCTTGACATTGTTATTGTACTGTAATTTGTTATAAAGCTCAATAATTTATTAGCAATCCCGATCAATCTTCACTGGGTTTAGCCCCAGTGAGGTGGTTGAGAGAGAAATTCAGGGATCTCCTGGAGTCATGCTTTTCCCTCAACAGTTGGAGGGAAAAGCTAAGTTTGGCTCGGAGAGGTAGTAATATTTTCAATACATACAAAAAAAATATTTTAAAAAATTATGAAGGAAGATATTATAGGAATAAGTATTGATAAAAAAATGATTCATCTAAAGAATGTGTGCTAAAAATTTTTGTGTAAGATAAAATATGTTTTTTGGTAGAACTGTTACCTTTTCTTGAATTGAGGCCCGATATTACAGGAGTGAGATCTAATTCAATAAACAATTTTTGTCTTCCTGTATATAATTGTATAACTCTTTTTTTTTCTACCAGCTTCGGTCATTATACAAAGTCCCTTTAGAATAACAAAACAGTACGAAACTAAAAAAAAATACATAGACCTAAATAAAAGCGATAACAAAACAGAAAAAGAAAAAGTAAAGAAAACATTAATTAATTAAGCTATATACAAAACAAATAAACCTATATTAAAAACATAAAACTGTGAGAAGATGCAAGATACAGTGGTAAAACATTATAAATATACCGGTTTAAGAAAAAAAATACAGTTCTATTATTCCGATTTCTACATTGTTAAACGATACGAATGAAGAACCCCATTCCTATTAGTAAAGAGTCTATTCGTTAACTAAAAAATACAAACAGACAGAGATTTAGAGTGGGCCCGCCTGTAGGATAAAAAAGCACTAGCACCACAAAAAAAAGCACTTACAATGCTTCGGTTCATCAAAGCGGGGGTTTATGGCCGAAGTGTGTGCCCGTGGTGGTGGAGCTGTCCGCTGGCCGCTTCTGTTTATTCAGGCAACGTTATTCGTTGGGGCAATTTTCAAGGAATAATATGCATAGGTCATTTTTATCAGGCTAGTAAAGTTATTATTCCCAAACTTATAGATTTCGAAAATGTCTATACTTTTGTGTATAGATATCTTACTTTAGGAATATATGATGATGATAATAACAATAATAATATATGATATGTAAATATAAATATATATTTATAGATATTAAGTAACTTCAATGACTTAAAAACAGGACATAGTCGAAAAACATATGTGAATGTCTGCGGTACAGGCACGTTTTTATCTAATTACAAGCTTTACACGGCCACTCGCTGCTGTGGCTCAGTATAGCAAAATGGAAACGAAAACGAAACGAAATAGAAAACACATATGAGCGGCTTAATATAAAAGGACATTTGTAATTTTTAAAAAGCTGAAAAAAAATTATTCGGAACATTAATTAATTAATTATGCTTCAATTTAAACTAATTATAAAGACCTTTTTTCACGATTCAACTTAAATATGCTTATATAAAATCATCAGAAACAGTTTTAATTGAACCCATAAACAAAAATGGACTTTTTCTCTGCTTTCTGAAAATTACAGAGATCCGTCCTTGATACGAAGCCACTCATTATTTTAATGTTTAATTTTGTTATTAATACTTTTAAAATTTAATTTATTGTTTAACGTTCAACATTGTTTGGTCATTTCATGGTGAATAAAAATGAAAAATGTTCGTTTGTTCAAAATCTTAAATCTAGGAAAGTTCTTCACCGATTGCCTTAAAATTATGGCTTAAAGCTGCATTCAAATACGCGCATGGTTTTATAAACCTACAATTATAAAATATAAGGTAAAACTATATATTTATTAAAAACGCTTGGATCAGTTGGATGGAAAAGCAACACATGCTGTTCGAAATATTTGAAGATACTGTTTCAATGTTAAAGATTTTTAAATATGAAACGTTGCAATACATTGCAATTGTGCTTTCGTTACGTGTGCATTAGAGCTGCCATATATGAGTTATTAAAACATTAAAAACTGTAGTGGAAAAATAAACCTTACTCGTAAAAGAAACCTTAGGGGAAACGGTACAGCCTTATTCAAATGTAATGTTAAAGAAAATAATTTATTAAAATATAAAATAAACGAAAATCAAGAATATAAACGGTGACAATTATTATTCAAGGATTTAATATTTTTAAATAATAGGATATCAAATATTTGAAATGTATCATACTACTTCCCGAATACATTGGGGGAAAATATAAATATAAAGAGCTGAATTTGACTGTGAAAGTACTTTTTTCTTGATGACGATGTTCTTCGAGCTTTTGTTGAATTAAATACTAAATCAACTGTTTTACAATTTGAATAGCAACTCTCAGTTGGCGAATCGATCATTGCTGACTACCTCAACGTAATTTCATTTTACGAGTTTAAGATCGGTCAGAACAGAGCCTTAACAGTCAGAAATGTAAATGAAGTATGGGTAAATGGCAGTGTAAATGACTTTGTTTGTTTTTGTCTAGTTGCGTAAAACTTCAGTGGTCATCAACGCCATTCTTTACGGTGTGAGTGAATGCAACGTTAACCGATGGTTTAAAAAATGTATAGAGCTTCATGGCAAAGGTGACTGTGAAAGGGCTTTTCTCTTGATGACGATATGCCGCAAGCTTTTGTTGAATTAAATCCCAAATCAACAGTTCGAGAATTTGAATAGCAACTTTCAGTTAGCGAATCGATCACCGCTGACCACCTCAACGTAATTGGAAAGGTAAAAAAAAAAGCTTGTGACTTGGGTTTCTTACGATAGCCAAAAATCATAGTTATGAAGTTTCTGCTGCTCTTCATTTCCATTCTCTACCATTTTTTCATCTGGATCAATTTTTATTAGCTAAAATTTAACTGATCGAAATTCCTTAGAAAATAGATTTTCATAATTTGTTAATTCCGATTTAACATTTTATTTAGAGAGACTATAAAAGTTGCCAACACGTTGGCAGAATTACATTGAGTGTAATGGAGCGTATTCTGATTAATAAAAATGTTTTATGATTTCTTTTCTTTTCTTTATTTTACAATCATAAACCTGCATTAATTTCCTCACAACTCAATATTGAAACAGGATTTTATTATATTTAATAAATACATGAATTATTTCATTTTTTTTTTTAGAATTTTTAATCATCTTTGCTTTTTGGTCTAAAACCGACTTGAATAGTTTAACTTTTTTTTTTTTTGTTAAACAAGAATTCATTATCCTCTCGCTATAACTTTCCTTTGTTTTCAGTGAATATTCTATTGGTTCAGTAACTGGTTTTTAAATGTATTTTTATTTTTATTTCTAATCTATTTATAAGAATTTATGAAATTTCTCCCTAGTCAAGGCGTCTATATTTTTCTCTTTAATCGCATTTCTGCTCTGTTTACCCGATGACCTCGAATGGAGCCTCGGTTCAGGGTCACATGCAATCGTGTACATTCCCTCAGCTGTCAACATACACTTCAGGTCACGTCATGTTTGTGTTTTAGTTGTTAATTATTTTAGTAATAGGGTTGTGCAAATAAAAGACACTTACAGTAGACTTTACATTATGATATTCATTAGATATACATTATGATACATTCCTATAGCCTGAATAGATGTAAAAATATAATTTAAAATAGAAAAGATTTTAAAGGGTTGCTTGGTTTCCCGGTGACCTAAGACAGATTTGTTAAGTTCATGATTTCAATTTTTTTCAATAATTCTGTAAAAGTAATTACAACTATATTGAATGAGTAACATCTTTCATTGGAACCATGTTTAAATCGTAATATGGGAGAGGTTGATGAACATCACTTGTTGTTACGAATCCACATTGCTTGCATTAACGTCCGATTGTAATAATACTCCATCCAATTAAGGTTCACAAAGAGCAATAGCAATGTTATAAAATAAGTCCGAATATTTTTTTTTTGTTTTTTATGTACTTTAATAAGATTCTGATTTTACTTTTATAAGATTTTATGTACTTTAATAGATTTTAAAATTTTGTTTGCTTTTATCTTAAAACCATTCAATCAACGACAAAGAAATTAATATAAAATATTAAAGATTTAGGAAAATTTAGGTTTAGGAGCTTTTGGGCGTTGCCATAAAAAAAATCTGGTGTGTCCACTCACACCACTTTCATACCTATTTCAGAAAAGTTTTTATATCTTTTCATGTGTCCATCAAGAAACAAAATAAAAATTAATTACATTTATTTTCCTCAAATATTTATTTAAACATTTATTTGAGTACTATTTATTTGATTAACTAAAGCAATGTAAACCGACTTAAAGTAGATCAGTGTAAAAATTCCAGTATCCTCTAATATTGCTGTTCAAAAACTTTTTTCCATAGCCTAATTTTATCGAACAATAATTTCTGTTAAAAGTAGAGGAAATAATGAAGCTTGTGTGATGCGGGCAACAGATTTTCTTACTTTCACTTAGTTTTTTTCTCTCATTTACCCCTATCACAAAATAAAAAAGAAGCAACAAAATCGGTTCTCTAGTTCCCGAGAAAATCTTAGCACATACCAATGGATAAAAATGTTTTTTGCGGACGTAGGAGGCTCTGAAATGTATAGATCCGCATATCGGAAATCTGACCCGATCGCAATACTTAAGTAGGAAAGTAAGACGAACTGTATTAAAAAATGTTTATTGAAATAAAAATCCTGCAAATTATCGCCCTAAAACCTTTATCCTACCTAGCCCAAGCCAAGCCGTTCGTAGTCAGATGACCCAGGCTGCTTCTTCATTATATTACGTTGAATATTTACGATCCGAGTACAAATCAAGAGGAGTTGTCTCTGATGAATGTTCTGAAAAATTCTACAAAAATATAGAGATATGGAAGAGGTTTTTGAATGACCTCTTCCGATATTTAAAAAACATTCCATGGAGAACATTTTCAATGGCGAAATGGTACTGAGCGTTTATCAAGAGAACTTCCTCTGCAATTTAAGAAATATAACTAACATTCTTGCTGGTTAGGAAATTCAACAAATTTGTTGAAAATTAAGAAGCAATGAGGAAATAAAATATTACTTTATTATTGAAACCTCACAGAAACTTCTTCATATAACGCCTATGTATTAAGCGCCGAGTTGCAGTTTTGTCAACATTGCTTTCGAAATCTGATTGTAAAGTCAATTGGGCTCCAACACCCGATTTTGAACTTCCTGATATTTTGTACCATTTATACCTTCATGCTAAATTCAATGTCGAATGGAGGACCAAGTTGACTATAGAGGTTTCTACAAGTCTGCTATGGGAACTTGACCATCCCAATGATCATGGCCTGAGCCAGAACTGATGTATGTAACTGATGTAAAGAATTAAACTTCAGTTTAATTCTTTACATCACTACTTTACATCTTCCTACTATCCCATTACTGTTCTTGATGTTCTCCCTTTCCTAGTGTTATTAACAGAGAACTAAGACTCTCTCCCTGCTTTACTTCTTTATAAAAGTGGAACGGCTGCTATACCTGACCACTAAGTAAATCTCAGTAATCTAAAGTAAGTAAACAGTTAGAGACTCTTTAAGCTCATTAATGGCCATTGCCGAAGGGAAATCCGACAATGCCATTTCCAGAATAATCAAAAACTGCCTCTGGAAAATGAAGGAGCCGCCGGACAGAGACATCGTCCTCGCATGGGCACCCTCACTTTGTGGCATATCTGGAAATGAAGCTGCAGACAGAGCTCCGAACCAGAGAGAAATACTTTATTAAAAGTAATGCTGCCCTACTACATAGGGCTGCTTCGTACACAGCATACTTATCAATCCATGCGGACATTAATTTTATATTACATTTGTTCTATTATATATATATATATATATATATATATATATATATATATATATATATGACATATCTTCCTTTCTTTTTTTTTCTCCCCTTTCATAACAATACTCTTACCAATCATTAACAATAAACCATATTAAACAATAGACAATGAATACAAGACGTCCTCAATCAGTATATATATATATGATAGTGCATGATCTCCAGGGAGTCTAAAATAATATTTTCGGCCAATATCTCTAGCTCCCCAACATCAACACCTAGTTCCTCGAGGAAGCTCCTTGTTCTTTCCGGGATCGTTCCACGAGACCCAAACCAGAGGCCTCTCACGGTGAACTCTCTCTCTCCGAAAGTCTCGCGGAATTTCTCTTGTAGGAAAGGAATGCATTTTTCGTATATGTTTCTCTTTTCCCTTTCCACTTCACCCGCCTGATCGAGGTCGTTGCTCTCAAAGCGGACAGTTGGATCCAAGATTAGCGCTGTCCCTCCTGTCCTGGAAAACGCGGCAATATCCGCATACCTTGTAGAGCCTTCACTGTCTATGTAATAGACCTCGTCAAAGCAGGTGAATTATTTTTTTCTTAGGAGCCTCATCACCTCAAACTTTACTCTATGGTGCTGGCGTGTTATGAGGAGGGAATTGTTGGGGCATTTTCCCAGCACATGGGCTGGTGTTTCTGACTCTCTGCCGCATTTGCGACAGAGGGACCCAACTTCCTTCGACTGCGCACTGGCTCCGGGGACTCCGCGTTAGGGTGCATAATTGATGTTTAGTTTTAAGGCGTTGGACCATTCCCGCCCCGAAAGCACTTGTTTCTGGCATATGTATTTATTGGGTTTAGGGGTCTATTTAAAGTGTTGGAGTTCAACCCCTTGGAGCCTTTCCACCTGCAACTGGCCCATCCTTCGAAAGAGATTTCTCTCAGCTACTGTCGTAGAGCTCTCACGCTTCGGTGGCCCTGATCCACTCCCAGTCTTTCCGTTCATTCTGCGATTTCTGCATTATAATCAAATTTGGACTGGAACAGGGCATCCGGTACATTAGACAGCCGCTGGGCAATGGACCAATGCGGCAAAGGAACCCCCCATTGACAGCGGTACAGAATTACTTATGTATTCTTTTTACGATTGGTATATTAATTATGGATCGCATGATGTTTAAAAATAATAAAATTCTACTAAATGGAGAAAAAAATCCAATGAAAAATGAGATTGAAAAACAGATGGATCAATTTAACGAGCACTGCTGACTGGAGATTGGAATGAAAAAAAGTGCTAAATCAACAATGGCAATTTAACTGGAACCAATCCACAAATAAATTGCAAGAAATTAAAAAGGATATCCAACCATGGACGACCTCTTTCAGAAAGAACAGAACAGAGGAAATAATTGTAACTCGGCTTAGAATTGGACATGCCTTTACCCATGGCTACCTAATGAGAGGCCTGGAACCACCATTTTGTAAAACGTACAACACATCACACTGAAACATATTGTAACAACTTGCAGACTATACTCTGACACCAGAATAAAACATAATATACCTTCCAACATATCTGGCACACTTTCAGATGGCGAAGAAAAGATACAAAAAATATTTGAATTTATAAAAGACATTAAATTTGTCCACCTAATTTGATTCCATCTAAAACTGCTAATGACCCGCTCGGGTAGATGCGAAATATAACAATAAATAAATAAATTTTTAAAAAATTATTAAACATACATATGTATTCAAACGTGTAGGTTAGGACTTCATTTTAATATTTATAATAAAAATAAAATTTTTGATCACTTCCCTTGACAACATAACATAATTATCCATTGCCCTTGTCAAAGTAACTTAATTAGCCATCGCTCGGGTGCATTTCTGGACATAGCTTAAGCTTTTGACCGTGTATGGCACACGGTGCTTCTTTTCAAGCAGAAAACCCATCTACCCCAGTCCTTATACCTAATCCTCCGCTCTTATCTCTCTGATCGCATCTTTCTGTAACCCAGTTGAAGCCGGTGTTCCTCAAGGTAACGCCTTGGGTCCTTTATATCCTGTCCATCTCGATACCTTCCTGGCAACATTCGCTGATGACACGGCAATCCTATCATGCAACTCAGATTCCGAAATAGCATCCTTAAATCTGCAAAGACACCTCTCCATGATTGAGCACTGGTGTAATAAATGGCTCATTAAAGTAAACGATTCCTAATGCAAACACATCACCTTCACACTCCGTCACAGATCCTGTACATAGTTTTTGATTTTTATTTAGATACTCTTAGTCAATCTGAACCAAATTCTGCAAAATTTATTGTCATAATTGGAAATCGAGTATTGAGTAAATCTTTGAAAATTTACGTTTTATTATATGTCTATTTACGTAAATAGACATATATATATATATATATATATATATATATATATATATATATATATATATATATATATATATACTTTCGAAAACTATTCATGTAAATATAGAATAGAATATAAGCTAGCTGATATTATTGATTAAATTATTTGATTTAATGTTGATTAACTGTTATCCTTAATAAAACAATCACTATTACTCTCTGATAGATATAGAAAATTTTATATTAATGTTCTATTGCGATTAATACATGAATTTGTTACGTTTCAGGTAATGAATGATTGGACAAGCAAATTATCCTGAGATAACTTCATTTAGTAATGTATTTAGATTAATCATGCATATCTAACTCAAACATCGAATTACATATGTATTCTTTTTACGATTGGTATATTTGTTATGGATCGCATGATGTTTAAAAATAATAAAATTCTACTAAATAGAGAAAAAAAAAACCAATGAAAAATTATGTTAATTTTTATTGATGTATATACGATATGCGTCACTATTGGTTTTTAATTTAAACTCGTAACTAATTGTTGTATTTTCAATTTCGACACCAAAATAATTATATATGTATATTTAGTTGTTCCCATATTTAAGTGCATATCTTCTTACTTACTTTATTCCGTTTATTAAAAGACGGTAACTTAGTATAGTAGCAATGTTATAACAAGGACTAAAACTGAAATTTAAAAAAATGAAGGGGGCTCGGTTAGAGTTGATTAAAATGAAAAATAGGTATACTTTTAAAAGTTTGTTAATCAAATGTATCTAAAAAAAAAACTCAACTTTCAACTCAAAAAAACTTTCGATATATAATAAATAATATCCTGTACTTTAAGTGTTTGCTTTGATTATACAGTGTAGTTTATATATAATGTCATAGCTAATCCCTAATATATTTTTTGGGTGGGAAGCCAACTCCTGAGGTCTGTGGTTGTATATATTTTATAACAGGGAGTCCAAACATTTTGGTTTGCGGGCAACATTGACACATCCATTAATTTGTGGGCGGGGTGACCGAACGGGCTAACGCGTGTGAACAGCACCGCCATTATCCGGCAACCTGACGATTGATAATTAAATAAAAATAGTCACGAGTTTGCCTCCCGGTACCGGGGTAGTCTTTTAAATCACCGCCCACACCCTCTGGACCGGGAAAACCCCGTGTAGCCTTAAAGGCGATGAACAGGAGGACCTAAAAAAAAAATCCATTAATTCGAATGGACTATGAATATTTTGTTCAAGGTCAGTAATAAAAGTTCGATATCTCCTGTAAAACTAATTTAGAAACTTTAAAAAATTTAAACATCAATATATTTTTGGTTCACTCAGCAATCAGTTATTTTTTTTTTCAATTTAACAATTTTTTATATTATGGCATAGCCTTTGCTTGTTATTCCGCAAGTGCAAATTAAAACTGTTTTTTCACCTGCACATTAACAAGCATTATCAATTGTATATACTTTACTTTTTATGTTTGTTTTTATTTGGCCAGATATAACATTTTAATTTTGTATTTTTTTGGTATTCTGAAGGGACTTCGTCCCAAAATAAAATTATTTTCTATTCTATTCTATACCGAGGCGGCCAAATTTGTGAAAATTATTTTCGTTAAATTCAACCTCAGAATTTAACCTTATTTTGAATTTAAGCTGATATTGGATAACAGTATCGATAAATCGATCAACATTAAATTTTAAACTAGTGTATAGATTGATTAATTCTGTTTGTTGTTTATTGTCTAACATCATTTTAGACGCAGGGAGAATAATTAAAGTAGCGTAAGATGGGATAAATTTGGAACAGTGGATAAAATTTAGTTTGTGGTGATTCCGTGGTGGATACACTTTGATGGTCCGGTCTGCAAAAACGTGCTTTGTGTAGCCATGTACTGCGCTACTATCTTGCGGCAGTTTGAGAACCCTAGTTCGCTACACTCGTTGTGTACCTAGATTTTATTTATTTCCACTGCTAAGGTAGAGTAGCGCAGTACATGCGCTGTCCATGCTGACTGACCCAACATAGTGTATCCACCACGGAATCTCCACAAACTAAATTTTACTCCCTGTCCCAAACTTACCACATCTTAAGGTATAAATATATCATATCCTATTACAACTACCCATTTTGATAACCTGAATTTTTTTGAAATATGGCCTTCTAAAATCAGAGAATTCCTTTAAAAGGTTTCGGTAGAGAACTTAAGCGGTGACAGACAAAACGTTTATACAAGAAAATTTAATGATTTGAGAAAATATTCGTTTTTCTCTTCAGAGTCTTAAAACGTTAAGATATATGATAGCGGTAGGTGAATGATAAAGCAAGTGTACAAAACACTTTTTTTTTTCGTTTTGTTTTATGGAAATTTAATTGTTTTTAAAAATTTATAATGTGTAATCATATCTCCTTCCATTAAAAAGCAAATTTTTTTTTTTTAACTTTAACAAAATTTCTCTTCTTTCATTCTAAGAGTTTATGAAAGAAAAATTAAGGGGTTTTGTCAAAATAGTTAGAGTTGTTGTTTACGATTTGGTTTACAGATATAATGAGCTATAACACTGCAGGAAAAAAACAAAAAGATTCAAATTGAACCCACTCTTTCAAGAGCTAATCATGGTTTACATAGATTATTGGTCTAAAATGTGATTCTTTAACTCAGGAGCCTCTAAAATGTTGAAGTTAGATAAAAACTGCACATCAAAAATTTCAACCAATTACAAACTTTTTTTCCTTATACCGATAAGAAAGTAAAAAAATAAAATAAACCAGACTTACCTTTTCTTTTTTGATTCAACAAAATATGACATTTGTTAGGTAATGCATTTAAGTTAGTTCATTTTAGTACACATGTTTGCTGAAATCTATTCTTAGATAAAACATGAGTTTTCCCGTTCAAGAAATAAGACCGACTCTATTCGCCGATAGTGTTAGTGATTCAAAAAGAAACTCAGTAAGTGCCAATTATCTCCAAAGTTCGTGAAAACGAATCCTTTTTCAAGAACTGGGAAAAGAGAATTCCAGAGGTAACGAATTTATTAACGAAACGTACGAGGGGTTGATCAAAGGTCGAATTCAAAATAGTTTTAATTTCAACAAAATGAAGTTGTTCTTAAGCTGAAAATTTAAAACTTTCTTTGACGATTTATGTATTGAATTCGATTAATGAAAAGTACGAAAATAAAGAATAAAATAAAATATATTACCAATTACAATTCTTACATGAAAGTACTGCGTTGCAATTTGCATTGACAAACGATTGTGATCTGAATTATATTTGAAGAAAAAAGTCTCTTGTTTAATGAATATAATTCAGTCTATTATAGAAAAAGTTTAATTTAAACCAGAAATATATTAAAATATAATTTATAAGCGTATAATTATATATTTGTATAAAGTGAATCTCAGTTATCTTGTGCTGATTTTATCATTGTTAAACGAGGTAATTTAAAATCTTGAAAATAACCTAATTAAGATAATAAAGGAAAAACTAGTTATTTTAGTCCTGATGGAGTAGGAATGGTTCACAAAATTAATTAAGCCTTTAAGGATCTTATAGTTTAACTTAGCCCTGTAATTTCTCCGAGTCACTTCTGTAAAACAGAAAAAGATTTTGATATATATTCGTCGTTTCTTATTCTATTTCGATATTAAAATTAAATTAAAATTTGTATCACTTTTGTTCCTTCCTGATGTCATCTGAAGATAAAAGGAAACAGTCACAAATCAAATCTTGTTTCGTAACTAGGTGTCACAGTCCAGTCACTCGCACGTAATGGTCACGTCCGAATCTCCCCAATCCGATGGAATATTTTTAATATAAAAAAATAATGATAACACTAATGTCGATTATGAAGGTTAATGTGTATCCCCTATCTTATCAACTATTAGCTATTTCTGAAATCAGTAACAATTTAATAAATTATCAATAAAAAGAAATAGAGATAGCTCTAAAAAATTTTGTAAAAAGAGATGATGTTTCAAATAATGTACACTGATTAAATGGTGTTAATTTGCAATTATCTGCTTATTACGGTTCAAGTGAATCAGAGAATAAATATTTGGTTGTAAATATGTGAAATACTGATAATTTAAAATACAAAACAATAAGTTATGTTTGGATGAAGTTATATAGAGGTTTCAAGAATAAAATGGGATAGAGAATTCTTAAAGGAGGTCGCACGAATGGATATTTTAATCTATATCTTCCACAAAACTCTTTATCATTAGGTTTTGGGCACTATATTTTTTCCTCTCCTACTCTCTAACACGGTGTTGGATTAAGATACAATTTTCAGGAATAGCTCTTTACAAAGAAGATGAAATGCTGAAACATTTCCTTCGCTTACAGTATACAGGTCTGATTATTATAGTATCTGAAATATTTTTATCCATATGGTCAACTAAACTTGTTATCATTTGGTTTTCGAGACCGTTTTTTCTTTTCCGCCTCCCGTCAAAAGTTGTTAACTAATTGTAAGTGGATAATGTTTGGATTACACAAAGAGAAAATTCATCAGATTATTCACTAATTTAATTTCCCTAAATGTTACTTGACGATTTCCCGGTTTAAACGGACATTTGTACCTAATTATTTAAATAAAATATCAGATCTAGAGTTATTAAACTACAGTAAGAGCCAGTTGCACAATTCACGATTTTAACCAAGATTCAGTTATCTTGGCTGAATCTACCAGTAACAGCTCCGCTGTTATCACCACTTTCCGCTTCACCAGTGACGCATTCGGTTATTCGATTTTAAGGAAAACATTTTAAAATACCATCCGCATCTTAAATACGCAATATCAGTTTCGTACTACTTTGACGTTTTTGAGCTAGACTGTTATGTCGTATCATTATGCCGACCCGGTGGTTAGTTTTCCTACTATAGGTGAAAACCCGAAAAAAAGCAAAAAAATATGAGGCATTATTTTTTTATTTTTAAATCGTTGAGGACTTTTATCTTGGGAACTAAGCGAGGTAGCGAAAAAGAGGGTATATAATCAATTATATTGCAAATTTTATCAGCTTTAATTTTGTTTAAAACTTCTTTGTCGTCAAGATGAATAGTTTTCCTGTTATAAGCGAAAACCCGAAAAAAATGACTTAGGAGCCTGTCCTCGTAGGAACGGGGAATTTTAGTATGTTTACCTTCTCACTAGCGAAACAATGTCCTAAAGTCAAAAGTCTTATCCCTGACCTTTCCTTTTATACTCCCCTTTTCGATCGTTCATTGACTGGCCTAAACAACGGTAACATCTGGGGTAAATAAAGACCTTAAATATGGAATTCCACTTTCATACGGCTTTCCGATTTTGAGCTAGACTGTTCACATACAAACACACAGACACCATTTTGTGGGACAGGGTTAGTTGGACTCAGGGGACCTCAAAACATATATTTCTGTTTTTTTTTTTTTTTTATTATTTTAATGGAATTTACAACTTTATTACATAGAGAATACAATAAGTAAATGAGAAATTGGTAACATGGCATGTACAACATGAAGAGAAACTACCCATTGGTAGAACTCAAATTAAAGTTCTATATTAGAAGATCCCGAGGCCATCTTCTTTTCAGACGCCTCGGAGGGTTATCAGGGATCGAGGAGGAAGCAAGGTTTGAAACGAGAGGATTCGGATGGTTCTGCAGTTTGTTATGGAAGGAAAGGTATCTGGATTGGGCCAGATCGGAAACATATGGAACATTAAGGTCTTTATGGATGATTTTATTTGTGACAAAGTAAGGAGCGTTGAGGATTTTACGAAGGATTTTGGATTGTAAGGATTGGATACGAGAGGAATTCGATGGTTTAGTGGAGCCCCAAAGCTCAATTCCGTAAGTCCAAATAGGTCTTATTATTGTCATATATACGAGTCGTTTATAATTGATTGAAAGCTTAGATCGTTTGTCTAGTAAGTGCTGCAGTAGTCGAAAACGTCGGGCGGTTTCTAGTCGTTTCAGTCTGGTATGGGGGTTCCAAGTGAATCGTTTGTCAAGGTGGAGTCCTAAGTAGCGGATTTGCTCAACAGGAATAAGTGGAGTATTATTGAAGGATACTGTAGGACAAGAGGTCATAGGTTTACGACGGAGGGTAAAGGTGATTTGATGGGATTTGTTGGAATTTATTTTTATTCTCCAATTTGTACACCATTCTTCAAGGCTTGTGATATGTGATTGAAGAGTTTGGGATGCAATTAAAGGATCGTTATTAACTGATAGGATACTCGTGTCATCGGTATAGGTGGTGATGACAGTGTTGGATTGGGTTCTGATGTCAGCTGTATAAACAGTGTAAAGGATAGGACCTAGGATACTACCTTGAGGAACACCGGCAGACTGAGTAAAAAGAGATGAATAAGCATTGTTATGATTGACTTTGAAGTATCTGTCAGTAAGGTAGGAACGGATAATGAGGAAGTATGTAGGTGGTAGGAATTCACGGAGTTTGTACATCAGTCCCGGATGCCAGACTCTATCAAACGCTATTTCTGTTTAAAACTCAGATTAGAAAATTATCACGATCGCAATTCTTTCCCTTATTATATATTACATATATAAGTAGGTGAAAGTAAAAAAGTGTTTAACAATTAATGTTCGAAAATATAAAAAAATACATTACTAGTGAAATGAGAAGTTCTTCTGGCAGTGGAATTGAAACAATTACCATAGTTAGCATTATACGCTTAAATGTTTTAGGCACAAAAATGTTGTTGGAGACCAGGTAAATTTAATTTTTGCCAGGTGGCCCAATAAGTAAATTATGTTGAAACAACGCCCCTCAGGGCATTCAGACCTTTGAAAATAAACTGAGAAAAAGAGCGGAAAAATAAAATTTAAACGCTTTGAGTGTTTAAAATGTAAAGAAATTGGAATTGATCCTTTACCGTCACCATTTCACCGTTTTACATCCATCTCCTTTGTCTTACTCGTTCTATATTTTATCCTAATGAAATTATACAAAAATCTTTATAATTTATAAGTATCATTCAGTTTTTATTAAATGAGAGACATTAACGACTGAAAAAACAAAACAAATGATAGTCTATACGTTAAAGATTTCGTTATATAATAAGATTAAATTATTTCATTAATACTGAAAAGAGAAATAAAAGCGTTGCAGATTATTAAGTGTTAATGTTTTACCAAGAATTTTACTAAAATATTGAACTGTTTTGAGTACCTAAGAATTTAATTACTACTTCAGTTGTTGTCAAACGATTAACTGAAGTAATGATTGAATTCTCAATAGTGATTCAATTTGAATAAAATACTTGGTAGTCGGTTCTCAGAGTATCATTTGCCCATCTCTGGCAAAAATAGACCAGCGTGTATACCTAGCGCAAACAGAAGTTTCTTCTCCCATTCAATGATATTGAAATCCTGAAAAACCTCGATAAATCTCAAATTAAGGGTATACAATGCTATAGACAAAGCCAGTTCTAATATATGGCTGTGATACTTGGACACTAATCAGCACCTATACAAAATTAAAGCTAACGAAATTTGCAATATCATTGATTTTATATCTTTTTCGCTACCTCGCTTAGTTTCCGAGATATCCGTCCTCAATGGCTTAAAAAAAATTGTCTCATGTTAATTGCTGTTTTCCGAGTTTTCACTTATATCAGGAATACCATCGCGTCGAAATGGTGATGGGACATAACAGTTCAGCTCAAAAACGTCAAAGTCGTACGAAACTGATATTACGTATTTAAGATATGGCCAGGATGATACAACGTTTTCCTTAAAATGGACTAACCGAAAGCGCCACTTTATAACATAGATTATACACATCTTAGCAATTTTCTTAAAAACGGCTTTAACGATTTTGATTAAATTTGGTTTAAAAACTATTTCATTGTACTTGTGTGAAATATAAGAATATTTTATGGATGTATAAAACGTATGTTTGTAACCTTTAATAATTGATTGCCAGTTGCTCCATCACAGTAAAGCTAAGATTAAGCGTTATCTAAGATTATACTAAGTTTCACGCATCGCTCAAACGAAGCTCAGGTTCGCAATCGAGTTTAATCTTGATCGGTCGACCGTATGCGCTTAAGCAGACCATACGCAGTAATTCATGAATGAACGTCACAAGAAGTTCCAAGATTGCCCGCTATTGCTTTGATCATGAAGACCCTTACACGTTCAATCATTACTGATCATTACTTATCATTGCTAATACCAATTTAGCGCAGTTGTAAACAAAGAAACAGCATAGATATGCTTATTTGGACATTTTCAATTTTTAATATTAAGCATCAAGAGAAAAAAGGAGATATAATAATTACGTCCTAGTGCCTGAAAATCGTTTAGACCAAAGTTAGAAAAATATAAGTCAACTACATACAAAAATCTAGGAAAAGTATTGCGAAAATAATCAATTTGTTAAGAAAAATGGAAAAAATTAATGGCAAATAAACACCAGTTAAAGATTTGTTTTCTATAAGTAAATTGTGAAGTTTCTACTTTTTTTTCTCTTCAATTTATTGCCTACTTGACTATTTAAAGAAAAAAATAGTTGAAAATGGTTAATAATAATATAGACTAGGGATATAAAAAATTAAGGAAAGGTATTGCGGAAATAATAAATTTGTTAAGGAAAATGGAAAAAGAACTGATAAATATACCATGGTTCACTCAGACCATAACCAAGATTTTGACGACAAATTACGAGTATTTTCTCGATTTAATTGCATTTTTACTATTGGACAAAAAAGTATATCAAAGTAAAAAGTTCGGATGAATAATTTTCTTCAATGGTCTGATTATGAATTTTTTGACAGATTTAGGTAGACATTTTTTGATAACTGTCACAAATTAACACATATTAATTTAACTTTGTCTTTCGTTAAACGAAAACAAAACACTTGACGCTGTGAAGCTCACACAACAAAGAACTGTAGAAAAACTTATTAGTAACCTCCTATTTCCTTTCTACATCTCCGTTTAGATTTTATCCTTTTGCCAACGATCGAATGTGGTGACAAAAGGCCTGAGCTGTTACTGTTAGATTCAGCCCAGATAACTGAATCTTGGTTAAAACCGTCCATTGTGCAATTGGCCATTAGGCTTGTTTCACACCTACCCGGCAGTCGGATAAACGACATCGGGCCGGCGCCGGATCGACATAGACATTTAAAGACCAATCTTAGAAATTTTCGAATTGAGGTTAACATTTTGTACAAGTTAAAATCAAAATGGGTTTTAGGCAATATTGTTACAATTATTATTTTCTGAGAAACATTAATTATAAATATAAAAGTATATATTTTAAAATTATAAAATATAATTCGTTAGTGAAGCGGGTTCCCAACAGCAGCAGTTGAGCATGTCCATAACCAAGTTTGCACATTCTGCACTTGTTATTGTAGATACGGCTTCAGGAATAATTTCGGTCAAAGTATACTCTCCTGGTTCACTCAGACTATTCTTTGTCCTAATTTTTATTTTTGAGGATGCTCTCTCTACCGGATTTAAAGTGGAAGATCAAGCAGAAAGATACCTCACGGTGAGATCGAGTTCTTGCATCTTTTCTTTTACTTCTGCAGTTTGGTGAATCCTTGCATAGTCCATCTAAGATCTACGTCTAATTGCATCTACGACTAAGAAATTTACGACCATCAACAAAGCATAATATTCAGTAATAAAAATGCCTAAATCTCCGTGTGCACTTTTTTTGTCCGGCAGTTCATATACAGATAGTCTTTTGCAAATCCACGAAACTTTTTATTATTAAGATTACATATTTTAAATATCACATACCAATGAACATGATAATCTTTTGGGAAAAGCACTATTTTTTTGTTAATGGATTTTAACATTTCTCAATTTTTGATACCATTTTCGACATTTATCATAGATCATCACAGCAACCAATTGTATTGATGGATAAACAGTAAAATATTGATTCCTCTGGGGAGTGGAACATGCATATCCTTTTTTGAGTTCATCTATGAGAGTAAAAAATATTATTCTATTTCTTTTAAGATAATTATAATTATTACAGACTAACTTTTTTTTATTATTTTTTTACATTAAATTAATATGAAGTTTTAGATATGTGAAAAGTTTGTTTCTTCTTAATGTATGTTTATTTTGAATCTGTTTTTACTCATATATTTATTCTATTCAATATTTTTTCACTTTGTTGGTACATTTTATTTATTTATACCGCTTCATTTATTTATTATTACTTTGTTAATTTATGTAATGTTTTCTTTATTTCCTTATTCAGTTTACTTATTTTCTTTTTCTTTTATAATGTATTGTTGTGAATGGAGTGTGAATGTGTTCTTTGAACACTATTATAATTGTCCTTAATAGGGACAGATTGTAATATCTCTTAATAAATATGTTGTTATAATATATTGTAAGTATTACTTCGGTTCAAATTTTTATATGTTAATACTATTAATAACTTCTACATATTAATTAAATCTTGTACAATAATATATTTTATATCAATTTAATTATTAAAAAATGTTTTCTAACATGGATGTGATGTTTTTTCATGATGTATGCACTTTTCTATTTATTTTGTATTTTTTGCGGAATATATGCCTCTTCCGTAGGTTTATTGCAATGGAGAAAAAAAACAAAAAAAAAAACGAACGAAATATGTACTGGACATACAAAAATAAATAGGGATACTTCTATTTGTTGCTTATTATATTTGTTTTAATAAAAATATCCTTTTTTTTTCGTTTGGAGTTCTCTTATCTGTTGGTAAACATAAAAAGTCAACAAGTATTTACCATTTTTAAAAAAGTATTAAATAAAAGATAGTTAACATGTAGAATACTCTTTTTGTAAACCAACAGTTGCTTTCAACTTTTCTCAATTTCAATACAGAAATATTCTATTTAATGAAGAAAAGACATCATATTGAACCATAACTTCACAATATTATCCTCAGAAGGAGTTGTCAAGGGCATCGGTGGTGAATACCCACGATGTAGTTGCCGTCTCCCATATTGTTGTTTTCCTAGCTTTAACCAGATTCAGAAAACACCGAAGTATTAATTGGAGACCTGTTAGTATATCAGGATCTTAGTGCATTAATCTCCAAGGGATGGCAGAAATATTGGTATTACTGCAAGAACCAAACCTTTTCATAGTCCCCAATAGAGCCTAAATGAAGTGTTGAATGTTCTGTCTAGCTCCATACCAACACAAATCGTTTTCACTTTTTTGTGGGAAGTTTAACTAACATATTTTAAAATGGCATGCAGCAAAAGTGCATCGTCGGCAACTCCACAGATTATGGTGCAGTATATGCCTAGATGACGATACAAATTGGAATGCTGCAATGTTTACAAACAAGTCGCGTTTCTTTATTATATTATATTATTATATTGTGATGTTACGTGTTTCATTTTCTACTGAAAACCGGTGAAGAGTGCACAGTTTGTGCTTCCTTTAATGCAGTCTAGAGGTGAAATCTATTCAGGAGGACGAACTTAACTCTGATATGGTGAATGATAATCTCATTGCAGTTTTTTATGTTCATGAAATTTCAAGAACTGGGAAGAGTTGTTCATCAATGAAAATCTGGATCTTTTACACCTGAGCCTATATTATGCCCTATATTATTACGTATGCACCTTTCCATATTATCTCCTTATCTCCACATCTCAATCCCATTCAGTACAAGTGGGATGTTCTGCAGAGAAAGCCTTCTTACCACCGTTTGCAGATTCTTAACTTTCAGCAACTGAAAGCAGTATTGCTATGTATATGGGATGAAATTCCTTGTGAAGTCAATGACAATATTATAAACAGTATGCTCAATAGGTGCAGAGAATTATTGCGTAACAGAGGATATTACACCGATTATTAAATTTTACAAAATGTCTACAATTTGATGTCATAAAGCCAAGATCACATAAACCTTTAATTTTATTATTTTTTAAAAGCAGCTTTAATAAAATTTCCGGAGGTCAAATACAACCTTATTTATATTAACATTCAATGTGATTTATTATAAAAATAAATTAAACATCCTATCGAAAATAATTCACACACAACGAATAATATCCCTATCCGTTTTATCAGTATATATAGGTTAGATTTGTAGTTCACTGATAAGAGCAGTGAAGATCTAACCTATGATTTGCACGACACCGGCAGTCGTCCAAACGTTGCCGGGTACCCAGAACACTAGGACGACCGTCGTCTTGCCGTTTATCAGGCAATGAAGATTCTCATTTGTCATTAGGACGACATTAGCACGACAACTCGTGTCGTTTAAACGACAAAGACAATTGTCGGGCTAGTGTGAAAGGTCCCTATTAGTCTCTGTCTCGATACTAGCTATCCGGCATCGTTTAAACGACAATCGGGTAAGTGTGAAACTGAATCGTCGTTTAACCGACAACGACTATGTCGGATAAACGACAGCACGACAATTTTGTGTCGTTTAAACGACAACGACAAAAATCGGGTTAGTGTGAAAGCTCCCTATTAGTCTCTGTCCCGAATGCAGTGTACACGGCGTCGTTTACCCGGTTGCCGGGTAAGTGTGAAATAAGCCTTACTGTAGTTTAATAGCTCTACATCTGATATTTTATAAATAATTAAGTACAAACGTCCGTTATTCCGAGAAATCATCATGTCATTTTTCCTTAAAATCCACAAACCGAAAGCGCCACTTTAGAACATCTATTTTACACATGTTTACAATGTTCTTAAAAGCGGCTCTAACGATTTCGATTAAACTCAGCTAAAAACTATTTGACTTTATTCATTGTATTCAATACTTGTGTTAAAGAAGAAGTAATATGTAAACATTTTCATGAATGTATAAAACATATGTTTATAACCTTAATAAATTTACCGTAGTTTAATAACTCTAGATCTGATATTTTATTTAAATAATTAGGTATAAAGTCCGTTTATTCCGAAAAATCGTCATGTAACCTTTTAGAAAATTAAATTAATGAATAATTGGATGAATTTTCCCTTTGTGAAATGCAAACATTATCCGCTTAAAATTATTGTAACAACTTTTGACTTATCTATGGCAGGCAATGAAAATCTCGTAATATCGTTTTAATAAACTTTACAACGGAAAATAACAGTTTTATAACTAATAGTCGTAAAATCTATAGTCATTTATAGGTTGATATATAGATGTATTTTCAAATTTCTCTAGGCATATATTTATAGCTCAGAGATTGGAGTTATATAGTTTATAAAAACAGATAGAGTAACGAGGTTTTTATTGCCTTCCTTTGGTATAAATAATAGGGTGTATATTATTTTAATTGTTTGATACTACACACAGTTGTAAAAGGAAATGGAAAATGATGCATACGTATAACTTACTGATACGATGGTAGGGGAATACACGGTAATTAATTGTTTTAAATAAAGTTATACCGTTGTTTTTATTACTTATGATTTTTTATGTATGACCTTTTCAGTTGACAGAGTGACTAATTCCATCTTCAACATTTTTTATTTTTTTTATTGTCTTTGATTATTCTTAATTGTAGATTCTTAATTTTTAAAATGAACATACAGAATGTACTGGTAGATTTATAGTTTTGACCTGTCAAAAAAACAGAATAAGGGAGATCAAATTTCCAAGGAAACATGAACAAAATTCTAAAAAGCTATATTTCTGTAACAAATGTTTTAATTACAATGATTATTTTTTGTTTCACAAACTATAGAAAACATAAATATTTAAATATTTTTTCCCTATGCTTTTATTTGTTTCTTGTTTTTGATGTTTTCCTTCTTCTTTTGATAAAATGAGAAATACAATAAAACCAAATTGGGTTTAGTGCTAATGTCGTTAGTAGTGGTTAAGTTAGATAACTGTAACATAAAACATAAACACATAGTTTGTGAAATATCTATATGTATCTCTCTAAGTCAACACATAATAACATTTTGTCAGTGGACTATTATTATGTTCTAATAAAAATTATCCAAATAATGCATACTTTTCTAGTTACTGGAAAATAAAATGTTTCATTACGTTTTTTCCAGCCTTTTCTTGAGGTAGTATATTATATACTTAAAATATATACATTCAAAATTTTCAGGGTTCAAGGGGAAGACTTGAGGGAAGTTTTATTAAAAAACGTTATAGCCGTTTTAGTTCTGCAGTCAGGAGAAAACCTGTTTTTACATGTGGAACTTCAGTCGAAACTTTGGTAATGTTTCTCTCGGGAACTACCTCTATATAGCGGATTTCAGCCAATTTAGTCCACCGGGGACCGCAGAGAGTGTCAAAATAGAGCAGGACATATATATATATATATATATATATATATATATATATATATATATATATATATATATATATATATATATATATATATATATATATATATATATATATATATATAACTGACATCTTTAAGGTTAATCGTGTTTATAATCGTGTTCTCTGAGTTCTAAAACGAATCCAAGTTTTCTTTTCTTTTCTTTTGTTATAATCTTGTTTTTCTTTTATTGTATTTATGGTATGTTTGTGTTTCATTCATCCTAAATATTCAATGCCCTGAATTAAGGCAAAATGTATTTTTTTCTAAATTAAATATTATTATAAAAAAAAAGAATAGAAACGCCACCCAATCTTCCAATTACGGCTTTCGATACGGTGCACATATTATTCTGATTGAAAATTGACAAAAAAAAGTGAAACCATTGTTAGCGAAATTATTATTAAGCATTCTTAAAAACAAAATAGCTTTTTTGGGAGGCCAGTTGAAAAGAAGCCAATATCATAAAGTAAAGGCGTGAAATAAAGATTTCCATCTACCAAGTTCCCAGACCAAATCAACCCCAATTAACTTATCGATCTATCTAATTGTTCAACCGACATCGATTAATCTCATTTGAAAATTTACGAGATAAACTTGACGCCATGGTAGATACGTTCAGTCTGCAAGATATGTGAAGATAAGACTGTTTGTACTCTCTATCCACTTTTTTTCGTCGTGGTTATTTTAAAAGTTTATCAACGTTCATTTCTTACATATTCTCTCGTTATCTTGCTTCATTTTTATATGTTACGTACGACTTGGTGATAACCTCGAGACAGATTTGCATTAGTTATATATATATATATATATATCTACGTAAATAGGTGTAAATAATTGTATAGCTATATTTAGAGGAAAAAGGGAAGATCGTCTACTACATTAATAGATATCTGTTATATGCATGAGGTCATTTAATAAACGTAATTATACTTAATCCTAATTAAGTATAATTAAGTAATTTACCTACAGCTTTCCATCCATTCGGTGTCGCCAATTTTCTTTCAAAGTGCCATTTACTTTCAATCAGATATAGGCAAATGCTACTCTGAATACTGAGAAGCAAGAATTTCACTCAAATACTGACCTTTTTAGAGTACCAAAGAATTTAATTACTACCACAGTTGATGTCAATGCATCAGCTGAGGTATTTATTGAATCCCCAACAGTGATTAAATTTAAATAAAATACTTGGAGCTCGGTACTCAGAGTACCGCTGCTTTCAAGTCTGTTTCCATCAGATCATTCCTATTTTTCAATTAGATTTAAGTTTATTATAATACGTTTTTAAAATAATGTATTTTGCCCTACGTGCTAAGCTATCTGTATGTTTTTCTCCCTCCTCCCTCCATTTAGTACCAAAACTACATTATCAACATTAGTTAAGATTAAAATAAATAAGTCATTAAAAATATAACACCATGATTGTAGTAGTTCAAATGCATGTTCGGTTTTCCTATCGGGTGTATTGGTTCTGAAATTAGGTTATAAATTGATGTTTCTCCGGATGATTTATTAAAATTTGTATTGTTTGCCAAGTAAAGCAAATTAAACTTTCAAATCATTACATATTATGTAAGATGACTTTATATAAAAATAAATTTTATTTTCTCTTATTTTAATAGAAAAATAGAAATAGTTCCACAGATGCAAAGAACGCATACACCGTGCAGAGCCCTCTTAACTTAAAATGCCCTTGGGCAATAAAAGGAAATTGAAAAATTTATGTATATATACCATTTATATATATATATATTGTATATATATATATATATATATATAAATTATTGTAATCAAGAAATTCCTGGGGGGTAGGAAAAAAAAAAAAAAAAAAAAAAAAAAAAAAAAAAAAAAAAAAAAGTTCCATTATTTTAATACGAATTTTTACTGGAAAATTGCAATAAAAATTAGCTTAGTCTGTTTGTTGCCGTTTAGGTCTGCTTAACTTCGTATCGTTAAAATCACCAACAATATGTAGCTTAAGGTTCAATTCAACAAATAAAGACATTGAGATAGATAAAGGCATTCACAAATTTAAAGTCTGAACAAAGTTCCAAATATTTTTTTTTACATAACGTTTAAAAGATATAATCTATGGAGAAATCATGCGATCGAGTATCTTGGGTTGTTAATGTTACAAGACAAAGATAAGGATATGACAGGCTTATTTGTAAGAAAATACAAATTTTCCTAAATTTGTCTTATAGCACCTTCCACTTATCCACATATGTATTACATAGGTACAAACGGTGACATGTTTAAGGTTTGAGGTCATATAAATTGACCATGACCAGAGAAGAAATATACATACCTGCCATCTTATTGGCGCTGGAATTCAAAATGTTGTTGGCCAGGTGAGAATGTAGATAGCCGAAGCAGTACAACGCTTTTATTAAATCGAAAGACTAAACCACTAGAACGAATAAAAGACAATGCTGGGAGGAGTAAAATAATGAAAAAAAATCTCCATATTCTATACTTTGATTATGCTATTCCTTTACATTGTAAATTATGCAGTGTATAAATCCCGTAATTTAATAAAATAAATAAATAATATAACAATAAATAATAAATAAAATAACCATTTTATTGCGTCTGTTTCTTTCGAGAAAAGTCTTATATAAGGAGTTAAGTGAGCTGTCTTGTAATCCTGGCATCTCGTTTATTTATTGTTTTATTTTTATACAAGTCTATCCTAATAGAAATGTTAAGACTCTTAGGAATATTATCGGATGATGATCTCGGATCCCCGAATAACCGTACTTGGGAATGGAACTGGCTCTAAAGACCCGCTGACCACACTTAGAAGAATATCTCTCCGACGCAGTCTAGTAAATCACACAGTCTTCTTTTACTAAGAATAATCTATTTGATTTTATTTCCTATTTGTATAGACCCATAAATAAATATCTAAGGCCATCCATTGGGATAACGAACACTATCTGATTGTGGACTGTTAATACTCAGTAAATCTTCCCCTATCTGGATGTGGATGTATTGAAGACAGTGTGTACATCACACCCACCTTATCATTTCTATCGGCCAACTCTTAGATATACTCCAGGATCAAATATCTTGATCCTCGTTCTTAATATATGTTGCTGAATATTGTATCTCTACTCTTTATCTTATTTTTAGAAATTTTATGAATCTTTACTTACTTTTCGTACAACGTTCGTAGTTATATTGTGCATAAAGAAGGGTATTTTTAAGATCAAAAACAAATGTACTACTACAACCCATGAAGGGTTTTGGGTTCAGTTCCATTTAGGGAAAGTACTGTTTCATGGCCAACAGTCGTGCAGGGAGGGAATCGTGCCAGGATCACGCTCAACCACTAGAGTTTCTCCCTTAATCAATTATTTAATTAAGGTTACCCACTTTGTAGAGGCTGGGTATGCTCCAGGAGGGTCTCCCAACCCCAGAGTCTATCCACGGCCGATAGAACAGAATAAATAATTTATCTGCCATAAGCCGGGAAGGTAATAAGGGTTGTCTAAAAAGTTATATGGCTAAATCTCATTCTACAGGAAATCGTTACTCAATAAGTATTTTCGGTGAAGTGACATTTCATCAAAATGAAATACTAACGACCTTTTTGTTTCTTGAATGAACTGTAATTTATTATTTATTTAATGAAATAAACATTGATGGACATAATATGTATTTAAATCAAGTCTTTTTGTTCATACCTTCCTTGGCTTGTAGGTCATAGCTTTTTTTCCCTGGCCGGGGGATAGGCCAGGGAATTATATGGAGTTAAAAGTCCCACCTTGCTCCGGGATTTGAACTCGTAACTATCTACCCATCCCTAACTTCTGTTATCAGATTGCCGGGTAGCACGCGGTGCTGTGCACACACGTTATACCCGGCAACCGGTTAAAGTTTTACAGATAACTAACGATACAAATAAAAAAAAAAAGTCTTATGATTATATGTTTATTTATTCACCGCCAAGTTTCTCCCTTTATTTCATAAATAGTATCGAATTTGTAGGGGATAGGTATTTCTATGGTCGATCCACGGCTGATTTAACAGATAAATAATTATCTGTCTTGGCCGGACTGGAACTCGGGACCAAATAGTAAGAGCACTGATTGTATAAAAAAAAACTATAAAATTAAAAAAAATATATATTATTTCTTATCATGGTTTATTATTTCCAAATAGTTATTGTGAAAAAATATAATAATAAAAAAAGGATGCGACTGCATATGCATTTATTCGACTTCTTAAGACTGTGGTATAATGGGTAAGAGATAAAGGCTTATAAAAATTCTTTGTCAGCCGTAATTTTAAAAAGAAGCGACTTATGGTAATGTAGAGTTCCATAAGCCATCCTGGGATTGAGATCTTGCAGGCAATTCTGAAAAAAAAATCGTTCTATTAAATTATTAGTAATAATGTAGTACTAATCTATTTTCCTCGTAGAAGGAATCTGACTCATTTCCTATGATTCTACTTTTACCTATTCCAAAATAATTCTGTTTTGAACGGAATTCTTTCTATTAAAGTGTTAGTAATATATGAAGCCATTATCTCAGTTGGGCTTTTTGCTAGATTATATTTCTGTTGGTTGCGTGTTTATTGTTACAACGTGATCGTATGTTACGGTATTTTTGCATCTCGGTGGGCGTTGTCTTGGTATAGTATTCTAAGTACAAACCAAGTAAGGCCAAAACAGTAATTATATAGTTTATGAAATAATAAATGATCAATTTTTATGAATAATAAGTGGTTTACCATTAATATTTGTGAATTGAAGAAAATTATATCGCTTAGAGTGGGTTAATTTTTTGTGAGCGATATTCTAACTTTTGTTGTGTATCATATCTATCTTAAGGTGCCTGTTTTTTTCATATCAATTGAACATATTAATGGAGTGGAAGCATTAATGTATGATTAGATTTCCTACCCGTGTTCTGTAATCTATACTCTATGGATGGGACGCCCTTATCACTTTATTCATCCTTGATTCCTTTATAACTTAATTAACAATTTACTGTAAAATGATATCGCTTTAGAAATATCAATTCCACAAAGTAAACTGTCAATCCATTTCTTAAACATTTTATTTATTTATATGAATGTACTGCTCCTTATATTTATAATTACCTCATCAGAGTACCTGAATTAAATTTTACATATTATTTACATACATTAAAATTATTATCGACAATAAATGAGGAGTTGTTGACCAATAAAGAACATTCGTTATTAAATTTTAATATTTTATTTGTGTTTAACTGTATTATATCCAGTCTTCTTTTCCTTAATTTTCGGGATTTTTTTGTATAAGTTACATCAATCATATTGATTTTTCTTTGCAGCTTACGAAAATAAAATCTGTCTTCTATGATGCTAGTTAATGTTAGCTAGGAACACATAGTAGTTTTTTTCTCTTTTATTTCCTAATGATATTTACAACAATATTAAATAAATACATCTAGTAAATTTGAACATATGGATATAATGACATGAAAACACTTGCTGAGTAACTACCCAATGGTAGCACTCTAATGATATGTCTACATTAGGAGACCACGGGACCTAATATTATAGAAGGATAGGTATCTGGATTGTGCCAGATCTGAAACAAAAGAAACATTAAGGCCATTATGGATCGTTTTATTTGTAACAAAGTTGGGAGCATTTAGGAACATATTAGTTAAAGATGTATGCATTACTTATATGAAACGCACTTGCATTATTAAGTCATCATCTCTCACTAATTAAATGTATCTGATATGGCATGTATATACAATGACTAAATTAATAGGTGAATTTGCACGTATATATATTTTATTTAATAGACATGTACTTCTCAAAGACAGATTACATTTTAGAACCGATCAGACTAAAATGATTTTTCGTATTTCGTTCACCTTTTCGGAATTATGTGCCATTGTACAACATTTTTGTTTACTTATTTTATTGGTTGGTATTTAAAGAATATCAAAACAGTTATAACATGATAAATGTAAAGTAAAAACGCTACATTTATCATTATTATTTAATTATTTCACAATGGTTTATTATTTTCAAACAATTATACATCTAAAATAACATAACCTTCCAAGTGACAAAGGAAAAGAAATAAAAGATAATTTTAATTATTGGAATAAACATTTTTTTTAATCATTACTAATATGATAAAAACATTAGCAGCAAAGGATATAACGTTTGCAGTATAACATATAAAAAACATCTAGAGACCATACCTTTGTTCCTAGTTGTCCAATTTCAATATTTTTTTTTTCATTTTTAGTAAATTCCGCAAACTTTTAAATAGCTATATACAATATCTGTGAAAAATTATACTTTTTGAGTTATTCGAAATCTAATTTTGCCACCCCTCGTAATTTTTTTCCAGCTTCTTTTTGTTGAAATATTTTATATAGATAAATTTAGCGAAGTTTCATTGAAATCGGTACATTCGTTTAGGCGCTACAGTCAATAGCAACGCAGATTTTTTGGTTGCCTTCTTGAAAGAATAAGGCGGATGGAAATGTTGATGAAGGTGGATTATCCTCGGGTGTCCCCTAATTTTAAATCCAAAGTTAAAAATATCGGTCTAGTAGTTTCGGAGAAAATGTGTGAACGGACAAAAAAATTGTATTCGTTTTTCCAATTCTACGTATCCTGAAACGTAAAACATCTCAAATTTTGAGAGAGGGTTATGTTTTTGAATTTTTTTTTTCGATCACAATGGTTCATTATTGAAAATAATAAACAAAAAACAACATTATAATATTTCGTTCTCTTACATTACAACACCACACTGTTTCTGTTTAAGCTGCTTTTAAAAATGAAAATAAAAATTCATCAGATAGTAAACATCTTCAGTCCTTCTTTCATTTATTAATGATTAAATCATTTATGATGATTTATGGTTTACTGTAGTGAATAATTGAAGAGAAGAATGATGGGCGATCAGTAAAAAAAGATTGCAAAGATAAATAATCATATATGTATATATATTTTATATACAAATGAATATAATTATATAAAATATAAATATAAATATAATAAATAAATATAATTATTTATTTTTCTCATTTTTTTTTTTGTTGACTGATCATCCCAACCATGCTTCTCCTCTATTAATAATTCATGCAAGCAGTTGATTACTTAAGACTGACCTCCGATTGTGAATCGCACTTAAAAATAGCTTAGAAAACAGAAATCGCTGAATATTAAATATAACTCAATGGAAAGTGCTACAAATGAATCCACCGATGACACTAAGGGGAGATTCTTCGGAGCGAAAATTTTCGGCACTAAAAAAATAATAATAAATAAATTTGCTCACTACAAATATCGTAAACAAAAGTAAACTATTCCTATTTTGCGCATGGTTGCACAGTCACAACCTTATCTTATAAACAGCATATTATCTAAGGTTCTTCCATGATCTAAACTTAATACATAACAGTAAATCAATCCAACATAATAATACATGGCGCATTTGCAATAGAGATATTTAAAAGACCTACTTTTTCCCACCTCTACTCCTTACCAAAACCTTTCTTATCAACTACTATAGTCAAGCCAAGAAAACCAGGTTAGAGTTCTCCTTTAAACTCTTTTTTTAGCCAGATCATTTGTCATATTAGCATGGTAAGCCAGTAGGTGTGAAAAAAATAATCAAGACAAAAATTATATACATTATGTAATATTTTTATTATTTATTTTTAAATTTATGAACCGTGACCTTTTGATGGCTGGCAGTTAAAAAAATTAAATATTCAATTTAATGTTGAAAATGATAGCCCGGCGCCACAATATTATCTTCATCGAACTTTATATATCTGTGTACTAATTGAATACAATAAATTAATCATTTATCTATATCTCTTGCCAATAGAATAAACACATTTATCAAACGACGTTGGTGTCACTTGGAAGGTTAGCAGGCTACAGTTACAGATATAAATAGAAATATCATGGATCTTTGGCGTGGGTGGAGTTTTACCCCAATACATTATCTTTATAAGAAAAATAACGGCTACGTCCAGAAATGGAAAATTCATCTTCATATCAGGCAATTAAAGGCCTTCCTTTGACTCCTTCGAAGCTCTTTAGAAATCGTTAAAAGTTAAAATGAGAGGGTAATCTGATGATGTTTAGTCAATTTTTTTTCTTCTCTACCTCATCCTTTAGTCTATACCGAGTTTTCCCAGGGGATGAGAACGGGGGTTTAATGTCAGAGTTATAAAAACCCACCGTTACCGGGACAAGAACTCTTAGTTATTTTGTCTGTAATCAGGTTCCTGGATAACGCGCGGTACAGTAAACACGCATTAGTCCACTCGGCCACTCTCTCAATAATAAAGTTGTTGAATTTTTCCTTTATTCACCTCTAAGGTATGAACGAATATATTTTAAAAAAATAAAAAGGTAAAAAGAGAAGCAGAGACACGTTTTGGTAGTAATCGGTGTTTTTGGGTATTGCTCACCCTCATGTTATGATTTTTTTTTAAATTAAAATATTTCGGAAAAAATGTGTGCATTTATAAGGGTACATTTAATAGTTTTTACATTAATTTCATGTTATTCTTTAATGTTCTCAATTTATTATCATTTTTTTAAATCATCGGAACAAAAAACCATTGTCTTTTAATCGCGTTAAATTTTTGTTATAAAGCTACAGAAATGAGGAATCCATTCAATTTTGCAATCTCAATGCACAACAATCTAATTGTTTATGTTCCGTTCGTCATCTATACATTTTGCTTTGTAGGTGCTAAACCATTTATTGAAACTCTGAAGATTCGAAGAGTAACAATAAAAAACAAGTACCACTACCAACCCATGAAGGGTCTTGGGTTCAGTACTATGTAGGTACTGTTTCTTGGTCAACGGTTGTGTAACGAGTTGATGTGACCGATATGATGCTCAACCGTCAGATTTTTCCCTTTAATTAATTATATAATTAAGGATCCCCACTTTATACAGGCCGGGTGTGCCTAGGAGGGTCTTCCGACCCCTGAGTTTATCCACGGCCGATGAAACAGAATAAATAATTTAACTATCATAAGTCGGAAAGGTAATTGGGGTTGCCTACAAAGTTATATGGCTAAATCTCATTAAGTCAATAAGTCTTTTCGGTGAAGTGACATTTTATCAAAATGAAATACAAAGATCTTGTTGTTTCTCGAATGAACTGTAATTTATTGTTTATTTAATGAAATAAACATGGATGAGCATAATCTAACATGGCAAAATTCTACGACATAGGTAACAAGGGGAGTTGTGTCTATCCCAATTCTTTTTGGGGTAAATTAAATACTGTAAAGTGTGGGTGACGGCTGGGCAACAGTTGCAAGAAATAGAGATAATTGGAGTAAAATACTAAACATCAATTAAATTCAAAACTTGTACTAATGTTGTATTTTGAAAGGTAACTATGTTTTATTAAGGTTGAATAATTCTGAAGAAGAAATTTGTAGGTTATTTTATTTTTTGTTAAAACTTGACTCTTACCTCCTTAAAAGTAGAGGTTTTATGTTCTATTAAGAATATAGAACAAAGCTTATATTATTCAGATAATGCAAGCTAATTGTGGTGAAAGTAGCGCAAATACAGATACAAATAAAATACACTGAAATTGAAGCTCCTAGTTGACCAACTGGTGGGAAACAATCGAGATTAAAATTACCTAAACTGCCATTGATGTTTAAGGACCACTTCATGTGCCAGAGCTGTCAAATTCATATTCATGATTGGGATCCGATCCTTCTTGTTGAGTATTAAAGACAATGAAATGAATGGTATATTACAAAGCATCTTTTGTGACAAACAGCTGATAAATTTGTTGCTATGACAACAGCGAGAAATGAATTAAAGATTGAATACATATTAAATAGAACTGCCCAGAACATTTTGATTTTATAATTGCTTGAACTATTTAAATGTCATTAACACGTATTTCCCAATAAATTTTTTTTACGTTAGTGAAATTAGTCAAATTTATTTACACTTAGGCATTTAGCTTTAACTTATTATATAGAAAAAATGAGGTCAGAGATTGAAAACGAAACGGCCTCCTTGCTTATTATGAAAAATCAGAACCACTTAAAGTAAAAGGTTTCTCAAATGAATCTCTCCTTTGATAATTTTAGGGTAACATTCATTTTAAACTAAAAAAAAAAAATAAAAATATTGTGAAGCAACAAATAGGAGCTAAGAGCTTTTTCTTGGTGTTACACCAGAGATGTAGAACTTTTTTGGAATTAGAGGCTGCATTTAAATTATGCAGTAACTTGAATATAAAGGGGAACATACATAAATGTGTATGTATTTTTAAAAATAAAAATATATTCTAATAACTAATTTTCACATTGTAATATATCCAATTAAATATTAATTGTCTATACTTTAGATTTATGGAAAAAAAGATATCTATTGGATTTTTATTCTAATCAACATAAAACTGTTTTCTGAGATATGGTAATGAAAAATTATTCAAATTTATACTGTATTTATTTTAAGATTAAAATACCTCAATATTAATTTTTATCAGATCATTTTTACCTTACTTTGAAATTTAGACTATCTGGTCATTATTTACAGCATACCCTAAAGAATTTTCAGAAGAAAATATGAATATGACTGACGAATATTAACTCTCGTCGGTTTTTTGCAAAAAAAAAAATCTTTTATGAGAAGGAGTTAGTCGAGGGTGCGGTCAAATAAATAAAAAAAATTAAAATATATAAATTATTTTAATTTTTTTTATTTATTTGACTGCACCCTCGACTAACTCCTTCTCATATTATATCAACGGTCAACCATCTCTACATCATTAAAAAATCTTTTATTTGGTAAAGCTAAATTTATACTTTTTTTATATATATATTTTAGGCCAAAGGTCACCAAATATACACAGTTTTTATATCCAGAATTCTTTATTCAACGTTTCGGCTTCAGGAGCCATTTTCAAGATCCTGCAAAACTAATTTTAATTTAGTTTTTACAATTCAAATACATCCTTATCAGACACATATTATTTAACAATGTCTGATAAGGATGTATTTGAATTGTAAAAAAACTAAATTAAAATTAGTTTTGCAGTATCTTTAAAATGGCTCCTGAAGCCGAAAAGTTGATTAAAGATATAAAAAACTGTGTATATTTGGTGACCCTTGTCCTAAAATATATATATAAAAAAATTATGTGAAAATGGTACCAAACCTGAAGGATGTGACTAGAAAACTAAACTTGTATCTTTTTTTTTTTTTTTTTAATTTCGATTTAATTTATTATTAAAAACATGGTAATTGCATTAGAAAGGTTTTTAAAAAGTCTTTTATAAATAAAATATAGTTACTCAAAGTGCACAAGCTTCCGATTCGATAAGATATAATTCATGAAAGTAATTATTTAATTTTATGAAACGTCACTTTTTGGCATTGGGCCGACGACATACTCTTGAAAACTATGTGATGTTATTTTATTTGATTTATCAAAACTTCTTTTTTTCCTTTTCAGAATTATGCACAAGTTATGCTTAAAGAATATTTGTATTTTATATTTTATTTAAATTTTCTTTGCCTGCTTACCCAGCTACAACTTTCATATTTTTAGGCATTAATATTTAGAATTATCTTTTTATTATTATCGTACATTATGTTTGGTGACCATAATTGATAAACTTATGCGCCATAAATACAATAGTTGCATTATCGATTTGAATAATTTCTTATTTGATTGTAATTAATTATAGCAAGGATTGTGCAAGCGTGCGATAGGATAGTTGCGACTCTGCAACATGATTTTGTCGTCATTGTTTTGAAATAGAAAAAAAGTAACACAAAACAAAACAAAGTCACTGCAGTATACATAACTGGTCATTTCAAATTTGAACTATAGTTTTAGAATTATTTAAGAATGCCAAATTGTATTAAGCTAAGTTATTCCTCATTTTTTAAAGTGATTAGGATTAATTTTTTTTATTTTAATTTCTTTTCTTTACCCACACCTGTCATAAGCAATGACTATTAGCGGGTCTGCTGTCGGTAAGAGTACAGGTAGTGGCTTGATTGATTTGATGAATAGGAGTTCCCAGCGGCATCCCTTCCTGTCTTGAAATTAGCATCTTTTTAAGCGAGGAAATCTCCCATCCAGCTTATTTTGAGGCTCCTAAGTGTGTTTTCGGACATGTTAAATGAAGCCATTCTTTGTATAAGTGTGTTAGTACGTCCATGTAAGTTGTTGTTAAATCGGTTGTAGTGTGCCCGTATGTGATCTTTGGCATTTGAAGGTCTTTATGCAATGTAATGTTTGTGACGTACCATAGAGCTTTAGTTATGGTCCTGAAAGTTTTGGACTGAAAAGTTTGTAGTTTTCGTATGTGGGTGTTTTGGCTGTACTATTATATTATCGTTTCGCATAAAACTCAGTAGAAAACGAAAGAATTTTCTGTTTAATACCTACAATAATTTGAACGCATTTTTTATAAACGATCTTAAAATAAATAATATTTCAACATCAGTTCGAATTAATGTATATTTACCAATGATTGTGGTTATAGCGCCTCTACCCAGCCTCTTTTGGTCAATAATATCAGTGACGCGGTTGAGGGAGATCTGCTAGAGTTCTGATTTTACTTCCAAATTTGGAATACTTGTAAATATTGCAAATAAGTATGCCTGTATTAAAGTTATTATTTTGATTACTTTAGATTTCTTTAGAAGGTTTTGGTAGCCTAGCGCGTTGAAGCAAGACTTGAGCACTCTCTTGTCTAACGACACTGGTTCGAATCCGGCATCAGATGATTGAAATTTATTTCGTGGTGGACCCACGGAATGAATCTCGACATTCCCACCCTGGTTAGAACAGGATTGATTGTACCTTTCGAACAACCTCCCGTATGCTATAAATGGCGAGGTAGAGAAATCGAGAAAAAAAAATTAAGTTTCTTTTTGTTTATATATATATTTATTTATTTTTACTATTATTATTTCAGTGTTCTTTTATTTAATTCATTGTACATAAAGTGTTAAAGAACTAATTAATCGCTATTACCTAAGTTCTTAATTGTGAAAAAATGTTATATTACCAATAAAAAATTACTTAAAAATTATCAACAACAATTATAATTGTTATTTTAATTAAAATAATATCTACAATAAACTTCTTCCTGAAAAATTAACTCAAGAATATTTATGTACAGCTAAACATTACTTTAAAAAAATATATGATGTTTTGAATTACTTTGCCTCCAACGTTTTCTTTTTTTTTCTTTAACGTCCCCCTTCGGATTTTCGGCTATACGATGTTTCTTTCTTTCCCGCTTCCGGCACCGAGATTCGATTATCTTTTTTGTTTTGTTTTTTCGGTCTCTCCTTCCTTGACTTTTAGGTTCTTCAGGATTTTTCTCGGGCCGGGGGAGAGGGCGGAAGAATTATGTCGAATTAAAAGTTCCACTGGGCACCGGGAATTGAACTCGTTAAATATTTTATCTGAAACTTCAGTTATCAGGTTGCCCACCAACGCATCGTGCTCAGCATACGCGTTAGCCCGCTCGGCTACCCCGCCCCTGAGATTGGAAATTGTAATCCTCGTTCTAGCAGGTTGCCGGGCAATGCATACGGGCACAGCAATAGCCCTTTAGGCCACTCTACTCCCTTTAACCCCAGCCATCTGTTCCGAGGGCGTCCTCTACTTATCTTTTCATCCGATTTTCCCTAGAACATCTCTTAAGCATTCTTAGATCGGATATCCTCTCCATATATCCGGAGGATAATAAATTGTGTGTTCGTTTAGTTTCCCTTTACATAAAAAATTCCATCAAACGATCTACCTGTCAATTCTAAACGATCAGTTCTATCTGATCGGAGCTGTTCCTACGCATTTGAAGATAGATGGTTCAGTTTTGTCTCATGGCACGGTTGTTCTCCCTTTCCTATTTATTTTATCTATTACGATTGCTACGCAGAGTTGAGTGTATGTATGTGTATACTCCACTTGTTTTCTAGCAATATATCAAACCCCTAGAACTTTTAGCATGTGAACGTATCTTAAAAAAGAGAAAAATAGAACTACTCAGTCAACTGTGACAAAATGTCTTTTGATTATTCGCCGTGATAGGCAAAATATCACGGGATATCACAAGAGTTCAGAAATCTTACTAGCATATATATATCTAATAAAAATCAAACAAACAGAATCACGTTTGCACTAAGGGGGAGGGGTAGTTACTTATTTTTCCACATTTGCCCATTTATATCGTCTTACGGCCTTGCGGTTGGGCGATAAACATGAGATTTTATTAGCTTATTTATTTCTCTTTCTTACCGTTACACATATAAAAAAATAAAAACAAACAGATCCCCCAAAATTAGATCCTGAGTCGGTGTGAGTGTATGAGCCCTACGTATATGAATTTTGTTTTTAAGACCACTATTGTTATTCAGGGATAATATCCTATTCTGCTGAATCTATTGATATCCCTGAGCTCTACTGAATGGGCTGAATTTCATGTTCGAACAAGCTCGATGGTTACCTGAGCCTCCTCATTGTAAACGGCAAATCAACGGTGACAGCTGGATTGGCTGTTTTAAGCAGATACATTTATGCATTTGTTTCTGAATGGATTATAATTATAAATACAAAAGAATGTCATGCCGGTTGAAGAGTGCAATGAAACAAATAAATACTTACTATTTTTACTATTTGGTAGTATAGATTTCTTTTCCGATCCTCCCGAGGCAATTTCAGGGAGACACGAATAATCGAAATTTCCCTGCCTCAATTGATACAACTTTCTCATGATGCTATGTTCGAAACTCTGTCGGGATGTATGTGTGTAAATAGAGACGGGATATTCCAGTTTTATATTTTAGTCAATTCCTTCTCTTAAAAATATTACTCTATGACCCAGTTACAGTAGGACGTCCCGCTAAGTCCAACTGGACTTAGCGTTTTACCACTCTAAAATTAATTGTTTTCGAGATAACGTAAGGTAATGCCTACTACAATTATAGCATTAGCTTCCTAAGCGTCATTATCACCATGGATTTAGGTATCCCCTGGCAGTGTCATATGTCGTGTATGTTCTTAAAAATTAGACATTTTTTATTTATTGTAGTAAAGGATTAACCTAGAAACCTAGAAACTATCGAAAAAATAAAAATAGCCATTTGATTCCTTAAACTCCTTGCATAGCATAGAAATAAATTTTTTGATTTTTATCATTAAAAAAAAACCGTTTTTATAGAGCATTTTTAGTTTTCTTCCAGCGGTGAATTTTTTATCTAGCTCTTAAAAAAAAATGAACCTATTTATTATTACTTAACCTACTTTTTCCCTTCAAGCAAGATGTTCCTTTTATCGTAAATAACCCCGACTATTATTACTATTATGTTTAATAAATAAAACCTAGTACACACGGAACTACAAAATGCTATCAACGACTATGACTATAACTATTTATTTTTCATATTTTGATCAAATTAATCAGCCCATTACACTTCTAAACTCTAACTCTATTGTTCTTATCTTACAGGACCAAAGATAATTTATAACCTGGAATGAATTTTAATTTCTTGGAAAAACATTATAATATTTTTGTGATAGTTATTTTCTTGGAAACTCAAACGTTAAAAACCCAGAGATTTCGGTTGGAACGATTAATTATTATTGATGCTCCAGCTAGTTATGATCATTTGAGGTGCGACGATATCTCACTTTGTGTGAATGATTTTTCATCAAAACTTAGATGAAAGGAAGTTATCAAATCAAGTATTGATTTGAGAGTCAAGATAATGGGATGAACATCATCAACTGTGAGCTGAATAGCTTAAACATTTCTTTCTAAAAATGATCTTGGTTGTTTTTAGGTGATTTTCTGTTCTTGTTTTAATATATTAACTATATTTTCAGATTTATAACCCAAAAAAAAGAAATTGTGATAAGAGACAAAAATAGACTAATGTCTCTGTTTTTGCCAATAATAACTGTAATAATGATAATAATGGTTATAAAACCCGGTTATGACCGCCACCCCGGACCATCTCCTTCCTTTATAATGCAACGGTCAACTATTAAATATTTAATAATAATTATTGTTCTAAAGATGGGAGTAAATTTCCGAAACGTAAACATGTAAACTTGTAACTACAACAAATAAATCAATTGTTGTTTAATTGGAAGTTACTATTGCCAAAAAAAGAGAATAACATACAACTTCCCGGAAAAAAGAAGAATAGACTAATGTTTTATTTTAGTTAATTTAAAATTTCTCTTTTTTTAAGTTTTTGAAATTCCAATTATTGAAATATTGTAGAAATGCAGTTAAATGGATAAAAATATGTTAATACTTTTTGAAATTTTTGATGTAAAAGAACCATGTGTAATGGAGGTAATATATTCGGTTATTCGGAATAAGTGGAACGTAGTTCAAGGACTTTTAGGAACAGGATGTGATATTTTTATAGCCTAAGAACAATAAAAATAAAATACGTATATAATCTTGTACTAGTTGGATTTTATTGATATGTATAATGATGAAACTGCATTCTCCATAAGCTGCAGCTGTAGTGCACTTATCCGGGGACCGTTAACAGGTGACAGCGAGTGACAGCACTCTAGGGCCGCTCGGGTAGGCGGCACACCTACACTCAGCCACCCACTGAAACATTAATTACCTTTTAGAGCGCCTCCTAGTTCAGATTGATCTTCCAGATAGCTCTTTTGACAGGAGTTCTTTTATCGCCGGATGGTTTCCTGTCCGGACGTCACTGTTCTTTTCTAACAATAAGAAAGTCTTCGACATTGGCTTTACCGGCACTTATAGCAGCGTATGAATCCAATAAAGTCCGGTCACACTAAAATAACTTACTCCAAGTTTATCCGATGAATTTTTCATGAATTTAAAGGGTTAGAGATAAAAAAAACATAAAACATGACCACGGGAATCATGCTATAGAGCATTATCCTCCCTTTGATGTTTCTACTTTCTCAGCCTATCGATGATTAATAAATTTTTCAATCCCACACAAATCTTGATTATTTTAAATGTCTAAAATAAGATTAAATACATCTTTTTTTTTTAATTTGTTTTCCACCCTCCCATGCCACCAGGGCAAACACGGGTGTAGGCAGTATTGTGATGTTAAGCATTAATGTATAATAACACACTAGTGCCATAATATCGTTTTACAAAATTCTAAGCTGTGCACACAGCTAGCTCTTCTACTTTTCCTCATTCTTCAGCAAATTAGGCCTGGCTTCCCGAATCCGGAGGTCTTCCTGGGACTGGTCCTCTTCTCCTTCTGCGTGCACCTAGGTTGAAGTGAGCTGGGCCCACCGCCGCCTTCCAGCCATTTATAAACTCTTTGAACCGCGGGAAGTTTTCTTCACTCACCAACTGAGGAAACTCTTCCTCAGTGAGGACGTAAATTCCCGTGGTTCTCATTAACCTCGCTCTTAATTCGTCGAAAGCAGTGCAGGCCGTGACCACATGCTCAACAGTCTCCGGAACACCACAAGCGGGGCAGTGGGGATCTATATCCTGTCCGAAGCCATGAAGTTTAGCTCTGAAACCCCCATGCCCCGTGAGAAATTGTGAAACCCAATAGTCCGGGAGGACCCATTTCGCCTGTAACCGAGATTCAACGGTGGGGAAGTATTTTCTTAAGGTACTGCCTTTCGGAGTCGTCACCCACCGTCTGCTCCAATCTTCAATTGTTTCCTCCCGGATAATCTTTTTCCATTTATTTGGGTTTTCAATAATCCTCATCCGTAGGTTCTCCGACAGACCTGTTGAGCCCTCCCTCTTGTAATCGTACCTGGTCACTTCTTCTCGCAGGAGGAGGTCGAGAGGCACCACCCCCGCTAAGACCTGCACTGCTTCATGCGACGTAGACCTATATGCTCTGGTGACCCGAAGCAGAGAAGTCCTCTGAGTCGATGCTAGCCTATTTATTTGTCTGAGTGTGAGGTTTCGGAACCAGAAGGGAGGCGCATATCTCAGGATACCCTCCACAACACCCTTATAAATAGTGATAGTGGCTGGATACCGAAGGTCCCAAAATGCGCCCCCCACACGACTTAGATCGTTCAATGCTAGGGCCACCTTACCTGCCAGATATTCCAAATGAGGCGTCATATTGAGGCCTACACCTAACCTAATCCCTAGGTAGGTTACCACCTCACTTGGACGTATCCTCTGGCCTTCTATGTACATCGTTATAGAGTGTGCCCTATCAGTCTTTCCCTTAAGGAGGATGGCTTGAGTCTTGGCAGCAGCCATCCTCATCATCTTTCCCTCACACCATCTAGCGACTAAGCCGGCGCATCGCTCTGCTTCTCTCTTGACTCCAGCTCTGCTGTTGGAGGCCACCACAGCAGCTAGGTCGTCAACGTAAGCAGTGGCAGGAAACCGCTCTTCCTCTAACACTCCCAGTAACTCATCAAAGACGAGCTTCCATAGAGCAGGACCAAGCACCGATCCCTGAGGGCAACCTCTCTCTATGGAAGCTTTTACCTCGTAGTAATTGCCTTTAATCTTCACACTTCTGTCCTGGAGGTAACTTCTTACTACTGTGTATAAGTTACTGGCAGCATCATACCTCTGCAGCTGTTGGAGCACGCTAGGCTACCGCTGTCGAAGGCGGAGGATATGTCGAAAAGGAGCAACATGACATACCACTCCGCCCTCTCCTCAACATCTCTGCGCACTCTCAGCAAGGCATCAGCGGTTCCTCTGCCTCTGGTTGATATTGATATTGCCGTGGATGACTTGCTGTAGCGAAAACAGGCCGTAAACTAGTCATCATGAGGTTTTCCAGGACCTTGCTAATCACAGGGAGGAGACATATAGGTCTATATGAATTAGGGAGTTGTTTTGTTTATCCCTATCTCCTCCCTTGTAGAGTAGTCTCAAATCAGCGATCTTCCATCTTCTTGGAAAGTATCCCATATCCAGACATTCATTGAAAATACTCAACAACCGGTCTTCAATATACGTGATACTGTTCCTCAAGATCGCTGCATCTATTGCATCAAGTCCTGGAGCACGATTAGTCTTCTGCTTATCCACGGCATTACGAATGTCCTATGGTGAGCACACAAATCTGAACCAGGTGGATATACCGTGGTGCGTCTCACAAAATCATCATTTTCGCTGTCCTGGTTGGGTCATCTCTGGGATATATCTTAAAAAAGTCTTCATTAAATCCTGTTCTTCATTAAATTCTTCATTAAATTTAAATTGTCTGATCCACGCCTTTTTCCTTGTTCCTGATTTGAAAGTAGTCTCAATTGAAATATAATATTAATATTCATGGCACAAATTCCTCTATGCCACCCCATTCTGGGTACCAATGCTTTTGAAATTATTAATTTCCCATTTTAAACATTACACTTATAATAGCAGAGCCCTCATTTTGAAAATTTTCTTCTCATTCAGGTGGAAAAATAGTTATATAATTATAATAACATCTAAAATGGTCTAATACGGAGCTGGAGGAAATAGATCGTTTGGTGAGAGTTCTTTTAGCCTCAGCCAGGATAAAGGAGGAAGGTGACTTGTCTGCTTATTAAGAAGCTATAGAGAGCAAGAAAATAATATAAGATGCACTTTCCAACTAAGAAACTCTCCTGTATGGTCAGACATAAAATTGCTGGATAATGCCTACACAGCTTTAAACTTAGTTTCAATGGAACATAAAGAAGTCCCTACAGAAGAAAATCTGGTCGAAAGTTTGAAGAGTAAAGCACTACATGGTCGTTTTTACAATGCTCTAATAAATGGCTTAAGAAATGATACCTATTTCCCTAAACTGAAGGGTTTATTTTGGTAATAAAAAACCAGGTAGTATCCATCAATGCTTACAAAAAATATTATGCCGAGAAAATGTAAGCAATCGATGTCGCCTATGTAAAAATGCAATAACCTGGCTAAAATTGTTCACCAAGCCCTGGCCTCATTAAATAACATGACAACAGACGAGGTTCCTTATTATCAATTATGAGCCCAAACCGGTGCTGTCAAAATAAAATAGAATAATATATTGGGATCTGTAGTTACAGACCACACGGTAGTAAATAACAAACCGGACATTGTATTAATTGATCGGAAGAAACGAAGTGGGTATGTCATTGATATAACGGTCCCAACCAATGACAATATCGGAAAGACTATTTCTGAAAAGTTTAGGAAATATCAAGAAATGTGCCAAGAGCTTCGGCAACTTAACAAACTGAATCAAGTCCAGGTGTATCCAGTTGTAATTTCCAGCAATGGCCTCATCCCAGACGAAACCATTCGCTCTGTCGGAAATTTGAAACTGCCAGAGAAAGTGTTGGAAGAAGGGCAAAAGGCAGTTCTCCTAGGCACAGCGAATATCGTCAGGAAGTTCTCAAGCATAGTTTAACTTTTGAGCCTAACCCTTGACCTTGGTCCGGGTAGTACCACGCTCGGCGTTGCTTAACTTTGTTACCTATTGCAAGCGCCTTAGCCCGCATGGCTACCCCAGTCCCATATACCTAATGTCATATATACATATGAATATTTTGTAAATAATTTCGAGGGGTTTGGAAAAAACTAAACGTGAGTTTCTACTTTGTATCGCATGAGGTCGCCTTTGGGCTTCTAACTGATCGGGGGCGAACTATATTTACTCTTCTGATAAAAACACCGAATTAGACAAAAAGTTTATATTTTCAGTAAGTGTTTTATAAATTATACAAATAAATTTTCACAACTTAAAAAAAATATAGTAATTCATGAAAGAAATCTAAAGGGTATTATTTTGTCGGCAGATGTGATTTTATTCGTTGCTGCTCATGTTTACTCGTTGTAGTGTTGTCATTGAACATTTTTATTTTTTTTTACCGCACGATATCCGGACTCATATATACAACTAACCTTTTAACGAATCACTACTTCATGCATAATCAAAACCAGAAACCTCAAATTTACATTAATGCGTTCGACGACATCAAGTCTATTAGAGTTGAACATAATTAAATACGGATCAATTCCATTCTCATTATGCCAGTTATTACGTAAAAATTAATTTACTATTAAGTTGGGATATGTTTTCGCTGCTTAAAAAAAAATTTGTTTAAAAAAATCTATTAAATAAAAAAGATATGCTATTCTGTAAGGTAAGAATTATTAATAATATTAATTTATTTTATATATAATATATATATGTATTGTATATATATATATATATTGTTGTTTTTCACTAAGAATATCCGAGAGGTCATCCTATCTGTGGCTATCTGGGCCCGTGGTCATTGAGATCAATGACATTTAGATACCACTTCTGTAGTGTGGTCGGTTTTGCTTGGTGATTTTCTACAACTCAAGTACTCATTTTTGAGATCGTTGGAATCAAACCGGGGTATTCCTGCTACACATTCTGGTAGTCTTATCTACGTACACATTAACTTATCCAGATAAATAATATTTTTCAAATACAATATCTCAAATTCTTTGAGTGATTTCCATTAAAATCCTAAAATATCTTAATTTGTAAAATAGTCTGCATTCAAATGAAATCTTATCGTTAATTTATTTAATCAAATAAATTAACTAAATAATTTATTTTATTTTTTCGGTTTTTAATTTTTTTTTGGTACATATTCTTACAAACTACTTTAGGTAGGTTAAGAATTAGATTCTTCGAGGGCAATGATTTTTCGCTTTTGAACAAAATGTACAGGATGAGCCGTTTTTGGAATATGATCTTATCAAGATAATAAATCATACTCTAGCGAAACAAGTTGACATCTTTTGATAAGCTCGGTGTTAGAACATTTAAGCATCAAATACTGTGGTATTTTGGTATCCAAGAAAAAAGTTTCAAATCGAATTAAAGTTAAAACAAAATATAATCCATAAACGTAAATGTCGTATAAACAAAAGTTACCTTTCTATATTCACTGCCTGCCTAATTATACATTCATTATACAGTCATTATATTAATAGGAAACAGAATATCAACTGAACAATGGAATTTGAGTAAATTAATGCTATAACATTTGTGCACTATTTTCTAGTTTTTCTGGAACTTTGGCTTTCAATTTTTTTGAGGTATATGAGCATCAAGAAAAATGCATTTGCGCATCCATAAAAGAATGAACTTATTTTAAAGTTGCGGATGAAGTTCGATAAAATTATACCTAGTCTATAATGTTTCATAAATCCCCTACTTCTTTCCTGCGTTGTCTAAATCGATAAGTTTAATTTATAAGCTATGCGACAGGCTATAATCCAATTATTTTGGATTCCGTCTGGAACACATTCTTTTCAATTTTTCATTTTCCTATAGCTACTAGATAGGGAATTATTTCTGAAGTCAATTGAAACATATCGAGTAGTATATATAGAAAAGAAAAACTTTTGGAGCCTAAATCGCAAAGTTTATAAAAACAAAAAAAAAAAATCATCGGAATCGAATCAGTATTAGCAATTATACAGCTTATTATATTTTGTACACGTTTTATTACTTTCCTGGCACAACTAGGTAAGGAAAGTATTGCGATTGGATCAAATCCAGATGTCCGGTTTTCGATAAAACTTTACGCTACAGAGGTGATTAATTTCCGGAAAAAAATCGTCGGGATTGTCCCAGTTTTAGCTAAGTTATAGTATATTGAATTTGTTTAGGCTTATTATAATGATGATTAATGTGTCCGTTTACATTGCTTTAGTTCATCGAATAAATCGTACTTAGTCATTTCTCTGATCTGTTTCCTGAAAAATTAATTCAAATTCAATCTAATTCAGGTGTTTTGTTTTATTTAATGAACATATTTAGTCGGGTAGATTTATCTGATTTGGATAGAAAAGTCGGGTAAACACTAAATTTGTTTCATTTCTTACCGCTTCTTTATCATCGTTTATTGTATTAACTTAGGCATCTAAGAAGCTTACAGGAAAATTGATATTTCTTCCATTATCCATTGTTCTTTTTTTAATTTCCTGCTCATCCCGTCATGGTGATTGGATATTATCACCTTTTGGCGAAGATTCCTATTAAATTGGCTTTCGATATTAATTTGTAGCCTCCGAAAAACTACCTCCTTGTATCTACGCAATCTGCTTTCAAAAATATGTTTTGATTATCGAGATACGGCAGTCTTTCCATCAATTTTTTTCCACAACCCCAAGTTTTATAAGTTATAAGTAAGTTCCCCAGTACCCAAGTTTTGCTCAATAAACTCATCTATCTTTTGTCTCGGCTGTTCCAGTTTGCGTATTAGAAATTTAGTTTGAAATAAGGCGTATTTTCTGACATAAAGTATACATTTCTTTTGAAATCTTTATATATCCTTTCCTAATAAACCACTGAAAGTTTATTTTTACTCCTGTCTTCAATTTTAAGCCAAGTTCTAATGGATATTAACTGACGAGCTTCCTGTTTAACTTAATATGCTAAGCAAAGTCCCAAAGTCAAAGATTTTGTTCCTTTCAATTATCTCTACACATCCTCTATGAATATTCATTAACAAGACTGTTTAAGTTTTAGTCTTAAAAGTCAGTAAATTGAATAGTGTTTTGTTCATTTGTTTGTAGAAATAAGATATAGTTACACATATTCCTGGCTCACTATAAATTTGTCATCTACCACAGTGAAAATGATATCATGGAGAATAATATATAGCATAAAAAAATTAGAATAGTAATAACAAAAAAAAAACAGTAATGAAATAAAAATTCGAAAACATAATAATCACAAAAAAAGGATAATACAGCAAGTAGTTCAATGCAATAAGTCTCTTGGTCAGTGCCTCAGCAGTCTTCTGTTCGGATTATTTGGATTTGTGATAAGTGGATTTGAATTTAGAGTCTGTATGTCATGAAAATTATTAAAGCGGTCTGTTTCAGTCGCCTTGATGAAAGGAGTGTTAAGGTTAGTGTGTAACGTAAGGTTTGAAACATAAAAGAGCGCGTCTACAATTTTCTGACTGAAGTAACTTTTGACTGAAGTGACTAGATAATTTTTATATTTGATGTCTTTGCTGTTACCCATAGTTCGATTCCATATTTCCAAAGTGGTTCAATGAGGAGTTTGTAAATAGTTAATTTATTAGTCACAGATAATTTAGAACGTCTGTCAAGTAACGTAGAACGAAGTCCGTATCGCTGATTAAGTTCTTCTCTTTTTTGTTTTATGTCGACGTGTCAGTCGTTTCTCCAAGTGGAGAACCAAACATCGTACAGTTTTTGAAGGTGGTCGAGCGATATTATTAAAGAACACTGGAGGACAAGAGTCATGTCTGAGTGTAAATGAAACAGATTGGCTCTTAGACTCGTTCATTTTCATCTTCCACCTAGGAATTAAAAGGAAAATAAACATTGGTTTTCAATTTAATATTATGCATGGAAAAATATACATTTTAATTTTTTTATTTCAATAGAGAAAATTAAAATTTTAAAAATATGACAAAAAAGGTATTTTGAAACACCATTTGGAATTTTTTGAACTTGTAAGCTGTATATAACATTTATGGCAGCATGGGATTGTAATATATATATATCTATATATATATATATATATATATATCTATATATATATATATATATATATATATATATATATATATATATATATATCTATCTATATATATATATATATATATATATATATATATACATATATATTTAAAAATAATGAACATTTGAAGAAATATGTATCCATAGCCCTGAATACGATTTTCGAAAATATTGTTACCAAATTTATTTCATGGCCATTGAACCGTACAACCCAGGCTCGTACTCCAATGCGATACAATCCTGTCATCCTGGGGACTGACATCTGAAAGGACTGCTAGGAAATAGCCGGAGAGACAGGGGTACGATAGCTTTAGTTCTGACAACACCCCCCGATATTGTCTCCTCGTTTCAGTGTTTGCTTTCCCAATGATATCAGTTTCAGTTCTCAAAGCAGGAGAAAATGTATATTTTATTTGTATCTATAGAGTACTATTTTTTAGAAAAAAAACAATATAAAATTTTCTTTTTGACATAGCAACAAATTAAACAAATAAGTTATCAACGGGTTTAATACAATTACAGTTTAATTGCTGATTATCTGATTCTTATTTAAGATTATTAAAATTACAAAAAAAAAATTAAAACAGAATATTCTGTTTAATTCGTAAATATTGTATGCAAATAAACCAAAACCTGTGCTCGAAATATTTGTAAAGTTGCACAAATAAAACATAACAACGAAATACTTATGGATACATTTTTCTCATATATTGAAATTTTCGTAGATGTGGCTCTGTTAAACCTACCCAAAATTATGTTACTAATGCAAAAAATATCTCTAATATTTTTTTAAAATTTATTTATTGAGTATTACAACAATCTGTCACATGGACACTAGTTATAATGAGGTAGGATAACATTCACACTATATATACAAAAACTATAAAATAAATAGAAGCAAAATAACAATAAATAATAATCAAACAGTATATACAATAAATAAAATAAAATAACCTAAAAATAAGAAAATTAAAACAAGCAAAAAAAAAAAACACATACATACCTATATACACTATTTACAATCAGGCGAGGGAACTCTAGGAGAACCCTGCGCTACATTCTCAACCGCCTCACTGGTACTAAATCCAGCGGAGATTGATCGGGAGTACTTTAGCCACATACACATCTTGAGAGGAGAATCTAGCCATTGCCAGAACTCCAATACATACAATCTACAGGCGACTGCCGTTTCAACCTTCTTGGAGGATTATAGGAATTGGTGGTGCTTGATAGAGATTGTGCAAGAGGATTTGGATGATAAGTAAGGTTCTGGTGAAATTTGGAGAATTTTTGTGGGATAAGGTCTAGGACAAATGGGCTGTTGAGACATGATGTAGGGTTTTGTTGGTTACATAGAAAGAAGCATCGATTATTATTCGAAGGACTTTTGACTGGAAGGATTGGATGCGCTTGATGTTAGAAAATTTTGTTGTTCCCCACAGTCTAATTAAAAAATCTTTTTATATAAAACATTATAAACAATTTTCTTTCATTTTATATAATAGTATTTACTATGAAAATCCATTGTTATTATGTGATCTCTGATCCGGTGTAATAAATAAGGATAAAATTGAAGAACAAATGTATATTCCAAAAATAACTAACATTTCCTAAAATATCCTGAGTTGAAATCAATCGAGTGGAACACTGAACATAATTCGAGGTCCTGAAATATCTGAATAGTCGGAGCTTTCAAATGTCTCTCTCTCTCACTCTCGTTTTTCATATTTACCATCTATATATAATTTGTATGTAGTAATGAATATAATTTGCATATAATCTATTTGGGTAAGTTTTAACTGCTTGTGGCTTATTTTTGAGAATATCTGTTACAGCAGTGCTTTAAAAACTACTAAAAACTGTTATTTTATTTTTATTGCAACAATATTTTTGCCTGCCTAAGCTTTGCATTGATTTCTAGGTTAAAATACATCAATCGATTTATTTATGTTTTTGTGTAATAAGATAAACATCTAGCTAATTGCATCAAACGTATAATCATTTAAAGCTCAATTATTTGTCTTCCAAACTATGTCTATAACTATTATAGAAAAATTTCTGTAACGTTTTTATTTTATATTTTCAGTATACTATTTTGGATAGTTTATAAGAGTTCCGAACTCCTGCTAATTTTAGTGAGGATAGGTAGAGTCATGTTAAAGTTTTCACAATTTTTGTAATTTTTAAATTAAAATCTAAGAAGGTAAAATTATTCTGTTTTTCAATTGCCATAAACATTCGTGTTTAATGGTTTTTGAGATACAGAAACAAATATCAACGTTGTTTTTCTCTAAAAAATATTTATTCCCACTTTCCGAAGTCGATCTGTACAATTTGTTTTAATCTTGTACTTGTATTATCTGCTAAATATAATGTTTTTTCTTTCCAAGCCTCGTACCTAGAGTAAGATTAGGACAAGAAAAATAGTGTCTATATATTCAATCTACATTTCTTATTATGTTTCTTTAATAAGAAACCAAGCTGATATTTGTTATTATTACCTCAAACAATAAATTTAATTTTTTCTTAAAAACCATGAGATAGTTACTTTCTGTTGAAAATTGTAAAGGCTTGTGCTATTCAAAACCTCTGTATCGAATTATATAGATAACAGTAATATAAAAATAAAAATAAAAATATATACATATATTTAACAATGCTTAAAAAATGTCTACCAGTCTCCACTGTCTTCCAGTCCAGTGAGGCTGGAAGAAAAGCACTGGGATCTTCTGGAGCCAAACATGGAAGACAAAGTGTGGCTCGGTGTCTCTTGTGCAAATGTAAATATTGTATATAAGTGTGAATGAGCTTTAGAAGACTTTTATTTATTAAATTTTATTTTTCTTTAATTACCTTCATTTATTTTTCTTATATGTGTGTATTGTAAGAGTGGATACTTTTAGCTCCAATGCCCTTGAATGTGGCAGATTGTATTAGTTTTCAATAAATAATTAGATATATATATATATATATATATATATATATATATATATATATATATATATATATATATATATATATATATAATATGGTTTCTGGCATGGTAGATGGATGATTTTCTACAAAACATGATTCATTTCTGTTGGGATTCTATCAGAGAGAAGGAAAAATAATGTGCTCAGGCTTGGATACAGCGTTTGTGTTACCGGTTATTGGGAATCTGAGTGAGTACCTTTGTAGGGAATTTGAATTCTATGTTGTCTGTTGTCACAGGCAGCTCACACGTGAAAAGAGCCGCCTTTGACATTTTTGTAACATGTTTGAAAAGGGATGTTTTTACTGTACCGTTACCATTTTGTCTCATTGTTATTTGTTGAGGATTAAAATACATTCAACATTTCAGCTGTGATATTAAATTACATTTTTTGAATAATGGTTTACTAATGTTGAACTCTTGAATAATTGCGGTATTGGTCATTACTTCTCAATTTTATTTTGAAAGAGTAGAAAGGAGTTCAAGAAGTGGGATTTGAACTATGTAATATTGCGTAGACATGATTTACATTATTATTTTTCTTCCGGTCATTAATGCAGCTTTTGGTAAATGCTTAATGTATTATCTTGCTAAGCAGTCAGCACAAATTGAAAAGGAATGTTTAATGACCCTTGTGCTCTAACCTGGTAAAGTGTTATTAGTTATAGTAAGATTAAGGTTGTATTGTAAAAAAGTTTGTGCGTTCTCCTGCTTACTGTGAAAGGTATTAACGGCATGGTATATATTAAAATGCTTTAATAGAAAGCATGAATGAAGATTCATAACGCAAAGAACTTGATGAAAATATAAAACAAAATCCTAGCTCTCAAGTCAATGAAATATGGTATGAAGTTTCTTCCTTAATCAGTGAAAAAGTCTTCTGATTGAAGTCAGGAGATGTTACTCCAAACGGATGATGCGAGATTTCTGCAGACAGTGAGGGTTGATAGATATCAATTTAATTTTATATTAAATGAAATTCAAAACCATCTTTCTTTTTCACCAAGACAGTAATCTTTTTCTGTTTGATTGCTTGTGGTATTGTACAAACTTGTATTGTTAGACAGGAATTGTACAAAGAACTAAACATGACATCAAACTCTCATAACCTTCCCTGTGCATTTAAGAAATTAAATTCACTTTACAGGGCCTCATATTGCGTTAATATCGATAGAGCTAGCGGCCATATTTAACACAAATTCTTAAATTATTTTCTCGACTTTGACACATTCAAGATGTTCGAACATTCGAGAGAATACTTAGCACTGGTTGCATGAATACTCCTCTTGTCTGACCGGGTAACTACAACAAACGGAGCAAACAACTCAATAAATCTACCGATAGAGGACTTCAGACAGGAAGCAATTTGCTTCTAATTCATTAGCATTTACATGAGGAGAACAAATTGGTCTCTTATTTTTGTTTGTTCTTCCTACAGGTGTCCATAAGAGTTTCCTAAGAGTTTCCGTTTGCAACTTTCTGAATCATATTTAAAGGAATACATTTAAAAAACAAATGAAGTATGTTATTACGTGAGCATTATTTAAAAAAAAAAATATATATATATATATATATATATATATATTGTGAATTTAAACATTTTTCTAATACAAACAATTTAATTTTCAATTAACAGTTTTTAATTTTTTTTTAATTATCTTATTTTCTGTTTCAGGTAAGCTTTTACAGATCAGAAACATAATTGTGAGTACGCGTATATGAATATTTCTTAACTTTTTTTTTTTAATTTTGAAAATAATAACTATAAAGTATTACAAGACTGAAGCTAGTTTTAGTTATATTTAGGTAAATTGATTCAGGATTATTAATGTCTTTAGAAAGACAGAAAAATATTTTAACCCGTAATTTAACAAATGTAAAAAAAAAAAATACAATACAAAAAGGTAGATGGTTATGTAGATGAACTAGTGTTGTCCAAATGCGAGACCAAGACGAGACTTGGTCTTGCGCATTCAATCTTGGTCTTGCAGTTACCTATTAGCTTATTGCTATAGAGATATTGCTGTAATTTTTCAGGTAGGAGAAACCTAACTAAACCCAAATGAAAAATTGGAAGAGTTGAATGCAAAAGTATTTTGTTTATACAAATTCTTTACATATAGTAACTAAAATTGGCAAGTATTAGTAAACCGATAAAGACGATTTTTCTTTACCAGTCTAGGTCTTGGTCTTGCAACAGTTAGGAGGTATTGATCTTTGTGTAAAGTGCAATGACTGTGATAAACCAATTATGTAAACAAATAATGTGGAATTTTAACAATACCGTTAGATTAATACATTATTTTTTATCTTCAAATCTCCATTCGCACCTGCCATGATAGTGAAAATTAATAAATTTGTTAGTTATGTGAGAAAATGACAAATTAGTCATGTGGAAAAATAGCAGCCAACAGCGCATCTAAACTGGTTTTGGTTTTCTTTCTTAAATCAGGAATGTATATTTTTCATCCAGTTCCTTTTTAGTCGCCATCTGACGACCATATCAGTTGAAGTAATGTCTTTTATATGTCTATTGCTTTACCCGTGTCAATATTAAATTAGAATTATTTAAAATATTTACATTTTTAACACAATTGCTTTGAATCTGTAATGTGAATTATTTCTGAAGTCAATTGTAACATATCGAGGATCTATAGAAGGAAATCTGAATAGCATATTAGATAGTTCTGCCTATTTTATTTAATTCATTAGTTAAATTACACTTGTGCTGCTGCACTACAAAGACTAGCATTCAATTATTTATAAGAGTAAGATCTCTTTAATTCACTAAAATTTTGGAATTAATAATTTCTTTCTAGCAGCCAACAGTTTGAGATCAAACAGGCTGTTAAAGTTCAAACATTTTAAGAACTGAAACATTCATCGTAAATTTGTTTATTTATTATTTGTTGGTCACTCTAGCTTTTAAGCATTTTTAGTGTAGGTCGCCAATTTCGTTAGGTTCACACACGGTGTGATTTTTGACTTATAGTAGTCTATTAGCCAAGCATTCTTTTAAAAATGGTGGTTCTAATTTTCACAGAAGATATTCGTTAGAAAATTCGCTGAGGCCTCTGGGTCGAAGGCAGATCAAAATAAATGTCTTGTTATTTTAATTTACTTGGGATAGTTTTTGAATAGTGCACCTCTGATTTGATCTTATCGGGCATTGAGCCACTTCCTTCCCATACTTTAATTTATGGATCGATATAATTAAACAAAATTCTGCCTTATCAAAGCTTATTTGCTTTTCTGTAATTTTTTTCTCTGGTTTCGGTTGCAGCAAGATCCGCTTTTTCGTTTCTTAAAATACTAGAATGGCTTGATACACTAATTAATATGACCGTTTTTTCGGTTGAGTGGATTAACTAGAAGGCTTTTTTACTAAAATAACTGAATCATCAAATGGGCAAGAGGACTAAGCCAAGAAAGGTGCTTTCATACATGCTTGCTTAATTATGAAAATCACCAACTTCTAGTATTTGAGACCATAAAGTATTTGAGAACTATCACGTTTCTCTTCAAAAACCAAAGATAGATATTTTTTTAGTATAATAAACATGTAAAAACTTAATAAAATATACAAAATTAATCTCAAGTGGAGTTATTTTATTTTGTTATAGAAGTTGTGTTGCAGTTAATGGAATAATCAATAAAATTAATATATTAATTTCAACATAAGATTATAAAATTTATATATTATTAATAATTGTATTTTATTATTTATGTAATGATAACATATTGTATAATTGATATAATACGAGCATTATCTAGGTTATTAACCAGATCATACAATTAATAATATCGATAAGTTAAATAGACAATTTTTCAATTTCCTTTAAAATTATTTATTTATTCATTGTAAATATTTTATGTCGACGTTACGTGGAATATCTACTTTCTCCAACTTCACAAGTTATATTGTAAGCAAATCATGTCTCCTATGGCCCTACATAATGAATTATCCATTATAAACTTTGATAGTGCAGCTTAAATCGTTACAACTGGGCAAGCCAACTCGAAAAAAAAAAATAAGGAAGTACCAGAAAAAAGAAAAATTTTTAAAATCAGGCAGGAGGTCGAATAAGAGGAAAGCTATAATGCTTTTGAGAGACATGACTAAATCCGATAATGTGACAGCGGTAGGAAGCTTGCTGGGGGAATTACGGAAAAAATGGCAAAGAGCAAAAGTTAATAATTTCGCCGTTTCTTCTTCCACTCCTGCCTGCTGCCCTCTCACTCCTCCAAAGAAAAGTAATTATCATTTTATATCAGTATTTTATGGCATATATTTCAGAATAAATATCATCATCAGGTAATAATAGTTCACACCGTTGACAGAATTAAAGTTTAAAAAACAATCATACCAGACTGAAACGACAGGGAACCGCTCGACGTGTCCGATTACTTCACCACTTACTAGACAAGCTAAACTCTAAACTTCCAATTAATTACAAAAGACTCATACATGACTATAATAAGACCTATTTAGACTTACGGAGTTGAGCTGCGGGGCTCCACTAAACCATCGAATTCCTCTCGTATCCAATTCTTACAATCCAAAATCCTTAATGTTCCCTACTTTGTTACAAATAAAACCATCCATAATGGTCTTAATATTTCTTATGTTTCAGATCTGGTCCAATCCAGATACCTATCCTTCCATAATAAACTTCAGAATCATCCCAACCCTTTCGTTTCTAACCTTGCTTCCTCTTCAATTCCTGATAACCCTCCGAGGCGTCTGAAAAGAAGATGGCCCCTTGATCTCCTAATGTAGACATATCATTAGAGTGCTACCACTGGGTAGTTTCTCAATAAGTGTTTTCACGTCATTATATCCATATGTTCAAATTTACTAAATTTATTTCTTTAATACAGTGGTAAATATCATTAAGAAAAAAAAAAGTCGAATAAAATATGTTTTACTTGAACTATTTCTTTAAATTATTAGCCTCCTTTTAAATTCTGCCGTTCTAAACAATTAATTGTTCCCTTTATTGACTAGGAACTACCATCCATTTCAGTTAACTTAAGGACCTACAGTTAATAACTATGTTAAATTCTAGATGAACTTATCCTGAAAGGAAAAGCTGTTTAATGAAAATGGTGAAATTTGTCGTTTCATTTAACTGAAGGCTGGAATTTCGATATGATGTAAAGTATATGTTCCTAACAGAAACTTTACCTTGACTGACGATGTATTCATTGGCGTCGGAGTCATGATATTAGTCAAGTCAAATTGTAGTTGGATATAGAAAAAATTCAAATAGGCAGTTTCTCTGCGTTAAAGTTTTTTTTTTTTGGGGGGGGGGAGGGGGGAGGGGGTGCATACATCTGAATTTGAAGTTCTCGGACGAAACTTTTTACTGTTTCGAGATATATACAAAAATCAGAAGTTTTTGAATTTGATTTAGTTTTTTTGGCCATAAATCCAAAAAAATGCAATTTTTAAAATTATTAATCTATAAAAAGTTATAGCGAAGGCTGTGATTGTTATACAATTGCATATTTTGTTTGCTAGCATTTTTTAAGCAGAAACTTAATCAATTACCTATTAAGTACACATGCATGATCAATATGAAAGTACGTTCTTTACTAGGAATTGTTTGTTGCTGATTTTTTTCGACTCTAGCCGAGTTTATCCAAACGAAATCTGACAGATCAACCTGATTCACATTCCACAAAAAAGTGGAAAACGCTTCTAAGAAAGTTTTCACTCCATAAACAGCTAGCAAACAGAATATACAATTACATAAAAATCCGTGCCTTGGTCCTAAGTCAATGATCAGAGGAACCAAACTGGGATAGTAGTTTCTAGGAGGAACTTTAGTAACGGGGTATGAATAATCAAAGGTTGTCAGTCCCAGCACAGTCCTTTCTGTTTGTCAGATTTTATTAATGAAAAGTACCAGATTGATAGATTCCAAACCATATTTATTTTGATTATTAAATAATTGAGTTCCTAACCGAATAGTTGTCAGTATGCCAGTATAATCCGGTGCCTGGTACACGTGTGGATACACCTGGATCCCTCCAAATCCTAGAACAACAACCTGCCGCATCAGTCTGCAATAACGTTTCCTCAGAGGTAGTATTCAATTTTCCTGGATTTCCCCCTCACGAAAAACAACTCCCATCATGATTGGATTTTTATAAACATTCGTAGGTGGATTTGATATCCTTTTTCACAGAGCATTAGAAAGATTTATTTTCCAACCCTCTATTTTCTCCCGAAGAGAAAGATTGACAATAAATTCAGCAAACTAATTTAATTTATAACATAATATGTAGTAATTATATGTGGTATAGGATGTGTGTCAAACATAATAATTATGGAATTTAGAAAAAAAAAAACCTTTTCTATCTTCTTCAGTCATTTATAAAACCCACGTTAATGAGGATGTAGATTTAAAATATATTTAATTATATTTCTAAGTTATTTCAATGTGTTCCAACCGCTTGAGTCATTTAAACCTCATTAAGTTCTATACAGTGGTTATGGCGGTATTCACTTATATTCATATCTAAAGTTATAAGACACTTTTGCTTTTATTTCTGCATAGCAAAAATAAGATACATTTATGGCTATTTAATATAATTATTAATTAAGTTTTTCGTATATTTTAAAAAACTTTTTTCTTTTATTCATTCATGATATTTACAACCATATTAAAAAAAAAAAAAATACATCTAGTAAATGTGCACTGAGGAATTTAATAAGATGAAAACGCTTGTTGAGAAACTACCCAGAGGTAGTAATCAAATAATAAATTTACACAAGAAGATCACGAGGCTACCTTCTTTTATCAGACGCCTCGGAAGGTTATCAGGAATCGAGGAGGAAGCAAGATTTGGAACGAGTGGATTCGGATGGTTCTGAAGTTTTTTATGGAAGGATACGTATCTGGATTGGGTCAAATCGGAAGCATATAGAACATTAAGGTCGTTATGGATGATTTTATTTGTGACTAAATAAAGAGCGTTGAGGATTTTGGATTTTAAGGATTGGATTCGTGAGGAATTCGATGGTTTAGTGGAGCCCCAAAGCTCAATTTCGTAAGTCCAAAGATGTCTAATTATTGTCGTATTTATGAGTCGTTTGTAATTGATTGAAAGCTTAGAGCGTTTGTCTAATAAATGCTGGAGTAATCGGAAACTTCGAGCGGTTTCTTGCCGTTTCAGTCTTGCGTGAGTCGTTTGTTCAGGTATTTTAAACTTATAATCTTTATTCATTATACCTATTAAAAAAAAAAAGTGTTCTTGATACATGAAATTAATTCAGTTTAAAAATTTTAAAACCCTTTAAACAATGATATTACATTTTAAGTTAAACCACACCCGCTAATAAACGAAATAGCTATTAAATTAAAAACTAGCATTCGCTGATGGGAGCAGATGACAGCAAACTATAGGTAAACAGCTTAAGGGAAATCCTTTTACTGTACGTGTAATTCTTTGCCCCAAAGCAAAAAACTAAAGAAGCGTCAAACATTACATGAATTGTTTAAGATGGAGGAGGATCTAAAGATAAAGGAAACCGCCTGGAAGAGGATCTACTTGATTTTCTGGAGAACAAAGGCGGAAAAGCGGTCTGAATAGCTCAACTTCTCAAGTTAACATCAAAAAGATTGGGACAAGTCGAGCGGTTTGGAAATCAAAAGGTTTCTCCTTTTAATTATTTCCCTTAAGATCACTTAATCGAATTTCTTTGTATACAACTTCCACTCTTGGCTGACCGCAGATATCTAATTGTTTTTAAGGGTATGTTTCTAAATAACTGAGATTTTATAAATATTTAATTTTCATCTTCAAAACTTATATATATATATATATATATATATATATATATATATATATAATATAATTTTCATCTCTCTACAACTGATATATAAACTATATATATATAATATTAGTTTTGAAGATGAAAATTAATATTTATAAAATCTCAATTTTTTTTTTTACATATATGTATATGTATATATATATATATATCATATAGTATATATATATATATATATATATATATATATATAATATATATATATAATATATATATATATATATAATATATATATAACTATGTATATACTATATTAACTATGTATATGTATATATATATATATTTATATATACTAAAATAAGAAGGCGGTTGCGGCGGACCGGGTTAACTCCCAGCAACCAATTATATGATAATGAAGTTTACAAGATGAGTTCGCGTCCCGGTGCCGGAGAGGTTTTAACTCTAGCATTAATCCCCCACCCTCTCCCCTGTACAGAAAAATCCCCTTATATCCTAAAAGGCAAGGAAGAGGTGGACACGAAAAAAACAATAACTTGTACTAAAATAACTGATATATATTAGCAGTAGATTGTAAAGTAAAAAACTTTAGAAGAAATGACGAAGTTAATATGATTATAATAGTTATGCAATATTACTATATACCTACATATTGTTATATACACCAAGACGCTGTTGGAAATTTCAAACTGTATTGATAAAAAGAAACAGTGAAGTTATTATTAAAAAAAATATGAAATATCTTCTTAAAGAATTATTCATTGATAATGCTTCAACGAATTAATTTAAGTAAGTAGATCTCGTGGTCATCCTTAAATTTTAAATAAAAATGATGAATTTATTTTATTTTTTTTAAGATGCTCTTTACTACAGTATTGGAGGGAAAAACAAATTGTAAAAATGAATATAATATGCTATACACCAGCATGTTCAATGTTGCTATATTGAATGTTCAAACACTGGACCACTTAACAAAATTAACAGTGGGTCTCTGGGGTCTAACCAGTCTAAGTATGTAGTTTAACAACACAAGTAAACAATTTAATCGATAGAAAAACATTTATCAGTATTTTTTTTATTTATTCTTCTGTTTATGTTATTTTCCTATCTGTCTTGAATGCCCATCTCTCGACTTGTAGAAATTGTTTTGGAAGATATCCTACCGTTCGTTTATAAATATATAAAATTAAGATGCTGTTTTAAATCAATTAAAAACTGTGTTTAGTCAAATGTTTCCATTAATTCGAAATTACGTTTAATTTTCTATTTATCCTACTTGGTTAACAAGGAGATTCCTTCGTCGGCTAGTAATTCTTATTCCGTAAATTTCGCATTTCAGTTTTTCTAGTGGATCTATTCTTTGTCTCAATTTTTCATAGAGCAAGGAAGTTTGAAAGAAAAACATCTGTATATGCATTAAAATTCTTTACATCCTATCCAAGAAAGATTTTAAGAGGTTTAGTCAAAAGAACATTGGCTCAGCGAAGACGTTTTCGTCTTGAAAATGTAATCTAGACATTAATGTAATCTGATATACAGACATTAATCACTTTGGGTGCTATTGAACCTAACTGAAACATTAAGACACCAATATTAAAAAATTAGATTGGTTTTCAAACAAGGGACAGAGATAAGCATCAAGAATTTACTGTGACAAAGAAATATTCGCCTTCAAACCATAAGAGAACTGTTCACTGTGTAAAATAATATAAGGATACCAACGGTCCATTTCCTCGGTTATTGCCTTGTCTTAAATAGCAAAGGAAGGTTTTTAGTAGTTTAGTGATTGCTATCTATAAATTTTGTGGAAGCAACTTAAGAAATAGAAAGTATAACAAATTTATGTTAACTGTAACAGTATTCCTGCCGCTGCATTAATTGACGGATAACGGAAGAAAAGTCATAAGGGAGTTTTAAAACGGCAAAAGTTTTGTATTTTTTTTTTTAATATTTAGAGTTAAAAATCTAAATATACACATATGTATGCGTAGGATGTCCCGTAAGCATAGGAAAATATTTAAAGAAATAATACTAAACTTCAAAGTTCACTTAGAAATACGAATAAATTCCGAATAAATATAGAGGAGATCTGGGTAAAAAACATAGTTTCATAGTCACCTCTAATGATGAAAAATTGAAAAATCGTTATTTTTATTTTCATAAATAAGTGATGTAAACTTATTAAACACGGAAGTTTGTCTAATATTGGGGTATCTAGTATAGTCGGAGGGTGATAAAAAAAAGTCACGAATAATTCATGTTTTGAACCAGGAACGTTCGCAATTGAAAGCTAGGATGCTAGCCACTAGACAATAGAGACTAAGTGTCTCTATAGTCTAATTCATTATGTTTTTAAAAACAGAATTTAGCTTAATTTAGCCACCCAAAAGTCCTCTATAAATAGTTTTAAAAATGTATAACTTTACTTTCATTTAAAATAAATTAATCTACTTAATTAAGAATTTTTTAATTATATTTTCGTATTAAACAAAAAACGTCATTTACTTAAAAATACAAAAAACATAAACTTTTTTTCTCGATAGTTAGACCACCTCTAAAGTTGCTTATTTAAACTTGTTTATAGCTCTTGAGATCTACTATCACCCCTTTGATTATTTCTCTATACTCACGGAACACCCTGCATTATTTATTCTATGAGTTTTGTATTTTTGAGCCATAAAGTTTGTTATTATTACTATCGTTCTTAATCATGGCCTCTTCAGACTCCAAACTACACGAATATGCTAGTAGGCGATTAGCCAGCAGGAGAAGAAACAAGAAGCCGACAGACGGTGGTAGAAAGAAGGAAGGGTATTGTCCAGGACAATCGCTGGCAGGATCTGGCCCGTGCCACAGAGTCCTCTGTGTTCCAGTTATCTCTTCCATCTCCGGCGCGGTTATGGACCGCTAGTTCCAGGCTGATGGGCTCAATAACGCGGGCTTTCTAGTCATGTTAACAAGAATTCAAATAATACCGTATATGAATATAAATATATTTTGCCAATTATTGTTATATTATACGAAATTTGATACCATTCGCAAAATAAGAGAAAGATAAAAGAACGCCGACGTTATTATATGAATGATTAAAAACTCCTAACACAGTCAAAATACCATTAAAAAATCAATGAACTTCACCATCAAAATAAAAACTTTACAAGTGAATATAAACATTTTTTTAAAACTGTTTTATTGGTATTTGTAGGAATCTATTTTAACGTTTTAAATGAGAAAAAACCCAATCATATCACCGGTACGAAAAGTCAGTGGAGAATGAGGGAGAGCGCTGTAGTCACATACACCACGTATCTTGAACAGAGAATGCCAGAACTCTACATATACATATACATGCATATCAACAAACGGTTGCGGCACCACTGCCGTTTCAATCATTGGGTATTATAGGGGTGGGTGGAAATTGCACAAGGAGAGGGATTTAGATGATATGTGGGGTTCCCGTAAAATTTGGAGAATTTTTCTGGGATAATGTCCAAGGCAAATAGGTGGTCATGATGTAGGGCTTTATAGGGTCAACAATAGGTAATAGGTGGGTAAATAGAAATAACAAAGATGCTGTAGAACTGCCTTGCGAACTGGAAAGGAAAGACCTAACATTGGCAGAGGTGGAAAAGGCTAGTTTTGGCTTCTAAACATTCACCAGAGATGTAAAGCGAAAAAAACCTTGTACGTGGAATAATAAGTATATTCAAGTCGAGAGTCAAGTGTCCGACTCTAAATTAAATCTATTGTACATTAAAAATTTATTTTTACCAAACAAACTACAATTTCAATGGGAGTTATTTTTTATATATAATCAATTACATAACGAAAACTCAAATTAAAGGCACTTAGAGAACTAAAATTGATTGTTGTATTGCTAATCACACAACATAATTATAAAATTATGAACTTTCAGATTTCGTTGAGCGGGTATTCGAAACAACATAAGAGCTTATATAAATCCAGAGTATTACCTAACCCAAATAAAACTATTTTCATAAATGATTTGAGGTTCTTTAATTTTTTTTCAAATATTTAAGCGCAAACAAAGCTTTCTTCTCTCTTTCAATTGAAATCCCTAAAAAATTCAAGAAATCTCAAATTAAGGGTATACAATTCTATGATGAAGCCATTGCTAATATATGGCTGTGAAATCTGAGCACTGACCAGCACTGTAGAAGAAAATGTTGAAATATTTGTGAGAAAAATCCTCCGCACGATAAACGGAGCGATCAGAAATCAGATTAGTTACACATTGAGAAGAAAGCCTAATAAAAAACTTTTTACAGAAACTGGTCATTCAATATCTCATGATATAAAGGCACGGAGGTTAAGGGCATGTAGCTTGTAGCAATCCATCTGGAACCCTACACGTAATAATTAATGCATCGATAGAAGGGTAAAAGACCAGGTGGAAGGCCAAAAAGAAGATGTATAGACAGAATCAACAAAGATGCAACAGAGCTGCGTGCAGAGAACTGGAAAGAAATTGCCCGAGACAGGCAGAGTTTGAGCAGGCTTGTTAAGGCGGTTTTATTTATGTTAGTTTTACGGAAAAAGATCTACATGATCTATAATACCATCAGAAAAAAAAAAATTAAAATCAGTTATTAAAACGTAAAAAAACAACAACCAAAACTGAAACTTTTGCATGAAGTGAATGTCCAAGAAGTCTTTAAAAATATCTGAAATATTATTCTAATGATATGATCTCAATAGAAACCACTAGGAATCAACTGAAGATACGTAATTCATCATGGTTCGAAATAATTATTTAAAAAATGGATTGTAAAGAAAAATACTATTTTTTTTTTTTTTAATTCTAACTCAGAAGACTTACTGAACGTAGGAAAAAAACTTAATTATAGAAACAAAAGTACTAGTTAAAAAAAAAAAAACGAATGGAAGAGGTAGAAGATTTGAATTAAAACTGGAAGTAATCTTTTTTCCTTATAACTAATGAGGTTAACTCATACTTAAAGCTGATCGGTATATCATGCTAAGCCCAGGAGGGAATCAAGAATTTATTAAAGCTCTAAAAAGAAATTAAAAAGTTAGTTTCCATTCACTTATAATAATAAGGGCTTAAAGTATATTTTATTAAATTCCCTAATCAATATTAATATGTGACTACATAAAGGGGTATTTAAAGTTAATTATTCTTAATTATTTATTAATGCTATCTATTCCTTATAATAATGTATACTAGGTGTCTGCTGATTAAAGCCAGTGGACCGTCTCCAGCCCGGAAGTGCTTTCAATCCGGCCCGCGAAAGCATATTTGATTCCATAATAAAATTTTTAAAACTATTTAAAAATAAAAAATTTAGCAAATTACTCACACATGAGATTACCGCACATTTATTTCATAGTCTTTTTTTCACAGCTGAAGTGTCATTTAAATATTAAGATTTTTTTTCCCATGGCCCTGCGGAACTTCGTCCACATCTCAATGTGGATTGTGTTCTGAGTATAACGCTCTTCGCATTAGCTATAAGCATACTTGGAAAAAACCTTCCTCGGGGAGTAAAACCTATGCTATTCGTAGATGATCTAGCAATCCTCTGCCGATCAGACAACATCTTATCGATAAAGGGAAAACTGCAAGAGGCACTAAATCGCGTTATCCATTGGTCACAATCAACATGACTACGAATTCTCAACAGAAAAATCAAAATGCATCCATTTCAGCAGAAAAAGTACTATTTCACAACTACCTGAGCTTCTACTAAACAATGTCTCACTACTTTATGGCGATAGCTGCAGATTTTTAGGATTAAGGTTTAACAAGCGTCTGACGTGCGAACATCACTAAAAATCGCTGAAAGAAAATTGCCTAAGAAAGCTCAACATACTGAAAGTCCTTAGCGGAACCAGTTAGGGAGCAGACCGTGCGACTATGCTCAAGATATACAAAGTTCTAATACGCTCCAAGATGGACTATGGTAGTTTTATTAATGCTTCCGCCCGAAAAAGTATACTTAAAACTCGATACAGTACGCCGTAAGAATCGCAACCAGAGCTTTCAGAACTAGTCCGATACTAAGCCTCTGCACCGAATCAAGAATATCATTCAGTCGTGACAAATTACTCATTAATTACTGTACACAACTATACGAGCAAACTACTCACCCTTCCCACAGATACGTATTCAAGCGGAAATTTTCCTCAACATTCCAACCAAAGTCCAATGCTACACTACCATTACCAGAGAGAGTATCTTCTATACTTCAACAGTTAAAATTAAGTACCGTTAATTCAACAGAAAACCCAACACCTTTCTGGACATATATACAACCTCGAATAAATTTACAACTAAATAAATTTCACAAAGAAAAAACAGCAGCGTCAGATTTCAGAGATAAAGTTCAAAAAATAATCCAGGCTTTACCGGAACATCGTCTAGTTTTCACTGACGGATCCTTTTTTTGTGACCAAATATACCTCACATAATATGAAGTTACATCCATTCAGTTTTATTTATTCTGCAGAGATAAATGCCATTGCTATGGCTCTAGAATATTCATCTACATAACCTGACAAAACTACAGCAATTGCTTCAGATTCCTTAAGTGCTCTAAAGAGTTTAGCAAACATGTATTCCGATCGTCCAGGAATTCCACAAATACTTGAAATATGAATATTTATGACTGATAACGGTAAATCAGATAAGTACCTGGACATGTACCAACATTTCATACCAATAAAATGGCCGATGAAGCAGCAAAAGAAGCACTCTCTCTCCCAGGTCGTGGTAGGACCCAGCTAACACCATCAGATCTCTCACAGACGATTAAAGAGATTATCCAAAAGGAATGGCCGGGCGTATGGGATAAGAGGACTCCTTGCAAACTGAAACTAATAAAGAAAGATGGCCGATCTTGGAGTTCTTCTAGGCGAAGCATTCGCAGATATGAAGTCATCCTTGCCCGACTTAGGATCGGACACTCAAGATTGACCCACCTCCACCATTTTATCTATCATTTTTACTTATTATTTATTTTTTCTTATTTACTTATTTTTTCTCATTAAACCTATCAGCGAAATATTTTATGGATAAAGCGCTTATGACATATATGTATAATCGACCTATAACATCAAAACAACCAACCAGCGACTGAGCCGCTGAGGTCAGGAGATGGAACGAATCAGGGACAAAAATATAAAGAATAATTAATGTTCTTAAGCTGTTTCTATCCGTATTTCACTTTCTAATTCATTCCGTTTCCATTATTCCAAACCACATCCCGTTGCTGTTAGAAATATTACAAAAAGCTGACAAAGATTCGAAATTTGTCGGTCGTTCCTGGAATCACAAAGGTATCTCTAACTCTGACGCTATGCGATGAGCGCGGGCGCAAATGTTCGTCAAATGATTTGCTTAATGTGAGCGAATAGTTCACGAAATATGAGACAAATATCCCATATTTAGTGGTTCTTGTTATTAATATTGATTTCGTCAACTGTAATCAAGTTGATGACAAGTTCACACGCATCAAGTTCACACATGAAGTTCACACAACTTTGAGCATTAAGGAGTAAATCGAGACCACGAGGAGATGGTCAAACAAACGAAATCACAACTTAAACTCCTCTTTCTAACCGAAATGATGTAACATTGCAGTTTCACGAAAAGTTATTGACGGAACTCATTATGAGTCAATGGCTACGAGAGACATATCGAAGGAGATATAAATGACGAAGATGAAAAATGACCTCACTAGAGATAGCTGAAGGTTCACAGCGCACCTCAGGAGTTAATTAATCATTTTAGGAGTCAAACCCAAAGAATATATATATGAAAAAAAAACCGAGAGCTGTGTAAACCTCCATAAATGAGACCGTATTTTCTTCTCATAAGCTACTAGCTATCACCGGACTCATTAAACGAAAGCATCTAGAGCTTGAAACCATTTTAAGTTCTTCTCTGATCATACAATCGGTTGAACAACGTTGCTGTGGGTATGAAATTTTAAATTAAAGTGGATAAATTGAAAGTTCGTTTAATCGAAAGAAAATTACGGTTGAAAGTTAAAATTAGTACTTAATCTTTATCAACAAAAGATAGTACTATTGTGTTTAACTACAGATGTCGTCAAATTTATACATTAGGTCCAGTCAAATAAAAGAAGTCAGACATGGTAAAAAATATGTCATCAAAGTTAATGCTGACAATCTTAGCCATAAATTATATACACAGTTTTTTTTTTTTAAATACAACCAACGCGTGAGGAGCTAGTTATATATATATATATATATATATATATATACACACACATATATATATATATATATATATATATATATATATATATATATATATATATATATATATATATATATATATACACTTCGCAACAAAATAGCATTATATTTTCTGACATCTCAAAATCTATGGATTATCGAAAAAATAAGTCTAGCAAGTATATTTGTTTTTAGTGTCCTTTAAAACTCTTAACCTCGTACTGGCAATACAAATTTTGTTGAAATCGGTGACCTCCTCTTGTATGTAAAAATTGATGAGCATTTAATTTGCTATAGAGGTCGTGTGTTGGGGCCTTTTTATATATACCCAGCCTATAGGAGACGACCAACTTAATAACTCTTATAATATTAGGGTTCTTATACAGTTCTAATTCTATGTTGGTTCGGATACTCCACAGACCATTACTATTTACGGGACCAAACATATCTCTCAAAATAATTCGTTCACATCGAAAGAGAGCATATTCTTGTTTTCTTGTTAGCGTCCAAGATTCTGAGGCATAGGTCAACCATTAAGGTAGGGTTAGAGTCTTATTTTTATTTTACGAGAGATCACTCTACTTTTTAAATGATTATAAAGACCAAAATATCAATTATTGTCCGCCAAAAGCCTTGTCTTAATTTCTTGTCTAAGATCATTGTTACAGTTCACCTGGTAGCCTAGTTAAATGAACTCTTCAACCCTCTTAAATGTCTTATTTCGTTTGTGGATATAAGGGGTAATACTATGAGATTTTGCGTGCATAAATTTGTTTTCGACTTCATTAACCACTAGCCTGACTTCAGGTACAGCTCTCTGAAATCCAAGAAACTCCTTGCTCGCATCCCTAAATGTTCTGCCAATAATATCCACATCATCCGCAAAAGCCAGGATCATTGCAGATTTATTATATAACGTGCCTCCCAACTGATTTTGTTTTTCTTCTCATAATTCCTACCTCACCACTTCCGACATACAGGGATCGTTCTAGAGGTACGAGCAAACCCATAGTAACCAAAATGGGAAGATTGAGAATCATTCCGTGGAACTGCCACGAAATAAATTTTAACCCGCCCAGGTCGGATTTGAAGCTGGGTCGCTAGGTACGATAATATTAAACTTTACGCTTCACGACGTCTCTCCCAACTGAACTCCTGATTTCCTCACTGTATATTCTAGAGCCAAGTCGAAAAGTACGCATGTAAGGTAGTCAGACGTACTAGTTTGGCTACTGTTTCCATACTAAAGAGTCCTGTTATAACTCTTCTTTGATCAGGGGTGCCCAGAAGAAGGTTAAATCATGGCGTAAGTTGCACCATCAAAATTTTTGAGGGGGGCATATTTTAACGGGGTTTTTTTGAAATTTTTAGGGAGGCAAATTTCGACGGGGTTATGGGTTTTCGGACAAAGGGACAAGGGGAAAACATTGAACAGACCGCAGCAATTGTAATTGTATATGACCTACGGCTTTTCTAATTCTACCTTAACTCGTTTTGTTTTTAAGAAAATGTAAGTAATAAAATATCTTGGGAGGAGGATATATGGTAGGCTCTTGTGCCATCGAGGAGATGGGCACCCCTGTCTCTGATGTTGCTATCACAGGCTTTCTGGAATTTAATAATTGAGTGGTGTTTATTTGATTTATACTGTGTTTATATTTTAGCTGAATAGAGATCATATAGTATTTTATTTTTAAAAAGTATTTTTTATTTCTAGTATTAATATATTTCTGAGAGGGTAATAATCTCTTCTGTGTCCTTTAACCATCCTAGATCTTCCTCTGTAAAGCTTAGCCTGATTTACACCCTCCAGATAACCTTTGATCTGAAAAGACTACGATCTTATCTCAAATTATAGTGGTTGTTACGTAAGGAAGATAGAAGGAGGATTTGTTGTGGTAACATTTATCACAATGGGAGCCTGTACTTTGTGAAGGACACAGGTTTATTTTTATTTTCAATTGCATTTTAGAAGTATTTGTATTGATTAGGACAAGTCTCCGTTCAGATTTCACTGCTTACAGCTTAGTAAAATATTATTTGGAACAAAATTATATATTATTTAATATTACTATTTAAATGTATTTAAGAAAGAAACTCGTTTAGTATATATTTTTTTTTTACAAAATTAAATTACAACTAAAAAAAATAGTGAGTAATTTATATTTGCATATGCCCTTATTGAAATTACTAATACCTCGCAAAATTATATAAGTGTTTAAATGTTTAATCAATAATTTTATTATTAGTCTACTGCATCTGAGAGGTTTAATTTAATTTATTTTTTGGTTTTTTATTTTCAATAATCATTCTTTGTAATCGAGCAAGAAATAAAAAAGTTTACCCCTCCACAAAATTTAAAGTTTAACGTTTCAAGAAACGTAGAATTCGTAGCTCTACAGTTTCCGGATCACTACAGGTTGAGCGGGCATGGAGGATCTACATCAATACCCAGATGAAGTTTAGCTCGAAATCATCCATGCCCAGTGAGGATCCAGTAATCCGGGAGGACCCGTTATGCCTGAAGCCTCGACTGTACCTTAAGAAAGTACTTCCTCAATTTTCTAAGTGCTTCCTAAGCAACGTTGTTCAACCGATTGCATAATCACATCAGAGAAGAAGTTAAAATGCTCTAGAATTTAAATGGTTTCTAGCTCTAAATCTTTTCGTTTAATGAGTCCGAATATAGCTAGTAGCTTATGAAAAAAAAATACTGTCTCATTTACGGAGAATTACAGAGCTCTCGTTTTTTAAAATTATATAATCTTTGTATTTTACTCCTAAAATGATTAATTAACTCCTTAGGTGCGCTGTGAACCTTGAGCTATCTATAGTGAGGTCATTTTTCGTCTTCATCATTTATATCTCCTTCGATATGTCTCTCGTAGCTACCGACTCATAATAAGTTTCGTCAATAACTTTTCGCGAAACTGAAATGTTACATAATTATAAATATATGTCGAGTCACTGCTCCAGAATCTAAAACAGGAAATAATATTTGATAAAATCTATATTACGAAGATGAGTCTGGAAGATGGATGAAAACTGTAGTAATTAATGTAGATGACTGTTGCTCGAACTTCTGAAGAAGCCAATGACTAAGAGACAGATGTGTCAGAATGTAGATACAAATTAATTAGTAATTAATAAATATGATATTCGATATGGTGCAATTAATGTTGTAGGCCCTAAGAAATTTCGTCTGGGGCGTTTCACTTTTTCATATATTATTGTTTTAAGCTTTTGCTCTGTGAAGTTATTGTATTTAATTTTTTTTTCAATCGATAGGTTAAAATGTAGAAACAGTTACAAAAACAAAAAATCCCTCAATGCCTGTTTTTGCTTATTTTCCTTCAGGAATAATAGACTGCTCTGAATCGGAATTAGTCAGTGTAAGGCGGGTTTACGGTTTCTATCTGTTTTGGAATTTTTATAATTATATACGCAGCTTTTTAAAAAGATATACTATTTAATAAATATTTTTAAACATCCTAATCATTGTTTACAAATGTTTCCAATGTGATAGTTAAAGTTGTTCGTTATACATATTGAACTTATAACTATTTGAATATGACAAACCATTTGCAATTTTTTTTTCCTTTATTTAACGGCAATGAATCTAGTTAATCCCTTCCCATTTTTTTTTAAAATTAATGATGAGTGGAAAATAGAACCTCAGTGACGGAGCTTTGCTTCTCACGCCGTGTGCGTGTGCGGGTGTGTGTGTGTTTTCAGGTAGAAATAATTGGAAAATGTATTTCTTTATTTTTTTTTACTTATTTTTGTGTTGAACGCATTTTACTGTAGCTGTGTTACATTTTAAGGCCTTATTAAAATTGTTTTATGTAATTTGGATCTTCAGAAAATGTATTAGTAATTTTATTTCAGATTCAATATTATTTTAATATAACAGATACATCGGGACGGTAACCAAATATTATTTTATATTTGATATATGTATATATTGGATAATTGCGAACCTTTATTTGACAAGTTTCATGGTCTAATATCTTTTTACTCTTACACAAAAAGTTCTCTACTTGTGTCCTTCCAGAGATCTGTCAACTAGTGTTGCTCAACTTGTTTTCTCTTATTTAGACCAACTTGTCCATTCCAAAAATAGTTAAAAGATATTTATAAATAAAGCAGATCAATACTTTGATTTTATACTAAATAAAAATTACTTGAAAACAGTAATCGACTTCACGCAACATTTCAAGCACGAAAACAAATGTTTAAATATATGTTGGAATACATCAGCATTTGCAGAGCTAGAAAAATAAGAAAGAAAATATACTTGTTTATGCATTAGAATACATTTTATTTTGATAAGAAATCAAGCTGGCTCACTGTGGATTCTCCTCAGAATTTTCTTTATATCTCAATTCAGTCCAGCTTAAATTCCGCATGCTTCTTAAATGGATATGTTACCTATTCTATGAAAACAAACCTTGAGTGTATTTATAGACCTAAGGAAATTACTCAAACATTTCAATTATTAGCTATTCACATTCATTAGCAGTCTTATGAAAAATATCATTTCACATACGCATGACATGGAAAAAAAAAAGAATGTGTTGTGTGATTTTAAATTAATATGAAGGAATCTCAAAAATATATTGCCAGCTTAATTACATAGGGCTTATTATTTATTAAATAAAAATATATATATATATATATCATGTACAGAGCTATCATGCTCGATTATTTACTTTTTATAAAATGTATTTATTCTGAAAGTAGAGTGGTAAGTGAAAGTTATATGATGCACTAAATCAGAGTTTTTTTATCTCTTTAATTCATATTCCTATAATTTTATTCAAATTGAAACTTGAAATTCGAAAAATGTATATGAAGGCAGGTAGATCTTTTTGCATACCTACGCTGTTGATCTAGAAAACAGAAGTCAAGTGGAAAATTTCTGTTCTAATCGGGTGAATAATGAACGTGGTAGTTAATGACTTTTCTGTTTCAGCGATAAACATTCCTTACAAAATTATTGCTAGCATATTGTGTGAGATAAAAAAATAATAATAATAAATTGGTAAAACATATAATTTATTTTGGGAGAAATAAAAAAGATAATATTCCTTATAATAATCAATAAATGAAGTAATCTCTTATTTTATTTTTTACTTTCCTACCGCTATTAAGTAAGAAAAGTATTTGGATATAAATATTTTAAAATATATTTTTTTGTCAATAGAACTGATAGAAATTTTGTTGTTATATTGTATATTTATAAAATCTTCGGTTTATCTAGAGGAAGACAAAGTAGGGTAGGGAAGCTGCCACATTTTCTACCGTGAATTCAGAAAAAAAAGCTGCAGATTGGTTATTAATATTTTAACATTCCTAATGAAACTAATGAATAATTGTAGGTAGAGTTTCCCACTCTTAAATTAACTGCTCTCTACACTATGTCCTAGTAGTGCAAAAGCGAAAAAAATACAAACACTAAAATTGCTATAATTTTTCAGAAAAGGCTTGATGGGATTGAAATTATTATTATATAATTTAAATTGTTTTTCCCTTAACCTCTTCTAGTGTTCATTCCATACCATTCTTAACAATGACGTATCGTTTTTCGTGTCAATGATAACAATTTAAATTTTGTGAAAATATACATAGAAATTAAAAAAAAAAAGAAAAAAAAGACACCTCTAACATCTTCAATTATTTGCTTTATTATGGAGAGATGAAGTGCAAATTATCATAGTCCTGAATTAGGATGGAAGTAAGCTTGTCTAATCATTCAAAAAATGATCCATCAACCTCCAACAGTAATCATGTATTTTTCAAATCTAAATACATTTGAAAAAACTCTAAAACTTTCAGCTACATTAAAGTGCAATCATGACCAATGCATTTTTTTTGGATGGTTTGGAAAGAGAGGAAGAGGGTTTGGGCATAAATGTGCTTTTTGAATTATATGGTGTTGTTTATTCAATCCACGCGGCATAACAATATGAATAATAAAATATTTTTATATACAACAGGATCTCAGGATTCGTACATTCAGCATTCGCTAATCCGACATTTATGGTATTGATGAAAACATAATCCTGCCACTTGTCTTCAATGGTTTTCGTTATTCTTTGAGCAATTCTTTTATTGTTCTTTTTTCTGGTGGCTGTTATTGGTCCAGAGTAGCTTGACTACTTTGGTTAGGTTTTTTCTTTCTCTTCTTTGCATTTTCTTTCTTCTGAATATATATATTACTTCAGTACCGGTTTTAGACCTATTTCTAATATCTCAAAATTTTTATCAACCGTGAAGCCCTTTGACGAAGATTAAGTCTTCGAATTTATTCTTCAGTTCATTATTATTAAATATGTTTCATACCTCTTTCTTTTCACTTGATCTAACATTTTGTTGATTCCTTTCAGTCTCTGATAAAGTTTGATTCTCGTCAGAGTTTGTCCGAACACAGTCGGCTCCACAATAGCTTCTTACGTTTTAGATGAAGTTTTGATGTCTCATACACAGCTGTATATCATATAAAAATATCATATTTTTATTGTTAATATCATGTAAATATATTTTATATAGACCTTTTTATATAGCTAATCAGGCTTTTTTACATTCCTACCTATACTAAGTAAGGAAAGTATTGCGATCGGGTCAAATTTCCGATATGCGGTTTTCGACGAATCTATACGTTTCAGAGCCCCCTGAATCCGAAAAAACTCAATTTTAGCCATTGGACTGTATGTCTGTCTATGCCAAGACTTTCGCGGGAACTATTGAACTGATTTTAAAAAGAAAAATGTTTTGGGGCCTAACTCGCTAAGTATATATTCTATTATAAAATTAAAAAAAAAAAACTTTTGAAAGGTTATTAAATTACCAAAAAAAAAAAAAAAAAATCATCGGAATCGATTCAGTATTAGCGATGATATAGCGTATTATATTTTCTACACATGTTTTAAATTAATACTCTCCTACCTATGTAAGGAAAGTATTGCGATCGGGTCAATTTCCGATATGCGGTTTTCGACGGATTTATATGTTTCAGAGCTTCCTGAGTCCGAAAAACACATTTTTAGCTGTCTGCCTGTCTTTACATCGTTTAGTTCTGTTTTTGTTTTTTAAAGGTTATGAAATTCCCTACAAAACTATATAAAAATCGTTCAGTTTGGACAACTATTAACGAAGTTACATCTATTCAATTTCCAATGTAAAATTACGGGTACGTATTTTACGTGTCAGAAAGGGAAGGGATGAGTGAAAGAAAAAAGATAACTAATTGAAAGTAAGAAAATCTGTAGCCCGCATCACACAAGCTTCACTATTTCCTCTACTTTTAACAGAATTATTGTTTGACAAAATTAGGCTATGGCAAAAAGTTTTTGATCAGCAATATTAGAGGGTATTAAAATTTTTACACTGCTCTATCTTAAGCCGGTTTACATTCGTTTAGTTTATCAAATAAATCGTACTAAAGTCTTTTCTTTGATGAATTTGGAATGCTCCTAAAAAATCTTTATGTTTGTAAACACACAATTGTACTTCCCGTATCTATGTTATCTTAATGTCTTCCCAATTTTCCAGATGGGCATGTCCTCCGAAAAGGCAACTGTTCTGAAAAAGCTTGCGGTTTGGAGGCTGGTTGTGTCCAACAAGGAGACAGCTACATGTGCGTCTGTCCTCACGAAGGGAGGCCAACGGTGGATCTTCATTGCCCGAGGAAAACTGGTGAGTTAGCATTTATATATTACATATATTTATAATATTATGTTATTACAGATTCTGACTACTACAACATTTACTTGACAACGCTCTAAACTTATAATATTGTACAAAAAACTAATTTACACTACCATCCTCAGGCCCATTTGGACAAATGGTATTGAGCTTTAGGGCTCTACAAAAACATCAAATTCTTTCCATATCCAATCCTTAAAATCCTCCGTAAAATCCTAAATGCTCCTTATTATGTAACAAATAAAATTACCCTTAAAGTCCTCAACATTCCTCTTGTGGAAGACTTGTCCCAAACTAGATATACCTCTTTTAATTCCAAACTCTTTGGTCACCACAATCCTCTAGTTCGTAGACTTTCATCCAATACAATTCCTGACAACCCTCCTAGGCTTCTTAAAAGAAGATGGCCAAGGGACCTCATAAATTAATTTATCTTTGAAGTGTTACTAATGGGTATACACTTCTTGTATAAGTACTTTCATGTTATATATTCCTATAGCACATTTACTAGTTGTATGTATGTTTACGGTTGTAAATTTCAATAAATAATTTTTAAAAAATCGATTTTTAATGTTTATTGATTCGAAATGAACATTCTCTTAATGAAACGGTTTTCATAAATTTTTTATTTTATTTTTTTTATTTAGACATTTAATATTCTGTCTCGTGGACAATGATTATAGTGATAAATGAACACATTCACACCATATATACAGAAAATATAAAATTAACAAAAGTGGAATAATAAGTAAATAATACTAATAAAAAAAACTCTGTTTTGCATAAATAAAAATGATTACATTGTGTTAAAAAAAAATGTTTATCAGAAAATATCATATTCTGAGTGAAAATAATAACACGTTTTAATATCATTTTTCCGAAATCACTTTAATTGTGCTCGCGGTATTTGCACTGTAAAAAAAAAATAAATATTGGTTTATTATTTTCAATAATGAAACATTGTGATCGACCAAAAAATTCAAAAACATAACCCCCTCTCAAAATTTGAGGTTTCACGTTTCAAGACGCGTAGAATTCGAAAAACGAATAAAACATTTTTTGTCCGTCCGCCATCCGCCGTACGCGCATTTTCTCCGAAACTACTGGACCGATTTTTTTTAATTTTGATATAAAATCAGAGGTCACCCGAGGATGATCCTCCTTCATCGACATTACTCTCCACCTTTAACTTTCAAAATGGGGGGCCCCAAAAACCTGCGTTGCTATTGACTGTAGCTCCTAAACGAATTAACAGATTTCAATAAAACTTCGCTAAAGTCATTTTCTCGACGCCCTTTAAATTTATCTATATAACATACTTCAACGAAAAGAAGCTGGAAAAAAAAAGTTACAATACACGGTGGGCCAGACCCCCTTACCGTCCACCCCTCCCCCCCCCTCCCCACATCCCTATAAATTGCATATCGTTGTGTTCCTTGTAACTATTTATTAAAAAAAAGCCAATGTTCCCACAAAAAAAAGTGAACGCACTGCCCCAAAATGGCGTCCAAAGATGGCGGATTGACGACTTTGACTTTAGTTAGTTTTTTGGTCACTGAGAATCAGCATTTGGCTTAATTTCCTCATAGTTGGTCTTTTATTAAAGCTGAATAGTTATAGAATAATAAAACATGAAGAAATATAAAAAAAAAATTGGCTTAGGCTATGAAAAACACCAGTAAAGTCAATTTTTTCAACAAAACAATTTTCAAGTTACAAATCAAGCGTCGTTTGTAATTAAACGGCCTACAATAACGCAAAACGTGCTGAAATAAACCATCTGGATAATATATTTCTCCTTCTGAAACGCTGATTATTTTTTAGAAATGTTTAAGTAGTTCCGTAGAAAATGTACTTATGCGGCAGAAAAGTGGTACTGGCGTGGGTGCCTACAGGCCTCTACCACACCATTCAGTGCCCATAAATGGCTTAGTTATAGTGATATAATAACATTTTTGGTACATTATATTGATTTTATTAACGAACAAATATTAATGCAATAATTTAATTGTAAAAAAAAAAAAATTAAAATTAAAAAAAGTATTATTATTTTTTTTTTTAAATTTAACCTCCTTTATTCTATACGTAGGTCGTTTAAGAAGACCTCAATTGTAAAAATGATATAATTATAATAATAAAACTTAATTAAAAAATACTTTGCTAAATATCTTGATTTTTTTTTTTTATTTAACGTTGCAATTTAACACTGTGTTTTGTATATTTACTGATTCTTAGAAGTAATTAAAAATTTTATATACTTCCAGGAAATGAGTCATATTAATACCTGTTTTATAAACTAAAATAATATATACCTAATCTGAACTATATATAATGAATAGCTACCGGGTTGTTTAGTAAAACTCATATATCACTAACTAAAAAATTAATTTTTATTTCCTTTATTTTGTGCAGAAGTTGGACTATATCATAAATAAATAGGAAATTTTAATATTGAATGAATTATTCTCTATGCACAAAGAAAGATAGAAAGGGTGACCCTAACTATAAACCAAAACTGATTGTTTGGATTTGATCTCAAAATGAGGAAAAACGCGTATAATACATTAAGCGAACGAGAAAGGAAGTGCCAAAACCTCGGAATAGATAAAAAGGACCAGTATCCATTATATAGCTAAATGAATGTATAGTAGACAGATGAACAGAATATTTCAAGATGCTGCTAAAACGGGATCAATTGCAGTTTGGATGATATTAAGTGGACGATGTAGGTTTATTATGGTGAAAACCACTTTATTTTCGATTGCTGAAGGTGCACATCGGGACTATATTAACTTTGAAGCAGGATATAGAGAGGTATATCGAGAAAGTTATAGCTCATAGCTCTCCTTCTGTTTAGTGCATTTCCAAAAGATTTTTTAAGGAATCTAAAAGGAAAACGAGCTTTTCTGAAAGACAGTTAGATATTAGCATAATCCAAAGTATGAGGCACTAAGCAGATAGAGAGCTATTTTTCTTTTTATGTGGACTTCTCTATAACCTGCCTTAAAGTGAAGACAGTCCCAATTTTCAACTTCTCTTCCAATGTGCAACTTGAGTTTCTCAATCCATATCACTCTGGCAATCGACAATATTTCTTATTCCAGCTTCTACGATTCTTGAGTATAATTTGTTTGGTACACTAAACAGGAATGGATCTTGATGGGTATTACATTTCCTAGTACCTCCTTTCTTGTAAAGGTAAAAACCACAGTTCTTTCATATTATTTTCTAATATGCTTGTTGCCTATGTACGCGCAAAACTGTCAAAGTAGTTCGGTTTCGCCCTTTTTATCTTTCTTTGTGCAGAGAGAATAATATATTCAGTATTAAAATTTCCTATTTTTTTATGATATGGTACAAATTCCGAAGAATTTATTCCGCAATTTCTGAACAATAACGAGCTATAACTAATATAAGATTCCTTAAAAAATCTTTTGCAAATGCACTAAACAGAAGGAGAGCTATGAGCTATAACTTTCTGGATATACCTCTCTATATCCTGCTTCAAAGTTAATATAGTCCCGATGTGCACCTTCAGCAATCGAAAATAAAGTGGTTTTCACCATAATAAACCTACATCGTCCACTTAATATCACCCAAACTGCAATTGATCCCGTTTTAGCTGCATCTTGAAATATTCTGTTCATCTATCTACTATACATTCATTTAGCTGTATAATGGATACTGGTCCTTTTTATCTATTCCAAGGTTTTGGTACTTCCTTTCTCGTTCGCTTAATGTATTATACGCGTTTTTCCTCATTTTGAGATCAAATCCAAACAATCAGTTTTGGTTTATAGTTAGGGTCAGCCTTTCTATCTTTCTTTATGCATAGAGAATAATTCATTCAATATTAAAATTTCCTATTTATTTATGATATAGTCCAACTTCTGCACAAAATAAAGAAAATAAAAATTAATTTTTTAATTAGTGATATATGAGTTTTACTAAACAACCCGGTAGATATTCATTATATATAGTTCAGATTAGGTATATATTATTTTAGTTTATAAAACAGGTATTAATATGACTCATTTCCTGGAAGTATATAAACATTTTAATTACTTCTAAGAATCAGTAAATATACAAAACACAATGTTAAATTGCAACGTTAAATAAAAAAATTAAAAAATCAAGATATTTAGCAAAGTATTTTTTAATTAAGTTTTATTATTATAATTATATCATTTTTACAATTGAGGTCTTCTTAAACGACCTACGTATAGAATAAAGGAGGTTAAATTAAAAAAAAAATAATAATACATTTTTTTTAATTTAATTTTTTTTTTTTACAATTAAATTATTGCATTAATATTTGTTCGTTAATAAAATCAATATAATGTACCAAAAATGTTATTATATCACTATAACTAAGCCATTTATGGGCACTGAATGGTGTAGTAGAGGCCTGTAGGCATCCACGCCAGTACCGCTTTTCTGCCGCATAAGTACATTTTCTACGGAACTACTTAAACATTTCTAAAAAATAATCAGCGTTTCAGAAAGAGAAATATATTCTCCAGATGGTTTATTTCAGCACGTTTTGCGTTATTGTTGGCCGTTTAATTACAAACGACGCTTGATTTGTAACTTGAAAATTGTTTTGTTGAAAAAATTGACTTTACTGGTGTTTTTCATAGCCTAAGCCAATTATTTTTTAATATTTCTTCATGTTTTATTATTCTATAACTATTTAGCTTTAATAAAAGACCAACTATGAGGAAATTAAGCCAAATGCTGATTCTCAGTGACCAAAAAACTAACTAAAGTCAAAGTCGTCAATCCGCCATCTTTGGACGCCATTTCGGGGCAGTGCGTTCATTTTTTTTTGTGGGAACATTGGCTTTTTTTTAATAAATAGTTACAAGGAACACAACGATATGCAATTTATAGGGATGTGGGGAGGGGGGGTGGACGGTAAGGGGGTCTGGCCCACAGACTACGAGGGATTGTAAAATTAAATTCCGAATAAATCGAAAAGTTTTTACTTTTTTGTAGATATTGTATGGTTTTTTAAAAGTCTATGAAATTTCATAAAAAAAAAAAAAAAAAAAGAATCGTTAAAATCGGACAATTAGGAGCAAAGATATGGTCTCCGGTTATTTTTTTTTTTATGTGTTCTACCCCAAAAGTTATATCGTTGTTTTGGTTTTTAAATTTTAAATGTGTTACTGAACTAATGCTATTTTTTGTAGCATATTACTAATGATTAAAAAAAAACAGTTTAGTCCAATAATTGGAATCACCTCTTGTTTTTTTTTCTTTGTAACTCGGAAGGTAATGTTACTTTAGATGTATAATTGTTTGGAAATAATAAACCATTGTGAAATAATTTGCAGCGTTTTTTTTTTTTGTAAGCCAAAATTTCTAATGAATTTCACTTTATAAAGTGTGGCAATTCTGTGCACTACATATTATTGGTTTGTTAACCTGAAAGTAGTTTTTAATGTATCATTTATCATTCGTTATTTCGTTTTATCTATAATTGAATCATTAATTAGAATGTTATGAAACTCCCAATTTCGTCATTTATAGACTCACAATCAGCTATCGTTATTCTTAATTTAGTGAATGTTAAAAAATTCAAGCTTAGCGATTTGAAGTCCCACTATAATTTAATGCAACCGGGAACGATAGTGGTCGATCGAGCAATGTAATTCTCATAATTAAAAAATAAGTAATTATATACGTTTCGACTATCTTACGTCTGTATGGAAGGATTACGGTCCGTGTCCTCTTGCACAGTAACTAGAAGCTATATATCTTCGTTATTGGTAGATTGGCTAGAAGACTTCCCATAATTCAGCTCTCCACTGGCTGAATTCTCAGACTGTAGCCTCTTATAAATATCGCGTAATGGAATAACTCCTTATTTTATATCGATACTCTATTTCTGGACTTATAAAAACAATGAGGAAAATGCATTAAACCACGGACTAATTGGTTTAGCATTACTGTAACGAGGAATGCTTAAAGTCATGAAATGTATAGAAACTATCAGGTGATAAGTGTTTAAGTATTATAATTTCTAAAACGTTGATTTTTCTATTACACTGCCGGAGACCGGAGACTGAAGCTTTGTGTTTATGCACTAAGTGAAAAACATTTTTGTACTCTTAATCGAAAATTTTCACTCACGTTTTCGATTTATAAAACAAATTTGATTTGATGTTAGCATCTCTCTCTCTTGTCAAATCAAGGTGACAGTCATAATACCTACTACCGTTAATCCGATTTTGTTACAATCTTGAAAAAATTATTTAGATTGTAAATTACGTCATTATTTAGATTGCCCCATATCTATTTTATGAAATGTCATCTTCTACTTTCGCTTGTGCATTCACAAAAATGTTTTCCTTAGCTCACTTAAATTTTATAAAAAACTCGCTCGATTTAGCCCGAAGTTGAAGGAAAGTTGAGTACCAACGTAAAAATCCTCTAGTACAAATGTTTATCAAATTCCAATCTCTACTTTCTCTTATCCTTCAAAATCGGTTTCCTCCGTATATTATATTCTACAATATGTTTGGTGAGGAACTTTTCTTTATATTATCATATCATATTATAACCTTTCTCCAACATTATAGCTATCTATTTTCTATGTTATCCCTAAATTTAAATTTATTAAAAAATAATCATATTATTCATACATATATATATATATATACATTTTAACTTTTTGTTCACTGATTCTAAATTTTAAAAATAGATGTTAAACAATAATAGATGTGATAATGAACTAATGAACCCAACATAGGTGGTCTGATATGTTAACTAAAATTACCAACTTACAATAAATTATGTTTTTTTGAAAATAGTGAATCATATCAACTTTTCTCAGTTAGGTATGGTTTTGATACAATGGAGTACAATTATTTGAATTATATTGATGACTATTTGATTCACTTAAACATTGTTTGAATTGGGTTTAAAAATTATCATTTTTGTGCTACAAGTTTAATCTTAATTTAGCTTCAGATATTTCACCTTAGAAGTGAATTTAGGAAGAAATTTAGCTATTATTTCTATTTAGCTAAAAGAGTCCTTCTCTGGAAAAGTGTATACTGGAGGTATTTAACTTAATGTGAACTTATGTTCTATAGCAGTGTCATAGCAATAGCCATAGAATTATTACTCTCCATTATTTAATTGGTGTCAACCACTTGAAAGATCTGCTGCATTAATTATTTTGTTCCCCACAGTAGGGCAAAAACTGTTCTCTTGGCCAGATTTTGCCTGGTTTAGACAGACCTAGACATTATTAATTTTAGATATTGTTATTTTTTTTCTTACTCTCCAAAATTAATTTTATAACTACATATACAATTACAAAATACAAATGCATCGTTCCATTGTGGTATTCTACGATTGATTCTAAAGTCCACTGCCTGCAGTAGTGTCCTCGATGGTACGAGACTACTTAGGTCGTGAATGCATTCAGCCTGTCACATAATTCAATGTGACATTTTCTGATTTTGTATTGAAGATATAAATAAAGAGCTAAAATTTCATAAATAATAGTAAATTATACTTCTCATACTTGGAAATCACAATTAATGCAATGAGCAATATATCTATTTATAAATTCACTCCTGCGGGACAATAGAAATGAACTAGAGTAAAACAATTTCACATTAAATAAATATATTTATTAAATATACAAAAATATTTCAAGGTGTGATGGCTGAGATTGTCCAGTTCGGAACGTTGTTGGTTCGATTCCCTCCTGGGTTGGTTAATTGTTGTTTCTCGGCTGCCCCACCACGCGGTAGCACATAAGTACGCGGTAGCAACCTCAAGGTTGCTCTCAGGAGGGGTTGGCAAAAAGGACCATGAGGCCCACTTGCCAGACTAGTTTCTCTCACCAGCAGCAGTACCAGTACCGGTATATAATAGCCTGATGATGGTTAAACTCAAACTTAATATCGATAGCCATACTGCAAAAGCCTTTAAGGACAATTTCCATGGAAAATGAGGTTTTCAGGTTAATCTTGTCCTGACACATATTCTGATATCACAACATCAAATCTACGAGTTTCATTTCTTCTATATGGCCCTTTGTAAACACCTGTAACTTAAAACCAGCCAATTGTGATATAAAAAACTGTAAGGTACAGTGGAAGTTATAGAGATCGAGTCGTTACCGAAAAAACTTAATGAAATGCTCAATGAAAGGTGGTCATGTAAATACAGACTGTATAAAGCGTTTTATGCATAGACCTACAGTATCAATTAGCTTTATTAATAAGCTAAAATTAATTTTTTGAGTACTCTTTGAATTTATTTTTTGATTTCACTTACCTATATATTAAATGTATAGTAAGGGAAAGTATTGCGATCGTGAAAATTTTCGAATCTGAGGTTTCAATGGAAATACACGTGTTGAGGTTGAGGTTCCCAGGGTCTAAATAACTAAGTTCCGCAAAATGGTGTGTGTGTGTGTCTGTGTGATCAGTCTAGCTCAAAAACGAAAAGTCGTAAGAAACTGATATTACGTATTTCAGATAGGCACTAGATGGAAGTTACGACAACTTTTTCCTGGAAATCGGTTGACCGGAAGTGGCATTTTGTATTAACGGTGATACACATTTTTATAATTTTCTAACAAACGGCCCTAACGGTTTCGATTAAACTCGCTGTATCATTATATAATTAAGTGGTCTTTAATATCATTGAGGTGTTATCCCCATTGATGTCACTTTACAGGGCTTAAATACTTAAATGTTCAACATTTCCTCATCTAAAGTATCTTTAATTTGCTTTATTTTAAATAATTATCTATCTCTCATTAATATCAGTTGCGGAAATGTGTTAAATATAACTTTCGAAAGAATTTGATATTTGGAAAATGGAGTAAAAGGGGGAAAAGTTTATTTAGATCGAAAATGAATCTCCGGAAATAATAGTCAGAAGGTACAAGCATTCGTGAATCAAACCATGTCCATATGAAGTTGAATATGTTAAAAACGAATCTTCCAGAGACTACATACAGACTACATCTCCACAATGGGGTTAATGCACTCCTTTTGAGCCCTCCCTACAGTGAGAGACAAAAAAGTGAATAACCCATGTGAGCTTTCCAGTCAATTTTGTTACAAATTTTCATTTGAATTTTCATGTCATTTCTGTACATTTTGGAAACCAACTTGGTTCCTGTCATGATTTCATCCTTATTAACAAAGTTATCGGTGTTACTACAATAAATGTGATTGTTTTTACATAACTGATAACTGTTTTTTTCAAAATAACTAAAAAGCTAGAAGCTAGAAGTAATGGCCCTAAAAGATTATTTCGCAGAAATATGATCAACAAAGTTACATAGAGCATTACACCTTTGTCTTAGGCCTACAAAAAAAAGAAAAAAAAAAAAGAAATTGAAGTGGAAAATGTAATGCTCATAGAACAAAAATTATGCAGTTTTTCTTCTTCTGAAAATTTTTAGTTTTTGTTCTTACAGTCTTTTGCAGTATACTCATTAAAAAAGTTCAGGTAGTTAGAATATTTTTTTAACTAACATTATTAATTTTTTTAATGTCACCTCTCATTTACAGTTACAGATCAGCCTAAACCGTTTGTGGTGATACCTCCAACTGAACAAAACAAGACTACATCAAATTCATCTACACAGGTATGAAATTCTATTACACGTTATTATAATGTTTTATTTAATATTGATAGAAAACATTCTCTATTAAAAATCTGGTATATTTTATTTAATTAGTAGAGCATTTGTAAACAGAACAATTTCTAGATGTATATAACTTTATTCTAACAGGCCACAGATGGAGTTTTGGCTGGTATATTTGGCATGTTCATCTCTGATACCAAATTAATCATTATCTTGCTGCTAATCATTCTGGCTTGTTGTATCTTCATGTACCTCAGTTGCAGGAGGAAGATGCAGCGAAGTTTAGAAGAAAAATCCAAAGGAATAACACTAGTGAGTATTTTTTTTTTTGTTGAAAAAATCTTTTAAAAAAAGAAAAATTCTAATATCAGATCATTAAAAAACAAAACAAAACAGTTACTTTAAATGAGGCAATAAAATGTAGAAAAATCAGTTTTATTATTTTTTCCTACGTCTTGGGTGTTCTCGAATGGAGTCTTCAGTTAGATTTAGAAGTATTCATTGGAAATAATGAAATCGTTTTGTTTTTTACTTGTATTATCACATAATAAATAAACCCTACTTTTTAAAAAGCTAAATTACTCAATATTTGATCTCAACTGCAGCTCTTTATTAGGTTTAGTAGCTCCCAAAATATGGCTCTTCAATTGCTACTGAAATTTGTAATTTTTCTTAAAAGTGAAATTTCAAGTTTTAGCCAGAATGCAGGATCAAAGCTTATAAAAAATTGTAAAACGTTCTGATCCTAAAAAGAAAATTGTTAGCAGTGAAGTTGTAGCAAATGTATTTAGATTTAATTTGAGCTCAAAAACGATGTATGTGCCATACTTACCCAATAACTGGACCACAATTTTGCAAAAACAAAAAAAACAAAACAATGATTCTATCTTAACTCTTTTCATGACTTTAAAACTCAAAACTTCATAGCTTTTTAATAAATACACTATACTTGCATTTTGTATCTTTTTTGTGTTTTGAGTGCAGTCAGTTAAAGATGCTTTTATGTGCAGGAACCTGGTTAAAAGTAATCAGTTGTGTACTTCAACCTTCTTTTTATTTATTTTTTTTATTATTGAAAAGTATTACATTCTGTCATTTATAATAGTGTTCAGAGATCACATTCATACTCTATGTACCTTTTATTAATTCTTTTTTTGCTGTATCTCATACTTTTGAACCTTTAAGTGAATAAATCTGGTTTGTCCACTCACACGACTTTCCTACCTATATCAGAAAAGTTTTTATTTCATTACATACGTCCATCAAGAAACAAAAAAAAAAATTGAATTAAATTTATTTTCCTGAAAATTTATCAAAGAAAAGATTTGAGTATACTTTATTTGATAAACTAAAGCAATGTAAACCGGCTTAAGTTGGATCAGTGTAAAAATTTCAATACCCTCTAATATTGCTGTTCAAAAACTTTTTGCCATACCCTAATTTTGTCAAACAATAATTTGTGTTGAAAGTAGTGGAAATTTTATCCGTTTGCAATACTTTCCTTACCTAGTATAGGTAAGAAAGTAAAAAGCAAAAATTTCACAATTGTATGTGTATTCCTCCAAATGCACTGGCAACTTTTGTTTTTCATGAACTCCAGATTCGGATTTAGCACCTCCAAATAATAAAGAAATATAATAAAACAAACTGCTTACCACAAGAAATAATTTTTTGACATTCCTAGGTTCATAACTAAAGTTCACATAATTATTAAAATCTAATATTTTTAGACTCCTAATTGCTCTGTACCTGTCTCTACTGTCTCTAATATATTATTGTATTGCAGTACTATAATTTTATACTAATGTTATTCATTTAATAAGCACAAGCTCAATTAAAACTCAGTAAACAGTATTTTTTAAGTTCTTTCATCTTCCTTTACTTTTAAGAATATTTTCTGATTAGCCATGTTGTGATAATGTTTTTTCTTTATTGATCTGATAAATAAACTTTGTAATTATAGTATTTTCAGGTTGGACATGTATATTTTTTAGGTGTAGAGGTGCTAACTTTAGAGCACTGGAAAACTTTTTTGACTGTTTTGTTATAACAAAACTGCTCCCGGTATTTTATAGTCATTTTCATAGTTAAATATTAATTATTTTTATTTATTTTTTTTTTTTTGCTTATAGTATTCAAAATTATTTATATCCTGAATTCTTATAAATAAATTAAGTAAACTTTACTAGTATAAGTTTTTAGATAGTAAAAAAATTTAGTCAGCAAGATTTTATTCTTGAATAGATGGAAAAATGTAGATTGCAAAAATTTACTAATAATGCAATTATATTCGTTCAGGTAACGCCAGTGACTCTCACTAAAGGAATAATTAATGCTGACCGATTTGCCAACAATCCTGGATATCTTGGAGGTGATCCATGCCATTTGTCTCTTCCCCTCATTTCCCGAGACAATGTTAGATTTAACAACATAATAGGGGAAGGCTGTTTTGGTAAAGTATTCAAAGGTATGCTCCCTTATATTTTGAGTTTTATTTAGAAATCTTAATACCCCATGCTTTCGGAGGACTTTGAATGCACTTAAAATCAAATCAAATATTTGTTATATTTATTGTCTCTTTTATTTAATACCATCATTTTTGTTACAGGTGAGCTAGTTAAAGACGATGACACAATTGAAATTGTCGCTATTAAAGTATTGAAAAATTCAGCCTCAAAAGAAGCAGAGGAAGATTTCATGCGAGAAGTGGAAATAATGAGTTCATTTCAGCATAAAAACATCTTATCTTTACTCGGTGTGGCATTAAAAGGTCTGATTGTGTTATTATTTTTTTTTAAATAAAAGCTTAAATTTAATTGTTATTTCCTTAAGGGTTGAGCAATGACCAGATATATGATACAATATGCTGAAGTTAATGTTAAAAATCAAAGCTTTAAAAAAAAAGCCTAAGTAATGTTTTTTTTAAAAAAAAAGAGCATATTAAGAGTATATATATATATATATATATATATATATATATATATATATATATATATTGTACTGCAAGAATACAAGGAACACAATTCCAAAAATGTGTTTTTATTGGAACAAATCTTTGGAATCACATTTAATTTGATATAAAAGACTCCAGAAGTTTTTTAAACACATGTTGCTAGTTTTTTCACTATTTTTTTTTTATTGTTTTGGCATGCCATTTTAGGTCTGGTTGCTCTTAGGGATAGTAGGAGTCAAACTTAAAAGTGCTGATGTTAAAAATTTTGAGTTATAGCCGTTTTATTTTATTCTCGCTGTGTGGGGTTTTATTACATCTAAACAATAAAAATATATTAAGTGGATATTTTATTTATAATTATTTAATTATTACTAATTAAATATTTGTTTAATATTTAGAGCAAAACAAGAGCCCGTGGATGGTATTTGAGTTCATGCCATTTGGTGATTTGACAGAAGTTCTAAGAAGCAACTCAAAGCATTTTCGTAGACCTGATTCAAATGTTCCCCTTCTAAGCAAAGTAATGACATAGTTTGATATTCATTTACTGTTTTTTATCAAACAAGAATATTTACTAAAAGTTGTTCATCTTATTTTAGGAATCACTGCTCTCAATCGCCACACAAATAGCATCAGGAATGAAGTACCTTGCAGGGCAGCACTTTGTTCACAGAGATCTTGCCTGCAGGAACTGTCTTGTTGGTGATAACTTGACAGTGAAAATTGCTGACTTTGGAATGAGCAGAGATGTGTACACTTGCGATTATTACAAGGTTGATAGTGTTAATTATTTTACTACCCATCTATTTCTTCAAGCTTAGATGATTATATGACGAGTATAAATGTACTGCCTCATAAAGTAACTGTAAAGAATGTATTATTTTGTAAATTGTATGCTATCTTTATCATAAAACTTTTTAACTAAAAACAGAAAAAAAAATCAGAAATGTGTTCTAACTTAAACTTGAGATTGGAATTCTCATTTCTAAATAGATAAAAAGTCTTTTTTGAAAAAAATTTTGAGTTTTACATAAATGATGGACCAGACCCTCTTATCGTGCACTCCCCTCCCCTCACATCCCTGTAAATTGTATATTTTATTGTTCCTTGTAACTATTTATTAAAGAAAACCCAATGTTTGCACAAAAAACAAATGTGGCCTTACTGCCTCAAAATGGTGTCCAAACATGGCGGACTGACGACTTTGACTTGAGTTTGTTTTTTGGTTGCTGAAAATTAGCATTTGGCTTAATTTCTTTATAATTGGCCTTTTATTAGAGCTGGATAGTCAAGAAATAATAAAACATGAAAAAATATTGAAAAATAATTGTGGCCTAGGCAATAAAAAAACAACAGTATAGTAAATTTTTTCAATAAAAACAATTTTCAATTTGAAAATCAAGCGTCATTTGTAATTAAACATTAATATAAAAAAACGCCGTGAAATATAACATCTGAAGGATACATTTCTCTTTCTAAAACACTGATTACTTTTTAAAATATTTGATTCATTCTACTTCTGCACAAATTTCCATCCTTCACAGGGCCAAATCTTCTTCTAAAGATTCTTCTTCTTCTTATTCGGCGTTATGATCCACTTGTTGAGTCATAGCCAGCTCAAGTTTAGACCGGCAGTCCTGCGTACTGCCTATATTATACCGCTGCCTTCCAGTTCATAACACCCAGTAGAGATCTCACGTCTGCAGCCACGCAGTCTTCTCAGCGAAGTCTGGGGCATCCAACCCGCCTGGTACCATACATTTGTCCAGCTAAGAACTTGTAAGGAACTTCGTTTAGATCCATCCTTATGACGTGACCAGCCCAGCGAAGTCTTGATACCTTTACGAATGTTGATACGTCTATTTCTTTGTACCTCGCTCTTAACTCAGCATTCGTTCTTTTTCTCCATGCGCCTCCCTCATATATACTACCATATATACGGCGAAGCTCTTTTCTTTTGAAACGGAGAAGGAGATGCTCAAGGGCTTTAGTTGTAGTCCAATATTCTGAGCCATATGTAAGAACTGGTTGTATAATTGTCTTATAAATTCTCACTTTTAAATTAGACAACACACTACTTCTCAAGAGTTTATGAAGGAAGAAATAGGTGTGGTTTGCAGAGAGGATCAATCTTTGGATTTTTTCTTCAATGCACTTATTATGGTTGATCTGGGATCCTAGGTATATGAATGATTCCACTCTTTCAAATCTATGGCAACATATCGAGACTCCCACCATGACTCCCACCATCTACTTGGGTTGGTAAGGTGCACATATATTTTGTTTTTTCAACATTCACGATTAGACCCAGTCTTGCTGTAGACTTCTCTAATGCTTTAAAAGTTTCTCTTATGGCATTTAGAGTCTTTCCCGCAAGATCCAAGTCATCTGCAAATCCTAAAATCTGGACTGCCTTGTTGATAAGTGTTCCTGTTACTTGGATACCAGAGTCCCTAATAGCTTTCTCAAGGGAAAAGTTAAACACTAAACAGACCAGGCCATCACCCTGCCTCACACCTGTCCTCGTTGTGAATCCTCTTGAAAGCATTCCGCCCACTCCAACAAAGCATACATTGTCCTCCATCGTCATTTTTAATAGACAAACCAGTTTGGTAGGGATGCTCATATCCACTATTGCCTTATATGCTTCTACCCTGTTCACGGAATTGTAGGCTTGTTGGAAATCAATGAACAGGTGGTGACTATGTATCTGGTATTCCCTTCTAAAGATCTTCATCTAAAATATCAGAGTCGAGGACTGGATATATAAAACCCTTATTAGGTTTTTATACATCCGGAACTTTTTTTCCTTTTTATAAGCTTTCTCCGCATATACTTAAGCAGGCCAAATTATCAACTATTTGCTGCTGCAGTTCTTTGCTTAATTTCGGCAGAAATATCATTTGTTACATTGACCTGTGCTCCAAGAATTCAGTGACTCTTTCAAACATGCATGTCCCAATTGTCAACTTTTGCTCCCGTGTACCTGTGCCTATTCTTTTGAACATATACTTAGTTTTCTGCTCATTCACAATGAAGTCCATAGCTTGAAAAGTTCTCTGCAGGTCGAGAAAAGCTTTCTCTAGGGCTGAATAGGATCTCGCAGTGATATCTAAGTCTTCCACATATCCAAGCAATTGAACTAATTGTGAGAAGACCATGCCTGTCGTGGAATGCCTGACTCAGACAACTTTCTCCAAGGCCGAATTGAAGAGCAATCATGCTCTTGCCTTAATCCTTTGTCAGAAGGAAATTTTGATGAGCAATCCGACTAAACATGAACTTAGCATTGCACATCTTCCACGGTCATTTTAGCCCATTTAATTAGCATCAAAGGGATCCTGTATTCCTCCATTACTTCATAACATTTCTGTCATTTAATACTATCATAAGCGCACTTGAAATTGACAAAGAGGTGGCAAATTGGCAATTTGATAGGATGTATAAAAAAAAAACAACGACAGTTTAATAAAATTCAAGATTTCAAAGGGCTGTAAATATTTTAATCCTATGTAATACTTAATAATCCCTTTAGGGCATTCTCTAAGCTTGTTTAATCTCATTCGACTTGTTCAAAAAAAGCCTCAATTTAGTGTTTTGTTTCAAAGAACAAACATGACAGTGTCCTACGAAATTCTCGTAATTTTAAGTAATTACTGGAAAAAAAATTTTACAGCCGCTGAAGCAACTCGTGAAATTATTAAATAGGAAGGGGAAGGTATCCTTGACCAACGCACTGCGCAACGTTGGATAATTTTGAAAAATTTATCAGTCGAGATACGAGGTTGGAAAGGAAGAAGAATTCCGGGTGACAATTAATGGATATTGATGAAGTTCTGCAGGAAGCTGTTGAGTCAAATCTGTCCACAAGTACTCGCGAACTTGCCAGAGACTATGCTATGTCGTAAGATACTGTTGGTCGCCATCTACTCTCCATGAGGAAGATGGAAAAGAATGGTTCCTCATGAACTTACTCCTCAGTAATCAATCAGCTAAGAGGTTAGACATTTTTGAAAAACACTTCTGATATGAGATTTTACAGGAAGATTGTCACCTGTGATGAAAAGTGGGTATACTAGCGAAATCCAAATATCTGTGAGCAATGGTTAGATCACAGTCAAACTACTTTTCCAGTTGCTGCAAGGGGGCAATTTGAAAAAAAATTCATGCTTTGCATTTTTGGAATTTTTAAGGTGTTATTCATCACGAATATGTTCCTGATGGATGCTCTATGAATTCGAACTCTACTGCGAACAACTGGAAAGATTGTAAGCAAAGTTTTCAGATCGTTATCCTGCTCTGATCAACCGAAAAGGAATTTTATTCCAACAAGATAATGCTAGTCCTAACACTTTTCGTCGAACCAAAGAAAAGTATAAAGAACTCCATGGGTTCAAACTCCTGCCTAATCCACGAAATTGTCCAGAACTCACACCATTGGCTTAGTACTTATTTAGATCCATGGCCCATCTTCTTCAATGGAAAAAATTTGATAATTTTGCGGAATTCGAAATTGTGGTTCAAGAGTTCTTTGACAGCCATCCCAAAGAATGGTATCGCCATGGGATCGAGTAACTGACAATGGACTATACTTTGAGTATTAATTGTATTTTATATCAAAGAAATAATAATACAAACATTTTGTTGAAAAATGGTCATTTTTTATACACGCTATTATATTCTGGCCCATTTTCAGTGATCATGCAGAGTGTATAAATTTGATCTCTACTAAATCTGCCTCGATGAAATCCTGCCTCGTGTCATCTCATTTCACGCTCAGAGAATAGTGTAAGTCTATTGAAAATGATGTTTAAGACAAGTTACGAAAAATTATATATCACTAATAAAAAAATTATTTTAATTTTTTTATTTCCTTTATTTTGTTCTGATGTGAGGCCATATTGTAAACAATGAGAAAATGTTAATAATAAATGCTTTACTCTCTCTGCCCAAAAGAACCATTGAAAGAGTGCAGCTAAATGTTCTTCTAGATAACCAAAAATAAGTGACAGTATTTGGTCTCCAAATGGAAGAAAATGCGAAAGTGAACCCAAGATTTGGAAAAATACATTAAGGGAATAAGGAAGGGACAAAAAAAATCCCTGAAAAGAAAACAAGATTCATACTCCATTATTTGGATGAAGGAATATACACTAGACAGATTAAGATAGTATCCCAAGGAGCTGCCAGAAGAGGTCTAGAAGCTGGTACAGTTTGGATGAGATTAAGGAGAGGATGGAGGTTTATTCTGGTGAAGACAATTTTTGCTACTGAAGTTACACATTAGAACTATCTTCACATTGAAGCAGGTTCTATAGAAGTCTACCAAGGAAGGGGAATAGAATACAGTTTGGATGAGATTAAGGAGAGGATGGAGGTTTATTCTGGTGAAGACAATTTTTGCTACTGAAGTTACACATTAGAACTATCTTCACATTGAAGCAGGTTCTATAGAAGTCTACCAAGGAAGGGGAATAGCTCTCCATATGTTTAGTGAATCTGTATAAAAATCTTTGAAGGAATGAGAATGGAGAACATAGAATGAGCTCCAGGGGTGACCATCCCCTCCAAGGCCGATGGTGCATGCCCCGCTCACTTATATAATTAATATGTATTTATATTAGATGTACTATCAAGTTTAGTTTAAAAGATAATAGATATAATACTGTTTTGTTTCTCGAGGATATTAAATACACAATACATTAGGCAATTATTAGGTCGGTATATAAGTTCTTTCGGTTTTTCTGTTTATTTTTATGTCACTATGATACACTTCTTATCTGATAAATTATCCCTAAGGTGGATTGTTTATTCTGTTTTTAATATTTCAACAACTATATCTGGTAACTATTGTTGAAATTAGCTTAGTATTGCGTTTGCTACTGCACTGTGAATATGGAGGAAAATATCATTCATTATCGGCATATTTTGTTGTATTATCTTAAAAAGGTAAGCGTACTGCAGAAGCTCATAGAAGAATTTGTAATGATTATGGGGATAATGCCTTAACGGAATGCACCTGTCAAAATTCTTTTGCAAAATTTCATTCAGGAAATTTTAACATTAATGATGCTCAACGGTCTGGTCGTCCACATGAAATTGAAATGAGCAATATTAAGGCCATTGTTGATCAAAATCCCAACCATCAGTGCGAGAGATTGCTATGGCCCTAAATGTGTAGACATAAGTGTGTGGTCTTCTATACCACATCCAGATTCCTGATTTAAGTACGCAGGAGTAGGGTCATCAGTCCAACACCCGTTCGGTGTGAGTTGCCTTCAGTAGGCTGACGGGTCTCACAAACTCGGGGAGCTCTCGGGCAGCATGGCTTTGATTAATTGGCCAAATTGGGTGGTCACCCATCCAAGTGCTAACCACGCTCAGCGTTGCTTAACTTGGTTACCTATTGCAAGCGCCTTAGCCCGCACGGCTACTTCAGCCCCTCTGGTCACTGGTCACTTGCAATAAATTATTGATCCTTGGATGGGACCTTTTGCTCCTCCCTCTCAATTCACCAGACCTAGATCCAAGTGAATACCACTTATTCCGGTCTCTGCAGAAGAAATTCAATTCCATGAATGTAAGAAATTCCAAAAGGAAAAAGACATCAAAAAACCACTTGGATCAGTTTTTTAACAAAAAATTCCAGACATTCTATTGACATGACATTGTGCAGTTAGTGGAAAGATGGGGAAAAGTCATATTTAAATAATGGTCCTATGAAATGTAGATCAAAATAAATTTTATGTCTATAATACATTGAGTTTTATTTAACCCTGAAAAAAACGAAAGGACTTATTTGCCAACCCAATACAATCAACAAGTAATATCAGTAATATCCACATTTGGAAGACCACCGGACGTTGAAAGCATACCAAAATATGAATGTCTAATAGAGCATAAAAACTTTTACCACTCATATCCCTGTTTACCCTGATTCCCACCTGGCATTAGACGCTTAGTCACGTTGTGTGTGGTAAGGGACATTCTGGAACCCCATTGCTGATGTTTGGTATTTATATCTGCACCTAGAATGAGATGATGTACTAAAGAATTGAAGAGGAAACTAAACTGTATATTGAATATGTTTGGGAAATTAGTTTTTCAGTTCGATTTATAATACCATTCGCATTTGAAAGGTTAATGGATACTGATTTCTTTGAAGTTATTTAAGCATTTTTTAAAGAAGTGATGAAGTGGAATACTTAATTAATAAGAAGTGATATCAGAGGAGTAACAAGAGTTTTGAATTCAGGCAGGAATGATGTTAATAAACAGATATGATCTGTGGCATTTTATGAAGTTGGGATACGAGTTTTATGTTCAAGTTGAGGATTAGGTATATTTTGAATAGTAAGATGTTGAATTTGATACTGACAATGTTGTGATATATGTATTGGTAGCGGTTACTTTTGCTTCTAACTCTGACTAATTATGCCAATGACAGCAGTGAATCTATGATTTTATAAAATTCTCTCCTTGATCAGATAGTTTCAACTTTGATCTGGAGTATCCATGTCTAGATTTGAGATTCTTGTAGATTTGGCAACCTTTTTAGCCGGATATCTCTCCAGGTATATGACACAAACTGCACGATTATTTGTTGGTTTCGTTCACTCAACAGAGTTGTGTTATTCACGGCATTTCACGTAAGGTGGTCAAAAGCGATAATTCTTGGTTAAGCCATGTGTAAGGAATGGTTTTTCTACTTCTATTCTTTTTATGTTATCTATTTTTCAACACCTTCTGATGGATCCAGGTCTACAAAAAACAAGTGCAATGGGAGTTTATTTTTTACTCCTGAATGTTCTTTATTTTCTTTTGAAACATTTGTTTTTTGAAAATTAGTCGGATGGAACTTTTAAAAATTATTTTCCATGTTTATATAATTGTAAATATATATAATGTACTTCAGGTCGCTTACATGGTTTTTATCCACATCAATCCTTGTGTCCTCAACATCTACTAACCACCATCTAATGTGTGATACTTTAGGGCCATCTGGACTCTGATTGGCCCTTTCGGGCCTGGGAACATCTTTCACTTATTGCTCTGTCAGTTTCGGATTGTTGGATAACCAACAAATTCCAACCAAGTTCAATAATCCAATGAGCGTTGATGAACTGGCTGTTTTACTTCCTAGTACCCTAGAACCCTAAATACACAAACAAACAATGTTTTTTATGACTTGTTTTTGGTACAAATCGGTAAATTTTTATAATTATTGATTTTGTAAATATATATTGACAAGAAAACTTTAAATCCAGAAATAAATGGTCTAAATACAGATTATCCAAAATATATTTGTTTTATTTTATTTCTAGAACCTTCTAGAAACAGTGTACTTATGATACTTCTATAATTTTGTAGTTCAGTTCCAAATTATTTTTGAACTCATAACTGGTTCTTCCAGAAGTTGTGCAATCACTTTTCTTTACTATCTCTGAGAAGGTATCTCAGTTCTTAATGGCCAAAATCTTCTGGAGGGTGATTCTAGATAAAATTTATGACAAAAAGTTCAGTAGATGCATGGGCTATTTCCAAACAGGAAAGGAGTTGAGACCAATTTTGTGTTTTTTTAAAGATGGCCACGGTTGTTCAATTTCTTAACTGAAGCTTTGTTTTGTAGGATTTTGATCACTGACACCTTTGTACTCTATCAGACACCATGTTAGTTCATGGTACAGACTCCTTTTTGTCAAATTATTAACATCTGTCTAAAACTTCGTGAATGGCTTCATCTTATCATAACTTACAACTATTATGTTTATGAAAATTCTTGGAAATGTGATATTTTCATTCTGGAGACCAGTAATCTTAATTTATTTAATGAGATACTAAAAGCTCAAGAACACACACTTGCTTTCCAGTTGAATTGTAAGATAATTTAATCACGATATCGAGAAAAAAAGTGGCCTACAAAAATATTGGGTCATTTGGTAGGATTTCCAGCCACAATACTTCAAAATAAAAATATTATGTATGCCAATATTTTTGTAGACCACATTTTTCTTGATTTTATGATCAAATTATGTTTCAATTTCAGTAAAAAGCAAACGTGTATTCATGAGTTTTTAATACTTCATTAAATTAATTCAGTTAATGAGAAAACGTTCCATTTCTGAGAATTTTCGTAGATAAAAAGATTGTAGGTTATGATAAGATAAAGCCATTCATGAAGATTTAGTCATTATGTTAATAATTTAATAAAAACAAGGGTCTCTATCATAGAATATGACCTAAAGGAGCTGCGAAACAAAAGAAAAATGTTAAGTACTTGGAATACTAAAGCACAAAACTACAATATCAGTGAACACAACTGTTTTATTCATCATCAAAGATAACACTGTCAGGTTAATACAACTCAATCACTAATTGGTATTATCGATATATCACAATTCCCCCCTTTCTAAAGATAGTGTATCATAGTTACAAAAATAGAAACATATATGAAACATAAAAACATTAAAAACATGAAAAAAATTATCAAAATTACATATAAGTCTTGTATAAAACTAAGAACACAAATAACTGAGTCTTCTGCAGCTCTCAAGGAGGGCTCCCACTTCCATGACTAATTATTTGGTTGCTCTCTTGTTGATTTATGGAAATATCCTCTTCTCTTATTTTTTTCCCAGGGAGAAATCTGACGATTTGGTCCACATGGCGTTTGCATGTAATACCATCGTCTGTTTCAACTAAAAATGTTACAGGAGACAGTTGCTTTTTTATTCTTCCTCGAGTCCTCTTATTTGTGGCATTTACACTAAAATCATCTACCATTACTTCATCATTTATCTGAAAGTTGATACAATGGGATGATTCATTTCTTAAGAGGGATTGGCACTGCTTAAGTTCCACATTATTATTCACATTTGGTTTCAGAAGGTCAAATTTCGTTTTAATTTCTCTTTTATACATAAGATAAGCTGGTGATCTTTCGGTAGTAGAATGCTCTATTCGCCTGTAGTCTAAAAGAAAATTGTCCATAGCATACTCGACTGATAGCCCAGATTTTAACATCTTGCACATTTTATTTTTGAACATACCGACAAAATTTTCTGCAGCTCCATTTGTTGCTGGATGTTTTGGAGGTGTTACTGTATGCCTTATACCATTCCTTTTCAAAAAGTTTCTGAATAAACTGCTTGTGAATTGGGGTCCTCCATCAGTAACCAAATGATCACACAATCCGTGTCTGACAAATAACTTTTTGAAGATTTGAATAACCTTCCAGGCTTTCGTATTATCTCTCATGTCAAAAACTTCTGGCCATTTGCTGTGGGCATCTATGACAACTAAAAACATCCTATTTCGTAAAGGACCTAAGAAATCAGCGTGTAGTCGAGACCAAGCTTTGCTTGGATAAGGCCACTGCGAATTCGCAATTTTGGTTTGATTCTTTTTATTCGCTACACAGGTGAAGCAACTTCCAACGTAATTTTCAATATCTAAATCCAAGTTCGGCCACCAAAAATAAGATCTTGCCATTTGCTTCATCTTAGTTATACCAAGGTGTGATGTGTGTAAATGCTTCAGTAAGATAAGTCGAAGTGATTCTGGTATAACCACTCTTATTCCCCACATGAGACATCCTTTATCCAGCGATAATTCTAGTTTCTTTGAGAAAAACTTCTTTTCGATTTCAGATAAATTCTTATTTTCAGTTGGCCACCCCGCGGCTACCCAATTTATCACCTTGCTTAATATTCTATCTTTCACTGATTCAGTGACCACTTGTTTGTAATTCAACACAGGCATCCCTTCTTCCACATAGTTAAGAGCTGTAAATTCTGTATCAAATACCGGAGTGTGGTCATTCAAAGGCAATCTTGACAAGGCATCGCAGTTACCGTTTCCTGAGGACCTTACGACTTCTATACTGTAAGTGAATCCTGAAAGATAATAAGCCCATCTTTGTAATCTATTTTGAATTGTGACAGATAGATTTTTGTAATTTCCAAAAATGTATTTCAAAGGTTCATGGTCTGTTCTAAGAATTATGTGAGCTCCATAGACATACTGGTAAAATTTCTTGAAGCCAAAGATGATGGCAGCAGCTTCTTTATCAATGATTGCCCTATGCCTCTCAGTTACCGGAATTACTTTCGATGCAAATGCTATGGGTTTTTCCTCTCCATTCTTGAATTTATGAGAAAGGATCGCTGACAGTCCGTATTGACTGGCATCACATGACAGGACTAATTGTTCATTCGGATCAAACAATGTCAATACCTTGTCGGACACGATTTGCCTCTTGATCCATTTGAAGCTTTCCTCACATTCTTCGGACCAATACCACTTTTCTGACTTCAGCAAATCATAAAGACAACTCAGTTTATCAGCTCTGTGCTTCAGAAATGATTCATAATAATTCACCAATCCAAGAAAACTCCTTAACTGTTTGCAATCTTTAGGCCTTGGAGCACCCGTGACTGCAATAACCTTACTTTCTGCTGGATGAATTCCTTGTTTATCCAGAACAAATCCTAAAATCTCCAACTTACTTTTTAAAAATTCACACTTTCTTTCATTTACTTTTAAGCCTGCTTCATTTAAGCGCCTAAATATTTCAGCTATGATAGAAATGTGCTCTTCATCTGTTCTACCTGTACAATAAATATTATCTATGTAAATTTCAGTGTAAGGAATTCCCTTAAGTATTTCCATTAAAATTTCCTGATATTCTCCAGGGCTGGACGCCACGCCCTCCGGTAGTTTGGTATATTGAATATTGGTATATTGGTATATTGAAATAAACCATCTGTAATAATCGTTAGTGCTTCTTTAGAACTTTCATCAACTCTGAATTGCATAAATGCATGTGCTAAATCAATCTGGGACCATTTACTACCTACTTGTAATTTACTAAAAATCTCTTCTTTACTTGGCACAGGTTGACGCTTGATAATTAAATGTGGATTGACGGTTAACTTAAAGTTACCACACACTCTAACTTCCCCATTGGATTTTAGGACAGGCACTATAGGTGTCGCCCAACTACTAACCGTCACAGGCTCTAGATTACCTACGGAAATTAATCTTTTTATTTCTCTTTTTACCTTGTCTTTAAGTGCAAAAGGCACCCTATATGGTTTTAATTGTACAGGCATTGTGTCTTTTTTAAAAACAATTTAACCTTTTTTCCTGTATAAACTCCTTGCCCTGGACTAAATAATGTCGGGAATAATGACTTAATCTTAGCCATTACTTTCTCACTTGTATCCTCTGAATTACAATAATTTAATTCTAGTTTGAATGGCCACATGCCAAGTTTGTTAAGCCAGCTTCTTCCCAACAAAGAGGGAGCGCTCCCTGGTAAAACATAGCATTTTACATCATTTACTTCCTTATCATTAAATGACACTTTCAAATTTGTTAGCATCCCTATAGGCTTCAAATCGTTTTTACCATATGTTGTTAAGGTTAGGTCAGGTTCGATCATTGCTGTATGTGAAAAATATCGATCTTTCGATTCTTTTGTTATCACTGTTACATATGATCCGGTGTCTATTTGCATTGTAATTTTAACTTCATTTATTGACAAATCAATGACCAACGGTTCCGCCTTGGATTCCATATTCATCGAATTCGCATTCGATAGTTCAATGTCCTCTAAAAGAATTTGTTCTAAGTGAAAAAAATTTTGTTCATTATTACTATCGTCTTCTGTTTTTATGCCCTCTTCTAAATAATTTACTCTTTGCTTTACTCTTTTGTTCCGTTTTTTTGGACACATTTTTTCCAAATGCCCCCTGACATAACAAAAGTTACACACTTTAAATCTGTGGATACATTCTCTAGCATAGTGATTGCTAATCTCACTGCAACAAAAGCAACTAAAACTGTTTTTATTGCTATTAAATAATGATGGATGTGTATTACCTTTTTTAATTAAGTCTTCTTTACACTGCATCTTCCCATAACTAGACCGCCCTTGAGTTAATTCTAGACTTCCACCTTTAGGTGATTTGTTGCTGTCTGTATTTCCTCTGATATAGTTTACCTGCGAGCACAGGTTATCCGATGAGTTGCTAGTGCCTGCGGTGTTAGAAGCACTTTCCATTGCCAGTTCCCTGGTCTCTGCGATTTTCAAAGCATCTGAAAATGAAACCTTCTCTTTTCTAAATAATTCAACTCGTGTCTCATGATTCTTTATACCGCAAACAAACTGATCTCTTAGTGACATCTCAACATCGGGAAAGCTACAGTGCATAGATGCTCTTTTCAAACGGGCTACAAAATCATTTATTATTTCTGACGCTAATTGATATATATTGCTAAATTTATGTCTTTCTGATAGTTCCGAAGATTTAAGATTTAAGTGCTTAAACATTAAAGAAACGATTTCTTTATATGAAAGGTTCATTAGGTTTTTAGGTATTGCTAAATTTCTAATAAGAATGTAGGTTTCTGCACTCACCTTTATAAGCAGTTCTGGTACATACTTACTTTCTTCGATATCATGTGCAATGAAACACAGTTCTAACCTTTCAATAAAAGTGTCCCAGTCATCCTCATGTAAACGAAATTCAATTTTACAGATCACGATCCTGTAGCTTACTCCTTTATTCTTTGTTTTAACTTGGGTTACGTTTTCACTAATTTCCTTGCTTTCTTCTTTATTTTCACTTCTCAATTCCTGCACTAAAATTTGCCTTAACCTATCTAATCAGCCTCATCAAAAACCAAACCTAATTCTTTTAGTTTTAAAATCAAGTCTTGTTTCTTTAATTCATACACCCACGAAGTACCTTTCTTCATTACTTTTATCCTCCTCGCCAAATGTTAAGTACTTGGAATACTAAAGCACAAAACTACAATATTAGTGAACACAACTATTTTATTCATCATCAAAGATAACACTGTCAGGGTTAATACAACTCAATCACTGATTGGTATAATCGATATATCACAAAAAAACTTGTTTTTTTCATAGACTGCAATGCCTAAATGGCTCTAATGATTTTGTTGATAATTGTCTACGGTCTTGTACTTAAAATTATTTTCATATTTGTAGTATATACCTCAGAAAAAATAGGAAGGAATAAAGTTTATGTAAGTTTTATTTATTTCTTATATTTAATATGTCCTGCCTTATATTTAATATACAAAATATAAAAAAGTAAACATGTTTCTTTCGCTATCATAAAATTAAGTTAAAACAAATACTATTATAAATTGTATAAATACATATTAAAATACAATATAGTGAATTTATAATTTAAACAACAGAAAGACAACATTAATCACTACCAAAAAAGCAAGGTGCATTCCATATACTGTTCACCTACTGGTGTTACAAACAAAGTCAGAGTGAAAGATTAATGTTAGTGATGAAATAAAGATAAAAATGATTTACCTCTATACCTATACAGAAATGTATAAACTGAATAGTAAAAAAAGTGTTTTTATAGATTGGAGGTTCCAGACTTCTGCCAGTACGTTGGATGTCACCAGAGAGTGTCACTTATGGAAGATTCACTTTAGAATCAGATATATGGTCTTTTGGAGTTGTATTATGGGAAATATACAGCTTAGGAAAGCAGCCTTACTTTGGACATTCTAATGAAGAGGTGAGAGAGACTTGTGATGGTTTAAACTTGTAACATACATTTTATTTATGATTTTTTATATTATAGTTATTAATAATTCTACCATAAGAGATTCAAATATACCTGTAAATATCCTCTTAAGTTTAATGTTTCAATTTTGCTGTTAAACCACAATAACCATAATATTTTTATTTATTTGAAAAATATTCACTAAATGATGTTTATACATTAATTTTACAGGTGGTAAAGCTGATTTTACAGGGTATAATGTTGATACCACCCGAAGATTGTCCACCTTTCATTTGTGAACTGATGAGGTCTTGCTGGAAGACTGAACCAAGAGATAGAATTAACTTTATCGAACTTCATGAGAAATTACTTAATGAAAACAATAATAACCGAACCCCTTCGGAGTTCACCATTGCCTCAGACTGTCTCGAGGTTGATGGCTACCTGAGCCCAAATCCAAGACCTCCTCATGACTACCTTCAGCCACTACCAGACTGATACCCACTTACATTGATACCAGAACTATTATTACCAGTTGAGAACCTGTTATAGTTCAGACTTCTGTGAGTCATATTAATCATGCATATCAACTTTCACAAACTATTTAGATGTTAATCTATACTAAGAGCATGTATGTATGAGTGCAGTTAATGTATACTATTTTATACATGTTAATGAGTGTATTGCAAGTAAATTGAGTGGCAATTACTTGTGGTTAAATATAAAGGAACATTGTTAAAGGTACTAATGTTAAACCATTCCAAAGATAGTCTTTAATTTAGATTAATTATTAAAGAAAAAATAAAACTTGTGTAAAACTGCCTCAGGAAATATTGATCTCAGATCTGTTGAAGGTGTAGGCATTTAAAAAAAAATATTGGGGAAAGAAGCTGTTTTTAAAATTATATCACATTCACTTTGATTAATGAACATTCCATTGTGTTAATTACTTTACAGCTCTGAATTTCATTGATCTTAGAAACGAACTTGATAAGTAGATCTGACTCAATTTTTCATAGCAGATACATAATTTATGAAATGTTTTGTGAATTTAATTTAATGATAAGTTGCTTATAAATTTCTGACTGACATAATGCAGTGATGAATTGATGATTGTATATATATATTTGCTTTTAATCATGATAGTTACTCTGAGTGTCTGTTTCAAAGAATGTTGTTTTTATCAGTTTCTGTGTTAGAACAATATTTATAAGTTCATGATAGGTACAATCATTGCATTACAACTTAGCTATTACAAAAAAAAAAATGTGTATTGCAAACTGCTAATTTTTAGTGTTATTGTACCTTTTATTGAGGTATAATTGGTTCTAATTCATTGGTAATTACACAAAAACAGAAGAAAAAATAAATGACTTGCTCAAATTGAAGTTTGATTAGGTAAAATAACAGATGAAAGCTACAGGATGTGGTAGTCTCTTGGCTTGGTTTAATCTACCTTTATTCTCTAGCCTATATTAGGTATTTACTTTATTACGAAAAAAAAAATTCTAATTTTGTTATTGAATTTATATTTTTAAAGTTTGATTACAATTTTTAGAATTTTATTTCATTAAGGTAGTTAACTAACTCTAGTCTATGTTGCTTAGCATACATTTTCCTTCTACAATCATGGGTTATTTGTCTTATAAGTATAGTTTTCTATTTAAAATAAGGCTAGAACAAAAATTTATAATTTATAATTACCAGGCTTAATTTGTTCTTCACGATTGACTTTAAATATTATATAAACGTATATGAAACGGAATAAAAGATATATTGTTTACATTTTTTTTCATTCTATTGGTTCATTTGCACTATATAGAAAAAATGTGGTTTCTTAATTAAATGATTTTATAATATCATCAATATACTTTGTTCCTGTATCATTGGATCTGAAATCACATTATGTATACATAATTATGTTTTATTATACCTCTATATATTGAATTTCTATTTATTCAAATTGAAGATTTCTAATTATATATATATATATATATATATATATATATATATATATATATATATATATTTAATCTCATTAATTGATGAGCACATCTAATTAAGAGAGTCCATGATGAAAAATCGTTGTTTCCATAAACTGAAATTTCTATAGTTTATACATATATACTTAATCAAATGTGCTCATCAATTTATCGGCTTAATTAAATATAAAATTATTCCTCATCAATGTTTTATTAGCCGAAATACTAATTGCTAGGCGTTTATTTGTTCTTTATTTTCTGTGTCTTGATTTTCTTTACAACTTTTTTATATGGATTAACTTAACCAAAATAATTTCTTATCATAACAGTACGACTTCATATTTTCATATATTTGCTAATATATTCTGACACAAAATTGAAGGTTCACAAATTTTCAAAAAGTTTGTTGTTTAAATTATTTTCTTAGCCTTCTTAATTGAAGAAGAATTTGTTAGTCTTGAAAGAGTTAATTTAGGTTTTCTTATTCAGTGGGAAGAAAATACGGTAAACATTAGTTAATTCTTACTTTGTAATAGAGTAATGTTGTGTGACTACAGAACTTTATAAAAACAATTATTCATGGTTTTTGCAAATGATTTGGATAAATAGAAGTGTAACATATAGCGGTTTTACTGGACAAATTTCATTTAATTATTTTTGTTTTTTTCTCGTAGATTTATGTTTGTATATATATATATATATATATATATATATATATATATATACATACACACATATATATATATACACATATATATATATGTGTGTGTGTGTTATTTTACTAAGCACAGATTAATTTGATTGGATGTATTTGTAAAAAGTCTTTTTTTTTTTTTTGTATCATTTAATTAGAGAAGAGTAGTTACTCTATATCTTTATCTAGATCCAGAATTTTCTGATCATTAATAGTACAGAACTATAAATACTAAGTCAACAAATACTTGATTTTTAATAATCAACTTTTTTTTTTTTATTTTGCCACATTTTTCTGTTAGTTATTGGGGAAAAAAATATGTAGTATTTATTTATCAGTATTACAGTGATATTTACAATTCTGTACTCAACCTGTTATGATAAATATTTTCATAAAATGCTCTTGTACTGTGTCTATTTAATATGTTTATAGTTTGACAACATTGTACCTTTCTTTATGTAAACATTTTTCCTAAATGTAGTAGAAATCTCTGTGATATTTATTGTCATCACCTAGTTTATGTTCAGTACAAAGTGAATTTTTGCAAATCCTATTTGTCCATGATATTTATTTTTTCACTCCTAGTGAAGGTTTTTGAAAAACTATATATTATGTTAACTTTGTGGATTAAGAATTGTATATATTTCCAATTATTGTTGTAAACAGATAACTTTTTAGTGTTAAAGTGTATATATGAACCATTTTATATAATGTGCAATTTATTGTTGTTTATAACTCTTATTTATTGTCATATATATGTATAAATATAAAAATATTTATTTATAAAAGAGGAAAACAAATATTTAAAAAAGCATTTTCTTTTTTTTTTTAAATAAAAAGGTTTTGCAAATTATTGGTATATTCATGACTGTAAATTAAATATTAAAGTTGTTTATATTTTTTGTAATTATGTCTTATTAAACCATTTTCCACATTTTTAATTAGGTAATACTACTACTACTTATAATAAGATAATACTTTTAACTGACTTCAAAAAAGGAGATTTTCAATAAGACCTCTTTTAACTTAGCAACACTCAAGATACCCAGCAATACCTAAACAATGGATCCCACCAGAGATAAAGATAGATGGCTCTAGAACTATAGGATCATATTTAGTGTGTTGTCCAAAAAGTACAATAATATATTGTCAGACCAAAGGCAGTGCTGCAGTGCTGATGATTAAGTACTGTTGAATAAAAATACGGAAACTATAAAATTAAATACAATGTTGATGAAAGCTGGTAAAGAGCTGGGGCTTGAAACAATTAAAGACAAGACAAAATATGTGGTTAGTGGCAAAATGATTATTTAGGTGTTATAGATATAGAAGGGAATAACTGAAGAAGTAGGGAAGGTTAGATATTTAGGGTTCACAGTAACAAGAAAAATGAAATTGAAGTGGGTGGCTAGGTTAACGGCAGGAAATTCTTACTACTTTGCTCTTCCAAAACTATTTAACACTAGCCTGTTGTTCCAAAACAACAATTAGAATTTAAAAAAATGTTATTCTTCCAACGGTTCTTTATGAATGCAAAGTGTGACTGCTTAGATTAAGGATCATCAATGTCTTAAGGTTTTTGAAAATAATGTAAGAAGTAAAACTTTTTCTGCCCATTAAAATATAACAAATTCTTTTTATTATATCGACTACATGCAATGAAAATTTCATAATCTTATATCTGTTTGAACCACATCATTCCAGTTTCTGATATCTGTATACAAAGAGAGATTTGAAATTACACCTATATACTTAATCTATAAGTGAGGAAGTATTGTACTAAACAGTAACTAAATCTGAATAACTCTTATATTTCCCTGGTAATATTAACTAAAATGTAGTAGCAAGTGTTTCATTGCCTACCAACCATAGGTCCACAGTTCCATACAAATTCTAAGTGGATAATCTGATTTCCATTCTGATTTTGGTATATTAATCAAATTATTCATTAATTTAATTTATTAAATGTTGCAAAACAATTTTAAAAATAAAAGAAACAATATGTACTTAATTTTCCCATTTATTATTTCTAAAATATGTTTTTTTGTCGGTACGCCATAACTTCATTCTTCATCAAATCCAATGATTGACCACTCATTTCGAAGATATTCTACTCCTTCACATGCAAAAAATATTTTCATCCCACCGAAATTTGTGGAGGAAAAGTTATGGAGGAAAAGAAACTTTATTTGTGAATAACTCAAAAAGGATGCATTTTTTCTTGATTGTACCCATGATAATTAGAAAGATTACTAAATTACCTACAAAACAAAAAAAAAATTGTAAAAATCTATTAGAAATATGTAAAAATGAAATATTTTGGAAGAGAGTTGAGATTTGTATTTCGCAGCTCCAAAGACCCACGAATATGAATTTTCATTGTAATCGAAAAATAATTTTTTTCCCCTGCTTATTTGACCTAAGGGAGGAGCCTTTGATATTTTTTCGAAAATTACAAAAAGTGTTATAGCTTCCATATTCTTCCACATATTCACACGAAATATTGCAGGGATAGAGGGTCTTATGAACTACACTAAATGACACAAAATGTACCTTCCTAAATAATTTAGAACTCAAGTTATAAAACAAAAATCTATTAGGAGTTTTTATTTATTTACTCTTTATAGGGGTGCTAAATCAAAAAGTTATTTATACGGTCTTGAAGAGCGATAATTCAGCTTTCCAACGGTTGGAGAAACATTGAATTAGGATAAAATCCTGAGGAGTTATGAATGTTTTAGTTATAAGATACCTTCCATTAGTTTCGGTATACTTATTAATGTGTTCCTGTTTAAAGTTATTGCATTTAGGAGTAGAATAGTCTACTAAATTTTTTTTCCTGGCTTTTATATTACCTATATTATTTCTTAAATACATTTAGTTGTTCTTACATTTTATTTTTTTTAATAATTTAGAATATCCTATGATCGGGGCATTATTTTGTCTTTATTACTTTTATCATCTTTTCAGTCAGTGTTTAAAAATAGACCCTAGCAAAGCAATTTATATAAATATTTTGGTTTATTATGTTTAATGAAATATTGTAATCGATCAAGAAAAAAATATTAATTCCTTTCTTACATAATACATAGGAACTACTTATTTCCATATTGTTTTACTAGTTCTTCAATAAACAAAATTTTCTGCGAATTTTTCGCACGGGACAACTAGTTTATGTATAATATCAGATCTAAAATACAGTGAATGTATTCAAGGTAATTAACTTCTCTTTCAGATAAGTAAAATAAAATAGTTTTTAAAGAATTTCATCACCTTGATGTGGTGGATTATATTTACTTTTTTTACCAAATTAAAAATAATTTTTAAAAAAGTTAGGAAATTTTATTTAATTTGCTTGGAACTTAATTTTATGTTACCTAATGTATACTGTATAATTACATGATGTATATCCATTCCATATCAAATCTACCAGGGCCGTACCCAGATGATCTTGGGTTTTGATAATTTTTTGGTTATTTGTTTACTGCATTAATATAAAAATAAATACAAAATTTTACTTTTTATTGTAATTTTTTCAGTTATTTATTTATTTTCCGGTTTTTGAGTTTAAATTTTCAAAACAATATAAAACCTCGAAATATGGTGTGTTTTAAGAATAGTTTTGGGGCCATTTCGCAAGAACGATTTATCCTAGAAAGCTGAAATTGGTGTCATCTTTTTCAGTTGTTTTTGCTCTTTCTTTTGATATACGACATGACTATATTCTAAAAATATACATTTTTCAAAGAAAACAAAATGTCATTTTTGAATTAACAAAAAAAAAATCCTCTTTTTATTTTTATTCAACAACTATAAGTCATTCTAACATATGGTGGCTAATGATGTGCCAAATTTCAAAGTGAAGAAACTATGGGTTCAATAGATAAAAAATGTTGACCTACAATAGGTAGAATATAAATGCAGTCAAGGTCCGCCAATATTAAAATATACATATTTTTAAATTTAAATTTATGCATATATATTTGTATTTAAATTTAATTTACTTGTAAGGTTAGTCTAAATAAAGTCCCAAAGTCAAAAATTATGTTTCTTTCAATTACCTCTATAATCATACTTTGATTGGACTACCTGGCGGGGTTGAGTTTGAAAGGGGTCCGGTGGATGGAAGAATGTAGATGATAATTGGTTACATTGGCGTCGAATCTTTGGGTTCGCTAAACCTTATTGTTAGTCAACAGTTATTTTCGACCATTACAGAGACTTCTAGCGTGGCGAAATATGAAACATTGTTATGCGGCAAAGTATACCCGACGCGCCTGCTCAAGTCGAACTGATCATCGCATTTGAAATTTTATTTTTCGGTTGGCTCTACAGACCTTGTAGATCTTTGGCCGCCTGAACCAGCCTTCTCCACCTATGCCTATCTTGAGCTACTGCTTTCCAGCTTGCGGCATGAGGCTCAGCCGTATCTTTGTTTATCCTATCTATCCATCTGGTTTTTGGCCTCCCACGTGGTCTCTTGCCTACTACTCTGGCATTCATTGTCTTGTAGACGCGTTCTGATGGATTACTACGAGCTACATGCAGTGACCATCTTAACCTCCTTGCCTTCATGTCATGAGATATTGACTGACCCGTTCCTTTCAACAGTTCTTTATTGTTCCTTCTCCTCCATGTGTTAAGGTTCTGGTCCCATATAGGTCCTGTCATCCTACGTAGAACTTTTCTTTCGAATCTCTCAATTCTGGCTTCTAATGTGCCTGTTAGATCCCAGGTTTCACAACCGTACAGAAGAACTGGCTTAATCACGGCGAAAGTTGATCATTTATTGAGGTTATTGTGGAGCCGAGGTATTTGAATCTGTCTACTTTCGGGAATGACTTAGAATCCACGCAGATCATGCTATTAGGGTGGATGTTGCTAGCTATCATGTATTTTGTTTTATCTTGACCTGTAGTCTAATTTGCTCAGCTTATTTTAATAGAAGCATATAAGTAATATTACCCAACTTAATTGTAAAAATCTCTTCTAGCCAGTATTAGAGGCTTTGAATAGCGATCTGTGAACTTCTCAAAGACAGTGGATCAAAGATCATCGTAGGCTGGAATTTCCAATCAACCCGCTAAGGGTAATAAAATTGAATTAGAAACTTAGTACCTTGGGATGATGTAAATTTTAATAGTTATAGAGCTTAATTATAATTTTTAGTTCGGTTTTATGATCAATTTTTGACTATATATTAAATTAATCTAACAAATCACAGCGAGGCTCATATTCTGAGAGTACTTATCCAATTTATGTTGGTTTACCTCAATTATGTATACCGGGAATTCGGTTTAGAAATAGAGGTTATAGTTTCATTCTTTTGTTGTTAATTCAGCTGATACTATTGTAAATAAGTCAACTTGGTTCCGGCAAACTTTAAAAGGAAACATTGACGCTATTAATGAGAGTATGAGAACAATTTTGTATTGTTACCAATTATTAATTAATAATAATAATAATAAGTAAAGTCTTAACGAACCCGAAGGTTCGATGCCGACACCACCAATCGCTTACTACACACCTCCCTCCACCGTTCGCCATCCAAACCTAGTCTCTTCAGGTACAGCAAATACTAACCTTTTAGATACCTTTCAGGATTATAAGAAATGTATTTCGATATTTTGGCTACATAATATTTTATGGAAATACTTAACGAACGCATACGCACACTTTAGGAACGATTCCAGATTAAATTATTAGGACATACCTACAAACTCACGAAATACACGAGGATATATCTTTTTCCATTCTTCTTAATTCTCATGTACTTTTATTTATTTATTTTACTGTTTTTTATTGCACTACTAACAGAATCTGTTGAAGTTATTTCAATCAATTTAACATACTTCAAGAATTATAAAATTTTGAAAAATCTCGGGCGGAATTTATCTGTTCTTCTGTTTCCAACTTGGTTATTTTCCTGTTTTTTTTTTTTTTTAATCTTATATATAAACATTTTGATTTAGGTTGATATTAGAGTGAATTACTTTACTTCATTCTATTATAAAATGTAAACATACGTTTATTACATATATTCATAACCAATAAAAACATATGATCCTTAAAAACAACTCACTTAGTGTTTGCCTAGTTGAGTAGCCTAATGTGATAGTTTATATATTTTAAGAATGAACAAATGACAATAAACAGGATAAGGTAATGTCATGACATTATTTCTTCTTTTTAATTGAAAGCGTATTAGCACAGCCTAAACTTTATATTATTGTAGACTTTCTACTATTCTTTGCTTATTAATAACTCATTACGGAGTAGACCAATTTGAAATAAAGATCTGTATATTAATTCGTATGATTAGTAAATAACGAATAAGTTAATTGTATAAAGCCATCGAATGGCAAATAACGGATAAATATTCATTTATAGCTCTTTATTAAAATAAAATAAAAACATTCGAATAACGCCCAACACTGCTCTACAATGCCTTCTACATTTTCATATTTTAGATATAATTTTTTTTAAGATCTTTAGCTTTTCCAGATTATTTTAGTACTATTATTACCAGAACTTTGTTTCCAATCTGCAAAACTATTTATAATATACACCATTCGTGAAAATCAATCATAAGTATTGTAATATCCTGTTATTTGTAGATATTTATTTACAGCCCACTTTTTCTTTTTTGGCGATTCAGAAGTTGACAGCAGTAGAACTTAGCTAAAGGAAGCTAATCAGCCTAAAATCTTACAGACTCAGGCAAATTTCATAAGCCATGAACCATCCCACTTACGTCACCTACCTTCTGGGCTCCTAATGCAAGTCAAAACCATTGAAAGCTGAGTTAGAGGAGTTAGAATCCCGATATATTTTAATAAATGCAGACAAAATTTCCCCACCGGCTTATATTAATAAAATTGCTACTTTTGTAAAGATTAACGGTAAATTGAAGATAAGTTGATTGGGGTGCTCAGACAAAAATAAATAAATAATATTTATTTTTATATTTTCCGACGTTTCGGGCCAAAGTTGAGGACTTCTTCAGGGCTAGAATTAGGAGAAGTTCCCGTAAGAAAAAAAAAAAATCGTTTTATGATACCCGAGATATTAATGAATACATTATGACGTGACATTTACGTTATGCCAACACTAGAGGACAAAGTAAGTACAAGTAGAAAAGAAGTATTTCTCTGTTGTTGTTCTTTCAGAAGATTTCCCCTTACGGAAGAGTCTTCATGGAAATGCTACCTTACTAATACCTTGGGGAATTTCAGATACTTCGCTTTATTTTAGTATAAAATGTTCCCGAATGATTTCAGTATTTCAGGTATAAGAATTCAGAAAACATAATGATTTGGATGGACGATATTCTAGTTCTCTTAGAATAAAAGTCCATGGATGAGGAAAAAGTAATGAATAATTTTGTGAAGTTGGTGTAGTTTACAACATGGAAAAAGTAAGATATTAACTAAGAGTAGTCAGGATTTTAGTGCAGGAGGTGTAAGGATAGATTCTAAATTCACAGAAGCCATTTATAAGCCAGAATCACCTAAAACACAGAGAAGCTACAGATAAGCTTCGGTTCTTTCAATTATGTTCAGAAGTATGTCCCTAAGAGGATTGACATGATGGTGCCCTTCAAAGCATCGATAAGCAAGGACCACTTTACGGCTATAGACTCAATAAAAGGAAATATACTCCAAACGTTAAAGAGTTCAAGAGTTAAAGAGTTATACTCAAGACCCAATATCGATTTCACTCCAAAAAGAACGAATTGGGATAATAAGTACTTTAGAGAATGTGCGAAGACATTTTTTTTGGCCAAAAATGAGTGGGTTTGTTGAGCCTACCGTGGGTTCAAGATCTGTAGGAAATTCATCAAGAATTATGTTGCTGAACCTATCCTGCCACATAAGGTTCCAGTACTAAGATAGAAGAAGTTGGAGGTGATATCCTATAACTTGAACAAAAGAGTTTCCTTGTTGTAATCGTCCACCTCCCCACTGGATTGAATTCCTTAATGTTCTTAAGAAATCTTCTTAATAATCGGGTTCTCCGATACGAGCTTGTTTCAAGAGACTCCAATCCTTAATTGCGAAACAATATTACAGTTCTACTAAAAAGAACCTAGGAGTAACACGGCCATCCGCTGCTTGAAATTGAATCGTTCTATTAAAAGGTAAAGATTTACAAGAAAAAAAAACAACCCGCTTTGGCAGAGAGGAAAGGAGATCTTATTTAAACCAAGGTTATTTCCCCGCATGGTGATAACAGGGTGTACAGATGAAACGAATCTCAGATTAAAAAGAGCTGGACAGACCCGAACGCGAACTAAATAGGTGGTCTTGGGCTGCTCCTTTTTAATCATTACTCTGAAGACAATCTCTAGACCAGCCACCTTTTACACCTTCTTTAAGTCAGTTCGAAGAGTCTAACGAAATGACTTTTAGTTTGGACGTTCTATCAAGCGTAAAGATCGTCTCAACTTCTGAAATAATATTTAGAAGAATGATGCCACATTGATTGTTACATTTGCCTCTTTGGATGATAACCATATCTTGTAATTGTGTATGTTTTTTGGTCAATAAAAAACTGTCAATGTCATTAAAATTACATTGCAGATTATTGTTTTATTTGTGTTTAAAAGTATATATAAGCTTTCAGGTTTGCTAATTGTTTTATTATTTGTAATGGATAGTTTCCGGATGAATTTGACTAATTTAATTAAACAATTAATATAGAAAATATTATGGATAATTACAGGCAACTATACAAATCATAAATTATACATTTGAATATATTTTTAATAATGCTCAGATCCCCCAGTATTTATTGATGCCGACTAACTTCAAATATACCAAATTATTGATGCAAATTCGCCACTCGGGAAAATACGTGATGAAGGTCTCAGTTGACAATAAAATTGTAAAGTTCACTCGACAACTTGAGTGAAAAATGTGTAATACTAAAGAAAACGAGACACTTTATCACGTATTATTTGAATGTCCAATAAACAATCGTTTAAGAGTAAGAATTTACCAGAGTATGGGTAATCTTAATGGGGTGGAAATATTGAGCCAACTACTATAGAAGATACGAGAGAATTAGAATTAGTGAAGTAATCAGGAATATTGTCGTTTGAATATTATTTGTTTATTTTATTTGTCCATCTTTTAATTGAATTTTAAAACATAGTTTATTATTTAAAAAATAAAATGTATTTATTGTTTGTATTGATATTGTGTATGTGTTTTGACGGAATTTTATATTTTATATAATTGTTAATAATTGGCGTTATTTAAACAGTCTTGACACTTTATCAAATATGCTTTTTAAGAAATTCTTTTAGTAATATTGTTGTAATTTTTGTATGTAGTATATAATAGAAAAAAATAAATAATATTTGTAATACCATAAGAGTAATAATCTTTGTTATACAAATATCTTTGTTATACAAATTATTCCTAGACTTTAAAGCAGCATACGACAGCGTTGATAGAACGCAAATATACTGTGCCTTGGAGGAGCTAAGCATCCCTCAGAAGCTCGTACGCCTGATCAAGATGACCATGGACAGCTCGAGATGTAGAATACGCGTCGGTTCTGACGACTCCGAAGAGTTTAAAGTGAGCAGTGGGGTTAGGCAAGGGGATGCCCTCGCCTGTCTATTGTTCTACTTGGCAGAGGAGAAAGCTGTAAGAGACTCCGGTATTCAGACCAACGATATAATCTTCAATCGCCTGACACAGCTTCTTAGTTTTGCTGATGATATTGACATAATAGATAGGTCTGAACGGGCTCTCAGAGAAGCGTTTATAGGCCTTGAAGCAGCTGCAAGACCACTTGGTCTAGAAGTCAACGAGAGGAAAACTAAGTATATGAGAGTTGGTGGTGAGGTGGATCTGAACTCTCCATTTGAGGTAGGTTCTTTTAAGTTTGAGAGAGTGAAAAGTTTTGTATACCTTGGGTCTGAAATTAATAGCATAAATGACATGGCTCAAGAAATACAAAGAAGGATCACGGCTGCCAATAGATGTGTCTTTGGACTTGGCCGACACTTAAGAAGTAGGTACCTCTCAAAGAAGACCAAGCTGATCATATACAAGATCCTTGTTCGGCCTGTTTTGGCATATGTCTCAGAGGCTTGGACGATGACTAAAAACGATGAGATGAAGCTGAGTGTGTTTGAGCGAGGAGTCCTCAGCCTCAGAAGGATTTATGATCCAGTAAAGGAGGGTGATGTCTGGAAGAAAAAAAAAAAAATAGGGAGCTCAGTTCTCTCTATACCGACATCGACGTAGTCACGTATATTAAACTGGCCAGACTAAGTTGGGCAGGGCATGTGGCCAGAATGAGCACCGTTGAAATACCAAAGAAAATAATGATGGAGGAGCTGCACCTCGTAAGACGGGTAGGAAGGCCGAGGACGAGATGGTTGGACAACGTGGCCTATGATGCGAGAACCATGCTTGGTGTACGGAACTGGAGAGCTGCAGCAGAAGACAGAGCCAACTGGCGGAGGCTCTTGGAGGAGGCCCAGTCTCGGTAACGGGATGTCGTGCCACATATGATGATGATGATACAAATATAGACTCTATTTGTATGAGGTTCTTCCCTGGCAACAAATAAAGATTAATAGAAAAAAATATATAAATAAATACATATCGTACAGACACGTCCCCGTTTATCTCCAGTTACCGTGTGGTTGCTTCGGCTGTTACAGTTATTTCCTAAGGTTTACATATGCTTTGCAAACATGTGGTATAACGGGAAAGTTTTAAAACTAATTGAAGATGGAGTCTTCCAGTCTTATTTATTTAATAAATCTTTACCGAACCTAGGTCCTCCTGTGAGCACTTTGCGCGTCCACCAACGTTTTTGTTTTCAGTTGGGATTGATTGAAGTGCGTACGTTGTCAGCAGTATGGTCATACCAAGACGTACTGCAACCACCAGCCGAGATGTGTCAGGTGTGGTATGGGTCACGAAAGCACTTCCTGTACAAAGACTCGTGAAACAGTCGCAAAATGTGCCAACTTCCAAGGACCACATCCTGCTAACTACAGAGGTTGCGAAACTCTGAAAGAGCTTAGGAAGACCCGCACAAGAAACCATACTCTGCAAAGGCCTCCTAGAGTTCAACCCCCACCACCAGAACTACACGAGTTTCCACCACTGCATCAGCCTCAATACCCTCATCTGATTCCCTCAGGACCAGAACTACAGCAGCAGAGACAGCAACGAAAACCAGCACCGGCACAAAACCAAGAACAAAGACCTAAAGGTATGAATAGGAGCATTGCCCAAACGCTCCCTACTATTGAAACCGCCTCAGGTGATTTTAATTATTAGGTATACATTTAATTAGCGGTCTCAATAACCTCATACAGCCCCTCTTCAGTCTTCTACAACAGCTGTCTCAGGCTACTCTCGCTCTTACGAAAAAATATGCCCCGTAATCAGACGACTGTGGGCTCCATGTCTATTATACTATGGAACGCAAACGGACTGAATCAACATAGAACCGAACTAGACATATACTTACACGAGAAACGCATTGACTTTGCACTAATAACAGAAACAATGACAGAAAAAACTGACACCACATTCTAAATTTTACATCCGTGGTTACAAAATATACAGAACTGACCACCCAGACGGAACTTCACATGGAGGCACTGCCATAATTATCAAAACAACTCTAAAACATATTCCTTTGCAATTACACATAACACCAGAGATTCAAGCTACAGCCATTACACTATCGACGCAACAACAAAACATTACTCTTGCTGCTGTTTATTGCGCTCCGAGGTATGTTCTGACACCCACGATGTTTAGTAATTTCTTTAAACGTCTTGGTAGTTGCTTTGTTGCAGGAGGCGACTACAACGCCAAAGATCAATTCTGGGGATCCAGACTAACTACTCCAAGAGGAAGGAATCTTAGATATGTTCTTTATGAGCTTTCATTAGACACAATATCACCTAATTCACCCACGTACTGGCCAACTTCTAGACGGAAAACATCAGACTTTCTCGATTTTTTCATAACTAAAGGACTCCGAACAACACCTCACACTATAACAACGAGTTCAGATCTTTGCTCTGATCATTCCCTTTTGCATTTGGTATTGTTTGAAGAGCCTTGTGAAGCTACAAAAAAACTGTCCCTGATCAATGGCATAATGGATTGGGACAGGTACAAGAACCAATTGGACACTGCTCTCTCTGTTCCTCTATCCATTAAAAACGAAGAAGAACTTGAGGATGCCGTTGAATACTTCACACGAAATATCCAAGAAGCAGCATGGTCTTCATCAGTAGCAAAACCTCAAAGGGACTTGATCAGAGCCAAGAGGAGAGCTCGCAAAATATGGCAGACTGACAGACTCTCATCAGATAAACGAACTTACAACAGACTTAATAATGAACTCAAGCAACAGATTGGAAAATTCAAACGAACAACCTATGACAACTACATCAGAAATCTCTCAACCGACGATGGAAGCTTGTGGAGACATACCAAAAACCTTATTAAGCATCGTGAAGTGTCAGCACCCCTTCGAAGAGAAGATGATTCCTTGGCCGTGACGGACGGAGAAAAACTCTTTGCCGAATATCTTTCTTCTGTTTTTGTACCACACACAGACTTCACTAACACTGTGCACGATAACAACGTACTAAACACTTTAGACATGCCCTTACAACTAACTTCGCCTCCTATTTCATTCACACCTTCACAGATTGCTGAAAAGTTGCCTAAAAGAAAAGCTCCTGGACATGACTTGATTAACGCTGAAGTGCTCCAACAAATGCCTAGAAAAGCTATAGTGCTTTTGACAACTATTTATAATGCAATACTGAGGACAACTAAATTTCCACTACAGTGGAAATACTCACATATACTATTATTCACAAGCCTAACAAGGACAAAAACTCACCTTCCTCATACCGATAAATCAGCTTACCACCTATCTGTTCCAAAATTTTTGAAAGCTTACTGAATAAAAGACTTGTTGATATACTAACAAACACCCAAATAATACCTGACCATCAATTTGGATTTAGGACACATCACTCAACTGTACACCAACTACATAGAGTAACGGACTACATATCTACAGCACTAGAGCAGAAAGTATATGCAACTGGCGTATTTCTGGATGTTGCTCAAGCGTTTGACAGAGTTTGGCACCAGGGTCTTCTCTTTAAACTCAAGACAATACTCCCACCTACATATTATCTAATTCTACAATCCTTCCTTTCCGGTCTATTTTTCTCGGTTCGACACGGGTCAGAACTATCTTCCATCAGGTCTATCTCAGCAGGAGTACCTCAAGGTTCAGTACTCGCTCCACTACTCTATATCACATACACCCATGACATACCTTGTAGTCCCAACATTTTAACAGCGACACATACAGACGACACAGCAATTTTAGCAAGACACAAAAATCAAACATAACGCCTCACAGACCCTACAACAGTATTTAACAAGATTACATGACTGGTTCAAAATTTGGAAAATCCGACTAAATCAGGACAAATCACAGCACATCACATTTACGCTTAGACATGAAACATGCCCTCCAGTTTTCCTTGACAATACACAGATTCCACAGACAGACACCGTTCACTACCTTGGTCTGACATTTGACAGAAAAATGACATGGGGCACACATATAATCAAAAAACGAAAAACGTTAAATCAAAGATTAAGAATTCTGAGTTCACTTCTTTCAAAAAATTCAAAACTAAAACTTAGACAGAAATTGAACACATACAATTACTTACTAAAACCTATTTGGACTTACGCATCACAGATATTTGGAACTGCTAAAAAGACTCACTTAAACAAACTTCAAATCTTTCAAGCAAAAACATTCAGAACAATTACAAAAGCACCTTGGTACGTTAGCAACATAACCTTACATACCGACCTCCATATGCCGACTGTTAACGAACACCTACGTACTCATTACAAACGATTCCATGACAACAAGGACATCCTAATACACTTATAAATGATATGGCCACTAGGAATATCCCAGGTAACGTCTGTAGAAGACTGAAGAGGAGCTGGATGAGCGACCTCCTCGCCTAATGTAGATATCACGCCGAGTGAGGTGCCGCTGGGCACTGATCCTCCTCATGCCTTTCATGACATTCTATTTATCAATCGATCTCACATTCACTGGTTGTCATTAGCATTATGACAGGTGTGAATAAAACATTAAAGCTAAAAAAAAAAAAAAAAAAAAAAAAAAAAAACTAATGGGGAGCGCTAATCCCAAACAATTATCCGTTTACATTAAAACGAATCCAATATTATTACGATCCGTTTATATAGACGTTCACAAGAACTCAACAATGCATTCAAGAATCCATGTTCCACGGCTCTAACGCTTGTGCAATATAGTCCAAATATCCATGCATAATTACGTGCAATTAACTTACTTCAAATTACTTCACATGTGATCAATAATGAAACTTTAAAAAGCCAAAATGAAATCGCTGTGTAGAAGCAGTTGTATGGTCGCAGTGGAGTATTATAGTTAAGGTAATTTTTTTATTTACATTTGTATATGTTAAATAATCCATACATTTTTATGAGTGAATCACATACAATTATGAAGATTGGTATTAACAGACCAATTGGCCGGTTAATGTGAGATTTTTGGAGGGGAATGATGGAACGGTTATAATTGGCATCTGCGTTTTTGGACTAGTCGTCAAGTAAACATTATAAAAGTCCTGATATTTTGCAGCAGGGTCATAAGCAGAAACATAACCATCTCTACCAGATATTCTGAGTGACGTGTGATATTCAGCCCTAACAAGATAGTCCATGGTTTTATGATGTGCTCTATCAATCTTGCCCTTAAGGAATATGTCTTGTATCATGGCAGCAGCCAAACTCATTTTCTTATCTTAGGCCGGCGTATCGCTTAGTTTCTATCTAAGCAGATTGAAGACCTCCATGAACCAAGAACTGATCCCAGTGGGCTTCCCCTTTTTATGGAAGCTTCTACCTCCTAGTAGTTGTTTGTAATCTGCACATTCCTGACCTGGAGCAGAGGCGGATATACTGGGAGAAAGGAAGAGCTTTCGTGCTGAAGCCCCCCCCCCCTCCCCCCAAATCGGTAAAATTAATCATGTTTTATGGAAATAAATATTAAACATTATCTCTTAAAGTATTATTGTTCATCTAATTATATTTAATAGGACTTCAAGAATAACTTAAATACCATTTTGTATAGGTAGTTTCTTAATTTTTTTCGAAAGTAATTATCGTTATATAAATATGGAAAAAAAATCTTTTGGGCTTAATCTCCCCACCCAAAATTAAATCCTCAAGCCTAGTGTCCTGGAGGTAATTTCTTACGAGGGCGTATAATTTGTTGGAAGAGATTTCTGCAGCTGCTGGAGCATTTTGTGTGGAGCATACCATACACTGGAGATGGCGAAAGTTATATTAAAAAAAAAATAGAAACATGACATATTGCTCCGCTCCCTCCTCAACATCTCGTGCGCACTCAGCAGGGCCTCAGCGGTTTCTCTGCCTCAAGTTGATAACATACCATAAACTGGCCATAATGAGGTTCGCCATGACCTAGCTTATCACATGGAGAAGAGATAGTAGTCTATATGAATTTGTAGAGGATTCTCAAATCAGTGATCTGTCGTCATCTTTGAAAATAATCTCTATCATATTATTCATTGAAAATACTCAAAAGACGATCATCGATATACGGAATATTGATCTTCAAGACCACCGCATTCATTGCATCAAGTTCTGAAGAACAATTCAGTATATCCACGGAAATAAAAAGATCATAAATATCCCAGAGATGGCATCCATATGATTCTTATTTTAGATTACAGTTATAAGTCCCACAATTCGTCATTTTGGGTGTGAGTTAGAATGAATTCGCAGTACATTTTTTCAATGACTATATTTACAGTCTCTTCCAGGACGGTTGTCCGAGTATCTCGATATCTCCAACCTACAATTGTCTGCAGCGGGATTAAGTTGCTCAATGCCATCTTGAACGGAGACTTCAATGAATGTTCGACAGTGAAATCATCCGTGGACTTCCGCTTTTACAAATGAACCTCGTTTTGGCATAACCTGACTTACTTATTACAAATACCGTACGTCTCACGTTTTGTCTCTGCAACTCCGGTATAACCACCAGACCTCGTAGATGGATGTCCTCTTTACTGAAGGTAGGTTGTTGATGATATCAACCAAACTCCATTATTTATGAGCGATGGTAACATAAGTTGTTCGAGCGATTTCCATCGGTTTTAATGTTAGAGTTTTCAGGTTATCGGCCATTGAATTCATATGTATAGACGTTTTCTTGGCCGAACTTGTCTCTGTTATAAGTTTAGAGTAAACAAAATATTCTTTTTATAGGAAAAAATCGGATCACAATTTTTCACCTTCGTAATCAGTGGACGGACATTTATTCAGCTTGTTATTCCACTACAGAGCTTCAGTGAAACATAAGTTGTTTGTTCTTCAGAAGTGTGTATATCTTCAAAGATCAAAGCCTGTCTGATTGTTAAAATTTTTGCATTTCTCGGCTATACTCCATCAAAGCCTTCGTCTCATTTGTAACGAGTACACGACGATCGTTAACTGTTGAGGAACACTGTATGTAGTCCCCATCTTCTTTTCTTTTTTTTTTTTTCTTTCCTTTGTTCGTTTTCAACGAATGTAATTTAATATAGATTTTTACACCTTAAGATTAAAAAATTACATAGAATTTTATTCATAAGAAAAAGAAAAGAATCTGTTACGGTAATGATACTTCTGGTACCACAACATAAGATAATACTGATCTTGTAATTTGAACTCTTAGTAAAATATTAGAATAATATTCTGATGACATTGTGACATAAATTAAGAGGCAGAGATATTTCTTGTGAAATTTAATATATTTTAATTTGATTTAATTCGTGATTTTACTGAAACAGATTCTCGTCCATTAGACAATTTACATTTCTTGGACTATGCAAAATAAATATCATGATCATTCACTGTTAACAGTAGAGTACATCTGAATGTCTCACCCATCGTAGAAAAGAAAGTTAAAAGCTAAAATAGGATAATATGAAAGCGAGGCAGTTAAAATGGACTCCAGCAGTATCCTTAAAAAAACCCGACTCAATAATGTCCTCGGAATACACCAACATGACATCAGGACCTTTCAAACCATCATATGAACAGGTAAGAAACGAAAATGTAGCGTATATCGCACGATCAGAATGAAATGTTAACTCTGAAGTTGTCATTTTTGTAGTGTTGACGGAAATAAATGTTAACATTAGCTAGCTTGCATAACTGTTTCTTGTGTTAGCAGACTTCAAAAGAAAGTGTCCGTTGCATCAGCCTTGTTAGTGAGGATATTATTTGGAATGAAACGGGCACAACTAAAAATAAAATTAATTAATCTTAAAAACAGTTTAAATCTTTAAAGTAAATGTACTTTTAGTCTTCTTTTTTCTACATTTAATATATTGCTCTGTTAATCTATTATATAAGAACAATGAAGAGAGATGATAAATCAGTGAAAGTCAATTCCAATCACAGTTCAATCTCTGTAAAGTGAACTAATTCTTGCAGGAGATTAATCCGTGATCCTGTGGCAAAAAAGTGTCCCATTTCATACTAAGGTTTATTCTTATTAATTGATCATATCCACAGACCTGATGAGAAATGCACGTCTGACAGCATATAGCCGCTGGAATGCGAAGTGGCGGCTAGGTCAAGATAGATAGAGATCCTATATAGGTACTAAACGTATATATAGACTAGTGTTGCCCAAAATCGGTCTTGGTCTAAACCAAGACCAGGACTGGTAAAAAAATCGATTTTTTAAATAAAAATAAGGCAAAATAGTTATTAATACTTGACAATCTTAGTTAATACATTTAAAGAATTGGTATAACCAGTAGACTTTTGCATTTAACTCCTCTAATTTTTCATTCGGGCATAGTTAGGTTTCTCCTATCTAAAAAATTACAGTAATATCTCTATAGTAATAAGTTAATAAGTAACTGCAAGACTGTTGCGAGACTCTTACGCAAGGCCTAGACCATGGCTAAGACTGAGTTTGCAAGACCAAGACTCGTTTCGTCTCGCATTTGGGCAACACTAATATAGAGAGGGTTCGTAGATATAGAAAGCTACCAACCCTTTAAATTTATAGTATTTACAGTCTTAAGACATGAAATAATAATCAGTTACTCCATATGAAAAATTGAATTTATGATAAAAAAAAGTTTAATTTTTTCCTGTTTTTACTTATATCAGTGAAACTACTCGTTCTATCTATAATAATGCATTTCCCCATATCTATAACGAGCATTTCCCCTCTCCTTTTTAATTCCTACATAAATGATCTTTCCAAATCTATCTACCACATAGTTTATACGCTGATGACTCCCAAATATATTTTTCCCTTCATCCTTCTGAGCTACTAGTCGCGTTCGCCAATATTCAGGCAGACCTAGATAGGATCAGTGCCTGGGCAAGTCTGAATAATTTAAATCTAAATGCGATGAAAACTCAGGCTATTACTATAGGTTCCAGTCCTATTCTTAAATCCATCTCCTTCCTTCCTCCTTTAGTCATCAACGATCATCCTGTCACATTCACTTCATCCGTTAAAAACCTAGGAATCACCATAGACGAAAACCTCTCCTGGAAACCCCATATTGCCCTCATCTCCCGTAAGTCAATAGGTACCATTAAGCTATTTCATCGCTCCCGCCACCTACTCCCACAATCCATCCGCAAGCTCCTTATATCCTCTCTTATTTTCCCCCACTTTGACTACGGCTGTGTAGTGTACGGAGGTATCCCGATGGTATTCGAGAATAGATTGAAGCGACTCATGAATATCAGCTTAAGATTTGTCTTCGGTACATCGAGGCGGTCTCATGTGTCCCACCTTTACGATGAGTTAAAGTGGCTCTTCCCTTCTTTCCGCAGACAATATTTCCTTGGATCTTTCCTATTCCAAACTATCAACACCCTACACCCTTCCTACATCTACAGTCTCCTACAGTTCAAACCCGTTGTCCACTCCGAGAAAACAAGATCCCGTGTTTCCGACCTTTATATCCTTTTCCATAGAACTAAGACATTTGAATATTCCTTTATTGCCCGATTCACTACCTTCTGGAATTCCTTTCCATCTGATATCCGCCGTGCCTCTTCCTTGTTCTCATTTAAATATCATCTCTACCTATTCCTTCTCTCATCCCAAAATGACGTTATACAATGAAAAAAATATTGCGAAACAGATTTTGACTAAGGTGAATGGTTGTTAAAATTGATTGAGTTTTAATTTTAAAAATCAACCCATGCTTACATTATTTTGTTTTGTTTTTCATTTAAATAATGTTTTTTCAAAATGGTGTTATTTTTACTTGTTTTAATATACTTTTACTGAGATACTGCATATTTTCTTTAATATTGATTAATGTAATTTATGGCCAGATGTAGTTTTTATTTTTTTGTTCATAACTGTTATTCATAAGGGACCTCGTCCCAGAATAAAGTTTAATTTCTATCTATCTATCTATCTCTCTAATGTTAAAACTAAAGCTGGCAAAATTTGCCATAGAAATGGTTATATTAGTTTCTTCATTATGTTCTGTAGTTTTCGTGATATCCGTCCCTGTAAGTAACTAACTTCGAAAAAAATGTTTTTGCTTCGCATTTTTATCATAATTTGACTTGCAAACTCTATATTTTCATTTTACCAAAAAGTCATGAGAAAGAAAGTTGTTTAATATTAAATTTTCTTTAAGAATATATATTAATAACAATCTTATCTTCAACCATTCAAAGGCTAGATCAATCATAATAAGTGTAATTGTATTTAGTAGACTTCATGAATCACTTAAACACTATTTCGTATAAGCAGTTAGTTAGTTTCTTTTTTTCTAAAGTAATTATGTTTATATATATGAAAAAAAGTTTTCCGGCTGAAGCTCCTCCTCCCATCCCCTCAAAAAATTAAATCCTGGTTCCGCTAGTGGCCTGTGTGATATTTTAATTATTTTAAAATGTATTTCAAAATTGTTTGTTAATATAATTATTCTGTGAATAAACTTTTTTTATTGTTGATTGTAGGTATTTTATTAATGTTCCATGTTAAGTCCTGAATTTATTTTTTTTTGTTCAATCTAAAGGAGTTTATTATATATTTATTAATTTCGCTCATTACTTATTTTTTTTATTATTCTGTAAGCAGATTTTTATCATTAATCAGGTTTAGAATTTTTATTTATTTTTTAAACACATTTAAATATTTAAATATGCTCCTTATAGGTTTACCTGATTTTATTACAATAACATTATTTACAATTATATTTTTTGATATCTTTACTGATTTATAAATTTAAAGTGGAGTTATTTTTTGGCAAAAACATAATCACTGAACTGATTCAGGTCTTTTATCCCATACCTCTGCTAACAGTCATAGGAAATCAAATAATGTCCCAAATAATTTCATCAAGTCTTAATGTTCTAATACTTCTTTTGGCAGCGATTAGTGCCATAATCGAGCAATCTTCGAGTTCGCTAATATTTTTATTGTTTTATTATAGCTTATTATTTTCAGGAAGAAGTTAACATGTTCGACCTTTTATCGATGCAATACGCAAAAGTTTGGCTTTCAGAAAGAACGGAAGAAAAACAAATTGCTTTATCTTCACAGGACAATGACTTTTTGGTTAGAAGGTACGTGATAAGAGGTTTGCTGGTACGTAAGAAAGAACAGGAGCAAGAAAAGCCGTTCAAAATGAAAAAGTAAACATTTTTTAAATATACTTCACAGATATCGATGGTTGACCTCACAAATTCAATCGCAATTTATATATATTCGTGTAAAAAAATATTAAGATTTGACTTCATTTTGTAATTCTCTATTTATTAATTTTCTTTAGATCTTTGATTATTGATTTACTAGTATATTAAATTTGACATTCATTAATCACTTAAAAGAGTGTGAGGGATTAACACATTTTACAATGGTTTCAGACTCGTAGTTAAATTGTTTTTTCCAAAATCTATGAGGTTGACTTTCGATATATTCATTTATTTATAATCATAAGAAAGTGTTAAAAATATATTCGTGCGTGTTCTCATGTGTATGTTAGAATCGGTACAACCATTTTAATTATTCCAGTTCCAACCCGCCAATATATCCACTAGTGCAAATATTTTTTCCTCTATTTTGAAAAGGTCCATTAGCTACCAATATTTTATTTATTGAATAATATAACAATCTGTCACATGAACATTGCTTATAGAGAGCTAAGATAACATCCACACTACATCACTAGCGGATCCAGGATTTAATTTTGGGGGGGGGGGGCTTCAGCCCGAAAGCTTTCTTTTCATAAAAGTAACGATAATTGCTTTAGAAAAAAAGAAAGAAACTAACTACCTGTATGAAATGGTGTTTAAGTGATTCCTAAAGCCCTTTTAAATGTAATTACACGAAAAATAATACTTTAAGAGATACTTTTTTTATATTTTTATCGATAAAACGTGGTTATATTTTACCATTTTGGGGGGGGGGACTTCAGCCCGAAAGCCCCACCCGTAGATCCGCCCGTGCACTACATGAAAAAAAATATAAAACAGAAGAAAAATAACTAGATATTAATTAAAATGTATATTCAATAAATAGAGTAAAATAACTTAACGACAAGTAAATTAAATAAAAAAAAAAACACATGTATACCTATATACACTATTTACAATCGGGCGAGGTAACTCCGAGGTTCGCTTGTTCCTCTAGCTATGGAGGGAAAAGCAGGACTCCAGGAGATCCCTGCGCTATTCTCTCAATCGCTTCACTGGTACTAAAGTCACTGGAGATAGATCGAGTGCACTATATCCACATACACTCATGTCTGAGTTGAGAATCTGACCATTCCAGAACTCCAATTTATACAAACTACAGAAGGTCGAGGGTCCACTGCTGTTTTAACCTTCTAGAAGGATTATAGGGATGAGTGGTGCTTTATAGGCATTGCGCAAGAGGATTTGGGTGATAAGCAAGGTTCTGGTGTGCTATGTTTTATTCCCACAAAACGGATGACGTTAAATATTTTAACATTAGTAAATCTATTACTGGGAATTAAAAGTTATATGAGGCTTTAAATACGATGTGGTTAGGCTATGTTGGTCGTTCAATCAATGCATCTACTGGTTCGAGCTCATCCCGTCAAGCCCAGGTCCAAAATCTGTCAAGACTCCCATCTCCCCGGTCTGTGTAGGCCAAGCTGTCTCTTAAATCCCCAATGCCGGAAAAGACACAAGCCCTTGAGCTATTTCATCCACGAGAATTTATACAAATATTCAGAGTGCAGCAAGGATGGTTTTATTTGGTTCTCAACGTCGGCAGGTGTAAAAATTATTTTAACCGGCCACATTCTGTAGGGAAATAAGTTTTCTAGCTTGAACAAAGATTCCATTAAATGTAAGTGTAATGGCTCTTCAAGCACTCTTATCGGCATTTTGTCACGAATTTTAAATTTGTCTTACCCAACTCAACCTTCCTAATTTTGGTATTCTGGCCACATTAGGTTTATTAAACAATTCGTAGACCTGTCTATCCTTCCGAATTCTCCAGTCCCTCATCACAGGGCCAAATATTTTTCTAAGGATTTTGCTTTCAAAGACCAAAAGGCCTTTTTCGTCATTTTTTGTTAGGGCCCATGTTAGGTTTTCCTAGCTAACTAGTAAATAATACATTATCAAAATGTTTTTATTCATTAAATATTTAAAATATTTGAATATAATCTATTTTTTGCGTGCTTTGCAGGTTTATGAATGTTCCCTCAAAAATTAGGATACGCACTAAAGAAGAAATCGATCAATTAAAATCTAAGTTAAATGAAAAACAGAAAGAAGATCTTGAAAAAGATGCGAAAGCCAGTGTAAAAAAAAGCTTACCCGTGGATGTGGAGAAGAAACAATCCAAAAATGAGGAATAACTTCCGAGCAAGAGCAGGTTTCTCGCAATTGCATGCATTGCATAAATTGTAATGTATATTTAATTGATCAGATGAAATATACTCTTATGTCCGCAAGATTTTAATTTTATTAAAATTATTTATCCAAAGTGATTAAATATGCTTAGTCAATGATTGCTGATAAGGTCAATTTGTAGGTAAGGAACTATTACACCATTTCTATTACACCATCCACCCACTATAAAGTGGTACTGCACATTAATTAATCCTATCCAAAAAATTATTTGACAGATAATTCCTCTACTTCCAAACTAAATATTGCTTACTGAAAATCCTCTTTCTCAAAATTTCTATCTAAATTTTCTTGTACATAGGGAATATAATTTATGAAAATTCCCTTCCCGTCTCATTGTATCTTGGCTTGAATATCTACAATCTATATAATATACTTATTTAAAACTTTTATTAGTTTTCTTTCTCAGCAGTTCAGAAATTTGCTTCTTTATATCAATGTGACGGCGGTGGAGAAGGAGATATTTGTGCATTTGATGACAACATGAGCTGGATTTTCTGAATATTAGTCATTTTTGCGGTTGGGTGGTGTAAAATCCATTGTTTGCTCTGCCTCCGGTCACATTCACACTTAATTTCTAATTGTTTGTTCATTCTTATAGGTGATACAGAACCTGTTACATGGGAATTATATTAGCCCTTTGTTTGATCTGGACCTGTTCCATATCAGAAGTATTCGCTAAAATCCTCAACCGACTTTTTTTCTGAGATTGTTTAACTTTCTTGATATTTAGCAGTGCTTCTTCTACCGTGTTTGCTTCAATGCCTAACAGCACACTTTCGCCCTCCATTCCAAAATAAAAATTTTGTTTGAAACTTTGAAATACATCACATTGGTTAATGGGGAGTGGAAGGGGGGAAAGACCAGCGTTAAAGACGAGTCTCATACTGAATAAAATACTAAGGCTTCTGTATCACTACGGCTCGTACATTATAGCTGAGAAAGTAAAAGTATGATAAGCTGCTCTGGGGCCCTCCCACTTTAATCTGGGAAGAAGACGACCTGCTAATGGAAGGCGGCCAGACTAATATGGTGAAAATAAAATAATGAAAAAATAAGAGATTTGAAAAATAAAGGCAATTAATTTGTGGTTTTATAGCAGGAATGGCATGCACGTGTGTGATATGCCATCTCTGAAAAATCCCGTGTAGCCGAAAGGCAAGGAAGGGAGGCATAAGTAAATAAGTAAAAATATGATATTGACATCTAAGTAAAGTATGATATCATATTCTTAATGAGTATATCATATTCATTTCACCAATAGCGAGCGCTGTTTGTAGCGGATATTTGAGTATCATTACTGGTATGGATAGAAAAGGTGGAACGAGTCTGGCAAATGCGCGGATGGTCCGTATTGCCAACCCAAGTTTAATATATCAATGGAGACGTATTTTTCCTCCTTCTTGAACCTTTTAATTTAACTAATGAAATATAAAAGGGATAGTCATTTAATGAGCGAAGCGTTCTGTTCTAAGATTCTATTAGAAACTAAAAACTATTCGACGCATATCAAATGGTAATGCAGTTTCTGGCCGCACAAATGGCAGATTTCATCCGTTACTACCCCCACATCTTTAAATGACATTATATTACGCAGTGACCAGTAAATGAATACTCAGATAACTAATCGAAGTTCGTTTCTATTAATGCCCAAGGAGCCACTTGGTTCTAGTGGGGAAGTATTTTTCATAAACTGCTTAGCTTGCCTGAGATTTAAGCATTCCCTCCACTAGTTGCCTGCTTCTTTCCAGCTCCAGTAAAGTCCTTCCATCCGTCAAGAATTCATTGAAGTGCTTAATGCAGGTTCTTTCAGGGACTTCAGCGCCGTTTCTTGCAAGCTTGTCTGTCTTTTCAATGCCAGTAACCTCCATGCCACCAAGAACCCATACTTGCTGTAAGTTATTAAAGCTGGCACGAATCTTCAAGTCTTCCTAGATATTTGGGTAAGAAAGAATAATGAAATTAGAGCTGGCTTTATTTCTATGTTAGTTTTTTTGATATTGAATCAAATTTCACAGTAGATTTTTTTTTATCATTAAAATTATTGCTTCCTATTTATTTTATTATGTTTTATACATTTGAGAACAATACGTTAGAGATCTGTCATGATATATGAAGTCAATATTATGCGAACAATTAGTAAATAAAGGTCAGGAAGTGATCGATATGAGGTCAATAAATCATTATCGGCCCTACAGAGATCCTACCTTGGGCCGGGAGGGCAGTCAGATCAAAGAGATGCTGATCAGTAGGCACCTTGATTAGTCCTGTTCACTTAGCAAACGTATTGTACATTTAGCCACAAGTAAATGTTGACAACTGTGTCTCTATATGGAATCACCAGTGTTAATCTGATCTCGAGGATTTGGAATTTTTCTCTCGTTTGTTCTCTCGTTCATGTAAAATGAGTATATAATAGAATCCATATTAGGCTCTCGGATGAATTAAAAAGGAACTTGAGAAATTAAAGAGGAATGTACTGCCAATGATGATCAGAATGGGCTGAATGGACCAGGAAAAGCAATAATTCAAAGTATGAATTAAGATCGTCAAGACAAAACGGTACCGGTTCTATTATTGAACCCAGATTTTATCTATATCCATTATTTCTTAGTCATTTGTTATTTATGTGTATTATTAAACAACTGAGAGTTACATTGCAATACAGAGTAAATTATAAAATACACATTTATACAACTGTATGAAATAATTTAAATTATGTAATTATGTAACAGGAATACGGTGCCTCTATCCTTTGCTGTTGTACATGGCACCTTAATTGCAACTAAATAAATAAATAAATAAGATACACATTGTTAAAATAATTATTTCGATTTGCATAGACTAATAAAATATCAATTTAGAACCTCATGTTGAGTCAGTATTTTAACAAGACATTATGTTTCTAGACGTATAAATAGATTCAAATTTTTTATAAAATAGAAAAGAATAGAAATTCCACTTCGGCTTAGAATGCCTCACTATTTTCAAGTTCAAAATATTTAATTTTAAATTCATCACGCAAATCAAACAGAATTAAAATTAGGACTCATCATCAGGAAATTAAAATTAGTTCTCATCATAAACATGCGTAAATAAAAGTTCCTATACCTAATGGTCTCTCAACTTCAATTCACTCAATTTCAAAAACGATGTTGAAATATTATCTAATTTACAAACCTCTTCTTTGGAAAATCGGATGAAATCATTGTATCTCAAGGTGATAATGAATACAATTACAAATAAATGTTGAATACAACTAATAAATCTATTACTTTATAAGGAATACTAGTATTACAAAAGTCATGAATAACGGAAACTGGAAAAGCAATATTTCAGTGCAACTTTAACAGCAAAGATTATATTTCGGCAAATTTTACAAGAACAGATTTTTCACACACAACGAATTTCAGTTATAATTAAATCATCCGGTTATAAAAATCTTTTATAACAACAGCGTTGCCTTCAGTTACAAAACATATTTTTTTCATTAAAATTATTAAAACTATGCAACAATTAAAACATATATCAAAACTTATTCAACAAATTCTCGAATACATATATTTCCATTTAGTATTAGTGGTAAAATTAATTGATTTTACATTATAAAAATTATTTTTATGTTATTTGCATATTGTTATAAAAGGAAAATGAAAATAAAAAATCATATGATTAAAAGTTTATCTTTCTATAATTTACTTATAAGAAGGAATAGAAAGTGTGTGTTTATTCATATAATGGTACAGCTATCAGGTAAGAAGTAGTTACAGCTATCAAGTAGTAAATAGTTAGTACTTCAATAATGTTGGAAGTTTAAGACAAGTTCAAGCATTTCATTTGGGTTTTTCATAATGAAAGGAAAAATTTCGTCAGTCTTAGCCGTTGGTTTATAAATATATAAGGACCAATAACTAGAAACTAGTCGCTTTAATTATGTTTAAAAAGGGGAAGGAAAGAGTTACAGGCCGTACTGGTATAAAATACATCATTGATGACAGATAAGTGGAAAATATCAACAAAAAGTAACAAACTTTCGATGTGATATTTCAATACCTTCGGCAATCTCACCAAATACTCGCGGACTACAAGCTGACTCATTATCTTCCAAAGATAGTTTCTGTAAACGGAATCATAGGCTGATTTTAAATCTACTGAGAATTTATAGTTCTATTTCCTAATCACAACTCGATGGTGGCGATAGGTTTTAAGGTCACACACAGAATCTTTCCTAACCGAACGTTTATTTAGGTTAGGTAAGCTCAAGACCCCCTTACGTAGACTACTTTTTATTTAGAAATAAACACAATCAGCTCGGTACTGAACGAAATGTTAGTCAGCTGATCGTCCTACTTTTACTTCTAACTTCTCATTGAACGTCAACATAAATATATTTTTTTAGTTTTCGACCAGTGATAACCAATATTACTTATTGGTAAATTGGCGCTGGAATTTGGGATCGATGAGTGTCTTATATACTATTAACAGGTTGCCATGTAGTAGCTAAAAGCAGCCTGCTGTAAGGTGATTGTTCGACTTGTGACGGAGACCCGATGCCTTAGGGATATTGATATAACCTGTATATTGAATATGTACTCTCTCAAAAGTTTTGCTACGCTATTCCCAATGATGTAGAGAGACTTTTGGAGGATTATTAGGTGAATGAATATATCACCGCTTGTCGAATCCAATTCCATTGATGATCTAGATAGGTAATCAACATGATCAATATGTTTACTTTTCTTTTTTTCAAGAGTATAGTTGAAGATTTGGAGAAAATCTACTCAGCAAAGCAACCTAAATCTTGTCATAGCTGGAATCTTCGCAACTTTGGTATAGGGTAATGAGGTGTTTAAAGTGGAGGAAGCCGAAACACAATTGAAAATTACCATCTAGGTAATGAAATGGGGGATGAAAACGAGTCATGAGCCCCAGCCACCGTTATTCGCTCTTATTATAAATCCGTCCCATTCTACAGCATCTAGTTCCTTCTCTACCTTGTCGCAAAAGGCAAATGGTACGTAAAATAAAACCAACGTCCTTGTTTTAAGGAAGAAAATGCTTGTCCATCACAGCATTATGTCTTGAAAACCATACTTGTTAAACCCAAGCTTCTTCTACCTCGGGTCCATAATTAACAATAGCAATAACGAAGAGGAGGAGATAGGAGCTAGAACAATGGCTGCCAACAGAGCGTACTTTTCTCTATTGAGCCTTCTGAAAAGTAGATTGTTAAGTCGTACTACGAAGTTTATGATATACAAAACGATTGTTCAGCCAGTTGCAACATATAAGTGCGAAACCAAAGGCATCTGCTGAACGAATAGATCGGTTTGAAAAGAAAATACTAGTACGGATAATAGAACCTAAACTGGTGGAAATAGTTCCCCGCATGAGAACAAACAAAGTGGTATACTCAATGTACGGTGATCTGTCTATCTCTCAATTCGCTCGAGTGCAGCGAATGAAATGGTTAGGACGTGTCCTGAAAATGGATGAAGCGAGGACAGCGAAAAGGCTTTATCATGTGAAGCCAGAGGGAGTTATGTCTAGGGGAAGACCGAAGGCAAGATGGATAGATAAGGTAAGAAGACTTGAGAAAAAAACGGCATACCAATCAGGTGCGCAGCCAACAGGGATGACTGGGCAAAGGAAATTGAGCAGGCCAAGGACCGCTACATGCATCTGTTGTACCAATAATGAATGTATAGTAAGCGATACTAACGGATTCAGGATATACATTTTTTTTTTTTCACGATAATTATTTCGGAAGCAAGAAGGAAACTAAGTACCTATATTAAATGGTTTTTAAGTAAGTCTTTAAGTCCTATTAAAGGTAATTAACCAAAAATAATACATATCGTCAGTTTTCTACCCAAAATTCTTAAACTAGTCATATCTTAAAGAAATGTTCCGGTTATATTATGTGTTAGTTAAATTAGCCGAATCAAAATAATTGAAAAGATAAAAATTACTTAAGTTGAATGCGGCAAATATTACCCCGGTAGGTATTACTGAAATACGCTTTCAAGTCCGTGTGCTTTAATAGTTCTCACATATTACTTTATCTGCATGAGATATAAATGAGGTATTTCTTGTGAAATAAGCAAAGGGACAACTTGCTTCAACTCCTCACCCATTGGTTCTACTTCGAAAAGCTATGTCTACAATTCATAGCAGACTTTACCTTCTTTAACTTTGTATAGAATAATAATTTCTATAAAATGCTTAGTTTCTAAGTGACGACCAAAATACTAAAAGTCGTTTGCGCGTAACACACAACTTTCACTTACCGCTCTTTTTTGAATAGATAAATTTTTCTGGCAATATTGTTCTTTTTTTTTTTTTTTTTTTTTCTCGGTTGCCTCTTAAGACCTTGTAGATCTTTGTCCGCCTGAACCAGCCTTCTCCATCAATGCCTATGTTGGGCTACTGCTTTCCAGTTTGCGGCATGAAGCTCAAATATCCATCATGCTTTTGGCCTCCCACGTGATCTCTTGCCTACTACTCTGTCATTCATTGTTGTTTAAAGGCGTCCTGATGGATTGCTATGAGCTATATGCCCCGCCCATCTTCTTTGCCTTCATGCCACGAGATATTGTTCCTTCTCCTACATGTGTCAAGGTTCTGGTCTATATAGGTCATTTTATCTTACGGAGGACTTTTTTTTTTCGAATCTCTCAATTCTGGCTTCTAGTGTGAGGGCTAGAGCCAACGTTTGACAACCGTGCAGTAGAACTGGCTTAATGACGACGTTATACAAGTCGCCTTCGGCTTGTAAACCACGTGCTCCCTGGATAAGAAGAGAGAACAAACGATTACTACCGTTGCCTATAACAGCCCCACGCTGCTGAAGAAGACTCATGGCATAAAAAGTCAACAGGCATAGGAAAAAAATATATATGTATCAAATTCTTTCAAAAGTTGCATTTCACATTTTTTCGTAACTCCTGACAATGAGAGATAGTTAGTTATTTAAAATAAACCAAATTTAAGTTACATTAGATTCCAATCACATTATCCCACTTCATCAATTTGGATTCCGCAGATCCCATTCCACTATCCAGAAATGCCATCGTGTGGTGGATGTTAACTCATCTGCATTGGAGAGCGAATGTACTGCTCCGGAGTCTTTCTCGCCGTGGAACAGGCTTTTGATTTAGTCTGGCACCCGGGACTGCTTTACAAACTCAGTAAATTCCTACATCCTATATATTTCCTCATTATCCGTTCCTTCCTGACAGATGGATACATCAAAGTACACCACAATAATGCTTATTCATCTCTCTTTTCCCAGTCCGCTGATATTTCTCAAGGTAATATTCTAGGTCCTATCCTTTACACAGTTTATACAGCTGACAAACCATCCTGTCACTGTAATTACCACGTATGACAATGATATATATGTTCTATCCGTTAAGAATGACCCAACTATTGCATCCCAAACTCTTCAATCACATATCATAAACCTTGAAGAATGGTGTCAAAACTGAAGAATTAAAGTAAATTCCAATAAATCCCATCAAATCACCTTTACCCTTCACCGTAAACCTATGACCTCCTGCCCTACAGCAACCTTTCATAATACCCCACTTATCACTGTTGAACAAATCCCATACCTAGGACAAACGTCTAACCTGCATCCTCATACTAGACTGAAACGACAAGAAACCGCTCGACGTTTCTGACTCCTCCAGCACTTTCTAGATAAACGCTTTAAGCTTCTAGCTAATTAAAAAAGACTCATATACATGACTACAAAAAGGCCTATTTGGACTTACGGTGTTGAACTTTAAGGGCTCCACTAAGCCATCGAATACTTCTCGTATCCAATCCTTACAATCCAAAATCCTCGATGGTCCTTAGTTTGTCACAAATAAAATCATCCATAACGACCTTAATATTCCTTATATTTCTAACCTTACCCAATCCAGATACCTATCCTTCTATAACAAACTTCAGAACCATCCAAACCCTCTCGTTTCTAATCTTGTTCCCTCCTCGATCCCTGATATCCCTTCAACGCGTCTAAAAAGATGATGGCCTCGAGATCTCCTGTTGTGAATACATTTTCAGAGTGGGTAGTTTCTCAAAAAGTGGTTTTATGTTATTACATTATTGCGTTCACATTTACTGAATGTATTTTTATTTCTAAACATTCTAGTGGGCATTTAATCCCTGTAAAGTGACATCAGTGGGGATAAGATCTAAATGATATTAAATAATACTTAATTATACAATGATTAATCGTTAGTGGGGTTTTTGAGGAAATCGTAAAAATGTTTATAATAATGTGTAACTTCCAGTTAGCCGATTTCGAGAAAATATTGTTGTAACGTCCTAGGTATATACAAATCTTTAATATGCAATTTCACTTTCGAACGACGTTTCGTTTTCGAGTTAGACTGTTCATATATACACAATACACAGTCCATTTTGCGAGACTTGGTTATTTGAACTCAGAGGACCTCAAAACGTGCGTTTCCATTGAAAATTCAGATTCGATAATTTTCATGATCGCAATACTTATATAATGTATATTACATATATATGATAAGTGAAAGTAAAAAAATACAGAATATTCGCCTTTTTTTTGGACACACCTCGGAAGGCAATGGAAAGTTTAGTTTTAAAACTTCAAATTCAGATCCAGCATTCCAAAGAACATAAAAACAGGAAAAAATGGCTATTGGAATTTTTCTACATCCAACTACCATTAGATTGGACTAATTTTGATGACTTTGACTCCATAAGTTTTTAAAAAGCAACCAAGTATAGTGTCAGCCAAGGTGAATTCTCTTATAAGGGCATATTCTTTACATCGCATTAAAATTTCAGCCATCAGTTGTTCTACTAAATAAAACTTCGAATTTCGCCACTTTAATTTTTCAATTTTCGTATAGAAAGCAATTAGCTGTAAGTAGTATATTATGGCTATTAGCTATAATTCTTTCAGTTAAATGAAATGGTCGTCGGTAGCTCCTAATCTAATTATGCTCGTGTTACAAGCTTTTGCTATCCTTTCTTTCTATCGTCTTCCCTGGGTTATTGTGGATCGAGATCCTTAGCATGCCTTCGTTCGTGGATTTCCCTTAATGAGAAGCTGCTGGAAATTTTATTTCAAGATGCATTGTTTCTTAATTTTTTATCCCGCGAATTTACCATATTTTTCTATCATTTGTTTTATATCATAACCTTCATATAAAACATAACCTTCTTTCCTGATTAGGGTAGAATTCGCATTCATTTTCAGCCTTCTAGTTCTCTTCATTGGTTTTTTTGAGATATTATTAATTTGTCTCTTTCCTTAAAGATGTTATTGTTTCCAGAGTTTGTTCAGATTTTGTTCTTTCCTTAAAGACTTTTTCTGTGAACTCCTTCTTAACTTTTAGTTTTTCTTGAATACATTGTACTTTCTTAACTTTTTTTTTTTTATAGATACCACTTCTTTTTACATCATACATACTTGTATATTCCAATGTTAACCGTGACGTCCCCCTGGCTGAGATTTTTATTAGAATTTCGAGAAAGTCAAAACCATGCGCATTTTACATCAAAACTCTGTGATTATTATATATTTTCCAGGTATAATACCACATCGTAAACGTTTATGGGAACCAGCCGTCAGTGCTAAAAGACCAGACTACATAACGTCTTCCGATCATCCTACTGCTCGTGTATTTTCACAATTCCAGGAATTGGAAAAGGTATTTTATTTAATTTCGGAAACTATGTAATTTAACTATGAATGTAATTCATTATTGGACAATTTAATTGGAATATTCGAATTGGACAAATACCCTTATCATTTCTCCTGATTTCGTTATTTCCTTTTTCTTTTAAATGCTCAAATCTTATGTAACTCTAATTTAAAAAAAAAATCTTTCTTTCTCAAAGTTTAGGTACTTTTTTGTTATCCAACCTCAGTTAACAGGTGTCCTTCTTTCGAATAACTACGATAATTGAACTTAGATTTAAGTAAATTATTAGCAAGCGCAGAGGGCTAAAAAATTGATTTTGATTTTTAATTTAAAATGATTTTAAATCTACTGAGAATTTAGAGTTCTATTTCCTAATCACAACTCGATGGTGGCGATAGGTTTTAAGGTCACACACAGAATCTTTCCTAACCGATCGTTTATTTAGGTTAGGTAAGCTCAAGACTCCATTACGTACACTACTTTTTATTTAGAAATAAACACAATCAGCTCGGTACTGAACGAAATGTTAGTCAGCTGATCGTCCTACTTTATATACGCTTTCAAGTCCGTGTGCTTTAATAGTTCTCACACATTATCTTATCTGCATGAGATATAAATGAGGTATTTCTTGTGAAATAAGCAAAGGGACAACTTGCTTCAACTCCTCACCCATTGGTTCTACTTCAAAAAGCTATGTCTACAATTTATAGCAGACTTTATCTTCTTTAACTTTGTATAGAATAATAATTTCTATAAAATGCTTAGTTTCAAAGTGACGACCAAAATACTAAAAGTCGTTTGCGCGCAACACACAACTTTCACTTACCGCTCTTTTTTGAATAGATAAATTTTTCTGGCAATATTGTTCTTTTTTTTTTTTTTTTTTTTTCTCGGTTGCCTCTTAAGACCTTGTAGATCTTTGGCAGCCTGAACCAGCCTTCTCCATCAATGCCTATGTTGGGCTACTGCTTTCCAGTTTGCGGCATGAAGCTCAAATATCCATCATGCTTTTGGCCTCCCACGTGATCTCTTGCCTACTACTCTGTCATTCATTGTTGTTTAAAGGCGTCCTGATGGATTGCTATGAGCTATATGCCCCGCCCATCTTCTTTGCCTTCATGCCACGAGATATTGTTCCTTCTCCTACATGTGTCAAGGTTCTGGTCTATATAGGTCATTTTATCTTACGGAGGACTTTTTTTTTTCGAATCTCTCAATTCTGGCTTCTAGTGTGAGGGCTAGAGCCAACGTTTGACAACCGTGCAGTAGAACTGGCTTAATGACGACGTTATACAAGTCGCCTTCGGCTTGTAAACCACGTGCTCCCTGGATAAGAAGAGAGAACAAACGATTACTACCGTTGCCTATAACAGCCCCACGCTGCTGAAGAAGACTCATGGCATAAAAAGTCAACAGGCATAGGAAAAAAATATATATGTATCAAATTCTTTCAAAAGTTGCATTTCACATTTTTTCGTAACTCCTGACAATGAGAGATAGTTAGTTATTTAAAATAAACCAAATTTAAGTTACATTAGATTCCAATCACATTATCCCACTTCATCAATTTGGATTCCGCAGATCCCATTCCACTATCCAGAAATGCCATCGTGTGGTGGATGTTAACTCATCTGCATTGGAGAGCGAATGTACTGCTCCGGAGTCTTTCTCGCCGTGGAACAGGCTTTTGATTTAGTCTGGCACCCGGGACTGCTTTACAAACTCAGTAAATTCCTACATCCTATATATTTCCTCATTATCCGTTCCTTCCTGACAGATGGATACATCAAAGTACACCACAATAATGCTTATTCATCTCTCTTTTCCCAGTCCGCTGATATTTCTCAAGGTAATATTCTAGGTCCTATCCTTTACACAGTTTATACAGCTGACAAACCATCCTGTCACTGTAATTACCACGTATGACAATGATATATATGTTCTATCCGTTAAGAATGACCCAACTATTGCATCCCAAACTCTTCAATCACATATCATAAACCTTGAAGAATGGTGTCAAAACTGAAGAATTAAAGTAAATTCCAATAAATCCCATCAAATCACCTTTACCCTTCACCGTAAACCTATGACCTCCTGCCCTACAGCAACCTTTCATAATACCCCACTTATCACTGTTGAACAAATCCCATACCTAGGACAAACGTCTAACCTGCATCCTCATACTAGACTGAAACGACAAGAAACCGCTCGACGTTTCTGACTCCTCCAGCACTTTCTAGATAAACGCTTTAAGCTTCTAGCTAATTAAAAAAGACTCATATACATGACTACAAAAAGGCCTATTTGGACTTACGGTGTTGAACTTTAAGGGCTCCACTAAGCCATCGAATACTTCTCGTATCCAATCCTTACAATCCAAAATCCTCGATGGTCCTTAGTTTGTCACAAATAAAATCATCCATAACGACCTTTATATTTCTAACCTTACCCAATCCAGATACCTATCCTTCTATAACAAACTTCAGAACCATCCAAACCCTCTCGTTTCTAATCTTGCTCCCTCCTCGATCCCTGATATCCCTCCAACGCGTCTAAAAAGAAGATGGCCCCGAGATCTCCTGTTGTGAATACATTTTCAGAGTGCTACCAGTGGGTAGTTTCTCAAGAAGTGGTTTTATGTTATTATATTATTGCGTTCACATTTACTGAATGTATTTTTATTTCTAAACATTCTAGTGGGCATTTAATCCCTGTAAAGTGACATCAATGGGGATAAGATCTAAATGATATTAAATAATACTTAATTATACAATGATTAATCGTTAGTGGGGTTTTTGAGGAAATCGTAAAAATGTTTATAATAATGTGTAACTTCCAGTTAGCCGATTTCGAGAAAATATTGTTGTAACGTCCTAGGTATATACAAATCTTTAATATGCAATTTCACTTTCGAACGACGTTTCGTTTTCGAGTTAGACTGTTCATATATACACAATACACAGTCCATTTTGCGAGACTTGGTTATTTGAACTCAGAGGACCTCAAAACGTGCGTTTCCATTGAAAATTCAGATTCGATAATTTTCATGATCGCAATACTTATATAATGTATATTACATATATATGATAAGTGAAAGTAAAAAAATACAGAATATTCGCCTTTTTTTTGGACACACCTCGGAAGGCAATGGAAAGTTTAGTTTTAAAACTTCAAATTCAGATCCAGCATTCCAAAGAACATAAAAACAGGAAAAAATGGCTATTGGAATTTTTCTACATCCAACTACCATTAGATTGGACTAATTTTGATGACTTTGACTCCATAAGTTTTTAAAAAGCAACCAAGTATAGTGTCAGCCAAGGTGAATTCTCTTATAAGGGCATATTCTTTACATCGCATTAAAATTTCAGCCATCAGTTGTTCTACTAAATAAAACTTCGAATTTCGCCACTTTAATTTTTCAATTTTCGTATAGAAAGCAATTAGCTGTAAGTAGTATATTATGGCTATTAGCTATAATTCTTTCAGTTAAATGAAATGGTCGTCGGTAGCTCCTAATCTAATTATGCTCGTGTTACAAGCTTTTGCTATCCTTTCTTTCTATCGTCTTCCCTGGGTTATTGTGGATCGAGATCCTTAGCATGCCTTCGTTCGTGGATTTCCCTTAATGAGAAGCTGCTGGAAATTTTATTTCAAGATGCATTGTTTCTTAATTTTTTATCCCGCGAATTTACCATATTTTTCTATCATTTGTTTTATATCATAACCTTCATATAAAACATAACCTTCTTTCCTGATTAGGGTAGAATTCGCATTCATTTTCAGCCTTCTAGTTCTCTTCATTGGTTTTTTTGAGATATTATTAATTTGTCTCTTTCCTTAAAGATGTTATTGTTTCCAGAGTTTGTTCAGATTTTGTTCTTTCCTTAAAGACTTTTTCTGTGAACTCCTTCTTAACTTTTAGTTTTTCTTGAATACATTGTACTTTCTTAACTTTTTTTTTTTTATAGATACCACTTCTTTTTACATCATACATACTTGTATATTCCAATGTTAACCGTGACGTCCCCCTGGCTGAGATTTTTATTAGAATTTCGAGAAAGTCAAAACCATGCGCATTTTACATCAAAACTCTGTGATTATTATATATTTTCCAGGTATAATACCACATCGTAAACGTTTATGGGAACCAGCCGTCAGTGCTAAAAGACCAGACTACATAACGTCTTCCGATCATCCTACTGCTCGTGTATTTTCACAATTCCAGGAATTGGAAAAGGTATTTTATTTAATTTCGGAAACTATGTAATTTAACTATGAATGTAATTCATTATTGGACAATTTAATTGGAATATTCGAATTGGACAAATACCCTTATCATTTCTCCTGATTTCGTTATTTCCTTTTTCTTTTAAATGCTCAAATCTTATGTAACTCTAATTTAAAAAAAAAATCTTTCTTTCTCAAAGTTTAGGTACTTTTTTGTTATCCAACCTCAGTTAACAGGTGTCCTTCTTTCGAATAACTACGATAATTGAACTTAGATTTAAGTAAATTATTAGCAAGCGCAGAGGGCTAAAAAAAATGGCTGAAATGTAAGGAATTATTCATAGATAACAGGCTCTAATGTTCGATATACCACGACATGAAGATAACATTAACAGATTCTAAGCTCATGTAGTTGTCGACTTATCATTCAAACATACCTCTGGAGTTTGAACGAAGAACGAAGATATCCAAAAAGTATACATTTAATTCAAAACCTTACGCTTACAAATGTCTTTTTCAGTGTGTATTGCTGTAGAAACTAGATTAGTTCTTGTTTTGACGTTTAAGTATAATATGCGGAGATTCGCAGCTTCTCCACCTGCCTCGGGGGCAGATTGGAATGTTTGCCCGATCCTAATAAATTCCCTCCATGAAACTACTTATTGCAGCAAATCCTTCGTCATTCGTGATACCACCTTCTGGAATTCTTCACGCATCTCCATACGACAATCCTCAGCCATAAATTCTTTTAAACAACTCTTATTTCACCACATACTTCATTTTCAAACTTCAGCATCTACGTAATATTTATTGGATTTTGTAATTGCAAAAACTCATCAACCATTAATTGACAACTGTCATTTCATTTGATTTTGTAATTTTTTATATATGTAAACCATGTAAAATTGTCTGGTTATTTTGTCTACTTTATAATTCAATTAATTATATAATCGTTATTGCAGTTGAAATTTTAAATATATTTATTGAGAGATACTACAATATGTCACAAATAAGGACATTTATGATGGTGTTGAGAGATCACATTCATGCTCTATCAACAATAAATAAAAATAAAAAATACAGAAAAAACAATAATACTAAAAGTAAATGTATATAAACTAAAATAAGCAAAAAGAAAATAAACTAATAAAATCAACTACTCACATACACACACGCTTCTAAACAATATCTAAAAAAACAAATTAAATAAAAGTAAAAAAAAACTTATTCACCCAAAATCTTGGGAGCCAAGACTTTATCTCCACTTAAGATCCAAAATATATATATTCGGAAAATTCGGTTCCACAGCGGTTAGAGAGGCAGGATCGGAGGACTAAGTACAAGGACTGAGGTAAATGGATTTTAAGCTTGAAGAGCAGTCTGGGGTGCCATACCCGGTCAAATGACCGGAAATGTGCAATGTCCAGAAATGCAAGCGAACAGTATTCCTTATTTTCTAGGGCTGAGGAAATATGATTAACAACTTGGAGTTCTTGTTAAACAGTAGAATGTTGGGAGCGAAAACTAAACTGATGGGAAGGAAGATTTTGGGATTTTATAAGAGATAGGATTTGTTTTAAAAGGATTTTTTCGAAGATTTTTTAAAGAATCGGGAGTAGGCTAATAGGTCTGTAGGATGCCAAGCTCTTAGGAGGTTTGCCTGGTTTTAGGAATAGGATAGTAGTAGAATGTTTCCATTACAGGGAGAAATGAGCGGTGAGTAGGATGCAATTATAGATATAGGTAAGGAATATGACTGCCTTGGATGGAAATGGTCGAAGGATCTGGGGGTAAGGAGATCGTATCCAGGAGATTTACGGGGATTAGTTTTTGTGATTGGAATTTCATTTTGGAAGGATGAATTGCTTTAGGGGGCAGTAAGAGTGGGATAGGTGAAGTAAGAGATTCCTCGACTGTTACGGTATGGGTGGGATGGGATTCCGGATGGGGAATAAATGTATTGGAAAGATGTTTGGCGAACTCCTCGGCTTTATCTTCTTCAAATGTTGCCCAGGAGCCGTCATCTCGTCGGTTGGGGGGATGGGAAATGAAGTGAGGTTTTAGGATTTCCTTAGTGATTTTCCAAAAGGAATTGCCATGAACAGAGAGGGAGGATAGATAGGAATTAAAGGAGTCGGATCTATAGGATGCTAATTCTCGCTTTATTTTCTTACAGTGGGAATTATAAGAACGGCGATCAGCTGGATGTTGGTATGTTTCCATACTGATCTAGAACGTTGTTTCATATGAATGAGATCTAAGAGGTATTGAGGTAAGTTGTTTTGCTTAGGATTTCCTGGGGAGTTACTTGGATAGGAGGCAGTCCAGGTGGCTTGTTGGATTGAGGTAGTAAAGGAATTGACAGCATTGTCAAGGTCGTCAGAAGTTTTGAGGGATATATTAAGATCTATTTTGTCGAAAAGGATTTGGCGGAATAGGTTCCAGTTAACAGGTCCTCTTATGAATGACGGTGGAGGTTTGAGAACGGGTTATATGGAAACATTAAGAATTATAGACTACGGTCTGAGGAAAGATCGGTTAGGTGTTTAATGGAACAATGGGGAGGACTTGAGCCGCTGTGGATGAAGAAATCTGGAATATCAGGATTACGGTTAGTATCTGTGGACCAGTAGGTAAGAGAGTTGGGGGAAAGAAGGTGGAAACGTTGGGATTGAGTGCAGACAGCAATGTTCGGCCACGAGAATTAGTGGTTCTTGAACCCCATTGCTGGTGTTTGGCATTTAAGTCTGCACCCAAGATGAAGTGGTGTCCTAAGGAGTCGATTAGGAGGGCAATACGCTGATGCAAGGGTGACCGGAAAAGAGAAGGTTTTGGTTACGATAGCGATGGATTGTAGGATGTCTTGTGTAGGTACAGGGAGTAGGTGATGGAAGAGGGATTGGTGTACAATGATCGCCGTACCGGCATGTGCTCTTCCGTCAGTATGGTCAGTAAGGTATGTCAAGTATTGTGGTATTTGAAAGAACTGTTTAGTTGTTAGTTGAGTTTCAGTAATTAGTGCCACGTCAATGTTTCTGTCAAGTAATAAAGCAGATAGTTCGTCTGTATGATTTCTAACACCATTCGCATTACAAAGGAGAATGGATATAGGTTTATTGGAAGTCATTTAAGGATTTTTGTTAGGAGGGATAAAATGTGATAGAAGATTGGTGAGAAGGGAGATCAAAGGAGTAACAAGAGATCTGAATTCGGAGAGGAAAGATGTAAGTAAACTTGTGAGATTTGTGGTATTTGATGGAGAAGGAATGTGAGGAATTTGGTGTTGATTTAATTGTTGAGGATTAGACGAAATTTGAGTAATAGGATGCTGAGTGTGTGGTTGACGATCTTGAAGTGTATATTGTTGTTACGACTGGGTTGTATGTTGTTGTTGCCGCAGGGTTTAGTTGAAATAAACAGTTATATGACAAGTATATCTTTGTATTTTCTCGAGCCAGACTATAGGGCTTAATTGTGTGGACTCTGTAATTATTCTAAGGGGACTTTTGAATTCTAAGATTGGTTAAAGTCCTCATTTACTCTTTAATCTTATCTTGAAGAGAGTAATAATAAGAGCTGAAATGGAAAATACTGGTACCATTCAGCAACTAGGTACTTAACGGTATTTGGCGACGCGGTCGATTTAGATATTGTAGCTTACATCTTATAGAATGCTTTTCTTAGCTTGATGGAAGAAGCTGTGGATATTAGGTTGATTAAAAAAGAAGAAAAATAAAATATATAAGAGAAAGGAAACATATCACTGTCAAGAAAACAAATACAATCAGAAATATAGGAATAGTTCTATTTGTAGAAATCTAAAAATATTTATAAAGATAATCATTCTAATTTTATTTAGATAACTACGACAGGAGCATATATTTCTTTAATTTTTTATTCTTATAATATTCTAATGTTTAGCTTCAAATAGGTAAATGAGTACTTAATATACTGTTTAGGTAGGTCCTTTCCACGACTAGAAAGAAAAGTAATGAATAGCTTCTTTGGATTTCTTAAAATTAGATCTCAATCGATGGCTTTTGAAAGATCTGTAAATATTTTTTTTATCGTTAAGTTATTTCACTCATTTAACAAATTGAAGAAATGAATTTTTTGTCTCTTATTTTTTTGATTTGCGAATATTTGTTTCACCATTCCTGTTTATGTGTGTTTTTAGATATGTTTTCTTCATACATTTATAAACACTACGTCTTTTGTTTATTTATTTAACCTAAGACCGTGGGTACACTGGACACGTAAATCGTACGACACGACGGAAAAGGGGCTCTGCACTGTCTGTTCAAAAAACATACACTTACCATGGCAACGTCACGTCTCGATATTTCTAATCCATTCATTATTTCTAACCTTATTCAGTATATTTAACTAAATAATAGTTTAATTTTATCAAAGTGGTTTTTTCATGTTTTCCAATTAGTAAATATTAATTTCAATAGTATTTATTCGATAGATTATCTAAATTAATTCAAATTCAGTATAAAAATGACAGAATAATAAAAATTATTCCATTATGCAAAAGAAAATAGTAGATTTAATAGAATAAATAGAATTGAACATTAAGAATATTATACTTTTGTTTTAATACTTCAAAGAAAAAATAAAACTTATACTTTATAAATTATTAGAGTTATGCTTATTACTATAATTTTAATATATCATCTAAAATTAAAGGCCTTATATATGTATCTGGTAACGTATGCTAATTCCAATCACTTTCTAGTTCTATTGCTGGCTGCACTATTTAATATTGTTTATTATCACACTATTTCCATTGATGGCTGTGTATAATTTTAGCATTACTTATAAGTTATTTCAGTCTATTTGTTCAAATTCTGTTCTATTCTTCGATATTTAATAGTTTTGCATTTTGCTTCAAGCAGGTAGGTAGGATATGGGTTTAAGGGCGATAAATTTACTTTACGTATAACATATTTTTTGTATTGTTTTCTAATCGTAATTTTAGTATTAGTTATATGGTTATGTATTTTATTATTATTATAAATTTTATGTGTGTGTGTTCTTTTTACATGTTTCCATTTAAATTAGGTATATATTTTAATTGATGAGGTTTTATATCCCGATTATGGAACGCTTTTTCGCGTTGATCCCATAGGTGGGGCTCATTCCTTACGAGATTTATGAGTAACTCCTTGTCGATTTTTCCTGAAATCGTTACAGTCCCTGCTTCAATGTATGCAGAAATCCTACTGGAAACAAACAGATATGATAAGTCAACCGACTTTCGTTGTTCGTACATAATTGTTGTTTGTCGTTTTGGACTTCCGTGTGGAGCATAGACACCTCCTATCTAATTTTTTTTTTTAATCTACACCGCACAACGAACGTACAAAGAATCGTGTAAAATTATTCAATCTGAAATATTAATTATATATCATATAAATTCAGAATATATTTCCAATGCAGAGGCAATTTAATAATCATTATGTATTTTTATAAAGCAATCGTTCCGACGATTACTTCCTAATTTACATCTATTCATTTTTAAATGTTTAGCGTTACCCAATGTACATAGAAAATAATAGTATAATTTCATTGAAACTTTTTTATTAATGTTTTCAAATTAATCAATAATAATTATTGTTTTATTTATTCAATATGTAATCCAAAAATAATTCAATCCAAAGTAAAAAGATATTAGTAATAATTGTCCTTTATTGTTAGCAACTATTATTTATTATTGCATTACAAATATTAAATATCTTCTCATGACTATTTTAAAATTTGCAGTGTTGAGTACTCAATGGTTATCCGTAGTATATGATATGAATAGTGAAAAACTATTTTATTTTAGCCAAAGTTTCGATCCGACTTTGTAGGTCTTCATTGGGACTAGAACGAACAAGATAAAAAGGATATAGAAAATTGTGGAAGTTTATGAATTTAGATGAAAATTATAAATATTGTAAATAGAAAGCATATAAAAGTATTAAGAACGTAAAACATATAAACAGAGTAAATTAAGTATTAAGAGCAATTAAGTATAAAACTAAATAACGAGACTAAAATAAAGCAGATAAAAATTGTAACATAATTGTACATGATAAAAATTTAATGTAATAAAGAGGATGGATATACATAGTCAAGAATATAATCAGACGAATCTTAAGGAAAGATTAAATGGAAAAATGATTAATTAAAACATATGGAGTGATGAATGGACAAAAGGAAAGAAGAAAAAAAAGAGAGAACTAAATAAATAATGAACATTAAAGGGGTGTGAAGAAAATTCAGAATGATAAAGACTTACTTGTTTTATTAGACTGGAATTCAGTGCGAAACTGTCAAGTAATTAGAATAAACATTGGCGTAATTAGCTGACATTACCAAAAATGGCTAACTAGGCCGAAACGTAAAATAACGAACATTTTTTTCTTAATTAATAGTAAAAAGGAGTTTTATATGTAAAATTTGTTGGTTGGAGTGTTTGTGGGATTTCGAAACTTAAATCTGTCATTGATTGAATGTAAAAAAATTAAATGATGATTAAATAATCAACAATCGGATAAATAATTGTTTATCAAATAACCTCTTTTTTTAATTCTATGTTTCTTGTTAGTTATACCTTAAGTTTATTAATATTGCTATAAAGTTCAAAATTAATATTATTATTTATGTTCAATTTTTTTTTAATGTTTTCAATTTCATTTGGTGTAATATATATTTTGATTTGGAATACGTATTCCAATTTTTTATACTTTTACTGCATTATCATTTAATAATTGATCAAAAATTAATTGGTTTCAGGGGATTAAGTTTTTTATTTAATATTTCAAATACCTTGTCTTTAATTTTCTCTATTTGTTTATGTGTTAATTTTATTTTATTTTACATGGAATTAGTACTGATATTTATGGACCGTCGTGTTGAAAAATCGGTTTGGAAACAAACCGGTTTGAAATTCCCACGACGTCGTACGACGTCGTGTTGGGCGGGTTTGCCTATCCACGCCCCTTCCATCGAACCGTTTGTTTAATATATTTCATTAAACAAATTTTAATATAAATTTCAAAATAATGCAATTAATGACTAGGCAAAAATAGATTTTTATTACAGAATGGTATTGGATAATTTCTTTATTTATTGGCAAGAATTGAAAAAATTAAAAATAAATTAGTGAATTAATATGTTAATTTATTTGGTAATCTTTTTTTTTATTTAAATATTGATGCAATAGTCATGGATTAAAATTAATAATTTAATGAGATATTTACAATATTATGTATGAATTATAATGTATGACTATAATTGCTGAAATAAATTGCAAAAGAAATAAACGATAACTTAAGGACATTGAAACCATAGTTAATTAAACGAAAAAAAAACCTTTGGTAAACAAGAGGTGTGGATTTAATTAATCCTTCCAAAATTATTTACTATATTTAATTGAAATAATATCAATATGAATACTAGAAAAATGAAATTAATGAATAGAAAAAAAACAAATATTTTTACAGAATGTTTTGAATAATTTTATTTATGACTGATAGGGACTGAAGAAACATGATGTGAATTAACCTTTTTAACTAATCTGGTGTTATTTCGGTATTTTTGAACAACATTTAATTATTACGGATTAAAATATACAATATATATATTGTATTTAAAATAAGATAATTTTTGTTGAAATGAGATTTTTAATTTGTTAAATATGAATTACATATAACTTAAAGTAATAAGCACGATCCAAATAATATTTAATTATATTATAGAATAAAGCTGATGATGAGCTAGATAAAAAAATATATTTTAACTTTATTTTTTAAATTTAAAATATATAATAAATAAAATTAACAATGTTTTATGATATTTTTTTTTTAGTTATTTTCATATTTTGCGTGCTATTGACCATTTAAAGTCACAGCTTATTTTTCTCTATAATGCAAGTGTATTCTTTAAATGACAATAATAATTATTTATTTTTAAAAATAAAATGAAAATAGCTATTGTTGTAATTTTCTACTGTATTTTGAATTACTTTTGGATTATTTATGGAATAAATAATACCGTAATTAATACTTATTAATTATTAAATAATCTTAAAGGAATTAACAATTATTTTTTATGTATATTGGATGAATATAAAACAATTAAATTGATAATAAACATTAAAACATGAATGAAAGTCATATGTTTTTGAGCTAAACAGTAGAGCCGTCGTATCGTGTCGTGACGGATCCAGTGTAACCACGGCCTAAGGCTTCAAATAATCTTTATTTTTGGTACTTTTTCATAATAAATAACGGGTCTTGGACTCATAATAAAGTTGCTTATTCTATCCTGTTCTACTTACATATTTTAATTTCAGGAAAAAGATAACATGTTCCTTTTGCTTTCGATGGAATATGGCAAGAGGTGGCGTGAGGCGAGAGATAGTTTATCTAAAGAAGCAAATGTAATTCATCTAATGGAAAATGATTTCCTCTTTCGGCGGTACGTTATACGAGGACTTCTTTTGAAGAAGAAACGGAACGAGAAAGTAACACTATTTAAAATGAAGAGGTTTGTTTGTTGATGATAATTAAAATTAATCTATTTATTTGTCAAGAGTGGTCATGAAGTTGAAATTTGTAATAGCAATAGAAATTGGATCAATTTAATTATTGACTTCTTCTTCACATACGGCAACACGAAGTTTGCCTTTTATTTATAATAATTATATGTGCGGCTTATAGGAAAATAAGTTTAAGTTTAATTCTCTGATATATTAGTTTTATTTATACGATTCTTTTATTATTATGTCTCTCATATTTTGCGCATTCGGTGTTTCATTCATTCGCGATTCTCCTCTGACGTTATTAAAAAATAAGCCTGAAACAACAATCGATTGTACGACGATTCTTTCAGTTTATTTTTATTTATTTATTTTTATTTGTTTACTTAGACTCTACTCCTAAGGGTCATAGGCTTAATGTTTCCATTTTATATTCTTTTATAAAAATCAATATCTTTTAAATATTTGAGCAGTTTTCCTATTTCGTTTTCCTCATCTTGCAGGACCTCTTTCATTTCCTTTCCCATTTGTAAATTTTCCTTATATCAGTGTACCTTCTACATTCTAATAATATATGCTTTACTGTTCTGGACACTTGACACTGTGTGCAAGTTGGGGTTTCTAATCCTCGTAGGAGGTATCCGTGGTAAAACTCACAGTGCCCGATTCTTAAGTGACATAGTATCACTTCCTCTTGCCTAGACTTTCGGTTTGTTTGTGTGTTCCATGTTTTTGTTATTTCTGAAAGTTTTGTCGAAATCATTTCCCATTTATTTTGACAGGAGAAGGCAAGTGTCCAATCTTTTTGAGGAATGGTCTCAATTATTGTGGTTTTTGCAGTTTCTTGATAACGAGCGGAATTGGCAGCAGCATCGGCTGTCATTACCCCGGACACCATAATGTGATAGTAACCAGATAAGGACTATGTTTTTATTTTCTTCCTTTAGTGCACCATATGTATTAAATATTTCTGTTATAACAGGATACTGGTACGCTGATTGTTCTATTGGCGATTAATCGAAGTCTCTTAGATTCGACTGCGTCATTTAGACTCCTACTTAGAACTCATTTTTTAAGGAGACCATTACTTGCGATTAGAATATTATCGTAGGCTGCTTGCAGAATAATAATATTCCAATTAACTACCTGAAGATCTATGTTATTAGCGGTTCTTTCTAGAGTATCCTTGCTTAATATAATTGATTTCTGAAAAGATTCCCAATCAGTTGCCTCATACTTCCAGTGTCCCTTTATATTCTGTGAAAAAGACGGCCATTTAACCTGAATAATTATGGGGAAACGGTCGCTTCCGTATAACTAGGTTTTAGTTCTCCAGATGCATTTGGGGGCCAATCTGACGTCAGCGATGCTTGATTCGATGGCAGAGAGACTATTACTTCCTTAACCGAGGTAGGTAAATGAAACTGGTATTAAGAAGAGTAGGAGTGCTGTTACACTCTAAAAATTTAATAACGCTGTGTCCTTTATACCCAATGCCATCGTCAGGGGTTCAGCTCCTTTGATTACTGTTGCGACTGTTTCTATGTGTGTGTCTAAATGTAACTCCTCGGAGAAAAATTCAGCTCTCACAAGGGTTAAAACATCAACACAAGATCTCCCAGCTCCTTTTCTATCCCTTCTGTAGGCTCGATATCCTTTGACGTTTAAGGAAGACATGGTTTTCATTCAAGTGAGCTTCTTGTTTGCAACAGTGGGGTTTCTTCATTCATTAATTTCTGAAAGAATTCTAAATGGCGAAAGAATCCATTAAAATTCCACTGAACATTTTGCTCCATGGAGTTAAACATTTTTTTTTTATTTTTTGGCCTGAAGATCAATAAACACTAGAAAGCTTTGAATCGTCAGAGTCTGATAGTTCTGTTTTGGGGCTAGAAACGGTACCACTTAGCTCTTTAATAATTTTTGAAACTCTAAATCTTCATTCCTCTGTTCGGTAACTTGTGCCTTATATCGGTTAGCATAGTTTTAAATCCATCGATGTTTTTTGAAAACTGTGTGACAAGTTGTTTAATGTTTGTGGCTTTTTCATTATGAGCCATCTCAAGAAATAGACATAATTTTGAGTAAGATAAGGAAAGGAATATTTGTCAGAGTCTGTCAAATATCATTTATGACTAATATACGAATTGGTTCTGACATTTCCTTGATGTTTTTTCGTTTTAATATAGGAACTTATGTTTTATTTATTTTACTATTTTTATGTAGTATTTTTTTCTTGTTTTATACTCTCGGTTTGTTTTCTGTACTTAGGTTAGTTTTATTTTTTGTGGTACTTTGTTGTGTGTTTTGGGTTGCTGAATTGTCTGGTTTACCAGTGCATGAGTTAGCAATAGGTAACCCTACTCAACGCAAGAGATAACTCTTTACTCAGTATTGTAAAAGCGATACTGAGGGAATTTTTATCATTGTCATTTGCAATAAATGAAATGTTTTCTTCCCTGTCCACCATTAGTTCTTCATGGGTTTCAACCGAACTGAAGTTATTGGTTTCACAACGACTATTAACTTCGCTGAGTGGACAATTTAGACTTATATGACCCTCTTCGTGGCATGAAAAGCATCTAACATCATCACTATCGAGGAACAACCTGTAAGCATCTCCTTCAAATTCCACAAGAAAGTTCGCAAGTAAAATAGGTTGGGCGAATGTGCGTCTTCTGGAACTGAGGATATGTTCATACCCAGGTATTTTGATCCATGCGCGAAGGCAATTTACTGCCGAGAATAGCTTGACACCTATCTTTTTAAATTTATTTTCTATTAGAATACTGGGGAGATGTGGGGGGACATTAGATATAACAATTCTTTTTGAATGCACAATCAGGGGACGCGCTGGAATGAAATTACCATCAATTTTAATACCCTTGTGTATTTCAATGAAGTCTAATACATGTTGTTTATTTGATAGAAATAAAACGATTCGGTTATTAGAGATTTTAGAAGAAAATATTATCTTACCTGGGCTTATCAGTTCTCCAACTGGTACGATGTATTTTAAGATGTAAGCTTTTTCAATTGCGGTGGATATAATATCCTGATCTTTTCTTAGAATCAGTGCTGATTTTGCAATTGAGCCAAAATACTTTCTAGTTGAGACTTCGTTGGGTTTCAAGTTGTTTTCTATGTTCATGGTTAGGATTTGTCTTCGATTTCCATTCTTCAGAATGGATATACCTACAAAATCAAAATAGATTTTGGCGGTCTGTAGGTCTAAATGTCTCGAGTTTTAATTAGTTTTGATGAAAACAAAAGCGCCATGAAATTCGACAAATATTTTTTTCTCCTCCTTGCTTTCAACAATGGTGAAGTATACTTTTGAAGCGGTCTGTCCATTAGTTAATCGTTTAGTCATCACTTTGTCTTTCTGTAGACAGTGCAGTTCCCTAGTCTCTTTCAGGTGCCTTTACTTCGGGACGAGATAACAGAAACAAGAAACATATGAAAGGACGCTAACTATCATCCATTTCCTTTTAGAGGCTGGCAATTTTACAAACCGCAAAATTACCGAAATATCTAAAAAAGAAATATTGTGGTGACTTTTAATATGTTATAGAACTTTTGTTTATGCTCGCAGCATTTATTTATTAATTATTTTAATTAATAAATTATGACGCTTATCTAGCCTAAGCAAGATATATATCCTTTCATCACAAACTCCAGACCCATCCGAACCTCCGTGTTTCCAGCCTTACTTCCTCCTCGATTGCTGATATTCCTCCTAGGCGTCATAAAAGAAGATGGCCTCTTGATTTTCTTACTTAAAACTATTCAGGGAGTGCTATCACTTTGTAGTGTCTACACATGTTTACTAGTTGTATTTGTTTAGTTGTAAATTTCAATAAATAAAAAAAAATTGTTTTGTTTTATTTTCAAGTAGTTTTGAAGTTCAAATATTTAATTTAATCAATAAATAAAAACTTTGCAACAGTTGATTGTAGTCATTTTTTCTGAAAAGATACTTTTAGGAGACTGGATAGAAAATCACATTATTTATTTACACAACTTGCGGTCAATCTGAAGATTTGCATTATAAACTTCATTTTAATTAACATAAAGTTAAACCTCATTAAACGTGGAAGTTTTTCTAAAAGTGGGGTAACTGTATTATAGTTGGATGATGATAAAAAAAAAAAATGGGAATACCTTTCGATTTTTTTAATAACAGTACTTAATTCAGTGTAGCCGCTCAAATTTCAATTAAAGTAAATTTTGTCTAGTTTACAGTGAAGTAATTGTTAATAATAATAATAATAAAAGGCTTAGCGAATCCGAAGGTTCGATGCCGACACCACCAATCGCTTATTACACAACTCTCTCCACCGTTCGCCGTCCAAACCCAGTCCCTTCCCAGATCGGCTTTAATGCAATCATCCCACCTTCGCTTCGGTCTACCCCTCGGACGCTTACCATTCGGCACAGCAAACATTAACCTTTTAGGAATTCTCTCGTTACTAAGCCCAACAACTTTACAAGCCCATTTGATTCGCCGCGATGAAATTACCTCAATTATATTACCCGGATACAGTCTCACGCAATTCGGCGTTGTGTAACCGTCTGAACTCTCCGGTTAACTCATCCTTCTTCGGTCCGAATATTCTACGCAATACTTTATTTTCAAAAACCTTAAGACGCTGCTCATCCCTTAATGTAAGCGGCCAAGTTTCGCATCCATAAAGAACTGTAGGCAAGATAATTGTTTTATAGATTCTAATTTTTAAGTTCCGGGACAAGAGACGCGAACTAAGTAGTTTTGTCACAGAAAGATAACAAGCATTTCCCGCCTTCAGTCTAACCTTAATCTCTTCTTCAATTTGTTTTTTTTTCTAGTTATCGTAGAACCTAGATACCTAAAGTTATCTACCTGTTCAAGCATATTACCATCTATATCGATATCACCAGTAGTATCGCCATTTTTGCAGCTAACCATATATTTTGTTTTATCCATATCCAGGCTTTCATTAACGTTGTCGTATTTAGTTTTATAGTTTCAACGTCTTCGCTTAACACGACCAGATCAGCAGCATTGCCCAGCACGGGTGTTTTCCCGCCCAGATCCAACCCTTTCTCGGTACGCATTACCTCCCTAATGGCATGTTCTAATGCCAAATTGAACAGGACAGGCGAAAGGGAATCCCCCTGTTTTAAGCCCGAACGAACCTCAAATTTTTCGGACAAATTATTACCGATTCTAACTTTATTGAGTGTCTCCGTCAAGCACATCCTGACTAGATTTACTAGTTTTTTTGGAATCCCCTGCTCGATTAGAATATTATACAGTTTCTGGCGGTCAATAGAATCGTAAGCCTTTTTAAAATCTATATACAGCTGGTGAACAATACCGTTGTACTCCAATTCTTTCTCTAATATTTGCCGTAAAGAAAATATTTGATCAATAGTCGAACGATTCCGTCTAAATCTGCATTGGTAGTCTCCCATAATTTCCTCGGCGTATTCCGTGATTCGACTGGTTAAGATTAAAGTGAATATTTTATAACATACCGGAAGGAGTGAAATTCCTCGATAGTTATTACAATCCGTCCTCGGATCCTTTTTTTGAATTGGAATAAGAATAGATTCTCTCCATTCTTCAGGTAATTTCTCATTCACCCAGATCTTTTTAACCAACCGATGTATTTTAGAAACTCCGATGTATTTTAGGAATGTTATCGGTTCCCACTGCTTTATAAGATTTTAATTTTCCGATAGCTACTTCAACTTCCTTTTTACTTGGTCCTTCTATTAACGGTTCAGCACTCTGGTATTCAGAAGGAGGACACAGATCATAATTTCCCGTATTTAAAATATTGTCAAAGTGGTCCTTAAACTTATTCAATATGTCAACCGGATCGGTCAGAATATTGTTATTATCATCCCTAATTCTGGACGTTACGGGCCCTACACATTTACATGATCTGTTTATACCTTTGTACATGTCTCTTACGTTATTTTCAATCCTATTAGTATCTATTTCAATTATTTTATTTTTAAGATACTCCCTTTTTTTATTTTTGAGCAATTTTGTCGTTTCGTTCTTTGAGGATTGGAAGTATTCCAGATTGTCTTCGCTAGGATTATTTAGAGCTTTTAATTTAGCGGCTTTTCTTTTTTCGCACATGTTTAAGCCAGCTTCATCAAACCACGGTTTGTTATTCTTATTTTCCTTTTTTCCTAGACACGAGTTACCGACCGCTTTAATATTATCCATGATCTCTACTCATAACTTGTCAATATCCTCCTGCTCCTCGTCAGGAAGCTCTAAAGCTTCAAACCTATTCTTAACATCTAGCTCAAATTGGGTTCTAAATGATGGATTTTTTTAATTTTTCCAAATTAAAATTCTCAAAATCGAAACGGTTTTCTTTTCTCTTTTTTATATTAAGTTTTTGTCGAATTTTAGCGATTACTAATTCATGATCCGACCCACATTCTGCTCCGCGATAAGACCGTACATTAATTATACTGCTTTGTCAGCTATGTTGTATCAAGACATGATCGATTTGATTTCGTGTTTGCGAATCCGGTGATGTCCAAGTATATTTATGAATATCCTTATGTTTGAACGTCGTACTTTTAATTATCAGGTTTTTCGAGATGGCAAAGTTTATCAGACGGATCCCATTATCATTACTATATTCGTGCAAACTTTCTTTACCAATCGTCGGAATATAAACTTCTTCCCTTCCTACCTTTGCGTTCGCGTCACCTATAATTATTTTCATGTAGTTTCGCGGTAGTTTATCATAAACCCCTTCGAGTTTATCGTAAAATTCACTTTTGACTTCATCGTCACTGTCTTCGGTCGGACAATGTATGTTTATTAATGCGATTTTAAACCAACGTCCCTGAAATATAGCTACCGAAATTCTATCACTAAAGAATTGTACGTCCCTCAAAGCGGATAGTAATCTATTCCTAATAAGAAACCCGGTACCTAAACAATGATTCCCGCTTCCTCCGTACCAAATAGTGTACTTTCCTTCCCTCATCGAGCCCTCGCCAGGCCAGCGAACCTCCTGCAGAGCCACGACATGCAAATTGTACCCATTTACCTCATTAGCGACCGATTTTAGCCCCCTGCTGTGTTTAAATTCCTTACGTTCCACATACCAATATTTAAATCCCTATATTTCAACTTGCGCCATGAATCCCCTAAAGCAGTCCCCACCCGGAGACCCGAACGGGGGACTAGTTTACTTCCGGATAATGTGCGTTTTACCTTAGGGAGATCCATGACTATTTGTCGTGTTTGGTGAACTAAAGATATGTGAGTAATTGTTAATTACTTTAATTAAATATTTCTTTTGTTATCGTATTAAATAATACTTCAGAGCTTAACTCTAATTTTTCATTATCCTATAGATACTAAATTCATTCATAAAAAGGTATTCACCGCTAATTTTATATTCTCATAATCCTGTGCGGATGCCGCCCAGTAAGCATACATTTTCTCGTTTCCAGATTTTTTTGGTCATGCTACTGTTTATTTTAATAACTTTCTTGACGTATGTGAGTGGTCTGTACTTTTGATGTAATAGGTATTGGAAGATTTTTCTGTTTATTAATTAAATAAAATATTATATTGTATTGAAAATTAGACGTGAAATCAATGTATATTTTGCTAATCTCAGTATCTTATGACTATCAAATTAATTTAATTTATATAGTTTTACATCTTTATTTTTTACATTTCAGATTCGAAAATATACCATCCAGAGTTCAATCACGAAGAAATAACCAAATAGAACATGCAAAGGAAAGTTTGCGGGATGAGATTATTAAAGAAACTGAGGAACAATTAAAGCAGGACAGGATAGCCTTCCAGAAAAGAGCAATACTAAAAACTGAAAATGATAAAATAAATGTGTTTTAATCATCTCATATACTATTTTTATATTTTTATCACCATTTTAGATTTTCACATGATTTTCAATACACACACACGCATGCACAAACACAGAAATAAAGTCTCAAATCTACTTATATATTAGGGATCGGACGATACCAATATTAATACCGGTATATCGGACATATGGGATTTTTGGGTAATTATCGGCATCGGCTGATATTAAACGCCGATTAGCCGATATATAGGCCTTTTTTATAAAGCCTCTTCTCATATTTTCAGCAGATACGGATATCCTAAAGACCGAAATATCGGCCTTATGACCTTATTTTAACGAAATTTGGTTGGTAGAGTTGGACCAATTTTTATTTAATTTCTTTTTTCTGATCTTCCCCTCCCCTAATTTGGGTCAATATATCGACCTAACGACCTTATTTTATCAAGATTAATAGTTTGATTACTTCTTTTTTATCTACTTAATTTTTTTTTGTTAACCTCTGCAAAATTTGCTGGTCATACTTTTAAACCAATACATCGGCCTCTTCCACATTGAATATTATTTTTATTGCTCATAAATGTGTCAATCATTCGTCAAGAGATCAACGCAAACATAAATTCAATATACCGGCCTTATGACCTTATTTTATTTTAAGATTGATAGAGTTTGACAGACTATTTTTTTTTTTTTTCCTCATCTTCTAATCAGATTTTCAGCAGATACGGATATCATAAAGACCGATATATTGGTTATATGACCATACTTTAATGAAATTGTTATTGTAGTGTTGGACGAATTTTTATTTAATTTTTTTTTTCTGGCACTCCCCTTCCCCTAATTGGAGCTAATGCGGATATTCCGAAGACCAATATACCGACCTCACGACCTTATTGTATCAAAATTAGTAGAGTTTCCCGTGGAATATTATTTATATTATTGAGAAATGTGTCAACCAGTCACCGAGGAATCGACATAAATATAAATTTCAGAACATACCGATATCCAATAATAGAAAAATCCATTTCAACAGAAAGTACTTTTACATACAAGCTAGCATTCATCGACCATGCATCACATCCGTTTGTTAATATGGACTCGACAATAGCTGTGAATATACGCCGCTTGTTGACGTTTGAAATAGCGTTGATCAGGATGCAGATTTTTATTTGCTTTTCTTGCCATCTGTATCTTGTTTCGGACATCAACTTCGGACGCCCTCACATTGTCCAGATAGGACCCGAGCTATTTAGAAGCCTTTACTCTTCTGCACACGTGATCACCTATGAGACCGTCTTTCTCATCTCTCAGTGCCACATACTCAGTCTTTTGGAAGTTTATAGTGAGACCTGCTTCTTCATAAACTTTCTTTAATTAGACAACCACCATCTCCAGGAAAACTTTCTTCTGGAACATCACTACCTGATCGTCTGCGATGAACAGGGTGATGAGCGTGTCGTCATCAAAGTAAACACCGTAGTCTCGACTTCGTCTGGTCCATTGCTTTTTCTTTTCTTTTCAATTTTTTAATTTCGTATGTTTGTTCCAAGTAAGTACTTTGGTCTAAGTAGAGTCCGAGATACCGTACATAGTTCTTTGAAGGCACTGGGTTATTGTCAATCGTTATGGGTGGGTATAAGGCCTTCTTAAAAGAGAAACTAACGTTGGTGGATATTTAGTTCAAATGTTAAAAATATTTTAAAACGTGTTTCTGTTTTCATTTTGATTTATTTAAATCAGATATTCTATAAAAAGAATATATATTTTTTACACTACTGTTCTAATTTATCAATTTATACTTATATCAGGTATTTTATGTTAAACGATAAGTGTTTCGTGCAAAATGATTCTTTCATGGAATATAATTATTTCAAGTATAACTATTTCACTAACAATAAATATTGTCAAAATATTTTCGGTAGATAACTATAGATTGTTTAAAATCCATGTCTTGTAGTTTGTGTTGTAAACATTACATTGTTCAGATATTGTATAATTAGTTTCCTATTTCATAATAATTTATTGCATCAAAATATAAATATACAAAAGGGAGCGGGGTAGCTCAGTGGTTGAGCACTGACTTCCAAAGCTCAAGGTTCTGGGTTCGAATCCGGCTAATGACCAGTAATTTTTCTTTAGCCGTGGATCGGTCCTGGGGTTGGAAGACCCTCCTGGGGTACACCTAGCCTCTATAAAGGGAATTGAATTGAAAGTGAAGGGAATTGATCTCATAGCCATTTTCAAGAAAGATTTGAGACTTTATTTATGTGTGTGGGTGTGAACATCCGCTCCCTTTTGTATATTTATATTTTGATGTAATAAATTATTATGAAATAGGAAACTTAAACTTGGCCCAGTGACAAATAGCTACTAAACGCACTTTCAAACACACTTAGAAAACTTATACAACAATACACACAGGAACTTACAAAAAAAACATGTGACCGCCTTACAGACAAGTAACAATACAATGATACCGAAACCAAGCAAACCTTTGGACCAAGTCACGTCCTATAGGCCTATCAGTCTTTAACCCTTATTTTCCAAAATATTTGAAAAATTATTATTAAAACGGCTCTGTCCATTTTTTAGAAGCAAACAATGTTATTCCTAATCACCAATTTGGATTTATACCTGCACACTCTACCATACAACAATGTCATAGAGTGATTGATACAATTGCTGTGGCATTGGAAAAGAAGGAATTTTGCACAACAGCTTTCTTAGGCGTCTCACAGGCCTTTGATAAAGTGTAGCATGATGGTCTACTTTGTAAAATTAAACCGATCTTTCCGCATACATACTATTTAATCATCAGATCGTATCTTGAGGATAGATTTTTTATTGTTAACCAGGATGGTAAATACTCCGACTATTGGCGAATCGGTGCGGGAGTACCGCTGGGCAGTATTTTGGGTCCGGTTTTGTACTCAATTTACTCTTCTGATATTCCACAGACACCAGACACATTGCTCACAACTTACGCAGACGACACTGTCATACTCTCGACTGACTCTAATCCGATCACAGCATCTCAGAAAGCACAGATTTATTTAAATCTTCTACAAGACTGGCTTGATAAATGGCGCATAAAAATTAACATTCAAAAATCAAATCAGGTTGCATTTACACTTAAACGTTCAGATTGCCCTCCACTGACACTTTACAACACCCCTTTGCCAAATCATACAGAGACAAAATATCTAGGACTCACAATGGACAGACGACTGACCTGGAAATCACACGTGACTACATTAAAAAAGAGATTGAACCATTGATTGTTACTACTAAGACGAATGCTACACCATAAAAACAAACTATAACTTTCTAACAAAATTACTATATACAATATGTTACTCAGACCAATATGGATGTATGCCTCTCAGGTGTGGGGTTCATGCAAAAAAACACACACACTATTCAAATTTTCCAATCTACATTTCTCCGGTATATCACTCATTGTCCCTTCTACATATCAAATAAATCACTTCATAAAGACCTACAAATACCACAAGTGACTGATGTAATTAAAAAATATTACAAACATTTTCATGACTCCCTAGCTGGACATCCTAATCCACTTGTACAAACATCACTAACAGACACACTACCACAGAATCCACCAAGGAGACTCAAACGCCAGCAGGGATTTGCTGCATTAAGAGTCAGTTAGGAGTGCCTTCACTGGGAAGTTTCTACAATCACGCATTCACACTACTCCTGGAGAGGAGGTCCGCTAACGAACATCACATTTACAAAATATGCCAAAAGGCATTTGTAAAATTGCTCAACAAATAAATTTATTATTATTATTAAGATTCTTTTTCTTTTTTTTTGGTTTATTTTTTTTATTCACACCTGTCATAATGGTAATGACAACCAGTGAATGTGAGGTTGATTCGAAAAAATAATGTCATGAAAGGCATTACGAGGATCAGTGCCCAGCGGCACCTCACTCCGCGTGATATTAGGATTCTTAAAATCGTTCCATTAAAATACCAATTGTCATATGGGAAATCAATCATAAGGATGTTAAATCCTAAATAAAAAAAATATTAAAAACATATAATTACAACATGTGTTAATATTCGTTGCGTTATCTTTACGGTTCAGTGTGGCAATTTAAGAAGAAAACGTGAAAATAATTTATAACGTTTCCTGGCTCAGGTAAATAAAACTTTGTTATCTGGGGAGGAGAGAACGAGGAAAGAAAAGAATTATTCCTTTTTTTAGTGTATATATATAAGCTCAGAGAAATAAAGGACTACCCTAACGAATGGCAAGATCAATAGAAAATATTAAGATAAAAATAAACTGGTTTTTGCTGGCTTATGCTTTAGAATCGGCAACGAATGGATTTTCACACGGATACTTATTATGATGATTTGAACCAACTCAAATGATGATTTGAAAGTGGGATGAAATACGTTAGTAAAGTTTGTTTATGTTTCACAACTATTAGAAAGATTTAGAATTCAACGAAACCAGGAGTGGATCAGTACAAATGGGGATACTAAGAGGCAAATATTTTCAGGGCCCCGAAAAAAAAATTTCATGTTTTCTAATTGTATTTTTTTTTCCATTGCATTATGAACGTGTAATAATGGCCGTCTTAACGTCCATATACGTGAGCTTAAATAGACAACCATGTGAAATAGACAACCTCACGTATCCACTTTATCAACCTAACATATGTTTTATTAATAAATAATCAAAATCAAAACATTTATTAATGATTTATACAATTTAGACGAACAAACTATAAAAAGCCCAATGAAATTTCTAAATATATAATAGAAACATTAGATAGTGTACAAAAATACGAGCCTCTGCATATCTTATTATGCATATATACATACATATATATATATATATATATATATATATATATATATATATATATATATATATATATATATATATACTAGTCGCAAGAGCGAAGGGCACCCATCGGTCCCAATCGGCAGCGTCCTTACGCACTAAGTGCGCCAGAGAGTTCCACAGCGTCCGATAGAATCGTTCAACTAATCCGTTTCCTGCCGGATAGTAGGCCGTAGTCTGAGCTTTCTCTATTCCTAGTAATCTACATGTTTTTTTAAACAAGTCTGATGTGAAATTCCTACCCCTATCTGTTAAAACTTTCTTCGGGGCCCCATGTCTCAAAACAATATATTTAACGAATGCTTCCATCACTTCATTTGCCGTTTGTTGTTTTAAGGATACCGCTTCTGCGTATCTCGTAAAATTATCTACAAATGTTAGAAGATACTGGTTTCAATTTGTGCTTAGGGCAAATGGGCCAGCTATATCTAATGATACCAATTCGAAGGCATAGGTACCTTCTGATTGAGGGCCTGGTGGAACAGCTAACCCTCTTGGGCTCGTATTACAAGAATGGTAATTGCGAACGTACGTTGCAACATCGTCCCGCAAACCTGGCCAGTAAAACCTCTCAAGGATTCACGCTGCCGTGTGAGTTTGACCTGGATGACATGCCCATAAGGAATCATGATTTTCTTTAATGATAAAATTCCGCAATGATACGGGAACCATTATCTTCCACGTCTCTGGATCAGACTGATCGTACATCCAATAACATAAAACCTTTGTCACCTATACGTACTTTCTCTGGGTATTTTGCTATAATATCGTGACACCAGCAATCCTCTTCTTCTTCTCTCAGTAAAGACACATGATCGAGAAACCTATAATCTACTGCTGCTACTCCTCTGCTGAGACCATCAGCGTTTTGATGACGTACTCCAGGCCTATGAATCACGTAATAGTTGTACTCCATCAACCGGAGGCGCCATCGTGCTAATCGAGAAGAAGGATCTTTCAAATGTAGCATCCATATGAGAGCAGCATAGTCAGTTACTAATGTATACTTCCTTCCTAATAAGTAACATCTAAATTGAGCAGTAGCCCATACAACTGCCAGTAACTCCCTTTCAGTGCCGGAGTCGTTTCGCTCGGCATTATTAAGTTGACGGCTAACATATGCCACTGGTCTTTCATGTCCCTCTCTGATCTGAAAAATCACAGCCCCTAAGGCTACACCCAAAGCGTCTGTCGATAATATAAATTGTTAAAATCTGGATAAATCAAAACTGATTGTGAACTGAAAGCTGTTTTTATCGCTTCAAAAGAAGTTTGTTGAGCGTATCCCCAGTGGAATTTCTCATCCTTTCTTAAAATTGTTGTTAGGAGTTTCAACATATTAGAAAGTCCCGGAACAAAGCGTCTATAATATCCAGCAAGTCCTATAAAAAGTATTGACGTCCTTGACACTATTCGGGACTGGATAACTTACCACGGCGTCCACCTTCTTCGAATCGGGCCTAACACCATCGCTGGAAACTATATGGCCCAAGTAATGAACTTCTCCCTGGGCAAAGTGACATTTATCCATATTCACTCGTAAATTAGCTTCGTCTAGTCTCGCCAAAACCTTATCTAATCGCTGACGGTGCTCTATGGTAGCGCTGTGTACTATAATATCATCAAGATATACTAAGCATTCGTCTCCTTTTATTTCTGCTAGTAGCTGGTTCATTAATCGTTGAAAAGTTGCTGGTTCATTAACTAGACCAAAAGGCATCTTTTTATATTCAAATGCCCTCCCTCTCCTTCGGTGGTAAATGCAGTCTTTTCCTGGTTTTCCGGTCAAATTGGAATCTGATGATAGCTACTTGCTAAATCTACTAAATCTAAATCTACTGCGTTTCAAAAATCAATGGAAGGGGGTACGCATCTGCTTTTGTAAGTTTGTTCAGACCGCGAAAGTCGGTACAGGACCTATACTTAGGGGCAGATGATCAATCTCCTTTCTTTTTTACAAGTACTACTGGAGCTGACCATGGGCTTTCAGAAGGTCGTATGATATCTTTTTCTAACATATCTTGAATGTGATCTGCCACTATGGGTCGCTGGTGATAAGGAACGCGGTAGGGTATTTTTATGACTGGTCCTTCTTCCGTCGTTCGGATTCGGTGATACCCCTTATCGGCAGCCTTCCTTTGTAGGAGGTTCGAACAGTCGTAAATACTTTTTCAAGACGTCTAAAATTTTTTCTCCTTCAGTTGAAGTCAAATGCACTAGTCGATTTCAACATTCTTTGATGAGATCTTTTGTCCCTTCCGCGTTCACACCTAAAGTCTGCACCAAATCCACTAAATTTTCCTGGACATTTGGTTCTGAAACCGCCGTCGAAGCGAACTCTTAAGCCAGACCTAAGTATTGCTCCTTGGGTATCACCACCTCCTCCTCAGACAAATTGATTAATTTCACGCAGACTCTTTTACGATCAACGTTGTTAATAGTACGCGCAACTCTGACACCTTATCGGCTACCTTCCCATACCGAGCCATTGCAACACGGCGACCTGCCTATATTCTACAGATCCTACAATTCAAACGCTCCTTTCAATCCCGTCCCACCAGATCCCGTGCGTCCGACCTCTATCCTCCTCCTCACCGAACTGCTGCATTTGATAAATCCTTTTTTAATACAAGTTGTCTCCCTCTGGAACTCTATACTTCCAGATATTCGACACGAAAAATCGATATCCTCTTTCAAATCTCTCCTCTTCGAACACCTAATCCATTCCCAATCCGATTGATCACGAAATGCACTTAAAAACCTAAGCTGTAAAAACCTCAAAGTACACCCAGATACTCTGATTATTTTGTAATTCATCGATATTTCGTTCACTTAATTACTTTCTCTGTATATTTTATATTTACACGTATTAATATCTTTTTAATATTTATAACTTTATTGTATTCCGAATCAACCTGTAAATATTAAATTGTATTTCATGGATACGCCAAAATATTAATATATATTCTGTATTTGTGACTTGTTCTAAAGGGACACTAGTCCTAGAATAATAAAATTATTTTCATTCATTCATTCATTCATATTGCGGTTGTACGACTGACTCCAGTAAGATATCACCATTGTATGGTTCTTTCAATTGACCATTAACGAGAACCTCACTAAATTGCGGAATCACAACTTTATTTACCGCAGGGACCCGAGTTGCTTTTAGTTGGTCTTTTTTTTGAAATTATTCCTGTTGATTCCTATTAGTTTGCACTATAATGCCCTTCGCAGCATGAATAATAAGTCCTAATTTTCTCATCAAGTCCCATCCCATTAGACCATCCGCTCTCGATACAACATCGCCAACTACAAACCGATGAGACAACACCGTTGAGTCAATTCGACATTCTAAATCTTCCTCACCACGAACTATTATCGGGGCACCTGAAACGCCAGATGCAATTATTCCAGTTGGATGTAAGATATAGCCCTGTATCGGCTCTTTTATTATTGAGATTCCAGAACCACTGTCCACCAATTGTTCGCGGCGCTGCCTCTCAATGTGAACTAACTGCAATATTCCCTTTTTAACAAAAGAGGAAACGTTAGAACGATATGAGTGGCCCCATTTCTGGTCGGGCTTACGATGGTGGGGCACACATCGAGCCCATGGCTTTTGGGAAATTTTTAATCTCTTTGCTAGCGTTAACAGCTGTGATAGCGCGTCTCGGGCAGGCTCTGGAAAAGTGGCCTTGAGAACCGCAAACAAAACAACTCGATCGATTAAAGTCTTTCTTTTGTGTATTGGTTGGCCTAGGACATTCTCTGGCGAAGTGGCTTGTCTTACGGCATCGGTAATATTTTTTTCATATATAGAGGATCTCTGATCTGACCGGTCGTTAGAAGATGGTTCCCGCCGAATAGCCTTCACCTCTTGTGCCGGAGGAGCGCTTCGCCTACTCTTGCCGCCTTATTTACGGCCCCCTCAAAGGTTGATGGAGTGTCAAACAGGAGTTGTCGCGTAATATCTGGTCGCAGACCCTTAAAAAATGGAGCAGTAACGAAATTTTTGTAATGACCCCTAGCCCAGCTGGCTTCTTCTACTGACAACGATTTTGGGGATGCTAGCTCTCCTAACCTTCTGCACCTATCGGCGTACTCATGCACTCCTGCTCCGGGCATTTGTTCTACAGAATTTAACTGGAATAGTAACTGTTCGGGTATACAAAATCCTTCTAAACACTTGCGAAGTATTGTCGCTATGTGATCAAATCGAACAGTGGATTCTAATAATTCTGAATAAGATGCAATACACCCCTTCGAGGGTCCGGTTAATTTTGGTCGGCAAATTAGCACCTTCTCCTATTCGGTCTGACCCCCAGTAGAAGCTATCAGATCAACATGTCTTAAAAATGTATTTAGATCATCATCATCACTTAACCCACCTCAAGGTTGTATAAAGTTTTGCAAGCCTAACTCCTTTTTTAATATGTTTTTCTTAGTCGATGGACTTTGAAAACTAATTGAAGCTAGATTTAGAGCTTCCATCTCTATTTTTACCTCATTTAATTCAGCTTTTCTGCATCGATTCGGCCTCCATGGTAACCCCTAAATTTAATTTCACCGGTAACCTGATATAAACCTAACTTTCTTATGTATTTTATGTTTTACGGGTTCTAATACCCCACACCTGACACCAGTGTAATAATGGCCGTCTTAACGTCCATATACGCGAGCTTAAATAGACAACCATGAGAAATAGACAACCTCACGTATCCACTTTATCAACCTAACATATGTTTTATTAATAAATAATCAAAATCAAAACATTTATTAATGATTTATACAATTTAGACGAACAAACTATAAAAAGCCCAATGAAATTTCTAAATAAACAATAGACTATAGATAATTAATAAAACTTAATCTAAGGAGTAATCTAAACTTAACTATTTACAACTAAACAACAAGAACTTACGGACTAACCTAAAGCTGATATAAAATTTACTAACTAATAAAAATCTGAATAATGTACAAAAATCCCCAAACACTTCATCCATATAAATTAACTCTTTTGTTTTGTGCACTACAAAAGGTTTTTTCCATGACCATCCTTGAAGTTACTCCCAAACGTGAACGGTCTTTATTTCGTTTTCTCCATCTATTATCTATTCCACCAGATTTAAAGTTAAACAAAAACCAAAAAAAAAAGAGGTTTACTTCAGGAATATTCACTTATTTAATCAGACCCACAGATCTTGTTAAACAAGGAATAAAAAAAATCTTTTTGGGTATCTGGAGAAATGTATGGAAGCTAATAAACGTTACTTTGAATTAAAAGTAATATAGTTAAAGTTTGTTTTGCTTTCAGTAAACTCCTTATCTAGAAACAAATATTTCACGATTACTAAGCCAATAAATTCTTCACCGTCAACTATCATCGAAAGTTGTCAATCAGATTTATAATTTATTTAATAAATCATACTGATATATTTTTATTTATAATAAATAGTTGTGTACAATTAATCTTGTTGTTTTTTATTTTTATTTTTTTCGTTATTTTTTAGAATTAATGCTCCGCATCAAAGCTCAGGCATGGAGATCATCTGTAATAAAAAAACGGCCAGATCATTTCATGGCATCAGAGTATACATACGATCGAGTAAATCGTTGTTATCTACAAAAGGTTATTTGCTCTATATGCATTGTATATCTATATATCTATGTATATACCTATATATACAACCTACTTTTTTTAATGAACATATTAATTACTAATTTATCTTCGACCTGTCCAGAGGTATGAAATTCCCTAAAGGGAGGGGTTAAAGAAATAGAAATATATATTTATATTATTTGACTAACGAAGTATGCAACACACTGTAGAAGAGATAAAATAAATATAAAGCGTGCCTCGTAAGCAAAGGGAAATTTTTATATAAGTAATAGCAGACTTCAAGATATACAAAAAAGTTTATATATATACCTCATTATTTCTCATATATATTCTCATATATATATATATATATATATATATATATAATATATATATATATATATATATATATATATATAGATAGATAGATAGATAGATAGATAAAATCGCAACAAATTTATTATTTCTTTAAAAACAGAACTTAGCTTAGTTTAGCCGCTCAAAAGTGATCCTTCAATGATTTTAACAATGAAAAACTCTATTTTAATTTGAAGTAAATTTTGTCTAGTTGATATTGAAGTGATTGTCGATTACTTAAATTAAATATTTAATTCTACAAAAAACACGACTTGCTTAAAAAAATATAAAACTTGGATTTTTTTAAGTAATCGACAATCATTTCAATGTAAACTAGACAAAATTTATTAGAGCTTTTCATTGATAGAATCATTTAAAGGTCACTTTTGAGCGACTAAACTAAGCTAAGTTCTGTTTTTAAAAAAATAATAAATTAATCGCGATTTTTGTTTTGTCATCATCCAACTATACAACAAACACCCATACAATAAATAACTATACAATAAATAACTTAATTAATTCAGACTTAAAGCTTATTAAACGAAGAATTATTTCTAAAAGTGAGGTATTTTTAGTATAGCTGGATGATGATAAAAAAAATTCGCGATTAATTTGATTTTTTTTAAAACAGAACCATGCTTAGTTGAGTCGATCAACAGTGATCGCTCAATGGTTTTACCAATGAAAAACTCTATTTTAATTTGAAGTAAATTTTGTCAAGTTTATGTTGAAGCAATTGTTAATTACTTTGATTAAATATTTCGTTAGTTATCGCTTCCCATTTTACAGAAAACACGACTTGTTAAAAAAAAACACAAAATTTGGATTTCCTACTTTTCTGGAGAAAATTGGTCCATTGTTTATATGAACTTTTTTGTAGTTCCTGAGATCTCCTATCACTGCTATCAAAGTTTTCCTCTAATTACAGGATATCATATATATATATATATATATATATATATATATATATATATATATATATATATATGTATGTATGTATAGGATATTAAATAGAGTTATAATTATTATATAGTAGATATAATTAAAATTATATAAAATATATGAAGCAAATAAAAATATATTTGATTTTAATAAAAAACGTCTACCCTATCTACTTAAACATCTTGGTAGGTTGACAAAGAAAATGCCATTACGAAGATTTTAACTTGTAATAGTCGAATGTCTTTCAAAACACATTTAGACTCCAGGAAAATAGATTTCGTCCCATGTATAAGAATCTTAAGGTTCGTACGGAATATGTTAGGCACACGACTACTACCTACACCAAGTTTAAGAATTCGTAGATGTCAATTCCTCTATCAATCTACCAAGATGTTTAATTAGATATGGATATGAAAGCACATTCCCCTAGGAAACAAATGCGATTTTCATTTGTGCCAGACCATTATTCAAGTTTCTTATCTACCATTCATTACTATACCTCGACCGTACCCCTATTAATTCCAAAACTCTAAAATAAACTCGGAGTTATCTTTAATCAATACCTAAACTGGATTCACCATATTTCACAAAGCATCCGAAAATCCGTTTCAGTTTTTAAACAGCTCCTGAGATCCCGTTACCTCCCCCTCCCCCCAATTTCCTGCCCGGTTTCCCCTACGCTCCCTAATTTTCTCCCGCTTTGACTACGGAAGCCCATTGGGCAAGAGATTACACTGAAAAGATTAATGAATAGTTTCAAATATGTCATTGTAGTTTCTTGACGCTTTGAATATCATTTTCAGCCGACCTACCCCATTTGCGAGACAGGAAATCGGGAAATATCAACCTGGCTTCCTAAAGGAAGATCCACTGTTGATCAAGTGTTCACCATTAGGACAATTTTGGAACGGGATCATGAATATAAAATCCTTACACACCACCTGTTTGTTGACTTTAAGAATGCATATGACAGCATCAAACGACCTAAGCTATATGAGGCGTTAAGAGAAATTGGTATCCTATGCAAACTGGGTATCCCATTCGTCTCGTGAAGTTGACAATAAAAGATGTAAGGTGTCAGGTACGGATCCAGTCTAACTGCTCTGATGCATTTCTCTCCAACAAAGGATTAAGACAGGGGGATGGATTGGTCTTCTCCTCTTCAATCTTGCACTAGAGAAAGCTGTACGGGATTCAGGAATCCAGACAGACTACACGATAATCACCCGCACTGTACAGATATTGGGATACGCTGACGATCTGGATATCGTGGCCAGGATCCGATCGGCATTGGTAGAAGAAGCCTTTAGGAAATTCATGGACGCTGCTTCACCTATGGGGTTGACCATAAATGAGAATAAAACGAAACATATGCACACAGGGACTGTTGGCGACAAGGCCGTGAGTGTTGGTCCTTACACATTCCCAAGGGTGAACGAGTTTAAGTATTTGGGATCTCTAGTAACTCCAATAAACGATGTCTCTGCTGAGATAAGGAAAAGGCTGGTGGCAGCTTATAGTAAATATTTCGCCTTACTGAAAACTCTTAGCAAAACCCATACCCCCAGTTCTTACCTATGCTTCCCAATCCTAGAACATCTCATGAAGTGATGAAAATAATAATTTGATTTTCGAAAGAAAAATCTTACGGCGAATAGTTGACCCAGTGAGAGATGGAGATGGATAGAGGATTAGGAGGAATAGGGAGCTTTATGATCTTTAAGGAGACATGGACGTTGTAAAGTTTATAAAACTGGGAGGCTCAGTTGGGCTGGTCTTGTCGCAACAATGGAAGCGAAAGAAATTTCTAGCAAAGTAGTGGACACCGCCCTTCACGGTACGCGACGGCCTGGTAGGCCAAGGCTTCGATGGGTTGATGGAGTGGTAGCGGACGCACGGAGTCTGCTATGAATCAGAAGCTGGAGAGCGGCAGCACAAAATCGGGCCGGATGGCGGCGGCTCATTGAGGAGGCCAAGACCCACCCAGGGTTGTAGCGCCACGTAGATAGATAAATGGATGCTTTGAAATCTATTTGTGGTATTTCGAGGAAACATGGTTACCTTCTTTTTCCGAAGAAAATATTATATTTTCCAGCTATATTCCAATAAGCGGCTAAGAATAATTAGTTTTAGTATATTATTAAAGCAACTGAATTGGAGATATATTGAATCAAATAAAATTCAAATCTTAATATCGGCAATCCTCATTTTAATAATAAAAACATGAAAAGTTAGTTTTAAATGTTAATAAAATATGGCTAAGCTTTTCAGAAAACTTTAAAGTACCATTATGTGATCAAGGATCAAAGTCGGTCACTCCCTAACAGCTGTGGAGAAAAATTCCATCTTCCCGCTAAAAAACAACGTTACGCCAAATCTTTTCCTCCTCTATGCCTTGAAAACTCACTTAACGTACATGATAATTATTTTTTTTAAGTAGTTGCGAACGGTTGGTTATTTTGAACTTTATTTACGAAGGTTACTAATCATAACTGGGCATGCCAACATAGACTGTATGTCGTCCACGTTACGAGAGGGGAGACTTTGTTACGCCATTTCCTGCCATAGCCTAACTCATAGCGTTAGTCATCTTATATATTTTAACTTGGAATATTATTTTCAGCTTCAACACTTTCATCCAAGAAATACTGTTAGGGTTTGTGGTATTTCAGAATGAAAATACAAACCTTTTCCCGCTTTTCCCTCAAAGGTGTGGAAAATACGAGTAAAATTAAAATGAAGGAAATGAAATAAAAAAATCTGTAAACAAGGTGAAATGCATGCACATAAAAACATTAAATGAAATATTAAATCAGTTAAATATTGAAAATAAATAATCCCTCTTCCTAATGTATACAATATATATTGAACGAAAAAAGAGAGATCTAAATATATACAAAAGTTAAAATAAACAATGGTATAAAAGTTCCGAGATAAAAATAAAACATGAAAAATAAAAAGTGTCCATGAAAAATGAAATAATAAAAAATAAATTGAATTCTTCTTTAAAATGAGGTGTGTTTCTGCTAACAAAGAAAAGACAAAGCTGACAATATAAAATATCAGTGTCTTTAAATAATGGTTAATATGTATAATCATCATTGTCAAATGCTAGAGGTGCCGATTTAATTAAATACCAATAAATAATAATAATAATAAATAAAAAAAATAGATGTGGTCAGTGGCATTAAGAGCCGGAAGATATTGTAATATCCCTAGTGAAGATCACAGTATAGAATAGTACTATCATTTGATGATGACTAGAATATCGAATGTTTAGCAAGTATCTGACTGTTTTTGGGATAGGAATTGGAATAGGAGGGATTTGAATGTGGATATGGAGGGGGATGCCGAATTTTGATAGGTAGAGAATTCCAGAAATTGACAGCGCGAGCTATAAAGGAATTCTGAAATGAGGCAGATCTGTGCGAAGGGATGTAAAGGTCAGAAGGTCGAGATCTTGTTGAAAGGGAATGGACTGAGGACTTGAATTGGAGAAGGTTGTAGGCGTAAGAAGGACGATGGTTGTTGATGATTTGATAGAGGAACGTGCCTAGGAAATATTGTCTTCTAAAGGAGGGGAAGAGCCACCTTAACTCAGTGTAGTGGTGAGAGACATGGGAATACCTCGGGGCACCGATAACAAATTTTACGCAGCTATTCATTAATCTTTTCAGTCTATCACGGAGCTCCACCGAGAGGCCATCATACACCACACAGCTGTAGTCAAAGTGGGGAGAGATGAGAGAGGAAATTAGGAGTCTACGGGTAAGTTGAGGTAGGAGATGGCGGAAGCCATAAAATAGTTTAAGGGTAGAAATTGTCCTATGGAAAATGTTAGAAATGTGGTAGTTCCAGGAGAGGGTTTGATCTATGAAAAATCCTAAATTTTTAACAGAGGAGTAGAAGGAAATTGGCTGGTCATTAAGGTGTAATATGGGAAAGTCAGTATGGGATCTAAAACAATCGGATTTGGATGTGTATAATAAGTGTAAAACAGTCTTTATTCTTATTTTTGGACCGAATCTGGACAACATACTAGGTTTTGACCATGGAATCTTAACTCTGAAGCAAAGGCATAAAATAATAATAATAAAAAAAAATTAATGTAATTTTTACGTCAGCTCCTAGGGTTCATTGACAAGAACTTTTAGATATGGATATAATATTTTTCAACACAGTACCACCGAAAAAAAATTCATTAAAATCGGTTATTCCACTTCTGTGATGTCTCCTTGTAAGATTGCCAATATTCAGATTCGCATAATATTCTTCAGTTTAGCAGTCCAATAAGAAAAAATTAAAAATAATTCTGAGTGATATAGTCTGCGTAAGGCGTAAATGATGATAACTCTTATAGAGTCAAAGCATCTCCACAACATATTCAATTCCTATGTTTGATATCTTAGAAATTATTATTTATTGTAGGGGTCTAAGTTTTATGTCATCTAGGACTCATTAAAAAACAATTTTTAATAATTGCTTTGAAAAAAGTTGAACGAGAAAAGATTGGACTTCTTCTCACCGACAAAAAAATTACGATTGTACAAAAAAAAAATAATAATCCAGATGTTTAACAATATTCTTACTCGTGAGGTTTTAAAAAAAAATTAGAATTTATTTACGGATTTTTAATTTGAACCATTGGACTTTAATAGAGCTTTTTGTTAAATCTCAGCTAAAATAATTAATGTTTATCTTAGAATTTTCATTTTTTAATAATGGTTAAAGTGATGACATTTCGAGGTTTAAAAAATGTATAACAATTACACATTTATAAATCTATGTTCTATAATTCTAGTCTTGACCTTGACGAGTAGTTAAAACCAGTGTCTACCCCTCCAACTTCTTGCTCTCCTCTTCTTAAAACCGTAGCAAGCGAAGCAGAACTATACAAATTGTAGTTTATATACAATTGCTATTCCTGTTATCTTTTCCATGTATCATCTTTATTTCCTGGTTTTAAAGTTCCTCTGAATTGAAACACCATCTGAAAATAGTTTCATTCAAAGATTCACAACGCCATTAAAATATGTCCTCTCAAAAATATATTAGTGCAAATTGCGCCATCAAATAACCTTCTGGGCACTCTTGATCATTATAAAATCATCTATATTAAAATGCATCTGTTAAAAACTATTTTCTTAGTTAACAATAAAAAAGAGGATTCATAAATTATTAGTAACGGTAAAACATGATGCTTGAATAAAATCTTGAGAGGACAGTATTATATTTTGTATGATATAGTTGGTTTAGAACGGCTAAGGTGATTGGCTGTTGGCCCTGCGCCTGCTGAATGCAGCACAATGGCACCGCTCCCTCTGGATGATCCTGTCTTGTCCCCTGTCGGTGTAGACGAGTCCCGAATCGAAGGGAAACCTGATCTTGAGGGTGAGTGATCCCCTGGACAGCTCTAAGCTCTGGGTCTCTCGCTTGATGGCCCTTCGGGTCCGGAATGGTCTTTGAGGCTGACGTTTATTCTTCATCTTCATGGTGTCTTCTGTTTGTGCCATAGGTGCAGTCTTCTGGAATCAAATATATACGTACTAAAATAGCTACGTTTAATTCACATGCATTGGCTAAAAAAAGTTTTCATAGACGAACTGATAAAAAATAAAAACAATCAATAAAAACAAATTATTATTCAACTGTACAACATCAATACACTTCTTATCAATTTATTAAAAACTAATTAGCTAGTAATTAGTTTTTATTTAGAGAGAGAAATACCTTATTGAAAGTAGTGCTGCCCTACTACATAGAGTTGCTTAGGATAGTAGGGCAGCACTTCTTTCAATAAAGTATTTCTCTCTCTAAATAAAAACTAATATATATATTAGTATTATACATTATACTAATCTAGAATACTATTATATATTATATGTATACTATTATTATATATTATACATAATATAATATTATATATATATATATATATATATATATATATATATATATATATATATATTTATTTATTTCTTTTCCTTCCTCATTATAATAATAGTCTTATAAAATATAAACTAATAACTACCAGCCCAATAATAGTCAATTTATCATTATTGAGTTGGACGTTCAAATAAAAAAATAAATAAATAAAATTATAAAATATTAAAAATAGCAACCTTTCTGCTGTTTTCACTTTGGCCATTTTAAAATAAATCATAAATTTTATTTTATAAATTCTATATAAAGTTACCATTATTGTAACTTAATTTAAATAAAAATAATAAGTTCATTTTTGGTTAACAAGCAGAGACTGGCTAGACTAATGTAGTGCGTGTGTACAGCACCGCGAGTTGGTCGGCAACTAGATAACACAAAATTGTGAGAGAGTTCGCGTCCCGATGCTGGAGAGGATTTTAAATTTACCGCCTTCATCCCCAGCCCGGAAAAACACCGTATAGCATAAAAGGCGAGGTAAAGAAGAACAGAATAGAAAAAAAAACGATAAAATTTGCAATTTGATTGATAAAATACCTTTCTTCGCTACTTTATTTAGTTTCCGAGATATCCGTCCTCAGCTATGGCTAGTGTTGAAAAAAAAAAAAGAATTGTCCTCATGCTTACAGCTATATTTCGGTTTTTCGTTTACATTAGGAAAACTATTCATCGCTTCGACAAAGACATTCTATACAAAATTAAAGCTGATAAAATTTGCTAACTAGCTTAGTGTCCGAGATACCCGTACCCAACTATCGCTAATTGGATAAAATAAAATCTTTACCTTATGTTTTTCACTGTATTTGATTAGCTAACTCTTGATTGATTCCTTCTACGATTAAATCATGAGGAAAAAAATTTCCAATAATTAAATTTTTTTCAAGGATATATTGTATTATTTTAAGAGTTTATCTCCAACGGTTCGAAAGTTAGATCAATTGTATCTTTTATGTTAATTCCGAGAATTCGCAGGAAAACATAATTTTTATGATACAGGTTATTATATTGCTCTAAATCTCAATACATCTAAATCACTACATAGGTATTCATATATACATATTTATATAAAAAAACGGATATTATAAAAATTATTTTTTTCTGCAATTCCGAAAAAAAGATATGTAATAAATCATATTGTAAATTTTATCAGCTTTAATTTTTTATAGAGCATTTTTGTTGATGCGATGGATAGTTTTCCTGAAATAAGTGAAAATCCGAAAAAAGTTATCTTTTAGGCGTCCCTCCTCCCCACCTCCCCCACATATCTGGCTCAACACCTAGGAGTGAGTAATTTCACTTATCTATATATTTCATATAGTAAGAGAGAGAAAGTTTCAAGCTCTCATCAATCCAAATAATTAACTTTCATAAAATTTTTGGCTTTCGGGCTGAAGCTTTTTTTTTTTTTCATTGATAAATATTTGTTTCTACGGGTGACAAATATTTAAACAAATCTAACATATTATCTTCTTTAATTATAACGCATGAACTTCAGCTAGTGAATGTGAAGAAAAAATGAATTTTAGAAATGATAATTTTAGTTCTAAAATTATTATTGAAGAGAAGAATAGTTGGGGTGGTCAGTCAAAAAGGTTTTTTGATTTTTTCCTTTTTGACTGACCACCCCAACTATTTTTCTCTTCATTATCCACGACAGTCAACCAATTACCAATTATAAAATTATTATTGATCCTATAACCACCGTTAAAAAAAATAGCTATCCCTAAAACAAATCCGAATCCACCGGTATATATTTAATATCATAGTAAGCATTATTAAACTAAATTCACCTCTTGTGACTCTTTTTGGGTATTAGCATGAGTGTTGTTCTTGGCAGATGCTTGTTCGAGTGATTCCTGAGATTTAGTAGAAACTCTTTTCTTTGGTGGTGGAAATGGTATCCTCTCTTCGGGAATTATTTCCTGAAAATAACAAGCATTTGAGAATGTATTTTATTTTAATGGTCATATTTTAAATCTTAAAGTATTCACCAAATATTTACTTCAAGAAATGGGGGCGGGGTGGTCGAATGGGCTTACGCGTGTGCACAGCGAGTTGCCTACCGACAACCCAGATAACCGAAGTTTTGAGATTTAAAAAAGTATCAGTTCGCTTCCAGGTGGCGGAGGGGATTTTGAATTCCCCGCCTCTACCCTCCGGCTCGGGAAAATCCCGTATAGCCTAAAAGGTGAAGCTGGAAAGAACAATGGCAAAAAAATAAATAAAACTTACATCATGATGGTTGATGTGCAATTTAATGTGAGGGTAGCTTTTAGTGGAATGGAATTCCAGCATGCAGTGGAACGGACATCAAAGGAACGTTTAAATGAGGTAGATCTGTGGAAAGGGGTGTAAAGGTCAGAAGAGCGTGAGCATGTGGAGAGGGTGAGGATTGATGACTTGTACTTTGTAAATTGAATTGTACTCGTAGGAGATTGTATGCGTCGGACGGACGATGATTATCGATTATTTGGTAAAGAAATATGCCTAGGAAACATTGTCTTCGGAAGGAGAGGAAGAGCCACCCTAACCCTAACAAAGCATAGTGGTGAGAAACACGGAAACGTGTCGGGGTCCCAGTGACAAATCTTACATTCATAATTACTTTCGGTCTGTCCCCAAGTTCCGCCGAGAAGCCACCGCACACCACGGAGTCGTAATCAAGGTCAAGATGAGAGAAATACTAGGAGTCTACGTGTGGGAATGGATAGGAGATGGCGGAAGCGATGGAATAGTCTTATAATACCAATTGACCGTCGGGAGATGTGAGCAATATGGTGATTCCAAGAGAGGATTTGGTCTATAAAAATACCTAGGTTTTTTTACTGAGGACCTGAAGTTATTGGACCTAAGAAGTGGTTTGGAACCAATGACAATGGCTTGAGTTTTGGCAGCGTTTAATCTTAATCCATTTAAGTTTGCTCTAGCAGTGGTCCGATTTAGGCCATCTTGAATTTTGGCAAAACGCATCATGCAACTCTGCGTAGGGAGAGAAGGAAATAAAGGTTTTGGAGGATGGAGGGGAACTGTCAAGAATTCGGGTCTTAAGGCTTTCGTGGACATGCATAGCTACACCACTGCCAGTCCCGGTCATGGCGGATTAAGGTGTAGTTAGGCAGGGGGACAGCGGAGGAAGGAATGTGAGGCTTGAGCCAGGTTTTGGAAATCGCTATAATGTGGTTGAAGTTTTGAGTGAAATATTGTCGAAATTCATCGTAATGGGCTAACAGTGATTGGGAATTAACATGACACTAGACATGTTCAGGAGAGAACAATCGGTATAGAATAGGATATATGATACGATGACATTGGAATACATAAGATACAAAAAAATAAAATATGGTATAAATTAAAGTAAAAGAAAGAAAAAAGAAATTAAGAAAAGAAATCCCGAGTAAAAATAAATAAATGAAAATCAGTAAATAGTAAGAAAGAGTCCAGATAATATGGTATTGAATTAAAAAATTACAACGTATGTACGGTAGAGATGCCAACTTTTTCCTTAATGCCGTAGAACAGACGAGACTCAGCCAGTTAGACAAAGACATCCAGATCCTGAGCTCGGTCGATGAATACCGTCTGATGTCCGTCTTCTTTTCGGCACCGCAAATTTCCGGCAGCGAACCAAAAGTATTTCATGTTTCCTGCGGTTTTTTTCTGTTGGGCAAGCCTATTTGTCGGGATCAACTCCTCTCTGAGATATATTGGGTGGCAGTCTGAGATATATACAACTATAATTGTGTATAAACGACTCAGGTAAAGTTTGATAAACAATTAATTTATTATTTTTACGGCTATTAAAAAAAAACATATTTACATTGAATTCGACAACTTGGTTTCTAAATCCGCCATGGTATTCAAATATTGAGATATTTAGGTCCAAATGATCAAACCAGGCGTTATTATTTGTTTTTTTTCCGCTACCTTTTTTTTTATTATTTCCGACTCTGTAACTTAGCATCACGTCAAAATAAATTATAGCTCCTTACAAAGAGAATGAAATGCTGAAAATTTTCCTCGCTTACAGTACGCAGGTCCGAATTTTAGTATTGGAGATATTTTAATCAAAATGTCCAAAAAAAAAAAAAAACTCGTTATCATATTGATTTTTTTTTTTTTTTTTGACTCTACATCTTCATCCGCACCTGTCATGGTAGTGACAATTAGCAGATTTGCTGTTTAAATTGAAAATGACATGATAGGCATGACGAAGAATGGAGCCCAGCAGCACCTCTTCCCTGGCCTGTTTATATCCTAAAATCAGGAAAGGAGATCTCTCATTCAGCTCCTTTTCAGTCGCCTCCTGATGAGCATTTCAGCCGTGGCCATGTCTTTGATAAGTCCATTGTGATGTCCGTGTAGTTTTAGATGAAATCGGGAGTAAAGAGTACGTATGTGCTGGTCAATGGTTGGTTGTCTTAGGTCGGTATGTAAAGTCTTATTGTTGACGTACCAGGGAGCTGCAGTTATTAGTCTTAAAATTTTAGATTGAAAGGATTGTAGTTTTTGTAAGTGAGTCTTTTTTGCTGAACCGTAAATCTGTGAGGCGTATGTCCAAATGGGTTTGAGCAGGTAAGTGTATGTATTTAGTTTTTGTCTAATTTTCAATTTTGATTTAGAAAACAGTGAGTACAGTATTTTCAGTCGCTTGTTCAAACTCTTTCTTTTCATTTTGATGTGTGGGCCCCAGGACATCCTTCTGTCAAATATTAGTCCGAGGTAGCGTATACTGTCCGTCTGAGGAATTGGATTGTTGCTGATATAAACTGGTGGGCATGTTTCTCGTCGAAGCGTAAATGTTATGTGTTGTGATTTGTTATGATTTAATCTAATTTTCCAGAGTGAATACCAATTTTGTAAATTTAGTAAATGATTTTGTAAATTTAATGAGGCTAGTCTGGGGTCATGGTGTTTTGTTAAAATTGTTGTATCGTCAGCGTAAGTAGCAGTCAATGTTTCAGAGTTGGTAGGCATGTCATGCGTATAGACAATGTAGAGTAAAGGTGCCAATATTGATCCTTGAGGTACCCCTGCTGATACTGGTCGAATTGAGGAAATTTCTAAACCCTGTCGGACAGAGAAGAATCTGTCGAAAAGGAAAGATTGGAGAATGAGATAATATGTATTAGGCAGTATAGTTTTGAGTTTGAAGAGAAGTCCCTGGTGCCAGACTTTATCAAATGCCTGGGCAACATCCAGAAATACGCCGGTAGCATATTGTTTTTGCTCTAGCGCTCCAGCAATGTAGTCAGTAACTCTGTTTAATTGGTGTGTAGTTGAATGAAATGTACGAAAACCGAATTGATGGTCAGGTATTATTTGTTGGTCTGTCAGTATGTCAACCAGTCTTTTGTATATTAATTTTTCGAAAACTTTGGAGCATATCGGAAGGAGACTGATAGGTCGGTAGGATGAGGGATTGAAAATGTCTTTGTCCCTTTTATGTATCATCTTGATATGTGAGTATTTCCATTGTAATGGAAAGTTAGTTGTCCTCAGAATACAGTTGTATATTGTCGTAAGGAACACTAGAGCTTTCCTAGGCATTTGCTGGAGACCCTCGGCAGTTATTAAGTCATAACCTGGAGCTTTTCTTTTTGGGAGATGTCTGATTAGTTGTGCGACTTGTGAAGGAGTGAAAGGAAGAGGGGGAGGTGTCATCTGTAATGGTATGTCTAGAGTATCAAATACTAAGGTTTCATGTTCTGTGTTCGTGAAGTCGGTAAATGGTGTAAATACTGATGAAAGATGGTCTGCAAATAGTTCAGATTTTTCTCTATCCGACAAAGCCCATGAACCGTCTTCGTTTCGCAAGGGTACTGACACCTCTCGATGTTTTAACAAATTTTTGGTATGCTTCCACAAACTTCCATCGTCAGTTGATATGCTGCTCAAATAAGCATCATAATTCGTTCTGTTGAATTTTTGTATTAGTCGTTTAAGTTCGTTATTTAGTCTGTTAAATGTCCGTCTATCTGAGGGAAGTCTGTTAGTCTGCCATACCTTACGTGCTCTCCTCTTTGCCGTGATCAAGTCCCTTATATATTGAGGATATCTTGGCAAGTGTTCTGCTCTTGATGACCTTGGTAGCGATGAAGACCAAGCTGCTTTTTGGACACTTTTTGTAAATTTGTCCACTGCCTCTTCTAGTTCATCTGCTGTTTTAATGGAGCCAGGGATTGAAAGTTCTGAATCCAGAATTTCCCTGTAAGCATCCCAATCCATTTTACCATTAAGGAGCTTAGGTGTTCGTGGAAGATTGATGGGCTCATCAAGGATAACCAAATGTATAAGGGAATGGTCAGAGCAAAGATCAGAGCTCGTATTTATGGTGTAAGGTATGGTGCGCAGTCCTTTGGTTATAAAAAAGTCTAGTAGGTCTGGGGATTTACGTTGTGAAGTCGGCCAATATGTCGGTGTATCAGGTGATATAGTATCTAATGATTTTGAAACAGCTTTTTCCCTGCTTTCATCTCTAACACGACGTCGCGCCAAGATACAATTTTGAATAAAATATCATAACAAAGAAGATTAAATGTTGAACACTAACAGAATGCAGGTTCGATTCTTAGTATTTTTTTTTTTTTTTTAAATTTCTTTATTGAGTATTATAACAATCTGTCTGTTCGACATTGGTTATAGTGAGGTAGGATGACATTCACACCATATGTACAAAAAAATAAAATAAATAGAACAAAATAATAATCAAAAGTATATACAATAGACAATAAAATAAAATAACCTAAAAAATAAGAAAATTAAAACTAAGGAAAAAAAAAAAAATAACATGCATACCTATATACAATCAGGCGAGGGAACTCCAGGAGAACCCTGCGCTACTCTTCCAACCGCGTCACTGGTACTAAAGCCAGCGGAGATTGGTCGAGAGCACTTTAGCCACATACACACATGTCTTGAGTAAAGAATCTGGCCATTGCCAGAACTCCAATTTATATAATTTACAAAAGGTCGCGAGGCCACTGCCGTTTCAACAAAGAAGATATCATAAATATAATAAAATATCATAACAAAGAAGATTAAATGTTGAACACTAACAGAATGCAGGTTCGATTCTTAGTATTAAAGATATTTTAATCAAAATTAAAAAAAAAAGTCAGCAAAGTAAGGTCAGCTTCCTCGCCGATTTCATTGGCTAAAAAATATCTATATTACAAGGTCTTAAATTAATACGAGTTTTTTCTCATCAGTGAATACTAAAATTATAATTATTTTGATATAACAGAAAAAATTATATGTGACAAATGATCTGAGCTTTAGTTTCTGAGATATTTTAATACGAAAATATATTAATACAAAAAATAGTCGACTCGATTTGACTTTCCATGAATTAGCGTTACATAGCCTAAAGAAGTTTTCACTTAAAAAAATAATATAAATCATCATACGATTTCACTAGTACCTGTGTAGTAAACACCAACGTTTTGAAACATAAAATAGTATATTTTATTAAAATTTGTATAAAATATCCTTTTGTGACACGTTCTTTTAGAATAAATGATAAAACGAAAAAAATGGCATGTGACAAATGGTTATTATAAATGGTCCACATACCTTCTTGACGTATCTGTGTGGGTGGCAACCCAAGCATCTGCCTTTTCTGGTCTTAGGCAGCTCGCTATTGTCGCTGACTTCATCGCTTTGTGTCCAATGTTTTCTATCTCTTATTCTGTATATACCTACTCTGTTTAAAAAACTAAAAAAATAAAATAAGATAGTTAATAAAAACAGGAGTGAGCGGCTAAGAGAAAATAATTTTATATATCTCCAAAAAGAAAAATACTTAATAATTGGAAATATTTTTTTAAATCAACAGATGTATTCATTCCTACGTCCAAAACAATATAAATAATTTGAAGATAAACAAGAAAAAAAATTACAGGTTCAAAAGTGTGTGGACGTAAAAATGAGGTTAGCATACTAAAGTCCCCAGCCAAAGAAGGTGGACCGAGGTCTTTTTTTTTCAGTTTAAAAGGACATTATTAAAAAAAATTAAAGCAGATAATAGCAAATATATAAATTATATTATTTTTTTCACTATCTCGAATAGTTTCCGATATATTTTAGCTCAAAATTCGCTAATTTAGAGCACTTATAAGTGTTAATTCCGAGATTTTTTAGAAACCTAATTTTCTTAATTTCATTATTATACTGCTATAAATTTATATATAAGCCAGTATTTGCGTATTTACATACAAAATAATTTGTACTATATGTATGAATATCACTTAAATAAGTAATATGTACTATATAATCTATTTTCAGATATATTTGTTCTTGTCTAAAAGTAATATTGTTAACCGACTACGCGAAGGTTACGAGTTTGGTTAGTCTAGTAAAAGATATGTAAAACTCTTCTTAGAGCGAACGACTGTTTCAACGGTTGCACGTTAAAAGGTGTGTAACGATATTTCGAGCGAACGGATGGATCAATTTTTTAGTTTGATACCTCAAAACATTCATACAGATCCCGTGAGTGTTTTAAAAAAATTGAACTCAAAACACTGACCCGTAGTAGAATAAAATGTGTTTAATCGATTTGCTAAAAGGTACGTATGATTTTTCCGAGCTAGCGGCTTGAGCGATTTTTAAGTTTGATATCTTAAATTATTCAGCGCGATCCCGTGAGAGATTTAAAAGGATAAAGTGTGTTTAATCAATCCGCTAATAAAGTACGTAACTATGTTTTTAGTGAATGGTTTGATCGCGTTTTAACTTTGACGGCTGTAATTACTCAGTGAGATCAGGTGAATGTTTTGAAACAATTGTACACAAAATACTGAAAGAACTGTATACTATCGTTGAAGTTTCTTGATTATTAATATATTTGAAATGATATCATGTGATCATATGTTATTAAAATAAATTGTTAATATTTAAATTCCAAAAATATTTACAAGAATTGGGAAATTCTATCCACCCTAAGGAAATGTACTTCCATATTTACTTGAACATCTTGGTAGATTGAAAGGAAAATTGATATCTACTAATAATTGGATAAAACAAATGAAAAATTTCCCACAAACTTAGGCGGTGGTTCGTCCCATACGTTATCCACCCTCGACGTCCTGGTGATTAGGCTCAGGTGCTGAAGGAGAGTGAAGTTGTCCGACACGATCTGGGCACAGCGTTCCTTCTCCCTTTGGCATTTCTTCAGCTTACAGGTGACATGATGGTGCTGCAGTGGAGGCTTGTTATCTATGGCAGGCAGCGCATTCTCAACCTATCAAGAAAAACTAATAATTTGTATTTATTTATAATAAATATCTTTTTAAAATGAAAATCAATGACTTATTATTTATTTAAATAATAATCAAATCTGTTGTCATAGGCGCAGACTATGGGGGACGAGGGGAGCGATTGACCCTTCAATACAAATGTTGAAGGGGCGAAAATATCGTCTCCCCTCCCCAATAATTTGAAACCAAAACAAGAAACTAATAAATCAATGAATAAAATGTGTAAACTAACGTCTATTAAGTAAAGTTGGCTAACTAACTAGGCTAGGGTCTAGTAGTAAGTATGTAACGATATAATTGATATATAAATATTAATTTTATTTAAATTGTTATTTATATTCAAATATAATAATAAACACAGTTTCCCGTAAGTAGAGGGAAATATTTAATATAAACAGGTAAATTAATAGTCCGATATTCGCAAAATAGTATAAAATTTAAATTTGTTTTTTTGATGTCATGGTTTTTGATAAATAGGAAACGATAACTAAAACATTAATTAACAATCAATTGACTAGACAAAATTTTCTTCAAACGAAAGTAGACTTTGTTATTGTTAAAATAATTTAAAGAGGGCTTTTGAACGAATAAACTAAGCTATGTTTATTATTATTTATAAATTAAATAATTATTCGCGATTTTTATTTATCGACATCCAACTATTCTATAGACACCCTACTTTTAGAACAAACCTTCTTGCTTAATATTATTTAAGTCCATATTAATTAAATTCAGGGTTTATTACGAAATGACTTGTGATTCATCTCAAGTTGTGTAAAAAAATTAGGTGTTTTGATATCCTGTCTCCGTAAAATACCCATGTTTTGATAAAAAATGACTGCAAAGCTTTAATTTATTTTTTCCCATTGCCTGTAATGTATAATCATAAACATAAATTAATAACATTATTTTTATTTATTACAATTAAATTATTAAAAATAATGATTTTCAAATATTTATCATCTAAAGTGATAATAAAACTGAGCTAAGATCTCCGTTATAAAAATTTATCCGTATTTATAGGTGACTAATTAAACGTTCCCAATCCTAGTATCTACGTGTAAATTAAAGGAGCGAATCAGAAGGTTGAATTATTTTCACGAAATCGTAAATATTAGGATTGGAAACATTTAATTGGTAATTTATAAATAGGGATCAATTTCTATAATACAGAGCTTAATACAATACATAATACATTATACAAATAATGTATTATATAATACATCCTAGGTAAAGGAAAAAGTAACTTAATAGTAGCTTAATTTAATAATTTTTGTAATAATTTTTGCTGAAAACTCGGGTACTTTATGTTGACAGATTATGAAAACACATTTTTTTTACGCAACTTGAGGTGGATTTCAACTTATTTCGTAATTAATCCGGAACTTAATTATAATGGACTTAAACCTTACAAAAAAAGAAAGTTTATCTAAAAGTTGGGTGTCTGTAGTATAGTTGAAGGGTGAATAATAAACATTGCAAGTAATTCATGAATTTTTAAAAACATAATTTAGCTCAGTTTATCCGCTCAGAAGTCGTTTTAACGGTGACCATTGTTAAATGGTTTTAACAATGACAAACTCCACTTCATTTTTAAGTAAATTTTGTTTAGTTTAGTTTAGTTTTCGGTGAATTATATTAAATTATGTTTTAATTATGGCTTCCTATTCATAAAAAAAAAAAACCACAAAGCTTAAATTTCCTACTATTCTGCCGAAAATCGAATATTATTTATACGAATTTTTTTATTGCTCTGGAGGTCTAATATTACCTATTAAAATATTTCCTTCTACTTACGGAACACTCTGTATATCAGGATATCCTAGGATTTTATGATTCATCACACCTCAATTTTCAGGTGATATTCACACTTTCCGCTTCGAACTAGTGGGACTGATAAAAACGTATTTTTATTTGATGTCGTACAGACTAAACCTATCAAGAAAAACTAATAATTTGTATTTATTTATAATAAATATCTTTTTAAAATGAAAATCAATGACTTATTATTTATTTAAATAATAATCAAATCTGTTGTCATAGGCGCAGACTATGGGGGACGAGGGGAGCGATTGACCCTTCAATACAAATGTTGAAGGGGCGAAAATATCGTCTCCCCTCCCCAATAATTTGAAACCAAAACAAGAAACTAATAAATCAATGAATAAAATGTGTAAACTAACGTCTATTAAGTAAAGTTGGCTAACTAACTAGGCTAGGGTCTAGTAGTAAGTATGTAACGATATAATTGATATATAAATATTAATTTTATTTAAATTGTTATTTATATTCAAATATAATAATAAACACAGTTTCCCGTAAGTAGAGGGAAATATTTAATATAAACAGGTAAATTAATAGTCCGATATTCGCAAAATAGTATAAAATTTAAATTTGTTTTTTTGATGTCATGGTTTTTGATAAATAGGAAACGATAACTAAAACATTAATTAACAATCAATTGACTAGACAAAATTTTCTTCAAACGAAAGTAGACTTTGTTATTGTTAAAATAATTTAAAGAGGGCTTTTGAACGAATAAACTAAGCTATGTTTATTATTATTTATAAATTAAATAATTATTCGCGATTTTTATTTATCGACATCCAACTATTCTATAGACACCCTACTTTTAGAACAAACCTTCTTGCTTAATATTATTTAAGTCCATATTAATTAAATTCAGGGTTTATTACGAAATGACTTGTGATTCATCTCAAGTTGTGTAAAAAAATTAGGTGTTTTGATATCCTGTCTCCGTAAAATACCCATGTTTTGATAAAAAATGACTGCAAAGCTTTAATTTATTTTTTCCCATTGCCTGTAATGTATAATCATAAACATAAATTAATAACATTATTTTTATTTATTACAATTAAATTATTAAAAATAATGATTTTCAAATATTTATCATCTAAAGTGATAATAAAACTGAGCTAAGATCTCCGTTATAAAAATTTATCCGTATTTATAGGTGACTAATTAAACGTTCCCAATCCTAGTATCTACGTGTAAATTAAAGGAGCGAATCAGAAGGTTGAATTATTTTCACGAAATCGTAAATATTAGGATTGGAAACATTTAATTGGTAATTTATAAATAGGGATCAATTTCTATAATACAGAGCTTAATACAATACATAATACATTATACAAATAATGTATTATATAATACATCCTAGGTAAAGGAAAAAGTAACTTAATAGTAGCTTAATTTAATAATTTTTGTAATAATTTTTGCTGAAAACTCGGGTACTTTATGTTGACAGATTATGAAAACACATTTTTTTTACGCAACTTGAGGTGGATTTCAACTTATTTCGTAATTAATCCGGAACTTAATTATAATGGACTTAAACCTTACAAAAAAAGAAAGTTTATCTAAAAGTTGGGTGTCTGTAGTATAGTTGAAGGGTGAATAATAAACATTGCAAGTAATTCATGAATTTTTAAAAACATAATTTAGCTCAGTTTATCCGCTCAGAAGTCGTTTTAACGGTGACCATTGTTAAATGGTTTTAACAATGACAAACTCCACTTCATTTTTAAGTAAATTTTGTTTAGTTTAGTTTAGTTTTCGGTGAATTATATTAAATTATGTTTTAATTATGGCTTCCTATTCATAAAAAAAAAAAACCACAAAGCTTAAATTTCCTACTATTCTGCCGAAAATCGAATATTATTTATACGAATTTTTTTATTGCTCTGGAGGTCTAATATTACCTATTAAAATATTTCCTTCTACTTACGGAACACTCTGTATATCAGGATATCCTAGGATTTTATGATTCATCACACCTCAATTTTCAGGTGATATTCACACTTTCCGCTTCGAACTAGTGGGACTGATAAAAACGTATTTTTATTTGATGTCGTACAGACTAAACCAAAAATATTTTTTACATCATTCATTTATAGCTGAAAAAGATCTAGAAATGTTCAAAAAATATTATGAAGGCTGATTCTTCCCTCTCCCCTCTCCCTACCCCTGTGTTTAATCTTAACAAATATGTCATATTCAACTGTTTTTTTTTAGGTATTTTAAGGAAGGATAATATGTAAAACAAAACAAAAATCCTTACAATTATAAAAACATACAAGCAAATATATTTTGAATATTGAATATTATATTTGTTCGTTGCACAATAATTATGTTGAATTTGTACACATAATAAAAACTACCGCCATTTTTTTTTTTTTTTTTAGTCCCAATCGTAATCGGAAGTACGCACCCATGACTGTAATATGAATGAATGAGTATCGCAGATAATTATTATCATTTAAATTCATTATTTCCAAAGTGAAACAATTGTCATTGACAAATTTTCAGGAAATGCGAAAAACTGTATTTTATATCCCAATTAAGAAATTAAGAAATTTTTTGTTTGTAGTAACATTTCCTAAAAGCTCTGATTATTTCAATAGTAATTAAAAAATATTCAATCTTAAATAAGATAGCACTTGAAAAAAATTAAAAAACTTCATTGTCCGTTATGAATAAAAAGTTGTTGACTGGGGTTCGGTTTCGGGAAGAGAAACTTGTGTGTGATTAAGGCGAAAAGTCCCTATACAATAATAGTACAATAAAATAAATTCGTTTTTAATTTTAATTTAATAAAATGATTCAAAAACGTTTTTGATGAATTATTTCTTTAAAATACTTAAGAAATATAAGTTCCATTAAACTCATTAAAAAAAAAAAAAAGACCGCGTTTCAGAAATGATTTTATTTTGACACCACTTTTTAAAAATATTTATATTCGGTTTTGAAAAGAAAAATAATAATTACACCATTGGGTGGTTTTCCATGAAAATAGATAATAGAAGGAAGTTAGTCGACTGAGTGATCCTACATATCATGAGTGATCAATAGTGAAGACGCAGTCATTTTCAAGGTTTTTTTTTATTTTAAATTTCAACCCAAGCATGTGAGTTATCATTAGAGAGTTTTTCGAGCACTGAAAGTATTCAAATACTCTTGTTGTGTTCTGAGGGCTTGAACACCTTCAGGGCTCGAAGCACGTCCTGATGATGACTCACGTGCTTGGGTTGAAACGACGGCACTAATAATAAACCTTAAAAATGACTGTGTCCTGACTAATTATCACTCTTATAAAAAGTCGATTAGTGTTCACTTAGTAAATAAGTGACTAATTTAAGATGACTCTTTAAACTCTTTAAATTATAAAAAAATGTCCAGATATAATTACACTAGTTAGTAACTTTCATTGTTTTTGAAATTCATTACCGTGACCAATTTTCCGAATTATTTTGAATATTTTAAATAAATAATATTTATCAAGCTTTAAATCTAACTTGTTGACAATGAACTCTATTTCACCAAAGCCAGATGTTCTCACAATCTGCTATTCAAAAACTGAACTTCATTCTCATTCAAGGCTGACTAAACGTGCCTGAATATAATGATTTAGTCGTGTAGTTGAAAGACCTACTCCAGGGTGAATAATTATTAGTGAGTTATCTTTAGATAGACATTTTCCATATTTTCTACATCTAAATAAAAAAAATATATGAACGGAGTTGTGAGGGGCCTGAGTATTAAGTTCCGTCCATATCCTGAGGGTTGGAAAACCCGAAACTACTCTGAAGGTGCTGATGTGGAGGACTGCCCTATACTTCAAAATAATAAATCATTCACAAGCGTTATTTTTAGATAGTGAAACTTACTGATATCTATGCAATATTATAAATAACAGTATACTCTTTACACATTTAGTGTTGCTCAAAATCGGTCTGGGTCTTGCACTTTGCAAAACCAAGGCCAAGATTGGACAAAAAAAAGTATTTTTTGAATAAAAATTAAGGTAAAATAGTAAATAATACTAGAAAATTTTAGTTACTATATGTAAAGAAATGGAAGAACCGATATACTCCCCCATTTTGAATAATGACTGTAATCTAAAGCATGTGGTGGTAAATTTGTTTAAAAATTTATTAATTTTCCGACTAAACTATCTTAGTTTAGATCTCTCAATCGAAAAAAAAAATGGAAAAAAATGGCCTACAAAAATCTTGGACCATTTGACCAACATAACCTCATTATTTTTACAATTTAGGGTGTAGTAGGCCACGCCTAACGACTCAGTATTTTTGAAGGTCTCCTTTTTCTTCGACTTTGTGCTCAAATTATCTCAAGATTCAAGAGGAAATCAAATGGATATTTAAGAGTTTTTAGTACCTAATTGAATAACAAAGTTTGCCGATCTCCAGATTGAAAACGCCCCGATTCCAAGAAATTTGGTAAATAAGATATTTGTAGGTTACGATGAGATGAAGATATTTACTAAGTTTCAGGCGGATGTTAATAATTTGATAAAAAGAGGTCTGTACCACGGAATATATATATCTTGATGAAAGAATGGGAAATTTAATGGATGTCAACTACAGTAGCCTTATAATGAGGCCTTTTTCCAATATCTGAGAGATCTGTATTCTCATAGACTCAAAGAAATATACTGAATAGAACGAGTCTTGAACCGCTGCAAATTATTTCACAACGGTTTATTATTTCCAAACAATTATACATCTAAAGTAACATTACCTTCCGAATAACAAAGAAAAATAAACAAAAGGTGATTCCAATTATTGGACTGAACTTTTTTTTTAATCTTTACTAATATGCTAAAAAAAATAGATTTAGTTAAGTAACACATTCAAAATTTGAAAACCAAACCAAGGATATAACATTTGGAGTAGAACATAATAAAAAAACCGAAGATCATATCTTTGCTCCTAATTGTCCGATTTTAACGATTTTTTTTTTTTTTTTTTTTTTTTTTTTTAAACTTTTCGAGTTATTCGAAATTTAATTTTACCATCCCTCGTAACTTTTTTTCCAGCTGCTTTTCGTTGAAGTATGTTATATAGATAAATTGAAAGGGTGTCGAGAAAATGACTTTAGCGAAGTTTCATTGAAATCTGTACATCCGTTTAGGAGCTATAGTCTATATTAACGCAGGTTTTTCGGCCGCCATTTTGAAAGTAAAAGACGGATAGTAATATCGATGAAGGAGGATCATCCTCGGGTGACCTCTGATTTTATATCAAAATTGAAAAAAAAATCGGTGCAGTAGATTCGGAGAAAATGCGCGGACGGCGGACGGACAAAAAAATTTTATTCGTTTTTCGAATTCTACGCGTCCTGAAACGTGAAACCTCAAATTTTGAGAGGGGATTAAGTTTTTGAATTTTTCGGTCGATCACAATGGTTGATTGTTGAAAATAATAAACCAAAAATGGGACCATTTATTTCTCTCTCATTAAAAAAGATGTAAATGATTTGGATTAAATATAAAATAAGAATAAGTTTTTCTATCGCCAAGAACATGTTTTCTACAGAACAGGCGGATCTACAGGGGGGGGGGAGATGCTTTCGGGCTGAAGCCCCTCCCCCAGAATGTTAAAATGTAACCATGTTTTATGGAAAAAAATATTTAAAAAATATCTCTTAAAGTATTATTGCTCGTGTAATTACATTTAATATGACTTGAAGAATCACTTAAACACCATTTCATATAGGTAGTTAGTAACTTCCTTTTTTTTTTCGAAGTAATAATCTTTATATATATGAAAAAAAAGCTGTCGGGCTGAAGCTCCTCCCTCCCCAAAAACTGAATCCTGTTAAAGCCTGGATACGCTAGTGTTTGACAGTGACTAGTATTTATTGAATTTATTTAAGCCGGAAAACATGTCAGCTGCTATCCCTCTATACACTATACTGCTACTATACCCTACGGCTTCTACAAAATCAGCAATAGACTTCTCTTATATAAGTGAGAGAACTACAAACCAAGGCTCTATTGCACCAAACCAATAGGTGTTAAACGACTGTGTGTTATTGATCAACTGTTTGACTGGTGGGATATTTTTTAGCAGGACAAGCACCCATTTAGTAAATTGTTATTTTAACAGTCGAGGTAAATTATGAAGCTTCACCAATTATGTGTGTTGAATAGACTCTCTTGGTAATATTATGTTATACCTAAATATATGAATAGTGTTGCCCAAAATCGGTCTTGGTCTTGCACTTTGCAACACCAAGACCAAAGCCGCCTGACTGTTGCAAGACCTGGTAAAAAATCGATTTTTTAAATAAAAAATTTAAAACAAAATAGTTACTAATACTTTACAATCTTAGTTACTATATGTTAATAATTGGTATAACCAATATACTTTTGCATTTAACTCTTTTAAATTTTCATTCAGGCTTAGTTAGGATTCTCTTATCTAAAAAATTACAGTAATATCTCTATAGCAATAAGCTAATAAGTAACTGCAAGACTGTTACGAGACTCTTGCACAAGACCAAGACCATGACCAAGACTGAGTTTGCAAGACCAAGATTTGTCTCTGCCTCCCATTTGGGCAACACTATATATGAATAAACATGTCGCAGTAACATCGCTTCTATGTTTAAGGCATTAGAAAGAAGAATATCTATCTAACGTTTGTTCTTATTGGGGTATGCTGGTTATTGATACAGTTACTTCAACTATCATTCTAAAACAATAACGATGTTAAAAACAAAATATATGATAATAAGCCGAAAATTTCACCCCAATAACAGGATCAGCGTAAAATGAAAATCATTCACGAGAGTAGAAAAATTCAAATACTTCGGCTCCACAATAACCTCAATGAATGACCAATTGGCAGCCCAGTGTATAACTAGCTCACACAGAGCTTTCTTCTCCCTCTCAAAGTATTGGAATCTCGAAAAATCTCAAGAAATCTCAAACTAAATGTGTATAATGATATGTATGACTGCGAGACTTGGATACTAAACAGCACCCTAGAAAAAGTGTTGAAGGATTTGAGAGGAAAATCCTTCACACGATAACCGGAGCGATCTGGGATCAGAGTACTAACACATGGAGAAGAAAGACCAATAAAGAACTGCTTACAGAAACTGGTCAATCAATATCCCATGATATGAAGGCACGGAGGTTAAGATGGGCGGGGCATGTAGCTCGTAGCAATCCATCTGGAAGCCTCTACGTAACAATGAATGCCTCAATAGAAGGCAAAAGACCACGTGGAAGGCCAAAAAGCAGATCGATAGATAGAATCAACAAAGATGCAACAGAGCTGCGTGCAGATAAATGGAAAGAAATAGCCCAAGACAGGCAGAGATGGAGCAGGCTTGTTAAGGCGGCAAAAGATCTACATGGTATGTAATGCCAACAGAAAAAAATATATATATGAGCAAGTTTAGAATATTGATTTGATTATATTATACATACGAAAATTATTCAGAAATGCGTCAGAGGTGGTCTCGACCCACTAACCCGAAAAGCGGGGAATGCCGATTTGACCTTTGGACCATTCCCAAGTCCGCAGTGGACGTCTGGGTATGTGCCTTAGCAAATAAAAAAAGACAACACTACAGTGTTGATAGTACTGATCAGAGCACAAAAGGCAAAAAAAAAATAAAATAAATAAATAATATAATTAATTTGGGAGTTTTTATTAAGTATTTTATTTACGAAGGCACGAGCTTATTGCATACCAAGAAAAGCTTCTAAATTTTTCATGCACTAGCTCGGAAGAAATCTATAAATTTACATAACAAAATAAACACCAATTTAATCAATGAAGAAAAATATAAAATTTCATATTTTAATGTATGGGAACATTTTGGCGATAAAATGTGGGAATTTATAACTATTTTCTAATATAATTCTATTTCTAATCTTTAATCCTCCATCCACTTTCTAATAATTTCTCACCAAAATTCAAATGTTGCTTATGTATTATTAAATCATTTTTTTTATGAAGTCAACTGTATCAAGTCAACGGCTGTATTATAGATTATGCGTCTATGCAGAGTTCATATACAAATACTCGAGGACTATGTTTTAGCTTTGAGTCAAGAACATGGTGAGTCAAATGTGCTGGTAGATGTGAAATTTACATCACAAACGGCTCAAACTAAAGAGAATCCATTAACAGAGAACTTCCTATTTTACAAATGTACTTTGCGATGCAAGCTTTCGTGTTCTATTTATAAAAGTAAAAAAAATTGAAATTTTACGAATTTTCAAAATAAATTGTTAGTTCTTAATAAATTATTTTTAAAATAATTTTATTGTACTGAATAGAGGAACACTTTATCATAACAATGGCACAGATAATGCATTGTATGTAAATGTTGTAGCTATCTCACTTTCGCACTCATTGAATCTTATGTTATCGCAATGTGTAATATTTTAATTTATTTTTCATAGCTATTAAAAAGTAATTTATAATATTGAGCTAATTTTGTGATAGTAATAAATTTTAAGGGATTCTCATAAGGACATAATCAAATGAATAAAATATTTAACCACTGGAGGAATATGATCAGGTTATAACAAAAATATGGGAAATGGAGTATTGATCTAGAAAAAGATGAAAAAAAAATCATAAGTCTGTACTTTTCGGCCTAGCCTTTGTTATCATCCGACTTGGATGGTGGAAAAGAAAATCCGATAAAATTGACAAAAAACACCTATTTAAAGAAAAGAGAAATGTAGTGAAAATTCATCCTCATACACAAATTTCTTAACATAAAATAAAAAATATTATTATCGAGACCGGGACTAGCGATTTCTGCCAGGGGGAACGCCCTCCCTTGAATAGTAAAAAAAAAAGATCCGAAAAATACCTATTAAAAGAAAAGAGAAATATAGGAAAAATTCATCCTCATAGACGAATTTTCCAATGTAATATAAAAAAAAAGTTGAAGGAAGCTAAGTTGACTGTTCTACCTATCATGATAAATATTCAGGACGCAATCATTATAAAAAATTTTTTATTTGTGCCGACTTTTCTACTCAAACATGTGGGTGGGTCATCATCAGGACGTGGTTCGAGCACTGATGATGAAGAAAGTACTAATTATTTGGTCTCCGATTTGATCGGAATCTGATCATGATCGGAATCGGAAATTATTCTGAGTTTTCTTTCTCAGAGAACTCATTTCCAAAGTGCAAGGCCATTTATTGTAATCTTTATCACATTTTGACAATGTCCGTAAAAATTAGCGGTCATTGACCGTGGTAATCGACCATATCACTCAATCCAATTATTAAGTTTAGATACTCGTTCGACGCACAATTTAACGTTCTTTAATTTCTTAAATAAGACGTTTTTCGCTTTCATACTCTGTTTAATGGTAATGCATAAAAAAAAAATGATCAGATAAATCTGGATTTTTTCGCTGTAAAAAGTTTTCTCTTGGTGACCTGTATTAGGAATTTAATTTTTAACATATCAAAACCCATAAACTGAGTGTCTCGTCAGTAGAGGGAAATACTTAAGGGAGTGATAGAAGAACACAATAAATACAAAGAAATCTATATAAACAATGGTTCGATTTTCAGCAGGAAAGTAGGGAATTAAAGTTTTGTGATTTTTTTATGTAAGTTACGTTTTTGTTGATTAGGAAGTGATAATAAAAAACTATTTTATTTAAATAATTAAGGATTGCTTTACTGTAAACTAGACAAAATTTACTTTAAATGAAAATAGAGTTTGCTTTTGTTAAAAATATTTTAAGAGGACTTTTGAGCGACTAAGCGACGGTAGTGGTGGGGGAACGGGTAGAGGTGGGGGAAGCATGAGGTACAGAGGTGCGCCCTCCCCTGAGAAAATTCCTTGAACCGCCACTGGCTTGCATTAGGTCCAAATAAATCGCCTATGGATACCACGGTCTATAGCAAAGAGACTGGTACATGGTGGGCCAGACCCACTTACCGTGCACCCTCCCCTCCCCCTACATCCCTATAAATTGCATATTGTTGTGTTCCTTGTATCTATTTATTAAATAAAACCCAATGTTCTCACAAAAAAAGTGAACGCATTGCCCCAAAATGGCGTCCAAAGATGGCGGATTGACGACTTTGACTTTAGTTAGTTTTTTGATCACTGAGGATCAGCATTTGGCTTAATTTCCTCATAGTTGGTCTTTTATTAAAGCTGAATAGTCATAGAATAATAAAAAATGAAGAAATATTAAAAAAAAATTGGTTTAAGCTATGAAAAACACCATTAAAGTCAAATTTTTTAACAAACTGTGCGAAGCAGTTCGGTTTCGCCCTTTCCATCTTTCTTTGGGCAGAGAGAATGCATTCAATATTAAAATTTCTTATTTTTTTATGATATGGTGCAAATTCCGAACAATTTATTCCGTAATTTTTGAACAATAACGCGTTTTTCCTGATTTTAAGAGCAAATCAAAACAATTTTTTTTTTTTTATAATTAAATTATCGCATTAATATTTGTTCGTTAACAAGACCAATATAATGTACCAAAAATGTTATTATATCACTATAACTAAGCCATTTATGTGTACTAAATGGTGTGGTAGAGGCCTGTAGGCACCCACGCCAGTACCGCTTTTCTGCCGCATACGTGCATTTTCTATAAAACTGCTTAAATTTTTTAAAAAAATAATCAACGTTTTAGAAAGAGTAATATATTCTCCAGATGTTTTATTTCAGCACGTTTTGCGTTATTGTAGGCCGTTTAATTACAAACCACGCTTGATTTGTAACTTGAAAATTTTTTTGTTAAAAAATTTGACTTTACTGGTGTTTTTCATAGCCTAAACTAATTATTTTTTAATATTTCTTCATGTTTTAATATTCTATGACTATTCAGATTTAACAAAAGACCAACTATGAGGAAATTAAGCCAAATGCTGATTCTCAGTGACCAAAAAACTAACTAAAGTCAAAGTCGTCAATCCGCCATCTTTGAACGCTATTTTGGGGCAGTGCGTTCACTTTCTTTGTGGGAACATTAGCTTTTTTTTAAATAAATAGTTACAAGGAACACAACGATATGCAATTTATAGGGATGTGGTGGGGGGGGGGAGGAGAGGGAGGGCGGTATACAGACTATGGGTGACCCCATCCAGGCTACAAGTGCTATTACAAACAATGTCCGTTAGCAAGATTAGGACAGAAGAAGCATAAAAGTCAATTTATATTGGAAGACATCTTATTTATTTTATTATGGTGTTCTCAACTCCACATTGCCTAAAAAAAAAACCTAACATAAAATTTAATAAATATAAATCAATATTTACATACATAACTCTGTATATGCTTTAAGGAAATTAGGTTCAAATATTTTTCGTTATACTGTTAAAATTGAAATTTTGCCCTTAAATTGTAAAATGTGGAATATCATGCAACAAAAACCGAAAACGTGCAAAATCAAATATTTTATATTTCATAGTTCTACAGATCGTGAAATGGATAGATTGTCGGATTTGAAATTTTAACACCTAAGCGAACAAAATGGACAATAACATGAAAATCCGATCTCTAATTATCACATTTTGCTAATTATCACTATTCAATTCATCAATCCGAACATAAAACAAAAAGGCGAAAATCTGAAAATACTCGATTCCTTCTATTTACAGAAAACTGGCGATAAATTTTACATAATATTTGTTAGCAAGATTCACAATTACTTTTGAATACAGATGTATTAATGAAACATCTCAGTGTGTTTATTAGAAACAAGGTTGTGTTACATCCGGTCCGAGGTAGACTGGACTAAAAAAAGAGCAAATGATTTATTTTATTTTAAAACCATAAGGTATGGCAAAAGAAACATATTACATAACAAGAACCAATATATATTTTTTTTACTGTCGAAAATTCTTTATTGAGATATATTAGAATCTGTCACACCTAATGACAATAGTAATAGAGGTAAAAGAGCAGGTCATTCACACTATGTACAATATATGTATGTTTGTATATATATATATATATATATATATATATATATATATATATATATATATTATATTTTTTATTTTAGTGTTGAATCTCTTAACAGCCTTCCTCTACTTTTGAGGAAAAAAAATGTTTTCAGGATATTTAAATGAATATTAACGATATGTACAAAAACGGATAGTATATTAGTTTGGTATCATATAGACGGTAAAAATGTCAACGGATGAAACTTTTAAGAAATCGAAATTAATATTATTTTTTTTATTCGACTGTTTATAACACTGCTTTACAGCAAATGAGCTCAGAATAAATTTAAATTCCAGTGAAACTGTTTACAATGTTTTTAGCCCCTTTGCAAAATTTTAATTTTGAGGGTTTAGCGCTTCCAACTTTTTAACGTCGATAAAAAATTGTAAACAGTTTACAATAAAACTGTCTGAAATTAATCAAAATGACAGTCAACACTTTGGACTTTTCTTTATTACAACATAATAATGAACAGAAAGGACATGGGTTCTGGTGCTTAAGGAATGGAAATTGTAGATATAACCATAAGGATGTTAGATTTTTATTAGAAAATATATTTTTAATTTTGTGTAAGAAAAATGAATTTCAATACGTGTATTAAAGTTTTATTAGTTTTGGATTGTGATTATGACTATAATTTAGATTATTGAGTACCAACCGCATCTATTGTAGATCTGATTTTACATTCCATACACATAGAGGGGTGGTATCAATCAACAAGGGAAAAACTAGACCTAATCTGGTTTAACTATAACTGATAACCCCTTTGGCCTTATCATAGGCGAATTAAGGGCTGGCGTATTTAGAAAATAAATGGAGAATAATAGGAATATTTCAAAGGTGATTGTATGGCTTTTGAGAATTTCCATTACATAAACTGTAGGTTCTTAAACATCGAATTGATTGAATTATATTAAGAAAAGAATTCCTTAGTTTGGAAGAATACCTAATTGTTAAAAATCTAACTTAATATTTAACAGGAAAAAACAAAGGATGATATTCAACCTTCCCATCTAATAGTTCTCATTAACCTAACTGAACTGCAAGGTCACATGAAAGAAAACGTGTGAAAATAAAATACTCCTCACTATTTTTCTCAAAAGACTGATCATGCCAAAATAATTTAAATAAAATCGTTGCTGCACGATACTAATTTTAAATAGATGTGACACAAATTTGTATCTATATGAGTGAAATATATAAAATCACATAACTCGAAAGAAAAGTATAAAAATTAAGAATTATTATCAAATATTTTTCTTTTTCTAATAACAGGTTGGGAACAACTTTTTTAGAACAGAGAAATTTGAAGTTAGATCGTATGAGATATTGGAGTGTCACTCATCAATCTCATTAAATACTTTTCCAAAAATGAAAACAATGTAAAATATTTAATATAAAAAATTAATCAAATATTAATATTTAAAAATGAATATAATGATAAAATAATATGAATATAATATATAACCTCAGTGCCAGCCTTGGACATTTAGAGGCCTCTGGGCAATGACATCATCTTCCCTCCCCCTAAAAATATTAAATTTATTTCTTGAGCTGTTTAATATTATGCAGTATTTGAATTTTATTGCATTCAACATTTTTCTAATACAGTTGCAATATTGGTAGGATAAAATTAATTATTTTAATACGTTTTGTAACTTTTCTTTACCAGTGGCAAGTGCCTCTAAAGATAGACCAGCGCCCCCAACGGGGGCCCCTCTAAGTCAGTGCCCCGGGGCGATTTCTATTAAATATTTTAAATTGTTTAATTTTTTGAAGATAATTTAATGAAGTAAATGAGCTATCCGCCAATATCTTATGCGATCTAACTTGAAATTTTTCTCTGAATTTAAAACCGCAATATAAGTCAGCAAAATACTTCGTTTTCGTGAGACGACTCTCAAGTATCCTTTTTTCTATTAACTTCATTGGTAATGGGTTTCTTCCTGGGTATCCTATCATGTATATCAGCTAGGCTTTCCTTACATTTGGTTCAATGGACCGCTTGTTTGATGATAAGGCTCCAACGCTATATTTTCTGGCGATAAGATATCCCTTTGTCGGTATCGTTGCGGATTATTAAGCTCTGTGTGACTGATATAATACAATATACATATAATGATACAACTATATCGTCATTCGCCGTGACAAAGTTAGATATGTCTATAGTAGCCTTAATCGTCATCACAAGCACGATTAGATAAATTGTTTGTTATATGTCTAATGTTATCTCTGCATTCTAGAGGTTCATACCGCAGTTAGCCCTTTCCATGATTCGTCGAAGGCATTTCATACCTCATCCTACTTTTCAACAAAATAACGAAATCGTGGCCAAACAAAAACCTTAGGTCTGACCGATTGTCCGATGTGTTTTTCAGTATTTGCAATTACAACTGTGAACATGTGCAACATGTTTCGAAACAGTTTTTTCCATTTTATTTAGAAGATATTTAGTTTATTTAATTGATTATTTTCTCAGTATATAAATTAGATGATTCTTTTTCAACTATTTTTTTTTTCTATTGAGGATTTAAAATTTTATTTTATTATATTCGAATTTTAAGCAAATTCTTTGGGTGGTGCTAAATTAGTTTAGGTTGATATTGTACCTGTACCAAAGACATTTATGATTGTAGTAGCACTTAAAAGTTACTGTTCCAAAATACTCCTATTGTTATATAAATAAAAGGACTAATGGATTACCATATGACTACAATTGACAAGAACACGCAATAGACAGGTTGCTGCCTGCTTTGCCTCCTTTGTGGAAACGAAATTGATTGAGTACTTTGCATCCACAAATTGACGATTATTGATCAAATTCACCTCATAATGATTGCTCCAGTTTCTTTATTCATAGATTCCTCGAAATGATATCCGATGTATCTATACTCTTAATTTTTAGACAAACTTAGTTTTTCTTAATGGAGTAAGGAAAAAGTGCCATCAAACGATTCGAGTTATCTTATTTGGGATAGGGGGAGTCATTTTGGAATATTGAATCAAACTTTCATAAAGTGCGTTTAGACATTTCACAAACCATGTGACAAACAAATATATAAATGGTTATTTTAATATACTAGTCTGTTTGTTTTTGATATTTTCCATCTGATGTCGGTATCATGAGGAATATAATAAATAGTTTGTAAGATAAAGTAGTTATATAAATAAACTAGTTAAGTTAGATAATTGTTTCCCATAGTGAAATGTCTTAAGCACCTTTAAGGGGCTAACAAAATGAAACTCAACTTTCGGGCTGAAGCACTCCCCCCCCCCTAAAATGGTAAAATATAACTATGTTTTGCAGAAAAAAATATTAAAAATTATCTCTTAAAGTATTCTTGTTCGTGTAATTTCATTTAACAGGACTTCAAGAACCACTTAAGCACCTTTTCATATAGTTAGTTAATTTCTTTCCTTTTTTTTTATAATTAATTATCGTTATAAGTATATGAAAAAAAATGTTTCGGGCTGAAGGCCCAAAATTAAATCCTGGGTCAGCTAGTGCACAACCCTGATATGAATAACATTAAGTTTATAGTTTTCTTCCGAATGAGTGTCAGTAATTTAGTCTATATTAGTCTGAACAGTTACATCTTGGAATTACTATAGTTTTTAAAACATTTTAAGGAATAATTATAAAACGTATTATATTAAAGAATTAAAAAAAAAAAGATGATTACCGTAGTAATATGACTATATAAAATATAGATAATTTTATGTTAACACCTTATGTCGATGGTTGATGTATCGCCTTTCTTGCCATGGCCTAGAAAGCAGATTTTCTCTCAAAGTCAACATAATTTCAATATAAAAACTGAAACTAAATATTGAACGAAGAAGCTTAATAAGTTAGTTACAAACAAACAAGTTGTAACTATAGAGGGAGGTGAGAGTACGAAAACCATTTGAGGAAATATCGACTTGTGGAGGCCGACTGCGGCGAGTTTTGGAAACAGTCTAGCAATAATGGAGGCCGGGTTCGGGGTGTGTATCCTATAGTGATTTTTTCAATAGTCGGATATTATCTATCTATGCCTTTCCCACGAATATGTCCAGCTTAAAGCTAGGTAAGCTTCTTATTTCGACAGTGTTTCTTTAGTTTTGATTCCGTTATTTCAATTATAACACTTTGACTCAAACCATTCTCTGCCCTTTTTTGGATCCAACTGAAACCGACCTACACTCTCTTTCCTTACATACAACCCTTCCAGTAGATTAGAAATTATAAACTTTTTTTATTAACCGTTTGATAGTGCATCCATTTACATCGTGAAAATAAGCCTTTTTATTATATTTTCAAACTTATACTGATTCTCATGCACTAAATGTTTATCAATAAATTGTTATGGAATACACCCTTTAGTAAAATGTCTAGTCTTAGATTATGCTTTCATTTGCATGACTTTTCTTTAAAATCTAAAGTGTTGAATGTTTATTTTTGAATGGCATTGATTAAAATTAATTTGAATTCCACACAAATATTAAGTTTGTAAATGGAAAGGAGAGAAAGTAAAGGATACAGTTTAGGTGAACTTTACTTTATTATACTCTCATAGAATTAGATATTTGGAGCTACAAACTGTGTTATAGTGTTGCTTGTGTTTCGTATACAAATTGAGGCTGGAACAAGTTGAAGGCTATCGGAGAGTAAGAAATGTTGGAATCTCGCTCAGCCATTGCCTGCAGAGATACTTGGCAAGGGAAATTAAATGTGATACGACCGCCACCCCACCATATGGCAGCGATGAGACCTCACGGTATGTAATAATGATTTAACATTACTAGATTATATTTGTATTAAGCTGGTCTTAGTTAGCAGAGGTGATCTTTGTTGACTTCTCTTAACTCAATTATTTTAGGTGGGTGTAATAGTATGTTATTCTATGTTATAAACAGCCTAAAGTTTTCTTAAAATCAGTTTTAACATGTTTACGCCTTCTTCAAAATTCAGGATACTATTTTGAAATATTTGTGACCTTAGTAAATGTTTATCGAAATCTCTACAAACCTTGTTATTGATGAAAATGCCCTGTGAATTTTTTTTTGTGACATTGTAATATTGGATAGTAAACAAGTCACCCAATGAAGGCTTCGAAAAAGTAGATTACTTTTATATAGTTACAGACTATTAAATATTACTTACTTCATTCTTTTAATATTTTTATTTTAAAGTTACTGTTGTTTAATATTCAGGTATTTTATTTTTTCAACTTTCACCAATGATATTTGATTTCCCTAAGGGTTTTTGATTTAAATAAATGATAGAAGTTAAATAGAACTTTTATTTTTAAAAATGTTTCCTTATTTCTCGTTTCTCCTACTGAAAAACCTTACTATGTTTTACTCTAGTAATTCTTTGCTTTATACGTTTGTATGAATTTTTACTTGGTGTGGTTTTTCACATTAGTATTAATAAATAAACTTGTTAATATGTCTGGTTTTAAAAAGTAATTAGTCTATTTAATTTTTAAATACTTTGGTTAGGTTTTGATCACTTAAGTTGTGAAGATATGGTAATGTTCTTGTCATAATTTAAGTATTTAGAAGTTAATAATATCTATATAAAATCATAGAGTTTTTATTTTCCTTGCAAATGTAAAAATGCTAAGTATGAGTTTGGCTTATTAGCTTATATGAAAGATTTGAGTATTTGTTTGTATTCTATTATGTGACTGGACTAAATCACCTTGACATCTTTTCCCATTTATTTTCTGTTTACAATTCCCTATTAGTCAGAATTTGAATGTTTAAATAGCATTATTATTTAATAATAATAAAAAACTCTTCTTAGTACCTAATTTGATGTTAATCATAGTGTAATATTAATTTCTATTACTTTTGCTTTTCAGTCGCTTAGTAACCTATACCTATATCTATATCTATTTAAAAAAAAAAAGTTTTAGATTTTTCTTCTATGTTATATTCTATACTTATGGATTTAATTGTAAATGATAATTTGTAAGTCCTATAGATTAAATAATTTGTTTACAAAATTTATTTGAGTTTAGGAAATTAAATAAGTATTGGAGGATAGTAGTTGCTTGTTCCGAGATTATCAGACTGTAAATTAACAATAATTACATCTTAAGAATTGTCACAAGTATTATGTCTTCTTCTGTTATATAATACGTTCTGGGTTAATCACTTGAAGTTAATAATTAACTGTACCTCCTGTTGAAAAAAGCTCAGATTTTTACTTGCTCAAGTTTTTAGCATAAAAGATCATTTTTCAATATTGTAAGTGATTGTGCCTCCTGTACATTTGTTGGGTTACAAAGTGTTATTACATCTTTTCTATGTAGGCTTCAGTGTATTGATATTGTTAGTGAGGCTCGTGATATAATGAGTGGTAGCGCATGTTTAACTCTTCTGAAAATTATTTCAGTTCAGTATAAAGCGCATGGGGGACTATGATTTTATTCACTCAAAAAAATATTGAATTAAAGAGAGTTAAGGTCATTAAAAAATATTGAATTTAAGATAGTTAAGGTCATTGCACTTACAAGTAGAAGCATTGGTTATCTTTGTTTTATTCTTTTAAGGAAAATAAAAAACACAGCCTGTCCTGAGCAATGCTTTGGTTAATCCAAAATGACTCAAGTTTAACATCGTGGTAACACTGAGTTTAAATTTAAGGGATTTTTTACTAGTTTAACACACTTAAAAATCTAATATCTTTATACAAAAAAAAAAAAAACAAGTAAACTTTGCATTGTCAAGAGTTTTTTCACTTTGTGTACAGTTCATAATTTTGTTTTTTAAATAAATTGTTTAGGAGTGTCAGTTATAACTTCCTCAACATTTCTATAAGTTATTTAATCACCTGCATTTCAGTAATACCTTTGCCATATGAGAATAAAATCTAAAAGAGGAGCCATTTTTGAAGTTTACAATTGTTAAGGAAAAAATTATGCCCTAGTGAAGTATGAAATATTGTCAAATCGTTATTGGGCATTCTAGATATCAACGTTCATAATCTCTAAAATTTTCATCAGATTGAGTTAGCAGTAGTATGTTTTATGCCTTTTGCATGACCTCAGAATACTGATTAATTTTTTTTTTTAATACATTTTAAAATTTTATCACCACTTATAACTATAAAATAAATATCACCTCTATGTCACCATATATTCATGCATTTATATTCTTAACAATTAGGTACATTAAATTTAATTATTAAATGGAATTAGATAAAATTAATAATAGGTTATTTGTAAACTATTCATTTAGTGAAACCATTTTTTCACCAGTTCTAACTTCCCTTCAACTTTAGGCTAAATAGAATGTGTGATTTCGGAGATATTAGTGTATCAAGGAAAAAACTTCAGTACTTAAGAAGAACAAGTAGTGGATGAAATTGCATAAAAGCATAATTTTTTACTGCTCTCTAACTTTGTTCCAATTTTGAGCCAAATCAAATTTACTATTTTCATATGATTGATTTTTTTTTTGTTCTCCCCTTCCTCGCCTTTAAGGCTATACTGGGTTTCTTTCCCCGGGACAGGTCTGAGGGCGGGGATTAATGGCAGAGTTAAAAGCCTCCCTCAGCAGTGGGATGCAAACTTGTAACTATTTTATCATTCATAACTTTGGTCTTCGGGTTGTTAGCCCGCTTGGCCATCCCTCCCCTTATAAGATAGATCTGTCAAAGAAATACATTTATGTCTGTGTAATCAAAATAAATCAATAGAATATGATATCTGTCCCAAGAAATACATTTATGTCTGTGTAATCAACAGAATACAATGAAATTGATATGGGACCATCTATGAATCAATCCACTAATTTTTGAACATTGCCCCCAAGATCAGATTAACAGATAGAGAAGTGATAGGGCACCGCAATTGTTACTTGGTATCTAAATGTTAAACATAAGTAGAAATTTTCGCTTCTAAGTATAAATTTGTTGATCAAGAGATGCGGGATCACGTAATAACCATTTTCCATGAAAAATAAATCATTTTCTTCTGAAAAAATATTTATACAATATCATATTCTTTATGGTAACACTTGTTGAGTAAATGTAGACAAAATATTTTTTAAAGTACTTATTGGAAGTTGATTTCAAGCCAAATTATCTTTTTCGATACAGTCCACTCATACCTATTTTCTGCAAATGTTTCCTAAATCATCTATTGTAGAATTTAACAACTAAATTGTTACAGAAATCAAGCTTAGTCTTTCATTTATAGACAGAGGGTATTTCTATTCTACTTGAATGTTCTGTGCTACTAACAGGATTTCAAAGCTGCATACCATTAAATTAACTTTTTCAGTTGTATTTTTATTTGCAGTTCATTTAACTTAGTGTACCTCTCTGTTCTTATTAACATCAATTTTTGTGGTATATTAACTGGTACATATTTTATTGTCAATATATATATATAAAATGAATATCTTTGAATTAATAATATTTCAAACAAGTTGGTTAATATAATTATAATAAAAAAAACATTTGATTGACAACAGACTCTTTAGTTTTAAGTTTTTGTTTATGAATAACTTCTATTCTTTTTCTATTAAATAGACTTGCAAAATTCAGAGCATATCATTATTTTGGAAAATTCAGTCGATAGTTTTGAATTTTCGTCAATTCATCAGGGTGTTTTCTAAAATTATTTGTGAAAGAATGAAAAATATATATGAATAGTTATTTAAAAAGTACTTTACAAAAGTAGGTACCCAAACATTTTTTTTTTCTTTTTTCTTTACAATCCATCCTTACGATCGATTTGGTGCATCTTCAAATAAGTTTAGTCTTTTTCATTCTTGACTTTGGATTTTGGGATATTCTGTCAATTCCCTGTAAGGCTGTCTTTTAACTAATAATAAAGTGTATAAATACCAATTTTCAGCTCAAAATATTGTTATAAGATTTTTATTACATAACATTTTTTTTTTCTTCACTTTTTTATTTATAAAAGGGGACCTGAAATTTTATTTAAGGCAAGGAAATATCAGGAAATCCAGCTGACATATCCATGTTGACAGTCTGATTTTAGGATTTTTTTTTAATGTAAATGTATTTATTTGCATTTGTATTAATAAATAAACTTGTTAATTTACTTATTTATTCATCTAGTTCCATTGTACCTTTATCTTTTGTATTAGGAGTGAATGGCTCAGTTTTGACAATGGCAAGATCGAAGTTGAGTTTTGATAGGAAGTTAGATACCCTTAAATTTGCAGGCTGCTTTGTAGGGTTAATCAATCGTTTTATAAAAATAAAAATAAAATACTCTAAATTGAACAAAGAAATAGATTAATACTTTCCTGATATTTTGTTTTGCATTGTTTACTTTATAAACTGTTTATTGAATTATGCAATTTTAATATTTAATCCTCCTCCTACCCCCTGTTCTCAACACCACATCCTGTGGGGATAAGAAACAATTTAAATAAAAAAATAATTTTACATCTGATAATATTACCTGAATCTTGAACTTAATTTTTTTCTTAATTGAGGTATAAGGAAAAATTGTTTTTTCAGAATATATTAGTCTGTTTTTTTTAGTTCATTGACTACATAAGAGACACCCTTTTGATCATGTATCTGTAAATAACATGCCTTCGACGCACTTCTGTCACTGGTATAATTTTTTATTTAAACTTTAAATTTATTTTAACTTATATTTATTTAAAAAAAATTTCTTTATTGTCATCAGTTAATTCTGTATTTTGTAGTTTTTGGTTACGATTGATATAATATGTAGTTATTTTTTCATTATTTTATGTTTCATATATTTCTATGGTTCTATAAAATGGGTTTCTTTATGTTGCGGATGGGACTAGAAAAGAATCGATAAAATTTTGGTTAACAAACTTAGTTAACCAAATAAAATATTTTTCTTTGTAAATTGTCATTTTTATTTCTATGATAATAATTTCCCCAAGTTATTTTTCTTTTAAACAATTCATTTTATTTGAAATATATTTATATTTAAATGTATTTAAGACTGTTCGTAGACATATATTGTCTTAATGATGGAACCTTAATTTTAACAAGGTAAGCTCATACTGTATGCTGATGATGATTGTCTTTAAAAAGTTCTATGGAATGGCTTTCTGTGCATGAACATAGTACCCACCCATTGTTTTATTTATTTTTTTATTAAAAGCTTTTTTGTGGTTGTTTTCTGTTATTACTTTAATTTTATTATCATATCCAGTTAAGGTTATTAATTGTTGAATTGATGTTTAGTTAATAATAGTTTTTGAGCTATTAAAATAGCATCTAGTTAGTACATTATCATTATTAATATTGCTGTATTTACTTTTTTTTTTTTTTTTTCAAAAAGTAGTTATATCCAATGTTTCTCTTTTGTTCCATTATATACTAATTTACTTCATTTATTATAAATAATTTTATTTTCTTAATATAAGTTGTCTGCAAAATAGAATTGTGTTATGTATTTATTTTAATTTAATTAATAAAAGTTTTATTATCATTATTTATGTTGGATTTGATTTAGGAGGCAATGGTCTGGGATAAACAACATGTGACAAAACAATAAATTTATTACTGTTTTAAAATAAAGTATCTCCTCATTATGGAGTTATAAAATACTTTATCAACCATTATAGATTGATATGAAATAATAAAGTAACAAGTGTAACAGTGTTCTAGACTTTTTTAATTAACGCTTTATAAAGATTCTTTTAGATACATTAATATTACACTACCAAACAGTTATTTTAATTTTTATGTACAAATCAAGAAACTTTTAATATGAAAGAAAATCTTAGATTTTACATCATTTTGTATTAAATTGCCTAACATAAAGAAGTCCATTAAAACACTTAACTAAAACAGATGCGTTCTTATTTATTTATTTTTTACTTTCACTTACCTATGTTTGAAATATATAATAAGGGGAAGTTTTTAATCATGAAAAATTTTGAATTAGAGTTTTCTAAAGAAATATAGGTTTGGAGGTTTCCTGTATCAAAATAAGCAAGTATTGCCTACTGATTTATTATTAATGGTTAAGAAATAGTTGTTTTCGGTTTGACTAAAGAATCTTTCCCTTAAAAAATTAATCTGATTATACGTAATAATGTAGGTAAAATAACTCTATGACATTAGAATTCTTCAGCTTAATAGTTGCAATTATATAAATTTGATGTTTTACTATGTATATTTTTATAAGTGAATCCTGTATTTAATTGTTAATTAAAAATTAAATAGAAATAATGACTGACTCGTTAAGATAATTAGTTTTGTGTCTACCCAAATCTCTTAGCTGAAGAGAATCATGGAAAGTATAATAAATTTAATTTGATTGATTTTTGTAATTTTTAATGGATTGTAAGACATAAGTACTTGGATTTGGTAGCACCACATTTTAAATTACAGGTTACAAAATTCTTATCTGTGATTTATGGTCATTGGTACAATCGCTTATTAAACTAGGAAAAGCATAGAAACAAAATGTTGTTCAATATGCCAGTTACTCTTGAGTATTAGGGATAATTATTTATGACAGCAGTATAATGCAATTGAAATCTGATCATTACTGTTATATTATGCAATGAATAATTTAACAAGGTTTTTGGCACTGAAGTGATGTTCATTTTGTTTAACATTTTGGTGAGCTCAGTCTTTGCCCTACTTGCTGAATGCTGGTGCGACCATGACCATAACATTTTTTGCTAGATTATACAATCATAGGTATTTAGTAAATCTACAAAAATTGCTAAACATTTTTTTTTTCAGATATTAGTCTAAGGTTAATTATCATAAGCTCTATGGATCGAGTTTCAGATATATATCAGACTCTAAGATTGTGCATCAGCCATTTCTATAGCCTCATTTTTAGGTTTATGTAGTTAGAATGAAGATAATGTTGAATATGACCACAAAATTTAAATCTTTATTATATATAAGTTTTAAGCTTGTTTCATACTTATCTGCCATGGTTTATACCAGGTTTTCATTCAGATAATTATTATTTGGTATATGAAAAAGATTTGGTATTGTAGCCATGATGATCCTCGGACAATAAAAAGAAAAAGAGCGAGAAAACTTCATTGGGCCCATCCTATGCTTTTGAAGAGAATAAGATAAGAGGTCGAAGGAAAACTTTTTTAACTACGACTGAATGTCAACTATCTTTTTATGAATTAAACTTGAGACTAAACGATTCTAGTAATAAGAAATAGTATTTTGTAAGTAGAAGTGTATTTCTCAATTTTTCATAAATTATTAAGACTAAAAATTCTAGATTGGAAAATAGTGGTTTGACAATTACATGGTGACCAACTGCTGCCGCTTATCATCTGGAAGTTACACCAATGACAATAATATATTATTTTTTTTATATATATTAACAATAAAACAAAAGTAAAAGTAATTAAATTAAACGTGTTTACGTTCTATCCAGAATTGAACCTCGTAACTTGTGAAGTAACCTCGAAAGTGAACCTGGTTTAGTGTGGAAGTTTATTTTGCTTTCCTCCAGTCTGGCTTGAAGTGATGTGAGTTACAGTGTTGATTAAATCCAGTTCTTGTATAATATAAATTTTACAACACTGATCATTTCACACGTTTGAGACACCAGACAAAGGTTGTCTGATGAGAGCTGCACCACAAAACTAATTTTTCATGCTTTGCTCTGTCTGATTCTGTTTAGTTGAAACACCTTCTTCCGCCCAATATTATATTTTTGTAATAAGAGAAGGTGTCTAAAAAAATAATCATTAATTATTATTCAGTTTAAAATAATTTCTATCAATTCCACATTTTTACTGTTTCGTGATTTGAATTTATTTGTATGTATTGAGACTCCAACTAGAGTAAATTTTGGAAAGGAAAGAAGAAGAAACTCTTTGTTTTTATCTTGAACAGCTAGTGATTGATATGTATCAATCAAATTTTTCTTTCGCCTATTTTTTTCTTAATGACTGTTATCCTCAACTATTGGAAAATATTCAATGACGGGGTTACTGTGTGATTGTAGTTTCTGTTGAGGAGAACTAGTATGGCAAGTGGGTCTTAGTTGTGTCAGGAGGTGATTTGGCCAGAATAACACTCAACACCCAGATTTTTCCTGCAATTAAGGATAGGTATTTGTTTTATAGAGTGTTAGTGTGCAATACAGGAGGGTTTCCCTACTACAGGGTCAATCCCCAACTGAAATAACTAACTAAGTAACTAATTATATGCCATAGTCAGGCTTGAACCTGGGACCAAGATATTTCCTCCTATTGCAGCCCTGCGCCTTATACACTATGTGTGATTTGTTTTGGAAGCTGATTTGAATGGCATTATCGTCTGATCATAATATCAGGATGTTACTCTTACCCATTTACATTTAAAGATGATTGTTAATCCATCTGCAAGTGTTGGAATTTCATGTTTTCTGATGACCTTCCCATGGGAAATCAGTTGTTGTTCTGTCATTTATAATTTTTTTTATTTTGAAAATGATTTATTCAGTCAATATAATTAATAATTCTTGAATTTAGTTATTGATATTTTTTTTTAATGATTTAGGTAAATCAAGCCAAGAGGATGGGTATTATGTGGTGGCCAAGTATGATTACGCTGCTCAAGGGCCACAGGAGCTCGACTTGAGAAAGAATGAGCGATATTTGCTTCTTGATGACTCAAAGCATTGGTGGAGGGTGCAGAATTCGAGGAATCACGCAGGCTACGTACCCAGTAATTACGTCAAGAAAGAAAAGCATTCTCTCATTGACAGGTACTTTTTTTCTTATGTTTAATACATTAGGCAAGATTATATGGATGTGTAATCTGTTATTATTTCATTTCATACTGTTTTATCGATAATTTAAGCAATATATTTTTGGTGATATGAAATATTTAAGTTATGTAAATCTTCATATTTTTAACAGATCTTTCTGATTCTTAATGACTATCTAAAGCTTTATTCATTAGATTAAATAAAAAGAAAAAGTCTCTTGTAATGCAGTGAATGTTGTTAATGTTATCTTTACTTTGTTGAAGCAAAGTTACTTTTCCCTGAATTGCAGCTGATAATTACTTCATTATTAATTTGCATTTATTTCCTTCCTCAAAGTTCATTTAGATCCATAGCCATTAATTATTTCTATAGAATAATGGGGACAATTAATGTTCTTTAAATCACTTTCTGCTTTCACCTCCCTTTGTTTCGAAACCTTACTAGAATTTAGATACTTGACATACTTAAAGTTCCTTGGCTTTCTAATTATCGATTGTAGTTTGATTCTATTCATAGCACTTTTGTCTTAATTATTCTTGATTGTTTATCCAATATTCATTATATATTACTCAATGTAAAATGTTTTTAGTTATTAGTTGTATTTTAAATTTTAGTGTAATAGTTTTTTCTAGTCGTTCTGGTCATCCTTTATAGTTAAATACAAAAAAGATCTATACTGAAGTATAACAAGAATTTATATTGTGGTGAATTCTTTGGTACCTTTATAATTATTAATTTCTTAATACGTATGATAAACATTTATAATGTAAATCCAATAATTTCGAAACTAATTTTGATCACTTAAAAAAACAAATAATAATAATTAACAAAATGTATACTAATGCCTTTAATTTTCTATTATATGGTTGAAATTTCCTTGGATTAGATTGTAGAAATATTTTATTATGAAATATGCAGATTTCAACTTATCTCGGTTTCTTTATATTTACATTATGTAATTAATTTAATTATTAGCTTTTTACCTAAAAGAGAGTAGTCTTTTTTTCTTCCTGTTGAAATTCTATAACCTTAATTCTCCATTGTTAAAATTTAAATTTAATATAATCAATTTATTATATTATTATAAATATAATTTAATTTAATAAATTCATTTATGTTTAATAGGTAGACTGTGTAATTATACTTGAAGTAAGAAAAAACCTTCTTTTCTACAGTCTCATTTATTTTATCTTTTGAAACTTTCGGTGCTCTGCACCATATTCATCTTTCTATGCTCATTCTATCCATTTTTGAATTTTGTTCTCTAAATATATCTTTTCAATCATTGTTTTAATTTTAACAATTTTACGGTTTATCATTTACGGTCGTAATCTACGAAATGAGAACGTAAGCTACAATTGGGGGTCCTCTCTCCTCCTATAAAGGAAAAGTACAAAAAAAATTATTAATACTAAGACAACAATCTGCAATGATTGAAAAATGTATTTAAAGTTTAAAATCGAAAAATGGATAGAATAAGTTAGAAAGATTAATATGAGCACTGAAAGCTCCAAAAGATAAAATAAATGAGACTGTAGAAATGAAGTGTGTTGTTTTTTCTTACTTCAAGTAAATTTATTTATTGATAACATTTTAAAAATGCCTTTTGGCATATTTTGTGAATGCGATCTTCACTAGTGAACCTCCTCTGTGGGATTGACATAAATTTTTGATTAGAGAAACCTCCAAGTGATGGCACTTCTAACATGGAGTTCTAATGTATAGGAGATCCCTGTTCCAGAGGCGTTTTAATCTCCTTGTCAGATTCTGAGGTAATGTGTCTGTTAGTAATGTCTGTGCAAGTGGATTTGGATAATTAGCAAGTGAGTCCTGAAAATTGGTATAATGATTCTTAACTACTCCAGTCACATGTGATATAGATACGTCCTTATGTAATGAAATATTAGTTAAATTGAAGGAACAGTAAGTGATATATTTGAGAAATTTAGATTGGAAGATTTAAGTTGTCTGTAAGTGTGGTTTTTTTCATGAATCCCACACCTGAGTGGCCTACATCCATATGGGTCTTAAGTAGGATGTTGTATATAGTAATTTTGTTAGAAAGTGATAATTTGTTTTTATGATGTAGCATTCATCTTAATAGTGACAGTCAATGGTTCTCTCTTTTTCTTAATACAGTCACGTGTGATTTCCAAGTAAGTCGTCTGTCCATTATGAGTCCCACATATTTTGTTTCTGTTTGATTTGACAAAGGAATGTTGTAAAGTGTTAGTCGTGGGTAACCCGAATGCCTAAGTGTAAATGTAATCTGTTTGATTTAAGGATGTTAACTTTTGTGCGCCATTTGTCAAGACAATTTTGTAATAGATAATATGATTCTGTACGTTTTAGGATGCTGTGATTAGATTTGAATTTGTTAAGAGTATTTCAGTATCGTCTATGTAAGTAGCAAGTAATGTGTCTGGTATCTGTGAAATGTCGTAAGTGTAAATGAAGTACAGACTGGACCTAAAATCCTGCCCTGTGTCACCCCTGAACTGATTTTACAGTAGTTGGAGTGTTTGCCATCCTGGTTAACAATGAAAAACCTATCCTCACGATATGATCTTACAAATAGTATGTATGCTGTTAATTTTACAAAGGAGACGATCGTGGCATACTTAAAATCAAATTTATTATTTAAATTTAAATAATGGTAGAGAAATAGTTGGCTGTAGATTCTTACAGGAGAAGTTGGTTGGATTAAGATCCAGATCTTACAGTCATTAGAATTAGAATTACACACAAATAAATTATATTTATTTTCTTTGTGCCAATGTTTCGGTCCAAGTTTCAGATCTTCATCAGAGCTGCTCGTTCAATATCTTTTAAAGAGCATGATATCTTGTGAACAGGCAGCCTTGAAGAAGGCCTGAAACCTTTTATAATGATTAAATCAATTTATTTATATTTGTGTATAGAGATAATTGTTCTTGATGCCAGCCAGGCTATAACCAGTTCTTCCTAGTTTTAGGGATAGTAAGAGATAGTGGTTTGAATGAGATTTAAATTGTTAATTATCTTAGGAGAAGTTAATTATAGAGCTGTAAAGCTTCTAGTAGTAAATAGAGGTAACTATTGAAATATTAGTAGGATCAAAATTTGAAACTGATGGCTTCTGACATAAGCCTATTTCGTCTGGAACAACTTTTGTAATTTAAAAAAAAAAAATTATTTACTCAAATTGATCCCCAAATAAAAATATCAAGTATAAGTATATCTTCATATTATCTTGCCTTAAGTTTTGTGTGTTAGTTCTCTATGAGAAAATATATATTGAGTGATGGGTACACCAATTAAAATAATATCATTTTAAAAACAATAACATTTTGACTACTTGTAATTTATAAAATATACAAAGTACTATTTTGCTGGAAAATATTTAAAGTACATATTTACCACAGTCTCAATGCCAGAGTCAATTCCACAATTGTAGTCATTGTATGTAGTGATGTCTACGTGTAAAATTAGAGCTTCTTAAAATGCATACTGCTTCAACACGACTGCAGTCAGTCAATTAGTATTAAGTTTATCTCTTATCTGCTGTACTCTTGTTTATTTATCTCAAACTCTTGCTGCCATAACTTCAAATATTTTTTTTTAAGGAAGTCATGTTTCTATTATCTATTACTTAATATGATTTTACATGACACCCTCTTATAAGTAAGTCAATTTTGAACAATAAATTGATTGGTATTTATGTGTTGTGAAAAATATAAATTTGAAACAATAGGCAAAGATATATGATGTGATTATGAGAATTTCCTATTAATTTTCATATTTATTCTAATGAATATCTTGTATATATAGTTGTGATAGTTCATAGTAAAAAAAAATTAAACCTGCATCTTTTAGTCCATGCAAACTGCTTGTATATGGGTATCCGAATTTGATTTAATTAATCAATTTAAACAATTATATTTTTTTTTTAAATAGAAAGCTTATTTAAAAAAAATATTAGAGCGAATATTTTTTCATAATTTATACCAATATTAAATTTATATGTTATTTTCGAAATCTGAAGTACTGCAATCAATTGTTAAAAAAGTGGTACCTAATAAAACAATTAGCTTACACGCACACACACACATAATATATATAAAATATGTTACTTAACATCATCTTATTGAATTATTGTCATTAAGGTTAGTGGCTAGTACTTACACTGATTTGGAGCGAGCTTATTACAATCTAGTTATGAGATCAATACATCCAAATAATTTTATCTTATCTATATGAGTGAGTGCTGATGTGTCATTGTTTGTTTATCTGTATCATTGCATCTATAAAGACATTAGTAGTAAAAAGAAGAGTAGATCTGGATGTTTTAATTTTGTATTTAGCCATGTTGACTCGAATTGGCAACGTTTGGATGACCATTAGTTCATCTTCTATGTCTACATGGAGCAGGTAAATTTGATTACTTTCTCAAAAGTATGTTGTCATACTTGTTCGTTCTTTCTTAGATTATTAGATTTAAATGCTGGACTGGTGTGTTCCTTGAACAATTGGACTACTTATCTTCAGTTCCTAACTGAGCATTTTCAGTTTCATTTTATTTCATGAAAAGTTATTGGTGTGTTAATTATTGTCATTTAACCAACCAAATCTATTTAACTTTATTTTTTACAGATTTAGTTCATTGTTATCGTGAGACTAGAGGATTTCTAACAAAAACAGTTATTTCAATTATTGAAAACAACTTACAAAAAAAAAAAAAAAAACTATTCTCCCTCCACATATTCATTTGACACGAACAGTATAGTTATAAATTACATGTTTGTGTTTTCTCTTTAATTTTATCATAAATATGTATATTTATCGAAATAATTTAATTGAAAACAAGAATAATCTGATTATTAAATTTATTTTTGATTAAAATTACGTTAGTTTCATTTTGCTTTGTATGTAAACAATTTCTTCAGAACATTCTGAATAAAAACAAGAATTAATAAATAAATGGTAATTCCTTTATGTATTTTTGTAAAAAAAATAATGTTTCATGAGAAACATTGTCTACCCACATAATTTTTATTTATGTCATTACTTTCTTCCTTTGACACCATTTCGTTTCAAAATTGAATTAGTGGACATTTTCAAAGCTTTAAGTCCTATCCTACTCCTGTATTTACTATAAGTGCATCAATTTCGTCATTGTTAATATGGTCAGATTCTCGGTATTTATCTCCAATGTACTTTATCTGTTTAAATATATTTTATTTTTTATTATAAGCAGAATCTGTAAAGATTATCTGTTGTTGATTCTTTAAGGCGGCTCCCTACCACACATGTTACATCAGGCTTAATTCATTATGGGAATGTGAGAGGTGATTTGAATTATGATTTAATACAATTACTAAATATCCCTGCTGGTGGGTTCATTAGAGAATCAGTAGTAAGAGGGATTGGGACTTAGAAGTTGAATTTCCTTACACGAGCGCATTTCACCTTTGAAACATTTTGTTTCTTTTGAAATTTGAAATTGGTTCTATGCTTCATTCAACTGCTATCTCCACAGAAGTATATAGAGCGTTATTTACAAACAAGGTGCATCACAACAAATTTGTGTGTATCCAAGTTGTAGAAATGAAACAAAACTTTCCATGTTCAAATATTGGGATATTTCATTAGAAAATGTCCTTAGTTAATGTCTCAATGTGGTTCCATTCAATCAAAAAGTTTTCAAAACGCATTCTAAAAATTTTAATATTGAGAGGTATAAACCGTATGATAAAAATGAATTATTTCATCTTTTGTTTAGTTCAACACTAAAGGAAATAACTAGGAAGAGAACAAGATATTTCATAATTTTCTTAGGAAAAGTTCATCAATAAAGAATAATGAATGTTATAAAGATCTTGGACAAAGAATAATAAATTAAAAGAAGTAACAAGATACTGCGTCAGGTCGAGATGTGCAAATAGGACTAAGGAGATTTGTATGCATCCTGAAGGATTGATGTTTGTTTTAGAATATTGCAATGACTAAACATACAAAACATTATTTTACTTGTCCAAAAATCTTCAACAGGTGTCGAAGATCATTTCAATACCTGTACAGTTAAACTGCTTACTTCTGTTGGCATAGGAACTATTGGGTTGTCTGGAAAATAATGCAGTTTTGTTTAAAAAAGAAAGATTTACAACTGTTTTATTTAATCAAAATAGTCTCCACTGCTATCAATACATTTCTGCCATTGTGTTAGCCACTTTTCCATTCCCTCGGAATAGAATTTCCCATTTTTAGAATTGATAAACTCCAATAACACATTTTCTAATTCCATTTGTCCATTAAATTTTTTGTCATGTAAGTTGTGATCCAGGTATCTAAAAAAATGATAATGTGTAAGCAAGAGGTCTGGAGAGCAGGGCGTATATGGCAGAATTTCATATCCAAGCTCCAACAGTTTTTGTTGAGCCACTGTCCAGAATGTCTCATGTTATCGTAAAGTATCCACTTTTCATCACAAATAACAATTCTGGACAGAAAAGGGTCATTTTTGTTTTGGCAAAGAAGTGTAGCACAAACTTCATAACACTGGTTTTTTTGGCTGTCGTTTAATGTGTCTGAAGCCCAACTTTCAAGCTTTTTTATTTTTCCAATCACCCTGAGGTGGTCATCGACAGTCAATTTGCTAAGGTTAAGTTTCCCTGAAAGTTCTCGAACAGTTATTCTGGGATTTTCTACCACCAAAGCCCGCAGAACATCATCATCAAGTCCTTCCACGACGTTTGTCTTCAAGGCTAAAGTCTCCCTCCTAACATTTTTTTAACCACAGCACTCATTAATGCTACTTTCGTCTCATTAATTATCCATAATTATTATCATATTATTACTCATTAATGATTGATACGGTTTTACATAAATAATAATGATTAAATTGTGATAAAAAAATTGATCAGAATGTAAAAATCACTTATTGCACACAAATTAAATTAAATATTAGTATGTATTTTTTAATATTATATTTATGATATAGCTTTAATTGTGCAAGCGGTACATGTGCTATCATAGTGGAAAGTATTGTTAATTTTTATGTTAAATTGTTTGGAAATAATAAATCATTGTGTAACAATTTGCAGCATTTTTTATTTGAAGTAATTAACCATTTTAAGTTGTAACATTCTATAAAAAATGAGTAAATAAAAAAAGAGAAGAATTTGATATTTAACTTAAGGAGAAATAAAGGATATGCTGGATCATAATAGAGAAGCGAAGAAACCCGATCATACCCGAGCTTGGCGGAAAGGTTAAAATAGACTTCAATGCCTAACATGTGTTTAACAAAAAAGGGGCCCGATAATATTATTTGCTTATATATGTTCATTTTTCATGATTACAGCAGTATTAAATTTAAAATTTGTATATATACCAATGAAATACTTTACCAATGAAAATTTGTATATATACAAATGAAAATACCTACAATGAAATACAAATAAATATCCGTTATTATCAGTGGCACTCTTGTCAGTCTAAAAATATTTTATAGCACATACCAATAATAAAACCACATATTTGATCACTGTAGTCCTACTTTATTTGTTTTCAGCTCAAAAAATCAGCGTTTCAGTTCAAATTTTTGCCTCTCTGTCATCTTTAGGGATTATCTGATTTTACATGTAATTTAAATTTTCATCTGAAAAAACATATACAAAAATCTTTCAGAGGATTTGCTTTTAGATATTAGCACATTTTTAATACCATTATAACCTTTAAAACAATATTCAGGAGTCAAGGATATACATATATCAAAATATAAAAACTTACTCCCTTATAGCAGTGCACCCACTTGCACACTTAGTCAAAGAACACGATCGAATGAGACCAATCCTTCAAGGAGGAGAGGCGTTGCCAACATTAAAATATTTAAATATTACATGACTAAAATTGAAATCCAGAATATATTATTATTTTAATATAAACTATTTAAATCTATCAATTATCGAACATTATTTTATTTACAATTAAAATATATATATACATACACACACGCACAAATTATATACATTTGCATAATATATATTTTTCAAAATTGCATTATTTTTTTATTCAAATCTGTAACTATAAAATTTTTATTTTTGTTTTATCAGCTGATAGATTAAGAAATACCCTAGTCAGACGTCTATTAATCCTATTGTTTGTTTACGATATAGTTAAAGAAAAAAAAATAATTTCTTTGAATCAGTATTAAAATTTACCACCCTATCAAGGCTCTCTGATATATAAAGTGCCTCCTCCAAGTACTTTAATTTTTGTTCAGAATTATCTCGATGGAGGATCACCGGTTTCTCAAAGTCAAATTTATGTTTTAAGTCAGATGCATGTTTGGTTAAAGCTGTTTTAGGCTCTTTTTTTCCATTTCTTTTTGTCTATATAATCAGTACATGAATTTTTATGTTGGTTAAGTCTATTGGTGAGGTTTTGAGTTGTCATGCCTATATAAGAATTCAGATAATGTAAACATTTTATTTCATAGAGTAAATTATAACAAGTGCTTGCCCAGTATTCGAAATTTTACCATAATCATTATTGAAAATATCAGAAAAATAAATATGAATTTGCATCTTCCTAGCATTTTTTTTCTACTTTTGTACATACACTTTTATTTTATATGTTCTTACAATACAAAACAGTTCAATACCATTACAGTACTTTTTAAGTTACTCCCAAATGAAGTTCTGTATCGTTGATTTTTTTTCAACCTCTTTTTGGGGAAGGGTATTGCATACATAAATTAAAAGGGTTCAAGGAGAATACTTTAGCCAAGTTTCATTAAAATGGTTACAACCATTTTTGCATTGTAGTCCATAGCGAAAGACGTTTTTCAACTGTCATTTGAAAACGAAAAACCGGATTTTAATGAAATGTATTTAAAAACACTTCTTGCTCCATTGTGTCAAAATTTTGCAGAAAAATTGGTGAAGAACTTTCAGGGATAAGCGGTTTTGAACAAACTATCATAAAATTTTATTTAGATAGATAGAAAGATAGATAGAAAAAAAAACTTTATTCTGGGACTAAGTCCCTTCAGAATAACAATAATGTACAAAATAATAGAATATTACTGGCCTGAACGTTGAAACAATAAATAAAATTGATAAAATAAAATAAAAAGTAAAGAAAACCTTAGGTGCACAAGCTATATACAAACAGATAAAACTATGTACAGAGCATTTAAAATTATGAACAAAACAATTAAAACTATGAACGAATCACTTGAACTATGAACAAAATTATATTTAAGGGTTGAACAACATAAACATACACTTCGAGAAATGAAGAACGAAAAAGAGATACAATGAGTTCATTTCATAAAAAAAAAAAAAAAAAACTTTACTTGAATATATATATAAAAATAAACAGTTACTTATAATTGAATAAAAAAAAATATATAAAAAAAAATGTATGTATTGAAATTCCTACGTCGATAGTAGGAAATGCATGTACTATCTCTTACCAAGTGTTATGATTATATGATTGCTACACAATACATATATAATATCAATAGTTAGCTGGTATCAGACTGTTTTTGGAACAGGAATTGGAATAGGAGGTTTTTGAATGTATACAGGGAAGGGGCATGTCGAATTTTGATCGGGAGGGAATTCCAAAAGTTGACAGAGCGGGCTATAAAGGAATTTTGGAATGAGGCAGATCTATGAGAAGGGATGTATAGGTCAGAGGGTCGGGATCTTGTAGTGAGTGAATGGATTGAGGACTTAAATTGGAGGAGGTTGTAGGCATAAGAAGGACGATGATCGGTAATGATTTGATAAAGGAAAGTGCCAAGGAAATATTGTCTTCTTAAGGAGGGGAAGAGCCACCCTAACTCAGTGTAGTGGTGGGAGACACGGGAGCGTCTCGGGGTTCCAATTACAAATCTTACAAAGCAATTCATAAGTCTTTTGAGTCTATCACGCAGTTCCACCGAGAGGCCATCGTACACCACACAGCTGTAGTCAAAGTGGGGAAAGATGAGAGAGGAAACTATGAGTCTACGGGTATTTTGGGGTAGAAGATGGCGGAAGTGATGGAATAGTTTGAGGGTAGAAATTGCACGGCGGGATATATGAGAGATATGGTGATTCCAGGAAAGGGTTTGATCTATGAGAAAGCCTAAATTTTTAACAAAGGGATAGAAGGTGATGGGGTGGTTGTGTAGATAGAGTGAGGGAAAGTTGGTGTGGGATCTAAGAAGGGGCTTGGAACCAATGAGAATGGCCTGAGTTTTGGCAGCATTTAGCCTTAATCCATTTAAGTTGGCCCAGGCACTAATTCGATCTAAATCTTCTTGAATTTTGGCAAATGCCACCAATAACTCAGCGGGAGAAAAGGATAAATAGATTTGAGAATCGTCGGCATAAAGGTGGTGGGAACAATGGATAATTGAATCATTTAGGTCATTAATATAAGAACTGAAAAGAAGAGGAGACATGCTTGAACCCTGTGCAACTCCTGAGGATAAAGGAAGGTAGGCAGATAGAGGTTGATTAGGTATGGAAACTGCTTGGGTTCGTTGTGAGAGGAAAGACTGGAACCAAGAGATGGAACTATTGGAGAAGGATAATGATTTTAGTTTGTTGAAAAGGATGGAATGGATAATGGAATCGAAAGCTTTGGAGAAATCAAGCAGTATAAGTATGGTTAGTTTTTTGTCATCTATTGCAGTCTGGATATCACTAGTAATTTTAATCAGAGCAGATTGTGTAGAGTAGCCAGGACGGAAGCCAGATTGGAGAGGATCGAGTTGGTTGGATTGTTCAAGGTAGTTGGAAACTTGGGATTGCACTAACTTTTCTAGGGGTTTAGAAAGATTGGAAAGGATTGATATTGGGCGGAAATCTTCGGGAGAGGATGGATTAGGCTTTTTGTTTAAAGGAAGGACAATGGCTTTTTTCCAAGAGGTCGGGAATATTGAATTCTGCAGGGAGAAATTGTAGATGAAAAGGAGTGCTGGGAGGATTTCAGGGAGACATAATTTTATTAGTTTGATAGGAATGCCATCTGGGCCTACGGAATTGGAACGGGATTTCAGTATAACGGTAATAAGGTCTGTGGGAGAAATGTCGGAAAAATAAAAATTATTGTCGTTAAAAGGTACCTCTGGAGAAAAGCCGGAAGGGGATGGTAAAGAAGAGGTGGAAACCGATATAAAGTGAGAGTTTAGGTCATCAGGTGATATTGGGAAAACTGAGGAAGGGGATCTAGAAGGTTCACAGAGGGAAAGCTTACGAAGTAGAAGCCATTTTGATTTGATATCAGGAGCTGAGGAAAGGGCTTCGTGAAAGTAGTTCGCTTTCGCTTGTCGGATCCTTGTCTGTGTCGTGTTACGAAGCACTCTGAATATTTGATAATCATCTGCAAGCCTAGTCCGTCTGAAGCGTCTGCGTGCAGCGTCGCGTCTCTTCTGCAGATCCTTAATTTCCTGACACATCCAAGGAGCAGGACGATGACGAAAAGTGGAGGTTTTCAGAGGAGCGTGGGTATTGAGTATATTGAGAAGATTGGTGGTGAGAATATCAACCATGGTGTCGACAGAGGAGCAATGATATATTCCATTCAAATCCAATGTTACTAGATCAGGTAATATTTTTTCTCGAGTAAGGGTATCCAGTTGGCGGAAAGTGATAGTTCGAGGATGGATTGGAGGAGTGCGGATATTATACGTTATTTGTATCAGATCATGAGATGAAAGAAAGGATACTGGCAGTTGAGAGGCGGAGAGGAGGTTTTGTGCTGAGTCGATGATTTAGTAGTCTAGCCAAGTGTCAGATCTGGTGGTGTGGTGGGTGGAGGAAAAAGGAACGATGAATAGGTGAAGTGAGAAAAACAGATTTTCTAAATAGGATTTGTCATTGGAGTTTGAGAGGAAATTGGTATTGAGGTCCCCGGAGATAATTATTCTGGGATAGAGGGGAACGAAGTTGAATAGAGTTGATTCGAAGGACGGGTCAAATGGCACGAGAGGAGGGCGATATACCACGGCGTAAAGGATAGGAGAAATATTACTGAGAATTTCTACTAAGAGGTATTCTACATGAGGATGATCGGAAGATGGGGAGCAATCGAGGATTCGGGTCTTTAGGCTATTGTGGACAAACATGGCTACTCCACCGCCAGTCCGGTTTACCCGGTCATGACGGAGCAGGATGTAATCAGGCAAGGAGACTGAAGATGATGGAATATAAGGTTTGAGCCAGGTTTCGGATATTGCTATGATATGATAAAAGTTTTGGGTAAAGTATTGCAGGAATTCGTCATAATGGGCAGAAAGTGATTGAGAGTTAACTTGACATGTGATTAGGGAACTAGACATACAGTGGATTTGGAGAGAAACAGTCAGTGTTTGGTAGCGAGAAGACAAAACGAGTAGAAAGTACAGAAAAGCGATTATCGTACATGAAACTAAGTGAAGAAAAAGTAATATTAACATTAAAAATAAATAAAGAGAATGTACTTGAAAATAAATAGATTGATGAGTAACGGTGTAGAGATAGCACTAAGAGAAGAAGTAAGACTATTTTAATGAGGCTAAGGGGTTGACGGCTTCTAGGTAGTCAGTCAAATACATCTAGATCCGAGGCCTGTTCTATCAGGATGACTCTATGTCCGTCCTCTTTTCGACACCGCACCTTTCCGGAAGCAAACCACGTATATTTGATTTTTCCCGCCGCTCTCTTCTGCCGGGCTAGCCAATAGAGGTGTCTGTTTGTGCGAGTCATCTCTTCACCCAGATAAATTCGGTGGCAGTCATTTTCCTGCCAACCGATATCCCGCGTGGAGAAATCCCTCTTCACTTTCCTTTTCGTAATTAGATCATCTCTAATTGATTGCCTGACAAAGCGTGCGATAACAGGCGGTGGTCGCGAGTCATCTTTTCGGCTTCTGCGGCGATGTACGTTGTCCAGGTCCTCCACACTAAGCCTGATCCCCAAGCTTGCTCCTATACTGGTCACCAAAGCAGCGGGCGTTTCGCCCGGTCGCTCCGGTATACCGCGGATCTCCAGTGATCTACTCAATAGTCCTTGCTCTGCGTTATTCAAGCGAACCTCTAATTCGCCCACTCGGGATTTGAGTGCTTTGTTTTCTAATAGTATCTCCTCAAACTTTTTAGCTTGACCTTCCAGATGTTTTTCAATCTTCGTCAGTCTTTCGTTTAGTTCAAAACTGAGCTCTCCGTATTTATCTAGTGCTGTTTTCATGTTTTTTATATCTTCGTTCACGGTAGCGTCTAAACGATTTACTGCCGCAAGTATTTCTGAGGGGGACGGCTCGGTATTTTGTTTTTTCACCTGTTCGCAGTTAGAGCAAACCCATGTTTTTTTAATTATTTTTAATGCTTCGGTGTCTTTATCATTAAGGTTGACGCACCTACCATGAAAAATTATTTTACACTTAACGCAGTGTATATTGTTCTTATCTTCGCGTGCGATAGAGTTGTTGCAAATATTACACTGCACCATTTTTTAAATTTATTAATGAGAATTACTTCGCAATTAAAATATAAATAAATACCAGGACTGTTGACGTAAACAACGTCTAATGCGAGTCTAATGCTGTTAGGATTAGTAGACGCCTGCCAGCTCGTTGCTCCCAGAACTCTATCAATCTCGCTGCGTTTTCTTTACTCCGATTATTGTGAAGATCCGACACTTAATAGCGTGATTAATAATAGTGTATTTTTTAAAAAAGAGAAGAAAAAAAAACTGAACTTAATTGAACTGAAAATTAAATTAAAGTAAACTGAGTCTATTATATGAACGAATTACACCGATGTACACACCAGGGCGTCTCAGGCCAGACTATGACCAATATACACTTTTTCCAAATTGTTTTTATTGATAACGCTAAAGCTCTCCAATAGTTACTAAACAAAAACAAAATAATAAAAAAAGAAAATCTGTTGATAAAAAGAGGAGAAAAAGGTACTGAACTGTTTTGTATTTGCCTGTTTATATAATGATTTTGGTTAGCAATTATTTTATCTTTAAGAAATGTCAAATTGTTGTCAATCTTGTTTGAGATTCGGTATGCTATTTTGATTTCATCAATATTGTATTCCAAAAATATTTTTGTGAGGGATTCTGAAAGGTGTTTTATATATGTTAAAAGTTTATATCTATGAAACAGTGGACTATCCTTATTTTGATCGTTAAGTACTTTGAAAAGTGAAGTACTCAAAGTATAATAATTCTGAGTAAATGTGAAAATGAAAAGTACTCACAAGAACAGTTGGGTAGTTTTTTTACTTATCAGTCAAGTCGAGTAGTTAAGTAAATTACTTTGTAATTTGTACTTTCTACTCAGATTACTTTTTGTCCATCCCTAGTTTTAAATAATATTTTGTGCTGTATTTGAGTTTTACTTTCACTTCCCTTTGTATAGAACTATCTATTTCTGTTGAAAAAAAAAGTTGTAAGTGTAAGGTTTGTGATGTGCGCACCACACCGTATGTTTTTCTTCATTGCCTGAACCTAATAATGAAGGGTTTACTTATAAGGGTCTACTTTTAAATTTTTCTTTCCATAAATTTTCCATTCTTTAATCCTTTCCTTACAGAAAGTATTTGTGAAAAATTATTCTTGGATAAATCATTTTTTTTTTTGTTTTTGTTAGTTGTGATATTTTTATTTGAATTTAGTTTGCTTAACAAAGATTACATTTTGAAAAGCTTCCTCTCTTCACATGCTTTATCTAATTTTATGGTGATTTGTGATCTGTTATATGTTGCTAATAGTTTCATCATTTTTCTTGCAGTATAAAAAGGAAAGTTAAGAAAAGCAGCAGCTCTAGTGGGTCCAAGACCTTACCAACCAGTAATACTGGAAGAGGTGCTGTCGATTCACCAACAATGTCTCGCAGACTTCCTGCGGACCCGTCAGATGCCATCGGAATGGCTGTAGTCAAGTATAATTACCAGGCCCAACAGCCTGATGAACTTTCTCTAGTCAAAGGAACTCGGATATTGATACTTGAAAAAAGTAATGATGGGTAAGTAATAGTTTTATATTTCATATATATTTATATTATTTTTTTAAAAATATTTTTGCATCATTTTATTGTGACATATTATGAAAATGGCTTGGATTATCATCCTGTTTAATACTTGTTCCGTTAGAAAATAAATTTATATTAATCAGTTGGTATATCAAGAAAGTTTCTCACTCTAGATTTTAACCGGATCAACTTGAGAACCCAGCAATCTACCCAATAGGCAACTGCACTTCCTTCAAAAAGTGAATTATAAGTAAAAGTTATTGGTGTGAGTGTGACTACACCAACTTATATATAGTATGGTAGATAGTTTTGGTTTTGCAAAAAAAAAAAAAAAAAAATATAGGAGACAATATAAAACTTGCTTTATATTATAAATAGAAATAGAAATATACCTAGTTCTGCCATAAATAGTTTTACAAAAGATGAACTTTGTTTACAACCTTGGGTATTCTTTAGATAATCCTTACCTTTGTCAGGTTGTTTTCTTATTGCTTATTTTCAGGATAATAATGCCAATTAATGTGTACTTTTCTTTTCGCTTAGTTAACATGGAGTAGGGTGATAAAGAAAACCAAATAGCTAATAGCTGTGATCGCCTAACACTAAGTTGGAAAATGTAGGTCAGAGATTTTCAACACTTTAAAACCTTTTTGTATCAGCTGTATGTTACTGTACCGCACTTTAAATAGATATAATGAGACCCTATTTGTATGTGACAGACCTCGACCTGGCCGTCCCCTCACTGTGAGAACAGCAAATGCAGTGAGAGCAGTGGCTGCTCAAATCAGAAGAAATCCCATTCGAAAACAATAAATCATGAAACGGAAAATGTAAATCTCTGTCAGATCAATGTATCGCATAATAAAAAGTGACCTTAACATGGGTGCATTTCTAAGAATGACAGGACAAAGGCTAACTACTTCCTAAAAGAAATTAGAGTGGATAGATGCAAAGTGCTCCTTACATCAATTCAATGGTCTTTATCGAAATATTTTGTTTAACGATGAGAAAATTTTTACCAGTGAGGAAAAATTTAATCGCCAAAATGATCGTGTGTACGCACACAGCTCTAATGAAGCCAAGAAAGTCATTGGAAGAGTAGAAAGAGGTCATCACCCTTCCTCAATGATGGTTTAGTGGGGAGTTTGCTTTGATGGCACCACAAAGCTCCATTTTTGTGAAAAAGGAGTTGAAACAGCCACTAAAAATTATCAGGACGATATCTTGGAATCTGTTGTCAAGCCTTTAAATGATACTCTGTTTGCTGGAAGTCATTGGGTTTTCCAGCAGAATTCCACTCCAGCACAGAAGGCCAGGTAAACTCTTCAATGGCTGCAAAAGAACATTCCAGAGTTCATCTCTGCCTTGGATTGACCCTCAGAAAGCCTTGATCTCAACCCACTAGATTATCGTCTTTGCCCCGAACTGGAGAGGATGGCATGCCACAGAGCACTCCCTAACTTGGAAAGCCCCAAACAATCTCTGATCCGAGCAGTTAAGTGCTTTGCTTACGAAGTGCTGCATGCTGCTATTGATGACTAGCTACGGAGATTAAATGCCTGTGTCAAGGCAAAAGGGGGACATTTTGAATAATTTCTTCTTTGTTTTACTCTATAGATATATATTTTATTTTCTAGTAAAGTTTTTGAAAACATTAATTTTTCCGTTGAAATCTGTATATATTTCCTTGTAACAATATTTATGACAGGACTAGGTACATATTTTTATGTTCATTAACAACAGTAATAAATTGTAATAATAAATAATATGGTTATAGATGGTGGAGGGGACAGAGTGGATCTGCACAGGGATGGTTCCCTTCGAACTATACCCAGGAAGAGATTGACCATGATGATGCACTTCATACGTACGCAATGGCAGAGAATGTGTTGGACATCGTTGTTGCCCTATATTCCTTCTCTTCCACATCTGAACAAGAGCTCTCTTTTGACAAAGGAGACAGGCTAGAGGTCATCGACAGGCCGCAGTCTGATCCTGAATGGTACAGAGCCCGCAACAGTCATGGCCAAACAGGCCTCATTCCAAGGAACTATGTTCAAGTGAGTTAACTATCTTTTCATTTTTGTTCATCTTTTCCTCATATCAGTGGATTTACTTTTCTGCATTTTGCCATGATGTGTTTCCTCAACATCGAGTAAAATTCGAGTTATGACTTTTAGTTTATCTGCTTGCTCTAGCTGGATATTGAATAATTGAATAGAGGATGATTTCAAAGATATATTCGTTCATTGATTTATTTGGTACATCCCACTAAATTCCAACAAATTGAAAATAATTGCGAACTTATTATTTGTTAAGAAAAAAAAAGGACTGATAGGGAAGCAATTGCATTGTTATTTATTTATAATCAGTCAATTTATAAATAAAATTTGTTATATGGGTAGTTCTCAAAAAAGGCTCAATCGTGGTGTAACTTGAATAATTGTTCTAGTTGCATGTGTTCTATGAATATATATATATATATATTTATTTTATTCTTCACATCACTTGTGGTCTTAAAGCCCTCGATCATCATTTCCACCACCTGTAACAAAATCAGATTTGCATAATAATTCTTTTATTATGAAGTTTCATTCATTAAATTACAATTTCTATCAATTTGGAACCCCCTGAATATGATCATGAAATTTTTAGATGCTAATTATATTTATATTATAACATATCTGTGGTTTTTGGACTGTTGCACAAAAGGACTGTAATAATTTTGATTAAACTTCTCTGATGTCTTCTCCTCATATAAACTCTACATATTTGTGTATATAATTTACTTTTCAAAAAATTACTGGAATAGAAATATTGATGAATACCAAATTTTATTTATAAACTATTCGAAAATAATGTATTTTTCAATTATGTGTTTATTTATGAGTTTTATGTCATAAATCATTTAAATCTGATTATTTGTTGCAGAGATATAGATGGCACTATAAATTTTGTCCACTCATTCCCTTGGAAATTTGATCTCCTTTATTATGTTTTTTGGTATCAAAAAATTATTAATCTATCGTTGGATTCCTAATGCTCATTTGAGAATCATTCTAATTGACTTCATAGCTTAATAATATATATATATATTTATATATATTTATATATATAAATATATATATATAAATATATATATTTATATATATTTATTAAATATTTTTAAAACAATCCAATCTTAGCGAAAAATTTTCAAGTATGTGGTAAGAAAGGTCATAATAAGTGGGTTTAGGCCATACATATTTCATCTATAACTATTTGAAAACAGTAAACCATTTTATAATAGTTTTAAAAACTTGAAATTTCAAATAAATAAATTTTCTCATTTGAGCATTAATGAAACAAAACAATTGATCCCTTTTTGTATTTTTTGCAATAAAAAATATAAGGAAAGTAGAACCTCAGTGACGGAACCAAAAAGAATAAGCTCTCGTTTTTTTAAAATTTCATTTAGTTGTTTGTTAAGTTACCTTGACTGTGAAAACTGACATTTCATGTGAAACGTTTTATTATCTAGATGAAATTCCAAATCATCCCAAAAAAAAAAAAAAAATAGAACAATTATTAAATCTTTGAAGCCATTATTGATATTTAATATAAATTAAATTGTGAAAATGCTGTCCGTAAGCTTTATTCATATAGATAACAGTTAAAATTTTATTCCAGACAGGAAATCAATAAACTCAATCGATAAGTTAGACTTTTTTAAATTTTTATTTCTGAAATTATATTACAAATAGGAAGTTTGTTATGAATAAATGATTTGGAAAGCATTAAATAGTTAATAAAAAACAAAAAATAGTTGATTTGTAGATAATATGGTTAGGTAGGAAGTTAAATAAGTTGGGGTCACAGTCATCGAGAAACACAAATAAAAATAAAATAAAGTCAACAAACACAAAATAAACTTTTTTTTTATTTGTGTTTATCAATGATTCCTCAACTAACTTCCCAACCAAATAATAGTTAATGAAATTTTACATTTCATTTGACTAAATTCATATTAATAAAATCAGATTCAATTTAATGCAAAGTTACCCTGTACGGGACCTATCTCAAGTTATCATAGTTACTTCCTGCAGTATCACTCAGCTTTGTTATCAACATTATGATTTTAAATTCAGATTATTTATGCTGCATGTGTCTATTATTCATACTCTTGAGTATCTTGTACATTTGCTTTGTTGTTCATATTTCTTTTTTGTATCTCCTATTTATTAATTGCATTTTTCTCTGTATGGTGAGTTTGACGTTCTTTTTGCTTTATTAATTAATAGTTAAGAATACCAAATTTGAGTAATTTAATTCTTTGAATTGTACTAGTTAACATATTTAATATAATTGTTATACTTCGGGACTTAAGAATGCATGGTGACCATTATGAAAAACTCCCCCATATTAGGCCTATACACCTCCAGAGAGTGATAAACTTTTTGCCACCTTTTTTTTCAGACATTTTTACATAAGAATTCATTGACAGAAATTGTATTATAATTATTTCTTGGTCGAATTAAAATCTAAAAAAACTATAGACTATTTCTTAATTTAATCCATAAAGCACATGTACACGAATCATGATCAAACCAAGTCTATTTGAACATACATAATTCAGAATTTGGACTCTGTTTAATATATTTCAAACCCAAACCTTATTTATGTTTAATATATTTCAAATCCAAACCTTATTTATGATTTAAATATTGTAAACATATATCAATATTTTGATATATTTTGCATCAATATTTTTAATCTTTAAAAGCAGTAGGGATGAAAATATTAAACAATATTGTTGATACATGTAGTGTTGATAGTTTTCAAGTGTGTCTATATTAACATATAATTTATATGTATAAACTTGGAATTGAAGGATTCCATCATTGTATTTGTTTTAGTATGCTTATATGTTCTTCCATACTTTTGACACCTTTTAATATTTTATAATAAAATTTTAATTTTTTTAAGAATGAAAAAAATTGTTAGGAATTTCAGTCAAAATTTCTTTAATAGGTAAAACTGACATTTCAACCCAAACATGTGGGTCATCATCAGGGTTACTGTTTGAAAGTCGAGGCAAGAACTCAGAACGATAGTCTTGATGACTACCCTCATACGAGGAAAAACGGCCACATTTGCAGAGAAAGAAAATCCTGTTTCACCTATACAACGCCCCATCTCACATCTCAGCCGCTGCCATGGCGAAAATCCACGAATTACGGTTTGAACTGCTTGACCATCTGCTTTACTCACTTTGACAAGATTTTCGTCAAATGAAGAGACAATCGTCTTCATGATTAATAATTTTGCAGAGAAAAACGCCGAGTATTTTTTGGACGGGTTACTGAGATGGAAGCATTACTGGGAGAAGTGTGTAGAGTTACAAGGAGACTTATGTTGAGAAAAAAAATTTCTTGTATTTTTGTCAAGTCGGAAACTTTTCAGACCACCCTCGTACTTGGGTCGAAATGTCGCCTAACCCATTAAAGAAATTTTGACTATAGTTCCTGACAATTTTGTTTCATCCTTATAATTGATCAGTTGACTACTTACCCATCTCTTAAATTTATTTTTAATGTTTTCAGGAATTGAGTGAGTATTTGACACAACCATTAAGAGATGGTTCGAGCAACATCTCCGCTGAAAGGCCTCACCTTGTTGGCAAGGAATGGTACTATGGTTCCATCACACGGGCCCAATGCGATGCTATCCTCAACCAAAGTGGAAATGATGGAGATTTCCTAATAAGGGATTCAGAAACAAATGTAATATTTATTTATTAATTTAATAATTATATGAATGCTACATTTTAATTAATAAATAGTTAGTTAAGTGCATATTATTACAAAGTTAGTGATGTAAACACAATTAATCAGTTTATTTTCTTCTCTGAGAGAATAACTGGTCATAAAATGGCATATTGGTCTATTGACATCTTGCGAAAATGATCTTTCCTTTTTCTTGGTGTAGCTTGAGTGGTATGAGTTGTGGCTTAACAATATTAACACTTTTAACAGTTTAATTCAGTTTCTTACTTATTGTTTTCTGCTCTACTGAATGTTTCCGTAAAACTAATTTATTTACAGTTATTGTTTTTTAAAATAATAATAAATACCTATACAATTTTTGAACAAATGTTTAATTATTATTGTCATGTCATGTTTAGAGAAAAATAATTCCCCGCTTGCTCTATATGAATCTTTTATGATTCAATATGGGCTGAGAATTCAATATGAATGTCCATTGTACCATTTGTAATGGGATTTTTAGCAGATCCATCTGTGTATACCCTTGTCTACTTATTCTTAGGATAGGCCGATTTAATGTGTTCTAGGGTGCAGACTTTGGCTTTCAGAGTGTAGGTCAATTTTTCTTTGTTATGCCTGGGATCTTTGTATTGATTTTTCATTTGATCCATTGTGTCTTCAGCAAGCTTCACGGCTATTACTTTGGGGATGCTTACCAATTATTTGAATGGTTTTATGTAAAGAACTATTACGCTTTATCTCCGAGTGTGGTTTTCCTTTCCAACTCTCTATTTTCGAAGGTGGTTTGGAATACTTTCACTCTTAAGTTAAGGAGTTTAATGTCTCTCCTGTTTTGTGTTTTGTGTAAGCCAGTAAACTTTTCTATTACCTGAATGGGTTTTCACTTAAGGCCTCCAGTTGCAATTCTAAGCCGTCATGATGATTATGTGACAGTTTAAAATGAGTGTAGTTTTATTTTTTAATGTATTTTCAATACATTCCTTATCAGGTTTATTTATTTATTTTTTCCCGAAATACAAATTTTGGTATGTTTCTTACCATGATTTGAAGTTGTGTTTTAAAAAAATGATATACATAATTCATTTATCAGTTTTCACTTCCTCAACTAATTAATTCTCTACTTTCTGTGAGCTAGTTAACATTTGTATTAATGTTTTTTTGCTTTGCTTGGCCGTTTGCAATAGGATGGAACAAAAAACTTTTTTTTATGGAAAAATTTCTAATAACATTAAAAAATTGCATTTTTATGTCAAAAAGATACACTTCGAAATTTTATTGTTCTATATTACATCTTGATGTTCCACAAGATCTTAAGAATTAGGTTTTTGTTCATAAATGTTTAATTTTTCTCTACTTTATTTTTAAATATTTTTGATCAACTATTGTTTTTAATAACTGTCAATACACCCTTCTTTACCATAATAACAATATTATGTAATTTGGGTGCTCTAAACTTATACCTTAATATTTCATAAAAATTTAATAAATGGCTGTTAGCAAAAAAATTAAAATGTTAATTCTTGAATTAATCTTATATAGTTTTTTTGTTTTTTTTTACTTTTGAATTGTTATTCAAATACAGTTCTTAAAATAATAATATATAAATAACCGTTTTAGGTTAAACTTAGTAAAACTAATTGAATATAAAAATTATTTTTGATGCTTTGTTTTAATGACTGATTATTAATTATGATTTACTTTTGTTATTTATTCTTTTATCATTGTAAATTTATAACTGTTCATGATAAAAGTTTATTTTGAATCCCTTTCAAAAATCTCTTTTAAGAGCAAAATACCCGAAACAATTGGTAATTCAATTATTGTTATTACTCTGTTGTTTTAAGTAGTTTAAGTTATTATTATTTTAAGAACTGGGTTTGAATAACTATTCAAAATTAAAAAAATAATAATTATAATAGATTAATTCAACTTAGAGTTAATATTTTGATTTTTGGGTATAAATTAAGTGCACTCACACTTAATATTATAGCAAAGAAGGGTTATTGATAGTTATTAAAGACATTATTTGATTAAATAAATGTAAACCAGGGTGGCGACCAACCTGGAAAAGTCAGGGAATTTTCAAAACCGGGAAAAGTCAGGGAATTTTTTTAATTTGAAAATATTCTTTAACGACCTTAAGAGATCTGGTAAATTTCATTGTTATAATGTATAATTGTTATAGGCGACCGGACCACCTTCATATTTATATCGTTTGTAAATAAGGAAAATGTCGGACAGCTCGGACTTTAAAACGCATTTTGGTCCTTAATTTTGTGATGATTGTTATGCATATCAACAGAATTTATAAAATCTAAGCAATATGTTTATACATCCTAGTTCTGTTATAAAATAGTTAAATTAACCGAAAATAAAGCATTGAAAAGATAAAACGCTTTGAGAGCGGCAGATGCTAAAACATAAAATACGGCTTGGATTCTCTTAGCTTTAACAGCCATTTAATCTTCTTACATATTAATGTGTCTGTGTGAGGTATATATGAATTTTAATGCTCTTTCAAATTGATTATATTGAATTTCTTCGATAGATGCATAGATTATGAGTTTTGGGGAAAAACCGACAAAAATAGATTTTTCTTGTGAAAAATGCAAACAGTCAAAATTTTTTATGTTTTTGCGTATATCTTGATACGCAATGGAAGATTTTGTTCGGGAATGTCGTCAAATTCAGATCAGTATCCCCAAAAAACATAAAAAACCGAAGAGAAACCGACTCTTTGATTTTTTTTTTAACCAACTACTATTGGATTGTCCTAATGTGATGACTTTGACGTCGTCAGTCAAGGTGTATTCTTTTAGGAACATATTCAGCTCTCAGTTTTTTCCGTTAAATGGACCGTCAAATTTTGCCTCGTTAATTTAAACTTTCGTATAGAAAGCAAGTTTTCAACTGACTGAACAAGTTGTGTGTTCAGATGAGGTTTATCTAGAATTCAAAATGGTTACTAGCTATAAGTCCTTCCTTTAAATAAAATTGTCCGTAGCTCCTTGTCTAATAGCGGAATATTGAGAAGAACCGATTTTGTCGTGAGTAGATAGGAAGTCGTTGTTTTTTTGGATATAACTGATTCAGTATGTCCTCGATTAGATTCGTAATTTTTTCAAATTGTAAGATTTGTGTTGAATTCTTGAGCCAAGATATTATTAGACTCTTCTCTCCAGTCGGCAACATGTATAGAATTTTTCTTATATCTAGAACTTTTTGCTCTTCGTTATTCTTATTAAACTACTAAATAGAAATATGAATTTAACACTTAAGAGTGGGAATGAAATTGGCCCTATAAATGTGATTCTTACATAGAGAACGAATGAAATATAATCTTTCCTCGATAAGTGAGATATAAACACGAAAGTTTTTATTTAGGAGTTCAAATGTCACTATATACTATCATTTTTTCAAAAAACTCTAAGAAATCGAGTCAGTAAATGCAATTGCTATATCCATTCAAAATCATATTATAAAAGCCATCTGAACCATCAAATATGGCGTTTTCGTCGTTAAACCCGATACATCGTTGGAACCGTTATATACGATACTGTAATTCGAAGAAATTTTAATGTAAGCTGCAGCCTTGATTATTATAAGTCCTTCAATATTGTTATAAAATATAAAACCACATCGCTATTCTAACTTAGTAAAAATCTTATTTTAATAACTAGTTTTTTACGTTCTCCCATTAATTGATCAAGGGATAAATAAATTGAAACTACAAATCATTATTAATTTCACACATTAATTATTAATACTAAAAATACAATTGAAAAATCATGACCTCGGTCGAGACGGCAAAAGTCTCAGGAAGTGATTCGTCCAATGCAGGCTATGATGATGCCAATGGTGGTCGTTTATGGGAGTTTTTTTTTTTATATTCATTTTTGAACTCTGCAGCAACTAGAAATTTAGTTTAGTGATATCCAATTGTCGATTAGTAGTATTGTTTAAAAATTCGATTTTACAAATAGTTCAAGAACGGTTGGGTTGCCTTATGATTTTTAACTGTATGTTTAATATTGGCGAACGATAGATACCTTTATATTATTTAAATTATATTTTTATTTAAAGCATGTGACAACGGTCGTAACAATTTATTGGCTGGCATGGCAAGCACCTATTCGTACTGGAGAAGCTACCGAGCCGCTAGAATACCGAGTCTTAAGACCGGAAATAAAAGTCAGTTACCCCATACTCGTAGATTTCAAGTCGAAAAATTGAATTTACGATTAAAAAAGTTTACTTTTATCGGCTTTTCGCTTATATCAGTAAAACTATGCGTTATATCTATAATAGCGAGATATAGGAAATTAAAGCTGACAAAATTTGCAGTAGAAATGGTTATATTAGTTTATTCGCTATATTCTATAGTTTCCGTTATATTCGCCCTTGTAATTCACTAATTTCGAAAACAAATAATTTTTGTATTGCATTTTTATCATTAGTTGACTCGCCAAGTCATTATCTTTTCATTTTACGAAAACGTCATGAGAAAGAAAGTTGTTTAATATTAAATTTTCTTTAAGAATATATATTATTTTACGATCTTATCTTCAACCATTCAAAGGCTAAAGCAATTATAATTTAATGATTAAACTTCTATACTATAACTTTTTCTAACAGAATAACTTTTTCTCATCAGGCCTGTTGAGATGATCAATTTATAAGGACAAAGCTTAGTATGAAATGTGACACCTTTTTTACCACGGACTCTCGGACTATTATATGAGCATGTACAAACCTGAAACGTCTCAGTTTTTTTATTTGGATCCACCCCTTCGACATTGAGACTATGCGAAGGTTTTCCTTGGTGGAAGGCGGGGATGTATTAAAACTCCCCGGCACCATGACCCGAACTCATAATTATTTTATCATGTAAACTTGAGTTTATAAGGTTGCTGAGAAACGTGTGTTTTACACAGCTTTAGTCTCCTCACGTCCAGTCAATGAATGCCCGAAAAGGGGATAATAAAAAGAAGTGGTGGAGACTAAAATTTATTTTTCTTCAAAATTCGCTATAGTTGAAGATAGATATCTTGCTAACTAAGTGAGGTTGCAAAAAAAAGTATAGAATCAATCATATTGCAAATTTTATCAGCTTTAATTGTGTATAGAACGTCTTTGTTGATGCAATGGATGGTTTTCCTGTTATAAGTGAAACCCCGGAAAACGTGACCTTCTAGGGGGATTCCTCCCCACCCCACCTGGCTTACCACCTAGGAGTGGGGACTTTTAGTATTTTTATTTCTTTACTAGTCAAACAATCTACCAAAGTCAAAAATTGTGTCCCTGCCATTTCCTTCTGTAATCATTCATTGATTGAACTACTCGTTCATCTCGTCTCACAGTTGGTATCTTATGAATAATTATTGTTCAGTTATCAGCAATAAAAAAACTAAATTGCCTTACATTAAATTAAGAATAGCCCGTAGCTCAGGTTATTTCATAGTAGATAAAAGCTTCAAGTATCAACTTTTACATTCTCTTACTTTATGAAAATAAAGTGCTTAAAGTATTAGTAAATAGGCGATAAAAATAAATTACGTAAGGCCAGTTTTGTAAAACAAAAATTAAAAAAAATCCTAATCATGTTTAAAAAATGCTTCCCCTTCAACATTATATTTGTTTTTTAAAAGAATGAACAGACTTTTTCTTACTCTAATCTTTCAATTTTCAATCATGTATGATAAATTAAACAGTTATAAATTATATATAGTTGTAGTTATAAATTAATTAGTTATAAACTATATACTTTTAACATTTGTGTCCTTTGACATATATTGGTCAGGGAAAACTTTCATTAAACAGGGAATAGTCAGGAAATTTTACTCTGACAATTTGGTAGCCACTGTAAACTTAAAGTAGAGAGAAATTTCAAGTTTTAGTACAATTGATATACTTTTAAGCCTCTTATGGAACCTCAAGAGATAAATATAGAACAAAAAAATTTTATAGTGTTTTTGTGTTGACATAAGAAGGAAACTTTTGAATGCTTTAGAATGTTCGCTGAAAAAAAAGGTTTTTTGTTTCACTCTAATGTACAGTGTTCTTGTCTTCTATAGGTTTCTATGTAGATATATTGGGTAAATTTGCTATAAAAAAGAAACAAAAATTCAAGTAAATGTGATCAATTTTAAGCTGTTTCTGGTGGCTCACAAAAGCATTTTCTGGTATTTTATATCTAATTTTATTGATGAAATTATTATTCAAAGAAAATATTACAACTGAAATAAAGATGAGTTTCATTAAACTATCTTATTTATAAGCTCATTGACTTGTATAAAACATTACGGTTCTATAAATTTTTGTCTGTTCACTTGATTTTTTGCGACTTGAGAACCACTGTTGTAACCTTCATTTTACTTATTATCTAACTATTTATTTTTATACTACCACTTAATTTTCCAGATGGGTGACTACTCAGTATCGCTGAAAGCACCAGGTCGCAATAAGCATTTTAGGGTGCACGTGGACGGTGCACTCTACTGCATTGGACAGAGGAAGTTCCATACTCTAGATCAGCTAGTTGACCATTATCAGAGGGCGCCCATCTATACGAACAAACAGGGCGAAAAGCTATACTTGGTGCGACCGCTACCCAGAGCCAACAATAACTGAATCAGTCAATGTTACCAGGCTTCACCACTATTCCTTTATTATCTGGAAAACTGTATATTGTATCATCTAACTGATTTGCTAGTTATTTTACGTTTCAGTATGAATTGCCTCTAGTGTGAAGGGGTACCGATATTTTATTAATGTATAAAATTAACTCAGGTTTTCTAAGCTATGATCGCTCATTTGAAAAAGAAGTCTGTTCCAAGTTTGCTGTTACGTATAGTAGTAATTTTGAACTATGGTTGTGTTAGGGATGTATAGTAATCATAAATCATATTGACAAATAATGTTTGCATCTACTATAGAATAAGCACTATAATTTACCAAGCTTTTAATTTTTTTTTCCTGAATATTTTAACCTTTCTAGAAGGTTAATTATTAAAACTTTGGACTGCAAAGGTTGATATTAATCAATTTATAAAAAAGAAAAACTGCTCAATCTTTAATATTATGAGTTATGGTTATGATGTTATTAATTATTTCTATTATTATCTAATTTCTTACTGATCAGGATTAATCTAAACATCGATAAATGCTTCCCATCTCTAAGTTTTTCTTGTGCCAAAATTTTAAAGATATTATATTTTTTTCTTTATATGTTTCAATTAAGAATTAATTTAAGTAATTCTAATTGTTTTATATAGTAATGATAATCACAAATTGAAGACATTAATTACTCCAAATTACTCCCTGTAAAAATTATAGGAATTAATATTAATTTATTTCTCTACTGTCTTAAACATTAAATAAAATATATGCCTTAAATTAAAAATTTAGTCAAATTAGGAAGAACTAACTATGTTTTAGGAAAAAGTTAGTTTTAATTTCGTTTTGTTTAACTAAGGATAATGAAGTTCCTTTCTAATTTTATTACAGGATATATTTGTTATCCTAAGGTAATATTTATTCTAAACAATGCTATTGTATATTAAGCTATACAAAAAATCAAACTAGCTCTAAAGTGTTAATTATTCAATATCTCTTTCTAGGTAACAACTATCTATCAATTAGATAATGAAGCTAATTCATTTGAATAAATTCACTATACGTATTTCAACATTTTTGATTTTTTTAGCTTTTAAGTTAAAAGATTTGCAACCTTAACACAACCAGTCAGAAAACTATTTTATCTATATGTATTTATATAGTTTTGTAGAAATATCTAAAACTGCTGTATAATTAACCGGCAGCCTTAAAAATTAATTTTGTCGCCTTCATTAATTTCAACTTCAACTGTAACTATAATTATAGGTGTTATGAAATGTATTTATAGATGTTTGGCTGTTATATCCACTTAATTATTACACATACTTATATATATTAAAAAAAAATGACAATATTTAATGTTATAGCAGGGGTTTCGTTTCATATTTAAATTTAAAAAAATAAAGAGATAACAGCATTCTAATTTTGATTTGCTTAGCTGTGATTTTATAAAAAAGTTTACAGGTCAATTTATGTATATTATTCAGCTAACAATTATCATTATAATATTATTAAAAGTACGAAATACTAATTATTTTATCTTGAAAGAGGGAATATCTAGTCTTTTGTGAAGTTTATTTGAAAACGCTTCACGCCCTTATGTCAAAACTTTCAAGCACAGCTTTCCTTATTGTTTGTGTCCGGAGGAATGTTTGATTTGGTCAAGCCGGGTTTTGCAGGATTTTAAAAGTACTACTAATAATTAAAGGATGAATCGTCGAAGGTAATTATAACAATAAGAGGAAAAGTGTGACTCAAGCCAAAGGTTTTCGTGTGATAAGAACTTGACTGAGATTTGGCCAAGTCACTTTTGATACTTATTTAAGTTGGGAGGCAAGGAAGTGAGCTATTTTGATTTTGTAATTTTTTATACAGCTCCATTTGGGCATATAGTGTAATTTATATAAGCAAATATTGAAATATATATATATTTTTTGTAGCCTAAATACTTTTAAGTGTCTTGTGTCTATACTTACATGGATCTATGTTTTATATAATTTTTTTCCCACTTAATCAGGTTGTATTTATTAAATAAGGATTATTTCTCTTTTTGCACTTTTTCTTTTCAAAGAAAATTTATGTTTATTCTTTTATTCTTCTTTTTTTTTTTCTTTTTTTTTTGTGGTTAGTTGAGACTAGGATATATTTAGCAGTAAGTGGAATTTTTATACTGATCATGGATACCATTTTGTTTAAATACTTTTAATTTAGCTTGTACTGTGGCTGTATCTTGCTATATACATTTATATATTATATACAATTGTGTCGTAGTGTAAAGTATTTATGTTTTAATTTAAAGTATCAATTGATAAATTTATCAACTGTGTTCAAATTTATTTCATAATTTTTTTTTAATTCTCAGGATTTCTTCTCTTCTTTAGTACTGTCTGTCTATGTTTCAAATAATTATTTCAAGTTTTACTATGGAGATTCTATCACAGTTTGTAATAATATTCATGCTTATTGTTTCAAAGTATTCTAGCCTGGTTGTAATCATAAATATTAATATAAACTAAAGTTGACCATAAATTTTTTCTTATCTGATTTCCTACCGTATTACTTGATTTATTCCTTTATTCTAGCTTGGAAACATCAATCATATCATATGTCATGAAAAATATTATAATTTGTAATTTATTGTATGTTTAATTTATTAATCCAAAGAGATTTTCTTGGTAGTGATAATTAATTCCTAAATAAAATTCCATAATTACTCATTACACTTCCATAATGTTTATACTTTAATACTGGAGAAGTCATAGTAACACAATAATTTTGATTTTCTTTAATTGATTGATTCTTTCTTAATGTCACTTTATTAAGATTTATGATTACTCCTACATCACTTGTTATGAACTTTGAATTTAAAGTGTGAAATATTATGGATAACCTGATTGAAGAGCATTTTCATGATTGTTGTCGAAACCCTCGGGCCATATGTTATTAATGGTATAAACTGTTCAACACCATGAATTTATTTATTTCCTGGTGATAATGGTTATGTTTGTTCAAGCACAATTTTTAAAACTACTCTATATGAAAATGTATATATGACTGCATTGAAAATTTATGTTGTGATTTATATATTATACAATTTAATATCAGAATGCCTGCTTAAACTATTAAATTACTATGTTGCAGTGTTTTGATTTCTTAATCATTAATATATTTGTTCTTATTTGTAGATTTATGCATTTTCCTTAGATTGACATATGTATATAAAATAATTACTTACCAAATCATACTTTTAAATTTCATTTTAGTGAGTTTATTTCCAAATATTATAAATTTTGATAGAATCTTCATTTCAGTATCCATGTTAAATAGCATATGTGTTATTCAATGTTTCTCTAAAAAAATAAATAATGGTCTATAAAATTGTTAGATTAAGAAATTCATATTTCCAGTGACTCTTCTTGGTTGACTGTATAAAACCATTTTACTTGTATGAACATACCAATTATGGATTACTATAATAACATTTTTTAATTTACAGATGCTTTTAATGCTGCATATTCAAAATATTGAATTTATGTGATACCATTTCAAAGAACAAATTTTGATTATTTTTTTTGTTGCAATATATATAAAGATGAATTTTGTACTATTTCCTTCTTCTATTTCATTAAAATGTATTATATTTAAAAATGTATATGTTTTTGTTTGTGTTACTAATCAAAATAATTTATTATTTTTTAACATATCAAAAGGAAAAAAATGTGATTATTTTTCTCTTTGTAATTAAATGTATCATATCCTTGTGCCGAAAGAACAGGCTATTACATTTAGTAAAATTTCTTAATTTATCATCGCTGCTAGTTGATGTATATTTGCAAATATTAATAAAAACAAAAAAAAAATGTATTTGTATTTATTGACGTAGATAAAGTAGAATATATTATTGCTGTGTGAAATGTTGATATGTATGAAGATGAACAGATATCTATAGTCGTTTGCTTGTAATAAAATTTAATAGTGATTTCAGTCCATTTTACCTGGCGCTATTTTTCTCTTTTTGTCTAATAAAACTGGGAACATTTGTCAACGTGAATCTCATTTTTTTTCTTTTACTGTAAATAGTTGGATTTTGTCTTTGGGTGAATTTGTGAATATTGTGATGTGTAATATAAATTTTGTATGGTAAAAATATAATTAGAATATTACTTCTTTTTTTTATAATACAAGATTGTTCTTCACCCTTTTATTTAAAAAAAAAAAATTGTCCACTCTATTTGATGAAACTTTGTCGGCCAAAACATATTGTTTCAATACAACAGAGGTTCTGATAAAGCAGAACATTAAATAGATATTTTTTAAAAATTCTTGCACAGTCAATGACATCATTAAGTAGTTCATTTAAATAATATTGATTAATTTTTATGAAGGATTAAATACTCATAGGCAAAGATGGATTAATAAACGAATCAGAAATTTACAGATAATAATTACCAATTTTTATACTTCATTAATTAACATTTTTACCTTCACTGATATGAAATATTTAGTAAGAAAAAGTATTGCAACCAAAGGTGACATAATATTTTTGAATTTAAACATTTTTCTCACATACAGCTAAGATTTTTTTTTATTTGAACTCATTATATCACAGTAAAATCAAGTCATCTGTAATAATATATCTAATATTATCCTCATTGAAATGTTCTAATGATGCCTTAATGCCATATTTTAGAAATTTCTTCTTATAAAGTATCTTTAGTTTTGTTTATTTAAAATAACCATTTCAAATTATTACTAGTAATCAATTTTTATTACACATAAACTATGAAAGTATTTGGTAGTCGATTGAAGGAAAAATGAGGATTAGTAATGTGGGATCAGTTGAAATTTTACGATTACTTCTGAATATGTATATATCATAGGCTAAGAAGGCGCCCATCCGATATATGTGCAGCTTTCATAAATGATGGTTCTGGCGTCAATTAACATTTAATTAGATAAATTATAGCAATTTGAAAAGTAAATTTTGTATATATAACGATAAAAATTGTATATAAATCTAATAGCAATACTCACAATGACAAAAATATTCCCCATCTATGTGCTATATTAGAAGACCAGCAGTTTTCAAATCTGTTTCTTTAGCATACCCACATCAGACTGAACAAATATGTGACACTCTTATAATTAAAATACATAGACATGTAAGCAAATGGCTACTGATGAAAAAATACATAAATTTAACATAGATGTGTGTGAATAACATATAATTAATTGGTTTCAATGAATATATTATGCCATATACCATTTTTACTTTCACTTCTCTTTATATGAATAAAAATATTCCCATCTATGTGCGTTATTAAGGACCAACAGTTTTCAAATCTTTTTCTTTAGCACATCCTCATCAGGCTAAACATATATGTGACTGACCCTCTTATAATTAAAATATATAGACATGTAAGTAAATGGCTAGTGATGAAAAAAATACATAAATTTGACATAGATGTGTTTGAGTAACATATAATTAATTGATTTCAATGAATACATTTGTCATCTACCATTTTTACTTTCACTTCTCTTTATATGAAAATACCTATTTCTACTTGGTAAAGTGATGGTCTTCCCACGCAAGATTTTTTTTTTGTGTTTTAGTTGATGACGTAATTATGTAAAATAGTATATGGTCATTGTATCTCCATAGTACTTCAATTTTATTACATGCTAAACAAGTATTTTTAATAACAGTTCAATACCTGTACCTATTCATACATTAAACTCATATTCAAGTGACATTTTGTATCTGATTTCCACTATCGATTATTCACTTTTATCGATCATCTCCTACATTATTCTATGTTTTTTCACATTTTTTGTAAGGTCTTACTTTAACTGTTTTAATTTACATATTTTGTTAGTCTCTCTTTCTTTTTTACTTTCACTTGCCCATATATGAAATATAAAGTGGAAGTGTTGTCACCAAAAAAAATTTCAAATCTGAGTTTTATATTAAATATTGAAGTAATGTAGATCCCTCACTGACTACTCAATTAATTGTTACAGCAACTACTTGCTGAAATTTAATTTCTGAAAATGTGTGCACTTCCTTTTAAACATTTTTTACAATCTTAGTTGCAGACTTAAATGCCAAGCACCAACAATGGGTTTCCAGAACCACGAATTCTCGTGGCCAAACCCTGCTCTCTGCACTCAATTCCTAACGTTTTGAACTCCTTTCCTCCAACTCTCCTATCTACTGGCCCACAGATCCTAACCATAAAACTGATATCCTTGGTTTCTTTATCCACAGTGGCATAGGTCCCCTTATAATAAAATAAATAAAAGGATGAACAGACTTTGATGTCCTCGGGTCTCTATCCTTTAGACTGTATAACTTCCCAACAGTTAGTTCAATAACCTCTGTGTACCCTTTTTGGTTCTACATCAAATTTCCTATTTCACTGTGTTCCTTTAACATTTTTTCCTATTCCATCCATATAAAATCTGGATGTTCATCTGTTCGCTTGTACTCCTACATACTTAGAAGATTTATCTCTCTGAAAGTATTTCACCCTCCCACAAAGTCAGAAGATTGATCATTCTATTAGTGGCTAATTGTTAAGGTCCATCACTTACTCCCCAGACCAAGAGTGTTTTGGGTGCTCATCCACTTGAAACTTCTCCTGTCTCCAAAATTTCGGACAGCAATATTTCCCAGTTGTATTTCTTTTCCTAAACTTTACAACCAAAAAAGCCACCTTCTTGATTTGTTCATTACTTGTTCCTCTGTCCATTCCTTTAACAGGAGATCTCAGCACACAAACCTATTTATTCCTTCTCATAGAACTGTTTTCTTTAAAAATCCTTTCTTACGCAAAGCTTCTTCCTTAAGGTATATGAATAAAGTTTAGTAACAGTTTACTCTCCCAACAAATTTTTTTTTTATTTTTATGACGTTTCGGGATCACATTTATTATCCCATCTTCAGACCGTATCAGTATATAGACCATATATATATATATATATAGTAATAATATTTTCAACAACTTCAGAGTATTAATAATTGATAAAACGTTCCTAATTGAAAATAAGAAAACAAGATGGAAGCCCTTCCCTTGACCTAATATCCTCAAAGTCGCTAGACCACCAATCTAATTGCCTTAAGCAATTTTTACACTCTCCGATATCTGCATGGCTCTACTTTTGTTTCTAATACAATTATTTAATTCCTATTAAGTCTTGTACTAGCTTCTACTATTATTTTAAAACATTTCAGCAGTGTTGGATTAATAGTTTGACAGTGTTAGTTTTTTGAATTTTCAGAAAAAAATTGCTTGATTCACTCATTTGTGGTACAAATTAAATTTAGCAGTTTTTAATTTGTGTTTTATTGTACTCAGATATAGGTATACTACATGGATATTACTGCATTGGATGTTTTTTATTACGCTTTTTAATGTGTATATATATATATATATATATATATATATATATATATATATATAATATATATATATATATATATATATATATATATATATATATATATATATATATATATATATATAAGTTAAGCGTCGTCGGACTTAGAAAACAAAAAAAAAGAAGGAAAAGGGAAAAGATGTAACATACACGACTTCTGAAATAACACTGCTTTATTCGTTCCATAAGCCTCCTTATATACACTTAGCCTGTTTATTTACATTACCAGATAGTATTAAGGCTGATACCGCCAGTCTCCGGTCTTTATCTCCCCCCCACCAGTTTACGAACAGGATTTTCGGAAACTTAAATATTGCTAGATCGGAGCCCACGGTGACCAGCCTTAACACTTTACAATTGGTTTTACAGTATATCCTTAAAAGAAAATAAAATAGTTCCACTCAACTGGAAAAATATTAAATACAGAAGAAATAATTAAAAACACTGAAACTAAACACAGCACTTTAGAACTCCTACCACTTGAGAACTCCTAACAACAACAAAAAAAAACACAATTTCCTCTATACATGAAATAATACAACAAAAAAAAACAAAAAAAAATCTTTTACAACTTGTTTTGTTTTGACAGCCACAAAAAAAACATATTCCTCTGTTTTATCTACAGCGGTGAGGGTACTACGAATCCATAGGTCTATGTCCCGACTCTATCATTGGGAGCTTTAATTGTTCGATATGAACGGTTCTCCTCTTTCTGGGCTCATTCACGCTCTCAATAGTTACCAGGTTATGCTCCCTAATAACAACCACTCTGAATGGACCCTCGTACCGTAGCAATTGTTTCCCTCTGTTGGTTCCCAATTTCCGGTAAACTATTGTTCCTATTTTTAGTTCCCCCATTTGGTCGCGAACTTGTACATTCTGCCTTTCCACCCGCTTCTGCTTTTCCCGCTTAATTCTCGCCGTTATCTTTCCCCATGTTTTCTCTACCTCTACCCTATTGCTGAGAATTTGATCCACTAACGGTTCGGTAAGCGTAGTTTCCCCATAATCCCGCCTTGGCCTGCGCATCCCGAATAGAACTTCCATGGGTGAAAACCCCGTTACGGAGTGGATCGAGTGGTTATAGGCTGTTACCGCTTTCCTCATTGCCACATCCGGCTCCAACCCTTTTTCACCCTGATATACACGGACGTGGTCGCTTAACGTACTGTGCAGCCGTTCAATACCGCCTCTACCTTTAGGATGTCCTGGGGTGTTATAATGCCACGCAATTTCCAATCGCTTCACCTCCTCCCTAATCGCGGCATTGTCGAACTCCCTACCACCGTCCGAAGTAATCCTCTCGGGGACCCCATAGAACTGCACCCAGGTTTGTAGGGCTTCCGCAACTGCATTGGCTGACTTCTCCATCACTTGGTATGCCATCGCCACCTTGCTGAATATGTCGATTACCGTGACCCACTTAAACCCTTTCCAGGTAAACGTGTCAATCTGAAGGTCCTGTAGCGGCATATTCCCTGTAGGTGTCTCCTCCTGAACTCCTCTGGGGGGGTGTCGATCGTATTTTGTGCGCATGCATATCTCGCATTTCCCAATGACTTCCTGGATGGACCTCTTCATGCCCCACCAGAAATACTTCCGACGCAATGCCTGCAGCGTCTCATTAACGCCTCGGTGATTGGTTTTCCCCTGGTGATATGCTACTGTGATTGCTTGCTGCTGCTCTTCGTCCTGTACCGTCTCCACAGCATACTTACACCGGATGAATGTCCTGTCCACGCCTATTCGCTCGGACCTCCACATTCGCTTGATCTTATCCCATACCGTATTGTTTCCTACGTATAGGTAGTGCGTTTTACCCGCTTCCGAGGCATCCCTCAGTGCCGTACAGATTTGTTCTTCGCTGACCCCGGGCTGCGACCAAATGACGCGGATCCTACTTCTCCCGTACCTTCTGAAATCGATCTTCATGATTCCGGTTGTTCGTGTCTTCCAAATCACCTGACGGTGTTTGTCGTTCACGATCTCCTCTATTTCTTCCATCTCCGCTGCCCTTTCCTCCGCTGAGCTCTCCTCTTCTGGGGAATCTCCCCTGTCCTCAATCCCTGCGGTGTCATTTGCCCCTTCGCCATCGGGAGTCCATTCCCTCAAGAATTGGCGCACGTCCTGCGATGGTCCTCCCCTGTCCTCTTCAACCGCGTTGATCATGATGGCCCTCGAGAGCCAGTCTGCCACCACGTTTTCCTTTCCCGGCTTATACACCACCTCTATGTTGTATTGGCTTAGGATCTCCTTCCATCTTGTGACCCTAGCTGAGGTTTCCTTGAGTTTTCCTACCCACTGGAGGGGTTTGTGGTCGGTATGGACTCGAAATTTTCTCCCGAATACGTATGGCCTGAAATGGTCGATAGCCCATACTATCGCGAGTAGCTCCCTCTCCAAAGCGCTGTACCTTGATTCCGCACCCGTAAGCCGACGGCTCGCGTATGCTATCGGTCGTTCACCCTCACTCCCCCCCTGGGACAAAACGGCCCCTAGCGCGTATTCACTCGCATCAGTGGTTATATTAAAAAGCTTCTCGAAATCCGGAAACGCTAACACCGGCTCCGTCAGCAACCTATTCATACATTTTCGAATGTTATTCTCCATCTCTGGTGTCACCACAATCTTCGCGCCTTTCTTCAACAAATTGTTAATGGGTACCAAATACTCTGCCATCTCGGGTACGAATCTCCGGTAATAATTCAGCGTCCCGAGAAGCCTACGAATCCCCTTGACGTCCCGTGGTACCGCCATCCGCGTGATTGCTTCCACCTTTGCCGCATCCGGTCTGACCCCCTCGCTAGAGATAGTGTGGCCTAAAAAATTGATCCGCGTTTGTCCCAGCAGAGACTTCTCGCTTGACAATTTCAGCCCGAATTGCCGGAGCCTTTCGAATACTGCCCTCAGATGCTCCACGTGCTCGGTTTCCGTTCTGCTAAAAATCAGCAGGTCATCCATGTATACCTGGCATACCGAGTCATCGATGCCCCTCAAAAATTCGTCCATCAGACGCTGAAACGTTATGGGCGCATTCTTCAGACCAAACGGCATCCTGGTGAATTCATAATGCCCCCTTTCAAATGTGAACGCTGTTTTGTGTTGGTCTTCCGGGTGCATCCGTATTTGGTGGTATCCCGCCTTGAGGTCCAGCGTGCTAAAGACCACGGCCCCACTCAACCTATCGAGTATATCCTCGAATCTCGGGATCGGGTACTTCTCGTCTACCGTGTTATCGTTCAATTTACGATAGTCTACTACCACCCTGTATTTTTCCTTATTATCCCCCGGCGCTGCCTTCTTTTTCACCGCCCACAGGGGACTATTGAATGGTGAGGTGCTATCAACTATGATTCCCTGTTCTTTTAGACTATCTAGCTCCTCCCGAATATGCTGTCTCAACGCCTGCGGGTATCTTCTCTCTTTCACGTAAGTTACCCTCTCCTGTTTCAGTGGGATTTCGTGCACCGTCCTCCCTGTTACTCCTAATACCTCACCTTCCCTGAAGAAGATATCCCTAAACTCCTCTTGTAGCAACTTCCTCCAGTCCTCCACTCTGTCCACCGCTCCTATCCGCACCCTTCTTTCTCTCGCGACCCCTATACATCCGAACTTCCTCTTTCCTAACCTAACGCTCCAGACTCCTCTACGGTTTCTAATGCTCGCCCCTACCTGACCTAACAAATCGCACCCTACTATGACTTGGTATTCCCGAGTCATGTTCTCTACCACATGCACCGTTAGCTCACCCTCTTTCCCTGTCCACCGATCAAGCCCAATTGTCGCCTCACCCTCTACACTACAGGGACCACCCAGAGTGATCAGCTGGCAGTCACATTTCTGTATCCGGAGTACCCTCTCGCTCCCGCACCCTTTTCCTAACGCCCTTCGAGTCATAATAGTGCTCGAGCTACCCGTGTCCACAAGACACTTTACTCCCCCGTCCACTTCGATAATTGGCAACCAGCATGGCTTACCTCGGATGTTGTTGCATATTGCTGTGCGGTCGCCTCTCTGCCGACACACTCCTCAGATGTCGTCCCGCTTCCTCCTTTCTGCCGCCGCTCGTCGCTGCTCACTCCGTTGGCTGCGCCTACCTCCTTCACCTCCGCTGCTGCCTGGTTCGTCCGTCTCCGTTCCCGACGCTCCTGACTCCTCGGTTGCCTCCTCCGAAGATCCGTCCCGCTGATGTACCCTGGCTCGTCTTTTCATCCTCTGCACATTCACCTCCATGGGTTCGTCCTGAGGTCTCTCCCTCCTGTGAAATATGTATGGGCACTGCCTTGCTATGTGCCCTTCCGTCCCGCACTCGAAGCATCTGGTGCGCGGACATTGCGCTACTAAATGTCCCGGCTTCCCACACCCGTGACATTTTCTCTCTTCCCTCCGGGGCCCATTCCTCGGCCTCGACGACTGTCCCGATCTTCTTTCCCTCGTCGGGGCTTTTTCTCCACTCGGCTGCCTGGTGTCCCTCTTCTTCCAACCTGTCGGGGCTGTCCATGGTCGTCTATCCGTCACCCGGGTCCAACCCGGTTCTTCCACATCCATCCGTGTCTCCTCCTCTCTGGCACTTAGGTCGATCATCTCCTGGGCGCATTCGAGGAACGATCGCTCTCTGGGCAGTCCGTCCCTCTTCCCCGTTTCTTTAGCCAGCTGGACTTTCAATATTGTCGACAGAAACTCCATCCTGGCTTCGACCTCTCCCACGCTCATTGTTTCCCGCATCTTCTCGGTTATGCGATTGTACTTCGCCACGAGTACTCCCGCATATTGCCCCCTTGACTGTCGTTGGGCCCGCCGCTCCCTAAACATTTGGAATATGTCCTCTTCCGGTGTCCACCTACCTCCTCCAAAAGCCTTCTTCAGCCGCTCCTTAATCACCGGCCACGGAGTCTCCTCGTCCGCTTGGATCTGGTTCAGGACGTTCCTCCTTACTCGGCACACAAGAGCTGCTTTTAGTTCTTCAGCGTCCCCTAGGTTCACCAGGTCCTCCGCCACCTTCACCTCGATTCTTGACATAAGACGATCTCCGCCTTTCAAGAAATGGTTGAGCTCGCCTACCTCGCCTCCGAATCGTTCCAGGTCCGCAATGGCCCTCCGTAAGTCCTGCGTGGTTGTTGCTCTTATTTTCATCCATTCCAAGGCATTGGCGTGTGCTTCTGCCAACGTGTCCCTTGGTAATGGAGGGATCTCCTGGATCTGAGGGATCTGTGCTACCTGAGGGACTTGAGGTATCTGAGGTACCTGAGGCGCGATCTGGGGTACCTGATTGATCTGTGGAATATCCTGAGGTTGAGGAATTTCCGGTACGCTTAGTACTCCCGGTCTAATCAATCCTTCTGTCGGCATTTCACCTTTTCCTTAAACACCAAAAAAAAAAATATCTACTTAAAAAAAAATTACTTCCCTGACGTTGTCCCGGGTTTCGGCACCAGTTAAGCGTCGTCGGACTTAGAAAACAAAAAAAAAGAAGGAAAAGGGAAAAGATGTAACATACACGACTTCTGAAATAACACTGCTTTATTCGTTCCATAAGCCTCCTTATATACACTTAGCCTGTTTATTTACATTACCAGATAGTATTAAGGCTGATACCGCCAGTCTCCGGTCTTTATCTTATATATATATATATATATATATATATATATATATATATATATATATATAATATATATATATATATATATATATATATATATATATATATATATATATATATATATATATATATAGATATTGATAATTTATAATATAATTTATGTAAGTATAAATTTGATACATGTATTATTCATTAAAATATAGGTTTACAAAGGATATAAATGAATAATTTATTAATAGCATAATGGTAATTTTTTTTTTTCATTACCTTGAATCCGTGGGTTTTAAATACTTTTTCAAACTTTAAAAAAATTTTAAAAGTTTACATTTAGTTAGAAGATTTCACTTAATTTCCTTGAAAACATGTTATTATTTATATTTTTTTCGCCACTCTTCTTTACCTTCTACAACTTTCTATATTAGATATTGTTTTTTTCTAAAATTCTCCGATTTTCAACGATATATTATACCTATACCTCCTGACCAGTATTTTCGGTGATTCATTTTCGACCTGAATAAGTATTTTTACTGTTTTCTAATTTATTTAATTATCAAATTCTTCCAAAAGTTATGTTTAGCATTTTTCCAGAACATCTAACAATGATAAATAGTTATTATTTATAATAAACCAAATTAAACGTACTTTAGTGGAAGATATGATAATTTTGGGATTTCACAAAGAGAAAATTAATCAAATTATTCACTAATTTAATTTTCTAAAAGGTTACATGACAATTTTTCACAATAAACATTGATACCTGATGATTTAAAGATAGTATCAGATCTATAATCATTAAACCACAGTTATAAGGTTATGAGCATATGCTTATATATTCATGAAATAATTTTATATTCTACTTCTTCTTTCACACAAGTACAATGAAATAGTTTTTTTAACTAAGCCATTGCCTTGTTAGGTGGATTTTAAATACTTTCTACAAACTTAAAAATATTTTTAAAAAGTTTACATTTAGTTAGTAAATTTAAATTAATTTCCTTGAAAACAAATGATTTACATTAAATATTATAAGTTTAAAAAAAAAAAAATTATTTATAATTTTTTCGCCACTCCCCGTTAAGTTCTACAACTTTATATATTATATATTGTTTTTTTTGCTTTTTTCTAAAATTCTCCCTTAATATAACATTATTCTCTATCAATTCATCATCAAAAGAAACTCGGCTGTATGTCAACTCCGAGAATGACCACTTTCAAGCCACTTTACTGTTGCGCCAGGACAATAGGGTACAATTCCACAGTTTTGCTCCCAGAGGCACTAAGCGATCTCGAAAATATGTGCTTCACGGATTCGATATTGATTTCCCCGTCGAGGAGATAGTCGAGGAGTTAAAAACCAGATTACCAGGATTCAGGCTCGCCCGAAGACTCACAAAGAGATTCAACCCGAATGAACCACCAAAACCTATCGAGCTGATCCAGATAATTACAGACGACTCGGTCAAACTGACAGAAATTGCTAAACTTTATCACATATCGCAGTGTAAATTTCGTGTGAGCATCGTTAAAGAAGATGGGGTCCCAGCACAGTGCCGAAATTGTCAAGAATATGGACACACTATGAAATATTGTGGCCGAACATGTGCGTGCCCCTGGTGTGGAGGTGTCCATACCCTTGAACAGTGCCCGAAGTCAGTACCTCCCTGGTGTAAAAACTGTAAAGGTGCCCACCCCACCTCCTCCAAAGAATGCTCGAAGAGACAGGAGTTGGTGAAGAAAATTAGGGAAATCACCAAAGGAACACCGACGAAAACGAATACCAGCAAACAGAGTAAGTGGGTCCAGGAGGGCCTGGCATACAGCACAGCAAGCGGAGGAGCGCCGGTCCAATCAGAAGGAACCTCTCCCCACCACCACCAGTCTCATCCCCACCACCAGCACGCCACCCAGTTCAAGGAACAGACTCCACCAACGCAATCGCCTCAGCCTTCAACAAGTACCGATGTCTCCCTGACTTCTCTAGTGATGACGATGCTGACAAGAATGGACAAGCTGATGGATATAGTTGCCCGCATGCTAGATGCTATGACGAAGAAGCATCATGATTAATCATCTCGTCATGAATTTCAACACCAGAGGCCTCTTCCAGAAGCAGGCTGAAATCGAGCTCCTTCTTCAGCAGCATAGACCTTCAGTGGTGGCGTTGACAGACCCCATGCTTCACACCTCGACTCGTCCTTACTTTCAGGGGTACACTATATACCGAGAGGTGTGTGCACCAGGGTCTCGAGAGGGAATAGCCATCCTGGTCAGAAAGGATGTACCTTCGAGATCCGTCCCGAACCCAGTGGAACCAACCGAGGGAACTCACTTACTCACAGTTGACGTGCGACTTAAGAGTCGGTTCACATTCACCTGTGTCTATAGGAGACCCAGGGCTGGACTGACATCTGTTAAGCTGCTGCTACAACATGCCCAGGTGACGGGTCGGCATGTAGTCCTTGGGGACTTCAATGCTCGACACACTTCCTGGCTGTGTGGTAGCGACAATCCACTGGGGAAGTACATCACCAAGACTAGGTTGGCCGTCTTTCACCCAGGTGTACACACTTTCCGGCATTCGGCCCGACCTGATTGGACATCAACGCTGGACCTGCTATTAACCAGGGATCTGCACACCATTACGGATTGCCAAGCGCTTCCGTAAGAACGTCGGATCACCGGCCTGTGCTTTACACGATCGAGGGCACACCCGCCAAACCACCGGCGAGTAAATACTTACTCCACAAGGATGACTGGAAAGGATACAGGTCTAGCATTGAATCCACTTTACCGGCGGTAACGCCGTGCCAGACAGTAGGAGAGGTAAACGAGGCGGTGGATGTCATCACCACCACTGTCCAGGACTCGGCCAACCTGAACATCCCTAGGTTCGCTCCGCAGCCCAACGCCATCAGGAGACCACCACTTCACATCCTCGCCCTGATCAGTCAGAGGAACAACCTGAGGAACATCTTTCAGCGCACGCGTGACTACAGCTTGAAACCGGCCATCAATGCGATGACCCGGCAGATAGCCAGCCTCATGCGAGACTGGAAGACCTCACTCTGGGATGACCAGCTCCGGAGGACTCATGATGACCACCGCCAGTTCTGGAGACTGGTCCGAACGTTCGTTAACAAGAAGAGGACTGTCCACCTGACGTCGGGGAATGAGCTGCTGACACCTAAGGAACAGGCTGAACTACTGGCCAAAAGCTATGAAGCGAGGGATGCTGAGCGGACGAGAAATGCACCACCAATACCGGAAGGACCACTGCCCAGTCCCAACGAAGAACCCGTCATATCTACCTTCAACCAGCTGGAGTCGACACTACGACGCACCAAAGGAAACAAAGCGTCTGGACTGGATGAGATTCCGTACGTACTGCTGAAGATGCTCCCTAGGAAGGGTAAAGCCTTTCTACTGAACATATTCAACTCATGTCTTCGAATCTCATATTTTCCTACCGCATGGAAACAAGCGATCGTTGTACCGTTACTCAAGCCGGCGAAGAACGGGGACTCAGCTCAGCACTATCGTCCGATCAGCCTCCTCTCGCACATCAGCAAGATATTCGAGAGGCTAATCCACCATCAGCTTATGAAGCACTGCTGGAAAGAGAGCATCATACCACCAGAGCAGACTGGTTTCCAGAGAGGGGTCGCGTGTGAACACCACCTAGCTAAACTTCAGGCCCACACAATAGATGAAATGAGCCTCAACAGAGCTACGGCGCTCATCTCTTTGGACTGCAGCCAGGCCTTTGACTGCGTGTCACACACGCATCTACTTCGCCGTCTGGAAGAGTTCAGGTTTCCTACCACTCTATGCCGACTGATCCGAAGCTACCTCAGCGGAAGATCTCTCGTCGTACGAGTTGGTACAGACTACTCAAACCCAGTCGATACCACCTGCGGAGTACCTCAAGGGTCTGTGTTGGGGCCAATACTGTTCGTCGTTTTCACGGCGCCAGTGGTGGCACTCAAGCATCCAAAGGCGGTGGTAGCAGCCTATGCGGACGACATTGGCATATATGCTTCCAATATCAACGCGGAGACTGCACTCACTCTGGCTCAGAATGCTTCAGCCACAATTGTTGAAGAGCTAGAAGAGATCGGTATCAGAGTGAATCCTGCGAAGACTGATGCTATTGTCATGTCGTTCCAGAAGGGAAAGAAGCATCTACCCACACAATTCACCGTTGGAGGAGCTTATCATAAAATCTCTACCTCGATTGTCTACCTCGGCGTCACGCTAGATAGACATTTGACCTTCTCCAATCACGTTAGGCAGAGGATCAAACTGGCACGAAAGAAGTCACACCGGCTCTACCACCTACTGAAGTCGCCGCAGCTCTCGCTGAGACTCAAGCTCCAAATTTATAAAGCTATTATAAGACCAACACTGCTCCACGGGGCCCCTCTCCTGCGATACCTATATAAATCCACGCTTACGAGTCTACAGGGCTTCCAGAACTCTATCCTTCGGCGAATTGTCCGTGGCACCACCCTACAAAGGGCTAAGAATCAAACAATACGCGAGGAGCTCCAGCTCCCCTCGGTACCTGAGTTCATAGGCCGGAGGCACATCAAATTTTTTGATGGGCTGAAGGCCTGTGCAAACCCACTGTTCAATGAGATCTCACCACCACTCAGACCTGGGAGGTGGCAAGGTAAACTCCCTTTGGTGGACATACTTGCCGAAGGATGTGGTCTGGTCTCTGCGGTCCAAACCCATTAATTTGTATATATTGTAAATAATAAAAAATTAGCAGAACGGTCCTTCCCCGTTCAATGTCAAAGTCACAACGCCTTCTGCCACATATGTAACCCTTAGCTATCCCCAATCCTTAAAGTGCCCTCGGGCAGTGGAAGGAATTTATTACATGTATATATTGTATATTGTATACTATATATGTAATTGTTTCAATAAACATTTTGGAGGGTAAAAAAAAAAAAAAAAAAAAAAAAAAATTCTAAAATTCTCCCTATTCCAACAATATATTATAAGTATACCTTCTGATTTGTATTTCCGGAGATTCATTTTCGATCTGTATAAGCATTTTTATTTTTTTCTCTTTTATTCAATTATCAAATTCTTTCATAAGTTATATTTATCATTTTTTCGTAACTTTTAATAATGAGAGATAGTTGATTATTTAAAATAAACCATAATAAAGGTAGTTTAGAGGAAGACCCATATGAACATTGGTCATTTAAGCCCTGTAAAGTGACATCAACGGGGATAAGACCAAAATGATATCCAAGACTACTTAATTATACAATGATACACCAAGTTTAATCAAAACCGTTATAGCCATTTTTGAGAAAATTGTAAAAATGTGGTTTAGCGTTGATATAAGGTGGCACTTCCGGTAAGCCAATTTTAAGGAAAAAGCTGCCAGGACATCTAAGGCATGTGCCTATCTTAAATATGTAATATCAGTTTCGTACAACTTTTCGGTTTCGAGCTAGGGTGTTAAGATGCACACTCAAAGAAAAGTCAAATTTAATTATATCTAAACCAATTATGAGATATAATATCTAAAATAATTAAATAATAATGTCTTCTCATAACATAACAAGGTATTGATGCTTTGATTATTTAAATATAGTTTTTAAATCCCATGGAACATTAGAATGTTTTATTTTAAAACGTAATGTAGTTTATGTTAGCTAATATATATAATAAAACTCTAAACATTTCTATTTCTATTATAATTATATGATTTTATGATTATATAATTTGAATTATATGGTCTGTGTTAATATATCAATAATTTTTTTTTTTTTTTTTAACTTTTATTATGATATTTACAACTGTATTAGTATGAATACATCTAGTAAATTTGTACAGAGAAATATTATTACATGATACACGTTTGTTGAGAAACTACCCACTGGTAGCACTCTAATAATTTGTCTACATAAGAAGATCACGAGGCCATCTTCTTTTCAGACGCCTCGGAGGGTTATCAGGAATCGAAGAGGAAGCAAGGTTAGAAACAAGAGGATTCGGATGGTTATGAAGTTTATTATTGAAGGATAGGTATCTGGATTTGGCCAAATCGGAAACATATGGAACATTGAGATCTTTATGGATTATTTTATTAGTGACAAAGTAAGGAACATTGAGGATTTTACGAAGGATTTTGGATTGTAAGGATTGGATGCGAGAGGAATTCGATGGTTTAATGGAGCCCCATAGCCCAAGTCCAAATAGGTCTTATTATAGTCAAGTATATGAGTCTTTTGTAATTAAGGGGAAGTTTAGAGCGTTTGTCAAGTAAGTGTTGGAGTAGTTGGAAACGTCGAGCGGTTTCTTGTCGTTTCAGTCTGGTATGAGGATTCAAAGTTAGACGTTTGTCCAAATGAAGTCCAAGGTATCGGATTTGTTCAACAGGGATAAGTGGGGTATTATTAAAGGATACTGTGGGACATGAGGTCATAGGTTTACGTCGAAGGGTAAAGATGATTTGATGGTATTTATTAGAATTTATTTTAATCCTCCAGTTTTGACACCATTCTTCAAGGCTTGTGATGTGTGATTGAAGAGTTTGGGATGCAATGGTTGGGTCATTATTAACGGATAGGACACATGTATCATCGGCATACGTGGTAATAACAGTGTTAGGATGGGTTGGGATGTCAGCTGTATAAACTGTGTAAAGGATAGGACCAAGGATACTACCTTGAGGAACTCCGGCAGATTGAGAAAAGAGGGATGAATAGGTATTATTGTGATTTACTTTGAAGTGCCTATCAGTAAGATAGGAACTGATATCAATAATTTAAATAAGTAATAACACTAATTATAATAAAATACCTGTTAAAAATTTTAACAAAACCTGTTATACTCGTAGACCGTATCAACTTGAATATTTGCAGTATTTTTCTGACGTGTCTAGGTCTGAATCGGCGCTAACTCTCAGCCAATCAGATTGCAGTATCCTTCTGATCAAGTTGGCATTTGTCTCTTCTTAACAGTGCACTTCTTTGGTCTACATATTAATTTAGTTTAGATTTGGCGCCGTTTGGTGTGTACCGGTTTATTTAAGTTTAAATGTGTGAGTGTTATAAATTTGATAGAATTCATTAGTTTCAGTTTCTTAAATATTAAATTGTTGTATTATTTAATTCCGTTTCGAAATCTACCTATTTTGAAGAAAAGTATTCTTTAAATATGATAATGAACTTGAAGGAAGAAGACCACATTAGAACTTTCAACTATGAGTTATGAAGTTTTACTCTGTAGTGCAAAATATTCTTGAATTATATTTATACTTGTTTTTTGTTCATTTTAAAACTTATTATATGTGTTAATTCTCAACAGCAATCTTATATTATTTTTAATTTATGTAATTAATCTGTTTAAATAACTGAATGAAATTATATGTTGATTTACATTTAATAAATTCTTTTTTGAATAAAACTGGTTTTATAATTCATAAATCGCTTCAGATATTTCATAAGATTAAAAAGAATAAAGTGTTAAAACTAGAATGAAGTGTTAAAACTAGCTTTTTTATTTTTGTTTTTGTAGGGAGAAAACCAAAAACTTCAGAAATAATATATTGCAATAAGCATCTTGCAAATATATTGATGCAAGTTCACAAGTGGTCCATCTGGTATGCGGGTGTTCAAGATCACATCGATTACACTTGTTCCTGGAATGCCGAAATTTGCCAAGTTTGTCTGGAGGCGACCGAACTCCAAAATTCTAGTTTCTAATGATTCATATAGGCTTAATTTTCGCTTATCTTCACTTCTACCTACTATTAAGTTTAAAAACAGAATGAACTGAATTATAAATCACGTTGTGGTTATAATTTCTGTCGATGATCTAATATAAAAATAAATATAATCGTATATTAACAAAGTCAGTAACATATTTTATAGGAAATTCCTTTTGTGAAGTTGGTGCCTTTTTAATTTAGCTGCCAATGCAGTTAGTTGCATAGGCGCAGACATTTGGGGCGATCCCTTTCACCCCTGCAGTAAAAATAGAGATGGGACGAGAATATCGTTTCACTCCCAAATATTTCGAAGAACAAAACTAATCTACATAAAAAATAAAACATGTTAACTAAAATCAATTATGAAAATAGGAATAATCGATTAGATGGCTAAGCTAAGGCACAATAGAATCAGGTATGTTACCACTTCCTATGTCCGTATTATTGAAATTTTAGTTTATATTCGGAGATAATTATATGTAACAAATCCTAGGATTTTATGATCCATTGATGTGCATCCTCCCATTTTTATGTGAAGATTTTATCATATTTACCTTGGCAAATTTGCAGCATCCGAGAATTTAGAGTTCATCTCACTGCCTCAAATCTTTAAATACAAATTAAATATTTAATAAATTCAATTGTGTTGTAAACATATTTTCAAATATCTTTTTAAATATTTAAAAAAAATCTTTCGGGCCGAGGCCTATCACCTCCAAAAAAAATGTAGCTGTTTCGGAAAGCTGTTTAATTTAAACAGATTCAATGTTTCCCTATTTTCCCGTCAGGATCATTGTCTCCACCTACTAACTTGTAAAGTGAGTTGTCTTAAGTTGTTCCTAAGCTCAGCAGTGAGTTCATCATTGGCTTCGTTTTGCTCTGTTTAGAGGTCTATTCTATGGCATCGATGTGTTAAGCTGTGATCTTAAGAACAACTTGCCCTCTCCTTATGAAAGGTACTCCTTGTGTCTGTTTAATTTCGAGTGAAACAGTTTACTGTATCAGTTTAATGAAAGAAACTGTTTAAATTAAACAGATTACTACTAAACAACCCATTACTACTTCATCCACTGTCATATTACCCTAATTTGAACATGCTTCCTGTCCTTTTCAGGATGTCCTCCACCTCGTCCAGCCATCTCAGGCGAGGTCTTCCTCTGCTACGTCATCCACCAGGTCGATCATCCAGCAGGCGTTAGGAATAGAATCCCTGGGTATACGTGTCACATGGTCCAACCACCTGATTTGGTTACTTTTTACAATTGAGATCAAATCCGGCCTTGCGCAGCTCTTTATTGGTTCCTTCCTTCTACACCGGACCGTAAATCCTGCAGAGGACCCTTCTCTCTCATGCGAGTACCTTCCTTTTTGAGGTCTTGTACAATATTAATAAACAGAAAAACCTAAACAAAATGTAATTATCTCTTAACTGAAGGCCTTATGAGTCATGAATTATTGATTATTTGATTTTTTATTTAACTGCAAAGAATGGAATTTAATATTATTTGTCCTCATGGTGGAGGTATCTTTAGAAATTCCAAATTTAGTTATTAATTTAAGAAAAGAAGGAAAGTCACTAAGAGAAATTGGCAGAACAATTTCCAACTATCACTACACGGTTCAGAAAATCATCAAAAGGTTTGAACAGACTGGAAACTTTCGAAGTCGACCAAGAACTGGCCGTCCGAAAAAAATGCAAAGGATCCATGAACGAGAAATTATTAAAAATATTCATTAAGTCACTAAAACGAATGCCGCTTCCACTGCAGGTTTGCTTGAAAATGATTAGGCCATTAAAGTTACACAATAAACGGTGTGAACCTTAATAAAAATTCAGGCTATAACTGAGGATCTGCTAAGAAAAAGTTTTTTATAATTAAGGTGAATAAAGGTAAACGTTTATCGTTTGCAAAAGATTATCTGAAGACCAATAATATTTGGGAACGAGTTTTATTCAGCGACGAATGTAAATTTAACTTATTTCCACCTGATGGAAAATTTCGTGTGTGGCCAAAACCCAATCAAGTGTCAGCTGCTAAAAAGTTGTGTCGCACAGTCAAGCATTGAGGAGGTTGAATCATGGTTTATGGCAGTATGAATGCATCTGGCGCGGGAAAATTTAAAATTATTGACGGTATAATGGACCAATATATGTGTATGGATATATTAAAAGAAAATTTAAAATCAAGTGCATTTGAGTTCTACCAATGGGTAGTTTCTCTTCTTGTTGTACATGCCATTTTACCAATTTCACATTTACTTATTGTATTCTTTATGTAATACAGTTGAAAATTCCATTAAAATAATAAAAAAAAAAAAAAATCAAGTGCAATGAATATTGGCATTGGGTCATCATTTATATTTCAACAAGGCAATGACCCGACTGATTGATCACGGATAGTCGAAGAGTTGCTACTTCATAATGTACCAAGGCAATTAAAAACTCATTCCTATGACCGGACATGAACCTAATCCAACAGCTATGGTATGAACTAAAGTGAGCACTGAAAAAAAGAAAGATTAAAATCATATCACGACTTAAGGAAGCGTCAATGTATGAATGTGAGCAAATTGTGCCTGAAGTCACTAAAACATTAGTTTGGGCGATGACTGTCTACGAGAAGTGATAAAAATAAGGGAGACCCGGCAGAGCATTGATTCGACCAAATTGTTATAACAATATTATGTTATAAAAATAATAAGAAAAAAATCAGGTGTACACAAACTTTTTTGCGTTATAAAAATTAATTATTTGTGCGTTCCAGATGTAAAATTTCAAATGTTTGCTTCAAACCTCCTTATTCATGTTCTCCACTATTAAAATTGGTTTGGGTGATGACTGTCTACTAAAAGTGATAACTAACTATAAGGGGGGCCCTGCCGATCATTGATTCGTCATCAGACCAATGGAGAAATGATTCATCCGAAGACGATATAATTTTATCTCCATTAGGAAAGATGCAATTAAATCGATGATATCATCGTCATCAAAATCTAGCATATTCATTTTTGCAAGAGTACTTATAAATTTCAATAAGTCTTACATTTACTTTCTATCAAAATTCCATTTAGTTAGACACCGCCTGTATTTTTCTCCGAAACCTGATGAAATGTGTTGGGCGGAATTAGATACTGCAAGTGAATCCTAAAATAGCAGAAACAATAGTTTTTAAAATATATATAGAAATATTCCGACACTTTCCGAGTCATCCGAAAAAAACATCTAGCTTCTATTTTTAATAAATGTTTGAATTACTTAAAACAGTATAAATCGTCGGTCTATAGTAAAAAGTCACTAAGTGCATTTTTGATGTACATAGAGATAAAGTTTAAAATGTGTTTTTGTGAATTCCGACTTTATATTTATGGGCATGTAATGACACATAATCTTTCAAATATCAAATATATATATATATATATATATATATATATATATATATATATATATATATATATATATATATATATATATATATAATTGCTATGTTATAGATAATTGCTTATGGTGGCGATCTTGATGTTTAGTTTTTCCTATATTTTGCTTTTAATTAGATCGATGAATAAAACCAAACAACTGTCAGCTCAGCATTTTCTAAGGTCAGTTCTGACAAGGTACTGAATCATAAAAAAAAAAAAGAAATGATATTTGAATATTTGGCTTATGTATTACGTTGGTAGCCCTGGAAGAGGTCCAAGAATCGAGGTTGGACCGTGTCCAAAGGGTCTCCTTCATCCCTAGACGACTTCTTCACACGTCCTTTATCCTTAATACACTCAGGAGCTCAGATATCGTTAGGTTGGCAGGTCTGGTAATTCAGGAGGACTTGCCCTATTTGACGAAAGAGCTGAGGTTGGATCGAGTTATGGCACCCATTAATCTCTTAAGGACCTAATCAATTGGAAAATTAATTCTGAATAAGATTATAATCGATATAATAAATAAGGGTTATAGCTTATTGGGATAAACGATCTGTTATTTATACCATAATTTCTTTTAAAAGTTTTAATAAATTAAAAGGATAAAATATGTAATAGGTAATGACAATGAAATACAGTTAAATATTTAAATTAAAAAAAATTAAAGATACTTTAGAGGAATACATTAGGAAAATCAACATTTCAGCTCTGGTGATTGTGGTTACACCGATGAAGATTGAACCATACCTCATATTAATAACGTTTAATCGTACATTAGCATAACGAGTTAAGTCAAAATCATTCTAGCCGTTTTCGAAAAATATGTAAAATTGATAATAAAAAGGGCAATTCCAGTTAGCAGATTTTAGGGAAAATATTGCTTACACATCGAAGGCATATATCCCCTTCGTTTTTTAACTCGACTGTTCACATATTCACACACGGACCATTTGGAAAGGCTTGATTATTTGAAATCAGAGGATCTCAAAAATGTGTATTTCCGTTCCAACCCTACTTGGGTGACCTTTTTTTTTATACATCTTTTAGTTGCCTTGCCTTCTATAAATCTCTTCAGAGAATTTTTTCCTGTATTCTAGGTAAAAAAATAATGGAAAAAAAACGTTTATATGTGTTTTCGTTAATCCAAAACAATCAGAGAAAATATAACATTTTAAAATATATATTTCTTCTCTCGGCTGTTGGAACGTCAGGATATATGTTGAATATTTAACAAACAAAAAAAAATCTGGTGCGCGTAACTCACAACTTTTACTTATAGCTCTACTTTGAATAGACATTATTTTCTGATAGTGCTGGGCTATTATAACATTTTTGATTATAGATTTTTTGCATTTCTAACGGAGATACAGCTTAAAATTGCAGCTAACAAATCATTGAAATAACAAAAAACCCATTATTTATATCAACGGTAGGCAATAAATAATACTCCTTACTCCAACTGTTTTAGTAAACCACAGAACTCTGAGTTTATATAAATATATATATATATATATATATATATATATATATATATATATATATATATATATATATATATATATATATATATATATATGCCTAGAGAAATTTGAAAGTATATCTGTATATTAAACCTATAAATGATTATAGACTGTACGCCTATTAGTTATTAAACTGTTAGGGTACAGGCATCAGTTGTATATATCAGGCCATTAGTAGACACACGAAGTTTCAACTTAAAAAAATAAGAATTGAACCATCGGAATGATTTGAATTTGGTGTCACTTTAAACTTTAGCTGATACCGTGTAGCCTCTTGAATGCGGTAGCAAACCAAGTGAGTATTATTAAGCCACTGTAAAGTGAGCAGTGGAAAGGTTAGAGTATCTTTGAAGTGTCATCCAAGGTTCTGCTGTTACCAAATTAACTAAGGAGGTGATTTTAATTTTCATCAATTAGTCTTTTATTGTTCCAAGTTTTTCCTCTAAATGATAGTGTACACAATGAACTCACTAGGTAACGTGTTTTTGTGTGTTAGTTCTGTTTGATTGAGCACAAAAACAAACTGTCTATTACTGGGATACTGATAATACCTATTGTTCCAGTAGTAGATAGAAGTGTCTATTACTAGAAAACTCAACTTTTTTGTAGTAATGATTGAATATCGTTCATAGTTCTACTCTAAGGATGGGAGTGTTCGAATTTTTCCCAGGAAATGCCTTGTTCCAGTAGTAAACAGGAGTGTCTACTTGTGGTTCACAAACATGTCCACTACTGGAACAAGAAATTCCACCGTTACACTAAAGCATTTCTTTCAGCCACAGCTACTAAGAACTAGATAAGTAACTAATGAAAAATTTCGTTGATGAATTTGGACATTTTTATACCATTTGATGATTTTAAAATAATATTGTTTTATTTCACTTACAAATATTGATTTCTTTGTTAAAACTATAGTTTCAATCTTTTGCTCCTCGTCAGTAATTATTAATAAAAATAAATTTTTTTTTCAGTATGTGTAACTTCCCGCTTGGGTGCTATATATAATTACGTAAGAATAAAATAAAAAAGATATAGAGGATAAAACACATAGTCTCATAACATGCTACCATTTTATGATTTTATTTTACAATAGCGATAAATAGATAAAATAAACAATAAATTATAACACTTATACAATTAAACAACAAAGACCATAACAATTATTTCAGTTAAATATAAATTTGTTTATTACTATTTGATAACTCACGCGAACCCAGATGCTTGTTAATCTGATCTGCGATGTTGCCACTTGATGACTCCTGTTGCAGCCCCTTACCAAAGTAGTCTCCGAAAAAATATTCGCTTCCGTCATAGCCTTCTTGAAGGGCAGCTTGTGCCTTGTGACCTTCTCCGGTATACAGTCCTTCCTGTGGCACTTTGAACTGGTAGGAAGATGTCGATGTACCGTCAGTCGAGTGTGGTACATGAGTGTTGAACTGGTAGGAAGATGTCGCTGCACCGTCAGTCGGGTGTGGTACATGAGTGTTTATCGCGAGGGAGCTAGGTTTCTCTGCTGGAAAAGTAAATTGATTTTCCTCTTTCAGATGGTATGTTTGCTGCTTCTCCATGTGAACGGGGTAAGGCCTGTACACGAAGTAGGGAATCTTCTTCTCCACTTGATATGGCACTTTCTTCTCTACATAGATGGGGTACGGTTTTATTATCGGTATTTTGACGGGTACCAAGACATGCTTTTCGACAGTTATGGGTTGTGCTGTCTTCTTATCGTGGCACGCTATGTGTGGTCTAGTGACATAGAGTTGGTGGGGCTTATCTAAAGTTACCTTCTTTTCGAAGTTTTGAGGGTAATGAAAAGGTGTCTTCTTCGTGATGCTAAAGGACTTGATGTATTGGTCATCGTGATGTCCCACGATTGGTAGGAACCCGGATTCCAGTTGTCCTCCGAAGACTCCATAGTCAGATCTTTTCTCTGCCACCGCACACACCACTAGTACTCCCAACACCAATACTACAGTCAACGCACAGATAGACTTCATGATGTACAGTGCTGTATGGAGTACCACTTGCCTCTATTATATGGTTCTCCCCACCATCTGGTCTGTGGTTTGTCTACAGGATATCTAGTTTTGATTAAGGACCTTTGAGAAAGTTTTTGTTGTTAATTACTAACGTAAAGATTGAAATTATTGTTTCCTTTTTACAGCATGCATTATATTTATTAACGGTTTTGAAGATTTTTCGAAAAATAAATATTTTTTTGTCATTTTATTTATATTACTTACATATGATGGACGTTATTTAGGAGTCCATAAAGTTTATCTAGAACCATTTTTATTGCTAAATTGGTTTATTTTATCAATAAAAATATTATTAAAAATTGAAAAAATTGAAAAATAAAAATATGAATGAATAAAGACTTACTGCCTTGCATATGCATGCTTATAATTACATTAGAAAAATAATTTGGGAAACTTGGTGTGCTGGACGAGAGAAGACCTAAAAAGTAGTTTAATTGTACGTCATATAGCAAAAGGTACTCAATCCACAAAATATGTTAACAGAAGTTAGAGGAAGAGGTGGCCATCGTCCAACGATGGCGATGACTATCACTATCGATGGCTCATGAATTTATCTTCATGAGAGGGCATAGAGAAGCAATGCCATGTTGAGCTTATTGAGAATGTAATGACATGAAATTTTATAATTTTATTATTATAAGAGTTTTGAAAAGAATGAGCTATCTAGTAAGGCAGAAATAGTTATTTTAGACTCCTTGGGAATCTTGCATCACAACCTATATTGATTTATTTTGTAAATTTTATGGATAGAAAGGGGAAAGAGAATGAAGAAAAAAACAAAATAATAATGACATTCGATATTTATGAATAAAGTTTAGTGTAACTTTATCTTTTTTTTTTTGTGTCTTCTCCCTAAAATATAATCGAATAGAGTTATGAATATTTGTTGTCAATTAGCACCAGTACACACTTGAAAACTCTTGAAATTTATGTAGTATTTTAATAAACATAAAAAAAAAATATATATTATTTCCATTTTGTCTTTGTATCTTTGAATCGAAAAAAATATGATTTTCAGCTTAATGTCGAAATATGAACTATTCAAATAATTTAAATAATTTTGAGAATTATGGTCCGAATCTATACACACAAAAAAAGATGATTTCGTTCTGCCAATATCTGCAATTACATACCTTGAACCATTCTAAGTAGTTTCAGTTAAATGGAATTGGCATATAAATTCGCTTGTTATCGAAACTCATCGTTAAGTTGATCGATTATATATCAATGGTGCTTAGTCTGATTGTTTCATCAGCCTGCCGTATTAATAGCACCCTTAATCTCACGCTATCCAATATTCATTCCAGTGGTCTGGTCCCGGCCAATTATATCGATAGCCGAGGGTCGGATAGAGCACCGATATCGATTATGAAAATAGCCTAACATTAAGAGTTTTAATTTATTTCAGGTATTACTATCTTCCTTTTTTTTTACCTAATTAAATATCGGTAGCATGTTGTAAAAAAAAAATCATCAAGTAAAATTTTATTACTAAGATAAGATTAAATAACTATGTACTATGGTTGATTTTCTTTCTGTGAAATCAGAAAATTTAGCACTTAGTATAAGTATTTATGATATATAAAAGGGTTTGCTTCATTTTGAAGCACTTCCTGTGTCGCATCGAGAAATAAATGCGAAATATAGTAAAAGGTATTTAAAAGTAAAGCTTCATTGTTATTTAGCTGAGATAAGTAACAATTGCTGATTGATCTCTATATCTTTTTTTTTTTTTTTCGGAATCCAATGATACTAGCATGAACGTATGCGTGAGACCTTATAATAAAAATAATAATTCTGAATTTTTCAATAATTTAAAAACATCACTTATTGGTGAATATTTTTTTTGGTAGTTTTATTAAAGTTCTTAAGCTATTCTACGAAACAATTCATTATATTCTATAAAAAATTTAAATAAAAGAATTGCAAATATAATTAATGTTACGTTTAGTAGGTAGATTATGTAATTATTCTTGGAGTTAGAAAAAAGAACACCCTTCTTTTGTGTGTTACTGTAATTATATAACAAATTTAATTAATTTTTACTTTAACTTACCTATGTATGAAATATGTAAAATCAAAAGTTGTAGTATTCCATAAATCCCCCAGGATGAAGAAACTTAAGCCCCTTTACTGGTAAAAGAAAAAGCTGGAATACACTAAGGCCTATACTCACTTAGGAGTACCTTTCAATTCCTCAGGAAAATTTAGTAAGGCATCTGAGCATTTTATACAGAAGTCCTCTGTTGCCACGGGAAAAGTATTGGAGATTTTGCGAAGGGGTAGAAGCGATTCATGGGAGACAAATATAGCTCTTTTTGATTCTATGGTGTCTTTAACCCTTCTTTATTCTTCTGAAATATGGAGCTTAAGAAACCTGGATGCTATTGAAGTGGTACAGCTGAAGTTTCTGAAGAAACTATTTAGGTGGCCAAGGAATACTGCCAACTACATTGTACGTCTCGAAACTGGCCGAAACGCCTTGAGTGTCAGGGTTATGAGAAGGATTATAAATTACTGGTCTAAATTGTCGCTTATGCCTGAAGAGAGGTTACCAAGGCTTTGCTTCAACAAATTAATTTTGCTGGATACAAGGAATCCTGATATAAACTTTAATTGGATCACACAAGTCAGATCAATAGTTGCTCATTATGGCTGTAAAGAAGAGTTCGATAAAGTATACCCAACTGGATTATTAAAATACAGCGATGAAATATTGGAAAAGCTAAAAAACCATAACCTATCTAAGGACATCCATTTATCCATAAATTCCAACAACAATCCCATATATAGAAATATTTCCAGGTTCAATATTTCCAGCCCAGAGTCCTATTTAATGTATAGAGCTAACATGAAAAAGCTTATATCAATTAGTCAGTTAAGGGTTTCAAATCCCGAATTAATAAAGCTCTATACGAAAAACAAAAGTTTCTACTTCAAAGCCCAGAAAACCTTCACTTTCTGTAACCAATTCATAACTAACAGCCTTTTCCATATCATTGGTGATATAGCTGTTAGCTATACTGTGAAAAGCTAACAGATGACCGACACAAACATTTACGAGCATTTCTCTCTGCACCAAGTGATGTAAACAAGATACAAGACATACTTTGAATCGATAACATAGAGAAACTTAATAAGATTTACTGGTTCATAATGTCAGCGTGCAATTCACTGGATTCCTTAAGCTCCGATGTTCCATACAACAACCAAGTGCTATGACTAAGGATAATTGTTGGTCAGTTCAATTATTTTTTGTTTCTTTTTTTTGGGGGAGGGGGTTATTGATAATGTATATAGAAATTAATTGGAATGAAATGAAGTATTATTGTTTTTATAATAGGTCAATGTACAGTTATTATAAACTAGTATGTGTACTACTATAATAAACTATGTAGGTGAAATAAAGTTATTCATATATGTATGATTTGTACAAGATTGTAAAATGATCTTTAACAAATAAATTCAATTCTATTCTATTATATTCTATATGAAATATGTAGTAAGGGACAGTATTGGGATCGTGAAAATTTGATCATCATTTTTGAAAATCATTGATGAAACACTTTTTTACTATTTTCTCGAAAACGGCTCCAACGGTTTTGATTAAATTCATTGTATAATTAAGCAGTTTTTTAAAATAATGTAGGTTTTATTCTCATAGATGTTCTTTAACAGGGCTTAAATGACTAATTTTCAATATTAGCTTTCTCTAAAGTACCTTTAATTAAATATGAAAGAGTTTCATAATCAACCAAAGGATAAATAAGAGATCGTAAAAGAGAATAGCTATAATGAAGGAACCAAATTGATACCAGCGCGGCCGAGCTCACCCAAGCTGGTCCGAAGATTAGAATAGGCTTCCATGGTAACATGAGGATAATATAATACGGACATCGACAATAATGTGTACATACACATATGATGTTTTCCTAAATGTTTTCGTTGGTATTATTTAATATTTAATTGTATAGATTGCAGCGACATAAATATTAAAATTTGTATATATAAGCATAACTAAACAAATAAAAATATCCACAATGAAGTATAAATCAATATAGCATTTATAATTTTTACTTTCACTTCCTCTCAGTCCGGAAATACGTATTTCTGTTAAGATGAGGGTGGTTAGTGAAAGATGTGTGATGCGCGCACCTCACCAGATCTTTAAAATAATAATTATAAAACTGGATGACATGTTTCATGGTTGTAACTTTATTATATTTTTTTTACTTGTAAATTAGGACCAATGTTTATTTATTTTCTTCTTTCCTTGCCTCTCGGCAATGCAGATTTTCGGTAGAAGCACACTTCGTCACTTATACTCTACGAAAAACGATAAGAAGTAAAATAATCTTTATTTGCGAATAACTGAAAACATATGCAATTTTTGGTGGATTACCTCCATTATTAATTCAGAGATTACTATCATCGCCCATTTTCTGTCAACTTCATAAAAATTTAAATAATGTTGTGAAGTCCCGTCTCGGCTTAAAAACTCCGTACCGTTTAAAAACAGGTAACTGCGGTCTTCAGTTAGCGCCTTGGCGAGGAGGGATCTAGGTCTAGGAAGTTGGCCATTTGTCTGCTACATCTTGGACAGTCCTCGATTATATGTTTTACTATTAAGGATATTTGACAGTCCAGACATTTTGGAGGTGGCTCCTTTGTCATTAGATAGCAGTGGACGAGGCAATTGTGCCCAATTCGCAAACAAGTATTTGTCACTTAAATAATATTACTTGCCATTCGTAAAAGTAGATTTTAAAAATCTATATTATTTATCATACCTTTATTTATATCATTTATTAATATACCTTTATTATTTTGTTTAATTTTCATAATTGCAGTAATTTCGAAAGGTGTTTCTTTTTTAAAGTGTTTATTCACAAATTAGGTATAAAATCTTAGTTTGTAAAAGTTACACATCGAGTTTCAAAATATTCTAGTATTGTACTGTCACCAAATGTGAAGTTATTTCAGATAAGTTGGATAAAACTAGGACCTCTTTCTAAGAGTACATATGTTACAGAGGGCTTATCGTTCCCCCCGTAGAAGGCCCAGGTCTGTGGAGATATTTGTTGGGCAAACACGAGAAGCGACAGCACCCCTTAGCACTTTGTCCTAAGGCGGCTTTAGTCGTTCCGAGTATGTTGATGTCGCCTGAGAGCTATTCGAACCAGTTTTTCTTTCTTTTTCTTTCCCTTATTTTTTATTTTAGTTTGCTTTGTCAAGCATAAACATTGAAGTTTAATAGTTGATCCATTAGTTTAATTATTTATAATTTAGCTATGAATTTAGTGCCATAATGAATCATGATGTTTCAATTATTTTAAAACGTTGCAGGCTTGGGCCTGTATATTTTATATCACTCTCAAAACCTTGATTTATTGTTATTTTGAAAAATTAATAGTTCTAAAGGAACAGGATAAAAGATCGGATCATTATTGTAAGTTAAAGAAACATAGATTGTATATATCTATTATTTAATCCAATGACTCCAATTTGGTCTTGATGGTTGTGATGAAATTGATTAAATATATATATTTTTTTCGAAACATATTTATTAAGATATATTGCAATCGGTCACAATTAAGGACATTTATAATAGTGTTCAGAGATGAAATTGACACTCTGTTTGCAATAAATAAAAATAAATTATACATCAAAATAATAATACTAAAAGTAAATGTATATAAACTAAACTAAACAAAATGAAACCAACCTAACCAAAATAATTACCCAAATACACTCATGCTAAGCTGGTACGTAATGGGTACACAAATATTACATCAAGAACTTGAATTTTCTGCGAAACTATATTGAAAATCTGTTATCCGTGAAAACACTAGTATTTCACTAAAGTATAATATTTCTAACCCTCAGGTTCATTGAATTTTTTAAAGCCGGAAAGTCTGTTGAATTTTTGTTTAGTACCTATCATATTTCGTTCGTGTTCTGGTTGAAGTCACCAAGGTTTGCTAAGGAAATAAATGTTTTAAGCCTGTGAAATCTCAATTTTCAATTGTTTTTTTTTTTTCGTTGCAACTCAGGTATCCGGTATCTAATAAATACTCGTCGAATTTCCAGTCACGTCTGACTGCAGGTCATATACCTTAAATCAAGAATGCCAACAGGCGTAAAGATTTTGTGAACATCACAAAATATGAAAATATAGTCCAAACTGAATCATAAATGATCATGAATCATTAAGACAAAACTTAAGTTAAAGCTACAATTTTCAACAACAAGGAAGCGAATTTGGAATATCCTTGCTGTTATTATTAAAATTTGGTCGATAATGCTAATGTATATCGTATTACTTAAAAATTGGAATGTGGCCAGTTTGTGTTGATTAATATCAATATATGTCAAGACGTGACCTATAAAGAAATAATGGTTATTCTCTGCATCTCAGCAATGTTTCATTACAGACAGCATGAAGTCAATCTTTTGAGAAGTACTTTGATATGTAATTCATATAGTTGTGACTACCATGTCAATCTGTAATCCTTCACGATTACATAATACACACACACACACACACCTCTATATATATATATATATATATATATATATATATATATATATATATATATATATATATATATATAGGTGTGTGTGTGTGTGTGTGTGTGTGTGTGTGTATTATGTAATATATATATATATATATATATATAAATATATACATGCCAGTGCCGACCTTTGACATTCAGGAGCCCCGGGTAATGACATCATCTCTGCCACCAAAAAAAAAAAATAAATAAAAAAAAAATCTTAAGCTGTATTATATAACATAATATTAGAATTTGATTTCATTCAATACGTTTTGCATTTTTAACAAGTGGCATGTGCCCCGGAAGATCGACCGGCGCACAGTGGACTGAAACGATAAAATCGGGGACAAAATATCAATTTTTAAGTATTTCATTTTCTCAAAAAGTTTTATATCTTCTTGAAGCCAGATAGTTGGTGACATTGAATGTACAAGGAATGATTATTTTAAAAATATTTCTCACGAAGAAATTTTATTCCAAAATTGGTGTTACTATGAGAATAAATTTGAATGAAATGTGATAATGATTTATATTAAATTATACCTCAATGAAAAAGACAAAAACCAAAGAAATAACAATGTAGAATACTTTAATCCTTATATGTATTTTTTTTCACTAATTAGTATTAGTAAAGGGGTTTAAAAAATTCGTATGATTTCTGCATTATCTTTTAAATTAATTAATGAATATCTAATTTTGGACCCAGAAGTTACCGTCCATTTCAATCTTATAATATCACTGGAATAGTAGTATATATGTTCAGCGACAATTTAGCTAGCCCTTTTGACACATTATTTTCATTATTTTTTCTAATTTAATTGCTAAGAAAACTCTGATAAGAGCATTTTAGTACTTAAGTTAAGTCATTAATCGATGTAAAACTTATTAGAAATACATTTATATTTTTTCGGTGAGTAAATTGAGTTTCATTAGTTCAGTACCTTTTCTTTCTTAAAATCTTTAGTTTTTATTCTAGTATGGATATTAGTATGAAAAACTGAACATGAATTCAACTAATTCTACACTATTGTTTTTATTAACATAATTATGATATGGGACATATTAAAAACAGGTAACATTTTCACAATATTTCTCCAATTCTTCTTTGGTGCATACTATTTATTTTCAAGTTTATTTATTTTCAGCCATTTTACACCAATTTTCAAAATTTTGGTCAACTTAATGACTACACATCTGATTACGACGTTTCGGCTCGTTGAACCATTTTCAAGTATAAATTTTTTTTACAATTTACAGTCATATTTAAAAATTACATACTTCAACATATAGAGATTCTTTTTATATACCTAAAATACCAATCATGTACCTGTCCTTTTCAACTTATGCGAATTGCATGCGTCTACTCATGTAAAAAAAAATTATTTTTGTCATGTACATCTTTAATTATTTTATAACTTTATTATTACTCAATTATTTATTATTAAATGATTCAAATAAGTTAAAATTACCTTATAATGTGCCACCGACATCTCATCAGCCTCATTTCAGTTTCGTGACTGGTTATTCTTAAAGAAGTAGGGGAAGACTATTTATTTTAAAACATATACAATGATGTTTCCCAATATTATACATGGATTTATTTTAAGTACAATCAGCTAATTCATTTCATATTTTTTTTTTCAATCGAACTTCAAGCGTAAAAGTATTCATATTCATATGGTATTCATATTATCCACATCTGTATGATTATTTACAGAGTTTTTTTTAAATTTTTAGCTATTTATATTGCTTCTTTTATTCTACGTTTATTCATATTACTTTCATTATGTAGGATTTTGGCGTTATTGAAATCAAATTCATGTTTTGTTTGCATAGTGTGCTGAGAGAGCCCAGTAGCTAATTTAATTTTTGTATTTTTTGAATTACAATTTTGTTTGTGCTGTTTAAGTCTTTTTTCAAACCATTGTGATGTCTGTCCAATATATGATTTGTTGTTTCAATTTTTACAATTTATTTTATAAATAATATTCGTTAATTTATCGGTGGGTATTTTATCTTTAGTTTTGGAATAAATTTTATTTATTTTATTAATATGTTTGATTGCAAATTTAATTTCATTTACATCATATTGTTTAAATGTTCTTTCTATTTTGTCCCTTAAATTTCTAATATATGTGACGCTAACATATTTTTTAGGTTGTTTGTTTTTACTATATTTTTCATTTTGTGTTTTAATGTCATGTATATCGTTTATGGAAGGTTTTTGTTTTACTGTATTTTCGGTTTTAAAATAATTTGTTATTAAATTCGGTTCTTTATTAATTTTGTTATTTTGTTTTTCATTCTCGCTTTTATCATCCCTGATATCTTTTATCGCTTTGTTACTATTGTCATTTTTAACCAACTTTTTATTTTTATACCACAATTTATTTATTAATCGAATGGGGTACCAGTTTTCTAATAGCATTTCATATATTTGTGTTTTGATTTCTTTCATATGATTTTCATCGGTTTTTATTTTTGCTTTGTCTATTAAATTTTTAGCTGTATTAATTATTTATGTTTTTTGTGGTTGCTGTGCCAATTAAGGATTCTATTACTGGTTATTGTTTTTTTACACCACGACGTGCTAAGATCGCCACTTTCGTTTCCGTCAATATACATATCAAGATATCTTATTTTGTTGTTATTCTCACATAGTGGAAAGTGATACATCATTTATAAAAAAATGTTTAGCTTTCAGAAACTTTTGGTCAAATGAAGAAGCTTTGCTTGTGGAAGCAATTTCACTAAACGAAATATCAATATAATTTGATAATAAATGAATTAATATGAAAGAATACTTCTGTATTAAAATGAGGCAGGATACCAAACAAATGTCCAGAAATTGATTTAGTCGGAATAGGTATAGATAGATTATTATTCATGATAAAAAATTAAAATGTCTATGTTTCAAATGTTCTTTAGATGAAACTGTAAAAGGTTTTTCACTTTCATCATTTTACAATCCAAAATTCTTCGTGAAATCCTTTAGCTCCTTACTTTGTAACAAATAAAATAGTTCATAATGACCTGAATGTTCCATATGTTTCCGATTTGGCCCAATCTAGATACCTATAGTTCCATAATAAACTTCAGAACCATCCTAATCCTCTCGTTTCTAACCTTGATTTCTCCTCGATTCCTGATAAACTTACTAGGCGTCTGAAAAGAAGATGGCCTCGGGATCTCCTAATTTAGAAACTTTATTAGAGTGCTACGAATGGGTAGATTCTCTACAAGTCTTGTCATGTCGTGTATTTATCTGTATCACATTTGCTGAATGTACATTAAATGTACAGTAGTAAATTTCATAAATAATAATAAAAAAAAAAACTTTTATCATTTTATCATTTTATGTTATATATATATATATATATATATATATATATATATATATATATATATATATATATATACATACATACAGATATATAATCCTTTTTAGTTATTATTTATACCTGCAAAGAAAATATAAATTATAACCAAAAAAAATGTACAGTTTTACAGCAATTTATAAAACGTATAAAAAAATGTTAACTGTTTTTGTCATTTTTTAAAGAATAGAAATACGCGTCGATTGAGCAAACAAACATTTTTTTTTCATCTAGGACCATTTCAAATATTAGGTAATTTTGAAAGTTTCAGGGAAATTCTGTGCATTTTTTGACTGCACTGCCTTACTATTTTTCATCGTTTCTTTTTTATTTTCTATAATATATAACCAGTGCCACTGAATTATATCAACATTTGTTCTGATCATTATAGTTATTAAATAGCTTTACTTTCGCGCCATAGGCGTAGAGAAAATTAAACAAATATTAATTCCAAAGGATGTCAAGTCAATGGTGGCAGGTTGTGGCAGCTATTGTTTATTAATTATTGATGTAGAAATCTCAATGAAGATTTTCAAATAATTGTCAACCGATTGGAAAAATTTGGAACAATTGCAGTGGAGCAAATGCACAGAATTTCCCTGAAACTTTCAAAATTACCTAATATTTGAAATGGTCCTAGATGAAAAAAATAAATGTTTGTTTGCTCAATCGACGCGTATTTATATTCTTTAAAAAATGACAAAAGCAGTTAAGTCGAAATAAAAAAAGATTTTAAATGAAAACTTAAATTATTGCTTAGCCAAATCCAGCTCCTTTTGTACAAGTTTTTTATTACTTCAATTAGATTAACGAATTTACAATTTGTCTTAGAGGTCTGAAAATCTGGTTCTGGATAGCTTAGACCTGTTACTTTAAATAGATATTGGGACATTTGGGACCTCTGTGCAGCGTCGCGGGGCAAATTCCCAGGATGCCCCACTCTAAGACCGACACTGATATGTATAAATATATACTGTCAATGCCTAAATGCACTGTCAGTTAGGCGATCTAATAATATCAAACATTCTATTTTATTATGATGCATTCTATTTCATTATATACATTGTTTTGATAAATAAATAACATTTTTCTTTTAAGATGCTTACCTTAGTACCATGGCGTCATCCTGATTGTAATTTGCGGGAAGTTGTTATATTGATTTATGGTAAATACAATAAGATCAATCTATTTTTATTTTAAGCAGGCCAACTTAATTTTGCCGCCCCTTCATTACTCTCCCTCTACCTCCTAATCAAAGCCAACATTCTATTAAAATATATTAAGTAATATATTTTGAAATAAATATTAATGATCTCATAATATCAACTAAAAAAAAAAACAGTTTGATCGCCAAACTCTAAATTCTGCCTCGTCTCTGGCTCTGTTACGTTGCCTCTCTAGCTCTTTGCCTGTTTTTAATATCATTTCTCCTTTTTTTTATTACCGTGGTACAACCATAATCAGTGTGATTAACTAATTTTATTGCGTGTCTTCATTTTTTATGTTTCAAAAAAGTACAGTTTATTTAAAAAGTAACTATTGCCACATTTTCTATAAAATTATTAATGAAGTAACTAGTTGAAGTAACTACATGAAACTTCATGACATATTTTTTTTATGTTCCTGAAAAAATAAATAAAATTACGCTTTTTTCTATTTGGATTTAAAGAAAATTGAAGTAGCTATATATTTTGAGAAACAATTTCAGCATTATAGCTCTTCTTAAAAGAAATTCTATTTTCCTATTTGTTTTTCTGCTTTTAATGCAAATGGCTTGTAAAAAAACTATAAAATGGTATAACAGTTGAAATAAAGTTTTTTATCATCAAGCTGAATATAAATTGTATTACTACGGTCTTAAATTTCATTTATTTACTATTTTGTTTTAGTTTATAATATGATGTTGAGAAGGCAATTTATAATTCAGAAAGAGAAAACTAAGCCATTATGCAGATAAAGTCGAATTATATTTAACTCTATAGATTGAAAGGAGTAGGGTATAATCGAAAACGACCAATTACAAAAACAGATAATTTATTATAAAAAATAATATACAGTATAAAAATTAAATTATATTATATACATAGATGAGAGCTAGAGGTAGATTGGGTCCTTTATCCGTGGTGTACTACACTCGTGAAACCAGTGGAGTGGCCATGTCCGGTGTAGATCTTCTGTTCGACCTGGCTGCTGCCATGGCCGTAGTCCTGGCCGTAGTGCTGGCCTCCAGAAGACTCCTCGAAGTGACCTTCAGAGCCGGAGTAGTCACCAAAAGAGTGTTCGCCCCCAGAGTAGTCACCATATGAGTGTTCGCCACCCTCATGTCCCTCATGGACTGGGATGTGGACGGGCTTATGTACCTCCACTGGATAGGGTACTTCCACAGGCACTTTGACTGGTACTTTAACTGGGTAAGGTACTTCTTTCTCGACTGGGTACGGCACATGTTTCTCGACAGGTACGGGGTATGGCTTCTCCACTGGGTAGGGTACCGGATTATCTACAGGTACCTTAACTGGATAAGGTACAGCCTTTTCTACAGGGTAAGGTACTGGCTTCTCGACAGGGATATGAACTGGGTAGGGCCTATCGATGGGTACCTTTACTGGATATGGTATCTTCTTTTCGACTGGGTATGGAACCTTCTTCTCGACGTAGACGGGGTAAGGTTTCACAATATGTACTGGATACGGCTTGTCCACTGGTACTTTGACTGGTACTGGCACGTGTTTCTCGACAGTGTAGGGCTGAGGTACGGGTACTTTCACTTCGTAGGGAACTTTCTTCTCTACGTACACTGCGTACGGTTTAGGCACATACACGGGATATGGCTTGTCCACTGGCACCTTGACTTCGTACGGTACCTTCTTCTCAACGGTTACGGTATAAGGTACCGGTACCTTCTTAGTAATGGTGATGGCCTTGACATGGTGGTTCTCTTCGTGATGGCCGATCATAGGCTGGAAGCCGGACTCGAAATGCCCTCCGTAGTATCCTAGATCGGAGAGACCTCTCTTCTCGCCGGCGGCGACGACCAGCCATAAGGCTGCTACTAGACAGACAGATCTCATGTTGAATACTGCAGTTGGGACTGGACGGGCGGCTCTTATATGCCGTTCCCCTCCAGATCGGGCGGGTTATGCAACCCCTGGCGCTCTGTCTCTCCCTTCCGCAACCTACCCTCAGATAATTAAACTCGAGGATATGCATCGCGTCCCTTGTTGACCAATGCATCCTCTGTTGTCTCTGTTTTAGTTTATTTGTCCACCGTGACCTCGTTTTTACTACTTCCTGCACTCACTTCTTCAAGTAACGTTTCTATGATGAATTGAAATAAAAAGTATGTCATCACTATGCAATCTATATTATATTTCCTATAGGTTTTAACATTTCCCACATTGAAATATTAATTGCTGATTAATTACAACTAGAAGTAAGTAAAGTATCCTCTGTATCTTAATGAGTAGAAATACTTGTAATGTTTCAGGATAAATAATTTGTTTTGAATAATCTAATGGACATAAACTAATCCTTCATCTAAATGTAGAAGTTGAACACATAAAATTTAAAAATAGCAAGCATAAATTTATAAAACTATGACCAAACACAATTCTGGTATGAAAACATTAGAAATAATGTTTCAACGTTAAAAAATCAAAAATAAACTAAAAGGTTCAAACATTTACTGAATCAATCCAAATTGAAAATTTGGATTGGTTCTCGTAATATAGTTCAATACCACCAAAGTTCAAGTACTATATAGTTCATGTATATAGTATATAGTATATAGTAAATATAGTTCAAGTACCATAAAAATGCAAATATACTCATCAACGTAAGTATGCTTTAGGTTAATATTATTTTTTAATTATACATATCAGGAACCCATTTATAAAGTTGTATACAGAAAATTTTCAATGTAATGGATTAAATTCACTCCATTGAAATAGTAAATCTCTCGATTGTAATTTCACAATCATTAATCTCTGATTAAATATAAAAAACTATACATATTTTTTTATAGGGAGAATATGATAAAATTTAACCAGAAGTTCGTTTCAAATGAACAATGTCAATACCAGCTTATTTCCTAATGTTCGATCCCAACATATTCCCTCATTTCATAATGAACTTAATTTTAGTTTTATATGTTGTGTAGGTTTTATTAAATATTTTTTCATCCCTTCTTTATTTAGCACTGTTTGTTGCCTTGCTTTTTAATTTCATATAAAGTAGAGAAGTACAATGTATTAATATATTAGACAAACAATGTGTTATCATATTAAATTTATTGCAATTATTACTTAATCATTAATCGCCTCGGGGTGCATTTTGGGGCCTCGTATTCCCCAGCTAAGATGACCATTTATAATGAAATTATACTGGTATTCTGAGGCACTCCTCTCCTGCTTGGTCCCAGGACGTCTTACACCGACTGAAATGCAGGTTGGCGACGATTAAACGTACGGCTCTTTTGCGCGTCACCAAATCATACCGAAGCTGAATGCAGGTCAGGTCTTAACAGGAAGGGTGCCTCTCGACCTCATACTCCGTGAATCCTCATTGAGAATGACGTTCAAAAGAAGAGGCTCAGCAGGTCTCCAGGAGATTAACCGAGTAAGAATTGCTGAAAACTCAAGGATATGGAAGATCATTCGGGAGGATAATATAGATGGAATCGAAAATGGGTGAACACCACCAAAGAAATATTTTCCCACCGTTAAGAGCCATTTGGAAGCGAAATGGGTTCTCTGAGACAACTGGGTCTCTCAAATCATTACAGGGCAGGGGGGATTCCGCGCTAAGTTGCACTGCCTTGGAAAAGATATAGACCCTTTAAGCCCCAGATACGGAGTACCGGAGAAGGCTGAGCACGTCATATTCAACTGCAACGCCTTTAATGGCCTAAGGGCCAGAACGATGCGGAAAACTGGAATTTATCCTCTCACAGAAAATGAATTTGCTCAATTAGAGCAGAACTAACCGTATTACAAAGATTTTGTGTATGGATGGGAAGCTGCTCTGGACCCGGCACACTTAAGTCCATGAAGAAGAGGACCAACCTAAGAAGACCGCCAGAATGACGGAACTATTCTTTACCCGAAGACCCGAAGGAGATAAGAATGTTTTTTATGTTTAAATCTTGTATGTTTAACAACGGGGATGGCATACACATAGTTGTGTGATATACCATCCCTGCAAAATCCGGATGGCCGAAAGGCAAGGCAGAGAAAAAGAAATTAATAAAATATGCTGCGTGTACCTTATTTCAAATAATGAACTTAATGTTAGTTTTGACAAACTTAATCCTTCGTCTAACCCATGTTTAGAATATATAAATTGTAATTTCCAAATTCTATATAAGAATACTCAATAAGTACTCATGATATTTATACATTATATCTATATTACTTTATAATCATTGTTGCTTAAAATTATTGAAGTTCATTTAGTACCGTGCAGTAAATTAATTTTAATTATCACATCCTGAATTTTACAACTATCCCCCACGGTTCATATTTATAATTAAATAATAAGTAAAGAAATGAATACGCGTTTCGAATATTTCAATTAATAAAAAAATATAACATATGTAGTACCATACTTTTATAATCACCGAGTATTCATTTATGTAATGTAGCCTTGAAGTTGAATGTCCTGGAAATAGAGTTCTAATCCCACGTGGTAACATGTTTACATAACAGGTATAGTCATAAATGATTTATATATTCTTTTCAATACTTTACTTAACTACATTTAATATATTTTCAACTCGGAACGATTTCAAGTTTTACTATATTATACCAAAGTTTCTGTCCGTTATAACTCGACCATGGATCGAATTTGGACTCAAATTGTTTAGATTTTAATACTCAGAAATTTTCTGATATCAATTAAACGGAGTTCCACCGTTAGAGCCCCACTTTTTTTTTCATATTTTGTATGATAGAGGCAAATAGTTGAATAGATATGTCCTTAATTTTTCAGGTTAATTTCAAATTTAACAAGTTTACAGAGAATAAATGTGCACAAATTATAAATCCTATTTATTTTTTAATATTCAGAGCATACTTCAAAGTTTATGAAGAATTGATTTTTTATACTGAATCGTTTTTAGAAAACGTTTATGTTCTGGATAATCAGTAATAAATAGCAAAAAAACAAGAGGGGAAACTACAAAAAACAAGATAATACACATTTATTTTAATTATCATTATTTAGGTACACTTTTTGTTTTGTGATACTATGAAAATTTGTTCTTGTCGCTATTGTTTTTCTCAGTTAAACAAATTTGTTTTTAGCTCGAAAAAACAAGTAAATGTGTCTACAGCGCTTAGAGAAAAATCAACTGGCATTTTAACCATGGGTAGTTGAGCAGGACATAATAGAAAAGTACTTTTAAAACAAGTGAAAAACTCAATATGTTCTAAATTACACCTTATTCAGGCCATACCATGGAGTTTTGGCTTCTCATGTGATCTGAGAAGCCAAAATTATCTATTTCATAGATGTTGGCTTTGCAGAAATGGACCAAATCAATATTAGCCAACTAAATAGAAAGGAAATGACAAAAAGCATGACATAAATTTTATCATTTTACAAACCGAAAAATTCATTGTGGTCGAAATAGTAATGATACTTCAGATGCCTCAATCATTAGGTAAAGTGACCAGATGACCTGCTTTAAGGAAGTGTGTATGATCTCAGGTCCCATAATGTAATCTTTCTGTTTCTAAATAAATAATATTTTTTTACATTTCCTTTCTATGTCGGAGCCCAACTTGAGTCGACAGCCATGCCTAAATAACTGAGAACATATTGAGTTTTTTTCACTAATAGCGACGTTAATAAAATTAAAATTTTCTTAGTTTCAAAAACGAAACAGTGTTCCTAAATAATGATCATTAAAATAAATATGTGTTTTCCTGTTTATAAATTCCTCCCCCTCACTAGCGGATCCAAGATTTCATTTTGGAGGGGGGCTTCATCAGCCCAAAACCTTTTTTTTATATGTTTATACAAAATATGTCTATACAAAATGATGTTTCAATGATTCTTAAAGTCCTAATAAATGTAATTACACGAACAATAATACTTTACAACAACAATAATAATACTTTTTTCATAAGATATGGTAATATTTTACCATTTTGGAGGGGTGAGGGCTTCAGCCCCTCCATCCCCTTCCCCCACCGTGGATCCATCTTTGCTTCCCCTAGTTTTATCCAGAACATAAACTTTTTCTTGAAAAACTAATTTCACGGATCGATTCAGCATAAAAAAAAATACCTAACAACCATGTGCCATATTCTGTATTTGATAAAATGAAACATATTTCTTTTTACGCACTTTGCCCACTTTTAGTACATGCTAGGCCGAACAGTATAACACAAATTTATCAATTCTACAGAAACTTTGATGTATGCTGTCAATAACATGCGCATGTTACTCTATTAAATATGGTATATAAGTTCTGTTGTGTTTTACTTTTTATAAGGTTCTATTTTTTTATTTGGAATAGTTTTTTTTTTAATGGATAGTTAATTAATAATTAAAGAACAGGACCAATATTTATCTCAATAAAAAATAAAATTTTTTAATAAACTCTTTTTTCGAAATAAATATTGGTCCTATTTATCAAATAATTATTTATCATCTATTACATAACTTTTATTGATGGTATACGTTTGGCTGTTAGAATAGAATAGAATATATAATTTAATTACTTGATGCTATACTAGTGTATTTCTTTAGTGTTTATGACTATAACTGTTAATATTCAGGAATGTGAATGAATGAGTTTGTGGGAATATATGCGCATTGTACAAAGGTCCAATTAATTATAACAATTTTAAAGGTGCCTTTGGCATGGTATGTCTTATGCCATAGAGACAACACTTTAGGGAGTTCATTAACACCTTAGACTTTGACAACTCAGCTACAAAGTGACCAGCAACTAAACAGGTGAAAGAGCCCTCCTCCCCTCCTCACCCACATACACGCAATTAGTGAAAAAATAAATTAACTAATAGGTCTTAAATTTAAAATGTTATCTTTATTTTTCTTCATCATAACTGTTTTATTGTATACTTTTCTTTATTATATATTTTTATGTTTCATAATGTATTTAGAATTAATTGAATATATAAACCGTTCAGTTGAAAGAATATTTTTTAGTACAGTTATTTTAGTGATATTTGCATTTGGAAAATTTATATCTATACAGACAGTGAGTTAGTTGATTCCATAATAGGCGATTGCAGTGTTGATTCACAGATCTTTGATATTTTCACACTAGAAATATCACTAAAATTAATTTTAAAAAATGTTGGAATTTGAGTTAATCATTCTGTGAACTGAAAGGCTCATATAATAAAAATATATTAATTACACAAATATGTATATATTTTTTTTTAATTTCTACTATAACTATAAAGGAAGGTTACGGACGTGGGGTCATCGATTTTCATAAAAAAAATGTCGCTGGTTTTTGGCTCGAAATATGTTGGAGCTATGTCCGAAGGTTCTTGCCAATACGTCCTAGGAACCGAGAAAATAAATGTTGTGTAAAAATAAAAAATACAAAAAATATAAGTTAAACATAAAATTATTAATATTAAATTTTCTTGAAAATGGGTGAAGTGAAACAAAACGTTGTCAGATTTAAAAAGGAGATAAATTTCAATAAAGTTTACGAAATAAAAATAGTTTATATTGACTTTCGAATAAGAATTTTCATTGTATCGAAAAAATAAAAATTCGCTTTTTATTATTAGTTGTTTTAAAACCCATTTGTTTTAATAATATTATTATTATTTTATTTGTCAACACTTTTACAAAAGGTTTTTTGTTTACTTGAGAGGGGGAGAATCAACTCCAACCACCTCAGGCATGTTCAATTTTAATTTCTATTGAATGTTGAGAAAGCTTCTTACAATTCTGGCAGTATTCAACAGTACCACTTTCTGAGCTTCATATATTAGATGAGTTGGGAGACCCAGCTTGTCAGTAGCTTCCACAGTAGACAACGGTATCAGACCATTGCTGGAGATCACAATGCCCCTAACGGTTACTTTATTAAGTTTATACAAACTTTTTAACTCAGCTGCAAGACCTTGATATTTCCGATTTTTTTCTGCACAGACTGAATTAATGTTTCTGTCATTTGGCACAGCAATATCTATAATTTCAGCCACCTTAATATTGCCGTCAATTAACACAATATCAGGTCTGTTGTGGATCACGAGATAAACGGTTGATTCCAATATAATTTTAAGCCATCTTTCTGGCAAATACCTTTAGGGAAATATTTATAGTGGGGCCCCGAATCGTTTAATAATTTAATTTTTAGACCAATCGCCTGGTGATAGACTTTGGCAACATCGTCATGTCTTTTTAGGTATTCTGTACCTGCAAGAGTTCCGCAGCCTCCAGTTATGTGTTGAATGGATTCATATGTGTCGCCAGTAGGATCTGGTAGCTATAACCTGGTCCTGGATTGCAGTTAAAAAACCTTCAGTCTTGGAGAATAGACTTCCTCCTACCAGCCAGCTAACAGACAAAGATTTATCTATGTCAGTCTGCTGAAGCTGATGACAAAACTTTCCATGTAATGCTTTTGACTTCCACTCTTCCAGGCGGTCTTTGTCGGTAATAAAGATTGGCGCAGTTTCATGACAGGCTAATTGTAGAGCAGTGTGCCCGCGATCGAGATTACAGATTATCTTATGGCACGGCACTGCGCTTTGTTTAAAGTACTCCCTTAGGTTCTTTTCTTGACTTTGACAAGACTCTTCAATATTTGTAAGACCTCTCCCTCCTTCCTTTCTTGACAGGTAAAGCCTTGCCATAGATGCAGTCGGGTGGTGCATTCTGGAACCCGTCATACTTGTTCTTATTAACCTATCCAATTCCTGGAGTGATATTGTTAACCATTTTAGAATTCCAAAGCTGTAGGATAAGGTAGGATTAAAGCTGTAGGATTAAATAACCCACGTATTTATAGCTTTTATCATTAATCCTGAAGAAAGATGTGTTCTAATGATAATCTTTAGTCTTTTTTTAAATGAAGCTATCAATTTATATTTTACATCCTTTCTAGCTATTTTTAAATGCTGTTCTATCCCTAGATATTTATACATATCTTCTTTCTGAAGGCTCTTAATATGATATTCTTCATTAAACAAGTTTTCGGAATTGTTTGGTTTTCCTTTTATAACGTGAAGAACTGGGCATTTCTCAGTCCCAAGTGATATCTTGGAGTCACTAAAGTGGCTAACTGTCTTTAGCATAGACTGGAGCTGGAATTTATTCTTTGCGTAGAGTTTTAAACGTCCATATAAAAGCTATGGCTGATCATTGCACTTAATTCATTAAATTTTACTTTGTATCCGTTTTCTTAACGATTTAATAAAATTGACAATGGAACCATCGCAAGACAAAACCATAGGGGGCTGAGGCAGTCTCCCTGGTATATACCTCTTGGAATGGTAATGTATTCAGGTGATTGCTTATCCCCCATTCTCAGTCTTGTTTTCCAGTTGTCCATCAATTTCCTCAGAAGTTCTTTAATATAAGGATGGATTTTATATAAAACCAGAACTTTTAAAAGCCAACTATGAGGAACCGAGTCAAATGCTTGTTTGTAATCAACCCAGGCTATTGACAGATTCCTTTTATTCATGGTCGTTTGTCCTGCAATGAACGAATCCATGAGCAAAAGTTCTTTACACCCTTGGGCTCCTTTTCTACAGCCAAGCTGCTCGAGTAGAATCAAATTGTTGGTTTGCAGGTGAAATTCAATTTTACTTGTGAGAATGGATGTTAAAATCTTATACACACCGTTGAGGCAAGTAATTGGCCGAAAATCTTGGGGGTCCAATCGATCTCCTACTTTTTTGGGAATCAGCACAGCAACGCCCTCACAAAACGTTTTGGGAATGTCTATCTGCCTTGTTATCATTTTTTTTATAATTAATTAAAAGTGTTTCATGCAGGCAGGATAGATTTTTTAACCAGTAATTCTGAATTCTATCACTACCAAACGCTTTCCAGTTTTTCATTTTCTTTGTAGCGATGCCTACATCCTCTTTCGAGATGTCGAATTCTGGCATTTGAGGTTTCTCCTGAAGTTCAGTATTTACTAATTTTACTACTACTAATTACTAATACTCAGGAGCCCAGGGAACCGTAAAACCCCAACAACTGCGTTCATCAGTTGCCCTTGCGGGATTATTATTATTATTATTATTTTGGCGCTACGGTCTTGCAAGAACCCGGTCCTTCTACTACAGCCTACCAATCTCCACAGTCTTGTACTAAATCCCTCCATCTTCGAACGCCCAGCCGCCTCAGATCGTCCTCAACATCCTCCAGCCATCTGATCCGAGGGCTCCCACTACTTCTTTTGCCATTCGGCTTCTAATGCAGCATCCTCTTTGGAATTCTTTGGTCTAGCATTCTTTTCACATGACCTAACCATCTGATTCTGGTTCTTTTTATCAATGCCACATTATCAGGTTCATCATAGAGTTCCCGCAGCTCCTCATTTTTTCTTCTTCTCTAAATTCCATTCTCAAAGATATCACCCCATATTCTCCTCAATACAATCGGTATAAAAATAAAAAAGAAAGATTTACAACTATTTTATTTACTCATAATCATCTCCACTGCTATCAATATATTTCTGCTAACGTGTTGGCAACTGTTACATTCCCTCGTTATAGAATTTCCCATCTATCGAATCGATAAACTCCAAAAACGCATTTTATAATTCTCTTTGCCCATTATATTTTTTGTAATGTACGTAGTGGTCCAGGTGTCTAAAAACCGATAATCCATAGGCGAGTGGTCTGGAGAGTAGGACGGATGGGGTAGAGTTTCATTTCAAAGCTGCAACAGTTTTTTTTTGACGTCACACGTGAGACATTAACGTTTTCATACAAAAAATTGGCCCCATCCGATTGACCAAGGATGGCTTCTTTATTGCAAACTTATAATGCAGTGCATTAATTTGGTTACAATAAGATTTGGCATTGATGGTTTCTCCAGGATTTAAGAAGCTGTTGTGTATCAAACCGAATGAAGCTCACCAAACAGTAACTGTCCCCTTATGGCTTTGGAAAATGTTCTGCTGCTTTTCCTTTGTCGAGCCACAGCCCAGAGCGCCTGCTGATATCGTAAAGTATCTACTTTTCATCACAAGAAAGAATTATGGGCAGCAAAAGGTCGTTTTTGTTTCTGCAAAGAAGTGTAGCACAAACTTCATAACGCTGTTGTCGGTATTTCCGGTCGTTTAATGTTTGTGCAATCCAACTTTTTTACCTTTCCAATCGCCTTGAGGTGGTCATCGACAGTCAATTTGCTTAGTTTAAGTTTTTTTGCAAGTTCTTGAACAGTTCTTCTGGAGTTTTCTTCCACCGAATCCCGCAGAACATCAAGAGAGGAAGTCCTTCCACGACCTTCTTTGTCTTCAAGGCTGAAGTATCCCTCCCGAAAATTTACACCACCGTTGAACAGTGCACTTATTAATGCTGCTCTTGCCCCAGACTTAATTGATGTTTCTGACCATATGGCTCCCAGTCCGGCCGAGTTTAAACTCGTAAACAAAATTATACTAAATTCACGCGTTGATATCTTAGTAAAGACTGAACTAGCATTTCGCTGACTCATGTCGCGAAATGCTAAAGAGGTAAACAAACATTATCGTTTAGAAAAAAATCCAGTAAACGTAAACATTTATTATATAGAGGGGTATTTTAAAGAAAACTCAAAATCCTGCATTATTTTCCGGACAATCCAATACACACACACACACACTCACATATATATAATTTTATAATAATAACGCAAACATATCTTTGATTAGTGGACCACTTCAATAGTTTTGGTTGAAAACTAGGCGTGTTATAATACAGAACTCTCATGTTTTTATTGTTTGAGAAGAAATAATTCTTCCTTATCGATTATAATCGATAAGAAAGGACTGTTTCTTCGGCACGAAAAGACTCCTAGACTAAATAATTAACTACGGAACGAAGATATACTTTTTTCAAAAACTTAGATCATTTCTAATGATATCTGAATATTATTAGACGCGATTGGTAACGTATCGAACCACACATATTCATGACCAGTGAGAAATATATTAAATATATGCAATTGATGTGAGGAAAATATATCTTAGACTAATAATATATAGATATATCATGTCTGAAAAAACATGTATATCCAAATTTACATTTTTTTTTTTTTTTATACCATTGTTACTGAATGCGTAGTAGTCCTGCGGAAAAAAAAAAAAAAAAATGGAAGTTCTCGACTTAATGATTTATTCAAATCCAAATGATGGAGTTACATGTGCTTTCACCATAAATATGAGATTCTGAACATGACTGTTTCTTCCATCAAGGAACTCAATACGTTATCTATTGTTCATAATTAGTCAATCACCGATATTTTACGTAGAAAACTGTTCTAGATATTGAAATTAATGCATAATTTTTTTAAGATTTTTTTATACACATAAATTATTTCGAATTAAAGCTAACAAATATTATTATGAAAATAAGAAAAATCACGAGATGTGGAATTCAAATCGTGTATGACAATATTTTAAACAACAGAAATATTTCTAGAGACTAAATATAACTTAAACAATATAAAAAGACCGGATATCATAAATTGCTCTACTTCTCCAGAAGGCGAAAGGAAAAGATGTCCAGAGGACATCGTTCTCTTACTGAATGGGCTCCAAGGCCACAGCACACACATTCTTGAGGACCACATCAAATTTTTAAAGGTACGTTTTCCTCGGTACTATCATGATTATCGTACAACGATAATCATAGAACAGATTTCATCAGGTGCTATTTTCCTCCTAACGTTTAAAGGGTAGAACATAGTTGTGTACATAGTTAAGCGCATCTTCCACCGAACTAAGAGTAGTATAGACGAGTCTTGGTCTTGGTCTTGCGCAAGAGTCTCGCAACAGTCTTGATATTAACCTATTACTATAGAGATTTTACTTTTTTCGGTAATTAGACAGGGGAAACCTAACTAAGCTCGAATGAAAAATTAGAATAGTTAAATGCAAAAGTATATTGGTTATACCCATTCTTTGCATATAGTAACTAAAATTGCCAAGGATTAGTAACTATTTTTGTCTTAATTTTTATTAAAATATCGTTTTTTTTTTCCAGTCTTGGTCTTGGTCTGGCAACAGTCATGCAGTCTTGGTGAACTTTGCAATACCAATACCGCTTTTGGGCAACACTAACTGGGGGTGCATTAATCATCCGAAATTCACGGGTTTAACGAGTAAAAGAAGGAATTTCACATTAACGAATCGTCTATTCGACTATGCTCGGATAAAAAAAAAAAAAAAAAAAATAATCAGGAACTTAATTCACTGAGCACAATGTATGCACATAGGCTGTCAGGCATAAATAAGTAGAGTATTTATTGGAGTGATATCAGATCTCAAGAGCTATAAATAGTTTATGTAAAGATTGATCCAATTTTCGGAAGAACATTAGAAAATTTAATATTTGTTTTTTTATCAAGTGTCACGTTTTGCGTACAATAGGATGTGATAAATAACAAATTTTTAATTTAAGTAAATTTCAGTAACCCAGGTAAACATTACTTCAAACGAAAGTATTGTTAGTCATTGCTAAAACCATTTCTAAAGGACTTTTGAGCGGCTTTACTAAGTTAAGTTCTTTTTAGAAAAAAAGAAGTAAAATATTGTTTTTTTTTGTTTTTTTTATCATCACCAACTATACTACCGATACACCACTTTAAAAAGGCTTAGTTTTTTGTAAGCTTGATATTAATTAAGTTGACGTTTATCATGGAAAAAATTAGATTCATCTGAAGTTGTGTAAAAAAATAATGTGATTTAATATCCCCTTACCTAAAAGTATAATATGTACTATAATAAATATTTTTATATATAAAAAAATGGTAAAAATAATTGTTTTTAAAATATTTTTTACGTAAAGTGGTTATATTTTTTCCACCCAGATCTCTACAATAGCAATTAATCCGTATTTATAAGTGACGAACTAAATGTTTCTGGTTCTAATATTTACGTTTTCATGAAAACAAGTGAAGCAATCAGCATTTTTTTTTTTTACTGTTAACGTGAATATCTGAAGTAGAAACATTTATTTCGTCACTTATAACTGCGGATCAATTTCTATTATAGAAATTTAAGTAGAAAACACAATTTCATTATCATATTATGTTAAAAATCATTATTTTTTATTTTTATTTATTTTTTATATAAATAACAAGGCTATTTAGGAAATTATGTCTATAATAGATGTCAGATCATGGAAAAACAAGAAATAAAAGCTTTGCATTAATATATTGTAGTCATTTATGGTTAAATCATTAGCACTTTTAGGTGATATAAAATCGCATCTTTCCTTTACACAACTTGTAAGTAAATCTCAACATTTTGCTAAATAAACCTCAACTATATTAATATGGGCTTAAAGCTCCTGAAACTCGGACATTTTTCTGTAGTATAGTTGAAGAATAAAAAAAAAATCCCAAATAAATTATATATATTTTTTTATTCAGAACTTATTTTAGCCGTTTTAATGTCCCATTTTTATCCTTTCAATAATAACTCGTTTCAAGGTAGAATATGACTACTTACTCGTTTTAAGTTTGAAAGGGAAATCGAGGCCGCAACGACCATGTATTGAAATTCTAAAGATAAACATACAATCAATTCAATGTTTTTTTCAAGAGGTGAGTGATTTAATTTAAATTACAAATGTATACATTCAGTATGTATATATCGTAATTTAAAACAATAAAACAACACGTTAGTCTTTGTTTACCATCATAAAACATGAACACAGTACACATGGTTACACAGGAAATTGGACACAGAATTCGCGAATCCGAGATTCGAGTCATTTTCCTGGGACATAACACTCCTGAATGTAACGGAATTATTGCATTTGCGACAATATTTTTCACTACATAGCCTGTAAGTAAATCAAGTACTATTTCCATTTAAATTTTAGTTCATTATAAATATATAATTGTCATGTTTTAATTTCTCAACTACCTATGGCAAAAAAAAATCTTGATAATCATTCCAAATAATCTTTTCGGAGAACTCATTTGATTTACCATTCTGGGAAGGTTAAGGGACGGGACGGGTCCCTTTTATCCAAGTTTTATTGCGACTTCTTTCTCTGGAATGTGTTTAAATGATTTCTCAGAACCAATGTAAGAGGTTAAACAATTTTAACATATGCCAAATACGTTATCATTAGTTTTACTTTTGGATTACTTGGAAAAAACCGTAATAGTATTTTTAAGCCAAAATGTTTCTAAAAATAAATTATAAACCTATATATATATATATATATATATATATATATATATATATATATATATATATATATATATATATATATATATATATATATATGCCTAAGTAATTGATAGATTGAGTCCCATGCATGCAATTGTGGCTTTATAGTTATGCTTTGGGTTACGCTATGGATGATTTCTTTTTAGAGAATATGATCTGTGTTTTTGTTGAATTTACTTTGACTTTTCGTTTAGAAAAGCAAATGCTGACGTTTATATGGATTACCAGAGATGAAATAATTTATATAGGTTATGCCCATTATTACATAGATTACTAAATTCCCTACGAAAGGAGAAAAAAAAAAATCATCGAAATCGGACAATTTTTAGCAAAGATACAGTTTATTGAAATTCGTAAACATGTTGGTTCCAAACATTAATGAAGATTTAAATTAATTTTTGTTTCCTTTGTCGATTATATTTATCGATAAAGTAACAATTGATTTCTTTAGCTTTTGATACGTTGCATTATTTTCTTTTCTTATTAATTTGGCATTTGATAACAATGTGCTGTGCGAATTTTTCGCACGGGCCTACTAGTCAAAATATGAACATAAATCAAATTTTCCAATAAACTTAAACAACATAGGTCACTAATCCCTATTTATAGGATAATATAGTCCGATATATTAAATTATGGCATTGTTAAGAAACATTGCTTAAAAAAAATTGTTATTTTATAAAATATTCCCATATTATGTATTCTCCCAGACTGTACATGGTCCTCATTAATCATTCCTACAATGTCGGTATCGCGGGCTATTGGCGAACGCTCTCAATCGATTATCCCACACGGTTTTCGATGATGATGCCAACTAGTGTGAGAATGTTTTGGTGGCGCTACCTGCTTTCCCTGTCAGCTGCTGTTTACGTCAACTGTTTAAGAGTGATTAACGTACGCATTGTTTCTTGGTTCTGAGGTAGTACGTTCACTAGATGAAATAAACTGAAAGATAATTTATTTAGGGTGTTTAATTTTTTTTTTCTTATTCTGCTTTAATGAATTTATTCATGAATATTTTTTCATATCCTGATTTTAGCTTTTCCTGATCTTCACTTCCGATATCCCTTCAAATCCCGATACATTTCTAGCTACATTTGCTGATGATACTGCCATTCTATCCTCCCACTCAGATCCTTAAATAGCATCTCTAAACCTACAATCTCACCTCTCCTTGATTAAGCACTGGTGCAACAACTGGCTCATCAAAATCAGTGAATCAAAATGCAAACATATCACTTTCACCCTGCGACGCAGATCCTGTCCGCCAATCCTTTTTAATACAATTCCACTTCCCTACTCAGACACAGTCCGTTACCTTGGCTTGCTTCTTGACAAAAGACTAACTTGGAACCCACATACCAGACTTACAAGACAAGAACTTAACCGACGATATGGCCAGCTGTATAGATTACTAAGTAGGACATCCCATCTTTCGATTGAAAATAAACTTTTAATCTACAAGACCATACTGAAACCTACCTGGACCTACTGACTTGAACTGTGGGGAACTGCTAAACATTGGAATATCAAACGCATCCAATCCTTCCAGTCCAAAGTACTTAGAACAATAGTCAATGTCCCATATTATGTCACAAACAAGACCCTACACCATGACATTAACATCCCATTTGTCCTCGACATCATCCCATCCAGATTCTCAAACTTTCACCCGAACCTTATCCATCATCCAAATCTTCTAGCTCAATCTCTATCCAGCTCCCTTCATCCCTACAATCCTCCACGAAGGTTAAAACGGCAGTGGCCCAGAGATCTCTTGTAAATATGCTTCTGGAGTCCTGGCAATGGCCAGCTTCTCCACTCATGTCCTGAGCATCTGTGGCTCTAGTGCCATCTTTCAGTCTCCACTGGCTTCTAATACTAGTGATGCGACTGGAAAAGTGGCACTGGGTTCTCCTGGAGTATTGCTTTGCTTTCCTCATGTGGGGGAAAAAGCCTGGCTCGGAGATTCCTGGGCGAATGTATATATTGTATATAGGTATGATTGTGTTTAGAAGTTTCTATTTTATGTTATTGTTTACTTTTTTTTTCTTTTATTTACTTTATTCATCAGTATTATTTATTTACTTTTTATATTTATTTCTCTATTATTTGTATATATTGTTTGAATGAGAACTCTTAGCCCTAATACTTATAGCCCTCCAGTAGTGGCTGATTGTATTATTATTCAATAAATAGATCAAAAAAAAAAAAAAAAAAGCTTTTCCTGATTCGTTACCAAGATTTTCTTCAGTGTGTGAACTATGCGAAACGGGGTAGGACGAAGGGGGCAAAAAAAAAAAAGAAACAATTATGAAAATGATTTTTTTTCATAATGCAAATGGCCAGTATGAAAAAAAAAATAAAACACCATGAGGAAAAAATAATGCCAATGACCTTTTGTGCTGCTAGAACGCACAAATTTAGGATTTATTATGATTTTTAAAGAAAAAGGATAGGTTGAAAAATAAGAACATTTAAGCAATTTGATTTTTTACATATCCTGAATTGAACGGTGGGATTTGTTTCCGTTTATTAGCAAGGAAAAAGGGTTATTTTCCAAATTACAACGCAATAAGGCATGGAGTTCAACGTTTTGATTATACATAAAGTAGGCGTGGAATATAATCAAACACAAATTAACTATGACTCATTTTTAGACATTTATAGAAACAAATATATTTTGTTTTATTTATTTATAAAACAAAAATATATAAACTAGTAAATTGTTTAACATAAAACAAATACAAGTTTATGAACAGTATGAGATATAATACATTGAGCCGTTTGGCCTATATAACCTCGTTATTTTGACAATTTGTTGTTGTAGGTCATGGCAAACGGATCAATATTTTTAAAGGCCCCCTTTTTTCTTGATTTTGTGCCCAAGATATGTTAGGATTCAAGTGGAAAGCAAATAGGTATTTACGAGTTTTTAATACCTAATTAAATAGAAAAAGTTTGCCGTCCTCCAGATGAAAACGCCCCAATTCTGAGAATTTTCATAAATAAAATATTTTTAGGTTACGATGAGAAGAAGCTATTTACGATGTTTCAACCGGATGTAATAATTCGATAAAAAGGAGTCTGTACCACGGACTATGATGGACAGTTGCCAGTTTGCCATATTTTACGGGTTATTCTCTCTGATTATTCTTTTGGGACAAATGTGAACGTTATTATAAGCTAAAGGTGTCTGCTGGGTATTCAAATATAATTATATATTATAATATGGTTTATTATTTTAAATTATTATTAAATTTATATAACAGAAAAACCGCAAACACCTTTCCTTTACAAAACATACATATTTCAATTTTCCAATATTTGATTGTATTTTTACTTATTTGATACCAAAATCTCAATTTAGGACTGACGTCAGTTAACAAACTTGACTTTTAAATATCAAATATTTATTAAACAGAGTACAGATTAGCTAAGGCCCTATTTAAAGTAAAAGGCAAGCCTGTGTAACGCTTCGTGGGAAACGAGCTAATGAGAAGCATATGGATAATGTGGTTTCTGTGGTAGTTCAGTTGGGCCGAATCAAAGTACGGATGAGAAGACAAAACCCCTGTTTCTGGGAATCTTAGGCAACCAAATAACTTTTTCAAGAAATTTAGATATTTCGATTAAATTAACGTACATAATTTTAATAAACATCTCATAAAATAATAAATAAAGAAAAACTATTTACTCAATTTTCACCAGAACTGTCAGTGCAATAATTGCACTGCAATAAAAAAATAACATAAATAAACACAATTATTATGTTTATTTATGTTATTTTTTAAGGTTATATATCTAGAAAATAGGAAAGTACCTACGTGCTATGAAGATGCTGGAGAAAAATCGGATTCTCGATTCTGCGGTAATTGTGTCGAGTACACGCTGAATAGAAGAAGGCGTCTGTTGTATATCTATATATATATATATATATATAAAAATGAGTGTATGTCTGTCTGTCCGTCTGTTTGTTCTTGGTGCATTACTAAACCATTCATCCGATCGCCATGAAACTTTGAGAAGTTGTTTCGTACACCCCTGGGAAGATTTCTGGAATATTACTTCTGTCTTACGATAACTTTATATATGTAAAAAAAAAAAAAAATGTAAATGTTTTCTGTTCAAAGCCGCAAAAAAATGTGTCGCTATAAGCTGTAGCGCCAAAACGGCTTTACCAATTTTAACGAAACTTGGCTAAAGTCTTCCCCTTAAAACTCTTTTCATTTGTGTGTATAACATACTTTCCCGAAAACAAGCTGAAAAATGTTACGATGAATTAAATATTTTATTTGACGATAGCTAAAAAAGTACAGAATTTTTCACTGATGATACCATATCATTTGAAGAGGTTATATGATTCTCCTTATGTAGGTCAATAATATTATACGTACTTTATATTAATTTTTTTATTTTAGTTTTATAGGTTCAACTCAGACTGTTTCTGATGATTCTGAATGTTCAATTTGAATCATGAGAAAAAAAATCATTAGAATCAGTTTAAATTGAAGCCATTTTACAGACAAATTTGTTTCCCTACTTTTTAAAAATGACAGATGTGCTTTGCTACTAATCTACTCATATGTGCTTTCTATTTTCTTTCTTTTTCATTTTGCCAGGCCAAGCCACAGCAGCGCGTGACCTGGTAAAGCTAGTTAAATAATAAAAGTGATGAGTTTGGCCATTTTTAAAAATTTTATTTTATTTATTTTTTGTTTTGTTATAGCAAGTAATAAACTAAATCGAACTTAAAAGTAAATCATAAGAATAGTTTTTCATTAAATGAATGGTGCAAGGAAAGGAATGTGTTCAGTTTCTTATTAATCATGAACTTCTTGAATACTTTTATTCTTCTGGAGGCCATCATCATGAGAATCATTTTGAAGTTTTTTTAACCTAAATATATATTTAAAAAATAAACAAATCTCAACAAATAATAAAAATTTAAAAAAACAGCTAATCTCAAAATAGTGCTGATGATTTCAATTTACTGTCTAGGAATATTTCTAACAATTTTGGAATGAAATTGAATAAAACACATTAGTATAAAGTAAATTGACTTTTTAAAGCTGCAGATAATAACAATAAGTATATTTAATGATATCTATAATTTATAATATGTGCTTAATAATTGGTCTTGTTTTAGTGGGCAACATTTCACACTACAGTAATATTAAAATTATTAACTTAAATACCATTTATTTGTTTTTTGATATTAGGAAAAACTAATTAAAAAAACAACATAAAAACTAGGAAATAAAAACAACAAATAAATAAATAAAGTAAACAATAATAATAAAATGAAAAACTGTCCAATGAATGAAAAAATATGTACATTTAAATATAGATATATAGCATATTTTATGTATTTTAATTAAGCTAAACTAAACTAAAATAAAATAAGTACTAAATAAAAATATTAAATATAAATAATTATATTTATTTTTATATTTGCCGATGTTTCGGCCCGGAGTTCAGGCCTTCATTCGAGAGCCGTTCAATCCGACAATCACGGACTGACTAAAAATAAGTACTCTATGAATCTTATGCAACATTATTTCGGTCAGTTTTATTCCAGTAAAATATGTTCTGTACGCCTGTTTGTATCTTTTTAAACTTTGCTTATTGTAATTGCCTAATGCTTTAATTATGGTAATTATATTATGGTATTGTGGTAATTATATAATGCCTAATACTATTAATTGTTAAGAATTATTCAATTGGCTAGAATTCCAAATCGCTCAATATTTTGGTAATTCTTATTAATTTTCTTTTTCTTAAGATCACTAGTGTTTATTCTTAATAAATAAACAAAAAAATACTTTTGCGTAGTTTCGACATTTCATTATTTTCATCCCCATTCCCTACTCTAACAAAAAAATCTGGTATATTGAAAGTATTGTCGAACAATATTTATTATTATTTTATAATATTTATTGTTTATGTATTTATTTCTTTAAAAGAAAAAAAATACATGATAATTTTATGAAAGCAATGACCGTAGGATGAAAGTTATTTCAATTCCCCACATCAAACCCTGATTACTATACTGATGATAGCGATTACTAGGTAATCACACGGTCTAGACCTAATTGCTGTCACATATATAACGTCGCAGGTACGCCGAGAATGTAACACAATGCCAGCGTTGCCGTTCCCTGGAATCTAGGCTACCTTCAGGAGGTAATTAGAAGGTCGTCTTCAACGGTCCCTAATTCAACCGCATAATAATTCTGAAAATATCAAACATAATATGTTATTGAATTTTTTAATTACTTAAGCTCTATTATTAAGACATAATAATAACTATTTTTATAATTTTGTTCGGATTCATTTAACCCTTACTAATTAAGTTTGGATGCGGAGGCGTCAACCGATGAATCAGCTTATTTTGTTGATGAAAAGAGATTAATTTTATTTTTTTTTATTTTGATTAACTATGTAAACTTGATTTATATATATGTATATATATATATATATATATATATATATATATATATATATATATATATATATATATATATATATATATATATATATATATAAATCAATAGTGACAATCAATCAGATGAATTACTATGCTGTGTCAGTTAGAAACTCAACATAGTTGAGCAGCATTACGATTTTATTGTAGTTGTCTCATGAAGCTGATAAAAATAAAAATGTCAAACGACCTGAAATCTTGGAAGCAAATATATACTAATTTTCTAAAGTTAAGAAACCCCAGATCTACTCTAAGATTTTTGAGCTGAAAATCTTTACAAGAAATAATGTGTGTTTCACAAACTTTTTGCACTTCCTTGGATGTTGAACATTTACCTGAGATCCTCAGACTACTAACATCCTAAAACTGGAGTTGAGATATTTTTGGAGCACAACTTTTTTTTTTTTATATTAAAGGCTCCACTGATTGTATTTATTTAATCAGAATAAAATTCCTTTAAATTATTTCTTGTAAACGACACCTCAACCTGTAAAAAAATAAATTAAAGTCCCGTTGATTAAATCTACTCCTAAAATCATAAATGAAACATTTATACTGATTGTTTTCAAAATAAGAGCAAGTTTGCACACATAACCTTTTTTTTGGAATAAATTATGGTTTTACTAGCTAATGAAATGAAAAATGTTTTTTTTTTTTTTTCCTTATTAACATAACTTATATTTTATGGAACACTAATAACTTTTCTGTCTGCTACTAGTACTAGACGGAACACAGACAAATTTAGCAAGTTCCTATGTCAATTTTCTCTGTAGCGTACGAGAAGAAGTAACCACTTACTTTTCCAACACAATCTGTGACTTTAATATCAATTTTATCTTGTTTATTAATATATAGGTCACGAGTCGAACATATTGGTTCTGAATAACTATCTGGAAATGAGCACTACGTGTTGGATATACTTACATTCCTATTTCTGAAGTTTATAATAATTTTATCGGTCTACCAAAAGCTAGTTTTACGTATTATCAAGTTGATATAAACTCCTATAAAAAAAATCTGGTGCGCGCAACACACAACTTTCACTTACAGCTTTACCTTGAATAGAAATCATTTTCTGCCATTGTTGGGCTGTTATACATTTTTTGAAAGGACAGCTGTTAAAACTTTAAACTAAATAGCTTTAAAAAAAAAATTGGGTAACTCGCGTCCGTACATTGTACACGTGCCCTCCGGTTATAACTAAATGAGCAATATTGTCGCCGCGAAAACAGTTCAACAACATAGAATCCACCAAAATATGAATCCATCAAAATTAAGGAAACCAAAAGGCCCAGTCAACACACAGCTTAAGGCTATGTTCTGGAACGCTGATGGCCTAACTGCTGACAAATTCACCGAATGGAAGACGATCATTACAAAGGAGGATGCTGATTTATATGGGATCGTAGAAGCCGGCTCATCCACTGAAAATATCCAGTTCTACCAATTACCGGGATATCAAACTTATGAACTGCAGAGATCCAGGCAGGTTGCATCAGGAATAATTGTCGCTGCTAAATCATCCCTCAAGGTAACCTTTTCAATTAAAAAGAAGATGGAAGAGGATGATAAATTGGAGGCTGTACAGTTAGATGTTTGGAAAAATAAAATCCATAGGAGGTTTTATGTAATGTACAACCCCCCAATGAATAGACCAGACCTATCCTGGCTTGAAGCTCAGTGGGGATCCCAAGACGTTTTGTATGGCGATATTAATGCCCCATCCACGAGATGGGATTATAACCAAACATCAGCCGTTGGTAGGATTTTTGAGGATTTCATTGACTCGAACCCAGTAGAAATTATTAGAAGAGAAGACAACAGCCCAACGTTTATTTCATACCGGGGCAATACTAGCAATCCGGATGCAATTCTGACTCACTCGAATTTAAAAAATGACATTCAGTGTTCTGTGGAACATGCACCAGGAGAATTAGGACACAAGATATTAAAAATAATAATTAGAACCCATAAGACTAGTGGACTCTCTGAACCTCGATTAGCCAAATGGAACTTGAAAAAAGCTAAATGGAAATTATTTTCCAAGATATGTGATTTAAAGTTAAATGAACATGTAATACAAGGTAATGTTGATGAAACTATTCCTAGAGGTTGCGTTAAGAAATATTCTCCTTTCTGGAATGCTCATCTGCAGAAATTGAAGGAGGATAGAAATGCCGCCCGAGAAATATATCAAAACAGCAGACAGGAGAGTGATAAAACACGTCTGAAAGCTACAGGAGCTTTACTGAGAAGGGAAATAATTGAGTCTAAAAGAAGCTGCTACAGACAATTCTTGGAAAAGCTAGATTTTAGGAAAGATGGAGTCCAAGCTCACCGCTTCCTTTCTAAAATCAACAAGAACACAGAAACTAAGAAGAATAATCCTTTTGTTACGGCGTCCGGAAAAAATCTTACATCGGATTTGGCTATTGCCAAGTTCTTCTGTTCATATTACTCCAAGGCTAGTAATTACCATACAAGACTCATTCAGAAAGTGAAATTTAAAGAATCTGCAACCTGTCTCAATGAATCAGAAACGTCGATTTTTTGTTCCCCATTCACTGCTACTAAGTTAAATTCAGCTATTGAAAAGATGCCATGTAAAAAAAGCGCAGGGCCAGATAATATCCTTCCTGAATTTATAAAACATCTAGGGAAGTCTACGAGGGCTATTCTCCTGCGGTTTATGAACAAGATCTGGAGAAAAGGATTGCCAAGTGCATGGCGGAAGACTGAAATAATCCCTATCCCGAAGAAAGGTAAGACTCCAAACAAACCAGAACACTGTAGACCAATCGCCCTCACCAGCATGCTCTCAAAATTGTTTGAACGACTAGTATTGTCTCGACTTGAGAATTTCATGGAAAATAAGCGAGCTATCTCTGACAAACAAGCAGGATTTAGAAAACACAGGAACACGGTGGAGCACATGGCATACCTTTCATATTTGAAAATAAAAAATGAAATAAAAAATGGTTTCCACAGAAAGCAAAGTACATTGGCGATTTTTGTAGACATGTAGACGTAGAAATATGGGTGTGGCAGGTAATATGTTCAAATGCATTTATTCTTTTTTAGCGCAGAGACATATCCGGGGAAAATATAATGGTGTAGTTTCACCTTATAAACAGACAAGAAAAGAAGTCCCCCAGGGTACAGTTTTTAGTCCAATTTTGTTTAACATTATGATTAATGATGTAATTGAAATACTAGAAGCTATTCCCGGAGTTCAAACACTTCTCTATGCAGACGACTTAGTTATCTGGGCTACTAGTAGCCACATGAAAGCTGTTGAATGTTGCTTAAATAATGTTTTAATATCATTACATAAATGGACGGTGGACAACCAGTTTGAGGTTAATACTATCAAAACTCATTATCAAATCTTTACCCTCTCGACTAAAAAACAAGAAGTAGATATTATATATAATAATGAGAAGCTGACTCAGACTGATTCTGCAACATACTTGGGTATAAAATTAGACTGCAAACTTACTTGGAAGTACCATTTAGATAAATTAATTGAGCAAGGAGAAGGCAGATTAAGCTTGCTAAAAAGACTGGCAGGAATTAAATGGTGCGCTCACGAAGAATTACTAACCCTGGCATACAAGTCATACATTAGACCTGTAATGGAATATGGTGGTGAGATATTATTGACTGCATCAGAAAACTCACTGCATGCCTTGGATATGGTGCAAAACAAGGCTTTGAGACTGATTACAGGGGCTGCGAAATCCACACCAATTGCAGCACTCCAGCTACAAACGGGAATAGAACCACTTCAAACAAGAAGAGAAGTAGCAGAAATCTGCCTTACAGAGAGAATGAAAAGACTAGGTTTGAAGTACTGGGCTGCTCAAGAAACATCTGTCCAGCGCCTCAAGACGCAAAAACCACTAAGAGTAAAAGTTATAGAACTACTGGCAAGAAATCACCTAGATCTAGGCATGAGTCTGCCATTTAATAAATGCAGTGACCATCAAAGATTCATTGCAGAGGCACGGCTAGATCTAACACAACCAGTAAGGAAACACCAAACACCTGAGTGGGAATTGAAAGCTCTTGCTTCGGAAACAATAAATAGCCGCTACTCCGAGCAGAACTGGCTCCACGTATACACCGACGGCTCCGCTCAAGCAGCTACGCGGAATGCAGGAGCAGGAGTATACTGCCAAGATTTCATGTTATCCATCCCTGCTGGTAGCCGGGGAACAAACTTTGATGGAGAAGTCAAAGCCATTTCGGCAGCATTGACTGCAATAGATAAAGAACTCACCTTTTCCCAAGTTGTGATCTTTGTCGATTCACAAGCAGCCATACTGTCGATCTGCAATGGCCTGGACCATCCTGATGTCACTAGTGCCAGAAATCGGATTAATGACTTAATTAAAAAAAGGAATCCGAGTGGCTTTCCAATGGGTTCCAAGCCATTGCGGGCTACCAGGAAACGAAAAAGCTGATGAGCTCGCACGGATCGCCTCGGAAATGCCACAAACTAATCCCCCGCTGCCCTACGAATCTGTTAAAAGGATTTTAAAATCATTTTACAAGGAAGAGAATAAGATTTGGCAAAAGCGACAGGCAGCGGGGAAAAAATGGGAATGTTTAACAGAGGAGCCGATAAAACAAACCAAAAATAGGAAAGAATCGGTGGCAAACTTCCGCATGGCAACAGGGCACGATTACCTGCAAAGGCATTTACATAGGATCGGAGTGGTGGAAAGTCCTGTGTGCCCTCTTTGCCAACAGGACGAGATGTACGATCTGCACCTCCCAGTTTGCCCCGCTCTGTCAGATGTCCGCAGTACTTCTGATGGGAAACAGACGATTCATGGCGGAATTGTACTGGGCTGTCAGAAGCCGAATGGCCTAATAGCCAACGGCAGGGCGTTTAATAAAAAAAAATACATTTTTTGAAACGCATTAAAATTAAGAAGACCATTAAAATTACAAAAAACCTATTTATTATATCGACGGTAGGCATTAAAAATCTAGTAACTCCATCTGCTTTTATAAACCACACAACTTCGTTCTCTGAGCCTTTTAGTTGACCGAATATCCAATTTCATCATTTTTGAGTAACGCCATTTTAGTGATATTTCTAGTTGAAAAAGTTATATCTTCACAGATAATGATTAATATTGAAATTGCAGTTACTCATTCTGTCAACTGAAAGACTCATAAATACCCAGAGAGATTTGAAAGTATTTTATATCTAAATATTTAACCTTTAAATGATTATGCATTGTAGGGCTATTAGTTATTTTCCATTGTAAAGTTTAATAAAATGAAATTACGATATTTTCAATACCAGTCATGGATAAGTAAAAATTTGTCACACTAATGGAAAGTGGATAATGTTGGGATGTCACAAACGGAAAATTCATCAAATTATTCACTAATTTAATTTTCTAAAAGGTTACATGGCGATTTTTGGAATAAACGGACTTTGATATCTAATATTATTATTTGTTCCCCCTTTTTCTCACTTCTACCCTAAAGGGTCATTGGCGTTTTCTATGATTTATACTCTGTTATAGTAGTTTACAATTTTTAAAAATTGTAACACGATCGAGACTCTTTCTTCATTATCTTGGAGTATTTCGTTTAGTGTTTTTCCTAGTTCTATTTTTTCTTTGTGCCTTTCGAATTGGGGACATTCTACTAGAAGGTGTTTCACAGTTTGCGGTGTATCATTACATTTCTCGCTAGTAGGAGCTTAGCTATAGGAGCTCGATCTCAATAGAATGGGAATCAAACTACTTTCACCAATGTCATTTTTAAGGGCAGAATACCAGGACCCCAAAACAAGCAACATCATGAGCTGTAGGCGACAAATCTTTATTAATCCTGACGATATCAGTCATCTAAAAACACCAATTGTAGTCCAAAATGAAGGTCTTTCTCACAGAATCTTGTTAGCGGAGGATATCTTAATTTGTTATATCTGTAGAAAACCGGGACACTTCGCTGCAAATTGCCCTGACTCGGACGATATAGACGATGAATCAAGTTTACAAACCCGTCCACTAATTACTCCTAACAATCAAACCAAACTTTCAACTGAAACTGAAATTATAAAAACCAACACGGTTAATCAAAATAGTGAGTTACCTACTAACAGAATTACAGAAAAAGAAATTCCCACAACGTTAATTGAAAAAAATAACAAGAGCAACAATATTAAGCCAATAGAAAGTATAAATGGCTCATCGGCAACAATGAAAACCACAAAAGGAAAAAACACTCTACATAACATTAATACAGGCAAAAAGACCATTCTTAATACACCAGAGAAAAAAGTAACTGATTTAATATTATTTTATTTAATATTATAATTATTTAAATATAATATCAAATCTAGTATGGTTTTTTTATTTCATTTCTTCTTTCACACATGTACAATGAAATAAGTTAAAAAGATATCAATGCCTTGAGTAGGTGGGTTTAAATTTTTTTTTAAACTTAAAAAATATTTTAACTGTGTAAATTTAGTTAGTAAATTTCATTTAATTTCCTTAAAAACATGAGATATTCGTTAAATATTTTAATTTCTTAAAAGGTTACTTTATGATTTGTTTTAATAAACAATAGATACCTAATGATTTAAATATAATATTCTATCTAGAGTTATTAAACTACAGTAAATATATTTAAGGTTATAAACATATCCATGAAACATTTTTATATTTCACTATTTCTTTCACACAAGTACAATAAAATAGTATTTTAAACAACGGCATTGGCTTGATTCGGTGGATTTTAAATATGTTTTTCTCCAACTTAGAAAAAAATTTAAAAGTTTACATCTAGTAAGAAAATTTCATTTAATTTCCTTGGAAATATGTGATTTATGTTAAATAATGTTAGTTGTCTGAAATTATGATATATATTTTTTTTTTGTCATTTTCCGTTACCTTCTACAACTTTCTTTATTTTATATTATATTTTTTCTAAAATTCTCCTCATTCCAACCATACATTATATGTTTACCTTGTGACAACTATTTTTCTTTTAATTCTTTTAAAAGCTATATTTATCCATTTTTACTTTCACTTACGTATATTTTATTTATTTATTTTATTTTCAACCCTCCCCTGCCTGAAGGCAATACGGGTATTTGCAGCAGTGGGATGTTACTGTTACATAACAACCCACTGCTGCATTTTTTGGCTATTACATTATTTTTCTGAGCTGTGCACACAGCTTGCTCTTCTGTTCACTTGCATCTGGTTTACTTTTCTTATTATTCTGGTGGCCTTCCCGGTGCAGCTTCTCTTCTTCTTCCCAAAGAGAAGTGGGTTGGTAGAACAACTTCTTTCCATCCGTATATAAAACTTTTGAAGTGATCGTATCTTTCTTTGTCCATAAGTTGAGGAAGATCTCTCTCTGTTAGGACAAAGAGACCTGTTTCTCTCAACAGTTTCGCCCTCAGTGACCCATAGACCGTACAGGTAAGTACAACATGTTCAGCGGTCTCCGGTACCCCACAACTTGGGCATAGGGGATCGATATTTATACCATACTGATCGAGCTTTGCTCGGAAACCCCCATGCCCCGTGAGAATCTGTGAAATCCAGTAGTCCGGGAGGACCCAAGTCGCTTCTAGTCGCGAACTGACGGTGGGGAAGTACTTCCTTAGAGTAGCTCCTTTGGGAGTCGTCAACCACCGTCGGTTCCAGTCCTCTACTGTGTCCTCCCGGAGAATCTTCTTCCAGTTTCTTGGATCATCTCTTATTCTCACTCGGAGGTAATCCGGTAGAGCCGCTAAGCATTCTCTCCTAATCTGATACCGGTAGTAGTCTTCTCTCAGCAGGAGGTCGAGAGGTATTCCTCCTGCCAAGACCTGCACAGCCTCATGAGACACCGTCCTAAATGATCTGGATACTCGAAGCAGAGCCATCCGCTGAATCGTGGCCAACCTACATTTCTGTCTGTGCGAGAGATTTTGGCTCCAGGCAGGGGACGCATACCTCAGGATACTCACAATAACACCTTTATAAATGGTCATAGTTGCTGGGTACCTGAGGCCCCAAAATGCGCCCCCAATACGACTGAGTCCGTTAAGGGTTAGGGCTACCCTACTTCTCAAGTAGTCCAAGTGAGGTGTCACGTTGAACTTTCTTCCAATCCTAATCCCAAGATAGGTGACAACCTCACTTGGACGTATTCTTGATGCTTGTATAACCATTGTTATAGGGTGAGCCCTATCAGTCATGCCTTTCAAGAGGATGGCCTGGGTCTTGGCGGCGGCCATTCTGAATTTCTTCTTCTCGCACCACTCTTCTACTAAGTTGGCGCACCTTTCAGCTTCTTCTTTCAGTCGGGTTCTGCTGTTCGAGGCTACCACAACGGCCAGATCATCTACATAAGCCGTAGCGGGGAACCGCTCCTCTTCCAGTACTCCCAACAACTCATTGAAGACTAAATTCCATAGGGCAGGACCTAGAACTGAACCCTGGGGACAATCTCTTTCCATGGAGTCTTCAACTTCGAAGAAGTTACCCCGTATTCTTAAAGTTCGGTCCTGAAGATAGCTTCGTAATAGCTCGTACAAGTTGCTGGGAGCTTCATACTTCTGCAACTGCTGGAGTACGCAAGGCCACCAAACACTATCGAAGGCGGAGGTGATATCAAACAGGAGGAGCATAACATACTTCTCCGCCTTCTCTTCGACGTCATGGCGCACTCTCAGCAGGGCATCCACGGTTCCCCTACCCTTTTTCACTTACGTATATATGTAATATATAGTTACACTATATAGTTAGTTATATATATATATATATATATATATATATATATATATATATATATATATATATATATATATATATATATATATATATATATATATCGATATATAGTTATATATCAATATAGTTATATATATCGATATAGTTATAGATCGATATAGTCATAGTTATATATATCAATATAGTTATCGATATAGTTATAGTTATATATATCAATATAGTTATATATATCAATATAGTTATATATATCGATATATATATATATATATATATATATATCAATATATAGTTATATAGTTAGTTTCACTTACGTATATATGTAATATATAGTAAGGGTAAGTATTGCGATCGTGAAAATTTTGGAATATCAGTTTTCAATGGAAATACATGTTTTGAGGTCCCCTGAGTTAAAATAACCAAGTGTCGCAAAATGGTCTGTGTGTGTGTGCGTTAACAGTCTAGCTCATAAACGAAAAGTAGTACGAAACTGATATTAAGTATTTAAGGTTTGTATATGGGCCGGATTCGACAGCAACTTTTTCGTTAAAATCGACTAACCGAAAGTGCCACTTTATATGAACACTGAAACACATTTTTTTTATAGTTAACGTCAATAACGAGTTTCCGTTGAAAACTCAGATTCCAAGAGCCATAGTGGAAAGTAGGGCAGGGATTCGATCCTACGATCTTTGCTACCTTATTTTAAATACGTAATATCAATTTCGTTTGACTTTTCGTTTTTGAGCTCGACTGTTCACATAAATGCGCAGAACATTTTGCAGGAGTTCATCATTTAGACTCAGGGGACCTCAAAACATGTATTTCCGTTGAAAACTCGGATTTAAAGATTTTCACGATCGCAATACTTTCCCTTATACCAGCACTTTCAGACGCTCTTTAAGACTTCCTGAGAGAAGCTGGAGAACCAGGTACAGACATTAATACAGACAAGAGTATGTACATGAATACGACAAGAAGAGTCCAGTTGACAGGAGAGGGAATGAGAATAGGGACCTGGACACGAGCTGTGACGAATTTAAGTACCTCGGTAGCACGACCATCTGGAAGCACAGGCGGATCTGCGGGGGGGAGGAGTGAGAGGGGGAGGGAGAGGAGGGGAGGAAGGTTTTCGGGCTGAAGCCCTCCCAAAAATGGTAAAATATAACCATGTTTTACAGAAAAAAATATTAAAAACTATCTCTTAAAGTATTCTTGTTCGTGTAATTATACTTAATAGGACTTTAAGAACCACTTAAACACCATTTCATATAGGTAATTAATTTTTTTTCAAATTAATTATCGTTATATGTATATGAATAAAAAATCTTTCGGGCTGAAGCCACACCCAAAATTAAATCCTGGATCCACTAGTGCCTGAAAGAACCAAGTAGGAACGTATATCAAATCCCGTATAGCTGGAAATCGATGTCTGTACAGCGTTCAGAGACTGCTGAATTGTAAAAAAAATGTCAAGGACAAAAACTATAATATATAAAATGATTTTGACGCCTGTTGTGACATATGGAAGCGTGACTAAAGAAAGAAAAAGGATGCTCCATCTTTGGCAAAGAAAAGTATTCCGGAAAATTTATGGGTCAATCAAAGTGAAGGCTCAATGAAGAATCAGGTCTAACCCGGAGCTGAAGGGGCTTGTGGTGAACTTGACACTGTTAGAGTCATTCAACTTAACAGATTGCGATGTTTGGGGTATGTGGAGAGAATGGATGCTACAAGAATGTCGAGAAAACATCTCTATGGAAAGTCGGGAGATGGAAGAAGTCGTGGAAAGCCGCTGCTCAGATGGTTGGACGAAGTGGATGGTAACCTAAAGGAGATGGGTGTAAAGCGGTGAAGGCGCTTCGCTGCTGAAAGGGATATGTGGAAGAACATGTTAGCAGAGGTCATGGTTCTTCAAGGACTATACAGCCCAGCAATGAATGAATGAATAAATACTGTCCCTTACAATATATTCCATATATAGGTAAGTGAAAGTAATAAGATTTTACGTTATTTGTTTTTGTGTGTGTATTTATTGACTCAATAGCTTATGAAATACGTCACAATTTTATTTGAAGTAAAGAAAAAAAAATTAAATATTATATAGTAAATATATAGATATTATTTTTACTCATATTATTATTTTTTTTATAGATATCAACGTTCGTCTTTAATTATTTAAATACTATAATTTAAAATCCATGTTCGACATTGTTTGTGTCAATGAATGACATTATGACAAAGAAAGGACAATATAAAAAAAAAAAAAATTAAGAGGTATACTGTATTTTTGTATTCTAGTTACTGAATGCAGGGAGGTTTTATATTCGTGCGGTAGTTTACAAAAAATGTTTAACACGAGAATAGTAAATTTCCACTCACATCATACCTTTGAGAACATTAGTTACATGTCTGTTTATTTGTTAGTCAAATGCATGCGATCGATATTTTACCTAATGCCATTAATTCACTTTTAATCCAAATCCAATTAGGAAATATTTTAGGACTGGGGTAAAAAAAAAATGATGCTCTATCTATTTTTTTACGAATTATATCCACTACTTTCAAAAGATGCTTTTGAATTCTTTTTCCTCATAAGTCTTTATTTAAAAAACAGCCCACTGAATTTGACCCAACGTTGGAGAAAACACCAGGAATAATATAAAAATATTCTAATATGTATTTCGGTGAATTTCATTTTACATTTAAAATTTAGTACCTAATTATTACGAATGTAAAGGCTTTGAACATACAAAAAGGCAGATTATATTTATATCAGGATATAGACATTTTTTGTCTTGGACAGCGCATTAAGTCGTTGGTTGGATTTGATGAAATTTTCGAGCAATATCAATTTTATTCTTGTTTGTTCTATATGCGAAAGAAGTGCGGTTTTCAAGGACAAGACTATACTTCAAAAACGGCTTCTCCTGCAGATTTTATTTGAAACGGCAAATCAGATACCATGAAGTTTAGGTGATTATTTAACTGGTAGAGATGAAGAAATTATGTATATTGACCTTACTAACTATGTTAGTAACTTTTTCTTGCCATAAATCCACGATATATTCCTGTTAGTGTTGCCCAAACTCGGTCTTGGTCTCTCACTTTACAAGACCAAGGCTGGAAAACTGTTGCAAGACCAAGATCAGGACTGATAAAGGGAATCGATTTTTTAAATAAAAATTAGAGCAAAATAGTTACTAACACTCGATAATCTTAGTTATTATATGTTAATAATTGGTATAACCAATAAACTTTTGCATTTAATTAATTTAACCCCTTCGATAAATTTTTCTCAATAAAATAATACCAAACTATAAATGAATATAGAAGACATGGCTATAGTCAATATTTTTTTCTTATTATGCACAAAAAAAGAAATCGATTTGTATATAGTAACTTAAGTCCCGGAAAAGCAAAGGTAAAAATAGATATAATTTTATTTCAAATTATATAAAAGGTTTTTTTTCTCGTCTCATAAGGCCCATTGGAACAAACGCCGAGAGGTATATATAATATTTTTTTCGATTTAACTATCACCAAAAAATATTTGGTTGCAATTTGTGACCCACCAAATGTAACCTTCCCTTGTTAGTGACTTTTTGCAATAAACCAATGATATACACTATCTTAATACAAAAAGAGTTTTAATATTTTATTAAATGGGTTAATAGGTCAACCAGTGCTCAAAATTATGAAATAAAAACTATTTTATTGTAACTCAAAAAATCCCACGTTACATAAAAACAAAAAATACTTTGCAATGAAAGGATCAAACGAAAATGTTTGAGCAAGCCTATATAAATAAGCTATCGCCCTGACCAGCTTATTATTCTTTTTACATATCTAGGATTTTGCCAGCTGACTGGATCCGCCATGCCCTTCCTTTGTGAATGCCGATTCCGCAGTTCCTTTGTAACTGTCAGTTGCCGGTTATTGGCAGTGACAGTCCTCTGTGCGGTGCAATCGGGGGAGGAAGTTCTGAATTTTCCTAGAATAAGGCAGAACTGCGGAACAGGATACGTATTGTATCGATATATATATATTCAGGAGCCTCTTGTATTGTAATATGTCTTCTGTGTGACAGGAGCAAGGTCCTTTACAAGAACTTTGAGCCCGATGAATAGTGGAAGTTGTGCTTTTGTTGTGCTTCATGATTATTATATTTTTTTTTATTCCTATTCATTATATTACCTACAGTACTATCTGTTAGCTTTCTACTGTCCATAATTTTATTAATGTCATTCAATGAAAATTTCTTCATGCTCACTGATTCCGTTAGCACCGCACGTTATCTTGCTTTCTTAGCAATGCCTGATTATCATTTAATCTAAAAATGGCGTGTTAACACGACCCTTAAAAATTTTTACAGAACGTATTTACGTTTTCGATTTAGATTCGAATTTGGTTTAGATTTATTTTTTCACCGCAGTTAAAACCATGTTTACTTAAACTATTAAATAAATTTGTTAACATTGCCAGTATGATGCAAACATTTTGTTAACTAACAAATAAATTATAAATATTGAATACCATAAAGGTAAAGGAGTATAAGTTTTTTTTTTTTAAGCAGAAAGGGTGGTACATGGAAGATATGAAAATTTATCATTATACTTGTTTGATAAAAGTTTTAAGTTTAGTAGATTAACAGTAGATTTAAGTTTTTCCGAAGTCAGATACGCACTAAAGGTCCTAAAATGGAAAACAATATGCCATCTATACGGTAGTGATCACTACCCAATAGTTATCGACACATCGGAGATAATTAATGACATTCCCTCAAACATTCGATGGAACTAAGAAAAGGTAGATTGGGAAACGTTTAGCAAATTAATAACTGAAGAATTACAGGCAACTCCAACTAAATAGATAAAAAGGTGGATTTTTTTAGTGAGCTAATTCTGAAAGTAGCAACAAAAACAGTTCCTACTATTAAAAACAACACCAAACACCATAGAGTACCCTGGTGGAATAGACAATGTAGTGATGCTATTAGAGCAAAGAAACAGGCTCTGAATCGGTTCAGAAAAACTAGAACTTTACAAGATGCAATAGCATTCAAAAGACTAAGATCGATAGCTAATAGAATTATCAAATATAGCAAAAAAGAATCTTGGAAACAGTTTGTGTCATCGCTTAATAATCTGACTCCAGTGACCGAAATATGGAATAAGATACGAACCCTCAGAGGAATCGGGAAACGGCAGAGATTTACTGGATTAGAAGTCAATGGAGAAATTATAACCAATCCTGGAGATATTGCTGAAGGTTTAGCAAAGTATTTCAAGGAAGTGTCTACGTCGAACAATGATCACACCCATAATTATATCTCAGGAGTGAGTGAAAGGAACAGTTCAGTACCAACCGAATTTAAAGGATGTAAAGAACCGTTTCGGATGCAAGAACTAAATTCTGCCTTACAGAAATGCATTGGAAAGTCAGCAGCTGGTTTAGATGGAGTTACTGGCGAATTCTTAAAAAAATTGCCTGAAGATGGTAAATTGCACCTTTTAGACACCTACAATGAAATATGGAACACCGGTGAATTCCCCTCCTGTTGGAAGCAATCAATCATCGTACCTATCCAAAAAAAAAAAAAAGAAGACAGTATCCAACCAAATGATTACAGACCCCTTTCACTAATATCATGCATTTCAAAAACTCTAGAAATGATGATAAACACCAGACTTATCGATACGCTGGAAAGAAGCAATGCCCTCTCTCCACAACAGTTCGGGTTCACATCAAACCGCTCAACAACTGACCCCCTGCTGTCATTAAGTTTAGAAGCCGAAGAAGCTTTTTTAAACAAAGAACACCTAATTGCAGTATTCTTAGACCTAGAAAAGGCTTACGATAGAATGGCAAGAGGTCGTGTATTAAGAATCTTGGCAGGATTGGGTATTGGAGAGAATATGTGGACATACATCAAAAACTTTTTGACTGGCAGAAAATTTTGTGTACGAGTAGGAAACACTTTCTCCTCCAGTCATTCCTTGGAAAGTGGTACTCCACAAGGTTCACCCCTCAGCTCGACACTCTTCCTCTTGACAATTAACGGTATCACATCTGCTATTCAGAGCCCCACTAAATGTTTGCTATTCGCTGATGATATAGTAATTTCAGCGCGTAGCAAATCTTTAGCGTTCATCCAGTGGAAGCTAAAAGATGCTGTTGAAAAAATAGAAAATTGGACGAAGGAAACTGGGTTCAAACTATCAGCTACGAAATCCAAAAGTATCCATTTTTGCAGACAATGAAAATATCTTATAGACCCTCAAATAAAATTAGGAGACTCCATTATCGAGTATGTAGAAAACTATACATACTTGGGAATGATACTTGATAAGAAGCTGACGGGGGTTCATCATATAAAACAGTTAAGAGACGAATGTACAAAAAGACTAGGACTTCTTAAATGCATTGCTAATTCAAGCTGGGGAACCGAAAGAACGACACTCATCAAAATATACCATAGTGTGATTCGAAGCAAAATTGAATATGGAGCCCAAATATATGGAACAGGTCGCAAAACGTTGCTAAAAATACTTGATTCCATCCACAATTCGGCTCTTAGAATCTGCACAGAAGCTTTCTGAACTTCTCCAATCGAAAGTATATATGCCGAATCCGGAGAACCCTCATTAGAGATGAGGCGAACATATTTATCTATAAAATATGTATCCAAATTAAAATCACGTCCACAACACCCCTTGAATTCAAAACTATTTGATGGAGATTCAGTAGGCGAGGGCTTAAGGAGATAGAGGGTAGCAAATTCAAACAAATAATTGATAAAACGCTAAATAATGTGAACATGGAGTATCCATGTTCCATGGAGACCCATCCCTAACCTCAAAATACCTAACTGGAAGAACAGTAGACCGACTATAGATCTGTCAATGACAAGACATAACAAAGAATACCCACTGAAAATTCAAAACTACTTTTTTGAATTATTGGAGAAATATAAAGGTTTTAATGTGATATATACCGATGCCTCCAAAATGGAAAATAGTGTTGGCTGCGCTGTATATATTAATAACAACCAACACCAACTTCTGTTTAGCTTACCAGGAGAGAGCTCCATATTTACTGGAGAAGCTACTGCGATCATGAAGGCCCTCCATTGGATATCAAATTCCAATGAAAATCAATGGATAATAACATCAGGCTCCAAAAGCGTCATAGCAGCAATAGGTAACCCATGGCCAAGCAATTCAATAATAAGGGATATATTGAATCTATGGTGGGAATTAAATGAAAGAACGGTCAGAGTGATATTTGTCTGGATTCCATCTCATAGCGGTATCTCAGGCAATGAAAGAGCAGACCATGCAGCTAACTTAGCAAGGAAGGGAGAGGCACCAACCATAATTTCTATAAATTATACCACAGTAGAAGACTGTGTACACGCAACAAAAAAGAAGTTGTTGGAAAATTGGGTAAATAGATGGAAAAATAGACAGTCAAAATCAATGGAAATAAAAACAGACTGCAACAAGTGGGCTAGTAGCACAAGAATATCAAGAAGAGAAGAAACAATATTGTGCAGAATACGAATAGGCCACTGCCTGTTTACTCACGGATACCTTCTCAGAGGTCTGGAACCACCCACTTGCCAAAAGTGTGACAATAAACCACAGTCAGTAAAACACCTGTTAGTAGAGTGCAACGAGTTCAACAACATTCGGCAAAAATTGAAACTACCAATGACAATGAAAGAAATATTAAGAGACAATGAAGAAGGAGTCACCACCCTATTCCGGTACTTAATGGAGACGAATTATTACAATAGAGTATAGAAAACTAGCCGCCAAGACCCTCTAGGGTAGAGGCAATTAAAAATAAAAATAAAATAAAAAATAATGAAAAAAATTCATTTCCTAGAATGTTGAATAATGATTATGTCGAACGCTTTCGAAACATATTTAATCATTTTTTAAATAATAATTCCTAAAAAATAGATTAATAACAAAAATATTATAACATATTATAAAAGAAAACTATAAATTATAAAATAAAATAATAATTAAATTATAGAAAAAGTAAAAAATAAAATGAAAATTGCATAATAAAATTATTAAATCATAATATGAAACAATATTAATTTTTTTTTTTTTTTTTTTTTTTTTTTTTTTTTTTTTTTTTTTTTTTTTTTTTTTTTTTTTTTTTTTTTTTTTTTTTTTTTTTTTTTTTTTCCTACCCCCCAGGAATTTCTTGAATAAATTCAGTGTGTATATAAATGTATATATACATAAGTTTTCAACATTCCTTTTATTGCCCAAGGGCATTTTAAGTTAAGAGGGCTCTGCACGCTGTATGCGTTCTTTGCATCTGTGGCCAGAGGCCTTTTATTATACCACTGGGCGTGGAGGGACCGCCCTGCATTAATCTATTATCTATAATATAGTTAGTGGGTGTGAACTACAGAGTCCAAACCCCTTCCCTCGGCGTGAACATCAACCAAGGGGACTTTACCTTGCCACCTCCCAGGCCTGGGCGGCGGTACTATTTCCTGAAAAAGCGGGTTAGCACAGACCTTCAGCCCATCGAAAAATTTGACGTGTCTTCGGCCTATGAACTCAGGCACCGATGGGAGCTGAAGCTCCTCTCGGATCTTTACATTCTTTGCCCTTTGCAGGGTGGTACCTCTGACTATTCGCCGAAGAATGGAGTTTTGATAACTCTGGAGTTTCTTGAGCGTGGACTTATACAGGTGGCGGAGCAACGGTGCACCATAGAGCAGCGTAGGCCTGATGACCGCCTTGTAGATTTGCAGTTTTAGTCTCAACGAGAGCTGCGGCGACTTTAGCAGATGGTAGAGCCTATACTCCTTTTTCCGAGCCAGCTTGAGCCTCTGGTTGACGTGACTAGTAAAGGTGAGGTGCCTATCCAGAGTCACGCCTAGGTAGAGGAGTGAGTTGGAGATCCGCTGGTCCACTCCACCAGTGGTGAAGTGAGTGGGCAGGGGCTTCTTTCCTTGCTGAAATGACATCACTATGGCATCGGTCTTATTAGGATTTACCTGTATGCCGTTCTTCTCAAGCTCCTTGACGATGGTATCGGTGGCATTCTGTGCTTTCATGAGAGCTCTCTCTGCGTTAAGGCTGGATGCATAGACTGCGATATCGTCAGCATAGGCTGCTACCACCGCTTCTGGATGTTTAAGTGCCACTACTGGCGCCGTGAAAACGACGAACAGTAATGGCCCCAACACAGACCCTTGAGGTACTCCACACGTTGTATCGACTGGGTTCGAATAGTCATTACCAACTCTTACGACGAAAGTTCTTCCACTGAGGTAGCTTCTGACCAGACGACATAGCGGGGCTGGGAATTTGTACTCTTCCAGTCTTCGAAGTAACAGCGCGTGAGACACGCAGTCAAAGGCCTGGCTGCAGTCCAACGAGATGAGTGCCGTAGCTTTGTTGTGATTCATCTGCTCTATGGTGTGTGCCTGAAGTTTAGCCAGATGATGTTCACAGGCGACTCCGCGTTGGAAACCGGTTTGCTCTGGTGGTATAACGTGCTCTTCCTTGCAGTGACTCAGGAGATGATAATGAATCAATCGCTCAAAGACTTTGCTGACGTGCGGGAGGAGGCTGATCGGGCGATAGTGGTCAGTCATGTCTCCTTTCTTCCCCGGCTTGAGTAGTGGCACTACGATGGCATGTTTCCAGACTGTAGGGAAGTAAGATATCCGCAAGCATGAATTAAAGATGTTCAGAAGGAAGGCTTTACCTTTCCTTGGGAGCATCTTCAGTAGAACATACGGGATATCATCATGTCCCGACGCCTTATTTCCTTTGATACGTCGTAGTACAGACTCAAGCTGGTTAAAATTGCAGAATATGAGCTTCTCAGTGAGTCCAGGTGATGATCTCTGCTGCACCGGTGGGGAGCTTCTAGTTCGCTCAGCATCCCTTGCTGCATAACTTTTCGCCAGGTGTTCAGCCTGTTCCCCAGTTGTTAGTAGCGCGTCTCCTGATGTCAGATGCACGCTTCTTTTCTTACTAACGAAGGTTCTGACAAGTCGCCAGAACTGACGGTAATCGTCATGAGTCCTTCGTAACTGCTCGTGCCAGAGTGATGTCTTCCAGTCGCTCATGAGTCTTGCTATCTGCCGGGTCATCGCATTGATGGCCGGTTTTAAGCTGTAGTTACGAGTGCGCTGGAAAACGTTCCTTAGGTTGTTTCGCTGTCTGATCAGAACTAGGATGTGCCGTGGAGGTCTTCTGATGGCGTTGGGCTGTGGAGCAAACTTGGGAATGTTCCGTTTGGCTGAGGCTTGGATGGTGGTGGTGATGACATTTACAGCATTATCCACCTCATCTCGGGTTCTGCATGGTGTAACTGCTGGTAGTGTTTCCTCAACGCAAGATCTGTATCTCTTCCAATCGGCTTTATGAAGCAGATATTTGCTCGCGGGTGGAGTGGCGGGTGTGCCCTCAAATGTGTATAGCACCGGCCGGTGATCTGAGGGTCCATACGGTAGTGCGTGGCAATCCGTGATGGTGTGCAGATCCCTGGTGAGTAGAAGATCTAGCGTAGAGGTCCACTCAGGTCGGGCTGCATGCCTGAAGGTGTGAACACCCGGGTGGAAGACGGCGAGCCTGGTCTTTGTGATGTACGTGCCCAATGGGTTGTTACTACCACACAGCCAGGAGGTGTGTCGAGCATTGAAGTCCCCAAGGACAACATACCGACTTCTTGCCTGGGCGTGTTGTAGTAGTAATTTCACTGACGTGAGAACCGCCCTCGGTCTCCTATAGACACAGGTGAATCTATACCGATGTTTAAATCGCACGTCTACAGTGACTATGTGAGTTCCCTCAGTAGGTTCCACTGGGTTCGTGATGATCTTCGAAGGGACATCTCTTCTGACCAGTATAGCAACGCCTTCTGTCGACCCGCGTGAGCAAACCTCCCGGTATACAGTGTACCCATGGAAGTATAGTCGAGACGAGGGGGGCATCAATGTGTCAGTCAGCGCCATCACCGATGGTCTGTGTTGCTGCAGGAAAAGCTCTACTTCAGCCTGCTTCTGTGCGAGGCCTCTGATATTGTAGGTGCAAACTAGGTGCTCAATCATGTTTTTGTTGGCTCAGCACGGTATTAAGGAGGGTTGTGATGAAGCCCATCATCTGGTCTAACCTCTGGAGCATTCCTTCGACGAGCCTGATGAGCGTTGATTGTTCATTCTTTTTAGACGGCTGGGCTGCTTCTAATGGTGTGGCAGACGGGTGGGAAGAACTCGGGGGGAAGTCGTGGTGATGGGGGTGAGCGGGCTGCTGTGATTGGCTGGTTGTTCCGCCAATCACCGCTGAGTATTCTAACCCCGACTTCACTAGTTGACTTGGTTTCCGTGTAGGGGGTGGCGTGGTTATCTCCTCTTTCTTCTTCTTTTGGAGAAACAATATTAAAAAAAAATGTTATAATATTAATCTGTTTTTCCTAAAAGTTGGATTAATAATAAAAATATTTTATTATTTATTTCTTAAATAATTCCTTTAATGATTGATATCTTCGTTGTACTTTCATTCTCCCTAATGGCTTTTCGTGAGCCTCATCTTGGACTTTCCGGGACTTGGATTCGATTCGTGACCTAGTGACGTCATTGCCGATATTGTGCCCCATATTTCCGAACTTACTGAGCCGCGGTGACTTAACGACCGGAGAAAGGAGAGGACACAGCCGTGCGTGTAGACGGTTACAGCGGTCCTCTGGGCTCTAATTAAAGGGTCCTTATACGGCGGAGGTCCCCTCTTATACAACCGCCATTGGCCAATTCATTGTCCCCCCGAGGAGTGATTAGCAAGAACTGGAGCGGTCTTCAGGCAGCCTGGGAGCTCTCGACAGTCCATTATACTAAATTCTGTTTAGTGTTTGTAGTTCGGTTTCTTAATTCTATGTTGTTGCGTAAATCCGATAAATCCTGAATTTTGTAATGCATGTTGGAGCGCCTTTTCTTATATTTGCTTACAAATCCAAACTTCTTGCACAGTGTAACAGTTGCTATAGTGCATCATACATATATGTAATTTTACCATTAAAAAGAACTTAATTAGCAAATTAACTTACTATGAAAATTACGAATTAAGGCCTTTGGTATAAGTAATCAAAGTTAAACCAATGTCGAGAGACAAAAGTACTTGGTATGGTGACCGCCCAAATCGGGTGACCATTCATTAGGAAAAGCCACGCTATCCGAGTATTCCTCCCTCGGATATGTGAGGGCAGTCACATGTGAGTTGAGTGATCAACTCAGACCGAGTGGGAGATTCGGAATAAATACACTATTTCACCTACTTAAATTGAAAACCGGGAAGTGATTTTCAAGATATCAGTAGCACTCCTGAAGTTTGGTCCATGGTCTGTCTGTTTAATGAAAATAAATATAGGTATTCGCGCCTGCTGACTTTGAGTAGCTACAATTCATGGATCTAGACCGATTTGTCACTTTCCTTGAACGCGAGCAAGTCGGCGGGAAGGAAGCTGTCAGATTAGTCTCAAACGGATTGGCTATAGAGATATGGATGGTCTACTGCTGCACCATGGAGACCAAGGTTTATAGCAAACTGATATTGGGTGACCTCCGCTACACCAGCAAGCAATATAGGTCTGTTAGGAGACCACATCTCTCTGCCGATAATCTTCATGGCCTAAAGAACCAACAGAAAAAAAAATGTATATGTATATACCTAATTATTGAAGTGAAAATTTCTTTAGGTGCGTTTTGTACATTTTTGTGGAGAGTGAATTAGATTGATCTGTCAAATTTCGTTCGGATAAAGTCGGCTAGAGTCGACCAATTAAATTATTTTTAAATATGGATTAAAATATCTCAGAAACAATAAATCGGGCCTGCATACTGTAAACGAGCAAATTTTTCAGCATTTCATCCTCTCTGTAATAGACTATAATTCAAAATTGTATCTTAACGCGTATTAGGGATGGCAAAAAAGAAAAAAAAATGATGAGGTTAATCGAACAAATGGATTAAAATATTTCAGATACTAAAATTCGGACCTGTAAAAGCAAGGTAAATGTTCAGCATTCCATCTTCTTTGTAATGAGCTATTAATAATAATTTATATTTTATATTATTCATCTTGCCTTGTTGATGATTTCACTTCTATTGCTCTAAACCACACACCTTATTTTTAAAAAATATAATATCTGATATATGGTTATCAAACTACAGCAAATGTATTTAAGGTTATAAACTGATGTTTTACTCATCTTTAAAATATTTTTATATATCACTTTTTCTTTCACACAAGAACAATGAAATAGTTTTTAAAACAATTGCCTACTTCGGTAGATATCATATACTTTTTTTCAAACTTAAAAATAATTTTATAAGTTTACATTTAATTAGAAAAATGTATTCGAGCTGAAACCTCTCACCCCCCTCCGAAATGCTAAAATATAACCATGTATTATTGAAAAAATTATCTATAAAAGTATTATTGTTCGTGTAATTACATTGAATAGGACTTCAAGAATCACTTAAACACCATTTCATATAGGTATTTAGTTTCTTTCTAAGTAATAATAGTTATATATATATATTGCAAAAAAATAGTTTTCGGGCTGAAGCGCTCCTCCCCAAAAATTAAATCCTAGATCCGCTACTAGTTTTAACTATTATTTTTGTTATAAATTTATGTTATTTCGTTCATTTAAAAATTCTGTAGTTATTTACTTCAGTATCATCAGGCGTTGATGACCTCGATTTTTACGCCTTAAAACCCCAACTAACAACAACTTGTATTAATATTACCTAAAACATAGGAAATGCTATTTATTTATTGTAGCTTCTAAGGAGTAAAACGTGAAAAATATATTACTTTAAATGCCATTGATAATATTCTTCGCAGTCTTTTTGTACTTTGGAATATAAGCCTAAATAAAGGAGATATTGCAGTCTTATGAACCTATCCATGAATAAAACAAACAAAAATATTATCGAAATATGAAAATATAAGTTATTAATTTTTACTATCGTGATTTAGCATTTTATGAATTTATGCTTTATATTCCATGGTTTTAGGAAATGTATACAAATTTGTATCAATGGAATATTTTACACTACATTTATGTCCTCGGTTTTAGGAAAAACTCACTGGATAAAACCCAGCTTCTGATCATCTAGACAACTGATTGCAAACTTGACCAATACCGATTTCCAATATTAATATTGACCTATCCTAACCACACAAATCCTCTCAGTTTGAGGACAGCTCATCAATCCACTGTTTTTGTGTACGTTTGCTTAATTTTTTTTTTAAATTCTAATTTAGTAGAAGAGCTTGCCTAATCTTCAATGAAAATTGGCATAACAGGACAGAAAATAGAACTCAACAGAGTTTCAGAAAATATAAGGCAACGAATTGATTATCTTAATTCTTTGTATTGTAAGTATTGAAGTGGGGTTTCACTTCAATACTGTCAATAAAAAGAATTCGATTACTGAAAAAGTTTGGAACTAGGTTATAGAATAATAAGATAATTAATTTTATCTCACACTTTAAGCTTTCATATTATAATCTCATATTATTATTTATTTATTACTAATTATTTATTTTAATATAAATAACTTATATATGACTTATATAGGCGAATTAAAAATAAAGTTTCATGCTAAACTACGTTTAAAATAATGAAACAAAAAGCAACTATAAAAAATAAAAATAAAATTTTTTTTTTAAACATATATAGAAGAAAAATAGTCAGTGTAATAATGATAGTAGAGCAATAATATTAATATAAAATAAGGATGCTTTTGTTACTGAAGTTAATGAAATTGTGATTAATTAATTTGGAGGTTTTTTCTTTGTTTTGTCTAAGAAACATTTTTATCTGAATGTATTGAGTTTTTTTTTCTTTTTTTTTTGGAACCACCGACTTAAATTTATTGTATTGACGAAAGATCCTGCTATGTAAACAGGAGAAGAAAGGATTTATGTACCTCTGAACAGAGGGAATTTCCTTGACAAATGTTAGACGTTTTTCAGAAACGTGACACATTATTATGGAGGCACAGAGACAGGAGACGACAAGAGGGATTATTTTGAATCCCCTTTGAGACGGGACAACGCCAAGAAGTCACGTAGTATTCGCTACAGTTGCGGAGGCTATCTGAGAGGACGTGTAGGGAATCTTATCTCGTCCTAGTGGCAGCCCTGTTAGAGGGTCAGTTATACCAACGCGCTCTATTGTTTAACATACTAAGCAGTCTGTGAAATATGTTCCGAACGGGGAATAATTCCCCGAAGTTCGCCCTCAGCTAAGTTGGTAGGTCGGGTGTATAAAGCTTGGATGAGGTCAGCATTAATTAACTGCTTTCTATTTTTTTCTGTCTATGAAAGTAACTTAATGGTAATGCTACTTTTTTTTTTCTCCAACTGATACGAATATCTGCTATGTTATCAGTAGCGCGTAAACCAAATCTTCTTGTTCCTTTTCTATTTAATCTCTAAAATTTCTTATCAAAGAAATTAAAGTTTTCTAATTCCACACTGGTATGATATACATTTTAAATTCAGTTTAGTATATACTGTGGGTAAGAGGGGTATTTCTGTGAGTAAGGCAATGAAATTCAATGATCCGGGTTCCGATGAGTCCATCTGTAGCAGCTATTCTTTCACATCATATGTGGGGTCAGTAAATCCTCCTATGACGCTCACCCAGTATTTATAAACTGGGTACTCTTGATTAAATAATTAATTAAGCACAGAAAAATGGCGGTTGGGCGAGATCTATTTCAACTCCATGCACAAACTTGTACCAGCAAACATACGATAAAAATGCTTCTAAACATCGATCCTACATGACCCTCTTTTTACACGTTTTCTTTTTTCAGATATATCAGTTTAACGATGGTTAGAAGCTATGTCGAATTATAATAACGAACGAAGGAGAAAGTAAAATAGAGAATAGCTAATAGAACCTGATAAATCAATTTCTCATGGTATGAAAGCAAGGAGGTTAATATGAACGGGACATGCAGCTTGTGTATCACTTAAGTAATCCATCAAGAACCCACTAAGCATCAATGACTGCTTTAATACTTGGCATGAGACTAGGATTATTGGCTCAGGGATCATCTTAACAATAATAATAAAAATAATGGCCTATATTTTAGGAAATATTTATAATAATTGAGTGCAATACCAAGTGTTTAACGCAAAGGTACTTTAGTTACATTTTAATGACATCAGATGTCACTTAAAGAGTAGTATTACAGTAAATAGAAAATACAGCCCGTCTAGCATTCTTCTTCATTTTCTAGTTCAATCGGATGTCTTTAAGAAATTTCGATTTATCATTACTTAAAATTTATCTTTCTTTTTTTGTTGTTGCATTTTTGTGTCTGTCGGCAGTTACACACATTCAATCTGTATTTTTTGAAGTTTCGTGGTCTTATTATCACCATCAGAATTTAAGTTTTTAACAATAGATCGCATTAATTCAGTTTTTAAAACTGTGACAGTTTTCCTAAAATTATATTAAAACTAATTACAATTTTATTAAATTTCCTTACTATAATAGTTCTTTTTGTTAAATTTTCTCTACTTTTTGTTATTTATCCTTGCTGAAATTCGGACATTCAAAATGAAAAATAAAACAATTAAAACTTAAATTAGTATAGGAGTTTTCGTAATAGTTTCTTTTCCGTCTTACACTAATCTATTTCAAATTAAATCTTAGCCCTTTGATAAATGTGAATAATGAACGAATAAATAACTAATAATTTAATAATTACAGAACCTATTATTATAAAATTACCCAATGAAAAATAAAAAAAAAATAAATTCACAATTATTTGAAAAGATAAGTTTAATAAATTAAGTTATGAGACAATGAATGATCCCCGGACTAAATATTATCTTTATTTATCATTATAGTCAACAGCCATCCATCAGTTTTAATTTATTTATTTCAGTGGAGGTAAAAAAAAATTCTTTAAAGTTCTGTAGTTTATATTTCACTTAATTAAAATTTATTCTATTTTCCTCATGGAAATCTTTTAATTAAAATTTTCTAGTAAAATTCTTTTTGTTAATATTTAAAAAATAAATCCTGTGAAAAAACAATTTCTAGGGCGAAAAGTGCTGTTCAAGAAATCTATTAAACTAAAAAACAACATATTTTCAATACATATAGTTAAATTCTTCTTTAATTTTGTAGATTTTATTACTAAAATATGTTTTTTTCAACATATTTTGTTGCTTCTATGACTTACTGTTTAAATTAAATACCATTTACATAATTTATTTATATTTCATGATGTTTTTCTATAGAGTGACTAACTGAACATGTGGCCACAAGATTATATTTGATATTTGTTATTATTTTTACTTTCTCTCAGCAACCATTAGATTTTTTTTTTTAAATGCTGAACCTAAAGTTTTTATATCCTTGAATTATTGTGATTGTATAGTTGTAATATAATAATAATCGTGACAACAATAATGTGTAACATAATATTATAATTTGTCAAAGAGATCGTTAATTCAATCTAAATATGTTCAAGATGTTTTACAATTGACAGTCAATACTTTATTTTGACACTTTATTTTTAGAGAAGCTTTCGGTGTTTATGCACTATATTCATCTCTTTTAATATTTTTGTTTATTTAAATAACATAAAGGATAAGAAAAGTGTTCTTGTTCTACGGCTCATGTCATCATTCTCCGAGAATAGGACTCCTCTTTGTCGAACGATATCTTACAGCACTCAGTCTAAAATTATCTAACCATCTAAATATTATTTTAAAAACTTAATACACGATGACTCAATTAACCTGTTTACAGGAACGAATCATTACGAGACTTGTAAAATTAACTTTTCGTGAACGGTGGATAACCCAACATGTCCACGTAACTTTTCCACTTACCATTCCGAACGAGAATCGGGAACGCAATTTAGTCATGAATGCCGATATTTAGAAATAATGAATGCGAAATTTCGAATGCTCTAGTTTAAAAAAAATAATGATAAACATTTTATAATTTTAAAAATAGACAGATGACTAATATTTTAAAGTTAAAGCATCCAACTTCTCACTAACCAGACTATTATATTTTAATGCATTATCTATCTCTGCAACGAGTGTTTGAAGAACAATTTCCAGATTTTAAACTAATCTAATTTATATGAATTATTAAAAAAAAAATCAGTGAATCTTGTACCAAACTCAGCAACTAAGTCGGTATTCTTCTTAAGTGTATAATATTGAAACCGATATCATACCTGTAATATTCCAGAATTATGATAGCAATGATAATAATAGAAATTTTCTTAATTTAATTTGAATAGGTTTTATGTATTTTATATCGGAAGATAACGGAAGCCATAAAAGTACAGGTGAGGTAACTGGTGCTGATAAATGTTTATATGACTATATCTTTTACGATGATGGAGAAAAAGGTCCCAGGAACATTCTTATAAAAATGTCATGTTGAACACAAAAATTTAAAGGAATTTGGTAGTCGAAATTTATCCATTCTGCTTAAAAATCATGTAAGCATGGTCTAATTTAGAAATTCACAAATAAATCTGTATCCGTTCCACTCCCGTACTCAAACTTTAGATAAGTTATCTGCCACCCCCCATTTATTACGACAAAAATAAATTATGAAAATAATTTGAAAAAACAGTTCTTTTAATTTTAAAAAATTGTTTCATTCTTGAACATTAGACAGGGGTACAGGTGTACTCCAGGCCAAAAATGTATGTACACGCTCACTGAGATAAATCTACTTGTTGTGTTTCCAATAATTATAGAATTAAGTAATATAACCGAATATGGACTGTACATTATGGACCAACTATGTCATTCCTACACGTGCCACTTACATACACTGTTTTATAATCTATTGGACATTGCTCGTGTGAATTCAATAATATTGTTGAATTGGTGGAGCAGTAATAACAAACTAAAAGTAAAAAATAGGCGATCTTTCATAAAAAGCCTGACATGAGAGCTCATCAGGCAAAACCTATTGGTTCTCCTAGATAGTTCAACTATGTAGTCTCCAAATACTTCTTGACCTAGGTTGACCAGAGAAATCAACATATAATAGGGTATCGCCTGCAGGAAGATGTGCTTTCTAACTGAAAAAGCCGAGTCAAGTCCCTAAAGTGCTAAAAAATTAAAAAATTAATTTATTTAGAACATCAAAAGAAAGTATGGCGTAAATGAGTTTAAATGATTATTTTTGTTTCTTTATATGCAATACTTAAAATGGATTAAACCAAGTTTCAATAAAATCGTTTGCTAGGAAGTTAAATAATTGTTTTGATATGGTACATCTGAACTCCTGTGTAGTCTTTGTGTAATTATTTTTATGTGTAGTAATCAAGGATTAATATAATTTTTCATTAATTCACTTCGAGATAACTCACCTTATCGTTTCCAACAGACGTTTCAGGAAGGAGCGAAATGGATGATTAGTGCAGATATGTGAATTAAGTCTACTAACTTTTTCCCCTAAATATGTAGGTGGATAATTTTGCATAAAGCAAATAATTGATAGTATTTTCCATTTTTTGTTTTCATTACTGATATATTTAGACTCTGAAGAAATGATGAAGAGCTATCATCTGGTGAAATTAGTGTTGCCTAAATGCGAGACCAAGGCGAGTCTTTGCAAGCTCAGTCTTGGTTTTAGTCTTGGTCTTGCGCAAGAGTCTCGCAACAGTCTTGCAGTTACCTATTAACTTAACTTATTTCTATAGAGATATTACTGTAATTTTTTAGATAGGAGAAACCTAACTAAGCCTGAATGAAAAATTAGAAGAGTTAAATGCAAAAGCATGTTAGTTATACCAATTCTTACATATAATAAATAAAATTGTCAAGTATTAATAACTATTTTACCTTAATTTTTATTCAAAAATCGATTTTTTTTTACCAGTCTTGCTCTTGGTCTGGCAACAGTTAGGCGGTCTTGATTGTTTTCGGGCAACACTAGGTGAAATACTTTAAGATTATATAAACACGAAACATTGGGTATAAATTTGATCATTATTGGGAAATTAAGACTTTTCTTTTTTTGTGAAAAATTATGTTATATACTTAAGTAACCAAATATTCATGTATAGGATTTATATCTTTTAATTTTATGTGATGAATCTTTACTAAAAGTAAGAAAACGATTCTAGGTTCCTTAATGTCTGAGGACCTTCGTGAGACCACTGACCGAATCTCAACATGTGTAAAAATGACACAAGACTCCTGGAAAAGGACCTGCGTTGTTGACCTAATTCTGTTTCAGAAGCACTTCCTTTCCAACAGGACGATTTATCGCCTTTGAATGCGAAACCACGATGATCTAGTTAAACTTTTACCTGGGCTTTCGCAACTAACTGAAAAGCTGCTAAAGTCAATTTAAATGCCTTGATGACCATCAAACATTGATTTTTTGCATGTTTTTTTTTTTTACAATATTTCCTCATTTAGAATCCAGCTCACCCGTAAAAAAAAGAATACACCAATTATGTAATTGTAATATTTATCTCACAGCACGTACAATATACCACAATAAAGTTGCTAGTTGCTTGACTAACACACAGTATTCAATGGAGTTTAAATAACGAATTGTAATAACATGCGGGTAGTACTTTCCGGTTTTAAATATTATTTTTAGTATTTAAGAATTCAAAGGCTGCTACCAGAAAAAGAGAATGGGTTAATTTACTCCTAAACTGTTTTTTATTTACTCCTAAACTGCCTGGCGGAGTGACATTTTACTATTTTTCATAAAAAATCACATATATGTGTGCATGATTTTTTTTTCTTTTCTGGCCCTCAGAAAGTTCATTTAATTACAATTACATACATAAGTATATACATATAAGTATATATATATATATATATATATATATATATATATATATATATATATATATATATATATATATATATATATATATAATTGTAATTAAATTAAAATTACTTGCGTTCTTTTATACCATAAAATAACAGAATATTATTATTGGGTTTGAATGTATTACTGTTAACTTTATTTCGTAAAGTTGATTTAGGATTTCGAATTAAAATTATAAATCATTGTAGAACAAACAATCTGACTATTTGCCTTTCACAAATTTTATAGTCTTCCTTAAGAAACGGAACTGAAACCGGAAATATGAATGTTCGTCGTTTTCGAAAATGGAGTTTAATAAATCATTATATAACTTGACCTTTTAGAACACTGATTTAAAACTTTATTTTATTTTTATTAACCAGGTATTTGTCAGATATAACAATTTAACTAAAAGTTCAAGCAAAAAAATGTATCAAGTATTAAATGATATCAAAATAAAGGTCAAGGATATGGTTAATTAAACAATAATTATTTATTTATAATTTAATCCAAATATTAAATTTTAGTGGTTTTGATTTGGCTCCAAAATTCTAATTAAAACTTGAACCAGTGATTTAAAATCATCCATAACGACCTATGTTTCTTACCTGGCCCAATCCAGATACCTATCCTTCCATAACCAACTTCAGAACCATCCAAACCCTATCGTTTCTAACCTTGCTTCCTCTTCGATCCCTGATAACCCTCCGAGGCTTCTGAAAAAAAGATGGCCTTGAGATCTCCTTTTGTAAATACATTTTTAGAGTGCTACCAGTAGGTAGTTTCTCAACATGTGGTTTCATTTTATTATATTCTTGTGTTCACATGTACTGAATGTATTGTTTTTTTGGAATACAGTTGTAAATACCATAAATAAAAAAAAATAAAAATGTGATATGTCTCTAAAATAAAAGCAATGGAAGTAGCCGAGTTTCTTTGAAGAATGTCTGGAGCTTTTTGTTAAAAAACTGATCCAAGTGGTTTTTGATGTCATCTTCCTTTTGGAATTCCTTTCCATTCATGGAGTTCTGCAGAGACCGGAATAATTGGTAGTAACTTTGAGCTAGGTCTGGTGAATAGGGAGGGTGTGGCAAAAGGTCCCATCGAAGGCTCAGTAATTTATTGCGAGTGACCAATGAGGTGTGGGGTCTTGGTGTCTTGGTGGAACACAACACCTTTCCGATCATTTATAACTCTTCAGGATGATCTCCAAATTCGATCTTACTATATCTGTTGGAAAGCTAAATTATTGCTCTTCAAAGCCGAATGAATGTTTTTTTTTTATTTAATGTGTACATAAGGAATATATAAACAAAAGCTCCTTATAGGATTTTATTTTTTATCTCCATTTGTAGTTTGTTTACGTAGGTCCTGTTGATGTCATTTTGTGTAGTTTATGTGGCCCTAAATGCCTGCTAAATTTCTTGTAGATAGCTAAAGTCGTATTGAAGTTATAACATTTCTGTGATTTTCGGAAAAAATCATGTGAGAGACCCAAACATTAAGCCTGAAAAACATAGCCGAGTTCGTACAAATGGTTTTCTACGCTTGTGCGCGACACATTTAGGGCCATAGTAATCTCTTGCACTGATTGAGTGGGATTTTGATCAACAATGGCCTTAACATTGCTCGTTTAAATTTCATGTGGGCAACCAGACCATTGAGCATCATTAATGTCAAAATTTCCTGAATGAAATTTGGAAAAACCAATTTTAAAATGAACATCCGGTTAAGGCATCATTCCCATAAACACTGTAAGTTTTTCTATGAGCTTCTGCAGCACGCTTACCTTTTTTTAAAATAATACAACAAAATATGCCGATACTGAATGATATTTTCTTCCATATTCACAGGGCACTAGCAAACACAAACTAGTTTCAACAAGAGTTAACAGATATAGTTGTTGAAATATTACAAACTGGATAAACAATCCACCTTAGGAATTAATTCATCAGATAAGAAGTGCATCATAGTGACATAAAAATGAACAGAAAAAGGACTTATTTGCCAACGCAATATAATTTTCATATTTTTATTTATTTATTTATATGATATTTACAACTGTATACAAAAAATACATCTTTTAAATTCGCACATGGATATAATGCCATGGAACACATGTTGAGAAACTACCCATTGGTTGCACTCTAATAATATGTCTATATTAGAAGATCACGTGGCCATCTTCTTTTCAGACGCCTCGGAGGGTTATCAGGAATCGAATAGGAAGCAAGGTTAGAGACAAGAGGGTTGGGATGGTTATGAAGTTTATTATGGAAGGACAGATATCTGGATTGGGTCAAATCTGATACATAAGGAACATTAAGGTCATTATGGATAATTTTATTTGTAACAAAGTAAGAAGCATTGAGGATTTTACGAAGGATTTTGGATTGTAAGGATTGGATGCGAGAGGAATTTGAAGGTTTGGTGGAGCCCCATAGCTCAACTTCGTAAGTCCAAATAGGCCTTATTATAGTCATGTAAATGAGTCTTTTATAATTGATTGGAAGGTTAGAACGTTTGTCTAGTAAGTGTTGAAGTAGTCGGAAACGTCGAGCTGTTTCTTGTCGTTTCAGTCTGGTATGAGGATTCCAAGTTAGACGTTTGTCCAGGTGGAGTCCTAGGTAACGGATTTGTTCAACAGAAATAAGTGAGGTGTTGTTAAAGGATACTGAAGGACAGGAAGTCATTGGTTTACGAATTTTCATATTTAAAGATCTTTTGAAAAAGTCCATATTGCTTGAAATTTTAATGTTAAGTGTTATTAATTATCATAAAATTCTTATTTTTATATTATTTTCGAGGTAAATAGTGGAAGAAGGTAGACCCGGAAGGAGTTCCTTCACAGGTTGATAATTATAAATCGTACAAGAAATATTCATTTTAGCCAATTAATAAAGTATCTGAAGTCGAGGCTTAATGAATAACATGAAATCCCAATATAAAGTAATATAAAATGTCCTTGACTTGTTTTTCATTTTCATTTCCAATATTAAATTTTATTTTTTTGGGGGGGGGGGGTCGTGACTTCATTGTCTGTTTGTTAAATATTTAAGGCCGCCACTGTCTCTTTTAAGACATTGGCTTTTAACCATTTAGTCACCCAGAAATCTTGTATCGTGTAATTAATTCATTCTTTAACTGAATACTATCCTCAAATAAGCAGTTTTACTTTATTTTCTCCAACATATAGGATTGCATATTATTTATAACAGCATCCTTAATACTATTGTATTTACCATTTTACATGATACCAAGAGCATATATTTATATTTGAAGTTTAAATTCAAAATGCTTCATATTCGAAATTAATACAAGAGAGTATTTTAAATTAAAATTCAAATCTTTAATACGAACAATAACACTATAAATAAGAACAATTTAGGCCGCGTTATTTTCGTTTGGGTTTTCAATTTAAAGAATTTAAAATTTAAACTTAAAAGAAAAATATGGAGTATTATAGAAATAGAAATAGAAAAATAACTTTATTCTGGGACACAGTCCCTTGAGAATAACAAAATATAACAAAATTAAAATATTACATCTGGCCAAAATAAAATAAATCGAAAAAAAGAAATAATGTAAAAAAAATATAAGGTAAAAACTCTATATACAAAACAAACTAAACTATATACAAAACCATTAATACTATGACAAGAAACTTAAAGCTGTCTGCTCTTATAGACCAGTATACACTTTTAAGAACAAAATAAAGAATTAAAAAATAAACATGTATCAAATTCTCTATTAAAATCCGCTCGAATTGTTAGCAAGTATCTGACTGTTTTTGTGATAGGAATTGGAATAGGAGGGATTTGAATGTGGATATGGAGGGGGAATGTCGAATTTTGATAGGGAGGGAATTCCAGAAATTGACAGAGCGAACAATAAAGGAATTTTGGAATGAGGCAGATCTGTGAGAAGGCATGTAAAGGTCAGAAGGTCGAGATCTTGTGGACAGGGAATGGACTGAGGATTTGAACTGGAGAAGGTTGTAGGCGTAAGAAGGACGATGGTTGTTGATGATTTGGTAGAGGAACGTACCTAGAAAGTATTGTCTTCGGAAGGAGGGGAAGAGCCACCTTAACTCAGTGTAGTGGTGAGAGACATGGGAGTACCTCGGGGCACCAATAACAAATCTTACGCAGCTATTCATTAATCTTTTCAGTCTATCACGGAGCTCCACCGAGAGGCCATCATACACCACACAGCTGTAGTCAAAGTGCGGGAAGATGAGAGAGGAAATTAGGAGTCTACGGATATGTTGAGGTAGGAGATGGCGGAAGCAATGAAATAGTTTAAGGGTAGAAATTGTCCGACGGGAAATGTGAGAAATATGGTAGGTCCAGGAGAGGGTTTGATCTATGAAAAATCCTAAATTTTTAACAGAGGAGTAGAAGGAAATTGGCTGGTCATTAAGGTGTAATATGGGTAAGGTGTAAGTCAGTATGGGATGTAATGAGGGGCTTGGAACCAATGACAATGGCCTGAGTTTTGGCAGCATTTAACTTTAATCCATTTACATTTGCCTAGGCATTGATTCGATCAAGGTCTTCTTGAATCTTGGCAAATGCCCCCAGTAACTCAGAGGGAGAAAAGGATAGGTAGATCTGGGAATCATCTGCATAAAGGTGATGGGAACAATGGAGAATTGATTTAGGTAGGTCGTTAATGTAGGAGCTGAAAAGGAGAGGAGATATGCTTGAACCCTGGGCAACTCCAGAGAATAAAGAAAGGAAAGCAGATAGTGGTTGGTTGGGTATGGAGACTGCTTGGGTGCGTTGGGAGAGGAAAGATTGGAACCAAGAGATGGAACTATTGGAGAAAGATAATGATTTTAGTTTGTTGAAGAGGATGGAATGGTTGATGGAATCGAAAGCTTTGGAGAAGTCTAGAAGAATAAGGACAGTTAATTTTCTATCATCTATTGCAGATTGAATGTCGTTGGTAATTTTAATTAAGGCAGATTGTGTGGAATAGCCGGGACGGAAACCAGATTGGAGAGGATCAAATTGGTTGGACTTTTCGAGGAACTTGGAGACTTGGGATTGCACCAGTCTTTCAAGAGGCTTTGAGAGGTTAGAAAGAATTGAAATTGGACGGAAATCTTCGGGTGAGGATGGATTAGGCTTTTTATTTAAAGGAAGGGCAATGGTTTTTTTCCAAGAGGTAGGGAATACTGAATTTTGAAGGGAGAAATTGTAGATAAAAAGGAGAGCTTGGAGGATTTCAGGTAGACATATTTTTATTAATTTGACAGGAATGCCGTCTGGCCCTATGGAATTGGTGTGGGATTTCATTACCGCAGTTAACAGGTCTGTGGGAGAAATGTCGGAAAAATAAAAGTTATTGTCGTTAAAGGATATCTCTGGAGCAAAGCCAGAAGAGGAAGGTAGAGAAGAGGTATTAGCGACAGATATAAAATAAGAGTTTAAATCATCGGAGGATACAGGATAGGCTGCGGTAGGGGATCTGGAAGGATTACCAATGGAAAGTTTACGAAGCAGTAGCCATTTCGATTTGATATCAGGAGCTGAGGAAAGGGTTTCATGGAAGTAGGAAGCTTTCGCACGCCGGATCCTTGTCTGTGCCAAGTTGCGAAGCACCCTGAACGCTTGGTAGTCATCTGCAAGCCTCGTACGTCTAAAACGTCTTCGGGCAGCGTCGCGCCTCTTCTGCAGATCTTTGATTTCCTGACACATCCAAGGAGCAGGCCGGTGACGAAAGGTAGAGGTTTTGAGGGGAGCATGGGTATTGAGAATATTGAGAAGATTGGTGGTAAGAATGTCAACCATGGAGTCGATGGAAGAGCAAGAATATATTCCATTCCAGTCTAGGGTTTCTAGGTCAGGTAATATTTTTTCTCGAGTAAGGGAATCTAGGTGACGGAAGGTGATAGTTCGAGGCTGGATTGAAGGAGTTTGGATATTATATGTTATTTGTATAAGATCGTGAGATGATATGAATGATACTGGCAATTGAGAAGAGGAGAGGAGATTTTGTACAGAGTCTAGAATGTAGAAGTCTAGCCAAGTGTCTGACCTGCTGGTGTGGTGGGTGGGGGAAAATGGAACTATGAAGAGGTGCAGAGAGAAAATTAGGTTTTCTAGATAGGATTTGTCATTGGAGTTAGAGAGGAAATTGGTATTGAGGTCACCGGAGATGATTATTCTGGGATATAGAGGAACGAAGTTGAATAGGGTTGATTCGAAGGACTGATCAAATGGAACATGGGGAGGACGATATACCACAGTGTAAAGGAGAGGAAGATCCTTACAATGGATTTCTACTTGAAGGTATTCAACCTGAGGATGATCGGAGGGTGGTGAGGAATCGAGGATTCGAGTCTTCAGGCTATTATGGACAAACATGGCTACTCCTCCGCCATTCCGGCTTACCCGGTCATGACGGAGGAGGGTGTGATTAGGCAAGGAAACAGAAGAGGAAGGGATGTAAGGTTTAAGCCAAGTTTCCGAGATTGCGATAATATGATAAAAGTTTTGAGTGAAATATTGCAGGAACTCGTCATAGTGGGCAGGGAGGGATTGAGAGTTAACATGACAGGTGATTAGGGTACTAGACATGAGAGGAATTGAGAGGGAAACAGTCAGAGTTTGGTAGAGAAACTCTAAAACAAATAGAAAATACAAAAAGGCGTTTACAATTAATGAAAATAGCAGAAAAGAAAGTGTAAGCAGGAACTAAAAGAAATAAAAAACATATGGTCAATAAAATATAAATTAGTGTGTAAGTGTGAAGAGATATCTCTATGCGTAGAAGTGAAAATGTTCCTTTGTAAATAATTGAGTTCAAAGTTATTTTAATGAGGATGAGGAGTAGACGAATTCTTCGTGGTCAGGCAAATATATCGAGGTCCGAGGCCTGTTCAATTAGAATAACTTTTTGCCCGTCCTCCTTTCGACATCGCACCTTTCCGGCGGCAAACCACGTATATTTGGTTTTCCCCGCAGCTCTCTTCTGTCGGGCAAGCCAATATAAGTGTCTGTTCGTGGGAGTCATTTCCTCACTCAGATATATCCGGTGACAGTAATTCTCCTGCCAGCCGATATCTCGAGTAGTGAGGTCCCTCTTGACTTTCCTCTTCGTTATTAAGTTGTCCCTGACTGACTGTTTGACAAAGCGCGCGATGACAGGCGGCGGTCGTGGGTCATCTTTTCTACTTCTGCGGCGATGTACTATGTCCAAGTCATCTGTACTAAGCCTGATGCCGAAACTTGCTCCAATGCTGGTCACCAAAGCGGCGGGCGTTTCACCAGTTCGCTCCGGTATCCCTCGGATCTCCAGTGATCTGGATAACAAGCCCTGCTCTGCGTTATTCAGGCGAACCTCCAATTCGCCCACTCGAGATTTGAGGGCTTTATTTTCCAGAATAATTTTTTCGAAATTACTGGCTTGACTTTCGAGGTGTTTCTCAATTTTCGATAATTTTTCATTAAGCTCAAAATTGAGCTCTCCATATTTATCGAGGGCTGTTTTTATGTTTTTTATGTCTTCATTGACACTCGAGTCTAAGCGATTTACTGCCGCCAGTATTTCTGAGGCGGACGGCTCAGTGTTAGGTTTTTTGGTCTGGTCACAATTAGGGCATACCCATGTTTTTTTGTGTGATTTTAAGGCTTCAATTTCTTTTTCACTTAGATTGAGACACCGACCGTGAAAAATAATTTTGCATTTTACACAACAAAGATTGTTTTTATCTTCGCGTGCAATAGTATTATTGCAAATATTACACTGCACCATATTTAATTAGAATAGAACAATTAAAATGTAAATAAATACCGGGAGAGAGTTGTTTTGATGAACGCAGTAAACAGTGTTGTCTAATGCTGTAGGGATTAGTAGACGTTTACACTCCCGTAGCTTCTAGAACTCAATTGGATTCACGACACTTTCTTTAAGTAGATAAAAGTGAATATATTACACTAATCACAGTGAATACTAATACTGTTAGAAGAAAAATACACTCAACTATAATGAACTGTACTGAACATTAAAATTTTAAAAAATCAGAACTGATAATATAAGAGAGTAATAGCGATGTGTACAGGTAGCTGTCTCTGGCCAGACTGATTATAGTGGTAATGTATGAATAGATGATAATATTTTCATCTAAAAGAAAATTTGTAGCTTTGTGTAATGAAGACTCCTGGGTAAAAAGCGAGTGTGTATTTGGGTTGGGTAGTTATTTTGATTGGTTTAGTTTATATATAACAGTTATAGTTATAGTTTATTATAAAATAATAATAGTATTATTATTTTGCTGAATATTTATTTTTATTCATTGTACATAGTGTATCACTATTACTATTGTCCTTAGATATGAAAGATTATAATATATCTCAATAAAGAATTTTCAAAAAAAAATTTCAGGGTATCACTGATTATACATAACAGTAATTTATAATGGTGGTAGTCAGATCTGAATGTCTTATGATTGACATGTATGTTAAGGTAGTTTTTACGGCTTCAATTTAAACGCAATTACAATTTAATTTTCAGTTTTTTTTTCTGTTTGTATCAATGCCCTAGCATCTATTTTTTCTCATTAACAAGCTTTCTCTATCTCTGCCTATCTTGGCATATTTCTTTCAGTTATCTGTATGGAACTTTATTGATTAAGGTTTTGTCTACCACTAAGACATTCATTGCTATTTAGAGGCTTCCTGACAGATTTTTTCCGAGCTACATGCTCTTCCCATCTTAATTTCCTTGCCTCAATACCATAAGATTTTGATTGATTTGTTTCTGTTAGCAGTTATTTATTGGTCCTCCTCCTCCAGATGTTACTACTGAGTGACGTTCCCAAATCGCACGGGTTATCGAGCTGTGGATTTTTCTCTCAAATCTTTCAATACTTCTTTTTAGAAAGTTAGATATTTAAGTTGGGAATTTTAAATTTCCAGAAAATATGAAAATTTGCAGAGTTTGAAATAAATTTAAAAAGAAGTACAACTTATTACTTGCAAGTTCTTTTATAAATTCATTGACTGCAAAACGCGTTAAGGAACAAATCTGAGAGAGATTTTCAAAATCAATTCCAGTATACCATGTTGAGTTTACATATACATATTCCGTAAGATGAATTGAAAAAGTGGATAACATTTCTGCAAACAATAATTATTTTATTAATACTTCAATAGAAAATGACAGATCGGGACGAAAATGACCCAGTTTTTGGACAAGGTAGGGCTTTGCCTCAATGTCACTCCTGGGATCTTATATTGCCCTCCCAGCGCCCTCGGCTATCGACGCCGAATATTAATTCTCACCGAGTTCCGGAGAATATTGATCATTTAATATAAACGTTTGCGGTTAAATAATTATTCTAATTTATTTAATATCTGATTTAAACTTTTTGATTTTGTGTCAATCCCCGTTTACTAGTTTTAAAAATTTAAATATAGTTAAAAATGTTTCTAATTTCTTTTCAGGTACGGTTAAGAGATATTTAAAAAAAAATTATGAGATAATGACATCTAAATTTCCACCCAAATTTACTCTACTTGTTGGAATCTATAAGTAAATATGAGAAAATAATAAAATAGTTTAGGTTTTTAAAATAACTGCATTAATACATTTGCGTTTAACTATTTAATAAAAATTATCTGATGTATTGTTTTTGGCTGATCTATTTCATTTTGTATTTAATGGATTACTCCAAATTTATCGACATGAATAACTTTAATCTTGGAATGAATTACCTAATGAATCATGTTATCCTACAATTGTTTCTTTGTTTTTATTTTACACTGCACTTATACTGTATTTAAAAGGTTGTGATAAATATCAGGGAGCAAGGAGCGATTTTCTTTTTTAATATATTTTGCGCTATATAATATGCAGTACCCAACAAATAATAAAAATCCTTTGAAAACTGATTATGATTTACTGTTATTTTAACTATTATATTTGGCTTTGATAATCATAACTTTAAAGGTAATAGATAGTGTGGATACATTCATATACTGAAGGAATAATACTATTAAAAATATAAGAATATTTAAAATTATGATGAATTATATAAACACATAATATATAATTGTTTCATAAATTTAAAGTCACATTTGATGCATTAATGTTCCTTTAAAACACGAATAATTAAGAGATTAATATTTTAAAAACTAATATTTTTTATTTTAAAAAAAATACACAATAATAATACCATCAAATGTGCTTTTTAGAAACTATTTTCTAAGTAAAAGTTTTGTTATGCAATATTATTTAAATTAAAAATGTCACAACATTTAATTGGTAAAACATTCTATATATTATCAAGAACTGATGTGTTTTTCGACTTTGTTGAATTTTCTGCATATACTTCAAACTAAAACAAATAAGAATATGTGATTTTCTGTTAAATACTTATGTATTTGTTCAAGCCACTGGTCAAATCAAAATGATACATTTAATATATAGAATAAAAATGAAAAAAAAAAATAGTCAGCTCTAAATATTTGAATGACATAATTTATTTCAGATTATTTCAATATGTAATATGATTTCATCACAGAAGGTGTTATTAACAGAAATTATTGTAATAATAGTTATGCAGATCAAAATATGACATCATTAGTAATTTATAGACTGTAACGTAAATGAATTAAATATAACATATATCTTAGAGGGAAATTAAACTTTAATTTTGTAGAATGATACCATAATATCTAATGAATGTACCATATTAACAATAAGGCAAAGTATACTAACATACAAATAAACCTAAATTTCAATTGGAATGTTACTACATAATATGAATTAGATAACAGGAAAGTCTAGAAAAGTAGAAATTACTTATAAATTTAAAATAGAATGTTCAATATTTATATTAATATTTAATGTAATATTTAATAACAGTGCAGTTGAATAAAAAAAAAGTAACTGTTTTTGATAAGCATAGCCTAACATCAGCATATGTATTTTCACAGAGAAGCAAAATATAACTTGAAATAAATTTTAGAACCATAAATAAATTAATTTCATTATGAACTACATAAACAAATCCAAAATCAGCTATCTGTGAACGTTGGACCTTATAGGAAACATTTGGTAATATTAGCACACCGATGTAGATTATTTAGTATTATTTATTTGGCGTTCATAAGAACCGTAACATGAACTCCAGGGCTGGTACATCTGTAAGATGCAATTTGTCTAATAACAACAACAAACACGAAAATAACCGATGACACCCAATTAGTACATATAACCAACAGTCTCCAAACTACGGCCCGCGAGCCACATCCGGCCCGAAAAGTTTCTTTGATTTATGATAATCTTAAAAAAAACATATGAAATTTAGTAAATCATTCAAACACAAGGTTACACAACATATATTGATTGTGTTGTTTCTCTTAGGAATCTCATTCCACAACTGAAGTGCCATTTATAGAACAGATCTTTCTTTTTTTTTCACCACAAGCCTCGACTTAGTGCACCCTGCAGAACAATTAGCCGAAGTCACAACGTGGCCCCGGGAGCCAAAAAGATTGAATTTCACTGCATGTAACAATACATGTGTGTTCATATAATATTTAATTTAATAATATTTGAAACATTTACCTAACACTTACGTGCTTACCACTGACAAACGGGTTAATTGAATTGGACAGTGACTGAAATGCATGGTAGAAACATTCATCCACGGGATTTTTATTTTTGCTGGTATACCTAAGTTATAATTAAAACCTAATTATCTTATTCTTGAGATATAATCTATAATGGGGTTTTATCAATGTGAGCAAACAAACTCTACTCATTAACTCTGATTATTTAATTTGAGCCAGACTAGCATGCATAATATTAATTAAAATCCTTTTGTAAATTCTTAAACTAGGTGCCACCGAATAGCCACTTAAAACTTGAACTTGTTATCTAATAGTTTTATATATATAGTTAAAACTTTTCTAATATAAACTTGGTTAGACTATTGTAGATATAGAAGGTGGAAATGGGCCCGTTCCTTAATAAGGTGTAAGTGCTAACACGGAGAGAGAAGTACGGAGCAGCCTAATGACGTGGATTCACGGATCGCTAGCCTCATTAAACTGCTATTATCTCCGCTCATGAATGAATGAAATTATATCAACGGATCCATAGCATCGTTTTAAAAACTCCTAATCCTGCAAGTATGCATTTAATTAATAAGGCAAAGTATACTAACATACAAATAAACTTAAATTTCAATTTAAATGTTACTACATAATATGAATTAGATAACAGGAAAGTCTTGTTCATTGTTCATTGAATTGTTCATTTATTGTCCTAAGGATAGAAGAGTATATAGCAACCCAATATAATTGGGCAGCAATCTTTTATATTTTATGAAAATAAAGTGTTTCTCTCTAGTGCAACAACTTTTAACCAAAAATAAACTCGACGATTAAAGCCGCTTATTACCATTATCTGGTGTAATACCTTAATAATTGCCATGTTTAATAATTAATATTTATCTGTTTAATAGCATAAAAAAAGGTTTACTTTTAGTATGATAAATATTTTTTTTTTATAAGATGCCTTACTAAAATTATTTTAATTACTAAATTAATTAATTCAGATTTTACAGGAATATTCTTGGCTCTATTAGTAGGCATTTCAAAGTTAGAGGGAAATTAAACAAGAAAGATATTAGTGGACAAATAATAATTAGAAGAAAAAAGTGGTGGATCGATGGGTTATATTTATATGAGAAGGAGTTGATCGGGGGGGGGGGGGTGCGGTCAAATAAATACTAAATTATAAAAATAGTGTTATTAGTTTATTATGCCGACGTTTCGACCCACCTAACAGGTCTTCATCAGGGCTTGGCATCAGGCACTGCAGGAGGCAGTTGAGTCTATCGACTTTTTTTTATAATTTAGTATTTATTTGACCGCACCTCCCGATCAACTATTTCTCATATTATATCACGGTCAACCATCTCTACATCATTTTGGTTATATTTATATTTAATGAATTTTATATTCACGTTATTCAATACTACTAAAAATAACTGAACTATCTCACTTTCTCACTCAATTTTTCCACAAAATTCTGACGTTACCTATAAATATTAATTGAACACAATGTTATTAATCAATCAACATTTTTATTTATTTTTTTAGGACGAAAAACCGAAAAAACTAAACCATGCCTAACATTTTGGCGAATGATTCAAATCTATTTAAATAGGTATGTAGTTCTCTGTTTGCGTTGTTATATGTGAACGGAGATCCATAGTGCTCTAATCCATGTGACCTCTTGTAAGTGCTTAATTTTTTTTTGATAGAGTTTTTGTTACTTTAAAATGAAAAAAATATTTTGAACTAGGAAATTGTTTATTTCTGTTCGATTCTTCAATAAACAAATCCTATGTTCAGTAAATTCTCCCAATCTTGAAGTGCCTAGACATAAAGGCGTAGTAATGATAAACCAAAAATATTTATTCTAGAATGTAACTGATAATTTTGTTCAATATTTTTTTGTTATTTGATTAAATGTAATATTTTTTTTTCCTAAGTCAAAGTTGTTTATAAATGCATATTATATTGACTGAGTAAATTTAAAACAGAAATGGAATAGCTTTGACTAATATTGCTCGTAAGAGTAAGAAATATACAATAATTGGCCAACTTGGGAGACAGGAATGGATAATAAGTATATAAAATATTTATGACAAGTTATGCTGTTTTATTTAATATAATTTATAATTCATAATTTCAACAACAAAATTTTTATGAAACTACAATTCATCTTTCTAATCAATGAATGAAGACTAAATGAATGTATAGTTTTGCCTGATAGGTTTGGTATAAATACATTTTTATCATTTATTTTTATGGAGGATAGTTATTTTTATGGGTTTTATTTATTTATATAATTCATAAGTTAATTTCTTCAGTAAAAATATTAAATTAAATTGTTTGTTTATTTAGGCTTTACCCTAAGGTCATCAACGCCTGTGAGTCAGTTATGTTAATAAACTCTTTGGAGGAGAAATAGAAAAAAAAAATGAACAATCAAAAATTAATAATAGATAGATAGAGTAGTATATGAAAAAGATATTTAAAAACATATAAAAAATGAAGTATATTAAAATAAACATTAAAAAAAGAACAATAAAATACAAATTATATCTATTTTTATATTTTATTTAATAGTCTATGGATTTTAAGAAATTTTATCACTCTTCCTATGTTTGATTCGTTGTTGCTTAATACTGCTGCTTAGTGATGAGATGTACATGGGTTAGGTTCGTGTGTTCTATTCTTAACCTGGTCACGGCGACTTCCTCTCTACGATTAGGGCGGTTTGATGTGCTCCAGGGCTTAACTGATTTTTTAACAACTTTTAATTTGCTAGGTGGGCTTTCGTTCCACATAGACTGCCAACTATCCAATATTTCCTTTCTGAGAGGAAAACTCATAAATTAAATTGTATTCTTTTCTTAATTAAAAATAATTGTCTTCTTCTTTATTTTATATATTAAAATTTTGGTCTAATAAGTATAATCTTTACGTGGGATGAAGCAGAAGCTTCAGCGAGAACTATGATGATAGGCGAACTGTTCCAGAACTGTTAGATCTATTGCGGCCGCCAAGAGGAACTCATCCCGGAGAAGCCACATCCTGTATCCAGAAGGAACAATAGCATCTGGGAGCTAGTGATGAAAGTGCATCCGCCTATGACCGCCACTTCAGATGCCATGCTCCGATTCTCATTCAATTATTTTACTATTGTTAACGTAATGCTCTCTGTTACGTTCATTAATAGTAAGGAAGTTAGAAGATACGTTTCAGTTCGGTATATCAACCATATTCTTTTCACTACTAAGTACTAGAGGCTGCTTATGGGTTTAACTCCATCAAACGCTAGCAATATTTTTCGAATCTGTTACCCCATACAGAAATCTTGGCTGGCTGGCTCCTTCATTGCGTATCTTCGTATAACTGCCCATCACATGCGCTGAAGCCCTCCAAAATGAAAAAGTATATTCATTGGTTTATATTTGTTTCAGTGGATGATGTAAGCAAATCGAGGGTAGGGAAGAAGGGAGGCTGAGCGGGAGTAAAGTAATATACTGAACATTATGAGTTCAAATGTCAAAGATGGACTTTTCTTTGGCAATAATTTCCCATCCTCTCCCTTTGCCCAATAAAACCTCGCATAGCCAAAAATGTGAGGAATAGTGTTGACGAGTCTTTGTCTTGAATTTGACAACACTTGGGAGTGTGACCCCTCAAAGTTGTGAGGGGTGGTCAAATTAGATTCCGAATAACTCAAAAAATATACACTTTTTCGTAGATATTGTGATGATACGTATCGAAGGTTAAATTGACTACAAAACGAAGAAAGTTTCATCGAAATCATAGCACCATTAGAGAGGATATCGGAATTATAAAATATTTTTGGTTTATTATTTTCAATAATGAATCATTATGATCAAGCAAAATTATTAAACGGTCTTGCGCAAGAGTCTCGAAACAGTCTTGCTGTTGAAACCTATTAGCTTATCACTACACAGATATTACAGTAATTTTTTATATAGGGGAAACCTAACTAAGCCCGAATGAAAATAGGAAAAGTTAAATGCAAAAGTATATTGTTTATAACAATTGGTTACACATAGTAACTAAAATTCTCAAGTACTAGTAACTATTTCGCCTTCATTTTTCGCAATACTAGTGAGAATGTAAAGTAAAAAAAAAAAAACATCTAATCTAAATAATTATACAATCAAAATAAATAGGTACTCTTGATTGATTGATTATATCAAATTTATATAGCGAAGATCAATACAACTAAAAAAAAAATAAAAAGCATTGGAGTTGAAAAGTCAGTAGCCTAGAAGACTAGTGTTATCTAATATAACAACAGGAGAAATTTCTTGCTTCCTTAGTTGAGATCAATATCGGAAGGTCTGAGGTTATTATGCTTATACACTGACTTCTTCGTCTTCATTGACATTGATTAGATGGAGAGAGATGCACTGAGAGAATGTTCTGAACTCGACATGGTAGGAGATTTGGAGGCCTTGGTATGTAAAGATTATATTACCATATAAATGTATTTAAGTGTTTAATATAGTTTCATTCTATTTTCTCTTATTCTTTAACTATGAATTGTAACAAAAACCTAAAAAAATTATCATTTATTATCTTGGGTCGTAATATGAATACTAACGTTACCGTATTTATTTTTTATTGACCATTGTTCTATTCATTTTAATTTGGATGGAATGGTTTTTGAAATGAAGCCATCTAAAATATGTCACTAATTTTAACTGGACCCTATAAATGTCCTATTAGTTTGAGGCTTTAACTAAAAAAATATTTAAAATAAAAAAACATTGTTAGCATCAAATGTTTTTTATTTATTTCTTTGAATGCAAAGACTCGCCTGATCATTTAGAATATAATTTTTAGTTTTGAAAATTGAAATGATTAAATGAGTAATATGTTGTCTATATATAGAGAATATATATATATATATATATATATATATATATATATATATATATATATATATATATATATATATATATTCTTATGCTGTTAGCTTGTGTCCTAGTACCATTTAGATATGAACTGTATAAAACTTTTACTTTATATACGATGCTACTGTATAATTTATTTTGGGTGATCGAATGAATTATACAATATTCCGAAGTACAGATCTTTTTTTTAACCAAATGTTTAACATCCGTCTATAACCTTGTTAAAGGCTTCGTCTTATAACAATCTAAAACTTGAATGGGCGCATTTTAAACCTTAAGATAAATAATTTCGTTTATTTAATAAGATAATACAAATTCAAGAATACCCATTTGCGTGGTGTTTGTATCGTTAGATAATTTCATTGGTTTATCATATTCATATTCAACTCTTAAAATAATTTTTGAATCGAATGTATACCTATCATTGATGCTTGAATTTTTAAAAGTAGGGAAACTGTTTTTTCTTCAATACTTTTAATTCTTGGCGCAAAATATTCTCCAACTGTCGGGCTTACTGATAGGTATATGTACTGAAATCGATTCTGAAGCAATGATAACTAGTTTTCAGGAATCAATTTTTTATTTGTTTAGCACTGAAAGTTGAATTTTGAATTTCAATTTGAGACCGCCGATTGTGAAAAATGGTAACTAAAAAAAATGGAATCATTCACTATTCTGAAAATTTTATGAACTACAATGCTTTGAAATCCAAAAGAACTAATAATTTGTTATTACAAATTTAATTAAGTAAACGTATTTAAATGTGTCTCGCCAAGATACAATATTGATGTGATCAACATTTCAATCGCTTACAGTTTACAGGTCGGATTTTTAGTTTATGAGTTATTTCAATCCTAACTCACCAATTAGTCGAATTGAGACGAATTTACCCGAATAAGCGTTACATGACCGAGCGTGACGGTCTTATCCAGTCTCATTCACTACCCACAAAAAAAAAGTGCTAAGAATGCTTATAGAAGTTTTCACTTCAAAAATAATTGCTAAATTATGAATATTTATGAATATATCTCATATCCTCCATAGATTTTGCCAGGTTTGTTTACTCGACGTTGAGGGCGATTTCAAAGAGTCTGCTTGTCCGTTTCATTTCTTTTTAATTAGCACTTCCCGTTGGCCATCTGCTTCCTTATGCTATTCTTTATTCATAGGCTGATGATTGATAAATCTGTCAATGATTTTCTCTTTATCGGCACTTTAAGAACTATACATTTAGTATTTTCTTTTTTAATAGTATTTATTTTTATTTTTATGGAAGATTGTAAATATTGGTCGATTTAAGCCAACACAAGTAGATCTTTATAGTTATCCAGTCAGTATTTAGTATTCGAAACGTGTACTTATGTCTAGGAATACGTGCTGGGGTAAATAAGTGGCCTAAGAAAACATTAGGCCACGTTTAAACATAGCAAATTTCCTTTTAAAAGCTTCCTTGTATTTATTCGAAATGTCCTTTGTGGATAGTGCTCGACCAGGCGGTGGACTGCTTAATTTCACTTTCTTAAACATAGTTATATTTCTTTATTGCTACTTTTTATTAATGTGTTTATAAGTTTCTTTTTATGTTATTGTTATTTTTTTTTCTTTTATTTTCTTTCTTCATCAGTATTATTTATTTACTTTTTATATTTGTATTTATTTCTCTATTATCTGTATATATTGTTTGAATGAGAACTCTTAGCCCTAATACTTATAGCCCTCCAGTGGCTGATTGTATTATTATTCAATAAATAGATAAAAAAAAAAAAAAAACTTTTTATTATTATTATTATTTTTCTCTCTTTTTCGCCTCTACCCTCAAGAGCCACTTTTGTGATATTGTATCAACTTCAAAAATTCAAATAAAGTATTGACTGCTTCTCCAGTATCTTGAAGGATTTCTTTTAATGTTCTGGCTAAGCCCGTTTTTTGTCTATAACTTTCAAATTTAGGACATTCTTCCAATAATTGTTTTACTGTTTGTGGAACGTTATTACGTTATAAGTGTTTGTGGAACGTTATTAGTTTTCACATGTGGGCGCTTCGAGACCTCTCAGAAGGTAGCCATGTGTAAACTGGCAGTGTCCTATCCTTAGTCGGCAAAGCCTTACTTCTTCTCTCCTTGAACTTCTGTAGCTTATGGGCCATTTGTCACAATTAGGTTTTATTTCTCTCATTTTGCATTCTTTCATTTCATATTCCCTCTTCCGTTCTGTTTGCAGTCTTTTTTTTGCGTGGTGTAGCCAGTCTTCTAAGGTAATTTTCTTTAGTCTTATCTCCGCCGTTTCTTCTTCACTCCTTTTTATTATTTTATATATTTGTTTTTTATTTTTAGTACATTTTATTTTTTTTTCTAAATGACTTTTACTTATTTTCTTGCATTGGATATATTGTATGAATGGATACATTTAGCCCTAATTCTTATTGCCCTTGGGTGTGGTAAAGTGTGTTATTATTCTCTTGATAAATAAAATTAAAAAAATATATATTTATTTGAAACTATTAGATATTTGAAGCAACCGAAAGTAAAATATCTGGAGCGCGCATCACACAATTTAAACTCATAGGTGTAAATTTGTTGTTTCCATTGAGTATAAAATTAATTTTTGGTCAAATATAGCTAGTTAATATTTGTATATTTTACCGGCTCTTGAGTTTTTAAACCAAAGTTATTAAAGTTTATTACCATATGTTTTTTTCTTTATTACTATATATTTATGTGGTCGTATGTCTTTATTACTACTTATATTTTAAAAAATAAATTATGAAAAATAGACGTATATTAAACATTAGTTTTTTGGTCATTTTTTACTGTCTTATACATTTGTATATTTCCAGTGAGATGTTACTATTTTTTTTTTCTGAAATATTTGTTTCAACTTAGAAAAAATAGTTCTCGTTTTTTCTCTCATAGTTAATTATCACATTTTTTTATAGTTTGTATTTAGGTAATTTTAGTTTTTTAAGACCTTTCAATTTTACTCTCAGTTAAGCTTGCTCTATTTTTTTTCCACTTATCTCCAAAGATCAGTAATTGAGATTTCCACATTTTTCTATATTCCACTGCATAGATTGTATTCATTTTAAGAGAGCTATGAGATCTTCGATTTTTTTTTTTAAATTGATAATTGATAAATGCATAGTGATGGGACGCACTAGTTGTCGTCCTTCTCTGCGTTTTATAAAGTCTGTCACAGTCGGTAGCTCAAAAGTCTTGTGGAGTTGGTAAAGTAATGCTTGTCACATAGATAGAAATACACATATACATATGCACAGATACAGTCAGATACGAGACTTGGTAATTGGGATTCAGTGGACTTTAGAACTGAAATTCGATTTAATTTTTATACTTTATCCTAAAAACTGTATATGTATTTTATGTGGAGGTTTTGAGGTGGGGGGGGGGGAGGGTGAGAGGATCGGTCCATCGGGCTAAGTCATGAGCGAAATATGTGTTGCCCGGCAATCTGATAAACGGAACATTACAAATTCGAATCCCAGTGCCGAGGAGAGAGGAAGGGATGAGTTTTTGGCTATTTAAGCAATCTCTCGCCCTCTCTCCTGGCATAGGAAAAACAGCGTGTAGCCGAAAAGGCAAGGAGGGAGAAGAAAATAGAAATGAAAGTTTAGAAGCAGAAATTTTTTTAACAAGTTCAAAACTACAGGATAGATCCAGATGGTAGCATTTCGTGCCATTCACTGTCAATTGCCAAAATCTATTATCTCGCTCTATATTCCCCACTATTACCACAACTAAATATTCTATAGTGCACCGGAAAATTTGCGTTTTTCATTGCATAATCTTATATTCTACAATGAATAAAATTTGAAAATTCATAGATGCATTGCAATCTTAAAAGCTATCGATTATACCATTCAGATTTTGTAGTAGATTACTCAATAAGGAACTTGAAATGTTCTTTCCGATCTTTATACTTCATCTACCTAATAAAAGTGGGAGTAATATGACTGGTGAGGAGAGGTCATTTTGGTGAACTCACTTGGAGAATTTTAGCGTGAGGAGGTAACTAATATATGAAATGACGCAACCGAGATGCGCTCTGCCCTCCAGGTGCGAACTGCTTTCTCTAAGAGGAAGTTAGGCGTGGGGCCAGGCTGATATAGACCTGATAGGGTTTAGTAAACACTTCCGTAGCCTATGAGAATAGTTAAGTTAGTAATTAAATTAATTGGGCTAGCTACTTCTCACAGTTCGCTATGCATATTATCTCTTCCTATTTTCTTATCCAACCAACAAAGACGTTTGTGTACACTCTATCTATAGTTTCTTCCAAGACCAGGAGTTTCTTCTGTTAAGCTCTTCTTTAAGATGCTGGGTGGTTCAGTTTTATTTACTGATATTCCAACTACTCTTTAAAATTGTTTATTTTTTTAACTAGCTATTTTTAATTAATTGAAGCGAAGGATGGTTGGGGTGATCAGTCATAAAATAGTCGAAATAAATAATTTTATTTATTTTCATATATGTGAAAAAAATACAATTATTTATTGTAACCATCATTTATTGTAACCAACCATCCTTCTCATCAATTATTCACTACAGTCAACCATTAATCCACAATTATATTTTAAATTAATATTCTGATTATTTATATAATTACCAATAAATTACCTATATGTGTATGTATATATATATTTTTTTTCTTTTATTTTAATGAAATTTACAACTGTATTACATGGAAAATACAACAAGTAAATGTGACTTTGGTAACATGACATGTACAACATGAAGAGAAACTACCCATTGGTAGAACTGAAATTAAAGTTCTACATTAGAAGGTCCCGAGGCCATCTTCTTTTCAGACGCCTCGGAGGGTTATCAGGGATCGAGGAGGAAGCAAGGTTTGAAACGAGAGGATTCGGATGATTCTGCAGTTTGTTATGGAAGGATAGGTATCTGGATTGGGCCAAATCGGAAACATATGAAACATTAAGGACTTTATAGATGATTTTATTTGTGACAAAGTACGGAGCGTTGAGGAATATATATATATATACATATATATATATATATATATATATATATATATATATATATATATATATATATATATATATATATATATATATATACGTGGAAAGGGATGCGCTTTAATATCGAATTCATATAACAAAACCTTATAACTCTTGAGTTGTATAAACCCAAAAACAATAGACTTCGACAGCATTTTTTTTTTTTAAAAGAAGAAGGATCGTCGCTAAGGTCGATTGCAGTCGAAGTGACGTTAGAAAAAACAGCAAATACAATTTTATACAATACAATAACCATCTGGGTTCATTTAATTGTTACTTAGAAGGGAGCTTGACATAATTATTGTTGTTTGTACTCGGTTCCATTCTGGCATTTATTAATTTAAAAGAACAACACATTTTTTAATAGAAAATAAATACGATAGTCAGTTACTGGTGGTAGGTCTATAATCTTTTTCATTAAAAATAAAAACCGTTATCGTAACGTAATGGAACATTTCGATAGTTTTTTTAAACATTATTTGTTGTTAAATATTACGAACTTGAGAAAATTATGTCATTGTTTTTATATATAGATAATGTATTAGTAAAACAAGCTGAAAAAAAAAAACAACAACAAAACAACGTTTTCATCCATTAAGGTGGGGATGTCTACATCCAGCGGTCAAGTCGAGTTTGACGTTCACTAACAATTACATACAATCTTTTTAGAACCCGTGTAATCCATTATCTTCTCAGGATTCTCCTACGTCTCCATGGTAACGTAATGGATAAATCCACAGTCTAGAGTTAAATCTAAACCTATGACTGTAAAATGAATTTTGATTTTTTTTTTTTTTTTTTTTTAGTGTTATCTAGTTACTAATAGGCGGGTAATTCTAATATTATTTGACTAATTCTAATATTCAGGATAAAAAAAATATCAACTGTATGAATACAAATTTATCTCAAATATTAGTATAGATATCCTAGATAACAAACTTGAGATTCAATAGTGAGTTTCTTAATATAGTTTTCAATTTTTAATTATTTTTTAAACCATGGACACTAATCTTATTAAACGGGGATACTTATCTTCAAACAAACTTTATCAGTATATTGGAAAGATTTAATGAGTATGAATATAATAAAGATAAAAGTAATATATATATATATATATATATATATATATATATATATATATATATTATATATATATATATATATATATATATATATATATATATATATATATATATATTTGAAATCAACATGATAAAAATTATTAAAAAAAAACATTTTAAAATATATTTATTGAAATTTAAAACTGTATTATGTGAAAAATACAACAAGTTAATCTGAAGTCGGTAACATGTCATCGCCTTTTAGGCTATACCGGATTTTCCCGGGCCGGGGGGTGAGGGCGGGAAATTTAAAATCCCCTCCGGCACCGGGACGCGAACTCATACTTTTTTTTAAATCATCTCAATTCTCTGTTCGGTTGCCAGGCAACCAGCGGTGCTGTGCAGACGCTTTAGCCTATTCGGCCACCCCGCCCCCCAAAACATGAAAAGAAACTACACATTAGTAGCACTCCAATAAAAAAAAAATTATTTTCCTTTCTTTTATTAATGTCTATCAGAAAAAAACAACCAAAATCCTCCTCCTGTTCTCTAATTGGTTATAATAAAAATACTGATATGATCAATTGGTAGTAGGAACAATAAAAATAAATAATATTAAATTTGTACGAATAATAGTAACATTCGTTACGTTTTCATACAAAATCGCTTTTTTACTGGTATTAACCAAATGTTGGACAGAAAGGAATTCTTAACTTTAATTAAATGTCTCAAAACTACTTACTTTACAATTATCATGTAATGTGTTGATTGAAGAATGTTAAGTAAAATTAGGCGTAAAAAAACATGCGTTACGCATCATTTTTGCGACATGGCATATTTTCGAAGAAAAAAATTATAGACTCCAGCCAGCTCTTTTATACCTCGATATTACACATGAATTGATAGTTGGCGCCACAGCCAGATGATTTTAGACCATTTTCAGTCATATTAAATGAACAGTGTTGTAAGAAAAGCCGGTAACATTCGTTACGAAGTATTTCTCCAAATTCTGGGGACAAACCAATTTTTCTACTTTACACTCAAAGTATTTCATATAAATAAAAAAGGTATCTATAATTTAATATACCACCATATAACAGTAAGATTTCTCTAATGGTTAAAAATTAATGGATAGAGTTTATGTCATATCAAAGCGTGAAGAACTTCGCATCCTCACCTTGGGAAAAGTAACTAACATTCGTTAGGTTTTTTAAAATTTCACATTATGATATTTATACCTGTGATTGAGGTAGATTTATTTTAATAGCACCAGAGCCAATACAAAACATTAATACCATTACTTTTTTTTCACCTGAAAAGACTTGTGAAAAACGAATGCAAAGCCCGGGGATATGAAATGGTCAAATAATATCAGACTAATGTATCTACAAGAAATTATTTAGTACTCGAGTTTTTACATTTCTGTATGCGCTTTTGTGACATTTTACAACGTGTTTGAAATTAAAATGTTGCTAAATTATAAGTATATGAAAATGGTGGATTATATCTAATACATTGCTAATATTTTAATAAGGATTTACAAAACTAGTTCTAGGCCATCCGGTGGAACAATGGCGTAACTTCAAATCATAATTTGGAATAAAAGAGACAAACATAATTAGAATTATTATATAGGGAACATAATTTTTAAAATTGATTGCAACAGTCTAACATTCTTCTATTCCCTCAAAATTTGTTTATATCATACTATGACGTCGATTATACTAAACAATTTTTTGACAATTTAACCTAAAAAACATTTCCCCACAATTTTACTGTTGCGTTTTACTTTAGCTGGATGAACAATACAGTGATGGTAGGGTATTTTTGATAAATAAAGGTATATAATTTTGATCCACAGTTTCGGCACTTTAAAAAATATTTTTAAGAGGTTGTCTCTCACTCTCTCTCTCTCTTTAAATTTTCGTAGTGCAACTACCAACTTGTTGGAATAGATGAAGTACTCTGCTGAACAATTTTGAACTGAATTTTTTCGTATTTTTTTCCTAAATTAATCTTTGGTATCCAGATACCTCATCATTCCGACTATTTCTATAATATTCAAATAGTCGAATACTTCCATCTTATCAATTGAAATAAAACACTCACGTTTGTAAGTGTTGTATTGGCTATTGATAAATAAACAAAATTTCACAAATTATTAATATTTCAAACATGCATTTCAATTGCGGTTATCGAAGTTGAGTTTTTGTTACAAATAAAATCATTCACAATGACCTTAATGGTCCTTATGTTTCAGATTATGTCCAATCCAGATATCTCTCCTTCCATAATAAACTTCATAACCATCCCAAAATTCTTGTTTCCAACCTTGCTTCTTATTCAATTCCTAATAACCCTTCGAGGCGTCTGAAAAGAAGATGGCCCCGTGATCTACTAACATACACATATTATTAGAGTGCTACCAATGGGTAGTTTCTCAACATGTGTTTCATGTCATTATATCCATGTAAGAATTTACTCGATGTATTTTTTTTTTTATACGTGTGTAAATATCATTTAAATAATAATAAATTTTTTTTTTAGTTTTAATTGATGTTCGAAAATACCACTATTCACTTGTAAACATTACCGGCTTCATCTTCGGTAGGAACTATACCAATAATTGATACGGTTTAAAGCTCTAGCTTGCAAAAATTTTCACATTACAAACATGAATAATCTGATCTTCTAAATGGTTGAATAAATTCTTCCTGCATCAATAGTTTCTAAAGTATTCTGTTCTAGGTTGTCTCTTCACATGTAGAAGATTCTGATTTTATCAAGGACGTTCTACTGAAATTCAAAAATATATCACTATTAGAATATGGGTATGTAGCATAGAATAGACTATGGGGTGTCTATTGTTGGTTCATAGTTGTCCACCAATGAAACAGTTTTGTACTAAACTATATTTATATTTAGGCACTCAATTAAATAATTATTGAAAATCTATGATTTTCATTCACTCGTTTAAGAGAATGTAAAAAACACTTTAGACACATACTAGAGACATGTGAGATAATTATCATGCCTACTTAGATCTCCGTTGAATTTTTTATCTGACTTTCTACTACTTCTTTTCTTAAACTGATTTCTAAATTTGTCCACTCTTAAAATTATCCTTAAAACATCTTACCCATTTTGAATTTCTTTAGAAAATTATATAGAAAAAACTTTGGTATTATTATTATTGAATAGAGACTGTGATTTGAACACTGTCAACATAGAACAATCATTAAATAGTTATAAAAAATCTGCAATTATAGTATATCTGGTATCAGTGTCAAAAGTGTCAGCCTTAGATATATTCTCAATTTTCAAGTATATACTATTGCAATTTCGAAAAAAATAACTTTAAAAATTGATTAATTAATTTTTCTTAACATTTTTAATAAGTAGTCAGATCGGCCTCAGCTGCATGTTGTTTTGAACAAATATTTTATTGTAATAAATTTTGCCATTTCGAATAAATGTATCAAATGGTACGTGCGTAAGAATTTAGGTTGTTGAAGAGAGCGGGCTGGTGACATTGGATGGCCGCGATGATAGACCGGTTACTCTAGTAGAAAGGTACCTGCTACCCGGTCCCACCAATAGCCATTGAGCTTTCTCTGTTATTTAGTGATTATGTAACCGCTGGAACTGGATCCGGTTATGAACGGGCTTGTAAAATGTATCGTTAACGTAACGGCCTGTTATCAGCGGGGTCATTAGTATTACCACCTATCGGTCTCTTTAGTAGACAATGATTGCCTATAAGTAGGATATAATGTAACGCTGATCATAATAATCGAAATATGTGTATGCACTGGGTACATTACATATTTTCTTACTTAAATGGTGACAATTTATAAATTACATTTCAATGAAAGGACTAATGAGATACGCTCTGAATTCAAACTTCATAATTGCAAAGTGAATCTATTGTTATAATTTAGTACATAAGATCCTACTTTTGCTTTTAATCGAAACTGTCGAAATAAATTACCTAGTTCCATTGCAATAATATTGGTTTTTGACTCACGTACCTATTTACGCCTATTTACAGTTTCAAAATATAATACATGAAAAAATCTGGTGCACACAATACACAACTTTCACTTACTCTTTGAATTTTGCTCAAATTTGAATAGAAAATATTTTCTGGCCATGTTGGGCTATTATAATTTTTTTTAAATTTCATTTTTAACTGAGCTAAAGCTAAAATATTGCAGCTAACAAATCATAAATACTATTAAAATAAGTCCTATTTACTATATCAACGGTTGATTATGGATTGTACGATTCCTTGATTATGGATTGTTTGATCCGCTGACTGTGGATTGTACGACTATTAGTTATTAAACTGTCATTTTCCATTGCAAAGTTTATTAAAACGGAATTATAAGATTTGCATTGTCTGTCATAGACAGGTCAAAAGTTTTCACACTAACTGTAAGTGGATTAGGTTTTAATATCGCAAAGGGAAAATTTATTAAATTATTTACTACTTTAATTTTCTAAAAGGTTACATGATAATTTTTCGGAATAAACGCACGATCGATACCTAAATATTTAGATATATTATCAGATCTAGAGCTATTAAACTACAGTAAATATATTTAAGGTTATAAACGTATCTATGAAATGTTTTTATATTTCATTTCTTCTTTCACACAAGTACAATGAAATAGTAGTGGTTACTGTTGGAATATCACAAAGAGAATATTCATCAAATTATTCATTAATTTATTTTTCTAAAACGTTACATGCCAATTTTTCGGAATAAACATTGATACCTAATTATTTAAATATAATATCAGATCTATAATCACTAATCTACAGTAAATGTATTTAAGGTGCATGCTTTATACACACATGCTTTAGACACATGCTTTATACATCCTTGAAATGATGATATATTTTGCTTCTTCTTTCACACAAGTACAATGAAATAATATTTTTAACAATGCCATTAACTTGATTAGGTGGATTTTAAATACTTTCTACAAACGTAAAAATATTTTTTAAAGTGTAAATTTTGTTAAAAAATTGCATTTAATTTCCTTGAAAACATGTGATTTACGTTAAATATTATCAGTTTTTAAAAATTATTATTTATAATTTTTTTGAAGCTCTCTGGTAACTTCTACAACTTTCTATATTAGATATTGTTTTTTTTTTTTTTTTTTTTAATTCTCCGCTTTCCAACGATATATTATAAGTATACTTCTGACTTGTATTTCCGAAGATTTATTTTCGACCTGTATAAGCATTTTTATTTTTCATCTTTATTCAATCATCAAATTCTTTCAAAAGTTATATTTAGTATTTTTCCGTATTTCTAAATAATGTGAAATGATTAACATTTTAAAATAAACCATATTAAAGGTACTTTAGAGGAAAACGTATATGAACATTGGCTATTTAAACTTTGTAATGTGACATCAAGGGGGATAAGACCTAATTGATATTAAAGACCACTTAATTATACAATGATACACCGAGTTTAATCAAAATCGCTAGAGCCGTTTTTGAGAAAATTGTGAAAATGTGTTTCAGCGTTGCTATAAAGTGGCACTTCCGGTTAGCCTATTTTAAGGAAAAAGTCACATCTAAGGCATATACTTATGTAAAATACGTAATATCAGTTTCGTAGGACTTTTCGTTTTTGAGCTAGACTGCTGACATACAAACACACAGACACACAGACCATTTTTTGGGGCTTGGTTATTTGGACTCAGGATATTCCAAAACGTGTATTTCCGTTGAAAACATTTCTCGATCGCAATACTTACCCTTACTATATATTACATATATACGCGTAAGTGAAAGTAAAAACACAAAAGTGATTATTCAATATCAAATTATTCAATAAAGTATTAATTTAGAACCAGAACCTTCGATGTAGAAGATTTTTGAAAGGATAACTATACTAACTAAATCCATTGAAATTCTATTTTATTTTATTTTTAAATAATTATAATGAAAATTTAAAGAAAAATACGAAAACAGCTTAATTTCATTTCACTACTTTTTTTATAACACGACTAAGCGAAGCGGAACGAGGGTTATGTGTTTGGGTCGTCCGCTAAAAGCGAAGTAACGTTTTTTTTTAGAGAAAAGCTGGATAGATTTTAAGTTTGGTATATTATAGTATTCCGTAAAGTCCCGTGAGTGTTTACAAAGAGAAATGACGCGTGGGTCATGTGTTCAGGATGTCCGCTGAAAGGTATGTAACGATTTTTGACCGAACGGTTTGGTCAATTTTTGAGTTTGATATCTTAAATTATTTGGTGAGATTCCGTGAGTGACTTATTTGAACAAATAAGTTAAAAACGCCGATCCGTTATAGTCCGTGGTACAGACCACCTTTTGTCAAATTATTAACATTCGGCTGAAACTGCGTAAATAGCTTCATCTCATGGTAACTTAAAAATATTTTATTTACGAAAATTCTCGGAATAGGGACATTTTCATTATGAAGGTTGGCAAACGTTGCCTATTTAATTAGGTATTAAAAACTCGTAAATTCCCAGCCATAACGCTACTAGTAAAATTATTATAGTTAATACGTCATTCTTCGTTATCAATTATAGAATAAAGTTAATGAATCATAAAGTCACCTTCTCTTACATAATAGTGATTGGAATAATACGATCCTCGTTAATATCCCTTTCGATTCTCTACATTTCCGGCTAAAATATATTTCACTATAAATTTTACAATTCTCTAGCGTTTTGCAGCGTATTAAATAATTTTCCTATTCCAGTCGTGTAGTAATGTTCAGTGTTGCGAAAGAAGGCCGCAGAAGTTAATGTCTTGTCCGATCTCCTTTCAACAGAGCTTTGAAAGACATTAAGAGGATAAACCGTGTGGTATTGTGCAATCCTACAATACGTTGGCTATTCGATGGTGGTGGTCGTCTAACATACTAACCCTTATGGATTATGATTGTATAAGAAAATGTGGTGTAATTTTTTTTTCTTGATTATGTGAACTTAGTATGCTTATAGCGAACTCCCCTTTCAAATTTTTTGCCTCTTGTAAATATTATTGGTTCTAATTACATAACGGTTTATAAAGTCTACTGCCGTTTCTAAAAAGAACTTGGATTGTGAACTTAAATCGTTTTGATTTATTAAAAAATTTTTGACTGTTTTGTATGTTCATGGTAGATCAGGATTTTTTACTAATGGCAGTTTCTATAATATTTTAACAAATTTATTCCCAGAGTAGCTTTCGGTGTCCATATTCATCTCTATAATTATAATACATCCAATATGATAAATGAATAAAATAAATAATTGATTAATAACATTATTAATTCATATATTACATAGTTTTTAATTTTCATATGATTATCATCACATCGTGTGATACCTTTTTCTATTATTTTGTCTATTTAAAAAATATAAAATATTAGAACAGTATCCTTGTTCTTCGTCTCATATCATATCTGAAAAGATTTTACGTTAATATTTGTGTTAAATTAAATAAATCATTGAATACAATTTTATTTCCTGACGTCTCCTAGAGTTGACTCCTCTTTGTTGAATACCACCTTACTGAGTGCTGAGCATTTATTGTCAGCACCTCTATATTTCGGAACTATTTACAACTAAAGTAACTTCACCTTCTTTTGTTCGCCATTATTTAATTTTTTATGAATTTAAAACCCATTAAAATTATAACGGAAACATCTGGGTGAAAGACGTATGACCAGAGAATCGAGCGTTTCGCACTAATGTGGATATCAGCGTTTTCACTATATTTTTTTAATTGTCCGTTTGGTCAGTCAGATTTTTCCTTCTTACTTTCCTACATGTACTAGGTGAGGAAAGTATTGCGATCAGGTCAAATTTCCGATATGCGGTTATCGACCATACATTTCAGAGCCCCCTGAGTCCAAAAAACATATTTTAGCCATTGGTCTGTCTTTCTGTCTGAGCTAAGATTTTTTCGGAACTAGTGAACCGATTTTGTAACGTTTTTTTTATTTTGTAGGATTTTTACTACTGATGCCTATGACACTAATTGGGTGCTGCTACCTGCGCAATAGCGGCTGCGCAATAAGTGAAAAACATATTTTTTTTTGGACTGTAGCGCGTAGTGGGCCGAATGGACTAACGCGTGTGCACTGCACCGCCGTTGCCCGGCAACATGATATATGACTCTACGATATAAAAATAGTCACGAGTTCGCGTCCCGGTGCCCGGAGGAGTCTTTTTAAATCCCCGTTCACAACCTCGGGAAAACCCCGTATAGTCTTAACGGCGAGGAAGGGGAGGATTAAAAAAAAAATAGACTGTAACGCAAAAACGGCTCAAACGATTTTGATGAAAGTTTGCTATAATATTCTAATAACTGTCCTTTCAATTTTCGTACTTTGAATTAGGCTATGACAAAAAGGTTTTAATTAGTAATATTAGAGGGTATTGAAATGCTTACATTGATCTACCACAAGCCGGTTTATTGTTTTAGTACCACATTGCTTTAGTTTATCAAAGAAATCGTTCTTAAATCTTATCTTTGGTCAATTTTTAGGAAAATAAATGTAAGTCAATGTTTGGTTTCTTAATAGACATATATAAAGATATCAAAACTTTTCTGAAATAGGTAAGAGAATCGTGTGAGTGCACACACCAGATCTTTTCCCTTCAGAACGAACTAAAAAATCCTTTTCATCCAAATATATACAAATCGGTACATAATATTAAATGTGACTATTCGTTTTATGTGAGTTTTATTTATATTATTAAAAAAATAGAATTTGTTCGTCTTCAAACATTAATCCACCCTGGAATGAATTTGACTATAAGCAGATGTGTTGTAGTGAATTTGGAAAAATGACATTACAGGATTGAGGAAGGATAGTAACTCTTAAAGGAACTCCCCAGCAGTAACTCTTCCTGGTTTTTATTTACTTTTTAATTCAGAAATGAGGAGATCTCTCATCTAGCTCCTTTTCAGTGGTCTCTTTAAAGGCGTGTCATTTATAAGTTTATCGTTGTATCCTTGTTCTTTAATATAAAATAATAGATTCAATTAAGATTAAGCTTTGATTCGTAAACATCGTTTCCCTTTTTTTTTCTCCTAACTTAGAAATTTCTATAAAAAGGTGGAAACTCTAGTCCGTGTGCTGTTGTCTATGTGGGTGCATGCAGACAGACTTTTAGTGTTGTGCGAAGAGTAACCATGAACTGGTGTTTCAACAGTCGTTTTAATTTTTTTTTTTACATGGATATGCTTTCCCGAAAAAAATAAATAAAAGACTAGTGAAAATAATTATTAAAGTAAGGTAGTTATAAATTACCCGAGTACAAAAATCAGAAACCAATTGTTGTTGGGTGCTCTTCGGGTATACAACTCTCAAAACCGTCCAATATTAGTCTAACTATTGTACAAGCCCATGAGTCACGAACTGCTCAATTATACAAAGTATTCATATTGTTATGGAAAACAATCAACTTATTTCATTTGAATAAATAATTATAACAAATAAACAATATATAACTTGGGACTTGGATAGTTTAAGATAAGAGATCTATTAATTAGAAGGGTGTAATGGCAAAGAGGGTTGGTTAGGCCAATGTGTCGGAATTAATTTCGGCCCTCCAGGTCAAAGCCGCAGTTTAATCCCGTTGTGGCTGGCTGTTATAATGCGATGGTCTGTGGTCCCCTCTCAGCTTTTGTAAAAATAATTAGCCACAATTCAATTATCTTTCACTCTTCTCTGCCTCTTTCATATTCAACATTGTGTGTGTGTTTGTGGCCCCTCGTTTATCCCACAATCCTTAGTAATTTAACCTAATCTATGTTAATAACATATAAATTTTTATCTTGCTTCCATATAACAGAATAAAAGTACTAAAATTCTTTACTCAAAGTGAAATTAATATTTTAGTTTTATACGACTACGGTGAATGTAGGGTTTTGTGTTAATTGAGCAAACGGCTTGGACCGACTTTTAGATTAGATGTTTCAAATTTCTCTTTTTTTTTAGAAAAAACATTTTGGGCTCAAATCACGAACAAATTATGTTTTTTAGTCTACCCATTAAAAGATATGTAACGATTTCTTGAGAAAAGAGCTGGTCCGATTCTCAAGTACGATGGTCTTAATTATGAAGTGAGATCTCTTGAGAAATGTTGAACAATTCGGGCTCTAAATTCTTACATATTATGTATTAAATGTGTTTTATTATATGCGTTAAAATGTATGTAGCTAATTATTATTTGATCATATGTGTTGAATATAAATTATCAATACCTGAACAACTAAAAATGTTAAAGTAACAAAAATATTTTTATAATGAAAATAAAACCAGATTCTTGGAAAATCTACTTGGCAAGTAGATTTCTTTCTATGTATTGATGCAAGTCGACATTGGAATGAATGTTGATTATAAGCTGGCACTAGAAAGCATCCGACTACTACACCAAGTTTAAATATTCATAGATATCAATTTCCCTAACAATCTACACAGATGACTGCGTATATATGCAAATAAATTCCCTTGGAGTGGATAGGATTTCAGGATTTATGAGTTAGGTTTTTTTAAAACTAAAATATATTGTTTGAAATTACATTTTAACTAATCGTCGATTAGTCAAGCGATTTTTTAACGTAAATAGTATAAACCGGAAACCTCTCTTTATTAGTCATTAACTGAATACCGCAAAAAAATGTTACTACTTCAAGTGATAAAGTAATGTATCGCAGAATAAACAAAATTGTTAATAAGGGCTATTTTCCAATAATATGTCACCAAAAACTCTCATCAACACAGCACGGGAATGCGTTGTTGAATAATTACTTCTTCTGAATAATAAAAAAAAAAAAATGTTTCAACAAAGACAAGCTTACTTCAATAAAACAATCCATTTCAAGCTTATTTTCAATATTCTTTCAGACTTTTATTAAAAATAGAAAAATTGGTGCTAAAAATGATCAATTGAATTTTAGCAAAAATATAATGAAAATGTTTAATTTTAAGAATTTTTACCATTTTAACTATTCATAAATTAAACACGACTTATTCAATTGAACATACTGATAATAGATTCTATAAATAAAGAATATTCTACCTGCAATACCTCAATTTCTCCTCTTGTTTTTTTTTTTTTTTTTTTTTTTTTTTTTGTATTTCCAAAGATAAGTAACTGAAATTTTTAAAATTTTAACTTTACGTAATGGAATTCCTTGTACTGAATAGATGGTATGCATTGTAAGGGAGTATATGAAAATATAATTTAAAATCCAATATTTAAAATATCTATTACTATTGAAAATACTGAATATGTTATTTGTTTTGTTTGGTTTAAAGGTTATATTACTTCTGGGCCATCAACACTGTTTATTTATTTAGATTTGAAACTAGCTGGAATCACTCTGTATTAGCCGATCTCTTCAGTGTATTTAGCGAAAGACGCGGAGCTGATGCGACAAAACTGCTATATGTTCAACCCTTATCCTTACTCACATAATCATATTGTATCGATTGGTGAAGTATGCTTGATAGTAGAAATAAGCCATTTTAAAGTTTTTTGAGCATTCCTAAGTTAAAGTTTCGTTTTATTTTATTAAGATATGAACTAGAATTGTAGGTTAATTGTTAAAACAAAAAATAGCAGTAATCAACTTAAAAGTTTACTTAAAAACTTTAACATAGTGATTAAAAAATGGTAATATGACTATTTTATGGAATATGAATGTTGTAAAGCTTGTGAAGTTATGACCTTGAGAACCGATTTTCTATGATGAGAATAACTTGAAGATATAGGTATATATTAACGAAAAGTTGGTTACATTTTCCTGAGTGTTTCTATTTTTCGAGATAATCACTTAATATATTACTTAGTTATAGCATTGAATATTAAACATTATTGTTTTTTGTTCGATCAAATAGTTTTAACAATTTATTTTAGGTAGAGAATGTTATAATGTAAATTTTAAAACTTGGGAAAGCCAATATGGATCGTGCCTTTCTAAACAGTGTAATTAATACCTCCGGCAGACGTCAATCAATCATCGTGGAAAATAGTAAGTGTAACTGGGCTAATAGGTCTATCAGCCTTCGATAGAAAGTAAGTTTGCTTTTACGATCAGACTACAGGTGCCAAGCACTTTACGTAATATGTGGAGCGTGGTTTCGATCTAAGGACGAATTAGTGGTTAGTAGAGAAGTTTAATCGCACAGGAAACACCTACTTACATTATAATCGATATTATTATCTCTTGAGAAGATAACTAGCTTATGCATAGATTGTGCGATTTATCAGATCAATCAGGATGCGAATGCATCTGTAGTGCGAATGCATCCTGTTCACAGTGTAGATAGGAGGCTGATACATACTAAGTAATTATCAAAGCCGAATTCGAAGGCAAGAACGGCAGTAGGGAGCCCAGTGCCTTACCCACTAAACTACTCTAGTCTGCTGTGTATCGTAAGAGGCTCGATTTAAAATGTTTCATATAAATAGACTTAGAGAGATGGACGCCGAGTATTGAAGGTTGGGTAGGGTCACCTCCATGGGGCCATAAAGATAAGGACGGCCAGCACAAGACATAATAAGCGGGATTCAAGTGCCAGAGGTGCCGCACGGTCTGATATAGTGAGTTGAGTAGAGAAAACGGAGAGTAGACTTGGAGTCTGAGACCGAGAGTGATGCGCCAAGCACCCAGGAGAGGAAGAGACCTATAGAGGACGGCGACACCCCCACACCAGGATGAAATAGCAAAGGGCTCCACTATACACACAGATAAGTAGCAACATTCATTTGAATAAACCTTTGTAAACTTGGACGGGCAGTCAATAACAATAATAGAGTCAATAGCAGTATTAGTAACTTCAATTAGTCATATTCTCAATAGCATTCTCCTAATATAATTATCCAACAATGGTTATACCTATATGTTTGTGTTTGGTATAAATTTATAAATGGATTAATAATCTTCCGAGGCATCTGAAAAAAAATATGGCCTCGTGATCTTCTTATATAGATATGTTATTCGAATGCTATCAGTGGGTAGTTTCTCAACCAGCGTTTTCATGTGGTTTTATTCCTGTGTACACATTTAGTTGATGTATTTATAATAATAATAATAATAATAATAATAATAATAATAATAATAATGCTTTATTTATTCTGGGACGAGTCCTTTTAGAATAATACAGAGAAACAAAAATGTGGGCTAAGAAGCCTCAGAGATACATAAACAAGAGTATAGTTTGATTAAATAGTAAAAAAATAAAATAAAATAAAAAAAATATTTAGAGAAATTATAAGTTACTTTCTAATTTACATCAGTTAATAATAAAAATAAAAAAATTGAAAATAAACATGAAGTAAAAATAATAAAGAACGATCTAATAATTTATATACATATTTACAGTCGTAACTATTTACAATTTTATGATGAGGACTGGATGGATAAGAAATGATTAAACAGTTGGGATTTAAAGGTAGGAAGGGTTTTGGATTGACGGATGTGGGGAGGGATTGAGTTCCATAGGGAAGAGGATCGAATAATAAATGATTTATCGAAAGCAACGGTTCGGTGGGCCATTATATATAGATCTGAGGACCGAGAACGGGTATTGCGGGAGTGGACAGAGGATTTAAATTGAAGGAGCTCGGCGATGTATGAAGGACGGCGGGAGTGAATTACTTGGAAGAGGAAGGATGCCAGGAAATACTTACGGCGGTTGGAAGGATAAAGCCACTTCAACTCTTCGTAGAAACAGGAAACAGGAGCGTCTCTTGGGATCCCGAAGATGAATCGTACAAAGCAATTTATCAAACGTTTTAGTTTCGCCTCGAGATCCCCAGAGACGCCCCCATATACCGTGCAGCAATAGTCGAAATGGGGAAATATTAAAGAGGTGACCAGGAGTCTACGGATTTCAAAAGGAAAAAGGTGTCGCAGGCTATTTAAGTGTTTTAGGGTGGAAAAGGTACGTCGGGAGATATTGGACACATGGTTTTTCCAGGTAAGGATTTGATCGAATATTATTCCAAGGTTTTTGATGGTGGGATAAAATTTAATGGGATTATCATGTAAAAAGAGGGTTGGAAAGTTAGGAACAGTTTTGAGGAGGTGATTGGAGTCTATTAGGATTGCCTTTGTCTTTTCCGCATTCAACTTCAACTTGTTAACTCCTGCCCAGTCGTATATTCTATTTAAATCTTCTTGAAGCTTTTTTGTGGCGGCTAATAGGTCGGAAGGGGGGAAGGAAAGGTATATTTGGAAATCGTCTGCATAGACGTGGTATTGGGAGTGATGGATCTGGTTGGGAAGGTCATTAATGTAAATAGCAAACAGAGTAGAAGACAAGGAGGAACCCTGAGGGACACCACAAGAGAGGGGAAGTGTCTTTGAAGGAGGTTGATCTGGGACGACTACATACTGGGATCGATCGGAAAGGAAGGATTTGAACCAACGTAGGACACTGTTGGATAGAGGAAGATTTTGCAATTTGGTAAGAAGGATGTTATGGTCAACTGTATCAAACGCTTTGGAAAAATCTAGAAGGATGAGGATAGTAAGGTTTTGGTGTTCACTGGAGTTTTGGAGGTCATGTGTTATTTTAAGGAGGGCAGATTGCGTTGAATAGCCGGGTCGGAAGCCAGATTGGAATGGATTGATGAAGGAACGTTCTTCTAGGAAGTTGAAAAGTTGATTTTGGACAAGGCGTTCCAGTGGTTTTGAGAGGTTGGAAAGAAGAGAAATAGGGCGGAAGTCTTTCTATGAGGAAGGGTTAGATGTTTTACTCCATGGTCGGACGAGTGCAGTTTTCCAGGAAGAGGGAAATGTGGAATTTTGCAGTGGGAAGTTGTAGATATGATACAATACTGGAATAAGGGTAGGAAGGCTGCATTTTATTAGTTTTACTGGAATATTGTCAGGACCATAATCATTGGTGTGGGATATGAGTATAGTGGAAAGTATTTCGTCATAGGACACATGGGAAAAAAAGAAGTTTTCAGGATTGAAATTATGTTGTTCAATATCATGAGTAGGAGAAGGATTAGAAGCAAAAGATAAGAAATGGTCATTAAGATCATCTGGAGTCACAGGGAAGGAAATGGGGTTATTGGCATCTGGTAGGGATAGATTACGAAGTATTTTCCATTTTGATTTGGAATCGGGAACATTGGAAAGGGCATTATGAAAGTAGTTGGATTTAGCAAGTCGGATTGTGGATTGGGTTGCATTACGGAGTTGTTTGAAAGATGCATAATCAGCAGGTAAGCGGGTTTGACAGTATTTGCGCCTTGCTGCATTCCTTCTCTTTATTCCCTTCATTCTTTATTCCCTTTATTTCAGGAGTCAGCCATGCAGCAGTGGGACGACGTAAGATTCTGGTTTTCAGAGGAGCATGCATGTCTAATATGGATTGTAGGTTTGAGGTAAGGGTGGATATCATAGGGTCAATGGAGGTATAGGACAATATGGTATCCGATTGGGCAGAATCCAGGTTAGGTTGAAGGGATTCATATGAAAGGAGGTTTAGATTGCGATATGATACTATTTTGGGAGTAAATGATTTCACGGGTAGGTAGTACGAGATTTGGATCAGGTCGTGTGATGATAGAAAAGGTACAGGGTGATGAGAGGAGGAAAGGATTTTAAGCGGTGAGTCAGAGATATGGAGGTCTAACCAGGTGTCAGAGAACTGAGTGTGATGAGTGGAAGAATAAGGGACAAGATAAAGATTGAGAGAAAATATTAGGTCATTGAGGTAGTATTTGTCGGGAGATTCTGTGAGCATATTTATATTAAAATCGCCGGAGATGATGATATTGGAGTAGGAGGAAACCAGGTTGACAAGGGACGATTCAAAGAGTTGGTCAAATAGAACACGAGGAGGGCGGTACACAACAACATACAATAGAGGAGAGGAACTAGCGGTAATTTCAACAAATAAATATTCAACGTGAGGGAGGTCATGAAAAGGAGACTGTAAAAGGATTTTGGCCTTGAGACTATTATGTATATATAGTCTGACACCACCTCCCGTGCGATCAGGTCTGTCATGACGTAGGAAAGAGTAATTGGGGAGGGAAATTTGGGAGGAAGGAATAAAAGGTTTCAGCCAGGTTTCAGATACTGCTATTGTGTGGTAAAAATTATCAAGGAAATATATGGAGGAAATATTTTTGGATACTGTAATATAGTTGTAAATATCTTCAATAAATAGTTAAAAAAATAAAAAGATTAATTATTATTAAACCTTCATATTTTAACAATCTCTCTTGTATTACACCATTTAAATATAGAAGTAAATAGTAAATTTATAAACATGACATCTTTTGAAAAGATATTCAATGAAAATTTTATTATTATATAGAGATAATTGACTGTGATATAAGATGAGAATATCTACTTATTATTCATTTATGTTATTTTCACCATGTATCTTTTATATTTTGTATCTTTTGTAGCCCTGATGAAGACCGGTAAGGTGGGTCGAAACGTCGGCAATATAATTAAATAATACTATTTATATAATTTAGTATTTATTTGACCGCACCTCCCGATCAACTCCTTCTCAAAAATTTTATTATTCAATCTAGGTGGTCTGTGGTATCTAATCTTTATTACACTATTCATATATTTTTAATTAGATCGGTTCCTTTCTGAAGCCGATAGAAATACGAATAGAAATATTAAATACATTCAATCCTTGAACCCAACTACAGCGCTGTACAAAAGCGATGGACAGGAGCATAGCAACTGATATTCTATATATTTAAAGAAACACACAAGAAAATACATGGGTCATTCTTATATTATTTTACTATTTCATTTTCCCGGGCTTGTTTTTTTTTTTGTTTTAAAAAATCTCTTTGTGATGAATAGTCTTGAGGTATAAAACATTATGGGTAGCGAATGTTACCATTATTTTACTCAACATTGTACAATTAACATATTGGATAATAATTGAAAAATAAGTAGTTTCGAGGTAATTATTTAGAGTTAAGGTTTCATGTCTGTCCAACATTCGGTTAAATCAGTAACAGCGATTTTTATGAAAACGTAATGAATTTGTATAAATTTAATCTGATTTTTTTTTTTATTGTCCCTTCTACCAATTGATCATATCAGTATTTTTATTATAAACATTTAGTGAACAGAGCAATTTTAGTTGTTCTTCTTATAGGTATTGATGAATGAAACGAAAGTCATAATTTTTATTTAATATATTTTCCCATGCAATAGTTATGATTTACTTTTACCTTTATTATATTCATAAACATTATATATTGCCAATATACTTATTAAACTTGTTTATTTAAACTTTTTGAAGAAAAACATCCTTGTTTATTAAGGTTTAAGTCCGTAATAATTAAGTTATGGCTTAAAAAATAATATAAAGAAAATTAATATTAAGAAAAAAGATCATCGAAGCTAAGTTTGATGTCTAGGATATCTATAATAATATTTTAGATCACCTTTTTTCTTCAAAAAGTTGTTGTTTTTTTTTAAACTCGAATTGCTGGATTCAGAAATGCTAAATGGCCAAACTATATAAGAACGACCCACATCCTTTTTACTATTTAATTTTTTAGGAATACACTATTTTCAATAATATCATCACCACAAATACTATCCTGCATTTTTAAAATTGCAACTTCATTGCTAACAATCTAGGATTCAGAATTTCACTAATTTGAGTTGATATACAGATTTAACTTTACCTTTAATTTCTTAAATGTACTGTTAAATTTGTAGAAAAAACTGATGACAAATGAAATTATATACATATATATATATATACAAGTCCCTTAAATATATTATATAGTATATATATATATATATATATATATATATATATATATATATATATATATATATATATATATATATATATATATATATATATAAGGAATACCTTAAAGGTCGATCCCAATTAGCTGACCTCTTAATCAGTAATTAATATTTGATGCTTAGGTCCCTTCCCCTTGATAAGGCGAGATTAATTACTCAATCTCTATTACATCCTTACCGAAAACAACATTTGACAAATAATTATTTAATTTTGAAATAATTACTCGAATTGAATTCTGACATTTTTTACTTTCTTTGTTGTAAGATTTAACTTTGTTCAATTGGCCAGTAGAGAATCTGCTCTACTAATTCTTCCTCAAATATGAAGTTCATCAATGGCATCCAGCATGGGGTGAAAGGGAGTTTCTTACATAATATACCGCAGCAAATATAAATTAATATGATCTATGATTTTTAAACTTTTGCTTGCACTATTTTTAAGAGGCGAACAATATACCTTTAGATTGAGGGAGTAGGTTTATGCGGCGTTGAACTTATAGCCCTGGAGCCAGGGCCCAAAAATCGACCTGATCGCAGGCGAAGGTTTGATTGTAAATTACGAAAGTGTATGTTATTCTGAGTTAAAAAAAAACTTGTCTGCCGTTTCGGAGCCGCGGCTTCTAAAATGTCGGCTGATTTAAAGAATATTAGGCCAATAATTTGAGGATCGAAACGGGAAATCCATTGCGAAAAATGTGAGAAAAGTTTCTATTTTTCTAACTTGTACATATGAGTTTAGACATGTAAAAAACAAAATTGCTAACGCAGGCCACCAAGGGAAAACTTTTTACAGCCAAAAAATATCGATATTTTTTGGCCTTTTCATCTATAACTCCTAAACAATGCATCAAAGCGAAAAATGTGTTCTTCAATAAATTAAAAAACGTTAAATTTTACGTCAAAGGAGTATATATACAAATTACTATAAATGGCCCTGTAACTTGGAAATGAGTTCCCTAAGAGGAAAAACCCATAGAATCAAAGTTGTAGAGCATCAAATTTTGCGTATACTGGGTACAGACATTTTTATTGTTGGCCAATTATATATCTCGAATCGGGATTCGTTATTCCTTTATAAAATTCGGTATCTTTCGGCACATCGTTTACCAAAATGTTTTGTTTTTGAGAGGTGGAAAAGAGGCTTATACTGCATGTAACAGACTTTAAACAAAACTAACTCAGTAGAATAGACACCCATACTGTTGAAATATTGAAAATCACGTTTACCTTCATTATCAATTTCTAGCCATCGGGAGATTACCGATTTTGTTCGCAGCAAGTGACCTACATTACATTAGTTGATACTGAGTATACGCAAAATTTGATTCTGTACAACTTTGATTCTATGGGTTTTTCCTCTGAGGGAACTCATTTCCAAGTTACAGGGCCAATTATAGTAATTTGTCCCAGTTTTTGGCAAATTTGGTAAAACTCAGAGTTGGTTGACCGTGGTTTTATACCTTACCGCGAAATTAAATTTTAAAGTATATATACTCGTTTGACGCAAAATTTAACGTTATTTAATTTATTAAAGAACACATTTTTCGCTTTGATGCATTGTTTAGGAGTTATAGATTAAAAACCCAAAAAATATCGAAAAAATCTAACTTTTTTAGCTGTAAAATTAATCCTCAAATTATTGGCCTAATATTCTTTAAATGAGCCGCCATTTTTGAAAGCCGCGGCTCCGGAACGGCAGACAAGTTTTTTTTAACTCAGAATAACATACACTTTCGTAATTTACAATCAAACCTTCGCCTGCGATCAGGTCGATTTTTGGGCCCTGGCTCGGGCTATTAGTGGATGGATCGGGATTCCTCAAGGGATTTATTCTAATTTAAATTAGTTCTAATACAGAAGAACCAGTGTTGTGGCACTTTTAAACAAGATAATTTAGTATAGAACATGTGTATATATATATATATATATAGGAGAACAGGCAACATAGAATTATTGATCCAACCTCACTAAATTATTGACTAAAAAACTAAACAAATTGAAAATCATAGTTGAATCTCAGCATCATATCTGGAAGTAATAATTAACAACAATAAAACCTCTTTTCTGTTCATTATTCAGTTTTTTATCTTGTCGAAGATACTAAAAAAAAAATAATAATCTTATATCTTTATTTAACTAATTTTTCAGATGAAAGAGATCTGTTGAGGATAAGTTAATTCAGCTCTGATTTTAAGTTTTTTTTTTTTATTTTACCAAAATTTACAAATTTAACATCTTATAATATTAAAAGCATATTAATCTTATGTATTTTTTTTATTTTTATTGATCATCCATAACGCCTTTGACAATAAGGTCACTTGGTTTCTTGCTGCTCGATACAGGCATCATTGCACTCTCTAATTTAATGTGCCAATAAGAGATTGTTCTTCAATTGATTTGTTAAAATTTTCAAATTATTCTGCTCCCAACAATATCATGAACGAGTTCTAATAGCGAAGTGCAACTCCATGACACAGAAAAAGATACCTATTTCGATAGGAGCGACGGCTTTTTTCATTGAAATAAATATTGTAATTCTTATTATTTGCCTTTTATACCGATTGAATATATTTCTTATATGCAGAAGTAACAGAGCCTTAGAAAAAAAAAAAAAGAATCATATTTTACATTTGAGTAAAACATGAATACAGAGCATAGAAGATAGCAGTTCATTTTCTTAATCACAAATCGTGTTTTAGTTATCAGAACGTTAAGATAATTTCATTGGATTAAGACCAAATTTTGTCTATCGTATCATCTAACGATAGTACATTTAATTGATTTTGACTAATAAATTACAGTTTGATATGTTTAAATATTCAAACTATTCCATTTAAATGAATATCATGATCCTCTTTATTTAAATTCGATATACATATACTTTAAGAGAGAAACTAATGAAAAATTGATTGAATTAAATCATATGTATTAATGTACACGCCTTTTATCACAATCACTAGCCTTTAGGTGAATAGAAAGTCGAATGATTAGTCTGTTCTATAATATAGGAAGTTAATAACAATATTCAAAGCTTATATCACTTGGTTATGTATTATTATATTAATGATAAAAGGCTTAGTGAACGCGAAGTTTCGATACCGGCATCATCAATCGCTGTCCACACATCCATCCATCCACTGACCATCCTCAAAATCCAATTTCATCAAATCAGCTTAAACTATATAAATATTACTAGATTTAAAATATTTGCTAAACTCGATAAGTTAATAGGGACTATTCATAGGAAAATTTCAGTTGCAGGCAGAGACATCAAAATATTATTTTGTTTATTTTATAATAGGTTTGTTACAGTATATCTTCAAAGTCGAATATTATGTCAGTTTTGATAGCCTCGCACTTATAGACAATTTGTCTCCAATAGCGTTGCATGCATATACAAAGACTGCTCGCACTCATTAGCCAGCCTTCATAAGGAAATGAGCAGTTTCAAAAACTTGTGCTCATTGAGGTGCATACTGATGGCTAGGATGACGGAACATATGTAAATAACAGTTAATATTACATTTGCAGGACGTTGCATTATCCATAACGAGCGAATGCTAACCTATGTTATTTTAGATAGTTTCAGGCTGAGTTATAAGATAATTGTCGTATGGTAACAAAACACCATAAACCAGATTCTGCGGACTTCCGGGAATCCTCGAAATTTTGTCGTTAACTTTACATCCTCCAACTTTATGATTTTTATTCAAATAACTATTTTTAAAAAATCCTAAAGTGTCCATATATTTTATACCATTGTTACGTACTTTAATACTTATAGTTATATATTTATTAGTTATTAACCTAATATTAGTCATAAACATACCAATTTACAATGCCTTCAGGTGAGGTGGGATCATCGGAAAAAAAGAACTTTAAGAGGTTATTATCCACTGCCTACACAAGTCTTGGGAATAGTCAAGTATTGAACTTTTTATGGGGTATCTTATAAATAATCTATTTAAAATTTAAATTTAACTAATGGAGCTACACAAAACCATCAAATTCCTCTCTTATCCAATCCTTATAATCCAAAATCCTTCGTAAAATCGTTAATGCTCCTTACTTTGTTACAAATAAAACCATCCATATTAACCTTAATGTTCCTTATATCTGTCCTTCCATAATAAACTTCATAACCATCCCAACCCTCTTGTTTCTAACCTTGCTTCCTATTCGATTCCTGATAACCCTCCGAGGCGTCTGGAAAGAAGATGGCCACGTGATCTCCTAATATAGACATATTATTAGAGTGCTACCAATGGGTAGTTTCTCAACATGTGTTTCATGTCATTATATCCATGTGCGAATTTACTAGATGTATTTTTTGTAAACAGTTGTAAATATCATATAAATAAATAAAAAAAAATAAAAAATTAACTAGTAAGTATGCACAATGAAGAAAAAAATACTTATTAACCATTTGGTAATATAGCAATATAGGATTTTCAATTATAACATTTTAAAGCAAAGCATAAGATATACGGTACCTATAATGTCAAATTTTTATGAATGTTGTTTGTAACTTACACACTCTTGAAATTATTCAGGGAGGTATTTCAAAAACATATTTATAAAGATAGTTTGAGAGTTTTAGTATAACTATTTGTGAAATTTTGAAAGATGTAGGTGAAAAACTAACTTTATTTGCTTCAATTCTCAATTGTGTTCTCTAGGATTATCTTTATGAATTATGCTTATCTATATCCATAATACTTCCCTACATAGTAAAGGAAAGTATTTTGATCATGAAAAAAATAGAATTGAGTTCTCAACGGAAATACACGTTGATCTGTTTTCAAATAACCAATTTGGGACAGCTGTGTGACAATCCTATTTTGATCAGACATCAATATAACGTTTTCATTGACACAACATACCTGAAACAATTAAGTGTTCAAAAAAATACAACTTTTATCAAACACGAGAAAAATAATAAAATATATATTTTTTAAGGAACACTTTTATTGAGTGATATAAGACCTTGTGACAATAAACTCATTTTTACTCTCTAGGTAACCCTAGTAAATTTTAGAAGGAAAAATTTCTTTAGGCGCGTTTTGCCCTTTTTTTGAGGAGTGTGAATACTTGCGCGAGTGATTACTTGCTCAAATGAAAGACAAGACAATAATTGATAAAAACCATGAGCGATCAAATTAGTAGTTGTTTAAACTATTGTATTTATCGTTTGGAACTGCTGAAATCAAAACAATGTATGATTATATTTTAATTAAGCATCCCTATTTTATCTCTTTATTTAAAAAGTTTTACCAATTATTTTTCCATCTAGATTGGTCATTTGTCCCACTGTGCTCCGTATTAGAGAAGCGAAAATGATAAATAGTGTCGGAAACAAAATGATAACGTGTTTTACGGATGTGGATTAAAATATCTCAGAAACTAAAAATCGGACCTGCATACTGTAAGCGAGCGAAATGATCAGCATTTCATCCATTTTATAATGAGCTATTATTTATAATTTATATTTCATATTATTAATCTCGGCTTGTTGATGTTTTCACTTCCATCGTGTGATCTAAAGCACGCACCTTATTAATTTTTTGTTTATTTGTTTTTTTATTGTGTAATATAACATTCTGTCACATGGACAATGGCTATAGTGTTTATAACGGTTATAGTATGATTGCATATAGTGAAAATATAAAATAAACAAAAACAAAATAACAACTAAATAATAATCAAAAAGTATATACAATATTTTTTTTAAAAATCATTTTAATGGAATTTACAACTGTATTACATAGAAAATACAATAATCAAATGTGAAAATATACAATAAATAAAAATAAATTAACATAAAGACAAAGAAAATAGAAAAAAATACTATAGTTAATAAATTATATACTATTGTATCCTTAGTAATGACTGGGTTACTAGAAACTCTTTCGCTATGAAGAAGTGTTAACAAATATTTACTATCAGTATTTTCCATCCGATAATTTTATTAAAAATAATCTATTGAACGTGAAAAAATCTATTTATCGAAAAAAATATGCAGCAGCCAATCAATTTAGGAAGGCGTTCTATCCTGTTAGTAATTACCGCTAACGACTATTTGTCAAAGAGTGTATCCAGATTGGATGATTCATCGCTTTCGGGGGAGTACAGTTTACAATTGAAGCTATGATTGATGATGGGGCCATAGAGACGGCAAATAGTGCATTTATCAACAGCTCCGATAATACACTGATAGCCCAACCTATTGACTGCAGGCCAATCTCATCCAGGGTAACTGCAGGTACAAGCGATATAAACAGTGCATATATGATAATTATATAGGTAATCAATATTATAACTAACTAGAGTGTGAAGTACTGGATTTTTTGCAGAGTTAACTGTAAGCGCTAGACCGTGTTTTGTGCTTGCTTATTATATTTCCTTAAATTTTTTAATTAATTATTCAACTTTCTATTTTTAAATTATAAAAAGCCCTAGGCATTGTTATAATCTTTTTTGTTTGCAATTATTAATTAGAAATCAGCCCCGCCAAATTTCTTTTTATTAGCTGATGAAAATTTAATAATTATTACGAAATATGAAATTTACTAAATCATTCCAAAGCTATGTTACTATAACCATCACTACATGATTTTCTCTTAGAAAGATCATTTCACAAGTGAAGAATCATTTATAGAAATTTGTCTCAGATATAGAAAAAGTTGACAAAAATAATCATCAAGTAAATTATTAAGTTTTTATAATAATTGGTAGTTTAATATTCTTTAATTTTCTAAAAAAATTAAATTTCAGCTTGGATGCAGCTTTCAGGAGTTATAGATGAAAACCCAAAAAATGTTCTAAAACGATTTTTTTTTTTTTTGTGAAAACTTCTTTAGTCCCGTTTTTTTTTTAGAGAGTGAATTAAATTGATCCCTCAGATTTCCGAAGTGTTAACGCACGGGTAAAGTCGGCTAGAGTCGACTAATTGAAATGTTTTTACATATATATTAAAATATATCAGAGAGTAAAATTTGGACCTGCATACTGTAAGCAAGGGAATTGTTCAGCATTTCATCCTCCCTGCAATAAACTATTATTAAAAATTGCATCTTAAAGTGATTAGAGAGAAGAAAAGAGAAAAAATAGCGTCCAAAACAAAATTATAACGGGTTTTCATTGAACAAATCAGATAAACTAAAAATTGGACCTTGATTTTTGCAAGAGAGGTAATTGTTCATCATTCCATCCTCTCTGTAATGGGATAGTATTCGAAATTGAATCCTCACGCGATACCGTGTGAGAGATGCAAGAAGAGAAAAAAAATAGTGTTGAACACCAAATTATAATGAGTTTTATTAATAATATGGATAAAAATATTTCAGAAACTAAAAATCGAACTTGCATATTGTAAGAGAGGAAAATGTTCAGCATTTCATATTCTTTATAATGAGCTATTATTTATAATTTATATTTTATATTATTAATCTCGCATTGATGTTTTCACGTTCATTCTTGTGGTCTGCAGCATACACCTTATTTTTTTCTCAATAAGGACCTTTCATAATCTACATCAACAAAATGATAGAATAAATTAATTAGATAGGGATTTACTCAGTCCCCGATGGGGTAATACTAGTGAAAAGGTTCAGGGAGAAGTGCAGGGATCTCCTGAAGCCTCGCTTTTCCCTCCACAAGTGGGGAGACAAGTCTGTTTTAGCCGATTGTAAATAGTATTTAGGTATGCCTGCGTCTACGATGTTTTTTTTTAAATTTTTTTTGAGAAAATTTTAATTTAATTTATTTATTATTACAATTATTTATATTTTCTTCCCTTATTATGAATATTCTTACGTCGCTGTATATTAATTTGAAATTACCTTATTTATTTTTTGATTTTGTAAATATGGTGTGAGTGTGCTCCCTGAACTCTATTATAAGTGTCCTTTATTGACATAGATTGTAATATTTATCAATAAACGAGTAATCTAAAAAAAATAGATATGGACTAGTTGTATAGGAAGAGCTAAATATAATTTTTTTTTTTCTTGACAATTTTTCTATTTATATTTAGGGACTCAACATTTGAATTAGGTCCCTTGTTATTTGAAATACTGAGTGCATTTTTCGAAATTATCAGAACTTAAAAAGTGATTATTGATTGTATTATTTTTCTCTTCATTCACATTCCGCCACTTTCACCAACCCATCTGACGGAATATGATCGTGCTTCGTCTATCTCACTTTCTCGTCATTAATGACATAAACATCTACGCATGCATCATTTGCACAGCCTGCACAGCACTTTGCATTTAATAAATTTATAAATCAACAGTTGTTAATTAAGTTACTGCATCCTGTTTTTATCTCATACCATATCACAAGTATTCAGTTGAATTAACAACTTAATTGCTACTAAAAAAAAAGTTTCTGCACACCTTTAAAATGAAAAATAGAAATTAATAAAATGAAAAAAAATAATTTTACTCTGGGACAAAGTTTCCTAATAACAGTTATAAAAAGCTCTAATTTAGTGCTAAATAATGTAATTAACCACTGAAACTCCGTTTAAAATACCTTTCTAAGTGTCGAAATTGTATTGGTAGGTTACAAAACTAATACAATGCAATTGTATAGAAATCCTGATTTAATTATCATCTACAATTATTTCGTTAATTTGATGATTTCACTTATTTCTTTGCCTTTTCTTTTTTTTGTCCAATCCTGCATCTATTATATCTATTGAATAGCATTGTTTTTCATTAAAATAACAACTTAGTAAAGACTGCTATGCGTTATGTTTATTGTCACCTTAACTTTTAACTTTTTGAAATCCGTTCCAACTAGAAAGTCTCTGTTTTAACTCATTTGTCAAAATTAACTACATTGTAAGATCATTTAATATATCACTTTAAGTTTTACTTTTGCTGCAAATATTCTTACGCCAAGTTAAAACGCAATGTCTTTCATAAAATAATTTTTGAGATTTGGATATAATTGCAATCAGAATAAGTTCCCTTTCTTTACAAATACAGTAAACGCGATCATTTTCTGATTATCAATGCGTTATATTTAGTCATAGCTAATGATTTAATCACTAGAAATTCAGTGACGTGATTTTTTTTTTGGATATCATTCTATGTTTTAAGTAGGGCAGAATGTGTGATGCATCTAACATTTTTTTTTTTTACATTTTATTGCACTGAAAAAATGTTGTGAGGTTTTGGTCATGTATATATATATATACACGTATTTTTTAAAAATTACAATGTAAAGTAAAAAACACAAATATAATAAACATGGGCATTATTGTACTGAATCGAATATTATTAATGTAAAAGAAGTTTTTTAAATATTTAAGAACATTCCTACAACCTTTTACAATCTCTTAAGAATACCTGTAATACAATATACATATAAAATAATTATAATCCTGTTATTGATTAAAAAAAAAGCCATACATTTATTTCTACGATTCCGACAATTCTGTAATGTAATTATATCCAAAAATAATTGTTATCCATTAGTTCTGAAACCCTCGCATTGTCTCAAATAAACTGATTTTGATATATAATGTGTTTCATTCACATTTCATTTTTACCGTAAAAGGAACATGAATAGAATACATACATATAATAAATAATATTTCTTCACTTCAATAATTATTTATGCTAGTTATTAATTACACTATCAACCAATGCATACGTAATCTTTACTCCCGATTTCATAATAAATTTCATGGACACAACAACAGAATGATAAACGACTCACATGCCAATTAGGAGGCTAATGAAAAGGACCTGGATGGGAGATCTCCTTTCCTGAATTAAGGAAGCAAATGACGATAAGGAAGAGGTGGTGCAGAGTACTATTATTCCTCACGCCTAAAATGTCTATGAAAAGTGTGGGTTAAAATTTTATGAAAAAAGAAATATAGATTATGTTTCTATTTCCGATAAAATAATAAGCTTAATTCGTTAATGATATGGAAAACATTAAATTTCATCTTTTTTAATTATCCGACTAATTGAAAATTTGTATTTTTCATTATTAACTTATAAATAATCTTTGTTAGGTTATTTTATTATTGATCTAGTCTTAGTTAGATGGCGGAAAACGGCCCTGGTACCTACTTTAAACGACTCAACCGTAAAGCCCCTGAAAAGATAATAGGTTGGTGAAGTTAGTTAAAACAGTCCTCTATCTGGATCAAGATCCGATAACATCTCTCTTTTGCACCGCTTTTAAGCCCCAATTCCGCTCCCTTCAATCCCACGCTATCTCTCACCCTCGTAAAATATCGGCTATATGCGCGGAGATCGCTGTGATAAATTAGCTCATATCGTTTCACCTCAAACCCTTCGATGTGAGTTACGACTCTCTCGCCAAAGTATCTCGTTATTTACCCACACTTTATTTACTCGATGCTAAGAGGTAGAAGGAAATATACAAGAGCACGATCGTTTCTTTAGAATAACACTCCAGAATCATATTTTATTTTCATTTTTTTTTTTGTAATGTTTATAATAATTTCAACTTAATCGAGCCTATAAAATAACACAAAACATATTTTTTTGGCACAAGTAAAAACAAAGTAATTTAGTTTATACTGAATTATTTATTTTTTATTAAATAATTTTATTGAGGTATAATACATTTTATCACACTTAAGGGTACTGACTATTAAAGCTGTAAGGTACATTCATACCATATTTACAATATAATAAAAAAAAAATGAAATACATAAATATAGATATATAAAAGATAATAATGTATGTAATAAAAACTGTAATAAAAACAAAGAAATATAGTTTACAGTGAATTAATACAGAAAATTCATAAGGAAAAAAAAAAAAAAAAAACTAACAGTCTTACTTATTTACAATTAGTCAAGGGAGCACCGAGTCCAGCCCTTTCCCCCACGTGTAGAAGGCAAGGCTAGGCTCTAGGAGATCCCAGCGCTACTATCTCCGCGTTACCGGAATCTGAGTCCAGTGGATAATTATGTATAGCAAACTTTAAAAAAATGTTATTTTTATAGATAATTAAAATATATGATATATAGTTATACTTTCAAAGATAGTTAAAAAAAAAAGGACTAGATACTACGTTATTTTATTTATATTTGTAAAAATTAATACATTAAAAATTAGGCAAAATTGTGTTAAGCATCGCATAGGTAGATATGAAGATTTCACATTACAGATATGCAATATACATCACACACACACACACACAAAAAGTGTAGCTTCGCACATCACTTACCTCTTCCTTAATTATAAAAAAATTTATATAAATTAATATTAAAGTGTATAAGTATCAATATAAGCCAACTAAAATTATTACATAATCTTTATTCACGTCTGTCAAAGAAAATATAAACACTCAATTTGATATCTTCCTGAACAGGTATGAATATCAAACTGATGTGTCTAAAGATAATAAGTTTAAAAATATGTATGTTATATAATTTTTAAAAATAATTTTGGTTTATTATTTTCAATGACGAACAGTTATACAAGACCGAAAAAATAAAAAACTTAATTTCTCTTAAAATTTGAGGTTCTACGTTCTAGGATACGTAGAATTCGAAAATCTAATACAAATTTTTTTGTCCGTCCACCGTCCGCGCATATTCTTCGAAACTACTGAACCGATCTTTTTCAAATTAGGATTTAAAGTCAGAGGTCACCCGAGTATGGTCCTCCTTCATCGACATTACTTTTCGCCTTATCCTTTCTAGAAGGCGGCCGAAGAACCTGTGTTGCTATAGACCCTATCACCTAAACGAATGCACCAATTTCAACAAAACTTGGCTTAAGTCTTTTGCTCGATGTCCTATACATTTTTTATATAGCATACTTCAACGAAAAGAAGCTGGAAAAAAGTTACAAAAGGTGGTAAAATTAGATTTTCGAATAGTTCAAAAAGTATACAATTTTTTTTGTAATTTTTATTGTTAGATGTTTCAAAGGTATTTAAAATTCCTAAAAAGCTAAGTAAGTTTACTATTAGTAAGATTACTATTAGTAAAGATATCGCAATTTTTATGTATTTGTATGGTTGTTTAAAAGTTTAGGAAATTACAAAAAAAAAAAAAAAAATGTTAAAATCCGGCGGTTTGGAACAAAGATATGGTCTCTAGATAATTTTTATATGTTCTACTGCAAAGTTAATATACTTTGTTTTGGTTTTTGAAGTATTGCTGAAGTAAAGTATTTTTTTTAGGAAATTACTTTCTTTTTTTTTATTTGTTTATTTAGATATACAATATTCTGTCACAGGGACAGTAATTATATTGATAAATGAGCACATTCACACCGTATATACAAAAAAAAAAAAATAAAATTAACAAAGTAAAACAATAACTAAATAATAATAAATAAAAACTATATACAATAAAAAAACCTAAATATAAGTAAATTAAAAACATAAAAATACAATCATGCCTATATACAATATATACAATCAGGCGGGGAACCCAAATCGCTGCGCTAGTCTCTCAACCTCCTCACCGGTGCTAAAGCCGGTGGAGTTTGAGCGAGAGCGCTTTAGCCACATACACTCATGTCTTGAGTGGAGAATCTGACCATTGCCAGAACTCAGAAATAAATACTATAAAAGATCTCTGGGCCACTGCCGCTTCAATCTTCGAGGAGGGTTGTAGGGATGAGTGGAACTAGATAGGGATTGGGCTAGGGGATTTGGATGATTGATAAGGTTCTGATGGAATTTTGAAAATTTTTCAGGGATAAGGTCAAGGACAAATGGGATATTAAGGTCATGATGTAGGGTTTTGTTGGTTACATAGAACGGAGCATTGACTATTGTTCGGAGGACTTCGAATTGAAAGGATTGGATGCGTTTGATGTTAGAGAACTTTGCTGACCCCCAAAGTTCAATTCCGTAGGTCCAAATGGGTTTCAGGATTGTCTTGTAGATCAGTAATTTGTTGTCAATTGAAAGTTGAGATTTTCTGGTCAGTAGTCTGTATAATTGGCCGTATCGTCGGTTAAGTTCTTGTCTTTTAAGTCTAGTATGTGGGTTCCACGTTAGTCTTTGGTCTAAGATAAAGCCAAGATAGCGGACTGTGTCTGAAAAAGGAAGCTGGATGGAATTAAAGTGGACTGATGGACAGAATTTGCGGCGGAGTGTGAAGGTAATGTGTTTGCATTTGGATTCATTTACTTTGATGCGCCATTTATTACACCAGTGCCCAATCATGGAGAGGTGCCTTTGAAGATTTAAAGATGCTATTTCTGGATCTGAGTTGGATGATAGGATGGTGGTGTCATCAGCAAACGTTGCAAGGAAGGTATTGGGATGGACAGGGATATCGGCGGTAAAAAGGATATAAAGGACGGGGCCCAAGACGCTACCTTGAGGAACACCGGCTTCAACTGGGTAGGAGTCAGAAAATTCTGAACCACAGCGAACCCGAAAGGTACGATCAGAGAGGTAGGAGCGGAGCATTAGGTACAAGGACTGAGGTAGATAGGTTTTCAGCTTGGAAAGAAGCCCGGCGTGCCATACCCGGTCAAAAGCTTGAGCTATGTCCAGAAAAGCACCCGAGCAATATTGCTTGCTTTTCAGTGCTGCAGAAATATGATCGACCACTCGGAGTCCTTGTTGGACTGTGGAGTGTTGTGAACGAAATCCGAACTGATGGGAATGAAGATTTTGGGATTCTGTAAAAGGTAGGATTCGTTTCAGGAGGATCTTTTCAAAGATTTTGGAGAGGATTGGAAGTAGGCTAATTGGTCTGTAGGACGTAGAGGTGTTGGGAGATTTGCCTGGTTTCGGAAACAGGATAATAGTGGAATGTTTCCACAAAAGAGGAAAGTAGGTGGTTCTAAGGATGGTATTGTATAAATAAGTCAGAAATATAACAGCTTTAGGAGGGAGTTGTCGAAGGATTTGAGGGGTAAGGAGGTCGTATCCAGGAGATTTGCGGAGAGGAAGTTGTTGTAATTACTAAATTGTTGAGGAAATTACTAAAGATGAAATAACAAATGTTTAGGCCAATAATAGGAATCAACTTTAATTTATTTTTCTTTGTTACTAGGAAGGTAATGTTACTTTAGATGTATAATTAATTGTTTGGAAATAATAGACCATTGTGAAATAATTTGCAAGGTTATTAATGTATGACAAAACAATATTTGTACATTTATGTATTTTTTTTTTGTTAATTCTATACCCAATTTACGGACAAGTTAAAAGGAAATTTGAAGATAAAAGCGTGTAATGTGAACACAACTTATGAGTTTCAGTCATTTTTCTGTTCTTCCTCATTTCCAATACTGTTCTAGTTTTTGGTGATGTTCTTTCCGATGAATTTTCTTAGATAGTTGTGGATCCTCCATTACTTATGGCCTCTGTGTTTCGATTGATCGTAAATAAATGACCAACTGTTTCCTTCCCCAGTTGTGGTAGTTCGAATTTCAGATTATTAATTGTATGATTATCGAAAATATTATCCCATTTTCTTCAGTTTTAACCTTCTGTTTATTTTTAAATACCAAATTTTCAATGTGATAATGCTTTCAGCATTTCTCTCAGTATATCAACGGAAAAAATATTTAAAAACTCAATGGAATTTTATTATTTCTTTCAACTTTTCTTTCATATGAATGAACTGATTTCTAAGAAAATAATTATTCATCTATAAAGATGAGAAGTGAACAAATTCTAACATACATAGGTTAAATATCAGCTGCGCCATTAAATATAAAAAAGTAGCGGTTATTCTACTACAAAACTCTGGTTGTTTTCAGAAATATTCTCTTTTACAGTCGAGTTTTTATGGCGAAATGAAAATTTAATGGTGACCTTTCGCTCGCAAAGAGAGAAGTTAATTTCATTAAATATTCTATCACGGTTCTTCTATTCTTTAATGGTTATGTTTGTACTGCTTCGGATAAATCCTTTATTTTCACTGAAATTCACCTAGAAATATTACAGCTCTTCTTGCTAGGATAGTGCTGCGAAAAGAATATTAATTTTATAAGTGTATCGCTTTGTTGAACTACTCGTTATGTCTACTATGTGTGCGATGTGGAAGTGAAAAGTGCGAGATAAGAAATAGGAACTTACGAGTTCGATTACAAAACTTAATAATGAAACGGCTGCGATCCAGGAAGATGATGGGAAGTAGAATGGCGGATAATAAAGTGGGAGCATGAGAGATGTACTGCTATTGTGCCTGTATACTGAACTAGTGGGCCATATCCTGAAGCACTTCCTCTCCCATCTTCATGTTGCTATCACATATCATAATATCTACGAAGTGGAGGAGGTTTAGGTTTTGTAAAAAAAAAAAAAAAAATGTGTTACTATTTATAGCATAACATAAAAGATCATACTTTTGGAATTTAACTGTACTATTTGTTTTCAATCTTTTTTTCTTCAGACTCAATTATAATAGAGAAACTGGGTGTATTTGAAATTGAAAATTGAAGTAATATGCCAATGATAGACATGGGGGAGGATGATGCCGAGAGTATTTTCTTTCTATCTTAATTTCGCTGTTAGGCGAGGAGAGTCATCATCCATCTTCGTTTCTTTCTTCCACGAATGGAGCAGAGCATGTTGATTGTGGCCATGTTTTGAATGAGACAGATGATATGTGCTTTTATGTTATCCTAAAATATTTGGGATTTCGTCTGCATGTGGTAGTTAACTGTTCTGTATATGTAATGCTGCTGACGTAACATAGACCGAGCTTTGGTAGGAGTTCTGTAAGTATTTTTGCAGGAGAGGTGGGCGGGGTAGCCGAATGGGCTAGTGCTTGTGCACAGCATCACAAGTTGCTCGGCAACCAGATAACCGGAGATTTGAGAAATTAAAAAGTACGCCGGTGCCGGAGAGGATTTTAAATTCCCCGCCCTCAACCCCCGCCCAGAGAAAATCTCGTATAGCCTAAAAGGGGAGGTAAGGAAGAACAGAAAATATATATATATATATATATATATATATATATATATATATATATATATATATATATATATATATATATATATATATATTTACTGAAAAGATTTTAGTTTATATATATTTAAGTTTAAATGACTATTTTTATATTTTTGAAGCGTCAGTCCAAAATAATCTAGTAAATGCCATAAGTGTAAGAGGCGTTGAAAACCTCGGGGCTTTACGCCTTAAACCCCAACTAACTATAATTAAAACAACCATAAGTGTAAATATTTAATTTCAGTCCATGTATTCAAAATATGAATATAACAGCTTTTGTTTTAGGTTTTGAGTTTTATGTTGGAGTGTGATCCACTTATCATTTTTCAGTAAAATATCAATCTAGAGGTTGTACTGAAACGGAATTTCGACATTGTCGAGGTTCGTATCACAGACGAATAGTACTGGGTTTGAATTTTACCTTGTTTAGTCGATTTTCAGAATTTTTCTTTGTTGACAAATTCACGATTTTTTTTTTTCACGAGGTTAGGAATTTTGATGCCTTCCCATTAAAATATATTAATACATAAAGTTGGAAGTAAAGTAAATTCGCTGACTAAAGGTCTTTCAACTCCGTGTCCCATAAAATCAGGAAACCCCTCAATAATAGGAACAATTTTTTTTTTCTTAATTAAACCAGCTATGTCTCCTCTGATGGATCATAACTGGGTACTTGGCTTTTCGCTCCATTATGAGGAAAACCTGATGGTAAAGGTGTGGATGGAGAGGCTCTTCTCCACCTTTTGAACCGTTGGAATTGTACATAAGAAGTACAGAACACCAACTCGAAGCGGGATGGCCGAGTGGGCTAACGCGTGTGAAAAATACGCGTTTCCCAGCAACCTGATGAACTGAAGATTACCAGTTTGAAATGCTGTTAGGCTTGAGGGGCTTTTAAGTCTGTCATTAATCCCCTACCCTCTGTCCTGGCCCAGGAAAAATCCCATATAGACTAAATGGCGAGGGACTAAGCAGCTGAAAATAAAGTATAGAACTTAAGCCTTAAACATTACCACTAAAGAATCTTATTTTATTCTTATACGACCAAAATAATACCGATATTTTTTTATAATGATTAAAAAAATATATGATTCGTTGTCGATCTTCTTTTCTTACATCTGCCTTAGTCATTATTCTTAGACGTGGGCGTGAGGATAGTGAGATAGTTTTAGGCTGAAGGAAGACACAATGAGGTCGTTGTAATCATGACTGATGACTTTGGCGAGAGGAGAGCCTGGCCAACGCGGTGGGTCACGGCCCGGGTCTTGACAACTCAATCGATATCTTATAGGCAATTTTGTTCCATAATGCATTTTAAAAAGGAAGTATGGAGTTTAGATATAAAAAAAATATAAGATATCGTATGTGATTAAAATGTCTAAAATATCTTTTCAACTAAATAAATGAAAGAAATATTAATCTAATTTTATTGTATCATTAAGATCTAATAAACTTATCTCTCGAAATGTTCGATTGTTTATAGGCCTTGTTTCAATCAAAAATCATTAACCGCCCTAATCGTAGAGAAGAAGTCGCCGTGATCAGGTTAAGAATAGGACACACGAACCTAACCCATGTACATCTCATTACTAAGCAGCCACCACCAAATTGTCAGCACTGCGATAGCCTTCTCACAGTCAATCATATTTTCCAATAATGCACTTATTAAACTTCAAGCCTGAATCGATTATCTCTAAAACCGGATATATCAGCAGTATTAAGCAACAACCAATCAAACTTAAAAACAGCGATAAAATTTCTTAAAATACATAGACTATTAAATAAAATATAAAAATAAATATATATATTTTTTTATTGTCCTGTCTTTTTTATATTTATTTTAATATATTTCATTTGTTATATGTTTCTAAATATCTTTTTCATTTATTACTGTTTCTATTAATAATTATTAATTCTCCTCTAAAGAGTTTACAAATATAACCGACTCACAGGCGTTGATAACCATAGGATTTTACGCCTTGAAGCCTAAATAAACAAACACACGGGGCAGGGTAGTGGTGTGGGCTAAGGCGCTTGCAATAGGTTATCTAAGTTAAGCAACGCCGAACGTGGCACTTGGATGGGTGACCGTCCACCAGGGGAAAAAGCCACTCTGCCCGAGATCCCCCCCTCTCCCCCCGGGCATGTGAGGCCCGTCAGCCTAAAGCGCCAAGCGAAAATATATATATATATATATATATATATATATATATATATATATATATATATATATATATATATATATATAAAACATATACTTTATAATGCCTTTATCGAGGAGGTATAATTCAACAAATAAAATGGTGAAACATACTTATGCTTTAAGTATATCTACAAAGGAAGTAAAATCACGAACCAAGAGAAATATAGTATGTTCTTTTATATTTTTGTATGCCTTTCTAAACCAAAATTAATTTGTCTCTCATAATGATTTGAGTGAATGCTTGGTTTGCTTGAAACAACATTTCCGGGAAGTTATTATTCTCCAATCTATATAGCGAAAGGCCTATTCCTGTATTTGTTTTTAATTTGCATTCAACTGGAATGAAATAATAACATTTTTTCATATGGTTTCGTATAATCTGGTTCTTGATTGAGTATGTTAGTCTAGTTTTGAAACAGATATGTATGTAGTAACATTGTTTTTTTGGCTTTAATGACTACATACTGCAGCAAGCTTTGGTAGAATGGTATGAGTAACAATGTTATTATAAAATACACATATTTAAATTCATTGATAAATTCATAATTAAAAGTAAAATTCAATATTACCAAGGTGTTTTATATATGTAGCTTCAATTTCAGTAACAGCTAATGGAAAATTAATATTAATTTTTTTAAGTATGCTTTTTTTCTGATTCTATTTTAAGCGTACAAAACTGTTTGTGGTATAGATCCCCTTTTTATCGAATGATTAGCAATTCCCTGAAACTTCGTAAATAGCTTCATCTCATCGTAACCTACAACTATTTTATTTACGAAAACTCTTGGAATTGGGGCGTTTTCAATCTGGAGATCGGCAAACTTTGTCTATTTAATTAGGTACTAAAAAATAGTAAATATTCATTTGCTTTCTAATTTGATCTTAAGATAATTTGACCAAAAAATCAAGAAAAAAAATATATTGAGCCGTTTGCCGTGACCTACACCAACAAAATTTCAAAATAACGCGGTTATATAGAACAAAGGACCCAATATTTTTATAGGCCACCTTTTTTAGTCAATTTTGTGATCAAATTACGATGTTTCAAATTATGGTGTTAATAATTCGATAAAATGGGTCTGAACCACGGACTATGTTCATTTGATATAAACATAAATATACATCTTCTTTATTAATCAATTGTATTTGTTTGTTTTATTAAAAACTTAGTTTTATAAGCAGATGAAGCAAAAGCAACGACGTCTTGTTAAATATATTTCTATTAATTATGAAAATAGACTTAAAAGTTTTATTATAAATTTAAAAATTCAATAAAAAAAAATTCCAAAAACATTCCATTGCATGTAGGGGTTAAAATATATATGTTAAAAATATATATATGTTTCCTCTGCTACTTGGATTTTATTTCCTAGACTATTATTGATAATTGGAAGATAAATTCCTTCGGTGGAGTAGAGATATTAGTGGGTGTTGAATGAATCAATCCTAGCGGACTACTGCTTGGTTGTGTACACAGTTGTTCAAGTGTAAGCCTACTTGATCCAGCAACAGATAATATCCTTTGGAGTGAAATTAACAAATTCTTACAATACAATATGAACAATTGTCTGAACAGAATAAATTAATGCTAATTGAACAAAATAAGCGCTCACTCCAATAATCATGCAGTTGGCCACACCAGATTACAAAATCATTGAATGGTAAGACAAGCAATATACTAAGACCAAGTCATCTGCAAAAAATTTATATTTTATCTGTAATAATCGTTATCTTCTCCTTTTTGAGCCAAGAGGTAGGAATATATTTAAAACTATTTTTTTTTGTGTGTTTTTTTTAGTCCTCTAAAAACTAGATAAACTGTTTATTGATACTTTGTAGCGTTTCCGAGAATATTTTTAGTTGGCAAAATATACATTTTTAGTTGTTTTTATTAAATAGTTAAAAAAAAAATCAATTTTATCCATGTCGCGAGTTTTCCCTTACTCGTCCCACATCGCGGCCCATTGAAATGAGTAAGTTTTTTAGACTGGTTGTCATTAGGAGCTAAGAACCAACAGACTATGTTATGACTAGACTACATATTTCAATAACTATTGTACTATTTACTCCACCAAATAAGTAAAATGGATAAATTAAATGGATTAACGTTTCAGCCTAATTTAATTTAGATAATTCAAACTGTTTGAATTCTAATGTATAATGTTCTTAAATATCACTAAATCATTATATATATAAAGAAAATACTAGTATATCTTATATCCATCCCTCTCATTACAGCGCTTATAGATATCATAAGATAATCTTGAAATCAAATATCTATTTTATTGCCAACTTCCTTCAAGACCTTTAACATACTGGTAGATAATACCATACTTATTTGAACTTCTGCTTTCTCATCTTCTTTACTAGGTTGTTCCGAATGCGGAAGAGTTGACACCTGGAGTTCCTGTTCTTTGCAGATTTATCGGAGAGAGTAAAATTACTCAATACGTCTTTATGGGACGATTTATGAAGCCGACATGAGTTTTTTTTTATAAAATTTACGAAAGAAACCAGGCAGTCAGAGCTGCCATAGTACAATTTAAGATCAATTTTTTGTATTCAAATTTAAATGGTCCTATGATATTAGGATTCTTTAAAAGGTCGGTGTCGACAAACTAAAGTCACATCCAACCAAATAAATTTCGAAATCCTGGAAATTTGGAGATTATTTTTTTTCACCTCGAAATGTAATATCTAATATTTTCATCCAAACAAGAAGAGATACTAAACTCTTGTATGTTTGGGTAGATATATCGTGTTTATCTTTATTTTATTATTAATTTAGAGTGAGAATAAACATAAACCATGTATATATTTTATTCAAGGTAGGTATTAATTTAAAATATTTTTAGTATGTACAATTCATACATTTAATAATTATTACAAAAGTTTTAAAGTAAAAATTTATCTTAATAATTGTGTTTTTTTAAATTTAATTAATTCTTTTTTTAGAGTTTCGCAATGATTTTAAAATATACAAACAAACGAAACGAAACTATTTAAATATTACCTCATCCATTTTGTGCTATGTCCAATGCAGTTGAATCTTATGTGATGAATTTATATATAAATTTGTCATTGCAGTAGGTTAATTCTAATTGAATACCAGAAATTTCTATCTGTCTGCCAAATAATTAAATAGAGTTAAATGCTAGTCATTTAACCATACTAACGAATTGCTGTAATATATTCCAGTCAAATATAACTCGATGATTTTTGAAGGGAAAATTCTTTAGGCGTGTTTTGCACATTTTTTTGTGAAGAGATTGTGCGTTCAGATCTGCGATGTTTCTGGGATATATGGGATATAAAGTTCTCTGGAGTCTAATAATTGATGTTTTTTTTTTCTTCAAATGAATTAAAATATCTCAAAACCTAATCGTATCTATGTATTGTAAGCGAAGGAAATCCTCATTATTTCATCATCTTTGTAATGAGATATTATTAAAAATCGTATTATAACGCGACGCCGTGTTAGAGAATGGAAAAAAGAAAAAAAATAGTGTCGAAAACCAAATGATAACGAGCTTTGTGGTAGATACGGATTAAAATTTCTCAGAAACTAAAAATCGGACCTGTATACTGTAAGCCAACGAAATGATCAGCATTTCATCTTCTTTATAATGAGTTATTATTGTAACTTTTTTCCTTGTAGATGTTTCACTTCTATCGTGTGGTTTAAAGCACACACCTTAGTTTTGTTTTATCTCATATACCCGTACCACTAAAATTCATGAAATCGTTTTCATAGCAGGCATAAGTTACTGTCATGCTTAAATGTCATGAATGGAGTAACGCTAGGTTCTGAATTTCAAGAGAAATTATTTTTTTAGTGTATAAAGTAACAATAAACATATAGTATTTCAAAACTGCGATAGTGAGAAGTCGGTGGATCGATATATGATAAATTGTATTGAAAATTATCCCTATAATAATTGAAAAGATTTATAAATTACCTAAATTGGGAAAAAAGGATAATTGAAATCAGACCTTTATTAGCAAAGATAAAGCTTATCACCCTAATCTAGAAAACTAAATATTAATTATTACCAGAAGCCAAGATTTATGAAATCAGCACATGTACATGTTTATTGTATTATCGGATCCGCAAGCTCCTCATCTATGATATAACATAAATTAGACATGTGTTATGTTTGGGAGCTATTCTTAGGCTGGAGCGCATTGAGGAATTTTAGTTGGTCTTTATTTCTCGGTACCGTTTTAGTAGTCCTCATGTCTGCTTTGGTTGATTATAAATTACTTTACATTTTATACTTACCCATTTTGTATTACTACTAACAATGTGAGACGTTTAATTATTTCAAATAAAATCAATCATCTGATCTGTAAAGATCAGACTGTTAAAATAGTTTTAATTATCAAATTAATATAAAATCTATAATTGTCAACAATATGCATACAATATTCTTGGCTTACAATAAATTTGCCATCTACCTCGGTATTCAGCAAATATGATATCAAGAATAAGAAATAATAGCATAAAGAAAAAAAGAATAGTAATAACAAAATAAAAAGACAAAAAAATAAAAACAGTAGTAAGATAACTCATAATAACATAATAACAAACACAAAAAAAAGATAATGCAGTAAGTAGCTCAATGCAATAAGTCTCTTGGCCAGCGCCTCAGCAGTCTTCTGGGCGGATTATATGGATTTGTGGCAGTAGAAAGAGCTTGAGTAAGTGGATTGGAATTTAGAGTCAGTCTGTCATGAAAATTATTAAAGCGGTCAGTGGCAGTTGCCGCGATGAAAGGAATGTTAAGGTCAGAGTGTAACGTGAGGTTTGAAACGTAAAAGGGTGCGTCTACAATTTTCCGAAGGACTTTTGACTGGAGTGACTGGATGATTTTTATACTTGATTTTTTAGCTGTTCCCCATAGTTCGATCCCATATGTCCAAAGTGGTTTAATGAGAACTTTGTAAATAGTTAGTTTATTAGTCACAGATAATTTAGAACGTCTGTCAAGTAGCCTAGAATTAAGTCCGTATCATTGATTAAGTTCTTTTCTTTTTTGTTTTATGTGGTATGTCCATGTCAGTCGTTTGTCAAAGTGGAGACCCAAATATCGTACAGTTATTGAAGGTGGTAGAGCGATATTATTGAAGAACACTGGAGGACAAGAGTCATGTTTAAGTGTAAATGAAACAAATTGGCTCTTAGACTCGTTCATTTTTATTCCCCACCTTTTAGCCCAACACGCTATGTCGTCTAGGTGTTCTTAAAGTACCTGAGAAGCCTTAGCTGCATCCTTGTTAGACGTTAATATTGCCGAGTCATCAGCAAATGTAGCTAACAGTGTTTTGGAATGTTGTGGGATGTCGGAACAGTAAATATTGAAAAGTGTTGGACCCAAGACACTGCCTTGAGGTACTCCAGCTTATATTTGTTTGATGGCAGAAAACTCAGTACCCATTTTCACACGGAAAAATCTATCTTTTAGATATGAAAGTAAAATTAAGTAGCATGTCGGAGGAATAATGGTTTTTAATTTATGTAACAAACCATCGTGCCATATTCTATCAAAAGCCTGACTCATGTCAAGAAAAACGCCACGACAGTACAATTTTGATTCTAGCGAGAAAGATATGTAATCTACAAGGTGGTAACAATACATAAAATAACAATAAAACAATAAATTATTTTTTAAAATATTAATACATGTTTTAATTTTTTTTCTTAATAATATTTACAACTGTATTAAGTTACAACTGTAATTTACAACAAGACAGATGGGTCTTGTTTCTCGATTGTTCTCTTAGGTATAGGGGTGATCTTTTAATTTAATTTAATTTTAAAAAATTACTAAATTTATTTCTTTTAATACAGTTGTAAATATGATTAAGAAAAAAAAATTAAAACATGTATTAATATTTAAAAAATAATTTATTGTTTTTATTGTTATTGTATGCGTATTGTTGACAATTATAGATTTTATATTAATTTGATTATTAAAATTATTTTAACAGTCTGGTCTTTACAGATTAGATGATTGATTTTATTTGAAATAATGAAACGTCTCACATTGTTAGTAGTAATACAAAATGGATAAGTATAAAATGTAAAGTAATTTATAATCAACCAAAGCAGACATGAGGACTACTAAAACGGTACCGAGAAATAAAGACCAACTAAAATTCCTCAATGCGCTCCAGTCTAAGAATAGCTCCCAAACATAACACATTTCTAATTTATGTTATATCATAGATAAGGAGCTTGCGGATCTGATAATACAATAAACATGTACATGTGCTGATTTTATAAATCTTGGCTTCTCGTAATAATTAATATTTAGTTTTCTAGATTAGGGTGGTAAACTTTATCTTTTCTAATAAAGGTCTTTTTTCTCAGACAGATTACAAGCCGATGTGCAATATAGAATATTTGCCATAATATGCAGAGGACAATATTCCAGATAATCCTACCAATTCTCTATAGTTTGATATATTTGAGTAAGAAAAATATAATTTTCTAATATCTTCTGTAGTGACTAGCTTAAATATTTCTATCTCATTAGGATTTCCTATACCCCGATAAATTCTTAATCTTAAACTACTGTAAATTGGACATTTAAATAATATATGATAAAGTGTTTCGTTTTCTTTAGCGTTACACATTTTGAACTCACGTCATGGAGTAATTTTCGAAATTTTAAGTTAATAATTTCGTATATTTGAAATTAGTCGGCATCAACAAATACCGGCGAATCTGATCATTATTATAGAAATGGTTTAAATATTCACTATATGATGAGCTATGAAATCTTATCCTGTCACCTTCATTTATATTCATTTAATACCCTGTTAGTCTTTGTTCTAATTATGGCTGAGTTGGTTTCATAAACAAGATTGTGTTCTAATAATTTTAGCTGAGAACACCAATTATATTACATATATTTAACTATAAAAGAAGTGATTGGAATGAATAAATGCAATTATTATTATTGCTGATTATTCGTATTTAAGAAAAACACCATGTTTATCATTAAGTCGGGTTTTCTGTTAGAAAGAAATGAATAAAGCATTGAATTTCATTTTATATTTTCCAGAGAAAAAAATGAACTTTAATTAAACATAATAATAACCTGCTCATGACAAGCCCCCTCGACCAAAAGTGTTAAGTAAATGTCATGAGTAGAAGAGCCTGGAAGGATCTAAGTACACCTGACCTTTGTGTGATAGGCGACTTGAAAATGTCAGCGGTTGATATAAAAGAGCTTCTAAGGGCTTAAAAATAACATTTCGCGAGTAATTGTTTTTTAACGTCGTTCGGCTTCTGATAAAGGTTGCCGCAAAGTAAAGGATTATAGAAAAAATAATGTCAGATTTGATTTCCTACTTAAATACAATATTTGTTTTTAAGCATATTCATGACAGGTGTGGATTTGAAATTTTAAGAGAGAAAAAAAAACTATTTCTCTTGATTTATAAAAATAAAAGTTTACCTCACTTGGATATAAGTTCGGTCAGTCCATTTAATCTTAAAAAGTCTATGATGGACACATATTGTTTTTTCTAATTAATAAGAATTATATGATGATAAAAACACATATTTTGATAACAACACTTTCACTTTAATTTTCTTTTATTCACCGACGTTTTAGCCCTCAGGCTATTTTCAAGATATGAAACCTATTAAAAAAAAAATTAAAACACATGAACTGAATTACCCTCTTCATCCTAACTTAGTCAGTCAAATACTTCAGTATTCATTTGTAGCGGCAATATATTCACGCCTCTTGCTACATGGGACAACTAGATCGCCTACCCGCTACCTGGCAGAGCCGTACAAGCTCGCCCGGCAATGTACCAAAAATTGCATTTTTATTTTCTATTGTTATGTTATAAAACCCTTCAAATTGTAAATGAAAATATGTATACAAATGTTTATCAAAACTTAAAAATAACTGTTATTGTAAAGGCTCTTGATAGCCGATTTAGTCTTGGCGGAATGAATATCTCAGTTCTATCTCAAATTGTCAGGTTCTCGGATCTCCACCCCTTCAGGGTATAGCCCACCAAGCATACGATCAGTATATGTCTCATTTACGCTTTCAGTTCACCTCACTTAATCTGCTCTTATAATTTCACAATATCCATTAACCTTTATCCTCTTCTCTTACTCCATGCAAGTTTGGACGCTGATCCGTCAGCTTGTAATCCTATATACTAAGTCAGGAGATTGATCCCTCCGGTTGTGATTACCATCCTTGTGGAGTGTTAAGCTTGATCTCTTACACCGCAGACCGAGAGTAATTAGGTGCTGATCCGCCTGTCACTTAAGGCCATCCTTCTACTCATCTTCTTACGTCCACTATGTCATCTTACACGCACTGACAAGACCTTATGGTAACTGTATATTTTCTCTGTGTATTAAGCCTCGACAAAGTGTTCGGTATTTTTTAAATAGGGTTCTCCCCTTGAAAATGACATAATGGCTGAAACGTCGGTGTATAACAGAAAAATAAAGTAGGACTGTTGTGATCAAAGTGTATGTTTTGAGTTCTAACCTACAGGTATAAATAGATATTCAAACAATTATATGTTTTTATTAAAACAATAATTAAAACTAAAGAAAATAGTATAATAGGTAATGACAAAGAATTACTCAATAAGACTAGATAATGGCTCCAGATTAAGCCGAAACGTAGGTGTTAATATTATTAAAAAAATAAAGAAATTGTTATAAAATGGCCTTTGGCTTGTATAGAATAACATAATTTATGATACTAACAGTAGGAAATCTGGATAATAATCTGTTTTTGAAGTGAAAACTCCATTAGGGGCGCTTAACACATATTTGCGGGTAGGGAATGAGACGTGACGTTCGGTTATGCAACGTGCAAAATTCGGGTAAATTTTTAGAATCGACTAATTTTTCATTCGAATTTAAAATATTTTAGAAATAAAAAATCGGATTTTTTTTTTACTCTGTTTATAATCTCCTGTTATTTAAAACTGTTTCTTGACGCGACATCGTGTTATAAAGGCAAACAAGGAAAATGCTAGTTTCAAGAACCAAATGATAACGAGTTTTTTTTTTTTTTTTTTTATCTTCTAAACTTAAATACCTCAAAAACTAAAATTCAGACCTGCATAATGCAAGCGAGGGAAATTTTCAGCATTTCATTCTCTATGTATTTTACTTTGTATATTCTCTATGTATATTTGTATCTCTATTTGTACTTTACTTTGTATTAACTCATCATTGTTATTTTAAAGGGACTTAGTCCCAGAATAAAGTTTAATTTTCTATTCTATTCTATTCTATTTCTATGTAATGATCTATAATTCAAAATTGGATTTTGAAGAGAAGCCAAGTCAGATAGTCGGAAATAGAAAATTATATTAAACAAACAATAGTTTATTCTAAATTATAATTGTACAAATTGTAAATGTTATTACTTTTATAATGGGGAATAAAATATATTTATATTTTATATTATTAATCCCGCCTGATTGGTAATGTTTTCACTTCTTTTTGGTCTTCAAAAGCTCTTAAGCACGCATCGCACGTACTATGTTATTTTTTATTATTTATTTTTTATAAAGTTATTTTTAATATAAATTATAATAATTTAGAAATCAGCCAAATTTTGCCATATTTGTCATCACAAAATGGATGTAGATTTACAACCGATAATATTAAACATTTTAGAAATTATTATAAGTCTTTGATATATTTATAACATGACAATTTCAAAACAAAAAAATCGTGTGCCAAATAAAGTCAGTACAGCTTCCTCACCGTTTTCATTGGACAAACAACACCTATATTACAAGATTTATAATTTTTCGTATGAGATTAAAATCTCTCACCATTCGCGGGTTTGTTATCTACAAATTATGTTCATCAGCGAATATTAAAATAAGTAAGAGTTCAACATCTTCAAATTGCAAATTTGATGATTTGTGGTTAAATAAAAAAATCACACAACATACTGTACATGCATGTATATCTCTACTATTAGTGAAAAAGATCGTATGTAAATATTTATTGTTTTACGGGAGAGTATAAAAACTAATTATTCCTTCATGATTAATTAGTATAATTTCATATTTTATTTTCCTTTGTTATATTACAAAGTACAGAGTAACTATATTAGTTGCAGACTGCAAATGTCATCTTTAGCAAAAATAGATTATAAATAGTAAATTTTTATATACGGTCTTTTGCACTAATAGTAGTGTTATACTCACGGCTAACTCATGCGCACCTAATGACAAAGGTGACGCCCCCACAGTGTCTCTGCTGTGGGGAAAATTTAACAGTGAGGCACATTTTGACTAAATGTTATGCATATGAAGCACAACCTAATGAGGTGGAATTGGAGAATGTTATAACTGAAATTTTGAAAAATATCACCAAATTGGCCAATTTTTTTTTTTTTTTACATTTCTTTAAATAACTCACCTATACAACAACATTTAAATTTTCTAATTGTTTTTTTATGTTTTAAATATTTTGCGCTTTCAATTTCTTGTTAAATTTAATTTCATCTGATGTAATATGAATATTTTGTAAGGGCTAAAATGATCCGTAAGAGGTTGAGAAGCTCCCCATTGTTATAAACAAATAAATATATTTAAAATGGAATGTTTTCATTCGTAAAATGGATGGAGAAAAATCCAATTGAAAAATTTAACTTTTTGTTGGTCGCAGGTAAGGAGATCAATACTTTTCTTTAGTCAGAACAAATCTAATTAAGCTGGAATATAAAAATATTCGTGAAGTTCACACAACTTTAATATTAGAGGAGGAAATCGTGACCACGACGAGCTAGTTTTACTTCAATAGAAATGAACACTGTCACAAATAAGGCTTCTTTTTTTACAAACTCAAAATAAAAAATAATTTAATTTACTGAAAATTACGAGAAATTTAAGTAACGGCTGTAAGTGTCATTCCAGTGACGTTTTCAATCTACCAAACGATATAAATTAACTTTTTGAATAAAACCTAAAATTTCATAACCTCATAAAAATATTGCATTAATTGAGTCCCACTCCATATGATCAATGCCTTCCACATTTCACAGCCATTATATTGTTAGCAATTATTTATATTAAATTTAATTATTAAATGTAATTAAAAAAATTAAAGTAATAAGAAATAATTTATTGAACAGATTAATTGATTAATTTATAATTTGTGTTTAGAAATTTGTATAAAAAAATAATCCTCCCTATTCATAAGGTCATGTGAGTAGTTAAAATAAATAACTTTTGTTTTAATTATCTTTTTTGTTTTATGATTACCACTTTTTCACCGCTCAGATATAATGTAGCAAGGCGGGTTTGACGATTCTACAAGATAGGATGCTTATGCTGAACTGGCATATAAGCCATTGAGAGGTAACACTTTATATATTTACTGCGCAACCCTACAGACGTGCGGATGTCATTTCACTTGATGAAACTAAAAAAAAATTCCCAAATCGACATTCTTAGCAATTCATATAGGATGATTGCAAATATCGTCCTTGTCACTAGGAAGATGTCGTGACTCGTACATTCATCTTTCGTCTCTTATTGATGTCTAGGCCGTAGGAAAATGATTGGTCATTTCGTTATTTTTGTTCCCTCTTTTCATTCTAAAATAAAATTTAATATATCTTTGTGAAAAAAAAGTATTATATAAATCATCAGTGAAATAGCATTTTAAATAGTTTGAAACATGATTGGTCTTCCTAACTCCTAGCGGAGACCTGACATAAAACTGTGTCAAGAGAAGCGAATACTAAATAAACATAGATGCAAGCTTAGTTACCTTCATGTACGAAAACGTTCGAATTAAGAAACTGAGAATGCAATTATTAATTGTTTGGGTTTAATTTTCTCTAAGCAGTTTCATGCATGATGTTTACAAAAGCTTGATAAGTGCTTCTTAAACCTTCTACAAACTTATCATTATTTTAAATTTAATTTTCTAAGAAGAACGAAATTTATTTAATGAATTTTATACTTGAAAGGTTTGGATCTAGTGTATAGTAAATTAGATTACTTTATTTATTTATTAAATTACTTCATTTATGAATTAAATTTTATATTCGAATATAGAAAAATAATACAAATGTAATAATAGAAGTATGATCTTTTTTCTGAACCATGAGAAACATAAAAAAAAAAAAAATGAATCCCGAGAAATGAAATTTATTGAATGTCATACTTTTTCTTCTGAGGAAGTTGTCATTAATGTTTTACGAGAGAAAGTTCAACTATTTCAAATTAATGATGTAAATGACCATTAAAATTATGGAAGAAAATCCCTTTCTAGTTGACAAGTTAAAAATGCTGTGAACATTGGCGCAGATTACTGAGGGAAAAGGGGGGCGATCGCCTCCTCAATAAAAATAGCGTTTCGCCCCCCCCCGCCAGTGATTCGAGGCAAACAAAAAGAAAAGAAAATCAATCATAATTAATCTAAATGAATGAATAAAATGTGTAAACTAAAATCGATTAAGAAAACTCGACCAGATAGCAAAGTAAGGGGCTAGTAGTAGGTGTATAACGATTTTATTGATACCTTAATATTATATTTATTTACATTGTTATTGATATTCAAAAATAATAATATATAAGTAAAGTAGGTAGGGGAAAATATTTAAACAGTTAATAGTAGAGCTATTATAAACTTTATATAAACAATAGTCCAATTTTCGGCAGAATAGTAGGCAATTTAAGTTACTTTTTTTTTAAGTGCTATTGTTTTTGATGAATAGGAAGCGATAACTAAAACATTAGTTATCATAATTAATTAACACTGCTTCACTAAATATATATTGATTCAAACGGAAGTAGAGTTTGTTATTGTTAAAACCATCTAAAGAGAAATTTTGAGGGAACAACTTAGCTATGTGGTGATATAAATCAAATCATTAATTACCCTCTATTCTTATGTATTACCCTCTAGGATAGAGGCGAATACAAAAAAAAATCATGAATTATTCATAATTTTTATTCATCATCAATCAACTAGATATAGATTAATGTATTTACAAGTATCTATTAAATTAAAGAAGCTAATCAGCAAGCTTGAATTATTTTAATGAAATTGTAAATATTAGGCTTGGATGTATTCAATTGATCATTCATAAATAGTGATCAATTTACATAATTCAGATATTAATAAAAATCACAGTCGCATTATCATTTTTAATTAAAAATATTGAATAATCATTATTTCTAATATTTTTTTTTGTAACAAATAAAAAGTGTATTTATAAATTAATGTTTATATTAAACAACCCTGAAGTGAAAATAAAATTAAAGCTTTGCGATAATTTATTGTGGTCATTTTCGCTGAAAACACGGGTACTTTGATGTGATATGATATCAAAACACATAATTTTTTTACACAACTTGAGGTGGATTTAAACATATTTTGTAATAAGCCGTCAACTCAATTAATATATACGTAATGCTTACTAAACAAGAATGTTTTTATAAAACTAGGGTTTCTGTAGTATAGTTGAAATGTGAAAAAATAAAAATCGTAAGTAATTAATGATTTTTTAAAAACAGAACTTAATGTATCCGCTTAAAAGTCCTCTTTAGATGGTTTTAGCAATAACAAAATTCATTTTCGTTTAAAGTAAATTTTGTCTAAGTTGCAGTGAGTCAACTTTTAAATCATTTTATTAAATTATGTTTTAGTTATAGCATCCTATTGATCAAAAACCATGACTTACTTAAACAAATAAAAAACTTAATTTTCCTACTAGGTATTCTACCAAAATTCAGACAATTTTTATATGAATTTTTTATATTTCTTGAGGTCTGGTTTTACTTGTTTAAATATTTACCTCTACTCACGGGACTCCTTGCGTATCAACATCTCTTTGAATTTCATGCCTCAATCATCCCTCAATTTCCATGTGATATTATTCATGTTCGGCAGCGGACTAGTCGGACTGTGAAAAACGTACTTTTATTTAAGATTATACATACTAAGAAATCAAAATTATTTTTTACTTTTTTATATAATTTATTTTTAGCTGAAAAAGTTCTAAAAATTTACAAATTTATGAAGGCTATTTCTCTACTCCCCCCCCCCTGTGTTCTGAACAAATACATTATATGTTCAATCGTATTTTTCAAAACATATTTTCAAGTATATATAATATGTAAAACTAAAAAGAAGTAAAAATCCATGGATAAACTAAACAAACATATAAACAAATACATTTTAAATATTCAATATTATATTTATTTGTTTCACAATAATTATTTTGAATTTTTAAACATAGTAAAACTCCCGTCATTTTTTAGTCCATCGCCTCCCCAATAAAAATCAAAAGTTAGCGTCCATGGCTGCGAACCATCTAACTTTTTTTTCTGCTTCCTAATGGTTTCTTCTTAGTACACTATATCATTTTGCCGGCTGTTAGAGCTTCTACAGTCCTACAGGTATCCACGTCCCTTTTCCGTATTTACATAATTGCCATGACACGTAAAAGAAATTGAAAGGCAATAGCGAATTATTATATCTGAAGACATAATTTTATATAAATTATCGGATCTAATTAAAGTTCCTTTAATAAATAAACGGAAATAAAGTGATTATCATATAACTAATCATATAACATAATATTAAGGGAACAACAGAACTCAAATATTTTATAAAGTCGTTCTATTAATTAATTATTTCATTATTAAAATAATTAATTAAGTTATTAATTACTTGAAAATAAGGTGTGCTACAGCGCAAGTACAAATGGCATAGGATGTTATAATAAAAAAAATATTTAAAGAAAAACATACATATTTATAAAACAGTTCATATTTGATAAATGATACATGATTATTTTGTAAATTTTACGTTATTTGATTTTTTTCATTTACAGATTATCATGGTGTAATTACTATTAAATCATTAATGTACATTTTACTAGAAGAATTATATCATTTTATGATTATTTTTTTTTAACCAGTGTATTTTTAAATTAACAGTAATTAGATATAATCTACCATTGAGTTAACCTTTCCGGTATAATTATTTCAAATTAAACATCCGAGAACGATTAAAATAGAAACAAAAAAACATAATTCTCTCCCTTACATGTAGAATTACTAAAATAGTTAATTCGTATGTAAAACGAAAAAAAAAAGTCAATTCAACAGAAAAAAAAAATCAAATGTGGCATATAATGACAAAAATTAAAATAATTAATTTTTATATGTTCAGAAATGATCAAGACAGCACCTTTTTGCCCATAGGTTCTTTTTAGAGATTATTAAAAAGGAAACATATAATCTGGTGATACATAGCAATATTAATTACAGAATAAAAACAGCAGTAAAATAATAAAAAATCGATGGAGGACACGGCACCTTCATAACCCGAAATATGACAATAATATCTCCAATTTTAAAACATCATAATGCAGGTGCGACCGAAAATTAAATTAGGTTGACTTAATTTAAAAAAAAAAATATGTTATGTTAAAGAAAAAGTATGTTTTGTATTAATTCTGAAGACTGGAAGAAAATTCCAAAAAATATTTTTACTTATACATCTCATTGTGTGCCGTTCCACCATATAGCCATAGGACAGTTAGATTTGCCTAAGAGCATGATGATATCGACATTGTGACATAAGGTACCGAATGGGTACGTGACGCTCTGGTAACCGAACGGACGCACGTAAGCTGTCGTTAGTGCAAGCAGGTGTCGCAAACTGTCCCCATCCAGCGCATCTCCTCCCCAGCGCCCTATATCTCGCCCTTATCTCTCTTTGTATATCGATGGAGCTCCATTATCTTGTGTGGATAATTTATGATAAATGGATTGAATGGCGCTTGGTATGCGACACATGCCGGCAATATGCTATGTATTCAACATGTATGTCAAGGTTTAATTGCATTTGATGCAATTTAGCTCTCCAATGCTCGGATAGTTTTGTATTGTAGAATAACTTAGATATTTGTATATATATATATTTTTTTTTCTTATTCAGTATCTGAAAATTAAACAAAGAAGATTTTATAAAATATATTTTATTACAATAGAAGAAAATATTTTGGACACAAACAAGAAACCAACAGGGTCAAAATCGGATAATCAAAAATGCGGCTCCTTAATAAACAGAAAAATCTGGTGTGCGTAACAAACAACTTTCACTTACCCCACTACTTTGAATAGAAATTATTTTTTGACAATGGTGGGCTATTATAAACTTGTTGAAGAGCATTTTAAACGGTGCTACAGCTTAAAGATTTTATTTTTTCATTTATCATATTATTTACAACTGTATAAAACAAAGACATCTAGTAAATTTGTACAATGGATATAATGACATGAAACACTTGTTGAAAACTACCCACTGTTATTTTAAGAAAGACACAATTATATAAATAAAAATTTGGTGCGCGTAACACACAACTTTCACTTACCTTTCTACTTTGAATAGAAATTATTTTCTGGCAATGTTAAGCCAATTGTAAAATTTTTGAAGAGCTACAGCTTAAAGATTACAGCTAACAGACCATTAAGGCCATTAACATAACAAAAACCCAATTATTAAATCGACTATAGGCAATAAAAACTTCGTTACTCTATCTGTTTTTATAAACCATGTAACTCCAGTCTTTCAGTTATATGTACCTCTCAGTTGAAACAACGACTAAACCCAATTTCAACATTTTTGAGTAATGCCATTTTAGTGATATTTCTTGTTGGAGTATTTATAATGTCTGTACAGAGAGTGAGTAGTTGTTTCTAGAGTAGATCATCGCAGTGTTGGAATATAGAACTGTGAATAAAGGTATACAATTTTCCAATAGAAATATCACTAAAATTAATAATAAAAATGTTAAAATTGGAGTTAGTCATTCTGTCAATCGAAAGATTCATATATGCCAGGAGACATTTTGAAGTAGATCTGAATAGTTAACCTATAAATGAGTATGGATTGTAGGACTATTAGTTATTTTCCATTATAAAGTTTACTAAAATGAAATCACGAGATTTCCATTGCCTGCCATAGATAGTTCAAATTTTGTCACACTAATTGTGACTGGATAATGTTGAGATTTCATAAATGGGAAATTAGTGAATAATTTCATGAACTTCCTCTTTGTGAAATCTCAACATTATCCAGTCACAACTTTTTTTTTTTTTATTGAGAGAAAAGAAAATACATCTTGCCTCAATTGAGGGCATTGAGTATTTATGATGAATGAAGTACAATCATACCATATATGCAATAAAAGAACAACAAGATTATAAGAAAATAAAATAAAATAAAACTTGGAGTAACAGAATAAATCAAACTGATATAACATTAAATAAAAACTAAAATAAAAAAAATAAATAAAAAATAATAAATAAAAACACATTCAAACTTATTTACAATATTTACAGTCAGCCGAGGGAGCTCCGAGTCGGGCCTTTCCCCCCACGTGTGGAGGACAAGGCAAGACTCCAAGAGATCCCAGCGCTTCTCTCTCAGCCGCATCACTAGGATCGGAATCCAGTGGAGACTGAGAGAGGGCACTAAAGCCACATACGCTCATGACTTGAGTGGAGAAGCTGGCCATTGCCAGGACTCCAATGACGTCTTTACAAAATATCTCAAGGCCACTGCCGCTTCAACCTTCGAGGAGGATTGTAGGGATGTAGGGAACTAGATAAGGATTGTGCTAAGGGATTAGGATGATAGGTTAGGTTCTGATGAAAATTTGAAAATCGGGATGGAATAACGTCAAGGACATAAGGGATGTTAAGGTCATGATGTAAGGTTTTGTTCGTAACATAGTAAGGAGCATTGACTATTATACGTAGGATTTTAGACTGGAAGGATTGGATGCGTTTGATGATCGATAATTTAGTTGTCCCCCACAGTTCAAGTCCGTAGGTCCAGATGGGTTTCAGTATGGTCTTGTATATTAATAGTTTGTTTTCAATTGAGAGGTTAGATTTTCTGTTAAGTATTCTGTATAACTGGCCAAGTCGTCGGTTAAGCTCTTGTCTTTTAAGTCTGGTATGTGGGTTCCATGTTAGTCTTTTGTCTAAAAGGAATCCAAGATACCAAACTGTGTCTGAGATGGGAAGAGGTACTGAGTTGAAAAGGATATGTGGACAGGATCTGCGTCGGAGGGTTAAGGTGACATGCTTGCATTTGGATTCATTGATCTTGATACGCCAATTGTTGCACCATTGCTCTATTAGGGAAATGTGTCCTTGAAGGTTTAGGGATGCTGTTTCAGGGTCTGGGTGGGAAGATAGGATGGCGGTATCGTCAGCAAATGTTGCTAGAAGGGTATTAGGATTGGTTGGAATGTCAGCTGGGCCCAAGACACTGCCTTGTGGAACACAAGCCTCAACTGGATAATAATTGGAGAATTCAGTGCCGCAGCGGACTTGAAAGGAACGATTTGAGAGATAGGATTTGAGGACTAGATACAAGGATTGGGGTAAGTGAGTTTTGAGCTTGAAAAGCAAGCCATCATGCCACACCCGGTCGAAAGCTTGCGCTACGTCCAGAAAGGCACTAGTCCAGTCACAATTAGTGTAACAATTTTTGAACTATCTATGGCAGGCAATGGAAATCTCATAATTTCATTTCAGTAAACTTTACAATGAAAAAGAAGTTCAATAACTAATAGTCGTACAATCTAAAGGCATTGATGCCTTTTTCTTATCTTATTATTTTATTTTATTTATTTTTGTATTCAGCGAGGTTATATTTTTTGTTCCTTTGTGTACCAATATGTGTATGTGTGTTACACTACAAGTATTCCTGGGAAGATTTTATTTTTATTTCTTTTAGTGTTTGCATATTATTATGTAAATAACTATAGATATTATTATATTTTCTATTAAGTTAGTTTTTTACTAGTTAGCCTATTGCTTATAAACAGAGTAGTTATGTACTTATAAATATGTAAATTTGTTTGTTTTTTTTCTTCCATCAAAATAATAAGTATTTTTGAGAAGATTTTATGTTCATTTTTCTTGTTTATTTTTTAGTGGTTAGATACTGTCTTTTAAATTAATGTATATAATGTCAGAATATTTATAAGTTAGTTTTTGGCCAGATTTGTATTTTCTTTTGTATTTATTCATCATTGTTATTCTTAGTCCCAGAATAAAGTTCAATTTTCTATTTCTATAACCAATTATTATTAAAAGATACCGATTTTATAAATTAAATCCTTCCTAATGTTTGGACAACCATAGATTATGTGTTCATTTAAAAACATGCAGGCGTTGCAGGGAACTGGGCGGTACTGCTGAGTGATGTTGAGCCTTACTTGAGATGCACATAACCATCTCGCCTACTTAGCGGATAAAGTTTTCATGAAGTTAGTAGATCAATCACCAATCAGTGATCATCAATCACAGGGGATTCCATCCTCCTCCTTTTCCCAAGGCTAATAATAAATCCAATTTCCGATGAAAATCTCCTTATTAATGAATAAAAAAAACAAAAACAAATTTTTAATTAATTTAAAATAAGAAATAAATCTGTGATTAACAATCTATATACCATCGAATTTACTCTGTTTGAAATTGTCGATTAAATTGCTTATTACAACGTTGAGCTAAGTTTAGTTCCAGAGCTCTCCAAATTTATCTGGTAAAAAAAAAAAAAAAAAAAGAATGAGTGAAAAGACTAAATAATGGAAGAAAAGGCGACCCCACGTCTTTTTAGCTTGGCATTTAAAATAGTTGCATATATCTGAAGTTGTGTTTATATTCGTGATCTCTAATGAAGATGATGCTGCATCCTTGGTTACCCTCTCTGCCTCTTAATTTTCCTTCACATCCACATACCATCGTATCCAGACGATTACTGAGTTATCTTTAAGTTGATGCCTCCCCATTTTTAGTGGATCCAGGCCCGCTTCTACACATACACTTTTGACAGAGCTAGTTCTGAATACGCCTGTTGCGGATACCCGCATGATGGACCAAGTCTATGATTAAAAGATGTTTAGGATTTGCTAGTGAGTTGACAAAGCTACTATAGTCTAATTTTATTAAGCAAGTATACACTTTTAACATGCTTAATCTGTTAGCTCCTATATTTTTGTTAAACAATTCCCTAATACTACTTTCATCCTGTTTGGATTTTTTAAAGGTAATAGTAAGGCCAAGTCGCCAATAAATAAAAAAGTTCTAATAGGTTTCCGACTAATATAGGATATTTTTTTAATAGCAATAGCGAAGAAAAAGTAACAGATGAGAACACTTCTCTGAAGAATTCCGTAATTTTTTTCTTATGGATAGATTATTATCTATTATTCAAAGCTTCGATGCCGCAGGATATATTTTGTCAAAGTCATAAGGCGACCTCTAAATCCATTCTTGTAACCGAAGGAGGACGAATGATGGATTTAAGTTATGGCATGATTTTTCTATATCAAAATATAACACATTGTATTTTTTTTTGTGAGAAAAGTAGTTCACCATCTCATATTCTATCGTTACTAATTGTTCCATCGTGGAGCGTGCTTATCTGAATCCACATAGCACATTTGATAGCAGCTCGTTTGCTTCAAGTATCTATGTTAGTCATTATTGTCAATGTCATTTTTTCAAAAACTTGTAAGTGAGATGAATTTTTTTGAAGTTTTAAATCAGTTTTATGGCTGTCAGTTGTAATAAAATTGGTCTTTTCCTCGTTGATATGACGTCTTATCTTTACTGCTGCTGCCTCTAGCGAGACGTAAGCGTCCATCAGAGTCCAACATAGCATTTTCCAATAATACATATACATTCAGCGTAAGCTAGTATTACAAAGGCTTTTGTATATAATATGGCTATTGCTACACAGGATCTCTCACTATGCCTAAATATATTATGTACATATATATATATATATTATTATTTTTTCTGTTGCAGACAATGTATATCCTTTGCCGCCTAAACAAGCCTACTCCACCTTTGCCTATGTTGGGCTATTTCTTACCATTTATCTTCACACAGCTCTATTGCATCTTCGTTGATTATATTTATCCATCTACTTCGTTTCTTTCCAGGTGATCTTTTGCCTTCTATTGAGGCATTCATTGTTACGTAGAGTATTCCAACTGGATTACTGCGTATTCCACCTTCATATGTTGGAATATCGATTGACAGATTTCTGTAAGCAGTTCTTTATTGGTCTTTCTTCTCCATGTTAATCTCTGTGCCTTCATATCATTGGATATTGATTGACCAGTTTCTGTAAGCAGTTCGTTAATATATATATTCTCTTTTTAGTAATCGCCTGCTCTCTGCGTACAAAAGAAAGATGAGGCTTGTAGATATGTAATGTTTTCAAGTAATCATCTGAGTTGTTGTTATCCAACAGACTAACTCTGAAATAACTTACACTTGTGTGTAAAAGCTTTCCTGACCGACGCCTTAATTCCATTATGATTACACAGATCAGAATGAAACATGGTTTATTTTTGGTCTATATTTAGATAAGATAAGTAAATTTATTTTAAGGATACCATATTTTATCTTTTGTATATTCCATTGTAAGAAAATTTAACTGTATTAGGTGGTGTTCTTTATTGAGTTTATAATGTTATATATTTAGTAAATCATGAAAAAATAACAGATATAGAGGTAGGTCGTATTCCACTACAAGCTAATTTAAATGAAAATTTTTGAGGACACTATAACGCTAAACACCAACGATGGGGTTGTCGAGCATCCAACTCCCGTGGTAACATACTATCTTCTCTCTCAACTTCCAATAGTTACTCTGTTCTTTCTCCTATGAATCCTACCTATTGGCCAACTTCCCTCAGAAAACGCCCTGATATCCTGGACATATTTGTCACCTCTCAGATTTCCTCTTCCTATGTCACAATCAAATCCCTGGATGACCTCTCCTCAGATCATTCTCCAGTTCTGCTTTCATTACACCCAACCTTCGCTCCTAAGTCCACGTCCCCTGTTACACTGATTACAGGACGAGTATACTGGGAAAAATTTCGGAAAGACCTGGAAAATAAATTAGTCCTAAATACTTCACTTAAGACGAAACATGACATTGACACAGCCATAGAAGTACTTACTACATCTATAAGTGACAAAATAAACGATAATACTTCTATCAATAAAATTAACAACTCCCAACAGACAAACTTGCCACAGCATATTCGTATCTTATTAAGGGAAAAACGCAGAGCAAGATCGAAGTGGTACAGGACCAGATACCCATCAGATAAGACATATTACAACAAAGTAACTAACCAACTAAAAGCTGAAATTAAAAAATACAAAATTCAAAATTTACTTAACATGACAGAAAAACTTACTACTACTGACAAATCATTATGGTTGACCACTAAAAAGCTCCTTAAATTTAAAGATTTTAACCACCCACTTATTACTGAAACCCAAACCTGGTCCAGATCTGACGAAGAAAAATCACATATATTTGCTCAGCACCACTTTAAAACATTTAATCCACACCCAGATATCCTTAATCCAACCCACCTTGAGTTTATTGAAGCAGAATTGGATATCCCACTCCAACTGACACCTCCACCTAAAGCATTTCATGCTTCAGAAATATCAAATATCATTCATAGATTGCCTTCCCGCAAAACTCCTGGCCATGACCTAATCACATCCCAGATCCTAAAACTGCTTCCTAAAAAAGCCATACTATTCCTCACCTATATATATATATATAATGCTGTACTTCGAACCACATATTTCCCTGACCCTTGGAAACTATCCATTATCAAAATGATACCTAAACCCACGAAGCCGCCAGAACACCCATCCTCTTACCGTCCTGTTTCTCTCTTACCCATTATGGGCAAAATCCTGCAAAAACTCACCTTAAAACGCCTTTATCCTATCCTAGACTCTAAAAAAATTATCCCAGATCACCAATTTGGATTCCGAAAATCCCACTCCATTATACAGCAATGCCATCGTGTGGTAGATGTAGTCTCCTCTGCATTGGAGCGCGGAATGTACTGCACGGGAGTCTTTCTCGACGTTGAAGAGGCGTTTGATAGAGTCTGGCATCCCGGACTGATGTACAAACTCCGTAAATTCCTACCACCTAAATACTTCCTCATTATCCGTTCCTACCTTACTGACAGATTCTTCAAAGTCAATCATAACAATGCTTTTTCATCTCTTTTTTCTCAGTTTGCTGGTGTTTCTCAAGGTAGTATCCTAGGTCCTATCCTTTATACAGTTTATACAGCTGACATCCCAACCCATTCCAACACTGTCATCAACACATATGCCGATGACACATGTATCCTATCAGTCAATAACGATCCATCTATTGCATCCCAAACTCTTCAATCACACATCACAAGACTTGAAAAATGGTGTCAAAACTGGAGGATTAAAATAAACTCCAATAAATCCCATCAAATTACCTTTACTCTTCGTCGTAAACCTATGACTTCCTGTCCTACAGTATCCTTTTACAATACCCCACTTATCCCTGTTGACCAAATCCGATACCTAGGACTCCTCCTTGACAAACGACTCACTGGAACCCCGTACCAGACTGAAACCGCCCGACGTTTCCGACTACTCCAGCACTTACTAGACAAACGCTCTAAACTGCCAACTATTTACAAAAGACTCATATATATTACTATAATAAGGCCTATTTGGACTTACGGGATCGAGCTTTGGGGCTCAACTAAACCGTCAAATTCCTCTCGTATCCAATCCCTACAATCCAAAATCCTTCGTAAAATCCTTAATGCTCCCTACTTTGTCACAAATAAAATCATCCATAATGACCTTAATGTACCATATGTTTCCAATTTAACTCAATCCAGATACCTGTCCTTTCATAATAAACTTCTGAACCATCCGAACCCTCTCGTTTGCAACCTTGCTTCCTCTTCTATTCCTGATAATCCTCCGAGGCGTCTAAAAAGAAGATGGCCTCGGACCTTCTAATATAGAAATATAATTGGAGTGCTACCAATGGGTAGTTTCTCCTCATGTTGTACATGTCATATTACTTGTTCATATTTACTTGTTGTATTTATTATTAATTACGGTTGTAAATTTCGTTAATAAAATAAAAAAAAAATGAAAATTTTTAATTTTTTTTTATAAATGTGTAAAGAAAATAATAACAACTGAAATATCATTTTATTTATTTCCGTGGCACCTTTATTTAATGTGTTAAGTAGAAAAATCATATGTTCGGAAAAAAGCTATAGAAAACTTGAAATGTATGAATTTCAGCCCATGATTCACAAAGATATATTCATCTCTGTTATGGCCGCATAACGTAGATCATTTGACAAAAAGAAAGAGAGAAAAATTAACTTTCTGATGATATCAATAAAAGTTCCCAAAATTGCGATTAACACACTATATATCGTACACACTGTTTCTTTGCTTTACGCACTATAATACTAAGTTAAATAATTGATTAAATAAACAAATATCTTACACTAACTATACATAATTTTCGTAAAGATCAGTAAATTAATATATTAGCTGAGTAAATAGGGCACATATTTTTAACGTAATAAAATTAAATATATACAAATTAAAATATCTGGTGTATCCACTGACACGACTTTCCTACCTATTTCAGAAAAGTTTTTATATTTTTACATATGTTCATGAAGAAACCAAAGATAATTGAACTAGATACATTTTCCTGAAAATTGATCAAACAAAAGATTTGAGTACGATTTATTTGATAAACTAAAGCAATGTAAACCGGCTTAAGGTAGATCAGAGTAAAAATGTCTATACTTTTTAATATTGATGATCAAAAACCTTTTGCCATAGCTTTGTATTGTCAAACAATAATTTCTTTTAAAAATAGAGGAAATAGTAAAAATTGTGTGATGCTGGGAACAGATTTTCTTACTTTCACTTAGTCATCATTATTCTCTTATTCACCTCTTTCTGACACTAGGATATGAAACCGTAATCTTACATTGGAAATTGAATAGCTGTAACTGCGTTAATAGTTGTCCAAAATGAACGATTTTTATATGGCTTTGTAGGGAATTTCATTACATTTCAAACGAAAGGCTAAAAAGCGTATGTCCGAAATTTGACCTGATTGCTATACTTTCCTTACCTAGTATAGGCAGGAAAGTAATAAGTTAAAAAAAATGTGTAAAAAATAGATAATAATAATAGATAAAAAATAAGCTGTATCATCGCTAATACTGGTTCAATTCCGATGATTTTTTTTTTTTTTTTGGTAATTTAATTACCTTTCAAAAGTCCTATTATTAATTTTACCGTATGATATATACTTAAGGAGTTAGGCCCCATAAAATTTTTCTTTTCTTTATAACTTTTTTTTCCTGAATTTTTTTCGGAAATTTAGTTTATATACGAAAATTGAAAGAACAATGATTACAATATTATAGGAAAGTTCATCAAAATCGTTAGAGCCGTTTTTGCGCTACAGTCTATAGAAAAACATGCTTTTCAGTCATTGCGCATGGAGCACCGAATGTCTGTCACAGGCATCAGTAGTCAAAATCCTACAAAATAAAAAAAGAAGCAACAAAATCGGTTCAGTAGTTTCCGAGAAAATCTTGGCACAGACAGACTGACAGACCAATAGCTAAAATGTGTTTTTTGGACTCAGGAGGCTCTGAAACGTATTGATCTGTCGAATACCGGAATTTTGAAATTTGACCCAATTGCAATACTTTCCTTACCAAATATAGGTAGGAAAGTAAAAATAAAGAACAATAGGGATATTAAGTGTGTTCAAATATATATTATTTCTATCTTAATTCTATATTTCTTGTTTTGTATAATTGGCACAGAACACATTATATAGCAAACGAGAAATGTATTGTTTAATAGTGAAAGGTGATTACTTTTACATTACTTATGTAATAGTATATTGCATTTCTAGCATTAGTTATGTAATTTTAATAGATATCAATTTCTGAATTATTGATTTTTTATTTTCGTACAGATAACTCATTCATAATCTCCGAAAAAAATTCATCCACATATTTTTTATAAATCTGAATTTAAATTCGTTATGTAAGGAATCACAGAAGAGTGAACTGTACGAGGAGTATCACGTACGTCGTCGTGCCTGCTGCCATCTGAAATATTAAAATAAAATGTGTAAGTTATTTTTTTTTAACTTATTACTTATAAAAAATCATTAATTTGTTGAAAAAGCTTTTCTCTACGACTGTTTTTAAATTGTCTTTTTATTTATGTTTGATTTGAGTATATTTTATTAGAGATGGTTTGAATTTCATTTACACATGATTATAATTTATAAATCATATATAATGTAATAAGTATTTTATGAAATTCCATTATGTATTATTGTAAATTTTTTAAACGTATAAATTGTAGAAAAGCCATTCATAAGGTTTTCAAAAGATTTTATTATGTAATAGTGCCAAATAGATTATCGTGATGTGTGAAGGAAATGGAAAATGAGGAAAAACTAGGAGCTATGTTTAGGGAGTCGAACATAGTTTTTGTGATGAGGGTTACCAGGCTAAGATAGAAACGATAGGATGGGCAACGAGGACCCACCAGGGCTGATGTATTTATTTTCCGTTAAATCAACAAATGGAACAGCTTTATGATGCCAGGAGAAAAAGTTGACCTTAACTACAATGGACTGATAAACCAGGAGTTACCGACCATTTCATTTAACCGAAAGACTAAAGCCATTTTAAATTCTAGATAAACCTTATTTGAACACGCAACTTCGGCCACTCGGTTGAAAACAGTTGCTTTCTATTAGAAAATTTAATTTAATTTGTCGAAACATTGACTGACGTTGTAATCTGTTTGAAAACTGACGGAGACGAAGTCATCAAATTAGTCCCGTCAAATGGTAGTTGGAACAAATCAAATAATCGTGTTCTCTTCAGTTTTTTAATATGCTGAATCTGAATTTGAAGTTCTTTGACGAAATTTTCAAATGCGTTTCGAGATTTTTTTTTTCTATTGGCGTTACAGACCATGTAGATCTTTTGCTGCCTTAACAAGCCTGCTTCATCTCTGCCTATCTTGGGCTATTTCTTTCCATATTTCTGCAAGCAGATCTGTTGGATCTTTGTTTATTCTATCTATCCATCTGCTTTTTGGCCTTCCAAGTGGTATTTTGCTTACTACTGAGGCATTCATTGTTACGTAGAGGCTTCCAAATGGATTGCTCCGAACTACATTCCCCGCCCATCTTAACCTCCTTGCATTTATATCATGGGATTTTGATTTATCAGTTTCTGTAAGCAGTTCTTTATTGTGTTTTTTTCACCATGTGTTAGTACCCTGATCCCAGATAGCTCCAGGTAGCGTGCGGAAGATTTTCCTCTCAAATCTTTCAACACTTTTTTCTAGGGTGTTGGTTAGTGTCCAGGTCTCACATCCCTATATTAAAACTTGCTTTATCATAGCATTGTAAACCCTTAGTTTGAAATTTCTTGAGATTTTTCGGGTTTCCAATACCTTTGAGAGATAGAAGAAAACTCTGTTTGCCCTAGTTATACGCTGGTGTATTTCTGTTTGTTGGTCATCCATTGGAGTTATTGTGGAGCCGAGGTATTTGAACTTTTCCACTCTCGGAAATGATTTTCCTTCAACGCAGATCCTGTCATTAGGATAGTCTTTTTCGGCTTATTATCGTATTTTTTGTTTTATCTTCATTTACTTATAGGGCTGCCTCTCTTATCAGTGTTGTATCGAGTTTCTTCATGTCTTTTTTATTACTTCCAATGATATATCGTCTGCGTATCTAAGGTTTAAATGATTCATTCCGACGTGGACCCCTCCGTTTTTTGTGATGCTGCTCTTATTGCCTTCTCCAGAGCTAAGTTTAACAACATCGGTGATAGTCCTTCACTCTACCGTAATCCCGTTTAATTTAATTTTATTTACTTAGGACTCTACATTTGAGGTCATTTATCGCTTTGTCAATATCACCAACTTATCGGGAATTCCCAGTTCAGTCATTATTTTCCAAATACAGCTCCTGTCTACAGAATCATTAGCTGCTTTGAAATCGACAAATAGGGCGTGGAGGTCCTGAGCTACTTCCCATTGATTTTCGAGTACTTGTTTTAGGATGAAGATTTGGTCTAGTGTGCTTCTCCCTATTTTTGAATTCAGCTTGGTGGTCACCTATTATATTCTCGTAATACGGATATATCTTGTAGGTATCCGGAAGGAATGCCATTACTACATAATTACTACACTCATACTTTGATCCTTTCTTTAGAATAATGCAGATTAGGTCTGTATTCCAAGCTTCAGGCATCCTTTTCTCTTCCCATTGTTTCTGGATTAGTTGTAGAAGCTTAGCTCTTAAGTTGTATGCTCCATCTTTAAACAGTTCTGATGGTAGGTTGTCTATCCCTGGGGCCTTTCGTGTTTTGAGTCTTTAATACTGGCTATACTGATGTAGAAATAGCTATTTCTACATCAGTATAGCCAGTATTTCAACCCCTTCTGGGACAAGATCCTCAGTGTGGTCCATTTATTTTTTCGTTCGTGAGTTCCCCTTGATTGAGAAGTTAATGCGTTTGGAGATATTCCCAAAAATTTCTATGGCTCGTAATCTTTTTGATTGACTTTCTTCGACTGAGTAGAGAGTAACACTTTCCAGGAACGATTTACAAACAATTTGGTTTAGTTTTTAAGGACTCTGCATTACTCCACAGTACCGAATTTAAGGTTTCCATAATTATCATTCCGTTGCTAATGATCTTTTCAATTTTCATGTTTAATGTTACTGTCACATTCACACAGATTCCTAGATACTTAAATTGAATTTCAGGTTTCAACATGAAAACTAATAGAGGAAGAGGATAATAAATATGAAAGTTTCAAAAACTGTATCCATCAATCAGCTTCAAATGCTCTTATCAAAACACGAGAACAAAGAAGGAATAAAAAATATTGATGGTATCGAATGTGAAAAAAAAGAAAGAACTATACGCGAAATATAAATCAAAAACAAAAACCAGCAAACCTTTAAATAATATTAAAATGAACATAGAAAAATTAAAAAGCTAAGGAAACGGTAATCAGTAAATTTTGGGAATGAAACTGCGAACTAATCGATAGTTACACGTAAAAAAAAACAGTCTGGTATGGAAAAGCTTAGAGGAAATAGTACAACCCAAAACGAAGAGAACTGGACTTGATATTATAGCTCCAGATATCTAGGCGGAGTATTTTTCAAGTCTACCCAAGGAAGATGGACTGACCTATATTACTCAATCAAAAAGTAGGATAACAAAAAACTGAGAAGAGGAGGGCTTTTACCCATTTCAGTTGAACAAATAATTCTCGCTATAAAACGAATGAAAACCATAAATCCGCCGGTCCGGGTGATATCTGAATAGATCTAATAAAAAATGGACCGAAAGAACTCATCCAATTTCTTTCAAAGTATTCTCATTGTGTATAAAAATTTAAAGTTACCGAAAGAGTGGAAAATTGGCTCCATCACCCTTATCTTTAAGAAAGGTAGCAGAAACATTTGTTTGAACTATCGTGGAATAACAGTCATCAGTGGCATGAGTAGGTTATATGGCAGGAACATTAAACGCAGACTGGAATGTGACAGGCATAAAAAGCATATATGATAATGCTAAAGTACCTGCTAAAACAAGAACCTCTGTTAGTAATAGCTTTCTCATAACGAAAGGTTTAAAATAGGAGTGTTTACTGTCTCCGCTTCTCTTTATTTCTTTAAAATTTATGTAAAAAGAGCTCTAAGAGAATGTAAGAAAAAATGTTGAGGTACGGGAACAATGATTGGAAATGATCTTCCATTCAATCTACAGTTGATTATTACCATGACTAGATGATCATCGTTTCAGAAGCAGAATATTTAGAGTATATGATGAGAAATAATTTCCAGGAAAACTTAAATGTCAGCAAAAAAAAAAAAAAAACGGTAGATATGGACTTAAATAGAAAAGGCGAATATCTGCAATTGGACAATTGAATGTTGATACCTGAAGCACAACTTAAGTATGTAGAAAGCTGGGTGAATATGACAGTAACATCAGATATGGACATTGGAAAGAGCAAAAGTAACGGGCAGATAGTTAATAAAACTATATAAATTCAGTATCATGGATTAAAGAAGTGTCCTTAAAATATATATAAATATGTATATATATATATAGATATATATATATATATATATATATATATATATATATATATATATATATATATATATATATATATATTTATATATCTCTTATATTTATATAGATATTTATATATCTCTCGTTGTTGGAAAGTGTTATTCCCTACTCAGTTGAATCTTGGGCAATTAAAGATAGTCAATCAAAAAGATTACGAGACCTAACAATTTTTGGGCATATCTCGAAACGCAAACTTTTTAAGGCGCTTCAAATTCAGATTCAGCATCTTAAAAAACCGAAGAGGCAATCATGAAGTGCAAACAGTGTCTATAAGTTGCAAACAGTCAAAGTAGAATAAATGGAAAATATCCTCCACACCATTGAAACAATAAGGCTGAAGTAGTATGGGCATGCATGTGCTGAGGATGGAAGAGGGAAGATGGTCTCGGCGAATTTGGGATTGGAAACCGGAAAGGGGAAGAAAGAAAGGTCGCCTGAGAAGAAACTGGTATAAAGGCGTAAAGGAAGGAATGATAAACAGACGTGTGCGTGAAGGGGACAGTCAGGACAGAAGAAGATGGCAAAAACATATATTTGGTGACGAAATATCGTCGGCACCATGTTAAAGTAACGAATGCGCAGCGTTAATCAAGCTCACATTCGTAACTGACCAATGTTTGTAAAACCGGAAAAAATAGGCATTTTTTGTACAATAAGCAGACATTCAATTTGCTTTAACTCTTCACCCGTTGATCCTACATAAAAAACTATTTATACAATTTATAGTACATTTTATCTTTTTCAGCTATGAGTCAAATAATAATTTCAATAAAATACATAGTTTCGGAGGCATGTCCAAAAAAAAATTTAAAACAATTCTCAGTTTTTTGCGTATATATCGAAACGCAATTGAAAATTTTATTTGGAAACTTCAAATTCAGATTCAGCACTTTAAGAAACATTAAAAAAAAAATGAAGAGAACCCGAATATTTGAATTTTTTCCGCATCCAACTACCATTTGACGGGACTAATTTGATAACTGACGTCAGTCATGCTAATCTAATCTTATGATTTAGTTTAAATGAGAAATATTGCATACTTACAGAAGTGAGAAGATTGTAATTTATTGTGAAGAAATTACAAGCACTCTGTTGTATTGAATGTTTCATTGCCAGATATGATTGTATTTTTTCCTGTAAAGTAAATTCATCTTCTGTATAAATCCACAAAACTTCATTAATATTTAGAAAATTAAAACCAATTTTGTATTTAAATTATTACTAAAACAAATAACATAATGATCAGAATAATGAAATAGCCAACCAGTTTACAAATTCAGATAGTTTATTCTAATGAGATTTGGCTATATCAGCATAGGTTATTTCATGTTGAAAATTACTTGATATTCCGATGGTTTTATTTTTCTTTAAGGCTTAAATAGCAAATTTCCAATTACAAAGGAGCATATTATTGTATTGATGTAGTAATAACTTAGATTGCTTCCTCACGAATTAAATTATTTAATTTGTATCATATAATCAAACTAGTTAAAACTCATTAACTATGTTTTCTGAATATATATATTGTTTTTAACTTATTTATTGTAAAATATTACAATCTTTCTCAAAGGACATTCATAATGATGTTCACAGATCACATTTACACTTTAGGTACAATAAATAAAATAGATTATACAGAAAAATAATATATATACAATAAATAAGAATAAAATAATCTAAAAATATATAAATAAAAAGAACGCATACATACCTATATTCTGAATATATTAAACTACTTTGAATTTTTAACAGCATATGTTAATTTATGAAATGTTGTTTCATTTTTATACAATTTAAGGAAATTGTAGTAAATAGGACCAAGTAATGTTATGTAATATATACAAAATTAGAAAGGATTTTTTCCTTTCACTTACCTATATATGTAATATATAGTAAGGGTAAGGATTGCGATCGTGAACATTTTCGAATCTGAGTTTTCATCGGAAATACTCGTTTTGGTCCAAATAACGATCTGAGTCCAAATAACCAAGACCCGGAAAATGGTCTGTGTGTTTGTATGTTAGGAGTCTAGCTAAAACTAACAGTCCTACGAAACTGATATTACGTATTTAAGATAGGTATATGCCTTAGATGTGACAGCAACTTTTTCCTTAAAATTGGCTAACAGGAAGTGCCACTTTATATGAAAGCTAAACACATTTTTACAATTTATAATTTTTACAATTTACTCAAAACAGCTCTAACGATTTTGATTAAACTCGGTATATCATAATTAAGTAGTCTTTAAGATCAATGAGGTCTTATCTCCATTGACGTAGCTTTACGGGGCTTAAATCCCCAATGTTTACGTCTTCCTCTAAAGTACCTTTAGTATGGGCTATTTTAAATAATTAATCCATCATTAAGGTATACGTTTAATATATCGTTAGATAGTGGAGAATTTCATAAAAAAACAACATTTAATATAAAAAGTAGTAGAAGTCAACGGAGAGTTTCAACAAAATTATAAATAACTATTATGCCCGTGCGAAAAATTCGCACAGCATATAGTTATCAAATGCCAAATCAATAAGAAAATAAAATAATGCAACGTATTAAAAGATGAAGAAATCAAATGTTACTTTATCGATAAATATAATCGACAAAGGAAACAAAATCTTCATTATTGATATTCATTGTCCATCATAATTTAAATCTTCATTTTGGTTTGGAACCAACATGTTTACAAATTTCAGAAAGCTGCATCTTTGCTAAAAATTGTCCGACTTCGATGATTTGTTTTTTGATTTTGTAGGGAATTTAATTCAATTTAATTCTTTTATATCATCATGGGCATAACCAAGGGAAAAGTGTGTAATTTTTTAGTGTGTAATTCGCAAATAAAGTTTGTTTTCTTTTATAACTTGTTTGCCAATTTTCGGGGCGATTGGACTATTTTGTCCGCCTGAAGGAGAAGAAAGCCTTCGAAATTGGTGGCTCAATCTTGAGATTTGGTGAAGAATTAACAATGATATGGCTTGCCGATCAAAAATACTCATCATAAACTCCTCTATCGATCGTAGAGATCTCAAGTCGACGAAATGAGACATGTATTCAATGACAGTATTACAATTAATGTAATGTTGTGTGGATGCGAACCCTATGCCTTGCGTTATCTCGAAAAAAGTACGTTTATGGGCTTAAAAGCGCAGGATCCGATAGATCCAGAGAATCTATCCGGGTCTTGCTGTACGCATCAAAATCTTTAAGATCCAATTTGTCCCATATCGATCTGCAGACCTACCACCGTCCCAGTATTGAAGCCTAGCAAAATTTTTGTATCCGTTTTAGAAAGAAAACCAAAAGTGGAGAATATGATTCGCTAACCCCCCATGACATTCTGAATCTAACTATACCCCATTCATGGTATTTGAGCATGACAGGGGCTTATATTTGGTACAAAACCGATTTACTGTAACCGTGCCTTACTGTAATAATATATATGGGGATGAGAATAATTTTTGAAAACTAATAATGTTTAACGTAAATCACATGTTTTCAAGGAAATTAAATGAAATTTAGTAACTGAATATGAACTTAAAAAGGTTTTTAAGTTTGAAAAAAGTATTTATAATCCACCTTATCAAGGCAATGAAATTGTTTAAAAAAATATTCCATTGTACTTGGATGAAAGAAGAAGTAAAATATAAAATCATTTCATAGATGTATTAAGCATATGTTTATAACCTTAAATACATTTAATGTAGTTTAATAATTCTAGATCTTATATTATGTTTATATAATTAGATATCAACGTCCGTTTATTTTGAAATATTGTCGCGTAACTTTTTAGAAAATTAAATTAGTGAATAATTTGATCAAATTTCCCTTTGTAATATTCTAACAGTTTCTAGTACTATTTCATTGTACTTGTGTGAAAGAAGAAGTGAAATATAACAATATTTCATGGATAAGTTTATGACTTTAAATATTTTTACTGTAGTTTAATAACTATAGATTTGATATGATATTTAAATATTTAGTTATCTATCGGCCATTTATTCCGAAAAATCATCATGTAACCTTTTAGAAAATTAAATTAGTGAATAGTTTGATGAAATTTCCTTTTGTAATATTCCAATAGTATTCACTTACAATTACTGTGACAACTTTTGACCTGTCTATGACAGACAATTCAAATCTGTTAATTCCGTTTTAATAACTTTTCAATGGAAAATAAAAGTTTAATAACAGTTGTACAATGTATAATCAACGGATTGTGCAAATCATAATCAACGGGTGCTACATTCCATAATCAACCGGTAATCAAATAAATAGGACATTTGTTCTTTTAATGACATTTATGATTTGTTAGCTGTAATTTTTTAGTTTTAGCTCAGTTAAAAATGCAATTAAAAAAGTTTGTTATAACACAACATGGCTATAAAATAATTTGTGTGTTGTGCGAATCAGATTTTTACATTACATCCTGACATTATTAGAAAATGCTTTCTTCGTCTATGTTTCTTACTCGGTTATTCAGTTCTGCGCATGCGTTAGCCCTAGTTAAACATACGTCAGGTCGTCTCTTAAAAAATTTCAATAATCAGTGGCAGTATACAAGCTTAATGTGAACAATTAGTGTTATCAGTTACATTAACAATTACGTTTGATACTGGACAAAAAAATAAGGTGAGTAATCACTTATTTACAACACAAGAGTGAACAGTGTAAATAGACCTTAGGTTAGTTAGATAACGGCCACCCATAATACACATCGTTAATCTGACTAGTGGGCTGGAGCCCTTCGTCGGAAGCAGACCTGCGCTCTCCAAGCGCGCGTCTATATTTTCGTCTTCAATAAAAATTTATTTTTTTTCATCGCCTCACTTTTATCAATTTTTCTTTTAAAAAATTAATATGAAATGCGATATTATCACATACTAATGTCGAGTAAGGGCAAAAACACTAGGTCCAGGAGCCTCGATACTACAATTAGTTCTCCCATTAAAAAAAAGACAAGGCATTCAAAAAGAAACACTCCACCAGCCACACCAGGGAGCTCCATAGAAGAAGTTGAACCCCAACCTGGCTCCTCACAACAACCTAACAATTGTGAGACAACTCAAGCTATGGGCGAAGAATCGCCGTTTTTCACTTCGAATCCATTTGAAGTGCTTTCAAATATAAATAACGAACAAATGGAAGCAGTATCAACCCCCAGAGAACCTAAACCCCCACCAATATTTGTTAGAAATATTAAAAATTTTCAATTGAAGTGTCATCAATTGAATAATCTAGTAGGTTCAGGAAAATATTTATGCCAAAGCCGCACCAATGACACTAAATTAATGCCCGACACTCCAGAAACTTACAGAAAAATGATAAAATATTTATCTGACACCAAGGCTGATTACCACACATATCAACTGCGTCAAGAGAGGGCGCTCAGGGTCGTTATCAGAAGACTGCACCCATCTACGCCAACATATGCTATAAAAGAAGAGCTCATGGGTATGGGATTCCATGTTCGACAGATAGTGAACATATTCAAGGAGGATAAAGAACAGCCTGGAATAAAAAATAAAATACCTCTTCCACTATTCTTCGTTGACCTTAACCGAACACCCGATGTCGAAAACATCTACAAGGTCACACGCCTTTATTATACAAGCGTTGTTGTAGAAAAGCCCTACAGCAAGCGCGACATCGTTCAATGCCATAACTGCCAGGCTTATGGCCATACGAAACGGTATTGTCATCACATTCCTAGATGTGTGAGGTGTGGTGAGCAACACAAAACAGAGGACTGTAGGAAGTCAAGAACTTCACCTGCAGTATGCGCTTTATGCCACCAAGGACACCCAGCCCACTACAAGGGTTGTCAAACATTCAAAAATTTAAAAACACGAATGTACGCAACGCCTAGAGAAGAAGGGACATCCAGGCCACCCTCTAGAATAGTGAACGGAAGAGTGTCCTATGCTCAGATGTTCAAAGGAGACACTGTAAACTCTCAATCTCAGGCCCTGCCACAAGAACCTAAACCTCAAGAATTCACGCATCAACCTCAAGACCCATATCCCTCCATCCCCGAACGTAGGTTAAATACTCATACATTCATTCCTCCTCCTTCCAATTCCACTGACCTCACAAGCCTACTGACATCTTTCCTTTCCGAATTTAGATCTCTCATTACCCCTCTTATTTCGCTACTTACCAATGTTATATCCAACCCCATTCCACTGCCAAGAAATCCATAAATGTCCTCAACCAAATTCCTCTCCATTCTCGTTTGGAATGCGAATGGTATTCGGAACCACATCAACGAACTGACAATCTTATTACATGACAAAAACATCGACATAGCACTAATAACTGAAACTCGACTAACCAACAAACGACAAATCAACGTTCCCGGCTACAATATTTATCGAACCGACCATCCTGATGGAACAGCACATGGTGGCACTGCCATAATTATCCATAGATCCGTTTCCCATCATCTATTCCCTTTGCCGACCCATAATTTCCTACAATCCACTGCCGTGATAATCCAAACTTCCCTTTACCCAAAAGCAGTAGTCGCAGCATACTCCCCGCCTAAAATACCCATCTCAGAATCCCAATTAACTTCCTTCCTTAACTCCTTAGGACACCACTTCCTTCTAGGTGCAGACTTAAATGCTAAACACCAGCAATGGGGAGCCAGAACCACAAATTCCCGAGGACGAACATTGCTAGCTGCACTTAATTCCCATCACAGCAACATCCTCTCACCCAATTCTCCCACATACTGGCCAACAGATCCTAACCGCAATCCCGATCTCCTAGATTTTTTCATCCACAAAGGTCTAGGGTCCCTTAATTATTGCATCTCAAGACTTGATGATCTCTCCTCAGACCATAGTCCCCTAATCCTAACGGTTTCCACATCACCAATTCCCAAACCACCTCCACCCTCATTTATCAGGGGGCCAGTTAATTGGAACCTCTTCCGTCAAATGCTGGATGATAATATTGACCTCAGAGTTTCCTTAAAAACACCTACAGACCTAGATGAAGCAGTACATTCCATGACTACCTTGATCCAACAAGCAGTTTGGACTGCATCTTCACCTGATCCTTCTAAAAAATACCGCAAAACAAATCCTCTACCCCAAGACCTACTGGACCTTATTAATAGAAAACGATGCTCTAGGGCTATCTGGCAAAGAACCAGGCATCCTGATGATCGGAAATCATATAACTATTATTCCAAGCAAGTAAAACAAAACTGGCCACGTTTAGATCGCAATCCTATAATTCCTATCTTTCCTCACTATCTGCAAGTGATAACTCCATCTGGAATGTAACTAAAAAAATCCTTAAATTCCAATCCATTTCCCACCCCCTCCGCCGTGATGATGGTTCCTGGGCTTCGTCAGATGAGAATAGAGCAGAAGAGTTTGCTAAACATCTATCGTACACATTCACTCCTCATCCTGAACTCCATCCCTCCCATACTGCTGAAGTTAAAGAGTTCCTCTCTTCACCGATTCCTCTCTCCTTACCTCCTACAGCCGTCAACCCCTCTGAGGTCAAATTCCTTTTAAAGAACCTAAAACCTCGCAAATCTCCAGGACACGATCTCCTTACTTCCCAGATCCTCAGACAACTTCCCAAAAAAGCAATTATATTCCTTACATACCTATTCAACTGTATCCTCCGCACAACCCACTTTCCTCTGGTGTGGAAACACTCCATAATTATCCTCTTTCCTAAACCAGGTAAACCTGTTAATTATACATCATCCTATAGACCGATAAGCCTACTTCCGATCCTTTCCAAAATCTTTGAGTAAATCCTTCTCAAACGCATCCTACCCATACTCGAATCCCACAATATCCCTCCCCATCAGTTTGGATTCCGCTCAAGACACTCCACTGTCCAACAAGGCCTTCGCGTTGTCGACCACATATCCTCTGCACTTGAAAACAAGCAATATTGCACTGGTGCCTTTCTGGACGTAGCTCAAGCTTTCGACCGGGTGTGGCACGATGGCTTGCTTTTCAAGCTCAAAACCCATTTACCTCAACCCTTGTACCTAGTCCTCAAGTCCTACCTTTCAAATCGCTCCTTTCAAGTCCGCTGCGGCACTGAACTCTCCAAACTTTATCCAATTGAGGCTGGTGTTCCACAAGGCAGTGTCTTGGGCCCAGTTCTCTACCTCCTTTTCACCGCTGACATCCCTTCAAGTCCTGATACATTCCTAGCAACATTTGCTGATGATACTGCCATCCTATCCTCTCACTCGGATCCTCTAATAGCGTCTCAGAACCTGCAAAGACACCTTTCCTTCATTGAGCAGTGGTGCAACAACTGGCGCATCAAAATTAATGAATCAAAATGCAAGCATGTAACTTTCACTCTTCGACGCAGATCCTGTCCGCCAATCCTTTTTAATTCAATTCCTCTTCCCTACTCAGACACAGTCCGATACCTTGGCTTCCTTTTGGACAGAAGACTGACTTGGAACCCACATACCAGACTTAAAAGACAAGAGCTTAACCGACGATTTGGTCAGCTATATAGACTACTAAACAGAACATCTCATCTCTCAACAGAAAACAAATTATTAATCTACAAGACCATACTGAAACCTATCTGGACCTACGGACTTGAACTGTGGGGGACAACTAAATCATCGAATATCAAACGCATCCAATCCTTCCAGTCCAAAGTCCTTCGAACAATAGTCAATGCTCCATATTATGTCACGAACAAGACCCTACACCATGACCTTAACATCCCATATGTCCATGACATCATCCCATCCAGATTCTCCAACTTTCACCAGAACCTCATTCATCATCCCTATTCTCTAGCGCAATCCCTATCCAGCTCCGAACATCCATACCATCCCCCTCGAAGGTTGAAACGGCAGTGGCCTCGAGATCTTTTGTAAATATGCCTTTGGAGTCCTGGCAATGGCCAGCTTCTCCACTCATGTCCCAGCGTCTGTTGCTCTAGTGCCCTCTTTCAGTCTCCATTGGCTTCTAATACTAGTGATGCGGCTGGAAAAGTGGCGCTGGGATCTTCCTTAGTCTTGCTTCGCCTTCCACGTATGGGGGAAAAAGCCTGGCTCGGAGATTCTTGGGCGAATGTATATATTGTATATAGATATGATTGTGTTTAGAAATTTTTATTTTATTTTAATTGTTTATTTTATTTTTATTTAACTTCTTCACCAGTATAATTTATTTACTTATTATATTTATATTTATTTCTTTATTATTTGTATATATTGTATGAATGAGAACTTGTAGCCCTAATTCTTATAGCCCTCCAGCAGTGGCTGATTGTATTATTATTCAATAAACAGATTAAAACTAAACTACTCGGTTATTAAATTAAAAACTAATTTATTATTATGTCTAACATGAATTTAAAATTCCTATAGTGATTACTTAGTGTTCTAGTTTTTTTATTGTAATTCTTTAAAACATAGAATAGTGCAGTTCTCCAGTGCCGGCTTTAGGGTGCGGCAACCAGGACAATTGCCCCGGGGCGCAGGTCAATGTTACGGGGCTTTTGATACTCGTTAGAAATAAAAAAATAGAATACAAAACGCATTAAAATAATTAATATTATCCCACTAGTAATGCAACTGTCTTAGAGAAATGTTGAATGCTAAAATTAAAAAATTACATAAAAATAACGTAAGAAATAAATTTATTATTTTCAGGGGAGGATGACGTCATTGCCCGGGAGGGGGAGGGGCGTCAAATATCTAAGGCCGGCACTATAATGATAATAATACCTAATGATAACATATAGGACATTAGATGTCAAGTACTTAATGTTTATGGATTCATTTCAATTGACAGTTATATTTTTAACTTGTAATTATGATGTATTAATAATATTATATAGTATATATTTACATCCTTGGCGATAGTTTTACTGATCAGAAGATTTTTCAGAAGTTGGGCATTAAAGATTCCTGCCTGCAAAAAAACATTTTTATGAATAAACATCACTAAGACACACACACATACTCTTATATAAATACGTAATAATAATTACGTATCTCGCAACAGTTTTTATATTATTGAAGACATTAAGATAAATGAGTTGCTTTGCCACCAGCGAGTAATTGCCAAGTCATGACTGTATTCGCTTTGGAATCTTAGTTACCAGATTTATGCATTAGATAATTGTTAATCTAGATAAATTCTAAATTAAATATTGTGCTGATTACATTTTTTTTTTTTTAAATGCAACTAATTTAACTATCAGCAGTTACCGAATCAACCAAAAAATTAATTTAAGAAACTTTTCCAATGTTATAGAAAGCTAAATCATTGTTAATTAAATCATTTATTCCCCATACATTTTTCGATAATAAGAGCCATTTTCGGGGTCTCAAGTATTCAAAAATACTATTATGAATCAGATTGCAGAATCGATTAATTTTAACTTCTGGTCTCAAATAATTGCAATGAATGAGTCTATTATTTTCTAATCCGAAGTGTAATTTTCGAAAAGTTTATTGATTTTCAGATTGAGCAAACCGTTGCTATAAAATGATAGAATAATGGCTATAATAATAATTGTAATAAGACTAATGTAAGCAATATAGATTTTATGGAGAACACATTAATTTACCTTTACATCTATTAATGTTTTATTTTCATTGGCGTTTAAATTATATAAATTATACCAGACTGAAAAGACAAGAAACCGCTCCACTTTTACGATTACTTCAGCACTTACTAGACAAACGCTCTAAACTTCCAACTTATTACAAAAGACTCATATACATTACTACAAGAAGGCCTATTTGGACTTACGGAGTTGAGCTATATAGCTCCATTAAACCATCGAATTTCTCTTATATCCAATCCTTACAATCCAAAATCATTCGTAAAATCCTCCAATGCCCCCTACCTTGTTACAAATAAAACCAACCATAATGACCTTAATGTTTCTTATGTTTTAGATCTAGCCCAATCCATACCTAGCTATACCTATCCTTCCATATTAAACTTCAGAATTATCCCAACGCTCTCGTTTCTAACCTTGCTTCCTCTTCAATTCCTGATAATCCTCCGAGGCGTCTGAAAAGAAGATGGCCCCGTGATCTCCTAATGTAGTCATATCATCAGAGTGCTACAATTAGGTAGTTTCTCAACAAGTGTTTTCACGTCATTATATCCAAATTTACTAAGTGTATTTCTTTAATACAGTTGTAAATATCATTAACATATTAAAAAAATGATTAAATAATTTTTTATTTTTATAATTAGGAAGGCACAATTACTTTCAATTCCAATAAAGTACCAAATCTGTAAATCAATCGAAATATCTGTATCAAATGATTCGATTAAATTTATTAGTAATGAATTTATTAAAGCTTAGATGATGTCTGACTCAAGATTTCGAAGCGACATTTAATTAATTTACAACTAATGTGTTAATTGTTATGTAATAAGGTATACAGATATCTAAAAAAACATGACGGACAAATTCGGCATACATACCTAAATACTTTTTTTTGGAACTGATTTGAGATTATCTTTCCCTTTAATCTAACTTTGATTCATTACTCAAGGAGCACACACATACATAATCTCATCATTGAGATTCACTTTCTGAATTTATATTCATACCATGAATGTGGATATGAAATCATTTTCTTACACTATTCGTAGCCTCCATTGCTGCAAAGACTATAATAATGAAGCATCCACAGTTGAACAGGAAATCCGCAACAGAGATCGTCATAAGTTCGAGGTTTGTGTAGGAAACAGGTTTCACTATATAAACGATCACAAAGTACAACTTCATGATGTTGATGACGAATGTGAAGGTGATCATATGAAATAGAAATATATCGTATGCTCTATTGATTCTGTCCGCCAACAGAACGAGGCTGTGGTGAATTTCTATCAGACTCCAAACTTTGAGTTTACATATAACAGTATTAAGTTGAACCGAGAGCATATGGAGTTGGCGGCTGAGGATATGTAATAGAATGGCGTATTGCCCAACGATTAAAGCGGTTGTTATGGTGAAAAAGTAGTACACTATCCACATGATGAGGTCAATCCAGAGGAATGGTCTGCAAACGAGGGCAAAGACTGCGGGCAAGGCGTTTAGTATAGACAGGAAGATTACTCCATAATTGTAATGCCGATTGTAAGAGACATTGCCAATAAGTTTATCCATATCGTCAAGCTCTGAAATTATAGCTGGGAGGGACTCTCGGAGACGGTAGTGTAGGTATAAAACTATTATGGATGTCAGTGTATTAAAGCAAAAAACAAAAATTTCGATAATCATCGGTAGGGAAATGGGATTTCCCCTGCTTAAATCATAGATTTCAAATATCCCTACGGCAACAGCCCCAATTGTAAGGACGATAAAATAAGCAACGAGTTTACAAGAGAAAACGAAGGTCTCTCCTTTAGCCCTCATGGTGAAGGCGCCAAAAGCCTTGGACATAGCTAGGATTAGCGATAGTGCATTGTGTACTCCGTTCACCATCGTACTGGAGACGTTGACTCTGTCCATTATATCGGTCACATCATGCGTGACAAACAAAATATTACTAATATATGAGGATACATTTGAAATGCCAAATGACATGCTAGACCTGCATTAATATACATTTTTAATACATCAACCGTTATAAAGAACTCACTGCAATGTTATTTTTATATTGGACATTAAATTTCAACCATACTATATTAATTTATTATATATGATAAACTGACTGATTCAATAATGTTTAATAATTCAATCAACTATATGACTGATTCAATAATTATATTGATGTAGAGTCAAAATTCAGTTAGTATTAAAATTATTTTGTTATTTATTACTATTAAAAAAGATCAGGAGCCTATTTCATAATCAAGCTGATAGTATTAGTAAAAAGTATAAGTGTACAAAACTACAAAGTACAAGTACTAATACTTTTTATTGATAAGAAGAAATGTACAAGTTAATAAGAGGCTAGGTTATTTTTAGAGAGGTTAATTTTGAGAAGATTAATTTAAAAACAGGCTCAATCCATCGAACAAGTTTGAGTTCTGTACCACCGTTTAGAAGGAAGAAAAATCAATTAACACTTTTAGTCATTAGTAGGTATACTTAATAGCAAATAGTAATCCTATCGTACTAGTAGTTTGCATTCGTGTCATGATAACAATTTCATGTCGTGATAACGTAGTACTTACTACAAAATTCTAGTTAAAAGTACAAGTTACACTGTTAATAGTACAAATCATAAGATACAAATCAAATATTAATATTTTCTTGGGCTATAAGTATAAATCCTAGTTCACTTGTAATATTGAAATATTGAAAATAGTTTTACTCTGTAATATTAAATGACTTGTTTTTTTTACAGCTGATAAGGTACATCTTAATGATTACGTCAGCAAACCATTATTTCTCGAATAAAAACATTCAGAATTAGAAATAACTTCAGTTTGAATGTGGAATGAGAAAATTTTTGAATGCCTTCACCAAGATTATGATTAAAATAACATAAAGGATGAAAACAAGAGAACTTTCGGTACAATGCTGCATATTGCCCTACATTTGCTTGAAAATAGAAAAAGATATTGTGAGGCATTGGTGAATCTATGGGGATGGGAGATGTGGAGGGGAATTCTTTTGGTCTGAAGAGTCACAAAAAATGAAATAATATTTTTGTGGGCGGAGTTTTGCTGAATTTTGCCCTTGCTCCCAGGATGTGGGCGGGGTGGCCGAATGGGCTAAAGCGTGTGTGCACTGCACCGCCGTTGCCTGGCAACCTGACATATGAATCAAAGATATAAAAATAGACACAAGTTCGCGTCCCGGTGCCGGGGGAGTCTTTTAAATCCCCGCTCACACCCCCTGGCCCGGGAAAATCCCGTATAGGCCTAACGGCGAGGAAGGGAAGGACCAAAAAAAAAAAAAGCTACTTTAAAGCTGCTTACGATAGCATCGATAGAGCGCAGTTATACATGGCTATGATTAAAATGAACTAGTCCGCCTCGTCAGGATCACCATGATGGGCGTAGAGTGTGTCGTCCGAGTACAGGGAGACTTATCACAGAGGTTCATGACAACTAAAGGACTGCGAAAAGGAGACGCTCTTACATGCCTCCTATTTAACCTGGCACTCGAAAAAGCTGTGAGGGATTCTGGCATCCAGACTACTGGTACGCTATTGAATAACACTGTACAGCTACTTGCATATGCCGATGACATCGACGTAATGGCCAGATCAATGAATGCTTTGAAAGAAACATTTGTCCTACTAGAAGCAGCGGCTAGGAGGCTAGGACTGGTTATTAAATAAGCAAAAACCAAATACATGTGTATTGGAGGTAATACTACAGCGAATGAGCATTTCAAAACTACACTCATCTCTCGCAGCACAAAGACACAGCTTTAACGCGCTTTAATATAAAACGCTCATTCGTCCGGTACTGATGTATCAGACTACATGACGGGGACAAAATTCTATCACTGGCACAACAAGCAGAACGACTGGCGGAATATTATAAACATGATATAATAGCCCGGACTTTTGTTGCCGAGACCCCACAAATGACAAAAGAACATAACTACATGTTTACAAGCCCCAAACAGATAAAAACCATTCTAAGAAGAACAAACGGAAATCGTGCCCCTGGCCACGACGGAGTCCAGACAATTCTCCTAAAACATCTACCCAAAAAAGCCTTAGCGCATCTTACAAACCTGTTCAATTCTTGCCTACGAATGAGATATTTCCCGGAGAAATGGAAACATGCAATACCATTGTTTCCATTGTTAAAACCAGCCAAGAAAGGGGATAAAGAAGAACATTATAGACCAATCAGCCTTATAACACATCTCGCAAAGGTCTATGAAAAAATTATCCTCAAGTATCTGAAAGACTTTTGTGAAGAAAACGCGATAATTCCCTACGAACAAACTGGCTTTCAGGCACACCTCAGTACTGAACATCATCTTATGAAACTCCAATCCGAGGTGTGTAGAGACCTCAACAAGAATACAGCGACAGCTATGATCTCCATAGATTGCACGAAGGCTTTCGACTCCGTCTCCCACGGCTTGTTATGTCGCCAACTCGTGGATCTCGGGTGCCCCGAGCAACTCTATGGCATCATAGTCTCGTTTCTAAACAATCGCAGCCTAGTTGTAAGAGTTCGTAACAACCTATCCAGAACAATCCACCTGACATGCGGAGTACCACAAGGGGCTGTCCTATCCCCTGTGTTGTTCTCCATCTACACTGCAGAGATAGTAGGCCACAACTACAAAAAAGCGACAATCGCTGCCTATGCGGACGATATTGCTATTTATAGCAGCAGCATAAGCCCCAAACAAGCTCTACTAAACACCGAAGCTACATGCCAGGAAATTGTTAGAAAACTCTCACATCTGAACATCAATGTAAATCCAGAAAAGACAGACTGCGTGGTGTTTGCCTTTCAGAAAGGAAAGAAATCAAAACTTCCACGCACTTTCACCGTAGCCGAAACAATAATGAGCACATCAAACTCCATCTTATACCTAGGTATAAAACTTGACCGCCATATGACCTTCTCAGCTCACTGTTACTCAAAGGCCCGCACAGTCCGAAGAAAATCCTACAGGCTGCACCATCTATTATTATCACCACTTCTTTCACTCCGCCTAAAAATTAAAATATACAAATCAATACTTAGACCAGCCCTACTATATGGAGCCCCACTCTTCACCCACCTCAGAGAAGGAACACAACGACATCTACAACAATTTCAAAATTCAATATTGAGGAAAATAGTCCGTTCCACATCACTGAAGAAAATGAAGATGGAAAAACTACACGAATTCTTTGAACTTCCCACAGTTCCAGAATTCATTAGACGTAGGCACATCAAATTCTTCGACTCACTTCAACTGACTACCAACCCCTCTTCAAGACATTAACCCCAGCACCAGCCCCTGTTAGATGGCAGCAAGCGGTAATAGAAATAGAATAGAATAGATTAGTTTTAAGGAATAGATTTAGAAAGTAATATTAAGCGAAAACCAAATCAAAAAGTTAAAGCACGCCCCAGTGCTCAGAAATAACATTAAAAATAAAATAAAGTAATAAGAATATGAAAATCAAAAACTCCTTAGAATGTAGTTTTACTACAGTAAAAGGAGAAACGTCGGAAAATTAAAAGAGCAAAACTTTCAAATAAGGGGTTTGGAAAAAAAAATAATAAAATAAATAAATAAATAATACTGATGTATGGCTCCGAAGCCTGGACCAAGCCTGGAGACGAGCGAGTCCTAGTGCTATTTTAGCGGAAGGTGCTCCGCGGAATCTATGGTGCTGTACCCGAGGAACCGAATTGGAGGATCAGACATAACATAGAGCTTCACAATCTATTCTAGGAGCCGGGTATCATAAGTATCATAAAGCTTGCAAGACTGCGATGGGCAGGGCATGTGGCGAGGATGCAAAATGATGAAATCCCCCAAAATACTATGGAGAGCAATGAACAAGGCTCTAGGAAAGTAGGAAGACCACGGCTGCGATGACAGGATTGTGTGGCAAGTGATGCACGTGCACTACCTGGTGTACGTAACTGGAAAGCGGCTGCGCAGGATAGAGACGCCTGGCGGACACGTCTTGAGGAGGCCAAGACTCTTCATGAGTTGTAGTGCCGTGGAAGAAGATATATATATATATATATATATATATATATATATATATATATATATATATATATATATATATATATATATATACAAAGAATGAAAAGTACTTTCTTCTGAGATATTCTGTCCCCTAAGAATAATTATAATGGATTTGATTACATTTGTCTGACATGAAAAGATGACCAAGAATTAGCTAAATAACATGGTTACTATCCGAGCCTTTTAAAATAACTAAAATAACATTTGAATTATAGACAGATATACAGGGTGTTCCGTAAGTTGAGAAACATTTCGATAACAGTGAAAGCAGACATTAAGAGCTACGAAAAAGTTTATATTAACAATGGGCCAATTTCCAGCAGAAAAGTAAAAAATTTAATATTTGTGTTTTTTAAGCGAGTCACGTTTTTTTGTTGAATAGGATGCAATAACTTAAAAAAAATATTCGAATTAAGTAATTAAATATTGCTCCATAGTAAATTTTATAGGCATAATTTTTTTTTAAACGGATGTAGTTTTTCATTGTTGGAACTATTTAAAGATGACTATTGAGTGTATGAAAGCAACTATGTTCCGTTAAAAAAAAAAGTAATGAACTATTTGTGATTTTTTTTTATCATCTTTTAACTATATTACATTTACCCCACTTTTAGAAAAACTTGCTCCTTTTATAATCTATAAGTCTGTATTAATTTAGTTGAGGTTTATCAGAACAATTTATCAGATTCACCTCAAGTTGTGAAAAGAAATGAATTTTTTGAAGAAAGAAGATATTTTCTATGCAGCCAACTAAAAGTGTTTTCAGCAAAAATAACTACAATAACTGTTTCAAACTTTTATTTCTAGTTTTTCTGTAATATAGTATGTATTTTAATAGACGTATTTACTCAAAAACACATTTTATTTATAAAAATAATGATTTTTCATATTAGGTGATTATGAAATTGTGTTTTTCTCCCATATTTCTATCATAGAAATTGATGCGTATTTATTAGTGATAAGTTTAGCCGTGATATTTACGTTTTCATGATTGAAGCCATCAATAGGTTCTTTCATTTTAAAAGTAAATTTTGGTAAGAAACATTAAGTTTGTCACTGATAAATACGTACCAATTTCTATGACGGAGACCTGGCAGAAAAACACAGTTTTATAACCATTTGATTTCAAAAATATTTAAAAACTCTTTATTGTTAAGGTTTTTATAGTTTTAAATAAAATGTGTTTTTAGACAATCATATTCATTACAATAAATCCTATATAAAAGGATAGAAATAAATTAAAGCTTTGCAACAGTTAATTGCAGGAATTTTTGCTGAAAACAAGGGCACTTTTAGGTAACTGGAAAGAAAAGAAACGATGTCTTTACCAAACTGGAAGTGAATCTCAATTTTTTTCCTAAATAAACTTCAACTTAATTAATATAAACTTGAAACTTATTAAACGAGGAAGTTTTTCTAAAAGTGGGATAAATGTAGTATAGTTGAAGGGTGATAAAAAAATCACAAATAATTTATGAGTTTTTTTTAAACGGAACTTGGCTGTGTTTGTCCGCTCAATATGAACTTTTAAATGAAATTTATATGAACTGTTTTGTAGGTCTTGATGTCTGCTACCAACCTTTTAAATATTTCCCTCTACTCCCTGTATATATTTAACAGAAAAATAATCGTTATGGTTTAAGTATCTCGATTATTAATCGATTTGAAATGATATCACATGATCATATCATATATTATGAAAATTAATGTCAATATTTTAAACATTAAAATTTTTTTTTGTCTATAAAAATGTATTTACGCCTGTCAACTTATTGTTGACAATCAGCAAATGTGCTGGCGATACAGGAAATAATGACATGACAGGCATGGGGAAGGAAAGTACTCAGCAGTACCTCTTCCCTAACTTTTTACAATTACTTAGGTTGTTTAAGGAAGGAGATCTCTCATCCAACGCCTTTTCAGTCTCCTCCTCATGTTCTGAGGTATGTCAGCTGTGGCCATGTCTCTTATTAGTCTGTTATTATATCCGTTTAAATTAGTGTAAAATCGTTGGTCGTTATATGTTGATTAACTGTTGGAAGGTGGAGGTCAGTATGTAGAGTTTTGTTAGTCACGTACCAAGGTGCTTGTGTTATGAGCAATAATTTTGATTGGATGTTTTAAAGTTTTTGTAGGTGGGTCTTTTTACCGATACGGTATATTTGTGATGAGTACGTCCATATGGGCTTAAGTAAGTATGTATACTTATTCAGTTTCTGTTTTAGTTTTAGTTCTGAAGAACTAAAAATGTTAAAGTAAAAAAAACCCATTACACAAATTTATGAATTGCATCCTCCCTAAGGTAAAGGTACTTGCACATCTACTTAAACATCTTGTTAGATACCGAAATTGACATATACGAATATTTTAGTTTGGTGTAGTTGTCGGTTGTATACTATTCCCGAATAAAAGTCCACGTTCAGATGTTTACAGACACCGATTCATGAAACAAAATCTATTTGTCTGCAATTGCAATTTGTTGTGAAAGGCACCGGACTGCTAAATAAAATTTAAATATTCGTAGATTTCAATTTCTCTAGTAATACTTCTAGATGTTTAAGTAGATATGGAAGTACATGACCTGAGAGTGGATGGAATTTCTCAATTTCTGTAATCTTTTTTTTTTTAATTTAAATATCCTTTTATTGATTAATTAGATTTCATTAAGAATACTTATTGTGAAATAATTCAATAGGAATAATCATTACCTGAATGAATTAAACATGTTCGAAAGTCAAATGAAATAATGAACTATTTAATAACTATGGACTTATGAATAATTTTCATAATGAATCGAGAGTAACTTTTGAATTTTATTAAGTAGCACTTAAAATTTAAAAATTGGACCGATTATAATATAAATGTACTAACATTGTTAGGATAATACAGACCCGATGTATAGATGATTTAAACTTATTAACTTGTAATTTAGTTCTGTTGTGAGAATTTCATTGAAATTAGAGATAATTAAACCCGAATTACCTTGGGAATGAGATAGGATTAAAGCGACAAAATCCGATGCGTTCTTTCATTTACCGCTGAACTTAAGCAGGAATTATCTGGATGAGAAGCGTCCAATTAAGATTAAGTTGCTGTTTACCTGCTGGTGATGGTTAGGTGTTAAATGGGATTTTGTAATCTCGTATCGTGTCTATTCATTATATGCATATTATTATTATAAAAGGATAAACCCTAAAAAAAAGAAAAAAGAAAAGAAGGGCATATGTTAAATATTAGATTACGATTGGAAAATTGCATCTATATCTAATTTAAGAACAAAACAGCTGACCCGTCAGTTACACTAATTCAGGCATCATTAGTATAAAAATCACTTTGACACATTTATACAGACTAGTGTTCGGCCAGTGGTCAAAATTCGACCATAGCCATTAAAAATTTGAGGAAAACATAATTAAATTAAAAATAAATTCAATAAATAAAAAGTAAATCACGATTCGAAAATCCTCATTTATTAATTTAAACAAAATTTCAATCAAAAATCGCGCTTGAACTACCTAAATTTATTTATAAGTAATCAAAAATAGACTCATTCAAAATATTTAATTTCCATTTTAATTTATGCGTTATTATCACAATAAATTAATGTTATGATTAAGCACGTAAAAATTCATTTAAATTAGCAATTTCAACTGAGTTTAAATCGATTTTTATGCATAACTTCTCTGAAAATAATGTTATTTTTTAATGTTCTGTTATTGTTTAGTATATAGCCTTGACCATTGCCATTGGAGATATAAATTTCAAAATTTGATCTGTTTACCATTAGTGTTGCCCAAATGCAAGACCAGCGCAAGAATTGGCTAGTCTTGGTCTTGGTCTTGCAGTGTTCACACCTGGTATTGGTCTTGCACACTCAGCGTTGGTCTTGGTCTTGCAGCAAGAGTCTCGCAAGTCTTGCAATTACCTATTAGCTTATTGCTATTTATCGAAGACGTTAATTTATGTCTTAGATCAACACAAAAGAATAGATAAATTGAAGCCTATCTTTTGACCAAGACATAGCAAAGTTCAACCAAATTTACTTGAATATTAGTGTTGCCCAAACGCAAGACTAAGACGAGACCGAGGTCTTGGTCTTGCGCACTCGGTCCTGGTCTTGGTCTTAGTCTTGCGCAAGAGTCTTGCAGTTACCTATCAGCTTATTACTATTTATTAATTATGTTACATTAAATCTCAGAAAAACGCTAAAAAAATAAGTACATTTAGATGTGTTATTAACGTAAACATTGTATAGTCCAACCAAATCAATAAAATTAAGAATTAAGAAAGATAGTGAAAACCCTCCTCCATCCCTCCGATTATATGGACTGGAAGAGTTGTAGAGTAAAGACAATCTATACACTGACAGGCAAAAATTCCACCCACTTGATTTTTTCATGTTTTCATCTAAAAATATTTCTGCGTTGGATTGGTCTATTATTTTTAATGAATAAATAGGTAATTTTTGTGTTTGTTTTCAATTAGGAATGTTAATATAGAGGACATTAACCCTTAATCCTTAATTCAATGAAATGATTCTAGATTCCAATGTTTCCAAGATTCCAAGATTCCAAAACGAACCATTATTATTCTAAGAGAAATTAATTACATCATCGTTTAGTAGTGCGTGTTTCCTCCTCTTGCCTTCACTACTTCTTGAAGACGCCTCGGCATACTTTCCACCAGTCGGGAAACGTCCCTTCGCTGGAGAATAGCCCATTCCTCCCGAAGAGGTCCGTTTTTAGATAGCTGATTACTCCCACTTGACTTCCGCTAACTCCCAACTAACTCCTTTTGAGTTTCAATAAGTGTTAATTAGCTCAGCTCTTATTATTAATTAGCTCTTATCACATTGTAGCTTTTGACTTACACTCGCAACGCATGCTGAAAAGGGATAAACAAACCCTTGAAAGGACCTTTTCCGTTGAGGTAAGGCCCAACCAGTTTGGTCATCCCATCTAGTTAGGGACACATTCAATCATTATCGGAATTCCATTTCTATTGTGATCCTGAGATCTTGTGCTACCCCTCAAAGAAGATTAACACTTGTGACATAGTAGCATTAATATTTTATGAGATATATGCAATACTTTTGTCAACCTGATCTAGGTTGATTTGTCTTGATATTGCCTGCATTAGGGAAACATTGAAAAATTGGCTTGTTTATCAGCATTTCAGTGATTTAGAATTTTCCAATTATATCCTAAGTATATTAAATATCTGCACAGGCCATAGAGTTGATTCAAGGATATTAACTCCCACTCTCTCCTTCCCCCTCACCCTCCCCCACTCACACTCTTCGGCCAGTTGCCACTCACAGCTATATTATATTAGTAATACTTTTATGCTTCTAAAAACCGATAAATTTCGAATCAATTTTAAAAATCAATCAAGCTTATATATATTTTTAAACGAGTAACAAATGAAGCTGAGGATAGAAAAAATAATTTCTACTTGACCATTCGCCGTTTTTGAAGATTTAAATTAATACTATTAAGAATGAATATATTATAAATGAATATATATTATATATTCTTTAAATTGGTATAAATGAATATTTATTATATATTCTTTAAATTGGTATCTCTGAATCGTGATGCTCCTCTGGGCATGCAGTGACCGCTCCGTATACTAGCCCACGCGATGGCCCTGTTTATTCGTATGATGAATTGTTTGAAAGATAGCCTGTCAGATATGAATGTAATATATTGAGATATGAATGTGAGGTTGGCGGTGCTGAACCAAATTTTTAGAATCCATGTTTCTTTGAGCACTGCCAAGCTATGAATGAAATGAATATCCAAGACAAGCAAGAGAAGGTAATAATTTGCTCAATAAACCTTGCATTTTAACGATAGCCGGATCATTTATTATTATTCTTGGCAAGCCCTAGACAAGGAAACTCATTGAAACATGTGCTTTTAATATTTTCTTAGCGTAATTTATAAATGAATTACATATAGACGACCATTTTTAAATGTTCATGAAATTCATGCATAAATAGGTGGACTGGTGATATCAGGAAGATTGCTGTCATGTTAGAAAAACGTTTGAAAGGTTGGTGATGGATTAAAAGAAGATTAATGTTATGATAATTAAGAAAAATATACCTAGTCGTCAACCAGAATGTTGTGTATTCGGAACTTACATTTCAAGAGTGACTGTTTTTCAATATTTCTTAGGTCGTACAGAGAAGTATCTAAATGAGAAGGGTGGAATTAGGGCGAGAAGCGCTTTAGTTAATGAGACTTAATTTGTCTTTTTCATATATTTGAATTAAATAAATTCTATGAAATTTTATCAATTCAATATTCTAATAATTAAGATAGCAATAATATAATCTTATGAATTATTTATTTATTTATACATGTTTTGGGCTCTTCAACCACTTGGGTCATTTTCGCCCTATATTACAGTTTGATGAATTACTACACACATAACTCAACTATAGCTAAGAAATACAATTTAAAGTTTGAAAAGTTAAGAATAATTACAGATGATTATGATAGTACAATTGAACTAAAATTATAAAAATTGAAACTTAAAGATTTAATAGAAGATGAGATAACAGAGACAATAAAGATTAATGATATTAAGAATAAAAGCTAAAAAATACATTTTTAAATAATAAAAATTAGTACTAATAGAGGCCAAGTTAAAGAATACAGTTTAAACATTAGAATGTACAAGAACCATTAAAATTAAACATTAAAGATTAGAGAATGATAAGTTAACAGTTAACAAGGACATTTAAATAAAATGTTAATGATTTCAGGAATATAATCTAAAAATACAGTTTAAAAAATAGAATTAATATTAAAAGAAGAAAAGTTAGGAAGTACAATTTAAATATTAAAAATTACGAGAAGAAAAATTGAAAAACCATTATAGTTAAAAGTTATGATTAAAAGAGAAAAAAATTAACAGGTATATTTACAAATTAAAGAGGAACTTACAAACTTAAAAAAACTTAACATTTACAATTACAAGGTGTGATTAAATTTTGTTAAATATTTTGATTTCCTTAAGGAACAATATTAAGTTTTTAATAGCATTGGGGTCCTTTTGGAGTGATTCTTCAAGTCTATTTCTGAGAAGATGTTGATCCCTAGAAGATTGGAATGCATAACATTCGGTTAGGATATGGTTCACTGTAAGAGGTACCCCGCAGGAAAGACATTGAGTGGGAGAGTCTTTCCTCATTAAGCACTCGTGAGTAAGCCTAGTGTGTCCGATCCTTAGCCGGGTCAGTACCACTTTTTCCCTTCTGGTCAGCAGGATATTTGGAGTGACTCTAAGGACGTATGGCTCCACAACCCTTAGCTTATTATCTCTAGTGGCAGACCAAGTTATTTGCCACGCCAACCATGATTTTTCTTTGATTAAAGAGACAACTTCAGAAGGTTGAGTGGTGATGATAGGTTGACCTTCTTTGATAGCTCTCTTGGCCATACAATCTGCCATCTCATTGCCTCCCTAAGACCTCAACCTCCCTTTAAAAGCCGTCTCATACTCTGAATAACCTGCAGCGTCGGGTTTGAGACCAAAGAGGTCCTGCCGTTGTGGTTCTTGTCTAGGTTTTTTCCTCGGGGGTTCATTATTGCCAAATTCCTCATGTCTAAAATAATTATAAATGTTTGTAAAATTTCTTCCGCAGAAACGGCAGGACCTCTTAAAAACTACTTTACATGCAATCTCATGCTTTAATCTAGTATCTTTTCGTGTAAACACCTGTCCACATTTTCCACAAATAACTTCACAATGGTTATCAAAATTATCAAATCGGGACAGGTGTTTACACGATTTTTCATGTCTTAAACGATGATGTTCTCTATTAAAAGATTTCCCGCAAAACGAACAAATCAATTTAATATTGTTAAAAAATTCTTGGGTTTGAGAGGAATCCCCACAAATAGCCTCGTGTCGTATTTTGTTATCTGATCTAGAAAAAGATTTGCCACATTTGGCGCAAATGCACGAGGCTAGTTGTGGAAATTCCTGACTATAAATACATGATAATTCATGAACCATGCACTCCCTATGGCTAGCAAATGTTTGATCACAGTTGGCACATTTCCTTGATGAGGATTCCATATTTCGTAAAATATATATTTAATAAAGAATAACTGTATATAATAATAAAGAAAAAAAGAATTATCTCCGACCGATAAATGAATTAAAAAAAAAAAAAATATAACTATAATAAGAAAAAAACAAAAATAACAACTCTAAACTAGTATAAATATAAAGAACACACGAAAATAACTTTAAATATATATATAATAAGAACAAAAAGAAATAACAATTACTTTGTGAACGAAAAGAAGAAAAACACTATAAATATTAAGAAAAACACACGAAAATAACTTTAAATATATATATAATAAGAACAAAAAGAAATAACAATTACTTTGAAAACGATATTAAGAAAAACACACGAAAATAACTTTAAATATATATATAATAAGAACAAAAAGAAAGAATAATAACTATAAATATTAAGAAAAACACAAAACGATAAAACTTTAAACTTTAATAAATATGTATATAATAGTAAGAGAAAAAAAAAAGAACAATATAATAAGAGAATATGAAGATGTAAAAACAAAACCCAAAAAGAAAAATGTTAACAGAATAGAAAATTTTTAATAGAGAACTAAATAAAAAGAAAAACTTACCTTAGGATAGAAAAATAAAGTATGAAGAAACAAAAATAACTTTGAAATAAAGAAAAAAAAACTGTAGATAACTATAATAAGAAACTAAACTAATAATATAAACAATACTGAAGACAAAGAGAGAGAGTTCTAACGCAGAGAACACTAAATACGATAGGAACACTGTGAAGTCTGGAGCTAGAATGAGAGTAGTGGGGGTAGGCACACGGGTACCTCCGGTTGTATCCTCGAATCTGATTGGCTGATGGTTTCCCCCACCACTCTCTTCCGACCCTACCGCTTCCTTCGCAGTGGACCTTGTCCCCCTACATGCCTATGCATGTTCAAACGTGAAGAGACTTGCCGCTTAACGCAGCTGTACTCTCCACGGCCTTCTATATAACATATGTTATGAAAATAATATTACGTAGATTAACTTTATGATTTATTTTTTTTCGATATTAGAGTCTACTATTAGGTTATTATATTTGTAAAATTCGAAAATGATATTAGTTTTAAGATTGATTAATCGAATTTCGATTTATTACAATATTCGTGATATTGGAGATGTATATTCTTAGATTATTAAATAAGTTTTGATATTTATGAAAAAATAATATATAAAAGTTGATGAGAAGAAGAGGGGGGAGGGGATGGGTGATGACGTTGTTGTTAATTTTATGATATATTATCGTAAAATTATTAGAATATATGTATATATTTCATTGTTATAATTTATATTCGTTTGCAATAATAAATATTTTCGTCGTTACAATTTATGTTTATATTCATTTTGTAATAATATATATATTTCATCGTTGTCATATATATTTTCTTCGTTACTAACTATATCTGTATATATTCCTTTGTAATAATATATGTGTATATTTCATCGTTATAATTTCTATTCGTTTGCAATAATATATATTTATGTCGTTACACTTTATATTTACTTGAGGTAGACAAGATGGGACCAGTTGAGACATGATATCGTAGAATGTCACAATATATGTCTATACTTTTGTCGTTGCACTTCATATTTACTTGAGGTAGACAAGATGGGACCAGTTGAGACAGATCCGGACCTGTCGAACTTGAAAATGAAAAATACAAATTAGGATTAAGGATTAGGGATTAAGATTAATCAAAATAAATTATATTGGTCACGTGGTGTACAGGTGGTTAAGGTAAGAATAGCCCAGGGTTCAAAGTCCAAAAGTGCCCCTCAAATTCTGGGATTAAAGTGGCCTAGAACCGCCATTTCTACCCTACTCATGTCACCAAGGAGGAGTACTAGTGTTGGAAGCTGTTCATATAGCTCGTCCAATAATTCTACAGAGGGGCTAAAAGGCGGAGGAGGAAGGTATAACGAACATATTGTGATCGGGAAAGGAGTGAATATTTTAACTGCAACTGCTTGGAGTGGAGACTGTATTGGGATATGGGTGCAGGGGATTTCATTTCTTACTAAAATGCCGACACCGCCACATGCTTTAAGGCCACTTGTGTAATCTTTGCGAAATATATCAAATTTTCGAAATACAGCAGGATGTTCTGGGAGTAAATGCGTTTCTTGTAAACTTATAATTACTGGGTTATTAATAATGATTATTAATAATAATAATGATTCTAAGTCATTTTTATGATATCTGAATCCTCTAATATTCCATTGTAATATTTCCATGTTAATATTAATATTTTAAAAGATAGGAATCCATAAAAAAGTTTTACTGTTTTATAAAGTATTGATTTTGATTTTTAATATTGTATTTTAATTTTCGTTCGTGGTATTTTTATTTGAGTTGTTTCAGAGCTTTTGTTCTCTTTCGTTGTTGTTGAGGAGCTGGAGATTCAGAATTGAGTTTGAGAGGATTTGGAATGGATTTTGTGTTGGGGAAAGGATCTAAGTTTTTATTCGTTCCGGATATACTATTGTACAGATCTTCTCCAGAGTTACCAGATTCAGTGTGTTTTGGTTTGTCCGTCTGTTTTGGGGTTAAGTGGATTTCATTGTGTTGTGGTTGATATGTATTGTCAGTTTTATTTTCTTCAGAATTTTGTGTGATTAGATTTGTAGGAGAAAGATGATTTGTGTTATCAGGATTTTCAGAGACAGTCACATTGAGGATGGAGGGAATCATGCATAATTTAGTTTCTAGCTCATTGATTTTAATTACCAGAGAATCTATAATTGTTGTTAACCTGTCTATTTGTGCGTTTTGGGAAGAATTCGGAGAATTTAATACTTGGGAATAGGTGTCCCTAGAGTCCAAGACTGTATGAGTTATCGCTTCGACCTTCTTTTTCGCTATTATGTACGGAACCCGTTCTGTAACTTTTACCGTTTGAATCTGATTTTCTTTTAAGAAATATGGACAGGAGCGTGACCACGCTGGATGTGGCCCTAAGCAGTTGATACATTTAATATCACTGCTGCAGTTATTTTCGTGTTTGGGGTTACTACATCTACCACAAATATTTTTTTGACAGTTCGTGGAAGTGTGGTTAAAAGCAAAACATTTAAAACATTGGAGAGGGCTAGGAATGTATGGCCTTACTTTTATATTTAGAAAGTCTAGCTTAATATTACCTGGAAGTTCTGGCCTTTCAAAAGTCAGGATCAATGTTGGCGTAGGAACTTTCTGCTCGCCTGCCTTCCGGTATATTCTTCTGACTTCGATGACTCCTTCTCCCCGTAGTTCGTCCTTCAGTTCCTGTTCCGAGCAGCCGTTTAGTTCTGGAGAGTAAATCACACCTTTTGTGTAGTTTAAATATCTATGCAGCGAGAATTTCACTGTATTATTTTCGTAATTCTTGATATTACCCAGGTTAATGAAATCTTTTTCTGAGTTTACTCCTAGAAGTACTTTTCCATTTTTGGTGAATTTAATATTTACTTGCGGTGCGTAGCTTTTTAAAAATCTACTCACCTTGAAGGGACTACACTCCTTGAATGATTTATTGTCCTCTAAAAAAGACATTTCAAGATATTTTTTCGTCCATCGTTTGCTTTTTGAATTATAGTTTTTAAAGATGTCAGGAGGTTCAGGTTCGTACGTATTCGTCATTTCGCTTCTCACTATTTTCTTAACTGGTAGCTTGGTTAATTAGGTTATTATAATTTCCAGTATTATCTCAGAGTCTGTAACTATAACGCACTATAACTATGACAATAACTAAACAAAATAAAAGTTAAGTCGCCACTTTCCGGTCGAACGAAAGTAAATAAACTTATTTTCTCGGAAACCAAACAACAGCGGGCCTATTGTACTGAGATCAAAGCCGCAAACCGCGATGTGCACCCTTCGAAGGCTGGAAGGGAACTCCTAATCTTATGAATTAATAATTCCTTATAATAATACCTTCACTGGTACTGTTTTTCGACGTTGCTACCCATTTGTTGAGTCTGAAATATTTATAGCCTGCTCTGTCATAGACCACCAGCTATCTCCAGGTTGTGCTGCTGCCTTCCATCTTCTTATCTCAAGTAGGGATCTTATATCAGCAGCCAAACAGTCTTCCCACAGGAGCTTTGGACCTCCAATCCACCCGGTACCAAGGATTTGTTCCAATAGGATCCTAAAAGGTATTTCGTTCGGATCCACTCTTGGAACGAGGCCAGCCGAGCGAAGTCATGATGTTTTTATGAACGTGGATACATCCACTTCCTTATACTTTTTATTTAGTTCTGTAATGGGGCTTCTTCTCTATACCACCTTGCTCGCATATACCACCTCAATATTCGATGATAAACTTTCCTTTTAAACCTGAGGAGGACTTGCCATTGGGTTTGAGACGCACTCCAACATTCTGGACCGTATGTAAGCACTGGCCGAACGGTTGTTTTATATATTCCTTTCCTTTCCTTTCCTTCGACCACTTCGACAAAGAACCGCTTATTAAATGTTTTTGGAGAGAGTAGGTTCGATTTGCTGAGATAATTCGTCTTTGAATGCCTTCCTGTACGCTTTTCTGTTGATTGACCTATGATCTCAAGAACATCAAGCATTGTACTCTTTCAAACCTATACTTCTCTATTGAGATGTACTAAAGTCACCTTCGCGGGTAGTTAGGAATCACATATATCATAGTAAGACCCAGGTTTGCTGCAGACTCTAGAAATGTATGTCTTTTTTTTTTTTACCATAATGCTTTCGTAAAAAAAATATGTTTGGTATTAGGAGTTTTAAACTTTATACTTTTGTGTCATCAAAAATATTAAAGCTTTAATTTGGAAAAATCTAAAAAAGTCAAACTTTAAGAAGTCTTAAAAGCACAGAATACATTTGATAGGAATGGTATTTATTTTGATTTACTTACTATTGGACACCTACACACTACTTAAGAGGTAAGCAAGATTTCTCTCCGTTTAATACCGCCTTAAAATCCAAATGAATATCTCAACAATTTATATTATAAAACTCAAAGGATCATATCAAGGTAAGAATGAAAATACAGAAATAGGGACTCTTTTTCTTCAAATTAGAATCTCTTCCGACATTTATATACAGGTTCTAATCTTTCTTAAACTTTTTAAATAGGGTTCGTTATCTGTTCGTTAGAATAAAAATATAAGTTTTTAAATAATTGAAGAAATATATTATGCCAGCTACTTTTATTATTATTTATTTTTCAAATACAGCTCTAAGTGAAGTTTAACAAGTAAACGAAACATTTCGATTCATTTGGAGAGTTTAGCGAGACCAGTTAAGTGCTTAATTTTGTTAATTATCCCTTAATGTTGTTAATTAATTAACAAGACTCAAAGAGGATAATTTATTTGATAAAGAGTTTGAATCCAATCGAATTATTTATTTAGCGAAGTTTCAAACGGAATAATGTTTGTTCAGACTTGAACGTCCACTAATCAATTTGAAAGGTTCTAAACGAAACCAGCCATTTGATAATGTCCTCATATCAGCTGGATAGTGAACAGATAATTAGAAATTCATTACCAGGTGAAGCAATTATTTTATATGTAATAAAATTATTTTCTTATGAAGCTATTCATTTGACTTGTTATGCAGAAGAGAATGCTCCATCTTAAGGCAAATGGTCGTAAGAGTAAAACCCTTAATTTTCGGTACCTCCCCAAATTTCCGCACTCACCGCAGTTATTGAAGAATATTAAGCGTGAGAATGGTCTAGAATTGGCGAAAGACACTGGTATGGACAGAAAATCTCTCTTGCACCCACATACTCTTGCATTTTCCACTATTTATTTAAATGTATCGCTAGAGAAAAAATCGCTGAAGATTAGAAACCCGACAGGTGTAGAGCAGGAAGGATGTGTCTTACGTTTTAATTGTTTAATTAAGATTTAATTGTTTAATTTTTTGAAGACTAGGTAAAGGGTGCCGAACACTGGTACTACAGGGTGCTTAAAACTAAAAAAAAAAAATGGTACCAAAACTGGCGCATACGCATATTTTTGCATTTTTCCGTTTTACTATAAAAAAAAAATAAAATAAAGACTTAATTTCACACACACACACACACACACACACACACACATATATGTGTGTGTGTGTGTGTGTGTGTGTGTTCGATATATATCGTGTATATATATATATATATATATATATATATATATATATATATATATATATATATATATATATATATATATGTGTGTGTGTGTGTGTGTGTGTGTGTGTGAAATTAAGTCTTTATTTTATTTTTTTTTTTAGTAATTTTTTTTTTTATATATATATTATGAAATTAGAGATCTTTGCTTACTTAACCTAACCAAATTTTGTTGAACCAAGTACTAACGCGACTGAAAACGGAACAAAAACGTTTTAATCTTTCCTTAATGGTGCCAAAAACTGTGTAAAAATATCTTTATCCTAGTTATTTTTCAGGTAAATAAGGTGTTTCGTCAATTGATTGAAAACAGTTCTTAAGGACATTCATAATTAAGCATTGTCGTCTAGTATTTTTTTAATTTATTGTTTCGAAAGCATAAAAAATGAGTTTTATTTTATTTATCTTACTTTTTATTTATCAAAAATAGTATTTCTAAGTAAGTGCAGAATGTTCTGCCTTTACGGAGATAACATATATCAAAGTGCTTAGTGATTTAATTTTATAGAATGTTAGGTTATAATTAGAAAAATTTTAAATATACAACCTTACGTCTCAAAAATGCACGCACAGAAAATAACCCGTCAACGTTTCGCAAATTCAGACATTATCAGAATTGAAGAAAACAGTAAATCGAACATCACCCAGTATGCGATAGGGTGTCATGGATTGATGTTCGATTTTCTGTACTCTTCTGTCCTGATGATACCTGAATTAGCGAAACTTTGTCTGATTTTTTTTGCCTGCATTTTGGAGAGGTAAGACTGTTTGGTTGAATTTTTTTCAATCCAAATTTAACTCTTTCCAAATCAAATGTTTTACTTTTTCAAGTGTGAAACAATTTGTAGAAGGTTGAATTTAGAAATTTTTAAATTGAAATTCAAAAGTGTTCCATTTGAAATGGAAAAGGTTCATTTATTTGATTTGGAAAGGGTTACATCTGAAGTGGAAAAAGTTACATTTGAAATGAAAAAGGTTATAATTGGCTTTGAAATGATATATCATCTGTTTGTCACAAAAAGTCATTAAATAACATTATATAACTAAATCACGATATATTTTCCCTCTGTGAGATCTGAACATGTACTCTGCAATTATATTTATACCTAATTTTATTTGATCACTTAGGTGTACTTACTTTGCTAAATGATGTTGAAATTTACAAAAACTATGTAAAAAAGTATTGCTTCATCAAAAATGAACATATTATTTCTTTTGCAGAAATCCCATGTTATTTTAAGTATTTATACATTATAACGGTTTTTTACTATAGTAATTTTAATATATAACTGATTTTAATTTAAAATAGCAAAAGATAAATTCCAACTTTTAGACTATAATAAAATCATAATTACATATAATAGTTCTAAAGATAAATTATAAACATACTAGAAGTATTATTTAACATACTGCTTTATTCTGCTTTAAATATATATATTTCCTTTTTAGCAATTGCCTGCTCTCTGCATATTCCTCTAGGTGAGACGTGTAGATGTCTAATGTTTCCAATTAAATAGCTGTGTTCTCAGTCAGCATACATATGGCCTTATGCCAATAGTAGACTTGAATGCTCTTATATTCCAACTCCAAAATGACTAAAACTTGGGTGTAAAAGCTCTTCTGATAATTTAGTTACATTTTGATTACACAAATCAGGATGGAACATACATTATTTTTTTCTACATTTAATTTTGCTTTATATGATCTTCATTAGACAGAAGAAAAATAAAATATATTTATTGAATATTTTATAGTTGACCGGTGCATTATAAAGGAAGAAGATGGTCCGGGGTGGCGGTCATAAATAGACTAAATAGTGGTAAAACTATTTTATTATAAGCCAACGTTTTGACACGAATTTGCAGGTCTTCTTCAGGGCTGATATCAGCTGTTACGATGAAACAGTGCGGTTGCTAAACAAATTCTTCTTCTTATAAATTATTGAATTCTTGTATTTGTTATGTGTCTTATAGTGAAGATGTGTTCTCTTTAAAGGCATAATCTGTTTGTATAGTTTTTTAAAAGTGAAAACAGACACTTTACTTAGGAGTGCACGCCAGTTAGCTGGCTCGAGTGCACTGTCGGACCAGGCCGTTTTGTCAAAACTGCAGAAGAGAAAGGTAAGATCCAATTCAAGTATTTCATCGAAAGATGGTACAAATGAGAAAAAGAGAGCTAATTCAAACAATTCCGTGATAAAAACTACACCAAAAAATCCTAACCAAAAGCAAACATATGTTAATTCACATAACCTCCCTAACTCCACAAATACTGAAATTAATAATTCAATTATTGAAAATAATAACTCTACGACACATATCATTGAATCTATACAAGTACATGATGCGAACAACACTGGATTACCAGAAAATGTTGTTCAGAGCTCAAATGCAACAAATACGCCAACAACAATAAATAGTATCCCTAATGTTCCGGTCAGTAATAGGTTTGAACCTCTTTCTACCGAAATGGAAGACGAACCTGACGAAACAATAGTTACTCATCAACCACCTCCAATTCAAATAAAAGGCATAACAAACTTCCAAACTCTATGCACGAATTTAGTAAGCCTTTTAGGAGAAAATAATTTTGAATGTTTTTCTAACAAATCGATTGTTACGTTAAAAATTAAAACAAGTGAAGCCTATAGAATCTGCATTAAATATTTAGAAACCAACAATTATAACTTTCACACTTATCAATATCAAGAAGACAAACAATATAGGTTTGTTATTAGAAGTCTCCATTATTAAACACCACACGAAATGATAAGATATGACCTTAAAAGAAAAGGATTCAACATCCGTCTCATCTCTAATGTGTTACAACCGAGATCAAAAGAACCACTCCCACTCTTCTTTGTTGACTTAGAGCCAGCTCCAAACATTGCTGAAGTGTTTAATATCACTAATTTGGCTTATACAAAAGTTAGGATTGAAGAACCTTACAGAAGAAGAAATATTGTTCAATGTATGAGATGCCAAGAATACGGGCACACCAGAACATTTTGCCGTCACAAACCACGATGTGTGAAGTGCGGTCAAGATCATCCTAGTGATAGGTGCCAGAAACGACTTGAAAAGCCACCTGTTTGTGCGTTGTCCAGTGGCAATCATCCTGCGAATTATAGGGGATGCGTAGTGCATCTAGAGTTGCAGAAAAGAAGACTCAATGTGTGGAGACAGGCCACTTCGAATAGAGAGGTAACAGAACACTTGCCTCCAGAGGCTTAACTAGACCGACTTACTAACACCGTCCCCATCTCGCAAAAACTACACAACATGACTTACGCACAGGCAACGTATACGTATACGTATACGCAAATAAAACTAAATATTACAACATAACACCACAATTCACAACTGCTCAAACGACTAGTGTAACTCCTCAATACGCAATCTCTCATAATATTTCTCCTCATCATACAACTCAAATTACAAATACCAAAACTTCAAATGAATCTCCTCGTTATGTAATCCCTCACAATATCATTCCTCGTCATATAGCTCCTCAAATTAGAAATCCCCAAACTTCAAGTATATCTCCTCACAATGTAATGCCTCACAATACCATTCCTCATCATACGACTCCTCAAATTATAGATCCTCAAACTTCAAATATATCTCCTCAATACTCTACTCCTCATACTACAAGTATAACTCCTCAGCACTCAATAAACCAAACGAGGATAATCCCTGACCGTTCATTACCACATTATACACAATCTCAATACATACCGCATCAATACACATCAACCTCATACTCAAGATCTCATCACATAACATCTAATACACTACCTAATACTCCAGATCTCTCATTATATTTTAATTCCTTCTTAAATGATTTTAAATCTATGATTACTCCGCTCATCACTCTTCTCACCACGCTAATTACCAAATTTATTCCTCATGTTAGTTCCTAATTTTATCTCACAACACACTCTAAAAATCCTTCTTTGGAATTCAAATGGAGCCCTACACCGATGGAATGAACTTGACATTTATTTACATGAAAATGACATTAACATTGCATTACTAACAGAAACTCATTTTACTCAAACTACAACATTTTACATACAAGGGTATGTAGTGAACCGTGCTGACCATCCCAGCGGTACTGCCCGTGGCGGCTCAGCAATAGTCGTAAAACGAACATTATACCACTTTTCTCTTCAAATGACTGCCTTACCAGAAATTCAATTATCAACTATTTCGGTTGAAATCGATCACACCGAAATTTCTATTGCCAGTGCATATTGTCCTCCGAGACAAAGAGTTTCACAGGAAACGTTTACAGACATACTTGGCAGCTTAGGACCTAAATTCTTATGTGGAGAAGATTTTAACGTCAAACATCCCCGTTTCAGCAATAGGACCAATAATTCTAGAGGAAACTCTCTTTTTAATACATGTATAGAACTGGATTATAACTGCATACTACCACCTGAACCGACGTACTGGCCGACAGACATAAACCGTCAACCAGAATTACTTGATTTCTTTATAACTTCTAGCCTACACACACTACACCATCATATCTCTATTAGTACCGACTTATCATCAGACCATTCAGCGGTTATTTTATCTCTCTCTAGACACATGTTTACTACCAACCACACACCTACACTAACTCCTGGGGCAATATTAATTTATAAATTTCATTCCATTATTAATGAGACAATTAATCTAAACAGAAGATTAAGGACGGAAAATGATATTGACAATGCAGTAAAGACGTTTACTAAGACTGTACAAACTGCCGCTTGACAATCTGCAAACAAGTACGAGACCAACCGCGACAAACATCACTTACCCCCGGAAATACGATCACTTCCAATTGAAAAACGACGTGCTCTCAACCAATGGAAAAGATCTCGCCATCCCAGTGACAAACAGATACTAAACGCACTTTCTAACAAACTTCGAAAACTTATACAACAATACAAACAGGAAACTTGCAAAAAACATCTGACCACCTTACAGACAAGTAACAATACTCTCTGGCAACAAACCCGAAGGATACTAGGGCACCACCAAACAAAGACTCCTCTCCGTAAACCAGACAACTCATGGGCTAGAAGCGATAAAGAGAAAGCAGACTTATTTGCTACTCATCTTACAGATGTATTTCATCTACATGAAGACTTGCCTGACCAACAGCACTGCTCAGACGTCCATCAAATCCTCATTTCTCCTCCTCCCCTTTCTCTACCTCCTTCCCCTATAACTCCTTCGGATATAGAATTTTGTATTAAAAAATTACCTCGAAGAAAATCTCCTGGTTTTGACCTAATCACACCTAAAATTGTCCGACTTCTACCCAAAAAAGCATTAATCTTCCTGACAGGTATTTACAATTCTATCCTTCGACTTACTTACTTTCCTCTAGTATGGAAATTTTCAATCATAAAAATGATACCAAAACCAAGCAAACCTTTAGACCAAGTCACGTCCTATAGGCCTATCAGTCTTTTACCCTTATTTTTCAAAATATATGAAAAATTATTATTAAAACGGCTCTATCCATATTTAGAAACAAACCCTGTTATTCCCAATCATCAATTTGGATTTAGATCTGCATACTCTACCATACAACAATGTCATAGAGTGATTGATACAATTGCTGTGGCATTGGAAAAGAAGGAATTTTGCACAACAGCTTTCTTAGACGTCTCACAAGCCTTTGATAAAGTGTGGCATGATGGTCTACTTTGTAAAATTAAACCGATCTTTCCACATACATACTATTTAATCATCAGATCGTATCTTGAGGATAGATTTTTTATTGTTAACCAGGATGGTAAATACTCCGACTATTGCCGAATCGGCGCGGGAGTACCGCAGGGCAGTATTTTAGGTTCTGTACTCAATTTAATCTTCTGATATTCCACAGACACCAGACTCATTACTCGCAACTTACGCAGACGACACTGTAATACTCTCGACTGACTCTAATCCGATCACAGCATCTCAGAAAGCACAGATTCATTTAAATATTCTACAAGACTGGCTTGATAAATGGCGCATAAAAATTAAAATTAAAAAATCAAATCAGGTTACATTTACACTTAAACGTTCGGATTGCCCTCCACTGACACTTTACAATACCCTTTTGCCAAATCATACAGAGACAAAATATCTGGGACTCACAATGGACAGACGACTGACCTGGAATTCACACGTGACTACATTAAAAAAGAGATTGAACCATCGATTGTCATTACTAAGACGAATGCTACATCATAAAAACTAACTATCACTTTCTAACAAAATTACTATATACAACATGCTACTCAGACCAATATGGACGTATGCCTCTCAGGTGTGGGATTCATGCAAAAAAACACACTTACAGACTATTCAAATTTTCCAATCAAAATTTCTCCGTTATATCACTCATTGTCACTTCTACATAACCAATACATCACTTCATAAAAACCTATAAACACCACAAGTGACTGATGTAATTAAAAAAATATTACAAAAACTTTCATGACTCCCTAGCTCGACATCCTAATCCACTTGTGCAAACATTACTAACAGACACACTACCACAGAATCCACCAAGGAGACTCAAAAGCCTCTGGAGTAGGAATTTGATGCATTAAGAGTCACATTAGGAGTGCCTTCACTGGGAGGCTTCTCCAATCACGCATTCACGCTAATCCCGGAGAGGAGGTTCGCTAACGAACATCACATTTGTAAAATTGCTCAATAAATAAATTTATTATTATTATATTCTTCAGGGCTAGAATGGACAAGATACAAAAAGGTATAGAGAATTGCGGAAGTTACATAATCTTTAGACAAACAATTATAAATAATGTGAATAAGCTTATTAAAATTATAAACAGTAAGTACATTAAAATGTACACAGTGTAAGCTAAGTAACAAGATCGTTAACTGAAGTAAATATATGATAACAATTGTTGTAGTGTAATATATAATATATGGAAATGTGAATATACTTTAACAGATCTAGAGGAGAGATTAAAAGAAAAGAAAAAGAAATATATAATATGAAATAATAGACATAAAGGAATGTAGAAATAGGAACGAAAAAAATAAAACAAAAAAATAAAACAAAAAAATAATTAAAATTAGAATAATAAAATAGAGAGTTACAGTTGTGATCAGCTAGGATTTGTACTCTTATTTCTATATTTATATTTTACTTCAATGTACGTTTTACTTCTTCCAATTTTTGTTTTTATTCACATTGTACTCTAATCTATATTTTCTTAATTCTATTTTATATGTATATGTATATATTTATAATTTATTATTTCATAGATATAGTATTTTTCCGTTGTATCCATCCATACCTTATAAATTTTAGATACTGTAATTTTGTAGGTTTTTTCCCATTACATAAACAGGTCAGCAAATTTCCCCAATACCTACCCTTATTCTGATTTTCCAGCTCTAAGTGAAACTCCAAGGTGAACACACTTGTAAGTCTCTACTTTTATTTTTCTAATTATATTTACTTATTTATTTTATTTTATTATTTTTTAATCTTTCTACACATTCCTTTATGCCTATTATTTCATATTATATCCTTTTTCCGTTTCTTTCAATCTCTCCTGTAGATCTGTAGAAGTATATTCACATTTGTATATATTATATATTACACTAGAACAATTGTAACCATCTATTTACTTCAGTTAAGGTCTTGTTACGTAGCTAACTCTGTTTACATTTAATGTACTTACTGTTTATAATTTTAATAAGCTTATCACACTGTTTATAATTTTTTGTCTAAATATTATGTAACTTGCACAATTCTCTATATCTTTTTGTATCTTGTCCGTTCTAGTCCTGAAGAAGACCTGCAAAGTCGGGTCGAAACGTTGGCTTTTAATAAAATAGTTTTACCACTATTTAGCCCATTTATGAACGCCTCCCCCCCCCCCAAAATATGTTTATATCTTAACTCAGCTTCAGATTCAATACCAACCTTTTCGTGATATAGTAGATTACGTTTTAGATGTTTATTGATTTACCCATTAATTTACAGTATTTAGTTTAAAGATAATTTTTTATTTTGTATATCTCATTGTATGAATATGTTAATATGAGTTTATAATACTGTACATATATCAAGTCATAAAAAAATAACAGATACAGAAGTAGGTCGTATTACAAAATAAGCTAATTTAAATAGTAACTATAGTGTTAATTATATTAATCAATGTGTAAAGAAAATAATCATCACCAAGATATAGTTCCTCTTCACTGCTTAATGAATAAGAATAAAAATATTATTTTCTATACATTCTCTTGAAAATGTTGCTATACGTACTAAAATACTAAGTTACATTAAGTAGCTTGTAGTTAATTAAATGAACTAGTATTTTTCATGAATGATACATAGTTTTTGTAAAAATTACAAAATTAATAGATTACCTGACAAAATAGAGCATATTTTTTAATGAGATGATATTTAATATATACATATTCACAAATAAAAAGCTATGAAAATATTAACTATGTACAAATATATATTATTTCTGCCTTAATTCTATATTTCTTGTTTTATATAATTTGAACATAAATTAATAAATGCAAAACGAGAAATGTGTATCTTTACTAGTAAAAGGAGACTACTTTTTCATCACTTACATAATTTTATATTACATTTCTATCATTAATGATTCAATTTTAATGGATACCAATTTCATATCAATTAATGTTTTATTTTTGCACAGATGCTTAGTCTATCTATTGATCAATATTCTGCCAGAATGAAATTTATCTACATACTTAATCTAAATCCGAATTGTATACGTTATATTAAGAATTACAGTAGGGTGAACTGTACGAGAAGTATCACATACGTCGTGGTGCCTGCTGCCATCTGAAATTCAAAAATACTATATGTAAGTTAATATTATTTTTTTTTAAATTAGTTATAAACATATAATTAATTAGTCGAAAATTTTTTTTCTATGACAGTTTTTAAATTGTCTTTTTATTTATTTTTGTTTTGGGTATATTTTATTATATATGGAATATCATTTATATATAATATAATGAAACAAAAAGAAAATTTGTAAAATTTCTGTCATAATGAAAGGTCATTGTTCGGATTACGGTGAATATATAACAAACCGTTATATTTGGTCCTTAATAGGTTCAAATAAAATAAAGTTGATTAACCTGAAATTGAAACAAACTAAGTTTAATTTTAACACAAACTTTAAAAGTATCTTATTCTAAAATATTTATGTTGAAATAAAAGTTGGTTTATTTCAATTTCAGAGTACTCAACTAAAAAAGCCTAAACTCAAGTCAAAGTCTGAAATTCTAAAACCTCTTTGTAGACTTTTTACAATTAAAAATGTTCACATATGAACATTTTAACAATGTGAAATCAATTAAATATTTATAAAATAAAAATAACTTTTGACTGATTACCTAACATCCTTCCACCTGAGGAGTTTGGATTGTTTTGAACTGAAATAACCGTAATAATTGATTCCTAGATTAAAAAAAATAAATAATTTTGAGTACTTTTTATTTGAAATAAACAAAATTTTATTTCAACTCAAACTTTATAAAAAGAGATTTTAGAATTTGAGACTTTTAGAATTTTTACAATTACAACTATTCACATATGCACATTTTTCACAATGGGAAATCATTTAAATATTTATAAAAGAAAAATAGCCTTTGACTGATTTCTTTACAGTCATTGTGTGCTATCATAGATTGTTTCAATGTATAAATTGTGGAAGAGCCATTGTTAAGGTAACATATTTGTATTATGTAATAATATAATGACAAATATACCGTAGAGATATTCTAGTATGAGGAAAATGGAAAATGAGGAAAAAATAGTTACTGTACACTAAGAGAGAAAGAGAGTTACTTTTGATGCACAGTTGGACGAATGATGGGTTTTCGTGGGCATTGGCTTAGAACTTATATTTTCAGTACACGAATATGATGACAAAGTAAGAAAATTTCCACAAAACACAGGAAATTCCGGTTATTTTTTATTAAACTGGGGAACATTTTAAGTAGAAAATAAATTAAGTTCGAAAATGATAAAGACCTCTGGAAACGCTTGATAATTTTGTATAACTATTTATAAATACTGTCTATATCGCTATTTATAATCGTTATTTTTATAAATATTTTTTTATGTTAAAAACAATAAATACAGTTATAATATATTTATATGTAATAACTAAAAAAATGTATCGTTTAACTATTATAAATATTCATTTTACAATAAATCTTATGAAAATTTTTTTTTACAATTTTTGTTACAATAACACCATCGTTAATGATATTTTAAACACAATCGATACTTCTTTACATTTTTCGATGAAAAAGAATACATATTTTATTTATTAATTTTAAAGATACAGATCAATACATAAAGATTCAACCAAATACTCAAAGATTAAAGTTGCCCCTTATTTATCATTATGAAATTATAATGATATTTAAAAAGAATAAGGGTTATATATTGAAAATATTATATTTTATTACTAACAGAGAGTAATATTAGATCAACAAGTAAATGGAAGTTGTTTTTTTGTTTTATTTTTCTCTTGAGGCCAACTTATACGGGTACCCCAATTGATCCAACCTTCTATTTTATTTTAAACTTTTGTTCATTCAATGCTGTTGTGTTTCTTTATTTATTTAGATTAGGACAAAATAAACGATGGTTATATACAGTTAACCGGATGATATAAATGTTTATTTCTTATCTAGGTAAACAAAATTAAAATTTTAAAACAATTTAAACAAAAAAGATGATTATATATTAAATATAATTTTTTCATTAGTTTTGTTTGAGGTATTTTTCGAAATAAATGAATAAAAAACCTTACTTTTTCAATTCCTAATTCTTAATCATTTATACCTTAAATTAATAATCATATAAACCCTAAATTTATACTTAAAATTTTAAATTTCTACCAGGGTTTGAAATTGATAATTACATTTTCCACAAAGTCATAAAATAATTATTATATTTGATTTTTTATTTAAAACCCATGCCTCATTTATAATTTAAAAAATTAAATCGACCTTTGATGTTTATTTATTTGATTATAAATAACGATATTTTAAATAAAATAATGATGGAACTTCAAAAACATTACTTTGAATATGGAAAAATATAATGACCATATACAGAAACAATTTCACGATAACTTACATGGACATAGTAACAGACTCATGCATGACCACGATTACTATGCCTGACAACACGCTTCGGAGGCTCAAAAGAATCTGAATGAGGATTTCCCTCACCTAACAATCTACTAAATTCAACTCAAGAAGGGAACTCTGAAATCGCCTTAATTATATATATATATTGCAAAGCATATTTTCGAATGAATTTCGACATTAAAGATGTTCTATTGCTGATAGTTGACAATACTATACTCGATCTACTATTCCAGAATCGATATATATCCTCGGTGTTATAAAAAATTATATTTCTGATTTAAAAATTACCATTTAAGATTTATTATTATTTTTAATTGTAAAAAAATTGTCCAAAATAACGATCAGGATATGATTGTTATCACTTATAATACAAAACAAAAATCGCTCTTAATAAAAATCATCAACTGATTTTTAAATATTCCAGATAAAAATATAGATAAGATTTTATTTTTATTTTATTTTTGTAATTATCGATTTCAAGCCCTAATTCATACATACAAAAATAATATTAAATATTTTTAATTACCGATAGGCAGATCATAGCAGTTAAAATTATAAAGAATTTCTCTTTACCAATGCCTCCTAAAAGTATTAAAAAAAAATCAATAAAAAAATCAATTTTCTGAAGGATATTGGAGGTTTTTTTTGTTTAAATAAATCACAGCTTTGTAAATAATGAATTAAAAACACAGTTTTGTTAAAAACAGACGAAAGTAAATCTTCGTGAAAAAAAACTTTGTTCAAAGCAAGCAATTCTACATAATTGAATTTTTTTGAAACAGTGATTGAATTTATTGAAAACAGTGAAACATGTATTTTCTGTCAACTGAAAATATTTTCATGAATTCTAGAAGGTATCGATAAAACGGTTTATTCTTAGAATTCTAAAAAAATTATACGATGTGATTTTTTCCTTACTGGTCCCATTGACCGCGAAAATTCAAAAGCTTTGCAACCGAAAGAGGACCAGAATTGGACACCGGATGGAAGCTCACGCTTATCTAATTTTGGTATTTAGTTTAATTGAGATAATTTTTGTATACTTACAGAAGTGAGGAGATTGTAATCTAGTGAGAAAAAATTACAAGCACTCTGTTTTATTGAATGCTTCATTGCCAGATATGTTCGTATTTTTTCCTGTAAAATTAATACACCTTATATTAGCAGCTACACAACCTTATTAATGTATAGAAAAATCAAACCAATGTTTTATTTAAAAATATTTCTATAAAACAATAATGAAAATATTCTAACAGCTTTCAAATTCAGATTTTTTAATTATTTTTTGATATTTCGATGATTTAGTTTTCCTTTAAAGCTTAATTATCAACTTTCCAATTAAAAAGTAAAATTTTATTCATGTAGTATGAAATTTGCGTTACATAATCTACCTATTAAATTTAAACGCATTAAATAGATATTCCAAATATTTTGAAGTTATCAACTGAGCTTATTACTTTAAATAGCGTATTTTAATTTATGAAATTTGTTATTATGAATCAGAAAAAATCAATAATAATGGTTTAAGTTATATAGTATGTATGAAATTATCTAGAGAGGATATTTTACATTATATATATTTATATGCTTCTCACCAAGTTACTAAACTAAAAACTAATTTATTTTTTGAATCTAATATAAATTTAAAGTTGGTATATTGATAGAATATAGTAGTATTTTTTTTAAATTTTAATATAATAAAAAATATAATAGTGTAATTATCCACAATAATAAATTCCAAAGATAACATATAGGTACGTTAAACGTCGAATATTTTATGTTTAGTTGCTATATATTCCTTTCAATTGGCTGTTATATTTTGAACATTCAATTATTATCTAGTAATAATAACATAAAATATATAATTACATCCTTGGCGATAGTTTTACTGATCAGAAGATTTTTCAGAAGTTGGGCATTAAAGATTCCTGCCTGAAAAAAAAAAAGTGTGTATAAATAAATATCACTAAAACACACATGCATTCATAAATACGTAACAATAATTCCGTATCACGCAAGTTTTTATATTCTTGAAGAGGTTCAGACCAATGACATGCATTGCCACCAGCAAGAAATTGCCAAGTCATGTCTGCATTCGCTGTATAATCTTTGGGACCATATTTGTGGATTAGATAGTTTTTAATATAGATAAACTCTATATTATACATTGTACTGATCACATTGTTTGTTAACAATATACAACTAATTTAACTAAATTGTAAATAAGTCAAAACTGTCATGGAAAAATTAATTTTCTTTTTATCCGAAGCGCAGTTTACTCAAATTATATCGATTCCAGATTGCGAGAATTTTTTCCTTTTTATCAAAATATTGCTAATAAAAATTATACAGAAAATATCATTCTTAACGTATTTTTTCCTGTCTTCTCAATATTTTAGTGTTGTGATTTACAAGTTTTAGAAACGTGATAGGCGATTTAATCATTATTAGGGGTCTGATAAATAGCAGTAGGTCACTCTTCAATACTACTTTGTTCCCACAAGAATTAGAAAGAAATTAAAATTTTTAAAGCTATATACAATTGAAATATAAGCATTAAGAAAGATTTAATAAATAGAATCAAACAGATAAACCTTAAAATATACCATTGAAACAACAAAATATAGTAAGTTAATCAAGAAATTATTGTAGAAATATATATATATGAATTAGATGTAGACAAATGAAGTTAAGACAAATGAAACTTCCTGTAAAAAAAATCTTCTCACCAACGTGCTAATCTAAAACTTAAGTTTATCATCAGTATAGGACTTCAGTGGGAATCTTGGGCCGACTTTATGGAAAAAAAAAATATTATCATAAAACTTTTAGAGGAATCAAGATATTGGCCAACAATTAATATCTTTCATAGTATTTTTGGTTTATTTCTATAATTCACTTAGTTTTTACTAAAATATAAAAAAATAATACAATATTCTTTGCGAACAATGAGTACTTTGCAGAATATTACTTTGTATTGGGTAAATAACAACTAATAACTTGAGAACTAATCATATTCTGCATTATACTTAGTCTGTATTTTTTTATTGCAATATAGAATTAATTTTTTCCTTGTCAGTCAATTTTTACCAATAAACATAATAATACATTTTATTTATTTAATACATTAAAACAAATACAGATATACACCGCATTAATTGTAAATTTATTGAAGATAGTGGTAAGGACAAATGGCACAGAATCAGAACCTTTCCCAATAACGAGATAAATTAGACAGGGAGATAGTTTAAGCCCCCTCCTGTTTATAAACTTTATGGACGAGATCCATAAAGTCTGCAAGCGTCGGACTGCATGGATTGCGTTTGGAAACTGGAATACGAGAAGTCCTACAGAACTTTTTATATGCAGATGACATTTTCCTCATCGCCGATTCAAATCTGAAACTACAGCAAGCACTGGTAGAATGGGAAGAAGAACTGCTGAGGAAAAGTATGCGAATAAATGGCTCCAAGAGTAAAGTAATGGTTATGGCGAGAGAAGAACAGCAAGACGTCCAATTGGTTTGCAACGGAGAAGTTCTTGAAGTAGTGATGGATTACACCTAGTTGGGTACTCTAATTAATGGCTCTGGTATGATAGATGCTGAGATTTCGCATAGAATATCCTAGGCGTATCAATCATACTACCAGATCGCTAGCAGTATCCACAGCTGCCGTTGGAGAGCAAGCAACTAATGTGGTTTGGACATGGACCCTATAAAGGTATTAGAGGCTCGACTCACAGGGAAGAGACCAAGAGGGAGTCCCAGAGTTTCATATCACGACTGCATGCGGAGGATCGGAGGTAGAAGAGGCAAATCCAAACCAAATGAACCCAAAACCAAATGAAGCGGGTAACCAGAGACCGAGAAGATTGGCTGCTCTGGATAGAGGCTCCTCGACGATAGAAATGGCATTGTGAGAACGACAAAGATGAAGAAGTATTGAAGATATTACGAAATATGGAATATAACAACATTAAAAAAATAAATTATTACTTTTTTTCATTCTTGTTTAGCTAAGGTGTCATGACATACCAAATGAAAGATAAAATATTCCAAATCAAACGACTTTTCTATGCATAATTAGTTTCCAATATCTTATTTAAAATAATTTTTAAAAAATCGAATATTGTTATAAAAGAAATTTTTGTTGTTTTTTGTTTACTATTATAAGTCAGCATTTCATAATTTTTGTTTTATCTTAACCTAATGTTCTGTAAGGAGAAAGTTTGGATCCGCTCCAAAATTTAGACCAATACATTCAATCACTAATTTCCGGAAAAAAAAACTATCAAAAAAGAATGTGTGAAAATTTGAAGATGAACGACGTGTTGAGTAAATTAAACTACATACCTCCTATTAATACTGTATAACAAAAGTACATTGAGAGTTAATGTTATCTTAGATAAAATTAAACAATTCAATAACAACATAATTATATCTGCATTACTTGCATAGTTACTTGCTTGAGTTTCCAACGAAAATTCCTGCTGACAGTTAAGAGGTGAATAACTTAAGATAACATTATGCTTAAAATTCAAAAAAGATTATTAAATTACAGTATTCCAAAATATGAGGCAAATTATTGTGTATTGGGTGATAAATGTTTTCAATATCTAAGCTGCTAAATTTTGTTTTTCAGATTTGTGTTATCTGAAATGAGTAATGTAATAAATATGTTTTGACTTAATTAATTATAAGTTGCTTTCCGAACTATTTTGTTTACTAGAAATGAAGATTTACTTTTAATTCTAATAAGTATGTCCAATATAAATCTAAATATCTGATATATTGAATAATCAGATCAAATAGAATTACATGGTAATGGATTTATTATCATAAAAACTATTCCATCGGAAGAGATGTTAAATCCAAGATTCTAAAGCGACCTCCTTTAGGTTTACATGCAACTGATATATTAATTATTTTGTAATGAAATACACAGATGTCTAGAATGCACAATTTTTATTTAGAATTGATTTGAGATAATCTTTTCTTTAATCTAAATTTGATTCATTGCTCTAGGAGTATATACACACAAATCAATGAAAATATGGATATGCGTTATTTAAATTCTTACATTCTTTGTAGCCTCCATTGCGGCGGAAACTATAATAATGATGCATCCACAGTTGAAAATAAAATCCACAAAGGATACCGTAGTCAGTTCGAGATCTGTGTTGGGAACAGGTTTTACTATATAAACTATCACAAGGTATAATTTCATGATGTTGATGACGAATGTGAAGGTGATCATATAAAATAGAAATATGTCGTAAGCTCTATTGATTCTGTCCGCCAACAGAACGAGGCTATGATGGACATCTATCAGAATCCAAACGTTAAGTTTAAATATAACAGTATTAAGTTGAACCGAGAGCATATTTAGTTGGCGGCTGAGGACATGTAGTAGAATTGCGTATTGCCCAGCGATCAAAACGGGTGTTATTGTGAAGGAGTAGTACAATAACCAACTGAGAAAGTCAAACCAAAAGAATGGCCTGTAAACAAGGGAGAATATTACAGGTATGACATTTAGTATAGACAGGAAGATTACTCCATAATTGTAATGCCGATTGTAAGAGACATTGCCGATAAATTTGTCAACGTCGTCTAACTCTGATATTATAGGAGGGAGGGACTCTCGGAGGCTGAAGTGTAGGTATAAAACTATTATAGCTGTTACTGCATAAAAGCAGAAAACGAAAATTTCGATAATCATTAATAGGGAATGGGAATTTTCATATGTATAGACTTCAAATATCCCTACAGTAACAGACCCAGCTGTAAGGAAAATAAAGTAAGCAAGGAGTTTACAAGAGAAAACGTAGGTCTGTCCTTTGGCCTTCATCGTGAAGGCGCCAAAAGCCTTGGACATAGCTTGGATTAGCGATAGTGCATTGTGTACTCCCTTCACCATCGTACCGGAGACGTTGACTCTGGTGGACTATCGGTCATATCGTGCGTGACAAAACATAATTACTAATTGCCGGGGTTAGATTTGAAATGACATGCTAGATGTACATTTGTATGCATTTTTAATATACCAAACGTTATAAAGAAGGACACCCGAAAATGTAATTATTATATGAGGCAGTAAACTCAATCATGTTTTATTAGTTTATTATATATCATCAACAGAATATAAATGATTCAATAATTATATCGACTATAGACACTAGCGGATCCAGGATTTAATTTTTGGAGGGGTACTGAAAGCTTTATATATATAACGATAATCAATTTGAAATAATATATTAATTTAGGCATTTTATTTAAATTAACTCTTAATTATAGAAGCGATTTGAATGTATTATTATTTAGTTTTTTAAGTAGTAACAATTTGATACCTCACTTCAAGAAGAGAAGAAACTAAATACGGGTTTGCGGTTCATCGAAGTTAACTTGTCACGGTGTAAAATTTGATGCTTACCTTTAACGTAGTGTCCGGATTAATAAGATTGTAACTCAAAAGGATGCTGATTTGATATTATGCTATTTAAATAACCTCCCCCTTTTTATCCTTAACAATTAAACACTACATTCAGACTAAGTCACACACATAAACTTAATAACCAAATTAATTTAAGAATGATCTTACTTTTTTCGATGCTTCCATCGCTGCGATCACTATTATAATGATGGATCCATAGAGGACCAGGAAATCAATGAATGTATACATTGTAACATCGATATTAGTGTAGGAAACAGGTTTAACGATATAAACGATCACAATGTATAGTTTCAAAGTAGTTATGACAAAAGAGAAGCTGACCATATGGAAGAGAAATATGTCGAATGCTCTATTGATCCTTTCGGCTACAAGAACTAGACTGTGATGGATATCTATCAGACAGCAAACTTCGAGATTAAATGTAACAGAATTAAGTCGCTCAGCGAGGGCCTGTAGTTGGCGACTAATTATGTGAAGGAGAATAGCGTACTGCCCAACAATCAAAACAGGTACAATGGTAATATAGAAATATGATATCGTCATTAGGAGGAAATTCCAAGTGAACTGTTTGTGGATAAGAGCGAAAATCCTCGGTAAGGTATTCAGTATAAATAGAAAAAATACTCCATAATCGTAATATCTACTATAAGATATTTTGTCTATAAGCGTGTTCATGTATTTGAGCTCTGAAATTATAGCTGGCAGGGACTCACAGAGATAATAGTGTTGGAAGAAAACTAATATGACTGATAATATGTAAAAGCAGTAAACGAAAATGTCGATGATCATTGCCAATGATACAGAATATTTCAAGCTTATTTCATAGGATTCAAATATGCCCTCGGCTATGGCCACTATAGATAAAACGATAAAGTAGACATGAAGTTTGGCAGAAAAGACGTAAGTCTGTCCTTGAGCCTTCATCGCGAATACCCCAAAAGTCCTGGAGATAGCCAGTATATGAGACAGAGCATCATCTACCCCGTTAGCCATCGTACTGCCGGGGTGTTATGCGTTCTTTTTATCTGTAGCATCGCGCGTGTGAGCTTTATTTTAATAGTGGATGATGGATAATGCCATGCTAAAAGTACAATTGTATACATTTTTAATACATTAAATAAACATAATCTTTAAATATTAAATGACAATCTACACATGAATATTGATTAATTATTAGTAATTTTAAGCAACTCACAGAAATTTAGTTTAAATTATAAGGTAAATTCATATGAGATAAATTATTGTAGAGATATTGCAATAACACTGTCATTATTATTAGGCAACAATTTATTTATTTCTATTAAGAATATACCAATATAATAAAAGTAACTAGATGAGATTAAACAAGCACCTCCACAGTATAACTGCTGTAAAACCGATTTCATGGGATTAAGCTACAATATCTAACCGACTAGCCCTACCTATTTCCTCCCATTACTGATCGACATGCCAACACCAATTGAGTTGGTTCCGTGACTACCAGCCATACGGTATCGAAGTCATTGTTGTTGTTTCTGATCATGGATGATTGCACTGCTGTTCGCAAGCCACCGTTATAATTATTTCATGTGAATTTTGCGTTTTCTAAAATGTTAAATTGATGATATCATGAATACACAATTTTCTGTTTAAATAACATGCGTTTAGGTATTTGATATTATTATTTGTAAATTCCATTAATTATTTTCATAATTACTTAAGTTCATCAAGACCTCAAAGAATGTGTAGAGTAATTTTTTCTGATTTATTTCTTTTTTCATGTGGGCTAAGTTGGAAACTGAAGTCCGAAAAAATTGGCACCATTTTTTTAAATTTAGTATTGAAGTTTATATTATTTTATTTTATCAGCTTATTGTGAAATAAATAATAAAATTGAAATTTTTTTTCAATTCAAAACAAATTTAACACTCCGAAGGTCGCACCGGATCTACGAGATTCATCGAGCGGTATCCTTGATGAATTTTTATACCGCTTGGGAGAGGAGAACTCTGTCTCCACGTATTCTAGTGGTTCTTGGAGTCTTACAACAGTAGTGAGGTGACTAGTGTTGCGTCCATTTTTCTACTAACGCTTGTGAATTAACGGCGTATGTAGAAAATTTTGAGGGGAAAGGGATGCAGTGGCAACTGACATAATTTAAATCAAAGCCTTTATTCTGCTGTTATATATTACAGGTATGCATTAAGCAGTGAGAAAAAAACCTGTATGATTTGTGGGATTCAAGTGGCACAATTGATTTCGAGTTTGGAATCGAAATATTTCGTCCCACTATGACTGTACGAAGGTTTCGATTTTTACTTCCATCTCTAAGATTTGACGACCCAAAAACACCGTCAACAACGTAAAGAAATAGACCGACCGGCACCTGTCCGGGGATATATATATATATATATATATATTTTTTTTTTTTTTTCAGAAACGACCGCTCTCCAGTTGGTGCAGAAGTGATTAGGAATGTGAAATCGGAAGCCTATAGAGACTGATGTATATGTTGTGATGATGTTTGTATTAATTATTTCTGTATCCAATTTAATCCTATTATAGTTGTTCCATTTAATCAGTGATTTTTGTATTCGTATTTAATAGTATACAGAATTTAATGACCAAGTTCCTAATTTGGTGCAGTTATTTTTTGTTTTGATTTTTAATATTTTTTTTAATTTATGTAACCGTGTTTTACTCAATGAATATATTTTAAAACTTATCTTATATCTTTTTCCTTTAGCACAATGAGAACTTGTTTCTGGTATTTATGATCAATAAATTGATTTATTGATGTGGATCTCACAGATCCGTAGCGACCTTCCATGTGATTCTCAGGCTAGCGGCCCTTTGATATTTTCAACACCTCTCTTGGCAACTTTTGTATCCTCATATTAAGTTTAGGCTCAACCAATGCCTTGTCTTGTATTGATTTTCTATTTATTAAATAATAATTTAATTTATAGCGGTTACAGTGCATTTAATATTTTCTGTATAAATTTAATTGTTATTGTAAAGTCACTCATATAAATTGTTAATGCTTCTTACCTGCATACTATCTTTCGAAATCTTAATTGCAGAAAATATGAGCCTAAAGATTACTTTCCATGAACAAATTATAGAAAAATAAAGGTATAGAAGACAATAATATAATATAAATATACATAAATGTATATATTAATTGAAATATTTAGTAAAAAATGACCAACACTAGTATAAAATTGTCAGCGCGTTAAAAGCAGGCGACCATTTCATAAGTCAAACATTTAAAATTTAGTTTCCAAAGAAATTGATGGCTTTAAACAGCAACTAATCTTATGACTGAAATTTAAAAAGTTAGGATTTATAGTTTCTAGTTTATGTCTGTAAAAAAAAAAAATAATAATATTACTAAATGTACTGTGTTCTATAACTTTTAAATTTTATTGATGCATTTATAATTAAAAAAAAAGGGGCCGATATTATATTCACGACAGATACAAAATATATGTAAACATTACAAAAGCTTGTCTGGAAATATAATCTATACATATAAAAATGAATTTATGTCTGTCCATCCGTCTGTTTGTCCTTTGTGCATTACTAAACCATTCATCCGATCGCCATGAAACTTTGGGAAGTTGCTCCGTACACTCCTGGGAAGGTTTCTGGCATAGTACTTCTGTCTTACGATAATTTTATATATGCAAAAAAAAAATAAAAATGTAAATGTTTTTCTATTCAAAGCCGCAAAAAAATGTGTCGCTATAAACTGTAGCGCCAAAACGGCTTTACCGATTTTAACGAAACTTGGCTAAAGTCTTCCACTTGAAACCCTTTTAATTTATGTGTATAACATACTTTCCCGAAAACAAGCTGAAAACTGTTACGATGAATTCAATATTCAATTTGCCGATAACTAAAAAAGTACTCAATTTTTTATTGCTAATACCCACATTTATATGAAAGGTTTCTGAATTGCTGACAAAATAAAAACAAAATTATCGAAATCGGACGTTTCGTTGCAGAGTTATAGAGTTTTAAACATTTACTGCTTTCTCTTCAGAAAAGGCCTTTTGCTTCCTCACTACCGAAGGGCGGCAAGCATTTTTTAATCGAAAATTTTATAATTACTACAGTAAATGAAATTATCATTTGAAGAAGTTATGTGATTCTTCTTCAAGATGTGACGTTATGTGACCTTATGTAGGTCAATATTATTATACTTTTTTTTTTAATTTACTTTTATAAGTTCAACTCAGCCCGTTTCTGATGATTATGAATGACGGCGTATTCACTCAGATGATTATGAATGTTCAATTTGAATCATGAGAAAAAAAATCATTAGAATTAGTTTAAATTGAAGCCATTTTACAGACAAATTTGTTTCCCAACTTTTTAAAAATGATATATGTCCTTTGCTACTAATCTACTCATATGTGCTTTCTGTTTTATTACTTTTTCATTTTGCCTGACTAAGCCACAGCAGCACGTGGCCGGGTAGAGCTAGTAATATTTAAATTACTAAAACCTGGCATGTTAAATTAGTGTCATGTTTACTCACAATGTATATTGTATATTGTATGCGAATATACGTTGTGAGTAAACATGACACTAATCCATATATAGTTCATGGCCGGATTGAGGAAGAGCGAAAAATGTTTATTATTGAATAAATTAAAAAATAAGCATTTGTTACTTGGTTTAATTATTTTTGAACCAATTTAGTTAATAAAATTTAATATTGTTATGAGCTGATAATATTTATTTCGTAGTATATTGACTGAGTATTTGACTTATATTAGAATTCGGATTGAAGGAAGAGATAGAAAAATTAAGTACCCTGGGAAAAAATCCTAGGTTTCTCATTCTGATATATTTTTTTTTCTTTATTAAAATTAAAAAAAAAAAGTTTTGGAAATTCCATTTATTCAGTAATGATGGCTATGTATTACACTGTATCCACAGACTTTACCCAAATAAACTCATTAAGCAGATTCATTTATATTTTAAAAATAGATTCCTTACTGTCTTAGTTGCGTCCATTGCTGCGAAAATTACTGTAATCAAGGATCCGTAGTTGACGACGAAGTCCAAAACCGAGGTTATCGTCAAAGCGATGTCGATGTAGGAATCGGGTTTCACGATATATACTATCATAAAATATAGTTTGAGGGTGTTGATTACGAAGATGAAGGTGATCAGATGGAAGAGAAATATGTCGAAAGCTCTATTGATTCGGTTCGCTAACAAAACGAGATTGTGGTGAACATCTATCAAACTCATGACTTCGAGGCAGAATGCGGCTTTATTAAGTTTCTCCGAGAGAGTCTGAAGTTGCCGACTGATAATGTGCAAGAGAATAGAGTACTGCCCAGAAATCAAAACAGGTATGATGCAAAAGGAGAAATATAATGATCGCGAGAGGAGAAGGTTCCAAGTAAAAGGTTTGTGGAAGACTTCGAACACTCTAGGCAAGGCATTCAATATGGATAGAACAACCATTCGGTAGTTGTGATACCCACGGTAAGAGACATTCCCTATAAGTTGGTCCATGTCCTCTAGCTCTGAAATTATAGCTGGGAGTGACTCTCGGAGATGGTAATGTTGGTAAAGAACAATCATGGCTGTAAATATGTAAAAAGAGAAAACGAAAAAGTCGATAATCAGGGTTAGTGAAATGGTATATTCTGAGCTCAGTTTTAATGATTCAATAATGCCCTCGGTCATGGCTCCTAGACAAAGAAGGATAAAGTAAGAATTCAGTTTAGAAGAGAAGACGTAGGTCCGTCCTCGAGCTCTCATGACGAAGGCCCCGAAGGCCATGGACATGGTGAGGATGGGAGACAGTGCTCCGCGTACCCCCTTGGACATCGTACTGCCGGGAAGCATGCGTTCCTCTTATCTCTGACATCGCGCGTGAGGGCTAAATATTACTAATTGGCGATGCAGGTTATAATTAAAACGAAACAATATAAAAAACGTACGAATAACTAAAATATCCAAAATAAGATTTACTAGACTATAAATAATTATATTGCAATTATACATGTATAGGCGAAATATTCCTAATTATTTTTATAACAAAATTAATAAAAACGCGTCCTAAATATTTTTATGAGGAATTTATCTATGGAATCATACGATATTTATTTTGAAAATAGAATAAAGTTATCGATAATAATCGTATTGATATATCACCAAATAATTTTAGGTATACACGCAAAGGGGACAGAGACATCAGTTAAACTAATTTGATATGCTTCAAGGTACTAATGACAAGCACGCAAGTGTATTCTGTTTTGACAAATTGTAGCACTAATTTTTGAATACAATTTGTTTAATAATTCCGTAATTTAATGTGTACATTTGGTACATTATCGTAAATAATAAATCCTTGTAAACGACCAAGAAAAAAAAGAATCAAGACCACTAATACTGGAAATCTTACATTTCGAGAGTTTCATTCAGAAAGTAAATTAAAAAAAAAAATATTCGTAAGTCTGCAGATTTCCTACGAGTCCTCTTGGCTGACTTATTTTCAGTGTGGCGCCAAAGACTCAAGAGACTCCAAGATAATTCTCGGAACTCTAATTTACAACTCGTCACACAGTGGTCCAAAACTTGATTTTTCCGATCATAATTAGGTAGATCCGTTATTTTTCATCGGGTATTGTAGTTTCTTCGTTTTTTATTACAATCACTACTGATGTTAAAATTTTGTATAAATATTTTTATCTTTAAATTTGATAATAGGATTCTTTCCTTGACAACGTTCAATGGAAATGGGTCAAGACTTTAGTACAATTTAATTATTTTTTACTCATAGAAATATAAAAGAAACAGAATATATATATTCCGGAAGGTATGGGAGAAGGAACGGATACCAGAAGCATCGAACACAGGGTTGATCTGTCCTATCCTTGAATATATGCAATATCTATATATAATAAATACATAAACTGGATAATTCTTTGTGCTCACTATTTATAGTTGTATTCGAACATTTTAATGGATATCTGTAAAATTTTCTTTTTAACTTGGCATTTCAACAATCCAAAACTTACTTTTACTCTAAATATCCGGTTCAATAGTCTTTATATGCTGTAAATGAGAAAAAAAAAGTAAATGTGCTAAATTTTATCAATAATCCTAATCATGCCTAAAATAGTTGACAAAATATTCTTTTTTTTCTTTCAATAATTAAAAAATAATAACTAGTCATTCTTGAATTGCATCTAACAATTATTATTAAAGAATTAATCGGAATAAAAGTATTTACATATACTTTTCCAACTATATATGTAATTTTGATAGCTTATATAATAGAATGTAACATAATCAACAATAGATAATTGATTCCGGTTTATATGTGAATCATCAACAGATAATGCAACTAAGTTTCAGGTACTGGAATTTCTCCCAAATGTACAAAGCATACTTTACGGTATGCCCGAAAGCCAAACCAAAATTCTGCAAAGACTAAAGAGCTTTGCTCTTGACCACTGTCCTGTTATGGCATGCAACATTCCTAAGGCGAGCTTAGAATTCAGGACATTGCTAATTCAGCCAAAGGCAGCTACTGTTGCTGGAATCGAGGAACCAGAGTAATTTGCTTTCTACAATAACTTGCTCCTTTCGACAACTTGTTGAATATTACAAATGCAACTATTCTACAATCCTAAGATAGTATGAATAATATCACAATATACGACGATGCGAATCAAATACGACTCAAGAAGTCTTCAAAAAGCTTTAACGTATTCCATACATAGACGAGGTTAAAAGTTACTTAACAAATGAATAAAAAAACAACGGCTTGGATTTTATTCAATGTTTTAATCCAAAAATAATTTAATTAAGTAATTTTGACTTAGATTAAACATTAAAAACAATGTTCATTAAAAAAAAAACTACCATGAAAATAACCTTATCTAACAAACTAATTCACCCTAACTATATCTATCATCGTACTATGACACTGCTAGACGTTAGTTTACCTCTACAAATATTAAAACTTAGTAGCAATCAGGTGGCTGCTATACACGAAAGAATCCCGAAACTCTTTCTTATATTTACATGACCCAATGTATGGGAATCAATGTTATTCTCAGAAGTCTCATCTTAGGGTGGGATGTACCAAACTGTTTTGCAGAGTTAAATTATACAAAGACGTCCACTTGACATTAATTGTATTTCGATTATCAATTACGATCCCAATATGTCTCAAAATAATATTACCTATAAGCTAGTGCTGAACATTAGAAGTTTATTAATTTTATCTTTATTTAATAATTGTAATATATTTATTTAAAATAATAATAAAATCAGGTAAAGTTGAAAGCAGTTATTGAGAACTATAACTATATTCATATTTTTTTTTCATTCCTTGTGTTACCTTATTTTGACTATGTTTATTTCATTAGTCCTTACTTTGTTGCCGTTACTATTATTTATTTCTTAGTTCTCTGTTATTGTTATTATGCTACCTAATTTATTTTACTTTAATGTACACTCTATCTATTTCATTTTAGTCTATTCCTTTCACTTTTTTATTATTCAATGTTTATAGTTTCTCATATCTGTTATTATCTGGTTCTTTTCTTAGCCCCGATGAAGGCCTGAACTTCGGTCCGAAACGTCGGCACATGAAACAATAAACATTATTATTTATTTTTGCTATTCTTTTATTTTGACAGATCACCCCAACCATTCTTCTCTTCAATTATAAGTAAATTCGTAACTCTGTAACTCATTAATGCAATAACATTTTATGTGTGATAATAGCATAGGTTTTCATATAGTTTTTTAGAAGCCTGTTTTTTATCCTGTTATTTTTATTCACCCTTAATAAAATCTCATAAATAAAAATATCAACAATCAAAGATTTTGATGTTGATATAAAAAAAAATGGCGTTAGTGGCGTGAGGGGGAAGGGGTACTACCCAGCGACACCTCCTTCTGGTGTGATATTTATGTTAATTGTTAGTTAAGATCTCTCATCCAGCTCCTCTTGAACCTCCTACGAACTTTGCATATGTGCTGCGGCCATGTAATTGTTGCGTATTCTTGTACAATACGCCTCCATTGTTAAAAAACATAGTTCCAGACTGTAAAAACTAATTTTAAAATAGTGACAAAATAATGATGGATCTATTTTATCGAATTTCATCTGCTACTTCCTCTCACATATACGCTAGCGAATTTTTCTTAAGACCTATATCTCAAAAACCGCACGTTCGGTTTGGCTAAAATTCGGAAGGGTGTTAAAGCTGTCAATATGAATAATCAGAATTCAATCAAAGTTCATCAACTACTTTCAATTTTATATTATACTAATGTTTCCGGAAATGCTAACGTATGGTTACCGTACGTTTTGCAGAATTGTGTTAAAATACTCTACTGTAAATTTCATCGATTTGATTAAACAATAAAAATTAATGTTACTAATTTTTAACAAAACAATGGCTGTGAAACGTAATATACATTAAACATATTGAAATGGAGGTTAAATTTATACTATGGTTTTATAAATTTATAAGTTTTGTACCTATGTTAAGTTGACCCTGCTTTAAGATTGAATGTAATTTTCTATTTTAAAATTGCAAAACTCCACATATACCATTGTCACTTTCAATTTTACTCATTGTGTTAGAAATATTTTGACTGCATTTCGAAATATTTATTAAAAATAAGAGGTGAAGTATTTTTTTTTATTAATCCTTCTTCAAAAAATAAGATTTATTGTAACCGACAAAATTGGAGAGGGAGCTATGCAGGCCTTGCTTGGCAGACGTTTTTTTAATAATAAGTAATAAAATTACATTTAATAATTTAAAAAGCTAAAATTTGCGATTTATTATATTTAAAATTTTATAACAAAATTCCTCTTTCCACACCCTTTACGGCCTGGTAAATTTATTCAATGAAAAAAAGGAAACATGTTAGTAGCCTAAAGTAAAATGTTTTAGTTGAAATAATAAAAAAAAGTTCCATAGGACGTAGATTGGCTTGGATAACAACCGCGACCTCAATGGTATATAAACTCGCAATCCTTTATGAACTTAATTAACTGGGGACCTGTTAGCACTTTAAAGAGTTGAATTCTGATATTAAAACACTTCATTTATTCCCAAATTTACGAAATTTAATTAATCAACAATATTTCTCTAGTCAATTTTTTTTTAAAATCTGCCCAATAAGGTATAGGCTATTTTCATGGCCATTATCATTTGTTGCAAAATTACCAATATTTCATAGCTTATCATTTTTCGTTTGAGAATTAAATATTTTAGAAATTTTAATATTTATTTTTCCTGGCAGATTACAAAGATTTACAACAACATGCCTAATGAATATATTTAGTAAGGGAATTATTAAATATTTATTCAAAAACATTTGTCATAATTCTAAGTGCGTTCTTGTCGTAAGTACCTTTCGTGTATATATCATTAGCTTAACTGATGTCTTTGTCCTCTTTGCGTGTATGCCTAAAATTATATAGTGATATATCAATACGATTGTTATCAATAAGCTTATTCTAAATAAATATCGTGCAATTCGTTAGATATCTCCATAATAAAAAAGCTATTACCGGCATCACACAACTTTCACTTATTCCTCTTCTTTGAACAGAAATTATTGAATATATATATATTATATATATATATATATATATATATATATATATATATATATATATATATATATATATATATATATTTATATATATATAGTACATATATATATAAATATATATATACATATATATCATACTATAATTGTTTAGAAATTACTTATATATTTTTATTTTATGTTTATTATCAAAGTATGATAATTTAATTAGCTTTTGATATTTATAGAACGTTATAGATTTATTAGATTTATTCATTAAATTTATTTAAATTTATTATATTTATTAGAACGTTATAGATATATTTATAGATGATATTTATAGACCGTTTCGAGGAATCTGTGTCCTATATAGAATCAATGTAGAAACTAATCATTATTAACTAAAATACATAACAGTTTTTTGTTTAATAAAATGTATACTAAATATATATATATATTTAAATTAATATAAATTTATATTTATTTAAAAAAATGATTTATGCGTTATGTATTTTATTTAATAATGGCTGGTTTCTACTTTGAGCCTAACATATGTTGGTTGTATTTTTTATATTGCTGAAGAAGGAGACACAGATTCCCCGAAACGTTCAATAAATAACTGTCGAAAGGTAATTTTGATTTTGATTACATTTGACTTTAAGGCATACACCTAAGTGTCAATAAAAATTAAAAATAAAGATCAACGTTTAAAAAAAATGGTAAAATATTATTGTTATTTTTTAACATTTTTTTATTTTAACTTGTAAACAAATCCATAAATGGTATGAATGTGTACATAAAGTGCTAATATACATTGTACTTGATTTTGGCCGATTGTATAATTATTGTTCAATAAAGATTATTTTAAATGAGTTCATGTAATTTGGGGTTGTATTATTAATCTATCTAATAATATTCTTTGAAAATAATGTATTTAATTTATGAACATGAAATGATAGTGAATTGCGGGTCTAGGTGGGGGGGGGGAGGGAGAATTTCGTTTTTTGGACTAAAAAATGGTAAAATATAACCTTCTCTTTTGAAAAAAATTATCTTTAAAAGTATTATTGTTCGTCTAATTACAGTTAATAGGACTTCAACAATCACTTAAAGACCATTTCATATAGGTAGTTTCTTTCTTTCTTCCGAATTCATTATCCTAATATATTTATACAAAAAAAAAAAAAAAAAATGTTTCGGGCTGAAGCCCCCTTCCAAAAAATTAAATCCTGGATCCGTTTGTGGTTAAATTAATAAAATTGACCCGTGAAAGGAAAATAATGGAATAAAATATAATTTTAGATTTCTTAAGCTACACTCTGCATCATTCATTTACAAAATAATTAATTAGTCAAAGACAGCCAGCTATAATTGCTGATACAGTATGGCACTGATAATTGCTTAATTAATCAAGTAAACAGTTATTCGCCTCGTAATCACTAATGACTATATCAAACATTTTATTTGCCGGAGGTTTTTTTGTCATAGAATGCTACATTATTGATCCAAGTCACGTGAAGCGAATAAGCGGAGCGAGTAAGATATTCAGAAAACCTGAGCTGCCAATTAGAGAGAAATTTCCGATGGTGAGGGCATCTAATATTGACCGCCCTACATTCCGATGTTAGATGACGCTTGACCCACAGCTATCACGGTGAGAACTTTCTTCAATTCACTTTCCATCAAGCCAACTGCAACGCGCCTTACAAAAGCGGCCTCCGGTTCCGGTCCTGGTCACTCTCCTCTGGCTCACAATGTTAGCAGCATGTCTACTCCTCGCCTGCCTCCCAGCCATCTCTTCCATCGAGTATTACCAGCAAGAGTTCTCTCCTAGGATGTACTACTACGCGAGGAAGATACAGCCGGCCTACCATGAGAGGATGCAGTATCCTGTAAAGCCACCGTTCAGGAGGCCCTACATGGTGTATGTACCAAAACCGTACGTCGTCGAAGTGCCGAAGCATGTGCCGTACGTTAAATTGCCAGTTCAGCAACAATACCATTTTGAAAAACAACTATCGCATCCTTATAGGATTGAAAAGCCATTATATCTTCATCAACTGCCGACATCTTTAGAAACTAAAATTCCAATAGACTTTAAAACTTCTGAAGAAAGCCCTGTCACAGTAAGTGTTGAGAAACAAGTGATACTCCCAGTGAATTTAGGCGATGGAACAGAAACAGAAAGTAAACAGCCTTCATCTTACATGTCACTCCCGCATGAGGTAACATCTCATCTTAAACTTGCTATGAACAAGGAGCAGTCTCCTTTGTCAGAATTCGAGAAGGAATCGCTTTTGAAACAACTCAATGCCAATAACTTTATCCAGGAGACCTTAAAAAATCAGTTTGCATTTGAAGATGTGCACAAACCTTCTTCCTTGGTGACAGAAAGCCCAAATAGTTGGTCATCAGAAAGCAAAACTGTTTTGAAACCTATAGTGATCCCTGAAGAATCTCAAAAGTGGACTAGCTTCAATGGTTCGGAATGGGTCCCACGCTTCAGAATAACTGACATTAAGACTATATCTGACGACAAGTTATTGAAAGCCGAGAAAGATAATTTCGAAACTGGTGAAGTAAAATTTCCTATTCAAAACTTAAAGAATACCCAAGATATAGCTAAATACTTTTTGCTAAAAAACAACAATTTCGTCCCATCTCCGGCACTAGAAGATGAGACGACTTTTAAACAAATTCCGTTTGAGCAATCTTTTTTAAACGAACACCCATTAAAGCAGTCATTTAAAGTTCCAAGCTCAAAAACTTATCAGTTTTACAATATTGACTCTGGGCACGTTATAAAACCGGAGGCTCTGACTTCAAGTATCGGAATTACTGAAGTTGAAACACAGCAGAAAGACGGGAAGGAATTATCTCATCAGTGGTTAGATAGTAAAGGCTACCCGAAGGATTTTTACAAAACTATAACTGATCATAGTGAATCGGATATGAAATGGGTATCTTCACAACAGTCAAATACACCATACACAAGTCAAAATGAGCCTACTAAAAAATGGGTAACCAATAGCGAACAATATGTAGTTCAAACAGAACCTGTCGAAGATATATCGAAACACCAAGGAAAACAAGAAAGTCAAAAGGAAGTTTCTCATCAATGGTCAATTCAAAATCATCATCACTTTCATGATCAGGATGAACCTGGCAAGAAATGGACGAACGGTCATGGCCAATACATAATACAAAATGAATCAGATAATTTTCAGGTGCAGAAAAAAGATCAATCCGCACCAACCATCAACTGGGTGAAGAGCGGAGATAAGTACATAATTAAAAAAAATCCAGACCAACAGTGGTTGAAAACTGAAGATACTCAGTATATGTCGTATAACCAGGCGCCTTCATTTTCTATTCAGGAGGAACAAGGCTCAAAGGTGACTGAAGATCAGTTTAAAAACCAAAAACCGTATAGCTCTCAAAACTTTTTGTTGTCTCCTCAATATGTCACTGATGACAGCAAAGATACATTGCAGCCACAGAAATATGGCCAACAAGATGAGAAATATTTTCATTCTTCTGAACAATTAGAAGGAAGTTTTAAGCCTTTGATTCCCAGTCATAGCCAAATTAGTTATAAATATCGAATACCACACTCTGAGAACCACCAACGCACCAGCCATTATCCACATCTTCAGCAGTACAATGAGCGAAAACCAACAAATCAGCAGGAGCAGGGTACATCACACTACAATGACCTGCTTAAATCCCAGATTTCAGCTGAGAAAAGCTCTCCACAAACCCAAGGAGATCAACCTTCTGCTAATGTAAGGCAAGTATACCATCGCCAACCAAATGCAATGGTGCAGACAGAAAATCTACAACCAATTTCTAATACAAATTATCAGCAGTATATTCCTAACCATCAATATTATCAAAAGTCAAAAGCTGCTCAACTAAAAACTCAGGATGCGCATCAGATTCAAGAAAGTTTTATTCAGCCATATCCTCAGTACACATCCACACCACAACGACATGGTGACCATTGGCAACAAAATTCTCATAACGTGTACCAGAAAAATACGGGAGGAGGGCATCAGGAAGAAATTTCCTCAATGGAAAATTATGAAGACAAGAGCAAATTCCGTCAAGAAGAGAGCGGGGCCTTCGGTCAGAAAAGAAGGCACCGACAACCGATCAGAGGTGAATCTGGAGTCTCGGATCAAATAACCCGATTCAACAGAGTATCCATTACTAACACAACCGAAGACCCTACTACAACCATAGCACCATCTTCAACGACATCACAGTCGAGGAGGAAGCACAGAAGAAAACAAAAGAGGAGGAATCAGGAGACAACTATTTCTCCAGCTGAAAAGTAAGTATATACAGTATTTCTATCTGTAATAATGTTATGCCGACATCACAAAACTTATCACTCTACTTTGTGTAGAAATTAGTTCCAACTAAAATTAGACTATTACGAAAAGTCTTTGAAGTGCATTTTTAATGTTGTTAAAATTTAAAGAATACATTTGTGAAAATTTCGGTCACATTTATTAATGAAAAAATCGATTAGTTATATCAAGAAAACATAAACGATATTAAATTTCAAATGTAGGAACAATATGTAGACTAATTGTAAACGCAGGTAGTACACTAATTGTGCTTAGTGCTTTGATTTAAACAAGGGGAAATTGATCACTGGTTTGATTTACTAAAATGTTAATTAATAACTTTTCGTAATAAATTTTGATGTATTTTAAGGTCTAAAGTTATTAAATAATAGTAAAAATTATTTAAGATTATAAACTCGTGATGCCTGCGTCTAAGATGTTTATTTTCATCACTTTTTTTTTAAGATGATTTTAATTCTATTTTATTCATTTATTTTAATTCTATTATTACTATTTTTTATATTTTCTTCCTTCACTATGATATTTTATTTTGTTCTTATTTAGCTTTATATTATTTTGAAATTACCATATTTATTTATTTATTTATTTTGAATCTGTAAATATGGTGTGAATGTGCTCTCAGAACTCTATTATAATTGTCCTTTATTGAGACAGATTGTAATATTTATTAATAAACAAATAATCCAGAAAAAAAAAAAACGAAAAAAAAACAAACACTCGTGTTATTTTTGGTCGTAAACACTGCATGAAATAATTTTAGTCATTTTGTACTGCATAATGTTTTCTCTAACAGAAGTACTATAAAAATAGTTTTGAACTATTGAAGTGACCTGATTCGATGAATTATTCATATAAAGGCGTATATTTTAAGCTTGAAACAAATTTTATAACTCTGCATTTAGCTTTTACCGAATTCTTTTAATGAAACAGAGATTTGAACTGAATGATTTCAATGCATATAACTTGTCATTATGTAATGTATAAAAAAAAATTAAATTAATGATAATTTCTAAAAATAATAATAAAAAGTAAAATAAAAAAAAAAAAGGGCGAATAGTTTTTAAACGACATCAGAACGAAAATTAGGTACATTATATATTTTTAGATGTCGTTTATTCACACACACACACACACACACACACCTATATAATTAATCCTATTATGTCTAGGACTTTGTTTTCAACTTAGAAAAAGATTTGTATCTTTTTACCAGTTATAAAATTATTTCATACCCTACGATTGTACTTAACCATTTCAGTTAAACGTCCGCTACTCCTAACAATGAGAGACTGTTTTTATTTCAAATAAACCATATTCAAGCTATTTAAGAGAATGTAATTCTAAAACGTTGGCATTTAAGCCCTATTTAGACTACTTCAGTGAGGATAAGAAATATATGTTATTAAAGAATATTTAATTTTACACTGATGTATCGAATTAAACAAAATTTCTAGAACTGTACATTGTAAAATAAAGTTGCACGTCTGGGAGATTAAAGAGTTGCTATAACAACGTAGGCTTTATTTGAAAATGTTTAAAACTCAGTTACGATCACAATACTTTTTATATTAAATATTGGTCGATTTTTAAAAAGTTGGATGGTTAAATTGTACTGTTTTTAAAAAAAATAATTCAATGGCTAATTTCTCTTGAGGGCTGAATGGAGCGGAAAAAGGATATTTTTGAAGTTTTTTATTATTTGTGTTTAGGATTAGAGCTGAGGTAATGTGGTAATAAAAGAAGAAAAAATATTAAAAGAAATGGGATTCATTTTAAATGTTTTTCTTAGCCAGTCAATTTTCTATTGTGTCCTTTCTGTTTCCCTTAAAATCGCTTATACTTTGTTAAGTTTCCTTTTCGTTTGCACTAAAGCGGTTCATCTATTCTTTTGTTGTTCTTCCATTCTTTTGTTGTGAACGTTTTAGGAGCTTTTTTAAAAAAAAGATCAGGAATGCTGATGAAATCGATAGAATTTTTTTTCTTTTAAAATATAATTTATAATTAGACATTTGTAATGAAAAAACAATATATTTGATAATTACTTGTCTTAACGAAAAAAATATTGTGGTTTCATAGTCAGAAAATTAAGCTAATTTTTCAATAACTTTTTAACAATTACAAAACAAAAGCAATCGAAGCTATGCAATCGAAGAAAATGATGTTCAGATTTTTATATCAGATAAATGTGTTATACCTGATCATGGGAGAGAAAGGGAAATTTTGAATTTAATAAATTAATTAAATTGAAAACAATCTAGTGTCATGATTTTCAAAGGTGACTCAAACTGAAGATATCTATTGTTTATGTTATGGCTTTAAATAATATCCAACGCCTCTTTTTGTCTACTTTTTTTTATGTTCATATACATTCCTATATTATTAGTTCCTTATTACTGCCGACTGTTTATACTGCAATAAGAATTTTCATTAATTAATTAAGAATTTAATTATTAATTATTATTATTATTATTAAGGGCGAGAGATCAATACGAGATTTAAAAGCCTCACCCCTTAGGTATTTGAACGCGAACTCTTATTTATTTTATCTTCTATAACTTCGGTTATCAGGTTGCTGGGTAACAACACGCGGTACTATGCAAATGAGTGAGTCCATTCGGCCACCCTGCTTCTTACTGATTTGTACCTAACCACATTATCATGCTTCATTAATTTTATGGCCTCAGTATACAAATATATAATGCCTGGAGTTTAATTGTTATCGTTGATTTCTAACTCGCAACTGCAATGTCCACTAACTTGCGTCAAACATTTTGGGACTACAAGATTTAGTGCTGCTGAGGTCGAAGTTGTGGACTTTGTTTTATGGCTGGGCGATCTATATGGCTGCTAGCGACTATATCTCACTTAAATGTTACTATAGAACCATAAGATACTTAATCATTCCACAGTTTTCTGTGTTTTTAGCAAAGTTTCGATGTAATTGTCATGTAGAGTTATTTGCAATCAAGTTACTACTTTGTAAACAATGTGTTTTGAAGTTATCCGTATTTGAAATGTTAAAAATACTGTTCGGAAAAGCCACACACGTTTTAAAACAAACAGCAAAAATAGTTTTTCTTTAATCCCCTATATTTATATATTTGTCTTGAGTTTTAAATAACTTTCTGCTACATTATACCATTGTATCATAATCTAAATAAATAAGATAAAAATTTTGCCTGTACATTGAATAGAATCAACCCTTTTTGTGACATCTTTTCGTTTCATACATTGCAGACACCAGACCCACTTTTAAAAAAAATTTTGTCTGTTTGTATGTCCGCATAGCAATGAAATTTTGCCAGGGGTAAGCTCAGCAATGGCTTATTGTCGGTTTTTGATATTTGGACATTATATTAAGGTTTGCTTAACTTAAAACATAGGCTTTCAATGAAAACAAAATATTGAGTATAACTAAAGTTATGAATTCTTAAGTAATTTGTCTAGAGATATCGGTTAATGTTGATAATAAACATTTTTTCATAGGTTAAAAAACATCTATATAAATAAAATAAACGTTTTGTCTGTACATTGAATAGAAGCAACCCGTTTCATGATACCTTTCATTTTTATACATAACAGATACCAAATCCACTTTTAAAAAAAATTTTGTTTGTCTGGATGTCCGCATTGTCCAAGGAAATTTTGTCAGGGGTAAGCTCAGCTTTGAATTTTTTTATTGAAATTTTTACATTACATTTATATTTGCTTGACTTAAAATATAAGCTTTAAATGAAAACAAAATATTGAGTAGAACCTAAGTTAAAAATTCTTGAGTAATTTGTATAGAGATCCCAGTTAGGAAGTTACTTCGGTTCTAATCCCAACCTACTCTACCGCGAGAAACATTTAAAAGTTGTTATACTCAACTGATGGAAAAAATTATCACAACTCAGCAGAGTTTAAAGAAGTGAAGAGACTGCAACTCTTTTTGATTAATTAATCGAGTCCACAATCTTCTCGCTCCATCATTAAATAAAATTAAACACTTAACAAATTTTAATGGATTCGTGGTGGTCGGTTTAGTTGTGTGGTACCTAAACAAATAGCCGAATAACAAAGTTTTTGTTATGACTGTTGCGAAACCCTGACTTCCATAAGCCCCGCCATAAAAAAATTCAAAACAACCCCCTCCCTCCGCCCGACCCGATTTTATGAAATTGAATTTGGACCCTTCTCCCCCCATAATACAAAATCCATCTTAAAAAAGATTCTTAAATTTTAACTATACACCCGTCAACGACGGGTACATCAGCTAGTATTTATATATTATGATATTCGTTTTGCTTCTAAAAAGTATTGCATAGTGTATTGAAGTTTCTACTTTTTATGGATTTTAAGTCAATGTTCTCGGTGATGGAGCTCTCCTCTGGTTTTAATAAGTCCATTGCATAATCTAATAATTAGGAATAATTTTTTATTTATTTATTTGTTTATGAAGTTGACAACGGTATGAAACAAATTTACATTTAGTAAATGTGATAGATATTAACACAATAACACGAGAAGAATACTTGTAGAGAAACCACCCATTGGTAGCACTTTAATAAAATTTCTAAATTAGGAGATCACGGAGGCCATCTTCTTTTCAGACGCCCCTGAGTGTTATCAAGGATAGAAGAAGAAGCAAGACTAGAAACGAGAGGATTCGGAAGGTTATGAAGTTTATTATAGAAGGATAGTTATTTGGATTGTGCCATAACGGAAAAATATGGAACATTAAGGTCTTTATGGATTATTTTATTTGTGACAGAGTAAGGAGCTTTGAGGATTTTATAAAGAATTGCGGATAGTAAAATTGAATATGAAAGGAATTCGATGGTTTATTGCTACCCCAAAGATTAACTCCGTACTTAGAAATAGGACTTATTAGAGTCTTATATTATATCTTATATATATTAGTCTTTTTTAATTAATTAGATTTTTTTTTTATCTTGATCGTCTTGAGCTCTTTCAGCCATGCGACGTCTAGCAGCCCAGTAAATTTCACCTTGTGTCCTGGCTATGTTTGTAATGTCCTGTAGTCCGGAACAAGTGAGTAGATGCAGAGCAGTCATGAATCCCTGTCGATACAGTGGGCATATTGCTGATTCGACAACTCCAATACGGTATAGATGGCTTTGGAGATAGTCATGTCCGGTTTTCATCCTAAACTGTGCCTCACTTCTAGGGAGATCCACTGGTACTCTTTCATTTTCATCTAGTAATGAAACCCATTGTTTCTCTTTTAACTCCAACTGCCGTTTCTGTTCCAGTTCTTCTATGATTACTGTTTCTATTAGCTTCTTTGCCGTCAAGAAAGGGATTGGCATATCTGGTTGATCTTTTTCGGAACCTTCTTTTGCTAATCGGTCAGCATTTTCATTACCTGTTGAACCACAGTGTCCTGGTATCCACTGTAGAACGACATCTGTGCCTTCTAAAATCAGTTCCTCAATCAATTCCTGGTACATACTAATTTGATTTGTGGAACAGCAGGAAGGATCTGAAATGGCAATATAATGCAATAGCAATATATATATACATATGCTGTAAAACAGGAAATGAAATTTAAATCACTTTCATTAGCTGAAAAAAATCCTGGAAGAAAGTGGTTATTATAGAAGAGATGAGCGCTCATGAAAGCATGACAGCCACACTGCCTGCTCAGTAGCACAACAACACGCCCGACAACTAGACCTCATAGCGCCGTTCAATCGCCTCTCTTCGGGCAATTAGTCCGGTTAAACTCATCTTCGGTCCGCTATTAGTTAGGCCGCTGCGGTTTTCGAGTCATCAGGGCAAAACGTTAATGCAGATAGAAAATAAATAGCAATTAATAAAGCCTCGTTGGCAATCTTCTTAATTAACTCTGTATTATGATGAAGTGGAATTGAGTAAATTCGATGCAGTTTTTATATGATGGCCGTTAGCTTAAACTATTCATAAAAGTAAATAAGGATTAACCGTCCAATACTCACACAATAGTTTAACAGCGAAAATAAGAAATATGAAAGCATAACCTTTCGAATCCATTTGTGGGGTACGTCAAGAAGCAGTTTAATTTTCCAGTTCTTTCCTTTTTATATACCGCAGAGATATAGTAATCACTAGAACCCCACTTCAAGTAGTAGTAACAATATTGAAAGAAGTTATTCGACTGTTCTACATGTCATGGGTGATAATTGATTTATATTGATCGCCACCCCCTGCTTATGTTCATTTCATTACTTGCCAATAGTCACATTTCTGTAACCATAAGAAACAACGCAAATAGTGTACACATCTGTAATATTTAGTCAACAAACTATTTACATTCTACAAACAGAAATGTTACCTCCCTTCCCCTCTGACAATGTTAATCTATCTTTTGCTATCTGGAAAAGGACAACTGGGAAATCCTTCCCCCCTAACCTTTTCACTTACCTACCAAATGTGTCAGTACTTGAACATCCTCAGTGCTCACACCACGGTTAGTCAGAAAAAATATTACATATTTGTATAAATGGATTATATATATTAGTTTTCAATTTTTATTTTGTATAACTATTTACATATTTAATTTTTAATATGTCTGTTGCAATATTACTTAAGGTTTATGTACCGTCAATCGCTATAGCTGATTATTTAACATTGTCGATCGTATAATATTATATCTCTGATTGTATTTTTTTTTAAAAAATCAGCCCTGAAGATGACCCACATGTTTGGGTTGAAACGTTGGCATAAATATTTTTTTTTTTTTTCAAAAAGACTGCGTCCTGATTATTTATCACCCATGAAAATAGTAACAATACTAAGAAATCTTACCAGACAGAAACACTTTGTCAGAAAATAGCAGGAAAAATGAAAATCCTAAATATAGATGTCAATCATGATACATCGAAAGGCATCGTATTTTTAAACCAAAACTGAAAAAATAAAATTTCAAATGATTTCAGGCTTAACAACATTAATTTATCGAAGTATTCAATTATCGACTATATCACGGCATACACTTTGAGTGATTATAGGTAGGCTTTTTATTATAATTCATTATCTAGTACTTTGTAAGATTTAAACACAGTAGAGGCCCACTCTTCATTATCCTGCACAGTTCCTCATAATATTTTAGCTAGGCCCTTTTTTTTTTCTATATCATTTTCGAAATGGGGAGCATTCATCTAGTAGGTACATCAAGTATCTTCTCTAGATAACATCCATTGTGTGGCCATGGGATCTTTTGGCAGCGCTCAAATTGGAGTGATATTTGTACAGTAACACCATAAAAATAACAACAAATGTCATATACAGCAGTAAAACATTAATTTTTTTATATGTGCAATGTATTCGGCTTTTTATTTTTAAAATGTGTACAGGAGGTGTCTTCCGTATTTTTTTTTTTTTTATTCAGTTATGTACTATAGTACTACTTTTTTATGACTTATATTGCGGAGGGATTGCTACCTCTGTGGTTTTTAAAATTACTTTATATATAGTGTGTATTTTATGTATGTATATTTTTCTTTTATACTTTTATCGACTCAGCTGCTTTTTGTATGTAAATGCAATGCTCAGTATATTATAACTTAATATTAGTATGTTTTCTTTTTTTTTTATGATTCTTGGATTCCAATATCCAAGATAAAACGTTAGGATGGTGAAGGTAGCACCAAATTGAATTGGAAATTGAGAAAGGTCTGGAGTTTTATTACTTCGAAAAATATATTAACTATGTATGAACTACCAAATAAATAAATAATAACTCTAGATAACATCCATTGTGTGGCCATGGGATCTTTTGGCAGCGCTCAAATTGGAGTGATATTTGTACAGTAACACCATAAAAATAACAACAAATGTCATATACAGCAGTAAAACATTAATTTTTGTATATGTGCAATGTATTCGGCTTTTTATTTTTAAAATGTGTACAGAAGCCGTCTTCTTTAATTTAGACAGAGGTTTACTGCTTGCGTTGCTTAAATGGTAATTTGTAGAGGGTTGTTGTATTTTATTACACGATAGATTTATCGGTAGATATAGAATAACGAAGGTAGTTTATTTTCTTGGAATATCAAGGTGAACCCTGCATACGAGATCCAAAAGTTAAATTTCTTAAAGATAAGAAGAAGGTTGCTAATGTTTAGACAAGAATCAACATTATTTTAAATAGGAGAATTACAGATTTTTATTTATTTTATAATTGTTGTTGGGGCAACTGACTTGTTTGTTCTTTGGGAAAAAAAACGATCGTGTGTCTCTTGTATTTGTGAAATGTCTAAACCCAGCTCAGTTATATCGTCGATAGGATTGCTAACAATCGAATCTGAAAATCACCACTCTAATATTCAGCCCACTCATCTATTAATCCCAAAAAACGAGTATGTTTTAATTAAAACGCTAATAAGTGATTTTATAAATGCTTGGAGATTTCGTGTTAGCACTTGAACATATTAAAATACAATTACAATCGCAAATGTGAAGGATCGAAAATTTTTAATATCCGATACTTAGTATTTGTTTCGACGATATGAGTTAATTTCTAAAGTGAATCCTGATCGATTTTTTATAAAAATCGAGATATGAGCCGATTTCTAATTAAAAAAAGTATCAGTTGGTGCATTTTTTTTTTCAAACACGATGAAATTAAGCTTTTTTTCAAAGAATGTATAGAAGCTGGCATTTCTTGAGTATGTTAAAACATAATCCATCAAAAATTTTTTTCCCCGTTTTATTAAAACAAAAATTACAAATAAATTTACTTTATCGAACCATTACCATAAACAAAAATTTATTATTAATATTTTAAATTATATATATATTTTTTTTATCTTATTACACACATTAAAACTATAACTATTCTTGAGAAGATTATATTTTTATTTTTTAGTATTTGCAGATTATTTTTCAAATTACAATATATATTAGAATTTTTATTAAGTTAGTTGAGTGTTAATGTTATATATATATATATATATATATATATATATATATATATATATATATATATATATATATATATATATATATATTGTTTTTGTTTCTTACATTATAACTATAACTATTCTTGAAAGAATTTTATTTTATTTTAATTTTTTTTTTTTTCACATTATTATTTATTACTTATTATTTAAATTTATATATTTTAGAATTTTATTAAGATAGTCTTTGGTCAGATATGTATTTTTTTATTTGTTCATTATTGTTATTCTGAGGGTACTTTGTCCCATGTTAAAGTTCTTTTTATTTTTTTTTTTAAAAAAAGTTATTTTTTTATAGTATAATTTTATAACTTTTCTCTTTTCTCCCTTCACACCGATTCATACACCATTCTTCTTTCTAAACCAAACCCAAATCATCATTGTAGCCTCATAAGCAACACATATATTTGTAATATTATTTATTATTACTTAGTTATTTACCTAAAATAATATTTCACTTTAATTTATTTATTCAATTGATTTTTTCTTTAATTAATTAGCTAAATCTGCCTTGAACATCTGAGTCCAGTAATGTTTTCAGTCTACGGTGGATTAAATCCTAGGGCTGGCAACATTCCTTTCAATTCCTCATCCGATGGATTGCAGGTGCACAACGATGTGTTAATTCATCCGAGGAAGAAAAAAGAAATCAAGAGTATGGTAAAAATTTCACTGTACGAAGTCTTCATCGGTATGGTATTAAAAATCACGATTAAAGTGACATATTTTTCTTAATAATCATAAGCTATCTGTGAAACTTACAAGTTCTTGTTCTAAGCCTCATCGAAGTATGATTGATTTGTAGTTTATTTATTTATTTATACTTTTTGATTGATTGGTTCTATCATATTTGTTTTTATTAATTTTTTAGCGGACGTTTGTTAATTAATTATTATAGCGATATAACAGAATTTCCTTCAGACCTAAATAAATAGGAATTTATATTTCCCAAAATCAAATCGGTATTTTAAAGTTAAGATAAGAAGCTGTTCAGTGCCGACTTCAAATCCTGAAAACGTTTATCCCAGCTTACGACCTCAGTTGTTATTCGAGATATTCAACTTCCATTTACAGATCAGTGTGGAATCTGAGTTAGAAACTAAGATTCGAAAAGATATAAAATTCGAAAAGTAAGTCAAATTATATTACCTACCTAAATATCTCTCACTCACAATTAGTCATGTTGTTATGTGTTCTGAATACTTATTTATATATAGAGAAGACTGACTTAATTTTTGTTTATTTTATTTTTTATTGAAAATTAGTATGCCTAAAGTATATTTATGGTGTCATGTTATATGCTGTAAAAATCATAAATATTTATAATTGATGGACAATGAATATTTATAACCCTTATGAAATAAATTATTTATTTGAAGCATTTTTTTTTATTGTTTCCTAAATCATGCGACCGAAAAATGTATTTGTATTTGTACTCCACAAAAAAAACAAAAAAACTTTTAACTGGTACTATTCCAAGTATTCAATATACAATTATACCAGAATAAGTTTTTATGAATGTCAAGGCTCTCACTTTTTAAAATTTCAATGTCTAACGAACCTACATTTTTATTTTACATTTAGATTCACCAGGACTTAAATGGATCTTTCTATAATTGTATAATTTCCACGTTGTTGGTTGAATTTGCATGTTGACATATGCAGGCTTGTTTGAAAAAAAGAAAGAAATGAATAATAAAATAAAATATGAGAAGGAGTTAATTGGGGGGGGAGGTGCGGTCAAATAAATACTAAATTAAAATATAGTATTTATTTAATTTTTGCCGGCGTTTCGACCTACTTTGCAGGTCGTCTTCAGGGCTACAAAAGATGCAAAATATGTTGAAAATAAAAAATAAATATAAATAGATATAAAATAAGAAGAAGTTGTCAGATATATAAATAATCCAACTTCTTCTTATTTTATATCCATTTATATATTTTTTTTTTTTCAACATATTTTGTATCTTTTGTAGCCCTGAAGACGACCTACAAAGTGGGTCAAAAAGTCAGCAAAAATTAAATAAATACTATATTTTAATTTAGTATTTATTTGACCGCAATCCCCAATTAACTCCTTCTCATATTATATCAACGGTCAACCATCTCTACATCATTATGAATAAAATAAAATGTTTTAAATTGAATGAAAAATATTTATGTGAATCTTTTTAGATTGAAATCTTTCATTAATTCTATTTTAGAAGAAATATAAAATATTATGTTTAAAAATTAGTCAGAATTTTTTTATTGAACATTACAAATGGGTTAAATAAATACAATCAGTAAATATAAACAATCAAGAATAATGCGGAGAAAAGTCGAGATACTACATAATGGTTGCACAACCTGAACAGTTATAAGTAAGAAGATCTTGAAACCATCCATTCCAAGAAGATTTATTAGAAGATCTCCAATCCATCCATTCTTATCAGATTATCAGGAATCTGTTCGGACGCAATCGTTCAGATGCGGGTTAATTATGAAAACATTGGTTGCCCATTCAAATTAGCACAAAAAAAAAAGGGGTCTAGCTAGGACGTGTAATTCAAATTTCTTTTTTATATTGCACAATTTGCACAATTGCACAATATTTATATTGTATGCAGTGACAATAAATAATCCAATAATCCGCTCTTGAAAGCCTTGTGGGTTTCGCTGCATTGCTCCAAAAACCATTGAAATTTTAAACTTTGTTTGGTTTACGCTAAATATCTCCCTTTTAAAGCGGATTAGATAAAAAATGGATAGATTCAATGTTAAACTGCTTAAAATTATGTAAAGTTTTTGTAAAAAATATTGTTTTCTAAACCCAACATGAAGCGAACTATCGAGCTTTTAAAATGAATAATATTTTGAAAAAAAGTCAAAAAATTGAAAATTATATTATTGTATTAATATTTATTCTTTAATTCAATCAAATATTAATACAATAATTATAGCACTATAGCTATGCCATTTATGAGTACTTAATGATATAGCAGGAGACTCTATATGCCTATAGAAATAGTGTCACTTTTTCCGCCGATTAACTGTATTTTCATAGTAGCTACTTCAAATATTTTAAAAAGGAATCAGTGTTTTAGATGTATTCTAAAGATGTTTTATTTCATTGTGTTTTCGTTATTGTTGGCTATTTTTTTTTACAAAAGACGCTTTATTTTCTTCTTTAGTTTGAACAATTTGACTTTATTGGTGTTTTTTATTGCTAAGGCCAATTATTTTAAAAAATATTTTTCATGTAATAAAATGCCAATTAAGGCGAAATTAATCTAAATACCGAACTTCAGTGACCAAAAAGCAACTTAAGTCAAAGATGTCGACCTGCTATGTTTAAACGATATTTTGGTAAAGTGCGGTCGCTTTTTTTCATTAGAGTAGTGCTTTTAAAAAAAGATGTTACAATAAACACAACTGTATGCAACTTATTGGGATATGAAGAGAGAGCGTACAGTGGGGGGGTTTGGTCCACCTCCCGACTACCAGTCAATGGCTCATCTTCTAGGAAAACCTCCGAATTCTCTGAACGATGATCAAAATGGAGCTACTGAATTTTCCAGTTCCAAACTGAAAGAGCACTATTGTGAATAAAACGAAATGAAAAGGAATTTGAAAACTCGATAGTTCGCTTCCTGATGGGTTTAGAAAAAAATGTTATTTACGAAAATGTTAGATAAACTGTTTATGATTGAATATGTAATTTTTTTTATCTAAATCGCTTTAAAAGGGAGATATTTAGCGTAAACCAAACAAAGTTTAAAATTTCAATGGTTTTTGGAGAAATGAGCACAAGGGCGGATACTTGGATTATTTATAGTCATTACATACCTAACAATATAAAACATAAATTTGAATTACCTGACCTTTTGCAAGGTATCATGTCTAATTTGACTGAGCTAAGGTACCTAGATCGGGCCCCATCAGCGACATAAATAGGAATTTAATATTTAATTCTAGATTACAGTAAAACCTTAAACATGCTATGTTTATCTTCTATTAAATAGGACTTGAACTAATATAAAATAAAATGTTATGTAATTTCTGTCGTTTCATGTCTCATTAGAAATATCTAAACTGTTTAATTACATTACCACTCTATTACAATTATGTGTTATAATTAAATGCTATGTGTCCCATCAAAGGCCGATCATGAATAATACACACATGGTGATAAGTCCTGATGGGTTTAAAAATATGAAAACAATTATAAGATTTGATTGTTATGGCGACTATGAAACTTTTCGAAGCGGCTCGAATTCGAATTAAAATTCTTAAATAAATAATCATGATATTTGATGCATTTTTTTATTTATATATTGAATTATATATAAAATTATTTAAATAAAAAATAAATATTTTCATTTAAATTTCTAATAAATATTATGAAGTGATTTGGCTCTTGCGTATTAAAATGCAGTGGAGATAATATAGTGCTTTTTGAGTAAAAAAGTTCAACGATAAATTTAAAAGGCAGTTGTGCTCAAGACAGCTGTGAGCTAATTAAAGAGGTTCAGTATTTCTTCTTTGTTGTGAGTTTTCTCTTAAACAATTATTTGCTTAAACATTTATTTTCGTTTATATCATGTTTTCTACTTATTGTTTTTGAGGTTATTTCCAAATAAGTAATGTATTGACTAGAAATAGTTATAAATATTTGTGAAACATGGATAACTAATAAAAAGATTTAATAAGGCTGAACCACCAAATGAATCTGACGGGAAAAAATTGAATGAAGGAATAGTTGATCTGTATGTGTATCATGTTTTGAAATTAGACCTCTTTGTTTTGTCAGTCATATATCCTTAAACAGTAAGAAAATGTATCCTCATGTAATTAAATAAGAACATAGAAATAAGTAAACAGACTACAATTAAAAAAAAATATTCATAAAAAACAATAAAAAATGTTAACAGGAACAATGTACATAATATCAATGAGATAAAACAATGTTCTACCTTTCATATCAAATTTATGAAAACTTACCATACTTTTAGGTTCAAAATGATTTTCGATGTCCTCTATACAAGTTCAACAAAATCAGTCATCTAAAGGAAGTTACATCCGCCTTAAATTTATACTTTTGTGGAGTCTAAATTATGATGTGTTTGTTAAAAAAATCTTGTATTGTACTGTTATCTATCGTCCTCGAGTGCAACTGTAAAATAATTATATTACGTTTGAATAATTAAATATAATTAGCTTAATTTTAATTTCTTACTTACATTCTTCTTATCCCTATATCCCTTATAAACGTATTTAGTAAACCTTTTTAAAGTGAAAACTTCTTTAGGCACGTTTTGCACTTTTTTTGTGGAAATTGAATTAGATTGAGCCGACAAATCTCCGGTGTGTAACGCTCGAGTAAAGTCGGCTGGAGTCGACTAATTAAAGTGTTTTTGCATATGGATTAAAATATCTCAGAAACTAAAAATCGGAACTGGATACTGCAAGCAAGGGAAATGTTCGGCTTAGCTCCTACCTTACTGATAGATGCTTTAAAGTAAATCTTAAAAACTCGTATTCATCCCTTTTTTCCCAGTCTGCGGGTGTTCCTCCAGGTAGTATCCTTAACACAGTTTGTACAGCTGACATCCCAACCCATCCTGACACTGTCCTCAACACATATGCTGATGACACATGTATCCTATCTGTTAATAATGATCTATCCACTGCATCCCAAGTTCTCCAATCACATATTACAAACCTTGAAGAATGGTGCAAAAACTGGAGAATTAAAATAAATTCCAATAAATCCCATCGAATTACGTTTACCCTACGTCGCAAATACATAACCTCTTGTCCTACAGTATCCTTTAATGATTCCCTACTTATCCCAATTGAACAAATCCGTTACTTAGGGCTCTGGTCGAACGACTCACATGGAATCTTTATACAAGACTTAAACGACAAGAAACCGCTCGACGTTTCCAACTACTCCAATACTTATTAGACAAACGCTCTAAGCTTTCAATCAATTACTAACGACTCATTTATATGACAATAATATGACCTATTTGGAGTTACGTAATTGAGCTTTGGGGCTCCACTAAACCGTCGAATTCCCCTCTTATCCAATCCTTACAATCCAAAATACTTCGTTAAATCCTAAACGCTCCTTACTTTTCCCAAATAAAATCATCCATAAAGACCTTAATGTGCCATATGTTTCCGATTTGGCCCAATCCAGATACATATCCTTAAATAACAAACTCCAGAACCATCCAAACTCTCTCGTTTCAAACCTTGCTTCCTCCTCGATCCCTGATAACCCTCCGAGGCGTCTGAAAAGAAGATGGCCTCGTGATCTACTTATGTAAATACATTATTAGAGTGCTATCAATGGGTAGTTTCTCAACAAGCGTTTTCATGCGATGGTATTATTATTGTGTGCACATTTAATAATTGTATTTTTTTATATTACAGTTGTTCATATCAATCAATAAAAATAAAAAAAAAACATAAACCTACCCCCCTCTTTCTGGACCAAAAAAAAAAAGGCATACCGTTGAAGACGAGGGAGGGAAGGAGGAAAAAAAATAATAAGGTTACAAGTGTTTCACAAACGCGTTTTTTTTAAAAATCTATTTATTGAATAATAATACAATCAGCCACTGCTGGAGGGCTATTAGCATTAGGGCTAAAAGTTCTCATTCATACAATATATACAAATAATAAAGAAATAAATATAAATATAAGAAGTAAATAAATAATACTGATGAAGAAGGTAAATAAAAAGAAAAGAAAAAATAATAATAATAAACAAATAAAATAAAAACTTCTAAACACAATAGTAACTACATACAATATATAGATTCGCCCAAGAATCTCCGAACCAGGCTTTTTTCCCCACACGTAGAAGGCAAAGCAAGACTCCGGAAGATCCCAGCGCCACTTTTCCAGCCACATCACTAGTATTAGAAGCCAGTGGAGACTGAAAGAGGGCACTAGAGCCACACACGCTCAGGACATGAGTGGAGAAGCTGGCCATTGCCAGGATTCCAAAGGCATATTTACAAAAGGTCTCGAGGCCACTGCCGTTTCAACCTTCGAGGGGGGTGGTATGGATGCTCGGAGCTGGATAGGGATTGCGCTAGAGGATTGGGATGATGAATGAGGTTCTGGTGAAAGTTGGAGAATTTGGATGGGATGATGTCATGGACATATGGGATGTTAAGGTCATGGTGAAGGGTCTTGTTCGTGACATAATATGGAGCATTGACTATTGTTCGAAGGACTTTAGAGTGGAAGGATTGGATGCGTTTGATATTCGATGATTTAGTTGTCGCCCACAGCTAAAGTCCGTAGGTTCAGATAGGTTTCAGTATGGTCTTGTAGATTAATAATTTGTTTTCTGTTGAGAGATGAGATGTTCTGTTTAGTAGTCTATATAGCTGACCAAATCGTCAGATAAGCTCTTGTCTTTTAAGTCTCGTATGTGGGTTCCAAGTTCACAAACGCGTTAGCCTGCTCGTCCTTCCTGGCCTTTCACAAAATACAAATTTTAAATAAAATATGAAATTTATTATTTTAAGCAAAAAATAGTTTAAAATACAAATATAGTAAAAAAGAACATTGTCTTAGCAGATCAGGAAATTTGTTTACTAATGACAGTCTCTATGTTTAAAATTACCTGATGAAGATTGTCTTTTAATTAAATTGATTCTGATTGACCTGGCATATTCGTTATGATTCGCCCAATCAATATGATTTGATTTGGGATATGATTTACCCAAGCTACAATGTATCTAGTTTGTGGTCAGTGTAACTTATTTGTTATCATAACATTTCTATAACTTTAACACACTCTGTAGGTGATACATTGAACTTTGTTGTGTGATTTGTGAGGGTTTTCAAAGTTGAGATCCTTTAAGAACATTTGTTAGAGTTATTAAGTAAATATGCTTTTAGAACATTTTTGAGGGTTCTAAAAGTGAAGATGGTTTATAATTGTGGAATCATTCCTCCTGGCCAACCTCACATCAACTGTTAATAAAAACGATATATTCAATATATCAGCATGAATGAATACCCATGCCTTTTATTTTTGTATAATAAAACATATGGTACATCCCTTTTCAATTATAAATAGTTATTGCCTATATCACTGATTATGAAATAAAAGAATATATCATAAACAGAAATGTATATATACATTTGTTATAACGAATCTAATATTTATGTTACGTGGGATATATTCGAAGTATTTCCGAGATATCTTAGCAGAATGATGGAATGCTTCCGTTGTTTAAATCATTTCTGTTTGACTAGTGTGAACTACAATAGGTTTGCCTGAAACAGTTGCCAGCATTGTTTACTCAGGAAATGCAATGGCCACCAGAAACGTAAACAGAGCCTATTTGTTGAACAACGTTCGTGACGAAATCGAATCGCAATGTTACGTCACATTAAAAAAATATATGTATACATTTTTTTTTTTGTAAATAGATTCAATAAGAGTGGTATTCATTCCTAGCTTTCAGGTATCACTTCCAGTTTGCCCAAATGTTTCATCTAACCTCAAAATTAAGTATTCCGCCAACACTCTGTGATTTAGTGACAATTTTATTTCAAATATCAACTGATATTTGTAAATTTTGGGTGTTTTAAGACAAACATGCCATTGTAGTTTTAATTCATGTTATAACTAATGATTTTGTATTTTAAGTATTTATTAGTCGGTAATAACTTCACTTTTCAGTTTCTCGCTAGTAGATTTCGTCCCATGTATCGGTCTATGGGAAAAAGTTTTGATTTTTGTTTAGAGAGGGGAGGTTGAAGGCATCCGACTAGTACAACTATTTTAAATATTCTTAACAATCTATCAATTTATTTAAATAGTAATTAGTAAGTACATACCCATATGATGAGGGGGCGGGGTGGCCGAATAGGCTAAAGCGTGTGTAACAGCACCGCTAGTTGCCTGGCAACCGGATAACAGAGATTTGAGATGATATAAAAAGTACGAGTTCGCGTCCCGGTGACGGAGGGGATTTTAAATTCCCCGCCCTCACTCCCCGGCCCGGGAAAATCCCGTATAGCCTAAAAGGCGAGGTAGGGAAGAACAAAAAAAAAAAAAAAATACCCATATGATGAATAGGGTTTACCGATTTATTTAGTCGAGTTTTGTTTAAAAAAAATTATATTGTTTAGTAACAATAGCTTCAAACTAACCTAAATATATAAGTTCTGATACAAGTTAACAGATTTGTTGTGATCACTGAATGGTCAATCATTGGATTTGATGAAGAATTGACAAAGTTATGGCGTACCGACAAAAAAACACCATTTAGAAATAATTTATAGGATAGAAGAGCTGTGCTGAGATAGTAGTCATGGCAACGACTTCACTTTTCATTATGATATTTTTACCTGATGTTAATTAAAACATTCATAACTCATCAGGATTTTATCCTAATTCAATGTATCTACAACCGTTGGAAAGCTGATATATCGCTCTTCAAGGCCGTACAAATAACTTTTTGATTTAACACGCTTATATTAAATAAATAACAACTCATAACAGGTTTCTATTTTATAGTTGAAGTTCTAAATTATTTAGGAAGGTACAGTTTGTGTCATTTCGTGTAGTTTCTAAGGTTCTATATCCCTGCAAAATTTAGTGCAAATATATGTGGAAGAATATTGAAGTTATAAAACTTTTTGTGATATTCGAAATAAAATCAAAGTGGGGACTCTAAATCAAATTTGTAGAAAAAAAACTAATTTAATATTTCTTCAACATGGAAATATTGCCGCAGTACTTTCCATTGAGAATATGAGATCTCTGGAGCTGATAGAGGATTATTCGGGAGGATAAAGTCGAACTGTGAAACTAGCGGTGGTTGACGACTCCAAAAGGGCCAACTCTCTGAAAGTACTTTTCCACCATCGGATCGTGCCTAGAAGCGACTTGGGCCCTTCGAGACTACTCGATATCAGAGATTCTCACGGGGCATGGAAAATACCGAACAAAGCCCTTTGAGTTCGGTGTAAACATCGATCTCCTATGCTTATTAGACACTGAGGGAGCAGCTATCGAGGGAACCAGGCCTCTATGTCCTTATTGAAAGAGATCTCTTTCAACTAATGACCAAAGTAAATACCCATTCTTCAAAACTTACGTTAATGAAATGAAATGTTACATAATGAAATGTTACGTTTTGGGGTGTTTAAAATTTATTCGGGATGCCACTTTATAATTACCCAGAAATGTTTAATAAAAATTAATAATACAAAATTAGTAAAATAAATTTGGATTTTTAATATATTTGGTCATACCATATTAATTAATTGGATTTCTTTCCTCAAAGGCTGGTTTGTGTTTATAGTTTAAGTTCTAAATTATTTAGGAAGGTACAGTTTGTGTCACATGAATGTGTACAGAACATGTGAAAGGTCATGCTTTCTAATTACCTACATTACCTATGATCATCATGACATAAATGGGTGGCAGAATTATTATTATTCAGAAATATTACAACACTTTATTCAGAAATATTACAATTTGTCACAGTTAAGGACACTTATAATAGAGTTCAGAGAGTACATTCATACCGTATATTCAAAAATATAAACAAATAAAGTAATAACAAAAGAATAAGAAAAAATAACAAAAGAGAAAAGAAAAAGAAAATATATATATACACATAAGTAAATAAAAATAGAAATAAAAGTAAAACAAACATCTTATATAAAACATACCTATATACATTATTTACAATTTGCCAGGTGATCTCCGAACCAATCCTGACCCCTCCACATGTGGAGGGAAAAGGGAGGCTTAGGAGATCCCTACGCTTCTCCCTCAGCCACTTCACAGGTATTTAAAACCAGCGGAGGATGAGTAAGAGCGCTACAGCCACAGACACTCATGACTTGAGTGGAGAATCTGGCCATTGGTAGAACTTCAAGATATCCATATTTACAAAAGATCTCGTGACCAATGCCGCTTTAACCTACGAAGGGGATTGTAGGGATGGGTGGTGCTTGATAGGGATTGTACAACGGGATTCGGGTGATGAGAAAGGTTCTGGTGAAATTTGGAAAATTTGGCTGGGATAAGATCAAAAATAAATGGGATATTAAGGTCATTATGCAGGGTTTTATTGGTTACATAGAAGGGAGCATCGACTATTGTACGGAGGACTTTAGACTGGAAGGATTGAATGCGTTTGATGTTAGAAAATTTAGCTGTTCCCCATAGTTCTAGTCCGTAAGTCCAGATGGGTTTCAGTATTGTCTTGTAGATCAGTAATTTGTTTTCACCAGAAAGTTTAGATTTTCTATTCAGTAGTCTATATAGCTGACCATATCGTCTGTTAAGTTCCTGTCTTTTAAGTCTAGTATGTGGATTCCATGATAGTCGTCTGTCTAAGAGAAAGCCAAGGTACCGGACTGTATCTGAGAAGGGAAGCTGGATGGAGTAAAAATAAACTGGTGGGCAGGTATTACGCCGAAGGGTGAAGGTATTGTGTTTACATTTAGATTCGTTTACCTTGATGCGCCATTTCTTACACCAGTGTTCAATCAGGAAGAGGTGCCTTTGTAAGTTTGCGGACGCTGTTTCAGGATCTGAATTGGAAGAAAGGATAGCAGTTTCATCAGCGGAAATTGCGGTGGCAGAATTAAAATAACTTTTACTTAAAAAAAAAAAAAAAAAAAAAAAAACCTAATTTACCTCTGTGTTTAATAAAGAATATGTACAAATTATATTTACAAGAACAAAATACGCGATTCAATGAATTTAACAATTAACTGTGAAGGCATGATTTCAGATGGACTGTTTTGAAAATTATATTGCCATGAAATATTTTAACATTATGGTTAGGAATTAGTTGTAATTATGGTATGTGAAGTGATGAAGGTAGTAGATTTCGTTGCTACATCTGGAAATCCGACGTCATCTGTCAAGGCTGGATTGGATCAAAAACTCTGCCAGGAGCATCATGGTCTATGTTGGGACAAGGCTTCAGTCTCCAAGCCGAAAGAAAATATAAGACCCATCCTCAAGGCCGGAGATCAACATAAGACCCTTTTTCTTACTTCTCGGCGTATTATATACAAACATTCAGGGTGGGGCAAGGATGGTTTCCATTGGTCCTTAACTTCACCCTATTACTCCACAATAACTGGTATCACCCTAAAAGGAACCAGTTACTTAGCCCGTTACTAATTTTTATTCTGAGTAGAAGCCTTCCTTAGAGCCACTTGTCCTTCATTTATCTGCTCTCTACCTCAACGCAGTTTTTGATGTCAGAAGTCGGTTTTGTTCACCTTTGTTTTCTACATCTCATAATAATATTTAAAACCTCAGTTGCTATGTTCAATAGATATCAATGTAATTATTGAAATAGATCTCTTTTAACTAATGGCCAAAGTAAATACCCATTGTTTAAAACTTACATTAATGTGTGGTAATAAATTGTTGCACCAACCCACTTCTTTCTGGAAAAAAAAACGGAGGAGCTGCGCCAGAGAGCGTTTTCGAACGAATAGCAGAGAAGAGGATAAAGAAAAAAGTGGGAAGCTGAAGAAAAAAAAATCAAAAGTGGATTCCTATCAGTATTATCACTTTGCTGCAAATATCCGTATTGTCTAAGCGACATGGTAGGGTTGAAAATAAATACTAGTTGACAAATAAAATATAAAATTACATTTCCAGATTAGATTAAAGCCTGGAGTAGATTGTTCTGTTTATTTCCTTATTCGTACTCATAACACTATTTTCTTTTATACCATTTTTTAAAGTAAGTTCGACAACTTAACTTTGTTATAAAGAAATTATTAAATCTTAAAATAAAAAAGAAGACGAGACATGGTAGTCTAAATACAGTGAATACCAAGTATGACTTGTTTCCTGTTAATATTAATCCTTATAAATCGACGTTAAAGGGACAATATAAATTCTGTTTGTGGAGCGTGCAATTTTTAAAGTAGACGGTAACTCTAACTGAACGGAATAAGCCTCTTATAGAGTAATCCGTTTTGTTTAAATCGTCGGCTTACTGTGGAGATAAATGCTTTTAATTATTTGTTAGGGTAAATCCGATTACCCTACCCTTCGTTTGCTCTTCAATTTACTCTGAATCTTTTCCTAGAATGAATATTATGTATTTCTGTAGTGTAATTCTGAGTAAATCAGATAAATTATTGATAAAAAGTCTTTGCATTAACATTTAACGTGATATCCTTGTATAAATGGTAAAGAACTTTAATGCATGGTACAAGCGTGGAAGGCGCCCGTGTGGATTATACATAATTCTTCGCAGCTCACAAGTTGTAGAGAAACAGCACACACGGTATAGATTAAGATATTCAAATGATATACCAAAAAACGTTTACATTATTTCATCTTTTCTTTAGATTTAAGATAAAAATAAAATTAAAAAATAAATAAAAGAAAATAAAGACAAATAACAAGCCCTTTCAGGAAAAATGAATTGAAGGGTGTCTGTTAAAAGAAGCTAGGCCGAATCCATATATGAGAGACGTATAACAGGAAAACTGAAACAACGATGACGAGGCCGTGTGGCCAATGAAGCTCTAAAAAACTGCCGATGAGAATCGAATTCTCTTTAGTGAGATATAGATCTTCAAATAGTTAACATCACATACATATTAAGCAACCGCCATAAAACAGTGAGAAAGAAAATTGCAATTTTTTTTTCGTTAAGCCATATAGCTCCTTTATTTTTTAATGTTAAGAGATTCAAATAAAAAACATGTTAACATGTATTAGTCAGTGGTACAGACCACTTTTTGTGAAATTATTAACATTCGCCTGAAACTTCGTGAATAGCTTTGTCTCATCTTCACCTACAACTATTTTAGTTACGAAATTCTTGGAATCGGGGCGTTTTCAATCCGGAGGTCGGCAAACTTTGTCTACATAATTGGGTACTAAAAATTCGTAAACATCCATTTGCTTTAAAATTGAATTGTGAGATAATTTCATAACTAAATCGAGAAAAATTATGGCCTACAAATATGTCGGGCCATTTGCACCATATAACCTCATCATTTTGACAGTGTATGTCATTTGCTTAATTATTTGTTAGGATAAATCCGATTACCCTACCCTTCGTTTGCTCTTCAATTTACTCTAAATATTTCCTAGAATGAATATTATGTGTTTCTGTAGACATGCAAATATTATGTATTTGGATTGACATTGTAAATCCAATTCTATTCTGTTGTTGACCGTAAATCAGAATGAGTGGAAACATAAGCTCCACGCTAAATAGCTCAATATTTTTTGAATTTTTTTCTTAATTTTGTGCTCAAATTATCTTACAATTGAAGTGCAAAACAAGTGGATTTACGGGTTTTTAGCACCTAATTAAATAGACACAATTTGCCGATCTCCAGATTGAAAACGCACCGATTCCGGAAACTCGTAAAGATCGTTTTAGGTAACGATGAGACAAAATCCATTTGCAAAGTTTCAGGTGGATTTGATAAGAAAGGGTCTGTATTAAGGACTATATTTAAAACAGTACTTTTTGTCCAGTATAAGCGAGTATATTGGAACCTAATTCAAACTCACCAAAAATAATCGTTAAATAGTAATGTTTTCGAACTAAAAGCATTATTCATGTTAACATTCATTTATTCTTATAATGGTGATATTTTAAGCAAACGGCTCCAATTATTTTGACGTCTTACGGTTCCAATTACAAAGACAGATATTGTAAATGTTTTGGAACAGAATGAACTTAAAATATTTTTAAAAACTTGTTCTGTTGTAGTTAACCTCTCTCAATTTTTTGTTGATATCATATCATATCATGTTTAAGTATATAATATAAGGGATAAATATAAATTATCAATATTTAAAAAACAAATTTATTTAAACAATTTAATTTAATAAATAATATTACGAAAATTACTATATCCATTGTAGGGGAATGTTTCTTCATAATTAAATTCCATACGATTGTCTATATTCGTAACAATGGTCATTAAAATAAAAACTGTAAAGAGCAATCTAATATTACACTCAATATGCAGTTAATATTGTTTATGCTCCGGACGATGACTTTGTAAATCCAAATCTATTCTGTTGTTGACTGTAAATCAGAATGAGTGAAAACATAGCTCCAGTCGAAATGCTAATCAGCTTTGGTCTGAGCAAACATCCAGATTTGAATCTTACCAACAAATACTTGATTGTTTTGAGCTAATAGGATCAATCTGGGAATTACGGCTCATTATAATCGTATTTGATTGAATTTCGAGTATATTCTTGCATCGAAATTTCAATCAAATTAAATGATGATTAATAAGTTTTGTAGCACATTCTACCAGCGAAAAGTAGGTGTTAAGCTGAGAGGAAAATAGGGTAAAGGTCAATCCATACCAAATCGACCATTTTAATTTAAAAACGTAGCTAAGAAAATTTATTTACTTGACGTTGACTGTCGTAGATATGTTGAAGAGAAGCTGAGCGTTCCAACTAACTTCTCTTCAATATTTTTACTAATAAATTAATTGGGATATTGCTTCAGAAATCAATCTTGAATATTAATCAATATTGAAATTTTGATAATCGAGTTGGATGATTGTTTTCATTGTAGTTTAGATTTCAACGGTTTGTACTTTCACTATCTGTAATAATAGGTATAAATTGGTCCAAATTGATAAATTTGACACATATTGATGCAGAGTCTAGGCCTCCTGCAGCAATCTGATTCAAAGATATGGACTTTGTATCCTATCTATCTGACGAACATACTACCTACTACTGTAAATAGGATTTTGATGAAAAATCAGAGATCGTGCGGTTTGGTACATAAATTGTCTCATAACACACCTTAATACATCAGATATTTTTTTAAAGCATCTTTATGGATGTTTCTCAAAATTGGATGTACAACTAGCCCGGTATTAATGTTGTCATGTTCCGTCCACAAATTAACTTTTCTTCTTATATTAGGCCTTCTCATATTTAAATCAAAGCCTCTTTAAGCATTGACAATCTATCATCCGTGTTCCGCGCTGCTACCTTCCAGTTCCAGACCCCAAGCATGGATCGGGCATGTGCAGCTACATTGTTCAACTATCGCAACTTTGGTCTTCCTATTCTTTTGTTTTTCTATAAATTTCTTTCAAGAGGATGTTTTTTGTAGCCCCTTCTTTAATGGTTCTGATAACATGCCAATTCCATCTGAGTCGGGTCATTTTTATAAATGTCACATCAACATCCCTATACTTTTGGGATTTTGTATTTTCATTTATAAACGAATGTTTAAAAATGTCCCATAGACATTATTCTCAAAAAATTTGATTCATTTAATTAATTTTCATTAGATCATCTATATTAAAATTACTTACTTAATCTATTAATAAATTAAAAGTATAGAGCTTATATTGCAAACTTATGTTTTTAATTAACTGAATATTACATTTAATTGTTATTTCATGTTTATTTCATTTCCTCTGAACATATTATAACATCGAATTATAGAAACTACCACATCCTCCTTAGTTTATTTTTACTACTCACTGGTATGATTTATTTATATATTTTAATATTACATTTCATTTCTTTCTTATTTCATTTTGAATCGCTTCAGTGATTTCATTAAGTCTTGTCACAGTTGTTTTATAATTGTTTACTTCACCACTTTATTATTTATTTATTTATTGAATAATATAGCGTTCTGTCACTTGGACAATGGTTGCAGCGAGGTAAGTCACATTAACACTATTTGCACAAAAAAAAATAAATAAATAAATAAATAAACATAAGCAAAATAACAGCTAAATAATAATAAAAAAGTATATGAAATAAATAAAATGAAATAACTTAGATAAGTAAATTAAAAAAAAAAAAACCACACACATACTTATATACAATATTTAAAATCATACCAGAGAACTTCAAATCAGGCTTGTCCCTCCAACTATGGATCACCATTTTATTAACTTCATTTTATAACTTCTCCAGTTTGTTTCGTTATTTCTTAAGTTCCTAGGTTTATAACCGCAATTTAATATGTCCTAACTTTGTTAGTGTTATTTTACAACTCATAGCGTTGTAACCGTTATTGTGTAACTTCCTAAATTTATATATCATATATTTATTAATTTTAAGTTTAACTACCTGCATATACTAGTCTAATAATTTTTATATAAAACTATCTATTATTTCTCAATATGTATTTGTTATCTGGCCTTTGCTTAGCACGAAAAATAAATATAATTTATATATTATATAGTATATTCTATGACTACAAACCCTGACTAATTTGTTTTAAGAAATATAGATAAGTTTGTACATTATATATTCCTTTAATTTAGTAAGGAAGAAATAACGACTCAATTCGATAGACTTTTTTGACTTTTTATTTATTTGAAGACATGTATCGATCAATCTAGTTATAAATCATGTGATTGACAAGAAATGATATTTTTAGAAAATTGGTTCTATTCGTAGACTAGAAATTATTAACATCCGTCTGAAACTTCGTAAATAGATGAATCTAATCGCAACCTACAAATATTTTATTTGCGAAAATTCTCGAAATTGGGGCGTTTTCAATCTGGAGGTTGGTAAACTTTGTCTATTTACTTAGGTAATAAAAACTCGTAAATATTCATTTGGTTTCCTCTTGGATTGTAAGATAATTTGGTCATAACATCGAGAAAAGGAATACCTACAAAAATTTTGGACCGTTTGGCCTATATAATCTCATGTTTTTCACATTTTGACGTTGTAGGTCACGCCATACTGTTCAATATTTTTAAATGCCACCTTTTTTTATCGAGTTTGTGCTCAAATTATCTGATAGTTCAAGTGAAAAGCAAATGGATGTTTTTAGTACCTAATTAAATGGACAAGGTTTGCCGATCTCCAAATTGAAAACATCCCCCTATTTCGTTAATTTTAGTAATTTAAAATATTTGTAATTTACGATGAGATGAAACTGTTTACGACGTTTCAGGTGGATGTTAATGATTTGATAAAAACGGGTCTGTACCACGAACTATATGGCTTCTTCATCTAATCATGCCCTCAATACTTTCCTATATATTATAGGATATATATTTAATATTGGTATATACCTAATTATTATTAAGCCAAAGTAGGGAGGTCATATTTTTTAAGTAATAGAAAAATTATATTTGTGAGTGTTTGTATATAAGTCCTTACAATAAATTCGAAATATCCTAATTTACAGAGAATTGTATTGAGCAGTTAAAAATTTGACTTCAATTTCAAATTCAATGCATTAATGTAGGCTTATGCTACATTAAAGTTACTTGCATAAAAAATTTTTTCATGTCGAATATTGGTTCAGATTATTAACAAATAGTGATTTTTATAGTTATCAAATCAATGATTCTATTCCTTTATTTGAGTAATAAAGTGAGTATAAATTACTGATTGCCATGCGTATGTTGATGTTTACCCTTAGGTACCTCAGGGTGGGTATAGTCCTAAGATTTATGGATACAGGCTAATACATACTGTCCCACGGGAAATACAGGCAGCCATATACGTAATCTAATACAACCGAGAGGTGAAACCTTGTAACTGCTCTAAATTATGCATACAGATATCACCCATAAAATCGGTATGACTTAAATTACAATCTATGGACTAATGGTAATTTAAAAATGGACCATCAGCGTTAGTAAGTAAATTTAAATAAAGTGACCCAATTATATATATGTTACACAATCGAAGTACTGATATAAATAAGTCAATTAGAAAATTGTTATTTTGGAAAAATAATATATATATATATAACATAGAAACTGTAGAAATCTCCTTTTCCCTGATGTGATTATTAAATATTGTTTAATTAAAACATTTTTTATTGGTTATTGCTGTTGAACTATAGGAAAAACTATGACTCAATCATTGTATAACAATCGAATTTAGCGGTTACATTTGATAACTTATACATATACATACACAAAATTGGTGCTGTGAGCCCATTACATAACTTTCACTTACCACCCCACATGTATAAATAGATTGTATATTTCCGAAATTGAAAGTAAAATTTATTGACAGCACAACTAGAAAAAGATTAAATTAATAAATTCATGCCTTAATCATCAATTTCCATTTCTTTTCAAGACTGGATTTTTTTTCTACTTAGTTAGGTACTAAAAAATCGTAAATACACATTTGCTTTCTACTTCAATTGTAAGATAATTTAGCACAAATACGATAAAAAAATAGTCTTAAAAATATTGAGCTGTGTTGTGTGACCTACTCCGCAAATATGTCAAAATAACAAGATTATATAGGCCAAACAGCCCAATATTTTTAGGCCCCCTTTTTTTTTCGATTTTGTGATCAAATTATCTTACGATCCAAGTACCAAATTAAGTAGAGAAACTTTGCCGATCTCCAGATTGAAAATGCTCCCATTCCAAGAGTTTTCGTAAATAAAATAGTTGTAGGTTACAATGGTATGAAGCTATTAACGAAGTTTCAGGTGGATGTTCATAATTTGATAAAAAGCGGTCTGTACCACTGAATATTACAAAGAGGTCTGCTAATTACAGTTTAAAGAGATAATAATGTATTAACTATTGCGCCTAAGTAAAGAAGAACATTGAATTTTTACTTGATTATATTAACCTTCTCAGAAAAGAAGACATTATGAGTCTAGAGAAGAATTATCAGAATATTATTATTGAACTATTATTTTCTTATTTGCTGATATATTCTGGGGTATTAAAAGATCTTGTATCAGCATTCCTTGAAAATCAAGAAAAAATCATTACCAAAGTTATGAAGTTCCTAGACAATGAAAGACTTAAAAAACCAATATAACAAGTTTATAGCTAATGTTGCTCTACAGATTTTTTTTAATAATTTTAAAAGTTCATTTATTTGTAAATTTCAATTAATTTATTTATTTTATTGCTATCTTTATAAAGTTTATTTATTTATCTTTTATATCTTATTATCTATAAGTGTCTATGATTACCTATATTTATTTATTTTATTCTATTAATTCTTCTTTTGTTCCTTCATTTTTTTTTTTTTTTTTTTTTTTTATTTAGTTGAACTGGCGCTGATGATCTGGATGTTTTGCGCCAACATCGAAACAAACAATTTTCTTATTTTATTTTCTACATTTCATTTTCTTTATTATCTCTATTTTAGTTATAATTTGTATGCACATATTGTGTGAACAATCAATGTAGGCCTAATATTAATGCCCTCACATGTGGTAGAATGTATTAATTTACAATAAAAAAAAATTAGTAAAATGAAACATTAAATATTGAGTAAGCAATTTACTAGTGTTGCTCAAAGGCTGACTAACTGTCGCAAGACCAAGACCAGAACTAGAAAAAAAATTAATTTTTTAAAATAAAAATTAAGGCAAAATTGTTATAAATACTTCACAATCTTAGTTACTATATGTTAATAATTGGTATGACCAATATACTTTTGCATTTAACTCCTCTAATTTTTCATTCAGGCTTAGTTAGGTTTCTCCTGTCTAAAAAATTACAGTAATATCTCTATAGTAATAAGCTAATAGCTAACTGCAAGACTGTTGCGAGAGTCTTGCGCGTGACCAAGACCATGACCAAAACTGAGTTTGCAAAACCAAGAATCGTCTCGGTCCCACATTTGGGCAACACTACAATTTACATTGGATAACAATCGAAAAAAACAACAACCTAAAACTATACGAGTATATCATCTTCTGTAAAACCAGTCGTCTAAATTACTCTATTTAATTCAAACAGAGTATCCTTTCAATCCTCGGTTGTACAGATAGAGTTTTAATGCTGGAACCTCAGTGTGGGTTCCAAACGGCGACGGGACAGACAAGAACTCAATCCGAGAGGGTGACGGTGAACGACCCCTCCACTTGCTGATTGCTCCCCACTCTTCATTATAGACTTCGCTCCCTCCCCTTCCATCTTAATGAAGATTTGACGTCTTAATTACCGATTAGTATTTACTTAATCTGGCGATCAAGAATACGTTATTTTCACACTATTCAAATTGAAATTAAAAGGTTATTTCAAGATTCGTAGAATTATTTTAAAAGAGAAAAGAATGATTGAATTATTGCTATATTTCAGGGCTAAAAAGCGTTATATTTTAATTTTAATTTTATAACTGTCAGTTTTTTTAACAACTTTCCTAACTACTAATGGGATGTATTTTGATGACAAGAAATTAGGATCCAAGCATTTTCATAAGTTTAGTTGTTGTTTCTTATGTAAATGCAAACATTTTTTTGAGTTTGAGTAAAGTAGGGAAGATATGCTGATACCGCCTCTCACCTGGCAGCAATATTTGGTGCGCTATAACTGATAGGATCAGTTGAGTTTCAATGATCAAATTCGTATCACACGTTTCTATCATAAAGACGTATAAACTGTATCAATTTCATAGTTTTTCACTCAGTTTCTTTTGTGATATTTGACATAAAAAATCCCCCAAAACGACTTATGCTCGTTTTTGAAAATTCATGTTTAAAATACGGCAAGGTTTTCAAGATTGAAATTTCATAAGTATGAAGCACCGTCGTAGGACTACATATGAAAAAAAAATGAAGTTGAGACTCTTTTCTTTATTACACTTTTGCAGCGCTTAAAGTCTCGTTTCATGTTTATATTCATGATTTTATTAAACTTCATTCTTCTTTTTCTCGGTGATATATTGATGAACGAAAATCTATAGACAATACTCTAAACAATTTAAATATTTGTTTTGGTTTGTTATCTACAAAATTACTAGAGTTACAAGCATTTTACAAAAATATGTTATCATTCGAAAAGTAAATTCAAAGTGGCCACCGAAAAAAAAAACAGAGAGCATTAAAACAAATTTAACTATGATTTAGAACTCTCTAATTAATTTTTAATAACTGGTAAAAAAGTTTAAAAAATCAAAAATGTCAAGCAACATGGTCTAGGTGATTTAAAACGTATTGACCTAAGAAAGGAGAAAGGATATAGAAAATTTTCCGAATTTTTATTTGCTTTTGCTCTTTTGCCTTGAGAGGGAATGCTTGGTTTTTCACCATTCCAACGGTGTAGATGTAGGTGAAAGTAAAGAATTAATGTAGAAAATCAACCGTATTTTTATTCGATTTTCCTCTTTAATCCCTTGAATGAATGCTCCTATTTTCCGCTTATGCAGATGTAGGCGAAAATGCAGAATTGTTGTAAAAATTATAAAGAATTTTCATTAGCTTTTCCTCTGGTATCTTGTCAATACATGCTAGATTTTTCACCTTCAAACGATTATCTGGTTATGTAGATGCAGACAAATATGGAGAAATGGCATTATCTGTAATATATAATAAAAGTTAGATTACTGATCTTCTTCTAATATAACTATTTTAGTTCTACAATAATAATTTGTCTTTGTCGGTTACAGTTATCGAAAAAACAGGAAATGATTTCCTTATCTTATAATTGATTGTTTTTTTTTAATTTATTTATTATTCGGTTATTTGTTTTCTACCAACGTTCTTTGCGAATTACACACACGGGCAACTATTATCTATGAATTAATATTTTCAAATAAATACTATTATATTTCAAATGAATTTAAAAAATATATAATTAAATATGTTATTATTAATTATTTAGACAGGAACAGGCCACGTGAAGCAGTAACCGGATTTCAAAGTTATAGTTGGTACAGTTCATCCGAGGCGGGCACACGTTACGTCATGCGAGCAAATACTTCCCACAGACATTGGTTGGAGACCCCTGCAGTAGTGTCATGTGTCAGCAGATTTTAAAATAGTCCTATTTTTAACTACGGATTTTTTTCTTTCCGTTCTCAATGCAAGAGTAAACAATATTATGCGTTACTACATATTTTATGTTGTATATACACAGAATGTATTCCCTGCCGATGCTTACATACATCTACAGTAAGATAACTACAACATGAAAACAAGAATAAAGAGTTTCATCTACAAAATATGTTAAATTAGTAATAATTTTAAGTTAAATAATATATTATTTAATAAATATTGAAGAGACTCATGAATGGTTCTATCATATTCATTTCAGGATCTTTGGGATTCCCAGGAGTTCTCATGTTTCCAACTGAGAAAGTGGCTGTGGCTGAAGTGGCTCTATCCTACATGCCGACGTCTACATTCCGACCCCTACATTCTTGAAATATTTACTCTATGTTTCTCTATCCACTATCTTGATAACAGATCACAACCTATTGATCTATATGTCCTCTCCCATATAATGTCTTTCTTCAGCAAATCCTTTGTCATTCGTCCTACCTCTTTTTGCTGCTCTTTACCTATCTCCATACATCGATTCCCCTCCAAAAAGTCCTTCAGACAAGTCTTATTCCAATACCTACCTAATATTCAAACTTCCGCAATTATGTAAAAATATCGTTTCTTTAATTACAATTGCTATTAATATCTAGCTGACACGTGCCGTTTTGTATATCTTCATGCCAGATTCAATGTGCCTAATTTCTGAACTGTTATTATGAGGGGTTAGAAAGTCGCAGAGTAAAATTATTTTACTTTCTCACTACCGAAGGTAGAGAAGCTTTGTATTCCTGTGGGAGGTTAACAAAAATTTTGGTTCATTGTCTGTTAGTCTGTAGTCAAATCGACATAACTGGCATATTACCTACTACCGTTTATCTAATATTCATGAAATTCTTAGAGAATGTGCGGATTGTTGTCTAGATGGTTCCAGCTCAAATTCATCAAATTCCATCCAAGACTTCCGCTTAAACACTCGTAAATGCATTTCCTTAGCTATGCCAATATTTCAGAAACTGCTCGTTCGATATGACTCAAAGTAGGAAGGAAGATAGATTTTGATAAAAAAATAATGCTGTATTAATTTCATTGTATTCTGTCAACTGCTTTCTTTTAAATATGGCTGAAAATATGTTTCATGCCGAGAATAGTGTAGAAATTTCCTCGTATCAATTTAATTGAATTATATTTAACAATTAAAATAACTTTAAAAAATATAATGGCTGCGGAATTTGGAATGCATTGATCATATGTGAGGGAGGTTATGTTCATAGTGTTTTTTATGAGGTTATACAACATTAGGTTGAATTAAAAAAAAATTAATTTACAAAATAAAAAACGACGTTTTACCGTTTACATATTACTGGCATGACACCTACTGCCGTTACAAACAATTTCACGTAATTTTCACTGATCGTGAGGCTTGAAAGTTCTAAGGTCCAATATAGATTTTGCCGAATCCCTTCACCAGCTTTCGCTTAGATTTTTCTTAGAGATGCGATTTTCCTTTACTATACGTACCGTATATTTATTCATTTAAATTAAATTTTGTCAGACTGTAAAAAATAATGTCATATTTGTGAGTTTGTTTGTTACTTTTGAAAGTCACCCTACTGGTTTCGGTCACAATTTCCCTCTCAAACTTCAAAACAGTAAGCGGATTTAATCCAAATCAGTTTGCAGTAGTTATGATTGAAGGGTAGGATGTAAGCATCGATACGTTTTAAATGTATAGGCATTCATTGCTTGTATTTTGTTAACTTCATTCATATTCTTATATTTCTTCTTGAATAACTTTTGTTCTAACTAATGAAAAATGTCGGTGAATTTAGTGAGGAAGCTATACTGACCTTACTTGGCAGAAGTTTTTTTTACTTCATTTCATAAAATGTGCAAAAAATATTTATGAATTTTTGAAAAAAAAATCTTTAGATTAATAAGTACCTTAACAAAAAAAAAGCATTATCTTCCGGTTATTTTGCTTTTTCCCTCTCTAATTTTCTGTTTTAGCTAATGATAGTGAAAAAAAAGTAGCGGTAATATCGTCACATTAGGACAATTAGGAGGAGGCTCTTTCTGCCGACTGCTCTCACCAAGATTAACCCCCTGCCTTCTCGCTTACTCTTTCTCTTCTCTCATAATACCAAATGTACCGAGCAATATTTTTTTCAAAAACATTATAAATTATGCCACTTAATTATTTAGTTATATGTCGAAAAATTTACATTTTATTTTTATTTGTGTGGTATTGAGTAAAAAGAATTGGTGTGTCCACTCACACGACTTTCTTACCTATCCCAGAAAAGTTTTTATATCTTTAAATACGTTCATGAAGGAATAAAAAAAAAAACGCTGCAAATTATTTCACAATGGTTTATTATCTCCAAACAATTATACATCTAAAGTAACATTACCTTCCGAGTTACAAAGAAAACAAAACAAAAGGTGATTCCAATTATTAGACTAAACTGTTTTTCTTTAATCATTAGCAATATGCTAAAAAAAAATAGCATTAGTTCAGTAACACATTTAAAATTTAAAAACCAAACCAAGGATATAACATTTGGAGTAGAACACATTTAAAAAAAACCGGAGACCATATCTTTGCTCCTAATTGTCCGATTTTAACGAGTTTTTTTTTTGTTTTTTAGGAAATTTCGTAAAATTTTAAAAAAACTATATGCATTATCAACAAAAAATTTTTCGAGTTATTCGGAATTTAATTTTACCATCCCTCGTAACTTTTTTTATTGCTTCTTTTCGTTGAAGTACGTTATATAGATAAATTTAAAGGGCGTCGAGAAAATGACTTTAGCGAAGTTTTATTCGTTAAGAGCTACAGTCTATAGCAACGCAGGTTTTTCGGCCGCCATTTTTAAAGTTAAAGGCGGAGAGTAATGTCGATGAAGGAGGATCATCCTCGGGTGACCTCTGATTTTATATCAAAATTTGAAAAAAAATTGGTCCAGTAGTTTCGGAGAAAATGCGCAGACGGCGGATGGTGGACGGCGTACGGCGTACGGACAAAAAAAAAAAAGAATTATTCGTTTTTCGAATTCTACACGTCTTGAAGCGTGAAACCTCAAATTTTAAGAGGGGGTTATGTTTTTGAATTTTTTGGTCGATCACAATGTTTCATTATTGAAAACAATAAACCAAAAAAAATAAAATAAAATAATAATTAGATTTATTTTCCTCAAAATTAATCAAAGAAATTATTTGAGTACGAGTTCTTTAATAAACTATAAAAATGTTAACCGGCTTGTGGAAGATTCGAGTAAAAATACACACTAATATTTCTAACCAAAAACGTTTTGCCTTACCCCAGTCTTGCCAGACAATAATTTCCGTTAAAAGTAGACAATGAGGTAATGGGGGACACCAAATTTTTTATTTTTATTTTTTCACTCACTTTCACTCCTTTTTGTCACTGGGATTTGAAAACATAATCTTACATACGAAATTTAACAGCTGTAGGTTCCTTAATAGTAGTGCGAAGTGAATGATTTTAATATAGTTTTGTGTAGAATTTCATCTTTCAAAAAAAAAAAAAAAAGCTAAATTAATTAATGTATAGAAAATAGAATGCACTTTAGTATCGCTAATATTGCTTAGATTCCGATGATTTTGATTTGTTTTGTAGCTAATTTGATTACCTTTCAAAGGTTTTGTATAACTTAGAAATATACTATGCTATATACTTTGTATAAATATAATATATACTTATCGAGTTAGGCTCCAAAACATTTTCCTTTTCTTTATAACTTTTTTCCCTGAGTTTTCTCGATAATTTTGTATATCGAAGAAAATTGCTAATACATTTATTAGAAAACTATAGGAAAGTTTTATCGAAATCGTTAAAGCCGTTTTTGGGTTACACTATATAGAAAAACAAGTTTTTCACTTATTGAGCAGCCGCTATTGCGCAAGGAGCATCCGATTTGTGTCACAGGCATCAGTAGTCAAAACCATATAAAATGAAACCAATTAATGTTTTATAAATAACACTATCACGCTAGAAGTAATTATTATATTTCGTTTACCCTACAAACAGCTGAACACCATGAAAACCAAGTCTGAATCGGGAACTGTAATGAATGTGTCCAAAGAAAACAAACATTACATTTATACTCTGCCATGATAAATGTTCCTTGAGTTTACAATGAGAGGACATGTTAATTAATTCCTCGAGGTTACACATGTACTTTGGGTAATTTCTTAGATAGTTTTAGTTGAAGAGATCAAGTTCCCAGTGTGGTGTCGGTAGCTGTTAACCATTTATTTCTTTTGTGTTTGAGGAAACGGCTTTTCGAAGGTGGGAACACAATCTAAGAATCATAAATCATTTCGCCTATTGTTCAGTAACCTCTTATCTACACTTCTCAGCTGATAAAGATCGATACAGGTTCCACTGATAGTTCTAATGCAGTTCCTATCTTTCCTTACGTTATGTATGTCCTCATCTGGTCAATTTTTTCAAAGATTTTAACTTTTTTAGCTTTACAAACGATAATTAATGTTTCGATATTTACGGTTGTCTAAATACATGACATCCTTTATATTCCAATACCCAATGAAAAAGAATTCTTAAAAGAAAAAAGTAGACAAATTAAGGATCCATGATTTATTTGTTTTTCTTAAATTATGTTACCAAACGTGATTTCTCCATATAAAAACAAAGTAAATTCAAATATAGGTATATATGTATGTATACCCTGTCATTATATAGGGTCCTCAGTTTATCTTTATAATAATTGTTAATAATGGCAAACAAAAAAAAAAAACATATTTTTCCAAAAAAAAAAAGGAGTGAATTTTAATCTCAGTTCCGGCTAATTTTGTTTTGTTATTTTTTATATATTGCTCCTTAAGAAAATTCATTAAGTTTAAAAGAAAATGTTGAATCAATAACAAAAATATAAAAAGCGGGATGGAAAGAAAATGTAACGACAGATATGAAATATTGGCAAGTAAAGTTTAAAATAATTGAAAAAAAACATTATTTATTCAATTCAATTTATTCAATCGTTCAACTAGGACATAAATTTATTTTATTTTATTATGTTTTACGAACAATATGGATAGACTACTGTTAACCCCTTATTTATGTTCTTGATGTGTTTGCAGTACGATTATGATTTTCAAGATGTTCAGTTAATATAGCGATACATGTAACTAATATTAGGTATATCTTGTCCTCATTCATAAAATTAGATATATTATGATATATGCTCACTCATTTGAATACATTATATACTTGTCATAGATTATATATATTTTTAGTAAGATTAAAAATAATTACGGTAAATTGTATTAACGCTCTACCACAATATGATTAAATACACAACAAATCTTGATATAATACTTAGTTGATCTTACAAAATAACTTTTTTTTAGAGGGAATTAATTTGTGAGGTCATTAGTGACAACCAAATATGTATATAACACAATAGTGCTTATGTAGTGTAATGTCATAATGAGGTATTATTAGTGATATGAAAATGGAAAAATAAATAATAAATAAAGTATGTGTTAATGTTATGTTCAAAAAGGGATTGATCAGTATGCTGAGTATTAAGCAGCCCTATGTAGTTGGGTTAGATAAATAAAATATTTAACATTATGAAAAATAAAGTATTATTATTATTAATGATTATTATTTTTTTTTGTTTTTGGTGTTTTATGACAAAGCTATGAAATTGCAATATTTCTATTTTTCAAGTAATCTTAGTGATCTGTATGTAAAGTTTCGAATATCTTTTAGAACCAATTGACTTATTGGTCAATTGACCTGATTTAATAAACGTATTGTTCAGAACAAATTTTATACAATGTCTTAATATTATATATAATATTTTCGCTTTTACAAAACTATTATTTGATAGTAACAATTAGCCCAGTTAATGAATTTTCAATGAGGTAATATTCCATATTTTTAGATGCTGAATATATAATGCAAATTTCATGCGCTTGATCCTCCAGTTACTTTACGACATGTTGTGGCCATATTATAATAAACGGAAGCTGTAGCTCAAACATTTCTCGCTTCCGCGATGATAGCTCGTAAAAGCAAACCAATAATTCTAAACAATAGAGGCGGCCATGAAGCCAGGAGTTGCCGGCATTTTGCCATCCTGATTAGGGATTATTAGTCATAATATGCTGCCATCGAAACGCTGCCATAACTTGAATTACATCATCACCATCATCATCAACTTTGAGTATATCCGCTACTGCTTTGATAACAGTTACGGAATAACAACAGAACTTGTATCATTTGCATTTTGTTCGTCAACCACATCTTTATAGTTATATAACTTTAACGAAGGAAAAACAAAAGATCATTGTTTTAAATACTCATCAATCATAATACATAACAGGAATAGAATTTTAAACTAAAAATAAGATATCGAGCATGACTGTAATAATTTTAAGTTCTGGTGCGCGCAACACAAAACTTTCACTTACCACTCTACTTTGAATAGAAATCTTTTTCTGGCAATGCTGAGGTATTATAAAAGTTTTAAGTGCATTTTAAACGGAGCTAAGGCTCAAAGCTTAGAAATAACATATCATTAAGACCATTAAACTTACACGTATATTTATTGTATCGACGGTAGTCGATACAAATCTAGTTATATAAACCACATAACTTCAGTCGCTGATCCTTTCAGTTGAGAGAATGACTAAACCCAATTTCAACATTTTTGAGTAATATTGCTGTGATATTTTAGTGATATTTCTTGTTGGAAAAGTTATATTTATACAGACAGTGAGCAAGTTGATTCCAGAGAAGCTGAGTTGAAATATAGAACTGTGAATAAAGCTATAAATTTCGCTACTAAAAACATCACTAAAATTAATAATAATGTTGAAATTGGAGTTAGTCATTCTGACAACTGAAAGGGTCATATATGCCTAGAGAGATTTGAAAGTACACCTGAACATTTAACCCATAAATGATTATGGTTTGTAGGACTATTAGTTATTAAACTATTATTTTCCATAGTAAAGTTTACTGAAATGAAATTACGAAATTTTCATTGCTTGTCATTGATAGTTTATAAGTTGTCACAAGTTGTGGTATTATAAACAATGGCATTGGCATGATTCGGTGGATTTTAAATACTTTTTTTTTTAAACTTAGAAACAACTTTTGCAAAGTTTAAATTTTTCAAGAAAATTTCATTGCAAACATGTGATTTATGTTAAATAATATTAGTTATCTGAAATTATCATTATATTTTTTGTCGCTCTGCGTTACCTCCTACAACTTCATTTATTTAATATTATTTTTTTCTGAAATTCTCTGCTTTCCAACGATATATTATAAGTATACCTTCTGATTGTTATTTCCGGAGATTCATTTTCAACCTGGATAAGCATTTTTCTTTTTTTCTCCATTTTCCTATTATTATATTCTTTCAAACTTCATATTTAGCCAATTTTTATAGTCTTTAACGTGATGTAAATGGGGATAAGATCTAAATTATGTTAAAGACCACTTAATTATCTAATGCTTCACTGAATTTAATAAGAACCGTTTTAAATACGTAATATCAGTTTCGTACGACTTTTTGTTTTTGAGCTAGAATGACACACACATTTAATAATTATATAATAATATATAATATATAATATATAATATATAATAATATAATTATATAATAATTATTAACACAATTAAAACACACACACACACACACACAGAATATTTTGTGGGGGTTGGTCTTTTGAACTCAGGAAACCTTCAAACATGTATTTCCGTTGAAAACTCATTTCCGAAAATTTTTATGACTGCGATACTAACCCTTATTCTATATTTCATATATAAGTTGGTAAAAGCCCTTACTATAATTTTCTTAATTTACTTACTTTATAATTATTTAATTTACTATAGTAAATTTTAATTCGTAAGTGAAACTAAAAAAATTTGCTTTAAGCCACACGATAGAAGTGAAATCATCAAAGCGAGATTATTAATATGAATTGTAAATTATAAATAATAGCTCACTATAAAGAGGATGAAATACTGAACAATTCTCTTGCTTATAGTATGCAGATGCGATTTTTAGTTTCTGAAGATATTTTAATTCAGATCTAATTTTAATCCATATTTTTAATAAAACTCGTTATCATTTGGTTTTCGACACAATTTCTTGCCTTTTTTCATCTATCACGTCGTCGCATTAAGATAAAATTTTGGATAATAGCCCATTACAGAGGGCATGGAATGATGAATATTTCTCACTCTCTCAGTATATGAACATCTGATTTTTAATGTTTGTGATATTCTAATCCATATGAAAAAAAACACTTCAATTATTCGAATACAGCTGACTTTAACCGAGCGTTCCACATCAGAAATATTTCAGTTCAAACTAATTCACTCTTCACAAAAAAAGTGCAAAACTCTCCTATAGTGTGCAGAACAAAAGAAATACTTCTGGCCAGAAGAACTAAATTACATGTAAAGAGTTACATTAAAAAAATAAAAAACCTTATGAAACTAACAAAACATACAAAACCAAACTGAAGAAACTATATACAAAATACCTATATAACATAATCCAAATAAGAAATGAAACAAAATAATCGCTGCTTAGCTAAAAAAATAAATTAAAAAAATGGAAGAAAACCAATAAATTCCTCTAATAGATGAGCACCAATTTATAATAAATAAATTAAAGTAGAATATAAAGAAATAAACATTTATGTATTCAATTTTAGTACATATTAAAACATTTATAAATTTAAAAAAATAAGAAAACAAATAAATTAAGCAACTTTATGAGCAAAACGTTCTTGTAGAACAGACGGAAGTTATAAAAAATATATAAACCAGTCCATAAGTTTATGAGCGGAAGAACTCATATACTCATCTATGCATATGGTCTAGGCGTTGAACTGAACCGTTTAAACTGCACATATATCTCTAACCTACAAAGGTTATTTTAATCTTTTTGGTAGTTTAACCATGTCTGTATTTTTGTTTTAATTCTCGAATTTATTATTATTTATTTATTGCAGTGTTTCGGCCGTGAGAGAGTCATGTACACATTAGTCTCTATTGATTCACTATATTGTATATGATGATCGTTATTAAAAATTTTATAAGTCTTGAAATCGTTTCTTGGTCCTGCCTCAATATTTGCTCTAAGCATTTCTAAAAGATCTCTATGAGTCATGAGTCTTACACTCCGTAAGTATATATAGTTCTGTCAGATTATACCTATAGTAGGAACATTTTGTTTTTTTCGTATCTTCTTTTTTTAGCCTCTTAGGCTAAACGGGGGTTTTCCGGGCATGGGGATGAGGGCGGGAGATTAATGCTAGAGTTAAAAGCCCCTTCGGCACAAGAACGCGAACTCGTATTTCATCAAATTATATCTTGTATCAGGTTGCCGGGCAACGAGGTGCTGTGCACACACGTTAGCTCGCTCGGTCACCCCGCCTCCTACTAATTGTAAGGCAGGTAAGAACATCTTCTCTCGGTATCAACTTTGGATCTTTATTAGGATGAATTACCTATTGTTGTATCACTATTAGTTAATTGTCTCTCAGTCTTAAGCTCGCATTGAAAACAACAATATGATAAACTTTCATAGTAATTGTTTCTTGATGATGTATTGGTTTTTCGCGTTTTTTTTTTAATTTCTGAATACCACTGAGCATCAATAACTGAGATGGAAAAAATCCCTTAATGAACTTCTATTTGTGGCATTGCGGGTGGGTGGAATTTTTAATTTGGATTCCTCTTTGGTGCCAAATATTTTTTTCAAGATCATTAATTTCCAGAACGGTCCTGGTTAGCTATGTGTGATGAAACTTAATTATTTTAAGCTGTGTATAATTCTCAGATTTGGTTTCGGTTCAGTCGCTAGTTTCTAGGAAAACATGAAAACCAAACAGCCCATCATCATCATGTTGGTTGAGTAGCGAAAGGTGGAGTAATTTTAATATTCTTCGTGTATTATGTAATGAATATCTCATAAAAGATTAATTATAGTTAAAATAAGTTTTCAGAAATATTAGGCAGAATTATCATTAAAATATCATTATAAAGAAAATTGAATATATCTTACATTGTCTTAAAAATATCATAAAAAATATATAATAAGCAATGATAAATGAGACTTAAAAATTAAAATAATAGCTATCCTCAAAGAAAGATAAATTATAAATTAATGAATCCAAGACTCTCTTTGATTTATAGTGGTACATTTTTTTATACACAATACAAATTTTTATTTTATTTTTTCAATTTTTATTCATGAAATTTACAACTGTAACAAAATAAAAATACACATATACATGAAAAGACCTGTGAAGAAACTACTCGTTGGTAGTAGCATTTACTACATGGGCAAATGCGGCTGAGTAATTAGTGAGTACCAAGTATTTAACTCAAATCAAACGATTAAGTGAAGTAGTAGTTGAATTCTCAATAGTGATTCAATTTAAGTAAAATACTTGGCACTCGATACTGAGATTACTGTGCGCCCATCTTTACTATCTATACCAGAAGAACACGGCCATTTTCGTTTTGACACCTCGCAGAGTTATCAGGGATCGAAGCGGAAGCGAGTTTGTTTCTGATCTGGATGATGCAGAATCGGAAACATATGAAACATTAAGATCATTATGGATGATTTTATTTATGAAAATATAAGGAGCATCGAAGATTTTAAGAAATATTTTGGATTGTAGAGATACGAGAGGAATTTAATCGTTTAGTGGAGTTCCAAAGCTCAACTCAGTAAGTGCAAATAGGCATTTTTATAGTCTAGTATTTGAATGTTTTTTTAATTAACTGAAAGTTCAGATCTTTAGTCTATTAAATTCTGAAGTAGTGGTTTCAAGTCGCTTTAGTGAGGACCTCAAGGTTTGTCCAAGTGGAGTGCATGAAATTTCATTTTTGTTTTCTCCCTTCATATTTTTATCCACACCTCTCAGAACAGGAAATTGGCATTAATTGGCATTTTAGGCATGACGAAAGAATAATGCACAGCAGCACCTTTTTCTGGTCTTGGTTTACTTTCTTAGTTCAGGAAAGGAGATCTCTCATCCAGCTCCTCTTTAGTCGTCTTCTGATGGGCATTTCAGCCGTGCTGTTGTGATGTCCGTGTTGTTTAAGATGAAATCGGGGGTAGAGATATAAATGTTTGTCGCCAATATAAACAAGTGGGCATGTGTCTCGTCGAAGCGTAAATATGTTGTGATTTATCATGATTTAATCTAATTTTACAAAGTGAATACCAATTTTTAACTGTAGTATATGATTTTGTAAATTCAGTGAGCCTAGTGTGTGGTAGTGATGTTTTGTTAAAATTGTTGTATCGTCAGCGTAAGTAGCAGTCAACGTTTCGGAGGTGGTAGGCATACCACGCGTATAGATAGTATAATGTAAAGGAGCCAATATTGATCCTTGAGGCACTCCTGCCGATACTGTCCGAATTGAAGAATTTTCTAAGCCCTGTCGGACAGAGAACAATCATTCGAAAAGGAAATACTGAAGAATGAGATAGTGTGTATGAGGTAGTATGGTTTTTGAGTTTAAAGTCTCTGGTGCCAAATTTTATCAATTGGATTTAATTTAAAAATTTTTTTTTTTTTTGGTTTAGTTCTGTATTCGACTTAAAATTTCAACCAAACACGACTAATAAAAAACAGCCGACTTCTCAATCGCCTATTGAGCTGAACTCCATCTCCATGGACTAGCAGCATCCTGTTATGAATAAGTGACTAAGAGGCCACTATACAGAGGCCCCCTCCACTGTGGCCGCTAATACAGTACCACTCCCACTAGCGGTAGTCTCCCATGGTCGAATAATTTATCCAGGGCTTCACTAAGGTCTTGGGCTTTATGTCGCCGAGGGTAGTGAAATAGAAGGAGAGAGGGAGAGAGGAAGCTTCTTAATGTCAGGGTGCTGTAAGGGTTGGTGAGTAAGGGCTTAATTTATCTATGAATAATTTTAAGTCGTGTTGTCAAAATTTTATTTCCAAGTTTCTGGATGCCAAAGAGTAGATCGTCATTAACTATATTCGAAGAACTTCTATTATAAAAAAAAAGGATAAGAAAAAGGAGAATTTCAATTTTCCTGAAGTAACAGACATTTAAAATTCATCCAAATAGCTACAGATCCTCTTTTACTAAAATATTAGCACTTTTCTAAAACATTCTTAAGGAGGCTTCAATTTACCGTGAGCTTTTTTATTTACGAATATTCTCGGAAATGGATAGTTTTCAATCTGGAGATCGGTAAATTTTGTCAAATTAATGGTGTACTAAAAACTCATGAACGGAGGTCACTCAAAACGGCCCAATACTTTTGTAGCCCATCTTTTTTTCTCAATGTTTTGAACAAATTATATATCAATTTAAAAGGGAAAAATTGGTGTCTATGATTATTTAGTAACCCATTATGATGACAAAATTTCCGACCTCCAGTTTGAATAGTCCCATTTTAAAGAATTTTTTAAAATAAAAAACTTGTAGGTAACGATAAAATGATGTCATTCCTAATAATTTAGATGAGTGTCAATAATTTGGTAAAAAGGAGTTTGTCTGTACCCAAGACTATCACATTTTATTTCGTATATAAACTTCAATAAAATATTTTTAAAAATAGATAGTTTCGTGAAGAAGCTTGGGTTGAAAATAACAGTGTCATAATTAAGTCTATTGGAATATTTTTCTTTACAAAATAATAATAATGGATTTTTTTTTGAGGAGAGGTTGTTGGTTTATTTGATATATTAACATCAATTAAAAATCAACAATAGAGAGTGTTACAAATGCTCAACCACGGGAACACTAGTTTGAGAGCCCGTGACTTGTCCAATGGAGGATTGGACGTAGAAAATTCTGTTATCTCACATTCTGACATTTACTCTCCAGAAAATTTCAAATATAAGATACAATACAAAACGATTAGGCTTCTTAGTGTTTGTTGAGCTCAGCAAGTGATTCGATGATCTGAATAAAATTATGTAAGATCTGTGAAACACTATTAAATAATTTTACGAATTCTAGATGACAAAAATGTGCTTGAGCCGTACAGCCATTAAATAATAATTGGGCAACACTCCAGAAAGTTTTTAAGCAAATACCAGATATCTAGGTGTTATTTGTTTCATTTTTTCTCTCATTTTTTTTAGAACCAACAATAGTAGGGCATGCCCACTATGATTTCGTTCCTTTTCTATGAATCCACTTAGAATTACACTTATTTATTGCAACATTCCTTTTTTTTTTTTTTTTTTTTTTGTATCGTTTCATCTTTTTTTTGAAAAATAAAACATGTTCTGCTTCATTCAAGAGCACATAATGCATTAGCATCATGTACATACACACACACACACACACACACACACACACACACACACATATATATATATATATATATATAATAGTTACTTCAGAAGAAAAAGAAAAAAAAACTAACTAATTACATGAACAATAATACTTCTAAGAATAATTTTAAAATATTTTTTGCATAATAAAAAATTAAATTTAGTAGCTGTATATCCATTATAACTTCAAAATTGGAATTCGTTGTGGTTGTTTTAAGTATTTTGCGTATACCACTCACAATTTAAGTAACAAATATGGACCAATAAAACAAAACCATTTCCATGTTGGGGAGTCTTAAGTCCCTCCCATCCCCCCTGTAAATCCACGAATGGTTTTGTTTGACCGATCTTATATTAATTGAATTCAGGAAAAAATGTATATAGGTAACGGATGTTATTATTATCGGCATCATTTGTATTTATTTATTCATTTAAATTATTATATTTCAGCATTTTATTTATCCAGGGTAAGTAAACAGACAGAACTTCTGATAGCAAAATATAACAATAGTCATATAAATTATACAAAATAGTGACCAAAGAACTGATAACATGATCCTTGTGTTGAGATCACGCTTACACGATTCACGACCTAGGCTTTGTCAGATTGGACCGTTTCCTCGGCAGGGCACGAGGTACGTGTTATTTCCTAAGGTCCATTTCAGTGTGAAGCCAATGGTTGTTTGTATAATAGCTAAGTAGGTACAAATTACTGATTACTAGCTACAACTTACTGATAACCTAGCACGGATTACTTTCTTCAGTCAAGGTCGGGAAGTGATATTTGTAAATAATGTTATAATCTTCTATATTAAATCCCATAATTAGTTTGACAACTTCGTCTTAAAACAAACCCACTCGTCTTGTCTGTACCTTTTGATAAAGTTTCTCTTATTTAGAATATATTCTATGTAATGTTACGTTTTGGGGTGTTTAAATTTACTCGGGATGCAACTGGATAATTACTGATGATAATTACCCAGAAATGTTTAATGAAAAAATAGTTATAAAACATTAGTAAAATAAATTTGGAATTATAATATATTGATTTGTCCAGAATTAATTAATTGAATTTCTTTTCTCAAAGGTTTATTTTTTTGTGTTTAGCATGCTTTCTGATTACACACATTACCTGTGATCATCATGATAAAAATAAGTGGCAGAATTAAAATAACATTTACTAAAAAACTTAATTTATTTCTATGTTTAATAAAGAATATATACAAATTATATTTACGAGAACAAAATACGTGATTCAATGAATTTAATAATTAACTGTGAAGGCATGATTTCGGATGGACTGTTCTGAGAATTTTTGCCATGAATTATTATAACATTGGTAAATTTATTGTTGGGAATAACACTTATCTATTGTATATGAAGTGGTGTGGTTGGTAGATTCCATTGCTGCATCCGCTGATCCGAAGTCATCTTTTCAAGGCCAGGTCCAAAAACTTCTCCAAGACTCCCATCTGTGTGGTCTATGTAGGGCCAAGGCTTCAATCCCCAAGCCGGAAGAAAACATCTGACCTATCCTCCAGGCCGAAAATCCACATTAGACCTCTTTGCTTGCTTCTCGGTAGATTTTATACAAAATATTCAGGGTGGGACAAGGATGGTTTCCATTGGTTCTTAACTTCACCCTATTACTTCACAATAACTGGTAACAACCTAAAAGGAACCAGTTACTTAGCCCGTTACTAGTTTTTACTCTAAGCCTTCCTTCGGTCCTGCTTCAGGTCGGTCCTTTATCTACCTGCTCCTCCCTCCCTTGACGCTCTTTTTGGTGTCAGAAGTCAGTTTCATTCAACTTTCTTTTCTTCACTTAAATAATAATTTTTAAAACCTCATTAGCTATGTTCAATACATAGCACTACAATCAACAACGCAATAAAGAGTCTAATTGGAAGTAAGACAAATTATTAATTTAACCTAGTTGTTTAAATTTATTCCACTGATCCCTGTTAAAAATAAAAGTTTCTATTTGTTACATTATTATCCACCACATCAAATTATTAAAAATAATCAAACGTTAACTGTTGGAAATCCCTCAAATCGAGCATTTATCATTATTATATTATTATCAGTCGTTACCGACATAGATATTAATTTAGGTTAAATTGAATTTTAAAACTGCAATTAATTAATTATTGAAATGAGTGTATTAACTTCTCCCTTTGAAATATTGATTATGCTTAATACGAATTATTTTTGACATAGAATATATACCTTCATAAAACCTATCTTGAACTGTTTAATAAAGTTTTAGTTTTTGAGTTACACCACTTTTGTATTCAACGCTTCAAATACTGAAAAATAGAAGAATGGAAAAGAGCAACATTCCGTTCTTAGAACTCTAAATCCATTTCGCTGAATTCAAAACTGAACTAAGAAATATTTAAACGATAGTATAATTCAAACTCTAATATTATTTGAACTAAAGGGGTATTGTTTTTTTCTTTTCACCAACTAACTTAAAACAACTCTAAATTCTACAACTAGCTGAACTTCAATTTGAATTAGTAATATGACATGTAAGAAAAGAGGAGAAGCTACACATTAGTAGCACTCTAATTAAATTAATTTAGAATACAAAAACATAAAATGTTTATTAAGGTTATCTGGTAACTTTTTACGAAATTGAAACCATGTAGTAATGCCATATTACAGCCTCATGTAAAAGTAATACAGTTCAAAACTTTCAACACTTTTTATGTTTGAAACGAGCAGTTTGTGAACTTATATCTAATTATTTATTGCTATTATTTTTTTGATTCACATGTTTGTTTAGAGGTATAAAAAAATATTGCCGAATCGTCTAAATTAACAAATTGCGGTATCCGTTAAAAATGAAAAAAAAAAAATAGTATAGAACCAAGGTATTTGTGTAACAATATCATTAAAAACCGTTATAAAATATAATGCTTACATAATATTGTTTCTAATGGATAGAATATCATATAGTGAAATTCAAAATTTGTTAGAATAAATGAATGAATATGTTTTGAGGAAAATTATGACATCACTGGTTGCTGTCCTCTTCCGCTAATGAATAAAAAATAGACAAATTGCTAAAAAAATCAATTGGTTGCGTCTCAATCTACGCTAGTGGGTTCTCATTGACGTAGTAATAATAGATAATACAATTTTAGTGTAAATTATTCATTGAGACTTGAAGATTAGTTACAGAACTTCACCAAAAACCTATGAGCTTGAAATGTAAGCTCTTCTACTGACTGAAATGTTCGAATAGAGCTGGACTGAGAGCGAAGTTCATATTGTTCTATTCGAGAACTTCTAGTAAGCCGTCCTCGAGGACCGGGGCCTCCGGTTCGGAAGTAAGGCTTCCGGTTAGAGTTTAGCCGATCCCTGCCTAAACCGGAACTGAGACCGAAAATCATTTACGACTATCGATCTAGCGATTCGCGTTAGGATTTAGAGCTAGATAAGATGAATATATATTACATTATCATGGGTGATAAATATTCAGGGCACATTCATTTAAAAAATATATATATATATATATATATATCTATATATTTTTTATTTGTTCCAACGTTTCAACACAAACATGTGGGTCATCTTCAGGGCGTGGTTTGAGCACTAAATTCTTTCAAGTACTGAGTGCATTCAGTGCATTCATAGCATTCAGTGCTCGAACCACGACCTGAAGATGACCCACATGTTTGGGTTGAAATGTTGACACAAATAAAAAATTAAACATTTATTTTTTTAAAAAGACTGTGTCCTGAATATTTATCACCCATGATATGTAGAACAGTCGATTAGCTTAATTCAATATATTACATTATTTTTAATGTTTGAAAATTTGAATAAAGTTAAGAAAATATGAACATTTAGTTGGTAACCAAAAGGATAAATAACCATTATTAAAATCAGTGTAAAAAAAGGCTGCTGCTCTAACACTCTAGCTGATGTTTTTAATTATTATTTTAAAACATAACTATTGTACGTGTTTATTATCGTATCTTTTAAATAAATATAAAATGTATTTTAGTTATTGGTTGACATGTGTGTATGGCTAAAGCGCTTTCGTTCAATCTCCGCTGGTACCAGTACCAGAGAGTAGAACTGGGTTCTCCTGGAGTTCTCTTGCCTGATTGTATATAGGTATGCATGTGGTTTTTGGCTTAGCTTTAATTATCTTTTTTTATTTGGGTTATTTTATTTTATTTATTGTATATAGTTTGATTATTATCTATTGTTATTTTGCTTCTATTTATTTTATATTTTTTGTATATATAGTGTGAATGTTATCCTACCTCACTATAACTAATGTCCATGTGACAGATCGTTCTAATACTCAATAAATACAAAATGGTTGTTGGTTAAATTGTATTAAGTAAGGTATATTAAATCATAGTATATATATTTGTTTATTAAAATAATTCCCGATCACTAATATAAAATGCTTACAATAATTTATTGTAATTTCTTTTTATAGTATAGTGAATGATACTACAATCTATCTCATGATGGGCAACAACTAATAGGGCTACAAGAGTTCATTCATACAATATACACAAAAAAAAAAAAAAAAAAAAAACAGGAAAAATTATTAATAATAAAAAATAAAAGTAATATTCTTATACACATTCATTGTTCTTGTTGGTACACCGAGTTGAAGTGGCTTTATCCTACTTCCCGATGGCAATTCTTTCATGGTGTTTTTATTTTTCAAGTTCTCAGAACCAAAAACCCTCATCTTAGAACTCTTTACTTTACGCTCCTCTATCCACTCTCTCAACAATAGATCCCATCCAACAGATTTATACATCCACTCTCATAAAACCACTTCCTTCAGTAAATCCTTCATCATCCGTGCTACCTCCTTCTGGAACTCCTTGCCCATCTCCAAACCACGTCTATAAGCTCCTTCATATAACTCCTATTCCATCACCAAATACAAATTCAAACTTCCGCCAGCTTGTAAAAATTTCTGGGTTCTAAAATTACGTTGGCCACCAACAGTTAATTTAAAGAAGTCATTTTATTTTTATTTATTCACTTTTTCTATATCTCAGTATTCTTGTTTGAGGAAAATATTTGTGCTTTTCCTTATTATTTTTTGTACATATTTTATATATTTGATATTAGTATCTTTATATATATATATATATATATATATATATATATATATATATATATATAATATATATATATATATATATATATATATATATATATATATTTATTTATTTACAAAGTTCTAAGTATTTTATGTATATATTTGTATGATATCATCACACAATCATGCCAATGATATCATCATGGAAGACTAATGTACATATTTTTTGAACTCTAATATTATTCTTAGGGGACTTCAGTATTCGAATAAAATTATTTTTCATTTCATTTCATTCATACCTATTACATACAATATATACATTCACCTAGGGAACTCCGATGTAAGATTCAGAAGTTCCCAGTACTTCTCTTCCAGCCGCGTCACTAATATCACAAGCCAGTGGAAACTGAAAGAGGGCGCTGGAGCCAATTTATCGTAATTATGTTTGTTGAATACACTGGTGCACTGAAGGGGTATAATTTCGTATCAGATCCTAATATTTTTACTACACTAAGAACAAGACAAGTCTCAACTTATTCAGGAAAAAACTCGGAATTGATTTATATAGACCTTGCGCGACGATTTTTGAACTGAACAAAAAACATGACACTCAAAGAACAATAATTTAATTGACTGCTTCTTTGCTGGAATAGTGCCATATTATTGATACATAAACATTTTTGTTACTTTTGAAATTTATTAACACTTTTTAAATTAATGTATAATAAATTCAAGTATTCAACGAGGTAGAAAAAACCATCATATTTCAACTAATATTAAAGACATGTCCAGAAACATGAAAAAAATAAATAAAAAAAGGATGATTGCACACAGGCAGGTTTGGGACTAGAAAATGTCGCTTGATGGCTAAAACGTCAGACGTGAGAGAAAAATTTAAATTTTGAGTACAAAAATTGTTTTGACCTACCAAGTAAAAAGAGAGTCTATGGTGTTAAGGAAGCTAAAAGAAATTCACATTTGTTATTTTTATTATACAACTATGCAATGTCCCAATAATTAAATATTCATTAATTTTTAGTGTTAACAACTATGCACGAGAAGCCCGATTTCTGTTTGTATCCCATCTCACACTTCATATATTTATTTTATTTTATGTATTTATATATTTTTTTCTTGTTACTTTCAACTTTTAATTTAAATCAGACTTTAAATAATTTTTAATTTTGATTAATTTTTAATTTGGCGATTAATTGTCAATCTTAGAAAAAAATGTCTAGAGTTATACTTACCATGGCCGGTATTATCATTCCGGTTGCAACCTTACTTTTCAGTTTCTCAAGAAACAAAAGTACAGGTAGTGTAACTCTACATTGTAATTTATTTCTAAGGTTCTGAAATTGAAAATTTTTTACCAAACACCTAAAACATTCCGCTTGTTCCTAAATAAATTTCTAAAAGATATATTAATCTTAGGCTCAGTTCTCTACACCACCTTCACTGCTGGCATCCCTACAAATTCCAATGCTTTCCTGGCAACATTTGCTGATGATACCTCTATCCTTTCCTCCCACTCAGAACTTGAATTGGCATCCCTAAAATTGCACAGCCACCTTTCCCTAATTGAGGGGTAGTGCAAGGATTGGCATATTAAAGCGAATAAATCCAAATTTAAGCATATTACCTTCACCCTCCGCCGCAAATCCTGTCAGCCTATATTTTTTGAATCTATACCTCTTCCCTTCTCAGACGCAGTCCGGTACTCGGGCTACCTCCTAGACAAGAAATTAACCGAAGATTTGGCCAGCTATATAGACTACTGAACAGAAACTTACATCGTTCAATTGAAAACAAACTACTAATATACAAGACCATACTAAAGCCCATCTGGACCTATGGACTCGAACTGTGGGGGACAGCTAAATCATCGAACATCAAACTAATTCAATCCTTTCAATCCAAAGTCCTTCGAACAATGTTAATGCTCCATACTATGCCACAAATAAAACCCTACATCATTATCTCAACACCCCCTTTGTTCTTGATCTAATTCCATCCAGATTCCTCAACTTCCATAAAAAACTTGTCCATCATCCTAATCCCTTAGCACAATCCCTCTCCAGCTCAAAGCATCCATACAATCCTCCACGAAGGTTGAAACGGCAATGGCCCCGAGACGTTTTGTAAATACGCTGTTGGAGTCCTGACAGTGGCCTGCTTCTCCGCTCAATCCCTGAGTATATGTGGCTTTAGCGTTCTCACTCAGCCTCCACTGACTTTCAAACAGCGATGGGACCGGAAGAAAAGCGCTGGGATCTCTTTGAGCTCTGCTTCTCTCTCACATGGGAGTGGCAAAGCATAGTTCAGGGTTCCCTAGGCTGAATGTAAATATTGTATTCAGGAATAAGTATGGCAATTTTTTTTTCTTGTTATCATACTTTTAATGTTTTTCTTTTCTTTTCCTTTTTACAAACATCTTATATTTTTCGTTATTATTTTATTGTATATATTTTTTACTTAGATGTTTTATTTTTATTTATTTTTTCTCAATTTGTATATAATAGTACATAACATATTGCCTTAATGCCCAATGCCCTTAATTATGGCAGATTGTATTATTATTCTTCCTATGAAAAAAAAATTATTGGTATAATAAAAGCTATATTATAAATTAAGTTTATAGTATGTTACACAGAAGGTATACTTATGCATATGAATTTCAAAAGATTTGTTTCTCTCACGGTTTCTATATTACAGCCCTAAGCAGAAAACGAGTCATGAGTAAAACACAGGTGCGTGAGATTAGGTTATTATAATAAAAAAAAATCATGTTGCTCAATAGTAATGTGAATCATGTAAAGATGCTAACAAGCGAATGATATGTAACAAGAAGAAGAAAGATATTTTCTTGCAACGTTCTCACAGTTAGCATGATTTTAGTTAGTTACTAAAATAATGCCATTTCATAACGTGACCAATAACACTTTTGAGAAATATATACCGAGAAACATAGTCAATGCATGTTGGTAAATTAGCAATATTTTTATTTACTGATTACTAATTGAATTTTAGCTATTTTCGTGAATTCTAAGGAACTGCTTGTCAAGTTTGGGGTTCCGTCAACTAAACTCTTGTTGACTTGTTGACTAAACTTGTTGAAAATAGACAATTAAATTTACATAAACGATAGCCCGATTTCCAGCAGAAAAATAAGAAATTTCAGTTTTGTGTTTTTTTTAGGAGAATCACGTTTTTTGTTGAATAGGAAGCGATAACATAACAAATATTTTATTTAAGTAAATAAACATTAGTTCATAGAAAACTAGACAATATTTATTTTAAAATAAAATGAAGTTTTTTATTGTTAAATCCATTTAAAGAGGTCTATTGGGCGAACAAACACAGCTTATTTTCGTTTAAAGAAAATTCATAAATTATTTATGATTTTTTTTTTACCGTCAAACTGTACTACATTTATCCCACTTTTACAAAAAAAACTTGTTTAATAAGATGTTTAAGTACACATTGTTTAAGTACACATTAAATAAGTTGAGATTTATCAGGAAAAGTTTTGGGATTCACCTCAAGTCGTGAAGAAAGAAAGAAACGATGTGATATCCTGTCCAGTAACATAAAGTAGCTGTCATTTTATATTTCTGCTTATATTATTTGATGTTGAAGAACTTACTTAAGGATGATTTTTTGTAATTTTAGATATAAAGCATGCAAACGTTTCTTTGCCGTATATGTCAATTCATTCATCTGTCCCACATTTCGAACTCTTTATCCATCTTCACAGGCATTCTTTTTCACTGTTAGAACATCATAACGTTATTTATACATATATATATATATATATATATATATATATATATATATATATATATATAATATATATATATATATATATATATATATATATATATATATATTTTACAATTTTTTTTTTTTATATTTACATATATTTGTTAAAAAAGTATTTACAGTTAATTTTTCTATTTTACCTTCTTGTATTAGAAGATGGCCCCGTGATCTCCTAATGTAGTCATATCATTAGAGTGCTACCATTGGGTAGTTACTCAGCAAGTGTATTCATGTCATTATATCAATTATGTCCAAATTTACTTGATGTATTTATGTAATACAGTTGTAAATGTCATAAAGAAATAAAAAAAAAAAAAAAAAAACCTTCTTGTATTATTTTCTGATTCTGTATCCTCTATGGCTCTAGTACCATCTCTCAGTTTCCAGTGAAATCCCATAACGGCGACGAGGCTGAGAGAGAAGCTCTGGGATCTCTTCGAGTCTAGCATTTTCCTTCACACGTGATGGAAAGGGTTGGACTTGGATCCCCCTCGGCTGACAGTGAATATTGTAATTAAAAATTAATGTTGTTTTTTTTTTTATGAACTTAGTATCTTGTAATATTTCATTTCGGTTCATTTATTTTGTTGTTATTATTATTCATTTAGTTTTAGTTTTTGACTGTCTTATTATTCATTTAGTTTTAGTTTTTGACTTTCTTATTATTCATTTAGTTTTAGTTTTTGTATTTGTTTTTTATATAATTGTTCTCCTGTTTTTATTGTATTTTATATATGTATGAACATGTCTCGCTTAGCTCTGATACTCAGTGCCCTTAAGTGTGGCAAAATGTATTATTTTTCAATAAAATAACATAATATATTTAATGATTCAGCATAATTCCGTTCACTTTTTTTTTGTTTCTTAACGACCTCATCTTAAAACTGATTATAATTCAATAATTTCTAAACAGATTTATCAAATACATTTTTTAAAAAGAATGGTGATAAGAAACTAAAGCACTTAGGTGATATCGTAGAATCAGGAGTTGATTTTGTGAATTGAACTAGAGAATATTTTAAAGAATTTAATTTCATTTTTTTTTCCCCAAACTAATTTATTGTTCAGAGAAATTGAGTTAGACCAAATGAATTGGAAATAAGTATAATTAAAAAGTGAATCGGATATCGGTAAAATTGTTTGAAGGAAACTGATTCCGCCTTCATTTCGAAAGTATTTAATTCAAAAGTAACTTTAGCTGAACTTTCAGACTTTAGAAAATGAAATGAGGATTATAAAGTTACGAATACTGTGTTTAACATTTTATCTTTTGAACCTTTTCAACTAACTGCGTTGTTAGATTTCCTATTTTATCTGCTAATTACGAGTATTAAAGTTCATTTTTAATGCAATCCTATTAGTATACTCTGTAAGTTCTCATAACAATGAGATACCATGAATATATTTTTATGGTTAAAAATACGGTGGAGATATTCAAATGTTCAAATTTAAACGAACACAGAATATTCAATCCTTGCCTAATAGACCTTTTACAGTTAATCAAAACCATATCCAGGTCAGCTAAAGTGAAAAAGAATACAATTGCAATGGAAAGGTTACAGTTGACTTGGAAAAGGTTTGCATTGACTTGGAAATGCTATATCATCCCTTAGAGTTTTAGATTGATCATTGCATTATTATGGCCGCTAGGGTTCATTGCATAACTGAATTAAGATTATAGATTAACTTTGAATAAGGAGTTAAAAGGATTATATTGTATCAATTAATTACTACATCTGTCAATTTCAAGGTGTTTAGGTCAGCATGTTGATACATCGAGTTATCGTTTATGGTATACCTGAAACTTTGATGACTTGTCAGATTCTGATTCAGGAACGATACTCTGAACAGTTATCGTTTCAACGCTTTTTTGTTTTGTGTGGGAAATTAAAGAATTTTTGTTCTTATAATAGAAGATTTTAATTTACACTACACATACATAGATACGTACATACACACACATACACATACATATGTATACATATTCCTAATAAATATATATATATATATATATATATATATATATATATATATATATATATATATATATATATATAAGGAAGTTGTCATCGAAAAGGAAAGGAATATAACTATGGATGTTTTAATAAATTCAGAATTTGGGAGTAGTCTTTTTTTTCTTTATTGAGTATTAAAACAATCTGTCTCTTGGACATTGGTTATAGTGAGGTAGGATGACATTCATACTATATGTACAAAAAAATAAAATAAATAGAACAAAATAATAATCAAAAGTATATACAATAGATAATAAAATAAAATAACCTAAAAAATAAGAAAATTAAAACTAAGAAAAAAAAAACACATGCATACCTATATACAATCAGGCGAGGGAACTCCAGGAGAACCCTGTGCTACTCTCCCAACGGCGTCACTGGTACTAAAGCCAGCAGAGATTGGTCGAGAGCACTTGGGAGTAGTCCAAACATAAGTTATGTTTGTCTGTTTTTAGATTCACTATCTTTGGTCATGGTTGAGAACTGTGGCAAGGATGGGTTTTTTGTCGAAATCAAATGTATGATTGAGGGAGAGAGAATGTTCGGATAATTTGGAGGCGGTAAAATTACGAGAGGATACAGAATATTTATGTTGGGTGATGCGGTCTTTTAGGAGATTTTTGGTTTTACCAATATAGGATGAAAAAAATTGGGGGTAGAACACGAAATACGGTAAACGATATAAGAGCGATTTGAGAGAGGAACAGGATCTTTTAATTATGTGTATAATTTAGAGAGTGTGTTGTGAGATTTGAATGCAAGTATTAAGCTAGGGTTAGTATATCGTAAAACTTTGTTAATGTTGTCAGAAAGGTTAGGAATATAAGGTAGAGATCTGTATCTAGAGGCCGAAACGGGTTGTGGAGAATTAGTGGAAGTCGAGATTGAGGAAGAGCTATTATTGTGGTCTGTTATAAGTTTGTTAATGACATGGAGAGGAAAATTATGTTTGACAGGATCTGTTTTATGCGTTTGATATTGGTAACATGAAATTGGGGATCAGAGAGAGAGAGAGAGAGAGACTACGGTGGATGAGATTTTTAGCAACGTTAATCTTTTGGTGGTAGGAATGTTTAGAATGGAAATTTAGAAGTCTGCCAGTGTAAATTGGTTTAATGTACCAGTCTGTGGATATGGTGTTGTTGTTATTTTTAATGATTAGAAGGTCGAGAAAAGGGAGAGAATTATTGAGTTCGCATTGTACTGTAAAATTAAGGCAAGGATGGTAAGAGTTAAAATTTGGTAGGATATATGGAATTTTATTTGGATTGATGATTAGGGGGAGGTCGTCTACGTATTTTCAAATAAAGATTAGCTGTGAAATTCGAAAATTAGATGTATTCGTGCACCCAATAGTTTATAATGCTCTTTAAATAGATTTAACAATGACAAACTTTATTTCTTTTTAAAGTAAATTTTGTCTAGTTTGCTATGGACTAATGTTTATTTACTTAAATCAAACATTTTTTATGTTATCGCTTCGTATTCAACAAAAAAAAAAGTGATTAACCTAAAAAAACACAAAACTAAAATTTCCTATTTTTCTGCTGGAAATTGGGCTATTGTTTATATAAACTTTTTTGTAGATCTTGATGTCTAATATCATCCATTTAAATGTTTCCCTTTACTTACGGAAAACCGTGTATATTATTGTATCGGATTGAACCGACACGAAACCATAAAGTACGTAATCATAGTGTATATATTTTCAAAATATCTTAATGTTATTTTTACCGTATTTATATCTCAATTTAGAATGGAGAAAATCCATTCTAAAGGCTCACGATTCACAAGCGGTAACGCAAAGTGGTAACTTGTTAAGGTACCTTTTCTTCATTTAGAATTCAACGCAGAGCTCTCCCAACCAGGTACTCAAACTCGTACTTTTTTTTTATCTCATAACTTCGGTTACCTGGTTGCCTGAAATATAGCGCCATAAACAAAAGAATAACGACTATTGTGTGTCATGAAATCTATTGTTTCATTTTTATAGTTTGAAAAATGACAATAAAAAAAAGAGTAATAAGTTTACCAGAGTAATTTATACACAATTATAATTTTATGTAATTTAAATGTTATCATGAATGTAGAATATAACAGAGCCTGTAGGAACAGTCACCAGGACAAATGCCCACTATCTTCGCATGTAGAATATCCTATAAATTTTAATTTAATTCAGTGACCCATGTACTGTGACCTACCATAGTCGATGACATTTAATTTATTTACAGTGGAGTTCATAATCTTGTGCAAGATAAATTAAGGGATTATCTAGATTGTAACATTTTAATTAACCTATTTCGATTCGGCATACTTCAAATTCCTCCCAGCCCACACAATGTTCTACTGTTTAAGGTTCCATTGCAAGCATCTTCTCACTTTCTCTGTGGTCTGCTTCAGGATCTTGTTTCTTCTATTCTGATAAGATCACACGTCTGGAATACTTCAGCTCTTGTTATCCTCATGAATAAATCGCAGTTTATACCATTCGCTGATTGGTTTAAATCTTGGTCTTTTTGAAGATGATTTTTTTTTTAAATTTATTTATTTTGAAATATAATAATCTGGCACGTGGACAGTAACTATAATGAGATATGAACACATTCACACAATATGTAGAGAAAACATAAAATTAACAAAAGTAAAATAATAGCTAAATAATAATAAAAAACTATGTACAATAAAAAATAAAATAACCTAAAAATAAGTAAATTAAAAACATAACAACACAGCAAAACATATATACAATATATACAATGAGGCGTGGAACTCCAAGCCAGGCTTGTTCCTCCAACTATAGAGGGAGAAGCATGACGCGCTATCTCTCAACCGCGTCACTGGTGCTAAAGCCAGTGGAGATTGAGCGAGAACGATTTATCCACATACACTCATGTCTTGAGTGGATAATCTGTCCATTCTGAGAACTCCAAGATATATACTAAAGAATGTCTCTGGGCTACTGCTGCTTCAACCTTCGTGGAGGATTGTAGGGATGAGTGAAACTTGATAGGGATTTTAAAAGGACATTCGGATGATTTGTAAGGTTCTGACAGAATTCGGAAAAATATTCAAGCATAAGATCTAGGTCTAATGGAATATTAAGGTCATGATGCAGGGTTTTGTTAGTTACACAGAACGGAGCACCGATTTGATGTTAAACAATTTTCCTGTCCCCCAAAGTTCAAGTCCATAGGTCCAAATAGGTTTTAGGATTTGCTTGTAGACCAGTAATTTGTTGTGAATTGAAAGTTGATATTTTCTAGTCAGTAGTCTGTATAATTTGAAGTACCGTATGTTAAGCTCTCGTCTTTCTTGTCTTTTCTAATATGGGGGTAACAATAATCTTTGGTCTAAGAGAATGCCAAGATACCGGACTGTGTCTAAAAAAGGAAGCTGGATGGAATTAAAGTGGACTGGTAGACAGGATATGCGCCGGAGCGTGAAGGTAATGTGTTTGCATTCGGATTCGTTTACTTTGATGCGCCATTTAGTACACCAGATAGGAATATCACCGGCAAAAAGGATATAAAGGACGGGGCCCAAGACGCTACCTTGAGGAACACAGGCTTCAATTAGAAAATTATGTACCACAGCGAACTCGAAAGGTGCGATCAGAGAGATAGGAGTGGAGGATTAGATACAAGGACTGAGGTAGATGGATTTTCATGGAAGCCCGGCGTGCCATACCCAGGCAAAAACTTGAACTATGTCCAAAAATGCACTCGAGCAATATTATCTGCTTTCCAGTGCTCTCGAAATACGATATACCACTCGGAGTCCTTGTTGGGCTGTAGAGTGCTGTGAAAGAAATCCGAATTGATGGGAAGGTTTGGGGATTCTATAAAGGGTAGGAATCGTTTCAGAAGGATATTTTCAAAGATTTTTTAGAGGATTTGAAGTAGGCTAATTGGTCTGTAGGACTAATAAGGTGTTGGGAGGTTTGTCTGGTTTTGGAAATAGGATAATAGTGGAATGTTTCCACTATAGAGGAAAGTGGATGATTTTTAGGATGGTATTGTCTAAGTAATATATATAACAGCTTTAGGAGGAAGTTGTAGGGGGATTTGAGAGGAAAGGAAGTTGTAACCAGAAGATTTACAGGAAGGAAGTTTGTGTAAGTGATTTTTGACTTCTGAAGGATCATAATTATCGACATTTTTTTTCTTTGGTATATACTATTTATATAATTCAATATAAATAGCATATACTAAAAAAAAAACTTGAAAATTATGCTTATTTTTTATAATTATTTAATTATGGAAAGAGTGCCTTAGCTGATCTTATAATGGCAATTAGACTGGCTTATAAGGCAGCAAAAGGAGTTCTAAGAATTAATGGTAGAGGTCCCAAGCCTTTTCCCATGCACAGAGGAGTCCGGCAGGGAGGCAGCCTTCAATAAGTCCCCACTTGTTCATCACATTTATGGATGAAATCCATAAAATTTGTAAGCGACGTACCGCTTGGAGGATCATCGGAAAGAGGAACATAAGGGATCTTGTGGTCCAAAGCTTACTATTATATTCCGGTGGCATTGTTCTGATTGCAGACACGAAAGACTAGTTACAGCTGGCCCTTGTAGAATCGCAGGAAGAACTCCGCCGCAAAGGTATGTTTATCAATAATTCCAAAAGCAAAGTCCTGGTCATATCAGGAGATAAACAAGAGGACATCCAGGTGATCTATAAGGAGGAGGTACTTGAAGTCGTACAAGTAACCATCTATTTGGGGACAATTTTCATCAAAACGGGGAGATTGACCCAGAAGTAGTTAATAGGATATCCATAGCCAAACAGGTCTAATGCCCTATCTGTAACAGCTCATTTGAGCACATGGAAGTTGGCAAGGAAACTAAAAGGTTTATGTACAAGTCTATATACATCCCAACCCTCATGTATGGAAGTAAAAGCTGAACTATGCTGAACAAACAAGTTAGCCGAGATGAAGTTCCTGCGGAGAGCTGCTGGAAAGATCAGGAAGGATTGCGTCAAGAATGAACGCATAAGAGAGGATCTGGAGGTAGCGCAATTAAGGACAGTACTGGAAAACCAGCAGTTGTATTGTTTTGGCCACGTTTATCGAATGGATGAGGAGAGAGATTCGCGAAAGGTTCTGGAAGCTTGACCCACTGGGTGGAGACCGAAGGGCCGCCCCAGAATTTCTTATCAGGAGTATTCGCAGCAGATTGGAGATAAGAGGGGCAAACCCCTCCAAGAAATGAGGCGGCTTAGTAGGGACCGAGAGGCATGGCTGTATTAAATAGAGGCTTCTCGACGCTTGTAATGAAACGAAGAGGAAGACAAAGAAGAAGGAGAAGAAAATTGTTCCTTATGAGTGTCCCTAAACGCCCTCTGACCAATATATCAACTACCTCACTATAATATATATATAGTTCGTTTTTAATTTCTAATCTCCATTCGCACCTGTCGTGGTAATGACAATTAGCAAAATGGAAAAATGGCACGATATGCACGATAAAGAATATTACCAAGTAGCACCTCTTCCCTGGTCTCTTTACATCCTTAAATCAGAAAAGGAGATCTCTCATTCAGCTCCTTTTCAGTCGCCTCTTAATGAGCTTGTCAGCCGTGGCCATGTCGTTGATAAGTCCGTTGTAATGTATTTGTAGTTTATGATGAAATCAGGAATATAAAGTATGTATGTAGTCAATAGTTGTTTATCTTAGATCGGTATGCAAAGTTTTGTTGTTGACATACCAGGGAGCTGCAGTTATTTGTATTATGAAAGATTGTAGTTTTTTTAAGTAAGTCTATTTTGCTGAACTGTAAATCTGTGAATCGTAGATCCAAATGGGTTTGAGCAGGTAAGTGTATGTATTTAGTTTTCGTCTGATTTTTAATTTTGACTTGGAGTATTTTCAGTCGCTTTTTCAAAGTCTTTAGTTTCATTTAGAGGTATGTGCAATATGTAATATAACTATAATATAAAACCAACAATATATAAATAAAAATAAATCTTTAAACATCCTTTTAATACTTCAAATAGCATATTCCTAATCAAAATCTTTTAAGAAAAATTTGGAAATTATGCGGTGTAAGGGGTTAACAGCTACATATGTGCGTATATTTTTTGTGCCGCCTGCAATTCTACGCAATAATACCTATCTAAAAATACATATATGTTTTCCTTGGCTACTTATTTAGGTGAGTAAATTTATATGACTGAATGAAATAAATGTTTGCCAAAATTTCTAAAAATGAATGCTTGCCAATTTTTTTTTGTGAAATAATAATTACATGTGAAAGAAGTATTACATTGAGGAAAGAAAAGATACTGAGACAGTATACTTGTGGTGGGGTATAAATATTCTTTGGGAGCGGTCCCGTAGAAATAGCTCCTTCAAAGAGTCCACCGCTGGCACTACCAGGGGGGAATCAAATTTTCCTTCACATCTCCCGAGCACAAAGCTATTACCATTTCAATTTCCTAAAATCACATTTCGCTAGGACAATAGTAGTTTTCTCTATCACTGGAGCTCTGATGCCACCATCTTGGATTATAAATTATATTTTCGCTGCAAAAAAAAGGCACATAAAAGAAATTGGGGCATTATGGTTAACATATTTAGGGATTTTATATCGAAAACGTTATTGGAATGAATTCATCGCAATTTTTTTAGAATAAAGCTTCTGGATCACGTACACACCTTTGCTGTTTTCTCACATACTCTCTCTCTCTCTCCAAATATATATATATATATATATATATATATATATATATATATATATATATATATATATATATATATATATATATATATATATATATATATATATATATATATATATAGATAGATAGAAAATAATTTTATTCTGGGACACAGTCCCTTGAGAATAACAAAACAGAACAAAATTAAAAGATCACATCTGGCCAAAATAAAATCAATCGAAAAAAAGAAATAATGTAAAAAAAATATAAGGTAAACATTCTATATAAAAAAAAACGAAACTATATACAAAACAATTATTACTATGACAAGGCACTTAAAGCTATTTGCACTAGTATACACTTTTAACCACCTTAATCCATTTACATTTGCCCAGGCACTGATTCGATCTAGGTCTTCTTGGATCTTGGCAAATGCCCCCAGTAACTCAGGAGGGGAAAATGATAGGTAGATCTGTGAATCGTCTGCATAAAGGTGATGGGAACAATGGAGAATTGATTTAGGTAGGTCGTTAATGTAGGAGCTGAAAAGGAGAGGAGATATGCTTGAACCCTGGGCAACTCCAGAGGATAAAGAAAGGAAGGCAGATAGTGGTTGGTTGGGTATGGAGACTGCTTGGGTACGTTGTGAGAGGAAAGATTGAAACCAAGAGATGGAACTATTGGAGAAGGATAATAATTTCAGTTTGTTGAAAAGGATGGAATGGTTAATGGAATCGAAGGCTTTGGAGAAGTCGAGAAGGATAAGGATGGTTAACTTTTTATCATCTATTGCAGTTTGAATGTCGTTGGTGATTTTAATTAAGGCGGATTGTGTGGAGTAGCTGGGACGGAAACCAGATTGGAGAGGATCAAGTTGGTTGGACTTTTCAAGGAAGTTGGAGACTTGGGATTGCACCAATCTTTCTAGGGGTTTCGAGAGGTTGGAAAGAATTGAGATTGGGCGGAAATCTTCGGGTGAGGTCGGATTAGAATTTTTATTTAAAGGAAGGACAATGGCTTGTTTCCAAGATGTAGGGAATACTGAATTCTGAAGGGAGAAATTGTAGATGAAAAGAAGGACTGGGAGGATTTCAGGAAGACATAATTTTATTAGTTTGACAGGGATGCCGTCAGGTCCTATGGAATTGGTGTGGGATTTCATTACAGCGGTTAAAAGGTCTGTAGGGGAAATGTTGGAAAAAATAAAAGTTATTGTCGTTAAATGGTATCTCTTTTAGGAAGTCGGAACAGGAGGATAAAGGAGAGGTATTAGCAACAGATATAAAATGCGAGTTTAGATCATCAGGGGATATTGGAAAGGCTGGAGTAGGGGATCGGGAAGGATCACAAAGGGAGAGTTTACGAAGCAGTCGCCATTTTGATTTTATGTCAGGAGTTGAGGAAAGGGCTTCGTGGAAGTAGAGGGACTTCGCACGCCGGATCCTTGTTTGTGTCAAGTTGCGAAGCACCCTGAACGCTTGGTAGTCATCTGCAAGCCTAGTACGTCTGAAGCGTCTACGAGCAGCGTCGCGCCTCTTCTGCAGGTCTTTAATTTCCTGACACATCCAAGGAGCAGGCCGGTGACGAAATGTAGAGGTTTTGAGAGGGGCATGGGTATTGAGGATATTGAGGAGATTGGTAGTAAGAATATCGACCATAGAGTCGATAGAAGTGCAAGAATATATTTTATTCCAATCTAGGATTTCCAGGTCAGGTAATATTTGTTCTCGTGTAAGGGAATCTAGATGGCGGAAGGTGATAGTTCGAGGCTGAATAGGAGGAGTTTGGATATTATATGTTATTTGTATCAGATCGTGAGATGACAAAAAGGATACTGGCAGTTGTGAAGAGGAGAGGAGGTTTTGTGCAGAGTCTATAATATAGAAATCTATCCAAGTGTCGGACCTGCTAGTATGGTGAGTGGGAGAAAAAGGAACGATAAAGAGGTGAAGGGAGAAGAATAGGTCTTCTAGATAGGATTTGTCATTGGAGTTAAATAGGAAATTGGTATTGAGGTCACCTGAGATGATTATTCTGGGATAGAGGGGAACGAAATTCAATAGGGTAGATTCAAAGGACGTGTGAAATGGAACAAGAGGAGGACGGTATACCACAGCGTAGAGGAGAGGAGAAGTATTACAAAGGATTTCAACTAATAGGTATTCAATTTGTGGGTGGTTGGAAGATGGGGATAAATCGAGTATTCGGGTCTTCAGGCTATTGTGGACATATATGGCTACTCCACCGCCAGTCCGGCTTACCCGGTCATGACGGAAGAGGTTGTAATTAGGCAGGGAGACAGAAGAGGATGGGATATAAGGTTTGAGCCAAGTTTCGGAGATAGCTATAATATGGTAAAAATTTTGAGTGAAATATTGCAGGAATTCGTCATAGTGCGCGGGGAGGGATTGAGAGTTAACATGGCAGGTGATTAGGGTACTAGACATGAGAAGTATTTGGAAGGAGACAGTCAGAGTTCAGTAGAGAAACACTAAAACAAATAAAAAATACAGAAAAGCTATTACAATTAATGAAAATGAGAAAAAAGAAAGTGTTTAAAGAAACAAAAAATAGAAAGCATATAGTAAATAATACATAGGCTAATATGTGGAAGTGAAGAAATACAACTAAAAGCGAAAATCTTTCTTCGAAGGGAATTTTGTCAGTAGTTATTTTGATAAGGATGGAGGGTAGACGAATTCTGTGTAGTCAGGTAAATATATCGAGGTCCGAGGCCTGTTCGATCATGATAACCTTATGCCCGTCCTCTTTTCGACATCGCACCTTTCCAGCGGCAAACCAGCAATATTTGATTTTCCCCGCTGCTTTCTTCTGTCGGGCAAGCCAGTATAAGTGCCTGTTCGTGTGAGTCATCTCCTCTCCCAGATATATCCGGTGGCAGTCATTCTCCTGCCAACCGATATCCCGCGTGGAGAAATCCCTCTTAACTTTTCTTTTCGATATTAAATCGTCTCTGACTGATTGCCTGACAAATCGCACGATGACAGACGGCGGTCGCGGGTCATCTTTCCTGCTTCTGCGGCGATGCACCACATCCAGATCTTCTGCACTAAGCTTGACTCCCAGGCTGGCTCCTACACTGGTCACCAGACCGGCGGCCGTTTCACCAGCTCGCTCCGGTATCCCTCGGATCTCCAGTGATCTGGATAACAGGCCCTGCTCTGCATTATTCAGGCGAACTTCTAGTTCGTCCACTCGGGATTTGAGGGCTTTATTTTCCAGAATAATTTCTTCGAATTTACTGGCTTGACTATCGAGGTGTTTTTCAATTTTCGCTAATCTTTCATTTACCTCAAAACTGAGCTCCCCATATTTATCGAGGGCTGTTTTAATGTTTTTTACGTCTTCGTTCACGCTTGAATCTAGACGATTTACTGCCGCCAGTATTTCTGAGGCAGACGGCTCAGTGTTGGTTTTTTTGGCCTGGTCGCAATTAGGGCATACCCATGTTTTTTTGTGTGCTTTTAGTGCTTCGATGTCTTTATCAGATAAGTTGAAACACCTACTATGGTAAATAATTTTACATTTTGCACAATTAATGTTGTTTTTGTCCTCGCGTGCAATAGTATTATTGCAAATATTACACTGCACCATATTTTATGAGAAGTAAATTAATTAAAATATAAATAAATACCGGTAGACAGTTGTTGATGTGATGAAAGCAGTAAACAGCGTGCTTAATGCCGTGAGGATTAGTAAGAGATTACAGTCCCGCACTTCTAGGAAATCAGTTAGAGTTATGCACTTTTTTACGTAAATATACGTCACTTGAATCAGTGAACACTAATAAAGTTCTAGAATAAAAGAGAAAAAAAACAAAAAAAAAAAAATCTGAACTCAATATAAACTGTAGTGTAGACTAAAATAAAGAAAAACTGTGTAGATATTTAGAGAGAGAATTATAGCGATGTTCATGGGTAGCTGTCTCTGGCCAGACTGCCATATATATATATATATATATATATATATATATATATATATATAGATAGATAGATAGATAGAAAGTAAACTTTATTCTGGGACAAGGTCCCTTATGAATAACAGATATGAACAAAAAAATTAAAGCTACATCTGGCCAAAAATTACATTAATCAATATTAAAGAATATATACAGTATCTTCAGTGAAATTAAATTAAAACAAGTAAAAATAAAATAAAATTTTGAGAAAAAACGAAATAAAAAAAACAACATTATTTAAATGAAAATAAAAATAAAATAAAATAAGCATGGGTTGATTTTTAAAATTAAGACAATAAATTTTATCAATCATTTACCTCAGTCAAAATCTGTTTCACAATATTTATTTTATTGTATAACGTCATTTTGGGATGTGAGAAGGGATTGGTAAAGATGATATTTAAATGAGGACAAGGAAGAGGCATGACGGATTTCAGATGGCAAGGAATTCCAGAAGGCTGTGGATCGGGAAATAAAGGAATATTCAAACGTCTTAGTTCTATGGGAAGGGATATAAAGGTCGGAAACACGGGATCTTGTTTTCTGGGAGTGGACCACGTGTTTAAACTGTAGGAGACTGTAGATGTAAGAAGGGTGTCTAGTGTTGATTGTTTGGAATAGGAAAGATCCGCGGAAATATTGTCTGCGGAAAGAAGGGAAGAGCCACTTTAACTCGTCGTAAAGGTGGGACACATGAGATCGCTTTGATGTACCGAAGACAAATCTTAAGCACGTATTCATGAGTCGCTTCAATCTAAATATATATATATATATGTGTGTGTGTGTGTGTGTGATTAAAAAAAAATGTTAATAAGTATATATATACACATGATACAATGTTCGTATATATTCATAGAATTGAAAGATTTACGAGATTATTCACATCATGTTTATTGTGTGATGATCTAATTATCCTGGATTCCTCAGACAAACTCCTTGCCGCATCTCAGCACCCGGTTCCGTTTCTATCCTCCCACGATCTTGTCCAGATCTCTTACAATGTCCCTGTTCCATCCTTTTCTCCCCGAACAATATCCTTCCGAAACCTAGATTATCTCACTCACGAAACATTGTCAGAAGGTCTTGACGATATCCAGTGGGATCCCATCTACTCCTCAAAATCCATAGACACCATGGTAGAAATCCTTACCACTCAACTTCACTCTATCCTCGACCGACATGCTCCTCTTATCACAAAAACCATCCGATATCCTCCAGCTCCTTGGCTTACCCCTGCTTTGAGGGAGTGTATGAGAGAAAGAGATGCTGCAAGGCGACGGTTTAAACGAACTCGACTTCCTGATGATTTTCTCTCCTACAAACAGCTTCGAAATAGCACTCAATCAGCAGTACGCCGTGCTAAATCCCGTTACTACCATCATTCCCTATCCAACTCTCCCAATACCAAGGCTACGTGGGCTATTCTTAGAAAACTGACCATTGGTAATACACCCCAGTCTCAGTCCAATTCCGTTTCTGCTGATAACCTCAACGCTCACTTTGTCTCCTGTCCTCTTGCATCCACATCTCCCACGTCCAGTCTGGCTCCAATGTTCTCTTCCTTTAATCCTGATCACTTCTTTCTTTCCCATATTACACCAGATGAGCTCCTTAAATCCATTCAGAAGTCCCATACCAATGATTACGGTCCCGACAACATCCCAGTCAGACTGATTAAAGCCGCATTGCCATCCATTCTTCCGATCCTTTATCATATATACAATTATTCTCTTCAAAATGCTACCTTCCCGACATCCTGGAAAACCGCCCTAGTACGCCCATTGAAGAAGACTTCAAACCCATCAGTTCCTAATGATTTCCGACCGATTTCCCTCCTTTCAAACCTCTCAAAACCATTAGAGCGGTTAGTCCAATCCCAGCTATCCCATTTTTTAGAGGACAATAATCTCCTAAATCCCTACCAGTCTGGATTCAGGCCTGGTTATTCTACTCAGTCTGCCCTAATCAAAATTTCCCAAGACCTTCACACAGCCATAGATCAGCAGAAACTAACCATCCTTATTCTCCTAGACTTCTCCAAAGCTTTTGATTTAGTAGACCACAACATCCTCCTAACTAAACTTAAAAATATCTCTTTTTCTTCTAGTTCCCTTAATTGGTTCCAATCCTTCCTAACCGGTCGCTCCCAGTACGTTGTAATTCCTAATAACCCACCATCAGAATCTCTACCTCTGACCAGAGGCGTCCCACAAGGCTCTTCCTTATCCCCCACCCTTTTCTCCATCTATATAAATGACCTCCCCATCCTCTATCCTGCACTGTCATTACCACCTGTATGCCGACGACATTCAAATTTACCTCTCCTTTAATCCGACAGATATCTCGGATGCCACTCAAAAACTTCAGGAAGATATTGACAGAATAAGTGCTTGGGCAAACCTCAATAGGCTCACTCTGAACGCCGAGAAGACAAAAGCCATCTTGATCGGATCTCCTTCACTCCTCAAATCCTCCCCAGTATCTCCCAATCTCTTCCTGAACAACTCACCTATCTTATTCTACACCACCGTTAAAAACCTAGGTATTACTTTCGATCAATCCCTATCCTGGAAACCTCACATCTCCCAAATTTCCCGTCGCACTATCTCCACCCTAAAACAGTTCAATTGTCTACGATATCTCCTTCCATATAAGTCCCGTCAACTCCTAGTTTCCTCCCTTGTTTTCCCCCACTTCGACTATGGCTGTATGGTGTACGGTGGACTCCCGGGAGATTCCGAGGCCAAACTTAAACGCCTAATGAATTGCGCACTACGATTTGTTTTCGGAATCTCAAGGGATACGCATATTACCCAGTATTACACTGAGTTGAGGTGGCTCTACCCATCCTATCGCCGTCAGTACTTCCTAGCCACCTTTCTGTACCAAATTATTAGAACCCATCGACCCTCCTATATTTTTCACAGCTTACAATTCAAATATTCCATCCAATCCCGTCCCACCAGATCTCGTACTTCCGACCTCTATCCTCCTCCTCACCGAACTGCTGCGTTTGACAAATCCTTTGCAATACAAGCCGCCTCCCTCTGGAATTCCATCCCAGCTGATATTCGACACGCTCAATCAGTTTCCTCGTTTAAACCACTCCTCTTTAAGCACCTACTCCTTTCTCAATCCGAATGATTGTGAAATATATCTTAGAGAAATATCTGAGCACCACCAGAGACTACCTCAATTTATTAAGGTTATTTTAGTTTCTCATACATATGTACAATTTACTTGTTCTTTTTTTTCTCTTTTCTGTATTTTTATCGTAAGTCAACTTTCATTGTAAATATACAATTTAATTGTAGCCACACAGACATATAATCTGTATTCATATTTTGTTCTTAAGGGACAACAGTCCCAGAATAATAAAACATTTTTTTCATTTCATTTCATTTCATGTTTGAAAAAAAAAAAATCTTATACATCCTCCTTTTCGCTGAACTCCATGTATTATCAGTTAATATTTGTTTTCTCCAATTCATCTTATTCACCACATTTAAGGATCGCTCTTGCAAATCTAAGGGTGTTATAGGTTCAAGATTAATTAAATATGATGCTTACGTCACAAGTTTATTATCCAGAGGTATCTCTAAGTTCTGGAAAGCAAGAAATATACATTGATCAATCTTTTGCCAGACTATTTTTCATAAGTTTAGCTTAGATGGCACTATCTTCAAAATATTTAATTCAAATTCTTAAAGCATCGGAATAAATTTTATGAAAAAGCTGTTCACCTTTACTCCGAACACACTGATCGCATATTAAATTTAGAGACATCAAACTCATTCTCTTGTAGTCATCCATGAAAGTTATATAAATATAATAAATTGCTTCGTAAAAAGTATTAAGAAATCCTGTAGTAAATAAAAAAACTTTTTGGTTAATGTAATAATAGACAAGGAAATATCTTAAGACAGCTAGTGTTGCCCAAAATCTTGCACTTTGCAAGACCAAGACCAATACCGCCTAACTGTTGCTAGACTAAAACCAATAACACCTAACTGTTGCAAGACCAAAATTAATACCGCCTAACTGTTCCAAGACCAAGACTGTTAAAAAATCGATTTTTTAAATAAAAATTAAGGAATATAGTTACTAATACTTGACAACTTTAGTTACTATGTGTAAAGAATTGGCATAGTCCAATATACTTCTGAATTTAAATCTTCTAATTTTTTTTTAGAATTAGGGCTTAGTTAGTTTTCTTCTATCTAAAAATTACAGTAATAAGCTAATAGGTAACTGTAAGTCTGTTACGAGACTCTTGCGTAAGACCAATACCAAGCCCAAGGTTAAGCGGACAAGACCAAGTCGAGTCTTAGTCTCGCATTTGGGCAATACTAAAGACAGCTATTGCGAATAGGTTACCAGGTCTAAATGGTAATATTTTATAATATTTTTTTATAAATATTATTTATAAAAAAATACAGCTTGCAGTTTAATCGGGACGAAAACTTATATTATGAAATGAATAAATATTGTAATAACAATGAATATCTGATAATATTTGATACATATTTAGCAATTATAATAATGCTGGAGAGGGATGGAAATAAGTAAATGTGTGCAACTAAGCCACTCGACAGATGGCTTATGCTTTTGATAAGATTTTTTTTATTTGTATTTCGTGATTGTATAAATAAAAGTATTGTATAACAATAATGTAAAGTTTGGGTGCTTTAAATTTACGCCTTGATTAATCGAAAATTTTCAAATGAAATGGCTTTTTATCCGAAAATCTAAATGTTAATTCTGAGTTACATTAATCAGTTATAATATTTTTAACATTAGAATTATTTTTTAAACAGAGTTAGTAATTTATAACACTACTTTTTTACCCTTCATACCTTCACCTGCACCTACCATGAGGATGATAATCATCAGGCCAATACTACTTAAAACAAATTAATAATAATCAATTATTTCGGATGGTTCGCTTTTAAAAATATTTCAGAAAGGGATTAATAATAAAATTTCGTCATAAACAGTTACTTCAATCATAAAATAAAAAATAAATAAGGTAATTTCGTGATTGATAATTAATCATTAAAACAAAGTATGCATTAAAAAAATTGTATATGTACAATAGTTCTACATTATTAACCATGAAATTACCTTTACTATTGCTTTCTCACTACCGAAGGTATAGAAGCTTGTATTCGTGTGAGAGGTTTCAAGAAAATTGGTGCTCAGAATAGAAAATTTAACTCGCGTTTTACGTTTCAGACATCAAGGATCAAATTTGATTCGGTGTCTGTCTGTCTGTCTGTCCGTTTGTTTGTCTGTTTCATCCATTTTACGAGTGAAAACATACCTATTATGCATATATCACTACTATTAGTGCAAAAGGTCGTATGTAAAAATTTTCGACTTTTATTCTATTTGTGCTAAAGGTGACAAATATGGAAAATAACAGATGCCAGTAAAATAAGAAATTATACTAATAAAGCATAAAGAAATAATGAGTTTTTGTGCACTCTTGCAAAACAATCAATTATTACATGTGACATATTGCACTAAAGGTAGTAAAATGCATCTTCAGTATACATTTTTTTTGTTCTTTTAATTATGGGTAAACAAATATGAAATCTTCAAATACGGCACTCTTTTGCATTTTAACATTACCTGATAAACGAAATTCGTGGATATCAAACCCGCAAATTTTGAAGGGTTGAAGGAAAAGGAAAAATTGTATACCTTGTAATATTTTAATATTTTAGCAATGAAAACGGTGAGGAAGCTATACTGATCTTACTTGACAGAATTTTTTTAATTAGTACGTTACTTAAAAATTGGTAAGTTATTATTATTATTAATAATTTGTTTTAAGTAGTCTTAAATATTGTAATCATAAAAAATAAGATTAAAATTAAATTGTTGGAAAGCAAAACATTAAAGTAGATTAATTTAACTCAGAAATAACATTTTGATTTTCAGATAAAAATACCTGATTATTTTAAATTAACTTGAATTAAAAAATTACCTGTTATCTGAAAAATCAAGGTGTAAATTTAGAGCACCCAAACTACATAGCATTGTTGTTATTGTGAAGAAGGTTCTATTATTGATAATCAAAAAAACAGTTCGATGAAAAGAAACGTAAAACTAAAATAGAGACAAATTTATAATTTTTTTCACAAAAACCTTATGAGTAAGCCTCTCACTGAATCTCAAGATATAAATATAGAACAAAAAAAACATTGGATTGTTTTTGTTGACATAAGATGCAAATTTGGAATGCTGTTATAAAGTTGTCTCCCGGAAAAAGATATTTTTGCTCCATCCTGGTGTACATTCATTCTTCAAACGTGTGATACAACCGAGGCGAAAATCACGAATGGTCTGTACTAGGAGAAACCTTTGGCCTAGTTTACGAAAGTAAACAGGAAAACCCCTTCACCGAGGAACGGACACGATAAGATGGGAAGTACTGGCAGGGGAGATTTAGAGCAGCTGGTGCAATCCTCGCTCGTAAAAGGCTGACATAAAATCTGTAGAGTGGTAGCAAGTCGGTGTAGCAACAGTCGAACTGGCAGCTCACTATACTAATAGGTCTCTACTAACACTGCTATTTTGTAACTAGTGCTTATTACTAGTTAGTGAATGGGAGCTGTTCTTGTATGTTGAGCTATAAAAGAGTTAAACGCGATTCGCTTCATTTTTGCTTAACATGATTTTAACATCACTTAGTATCTTTAATAATTATTTATTTGTTTTGGTAAGAAGATCCTCATATAAATAGAGTTAGTCCCTGCGTAACAATAATTATATATTACACTATTTGTTCTCTTTTTATACTGTATTATAAATGGTAAAACACCATTATGACTCAACATACAAAAACATAGTTGGCCAAAAAACCAGTCGAAGTCTTACCCTCAAACTAGTAAATATTTGGCATTCGTATGAAATGGATTTTGACAATTTTATTGTTTACTAAAAACATAATAACTGGAAGATCTGTAAACTGTAAAAAAATATTTAAATGTTCGCTGTTACCTGAAATAAGTAATGTTTTCTCGTTACTTTCTTACAGATGTTTGTATTTATTTATTATTCTGTTGGTACAGGTTCTAAACCATAACTGGATCGTTTTCATAAATTATATCACATTACCCAACGATATTTAACAATTTTTTTCAGTTGGGAACATGAATTGTATTTAGATTTTTTAAATCAATTTTTTATTGAGAAATATTACATTACGTCATTTTCAAGAACAATATTAATAGCGATGAACTAGCTCAAATATTTAGATAGAGAAGGAATAGATTAGAAACATTTACTTCTTTGATTTTCGAAACAAATCTGAATTCCTCCGTTTTCAAAAGTTTAACAAAGTATTCTTAATATTACTTCTTAATATTAAATCCTATCTGAACAAAATTTTTTCCAACGTCTGGAGTTGTTATACTAACCGAAAGTTTTTTTTATATAGAAAATTATGTTGACGTAATCTAAGAGGTATGTGTATTGGAGACTCTTTTACTAGGAACACTGCTGTTAGTAGTTAGAGAATGGGAGCTGATCTTGTATGCTTAGCTATAAAAGAGTAAAATGCAATTAGCTTCATTTCTGCTTAAGACGATTTTAATATCATATATTATCTTTAATTGTAAATTTAATTCCATACCCTCATTTAAAAAAAACTGTACCATTACAAACTATGAAGGGTCTTGTGTAGAGATGGATAGTTGAATTGAGAATCTTATATTATTCGCATATTATTCACTCGGAAACAGTAGATTAACTCGAAACAGATCGATTCTGACGGAAGGTTTCATTTCGATTATCGATGAATCTTCTAGAACGCTCTCTCAGTTTTCATTATCTCTTACTGGTTTTGTTCTAGGATTCTTCCAGTCCAGTCCACTATTGATTGCTTGGTTGTTCTGTTTAATTTCTATTATCATTTCCTACTTCGGACTTATATAAACAATACTAATTAGCATGACTATTTTGTTTATTTCTATATTTTTTCTCTCCGTTTGTTTTATTTATGTATGTATACAGTTTTTTTCTCTCTTGTACTTTTATTTTTAAATACCTTTTGCCACTAATTTAGTCCGAGCCAGATACCTATCCTTTCAATATAAAGTTTAGTCTTGTTTCCAGCCTTGCTTCTTCCTCGATTCCTGATAATCCCCCTATGCTTCTGAAAAGAAAATGACCTCGTGATCTTCTTACCTAGAATTAAATAGGGAGTGCTACCACTGGGTAGTATCTCTCCAAATCTGTTCATGTAATTATATCTAATGTGTGTATTTTTATTGGTTGTATTTTTTATACAGTTAAAAATATCATTAAATAAATAATAATAAAAAACATACTATTTATTTTGAAAATATTTAAATAATTGATTGTTCACACTGCCTTGTTTTATTTATGATGTATTTATAATTTGTTCTAATGGGACATGAATTTCGAAATTATAAAATTATTTTTCGTTTCCTTTAAAATTTATATACACAGACCAAAATTAATAAGTAGAATTAAAACCAACTTTTCCTGTCAAAATTAATCTTTCTTCTAACTTATATATATTGTTTTTGTATATATTTGAAATACATTTGATACATAAAAAAAAGTTTTTGTCTGAATAACCATCAGGTTTAGATTATTTGTTATTTTATTTTACATTAAAGGTTCCCTTTAAATTTAAATAAAAAACTATGAAAAAAAATCAACTGGATAATCTTTCCCAAGAATCGATTTACCACAATGATTGAATAGTTTCGAATCGGTTCACTTAGAAGAATAAAATCTTTCCGTCTGTAGTCTTGAGTTAAGTATTTCGTTAGGAAGTACTGTTTCAAGGCCAATGCTTGTGCAGGAATGTGATCGGGCCAGGACCATGCTCAACCACCAGGTTTTCCCTCTTAATTAAGAGAACCCACTTTGACGGGACTGAATATGCTCCAGGGTCGATCTAAGATCAATGAAACATAATAAATAAATAATTACCTGACGTCAACTGGATTTGAATACCAGAACTTGAGCTTAGAAAGTCAGTGCATTACCCACTAAAAATATACTGCTTTAAAATGAAAATGTTTCCCATGAAATGCAATACTAATATTCACTGCGAATTTATTTTAAAAGATAAGCATAAACGCGAAATGAGCATCTGTCACAAAAAAAATTTCATCGCTTTGAAAATAGACATAGCCATTTCAGAATATATAAATTATTAATTCCCCTTTGATAATCTCTAAACCCGACAGATATTTAATATGTCGCACTACTTTGTGAAGCTGACATGAAAGATAAAACAATATGGCTGAACGCGGCTTCTCCCAACGACTTGGCAAAATTAGTTTGGTACTGGCTTAGTCGGAAGCCAGGTGTGAACTAAACTAGATCCTGTTATAGGCTTCATCTACGCACCCGCCCATTTAAGTTATCCCGACCGAAATTGAACTTTCCCAATAGGATTCCGTAGGTATTAGGTTTAGGCTTGTATTTTGCGACGTAGTTTAAGAGAATGGTAAGGAACTACGGAACATGGACACATTTATTAAAGGTATGCGAATATGTGAGTGTTCTTTTAAACATTTCTTTGGGTTTTTACTATTTTTTGTGAATTAAAGTTGTTGGCTACATCGGATTTCTTACGTCTGGTTTCATAGATTGCCGATAGAATACGGTAGGAGGCTACTAGTTAAAGGTAAAGGATTGTAACTAATAAACGTTTTTTAAAATTTTATTTTAATCTTGCACATTGAGAAATATTACATTCAGTTTTAATTAAGGAAAATTTAATACAGATCAGAGAGCACACTTACATCATACTTGCAGAAATAATAATAAACAAATTAAGTAATATAATATATTATAAAAAACGCTATCGATTATTATCCAATAGTTTACTTGTTTTTTTTTTTTTTTATGATTTAAGGCATAAAACTCTAGGGTCATCTACACCTGTGAGTCGGTTGTATTTGTAAATTCTTTAGGAAGGAAAAAGAAAAGAATAAACAAGAAAAAAATAATAATAGATCGATAGGATAATAAATGAAAAATATATTTTAAAAAAGGAAAAAATGAAATATTTTTGAATAAATAAAAAAACAAAAACCGAAGCCCATTAAAATAAAAATTGTATTTATTTTTATATTTTACTTAATAGCATATATATTTTAAGAAACTTCATTACTGTTTTTATGTTTATGGGGGAGAGGAAGTGAAATGGGATGTACCGTCATTTTTAATATGATAAGGTACATATGATTGGGTATTTAAAATGAACAAGTGGACTGTATTGAAATTAAGTATAATTATATTTAAACAGTATATTAAGATGGGGTTTGCCGTATAATGGTTACAATCGTTTACTTGATGTGTGAGGTACGGTGGTCGGTATCGGTGGTCGGCCGGCTGCTACACTTCTCACCTCCATGTGTCCGGTAGGTCTCAGTGTTCTACTCCATTCCTCTTCCCATGGTAGAACAGCAAGAAGGTGGTCTTGAAGAGGATAGAGTGTTCGTCTACTTCTCCGTGTGGTTTAGTCGCCCATTTTTTCTCCTACTACTAAATTCTGTGCAGACTGCGCCACCGCCGCACAGTGTTACCTACCCGGCTTCATGTACCCCATGAAGGGGGGGGGAGTAACATCAATTTAGGGTGATCAACCCTAAACAGGAAGCGGCGAACTTTGTCACTTTCACTTGTTGAGAGATCAGGAAAAAATGGTTTTATTCAGGCAACCTAATCTTTAAGGTCAAATGATGAGTGTTTCCTTCTGACTTGGTTGACGAAAGGTGTGTCCTTGTAGATTTTTAGCGTTAGTGTAAGCAAAATAATTTTTAATATTCTTCAGCAGCAGGGATATTGTTAGATCTGCAATTGCTTGTTTTTTCACCTTATTTGTACGGCTAATAATTTTTCAATTCAATCAAAACTTCAAATTTTTCTTGTCTAATAGGTGTTACATACGTATTAACCTACTTCATCGACTTAGTTATTTATAACGGACCTCTAAAAATTTAAAGCCAAAACTGGTTTTATTTATTCTTCAAAGAACACCCCTCAATTCTGAAAGATTGGCGAATTGATTTTTTACATTATGAAAATTAAGTAAACGAAAATACCTACTCCAGCGAAATAATGCCTGTTATTTTCTTATTATTTTTTTTAATGATATAGGATACGCTTCGTAATCCTCTTTAGAATATTGGCAATTATCTGGAATAATATCAGTGGATATTGGGTATTGGCTATCAGGCTATCAGCCAATTATTTAAAAGTGAGTTTACGTTTCCAATAAAGTCTGCTGAAAAGTCAAACAATACTCTGCCCCATCAACTTCCCTAATTGTAAAAATAATTAATAAGAGCAATGTGTAAAACAAATACAGCACTTCAAGGATGTTGTTAATGAATTATTGCAGATGGATATTATTCTTATACAATAATTGTATAATAGTTGTCAATTAACTCAAGCGAACAAGGAGATTACTTATACATTCAGGATGCTCTGATTCAGTATATACGTATATAACCACGCTCGACGTTGCTTAACTTTGATTATCTATTGCAAGCGCCTTAGATAGCGCGTGGTTAGTACTTGGATGGGTGACCGCCCGATTAGGGTGACCGTCCACCAGGGAAATCCATGCTGCCCGAGTATCTCCCCCTCTAACGGATATGTGAGGTCCGTCAGTCTACTGGAGGCAACCGGCACCGACCAGGCGTAGGGCTGATGGCCCTACCCCATGTTCTTAAATCAGGAATCGGGATGTGGTCTACCAGGATGTTAATAACCCCCCTGAGGTTCGTTCCATGGACGGTATGTTTCGGGGAAAGAAATATAGGTCCTCGTGCGCCTGCTGACTCCGAGCAGCCATAATCCATGGATCTAGACCGATTTGTCACGGTCCTTGAATCCGAGAAAGTCGGTGGGAAGGATATTGCCAGATTGGCCCCAAAGGGATAGGCTATGGAGCTACGGGTGGCCTGCCACTGCACCATGGACAGATACTATGGTTCGTAGCAACGTGAGGTTGGGTGATACCCTCCAGGCTATCTGAGCTCCCGCAAGTATCACAGGTCTGTAAGGAGACCACATCTCGCGGCCGAGTGGTCTGTAGTGTCAACAGAAAAAAAAAAAAATATATATATATATCTTTTCCCAGATACTTTCTTAGATACTTGTCGATTCAATATATATATATATATATATATATATATATATATATATATATATATATATATATATATATAAAATATATATATATATATATATATATATATATATATATTTTTAATAAATTTTAAGAAACTACTTCTTTATAATGACCTATTATTTATAGTTTATATTTCCTATTATTTTTATTATTAATATCGCCTTGGTGATGTTTTTACTTCTATCGTGTGGTATACTTTCCTTTATATTATGTGACTAATTATGTTAAAAACTAGCGCTTTTAATATCAATGAGGGGGCGCGGTGGCCGAGCGGGCTAATAAGCGTTTACCGGCCACATGATAAACCAAAGATTACGAATTCGAATCCCGGATCAGGAGAACTTCTAATCCTGACATTAATCTACAACCCTCTCTCCTGGCTCAGGAAAAAATCCATGCAAAAAAAAAAAAGAAATTTAAAAAAACATGAATGTTGAGAATGAAGAACTAGGATTTCAAGAAATTTTTAATATTTCTTCTACAGGTGAAAAGACAAGTCTGGTTCGAAGTTGTCCTTATCTTTGTGTGTTTTATAAACGTTAAGAGGTTTTTGAGAATATACATACATATATATATATATATATATATATATATATATATATATATATATATATATATATATATATATATATATATATATATAAATATATAATAAAATATATATATATATATGTATGTATATTCTCAAAAACCTCTTAACGTTTATAAAACACACAAAGATAAGGACAACTTCGAACCAGACTTGTCTTTTCACCTGTAGAAGAAATATTAAAAATTTCTTGAAATCCTAGTTCTTCATTCTCAACATTCATGTTTTTTTAAATTTCTTTTTTTTTTTTGCATGGATTTTTTCCTGAGCCAGGAGAGAGGGTTGTAGATTAATGTCAGGATTAGAAGTTCTCCTGATCCGGGATTCGAATTCGTAATCTTTGGTTTATCATGTGGCCGGTAAACGCTTATTAGCCCGCTCGGCCACCGCGCCCCCTCATTGATATTAAAAGCGCTAGTTTTTAACATAATTAGTCACATAATATAAAGGAAAGTATACCACACGATAGAAGTAAAAACATCACCAAGGCGATATTAATAATAAAAATAATAGGAAATATAAACTATAAATAATAGGTCATTATAAAGAAGTAGTTTCTTAAAATTTATTAAAAATTAGTTCAGCATAGGGGGAACTCTCACATTAGATAGTTGTTCTTCTTCCTAACGTTTTGAAATTATAGGCAACATCATTGAAACATGTTTATTCGTTTATACACCTTATTAATATCGAGGCATTATATTACTATTCTTTATGGACATTTTTTTGTGAGTGAATTTTATTGAGCTGTCAGATTCCGATGTGTAACGTTCGGGTAATGTTGTCTGGAGTCGATTAATTGATGTGTTATTGCGTATGAATTAAAATATTCCAAAAACTAAAAATCTAACCTGCATATTGCAAGAGAAATCACCATTTCATCCTCTTTAGCTATTATTCAAAATTTTATCTTAACGCGACGCCTTTTTAGAGATGAGAATAGGAAAAAAAGTGTCGAAAACCAAATGATAACGAGTTTTATATGGATCAAAATATCTCAGAAACAAAACATTGGATCTGCATACTGTGAATGATGGAAATGTTTTCATTTCATTCTCTTTGTAATGGGCTATTATTCAAAATTGCATTTTGACGTGACTCCGTGCTAGAGATGCGAAAAGGAAAAAATAGTGTCAAAAACCAACGAATTGCTGAAGATATGAATTAAAATATCTCTCACACACAAAAAACGGACCTGTAAACCGAAAATGTGAGTAATGTTCAGAATTTCATTTCATTTCTAATGAGATATTATTTATAATTTTATTTCATATTATTAATCTCTCCTTATTGATGTTTCTACTTCTATCTTGTGGTATAAAGCACACACCTTAGTTGTTTTTTATTTATTAAAAATATTCTATCTATATTATCCGAAGTATCTAAGGTATCATAGAGTCTATCTGTCTTTCAATAGCTTTTTAGCTCTTCGGGGACTATCATAAATATCAATATTTTAATTCCTATACGACACAGTTCGGTATCTTGGCTTCCTTCTAGACAAAATACTAACATAGAACCCACATACCAGACTTAAAAGACAACAGCTTAGCTGACGATATGGCCAACTATATAGACTACTCAATAGAAAATCTAAACTTTCAGTTCAAACCAAACTATTAATCTACAAGACAATCCTGAAACCTATCTGGACCTAGTGACTCAAACTGTGGAGGACAGCAAAACTGTCTATCATCAAACGCATTCAATTATAAAGTTCTTCTAACAATAGTCGATGCTCCCTTTTATGTAACCAATAAAACCCTACACAATGACCTTAATATTCCATTTGTACTAGACCTAATTCCAGACAAATTTTCCAAATTTCACCAGAATCTCAATCATCATCCTCATCCTGTAGCACAGTCTAGCTCCATTATCTACCACTATAATCCTCCGCAGAGGTTAAAACGGCAGTTGCCCCGTGACCTTTTGTAAATATGTATATATTGGAACACTGCCACTAGCCAGATTCTTCACTCAAGTTCTCAGCATCTGTTACTCTAGTGACCTCCATCAGTCTCCATTTGCTTAGAATTAGTGTTGCCCAAATGCGAGACCGAGACGAGTCTTGGTCTTGCAAACTCAGGGTTGGTCATGGTCTTGGTCTTGCGCAAGAGTCTCGCAATAGTCTTACAGTTACTTATAGGCTTATTACAATAGAGATATTGCTGTATTTTTTTACAATTAGACGAGTTAAATGTAGAATTATATTGGTTATACAAATTATTAACATATACTAACTAAAATCTTCGAGTATTAGTATCTATTTTTCCATAATTTTGATTTGAAAATCGATTTTTTTTTTTTACCAGCCTGGTCTTGGTCTTGCAACAGTTAGGCGACCTTGGTCTTGGTCTTGCAAAGTGCAAGACCAAAACCGATTTCGGGCAACACTACTTAGAATACCAGCGAGGCGGCTGGGAGAAAAGCACTAGAATCTCCTGGAGTTCTGCTTTGGCTTCCACGATTGGGGGACAAAGCTTGATTCAGAGTCCCCTGGGCCAATGTAAATATTGTATATAGGTTTGAATGTGTTTTAGTTATTTTAAAATCTGTTAGGCTTTAATCTGTTATTTTACTTATCTTATATATTATCTGTATATATATATATGTATATATATATATATATATATATATATATATATTATATATATATATATATATATATATATATATATATATATATTTATTTATATATATATATATATATATATATATATATATATATATATATATATATATATATATATATATATATATATATATATATATATTTATGTATATATATATATATATATATATATATATTTATGTATATATATATATATATATATATATATATATATATATATATATATATATATATATATATATATATATATATGTATATATATATATATATATATATATATGTGTGTGTATATGTATATATATATATATATATAGTCTGGCCAGAGACGGCAGTGAGTAAACATCTACGGAGCGCTTTCTTGCAATTTCATATATTGAGCCCAATTTTGTTTTTTCTTTCTTTGTTTTTTTTTCTTAACTATTGTACGTAATCTTTAATGCTTCTTATATTTACGTATTTTCACGCTACTCAACGTAAAGAAAATATAGTGAGAGTTCTACGAGCCCTGTGATTGTTAAGCTAATAATCCTATTAGTATTAGCAGTTGTTTCCTTGGCGGATCACAACATCAACTTCACTTGACCTTAACTGTGTTATTTTTTATTATTAGAAATGGTCCAGTGCACGATTTGTAATAACGCGATTGCCCTTGAAGATAAATACAATTTATTTTGTACCAAGTGCAAAGTTATTTATCACGGCAAGTATTTTAATCTCACAGACAAAGAGATAGAAGCTCAGAGAAGTACAAAAAAAAACATTGATGAGCCTAAATTGCGATCAAACAAAGAAACAAAATTTAAATAATGAACCGCCTGTATCAGAAATATTAGCAGCAGTTAATAGACTGGATAGTCATGTTAGTGAGGCAATAAGGTATATGAAGACAGCCATCGATAAATATGGAGACCTCAGCTTTGAACTGAATGAGAGGTTATCGAAATTAGAAAAACATCTCGAGGGTCAAGCCAAACATTTTGAGGAGATCATTTTGGAAAATAAAGCCCTCAAAGCTCGAGTGGGTGATTTAGAGATCCGCCTGAACAAAACAGAACAGGGTCAATTATGTAGATCGCTGGAGATCCGTGGGATACCAGTGCGAGCAGGCGAGACACCCGCGGCTCTGGTGACCAGTATAGCCGCGGGGATGGCCATCAAGCTCGGAGTGGAGGATGTGGATGTGGTGCAGTGCCGCAGAAGCAAGAAGGATGACCCGCGACCACCGCCGGTAATAGCACATTTCGTCAGGCAGTCAGTGAGGGACGACCTGATAGCAAGAAGGAAAGTGAAGAGGGACTTCTCGACATCGGGTGGCAGGAAAACGACTGCCACCGAATTTATCTCGGCGAGGAGATGACCCCAACAAACAGGCACCTCTACTGCCGGGAAGATAAGATACATATGGTTCGCTGCCGGCATTGTGCGTTGCCGAAAATAAGACGGCCATCAAGTAATCTTGATTAATCAGGCATCGGATCTAGAAGTTTTCGCCTGACAGTACAGGTTTCATCAACCTCTTCTCGTTCATCAAAGTATTTTTTGTCTTCATTGGTGCCCAAATAACTTTGAAGATTTTGGTTAAAATGTCTCATAGCTCCAGGTTACTAATTTGTTTATTTTCTTACTCTTATTGCTCATTTATTTTTTTCATTATTCACTTTTATTTTGCTTATCAGTACTTTTCATAATTTTTTTTCAGAATATGGTATTACCTCATTTCCTCTATGCTAATTTCTGACTGTTTCCCATCAAATCCTCCCCATCCTGACCACCTGTAACGTTAACTCGCAATCCCTACCCGCCCATTATGATGAATTCCTGCAGTACTTTTCTCAAAACTTTGTTCACATCATCGCAATCTCAAAAACCTGGCTCAAACTCTATATTCCGTCCTCATTTGTCTCCTTACATAATTACACCCTCATCCGCCACGACCGGGTCAGCCGGACTGGTGGTGGGGTGGCCATATTTGTCCATGATAGCCTGAAGTCCCGAATCGTTGATTACTCCCCACCCTCCGAACATCCACAAGTGGAGTACCTTCTAGTAGAAATTACCTGTAATAATTCTCCTCTCCTTTACATAGTGATCTACCGTCCTCCCCTTGTTCCATTTGATCCGTCCTTAGAATCAACCCTACTCAACTTTGTTCCCCTCTATCCTAGAATAATCATCGGCGGTGACCTCAATCCCAATTTCCTTTCTAATTCCAAAGACAACACCTATGTAGAAAACCTATTTTTTCTCTCCATCTCTTTATTGTTCCTTTTTATCCTACTCACCACACCCACAAGGCCGACACTTGGTTAGATTTCTTCATTATAGACTCCGAACTAAATCTCCTCTCCTCTTCTCAACTACCAGTATCCTTCTTATCGTCTCACGACATGATCCTAATAACATATAATATCCAAACCCCTCTGATTTATCCGAGAACCTTCACTCTCCGCCAGATAGACACTCTCACCCGTGAAAAAATGCTACCTGACCTTGAAACCTTAGACATGAACGAAATATATTCCTGCTCCTCCATCGACTACATGGTTGAGATCCTGACATATAATCTCCTCAATATCCTTAACACCCATGCTCCCAAAAAAACCTCAACCTTTCGCCGCCGGCCTACACCTTGGATGTGTCAAGAAATCAAGAATCTGCAGAAGAGGCGTGATGCTGCCCGTAGACGCTTTAGACGTACCAGGCTTACAGATGACTATCAAGCGTTTAGGGTGCTCCGCAATTTGACACAAACAAGAATTCGGCGAGCTAAAGCTTCCTACTTCCATGAAGCCCTTTCATCTGCCCCAAATCCCAAATTTAAATGGCTAATCCTTCGCAAACTTTCCCTCTGTGAACCTTCCAGATTCCCTTCCTTACTGGTCTTTTCCGTTTCACTTGACGATTTAAATTCACATTTTATCTCTGCCTCCTCTACCTCTTCTCTTCCCTCCTCTTCCAGCTTTGCTCCTGAGTCCTCATTTAATGATGATGACTTTTATTTCTCCGACATTTCCCCGACTGACTTACTAACCGCAGTAATGAAATCCTACACCAATTCCATAGGACCAGATGGCATTCCTTTCAAATTGATAAAATTATGTCTCCTCGAAATCCTCCCAGTTCCCCTTTTCATCTACAATTTCTCCCTACAGAACTCAATATTCCCTTCTTCTTGGAAAAAAAAGCCATTGTACGCCCTTTAAATAAAAAGCCTAATCCATCCTCTCCCGAAGACTTTCGCCCAATCTCAATTCTTTCCAATCTCTCAAAACCCCTAGAAAGATTGGTGCAATCCCAAGTTTCCAATTTCCTCGAAAAGTCCAACCAACTTGATCCTCTCCAATCTGGTTTCCGTCCCGGCTACTCCACACAATCCGCCTTAATCAAAATTACCAATGATGTTCAGACTGCAATAGATAATAAACAATTTATTTATTTATTTATTTGTTTTCCACCCTCCCATGCCACCAGGGCAACACGGGTGTATGCAGTAGTGTGATGTTAAGCATTAATGCATAATAACACACTACTGCCATAATATCAGTTTACAAAATTCTAAGCTGTGCACACAGCTAGCTCTTCTACTTTTTCCTGGCTCCTTTAGGCCTGGCTTCCCGAATCCGGAGGTCTTCCTGGGACTGGTCCTCTTCTCCTTCTGTGTGCACCTAGGTTGAAGTGAGCTGGGCCCACCGCCGTCTTCCAGCCATTTATAAAGTCTTTGAACCGCGGAAAGTTTTCTTCACTCACCAACTGAGGAAACTCCTCCTCAGTGAGGACGTAAATTCCCGTCGTTCTCATTAACCTCGCTCTTAATTCGTCGAAAGCAGTGCAGGCCGTGACCACATGCTCAACAGTCTCCGGAACACCACAAGCGGGGCAGTGGGGATCTATATCCTGTCCGAGGCCATGAAGTTTAGCTCTGAAACCCCCATGTCCCGTGAGAAATTGTTAAACCCAATAGTCCGGGAGGACCCATTTCGCCTGTAACCGAGATTCAACGGTGGGAAAGTATTTTCTTAAGGTACTGCCTTTCGGAGTCGTCACCCACCGTCTGCTCCAATCTTCAATTGTTTCCTCCCGGATAATCTTTTTCCATTTATTTGGGTTTTCAATAATCCTCATCCGTAGGTTCTCCGACAGACTATTTGAGCCCTCCTTCTTGTAGTCGTACCTGGTCACTTCTTCTCGCAGGAGGAGGTCGAGAGGCACCACCCCCGCTAAGACCTGCACTGCTTCATGCGACGTAGACCTATATGCTCTGGTGACCCGAAGCAGAGCAGTTCTCTGAGTCGATGCTAGCCTATTTCTTTGTCTGAGTGTGAGGTTTCGGAACCAGAAGGGAGACGCATACCTAAGGACACCCTCCACAATACCCTTATAAATAGTGATAGTGGCTGGATACCTAAGGCCCCATAATGCGCCCCCCACACGACTTAGACCGTTCATTGCTAGGGCCACCCTACCTGCCAGATATTCCAAATGAGGCGTCATATTGAGGCCTACACCTAACCTAACCCCTAGGTAGGTTACCACCTCACTTGGACGTATCCTCTGACCTTCTATGTACATCGTTATAGGGTGTGCCCTATCAGTCTTTCCCTTAAGGAGGATGGCTTGAGTCTTAGCAGCAGCCATCCTCATCTTCTTCCCCTCACACCATCTAGCGACTAGGCTGGCGCATCGCTCTGCTTCTCTCTTGACTCCAGCTCTGCTGTTGGAGGCCACCACAGCAGCTAGGTCGTCAACGTAAGCAGTGGCAGGAAACCGCTCCTCCTCTAACACTCCTAGTAACTCATCAAAGACGAGCTTCCATAGAGCAGGACCAAGCACCGATCCCTGAGGGCAACCTCTCTCTATGGAAGCTTCTACCTCGTAGTAATTGCCTCTAATCTTGACACTTCTATCCTGGAGATAACTTCTTACTAATGTGTATAAGTTACTAGGAGCATCATACCTCTGCAGCTGCTGGAGCACGCTAGGCCACCATACGCTGTCAAAGGCGGAGGATATGTCGAAAAGAAGCAACATGACATACCGCTCCGCCCTCTCCTCAACATCTCTGCGCACTCTCAGCAGGGCATCAGCGGTTCCTCTGCCTCTGGTTGATCCATATTGCCGTGGATGACTTGCTCTAGCGAAAACAGGCCGTAAACTAGTCATCATGAGGTTCTCCAGGACCTTGCTAATCACAGGGAGGAGACATATAGGTCTATATGAATTAGGGAGTTGTTTGTCCCTATCTCCTCCCTTGTAGAGTAGTCTCAAATCAGCGATCTTCCATCTTCTTGGAAAGTATCCCATATCCAGACATTCATTGAAAATACTCAACAGCCGGTCTTCAATATACGTGATACTGTTCCGCAAGATCGCTGCATCTATTGCATCAAGTCTTCACGAGCATTGGATTAGTCTTCTGGAGCACGATTAGTCTTCTGCTTATCCACGGCAATACGAAGATCGTGAATGTCCCATGGTGGGCACAAATCTGAACCAGGTGGATATACCGTGGTGCGTCTCACAAAATCATCATTTTCGCTGTCCTGGGTTGGGTCATCTCTGGGATATATTGCTTCAATGAAAACATTGGCAGTTTCTTTAAGGGTGGTTGCCTCAGTATTATGATACCGCAAGGCTGCAATAGTCTGCATCGGGGACAACTTACCCAATGCTACCCTATACGGAATACCCCAGGGATTCTTCAAAGACTCTTCAATGATGAAATCATCCCAAGACTTCCGCTTTTGTGAGCGAACCTCGTTTCGGTATATCCTGGCTTTTGACTTGTACTAATTGCGAAGTACAGTGCGCCTCTCTTCGCATCTGCACCTCTGATATGACCGCCGGGCCTTGTAGAGGTCTCGTTTTAGAACAGTTAAGGCTGGCGTCCACCATGGGACAGGTCGAACCCTCGCCTTCCGGTGCTTGAGGGAGTGTTCGGCAGCATCACGAATGTTGTTGGTAATCCTGGACACCTTGTAGTCAAGATTGTCAACTACATCCATCTCTGCCGCTTCCCACTCCTCGTCTGCAATCACTCCTTCCAGGTAGGACCTGAAGACACTCCAGTCATTTATTTTAGTGACGAAACCCTTATCAGTACCGTGGGAACATTCTGGCTCATTTACCAGGCCAATTGCTATCGCAACGTGATCGGAACTCGTATCAGATCTGAGAGTCCAATCAGCAATATACCTCGTAAGCGCAGGCGTGGCGATCGTGACGTCAATCCAACTCTGCCCCATGCCTCCAGAGAAGGTAGGGATGGCAGAGGGTTCGTTCATCACGACAAGGTGATTTCTGCCTATGAAATTTCCCATTTTAGCGCCTCGCCTGTCAGTAATATTGGACCCCCAGACCGTGTTCCAGGAGTTGGTATCTGAGCACATGATCACATTCCTCATCTCTCTAATGATCGCCTCCATAGCGGATATGCTTTCTTCTACATCACTATTCACAGGTAGGTATGCCGATACCAATGTGAAAGAAATCTTGCCCCACTTAACATAGCAAGATGCATAATCCGCCATGGTGTGTTGTCTCAGATCCATCACGTCAAGGTTAGGATTATTAATCACTATTGCAGCCCTGGGCCTCCTCTCTCCACTGCTCAGGGCTATAACTCTTGACGTGAGGCCAAACCCCGTAACCCTGTTCCCACGGCAGCTAGGTTCCTGGACCGCCATGATATCGTAGCGTTGTGCCATGGCGCGAAGCTCGTCAGCCACAATATGCCGGCGGCCCATATTCAACTGCAGGATGTTGAGTCTAATCATAGTGAGTTCTCCTCACTAATTCTTGAGATCTCTTGATGTGCACTGGGCATTCTCTACTTCCTGCCTGGTGTTTAGCCTTACTTTTTTGAACACCTTCCCTCACGCAGTTAACGCATGTAGGTGCGGTCTTATTTCCTTTTGCGGGACAGTTTTTAGCAATATGCCCACTCGCCGCACACCACTTGCATACTATGCCATTTGCCTCACAAGTAGCTTTTGTATGTCCATATCCCTGACACCTTAGACAGGGAGGAGCATCGGGGTAATCTAAGATTGTCAGTGACCACCAACCTCCTGTAATTATTTCCTCCTTGAGTAGATTATATCTTACCATTGGATGTACTTCTAACACCCAATTATTGGTAATTTTATTTCTAGCCATTGATGAGAACAATGGCTTTATATTACCTAATTGGTTCTCAGAAATAACGGCCGATTTTGCAGCCAACCTTTCCCATAGCACCCTTTCTAGATTTTCCGCACTCCATGAAAGGGGAACTCCTTTTACCTCCACTTTTGGTTTTCTTTTTAAGGCTAGTTTTGCCTCCATCCCAACTTCTTTTAATTTTTGCCATTCAATTATTTTTTTCGCATGGGCACCCTCATCTACACAAACTAAAACTGAGCCAGCTTTGGTCGCCCGTACAACTCTCGCCTTGACTCGTAGTTCAGTTGGAGAAGGCAGATTTTTGATGATGTCAGCTGCACTTTTACCTTGAGAAGCGATGGTAACATAAGTTGGTCTTGTAGTATCCATCGGTTTTAATGGAAGCCCTTTAACAATATCGGCCATCGTAGTCTGATGTGTAGACCTTTTCTTGGTCAAACTTTCCTCTGCTATTGGTTTAGAGGCCTCGATCTCTTTGGCCACTTGTGGAAGAGCCTTTTTCCTTCTTTGCTTTTTCTTTACTTCCTGGAAACTTTCATTCTCCGTGGTCTCAATAAGGGCATCGGCTAATAGCGGTTGTTCTTTAACGCATGGAAACTCCCGAGATGTCTGAGGTTCTGACAGTGGTCTTTGTATGGTTTTACTTTCCGTCTTGAGTCCCTCGATAACCATAGGTACAGCTTTTTCCACTAATGCATTTACTATGATATCATACATTTCAGAGGAAGCTAATGTGTCCTTTACCACACGTTGTACTAAAAACGTTTTTTCATAGTTCTTATCATATATTGTCTCCATTATATCTATTAACTGCTGAATTTTCCCATTAACGTGCTTTTGTACCTTCGCACTCACGTTCCTGTCTGTTGCGTTCATGTAGACCCTGATGTTTTCTTTGATTCTACGTGCATCTTGCAGAAGACTATCGTCTACACGTTCTTTATCTGTTTCTTCTCGGGCGTCAGGAGATCCTTTCCTTTGCCTCTTTGCTGAAGGCCTTGGGCACTTTATAGCCTGTTCTTCCACCATTTCCTGCTCCATTGCTGATGCAATTTCATCAGCCATCTTACGCAATCCAAAATTAACAACTTTATACGTTGAAATAATGGGTGAACAACAGTAGAAGGAAATATTCAACACTCAAAATCTAACCTATGTTCGGGAAACTTATAAATTTCCTATCTTCAAAAGTAAGACTTTAATATGAACTTACCTTAGTGCTTCACCAACGTAATAGTCTCTAAACGTCCTTTTGGTTAGATTAAACCTTCGTGAAAACCACAAAGTTAACCTTAACCTCCACTGTTCACTCAAAAAGTTTATAAAATTAACTAAATAAACATAAACTAAAACTAAATCATGTTCAAAAAACTATAAAACACTAAAATAACACAAACAGTAGGAAACGATACAACAAAACTAACAAAACAAACTTGAAAAATACAAAACACTGAGAAACACAATAACACTTTATCATAGGTAGATAACCTTCCAATAAACAATTAACTGTCCTTATACTTCTTGACTTCTCTAAAGCCTTCGATTCCATTAACCATCCCATCCTTTTCAACAAACTAAAATCACTTTCCTTCTCCAATAGCTCCATATCTTGGTTCCAATCTCCCCCCCCCCCCCGCACCCAAGCAATCTCCATTCCTAATCAATCACTATCTGCCTACCTGCCTTTATCCTCTGGAGTTGCCCAAGGATCTAGCGTATCTCCTCTCCTTTTTAGTTCCTATATTAATGACCTCCATGACTTAATTCTCCATTGTTCCCACCACCTTTATGCAGACGATTCTCAAATATACCTATCCTTTTCTCCTCCTGATCTATTGGTAGCATTTACTAAGATCCAAGCAGACCTAGATCGAATCTGTGCCTTGGCAAACTTAAACGGATTAAGGTTAAATGCTTTAAAAAACTCAGGCCATCGTCATTGGTTCCAAGCCCCTCCTTAGATCCTATACCGACTTTCCCATACTAAACCTTGGTGACCAGCCAATCTCCTTCTACTCCTCTGTAATAAATTTAGGACTATTTATTGATCAAACCCTCTCCTGGAGTCACCATATTTCTCACATTTCCCGACGGACAGTTTCTACCCTCAAACTATTCCATCGCTTCCACCATCTCCTACCTCAACATACGCGTAGACTCCTCGTTTCCTCTCTCATCTTTCCCCACTTTGACTACTGCTGTGTGGTGTATGATGGACTCTCGGTGGAGCTCCGCGACAGACTGAAAAGATTAATGAACAATTACGTGAGATTTGTAATTGGTGCCCCGAGATACTACTATGTCTCTCACCATTACACTAAGCTTGAGTGGCTCTTCCCCTCCATTCGAAGAAAATATTTCCTAGGTACATTCCTCTATCATATCATCAACAATTATCGTCCTTCCTACGCCTACAAACTTCTCCAATTCAAGTCCTCTGTCCACTCCCTCTCCACAAGATCTCGACCTTCCTTCGAACACCTTTACATTCCTTCTCACAGATCTGCTTCGTTCCAAAACTCCTTTATTGCTCGTTCTGTTAGTTTCTGGAATTCCCTTCCTATCAAAATTCGACATTCTTCATCCTTATCTACATTCAAAACCCTCCAATTCCTGTCCCAAAAACAGTCAGATACTAGCTAACTTTTTATGTAAAATTACATATTATTTATAATAACATATTCACATATAGCTCATAACCTAAATACTTATTATAGATTCGACTTTCTTTTTTTTCTTTTTCAACAGAAGCACAGATTTTACTGTTAAGAAGAATTTACATTTATTTTGTCTGCATTTTTTATTTTTTCTAAAAGGGTTTATTTATATTTTAACATTGTACATAGTTTTAAGTATCTTAGTATGGTTTCAAGAGTTTTTTATACAGATTTTTTTTTTTATTTTGTACATAGTAAGTATAACCAATATTTTTTTTTCTTTTTTTTTTTAATGATCTATCTTTATCTTAACTTTTTATATTTGTTTCTATCTGCCCAGATATAAAATTTTAATTTCTGTACTTTTTTTTGTTATTCTGAAGGGACTTCGTCCCAGAATAAAATTATTTTTCTATTCTATATATACATATATATATATATATATATATATATATATATATATATATATATATATTATATATATATATATATATATTATATATATATATATATATATATATATATATATCTTTCTTTTTTTTTTTCTTTCTCTTCTTACTTGGTTGGCAATGCTTTCTTGTATACATATTGTGTGCCCTTCAGTGTGGCAGACTGTATTAATACTCAATTGAAAAAAAAAAAAAGAATATGCGATAATAGCTCATGAGAACCATGGCACCTAAGAGATATTCCACAAAAATATAGGTTAATATCGAACCATTTCAGAGATTTAAAATGTTGATCCTGATAGTTCCAGAGGAATTACATTGGCTCTGGATGTCTGCATTGAAACCTTTAAAACACAATTCATCCCGTCTCAATCCGTAGATTTTTGAACTTTCTAATAATTTAATGACTTCTATTGAAGTCGATGTACTTTTTTTTTTAAACTTTATATCTTCACCCACCCCTGTCTTAAGCAAGGACAATTAGCTGGTCTGCTGTCGGTAAGAGTACAGGTAACTTGATCGACGCGAGTGAGCGAAGAGCTCAGCGGCATTCCTTCCTGTCTTGAACTTGCGTATATTATTACGCAAAGGTTTTAAGTTTTAAAAATGACATTTGACATTTCTCTATAAAATTCCTTTTTCTAATGCCACATTCATAGAAATCCATAACTCCTGGTAGCAGGAAAAATGGTCCACTATCGTATTATATTTAGGGTTGATCAATTAAGTTGGTGGTTTATTGGGTGAGTACCGCACCGAACTTTTCGATATAAACAAATAAATAAACAGTTTCTTTATTTTCTTTATTGAATATTAATACATTCTGTCACATTGAAGGGCATTAATATTAAGGCTACATGATTCATTCACACACTATGTACATACAATTAATATCAATAATAAAGAGAAAGAAATTAAAAAAAAAATAAAATAAGTAAATTGGTATGCCTGTGTACAAAAAAAATAATGAAATAATAGATAAAAGTTAGATGAAATTAAAGTAAATAAATCACATTCACACCTATGTGAAAATAAACAGTAGTGATTCATTTTTATTGGTTATTTGATAGAGCGTATTTAACGTATTTTACATTCTTTGTGGGTTTCTTATATTAGATTGCACTAACTAATAAACCATCTGCACTTGTATGGTTTGTATATTTTAAAATAGGGAAATGTTTGTGATGTACAAACACACGCTGGTATCGTTGAAATGATCTAACTTCATGAGAGTAGCTCTTTAGAACCTGAGAGTTAATGGATATTAAGCCACCTTACAATTGGATTATGCAAACGAGGCATTCCTAGTCACGAAGGAACGGTAGGTAGTTGGGATCTCCAGGACGGATTACTTAATTTTCATCGGGTTATGTAATTTTAAATAATTTAAAGTGATACATGATAACTTTTAATATACACTATTATTTTAACCTGATATCAATTTAACATAATCATTCGGTAATGCAGGTGTTATACAAGAATCGTCTTAATCTATAAACTCTAAAAATCAGATCAATGACCCTATTATTATGTTATCCCTTAAACCACTTTTACCTCTATCAAATTATAAAAAAAAATTAAGTTAAACTTAACTTGTCAAATCACTTGCGGAATTTACAAAATTGGAATTCACTTTGGAATTCCTATATATCACCAAATATACCATAAAACTTGGATAAAGACACGTGTTCACCAGAATATATCAAAGATATCCAAATTTCTCAAATGGGCAATGAACATTATCTAGGACTAATATTATTCAAAAGCATACCTGAGGCCTGTACGTCAAAACTTCAAACAAAGTACTGAAAATACTAAACTCACTTTTCTCTCCTAATCGAAATTAAAAATCAGAAAACAATTAAACACCTACTCAAACCCACATATATGGACATAAGGTGCACCTCACAAATTACGGTTCAGCAAAAAAGGTGTACTTATTAGGACGACAATATTTTAAAATCAAAATTTTAAAACTAATAACAGCAACAAAACTTTACAATCTGACTTGCGACAAACAACTATCAGTCAACAGATAGGTATTCTATAATCCTCATTTCATCATAAAGTACACTCACACAACAATAAACTTCTTCTTCTGCCTTATCCCCTTCGACGGCCCGGTGAGAGATTATAATAAAACCAAGCTTTCCTCGATGATTCCGTAAAGTAAATATGATATTGCACGTCAGTTAGGAATATCCAGATCAACCTCATTTGGGTAAGAAAATAACCGGCACCTCTGATGTATATGCTAGACATTCTATTCAATTTTTCCGCACTTGCAGAATATACTGCAGCCAATGTGGAATTTTCCGAACAAGAGGGCTTTGCCTGTTGCGCCCCTTTCGCAAGGCGAGATTAAAATCTGCTCTCGTTGAGTTAGTTCATAGATATCATATTTGGGGTCGCGAGATGACTGATGATACAGCGTCTGTTAAGAGTGGGTTCGTTTAGCATTGTCATCTCCTCTAAGCTGAGTTTAGAGTAAAACTGCGATCTCGAGGACTCCTCGTCCAGTCACCTGGTCTGCCCTTTCGTTTCCAGATAGGTCACAATATCCAAAGATACATCGAAAAACAAAGTTCTTCAACATACATAAAACCTCCAAGATCCTTGGCAGGTTTTCACAAGATTTTGCTGCAATAGACTTTTAAAAGACAAGGCCAGGAATAACATGCCCCTCAAGAGGTAATTGAGAAAAGAAGCTCAATAAGCGATTTTCTTACCTGAATGAAGTACGTAATAACCACTAAGATAATCTGCTGCTGAGTAATGCCTTTCCTCATGCCTAAAATGTCGTTTTCCAAATAACTCTAACAACATATAAAAGAGAAAATCAAAATTTTAACTGAAATTATACAATTGAAATATAAACTTCCGATTCCTGTTTAAATAGAAAAAAAATTGGCTTTATATATTTACAAGAGAGGGTTAGCCGTTTAAACGTTCTTAACGTTCTACATAAACAAAACATAAAATGTTCTATACTCTTGTTTAATAGTGGAATGAAGTTCTTATTACAAGGAAAGGTGAAGTATCAAAACAGTTTTATACCCTTCTTTATAGGCCTCTCTTACAAAAAGCGCATAAAAGCCTTCGAACTTCGGCTTATTTATACTTAATAGCAGGAATAGCTAGCTTTTATCTCAAATGTGAAATTGGGATCCATACGGAAGTATAAAATAAAAGCAAAGCATATCCTATGGATTTTAGAAATACTTTTTTACGATAAAAATGCAGGGAACGTTTGTAAGATCTTTATTATTTTAAGAGTGTGATAGAGGAAATCTCCAATGTCGGTACGCGGATGTTTTGATAACAAAAAGGGATTAAATGGTTGTAATTTAGCACACACATCAAAATGAAAAGCAGTACTTCAAACAAGCGACTGAAAATTCTTCACATTTTTTTCGTAAATCGAAATTGACAATTATAACAAAACGAAATACATACCTACTTGCACAGGCGGATCTACGCTGGAAAGAGGGATTTTTGGGGTGCAGCCCCTCATCCCCCTTCGAAATGGTAAAATATAAACATGTTTTACAGAAAAAAAATATTAAAAACTATCTCTTATAGTATTCTTGTTCGTGTAATTAAATTTAATAGAACTTCAAAAACCACTTCCTTATGAAACACCATTTCATATAGGTAGTTAATTACGTTCTTGTTTTCATATTAATTATCGGTATACATATATGAAAAAAAAAATCTTTCAGGCTGAAGCACTGCCCGCAAAAATTAAATCCTGGGTCCGCTAGTGCCTACTTGAACTCATTTGTACCTAAGTAACACATATTTTCGATTCAGCTTAAAAGACTCTATTAATAATAAAAATCTTGTCAGTCAAACATTTTATGACTAATAGCAACCGATTCGTGGTCCGTAAACAACAAAACACTACATAACGACTTACGCCAACTAAATGTTGACCATCACATAGGCATTGTTTCTAAACCTCTTCCATGTGGAAATACTGTAAAACTATTATTCAATTAACACTTACAATTAGTCTGAAAGATTTTTATCGATCACATTGGAAATGTCTCCGTCTTTTAATGCATTCATCAGTTCACAAGAAATATAGAATATTTTCGTTAAACTGGTCATCATGTACTCTAAAATAAATATTACAACTGCTTACATTGTCGTTACTAATAGTCGATAATAATCGTGCTTTCTTGAATATATCACTGTTTTTGTTTATTTTTAAAGTAACAAAAATAAGTAAACTCCAAAATATAAAAATTATCAATGTTTTTTAAAGTTTTTGGGAAACGTATGAGTGAGTGATGAAATGGTTAAAAGATAAACTACGTCCTTCCGAAACTTTAAAAAATTAGTCAGATATATAATGAGGTGTACAAAATAGATGGCCGTTTTATCAAATTCAAAATACCAATACTTATTAATCCCTTTACAGCAATCACTAAGCTTGTTTAATCTCATTCCAATTTAAAAAAAAAAAAAAACTCAGTTTAGTTATTTGTTTCAAATAAGGAACATAACAGGGTCCTACGAAATTTAAAGGCATTACTGGAAAAAAAAAATCACAGCCCCTGAAGTAACACGTGACTATATGAAATTTGAAGAGGAAGGTGACCTTGACCAGCGCACTGCGCGGCGTTGGTTCGAATTTAGTAGTGGATATACGACGTTAGAAAGTAAGAAGGGCTCCAGGCGAGCATTAATGGATATTGATAAGGTTCTGCAGGAAGCTGTTGAGTCGAATCCGTCCAAAAGTAGTCGCCATCTATTTTCCATGGGGAAGGTGAAAAAGAGCAGTACACTGGTCCATCACGAATTCATTCCTCAGAAATCAGTTAAGAGGTTAAAAATTTGTGAAAATTCTTTGAAAAACCCTTGCCTGAAAAACTTCTGCCTCATCCACCATATAGTCCAGACTTTACACTATCAGATTAATAAAATAATAAATCGATTAGATAAATTAGAATTCCGGTCCAGCAGTTCTTTGATAACTATCCCGAAGAATGGGAACAGCGTAGGATCGAGAAATTGGCTAACAGATGGCTAATAAAGACAGATAGCAATTGACTATACTTTAAGTATTAATTGTATTTTATATCAAAGAAAAATGACACATATATTTGGTTGAAAAATGGTCATTTTTTTTTATACACACTTATACATACATTTAAATGAAGATACATTGTTTTTTGTTTGTTAAACATTTTTTAAACTCAATTTCTTCACCCACACTTGTCAGAAATACTGACAATCAGTGAATCCGTAATTAGAATAGTAATGACACTGTTCGGTGTGAGGAACAGGAGTACCCAGCTTAGTATTTTAGTATACATTGTAAATATAAAATACATGGTAAACATTTAGCAATAATGATTTTAATACTATATAATCATCAACATAAATAAAAGAACAACCTCGAAATTAATCTGATTTCTTCTTAAATTTTACCAATTCAAACAACTAAAACAAAATACAGCATTTTCAACATTTTCTGGTGGAGCTGTAAAATAACTATTCTGCTATTGAAAGTAGCAAATAATAAGCTGAAACAAGTTTGAGATTGTATTTACTTAATACAACACCGCCTCTATTTAAATATTAGAAAAAAAAAAAACATTCAAAGTCACTGATATTAAAAAAAAAAGTTTTTCAGGAAGTACCTTTTTTTTAAATTCACCTATGTACACATATTGAAATATTTACTGTACAAAAAAATGATACTGTCTAAAGAAATTAATTATTAGTTTACACAAATAATTTTTATCAAAAAAAAAGTCGGAACCAAATAATCTTTGGCTGATTGAACGAGTAACTCTTTTGTTAGAGAGATATAGAAATTTACCGAAAACAACTGTTCTATATTTGGTTTCAAAATGCAAATTATTGTTCGAGCAGTCATGTAAATTTTAGGAAAATGGACTTATCTGGTTTTGGAATTAAACGACTCATCTACGCATTTCAAAACAGTTGAACCTCTCCAACGCCTGAAAATGACGGACCAACACAGCCTGTTACACTGTTACGTTATGCAAATTTAGTATGAAAGTGCTGAAGGCGCGATCCATTCACCTACACTAAACCTATTATCCAGTTTATTTACATCACTCATCTCCTTTCATAGGTGAACGTGAAATGAAAGTGATAAATAGAAGTAACATCAATAATGGTACAAAACACATGCAAATTAACTGCGATCTGTGATATTTTACGGATCTTTAATATAAATAAAGCAACATAATATACTTTGCTTTCTAACTAGAAGTTAGAAAATGAATTTTTGATCGTCATGGCCTTTTGTAATATGTATATATTTCTCTGAGTCTTCTTTTAATTGTCTGCAAAAAGGTAGAAAAGGTATTAACTGTTTTTTTCTGCTTGCTTGAATGAACATAATTAATAAGAATTTTTCTCATTTCATAATTCATTAAATGTAACTTCATATTTTACAGGTAGTAACATTTACTGTATTTCGGAAAATGGCTATTATTTTGTCACAATGTTTGAAAACTAAAAGAATTTGAAACGTAATGTGAGTGATACTTGTAGTAACTTATATAAAGGATGGTCTCTAACTAATGACAAATATTTAAGGAAATGATAGTCCACTACAAGAACAGGACACATTTTATACAGTGAACCAATTCCATGAAGAAAAGAAGATATTTTTCTTTATTTTTTAAACCAATTTCTTTGGTGAATAGGAAAGGATTAAAAAAAAACTGTTTAGTTCAGATAATTATCAGTTGTAGCATAGTAAACTAGATAAAATATTCTTCAAACGCAAGAATAATTTGTCTTGAAGCCATACTAAAGAGAATTTGAATCATTAAAACCGCATTAAGCTTTGTTAACACATCCATGGAATAGTCAGTATAAATGTGTTTGGCTATCCACTGATAACTGGCTCCCCAATCTTGAAAAAAAATTCCTTGTTCAATTAGCCGTGAGTCCATATTCAATAATATAAGTGAGATTTGTCTAAGCTAAAATTTTTCTTTCGATTTCATTCATTTGTGTGGCATTAACTCAGTCTTTTGGAAAACAATTACAATAAATTATTCCAAACATTTGTTTTTAATCCAATATGTGTTGCAATCATTTGATTTGGTACTAAAATACATTTTTAGTTATCTATGTAAAAAAATAGTCTAAAACAACAAAAAAAAAATATAATTGTTTGTAAATAATGTTTTATATTTATCTATCTTTACTGTTTCATTGATTATGACTGCATGAATATCCAATGTGGAAAAAAATAAATTACAAATAACCTAACTGAAGATAGGTACTATTGTAGTGATATAATGAAAAAAAAAGAAATATAATGATATAACGAATATTTTTTTGACTGATCACCCCAACTATTCTTCTCTTCAATTATTCACCACAGTCAAACATCAAATCATAATTATGAAAAATACAACAATTTAAAACTTTATTTATTTTTTAATTTTAATCCTCATCTGTCGAAAATTTAAAACCATTTTTTTAATAATAAAAAATGTAGTATAGAAAGCTTATAAAAATAAAAATCAATAACAATAATGAAATTCACAAAGAAATACCAAACAAATTTAATTGATATATTTACTTGCTCGGTATACCTTATTTTTTAAAATATATTTTGTTTTCAACTTAATTTTTCAACTCACACCTGTCAGAAGTTCAGCGAGTGTATGTCGAGATGTAGGATATTAATAGATCTTGGAATAGAAGTGAGGGAGAGGACTGCCCAGCGGCTTTCTTCCTGTCTTGAATTTAATACTTATAATTTGTAGAGGAGTTCCCTCATCCAGCTTCTTTTAAGCCTCCTTCGGGTGCTATCAAACAATCACAGCAAATTTGGTAAATGAAATGAAAGGAAAGTACTCAGCAGTACCTATTCCCTGATTTGTTCTTTACTACTTAATTACTTAAGTTGTTTAAGGAAGGAGATCTCTCATCCAACGTCTTTTCAGTCTCCTCCTCATGTTCTGGGGTGTGTCAGCTGTGGCCATGTCTCTTATTAGTCTTTTATTATGTCCATTTAAATTTGTGTAAAATCGTTGACAAAGGGTCGTTATATGTTGGTCAACTGTTGGAAAATGGAGGTCAGTATGTAGAGGTTTGTTAGTCACGTACCCAGGTGCTTTTGTTATGAGTCGTAATAATTATTATTGGAAAGTTTGAAGTTTTTGTAGGTGGGTCTTTTTAGCAATACCGTATATTTTTGATGGGTACGTCCATATAGGCTTAAGTAAGTATATATATGTATTCAGTTTCTGTTTTAGTTTTAGTTTTGAAGATTTGGAAAAAAGAGAGTAAAGTAGTTTGAATCGTTTGTTAAGTTTCTTACGTTTCATTTTAATATGCGGGCCCCATGTAATCCTTCTGTCGAAGGTGAGTGAGTCCAAGATAAATTACCGTGTCCGTTTGAGAAATTTGATTGTTGTCAATATAAACTGGAGGGTAGGTGTTTTTTCGAAGAGTAAATGTTGTATCTTTGGATTTGTCATGATTAAGTCGAATTTTCCATAGTATGAACCAATCTTGTAATTTAAGTAAGTGATGTTGTAGTGTTAATGAGACCTGTGTAGGGTCTGGATGTTTTGTGAGCATTATTGTGTCGTCTGCATAGGTAGCTGTCAAGATCTCATCTTTAATAGGGATATTGTAAGTGCATATAACGTAAAGTAGAGGGGCTGGTATTGAACCTTGGGGAACTCCTGCCAAGATTGGACGAACTGAAGATATTTCCGAGCCATACCGGACTGAAAAAAATCTGTCGAAGAGAAAAGATTGAAGAATAAGATAGTATGTATATGGCAGTATAGTCTTAAGTTTAAAGAGAAGACCCTGGTGCCAGACTCTATCAAACGCCATAGCAACATCCAAAAATACTCCAGTTGCATATAGTTTTTGTTCTAAAACTCTAGCAATGTAGTCTGTAACTCTATGCAATTATGTATCGTCGAATGGAATGTGCGAAAGCCGAATTGGTGGTCAGGTATTACCTATTTGTAAGTCAATATGTCGATAAGTATTTTATATATATATTCAAAAACTTTAGAGCATATAGGAAGGAGGCAGTTAACCGTATAAATCAAAAGGGTGAGAAATAATCAGAACGTACAGTAATTCAATAAAAAACATAAATCGATGCATATCATTATTATTATTTGTCCTTATAACCAGTTTTATAAAAAAAAAATGAGTGATTACTAGAAAAAAAACATGGTTTCTGGCGTGGATGGTTGATGGTTGATGGTGGCCATCATATTGAGGGCGCTATAACAAAAAATGATATGTTAGTATACGAAAAAGGTCCAGCAATAAAAAGCCAATATTCCTGGGGGCTGTTGAAGTAAAATTTATTCAAGCAATAAATTTATTTCTACTGCAGGAGCTGAACCACTCCTGGAGCGCCTCCTCAGAGCGGCCGATATATGAGGAGGAAGGGGTACCCCCCGCTATCCGATATATCTTCTGTTTAAGCTTTTTATTGAATTTATGAGCACAATAAGACCCTGAGGAACGCCAGCAGTTGGGTTTGTTTCTTCTCCCATGTGGAACTTTGAATATATATTTCGATTTTATTTTCTATTTATTAACCTATAACTTAAATATAATAATCCAACTTATACCAGTACAAAATTCTCAAGAGAAATTGAAACTATGGAGTAGAAAATGAACATTTCGAATGTGAATCTCTCAATTCATAAATCTGCTACAAAGTTGTATTGTTTATTTTAGCGCAAAATCTTTCGTGATCCATACAATCAAAAACAATTATTCAGAGCTGTCTTTTAGTTTCAAGATTCAACGAATTCTGGAATAATAATTCATTTCGCAGCTAAACATTTATTCGCTCTAGTACATTGTTTGCCTATAATAATACTATATATTATAGGACTAAAAGGCATATTTCCTGGGCGATGAAAAACTCACGAATTTTAGGATTACATATTGAGTATAAGAGAACTCTGAAGTCACTTCTTGAATAAGTGAAATGAAAAAGAAATTAACAAATCGCTTACGTTGCATCACACCGTACCTTTACACAACTTTTTTTCTATTTATTAGATTACTCACTACTTCACCATTTCTGTTACATGGATGAAGGAGAAGATATTTCCAGAGGTAAAATATCTTCTAAACAGAGTAGGATGGTAGCGACTGATTCTGTGGGTCCGTTACGAAATAAATTTTAACCCGCTCAAGTCGGATTCGAACCACCATCGACACGAAAATGCTTAAACGGCCAAAGCTTTGACCCGCTGAGCCATGACGACTTCTGCCTTAGCTTAACAATCAATCCCAAACTTGGAAAAAAATAGATGGGTGGCCAAAATCATAAATCGCACTTGTAAACATTAGTATTCCCTTTTCGACCTAACTTTCAACCCAAACCTATTCTAAGCAGAGTGGGGAGTTTGAGATCCGTTTCTTGTGATCACCACAAAATAAATTGCAACCCATCTAGACAGGATCCGGCATAGCTGGACACGCTAATATTAAATCAAGCAACGCTTTAGCATGTTCACTCTTGGTAAACATAGTAGACATAAGACTGATTAAGGTAGTGAATGAATTTAAAAGTTAGTCAACAAAACCATAATTACATACTTATTAAAAGATTCGTACCAATATTGGTACCAACCCTCTGGTTTTGATATAACAAAAAATATTTATCCAAAGTTGTATAGGCCCATTATACCTCAGTATATTTTTTCTAAAAACCTTTAATAGTTATTGCAGTGAAGATAAAGTGGAATTCTCATTTTGATAAAATATTTAATTTTTTTATGATTCTGCTTGGTCAGTATCTTAGGAGAGTAATTCGCTCAAAATGGTTTCAGTGTTACAGTTTGAAATTTAAAGTCAAGCCAATAATTGATTTAATTTAAAAGTTTTAACTTCCGTCTGGTCATACTTTAGCTGAAGACAAAAAAGGTATTCTGTGTGAACCAATCAGTATCCTTCATTGCCATTACTAGTGAAATCCTATCCTTCCTCAGGCAACAATGTTTCTAACGATGAGTATTCTTTATAGATGTGAGGGATACCTGAAATGAACCTAGAATCCTTTATTGTTCTAGGTCACGTAATTCATAGAAAGGATATCCTGGTCTTAGATAGCAATTACTACAGAGTTTATCTTAATAATAATTTAGTGTTATCCCTGTTGTTAAAATATTTGTCGCTCGACTTCGCTATTAGCTTCATTTCCATGAAATAACCGATTGAAGAAAGCTGTAGTTCAGTAATAATATAAATGTAAAAAAATCCAATAAAGTTTAAAAATCAATTTGCAACAATAAGTGGATTATTTAAATCTTACAATATCTAAGGAGAAGAAAATTCTAGTGTATATTTCTTTACCCAATTTTTCTTGAATAAATCCAATGTGAAGTATTTCACAAAAACACGGTTAAATAATGTTTCATCTGTATTTGTAATCCAATTAAAATATATATATATATATATATATATATATATATATATATATATATATATATATATATATATATATATATATTTTAGTTATGCTATCAAAATCTGTGGCAAATGAATTTTATAAATACTCGTAATTTCTATAAAATAGTCAAAATCGATAGAAATTAAAATCTACATTACGATTAGGGTCTACAGTGGCCACTTACAAATGTTTTGAAATCAGCAATTATTGTAAAATATTATATACTAAGAAATAATATGCAACAAGGAACAAATTATAAGATCAAAATTGGAAAAAAATAAAATAAATTTTAAATATCCCTTGAAGGGAAAATCATGGCTGGTTGAAAGGAGAAATTTCAAGTGCTTTCCGTTTTCCTCTCCAGCTTCATGGTCCCACCTTTTCATCATGTGACATGCATCACAGGTTGTAACTTGAGGTTGTAATTACTAAGTTTAAAATGTCGTGTGAATTCAACTGGAAATATATATATATTTTAGATAAAATAAAAATTTGAATTTCTTATTGAAAGATGTTCGTCGAATGTTCTACATATTGTGAAAGATAAACAGTCAGGGGGCAGTTATTTTAATATTTTTATTGTTTTCGCCGTTTTAATCCAAGAAGGAGAGTCATCAGTAGGGCTTGTTAGCAGTACTAAGCTTGATAAGTATTCTAATTTACAGTACACTACAGTATTTGAAAACATTCAGTTCTGATGATGACCCATATGATGAACCACATGATGGTTTGAAACGTCGGCAACGATATAAAATCTTAAAATAATTGTATTCTGACTATTCAGCATCCACTATTTAAAATTCAACATCCACGACAAATATTCCACTCTTCACTATTGAACCTACTATCATTACAGCATCCTCAGTTGTGCACTTTTGTACTCTCCTTTGCCCGGTTGACTTAGGTTAAAAATAAATTGGCCCAGTGCTCTTCAGTTTTGCTAATAATAAAATAATCAAATCAAAGCAGTTATCATTCCCGAGAATAAAATCTCGATAAAACAAGATCAGATAATATTCTGATAATCAGATAAAGCAATCTGATATGTTGTATATATAAAAAAAAAGTCATTAAATAACAGAGATAATATTGGAATAATATAAGAAAATAAAAATAAATATAAAAAGTGAAATTAATGATAAATATTACTCAGCTGAGTCTCTGACCCAAGGATTTAGGGCAATGAACAGTTTTGTTTGAATTTCAATAATGAAGAAGTTTTTAGTAGAACAATGTTTCTAGTGAAATCAATATTCACAGAGCATCTTCTAGTAATTTTTTTACATTTATAGAGATTAATTGTTTCATCTTTTTACTACAGTTTTTTAAAAATAATAATCAGTTTTCTGTAATTTATAATTAGATTGTAACATAACGCCATGCCTTTAGCTTGTTACCAATCAACGTTTAATCTGATGGGAGTTCAAGATCGATAAGGTAATAGAAAAAAACTGTGGATATGTTGGTACGGAGGCGCAAAAACTTACATAACAAGATTAACATGTGGTGGTATAATTTTTTTGGGTTTTTCACCAGAACGACCACAACTTAAAGTTGTTTTTAATTATTCATCTATGAATAATAGCCAGTTTTAAACAAAATCTTGAAAATTTATCTATCACCTTGATTTAAAGTTTATAGAATTATTAGAACACGTATCCAATACTTACGTTAAAAGATAGCACTGGTAAGAGTCTTTATTAAGTATCAGTAGAAAAACAGGCCTTTTTAGTTTCAATAATATAAATAATTTATTTTAAATTTATCCAAATGTTCGCCTTCTCAGGCATCTTCAGGGATAAAGTCTGATTTTACCATGTACTGTGAATTTTCATTCTCTTATATCAGTGGACCATCTTGCTCAGTCATTGTACTACTAGTCATAGAATGGCTACGTATGCATGATGCATTGCTATAAGCGAATAAAAATTCACTATTTAAGGTAAAATCAAATTTTATCCTTGAAGATGTAGGTATAAATTTAAAATAAAGTATTTCAATTATTGAGTCTAAAAAGGCCTTTTTTATAATAATATTTACAATTCAAAATTCTCTATTCTCCTTAATTTGTTAAAAAAAGTGATCCAGGATGATATCAATGTGTCTCATGTTACCTCATGTCCAATCCAGATAATTGTCTTTCCACAATTAATTTAATGCCCAACCGAATCCAGTAGGTTCTAACTTTGTCTCCTATTCGATTTATGGTAACTCCCTTAACTGTCTGAAAAGAAGACGACTTCGGGACCTTCTATTATAGAACTATTATTGTGACTACTAAAGTGTCGTTTGGTTACAAATTAATCCTCCTATTTAAACCGATTCATGAATACTTGTTGTACTTTTAATTGCAACAGTTGGAAATTTCAATGAATATATATTTTTTAAAAATATGTAACAAATATTTTGTCTTCTTATTTCTTTTTTATCAATTTCTATATGATAGTATGAATGTACACATAGAGTCTTAATGCCCAATGCCCTTGATTTTGGCAGATTGTATTATTATTCTTTCAATAAAAAGATTATTAATCATTAAGTACTAAATGGTACATAAACAGTACACACATACTTAATTTCCTGGTTAAAAAAAAAAGCATGAATAAGTAGGAAACCTGTAGAGGACACGATCATGAAACTACCCCCGAAAGGCTCAAAAGATGGTGGGAAAGGGTCCTCTTTGAATAGCCAAAGATTTGAATTTGAATGGAAGTCAGAGTGCTGGAGTATTCCTGTTTCTATCGTGCTTGAAATGTCTATTCATCACATTCATTCATTATTAGATTCATTCTTGATAATTATTTTTAGAGTACCTTGCTGAGTGTCATTAATTTATTTGATGGATAATTGAATTTAAAAAAAAAAAAAAAAACAGAGTTCCTTTGGCGATGTGACACAGACCCACCTGAATCGAGAATAGAGCTAAGTGGAGAGACAGAAATAAGGACACCTCAAGTCCTGTCACATGACCGAACCATTTGTCACCGAGGGGCCTAGCGGTCACTGTCACGCAGGTATTTCTATATAAGTCGTTTCAACGTCTGAATTTAGTTACCAGCTCTGTTTTTGTTTCCTGAACAGTTAAGGTATATAAATGACTTCCTCTATACAATTATCAAGTTTGTAAAACTAAAATTCCTGGGGTGATTAAAGAGAATAGGGGTGAGTTAAAAAAATAATAATGTATAAACTAGGTTCATATTATTTATATGATAGATTGTTTTATATCATTTCATCTATCCAAATCTATCCGATTGTTAATAATACCAATATTGGGTCACATGTAAAATTCACTTAAATAGTACAGTCAGACTAAACATAAGTTATGTGATTTTTAAATTTGGACACTGCAATATCAATTTCGCCAATTTGGGATTGTAATTATTAAATGCAGTAATGTATCAATAAGGAATTGATAGTGGATTGATTTTATTAATTTGTTGTTTCACAGATTAGATATTTAACGATTTTCTAAATTACTTTAGAATCTCACTTATCTTAATCTCTCGGCTCAATCACTGTCTAACTATAAACCTTCCTCCAATGTTAAAACGAAAATGGTTCCAAACTATATTGAAAATGTTTATATCAGTGTTATATATATAAAGGAAGTTGGGTCCATCTGTCGTAAATGCGGCAGAGTCAGAAACCCCAGCCCATGTGCTGGGAAAATGCTCCAACAATTCCCTCCTCATAACACGCCGGTACCATAGGGTAAAGTTCGAGGTGATGAGGCTTCTTAGAGAAAAGGAATTCACCTGCTTTGACGAGGTCTATTACATTGACAGTGAAGGCTCTACAAGGTATGCGGATATTGTCGCGTTTCCCAGGACAGGAGGGACAGCGCTAATCTTGGATCCAACTGTCCGCTTTGAGAGAAATGACCTCGATCAGGCGGGTGAAGTGGAAAAGGAAAAGAGGAATATATACAACAAATGCACCCCTTTCCTAAAAGAGAAATTCCGCGAGACCTTCGGAGAGAGAGGCCTCTGGTTTGGGTCTCGCGAAATGATCCCGGGAAGAACAAGGAGCTTCCTCGAGGAACTAGGTGTTGATGTTGGGGAGCTCGCGGTATTGGCCGAAAATATTATTATTATTATTATTATTGGTCCACAATCGTCTTATCTTTTTGTCTACATGTTGTAATGAGTTCCTGGCGTGTGAGAATTTAAAGAGAGAAACAGGAAAATTTATATATATAAAACATTTTTATTATTTGAAATTTACAAGTTACTATTAAATTGTTTTAGATTATATAAATGTTTTTGCGTTAACATTGTTGGATAATATTAACGGCATGTTTTGTAATTTTTGTTTATTTACATATGTATAGACTTAAATACTAGGATACATATTTTTTTTTTAATTTTAGACAATAATAAATTAAGTAAAGCGCACAAGATCTATTTCCAGACCAGGAGTCTAATCTGGCCCTGTCCAACTAATATGAAAATAAATCTCTACGGAAGCCTGGATGACCTTAGGAGGACTAACAAATTCTTCATTTTAATTCCTGACCTGACTATCTGAGGGAAGAACGCAGAAGAAGGAGAAGGAAAAAAGGCAGAAGTAAAATTTAAAAAATCATGTAAAATAAGATTAACACTATTTTAAATTAAAACAATCACAATTTTAAATAATAATGTACCATGTAATAAGCTGTACAACAAGTTTTTATTTTGGCTCCGAGGAAGAATACATTTTGATGAAGGAGCTGTAAAAAGAAAGGAGAAGTGAGGAATCATGATTTCAAAACATAAAACCTGACTATTTATTTTTTTTTATAATTTATTTATTGGCTTCTAAACAGACTAGCCATAGAGTCTGGCTCAATGTTAGTTATAATTAATTTTTAAATAGCAGGTTCAAAATAAGTCATGAGGATAATATAAGAAGGAAAAAAGGTAAATATATTAATTTAAAATAAATAGTTCAGATCAATATAAATTAAGTTTCACTGTAGATTAACTATCGAAATAAACCTAATTGAAACAGAAAAAAAATACAAATTTTCTAAGAAACATAGATACATAAACTTAAATATATTTCTTTGAGATGCAATAATGTGATGCATTTGTCAAACTGATATGCAAATAGAGCTTTACGGAAACCTGTAGGACCTTAGGAGGACAACCAAATTCTTCATTTAAGTTCCTGACCTGACCATCTGATAGAAGTTCTGCGTTCTTTCTTCAGGAGAAAAAAAAAAGGAGAAGTAATATAAAAAATCAAGTAAAATAAGATTAACACTATTTTAAATTAAAATAAACACACAGCATAAAATCCAATAATTGCGCCATTATGTTTATTGAAGTTTATCTTATCCTTCAGCTGTGAGTAATAAGTACACTGTTAAAAAACGTCTGAAAAAATTATGAACAAAATGCAATTTTATTTGCGCATAGCACAAAAAGTATAAAATATATGGTCGATAAAAATAATCAACAAAGTAAAACAATATTTACCAAAGATACTTTTAATTGCCCTTTTTAGTGATGGTTAGGTCTTCTATTTTCAATTAAATTTGATTTCTCTCTGGAACAAATACATTGTATTTCCTTATTTTTATAATATATTGCCGTTTACTTACTGGCTTATTATACTATACGAATTATTCGGACAGACTCACTGGTTAAGATCATAATTCAATTCCAATTCAACATTGAATCCCTTGGTTGTCAATCTATGGCTTCAGCTATGGCCGTTATCGTTCAGAATATGGACACAAAAACAATAGAAATAAATTGATACATAAATTGGCAAAGCTTAGACGTCAGGGGCAGGTTGGAGGGAAGGGGAGATTGATAGCGGCGTTGATTGCAGATAAGAGAACAGTCAAACAGCTTGCCATCCCTGACGGAGCGCTATCCCCGACCAATCAGCAATCACTTCTCCTAATCGCTGTTTTGGATTGGCTCTCTCCGACAATTAGTCATTTCATTGATTGACTGCCGCTTGTTTGGTAATGGAATCCCAACCGGCCAAACAGAACCGACCATAATACAATAACATCGCCATCGCCGCTCTGTTTCGTCTCTAATAAATTATCTCATTCCTGGCATAAATTTGAAGTTAGTTTCTCACAACTTTCCTTTTGAATTATACTGGCAATCTCTTGCATTTTACATAACGTTATCAATTATTTGTTCAAGTATGAACCAATATCGAAATGGAATTTAAATTTTGTTTTATATTTGTTCATGTGTATTAATGATGTATAGATAGGAAAAGTATTGTATTAATTTTATATAATTATAAGAAATATATATCATACATTTAAAAAAAAAAAAAAAGCTTGACCCACTACGACCCATGAAGGATCTTGGGTTTAGTTGAGAAAGTACTCTTACAAGGCTACGGTTCTGCAGGAAATTGATTCAATCGAGATCACGTTTTCTACCTTCACGAATTATTTAATTAAGAGTACCCACTCTAAAGAGTATGGGTGTGTCCCAGGAGGGTCTCCCGAACCAGGGTCGATCCATGGCTGATGAAAATTTACAAGTCATCAGTTGGACTCGAACCTTGAGTTGTGGAAGTCACTGCTCACCCTTAGCGCTATCCCGCTCCGATATATATATATATATATATATATATATATATATATAATATAATATATATATATAATATATAATATATATATATATATATATATATATATATATATATATATTATATTTTTATATATATATATATATTATATTTTTATATATATATATATATATATTATATTTTTATATATAAGTCATTAAATGTAAAACATATAAACCGCAAAAATATGCACGTTACTTCATTCTTCATTTTGCCTTTCTTTTCCCCAAATTTATAGGTTATTTTATACCAATAACCTCAATAATGTCAAAATAACGAAAACGCATAATGCTATCGATTTGATTTATTTTTTTCATTTGATTCAGAATATGAAAATACTTTTATATTATGACTCCTATTTGACCCTGAAAGTCGTATCTCGTATGTAAATTTTTTTTCTCGAAAATTTGTTGTGCACCATTGTGCTTTGATAATTTCAATTCCAACCGAGAATGAGTTTAACATTGAAATTGTAATTTTCGATGTAGAAAGATAGGGATAAATATTTTTTTTTTAATAGTTTCGGGGGTAGAGAGTTAGTCATTTAGTCAGGACTAAGTCAGGACGTATATTTATCCTTCCATACAGCGAGGATAATTTTAAAAGTAATATCTAACAAAAAATTGATGATTTCAGAAAACATATTGACACTGAAAAATTGATAGTTGATATTTCACCATACTGAAAGAAAATAATTGGGAAATAAAGACTAAATTTTTCAACTACAGATTAATTATTTACGTTTTAATAACAGCTCACCTTTTTGGTTACGTCCTTGCAAATAGGATGGTCAGTGAAACTTATGTGATGTGCATACCATACCAGATATTTTGAATAAATTAATCCAATGACGCCCTAAGATTGGAACTCCCCAATCCTCTTATATATGTGGTTTTTAAAAATATAATTTGTTTGCGTTTATTTCTAATTGTGTTTTCTATTTGGATATTTTCTATTTTACGTTTTAATCCAAATAATATACACAGTGTTAATAAATTAATTATTGTTTATATTTTATTTTTATAAAATTTATAGAGAAAAATAATGAAAAAGTACTTATTTTATTTTAGTGTATATAGGTATGCATGTGATTTTTGCTTAGTTTTAATTTTCTTATTTTTAGGTTATTTTATTTTATTATTTATTGTATATACTTTTGATTATTATTTTGCTTCTTTTTATTTTATATTTGTTCTATATATAGTATAAATGTTATCCTACCTCACTATAACTAATGTCCATGAGACAGATTCTTGTAATAATAAAAAAAAAAGTCTTTTTATTTACTGATTTAAATGTTATCCCCAAGAGAAAAACAATCTGAAAATGTTTATTAATAATTACTAGGAATTCAGATTGATTATTCTTTCATGTTACTCGATCTCTCATTATACGAACCTTTTTTCAACATTTTTGAGTAAAGTTAATTTAGTGATATTATTAATTGGAAATTTTATAATATCTATACTGACAGTGGGTAAGTTGATTCAAGAGTAGCTGATTGCAGTGTTGAAATATAGAATTCTGAATGAAGGTATACATTTTTCCACTAGAAATATCACTGAAATTAATAATAAAAAATGTTGAAATGAAGTAAGTCATTCTGTCAACTGAAAGGCTCACAACTTTGTCTAAAAAATGTTTACATATTTTAATCCGTTGAATTAATAAGCAAGATTACTAAAATAGGAACTATTTTTCAACACCTTCGATGGTTCCATCTCTCATTAGCTACTGTGTTAAGGATAAACACTATTTAAATTCCAAATCATGTACATGTGACAGATATTGTTCCTTAGGTGACTGTAGACTGAGTTATCAATTCGGTTCCCCTAATTCGATTGCACGCCTCTGTTGAATAATCGATATCTCGTAGATTGCTTTCTTGTGGTGAATAAACGACGATCAGGTCTATTATGTTACTAGGTAGTAATAAATGTTCCCATAGTACCCATATAATCTAAATCTTTTTCCTTATTAATCACCAATACCAATGTTTTTTTTTTACATTATATAGTGAATGTATTCAATATCTTGAGCTGTTAGATAAATAAAAAAATATCTTTTTCCTGTATACCGGATAAATCAGATAAATTAGTTTTTCCAATGATAGCCTGTCATGGACAATTAGATGACTGGCAAATGTAGAAAAGGCTTAATCTTCGTCTTACTGTATCTAGGCAAATAACAGTGTGCGCCCTGTTGGATAGCTCTAACTTCTTAATTCATTCTTTAATAAACTCAAGAAATTATTTTAAGTCACAGTTTCAATCCTTAAGATTATTCTGGTTGTGTTATGTAACGCTTAAGGATTTGAAAAGGAATTGTTCCGCGTATGACTTTTTTTATTTTCATAAATTGCTGGAACTTTTTCGAACAATATCGGTAGTAAAGTTGAATTGTAATACAAAAAAACACAAATAATTTATGACTTTTTCTTAAAAGGAACTCGGCTCATAAATCCTCTTTAAATAGTTTTGACAATAACAAACTCTACTTCCATTTAAAGTAAATTTTATTATGAAATCATGCTTAATTACTTATATCAAATATTTCTTAATTTATCGCTTCCTCTTCAACAAAAAAAGTGACTTTAAAAAAAAAAAAATTAAAATCATAAATTTCCCACTTTTATGCTGGAAATTGGTCAATTGTTTATATGAAATGTGTTGTAGATCTTGATGTCTACTATCAATCTTTTAAATATTTCCCTCTACTTAGGGAACACTCTGTATATTAATATAAGTTAGTTACAAAGTAATCAGGAGACAGGAAATAAAGATTAGGTTATAATTTGGAAAAATCCCAAACCACAGACCCTTATGTTTCCAAAATGCAAACAAAGAAAAACAAATTTAACAACGTTTCGCCAATTCAGGCATCACCAGGAAAGATCTTTTTTAGAAGTGTGCTTTCGGATGTGATGCCTAACGAAGCATGAATTGGCGAAATGTTGACAGATTCGTTTTTCCTTGCCTTCATTTTGGAGACATAAGGCTCTGTGGTTTGGAATTTTTCCAAATTATAACCTAACATTTATGTCCTGCCTCTTGAATAGTTTGATAGTAGACATCAAGATCTACAAAAAATTTCATATACAAATTTGACCGATTTCCAGGATAAAAGTGGGAAATATAAGATTTTTGTTTTTTTAAGAGAGTCACGGTTTTTTTTTCAATAGCAAGCGATAACTTAAAAAAATATTTGATTTATGTAATTAAACATTTCTTAATAGTAAAAAAGATAGAATTTATTTTAAATGGAAGTAGTCTTTGTTATTGTCAAAACTATTTAAAGGGGACTTATGAGCGGAGTTCCGTTTAAGAAAAAAAGTCATAAATTATATGTATTACCCTTCAATTGTACTACCGATACCCCATTTTAAGAAAAACTTCCTCTTTTAATAAGCTTTAAGTACATTTTAATCAAGTTGATGTTTATTAGGAAAAGTTTTTAGATTTACCTGAAGTTGTCAACTAAAATTACTACAATGAACTGTTGCAATGGTTTAATTTCTTGTTTTCCTGTGACATGGGATGTATTATGATAAACATAAGTGCCAAAAAATACATTTATTTTTATTAGAATACAAAAATAAAAATAACGATTTTTAAGTATTTATTATGTAAGTAGGTTAAGTAATTGTGTTTTTCTCCCAAATTTTTATCACAGCAATTAATGTGTATTTAAAAGTGACAAAAGTAATAACGCTAATATTTACATTTTTATGAAAATAATTGAAGCAATCAATAGGTTCGTTTCCTCTATTAACTGTGAAACACCAGTTACAGAAGTATGGAACAAAATTAGATCTATTCGTGGAATTAACAAAAAAAAAAACATAATATCAGGGATAGAGTTAGCAGGGAATATAATAACAAATAAATCAGAGATAGCAGAGACATTGGCACAACAATTTTGTAAACCATCGATTAGTTGCCTTAATAATACGGAACCAGCGGACATTGCAAACCAAGGAGTAATGCCAAGGCTACAAGTGCCAAGTTCTAATGTTTGCTATGATGAACCTTTCACATTGAAAGAAATGGAAATGGTAATTAAAAAATGTCGTGGAAAATCAGCAACAGGTATAGACGAAATTTCTAACGAAATGATAAAACATTTACCAGATTAAGTTAGATTATACTTACTTCAACTATACAACGAAATGGGATGCTGGTGAACTCCCTAAGCTATGAAAAACCTCAATTATCACTACGGTCCCAAAAAAAGATATTCCAACCCACCCAAATGACTTTCATCCTATTTCATTACTATCGTGTCTCTCTAAATTACACGAAAAAATGGTAAACAATAGACTTGTTGATTACATGGAACGAAAAAAACTATTTACCCCCCATCAATTTGGTTTCAGAGAAGGCCATTCCACAACTGATGCACTTTTGTTACAGCAACATGAAGCAGAAGAAGCATTCTCACAAGCAGAACATTTAGTTGCTGTCTTTTTGGACTTGGAAAAGGCTTATGATACCATGTTAAGAGGCCGCGTAATGAAATTTTTGAATAATTATGGTGTTCAGGGTAAATTGAAGGCATACATTGAAAACTTTCTTAAAGAAACAAATATTTCAAGTCAGAGTTGGGTCCTCCTTGTCCTCAATCCACGTTTCTCAAATGGCACGCCACAAGGTTCATCTCTAAGTGAAACTTTGTTTTTAATTGCTATGAATGATCTACCACCGAATTTAAAATGACCTATTAAAATCATAATGTTTGCCGATGATATATTACTATTAGTTCGTAGCAAATTTCTCTATTTTATTGAGAAACGACAGAAAGCACTGAGAAAAGCAGAAAAATGGGCATGAAATAGCAGTTCTAATTTTTCGATAAATAAAACAAAGGCCATGCATATATGCAGAACAGGAGGATGCTCTACGAATCCTAAACTAAAATTAGGGATGGCCGACATCTTGTTTGAAGATCACCAAAAATACCCAGGTATCCATCTAGATAAAAGCTTAAACTGGACTGACCACATTAAAGGTCATAAACAAGAATGTTTAAAAGGAATTGGCTTCGTAAAGTGTCTTTCGCATTCTAGTTGGGGAGCTGACAGATGCAGTCTATTAATGGTATATAAAGCGATGATCCGAAGCAAAATAGATTATGGAGCATGTGTATATGGAACCTCGAAAGGAAGTATCTTAAAAATTCTTGACCCGGTCCATAATGCTGCATTGAGAATATGCTCAGGAGCTTATAGAACATCGCCGATTGAGAGTCTATATGCAGAATGCACCGAACCATCCCTCGAGACAAGAAGAGCATTTATGATTGCAAAATATGGGACCAAAATAATGTCACTTCCACGACACGCCTTACGAGACATCATATTTGATCCACAAACAGTTCCGATCAATAGCAGTTTCAACCTAATATAATCCAAACAACGTTAGCATCCAATATGAACCTAAATTGCATCCAAAAGCCCCCAGATAAAAACTTTCCAAGGTGGAGTCCTCCGAATATTCCTACAGAAAAATATATGTCCCACATCTCAAAAAAACTCTAGTTTCGGATGAAAAAAATCTTATTTTTTAGAATTATTAAACATATACTACAATTTCAAAATATTGTACACAGATGCATCAAAAGTCGAAAAACAAGTGGGATGTTACAGACGTTGATCGTTACAGACAGTGAAGAATTCCTGTACAAACTTTCAGGAGAATGTTCTATTTTTAAGGGGAAAAGCCACGGCCATAAAAGAAGCACTCTTGCACATCCGCACAAACCAATTCAAAAACCATGCTATCGTAACCGATTCAATGTCCGTAATAGAAGCCATAGAACAATCAACGAACCAGCATCCTATTATAACAGAAATTTTTAACATATATGGTGAACTAAAGGAAGAAAATAAAAACATAGTCCTTATCTGGGCACCATCACATTGTGGTATCCTGAGTAACGAGAGAGCCGATGCTGCAGCCAACTCTGCCCGGCATCAAGAAACTGCACAAACCACAATAATTGATGCTATTCCTCGAAAAGATTGGACGCACCAACTTGCCTTCTCCTTTCAAACGAAATGGAACGTTGAATGGGAAATGAGTTCGGCAAAACTTCAGGAAATAAAAACAAAATGTATCAAATGGAACACATCAAACAGAAAGTCTAGACGAGAAGAAGTGATACTATGTCGCCTAAGAATTGGGCACTGTGAGTTTTCCCATGGATACCTCCTGCGAGGATTAGAAGCTCCAACTTGCACACATTGCCTAGTACCCAGAACTGTAAAACATATATTATTTGATTGTAGAAGGTACACTAATATAAGGAAAAAATTTCAAATGAGAACGGAAATGAAAGAAATTCTGCAAGATGGGGAGAATGAAATAGAAAAACTGTTCAAATATTTAAAGAATATTCACTTTTATCAAAGAACATAAAATGGAAACATTAAGCCAATGACCCTTAGGGGTAGAGGCTAAATTAAAAAAAAAAGTGTTAACAATGACTAAATCTACTTTCGTTTAATGTTATTTTTTCCAGCTTTATCAATGTTTAATTACTTAAATAAAATATGTTTCAAGTTATCGCTTCGTATTCAACAAAAAACGTTTGGAATAATATTTGATTTAAGTAATTAAACATTGCTCGGTCATATAAATTGATATATATTTATCAGCACATAACTGATTTTATATCAGCACATAAGGTTTTTTTATTAATGTTTACGTTTAAAATAAAGAAACCTACTGATTTCTTGAATTATTTTCATAAAAATGTAAATATTAGGGATAGAAATACTTCTCTCTACTTATAGGTCACCCTGTATACTCAATAACTTAATATTTTCCTGGCTGACCTTTGAAATCAAAATCAGGAAATATCAATTGGTCAAACTATCTATGTAGTTGTCAGATCTTATATGAAAAACACTGGCCAATATTGAAGCCATTTAAATTATGATCCAAATTAATACATGAGCAAACCAGTCTTCGAACTTAAACCAGTTCTATACGTGAAACCATAAACGTACACCTCTTAAATGTTAGGTGGTGTGAAAAACACTAAAATTTACTTATATTAGTTTATTATTTTCAATAATGAGCCGTTGTAATCGAACAAAAAATTCAAAAACTTAACTCCCTCTCAAAATTTGAGGTTTTACGTTTCAGGATACGTAGAATTCGAAAAACGAATAAAAATTTTTTGTCCGTCTACGAATTTTCTCCGAAACTACTGGACCTATTTTTTTCAAATTTGACTTTAAAATTAGAGGTCACCCGAGGATGATCCTCCTTCATCGACATTTCTATCCGCCTTTTCCTTTCAAGATGGCGACCGAAAAACCTGCGTTGCTATAGACTGTAGCGACTAAACGAATGTACCGATTTCAATGAAACTTCGCTAAAGTCTTATTATCGATGCCCTTTAAATTTATCTATATAACATACTTCAACGAAAAGAAGCTGGAAAAAAGTTACGAGGGATGGTAAAATTAGATTCCGAGTAACTCAAAAAGTATACACTTTTTGTGGATATTGTTTATTATTTATTGTTGGATATTGTTAATTAAAAGTTTGCAAAATTTCACAAAAACAATAGTTAAAATTGGACAATTAGTAGCATTGATATAGTCTCTAGATATTTTTTATATGTTATACTGCATATATCTTTTGTTTTGTTTTTTTTGATTTTTGAATGTGTTACTGAAGTAATGCTATTTTTTTAAACCAAATTACTAATGATTAAAAAAAATGTTAAGTCCAATAATTGGAATCAACTTTTATTTCTTTTTCTTTGTCACTAGGAAGATAATGTTAATTTAGATGTATAATTGTTTTAAAATAATAAACCATTGTGAAATAATTTGAGTTTTTTTGTTGTTTCCGATAAAAAAATGTCATAATATTAAACTTTGAAATGAATCATAAATGCCGAAATTCAACATCGAATTTATCAGGCTAGAGTTGTCACTTGAGTACATATGTCAGTCTCAGACTTCACTTCACTAAGTCACTATAAATTCCAACCGGAATTTATTGCTTCGATATTTTACCTGTCCTCTTATTCTCATTAGAACTTGAGGCGGGTCTATCTTGGAACTTAGTAGCAATGCGGAACGAGCATCCTCTATCTTTTTATGCACAATTTTTGCAGGAACGTAAAGTTTTATTCCATTAAAAAAAAAAAAAAAATAAAATTAACTTTTACAGATCCCAAATGTTGAATTAAAGATGGTGATGTTTTCAACCTCATTACATGCAATATACAAAAATTATAAATAACTACTTTAAATATGCAGTTATTAATGAAAATTAAGATAATAACTTTTTACGTTTTCTTACTTATATATGTAATATATAGTAAGAGTAAGTATTGCGATCGTGAAAATTTTCTAATCTGAGTTTTTTTTTTATGGAAATTCACGTTTTGAGGTACCAGAGTCCAAATAACCAAGTAACGAAAAATGGTCTGTGCGTCATTGTGTATGTGAACACTCTAGCTCGAAAACGAAAAGTCGTATGAAACTGATATTACGTATTTAAGATAGCTATATGCCTTAGATACTGCTGCAACTTTCCCCATAAAATCGGCTAACCGGAAGTGCCACTTCCGGTGAAACACATCAGCATATTAACGGTGAAACATATTTTTACAATCTTCTTAAAAACGGCTCCAACGAAAAATACTTATGCAGGTCGAAAATGAATCTCCGGAAATAATAGTCAGAAGGTATACGTATAATACATCTTTGTAAAATGAAGAATTGTCGTAAAAAATATATATCTAATAAATAAAGTTGTAGAAGATAACGGATAGTGACGAAAAAAATATAAATGATAATTTCTGAAAACTAACATTACTTAACGTAAATCAGGTGTTTTCAAGAGAATTAAATGATATTTTCTTACTAATTGTAAACTATTAAATTTTTGTTTAAGTTTGAAAAAGTATATAAAACCCACCGACTCAAGGCAATGAAATTGTTTAAGATACTATTTCTTTGTACTTGTGTAAAAGAAGAAGTGAAATATAAAAATATTTCATGGATACGTTTATAACCTTAAGTATATTTACTGTAGTCTAATAAATCTAGCTCTGATATTATATTTAAATAATTAGGTATCTGCCTTCCGTTTATCCCTAAAAATCATTATGTAACCTTTGAGAAAATTAAATTAGCGAATAATTTGATAAATTTTTCCTTTGCTATATTCCAACAGGATCCACATACAATTAGTGTGACAACTTTTTACCTATCGATGACAGACAATGCAAATATTTTAATTCCGTTTTGGTAAACTTGCTTTTAATAAACTAAATGGAAAATAGCAGTTCAGTAACTAATAGTCATACAGTCCATAATCAACGGATAGTACAATCCACAATCCCCAATTAACCGGTGATAAATAAATAGGGCTTTTGTTATTTTAATAGTATTTATGATTTTTAGCTATAATCATTTAGCTTTAACTCAGTTAAAGATGCAATTGAAAATTTGTGTAATAGCCCAACATGGCCAGAAATAATTTCTTTTAAAAGTTGACTGGTAGGTGAAAGTTGTGTGTTCCGCCCACCAGATTTTTTGATGTATAGAAAGAGGTTTTTAACTGCGACCTCATCCAGAATTTCCCATATCCATCTCATATATTTCCTATTAATCAATTCTTATCTTCTTTAACGAATATTTTAAGTAAACCATAATTTGCCTCCTTTTTTTTGATCCACCTGCGTTCATAATATAAAATTTGAAGACATGATCACAAAAACTTTTATACAGTTGATATATCTTCCTCCCCCTAGGATCACAACTATGGTTAATGCCACATGTGTTTTGTAAATGATGAACCAACTTCTGTAAATGATGAGCCTGACCAACTCAGAACTCACATAACAATCCACTGAAGAATTATTTCAATGGAGTAAGAATTGAAAAAAAAAATTTTTAAATCAGTTGCACCCTTCCCTTTTTCTCATCCAAAAAAATAGTTAGGACTTACATAGTATTTTAACGCATAATCAGTAATCTAAGATTACATCGTGGCATGCCTCTAACATATAATGTTCATAGAAAATAGAAAATTAGAAAAAATAGAAAAAAACAATTTTTTTTTAATGTCAGAAATACCATAATAGCGAACATGATAGTGAAAACGATTATTGAATATAGAATGTTGAAAGTATTTACAAAAAGATTTCATAGAGTACCTGTATACTAGAGTTCATAAAACTAATTTTAGCCCAATCAAACATAGATTGCAGATTGCAGCCTGGAGCTAGACATGAATTATGCACAGCATTGAACCCGAAACAGCACTGTTTGTTTGCAATCTATAGCTAATGTACCAACAGGTCGATGAAGCCTTCCAGATTAAGTAAACAGTTTTTGTCTCGGTAATTAATTTTGATACGCAAATGCAGTGGATATGATGGATTTTTTGTTGGCTTTCAATTTACCTTGTTTGTACAGAAACAACAAGAAAATATTTGTAAATAGAAGGAGAGATAAAAATATAAAAGAATATTGGATCGACCAATTTGTAACTTAATATTTTCAAAAAATGTCTAAATCCAGATTTGATACATCTCACAAACATAGTAATATGTGTTTATCGTATGCACAAAAATCCACTGGGTCTTCAAATGCGACCGAAAAGCTTATTAGCACTAAGTTCCGAACAGGTAAGCACTACACGTAATTTTTAAAAAAATGTACTTGCAACCCCCATACCAGACTGAAACGACTAGAAACCGCCCGAAGTTTTTGACTACTGCAGCACTTACTAGACAAACGCTCTAAGCTTTCAATCAATTATAAACGACTCATATATATGACATAATAAAACGTATTTGGACTTCCGGAATTGAGCTTTTGGGCTCCACTAAACCATCGAATTCCTGTAGTATCCAATCCTTACAATCCAAAATCCTTCGTAAAATCCTCAACGCCCCTTACTTTATCACAAATAAAATCATCCATACAGACCTTAATGTTCCATATGTTTCCGATTTGGCCCAATCCAGATACATATCCTTCCATAACAAACTGCAAAACCATCCGAATCCTCTCGTTTCAAATCTTGCTTCCTCCTCGATTCCTGATAACCCTTTGAGGCGTCTGAAAAGAAGATGGCCTCGGGACCTTCTAATATAGAACTTTAATTTGATTTCTACCAATGGGTAGTTTCTCTTCATGTTGTACATGCCATGTTAGCAATGTCACATTTACTTATTGTATTTTCTATGTAATACAGTTGTAAATTTCATTAAAATAAAATAAAAAAAATGTACTTGTGGCATTGAAAGTGATAACTAAACAAACATTTAAGGTAGGTAAATGACTATAAAAGTACCGTAAAGTTGATAATTAAAAAAAGAAAATAGTAGAAGCTGTTTTATTGGAAACCATCTGAATGATATAATGCTAAAACCAGCTATACGGGTTATTCTCCATTGCATACGAATTCCTGTCCAAAGCGAATGTGCTTTCTTGTTATGACTGTTATGACATATTTAAATTATTAGTGACGCAGCAAGATATTGTTGGATTATCTGCTTAACATTTAGAAAATTATGGGTATGCTAGTTAGACATAATAAATGTGAACTGAGTGGTTATTGACGGGCCTAATTTTATGCTTTTTTTTGTTTGTTATTTCTTTGGGATGAGTGAATATTTTTTTATGCAGTAAACTAATACAAAAATATTTCATTTGTCAGTTATCTGACAGTTACTTTGTAACGGCTACACTAAGGGTGTCGTTACTGAGTGGTCACTGGCTTTATTGCTCTATAAATGTGGCCCTGGAAACTTTATAGCAGACTTTATAGGAGTCACTGGCCCTTGATCTATTCGCAATACTGTCCTCCTCGAATTGAGTTCAAATTTACAGGAACCTTTAGCTTGATTATGCCGAACCCTACATGTCTCTAATTTTTTTGTTCAAAATTTTTAATAGGTGAATTAGTTTTTAAACGTTTAATGAAGTGTAATCAGAAACTAATGTAAATATATTCCAGCATAAATTGTATCCATGATATTTATTTAAACCTATGAAAATTAATTTTTGTTGACGTTTAAGCGAAGATTTCTTTTCTTAAATTACCTTGTTAGTTTATCAAATTTTAAACGAATTATTGAGTGTATACTAAAGGTAATTACGTGACTAATTTAAATGGTGAGGCAGCATCACAATTACCAAATTTCCAGTCTTCCCTTAAAATTTCACGTTCATCAAGAAAAGTGTTCTTTTTTTTTTTTAAAGGAAAAACGAAAATTAATTGTAATCTTTATTTTTTAAAAAAAATCTATTTATTGAATAATAATACAATCAGCCACTGCTGGAGGGCTATAAGCATTAGGGCTAAAAGTTCTCATTCATACAATAAATACAAATAATAAAGAAATAAATATAAATATAAGAAGTAAATAAATAATACTGATGAAAAAGGTAAATACAAAGAAAAAAAGATAAAAAAAAAAGATAAACAAATAAAATAAAATAAAAACTTCTAAACACAACCATAACTATTGTAATCTAATACCTATGTGTGGATTCCGATTTCTTTTATTGAAATGTATATACGATTTCTTAGTGAAAGCAAAAATACTATGTAATTCTACTTCACCATCGACTACGAAGATAAGCATCGATAGGAATGAGGTTAAAAAGATTCAATACTAGATTGAAGGCCTTCATGAGACGTCAGGAGATGGTATTAGTATAAAAATGAAATAAGGAACATATTAAGGAAAGGGAATATTAACTGCAAGTGGTTGAAAAAGATTTGTCATGAAGCTTGTTTTTTTTTTTTTTTTCTTGTCCATCCAACGCCTTTCCGGCAACAAATTTTTTTTCCCGACCCAGGGGAGAAGGCGGGGGACTAACGCTACAGTTAAAAGCCCTCCCGGCATGAGGAGCTAAATCATAATTATTTTATTATATTGTCTAAGGTTACCAAGATGCCAGGTCATGATGGATGCCGAGTGAGTTGGAGTGTTTCCCGTTTTAACATCCTCGTGCCGGTTCGAATCAGGCCTGGGAGTTGTTGACTTTTATTTCATGGCGGATCAACGGAATGAAACTTGGCCCTTCCATTTTGGCTGTACCTCTAGAACAATCCCCCCGTACGCCAGAAATGGTGGGTAGGGAGTTATTCAATAAAAAAAAAGTTGCTGGATAACACGTGTTTTTTCACGCCTTTTCTCGCTCGGCCACCCCGTTGACAGTTCAGTTGGCCGTTAAAAATCAATAAATAATAGTCTTCATGTTGGCCTTATATTTCAATTTATTCAAAATTAATGGAATCAGAACCCAATATTAAGCTCCATTTAAGAAAATAGGAGGTGATACATTTAAAATAAGTTGTATTTAGGTTCAACGTCAATTTACATTATTTTCAGGGACCGATCCTCGGCGTTTGGGCATATTCGTGATATCTAAAGTTCTCGCAACTTTTATGTTGGACTTAACCAGATTAATTCATGTTTTGTGTACAACTTTCTTTCTGGATGTGTGACATGAAACAAACAACGAAAAAACAAATCCGAAATAAAGCAATAAAAAAAAATACCATTGTTAAAGTAAAATATATATACATTTGGATCTGGAAACTGGTTACTGGTTGGTAAAGCGGTACTAATAAATTCCAAGTGTTTTCCTTCCCCTTTTCTAACAGTGATAATAAAGCTTTAACAAAAGAAACTGTTTTCCAGTAAAATGGATTCGGAGGAGGACTGAATGGGATCTTATATTCTGGCCCTGTCTCCAGGAGATGGGAGGTGATCGCTCAGTGAGATTTGTGGCAGGCAGGTGGTTTCTTACAGAAATGGAATCCCATTGAAAAATTATTCGCATTTGTATCTTTGTTTCTAATTATTTAAGTGTTTTGAATCTTTCATAACCTCGGTTGTGGTGGTAATGATGATATTTTAGATTTCGTGTCACTTTGATAAGAACAATCATCCTTTAACCATAAAAAAAACAAAAAAAACATGCAACTTAAAAATAAATTGATATATTTTAAGACACCTAATAATAAAAAAATCTATATAAACGATTATTTCTAAAGTTTTATTAGGTTGCAGATTAAAATGCCTAGTAGATAGTTAAAGGTTTGATTCCAAAAATAATATTTTGAATGTTTTTTATTTCATTATTATTTATATGATATTTACAACTGTATATAAAAAAAAAATACATCTATTACATTTGTATAATGACATGAAACACATGTTAAGGTACTACCCACTGGTAGCACTCTAATAATGTGTCTATATTAGGAAATCGCGGGGGCATCTTCTTTTCAGACGCCTCGGAGGTTTATCAGGAATTGAATAGGAAGCAAGATTAGAAACAACAGGGTTGGGATGGCTATGAAGTTTATTATGGAAGAATAGATATCTGGAAGAAGCATTGAGGATTTTGGATTGTAAGGATTGGATACGAGAGGAATTTCAAGATTTGGTGGAGCCCCATAGCTCAACTCCGTAAGTCCAAATAGGCCTTATTATAGTCATCTATATAGGTATTTTGTAATTAATTTGAAGGTTAGAGCGTTTGTCTAGTAAGTGTTGAAGTAGTCGGAAACGTCTAGCGGTTTCTTGTCGTTTCAGTCTGGTATGAGGATTCCAAGTTAGAAATTTGTCCAGCTGGAGTCCTAGGTAACGGATTTGTGCAACAGGAATAAGCGAGATATTGTTAAAGGATACTTACGGACAGGAAGTCATTGGTTTACGAAAAAGGGTAAAGGTGATATGATGGGATTTATTGGAATTTATTTCAATTCTCCATTTTTGACACCATTCTTCAAGGTTTGTGATGTGTGATTGAAGGATTCGGGATGCGTTATGTCTAAGAAAGCTGCAGTGCAAAATTCCTTCTTTTTCAATGCCACAGCTCTTACATTATTTATTTAATTAATCCCTTCCGTGTCATTGAGACAATCGGATTTTGCAGAACTGAGTTGTTGTGCATGATTGCACAAGTTCCTACTCCTGTATGAAACTCATTTTTTATTACTATAATAAATATACTACTATAAAGTACTAATAATAAATAATAAATAATACTATAAAATATCACTTTCTAACAGAATTATTATATACAACATGCAATATGGTTCATTCATGCAAAAAAACACACTTACATACTATTCAAATCTTCCACTCTAAATTTTTCCGGTATATTACTTTTTGTCCCTTCTACACAACCCATAAATCGCTTCATAAAGATCTAAAAATGACTGACATAATTAAAAAGTTTTACAAAAAATGTCACGACTCAATTATTGGACATTCTAATCCCCTTCTACAGGCATTACTAACAGACACACTATCACTAAATCCAACAAGAAAACTCAAACGTCTCTGGAACAGGGATCTAGGGGTGCCCATCTCCCACCACAATGCCAATGGCGCATAGACCTCCCCCACCCATCCCAACATATTTTATTCCTCTCTTGTTCTTAAAAACAGCGCCAACGAAAGTAAAATTTAAATAATCGTAGATTCTTTACGATTACACCTCCTGGTGTCTGTTCCACATGATCCCAGTTGTCTTTCAAATTGAAACTTTTCTTCTTGAAAATTCATAACTTCATCGAAATGTGTCCCTCCTCTCAAAAATCCCCTAACACCAAAATCCCGTCAAAAAGTACTCTCCTCATAAATTTTGATGGCACAACTTGAGCCATGAAGCCATGAAACTCGCTTCTGGGCACCCCTGCAGGGATCTGCTACATTAATACATCAAGTTAGGAGTGCCTTCGCTGGGAGGTTTTTCCAATCAAGCATTCATGTTAATCCTTCAGAGAAAGTTGACGAATGATGATAACATTCACAATATATTCCAAAGGCATTTGTAAAGTTTTTCAATAAAGAAATTTATTATTATAATTTTTCTGTACATTAATATTTAAAATTAAAATTTTGTATATTGCAAAAGAAAAAAAAAGTATATATACAGTTTCATATATATATATTATATATTTAACAACTTACCAGATTAATGTATTTGTTTACAGTAACTACTGTAAATACTTACTCATTTAGAGCACGGTTATTAACTTGGGCACATTCCTATCTCAATCGAACCTAGTGGCATTCCCTCCGACAATGAGATAGAATTCACTGCATTGCAGGAGTGGGAAGAGAACTGCTTAATTGCACTTTGTAATAGTCCCTGCAATAAAACTACTGATGAAGAGCCTCCAACATAATTGCTGTGGGGATCCTATCCAGCGATCAAAATGTGATAATCAAGAAAGCTCTGACTCTAACAGCCACGTTTCCTAGACCTCTATCGTAATTCTACTTACAGTTATTAATAGCGATTTATTACTGAAGACGGTATTACATAGTTCTTGAATTAAAATGACATCATAAGTCTTGCATTTATCTCTCTCTTCCAGAAGATGTGCCTTTTCTAACTTATCATGGGGAGATATTTGAAGAAATGAGAAAATACATGGAAAATCATTGGTTCTAAACTGGATGAAATCAAATAAGAGATTCACAAACGGAAAAGAAGCCAAAGGAAGTCGAAGAGAGAAAAACTCATTTTATGCTTTTTCCGTAAAGGCTACTACTAATTCTCTGATGATTGACTTTGATGAAAATCGGAACCAACCACCTGCAGAGAATTGAAAATGGCAATGAAACACTTTAAAAAAATTTCCTTAAAAATTAAACCACACGGATTTTAAGAAGATCTCATCTGGAAACCTCTAAGACCTCTTGCATCTCAGCGAATAAAGCGTTGAAAAAATTATGAACAGCGGTCAACACCGAAAATTTAAAGAAAATAGAAATATAAAACAAACACTACTACGCAAATGACCCTTATGAGTAGAGACGATAACATATACTTAATAGATAACTATATATGAATTATTTGCAAGAAAACTAGAGAATAAATTGTACTGTAGATAATTAAGAATCTCAACATTGATCACTATATAAACTTTAAATTGTAACATATACCTTCTAGTTTTTTAATATTACTGTTTAAAAATAATAGAAATGGTGAGGTAATATTAATAAAGTGGAAGATTTTTGGATGTTACTTACCAGCAGAAAAGAGATTTTTTTTCCATTTCTTCATTTTCATTATTATTATTCTTTTTTTTTTTTTTGTAGATTTATATTAGTGTGGTATGCATAAACAATTTTTTTTATTTTTTGAAATTACATTTATGATTGATTTATTGAACTTATAAAACAAAAATTGGGCTGCGAAAAATGGTAAAAGTAAAAAAAAAAAAAAAAAAAAAAAATGGACTCATTTTTATATTTTAACGGTAATAGATTAACTTCCTCCTGCAAGTATTAAGGTGTGTGAATAATCCAGAATAACTATGTATGACCTTATCTATATTTTCCACTATTTATTTTAAGCTGTTTTTAGTATATCGTATTTTATTTTGACAACTAAAACAAGTTTTTGTCCAGTAGAGCGGAAAAAAATACCATATTATTGTGCTTTACAAAACTGTAGTAGTTTATTTAATGACTGCAACTTAAGGTCCTATATATACATTCACATAAATTAATTCTAAATTAATGCAGTATGGGATATATTAGAGTTAGATAGACTGATATTGGTTAGCTATCCGAAGCGTACCTAATGCAAGCCAACAGCTGTCATTATAGCTGCGTTAGCTAGGAAGATCGACCGCTAATCTCAGTATATTACTATATCAATACAACTGCTGTAATTATTGTATAGCGTCACATATTAGAACTGTCTTAATTAATAATATACACACTGAGTGATCAGAATTAATACAATGGGATTTAGTATTAAGTGCTGCATTTACAATTAATTATGCTGCATCTAACATCTTTAAATCACGCGAACTAGAAAGTATATGTTCATATGAAAAAGTTAATCGTGTTTTTTATCAATTAATTAAAGTTTTTTTATATTTCTGTTAGGAAATGCGGACTTTCGTGGTAGTGGAGAGCAACACATACTTTATAATTTTTTTTTATATTGTTGTGTTGTGTATATAGGTTTGATTGTGTCTAAGATGTTTATTTTACTTTTACTAATTTATGTATATATATTTTTTTTTTCTTTTCTTTTCACTCTCCTTAAAATATTTTATTTTGTTCTTATTTCTATGTTTTCTTTTGTTATTTATATTTCTATGTATACGGTGTAAATGTAATCTCTGAATCTCTATTATAACTGTCCATAACTGAGACAGATTGTAATACTTCTGTATGAAAAAGTAAGTTTTTTTTTTAATTTAATTTTTTTTAATCACACCTTTCATAATACTAATGGCAACTATTGACTGTAAGGTCAATTGCAAAATATAATGTCAATGTATGTGTGTTGTGGTCACTGGCGAGGCTATAAATATAAACGTAAACCACTGGACCCACTCGATAAATCTTCACTTTGACGTGGTGAGAGGGTTTAAAGTTATAAGCTGTACTATGAAAGATGCACATAATTACGAAAATATACATAAGTAATTCTTTTTAATATTATATTTCTTACACAAATAAAACCATATTTTAAAATGAAAATACTTCTTCCCATTTATCAATGTAAAGTTTTATAAGTGTAACAAATAATATACGTCTTCGCAACTGGTTAGTTTACAAACTATATAATGTTCAAAGGCTAACATTAAAATCGCTTAAGGTTTTAGGTTTTAAAGTGCAAAGGCTAACATTGAAATCGCTTAAGGTTTTAGGCGATTTAAAATGAACGAAACATTTTTTAAAGGTGAAAAATTTTTGAATGATTTTAAATGAAGGAAACAATGTTATGAGACTAGGATATTTTGAATGATTTCAAAAAACGGAAACAATGTTCAAAGGCTAGAAGATTTGAACGATTTAAATTGAAAGAAATAGTGTTTAAAGATTACAATTTTTGAACGATTTAAATTCTACGAAACAGTGTTTAAAGGCTGGATGTTTGGCGGCTAATGGATGCCGCCATATTGCACCGAGCACCTGTGCCAGGATCTGCTTTTTAAATTTACTTCACTTTACGTATAAAAAAAATAAGTAAATAAAAAATATTGCTTTGAATGATCTTTTTTGATTTAATCATTTTGATCTTCTTGCTCGTTGAGCTCTCCTACTCTTCCCATAGCGTTCCGGATAAAGCTTCTTCCTTCCTACTCAAGTTGAAGTGAGTACTATTTTATTGTTTTATAAATATAAATATAAATAAATATAAATCTTGGTATATGTATCATCAACTGTATATTAAAAATAAGAACTCGGATTACCGAGACTCCATTACTTCGTGGAGAAAATGATCCATGAAAATCGTTTAAATTAAAATTAGATTTTTTCAATATTGTTCTGGAAAAATTTGTTAACAATCATAGTTTGGTTAATGTTACTCCTTTTCCGCGTTAAGCATGTCGCCTTTTTCAATATATTCATATAAGTATTTTAATGAATTGACCAATATTTAACCAAGCTGGTTTTGATAACAATGCTTTACATAATTAATATGATAATCTATTAGGTGATAATCGATAAAATATTAATACAAAACAAAAATTTGTTTAATAGCTAAAACTATAGGTAATGATGAATTGAATATTGATACCACTATTTCGAAACCTTCTAATAAATATTTTTTTTTTAGGTTTCCGGTTTCTTGATGCATTCATTATATCCTGTCTATTTTTAGAAGCAAAAAAGTGCTTTGAAAGCTTTAATTAATTCATTTTAGGTTCATAACAGGAGAACATAGAGTCTTATGATTCTATCGAAAACCTACAAATTTTACAGTCTCGGCGCATTCTTTTGGGTCCTCAGTGATATTAAAATATAGTTATAAATTAATATTAATTTATATTTATAAAAAATAAAGATTGTCTTGAGCGTCATCGCTCTGATTTAAAGCAACCAATTAATATTAATATTTGAGCATAGGAGTGGAAAAAAAATGTATTTATGATATAAGAGCAATATATCAAAAGGAAGTATAGTAATTCATAATTAAAATAAAATTGACAACAACCCAGGGGTCATGAAAAAACAAATCTATAAGCTAGTAATATTCTCTTATCAATTTATATCAATATCTCCACAATTTTATTTCATACTGTATTATAGTGTTGTAGGCAAAATATCTTACCTCTTCAAGGCTGTATATATCCAGTTTCGAAAGCAAATACCTTGGCTTATATCCTTAATGAACACGAGGACCTGCACTAGTGGAATTTAATTTTGAAGTTCCCCGTGGGTTGTATCAAAGGTGGAAAGTTCACTATGAAATAATACTAGTCCCCTGCATTAATGGCGTAGATGGGAACATGGGCCGAAAGTAGACGATCCCAGAGAGAAGCCAGCTAGATTATTTAGCATCCATCTTCTAGAGAATTCTAAATCAAACTGAATTCGTCACCTTCAGATGTCGCCGCGTCAAATGCTTTCTCCCTTTAAGTTGGGATGTTTGTTTAACATTGGTCATTGATTCTATATTGACTCTGCTGAAACTAAGTTTTGTAAGCAGTAGCTCTCTATGTTGACTATATTTAGTTGTTTTATTTATTTATTTTTAATATCCTTTTACGTTATAAACATGGCTTTCTTAGTTTTTATTAAGAAACGAAAAATAATAAAAAATTTAAAATATGATACTAGAATTTATACACAACAATGATATTATTCAAAGGTTAAGATAAAGTTCATGTATGTATTTTCATTGAAATTAACTGAGAACATTTTTCATAAAAAAATTGGCAATTTTTAGGAAAAATAAAAAAAAAGTAACGGATTTTGGATATTCCGTCCGGAGCGCAAAAGTCCATATTTTATTTTTTGATCAAAGTTCCTTGTCGTGGTAAACATTATTTTGTTTATTTAAAAAACAAAAGAAAATATTATCAGTCCATTCACATTTTATCTTACATTCTTTTAGTTAAATACTAATTGAATTTTTATGATTCAAACGAGAATCATAAAAATTGTGACAACTTCAATATGGTTCCACCTATACACGCGAAAATAAGTACGGATTTAGGGCCCTATTAAATGCACGATATGACACAAACTTGACTCCCGAAAATAGATTGGACAGGAGATAGGAAATAGAATGTTTGGGGAGTATTCCTTTATTTTTTCCTTATAAAGGCGTAAAATTTAAAAGTTATTTTTGTAGTTTTGAACAGAGATTTAGCTTTCCAACAGTTGTGGTACTGTCGACTAAAGAGAAAATCCAGAGGAGTTGAAAATGTTTCAGTAAACAACATAAAAAAAAAAAAAAAAAGAAACCTCTCCTCAAACTTATTACAAAAATTTATATTTTTTTAATTTTAAAACAAATTCATATCTAAGAGTTTTAATGGACCTAAAAGCGAATATGAATTTTGTTTGGGGGTTATAAGTAAGAATATTCTTAGATACGATTTTTTTTTTTTATAAAACAAATTTACATAGAAGTGTGAATGCGATCTCTGAACACTTAAATATTCTTTAAGACAGATTGTTGTATTTTCAATAAACAAGCTCAAAAACAAATTTACTTACTTATTGCTGGAAGCGTGTTTCATTGTTTTCTAATTTATTATACATTAGTATTTTAACACTTTTAAAATTATGTTTTTCTTATTTTACGCAGAAAGAACGATTAATGTATAATAAAATTTAAAAGCAATGAAACAGAAATATAAAAAAAATAATAAAATTTTATAAAATATATTTGTTCTCGATTCTCAGCATCCGCTAGAGCCCTTGGACATGGGTCTCATATTTGTCAACTAGTATCACCAAAAAAATACAAAGTAAACGAAACATGATAAAGAAATTCAGTTGTTCAATTAATTTTAAAAGTGTAGTAGATTATCTCAGATGGGAATTAATGAAATGATTAAATTATTTTTCATCTGTTAAAAAAAAAAAAAAAAAAAATTAGAGGAGCTCTGCCGCTCACGCTTTTTGTAAATTACATTTTAGTCTTTGAACATATCATTAGAAGTTATAATAAAAAATAAGTAAAAAAACTTAAATTGTATCGGTTTATAACAAAATAAACAAGTTAATTTATTAGAAGTATTAGTACCGTACCTGCGAAAACCAAAGAATATTTTTTTCTCTCAATAAATGTAAAAACCTCTTATTCACATGAAACAGAAGCTTTCAAAGACCAAATAATCGAACCAATTAGACCATTTCAAACGAAATAAAAAATCGCGGAATATAGACACTTTGATACAGCCGTCACTTGTGATCACAACCTTCTCGTCGGTCAAAACATTAATCTTCTTTACTAACACAGTAAAAACCATCCATATAAGATTAATGTCCCTTTTTTTTTTTTCTGATTTTCACTATTTAACTGTATTTTTTCTGGTTTCTTTTTCATTTTCATTTCTAGTCTGTTCCTCAAATACTGGAATAAATGAATTGTTTACATTGTTTATTATTGTTTAAAAAAATCCTTAACTTCGGTAGTGAACGACAATATTGATGTTGGAAACATTTTTTTTTTTTTTCAAAATATAAAATTAGTGTCTCATATTTCATATAAATTTAAAAAAATCTTCAAGGAAAGATATTTTTTATAAATGAAAAAAAAATCCTTAACTTTGGTAGTGAACTTTGTTGGAAACAGTTTTTTTTTTTTTTTCAAAATATAAAAATAATATCTTATATTTGATATAAATCTTCAAGTAAAGATATCTTTTATATTTATATCCGATTTAAGAATATTACCGGAATATAAGAATGTTATCAATACTTGTCCTTTCACCTTTTTAAACATATTCTGCCGGTACACGCTCCGCGTACCTAATGACTCTTTCGTGTATTTTACACTTATTTAAATTAAAGTAATGAGCTAAATATGCTCATGTATAGCAAAAGGAGTAAAGTTTTATAGTTCATAAGTTTTATGAAATTTTCAAGCTAGATAAGGATTATTACTAATGAAAATGTTTTTTTTCCTCATACAAAAAAATGTTTATTTATCCACATGTATTTATGCCTTATATTTTCGAAACGTTCATACGGTAGTATATACAATAGACGTTTTATAAATGTACGTTGACCGCTATAATTTTATGAATTAATATAGAGGTACAATTAAATTAATTAAGAATTGTTAATAGCAAATAAAAGAAGAATAGAAAAAATAATAAATCTTTTACAATTTCCTGAAATAACAAATCGATTAGACGAAAGCTTGAATATCGCGATTTTACTTCAATATCAAAATATAAAATCTTGTATATGTATATTTAAATTTATATACTAAATGCAAAATTTGCAGGACCGTTAACTTTTAATATACATTTCTTAAACTAAAATGTTGTTAAACTATAAATAGAAAAAAGATTTCTGATCATCAAAGGATTAAACAAGGTTATATTTATGTTTTATGTAAATAAACATGAAAGTTGATAAGTGTTGTAAATAGAAAAAATGTTCTTTATTTTTCACTAGTCATTATAATTATAAGTCATAAATGTTTTAAATATTTGCTCTTCAGGAATGCAAAATTCACCATTTAGAATCGTATGCTTATCTTCGCTCTAATATTGTGGGAGGGGGGAGTAGAGAGTCCTCTTACAATTCTCAATAATATTCCAGAACCAGACTCCAGCCATTCCAGAGATAATCCACCAAGAGTCCAAAGATATAAATCCCAGAGAGGCCGATGTGTTAGAGAAAGTAGAAGACAGACAATGGAGGAGATATGCAGGCATACCAACCCTGTCGGGATTAATCTGCCCTCCCTGGCCCCTGTATAAGGAGGGCAAACTATGTTGGCAACACTGCCATTATGGCAAGAGCGGGTACAAATGACCCCTGGAAGGCCTTTGTTCCTCAAATCCTGGACAACCCTCGGCGGCATTATGGCTTTACCAAGGTCCATGCCCAGGCTTTTTTTTTCCCTCTCTGAGATTAATCTAGTTTTTAGAATTTATTTCTTGTTTAAAGAATATTACGGCCGTAATTCTAGTTTTAGAAACGCAGGTACCTATGTTATGCTTAGAATAAACCACGCTATATCATTGTCGACACAATAAATTTGGCGGCTTCTGGCAATAACGTCATCTTTCAAAAAATTTAATTTATTTCATAAGCTGCTTAATTTATTTCTTTAAAAAATCCATGATCACGCTCACCCGATAAGTTTTCCTCCTTAATTAACTATTTTAATTATGAGTATCCACTCCACTTTAGAGAGGGGATGCCCCAGGAGGGTCTTTCGATCCCAGGGTCAAACTACGGCTCATGAAAAAGTACTTGACATCAGACGGATTCGAATCCCGGACCTTTGATAATCTGTGTTGCAAACATAAATTAACGACCAGGAAAATAAAAGATCATAAGAATTAATGAATTAATACAAATAATTTGGAGGATGTCCCTCCTCAGGTTATTAAATAAATTCAACATTAATACAGCCTTTGTTTGGGTTTTAGATTGTAATATGTTTACATATTCATTATTCAATATTATTATTATCAATAATTTTCACAACGTAATGGTTGTTTAAAATGCGGGAGAATATAGTGTATAAATACAAACTCCAACCCCATTCTTGCAGGCAACATGTTAATGAGACAATATCAGACGCAGTTGAACGAAAGTCTTACTTAAGGATTAGTTACTGTAAACGATGCAAGAATAATTTGGAGTTAAAACGACGTATAAGTTAGCAGAGGGCTCTAGAAGCTCGAGCTTAATTCCAAGTTGTAAGACTTCATAAGGACTTCCATATGACCTCTTTAGTATTACTTAACGCCACTCTCATACTTCTCACATATCTAGTTTTCTTCCTAATTTCTTCCATGTACACACACTTATCTTATTTAATAAGAATAAATCTAAGTTGCTTTACGAATAATGAACACCAATCAAAAATACAGCCAAAAAAATACATAATAGTTAAACATCATATATATTTTAAAAAAGCCGCATGTAGTAAGAAGTTCCTATATAAGTGGAAGGAGGTAATGGAATGAAATATATAACATGTTGAGGAAAATCTTCTTGTTACTTAAAAAGTGATGATTTGATAAGTTCATAAAATATATATAAATAGCGAATCGGACATACGAGGGGAAGACATAGAGATATCAATGACAAAACGAAAAAGAAAATTTTACGAACATATGGTTAGAATGGACAAGAATAGATTGAATAATTTTTTTTTTGATAAAGTACAAAGTCATGTTTTTTGTTGAATAGGCAGTTATAACAACAAAAAAAGTACTGAAGTTAGTAATTAAAAGTTCCTTCAATGTAAATATGCTGTGTTCTGTGCGGTTCTGTTTCTAAAAAAAAATCATAAATTATTCCCGATTTGTTCTTTATCAAGATCCGACTGTACTACCTATAGATAAACCAATTTTTCTAATAACTTCCTCATTTAACAAGCATCAATACATATAAAGTGAGTTGAAGTTTATTGGAAAAAAACTTGAAAACCACCTCAAGTTGTGCATATAATGATGTGATTTACGTCACCGTGTTTAAAAAATATCCGTGTATAGTTTAAAATAATTGTTTTTCGATTATTTACCATCAAATGTAATATGTGAAATGTCTTTTTTACTAAAACCTCTATTACTAGAATTGATCCTGATTTATAAGTGAAGAAATTAATGTTCCTAGTCCCAAATTCACGTTAAAAATAAAAAACTGATGTTTGTTTCAATTATTCTCATGAAAAGATAAGTAATAGGGTTAGGAATATTTAAATTGTCACTTATAAATCAATTCCTATAGTAAACATGTGGGTGAAAAACATAGTAACATAACCACTTTTTTTTTGTCCATAAAATATGTATTTGCGCCTGGCAACAATAACAATTTTGCATTACAGCATAAGTTGTTGCTAGGAAGGGAACATTATGGATGTGGGATCACCGAATTCAATGTATTTTTTTTAGTAATACTAGTTCAAAAATATCTCATGTCCGAGGGTTGGCTAAAAGAACCAATATACGTCCAACTGGATGAATTCGTTCTGTTCTTCTCACTCCAAATAATATCAAAACCAGATAAGGTCGATATGACATGATATTGATATCAATTGGTCCATAATTTAGACATAATTGAAATTGTTTCCTATTACTAAGTTTTTTTTATAATGTTTCAACAAAGGGTTGTGCTTTTTCATTTTCCGAAAATAGTGTCGATGAGAATTAATAACAATAAATGTGAACTTTTGTATTAATATATTTTTTTTGTCAATAAAATATGTATTTACGCCTGTCAACAATAAGTTTACAATCAGCAAATGTGATGGCGATAATGATATAATGACATGACATGCATGGGGAAGGAAAGTACTCAGCAGTACCTCTTCCCTAACTTGTTCCAATTATTTAGATTGTCTAAGGAAGGAGATCCCTCATCCATCGCCTTTTTAGTCTCCTGCTCATGTTCTGAGGTATGTCAGCTATGGCTATGTCTCTTATAAGTCTGTTATTATGTCCATTTAAATTTGTGTAAAATCGTTGATATAGGATCGTTATATGTTGGTCAACTGTTGGAAAGTTATATTATATATACACATATATAATATAACATATAACACATATAATAACATATATTATACAACATAATAAGTAATAAAATTCTATCTCTACTTTACCTCAGAATTATTATAGAGAGATTAGAAGGATAAAGGCCTAACTGTTGAATAATATTCAGTATTCAACTTTCCATCATTATATATAAGATCAACCCAAACATGTGGCTGTACGGCGCTGGAGTTATACACTTGCGCATTACATAACAATTTTGCATTACAGCATAAGTTGGTGCTAAGAAGGGAACATTATGGATGTGGGATTACCGAATTCAATGTATTTTTTTTAGTAATACTAGTTCAAAAATATCTCATGTCCGAGGGTTGGCTAAAAGAACCAATATACGTCCAACTGGATGAATTCGTTCTGTTTTTCTCACTCCAAATAATATCAAAACCAGATGAGGTCGATATGACATGATATTGATATCAATTGGTCCGTAATTTAGACATAATCAAAATTGTTTCCTATTACTAAGTTTTTTTTATAATGTTTCAACAAAGGGTTGTGCTTTTTCATTTTCCAAAAATAGTATCGATGAGAATTAATAACAATAAATGTGATCTTTTGTATTAATATATTTTTTTTTGTCAATTAAATATGTATTTACGCCTGTCAACAATAAGTTCGTCGAATGGAATGCGCAAAAGCCGAATTGGTGGTCAGGTATTACCTGTTGGTCAGTCAATATGTCAACAAGTCTTTTGTATATCAATTTTTCAAAAACTTTAGAGCATATAGGAAGGAGGCTAATGGGTCTGTAGGATGAAGGACTGTATATGTCTTTACCGGGTTTGTGAATCATCTTAATAAGTGAGTATTTCCATTGTAAAGGGAATTTTGACGTCCTTAGTATACAGCTGTAAATTGTTGTCAGAAATACTAGAGCTTTCTTGGGCATTTGTTGGAGTGCTTCGGCTGTTATTAAGTCATAACCAGGAGCCTTTCTTTTCGGTAATTGTTTGATTTGAAGTGCAACCTGAGATGGAGTAAAAGAAGGAGGTGGTAGTGTCAAAGTGGGATGTCTAATGTACTAAGTACTATAGTCTCATTTTCTGTGTTAGTGAAGTTTGTAAACGGTTTAAATACAGAAGAAAGGTGGTGAGCGAAGAGTTCAGATTTTTCCTTATCCGACACGGCCCAGGATCCATCTTCTTTTCTAAGTGGTGCTGACAGCTCTCGGTGCTTTAACAACTTTTTGGTATGCTTCCACAAGCTCCCATCGTCAGTCGAAAGACCACTGATAAATGCGTCATAGTTAGTTCTGTTAAATTTTTGGATTTCTCTTTAAAGTTGATTGTTTAGTCGGTTAAATGTCTGTCTATCTGAAGGGTGTCTGTCAGTCTGCCATATTTTACGCGCTCTTCTCTTTTCTCTGATTAAGTCCCTTATGTACTGAGGATATTTCGGCAAGTGCTCAGTTGTCGCAGAGTTGAATTTTGGTATTGATGATGTCCAAGCAGCTTGTTGAATAGTTTTTGTGAATGTTTCCACAGCCTCCTCCAGTTCTTTTTCACCTTTTATGGAGACTGGGATCAAAAACTCTATATATGCATCCTAGTCAATTGGTCCTTTGATGAGAGCTGGTATTTTTTGCACGTTGACGGCCTCATCGAGTACAATAAGGTGTACCGCTGAATGATCAGAGCAAAGATCAGACTTCGTACTTATGGAATGAGGTACAGTACGCAGTCCTTTTGTAATAAAGAAGTCCAAAAGGTCCAGGGATTTGAGTCTCGATACAGGCCAGTATGTCGGTGTGTCAGGATTTATAGTGTCTAATGAAAGCTCGTGGATAGCAGCCCTCAAATTTCTTCCTCTTGGTGTGCATAGTCGTGACCCCCAATGTTGGTGCTTTGCGTTGAAGTCACCACCTGCTATGAAACATCGACCTAAGCTTTGGAAGAAGCTAGTGTCAATGTGTTGTGTTTCATGTATAGTGTGATGCCTGTGGACTGAATGTCAGGTGTAGTTGGTAAGTGTAAATGGTTGTGTGATAAAGAAGATCTTATAAGTATAGCAGTGCCGCCGTGGTCAGTGTTGTCGGGGTGGTCTGTCCTGTGTGTCACATAACCAGAAATACCGAATTTCGATCGTGGGGTAAGGTGAGTTTCCGTTATCAGGGCTACATCTATACGTTTTTCATGAAGATAAAAGTCCAGTATTGTATTGTGCCAGTCCATTTGCATTACACAGAAGGATGGACAAAGAGCCTGCAGTCAGCTGATCCAAAAAATGGCCTGCGGCCATTTTGTGGATACATGGCTTGAGTCACCTGTGCAAGCTGTTGGAGGATACTAAAAAGGGGCTGTATGAGGGAGTTTAAACCATTGAGTAATTGGAGCAATTGAGGTGGGGCATTATTTTCAGCTGAAGGTGGCTGCTGAGTAGTTTCCCGCCTCATACCTGAACATGATGGTTTGATGTGAGCGAATTAGGCAATTAGGGATGATAATAACAATATTCTGACCGATCCGGTTGACATATTGAATAAGTTTAAGGACCACTTTGACAATATTTTAAATACGGGAAATTATGGTCTGTGTCCTCCTTCTGAGTACCAGAGTGCTGAACCGTTAATAGAAGGACCAAGTAAAGAGGAAGTTGAAGTAGCTATCGGAAAATTAAAATCATATAAAGCAGCGGGAATCGATAATATTCCTACTGAACTAATTAAGGCATGCGGGGAAGCTGGAGTTTCTAAAATACATCGGTTGGTTAAAAAGATCTGGGTGAACGAGAAATTACCTGAAGAATGGAAAGAATCTATTCTTATTCCGATTCACAAAAAGGGTCCGAGGACGGATTGTAATAACTATCGAGGAATTTCACTCCTTCCGGTATGTTATAAAATATTCACTTCAATCTTAACCAGTCGAATCACGGAATACGCCGAGGAAATTATCGGAGACTACCAATGCGGATTTAGACGGAATCGTTCGACTATTGATCAAATATTTTCTTTACGGCAAATATTAGAGAAAAAATTGGAATATAACGGTATTGTTCACCAGCTGTATATAGATTTTAAAAAGGCTTACGATTCTATTGACCGCCAGAAACTGTATAATATTCTAATCGAGCAGGGGATTCCAAAAAAACTAGTAAATCTAGTCAGGATGTGCTTGACGGAGACACTCAATAAAGTTAGAATCGGTAATAATTTGTCCGAAAAATTTGAGGTTCGTTCGGGCTTAAAACAGGAGGATTCTCTTTCGCCTGTCCTGTTCAATTTGGCATTAGAACATGCCATTAGGGAGTTAATGCGAACCGAGAAAGTGTTGGATCTGGGCGGGACAACATCCGTCCTGGACTATGCTGATGATCTGGTACTGTTAAGCGAAGAAGTTGAAACTATAAAACTAAATACGACAACGTTAATGAAAGCCGGTAAAAAACTAGGACTCGAAATAAACGTGGATAAAACAAAATATATGGTTAGCTGCAAAAATAGCGATACTACTGGTGACATCGATATAGATGGTAATATGTTTGAACAGGTAGATAAATTTAGGTATCTAGGTTCAACGATAACTAGAAAAAACGAAATTGAAGAAGAGATTAAGGTTAGACTGAAGGCGGGGAATGCTTGTTATTTTTCTGTGACAAAACTACTTAGTTTGCGCCTCTTGTCCCGAAACTTAAAAATTAGAATCTATAAAACAATTATCTTGCCTACAGTTCTTGATGGATGCGAAACTTGGCCGCTTACATTAAGGGATGAGCAGCGTCTTAAGGTTTTTGAAAATAAAGTATTGCGTAGAATATTCGGACCGAAGAAGGATGAGTTAACCGGAGAGTTCAGACGGTTACACAACGCCGAATTGCGTGAGTTGTATCCGGGTAATATAATTGAGGTAATTTCATCGCGGCGAATCAAATGGGCTTGTAAAGTTGCTGGGCTTAGTAACGAGAGAATTCCTAAAAGGTTAATATTTGCTGTGCCGAATGGTAAGCATCCGAGGGGTAGACCGAAGCGAAGGTGGGAAGATTGCATTAAAGCCGATCTGAAGGGACTGGGTTTGGACGGCGAACGGTAGAGGGAGGTGTGTAACAAGCGATTGGTGGTGTCGGCATCGAACCTTCGGGTTCGCTAAGCCTTATTATTATTATTATTAGGTTTCTAGCACCATAAGATTTTTCCATAACCACTTAACTTAAAAACTCGTTATTTTTAACATTTTTTTTATAATTATAAAATGTATTTAGGCATATGTGTTTATTATAATACTTCCTAGATCCTGGAAAAATAAGAAATAAAAACTAACGTTTATTTAGAAAAAAGGATTTAAGTATTAAAAAAGTTTTTTTTACAAAAATTGAGGTAAAACTCCAGTGTTTCCCAAAGAAACCTCCAATGACCAATGACAAAATTTATTTTAATTTGAATTAATGTTTTTCCAGTTTGCAGTGAAGCTATTTTTTATTACTGAAAAAACCAGCACAAAACTGGATTCTGTACTATTCTTTAGAAAATTGGCCCATTGTTTATAAAAATTTCTCCCTACTTACGGGGCACCCTACAAATACAGATTATGATGCAATTCTAACGGTTATTCAATTATTCTTCATGCTTCATTTTTATACCACGATTTGATTAGAATTTCTAAATTATAACAACTTATAAGTTTAGACAGCAAAATTAATATAGATAAATGGAAAATGAAGTTAATCTTACTGAAGTACGCTATAACGGACATAAATTATATCTTTTAAAACAAAATGAAGCAAATTATTATCCAAGCTTATGTTCCAAATAAAAAATATTATTTAATTGTTGAGTTCATATCCTTCCGATATCTGTAGATTAGATGTGATAAGGAATTTCTATCATTTGTTGGACTAAAAAAAATCCTGTGACTCTTAGCAATTAGGAAATAATACTTTTAAAAAAAATGTATGGTAAAAAAAATAACGTTTTTCTCTTTCTGCTTAAAATTTGCATTTCGCACTACTAAGAATAAACGAGTAATAAAAAATTAATTATTATTTAAAAATAATTTTAAACGACTAATAAAACATGAACACTGATATTTCTAGATATATGATTCATACTTGGATTAATTCTAACAGTTATTTAATTGTTCTTCATTCTTCATAACATCATTTTATACCATTATTATCTCATATTTTTAATTTATAAAAGTTTGGTAAAATTAAACATCTCTCTATTATTTACAAAAATGAGAAGTTGATACGTAAATAAAGTAATTTTTTAAGTAAAATAATTACACTTCCGTTCTATTTTTATACAAGAAAGCTCCTTGTCTATTCCTAATAAATTCTGAAAATGTCTTGAAATATTCAGGCACGAGCATTGATAATAATAACAGCAATTTTTCTCAGTTATAGTATCCGTGCAGAGATTAGGGAGAACAATGGTAGTAGCAATTAGCAAAGAGCTCCGGAGTTGTATTGTTGCCTAGGCTCGTTAAAAGTTTTAATCCGAGATAACTCTTTGACAAATACGTCGAGTTGCGGATGTTAGCTCGACTCGAGTCACATGAGGTCCTCTGGGTCCCTGGCGACAGTTCTGTCTTCATCAGTCAGTCCCCACCATCCCCTCCCCTTCCTGTATAAAAGTCTTGTTTTTATCTTCGACGAGTCTAACTTCTTTGAGGTTCACAGTTTTTCGTGCGAACGGAACAGTTTTCCTGACCTGAATAATCTAAATCGCTTAGAGTTGTATTCCGATTTTGCTGTAGTTTTGAGCTAACATAAATATAATACGAAACTAATATCTTCGCTAAATGAAGTGATGAAAATTATATTTTAATATATGTTTACTTCTTCTCTCAAGTATTTATAATCGAATAAATTTAAGAACATAGGAGGTTCAAAACATTATTTATTGGGGTGGTTGCTACTGAATGATTGTTGAGGAGGATTATCCAGCAATAATTATATCATTTTGAAAAATAAATAATAGATATTTAATTATATAGTACGTTATTTGGTCTATTTTAACTGGATTACTTTTTTAAATGTTTGTATTAAGTTTTTTAGCTTTCAAATTACGTGTATTGATGTTCTTATGCAATGGTGGCAGATATTTACAAGAAGTTTATTTAAGAAACTAATATATTCATTCAGCATATACTCAATATCAACAATAAAGGAGTGATAAGTAAAAAACAATGAGAAACGAATTAAGGTTAAAATAATAAATCAATTGATGATTCAGTTGGAAATGTTCAACCATCAAATGTTTAACATTAATTTCCTAATGCTTTAGAAAAAAATATTGTATACAACATATAATACAACACTGGTAAGATCCCCAATCAGATTTGGTAAGGGTTGTTCATCTGTTGGAAGAGTCCAGTCCATTCTTCGTATTTCATCCATCCAACTCTTTCTTCGAGTTCTGCTTCTTTTCCTTCAGGAAACTAAGATTTTTGGAACGATAGTGTTTTTGATTTCTCTCCTTCCAATAGCCTAATATATCTTTAAAACTTTTAAACTTGAATTATCGGTGGCTGGGAGCAGAGAGTCAATATCACGAATCAGTGCTTCATAGAAATGCTAACAATAACGAGTAAACAGTTGTTCTTAAAGAACTCCGCAAGTTTCCCATTTGCGTAATTATATTTCAACTGACCCATGTCACTCAACGAGAGACTTTACTTTTTAGAAGGCTACGATAAACACTTTCAAAAGAAAACTCAACTTATTTAAAAGCTTCCACGAAGGGCGATCTTGTACTGGTGATATTTTCTTTCTTTAGGCCAGGAGATCTCCTAATCTAATGTATTTTTTCTCAAAACTGAGTAGCTTATCGTTGTATGATTAGCTTTCACAGCTATTGTGAATATGTTAAATATGCTATTATGAATATGTTAAATATGTTATTCATAATTTACATAAATATTTTGAAAAGAAACATGAAAGAAATTGTGGAAAATTTGGGCTAAAAAAACAATTTTGTTTTTATCAGAATAATGACACAGAATACTCTGCCATGTTAGCTAAGGGATGGATACTTTATAAGTGCCACAAAGTTCTAAAAAAAACCACCACAGTCACTAGATCTTAATGTGATAGAACACGCGTGGGTCAAATTGCAAATAGAAATTATAAAACACGAAATTTCTTGCTTAAAAAAACTTAAAAAAAAATATCTCCTCGAAGAATGGAACAGGCCAAGCCCGGAATCATAAAAAAATGTGTCGATTCCATTGCAAACACACTGAAAGGAGTGGTAGGAATGGCTGGCCTACAAGGCGTTGAACTAAAGTACTAGTATAAAAATATAATAAGAAGTGAGATGTATCATTTTGATTGAGGTAAAAATATCCATTTTTTAAATAATCACAGTTAAACATTTTAATTTTATGGAGTTTATACTTATTTTAAATTCGATTATAAATAAATCTTTTGGAGAGTTTCTTTTTTTTTTCTACTGGGTGTATCAATTCCACTATATATATGCATTATTTAAAAATATAACTCAAAATATATATATCAATTTAATTAAGACAATTAATTTAACAAAATAATTCAGAATTATATCTCGATCAGATGTATTTCATTGACATTGAATTATAAAAAAATGACCACCCCATTGTACACCAGTCTCTACGTTTGATTCTAGTAATTAAGTTAATAAAGATAATACACCCTCCTCAATCCCTTTTTTCATCTACCCATTCTTAGATTGTACAATGAAAGATATGCTAAATGTAAGCGTTGTTTGATAAAAATTGCCACTCAATCAATATCAGTAGATTTTAATTAACCTAAGGATAACAATACGAATTAAAAATACTTTCAGGTGATTATCTTTTAAATTCTTATTACATTAATATGTTAGCTTGAGATTTTAGCATAAAGACAATTTATAATTATTAAATACCTTTCGGAAATGGTTAATCGGTTGATCTGAATAGCAACAAAAGCACGGAAGTGCGTGATATTATTTGTTTAAACTACTTGTTCTGATCATTGTTTAATTTATTTGTTGTGTTTGTTCTTCATTTTTTAGCGTAATACTTGGAATTCTTAGTGTTTTTTCTTCTTTAAACATTTATTCGCACCAGTCCACTGCAGTATATTGACAATGAAAAAATGCGATTACAATACAGAAAATAATGACTTCTCAGCCAGAGGAAGGAGAATATCCTGCAGAACCTCTTCCATGACTTTTTTCAATTACTTCGGTTTTTTAATGAAGGATATCTCTCATCCAACGCCTTTTGGTTTTTACTCTCCTCATCATATTCAGAGATGTGTCAGCTGCAGCAATATCTCCTATTAAACTGTTGCAATGTCTACTTAAATTTGTATTTGGTGAAAAGTCGTTATATGTAGTCAACAGTAGGTAGACAGTAGGTGGTAGTATACAGAGGCCGATAAGAAAAGTTTTGTTAGGTGCGCAACAAGGTGCTTTCGTTATGAGTTGTAATAATTTTGTTTGGAAGATTTAAAGTTTTCATAAATGGGTAATTTTGCCTATACCATGTATATGCGACGAGTCTGCCCATACACGAGTTTAAGTATGTCGAAAAAAGTGGGTGCTATGTGTTATCCCCAAAAAAGGGATGACATTAAAGTTGCTACGTTTTGTGGTGTTTGAGTTTATTCGGGATGCCACTGGATAATTACTAATTGATAATTGATAATTACCCAGATATGTTTAGTAAAAATTAATTATAAAAAAATAGTAAAATAAATTTGGATCTATATTATATTGATTGGTCCAGAATTAATTAATTGGATATATTATCTCAAAGGCTGGTTTGTGTTTATCATACTTTCTAATTACACGCATTACCTGTGATCATCATGATATAAATAGGGGCAGAATTGAAATAACTTTTATTAAAGAAATTAATTTTATTTCTATGTTTAATAACTAATTTTATATACAAATTATGTTTATGAGGAACTAAATACATGATTAAATGAATTTAATAATTAAATGTAAAGGTATGATTTCAGATGGACTGTTTGAGAATTATTTTTCCATGAAATATTCTAACATTGGTAGATTTATTGCTGGGAATAAAACTTATCTATTATGGTATGGGAAGTGGTGTCGTTGTAGATTTCTTCGCTACATCAGCTGATCCGAGATCATCTCATCAAGGTTCAAAGCTCTGCCAGGATCTTCATGGTCTACGTTGGGCCAAGGCTTCAGTCCCCAAGCCGGAAGAAAACAAGAGACCCATCCTCAGGGCTGGACATCAACATAAGACCTTTCCTCCAGGCCGGAGATCGACATAAGATCTCTTTTCTTCCTTCTCGTTAGATTTTATAGAAAATATTTAGGGTGGGGCAAGGATAATTCTCATTGGTTGTTAACTTCAACATGTTACTCCACAATAACTGGTAACACCTTAAAAGAAAGCAGTTACTTAGCCAATTACTATTTTTTACTTTAAGCCTTCACCAGGGGTGTAGGTACAGGTGGTCGGTCCTTGCCGGTTGCAGGTACCTGATCTGTCCCTCGACGCTGTTTTTGATGTCAGAAATCGGTTTCGTTCACCTTTGTTTTCTAAACCTCATAATAATTTTAAAATCTGATTTGCTATAAATTCATATTATGCTATATATTTCAATACATAGCATGGGTAAGGTGGTTTGTTTTAGGGTCTCCAGTTTCATTTTTTAATGTTAGTCCGGGATAAAATACCGGGTCTATTTGAGAGATTTGGTTGTTGTCGATATAAGCGAAAAGACAGCTTTTGAGAGAAAAATGTTATAACTTTGAATTTATCATGATATATTCATATTTCAAACCAATATTGTAATTTAACTGATGATATTTCTTTTTTAACCGCACTAAGTTAAAATCTCTACTTCTTAATCAGAAGTATACAGTGATAATTAACAAACAGATTCAGCCTTATCTAAATCGATTATTTTATAAATTAAGAGTCGGAATTATATAGACCAAGACAAATTTTTTTAACGATATATATATTAAGAAGATGGTTAATCTATGGTGGTTGTTGAAGATGTCAAAGTTTATAAAATGTTAGCTCTAATTTAAGCATTTTGTGTGGTATTGTTATTATTAATGAATATTTAAATATGTTAAACGTGTTGTATTATATTCAATCCTATGGTATAGCTTAAGAAGTCTTTACACCAACTAAGTTAACTGTAGACGACCGCCGAGGAGACGTTAGGAACACAGACTGAGCAATTAGTTGAAAGCACACACACCCCCAGCCTAAGCTATCCGCGGTGTCACAATCAGGCTTCTCCGCCCCCCCTTCTCCGCCCCCTTCCTCTCCTCCCCACCTATCCTTTCAACATATTGCCTAGCTAGAGCAATCTTTTCAAGTAGATTTCCAAAGTGAGTGCCACTGAATATTATATTATTTGAATTTTAAGAGCGTATTCTGATCCTGAAATCGTCTACACGTATCGAAGTTTTTATCTTTAATCTAACTTCAACGAAAAAGTATTAGACACAAGAACAAAAATACTCATACTATGGCCAAAGCTCTCAAGGTATGTTATAAACATCACTTTACATAAAAACCTTCTAAAATAACAATGCTCTCTCTCCATAACAGTTCGGATTCAGAAGAAATCGCTCAACAACGGATTTCGTATTGTCATTAAGCCTAGATGCCGAAGAGGCTTTCTTACACAAAGAACATTTAATAGCTATATTTTTAGACCTAGAGAAGGCTTATGACACAATGGTAAGAGGGCGTGTCTTAACAATCCTGAAGGTTAGGTAAAGGAAGGAATATGTGGACGTATATCCTAAATTTTTTGACTGAAAGAAAATTTTGTGTGCGAGTAGGAAACACTATGTCCTCGAGTTATTCCTTGGAAAATGGAACTCCGCTAGGTTCACCACTCAGCGCGACACTGTTTCTTATAGCAATAAATGAAATCACGTCCACTATCCAGATTCCCATTAAATGTTTTCTATTTGCTGATGACATAGTTATTTCAACTCGGGGAAAATCTCTAGCATTTCTCCAATGGAAGCTACAAGACGCGATAGAAAGAATAGAAAATTGGTCAAAAGAAGCAGCATTCAAACTATCAGCTCCCAAAACCAAAATTATTCATTTTTGTAGACAACGAAAATGTCGCCTTAATCCACAAATAGTATTAGGGGGCACTACTATCGATTATGTCGACAAATATAAATATTTGGGAATGATAATAGACAACAAGCTATCATGGGTCCACCACATCAAATATTTAAGAGACGAATGCACAAAAAGGTTAGGACTTCTTAAGTGCATTGCTCATTCAACTTGGGAGCCGATAGACTAACATTAATCAAAATATACCATAGTGTAATTAGGAGTAAAATTGACTATGGAGCTCAAATATATAGAACAGGCCACAAGACCTCACTAAAAATGCTAGATTCCATCCACAATGCGGCTCTTAGAATCTGCACAGGAGCCTTCCGAACTTCTCCCGTCGAAAGTATATATACCGAATCTGGAGAACCTTCTCTAGAGACGAGACGAAATTATCTATCAATAAAATATGTCTCAAAATTGAAAGCACGTCCACAGCATCCATTAGCACCAAAACTGTTTGTTGAGGAATCCGAAAAGCGTGGACTTAAAGACATAGAAGGAAACAAATTTAAATTAACGGTCTATCAAACATTATGTGATACAAACATGGATCTGAACACAATAAGACCCATTCCTGATCTCAAATTTTCTTACTGGAAGAAATTCAGACCGTCTGTAGACATATCGATGACTCGATATTCCAAAGATCACCCACTAGAAATACAAACTTATTTCTTCCGATTACTAGAAAGTTATAACGGTTATAACGTCATTTACACCGACGCCTCTAAAGTAGAAAATAGCGCTGGTTGCGCTGTCTATGCAACCGCAAACCAGCTACTATTCAACTTACCAAGAGAGTGCTCCATATTCAGTGGAGAAGCGATTGGAATAATAAAGGCCCTTTATTGGATATCGAATTCCAAAGAAAAAAATGGATCATAGCAACCGACTCCAAAAGCGTTGTGGCGGCCATTGGTAACCCATGGCCTGACAACTCTCTCATTAGAGAAATAATAAACGTATGGTGGGAGATGAGAAAAAAATCAGTAAGTGTGGTCTTTGTCTGGGTTCCATCCCATAGTGGCATAATGGGTAATGAAAAAGCAGACCAAGCTGCTCATTTGGCGAGAAAGGGAGAGCTACCAAGCATAACAACAATAAATCACATCACCGTTGAAGATTGGATCCATGAAGCAAGAAAAAAGCTATTAAAAAATTGGGAAGGTCAATGGAAAATACAACGAGCCAAACTATCCGAAATAAAAACCGAGTGCAACAGATGGACCACAAGCTTCAGAAGGTAGAGAAGAGAAGAAATAATATTGCGCCGGATGCGAATCGGACACTGTCTTTTCACACACGGATTCCTACTTAAAGGTCTCGAAGCGATAACCTGCGAAAAGTGTGACAATACACCTCAAACAGTTAAGCATTTACTATTAGAGTGCCCCTAATATAAAAAAAGGGACAAACATTAAAGTTTTCGACAACATTGAAATATATTTTGGGAGAATAGGAGGAAAATGTCGTCATTCTCTTTCAATATTTATCAATAACAAATCACTATAGTAAAATATAAAAATTAAGAAAATGACCAATGATCCTCTAAGGCACAGGCGAATAAAAAAAACAAAAAAAAAAAATAGGGTATAATATTTGGAGTAGAACATATCAAAAAAAAACTGCAACCATATCTTTTCTTCTAATTGTTCGATTTTAAAGACTTTTTTTTTTTCATCTTTTAGGAAATTTCGTAAACTTTTAAGAAACCATATACTATATATAATAAGTATATGTATACTATGTATATATATATATATAAGTAAAGATATTTCATACGATAAAGTGTATACTCTTTGAGTTACTCGGAATTAAATTTTACCATCCCTCGTAACTTTTTTCCAGCTTCTTTTCGTTGAAGTATGTTATAGAGATACATTTAAAGGGCGTCAAGAAAAAGACTTTCCATTGAAGTCGGTACATACGTTTAGGAGGTACAGTCTAGAGCAACGCAGGTTTTTCGTTTGAAAGTAAAAGGCGCATAGTAATGTCGATGAAGTAGGATCATCCTAGGGTGACCTCTGATTTTATATCCAAATTTGAAAAAAATCGGTCCAGTAGTTTCGGAGAAAATGCGCGGACGTCGGACGCGAACGGCGGACGGCGGACGGACAAAAAATTTTTTATTCGTTTTTCGAATTATACGCATCCTGAAACGTGAAACCTTAAATTTTGACAGGGGGTTAAGTTTTTGAATTTTTTGTCGATCACAATGGTTGATTATTGAAAATAATAAACCAATGGGAAGGGATGTCGCTGGACACTCCTCTCTCTCACGCCCACCAATGCCTTATTAAATATTCTTCTTCCCGACATCACACTCGCTGGTTGTTGGTATCTCTGAAAGGTGTGATTTGAGTTTTATTTTTTAATGATATTTACAGCTGTACTAAAGAAATACATTTAGTAAATTTGTAAAACTGGATATGATGACGTAAAACCAATTGTTGAAAAATTACCCAATTGTAGCAGTCTAATAATATGTTTACTTTAGATCACGGGGCCATAGGCTTTTCAGACGCCTCAGACGGTTATCAGGAATTGAAGAGGCAGCAAGGTAAGAAACGAGAGGATCGGAATGATACTAAAGTTTATTATGGAAAGATAGGTGTCTGGATTGGACCAAATCTGAAACATTAAGGTCATTATGGATGATTTTATTTGTAACAAAGTAAGGAGCATTTAGGATTTTAAGAAGGATTTTGGATTGTATACGAGAGGAATTTGATGGTTTAGTGGAGCCGTATAGCTTCAACTTCGTAAGTCCGAATAGGCCTTATTGTAGTCCTGTATATGAGTCTTTTGTATTTGATTGGAAATTCAGAGCGTTTGTCTAGTAAGTGATGAAGTAATCGGAAACTTCGAGCGGTTTCTTCTGGTTTCAGTCTGGTACGAGGATTCCAAGCTGGACGTTTTTCCGGGTGGAGTCCTAGGTAACAGATTTGGTCAACAGGGGTAAATGCAGCATTGTTTTTGAAAAATAAAATTAGAAAATATTATTAAAATGATTTACAGTGGTGATCATCCAATCAATTAGATTTCCGCACACTACTATCAATAAAACACCAATTACAAAGAGTTACTGACTGTATTGCTGGAACATTAGAGCAAAAATAATACGCAATCGCCGTGTTTCTGGATGTTGTACTGGAATCGGACGAAGTTTGGGACCAGCGACTTCTTTAAACACAAAAATCCTCTACCTCATACATATCACACCCTACTTCAGTCTTTCTTTCCTTTTCGTCAGATGTTTCATAGTATTTTAGTCTTCGAAATTTCCTCAATCAAAAGTTTTTTCAGGAGTGCTTGAATGGTCAATACTGGCTCCTTTACTCCACATAATTTATATATATATATATATATATATATATATATATATATATATATATATTTAGAGAGAGAGAGAGAGAGAGAGAGAGAGAGAGAGAGAGAGAGAGAGAGAGAGAGAGAGAGAGAGAGAGAGAGAGAGAGAGAGAGAGAGAGAGAGAGAGATAAATAGATAGATAGTTCATTGGCTATTATGTACATCATTTCGCCATGGAGTTTGGCCCATTTTGTGTTAGTAGTTGTTAGTATTGAATGGCAATGAAAGCATAAGCAAAGCATAAATAAATAAAGACATAAATACGTATACACATGTAAATTCCTATTGCTTATTATAACCTCGCAATATAATCCAATAATACAACGAATTGAAAGAGAAAAAACAAAAAATAAAAATAAAATAAAATATGTATATTTATACATATATATATATATATATATATATATATATATATATATATATATATATATATATATATATATATATATATATTCCCAATAAGTAAATAGAATTAATGAACAAATAGATAGTTATTTCTAAAACCCAAAACAATGTAAAAAAGTTTATATCTGGAAATTAATTAATAATTCAATAATATATCGATTTTTTTTTTTTTTTTTTTTTTATTGAATAATAATACAATCAGCCACTGTTGGAGGGCTATAAGTATTAAGGCTAGAAGTTCTCATTCATACAGTATATACAAGTAATACAGAAGTAACTATAAATATAAGAAGTAAATAAATAATACTTATAAAAAAAAGTAAATCAATAGGAAAAAAAATAAATTAATAAATAAAATTAAAAAAAAAATAAATAAATAAACAAACAAAATAAAATAACAACTTCTAAACACATTCATACCTATATACAATATATACATTCGCCCAGGAATCTCCGAGCCAGGCTTCTCTCCCCACATGTGGAAAGCAAAGCAGGACTCCAGAGATCCCAGTGCCACTTTTCCAGCCGCATCACTAGTATTAAAAGCCAGTGGAGGCTGAAGGAGGGCACTAGAGCCACAGATGCTCAGGACTTGAGTGGAGAAGCTGGCCATTGCCAGGACTCCAGAAGCATATTTACAATAGATCTCGCGGCCACTGCCGTTTTAACCTTCGAGGGGGATTGTAGGGATGGTGGGAGCTGGATAGGGATTGAGCTAGAGGATTTGGATGATGGATAAGGTTCTGGTGAAAGTTTGAGAATCTGGATGGGATGATGTCGAGGACAAATGGGATGTTAAGGTCATGGTGTAGGGTCTTATTTGTGACATAATATGGGGCATTGACTATTGTTCTAAGTACTTTGGACTGGAAGGATTGGATGCGTTTGATATTCGAATGTTTAGCAGTTCCCCACAGTTCAAGTCCGTAGGTCCAGATAGGTTTCAGTATTGTCTTGTAGATTAAAAGTTTATTTTCAATCGAAAGATGAGATGTCCTGCTTAGTAGTCTATATAGCTGGCCATATCGTTGGTTAAGTTCTTGTCTTTTAAGTCTTGTATGTGGGTTCCAAGTTAGTCTTTTGTCTAGAAGGAAGCCAAGGTAACGGACTGTATCTGAGTAGGGAAGTGGTATTGAATTGAAAAGGATTGTGGGACAGGATCTGCGTCGCAGGGTGAAAGTAATATGTTTGCATTTTGCTTCATTGATTTTGATGCGCCAGTTGTTGCACCATTGTTCAATCAAGGAGAGGTGAGATTGTAGGTTTAGAGATGCTATTTGAGGATCTGAGTGGGAAGATAGAATGGCAGTATCATCAGCAAATGTAGCTAGGAAGGTATCGGGATTTGAAGGGATATCGGCAGTGAAAAGGATGTAGAGAACTGGACCCAAAACACTGCCTTGTGGAACACCAGCCTCAACTGGATAGTAAGTGGAGAATTCGGTGCAGCAACGGACTTGGAAGGAACGATTTGAGAGATAGGATTTGAGGACTAGGTATAAGGATTGGGGTAAATGGGTTTTGAGCTTGAAAAGCAAGCCATCGTGCCACACCCGGTCGAAAGCTTGCGCTACGTCCAGAAAGGCACCAGTGCAATATTGCTTGTTTTCAAGTGCAGAGGATATATGGTCCACAACACGAAGGCCTTGTTGGACAGTGGAATGTCTTGAGCGGAATCCAAATTGATGAGAAGGGATGTTGTGGGATTCGAGTATGGGTAGGATGCGTTTGAGGAGGATTTTCTCAAAGATTTTTGAGAGGATAGGGAGTAAGCTTATCGGTCTGTAGGATGATGTGTTATTAACGGGTTTGCCTGGTTTTGGAAACAGCACGATTATGGAATGTTTCCACACCAAAGGAAAGTTGGTTGTGCGAAGGATGCAGTTGTATAGATAGGTAAGGAATATGATTGCTTTTTTGGGAAGTTGTCTGAGGATTTGTGAAGTGAGGAGATCATATCCAGGGGATTTTCGGAGTTTTAATTTGTTTATGAGGAATTTTACCTCAGAGGGGTTAACAGGTTTTGGAGGTAGAGAGAGAGGAATTGGTGAAGAGAGAAATTCTTTAACTTCAGCAGTGTGGGTGGGATGGAGTTCGGGATGAGGAGTGAATGTGTAGGATAGATGTTTAGCAAACTCTTCAGCTCTATTCGCATCTGACGAAGCCCAGGAACCATCATCACGGCGGAGGGGGTGGGAAATGGATTGGAATTTAAGGATTTTTTTAGTTACAGTCCAGAGGGAGTTATCACTAGATGATAATGAGGAAAGGTAGGAATTGTAGGATTGGGTTCTAAAGATATCCAGTTTCTTTTTTACCTGTTTGGAATAATAATTATACGATTTCCGGTCATCAGGATGCCTGGTTCTTTGCCAGAGGGCCCTAGAGCATCGTTTGCTATGGATAAGGTCCAATAGGTCTTGGGGTAGAGGATTTATACTGAGGTGTTTTTTGGGACGATCAGGTGAGGATGCAGTCCAAACTGCTTGCTGGATCAGGGTAGTGAAGGAGTCCACTGCATCGTCAAGGTCTTCAGGTGTTTTTAAGGAAACTCTGAGGTCTATATTATCATCCAATATTTGACGGAAAAGGTTCCAGTTAACTGGTCCCCTGATGAATGAAGGAGGGGATGATTTAGGAATGGGTGATGTGGAAACGGTTAGGACTATAGGACTGTGGTCTGAGGAAAGATCATCAAGCCTTGAAATGGAACAGTGTAATGATCCTAGACCTTTGTGTAGGAAAAAGTCTAGAAGGTCGGGATTGCGGTTGGGATCTGTTGGCCAGTATGTGGGAGTATTAGGTGAAAGGATATTGCTGCGATGGGAATTAAGTGCAGATAGCAATGTTCGCCCTCGGGAATTTGTGGATCTGGCTCCCCATTGCTGGTGTTTTGCATTTAAATCTGCACCTAGGATGAAATGGTGTCCTAAGGAATTCAGGAAGGAAATTATTTGGGATTCGGAAATGGGTATTTTAGGCGGGGATTATGCCGCAACTAATGTTATTGGGTAAAGGGAAGTTTGGATTATTACGGCAGTGGATTGTAGGAAATTATGGGTTGGTAAGGGAAATAAATGATGGGAGAGAGATCGGTGGATAATTATAGCAGTGCCAGCATGTGCTGTTCCATCAGGATGATCGGTTCTATAAATATTGTAGCCAGGAACGTTGATTTGTCGTTTGTTGGTTAGTCGGGTTTCAGTTATTAGTGCTATGTCGATGTTTTTGTCATGTAATAAGATTGTCAGTTCGTTGATGTGATTTCGAATACCATTCGCATTCCATAGGAGAATGGAGAGGGATTTGGTTGAGGACATTTATGGATTTCTCGGCGGTGGAATGAGGTTGGATATAACATTGGTAAGTAATGAAATAAGAGGGGTGATGAGGGATCTAAATTCAGAGAGGAAAGAAGTTAATAGGCTTGTGAGGTCAGTGGAATTGGAAGGAGGAGGAATGTATGTCTGGGTATTGAACCTAGGTTCAGGGATGGGTGGATATGGGTCTTGAGGTTGATGTGTGAATTCTCGAGGTTGAGGTTCTTGTGGCAGGGCCTGAGATTGAGTGTTTATAGTGTCTCCTTTGAACATCTGAGCATAGGTCACTCTTCCGTTCACTGTTCTAGAGGGTTGTCTTGGTGGCCTGGATGTCCCTTCTTCTCTAGGAGTTGCGTACATTCTTGTTTTTAATTCTTTATATGTTTGACAACCCTTGTAGTTGGCAGGGTGCCCTTGGTGGCATAAGGCGCATACTGCAGGTGAAGTTCTAGACTTCCTACATTCTTCTGTTTTGTGTTGCTCACCACACCTCACACATCTAGGAATGTGATGACAATATCTTTTCGTATGGCCATAAGCCTGACAGTTATGGCATTGAACGATGTCGCGCTTGGTGTAAGGCTTTTCTACTACAACGCTGGTGTAATAAAGGCGTGTGACCTTGTAGATGTCTTCGACCTGGGGCGTTCGGTCAAGGTCAACGAAGAATAGTGGGAGCGGTATTTTACTTTTTATTCCAGGCTGTTCTCTATCCTCCTTGAATATGTTCACTATCTGGCGAACATGGAATCCCATACCCACGAGCTCTTCTTTTATAGCATCTGTTGGCGTAGATGGGTGCAGTCTTCTGATAACGACCCTGAGCGCCCTCTCTTGACGCAATTGATACGTGTGGTAATCAGCCTTGGTGTCAGATAAATATTTTATAATTTTTCTGTATGTTTCTGGAGTGTCGGGCATTAATTTAGTGTCATTGGTGCGGCTTTGGCATAAATATTTTCCTGAGCCCACTAGGTTATTCAATTGGTGACACATTAACTGAAAGTTTTTAATATTCCTAAGGAATATTGGTGGGGGTTTGGGTTCCCTGGGGGTGGGTGCTGCTTCCATTTCTTCGTTTTGTGTATTTGATAGCACTTGAAATGGGTTCTGAGTGAAAAACGGCGATTCTTCACCAGTCTGAGTTGTCTCATGATTGTTTTGTTGTTGTGAGGTACCAGGTTGGGGATCCACTTCTTCAACAGAGCTCCCTGGTGTGGCTGGTGGAGTATTTCTTTTCGAACGTCTTGTTCTTTTTTTAATAGGAGAACTCATTGTAGTATCGAGGCTTCTGGACCTAGTATTTTTACCCTTGCTCGACATTAGCATATGATAATATCGCATTTCATATTATAAATGATAGGAAAAATTGTTAAATGAGAAGCGATAACAATTTTTTTTTTTTTTTTTAAGCACGGAAATATATACGCGTGCTTAGAGAGGACTAGTCGGCACAGAACCTCCTCGGACGGAGAGCCAGAGCCCACTGGTGGGATTAGCGATGTTATGGCCGGCCGTTATCAGTAACTAACCAGAGGTCTATTTACACTGTTCACTATTGAGCTGTAAATAAGTGATTACTCACCTTATTCTTTTGTTCAGTAACAAACTTAATTGTTAATATAACAGGTAACACTGTTGTTTCGCATTGAAGTTGAACACTGCCACTATTAATGAAGAATTTTGTAAGAGACGACCTGACGTATGTTTAACTTAGGCTAACGCATGCGCAGATCTGAATATATCGAATTAGACATTTTTTCTTTTCTTCATTTTCTCTCTCTTCCTCTCCTCCTCTCCCTTTCATTCCCAATACTACATAAATAAAACTATACTAAATAGTTATTCTCAAAGCTATATACATATAAATAATTGAATGGTTATTCCTAAAATAATATAATATAGTCCTTACTCTAAATACCTATATATAGTTTTTAACAAAAATAAATAGATGTTATTTGGTTTGTCCGCACTATCAATATTTAGAAGATTTTCTAAAGATAATTGTTTATTTTTTTGGAAAATATAATCTCCTAAGTATTTTTCACTATCAATACTTAGTCTGGGGCATTGCAATAGCAGGTGTTCTATGTTTTGAGTGATAAGTTCTTGACACCATCCACATTCCCCCCCCCCACTTTTATAATCAAAGTGGTATTTTTATGAAAAAGTTTCAGCTTTTCCGTATCTGAAATTCTTAATTGGCTATCAAGTTTCAATTTGTTTATATTTACTTGGTAAGTTAAATATATTTGTGGCTGAGGGCTGTTAAAACAACAAACAGTTCTGTAAAGTGGGTTGTATTTAGAGTTGAGAGCTCTACCAATATCTATAGAGTAGAGATGATTTTTTACTTTTTCGATAATTATATCTTTATTAGTAAGTAAGGAATTTGGTTTTAGCTCTTCAAAAAGGTCGTTATCAATATAATTATTTGCTGCTATTTTTGTAATTTGTGAGATCCAGTTAAAACCTGAGTCTCTCTCTTTTGTATCTAAATTAATGAGTCTCACAAGGCATTTGCGTGGCAGTCGAGTTTTCACGCACTTGAAAAGAAGCTTAATACAAAAACTAATAGTTTTCTTCAAAATTTTTACTTTTAAAGGAGTTCGTCCAGATTCTAAGCGAACAATATGATTTGGAGTACATTTGAGCCAGAAATGTAAATACTTCAAAAAATTTATTCTGAATCGACTCTAAGCCTTGCAGGTAATTCAAACTCCAAATCTCGGCTCCATAAAGAAGTTTCGATGAAATCATGGAATCAAATAGGGTCATTCTTGCTTCCCAGGAATCGGTTTTACTCCGGCTGAGTGTTTTCCTCACCTTTGCGCCTGCCACAAGTGATCTTTGAGTGAAATGATCGAAAGATTTGACAAACTTTCCAGAGGATGAAAAAGGTGTTCCTGGGTAAATGTAGGATTTGGTGTATTCTAGTTCCTTATCATGCCAGAAAAGGGGTTTCAGTTTTTTCGTCCGTGGTGATTTATGAAAGGCCAGAGTTTTTGACTTCACCGGGTTAAGTATGAGAGAGTAACTTTCAAGTAGTTTGAGGTTCTTATGGGCACTATGCCACGAAGTACTAAGCATCACGATATCATCCGCTAGCAGCAGCTTTGCCACCTCATTTGAGCTATCGATTGGAATTCCTATGGCACCTTTATTTTTGAAAAATTGTATTATGTTTGCTATAAAACAAATAAAAAGAATTGGGCTCAAACTATCTCCCTGCGATAGACCAGAATTAATATCGATTTCCTCTGATAGCTCATAACCAATTTTAATACTAACCAATTTTGTCATATAGTCTTTTTAAAATTCATATTATTTTCCCACTGATGCCAAAATCATACATCTTTTGCCATAAAAGCTCTTGAGTCGAATGCTTTCTTAAAATCGACAAATGTAGCATATACATAATTTCTTTTTTTATGAAGGTTCGCACTTACTATGGCTGCTAGTGAGGAAACGTGATCAAGACATCACCTACTCTCTCTAAAACCTGCCTGTTTTCGGGAATCAGTTCCTCACTTTCAGCCCAGTTCAGAATTCGACGGGTCAGTATGGCTGTAAATAGCTTCGTTACAGTATTTACTAACGAAATTCCCTTTTAATTGTCCATATCTTTCCTATCACCTTTTTTGTGTAATAAACTAAGTTTTGACTTTTACCAAGCATCTGGAGGTTTTTCAGTATCCACTATGTTATTGAATAGATTCAGCATATAATGTTCCCATTTCGGTGTTAGATTTTTAAAAACTTCATATGTGATTTTATCGAATCCAGGTGATTTATTATTTTTTGCTCGTTTAATACACCATGATCTTCTATTGAAAAGGGTTGGCCCAAAAAGGGGTGGGTAGCAGAGAAAAATAGATTTTCCGATTTTAATCTTGTCCCATGCATGACTTTGTAGTGTATCGCCCACGATGCGATGTCTATTTCATTATTGTGAAAAGCTGCGGGCTTAAGTCATTTTACAGTTTTCCAAAACTCCATACTGTTCTTCACATTTTGTAATTTTTCGATGATATTGTCCCGAAGTTGGCATTTTTTAGAATTTATTGTTGCTCTATATTGTTTTCTAGCATTGAGATAATCATCTAGTATAGTTCGTGAATATTTTTCTTTAATCATCATCCTATATTTTTGCCGGGAAGTTCGTTTCAACTGGAGGCACTCGAAATCAAACCATTTATTTCTGGTATTAAAATTATTTTTAGTATATTTATTTTTGCGAACCATTAAACCAGATTTCGTTAGGGAATCAGAGATGGATGTGATGAAATTATCATATAGTTCATTATTATTGTCGGTATGGAAGTAAATGCCGTTTGCTGAATATAATGTTTCTTAAACACTTCGAATTTTGTCTGGATCCCATATTATATCCTCCCACGTTTCAGGACACTTTTTCTCGCTCACTTTGCCTGTAGAAGGAAGAGACATGGAAAGTGTACAGGCCAAATGATCAGACAACTCTGAGAAGATGTGTACTCTCATGTCCTGGAAAAGTGAGATGCAGTTTTCATTTATCCAGATCAAATCTATTGTACTTTTACCTCTTCCGGAAGTGTAGGTATACTTTCCAGGTCTATTCGAAATCATAATTTATATATATATATATATTATATATATATTATATATATATATATTATATATATATATATATATATATTATATATATATATTATATATATATATATATTATATATATATATATATATATATATATATCCACATGATATACCAAGCTACTCCGAAACATTAAATGCTTCATTGGATTTAGAAAATCTCTTACTACATGAACAAACTGGTATTCAATTTTGAAAATAAGATGAACCATGAAAAATCACAACATATAATATTTACACTTAGACGAGACAATTGCCCACCTGTTTATATTGGCGAAAAATAATTTTTCGAGATGGGTGCTATACGTTATTTTGGACTAATATTCGACAGAAGGATGATCTGGGTTTAAATGAAAGGAAAGATAAAAAAAAAAATTCGCTTTCCAAATTCGTTACAGGAATTCAACTGTTTATGGTGATATTCATAACAAGTGTGGATTAAGATTTTTAAAAAATTGATGGTTTCATCAATAAGTTATCATAGTTTTAAAGTAATATATTTCAACAAATTTAACCAGGCTTTCTTTGACAACGTATAAAATACTATATTAACATTACAAACAATCTACACATTTTCCATATTTTACACTATTATAAATACTCCCGTGGATTGCGTAATGATCTAAACGTTGCGAATTTTCAAAAATAATAGACATATAAATGAATAATTTGAATATACATGTCCATCTCAAAACTAAAAAATAAATAGATAGAATTTACAAAAAATAAAATGTTAAAGTCAACCTGCGTCATATTGTTGTAATATGACAAGATAGAAGGGAGGTGGACTTGGGAACAGATCTATTCTGACCACCTAACCGCATCCTTCGGCTGTGGCAAATTCCAAATGGGTTCATTAACTTCTGAGGCGTCCTATGGCTAACTATACCTGTGAAATATCAAGACTCAATATAAATTTTGTATTACTGTTTAGTGTATTCAAAGGATTCTGACATATTCACATATATATCATCTCTACCAATCCCTTCTCACATCCAAAAACGACGTTTTACAATGAAATGAATATTATGAATCAAATTTTGACTGAGATGAATGGTTGTTGAAATTGTTTGGGTTTTATTTTTTAGAATCAACCTTTGGTGCTCATAATATTTGTTTTTTATTTCACCTGATTCCTGTTTTTCTTTTCATTTAAATAGTGTTTGTTTGTTTTTCCAATATGGTGTTTATTTTCTGTTTGTTTTAATATTTCTTACGTACTTAAATGTATTTTCTTGGGTATGCCAGTATTTCAGAAACAGCTCGTTCAATTTGGCTCAAAGTTAGAAAAAAGGCAGGTATTGGTAAAAAAATAATGTAGTGTCAATTTTATTCAATTCTGTCCTCTACATTCTCTTATATATTAGCAAATGTTTTTTCCTTGATACTTTTATAACTCTAAAACTGTACGTTCGATTTAGCTGCAATTTGGAGTGAATTTAGAGATTGGTAAACAGATATTCAAGAATGCATCAAATTTTATACTTTTTTTTTGTAAAAAAAATCTTCCGCTTTCAGATCAGAAAATGTATTATTTGGCACGTCTATAGTTTGAAAACGGTTCCTTCGGTTTGACCCAAACTTAGAGGAAAATAGGAATAGTTTAGAAATTACCTAATATTAATCTCATTTAGTTCCATTTAATAATTAAAATTAATATAAATAATTGTTAACAATATCATTGCTGTGAAATACGGAAGGCATTTACCGTATGTAGTGGGCATTAGGTTAATACAATATTTTTATGAGGATATAAAATTTTAGGTTTTATTCAAGAAGTTAATTTATACTATATTGTTTGGTCGATTTTAAACGTTACTAGCATGACACTTACTTCCGTTCCTTAGATTTCGTGTGATTTTCCATTAATTTAAATTAATTGTTAGTCTGAGTTAGTAAAGAAAAGGCCTTATTTGTGATTGTGTTTATTTGTATTAAAGTTCAATCAGCTCGTCGTGGTCTTGATTATCTCCTGAAATATCAAAGATGTGTGAACTTCACTCATATTTTTACATTTCAGCATAATTAGTTTTGTTCTGACTGAAGAAAAGTATTGGTCTCGTTAACTAAGAATAAAAAAAATGTTTATTTTTTGCTATGGATTTTTCGTTCCATCCATTTTACGAGTGAAAACATGCCTATTAAGTACATATCAACTGTTAAATTCCGTATGTAAAAGTTTTTAATTTGTATTCTATTTTCGACATTATTTAGTCTGCAATTGATATAAGTAGACTACTACTATGGAAAATAGCACCTCCTGGAATGACCTCACCCCCCGAACAACTCCTTCTGATATTATATCACGGTCAACCATCTCTACATCAAAATTATACTAATAAATCATAACGAAATAATTAGTTGTTATGCTCTTTTGTATAACAATCAATTTTTACATACGACCTCTTGCAATATCTGTAGCGATTTGCGTATTCAGTATGCACTGGAATTATTTTTTTTTAACTACAACTTACCAAATATGGAATCTGAAAATGAGAAAATTGTTCGCATTTTATCATTTTCTGATGAACAAAACTCGTGAATATTAAGCCTGTACATGTTAACGGCTTTACCGAGAACGACTTTTATTAAGAGATTTTATACTCATACGAAAAAATTTATACCTAATAATATAGATATTTTTTAGCGAATGAAAATAGTGAGGAAGCTATACTGACCTTACTTGACAGCCTTTTTTTTTTCAATTAGGCTAACATAATTAAAAGATACGGCTAAATGTTTATTACTTTATTTTAAAACTTTAATGTAAATACTAATTTTTTTTTACTAAAATATCAAAATAATTATATTGAATGAAAACCAATACTTTAATTTCTCTATCGATCCATTTCCAATGTTTATAAATTGTATTAATGACTATATTTTTTTTTTTACTGAGGATTTGCCTTATTATGTACGAATACTAAGGACAGGAAATTTCACTAGATACTTATTTTTATTTAAAAAAGATTTTTATTAAAAAAAAAAATATAATATAAAATTAAATTGTATGCAATGAAAGGATACTTAATTGCTATGTTCCTGGCCTCGCGTTTCTACGGCGAGTAAGGGGTTCCAGGAATCGCATTTATTTGTATTAAAATGTATTTAATACTTATATTTGTATTGAAATGTTAGATACCACAGAATTCCCTACTGTAGTATCCTAGATTGAACCATATACTCTTTATTGGATTTCCTTTCTAAAGGTATCATGTTTATAAATTTACTATTTGTTTCTATTACTAATTGGTGGCATGCAAGGTAGAATGTAAAAGTACTACGTTGGTTTACTAACTATTATATTTACAAGCTTAAATAAAACCAAAAACATCTATATACAAAATAATAACTAAACCTATATACATAATGAATAGTTAAGAATCATACTAGAGGAGAATGCTTGATGTATTGATTTTATTAATTAATGATGTATGGTTGCCAACACAAATTTACATTAGTATAACTAAATGCTTGTTACCACTTAGCTGGTCCTTCATAGTGTTTCTAGCTGTCATATCTGGATTCCCTGTCTCTGCTCTCCTTCAGCGTCTAGTCCGTCCATCTGCTCTCTCCGGCTGTCTTCATCTTCCTCCCTCGACTCCCTCGCTTCGAGTCCCAAGAACAAGTGCTCTCAGCTCCTCCAAGAGAAGTCTCCTCTCAGTCCAAAAGAAGTCTCCTCCTCTCCGAGTCCCAAGAAGAAGTGTCTCAGTCCAAATTCTCTATTTCCCACCTTTCTTCATCCCCCTCTCTTTTGGTAGTCTTTTTCCTGATTGGCTGAATATTCTCAGCCTAAGGGATGACCACGCCCTCTCCCCCAGGCCAAGGTAAAGCAGCAGGTACAGACTTAGGTATTTCTGGTGGAAGGTGTGAAAAGGTCTTTCGGGATCCTTTTTAAACACTTAGTTGTCGGTCTTTGTCGGTGGTCCTTAAGGGTTTTTATTACCACTTACAAAAGGTTGTCCTAATGGGTTACCCTCAGTCAGGTACCAGCCAGATGTTGAGCACTTATGATATTTATTTATACATTTAAAATAATTATTCCACCGGCGGTCTTTACAATACATAGCATTCTCCTAGTCTTGGGGAAAAGAAAAAATTAATAAACTTGTTTATTTGATTTTTTCTTTAGATATTATTCATCAATACCTTTACAATAGGCTTCCTCTATCTGATCTCAGAATGAAAAGTAAACATTTACTTATAAACAATATAGGATGAGATTTAACTCAAATATACACAGACTTATACATTAACTACTAGAAATATTGAAAAAATATGCTTTTACACAACCAGTAATTCAATTTTACTTACATATCTCAAATTTACCAATTCTGCAATATATCAATACCACTACTCGTAATTCTTTATAGTTTATCTATCTGTTTAGTGGAATACAAAACAAAACATATGCTTATATATATATACACATTGACATTCATTACACTACTCTCATTGAACTATGTTTCTTCCTCCTTTACTAACATCTCATTTAGCCAAGATTTTATAGTGTCATTTCCTTGAATTCTTAACCTTCACATTATCTTTTTACTATTTATATAATTATTATTTATACTCTCAAAAAAGAGTCTTCAAAGGAATTCAAGTTATCTCTGGTGCACTTTTAGGCAACTATATTTATACACATAATACAACAATGACATATTATTCATTTAGTGTAACTACCTTGTGTGGCAACCGCTATAATAAAAACAAAAACTCTACCTTTAGTTTCTAAGTGGTTTCTACCATCTTTTACTTTTTAACATTTATATCATATCCTTGGTCTAGAAGCTCATAGCATTCTCATCATTTACAACAGTCCTTTCATTTTCATTCACAAATTTTTAAATCATGTATACCTCTAGCTCACCAAAAGGAGAAGTCATAACTTGTTTTTAAACAATGGGCTGGCCTATGTTCATGAAAAACATTTTAACGTCAACATCGGGATACTTATACATTTTGCTGAAATAATGAATGAACCTCAGGCGACTTCGTTTTCTTTATTCTACAAACTCTATTCAATGAATATTAATATTCCTATCTTATGATTTTCAATTACAAATGAATCATCCATTTCTTACACGTGGCCGCTATAAACCGTTAAATTTGCCTCAAATGTAGTCATGTGCACCTCATAATGATGAAGTATATTACATCAGTCCCATTTACCATTATAATTTTTAAATCTAACTTCTGGATCCATACACATACTACCTCAGTACTCTGGAGGTATAGTTATAGAAGATTTCTTTATCTTCTCCTAATTATTTATTATCAATCACACTTAGTGATGAATGGATGCCCTACAGCTATTCCATCAATGCTTGTTCTCCCTTATATAAAATTTATCAACCCTACGGGTGATGAGGAGGACCTATGTCTACTCCTAGTTGAGGGTAACTATTCCCTATTCCTTTAGATTAAATCCTATCTGGATTGAAAAGAAAATGATCCAATTTTTCTTAAGAAGTTAATTTGGGGTGCTCGTCTGCGCTAACTTTGGACTACGGCAATATAATTTAAACATAATTATAACTAGATCTTACTCCCATCAATCTGGCCCACTATGTATTTAAATTAAAATGAAAAGTTGTATCCCTTTATTTAATAATGATTTATTATCGGTCCTTCCCTTTTTCTTTTCTAATAAAAGTTTAGTAATACAAATCTATTATTAAAAAGGTTTTAACTCTACTTTAATTTAACTATTATCATAAGATAGTAAGATGAATTCAATTATAAATTTACTTTGGTCGGTTCAGCCTGAGATTCCTTCCATTCAGCCATCTAAATTAGTTATTAAAGTTCAAATCCTATTTACAAACTCATATATACAACTAATTACAACTTATTTACAATTTTCCAGAATGTGTAACCTAACGATGGTTTCGCCAGGACCCATTAGCTCGTCAACGGAAGGGACGCTAAAAAACCCCTTTTTGCCCTCTGGAATGGGACAAAGACTACCGCGTCCTAGAATAAGATACTAAACCTATTTACGAAATTATATTTACAATTCATTATCTACAACTTATATACAATTATCCAGACTGGGTAACCTGACGATGGTTTCGCCAGGACCCATTAGCTCGTCAACGGAAGGGACGCTAAAAAACCCCTTTTTGCCCTCTGGAATGGGACAAAGACTACCGCGGCTTAAAATAAGATCTTAACCGGCCTGCCCTAACATGGTTCAGAGCCATATAACCTTTACATCCCTCATCTTCTAAAATATACATGGGGATTGTCTCGTTTTCTGCATATCTATAATTAATATACTTATTACTTCTCGGTACTGATCTTCTTATAATATGGGTCGATAGACTTTTGTTCCACCCTTCTATCTTGGCTGGTTCATCTTCTACTTTCGGAGAAGTCTTTTTTGATATGAAGGATTTGACTGAAGCTGGGGGGCCTACATAGTCTTCTTTAATTTCTAGGATCTCGTGGGTCTCCTTATCGACCTGGAAAAAGAATTCTCTGATCCTTATGGAAATTAATACAAAACCTTTCAAGGTTTCCTCCTGGACTTCTATAATTTTTTCCTCTTTTTCACTGATTTCTTTTATATCTTCTCTGAGATTTTCAGATTCAAGGCTTTCATTATCTAATGTATAGGTTTCGCTTTCTTGTTCGTCGGAGGTAGTTCCTCCATCTTCAATTTTTCTATTCTCGCCTAAGGAGGGTACGGCTGATATAGGTTCATCCACTTCACTAACTTCATTAAGTTCCTGTTCAGATTCAAGACATTCATTCTCTTGACCTTGAACATTTTCAATGTCACTTGTTTGATTTGTAGGATTGAGAGTCTTCTGATCATTATTTTTGGTGATGCTTTCACCCAAATTCTCTTCTAGCTAGTTAACTTTTTCATTACCTTCTGATTGGTGTTCTAGGCTGACCTCTTCTTTCACCTCTGTCTTTTTGGTTAACTCGGTCGTGAATTTATTTATTTTACTGTCTATAAATTCTTTTAGGTTTCTTTCCGAATTCCTAAGACTTTCTGTTATAACTTCTTGCCCTTCTTCTAATTTCTGAAGGAGTATTAGAAACAGGTTATTTCCTCCTGAACTAAAATTGTCCTCTATTTTCTTTTTGGCCTGTGGCTGGGTTTTCTTCGGGATTTGAATCACTGTCTCTTCAGTTGATCCCAGTTCTGCTTGCCTGGGTGTTTTCTGATCCGCTACTGCTTCAGATCGTTTAGGCTTTGGTAGTATTTCTTTTTCTACTCATACGAAAAAATGTATACCTAATAATATAGATATTTTTTAGCGAATGAAAATAGTGAGGAAGCTATACTGACCTTACTTATATTTTTTTTTTCAATTAGGCTAACATAATTAAAAGATACGGCTAAATGTTATATAAAACTTATATTTGTATTGAAATGTTAGATACCACAGAATTCCCTACTGTAGTATCCTAGATTGAACCATATACTCTTTATTGGATTTCCTTTCTAAAGGTATCATGTTTATAAATTTACTATTTGTTTCTATTACTAATTGGTGGCATGCAAGGTAGAATGTAAAAGTACTACGTTGGTTTACTAACTATTATATTTACAAGCTTAAATAAAACCAAAAACATCTATATACAAAATAATAACTAAACCTATATACATAATGAATAGTTAAGAATCATACTAGAGGAGAATGCTTGATGTATTGATTTTATTAATTAATGATGTATGGTTGCCAACACAAATTTACATTAGTATAACTAAATGCTTGTTACCACTTAGCTGGTCCTTCATAGTGTTTCTAGCTGTCATATCTGGATTCTCTGTCTCTGCTCTCCTTCAGCGTCTAGTCCGTCCATCTGCTCTCTCCGGCTGTCTTCATCTTCCTCCCTCGACTCCCTCGCTTCTCCTCTCCGAGTCCCAAGAACAAGTGCTCTCAGCTGCCTTCCAAGACGAAGTCCTCCCTCCTCTGAGTTCCAAAAAGAAGTCTCCTCCTCTCCGAGTCCCAAGAAGAAGTGTCTAGTCCAAATTCTCTATTTCCCACCTTCCTTCATCCCCCTCTCTTTTGGTAGCCTTTTTCCTGATTGGTTGAATATTCTCAGCCTAAGGGATGACCACGCCCTCTCCCCCAGGCCAAGGTAAAGCAGCAGGTACAGACTTAGGTATTTCTGGTGGAAGGTGTGAAAAGGTCTTTTGGGATCCTTTTTAAACACTTAGTTGTCGGTCTTTGTCGGTGGTCCTTAAGGGTTTTTATTACCACTTACAAAAGGTTGTCCTAATGGGTTACCCTCAGTCAGGTACCCAACCGCCAGATGTTAGCACTTATGATATTTCTTTATACCTTTAAAATAATTATTCCACCGGCGGTCTTTACATAGCATAATAAAGAAAAGCTTGTTGTCCTTAAATGATAAAGTAATAGTCAAAGCACGCTGTTCCTGACATAACTGCAAAAAAACAAAAATATCCTTTTTTTTTAAAAAGATAAAATAAATAATCATTATAAATTTATGTTTACTGTGAAATTATGATTTTTAAACTGCTTTTTGTATTCAAAACATAATAAATATTACAAGATAGTAAATGATATAACAATATTATAAAACATATATTATACAACATAATAAATAATAAAATTCTATCTCTATTTTACCCCAGAATTATTATAGAGAGAAGTTAGAAGGATAAATGCCTAACTGTTGAATAATATTCAGTATTCAACTTTCCATCATCAGATATAAGATCTGATGGCTATACGGCGCTGGAGTTACACACTTGCGCATTACATCACAATGTTGCATTACAGCATATGTTGTTGCTAACAAGGGAACATTATGGATGTGGGATCACCGAATTCAATGTAATTTTTTTAGTAATACTAGCTCAAAAATATTATCTCATGTCCGAGGGTTGGCTAAAATGGCTAAAAGAACCAATATACGCCCAACTGGATGAATTTTTTCTGTTCTTCTCACTCCAAATAATATCAAAACCAGATGAGGTCGATATGACATGATATTGATATCAATTGGGCCGTAATTTAGGCATAATCAAAATTGTTTCCTATTACTAAGTTTTTTTTTTATAATGTTTCAACAAAAGGTTGTACATTTTCATTTTCCAAACTGAAATAATATATACAATAGTATCGATGGGAATTAATAACAATAAATGTGAACTTTTGTATTGATATGAATTTAGAATAAAATTAACAAATATCTAAAATATTTTTTTCATTTCTTGTGCAATCTTTATAGTGAGGAATCGGGAAAGATTTAAACTACATCAAGTTTTTAAAGTCTCCTTGACCCAGTAAGATTTCCAGAAGTTACAACATCATCGGTTTAAAAATGCTGCTATAAAAATCGAAAACCTTTTGTTTTAGAGGAATAACTTCGACTAGACAGCGAACAACGAATTTAGTGTAATTCTTTTTCTATTGGATACATGTTCTTAAGTATCCTAGAAACCTATTTCATACAGTTATTTATTACAGAGTGATTCGAGAAGAACGTATCAAACCCCCCGAGTGGGTTGCACTCCGGAAAAATAACAAGAAAATCCCATATGTACTTATCCGCTTTTTATTTGTTTATATATTTTTGGCTTGTTACAAATCAACAAGATTTCACAAATATACAACATTTCATACATGTTAGCATTGCGGTGGTTGAAGTCTTATTTTAAGTTGAAGTCTTATTTTCTTATTTTATTTTAGAAATTACCGCCATTGACATTTAAAAATTTTTGAGAAGGAATTGGTCGGGAGGGTGCGGTCAAATAAATATTAAATTGAAAAAAAATAGTATTTTTAATTACGTCGACGTTTCGACCCACCTTACAGGTCTTTATCAAGGATACAAAAGATACATAATATAAAAGGTACATGGTGAAAATAAAATAAATGAGTTATAAAAAAAAAAACCTGTACCACTAAAATCCATGAAGGGTCTTGGGTTCAGTACTATTTAGAGAAAGCACTGTTTCTAGGTCAACGGTTGTGCAACGAGGGGATTTGACCGAGAACATGCTCAACCGCCAGGTGTTTTCCCTTAATTAATTATTTAAATTAAGGGTACCCATTTTATAGAGGCTGGGTGTGCCCCAGGAGGGTCACCCGACTTAGGGTCGACCCACGGCCAATGAAACAGAATAAATAAATTTTCTGCCATGAGCCGAGATTCGAACCTGGGACCTTTAGCATTGAAAGCTCAGTACCACACCACTGAGATACTCCTCTCCCTAAATTAATTATAAGTAGATCTAAATATATTATTTCTGGTAGATATATTATTTTTACCATGTACCTTTTATATTATCTTCTGTAGCCCTGATGAAGACCTTCAAGGTGGGTCGAAACGTCGGAGTAATTAAAAATACTATTTTTTAAAAATTTATTATTTATTTGACCGCACCCCCAGACTAATTCCTTCTCATATTATATTACGGTCAACCATCTGTACATTTCTTTAAACACTTTTGAATTCGTCTTCGAAAAGCGACAGTTGTCCTCTTAATTCTTTTATATCTCTCCTAATTACATAGTCACCATTTTTTATACATTAAATTAAGTTTCTACTTTTACTCTATATACTTCATCTTTGAACTCGCCACATAAACAATTATCCAGTAATTTGAGGTCTGTAGATCTTGAAGGCCCATTAATTGGACCACGGTGACCAATCCCAAGAGTCTGAAAAAGTTTCACATAAATTTTTCCCTACCTGACGAGTGAAATGAACTGATGCACCACAATGCGGAAAGTTCATTTATATTATAATGTTTAAAGAAACATCCTCCAATATTTCTTGTGAATGGAATGGTAAAAAATCTTAGTTGTAATCTCCTTCGAAGCGATTCTCTAAACTGCAAGATCCAATCAGATAACGGTCAACGATACTACACCACATGTTAACCATTACTGATTTTAACTAGTTTACAATTTATTGTAAACAAAATAATATTGATGATACATCAATGAAATATTGTTCTGTTTTTGGCTATAAACATTTATTTACGGCTGTCAATTTTTTTGTATCCATCAGAAAATGTGCCCCTCTTCTCTGATTTGTTTAAATTACTTAGATGGTTTAAGAAAGGGGATCAGACGCTTTCTTAGTCTCTTCCTCATGATCTGAGGTGTGTCAGCTGTGGTCATGTTTCTTATTTTTTAGGGTAACAGAACCACGGGATGACCGGTTTTTGACTTTGAGAATTTTACGTAACCAGTACCTCACCGTTGTTCAAGCGATTAATCAGCTCGATGAAGTTCGAGATGTGCAAATTTCTGATCGTACCGCTCGGAGAAGATTAAATGAGTATGGATTAATGGATTTTCGTCCAGTAAGAGGACCAGAACAACGGCAAGGTGCCGGTTTCGTAAAATTCTCAAGGCAAAAACCGGTCATCCCGTGGTTCTGTTACCTTAGGCCGTCCAGAACCGGGCCTTCTATTGTAAGAACCAGTTTCCCGAAAACGCATGACGGGGTCTCGTAAAGTGTTCATATGGAACTCCGGTGGCAATAGCTGCATATCTAATGGAGCGTCTATCATCAATAAGTGCCACACCACGCGCGACATCCTCAGCACTAAGAGGCATTTTTTAACTTAATATTGAAAAAATTAAAAGCCGGAGACTAAGAAATGTGCTGCAAGAAACGGCAATGAACTAATGATAATGAATAATCATTTTGATTCCATAGAAAGTAAACATTGGTATCTAGAATCATTTCATTGAATTGAGGATTAAGGGTTATTATCCTCTATATTAACATTCCTAATTGAAAACAAACAAAAAGATTATGTTTTTATTCATTAAAAACGATAGACCAATCCAAAGCAGAAATATTTTTAGATGAAAACATGAAAAAATCAAGTGGGTGAAATTTTTTGCCTGTCAGTGTATATATATATATATATATATATATATATATATATATATATATATATATATATATACATATTGGGTTTGTCGGATGTTCAAAACTAGTTCTCTGTTTCTTTTTAAGTTTATTCGTTCACTGTAGGGATGAAAGCTAACAATAGCTCATATTCTGGATAAAAAAGTATTAAATGTAAGAAAACGCTAATCAAGTTAAGACAGTAACAGCTCGGGGATTTAGACAATAGAGAAGAATGGAGAAGGGTGGAGTTAATCTGATTGAAGCGTGGCCCTCGGGTAATCCGGGAGCACACGTGTGGAGAATGGGGAGGACTCTTAGCCAACTCTCCTCTAATCTTTCTTATAAAGGCTCTTCGGGGCAAGTTGTTGAGCTTTCGGGATTTAAGGAGAGTTTCTCTGGTCTCAGCGATCTCACTCAGTGATTGGTGGTTCCACAACATGGGTTTTTCCTTCCTTTTCCAAACGACGACATATCATTTACCACTGTTACCAATAATTTAATTTACAATAATCATTGCTTGATTAATTGTTGCTATCATTCACACCGACCAAAAAAATAGTTCTGCACTGTTTATTATGTCACCATTTATATTGCAAATAGGTAGAACATAACATAACGCTATTTGTAGATAGATTGACAGAGCTATTTATAATACATCATTTACCACAATACTCATCACAAAACTGAAATAAAGGATAGCCATGTTCCTAATCAGTCTGCAGTTGTCTTGCTTAACTAAAATAATGTTTTTGTTTGTTTGTTTCGATGTCTAGGCGCAAAACATCCAGGTCATAAGCGCCCGATCAATTAAATAACATCAATTAATATCATTTGGATGGTTGGTACAAAAAAAAAATAATAATAATAAAATAAATAAATAAATTAGTGGATTGATAGAATAAAATATATAAATAAGGATAATAATAGACATTTATAGGTAATAAGATAGAATGTACAAATAAATAAACTTTAAAAAATAGCAGTAAAATCAATAAATGAATTGAGATTAATAAACAAATGAATTTAAAATTAAATCAAATCAAATGAAAAAAATAAATAAATAGAAAGGAATAATAATAAGAGAAAATAGAATAAACATAAATAGATAAAGAAAAAATAATAAATAAAAAAATTATAATAAATCTGCAAAGGATCATAAATTATAAGCCTGTCATATGTGTTTCTTAAGTCTTTCACTATCCAGGAACTTGATGACTTTGGTAAAGATTTCTTCCTGATTTCCCAGGGATGCTGATATATTCTGGAGTATTCCGAGTTCTTTTAATTTTGCGGTGTAAAAAGGGCATTCTTCCAAAATATGTTTTATAGTTAGTGATTGGTTACACTTTTGACGTATGGGGATAGAATCTTTTGTTATGAGGTGTAAGTGAGTCAGTCTAGTATGTCCGATCCTCAGCCGCGTGAATACGACCTTTTCTCTACGACTGCTGCGTCTGGAGCTGGTCCACGGTTGCACCTTTTCCTTTATTGTTTTTAATTTGCTAGGTGCGCTGTTGTCCCACCGTCTTTGCCATTCTTGGAATATGGTTTCCCTTAGAGGTCGTGCGAGTTCAGATGGTGTCAAAAAAACTTTACCGCGGCCTGGAAGAGTAAGAGCTTCTTTTGCTGCTCTATCAGCCATTTCATTTCCTTTAATTCCTATATGGCCAGGCGACCAGATAAAATGTGCCGTTGTTCCAACTCCATGAAGCATTTTTATAAGACTTAGAATGCAGTGTATCCCTGGATGGTCTGGATACATGTTATTCATAGCTTTCAAAGTACTTAGGGAATCCGATACCACAACCACATTTGCAACTGGCTTCTTCATGACGTATCGGAGACTCATTGCTATGGCGTTAATCTCTGCTGTGTAAACACTACAAAGATGGTGTAATTTATATTTGTAGGTAGTATCAGGGGTGACAAAGGCTGAAGCAGTGGATGTATCTGATTTGGATCCGTCGGTGAATATTAGAAGATGTTCAGGTAACGTGATGATTATTTTGTGGAATTTTTCTTTGTAATCTGCAGGTAAGGTCGTATCTTTGGTGAATTGGGTGAGTTGGAGATTTAATTTAGGTTGTATATAGATCCAAGGGGCTATTCCTTTTTCTATTTCATGTAATGTTATTTGTTTTAGTTTATTTATAATAAGAGACATTCTTTCTGCCAATGGTAATGTGGTATTCCTTTTTTCTTTAAATCTTTTTGAGAATTTAGATTGAAAAACATATTTATGGGAGGGGTGTGCAGTTTGCGGATATAATTTAGTAATATAGTTTATTGCAAGTTTCTGTCTTCTAAAGTGCAGTGGTGTATTGCCAGATTCGACACAAATGCTCAGGTTTGGGCTTGTTCTAAAGGCTCCAGTTGCTAGGCGTATTCCAGTGTGGTGCACGGAGTCAAGCTTGGCTATAGCATTTTTCCGGGCAGAACCGTAGACGTATAATGTTTACGTATGACGTATAATGTTTTTGTAATTGACTAATGCTAATATTTATTTGAAGTGAAAAGTTCTTTAAGCTCGCTTTGCAGTTTTTTTATGGATAATGAATGAGAGTGAGACTTCACCCTCGGATATGCAACGCTCATTCGGATAAAGTAGGCTCGAATCGACTAATTGAGGTGTTTTTTTTTTTTTTTTAAATAGGAAAATAAATGCTTCTCTTCAATTTTCTGTGGCATTTAATATTATTTTGACAATGGTCATTAAAATTTGAACCTAAAAATCTGAGGCAACTTCTAGGCCAAATAGGCGGAAGCAATTATAGAAGTAACCAATTAAGATGATTTTTTTTCTGTTATTCCCTATTTCGCATGGATTTTCCCGGGCCGGAGGGTAAGGACGGAGAATTTAAAATCCCCTCCGGCACCGGGATGCAAACTCGTATTTTTTTTTTCAATCTCAAAACTTTTGGTTCAAAAGTTTTTTTGTTTCAAATGGTTACCGGGCAACCTCATGTTGCTGTGCATACACGCTAGCCCATTCGGCCACCCCGCCCCCTAAATTAAGATGATTTGGCCACCTACTCTGGATGGATCGATGGCGGGTTGCAAGGAAGGCATATGAGCCCTGTGTGGTGGGAAGAAGACTGAGATGAACCCCCCTAATATCCTAGGAAGAAAATGTTCGAGATGCGATCTTGAAACGATGTTTGAATTGGCTTAGGAGAAGAGCTTGTACAGGAGAGGTCAACCTGGTCCAAGCCCTACTAAAATTAACCGCACACTGAGAAACGGCCTATCCAAACCAACTCTCGACAAGCAAATATATACTCTTTATTTTATTTTCCAATCGACTGTTAAACGATATGGATATGGCTGACATTTCCATTAGGATGCCTCTTATAAAGAATCAGACGAAGTATCTTCCCTCCTAAATTAAAAGACTGAATTAAGACCACAAGACCAGGAAGAGGTTCTTCTATTCTTTCCTATGCCTTGCATGCCACTATTATTTCTGATAGTCACGCGTTCCATAAACGACACTCGTTGAGTCTGTGCTTTCACCGATTTTTGTACGTATTCCAAAGCTTTTCAAAACAGAAGTGATTTCGACATTTAAAAAATACACATAATCCTGGCAATGTTTACATACAAATATATAAATATATATATATATATATATATATATATATATATATATATAATTTTTTAAATTAGGTTGAAACACATTTGTTACTTAATTTTATTTAATAAGTAAAAGTATTTAATGCTACAAAATAGTTTTTGAAAATTTTTCAAATGACCAAAAATATTTTTTTTTTAGCTTTAATGTTTTATTCACACCTGTCATAATGCTAATGACAACCAGTGAATGTGAGATCGATTGATTAATAGATTTGTCATGAAAGGCATGAGGATGATCAGTGCCCAGCGGCACCTCACTCGGCGTGATATCTACATTAGGCGAGGAGGTCCCTCATCCAGCTCCTCTTCAGTCTTCTACAGACGTTACCTGACATATTCGTAGTGGCCATGTCATTTATAAGTGTATCAGTATGTCCTTGTAAGTTGTCATGAATACGTATGTGTTCGTTAACAGTCGGCATATGGAGGTCAGTATGTAAGGTTATGTTGCTAACGTACCAAGGTGCTTTTGTAATTGTTCTGAATGTTTTTGCTTTATTTTTTATTTATGAAATTTAAAACTGCATACAAATAAATATAAATCAAGTTAATGAGATACAAAGAAATAAAATTACATGAAATGACTTGCAGAGAATCTACCCATTGGTAGCACCCATAATTTTTTCAGACGCCTCATGGGAATATCAGGGATCGAGGAGGAAGATAGGCTATGAACTAGAGGATTAGGATGGTTCTGAAGATTATTATGGAAGCATATATATATATCTTGATTTAGCTAATTTGAAAACTTATAGAATATTAAAATCGTTAGGAATTATTTTATTTATAACAAAGTAAAGAGAATTGAGGATTTTGGATTGTAATGATAGGATAGGAGAGGAATTCAATGTTTTAGTAGAGCCCCAAAGCTCATCTTCGTATGTCCACATAGACCAAATGACAGTCAAAAGACATAAATATATGAGTCTTTTGTAATTAACTAGAATGTCTAGCGGTTTCTTGTACTTTCAGTCTGTTATGATCTACTACTATATGCATCTGCATCCTCGTATTCTTTATTATAAATTTGTTCTTTTACATCAGCATCAGAAATAATTAATTCCATTAATTCATCCTGAACTTCACTTATTTTTTTATTCTCTTCAATCAATCGTTGTGAAAAAATGTATTATGTTCAATATTTACCACCTACGAATTGATAAGTTCTTGCTCCAACTTATCAGCTAATTTTGTGAAAGCAATTCGAATAGGTTCCCTTTTCTTCTTCAATTGATTCATAATTATTAACTATAGAAAAGAAGCACAAATAATTAATTATTTAAACAAAAACAAACTAAATTTCTTTCACGGTCGCCAACAAAATGTTACAAAGAATGTTAAAATGTTACACTCACACTACAAGGAACAAACAAAGAAAATAAACAGTACTAATATTCTCTTAACAATACAATTTTTATTAGCACAAAGCGAAATTAAATTTTAGCAATAACAAAATTTTTGTTCAATTAAGTCATATGTTTTTTTTTAAACATATGTGATTAATGTAGCATCTCACTGCAGCCTTCTAAATTATTCCTACTCTTCCCAACACCTGTCATGAGTTTTTCTTTAATTTGAGCAGTTTATTTCGTAGTCAAGTCGACAATCAAACCTTATTCTAACCTTATTGGGAACTTGATTTGAATTTTAATATCCTCATTAATGCATTAATATTCATATTAATGGTTCCCATGACTCTCATAACATTATTACCTGTATCAGCACCACATTTTCTGATTGTCAACAAAAAGTTGACAGGCGTAAATACATTTTTATATGCAAAAAAAAAATTGTTCTATGGAAAAATGATCAACAGATCAGTGAATAGAAGGCTAATAATATATTAGGCTCAATTCATAGTAGCATTCTAAGAACGTATAAAAGATCAAAAAAATTCTTAGAATGCTACTATGAATTGAGCCTAATATATTATTAGCCTTCTATTCACTGATCTGTTGATAACTTTGTTATAAATAAAATAATTCATAACGATTTTAATATTGTATAAGTTTTCAAATTAGCTAAATCCAGATATATATGCTTCCATAATAATCTTCAGAACCATCCTAATCCTCTAGTTCATAGCCTATTTTCCTCCACGATCCCTAATATTAATAAGGGGGGTCTGAAAAAATGGTAGATGTTACCAATGGGTAGATTCTCTGCAAGTCTTTTCATGTAATTTTATTTCTTTGTATCTCATTAACTTGATGTATATTTATTAGTATGCAGATTTAAATTTCATAAATTAAAAAATAAATATTTTTGGTCATTTGAAAAATTTCCAAAAACTATTTTGTAGCATTAAATACTTTTAGTTATTAAAGAAAATTAAGAAACAAAGGTGTTTCATCCTAATTTAAAAATTATATATATATATATATATATATATATATATATATATATATATATATATATATAAGTATTTAATGATACTTTTAGTTATTAAAGAAAATTAAGAAACAAATTTGTTTCATCCTCATTTAAAAAACAAAACAAATATTATTGCAAAAGTTTATATTTTCATTTTTACATACCTTTTATGGTCTACTTGTTATGTTAAAATGATGATTATTTTATATTAAAATTTAGGTTAAAAGAAATAACGAATTAGTGATCTGCAATTATATAGTTTTAAAAAAGTATTTATTTTTCAGACATCAAAATCATACTTAAAAATGGATGGAGATTAACATTAAGCATTAGGATTGTTTATCTTAAGCTTATCGCTAACCGAAAAATTGTTATATATTAAATGCTTAATTTAATTTTATCGCAAAATATTTCTTCCTAATAGAAATGGTTAGTGTTATTTTTTATCCTCTCCCTAATATTTTATAAAGATGGAACTCTGTTTAGGCATAAACATTATAAAAATAATATAATGTTTATATTATTCCTAACAATGCATATAATTTTTGTTTGACTTATATTATATTTTCTCCAACATTAAAAATATTTTTATATTAAACTTTCTTTCTTTAATTTTTTTTCATTTTAAATGTTGAAACTTAACATAAACAATGTTTAATGCCTAGTAAATTTAAAAAAAATATATAGAAATGCTTTTAAATAACGTTAAAGTTCAAGCCGTCAATTATTAGACAAAGCCCTCCGGTACTTAAGTTGGCAGGGGATGAAGAAGGCACTTGACTCGTAAAAAATCAGGTCGTCGTAAGACTTAGGCAATATAGCCGCATTGCGGTATAATCTTTGCCAATATCTACAGCTTCAGTTTATATCGCCATATAAAATATCATACGCAAAAGTAGGCGCGAGCACATACTGAAAACCTTAGAAGCCAGCACCATTTCGAAAAAATGGGATAATATAATTGCAATGTAGACTAATTATAATAATGCAGCTATGATATTATTTTATTAAATTAATACAATATAAACTTTGAACTTATAATTTTTCATGATAGTAGGTAACGGTTAGAATATTTCAGTCAACAATTAAATCGTCTACAAAGGAGTGATAGTTTAAAATATTTTATAGTGGTTGTACAGTTTAATAGAAGGAAGAGAAAATATGAGTAATTGTTCAATATGGTACCTTTACAATGTAAAGCATATAGTGCATAATAACTGTAAGTATATGTTTATTTCAATTATTCAAATTAGTTTTATAATAACAAGTAATCAATAAGTTATTTCAACGTTCAAGTTTTGTTTTTTTATCTGAAGTTTATTAAGGTGAAGTAACAGTTCTAGTATAAAATAATATTGAAATATGTAATTTAGTTCATTAAGTTATTTGGGTCTTTGGATCCTTATGCATGATTAATGAATGAAACATTTAGTTATGGCATCAATTAAAATTGTAATTAGTCAACGTAATTTGAGTTTGAGATGATACCAGTAAAAATTATCAGTATTTGTAGGATTTTCTCTACAGAGGATATCAAAGCAATAGCTCTCCTCGTTACTCTTTTCAACGACATTCTTAATCTTTTCTAAGTTACTAGGATTCATCAATTCCTAATCTCAAAGTTCTTTAAGTCTTCCTTATAAACGAATATTTGACATGTTTTTTGTACAGTTGTTTGGATTTCACCCATCACACTTAACAGCCACAACAAGGGTTTAATGTGTGATTTATTGGATAAAAAAAATAGATTGGCACATTAATGAATCTACGAAACTCATTCGAAAGAGTTTGGAAAGAATTCAGGCCAAATAAAAATATAAACCAGTTCTGACATGCTATATTTTTTTTCATTTCTTTATATTCTCCTCAATCCAATACATCACATGCGGAATGGCAGACTACGTAATGTATACTTGTCCATCTTTTCATGTGTCAATAAGAAATGTGCACAGTTTAAAAAAAAAAAAAAAATGTATATATATATATATATATATATATATATATATATATATATATATATGCACATAGATGTATAATGGGTGATAAATATTCAGAACGCAGTCATTATTTATTCATGCCGACTTTTAAACCCATTCATGTGGGTCATCATCAGGGCGTGTTTCGATCACTGAAGGTATTGAAGTAAACATTAAGTATTTTTTTATTTTTATTTTAATGAAATTTACAACTGTATTACATGAAAAATACAATAAGTAAGTGTGACATTGGTAAATGACATGTACATCATGAAGAGAAACTACCCATTGGTTGAACTCAAATTAAAGCTCTATATTAGAAGGTCTCGAGGCCATCTTCTTTTAGACGCCATTGAGTGTTATCAGGAATATAAGGGGAAGCCAGATTGGAAACAAGAGGGTTTAGGTTGGTTCAGAAGTTTATTATGGAAGGATAGGTATCTGGATTGGGCTAAATCGGAAACATGGTACGGTAAGGTCGTTATGGATGATTTTATTTGTGACAGAATTGATTACTTGAATTTAATACTTGAACACCTTCAGTGCTCGAAACACGCCCTGATGATGACCCAGATGTTGGGGTTGAAACATCGGTATCAATTAAAACTTTATAATGACTGTGTCCAGAATATTTATCACCCATTATATGTAGAACAGTGGTTAAACTTCTTTCAATTAGACGTATATAAATATTCTTTAATAACAATGCACGTTGCTTATTGATGAACGAAAAAAAAAATCGTGAATGAGGAACTTTATAGCCAGTTTTCTTACAGTTGTATGCAATAAGGTTAAAATATAAAGAAAATGACGAAATAGAATCATCTTTATTTTAAAATAATATATTTCTTTAAATAACTAAGGTAAGTTTTAACATGTATTTCCACTTCGAAAGACACCAGACTTCGTCTTCAGCTGCTGAGTGAGGCTACGGTACAATAGCTTCATCGTCTCTGGCGAATTCTGTTTGTAAATTGGAAGCAAATGAGAAAAGTTTTCGGGTCCTTTCTTAATATTCAAGAAGTGGAAGTTAGATTCAATCAAAACGAATTCTTGAAGTTCGCCTCTCAGAAGGTATTAAAACTAGGTAGAGGATTATTCTCGATGAAAACGAAAAAGGTCGACTGGGTTGTCTGAGGGTTGAAGAGGGGAGGATTTGGAGCGTTTGTAGAGCCAATGATAGATTCCACTGAATTTTTCTCATCACAGTTCAATCATTAATCCTTTATTTTATTTTCTAAATTTATTTTATCGTAGATACAATTTCTTACAAGAATCCACAAAACTGGCATATAATAATAATAAGAAGCAAGATAAGGAACATTGATTTAGAATTATAAAATGCATATTTATTATCGGAATATATATCAATAGTTTTAAATACAAAAATCGTCAAAATTATATTCTTCTGATTTAAAAAAATTAATGAAATGCTTAAATGATATTTAGGACTGTTATTTAAACTTTCTTTGTTTGGGCGTTACGTATAAGGTGATAGACAATCAGTGGCATTTTCGATTACAAATTAAGAAATATGATATGATAGCCTAGAGAGAGTAATGTCTAGTCTCAGAAAAGGAGATCCCTGATCCACCTTCTTTTCAGCCTTTTAAGGGTCTCTCGGACATAATGAATATGGAAAGACAATAATTTTTCCCTGAACTACCTACACCTTCGCTTGTGTCTGTCTTGAGTTCATAATCATCTGCAACAAAGACAAAAAGAAAAAAACTGATCAGTCGAAACAAACAACTGTCACCTCTTTTGGACAACCGATATCCGCTCAACTTATAAAACAAGCGACTAATCTACTCCTTCATACTAAGACTTATTTGGACACACGGAACAGAACTTTAGTAAAATCGCCAATGCTCCTTGGTTTACTTCTAATCACACCATACACAATGACATGAACATACCAAAAGTAAAATCCTACATATCCAAAATTCCATTCTCCTATTCTGAATCATCCAAAACCACTTGTCCTGTCTCTTTCTTCCTCCCTGTCACCTGGCAAGCCTCAACAACGAATAAAAAGGCAGTGGCCTAGAGATCACTTACTCAAAATATAAACAAGTATCTAGAATAAAAGAATAATGAATAAACGTCAACACATTCCTTTGATGTGTTACAACACAGTGGAAAAAATAATTTATCATAAAAATAGAAATTAATAAAATCTGTCTTTAATGATTTTATTATGGAGTTTATAATAATAAGTGCATAGTAACATACCGTAACTATTATTAAAAAAATATATATCGGAAAAAATGAAAATATTAATTCAGTGGTTAGATAAATATAATTTGTAAGTATAAGTCTAATTCATTAATTTTTTTTTATTATATTTTATTGAATAATAATACAATCAGCCACTGTTGGAGGGCCTATAAGTATTAAGGCTAGAAGTTCTCATTCATACAGTATATACAAGTAATAAAGAAGTAACTATAAAAAAGTAAATAAATAATACTTATAAAAAGATGTAAATAAACAGGAAAAAATAAATAAATAAATAAGCAAACAAAATAAAATAAAAACTTCTAAACACATTCATACCTATATACAATATATACATTCGCCCAGGAATCTCCGAGCCAGGCTTTTCTCCTCACACATGGAAGGCAAAGCAGGACTCCAGAGATCCCAGTGCCACTTTTCCAGCTGCATCACTAGTATTAAAAATTCATTATTAGTAATATTTAGAAATTCCTATTATATTGTTTGACGTGCTGATATATATTTGTATATGTATACTTATAATGATGTTTTTTATATTATAGATATCATTTTTGATTCAAAAATGAACTAAATTTCCCGAAAAATCATCAAAATACGAAAAGTAAATACATTTTCATAGAATACACAAGGGTTAAAAATATACATTCCTCGAAATAATAAACTTCATTGAAAATGTAATGTTTCATTTGCTATAAATGCTACAAAAGGTTTAGGAATGTATAGAATAAATGTAGTCAATAGTAGCGCCGTAAGTCTACCAAGAGTGCAAGCGATCCTTATAAAAATATATCTTTATTCGGAACTAGGGCCACTGAGACGGAATATGTAAATAATAGCTACTGAATAAAAGATACTCCTCCTAGGGTACATACTGCTGGAGTACGCTCCATATCCATTTATACTGTGGAGCTACAGTTATCGTGCCCGGGGTCCGTCTGATTCTTAGCATATATCATTCAAGAACTATGTTTCTCTTTACCTATTTCCACACTACGCAGATTCAATTAGGATATTTTCAGTATTACCAATTAATTAATAGGAATAACAATTTGATCATGGGAAAATACACAGGAACACGCTGGATCGTTTATATTTAAATTATTATATATTTTTTTAATTATTTGTTCAGAAATATAATAATCTGTAACGCGGACCATAATTATAATGAGGTATGATCGCATTCACAGCATATATACATAAGTTATGTACTATCGTTCATTGTATTAATAGGGAACTACATTAATGTAATTCCCTGCAAAAATAACACATTTGTACTGATTGTAGTAATACTGTAAATATATTGCTCAAACGGCTAAAATAAGAAGGATCTTTTTAAACATGTTTATTGAGAGATATTACATTCTGTCACAATTAAGGTATAATAGTGTTCAAATAGCACATTCACACTCCACTCACAATAAATAAAAATAAATAATACAGAAAAAAATAATACTGGAAGTAAATGTATATAAACTAAACTAAATAAAAATAAACTAAGCTAATATAGATAACTACCCAAATACATACATGCTTCTATACAATATCTAAAAAAAAAAAAAAAAAATCATTCAACCAAGATTTCCGAACCAAACCTTTCTCTCCACTATTGGAAAGAAAGGCAGGACTTCCAGCGCCACTTACTCAGCCGCACTACTGGTATTAAAGACCAGTAGAGGCTGAGCAGAGCTGATATAATCACACATACATGGCTTGAGTGGAGAATCTGGCCAATATATACTTATTCATATTTGGATTATAGGGATTGGTGGCGCTGAATAGAGATTGTGCAAGGGTATTTGAATGATAGGTAAGATTCCTGTTAAATATGGAAAATTTTTCGAGGTTAAGGTCTAGGACAAATGGGATATTAAGGTCATGGTGTAGGGTTTTGTTGGTTACATAAAATGGAGCATCAACTATTGTTCGAAGGACTTTAGATTGAAAGAATTGAATGCGTTTGATGTTAGATAATATTGTTGTTCCCAACAGTTCAAGTCCGCATGTTCGTATAGGCTTCAGGGTTGTCTTGTAGATCAGTAATTTGGTTTTAATAGAAAGTTTTGATTTTCTGTTTAGTAGTCTGTATAGTTGGCCACATCGTCTGCCAAGTTATTGTCTTTTAAGTCTAGTTTGTGGGTTCCACGTTAGTCTTCGGTCTAAGAGGAAGCCAAGATACTAGACTGTCTGAAAAAGGAAGTAAAGTAGACTGGTGGACATTATCTGCGCCGCAGCGTGAAGATAATGTGTTTGCATTTGAATTCTTGTACGTTAATGCACTATTTATTACACCAGTGCTCAAGCAGAGAGAGGTGTCTTTGGAGATTTAAGGATGATATTTGGGGATCTGAGTTGGATGATATGATGGCGGTTTTATCTGAAAATGTTGTAAGAAAGGTAATGGGATGGACTACGATATCAGCGGTAAAAATGATCCTTGCGGAACACCGGCTTCAACTGGGTAGGAATTTAAAAATCCTATACCACAGCGAACTCGAATGGTGCGATCAGAGAAATAGGAGCGAAGGATTAGGTACAAGGACTGGGATAGATGGGGTTTAGCTTGGAAACAAGCCCGGCGTGCCATACCCGGTCCAAAGCCAAAAATGTACCCGAGCAATGCATGCTGCGGATATATGATCGGCCACTTGGAATCCTTATACTATAGAGGGCAATGGACAAAATCCATACTGATGGGAAAGCCGATTTTGGGATTCTATAAAGGTTAAGATGTTTCCAAAAGATATTTCAGAGGATTCTAAAGACGCTATTCGGTCTGTAGCGCGTCGATGTGCTGGGAGGTTTGCATGGCTTTGCAAATAGGATAATAGTGGAATTTTTTCACAAAAGAGGAAAGGAGATGGTTCTTAGAATGGTAATGTATAAGTAAATGAGAAATATAATAGCTTTAGGAGGATGTTGTTGGAAGATTTGAGTGGCAAGGAGATCTTATCCAGGACATTTTCGGAGGGAGGTTTATGTAAGTAATGTTTGACCTCAGAAAGATTATCTGATTTGGGGGGTAAGGAAAGTGGAATGGGTGATGTAAGGAATTCTTCTACTGTTTTGATGAGGTTGTGAGATTGGATTGCGGATGAGATGTGAATGCTCTGGCGGTGTCTGGCGAATTCCTTAGTTTTGTCTTTATCAGACGCTACCCAGGAGCTATCGCATCCAACTAGATTTTATTTGTGACCTTCAATAGGAAATTGTCATGAACAGAGAGAGAAGTAAGGTAGGATTTGAAGGATTGGGATCTGAAGGGGTCCAATTCCCGCTTTACTCGTACTGCAATAAATGATACGTAAGGTTCTGCTGAAATTTGGAGAAGTTTTCTGGAGTAAGGTGTAGGAGAAATGGGATGTTGAGGTCGTTATGTAGGGTTTTCATCCAAATTCTCTTGCCCGATCAAGCATCACCCATCCATATAATCCTCCAAGAAGGTTAAAACGGCAGTGGCCCTGCGACCTTTTGTAGAATGTATGTGTTGGAGTTCTGCCAATGACAAGATTCCGCACTCAAGATATGACAGTATGTGGATAAAGTGCTCTCAATCGCTGGCTTTAGTACCAGTGATGCGGTTGAATATGAATATTGTCGTTAATATTATTCCTGATTCCCTACTCATAACATATCCATATCATCACGGTCATCGTCAGAAGGTACTAAATCTTTAAACATATTCTTAACATCTAGCTCAAATGAAAATCTAATTGAAGTAATCTTTATTTTTTCCTAATTAAAATTCTCAGTTGGAAACAGTTTTCTTTTTTATATTAAGTTTTTGTTGAAGTTACTAATTAATAATTCATGAACCGACTTACATTCTGCCACGTACCAAGAACGTAAATTAATTATATTACTTTGCTAGCTATGTTATATCAACACGTGGTCAATTTTATTTCACATTTTAGAAGCCCAAGTGTAGTTTTGAATATCATTATGTTTAAACATAGTACTTTTAATTATTAGGTTTGTTGAGATAGTAAGGTTTATCAGCCGAATTGTATTATCATTACTGGAGTTGTGCAAGCTTTCTTTACCGATCGTTGGAAAATAATCTTCTCCTCATCCCAGTTTTGAGTTAGCGTCTCATAGAAATATTTACCACGCATCACTGCGGTAGTTTATCATAAATTCCCTCAAGTTTATAAAAAAAAATCGAACTTGACGTCATCATCACTGCTTTCGATCGAAAAATTTACGTTTATCAACCATATTTTAAACGATAATGGTATATAACCACTAATATCCTATCGCTAAATAATTGGACCTGGCTAAAAGCCGAAAGAAATATGTTTTTAATAAGCATAACTGTACCTATAAAATGAATTTCGCTACCTCCGTACCGAATAGTATACTTTTCTTCGCTTATGATATGCATTAAGAAATGAAAATACAGATGGTAAAATATAAATTAATTTATTATTCCTGTCCATCCTAGATGTATACTAGAAGTGCTACCGGGAACGCGCGCCTTCTGTCGTTTAGAGTATACAAACCAGCAAGACTAATACATGGTGCCCTATTGTATATCTAAAGCGCCGTGACGCTGACCTGGAAAGAAAGGATTTATTTATATAATATTATATTGAGTCCATTACATGTTTGGGTTTTTGAGTCGATTGTTTTTACTTTAGCAAAAGAATATAATATATTTACATCAAACAATAATGATTATATTATAAAAACTAATACTGAATACTACAACAGAGAGAGAGAGAGAGAGAGAGAGAGAGAGAGAGAGAGAGAGAGAGAGAGAGAGAGAGAGAGAGAGAGAGAGAGAGAGAGAGAGAGAGAGAGAGAGTGAGAGAGAGAGAGAGAGAGAGAGAGAGAGAGAGAGAGAGAGAGAGAGAGAGAGAGAGAGAGAGAGAGAGAGAGAGAGAGAGAGAGAGAGAGAGAGAGAGAGAGAGAGAGAGAGAGGAGAGAGAGAGAGAGAGAGAGAGAGAGAGAGAGAGAGAGAGAGAGAGAGAGAGAGAGAGAGAGAGAGAGAGAGAGAGAGAGAGAGAGAGAGAGAGAGAGAGAGAGAGAGTGAGAGAGAGAGAGAGAGAGAGAGAGAGAGAGAGAGAGAGAGAGAGAGAGAGAGAGAGAGAGAGAGAGAGAGAGAGAGAGAGAGAGAGAGAGAGAGAGAGAGAGAGAGAGAGAGAGAGAGAGAGGAGAGAGAGAGAGAGAGAGAGAGAGAGAGAGAGAGAGAGAGAGAGAGAGAGAGAGAGAGATTTATGAGAAACGAGCGAAAATGATACAGTCTGAATTAGCTAAATAGCTATAATTAATCTATTTTTGAATTGCTATATATAAATTTATTTTCCAGACGTCGTTAGTTATATATTTAGTCGTTAGTTAAAACAGTTAGTTATATATTCATGATATGTTTAGTGATTATCATATTCATTTATCATATATATATAGCGATACAAACATAGTGTCAAAGGTTTTATAATAATTTATTGCTTGATGAAAACAACATTAATTAGAAGAATTTCAAGCAAATATTTTCAAACATGTCTTGTTAAAAACTCGGAGCGAATTATTGCATTTAACAAACCATGACTTCATCAATATTAACTCAATGCTTATTAAATGAGGGGGGAAATTTGAGAATCTATTATCCGTGAATTATCTATGCGTAAAGAAATAAATTTATACATCTTTATTTGTGTTTATTATGTGTTTCCATGTATGTATAAGTACACGCATAGAAGTATTTATAAATTATTATATAACGAACTTTGTATATGAAAAAAAAATCTATTTTTAGTAAAAACTAATTCAAATATCATGTGGAATTGTTACATTTCTTTTGCTGATCCTTCCAGTTGGAAACGAACGACCAAACCGTGCGTTATGTTCAATTTGTCAGTAGGGCAGAGGATGTCGACACTGAGGAGAACCCAGCTGGTCCTAGTGAAATATGGGACAGGTCCCGGGGCATGATCTGTTTCGGCCAGTGTGAGTTCGGTGACATCCCACTCCTGTAGGGCCACTACGAAATAAAATTCCTGACCGGAATATTCTTCTACTAAATAAATTACGATTGTTTCTCTAAGCGGGTTTGTCTTTGGTAAGCTTTATTTAAAAAACTCAAAATATACTATTTAATATAAAACTTTGATATTTTGCAGAGCACTTAGTTATATATTAATGATATGTTTAGTGATTATCAAACAACAGAGTCATTTTTGCCTAATTTATCCCAATTACTAAATAAGCTACTAAAAACCGATAATAAATAAAATTCACAATTTTTTTTACCAAAAATGTAGGAGATAAAAAATAGTTCCAGGTAAATATATAAGTTCGGTAAAATCTGCATATGCATTACAGAAGAAATCGGCAGGCTATAATCTTAGAATCATTTTTGTTATTTTATAGAGGTCAGCCCTGAAGGCAGCATGAATCAGCGAATAAAATTATCAATTTAATTTCCGGTTTTTGAAGGATTTTTTTGTTTTTTTATGCAATGGGGAATAAATAAAAATCTCATTTCCTTCTAAGATATTGAATAATAATTTAAATATTCCAAGAAGAATATTATCCTTGCGTTTTTTTGGTTAACGAAGAGATAAATCTATTTTTTTTTTTTTGTCTTTTTATATCATACTTTTATCGTGATATATTTCATTATATATAAATAAACAAATAATAAATGCAATAATCTATTCTAATGTAAAATGAGAGACAGTGAGAGAAAACTTTATTGGATGGTGGTTTATTATAGCCCTAGATATAGCGAAATTTATAATTCAATTGTATTTTTTGTTGACAGAACGATGAGAAAAAAACATTATTTTCAATCGTGTGCCCTTATTAAATGGTGTCATAATAAAAAATATTGCTTCATACACACAGCACTACGGTCTCGCAAGACCTCTAGCCTCCTCTCCAAAAGCGAACCATTCTCAACGTTTATCTTTATAATTTTCTTTAAATTAATTTTAAGAAACATCTTTACATTTGTATAATGACGGGGTCCTGACTATTTATCCCCCATGATATGTAGAACAGTCGACTAGATTCCTTCAGTTATTTATTTTTCGTTTGTTTAGAAAGGATATATAAATTGGAGGGAAGCTATTTCTTTTGAGAATAGATGCTTATTCGAATTTTTCATAATTTGTACTAGTCGGGATATCTAAGTGACGTATCGTTGGCGAGGATTGTGAAGGAGTTTGATGTTTTTTTAGAATTGACGTGTTATAAGTATAAGTAGCAGTCAATATCTCATTGTCAATAGGTATGTCGTAAGAGTATTCAATATATAATAGTGGACCCAGAACTGAACCTTGGGGTATTCCCGTTAAGATTGGACGAATAGAAGAAATTTATGAGTTTTGCTGAACTAAGAAAAATCTTTCGAAAATGAAAGATTGGAGATTGGAAATTTAAGGGGGGACCCTGGAGCCAGATTTAGTCAAACGCCTGAGCAATATCCAAAAGCATACTATCTGCATACAGTTTTATTCTAAAGCTCCAGCAATGCGGCCTGTAGCTCTGTGCAATTGATTTGTTCAATGGAATATGCGTAAACCGAACTGATGGTCAAGTTTTTTATGTTGGTCACTCTGTTATAAACAAGTATTTTAAATATTAAATTTCAAATAATTGGAGTGTATTTAAAAAAAATATATTTACTGAGGTATAATACATTTTACCACTCTTGATGGCACAGAGTATTAGATCTGTAAGGTACATTAATACCATATTTAAAATACAATACAATAAAATGAAAAAAAAATAAATTTTTTAAATCTTTTTATTGAGAAATAATACATTTTGCCACATTTAAGGGCACTGAATACTAAAGCTGAGTGAGGCTCATTCATACTATATCTACAATGCAATAACAAAAAAAAAATAAAATAAATAAAAAATATATATCTATATAACAAAGGTAAAAACTATAAAACTAAAGAAATGTAACTTGAATTCAAATTAAAAAATAATAATAATAATAAAAATAAATAAATAAAAAAATACAGAAATTGGTAGCAAATTAAATAAGTCATAAGTAAAACAAATAGATATATAAAAAAGAAAAACATTCATACTTAATATATAACAAAGAAAAACATTCATACTTAATATATAAAAAAGAAAAACATTCATACTTTATTTACAATCAGCCAAGGGAGCTCCGAGTCCAGCCCTTTCCTCCACGTGTGAAGGACAAAGCGAGACTCTAAGAGATCCCAGCGCTTCTCTCTCAGCTGCGTCACCGGCAGGAGTCCAGTGGAAACTGAGAGAGGGCACTAAAGCAACAGACGCTCATGACGTGAGTGGAGAGGCTGGCCATTGCCAGAACTCCAGTGACAGTCTTTACAAAAGGTCTCGAGGCCACAAAATAAAAAAAAAAAAAAAAAATTAAATACTTAAAATGGAGTGTATTGGAAGAGGGCTAAAGGTATATATATGTATTTGCCTAATTTTTAAGTCATTATAATGAACGAGTATTTCTATTGTAATGAAAATGTTTATATCATTAGTATACTATTGTCAGGAATAATAGAGCTTTCCTGGTATCTGTTGAAGTTCATCGGCTGTAATTAAGTCATTACCAGGAATGTTTTTTTAGTCAAATATTTTATTTTTATCGCAGCCTGAAATGGAGACGATAAGCTAAGACGATGAGCTAAGAAGACGATAAATGAAATTAAATGAAAATATGAAACGAAGTGAAAATATTTTTTTATTATCCTGAGACTGTTGTCCCTTTAGAACAAATTATAGTTACAGTATAACTTAAAAACTTATTGATATATATAAAACAAACATGAGAAAATAAAATAACATGAGAGAAGAAAACCATTTCTGGGGGAACTTAAAAAGTTCTCTTATCTACATTTCGTGATCAATTGGGTTGGGAAAGGAATATGTGGTTAAAAAGGAGAGATTTAAATGATGAAGCTGATTGTGCATGTCGGACATCCAGAGGGATGGTATTCCAGAAGGAGGCGGCTTGAATTATAAAGGATTTGTCAAACGCAGCAGTTCGATGAGAAGTTGGATAGAGGTCGGAAGTAAGGGATCTATCTAGTGGCACGGGATTGAATGGAATATTTAAATTGTAGGCTGTCAAAGATATAGGAAGGTCGCTGAGATCTGATTATATTTGTTTGGTATATAAAGGTAGCAAGTAAATACAGACGGCGGTTGGGCGGATAAAGCCATTTCAACTTGGTGTAATACTGGTATTATTGACTGAAAATATATTTCTAACATGTTAAGTAATTCGGTTTCATTTTCAATGTTTAAGGAAGCAGTAAATGGTTCAAATACAGAAGAAACATGATTATTGAAGAGGTCAGAAGGATAATTGACACCTCTCGATGTATTAGCAGGTTTTTATAATGCTTGCATAAGGTTCCGTAGCCAGTCAAAAACGCCATTTATATATATTATTTAGTCGGTTAAATTCCTGTCTGTCTCACTGGCGTTCTTTAAGCCTGACATATCATTCACGCTCTTCTCGTTGCTCTGATCAAGTCCCTTATTTATTGCAGATATTGATATAATTATACAGTTCTTGGGGGATTAAATTTAGATATTAGTGAAGGCCATACAGCTTCTTTAATAGTTTTAGAGGAAATATCCAACATATCTTCTGAGTCCATGAATTCACTATAAGCATCGAAGCCAATTAGACCAATCGTAAGTTAATAACCAACTTATCAAGTAAAAGTAAAATAAGATTTACTCCGGAATGAATAAAGCAAATATCAAAAATGGTACTTGTGGTATGGGTTAGTAGTTTTGTGTATTAAAAAAATCCAGAAGGATCTGTTTTATAATTATATTTGAAAAAACACTCCGACTGTAATGAGTTTATTGAACATTAACAAGTTTAAAAAAGAATATTGCTTATGTTATAACATAAGGTATATTCGAGGGTAATCTAAAACTACTATTTATGCAAAATATTTTTATTGACATCATACAAAAACATCCAACTATGCAATTAAAAGGACGATTGATTAATAAACAGATCAATATCCAGAGGCAGAGACAATACAATAGTTTCCAAATGTTATAAATACTTTTGAAAAATATATTTAATCCAATCTTGGAGTATAAATGCTTAATATTTACATTATTTACAATATTCAGATATTAATTATTCGTTAATTACTAAACTTTGGTATGTGAAACAATTGTTAATCTCTCATCTATAATAGAAAAATATTTCTTCTTTCATGAAAATAATTTTAGTTATAAACTTTTTTTTTTTAAGAATGTCATATAACAACAATATGAGTAATCCAAATAATTGAAAAAGGAAAAAAAATTTCAATATGTCTTAATCAATGATATCTCATCAAAAACATCTTTTGATATGTAAAAAATCAAAATGTAAACAATATATATTTTTATATGTAATAAAAACAAATGTCTACAATAGGCTTACCAAAAAATATTTTTGAAGCAACAACATACCAATAAACAACTATTCTTATAAAAATTTAACATTTTTGTTTTTCAAGAGGTGATTATATCAACCTCTTATAATATTTTAAAGCCCTGAATTATTAATTTTACAAATTATAACATCTTTTTTTAATTGAAGAGCATACAAATAAAATAAAAGATGGTCTTAAACCATTTGGAAAGAAGAGACAACTGATACATTATAATTATTTTTACTTCAATAAATATCTTAAATATAATTTTGTAAAATTAAATTTAACTATTTTAAGATAATAAATAGATGTGCCCTATGTAATTTAAACACAATAACATAAATACACAAATAATGTATTTATCTTAATAAAGACTGAATATTACGAAGTAACAATTTCTTCCGAAAATCATAAAATCGTATCTAAAAAATACAATAGAGGTAGGGCAGTGAACATAATAGTGTGACTGTCTTGAAGATAAAATAATAGAAAGAAATTGCAGATTAGTGATAAAGGAAATTTTTATGTCAACTTACAAATTGACAGCATATGATCGGTTTTGATAGAGCATGTGACATCAAAATTTAAGTTTAATTGTTATATTGTATATAACAATGTATATATATTTATTTATACAAACTCATACACAGCTTTTTGTATAGCTATTGGAATATTCTTCTGTGTATTTTCAAAAGCCTCATAATCTCGATTAGTCAAGGTTTATTCAAGGGATTATTATAACAAAATAAGGAAAGAGAGGAGATTCGAATTCTAGTGCTAAAACATCATATATGTCTTACACAGCATTTTCAATAAATGGTTTCAAATAAACGCTTAAAATTCATGTACATTACTGTTGTGGAAAAAAATATGTATATTTTTTCATTCTCTTTAAAAAAAAAAGAAAGTAAAATTGTCCTTTTAAAGTATTCTAAACTGACGATATTTTCTCAAATCTGATTTTCTGTATTACAAGAACATTTTTTCAGAAACTTAAAGCTAAATAAATGAAATTTATTCCAGAACCAAATAAATAGTAATTGTAACCTTGAAATAGATACAATGTATTATAGTGGATTTTTTATAAAATAAATTATTACTAAATCTTAATCAAAGAGCTAAATTAACGATATTAAAATTAATAAATTATGGTCCCCATTATTAACTAGGTTAAGGATCAATACAAGAATTATGTCTAACATGTAACTACTTAAACATACAAAACATTTAAAAAAGTTAATTGGAAAAATGTTGTAACTAGTAAGAATAAATAACGAATAAGTATTAATAAATAAGAAATCACATCTTAACTAATGAGTATAAAAGTAAAAAATTATAACTACCAAGGATATTATTTAATTATTATTACAGTTTAAGTGCTTATGTACAACTTATAGTAAATTCCGATTTAGAAAGTATATAAGAACTCTTTATACACTGAGATTTCTGTGTTTTACGTAGCATTAAAAGAAGATTTTACATTTATATAAAACTTTAGAAATCTCGAAAATACAAATTTTCAAGGGCTAGATTGAAAACTTATAACATTTTCTATTTTTTTTTTTTTTTGAATATCAAATAATCTTGCTTTAAAAAAAATACATGAAATTTCAAGAGTACAGTTTTTAACAGCAATCAGTAGTAAGTATTAAACAAGAAACATTTTTAGTAGAAGTGACAGTACACTATTTAAAGAATTTTATACTAATATCTTAACTTAATATAATATTGGATTTTGTAATATCTTTGGCAAAGCATTTATAGTAAAAATCAAAATTATTATTCACATCTTACACATGACAAATTGTCAATTTGTGGCATCATGATACTCTATGAAAAAACAAAACGGATCAAATGTGCTTTCATGCTATAATTTTAATAAATAATGTTATGAAGAAAATAACATTAGTTACATTTGGACTGATTGCTTCATAACTTTGACCTTTAGTTTTCAGAAACAATCAAGTAATAAATCAAGGTTAAATTTCTCAATAAATAGTCTAAAGTTTCATATATTAGTCTTTTAAGTTTTTAATGGCACTGTTCACTTTTTTACTGGACTGTATTACAAACTACAGCACTACCCAGTTCTGACAGCAGTTTTGATCGGACTCGACCGTAACCTGAGCCAGAACTTGGGCCGAACCTCAGGAGGTCTCTGCTAGAACTTCTAGTTCAGGATCCTTTGTAATCTCGTCGATGGTAGCAATAGACACCTTCTTCTCAGCGTTGAAACCATTGCAGATGTCCTTGGCCTTGGCAGCTTTCCTTTTCTGCTCGTTTGTGTAGTAGTAGGCGGTGTGATTTTTGTTGTACAACAGACCGGCGACGACCGCGGCCATCGTGATCACAAGCAATGCCACTGCGGACCCAGCTGCAATCAAACCGAGCTGTGTCTTGTGAGTCAAGGCAAGACCTGCAAAGCCTTCTTCCTTGTAGTCCAGCCCACTTCCGCAGAGGCTAAGTTGTTCGGCATTGAGGCTTGCGATGGAGCGCCCTCGAAGCTGGTGAGGAACGGAACAAACTGCCGAAGACTTCCAGCTGGCGTTGGATTTCAACATTGGTAAAATATGGCAGAGGTCACAGGCCCAAGGATTGTCGTTTAAGTGTACGTTAGGAATGAATTCCATCTTCGCTACAGATCCTTCGTCCAAAGAATGTAGCTTGTTCCTCGACAAGTCCAGAGTCACCAAACCTGGAACTGGTATAAGGAGTTGGAACGGGAATCTGTTAAGACCATTCCCTGAGAGATTCATGTGTTTCAGCGTCTCCACATGAGCCAAGAGGCCCAACGGGAGTCCATGTTTTACGTCAAGGTCAGCCATAGCGAGTTCTTTGAGCCTTGTCGTCACCTGGAGAACATAAAGAAAATCATCCACCTTTATATTGTTCCCTGAAACCAACAGAGATCTAAGATTAGGAGCTAAAGGCTGAAATGTTATTGGTTCCAACCGGTCCAGCTTGTTATAGCTAAGGTCGAGTTCCAGTAGTGAGGTTAAGTTGTCGAAGGCATGGTTCGTGACCTTGGCGATCTGGCTCCGCGCAAGGTTGAGGTACTGAAGCCTGCCCTGTGAAGCGAAGGTTCCCTCCAAGACGACCGGGAAGTGGTTGCCGTCCAGCCTCAGCGACATCAGCTTCTTCAGGTCCCTGAACTCTTCCCGGTCCAGGTACTTAAATTGGTTCTCACCCAGATCAAGGTGAGCAAGGTTGGACAGGAGGCTGTAAATATGCGGGTTCATGTTTCGCAGGTTGCAACGTCGACAGGAAAAGGTACGTAATTCCTGAAAAAAATAAATATATATATTTTATTATATATAAAAATAATATCAATTACTATATACTTATAAATACTATAAGTTTGTATTATACATTATTTATTCAGGAAATTTCGCTTATCACTTATAGATTACGTATAATTTCCCTATTTTCAATAATAATTTATAATGTTCCACTTATAATTGATACATTTATATCAGCACTCTATAAATTTTTATTAAAATCCTGAATAAAGAATGAAATAGTTTCACATGAATTCTATTAGTCATGAAAACAATAAGAATGAAAACCTTTATTATTTAAAAAATAGAAAATCGAAGATGTTTTCTGTTGCTTTGTATTAGCTACATGAATGCGATTTTTATTTGAGAATTAGATCTTAAATTTTATGTTTAGGTAGTTACCAAAAACCAGGTACTTTTCATGAAACCGTAAAATCATGAATTCACTTTCCTCGTTTAACGATGTTTAACTAAACACCAACATTTGTTATTTTAGTGCTGAAAATATTTCAATTTTCGTATTGAAAAACAGTTTCAAAATTTAATTTAAATATAAAACATTCTCTTCACTCATTTCCGGGCTACCTATGGACGAAATTGAATTAGTGCTAAAACCCAAAACTAAATTAGGACCGTGATTTTTTTTTTTAATTCCTTATTTATTAAGGCAATAAATCACTGATATTGATTGAGACGTTTTTAAAAAAAAAGACTCAATTCGATATATCGGTTTTCCATACCGACAGGAAACGAATTTAGTTGTTTAAATTGGGCAAATATTGCATCCCGACGGTTTACAACTTTAGTTCCTCCCAAAGAGTACCCGATGAGGAAAATTGTATTCATCATTTATCTCAAACAATTTTAATGTTTATTTTTACTGTTTACATACTAAATATGAAAAGGATGTGATTGCCTGAACATAATGGATTCGATTTCCTCCTCAGCTAGCTAATATTCATTGATTGCCGGACTCGGAGAATAAATCTTTACTCTGCCACTATAGCAAGTACGCGGCAACCTCCAGCTATCAGGGGATTCCGACTTAGATACTCCATTGGTAGCAGTACCAGGACTAAATATAATTAAAGTACATATTATTAGGTTTTTTTTATACTTAAAAAAATTAAAAACATTATTTTATTTACTGCACTGAAAGAGCCCAATTAATCGATTAAATGTAATTTTAAGTCGAAAAAAAAAAAAAATAGGAAAATAAGAATTGGTCGAATGAAAATAGGTTTATGATTAGTAGTAGCGGTCTACTAGTGCGAAGTTTTCATTTCTCTTTTTAAGGGTTTCTTTTTTTGAGAGAGATTTTTTAAAAGAAGGTTATATATACATAATATTCTGAAAATTACTCCTCCGATAAAAAACTAACGAACCTTAGTACCAAATTGATCAAAATATTATAACTGCATTAATACGAAAACTTAATAAACATATTACAATATTTTCAAAAAATAATCATTCTATGATGTATTGGTTGATCTTCATGTCGAAAAAATCCGAAATTTTTTAAAAATCAATACGAACGGATACAATTTTAAAATTTATATTATTATTAAACGCTAAGTCCCCAAAAACATTATCAAAATTGATATCGAAGAAATCCTAAATGTTTAAATAATTTGAATACCGTAGTGAGTGGGCACTTTACCATAGCTGTCTAAAATATTCAAAGTAAAATGATCCCGAAAAATCGAGCAAGGCATTTGGAGTATTTGGGTAAACTAGTTACTCAAAGTATATTTTGCTCTTCTATGATCCCAATAACTATTACAAACTCTTCACATGATAATAAACGAAATTCTAATATTCTTGTGAACAACAACGAATTCATTTTCGAAGTTGAATAAAGCCGTAAACAAGAAGAGATAAAAATCATAATGTACCCTTTTCTTAACGGGGCAAAAAAGGTATAGGACAAATGAAATACAGCCGAATAAAAAGGATTTTAAAGAGGTCCATGTATTTCTTCTATCCCCTTAATACATACATATACTTATTTTATTCAAAGTACGGTTGGGCAAGCCATTCATAAAATAAGGTCCAGATATTAACTAACATTTAAAAAAATACAAGGTTTAAGAGAGAGAAAAATGGGTGTGTTTTATATGAAAGGATCTTCCAAAGCCACAGTTGGGGTGGGCTTTATGAGCAAAAAGCACTACTTGAGCCAACTTAGCTCAGAAATTACTTCAAAGATATTTAACCCAAGCTCGCCTTTCCATTTTTTTTTTTCTTTCTTCTTCGTATGTTCTTTCCTAATCGCAGCTTTTATACCAAGAGTGCTTAGCTGAGAGGATTTCCTTTTATATCTTTTGATGTGTTGCACGCTTAGGTATAAATGAAAAAATAAAAAACATTTATAGTAAAATTTATCAAATTCCAAGATAAATATTTAATCAATTATTCAGAGTGGCAACTATGTATTTTATTTCTATGACTTTTGTGTTTAATCGGAACTTTATAAATATATCTTCATATATATATATATACTGTAAGAGTTTGACTTATTTTACATAATTTTTGTATTTCATTTTCTTCGTTATAACAACAAATCTGTAAAATATTAAACACACCTGATATATTAATAATGCCTGACGATTTTCAAGTACATTTTTGGCAAAATCAAAAATTAAAAAAAAAAAACTAAAAAAAAAAACCAATGCATACGGGTTATTCTTATGTGAAGTCAATTAGCATATTTTCATAGTCCGTGGTACAGACCAGTTTTTAGAAAATTATTAACATCAGGCTGAAACTTCGTAAATAGCTTCATCTCATCGTAACCTACAAATATTTTATCTACGATAATTCTCGTAATTGGGGTGTTTTCAATCTACAGATTGGCAAACTTTGTTTATTTAATTAGGTACTAATAACTGGTAAATAACCATTTGCATTTCACTTGAATCGTAAGATAACTTGAGGAAAAAGTTAAGAAAAAACGCGGCCTACAAAAATATCGGACCGTTTGGTCTATATAAGGTCGTTATTTTGACAATTTGGGGGTGTAGGTCACGCAAAACGACTCAATATTTTTGAAGGACGGCTTTAATCTTAACTTTTTGCTCAAGTTGTCTTACGATTAAAGTGGAAATCAATTGGGTATTTACCAATTTTTAGTAACTAATTAAATAAACGAAGTTTGCTGACCAGCAGATTGAAAACGCTCTGATCACGAACATTTTCGTAAATAAAATATTTGTAGATTATGATAAGATGAACCTATTTACGAAGTTGCAGCCGGATGTTAATCATTTGATAAAAAGTCGTCTGTACCACGGACTATGAATAGAAGGGACTTTTTTATGCACTGTAATTTTAGGTTAAATAACCTGCTTGAGTTAAATAAATAATTGAGTAGTTTACATATTTTTTCAACTACATCTTGTTTCAAACTCATTGGAGTTAGTAGGATTTATAAATTATACATACTGGGTGATAAAGCAAGTTTAAAATTGCATAAACCAGAGAACAGTTTTGGGAATCCCTTTCTGACAAGATTAGGCTAATGGCCGTTTGTTAAATGTTGTTTAAGCAAACATAAACATTTTTGCTCAATGTTTTAATTAAACGCAGGCATCAGGGTTCATCAATAAAATAAATGTTTACTTCATGTTATGATTATAAGTATTTAAATAAATAAAAAACATTACTATTAGCACCAGATTTTGCACTCCAATAGAATAAGTTGAAGATCTTATTCTTTACCAATATATATGTAGTTTTTTTTTTGTTATTTTTTATTTGCAATCGCTCTACCCTAGAGGGTCATTGGCGGCTAGTTTTCTATACTCTATTGTAATATTTGGTCTCTATTAAGTATCGGAATAGGGTGGTGACTCCATCTTCGTTGTCTCTTAATATTTCTTTCATTGCTATTGGTAATTTAAATTTTTGCCGAATGTTGTTGAACTCGTGGTACTACTAACAGATATTTTACTGACTATGGTTTATTGTTATACGTGGATGTTTCTAGTACTCTGAGAAGTTACTCGTAAGTAAACCGGCAGTGACCAATTCGTATTCTACACAATATGGTTTCTTCTTTTCTGGATATTGTTGTGCAAGTAGCCCACTTGTTGCAGTCTGTTTTTATTTCTAATAATATTTACTGTTCAATTTTCCATCTATTTACCCAATTTTCCAACATATATTTAATTAAAATTACCTCAATTATAATATATTATTATTAATAAAACATTCATAAGCTGACGTTTCAGAGATATTCTCTATCAATAGGGTCATTATTGATTATTGCACATTTACACTGATTTTTTTTCAGAACTTAAATACATTTACAAAATATTTAATCACAAAATAATTAAATGAAATACATTGTTACAATTTTTTGACACAGTCCTAATCTGGTGAAATCGCCTTTAGTCTTGTTAGCCTTTAGGAAGATTGTAACACATGTAATTTTTCACTATATACATATATATATATTTACAACTTTTCTTTAACTGACCTTTGAGTATTAAATTTAAAACAGTAGTTTAATATATGTGCTAGTGGACGGTGCTGAGACTGTCGGTGTGTCCCTGGCCTGATCGAAGCTCTATTTTTTAAAATTCTAGCTTTGAAGATGACCCCATGGTTGACTAATAAAAAGAAAATACCGGGATCGAAACGTCAATAAACAGAAGAAATGAACATTCAATAGTTTATTAAATAATAATTAAGTGACCTTATTCCCAATTAAATAGTTAAGATTAATATATATATATATAAACATATTCAAAACATACTTTCGAAAATATATAATATCAACAACCTAAATTCCTTTTGATTAATGGATTATTAAGCTACTAATAATTTCAGTAAATATTTTGGTTTTTAATAATTCTTTTATAAGCAAAAAACTTTATATAAAGCTCTTACACATTCGTTTCCCTTAAAATATGACATAAACAAACCGTAATTATAAACAACCACTATATTCCAACCAATGATATTTTAAAATTCAGCAGTGAATTATTTATTTTACCTGTACATCCTTGAAGACTTCCGGATCCAAATGTTCCAGATCGTTGTCACTGAGGTCCAAGAACCTGAGCTTGGCCAGCTTGAGGAAGAGTCTTGGTGAGAGTTGATGGATCCTGTTGCCCCTCAGGGATAGAACTCGCAGTTCATGGAGGTGCTGGAACGTTCCTGAACCCATTGATTCGATCCGATTCCAATCAAGGTGAAGTTCAAGCAAGTTGACGAGGCCGCGAAAATTGTTGTCCAGAACCTGTGGATGTTGGAGTAAGTTCATAAATATTAAGATAGCTAAAATAAAGAAAATTATTCATTATTAGTTTATTAGTAACTATTTATTAGTATTAACAAACACAAAACCTTATCTATTCAATCAAAGAAGATTCATCACTAGCGTGACAAACTACTTGGTCTGTCATATGAGATAATAAGGTAAGTGTTGCGGAGCCAGTCAAACATTCCAAATATCTTGCTGACCAAAATGTAAGAAGTGGTTAGACTGACCCGGCTGAGGATCGGGCATAGCTTATCCACGAGTATTTAATAGGAAAATATCTGGTGTGCACAACACAAAACTTTCATTTACCTCTCTATTTCGAATAGAAATTATCTGGCAATGTTGAGCAATTGTAAAATTTTTGAAGTGAGTTTTTAACGGAGCTATAGCTTAAAGCTTACAGCTAACGAATCATTAGGACAACTAAAATAACAAAAACCTATTAATTATATCAAAGGTAGACAATAAAAACCTCAGCACTACATCTGCTTTTGAAAACCACATAACTACAGTCTCTGATCTATATTTACATATATATATATATATATATATATATATATATATATATATATATATATATATATATATATATATATATAATATATATATATATATATATATATATATATATATATATAAGATAAAGACCGGAGACTGGCGATATCAGCCTTAATACCATCTTGTAATGTAAATAAACATAGCAATTGTATATAAGGCAGATTATTGAACGAATAAAGCAGTGTTTATTCAGAAGCCGTGAGTATTGTTTCTCGTTCCTCTTTCCTTCTTTTTTTTTATTTACAAAGCCCGGAGACGCTTAACTGGTGCCGAAACCCGGGAGAACGTCAGGAGAACACGGAAGTAAAATTTTTTTTTCCTTTCTTTATTTTAATTTTTTTTTCTCTTCTCCTAGTCATAAGGAAAAGACGAGATGCCGACAGAGGGCATAATTCGACCAGGAGTGTTGAACGCACCTGAAATGCCGCAACCTCAGGAAATGCCGATAGCGCAGATTCCTCAGATCGCCCCTCAGGTTCCGCAGATTCCGCAGATACCTCAGATACCTCAAGTACCGCAGATACAAGAGATCCCTCCCTTACCTAGGGACACATTGGCAGAGGCGCACGCCAATGCATTGGAGTGGATGAAGATAAGGGCAGCGACCACGCAGGATCTACGGAGAGCAATCGCAGACCTGGAGCGATTCGGGGGCGAGATAGGTGAACTTAATCACTTCCTGAAAGGTGGAGACCGCCTCATATCAAGAATCGAAGCAAAGGTGGCGGAGGACCTCGTGAACCTGGGAGACGCAGAAGCACTGAAGGCAGCTCTCGTGTGCCGAGTGAGGAGGAACATCCTCAACCAAATCCAAGCGGACGAGGAGACACCATGGCCAGTGATTAAGGAGCGTTTGAAGAAGGCTTTCGGAGGGGGCCGATGGACGCCGGAAGAAGATATCTTCCAAATGTTTAGGGAGTGTCGGTCCCAACGCCAAACAAGAGGACAGTATGCGGGGGTACTAGTGGCGAAGTACAACCGCATAACTGAGAAAATGCGTGAAACCATGAGTGTGGGAGAGGTCGAAGCTAGGATGGAATTCCTTTCGACAATACTCAAGGTTCAGTTGGCTAAGGAGACTGGGAGAAGGGACGGACTGCCTAGAGAGCGATCGTTCCTCGAGTGTGCCCAAGAAATGATAGATCTGAGTGCAAGAGAGGAAGAGACGCGGATGGAAGTAGAAGAACCAGGGTGGACCCGAGTGAGTGACAGACGACCCCGGACAGCCCAGATAGGGTGGAGGAAGAGGGAAATGAAACACCCGAACGGAGAAAAAGCCACGACGGGCGAGAGAAGATCCGGACAGTCCAGGCCTAGGAATGGACCCCGGAGGGAAGACAGAAAATGTCACGGGTGCGGGAAACCGGGACATTTGGTAGCACAATGTCCGCGCACTAGATGTTTCGAGTGCGGGACTGAAGGGCATATTGCCAGACAGTGCCCGTACATGTTTCGCAGGAGAGAGAGACCTCTAGACGAGCCAATGGAGGTGAACGCTCAAAAGTTGAAAAGACGAGCTAGGATGCAGCAGAGAGACGGATCTTCGGAAGAGGCAACCGAGGAGTCGGGGACGTCGGGAACGGAGACTGACGAGCCAGCCAGCAGTGGAGGCGAAGGAGGCAGGAGCAGCCAACGGAGCGAGCAACGACGAGCGACGGCGGTAAGGAGGAAGCGAGGTGGCATCTGAGAAGGGTGTCAGCAGAGAGGCGACCGCACAGCAACCTGCAACAATATTAGAGGTAAGCCATGCTGGTTGCCGATTATTGAAGTAGACGGGGGAGTGAAGTGTCTCGTGGACACAGGGAGCTCGAGTACTATCTTGACTCGGGGGGCGTTGGGGAGAGTGTGCGGGAGCGAGAGGGTACTCCGGATACAAAACTGTGGCTGCCAGCTAATCACTCTGGGTGGTCCCTGTAAAGTAGAAGGGGAAGCGTCAATTACGCTTGATCGGTGGGCAGGGAAAAAGGGGGAGCTAAAGGTGCATGTGGTAGAGAGCATGACGCGGGAGTACCAAGTCATAATAGGGTGTGATCTGTTAGGACAGGTAGGGGTAAGCATTAGAAACCGTAGAGGAGCTTGGAGTATCAGGCTGGGAAAGAGGAAATTTGGATGTATAGGGGTCGCGAGAGAAAGAAGGGTGCGGATAGGAGCGGTGAACAGGGTGGAGGACTGGAGAAAGGCGTTACAAGCGGAGTTCGTAGATATTTTCTTCAGGGAGGGCGAGGTATTGGGGGTAACAGGGAAGACGGTACACGAAGTTCCACTGAAGCAAGATAGGGTAACCTACGTAAAGGAAAGGAGATACCCGCAGGCGCTGAGGCAGCATATTCGGGAGGAATTGGAAAGCCTAAAGGAGCAAGGGATCATAGTCGATAGCACCTCGCCATTTAATAGTCCCCTGTGGGCGGTGAAAAAGAAGGCAGCGCCGGGGGATAATAAGGAAAAATACAGAGTGGTAGTGGACTATCGTAAGTTGAACGACAACACGGTAGACGAAAAGTACCCGATCCCTAGATTCGAAGATATACTCGATAGGTTGAGTGGGGCCGTGGTGTTTAGCACGTTGGACCTCAAGGCGGGATACCACCAAATACGGATGCACCCGAAGGACCAACATAAGACGGCGTTTACATTCGAAAGGGGGCATTACGAATTCACCAGAATGCCGTTTGGTCTGAAGAATGCGCCCATAACGTTTCAACGCCTGATGGACGAATTTTTGAGGGGTATCGACGACTCCGTATGTCAAGTATACATGGACGACCTGCTGATTTTTAGCAGAACGGAAGCCGAACACGTGGAGCATTTGAGGTCGGTATTCGAAAGGCTGCGACAATTCGGGCTGAAACTGTCAAGCGAGAAGTCCCTGTTGGGACAAACGCGGATCAATTTTTTAGGCCACACTATTTCTAGCGAGGGGGTCAGACCGGATGCGGCAAAGGTGGAGGCAATCACACGAATGGCGGTGCCACGGGACGTTAAAGGGATTCGTAGGCTTCTCGGGACGCTGAATTATTATAGAAGATTCGTACCTGAGATGGCAGAATACTTGGTACCTATCAATAACTTGCTGAAGAAAGGCGCGAGGATCGTGGTGACACCAGAAATGGAAAATAATATTCGGAAATGCATGGATAGGTTGCAGGCAGAACCCGTATTGGCGTTCCCGGATTTTGAGAAGCAGTTCAACATCACCACCGATGCGAGCGAATACGCGTTGGGGGCCGTTTTGTCCCAGGGCAGAAGTGAGGGTGAACGTCCGATAGCATACGCGAGCCGACGACTTACGAGCGCGGAATCACGGTACAGCGCGTTAGAGAGGGAGCTACTCGCGATAGTGTGGGCCATCGACCATTTCAGGCCATACATATTTGGGAGGAAGTTTCGAGTCCACACCGATCACAAACCCCTTCAGTGGGTAGGAAAACTTAAGGAAACCTCTGCGAGGGTCACGAGATGGAAAGAATTCCTTAGTCAGTACAACATGGAGGTGGTGTATAAGCCGGGAAAGGAAAACGTGGTGGCAGACTGGCTCTCTAGGGCCATCATGATCAACGCGGTAGAAGAGGACGGGGGAGGTCCATCGCGGGACGTGCGCCAATTCTTGAGGGAATGGACTCCTGAGGGTGAAGGGGCAGATGATACCGTCAGTATAGAGGACAGGGAGGGGTCCCCGGAAGAAGATAGCTCAGCGGAGGAAAGACCAGTGGCGATGGAGGAAATAGACGAAATCATCAACGACAAGCATAGACAGGTAATCTGGAAAACCAGGACAACAGGGATCATGAAAATAGATTACCGAAGATACGGGAAAAGTAGGATTCGCGTCATTTGGTCGCAACCCGGGGTGAGCGAGGAGCAAATCCGTACGGCACTGAAGGACGCCACGGAACCGGGAAAGACACACCATCTCTATGTTGGGAACAACACGGTATGGGAGAAAATAAAGCGGATGTGGAGATCCGAGCGAATAGGCATGGATAGAACGATCATCCGGTGCAAGTATGCAGTGGAAACCGTACAGGATGAGGAGCAACAACAAGCATTCACATTGGCATACCACCAGGGGAAGACCAACCACCGAGGCGTCAACGAGACGTTGCAGGCATTACGGCGAAAGTATTTCTGGTGGGGAATGAAAAAATCTATCCAAGGAATCATCGGGAAATGCGAGGTATGTATGCGCACAAAGTATGATCGACACCCCCCAGAGGAGTTCAGGAAGAGACACCTACAGGGAATATGCCGCTACAAGACCTCCAGATCGATACATTCACCTGGAAAGGGTTCAAGTGGGTCACGATCATCGACACCTTTAGTAAAGTAGCTATGGCACATCAGGTCATGGACAAGTCTGCCAATGCAGTTGCGGAAGCCCTACAAATCTGGATACAGTTTTACGGAGTTCCCGAGAGGATCACATCAGACGGTGGCAGAGAGTTCGACAATACCGCGATTAGGGAGGAGGTGAAAAGGTTAGAGGTTGTGTGGCATTATAACACACCGGGACACCCTAAGAGTAGAGGAGGAATCGAACGTTTGCACAGCACGTTGAGTGACCACATCCGTGTATATCAGGGAGAGAAAGGGTTGGAGCCGGATGTTGCGATGAAGAAAGCCGTAACAGCTTATAACCATTCGATCCACTCCGTAACGGGGTTTTCACCTGTGGAAATACTATTCGGGATGCGCAGGCCAAGGAGAGATTGGGGGGAAACAACGACCAATGAACATCTCATAGAGCAAATCCAGAGTACTAGGGTAGAGGTAGAAAAGACGTGGAGAAAGGTAACGGGGAGAATTCAGCGGGAAAAGGAGAAGCGGGTAGCGCGGCAGAATGTGCAGGTACGTGACCGAATGGGAGAATTAAAAATCGGAACAATAGTGTACCGTAGAATTGGAACCAACAGAGGGAAACAATTGTTACGGTACGAGGGCCCATTCAGAGTGGTTGCTATCAGGGAGCATAATCTGGTAACCATTGAAAGCATTAACGAACCTAAGAAGAGGAGAACTATTCATATTGAACAATTGAAGCTCCCAATGTTAGAACCGGTACAGAAACCAATTGATTCGTAGTACCCTTATCGCGTATTATAAGAAATATGTTTTTTTTATTATTATGTTGATGATGTCATTTTTTTTTGTTTTGTTGTTCTTGTAAATAAAGATATAGCAACACAGTAGAGGCGATTGTAATTTTTATAGGATTAAGAGTTCTGTTCCATTGTCAATAAGACGTTGTGTGTTTACTTTCTGTGTTTTATTTCTTTTTATTTATTTCTCGTTCCAGTGGAAGTGAGTTTTGGTGTATTTTAAGTTTATATTGGTACGAATAATTGTAAAGGGTTAAGGCTGATACCGGTGGCTCCGATCTAGGAATTTATAAGTTTCCGAAAATCCTATTCGTAAACTGGTGGGGGGGAGATAAAGACCGGAGACTGGCGATATCAGCCTTAATACCATCTTGTAATGTAAATAAACATAACAATTGTATATAAGGCAGATTATTGAACGAATAAAGCAGTGTTTTATCAGAAGCCGTGAGTATTGTTTCTCGATCCTTTTTCCTTCTTTTTTTTTGTTTTCAAAGCCCGCCGACGCTTAACTTATAAATATATATATATATATATATATATTATATATATATATATATATATATATATATATATATATATATCCTTGATAGATGTAAAGGTATAACCTATAAATGATTATTAGTTATTTAACTGTTATTTTCTATTTCAGGGTTTAATAAAATGAAATTAATATATTTTCATTGCCTGCCATAGATAGATCAAAAGTTGTCAAACTAATTTTAAAAGTGTTGCTTTAGTGCCCTCTCTCAGTTTCCACTGGACTCCTGCCAGTGACTCGGCTGAGAGAGAAGCGCTGGGATCTCTTAGAGTCTCGCTTTGTCCTTCACACGTGGAGGAAAGGGCTGGACTCGGTATGAATGTTTTTCTTTTTTATATATTTATTTGTTTTACTTATGACTTATTTAATTTTCTACCAATTTCTGATTTTTTTATTTTTTATTTCAAGTTACATTTCTTTGGTTTTATAGTTTTACCTTTGTTATATAGATATATATTTTTAATTTTTATTTATTTATTTTCATTTTATTTTATTGCATTGTATATATAGTATGAATGGGCCTCACTCAGCTTTAGTACTCAGTGCCCTTAAACGTGGCAAAATGTATAATTTCTCAATAAAAAGATTTTTTTAAAAAATTTTAAATGGATAATGTTTGGATTTCACAAATGGAAAATTCAGCAGATTATTCACTAATTTAATTTTCTAAAACGTTTTTTCGTTAACATGACGATTTTTCGAAATAAACGGACGTTGATACCTAATTATTTGAATATAATATCAGATCTAGAATTATTAAACAACAGTAAATGTATTTAAGGTTATAAACATAAGCTTTCATACATTTCTCTAGTTCACTTTTTTTTTCACATAAGTCCTATGAAATAGTTTTTAAACAATGCCATTGCCTTGATTATTTGGATCTTAAATACTTTTTTTTTTTCAATCTTAAAATAAGTTTACATTTAATCATTAAATTTCATTTAACTTCTTTGAAAACATGTGATTATCGTTAAATATTATTAGTTTTCCTAGATTATTATTTATAATTTTTCGTCACTTCTACAATTTTCTATGTTAAATATCGTTTTTTTCTTAAAGTCTCAACAATATATTATATGTATACCTTATGACTAATATTTCCGGAGGTGAATGGGTTATATTTATTTTATTATCATTCGGCTTTATTCTGTTATTTTACTTATCTTGTATATTACTTTGTCTTTATATATATATTTTTTTCTTTCTCTTCTTACTTGGTTGTTTTTATTTTTATTTTGTAAACGAATACTATAGCCCTAGTACCAATTCCCTTCAGTGTGGCAGACTGTATTAATACTAAATAAAAAAAGAAAAAGTATTTCCATAAATTAATTATCAACCTAAAAACACCTTTTCCTTTTTCTTTTTTTTCCAATTATCAAATTCTTTCAAAAGTTATATTTAGCACTTTTTTTCGTAACTCCTAATAATGATAGATAGTTAATTATTTAAAATGACCAAATTAAAGGTACTTTAGAGGAAGACGTGTTGAACATTTAAGCATTTAAGCTCTGTAAAGTGACACTAATAGGGATATGACCTCAATGATATTAAATACTACATAATTATACAATGATACACCGAGTTTAATCAAAATCGTTAGAACCGTTTTTGAAAAAAATTGTGCATAACCGTTGATATAAACTGCCACTTCCGGTTAGTTGATTTTAACGAAAAGGTTGTTGTCATATCCAAGGCATATACCTTTCTTAAATACGTGATATTAGTTTTGTACTTCTTTTCATTTTTGAGCTTGACTGATCACACACACACGCACTCACACATCCATACCATTGCTGGATATGGATATTTCGCCTCAGGGGAACTAAAACGTGTATTTTCGTCGAATACTCAGATTCGAAAACTTTCACGATCGCAATAATTCGCTATACTAAAGGCCTATATATCGTAATTATTAACCAGAGAGGTTAGTTTTGAAATGTTAAATCATTTTCCTGTACCGAATAATGATGAGTAAGTTAAGTCCCTCATTGCCAAACTTTTCGTCGAACAACTCAAATCATTTTAAATCAGTAGTTGCCTCTAAACAGTTATAATACGAATTAGTGAAATCAATCTGGCAATGAGTTCTCTATTACAGCTGGAATACAAAAATATTTCAGTAAACATAAAATGAGATCAATTTATTCGAGGAATTTTATACTGATAAACGTACTATAATCAAATAATATAGTCTGTACAATATGACGATAATTATTATTGTGGCATTTGACATAATAAAGTTCAACATACAACAATAGTGACAAATCTGTTTGCTTTTTCAGTCGCAGAGAAATGCTATCGTACTGATTGCTATGCATAGGCGACAACCCGGGTACAATCCGATCGAGTTGTTTAGTATTCTATCTCGGGGTGTTAAATGCGTTCAACCGTCCCCTCGATTCCCGATTGGATAATTTTGATTGTATTCCTGTATATTTAGAAGTAAATAAAAACTAAACTAAACACATAAAATAAAATAAATAAACTGCTGAAACGATTGGTAAAAATGTTAGGACAGCATGTGTAATATGATATGCATAGGCCATTGCTATATAAAGTGAACGTTATAAAATCATTGAAGTAAGCATAATATTATACAAAATAATATAATACAAAATGAACTAAAATTATTAAATATACATATAAATCCAACAGAAACCTATCGTACAATTTTTTCGTTTAAAAAAACAGAACAGAGGTTGGACTACAAAAACCTTAGTATATAATATATATATATAAATATAATATATATATATATGAATATATATATATGATATATATTATATATATAATATATTATATATAATATATATATATATGCCCAAGTGTTGGTGTGTGTCTGTGCGTGCGCACCAGCGTTTATGGGCGTAAATAAGTTGTTTTTTTCACAATCAGTAACAAAAAACATTAATTCCTTTTGATAATCTAGTTTAATCCAAACTACGGCTCGCATGCGGCCTGCAAGCACCTTCAATCCGGTTCGTGAAAGTTTCTTTCATTGATGGTACAATTTCAAAAACTATTTTAAATATATGAAATTTAGCAAATCATTCACACACGACGTTACTGCATTTGCTGCATACATTTATTCACTTGCAAGACTTATTTATTTCACTACTGAAGCGTCATTTGTTGAAAAATATTTATTTCTTTCATCATGTGGCCCGAGGGCTAAAAAGTTTGAAGATACCTGCTATATACTATCACGTTAAAACGGTTCTAACGATTTTAATGAGACTTGACTAAAATCTTACACTTAAAGCCCTTCCAATGCATGTACTTCCCCAATAAGAGGCAGAAAAGAAAAAAAGGATGAATTCAGGATTTTATTTATGTAGTGAAAAAGTACAATATTTTTGATTCATTAAACCTCTGAGTATTCGAAAGCTTTCTGAATTACCTTAAGAAGAGAAAAAAGAACACCGAAATCGAATAAAAAACCTGTCCGATAAAATGTTTTTATTGTATCATTTTTAAAATATTGTTTTCGGTTTACATTTTTGAGGAGAGCTCTATAAAGGCAAATTTGTAATTGGTATATTGCTATGGTGTGATTACAATGTTTAAATGAAAGAATTTGTACCAAACAAAGTTTCAGATACTTTTCTCTTAAGTGGAAACCAAATTGAGATTGGTATTACACATAAAAAATAATAGCAATAAAAAAATAAAATTTTATTGCCTCAAATTTTTACGGAATAAGCAAAGAGGCTTTAAGTATTTTTGCTTCTTCATTACCAAAGGTTGGGAAGATTATATTCGTTTGGGAGGTTAAAAAAAAAATTGTGCTCAGAATGGAAAATTTCCACTCACGCTTTACGTTTCAGACACCAAGGATCAAGTTTGGTTCGGTGTTTGTCTGTCAGTCTGTCTGTAGTCAAATCGATAAGACGGATATATCACCTACTACCCTTTATTCGATTTCCATAGAGTATTCAGATATTTTCCGGTTCCGCACGCGCAAATGTATTTTCTTAAATGTGCTGATATTTCAGAAACGGCTTGTTTGATTTGGTTCAATGTTAAAAGAATAAAAGCTAAAAATATATTTAAATTTAATATTAAATAAAAATGTAAAACCCCAGACTACGACTATTTTACTCACTCCTTTCAAGATGTTCAAAATTAAAATTAAAATAGAAATTGAACACCTACATTTATCTGCTAAAGCCTACATAGACTTACGCTTCTCAAATATACGGAACAGCTAAAAACAACACGTACAAAAACTACAAACGTTTTAGTCAAAAACTTTACGGACTATAACTAAAACTCGATGGTAAACACGACAGTAAACATTACTTTATACAAAGATCTAAACATGTCAACATTTAACGACCATATACGTACATATTACAAAAAATTTCACAATAACTTACATGGACATACTAAGACACTGACAAAAGACATGACCACGACTAACGTGTCCGAAAACACTCTTCGCAGACTCTGAAAAAGAGCTGGATGAGATATTTCCTCACCTTAAAATATACAGAATTCAAGTCAAGAAGGGATGCCGCTGGCACTCCTTTTCCTCACACGGATCTATTATTATTTTACCGACAGCAAACTCACTAATTGTCAGTACTTCTGACAGATATGGATGAAAAAATAATGCAAAAAGAAAGAAGAGAAGTTAAAGAATACAGTTTCAATATTAATAATTACAAGAAAAAAAGGTGACAAAAAACATTAACATTAATATCAAACTCAATATCAAGGATTAAAAAACAATAGGTTAACAAAGAAATTTTAAAAAAATCTGGTGCTCGCAACACACAACTTACAGTTACCGCTCTACTTTCATAGAAATAATTTTCTAACAATGCTGGGCTATTATAAAATTTGTGATGCACACTTTAAACGGAGCTAAAGATTAAAGCTTACAGATAATAAATCATTAAGACCATTAAAATTACAAAAATCCAATTTATTATACCGACGGTAGGCAATAAAACACTTGTCAGTACATCTGCTTTTACAAACCACCCAATTTCAGTCTCTGATCCTTCCAGTTGATAGAATGACTAACTCCAATTTCAATATTTTTAAGTAATGTAATTTTAGTGATATTTCTAGTTGAAAAAGTTAACTATACATACAGTGTATAGTATAGTAAAGTAAGTAAGTTGATTCGATAGTAGATGATTGCAGTGTTGAAATATAGAACTATAAATAAAGGTATAAATTTTACCACTAAAAAAACATCACTAAAATTAATACTAAAGAATGTTGAAATTGGGTTTAGTCATTATGTCAAACAAAAGGCTCATATATGCCTATAGAGGTTTTAAAGGATATTTGAATATTTAACATATAAATGATTGTGTATTATAGGAATAATAGTTATTAAACTGTTATTTGCATTGTTATGTTTACTAAAACGAAATTACGAGATTTTCATTGCCTGCCATGGACAGGTCAAAAATTGTCACTCTAATTGTAAGTGGATAATGTTGGGATTTCGCAAAGGGAAAATTCATCAAATTTTTCGCTAATTTAATTTTCGGAAAGGTTACTTGATGATTTTTTTTTAATAAACGGCCGATAGATAATTAATTATTGAAATATAATATCTTATCTAGAGTTAATACTCTAATAATTAAAAGATATTTGAGGTTATAAACATATCCATGAAATATTTTTATATTTCACTTCTTCTTTCACACAAGTACAATGAAATAGTATTTTAAACAACGAAATTGGCTTGTTTCGATGGATTTTAAATACTATTTTTTCAAACATAGAAAAACATATAAAAGTCTACAACTTATAGTAAGAAATTTCCTTGGAAACATGTGATTTACGTTAAATAATGTTAGTTTTCTGAAATTATTATTTATACTTTTCTCGTTACTCTCCGTTATCTTCTACAACTTTCTATATTAGATATTGTTTTTTCTAAAATTCTCAGCTTTAATATCATTTCCGGAGATTCATTTTCGACCTGGATAAGCATTTTTATTTATTTTTTCTCCTTTATTCAATTATAAAATTCTTTCAAAAGCTACATTTAGAATTTTTTCGTAACTGCAAATAATGTGAAATGATTACCTTTTTAAAATAAACCATATCAAAGGTACTTTAGAGGAACACGTATATGAAAATTGGGCATTTAAGCACTGTAAAGTGATATCAATGAGGATAAGACCTAATTGCTATTAAAGATTACTTCATTATACAATGATACACCGAGTTTAATCAAAATCGTTAGAGCCGTTTTTGAGAAAATTATAAAAATGTGTTTCAGTGTTGATATAAAGTGGCACTTCCGGTTAGCCGATTTTGAGGAAAAATTTGCTGTCACATCTAAGGCATACACCTATTTTAAACACGTAATATCAGTTTCATACGACTTTTCGTTTTTGAGCTTGACTGCTAACATACAAACACACAGACACACAGCCACACAGACATACAGACCATTTTTTGGGACTTGGTCATTTCGACTCAGGGTACCTCAAAACGTGTATTTCCGTTGAAAACTCAGATTCAAAAATTTTCTCGATCGCAATACTTATCCTTACTATATATTACATATATACGTAAGTGAAAGTAAAAAAAGTTAAAAAGCACAATTTAAATATTAAAATAAACAGTTGAAAAAATCATTAAAATTAAAGATTAAAACAAGAAAAATTAACAGCTATGTTTACCATTTGAAGAAGAATCTACAAACTTAACAGTTATATTTAAAATTACAAGATGTGATTAAATTTTGTACAAATTTGCTTATGTGGTTGCAATTTCGAGATCAAATTTTGTGAAATATTTTGATTTCCGTAAGGAACAATATTAAGTTTTTAATAGAATCGGAGTACTTTTGGAGTGATTCTTCAATGCTATTTCTGAAAAGATGTTGGTCCCAAAGAGATTTTGAGTACATATAAAAATGACTGAACGAATATATAAGAGTAGAAAAGAAATGTTGGAAACATTTTATTTGAAAATTCATTTATATTTTCATCAAATGTTCAAAAATGAAAATAACAAACTTCCGATCACGTGCCGAACACAAGTATAGGATGTAATGTTGTTTATTTATTTTTTTTTTTTTAAACTTTTATTATGATATTTACAACTGTATTAGTATGAATACATCTATTAAATTTGTACAGAGAAATATTATTACATGAAACACGCTTGTTGAGAAACTACCCACTGGTAGCACTCTAATTGTTTAATTTAAAACTTGAAATTAGGAGTAGTCAAAAGCAATTAAATGTTTGAGTGAAAGGATGAACACTAGGAAGAAGGTATCTTTGAGGTAGGTTGTGGACAGTTCTAATTCCCTTCAGCCCCCTCCCCCAACTACCGGAGGATCCAGACCACGTAATAGCTAGTCCTAGTAGAAGCCGCAACAGCCAATTCCCTGTCGACTTAGACTGACTTTTACACCCGCCATTCCCTTCTTCCTCTCATGTCCGCCTTTTTGGCAATAAACAATACAATTTATTCAGCTCCAACTGCATAATTCCTCTATTCTTGTACGATGATCTTTCACATATCCTTAATTTGATTGTTTGTTATCTCTAATACTTTGTGTTTGAAATAGAAATATAGGTCCATTCTATAGGTTTTGTGAAATAAAAAAATCGCCACGATTGTTGCCAACTGATATGGAAACACTGTTCTTTGAAAATATTAGAAAAGTGCCTAATTAAAAAGTTTGGTTAAGAAATCTGAACATGTAATTCCTTGGGAAAGGAAGAGGATGGTTGGAGGACAACAGACTTTTTATTTATAAATATGATAAATTATAAAAACTGTATACCACTAGTGTTAACTTTTACAGCATTGTTGCTGTACTAAACTTGGTACAATTAAAAGTTTGATTAATCGTCGCAAACAATTTTTTGTGAAATTTATTGGAGCTATACACATGTGTGTCTGTTCAATGTTTCGTCAGGTTAGGGATAGGTGTTTGGTGTAAATAGAGCAGGAGTGTTGTTACTTTCTTATTTATAATAAGATATAGGTTTAAGAGAATTTCATAATTAGTTTCATCACTTAACATATTTGATGTTAAATAAAATAGTGGAAAAAGTCAATGATAAAAGGTGAGGGAAAAATCCTTTTATTTATTGGGATTTTTTTTTTCGAGACAATACTTTGGCATCTGTATTTCTAAATGACTGATACAAAAAAAAAAAAAAGTCTATACTATATCTAGTAAAATCAAAATATTTATTAAAACTTTTTGTAAATAATTCGAGTTGAACTATTGGCAAAAAAGATGGAAAAGTAAATAAACGAGGTAAAAAAAATTTTGGCTTTGACGAGTATATATTTATACTTTTATGAATACGGAAAAAAACGCTGTAAATTAATTTGTAATATATCATACTCTTTAATTTTTCACATTTTATGTTTAAAGCAACTAGAGAAGTAAACGAAGAACCGATAAACATGTCTAGTTTTATTATTGTTTTGAGACACACGTTTAATAATTTAATACTTTAAACTTCAAAAAAAGTTTATTTTCTCCCATTTCTGTATTGTGCAACGTTTCGATAAATTTCGCTTATTTTCAAGTCAAGAATGACATTAATAACAGTAATATATATATATATATATATATATATATATATATATATATATATATATATATATATATACACATTTATCAGCACATTAACAATAAATTAGAAAAATACTATAATCAGTCACCGTTAGTGAATACAATTTATACTTACGAATGATTATGCAATCCAATAAAATGATGTGTATTCATAAAAAAAAAAAATAAGTTAAAAATATAATCCAAAAAAAAAGGTTGAAAGGAACATATAAAAAAAAAACACGATTGCTCCTTTTAAAAATTCCAGGAGACTTTTTATGTGCTATTAAAATGCAATTAGATATTTCACAAACTATAGAACACGCAGATATTTAAATGTTTTTTCTCCTATTCTTGTGATGTTGTTTAAGATATTTTCCATCTGTTATCGGTAAGAAGAGAGAAAAAAAAAAAAAAAAACGTCGGCTATGCGCCAATGTGACTATTAGTTAATAACTAATTTACATATAACATATAACGCTTCCTAACGAGCATACATTGACTGAACATTTTCCAATTAAATTAATTTTTTATTTATTAATTTCTGTATTTATTAGATAATACATCACTATATTTTAAAATTAACTTACAAAATCTGAAGCTGCAGTAGTCATTATTATATATATCGACCGAAAGCTAGACTGATTTTATATGTGTGGACTGACTGACATTTAACTGACGGGAGGTCGGCATGTTCACCTGTTACCTCTTCCCCTTGCACATTACAGAATTGCCTGCCCACATGCCTCTCTCTCAGTTGCAATTTGCGTAATCCAAGCATCCATGTCGAGTGTTGAAGATTTTTTGTTATATTATAAGTTATGTACTACCGTTCATTATATCTACATTATTGTAATTCCATGCAAAAAAAACAGTTGTATTGCAACGTGGCAAATTATGGCAGTGATTCTTGGTTTGGCCATATGCCTGGCCCTGGAAAATTTTTCCCTTAGGATATGGCTTCTCTACTATCACACTTGTACAGTGCATTCTTCTTATTTCGTATATTTTTTCGATCCCTTGAGTTGGCTCCAAATCCACAAAAAATGAGGCTAAAGGAACTTTTACTCCTGGTTTTTTCCTACTCTCCTCCAGAAAATTTGTAACCTGACACACTATAAAACCTATTTTGTTTTAGTTCTTCGTCTATTGCCTCGGTTGGTGTTGAGGGGTGTAGATTTCTTAAATCCACTCTTAATGCTTGCTATTGGTGTAACTGATACGTATGAGGGATATTTCACTATGTTCTATAGGTTTCAGCTGTATCTGGTGATATCTTAGTATCTTTTGTTCTGCTTAGACATGAGTAGCTTCCTAAGCCTGTTATTTTGTTTAGTTGAGAGCATAGTAACCGGATTTTTTTTTACATTGTTAACGAATATAGGTGGGGGTCGGGGGCCTCTTGGTATCGGAGCGGACTCCATTACCTCTCTATCATTTTGTAGTATCTGATAGGAATTGGGAGTAAAAAAAGTGGGATTCTTTAGTTGCCTCTTGTGACGATGTACTTGGTTACGCCGAGGTTCTTCAATTGTTTCTTGTAATCATGGACTTTGCTGGCTTCATATTCTCTGGAGGTAACAGGGGTCACTGGAGGTGTTAGACGAGATTGGTGAGGCTTTTGTTTGACAGGCGAAGAACGAGGTATTGAGCATAACGACGATTGAATTCTCTTAATAGACGCTCTACTAGGCCTGATGGTGATATCGCATAAAAGAAAAAAAAATAAGAAAATTGTAATTTATAACTGCACGCAGTATATGTCAGTTGTTCTTATGTACCCTTGACCAATTTTAAATGAACAATCCCAGAAATTCCGCTGGAAAACGAGAGAGCCGAGGTGGAAACACAAGCTTTCGCATCAGCTGATCGACCAGCTGTCAAGTAAGAATTATATATTGGAATCGACAAAAAGTCATGTTGGAATAGGAAAGAAAGAAAAGAGTCGGGCAAGTTAAGAGATTCTCTAGCATAGCAACGAATGAAGGCAAACTATTTACATCATCAGAGCTTGAATTTATTCATATATAAAAATAGACAACCCTTTAATATAGAGCCTCTTCAACGGAGAGAGGAACAGGAAACAACTCCTTTCCTGTTCTTTTTCCTCACAAATTTTCAAGAGTCCATTGAATTGATCTATTTTACATATCGGGACTGCGTCGAATTATTATTTTATCACTTTCTCGGTTAATGTTGCCCAAAATCGGTCTTAGTCTTGCATTTTGCAAGACCAAGACCAAGATTGGTAAAATAAAAAAAAAAATTGTTTTGTGAACAAAAATTAGGGCTACAGTTACTAATAATTTACAATTTTATTTAATATATGTAAAGAATTGGTATAGGCAATATACTTTTGCATTTAACCATCCAATTTGTTCTTCGGGCTTAGATAGGTTTCCCCTATCCGAAAAAAATACAGTAATATCTCTATAGATAAGATAATAGATAACTGCAAGACTCTTGCGCAAGATCAAGACTGGTGTGTCTGAGTGGCCTATTCACAAAGGAATTAGAGAGGTAACAAATTTGGCAAATTTGCAAGCAGTCTAAATTGAAGAAATAGAATTTAACTGGGTATATCATATCGATTGGATGGCACCCGATAAAAAAAATATATATATATATATATATATACTAAATAAAAGTAGGATTAATAAAAAAAACCTAAAAAAAATTAACACAAAAGAGGAAAATGTCATAATCAATCTTTGATAACTATAAATAATTATGGATATAAAGAAATTGGATGAATATTAAATGAACAATGACCTACACCCCATACACGGTGTCCCGTAAATAATGAATGTATTTCAAGAGATGACATTTAACTGCATGAGCTACCAAAAAGGTCATACCTATTCAATACATTTTATTAAAAAAGCTACAACTAAAAAAATTATTAGTTTAATGAAATACTGATTATTATTTAAAATAAAAGGTACTTTGGAGGAAGAAATTCCGAACATTTAAGTCCAAACATCAGTGAGAATAAGACCTACTTTATGTTAAAGGTCATTTAATTATATATTGATATACCGAGTTAAAGCCATTTTCGAGAAGATTCTAAAAATGGATAAAATCGATAATATAATGTGGCACTTCCGGTTCAGGAAAACATTGTTGTAACATTTCTAGGCATAAACCTACCTTAATTCCAGTTTTGTAAGACTTTTCGACTCGAGTGAAGCAAAACTCATGGGACTCAAAACGTTTATTTGCTAAGTAAAAATAAAAAGCTAGTCTTTGAGAAAAATTTCTAATTCAATGTTCAATTTTCCTTTCTTAGATTCAGTTTGTGCATTAATTCACTATTCATTATCAAAAAAATTAGTACTACGTCAGAGATCACCAAAATATTCTAGGACAATATACAATAGTAGAAGTAGTAGTAGTAGTAGTATATACACTGGCAGGAAAAAAATTCCACCCACTTGATTTTTCCATGTTTTCATCTAAAAATATTTCTGCAAAGTTTTATTTGTATATAATACGTGGTATTTGCAGATAATACTTAGTATTTATGGAATTTTATAATCTTTTTTATCTTTAATAATCAAAATGTGAATGGGTAAGAAAGATTAGAGAAAAAAAAATTGAAAAACGAACCATTATTATTCTAAAAGAAATTAATTACATCATCGTTTAGCAGCGCGTGTTTCCTCCTCTTGCATTCACTACTTCTTGAAGACACCTCGGCATACTTTCCACCAGTCGGGAAATGTCCCTTTGCTGGAGAATAGCCCATTCCTCCCGAAGAGCCCTTTCAAGGTCCTGCAGTGTATCAGGAAGTGTTCCACGCGCTCTTATTCGTCTTGCGAGATTATCCCATTAATGCTCAACGGGGTTCAAATCTGGAGAAAGTGCTGGCCTGGCTAAAACCTCAATATTGTTCTGTTGAAGGAACGTCTGCACTATGCGGGCGACATGTGGGCGTGCATTATCGTGCATTAGAATAGAACGATCGCCGATTTTGTTGAGGATAGGCAATACATGAGGTTCCCAAATCTCATCTACATAGGGAATGGCCGTCAAAGACCCTCCACGTACAACAACCAATTCTGTGCGGCGCTCCATTGAAATCCCAGCCCACACCGTTAAGGAACCACGTTGGAAAAGTTGGCTCTGGGAAAAATTAAAGGCTGCTTATCTTTCATTTCTTCTTCTCCATACCTTTTCACGCCCGTCTGGAGATCGAAGAGTGAATCTTGACTCATCTTTAAAAAGTACAGCACTCCATTCGTCCATAGTCCAATCGCTTTGTTCAGACTCTCGAGCAAAAGCCATCCGTGTTACTCTGTGAGTTCTGGTCAACTCTGGTCCTCTTGTTGGACGAAAAGCCATTAATGCATACTCATTTAATCTTCTCCGAGCGGTACGTTCAGAAATTCGCACGCCTCGAACTTCTTCGAGCTGATGAATCGCTTGAACAACGGTAAGGTGCCGGTTTCGTAAAATTCTCAAAGTCAAAAACCGGTCATCCCGTGGTTCTGTTACCCTAGGCCGTCCAGAACCGGGCCTTCTATTGTAAGAGTTAGTTTCACAAAAACGCCTGACGGCGTCTCTTAAAGTTTCATATGGAACTCCGATGGCATTAGCTGCATATCTAATGGAACGTCCATCATCAATAAGTACCACACCACGCGCAACATCCTCAGCACTAAGAGGAATTTTTAAACTTAATATTGAAAGAATTAAAAGTAAACATTGGAATCTAGAATCATTTCATTGAATTAAGGATTAAGGGTTATTTTCCTCTATATTAACATTCCTAATTGAAAATAAACAAAAATATTACCTATTTATTCAATAAAAACAATAGACCAATCCAAAGCAGAAACATTTTTAGATGAAAACATAAAAAATCAAATGGGTGGAATTATTTGCCTGTCAGTATATATATATATATATATATATATATATATATATATATATATATATATATATATATATATATATATATATATATAACTTACGTCAGTTCGAACAAGAAATAATAAAAAAAAAGGGAAAAAAGGATCCGAAATGAAGCACGGGGTTACTCAAAGAATACTGACTTTATTGCCTTAGTAATGCCATATATATAGTATTACACTTTGTTTACACTTCATAGATAGGATTAACTTAGGATTAACTGTTATATTGTCTTACCTCTAACCATAACTCCCCCCCGCCAGTTTATGAACATTCCTCATAAACTAACACAGGGTAACTGACGTAATACATAACCAAAATACAACAACTACAAACAAACAAAAAGAAAAGATATAATCGCCGTTGGAGTTCCTAGAACCTCCAGAGTAAGAATAGCATAAAAAACAATAAAAATAAAATTAAAAGACACTGTTATCTTACAACCAAAAGTGAACAACAAAATCAAATTAACTTTTTAGCGTCGGTCCCTAGCTTGTAGGAGATAGAAAAGAGGATATCCCACTACTGTAGTGACTCCGTCTCTATCGGGAGTTTTAACTGTTCTATGTGAACAGTCCTCCTTTTTCTGGGATCCTTCAGACTTTGGATCGTACAAACGTTGTGCTCTCTAAGTATGATTACCTTGAATGGTCCCTCGTAGCGCGCCAATTCCTTCCCCCTATTGGATCCGACCCTACGATAGACGACCGTCCCTATTTTTAATGCCCCCATTCTATCTCTGAGGTTCAAATTAACCTTTTCCATCCTTTTCCGCTTCTCTTTCTCTATTCTCCCTTTCGTTTTATCCCACACTTTCCTTATTTGCGCTCTGTTACACGTTATCTGTTGAGCGTGATCCTCGCTCGTGACTGTTTCCTTCCAATCTCGACGCCGTATATTTATTCCGAACAGTACCTCGACTGGGGAAAACCCTGTAACGGAGTGGATTGAATGGTTGTAGGCCGCTACCGCCCTCTGCATTGCTACGTCCGCTTCTAATCCCTGCTCCGAAGCGTCGTGCAAAGCCTTGCAAATCTGTTCCTCTTTCACCCCTGGTTGGGACCAAATGGTATTAATTTTCTTCTTCCCATATTCAGTGAAGTCGATCTTCATAAGCCCCGACGTTCTGGTCTTCCAAATTACTTGTCGTCGCTTATCGTTAATGATCTCTTCACATTCCTCCATGTCGGTAGGCCTTTCATCCACCGAGCTCTCTTCTCCTCTCGATTCCTCTGTTCTCGCATCCCCGGGTTCCCCTTCACCTTCCGGTGTCCATGCTCTCAAAAACTGCCGCACGTCCCGCGACGACTCCCCTTCTTCCTCCTCAATGGCATTTATCATTACGGCTCTGGATAGCCAGTCCGCTACTATATTCTCCTTGCCTGGCTTATACCTGACCTCCATGTTATATTGACTCAGGAACTGCTTCCATCGCGTGACCCTTGCCGATGATTCCTTCAGGTTGCCCACCCACTGCAACGGTTTGTGATCGGTATGCACTTTAAACCTCCGACCAAAAATATACGGTCTAAAATGGCCTACCGCCCATACAATTCCCAAGAGTTCCCTTTCCAGGGCACTATACCGTGTTTCCGCTTCTGTGAGTCGCCGACTCGCATACGCTATTGGCTGTTCCCCATCCGTTCCTTCCTGCGCAAGTACTGCTCCCAACGCATACTCACTTGTGTCTGTGGTGATAATGAAACCCTTACTAAAATCGGGAAAAGCGAGTACCGGCTTTTCTTGCAGCCTTGCCATGCACTTCCGCACGTTATTCTCTATCGCTGGTGTTATTGCGATCTTCCGGCCTTTCTTTAGGAGATTATTAAGAGGCGCTAGATATTCCGCCATCTCCGGGACAAACCGACGATAATAATTCAACGTCCCCAATAATCTCCGGATCCCCTTGACATCTCTGGGCATCGCCATCTTTTGTATCGCCTCTACCTTCTGCTTATCAGGCTTGATCCCTTCCCTCGAAATCGAATGTCCCAGAAAATTGATCTCATCCTGCCCCAGAATCGACTTTTCAGCAGACAATTTTAACCCCAACTGCTTCACTCTGTCAAATACGCGGCGCAAATGATCAATATGTTCCGTTTCATTCTTACTGAAGACCAGGAGATCATCCATATATACCTGGCAGAATGCTTCATCCAGTCCTCTCAAAAATTCGTCCATAAACCTCTGGAAGGTTATAGGAGCGTTTTTCAACCCGAACGGCATGCGAGTAAACTCGTAATGTCCCCTTTCGAATGAAAAAGCTGTCTTATGTTGATCCCTGGGATGCATACGTATCTGGTGATACCCCGCCTTTAGATCGAGAGTGCTGAAGATTGTGGCTCCGCTCAGTCTGTCAATGATGTCCTCAAATCGTGGGAGCGGGTATTTCTCATCCAAGGTATTGTCGTTGAGCTTCCTGAAGTCTACCACTACCCTATACTTCTCCTCCCCTGTCGTGGTCTTCTTCTTCACTGCCCATAGGGGACTGTTGTACGGTGACGTGCTATCCACAATTATGCCTTGCTTCTTCAAGCTCTCTATCTCATCCTTGATGTGTCTCCGTAGCGCTTGCGGATAACGTCGTTCCTTAACGTATGTCACTTTCTCCTGTTTTAAAGGAATTTCATGGACCGTTTTCCCTGTCGCGGTCAACACTTCCCCGTCTTTAAAAAAAATATCCGCGTACTCCCTCTTTATCCTCTGTACCCAATGTTCCGCTTGTTCTATTGCCCCGACATTCCTTGTTTCGTCCACCCTCAATCGCTTACACCGATACTTCTTCCCTCCCATTCGAACAACCCAACCTGTACTCCTGTAATCTATCCTCGGCCTTACCTTACTTAATAAGTCACACCCTATTATGCCTCCGTACTCTCTCGGCATATTCTCCACCACATGAACCCTCAATTTCCCGATTCCGGCCACCCATCGATCCAGATCTAATTCTACCTCCCCCTCGACTCTACAAGGACCACCCAAAGTAATCAACTTACACTTACAATTTTTTATTTCTGGTATCCTCTCTCCTTCACACAACTCCTCCAGCATCTTTCTACATAATATTGTGCTAGAGCTCCCCGTATCTACCAAACACTTCCCCCTCCCCACAACACTTATAATTGGCAAACCAACGCACTCACCTCCAATATTATTGACTACCGCGTGGCTGCCTCTCCTCTGCTCCTCTCCTCATTCGTCTGATCTTCCTCTCCTGTCCGCAACGGCTCCTCCTTCTCCACTTCTCCTACTACTTCTTCCTCCTCGAGCTCTTCTTATCTCTGTCACCTCTTCCTCGGTTCCCGATGTCCCTGAGGACTCATCTGACTCCGATACTGCTCCTCTCTTTCTCCACAATCTCTGGGCGTTCACTTCCATTGGTTCATCCCGGCCCACATCCCCCCGTCTACTCATATACGGGCATTGTCTGGCGATGTGTCCCTCGGTTCCGCATTCAAAACACCTGGTTCGCGGGCAATTCGCCACTAGGTGGCCTATCTTTCCGCACCCGTGACATCTCCTGTCTTCCTTTGTCCATTTCTTCCTTTCTTTGCCTGGCTTTCTTTCTCTCATTGCCGGTCTTTCTCTTGTACCAACATCTCCTCCTCCTTTCTTCCACTCCTCCTGTCTTGCTTTGAACCTCCCGGTTTCCGCCCTCCTATACGAAACCCTGTTCCATCCATACTCGCTCCCTTCATCCCCACGGGCTGCTTCTTCCTCCCAAGCACTTGCATCTATCATGTCCTGAGCACACTCCACAAAGCTCTTGTCCCTCGGTAGTCCATCCTTCTTTCCAGTGTCTCTCCCTAACTGAACTTTCAGGATGGTTGACAAAAATGCCATCCTGGCTCCCGTTTCCACCGCATCAGCCACTTCCCTCGTCTTCTCTGTTACGCGGTTAAATCGTGCCAGCAGATTTGCAGCATATTGCCCGTTGGTCTGATGAGGCTGTTTCCTTTCCCGGAACATCTGCAGGATGTCCTCCTCGGGCGCCCATCGACCTCCTCCAAACGCCTTCTTCAGCCGATCCTTCACAACATTCCATGGAGTGTCTTCATCCGCCTGAATCATATTCAGTACGCTCCTCTTAACCCGGCATACCAGGGCTGCCCTTAATGCATTGGCGTCCATCGGGTCTATCAGGTTTTCCTCCGCCTTAGCCAATATACGCGATATCACCCGATCGCCACCTTTTAGGAAGTGATTCAACTCACCTACTCCTCCATCGAATCTTTCCAAATCGGATATCGCTCTCCTAAGATCCTGCGACGTCGCCGTTCTCACCTTCAACCACTCTAACGTAGTTGCATGTGTTGATGCCAACGTTTCCGTAGGTAGTGGAGGAAAATCCCTCGCTAACGCCTCTGACAGCGGAGGGAACGCCGGCGGTGGAGCCAACGGTGCTGCTGGTGGTGCCGTCGGCGGTGTCGCCTGTGCTACCTGCTGTGCTACCTGTTGAGCGGTGGATGCTGGTGGTTGCCCTATTCCGTTCGGCATCCTTCCTCTTTTTTATTTCTTGTGACGTTAATAACGAGAACGAAAAGAAAGAGAAAAAAAAAAACTACTTCCTCGACTGAATCTAAAGGTCCCGGGTTTCGGCACCACTTACGTCAGTTCGAACAAGAAATAATAAAAAAAAAGGGAAAAAAGGATCCGAAATGAAGCACGGGGTTACTCAAAGAATACTGACTTTATTGCCTTAGTAATGCCATATATATAGTATTACACTTTGTTTACACTTCATAGATAGGATTAACTTAGGATTAACTGTTATATTGTCTTACCTCTAACCATAACTTATATATATATATATATCTTAAACCCTGTTCGGGGGCATTAATGGATTTGTAAAAAAAGACAATCATGAATTCTGCATATTAAAAAAAAAATAATAAATAAGGAAAATGGCAGCAATAAAGGAAAAATCATCGAATCAATATATATTATTAAAAAGTTCAATACATTTGTAAACCACCATAGTAATATGGACTATATAGGTATTTCTATTGGTAACCTTCACGCAAATGTAATAAACAATGTTCGCTAATAACACAATAATTAATTTAAAAGCAAAACCACAAATTAATAGAATTAAAAAAACCTCTCCCTTTAACCATTCCTACCAGGACGATATAAGTTAGTCCCTCCTGAGATAACGTAGGAAAACTCCTAAAATATTAGGACATTTTTAATTGTTCTTAGAAAAATGAAAATAGCATTGATTACGGAGGTTTACGTACATGATAGACATTTAAAAAAAAATAATTGATGTAAAGTGTAAATGTACGAAAAAGATCAGTGCATTAACTAATTATGCAAAATAAAATTATTCTTTTAACTGTAAATTTAATTAAATTGTAATATAGTAATGATAAAAAATGTTCAGACTTGAAAACGGTTCTAGTGTTGGTCGAAACGTTGTAGAGATAAAATAAAAACAATGTTCGTGAAATAACGGCCTTAATTTAAAAAAAAATTAAAATGCATTTCCATGAATGTAAGAATCATTTACTCGACCATCGATAATATTTTGTTAGAAATTGATTTTTTCTATTCACCGATGGGGTCAAATACAATAGTAAAAAATTGTAATTTAAGAAAAGAGCTTTATGGGTGAATAATTTACATCCTTGTAAAAAAAAATAAGAAATAAAAAAAATAAAAATTATAAACCTCTATACATTTCAATGAATTTGTATAAACGAATAAATAGCAGATTTTTATGACTAGACACTGACAGAAAATGAAAAGTATGCTGCACAAGAACGCTAAAACTAATCCAATTTATTGCAATAGAGACGGTCCTCTCTAGTCAAGATATCGAGAGGGGTATCAAGGAGATAAGCCTGGCCATTAAAATCATCCCCCAGAACAAGTCCTAAAATAGAACCTTCCTCGAATCCTTCTCGAAATTGCAAAGGAAGCTGATTAAAGACATTTGATAAGGTGATTAAGGATATTTGATAAGAGGCCCTGATAAGGTGATTAAGTAATCCGCTCCTGCCCGGAAGGCCATTTATATTGCCCGCTCCGAATCTGTCTCTCCAATCTTATTAGCCAGGCTACTGCCCAAGTTTCCTCTGCTATTTATAAACATTTGTTTGTATTGAGAATGGTTAAGTAGTATCTACCATTGCATAATTTATTTTTGATATCTTTTTTTTTTTTATAAGAATATTTGATATCGCTTCCCTGTACATATGATAACAATACTGCGTTGTAAAAAAAAAACATATAATCAGTTAAAATTTTCCAATTAAATAAATTATCCAGCTTAAGAGGAAAACAAAAAAAGTACAGAAATTTTGCTATTGTTTGCATATATCTCGGAACGCGATTCCCTAAAAACATAAAAACCGACTATTTGATTTTTCCCACACCCAACTATTATTCGACTTCACGAACTCGATGACTTTGCCTGTGTCAATCTTCAAAATACAACAGATTAAATCGTCAGCTGAGGTGAATTCTGTTTTAGGGACACATTCTTTAAACCATATTAAAATTTCAGCCGTTAGTTCTTCCGAAATTTGACATGAAATGTCAAATTTTACCATTTTAATTTAAATTTTCGTATATAGAGTAATGGCTTTTCTCCGACCGACCGAATTTGTAAGTTCCGATTAGGCTTATCTGCAATTAAAAATGTATATTAACACTAACTAATTCATGTAAATGAAGTGGTCCATAACTCCTAGCCTATAACTAGCTATCCAGTCCGAATTGTCCGCGATGAAATTCAGGTTTGAGATCGCGTAAAAAAAATATATCTCCATAATTTTTCATCAAATATTAAAAATATATATATTGATTACTTCCTCTTACTAAGGACTACAAAAAATATGAGAAACCGTACTTCCTATTTTTCAATAGTTTCAAAGTTATGAGAAGTGGCAGAACTAAAATAAAGAAAATTTCGCTTTATTGACGCCAAATAGATCAATTTACAGCTTGTTTATCATTTTTTTATCAGATGAACTTCGAAGGAATCCAAAACAAGCATCTTTGCCGATTATATTAGTTCTTATGGAATTCAAGAACGATGGTTTTTGACGAAGATATGAGGAAAAACATAAAATAAGACAGAAAGTGCTAGGTGGCCATATTTGACCCTCCATTTAGGATGGAATTGGATGTGAGATTTTAGAGGACTTTTCATGGTTTCTTCTTTATTGGATAAGGAAATAATTTCCAAATTTACTCCCAATTATGAATTTTCTTGATATAAAATCCTAAATTCACTGGGCTAGAATCTTATGCAACACTATTTTGGTCAGTTTTTATTCCAGTAAAATACGTTTTGTACGTATGCGTTTGTATCTTCTTAAACTTTACTTAGTGTAATTTCCTATAGCTTTGATTGTGAAGTTTACTGATATATTTTCAGAGTTGAAAAATTTCTCGGTCTGGGATAATGTGAATTGTTTAATTGACTGGAATTTCGAATCGTTTAACGTTTTGGTTATTCTTGTGTATCTATCATAATCCTTTATGATCCACATACACAGACCCTTTGTACTCTTTCTAATTTTTTATAGTTTGAGCCACATATATAACTCCATATTGGACAAGCATGTGCTATCAAAGGGCGAATTACTGATTTATATAAAATAATTTTGTTATTTATTGAAAGGGAAGATTTTCTTTGAAATTCAGGATCATTGTACTGATACGTTTTTTAGCTTTACCGCATTTATTATTAATGTCTGGTGTGAAAGTTAATCTTTTATTTAATTGCAGTCCATGATTGGTAACGGATTGAGCCCAAGAGATTTTAGTTTCGTTGAGGGTAATATGATTAGCTATGGCAGGGCTTCGTTTGGGGAGCATTAACTTATTTATATAATTTTCCTCAATTCCTTCTTCAGATATCAAAATTAAACTAATGTCTATATTTAATATAAATAAGTAAAACACTCACCAAAAGAAAGAAATCTAACGTTAGGTTGTAATTGGAAAAATTCCTACCACATAGCCTATTGTCTTCAAAATGCATTTAACAATAAAAACCCGTCGCAAAGGTTTCGCTAATTCAGACATTATCAGAACTGGAGAAAACAAATCGAAGAGATCCCTCCATCTCATACAATCGTATATTGGAAGGCGACCTCACACCTTTCTCAATTATAACCGAACAGTTTCTATTTAGTTTGCGAATGTTACTTTTTCTACTAAATACTTTATTTTTTTATAATTTTGTTACGTAATCAACGTTTCAGGACTCTGTTTCTCAGCCTCATCATCAAGAATTTTCTTTGTATTGTTCAGTAATTTGGCAATTGTAATTTAAATATAACTACGTGGTTTGTTAGTAAGACATAGTTTTTAAAATATTTGATAAAATTGTTCTAATTTCGATCTTTGCTCTGTTATTTATTTATTTTTTTTTAGAACTTTTTTATTGAAAAATATTGTAATCTGTCTCAAAGGACATTTATAATATTATTCAGACAGCAAATTCACACTCTATGTACAATAAATAAAAATAAATTAAACAGCAAAATAACAAAACTAAAATAAAAATAAAAAAAAGGAACCCCCATACCAGACTGAAACGACTAGAAACTGCCCAAGGTTTTCGACTACGGCAGCACTAACTAGACAAACGCTCTAAGCTTTCAATCAATTACAAACGACTCATATATTTGACAATAATAAGACCTATTTGTACTTACGGAATTGAGCTTTGGGGCTCCACTAAACCATCGAATTCCTCTCGTATCCAATCCTTACAATCCAAAATTCTTTGTTAAATCCTCAACGCTCCTTACTTTGTCACAAATAAATTCATCCATAAAGACCTAAATGTTCCGTATGTTTCCGGTATGGCCCAATCCAGATACCTATCCTTCCATAAAAAACTGCAGAACCATCTAAATCCTCTCGTTTCAAACCTTGCTTCTTCCTCGATCACTGATAACCCACCGAGGCGTCTGAAAAGAAGATGGCCTCGGGACCATCTAATATAGAACTTTAATTTGAGTTCTACCAAATAGTTTCTCTTCGTGTTGTACATGTCATGTTACCAATGCCACATTTACTTGTTGTATTTTCTATGTAATACAGTTGTAAATTTCATTAAAATAAAAAAAGATAATAAAATAAATAAATTAAAAAACAATCTAAAATTATCAAAATAACAACTTAAATACAAACATGCTTTCCTACAATATTTACGAACTTCATTCACTCAAGGGAACTCCGTGCCAAGCCTTTCCCCCCACTCGCGGAAGGAAATGCAAGACTAGGATATCCCAGTGCCTCTCACGCTGCCGCATTATTGGTATTAAGAACCAGTGGAGACTGAGCCACGGACGGATCTACGGGGGTCGGGAGGGGGAGGGGCTTTGGGGCTTAAGCCCCCCCCCCAAAATAGTAAAATATGACCATGTTTTATAGAAAAAAATTATCTCTTAAAGTATTATTGTTCGCGCAATTACATTTAAACGAACTTAAGGAATCACTTAAACACTATTTCATCTAAGTTTCATTCTTTTTTTCCAAAGTAACTATCGTTATTTTTATGAAAAAAAAAAGCTTTTGGGCTGAAGCATCCCCAAATCAAATCCTGGATCCACTAATGGGCTGAGCAGAGGCGCTATATGCTCTATTATAGAATATATGACAGAGTCTGATATAAACTAAATTAATTCTTCATATATATATAATATATATATAAGAAGAATTAATTATATATATATATAATTATTTATATATATATATATATATATATATATATATATATATATATATATATATATATATATATATATATATATATATATATATATATATATATATATATATAATATAAATTAATATAATATATAATATAAATTAATGTTTCTTTTGATTTCCTACCGTATATTTATATAATTACACTTTCTGACAGTAACAGAATTTTTTTTTGTTTCTATGTTTTTTAAATTAAATTTTAGGACTTTTAAGAAGTTATTTAACGTTAAGAAAGAAAAGTGAGCAAACCTATTATTGAATTTATAATCATAAGTTATTAAATAATTAACTTTTTTAAACAACGAATTCGGTACTTATTTATTGACCTCTCCCTTCCTTTTCTTTTGGCAATACGGGATTCCATTTTATTGTATACAGCAATAAATTTAACTCTTTTCCTCTTATATTTCATTTTTAATTCTATCCTGGAGTCACCCAGGATTGAGATTGTGGAAGTCTCCGTATAACTCCCATATTGAAATGTGGTGCGCCTATTACTTCATTCCACCCATACGCAAGTGGTTAGTTAGTTATCTGCAGCGAGGAGTAGAGGTAAACCTCCTTCGCTGACAACGTAATAAGTTTGATATGAGATTTATATTTCATAAATCAATTTAAATTGGTTAGTAAACTGATATTATGGGTAAAGAAGGTTTATTATCTGATAATATTATAACTAATCTGATAATATTAATTAATGATATAACAATTCTTTCATTGCAGAAATATACTTATTGTTTTATTGCTTTCAGTAAATGTCTGAAAGTCTCCGACGATAACTTTAACGATACTAAAATAGTTCCTAAGAATGAACTTATTTGAGCTCTCTATTTGAATGAAAAAAATTATCTTTCTTTTTCTACCAATATTTCTTTTTATTTATCTTTTGTTTTGTTGTTGGAGCTATAATATTAGTTGGAATTATTCACAAGGAAAAAAAGAAAGAGACGAAACGTAAAAATAATAATTGCCCATCCCAGCAATACACCTACCTGATATTTAATTCATTAAAATTCCTCCCAAAAATCCTTGTATAATAAACACTTTTAATGCATATAAATAATGTTTTGTAAATCTTAACGCAAGACCAAGATAGTTTGCTAAAATTAATAGCCCAGAAAATTTAATTTAGGTGTGTACCATGGGAAGAATAGGGAGAAGATGCAACGACATAAAAAAGTCTGGCCATAGAACTAAAGAACAGACTTTAAACAGGATAGAGTTCTGTAATTCATTAATTATATATTTACAATTAAATGTAAGAACTAATAATTTTTTTAAATAATACAGGTATAATATTACTTTCTTTAATTTTAAATATATTTAATATTAAGTTAATTAGTTTTCTTAGTCCAAACATAATCAAAATTACCTTTTTAAGGAAACAAAGTACTTGATCCAAAAGTACCATAAGGAAAGGTAAGTTGTCAAAATCATGAATAATTGTATTTATACTTCGATACCAATGGATACAGAAATGAAATGATAAATTAATTTAGTTTATAGTAATACAATGAACACCGATTTTTAAAATTTACGATCCTCATTTTTGCAACAAAAACTTGTTAGATCATATTTTCATGTTTGTTTGTAACGATTTTTATAAATAATGTGACGTATGAACCTCATTTATTGTCTGAGGTACACCCAAGTTATAAATATGTATTTCAATAAATATTATTGATCTGAAGTTACTATAATAAATAAACACATTGAACTTTATTTCTAATAAATATAATGCTAAATGAGCATTTGGAATTTTGCACAACAGCTTTCTTAGACATCATACAGGCCTTCGATAAAGTGGTGGTCTTCTTAGCAAAATTAAATCGATCATACCGCATCCTAACTATTTAATCATCTGATCATACCTTGAGGATATATTTTTCGTTGCCAACCAGGATGGTAAATACTCTGACTATTGCCAAATGGGTGCAGGAATACCTCAGGGAAGTACTTTATGCCCAGTCCTGTAATCTATTTACTCTTCTGACATTCCACAGACGCCAGAAACATTACTCACAACTTAAGCAGACGATACTGTCATACTCTCGACGGATTATAATCCGATCGCAGCATCCCAAAAAGTATAGATTCAAGTGAGTCAAAAAGTAAGTCCGGTCAATTACCTTAATTCCTTACGAAGAAAGATAATTAAATCTCGTGAAACAATAACACATATCTAGCGCCAATCTGCCACTGGTGCTGTTAAAGAAAGATGCCGAGCCTGTCTTATTGCTCAAGGAAATCACTTTGAACAATATTTAATAAGAATGTTAATGTTTTAATTTAATTAATAAACTAGCTAGAACAAATAAATAGGTTTTATTTACTTTATATCACGAAAATAATTCATAACAACGAAATTCTTTAGGTGTGAATATTTCCTAAACAAATCGTTTGTGAACATATCTTCAGACAAACTTTTTTCTTATATTGAAGTTCTTAGTTCATTTTTGCAGTTTGGCCACTAAACCCTGAAACACCCTGTATACAATATGCTACTCAAACCAAAATGGACATATGCTACTCAGGTATGGGTTTCATCCAAAAAAAAAACCATTTACATACCATTCGAATCTTCCAATCTAAATTTCCTCGGTATATCACTCATTGTCCCTTCTTCGTAACCAATAAATCATTTTATAAAAAAATCGCTTTATGAAAACACCACAAGTGACTGACATAATTAAGATGTTTTACAAACAACTTCACGATTCTCTTGGACATCCTAATTCCCTTGTATAGACATTACTAACAGACACACTACTACGGAATCCAGGAAGAAGACATTAAGGAAGACGGCTACATTAAGAAGAGTTACGTTAGAAATGCCTTCCCTAAGAGGTTTCTCCAATCAAGCAATCATGTTAATCCTGCAAAGGAAGTTGACGAATGATGATCACATTTACAATATATGCCAAGGCAATTGTAAAATTTTTCAATAAAGAAATTTATTATTATTATTACTTATATTTTTCATTCCTGCTTTGCGGGATGAGTTTCTGAGGTGGGAGACCAGAACTCTAGTTACCTTCATATTAGCATTTATTATTATTATTTTTTTAATTCAAACATTTTCTAACAATATGGGCTATTTTTAAGAGAATTATAATTATCATTATTAATTAATAATAATAATTATTAATATTTATTATTAATAATTAATAATAATAATTATTAATATTTATTATTAATAATTAATAATACTTATTATTAAATGAACGTTTGTGAATCATATTAAATCAATTAAATTACATACAGTATAAATTACTCATAATAGAAGTTTAAAATTGAGTTATTGGTTAATACATAAACAGATTTTATGTTAGATCTTTATCTTTAGATTTTATAGTAAAATCGCTGCATAGGCAATTTAGTTATACATAAAGCCAAGTATGCATTTCTTCCACTTATTCTTTTAGATAATTTATAAACGATGATGTATAAACGTTTTAATTTCGATCCAGAGAAAGATGACAAAGGCGGATATTTTTTTTTTAAATTTTATAAACAAATAACATTTTTTAGTGGCGAATTAAGAGGTAAAACAAGAGGTGCTGTTATTCGTTATTCTATTTTGTTGTATTTTATTTTGCACAAATGAGCAATACTGCACCTTAAATAAAAATATGAACTACGTAAAATTTAAGATTTATTTCTTTTGTGTCTGGTTTCTAATTTATGTATCTATGCAGTAACTTTCAACTATTTTAGTTTTCCAAAATAAACTGAATAACCGTTGTTATATATATATAATATATATATATATATATATATATATATATTGCGTATATTTATTTTTTTTTAATTTACTATTAAAAAGTTTGCATTCTTCGCCTAATTAAATTACAAAACCACTAGAACATTATTTACTTAAAAATCCAAAATAACTGACAGCTAGAGATAGGATATTGAAAGTTGAATATCAGTATTCTCATAGATGAAAATTTCGACCTAGAACTGTCGATATCATCTAAATTTCGGGCTTTAAATTTTCATCTATTTAATAAAAATTTTTGAAAAAAAAAAACTTAATTCTAAAATATGAACATCAATATAGATATAGATTCTCAACATCAAAAAAAAATTGTAGAGACACAGTGAATGATACCACTGTGAAAATAAGCCTAATGGTCGAAACACGTAAGTAAATAAATAAATATCGATTCTCTATCAAACAGGCGCTTCAAAGATGTTTTTTTCCTCTTCAAACCAATTAATGGAAATATGAATTCTTGGTAAGATACCTTTCCTGGTTCCTGTTCATCATTGTCATCCTCACTTTGTTCCATAAATTTCTGTTGAACCAATTATGCCTTCTATTCACACATAAATCGGATTCAGCGAAATGCTAATTTATGTGTATCACACATGGATTTATTGGATAATTCGTGTCTTTGGTTTGAAAAGGTTCTAATTAAAAAATTTGACAATATTTAATTCACTCTCCAAAATCACTCTCAACGAAGTTATCTATGCTCCAAATGAATGAATTTTACTGCAGGTCATATGGCAATAATTATTATAATGAGTATATTTTTTTCCGTAAATATCAGATTCGTATACAACCTTTAGAGATTTCCGAAAACGATAATTTTATTTTTAATTTTGTAATTTAAAATATCGTAGAGGCGATATCTATAGTATATCAAAGTTTATGCCATCCATGGCAAGATACCTAATATATATACCTGTAAAATATGTATATATATAAATTTTATAAATATATAAAACTATCAGGGATTATCCCTACTGAAATCTGCTAAATAATCAACCAAGGTTCAAAATTTAACTAAATAACTAAATCAAAGGTTAAAAACTAAAAAAAAATCAGATATACCTACTCGACAAGAGAAAAACACATCAATAAGCTTGGTACCAGTTAAAAATAAATTTATATAACGTTTTTCGAATGGTAGATTAAAGAAAACTTTTAGAATTGGTGATGATTAGTAAAAATGCTCTCCAGACGCAGAAGAAAGTGGATGAGTGATTCACAACAAAAATAAATAGTGAACAAAAAGCAAAAACGAAATTTAATTAAAAGGAAAACGCGAGATGAAATTGGTATTTCATGTATTTGAGAAACCGATTAACATCAATTCTATTGGTTTAAAATCTCAATTTTTAAACTTATAGTTGACAACTGACGATTTGTTAAATGTTATGGGATATGGATGATAAAAGTTTCTCCTTCTCAGTTTTGGGACCAATATTTCACTACTATGTTACCGGTGGTTCTATCAACCACATCACAAAATCCATACCGGCTTACTTACAGAACAATATGTTAAAGAACATATTATTCAAAATATTCCATACCTAACCAAACCTCACTGATAAACATTAGAAATCCAACAAGACCGGAGATGGTTGAAATCAACAAGTTCGAGACAAGGGAATTGTGTGTTACTAATTGTAAGTTACAACAGGCCATCAGGTCATCAATCAGCCAACTTCAGTCATTACAGCAAAATGAAAACTGTGTATGCGTCATTAATGCTCTCTGTTGGTATTGTATACCTAAATTGAACACGAAGTTCCCGTTGTTAGTTCATTATTACAGATTAACTGCACTGATACTACTGTAATAATACTTCATAGTTGGCGGTTATAAATTTTATTTTTCAGTTAACATGTTAATCTATTAAAAAAAAACCTTTTCTGCTTCATTTTTTCCTTCCTCTTCTAACTACATCTAGGAGGTCAGATGTTCTCGAAACTGATTTTTGTTCTTATCTGTCAGCTTGTACTCCTACATTGCGGACATATACCCTCACAACCCTTTATAAGTTTATGAGATACATTGCTCAGTTTGAGTTAACCATATTCGGCTGTAAAATAGTGATTCGGATGCTCAATTATGAACATCCCGTCCTAACTTAACATTTTGAATTCCCGATCATCTTCGATCTGGATATGCACTGTTCGAGATATCCTAATCCTCTTATACCATAGACTTTTAATTGTGTCTGTAACACTGAAAAACTTGTCTTCCACAGTTAGTTTGAACTGACGCAATATTTTCAAAACAATCACCATCACGTATTATGTTTCGTTTTGTTTTCTATTCCCATGTATCCAGCCAAGAGAATATAGTTCTACATAGCTTGTCCATTCCAAAGAAAAATGGAAATAAAGAACGAATTATCAATATAATTTTAAGGTTATTTATTTTATTATTATTTTTAATACCCAACACCATAATAATTCTTGAGGTTAAAAACCGGCTTACAAAGGGAGGTTAGAACGTGGGGTCAACAATTTCAATGAAATTTTTTTTGGTAATATTAGGTCGAAAAATATTAGACCTATGCCCGAGGGTTCTTACCAATGCGCCCTAGGAGCCGAGACAAAAAAAAAATTTTATTTTTATGTTACTGGTTTCTGAGTGTGCTCTGAATGAATTTATAAGTTTTTATATATCAATCGATTTTTTTTTTGTTTAAAATAAAAAAACAAAACATATTGCTTATTGTATTAAACGAATTCTTATATATAATAAATTACAAAAACCCATAGACGCTTCGAGTAAAGTTGGTCAAGTAAATTTTTGTTATGAAAAAACTATTCAGATTCGTTTTTAGGGTTCACTAATACTCTTAAATACGAGTTTGTTTTGAAATAAAAATATATACACTTTTTGCCGTTACTTTTTTATCTCCAAGCCCAATTTATTTGCGGGATTCTGGTTTGTGCCACTTTGTGTATATTATAGCCCTCTAAACCCATGCTAATTTTCGTGAGGATAAATAGAGCCATATCGAAGTTATCACAACTTTTGTGATTTTCAAAAAAAAAAAATTAAGATTTAAAAAATTTAGGCTCCAGCCTAGGCGGAATTTTTTTTTTAATTTATTGAAAACTCGCGGTTAAGCGTTTTTGGGGTGCGAAAAACAAATCTCAACTTTTTGTTTCTCTTTAAAAAAATATTTGAACCTACTTTACTCCTTAGGTTAGGATTATTTTTTTCAATATTGAACACATACTATAGTTGTATGGCAAATATATATTTTTTTCTGAACCAATATCAAATGTAATGGGTATCAAAAGTATTATTATATGCACAAATTCCAATATTTTGTCGAGATTCAACAAGAAAATAAGAATAAAGCATTTATCATACATATTATACATTTATTACATGTTACATTATACATTATACATTATTTTGGGGATGAAAAAATGTGATATTCATTTCTCGCAGCTATAGTATGTGTTCAATATTGACACAAATAATGCTGACCTAATGAGTAAATTAGGTTCAAATATTTTTTTAAGGAGTAACGAAGTTCAGATTTGTTTTTCCAACTTCGAAAACCATTATCCACGAATTTTAAATAAATTAAAAAAACAAAATGCTAAAAGTTTTCGCCTAGACCTCAGTCTTAAACTTTTTTTTTCGAAAATCACAAAAGCTGTAATAACTTCGACTTAACTCTATTTATCCACACGAAAGTTAGCATAAATTTGGAAGGCTATAATATACATGAAGTGGCACAACTGGAATCTCGCAAATAAATTGGCTAGGAGATACAAAATAAAAATGTTTAGTAAGTTTTTATTTATTTATTCCTTAGAAAAGCACGAAATATCAAAGTTATCGATATAGTTTTAAGAGAAATAAGTTAGCTTTCCAATAGTTGTACTTATGTCATCTTAGGAAAAAAACCTGAGGAGATATGAATATTTTAGTAAACGGCATGAAATAAAAATCCTCACATAAAATAGCGGCCAAAAATTTATATTTTTTATTTCAAAACAAATTTGTATTTAAGGGTTTTAGTGAACCCTAAAAAAAAATCTGAATAGTTTTTCATGACAGAAATTTACTTGCTATGTCTTTACCTAATAATCTTATTTTTTGCTTTTTGAATTTTGCTTCTTCTTTTCTTATTTAAATAAACACAGGCAAAGTAAAATGGAAAATATTGAAGAACAAACGACTAATAACATTCATAATTGGTAATTGGTTGACTGTCGTGGATAATGAAGAGAAGAATAGTTGGGGTGCTCAGTCAAAAAGGAAGGCAAAAAATAAATTATAATATTTATTTTTTACATTTGCCGACGTTTCGACCTGAAGTTCAGGCCTTCATCAGGGCTAAGAAAATAACTAGATAACAAGGTATGAGAAACATAAGTAATGATGGTAAAACAGATAATAAAAAAATGAGAAAATAAAATAAAAAATTATTAGAAAAATAAAATAGATAGATATAAAGTAAAATGAAATTGTTAGAATAATGACTAAGAACTAAGAGATAAATAATAAAAACTGTTACATAGTGTGGAATAATAACATTATTATCATTAGTGGACTAATAACATTATTTTACCTACAATATTTTTTCTTACTCGGGATTTCTACCGGTAGGTATAGTTACTAAAAATATTTATCTCATTAGAGTACATTAAAATTATATTAAATATTTACCTAAAAATAAATAAGCGTTCTTTACTCTTGATTCATTAAAAATATTTAGTTATTTATCAGGAATATTGCTTTAACATTTGCTGTGAAAGGAACAACTGCCGCCCGTGGTGGACCCCGAAGTCCCATCACTAGGGTAGGCTTCATTTGAAAATCCCTTAGCCAACGTTTGCTCTTTAGCAGAAGTTGACTTTTCATATTTACTCAGCCTCAGTTTCCGTTTTCTCTGTACTATTGCCGATGGGAGGAGGGGAGGGAGTGGAGGGGAGGGGGAGGAGGACTCAAGTGATTCTTAAACTTCACTGCTACCCACTTCTTTGAAGACTAGAAAATAAAATTTTATATTTACTGATACAAGATACAACTTTTAAACAATCATGTTACACGAGATTGTTTAAAAGTTGTTTTTTTTTGTTCTTTATCGATGATTTATAATTCTTAAGTATTTGTAATTATTCATATATTATGTATAATGTCCAGCTAGTAAAGATTTTTTTTTTATTCATTGATATTTAAAACTATATTATAAAAAAAAATATAAGTTGTAAATGTGCACTCAGGAATATAATAACATGAAATCTCTTGTTGCGAAACTACCCACTGATAGCACTCAAATAATAAATTTACACTAGAGGATCACGAGGCCACCTTCTTTTCGGACGCCTCGAAGGGTCATCAGGGATCGAGGAGGAAGCAAGGTTTGAAACGAAAGGGTTTGGATGGTTCTGCTGTTAGTTATGTAAGGATTTTGGATTGTAATGATGGGATGGTAGTAAAGTTGAGTAACGAAGTGTTTATCCTTACTCATAGCATTGAGAAACATATTTTATTTTTCCATTGAAGAGACAACAAATTAAACGTATTATTTCTTCTTGATATAGCATATTTAAAGTAGATGGCTCTTTAGATGAGAATAGAGCTAGAAAGAATGGTCGATATTGGTTAGGGAGCTAACTGGTAATCGGCCAATATGGACCATTCTTTCTAGCTCTATGTTCTGGGGTAAATCAGCTGTGGCCATGTCTCTTAATAATCTGTTATTATGTCTGTTTAATTTAATGGAAAATCGTTTGTAAAGGGGCGTTGTATGTTGGTCAGCTGTTGGAAGTTGGAGGTCAGTATATCTAAAAAAAAATCCAAGCCAGTTTTTAAATATTTTTTTTTTCATTTAACATTTACTTACATTGCATTTTTAAAACTTCAAATTTCAATCTAGCTTGCCTGTACATAACCTATAGGCTCACACCTAACCTATGACATAACAAGGGCTGTTATTATTTCTATTCATTGATACTTCATCTCTCATCCTCCTTTTGCAAAGAGGTAGGAGATTCATCTCTCCGATTGTGGTTACCGTTCAAATCACAGAAAAGGCGCTGCTGAGTACTGACTTTCCCCATGCCTGCCATATCATTATTTCCTGTATTTGTAGCACATTTTCTGTTTGGCGAGAAAAAATTGACAGGCGCAAATACATTCTTATAGCGCTAACAAAACTTTATTTCGTCCCGACATGTATTTATTAAAATCAAGTTTAATTTCAAAGCGGTGAAGTGACATGAAAAAAAAGTATCTGAAGGCTAAATGCTAAGCAGGTGTTATAATGCTTCATGGTATATTTAACGCAAACGAATAAACTAATTTTTACTACAAATATTGCTCATTTATAAAACGTTTCCTTAGAATCATAAATATTTGTAGTTCTTTAATTGACAAAATACATATATAATTTTATGAAAATATAGTGTATGTTGTCGCATCATTACTACTGAATATGACAAAATTAAAGTATTAAGATACATCAAAATTGAAATAATTATAGTATGCTACATTTCACCGATACAATGTGCCACATATAATTCAATAAATATTTTATTTTAGGATATTAGACGAATAAAAAAATTATGAAATGGAAAGTAAGTAACTATTTCTTATTTGCATAGTGTATCATACAGCACTTTCTTAAATCTAAATTTTATACTTGCGATACCATTATTTGTCTATCTTGAAATTTGCGTAAATCCAAACAATATATGTCTGAATAACATGTGTAATTTTTTTATGAAACTTAAGATGACGTATTTGAAGATTTTAAAAACTTCAATAACAAATGAAAGAAGTTATTGTTTAAAGCTGTCGCGTTAAACATTAAATGAAAATATTAAACTAAAATATTCAATATATAATATCCATAGGTGTGAATGTGTTTTATATATTTCAATTTCATTTAATCTCTCTCTCTCTCTCTCTCTCTCTCTATATATATATATATATATATATATATATATATATATATATATATATATATATATAACCTTTATATGTTAATTTTCTTATTTAACTTTCCACAACTCTTTTTCTTTTATCTCTATTTTAGTTATTATTTGTATGTATATATTGTGGGAATGTTTAATGTAGCTCAAATATTAATATCCTCCAATGCGGCAGAATGTATTAATGTTCAAATAATAATAAAAAAACTTTAAAACAACCACCTTAGCCAACATAGGTAGTAAATCTGGGAGCATTCTGATGATAAAAAAAAAAACATGTTGAAAATCTACTGTTTCCGAAATTTATAAATTGAATGCATCACTATATTCCACAAATTTTTCTTAATATTAAAAATTTTAAACCGAAAATTAAATAAAAAATATATTGTGATGAACACCTTTATTTAGGTTGTTACTTTCGTAATAAGCAGGATTTTTGTTTCTAATTTACAGTTTTCCTGTGTTGTTATTTCTTGACAAAACATGTGAAAAATGTCATTGCAGTGACCGTGTTTAGCTAAAATTAATAAATTAACATTGATTTAAATACATAATAAAAAGTAAATTATCATAAATAAGAGGATTATTTAAAAAAAAAAAAAAGAATATTTAACCAGAACATCCTAGATTTTTATGAAGAAAATGATTTATATAGATAATGGTTTTTGGTCAATTGACATACCTTTTAAAGTGGCTAATATCTTTAAAAAGTGGAGAAATGTCACTAAAGTAAATTAAAGAGATTAAATGAGAGGTTTTCTGTTCTTTTATCAATGAAATTATTTAGAAAATATTTCAACTTGATTATCATGAGATAATTTTGGTGGTGTTGAGAGATTCTGAAGGATTTTGTAAAAATTCTATGGAATAAATAAAAGCGACACTGTGGTAAATAAATAGAACATAAAAGGGGTTCAGATTATTCACTCATTCGAACCAAGCCAATTTCTAAAAAGTTGATAACGCAGTTTCTTAAATTGGTTAATAAATAAAGAGGGCTAAGGTGCTTGCAATAGGTAATTGAAGTTAAGCAACGCCGAGCGTGGTTAGAACTTGGATGGGTGACCGCCCACACTAAGGAAAGCTACACTGCCCGAGATTCCTCTCCCCCCTGGGTATGTGAGCCCCGTCAGGCTACTGGAGGCAACTCACACCGACCAAGCGTAGGATTGATGACTCTACCCCGTACTTTAAATCGGGAATCGTGATGTGGCCTAGGAGACCACATCCCGCGGTCAAAGATCTTCATGGTTTGTAGCGCCAACCGAAAAAAAAATATATATATATAACCTCCCCCCAATTTATATAAAATATTTATGAGGGTGCTAAACGCCGTCACGAAGGGCCAAATGCAATCACATTCAGGAGTTGCATTAAAGAACCGACTGCACCTATTTTATTTTACGATCAGAGTGACGAGGTCGAGTCCCATCTAAAGGATACCGCGGCATTATAATAAAAATAAAATTCTTATCGGCAACCCCAGTAATTTGGAAATTTAAATGCTAGAGTGGGCAGTAAGTTTTATAGCTAAGGAAAACACATCATTATAGTTTAAAGCAGATTTACGACTGTAGATTTTATAAGGCATCATCCGAAGTTACGATTCTTCACCTTGGTAGATAACAGTTAAATTTTATTCATTTTTTTTATGCTACATTACTCAGTCTTAAAGTTTGAATTCTTAACATAATAGCTTCAAATAAATTTACTTAAAAAAAAATAATTTAAAGCGAGATTATTTATGGAGCTGTATTTTTTTGGAATCAAAGCATTGCAGTACAATATTTAAAAAAAATAATTTATTAATATTATATCATAAGTGGAACATGGATTGAGGCTAAATGCTGCCAAAACTCAGGCCATTCTCATTGGTTCCAAGCCCCTTCTTAGATCCCACACCAACTTTCGCTCACTCTATCTAAACAACCACCCCATCACCTTCTATCCCTTTGTTAAAAATTTAGGCTTTCTCATAGATCAAACCCTTTCCTGGAATCACCATATCTCTCATATATTCCGCCGTGCAATTTCTACCCTCAAACTATTCCATCACTTCCGCCATCTTCTACCCCAAAATACCAGTAGACTCCTATTTTCCTCTCTCATCTTTCCCCACTTTGACTACAGCTGTGTGGTGTACGATGGCCTCTCGGTGGAACTCCGTGATAGACTCAAAAGACTTATGAATAGCTTCGTAAGATTTGTAATTGGGACCCCGAGACGTTCCCGTGTCTCCCACCACTACACTGAGTTAGGGTGGCTCTTCCCCTCCTTAAGAAGACAATATTTCCTAGGCACTTTCCTTTATCAAATCATTACCGATCACCGTCCTTCTTATGCCTACAACCTTCTCCAATTTAAGTCCTCTATCCATTCCCTCACTACAAGATCCAGACCCTCTGACCTATACATCCCTTCTCATAGATCTGCCTCATTCCAAAATTCCTTTATAGCCCGCTCTGTCAACTTTTGGAATTCCCTCTCGATCAAAATTCGACATGCCCCTTCCCTATACACATTCAAAAACCTCCTATTCCAATTCCTGTTCCAAAAAAAGTCAGATACCAGCTAACTATTAATGTTATATATGTATTGTGTAGCAATCATATAATCACAATACTTGATACTAGAGATAGTACATGCATTTCCTACTATCGACGTAGGAATTTCAATACATACATTTTTTTTTTATTCAATTATAATTAACTGTTTATTAAGTGCAAGTAAAGTTATTTTATTTTATTTTATTAAATGAACTCACTGTATCTCTTTTTCGTTCTTCATTTCTCAAAGTGTATGTTTATGTTGTTCAACCCTTATATATAATGTTGTTCATAGTTCAAATGATTCGTTCATAGTTTTAATTCATTTGTTCATAATTTTAAATGCTCTGTACATAGTTTTATCTGTATTGTATATAGCTTGTGCACCTAAGGTTTTCTTTACTTTTTATTTTATTTTATCAATTTATTTATTGTTTCAAACGTTTAGGCCAGTAATATTCTATTATTTTGTACATTATTGTTATTCTGAAGGGACTTAGTCCCAGAATAAAGTTTTTTTTCTATCTATCTATCTATCTATCTAAGTGGTGTAGCTTAGAAAGTTTCGGTACTCGCGACACTCAGCCTAAATTATTTTTTGTTCTATTAATCAAAGTTTGATAGACCCTTTCGCCGCTCACACATCCTACATTATGAAGCGGCATTTAACCCATCCAGATTGATCCAATGCCAATACTTACATTAATCACAAAGTTATAGACCGCTGAAATCGATTTATTTAAACCCTTTCAGAAAAATATATTATTTATCATACTGACAAGAACAATGTGATCGGAAGTTTCGACTTATCTGTTACAACTGTGTAAATAACATCTTTATATATTTATTACTTTCTAAATTACTTTGCTGACAATGCCAGATTTTTATGAATATAATATTTTTTCTATAATATTTACAGTTAAATGAAGTGAACATGAAACAGTCTTAATGTTTATAATTGTTTACAGTATAAGATCACAATGGATAGAAGAACAGTACCAGAATACCGAAAATAAGAAGTGATTTTCATTTTATTTTAAACTTGTTAACAAAGATAACTTTAATTTCTCCCATTGAAATACACTTAATAGTAAACATTTCTCAATATCATTTTCATTACCAATACCTCCTTTTTATGAGAGAATGTTTTAACGAAGTTTAACACCAAGTTTTTTTTATTATCTAATATTACCTAACAATTTATTTTTTATTAGTTCTCTAATCATTCATGATACGCCATCAATGTGTTTAAGTTAATTTATTTGATTCATTATTAGTATATACATATAAAGAGGGCTAAGGTGCTTGCAATAGGTAATTGAAGTTAAGCAACGCCGAGCGTGGTTAGAACTTGGATGGGTGACCGCCCATACTAAGGAAAGATACACTGCCCGAGATTCCTCTCCCCCCCGGGTATGTGAGCCCCGTCATCCTACTGGAGGCAACTCACACCGACCAAGCGTAGGATTGATGACTCTACCCCGTACTTTAAATCGGGAATCGTGATTTGGCCTAGGACCCACATCCCGTGATCAAAGATCTTCATGGTTTGAAGAACAAACAATCGCTAATGTGGACTTCTCCTTTTATGTAATTTTTGGACTGAGATCACTGTCATTCCGACCAGTTTTAATGGTAAGATGTAATAGGAAGAATTGTTGCAGGCATTCAAAATATGTCTACTGACTGAGGGAAAATAATGAATTCTTCAAACTTCTTATTGATAGTAATAACAAAGGACCTGTGTAAGAAAGTTCAAGAAAAAGCTCCTTGACCACTATGAACATTGAAGCAATACCAAAAATACCAATGAAAAAATACCACACCTTAATTTCTTAGAAATCTCACTGCACAGTTACTCAAAACACACATGAATTAAATAATTTCTAACAAAAGATAAAAGATATATATATATATATATATATATCTTTTATCTCTCATAACGGAGTATGCTTAGAGGTTTGAGTGAATATAGGTATGTATTTAGTTTCTGTCTCAGTTGTAGTTTTGAAGATTGAGTCGTTTATTGAGGGTCTTCCGCTTCATTTTAACACGTGGGCCCTTCTGTAACTGTGTTCGGTATCCGTCTGAGAAATTTGATTTTATTTTATATAAATTGGGAGGAAGTTATATAAAGAAGGGCCCACGTGTTAAAATGAAGCGGAAGACCCTCAATAAACGACTCAATCTTCAAAACTACAACTGAGACAGAAACTAAATACATACCTATATTCACTCAAACCTGTAAGCATACTCCGCATACATATACGGCATAGCTTATAAGACCTTTTTACAAAAAATTCAAATTCTGCAGTCAAAAATACTACGAATCATATCAAAAGCACCCTTGTACATGACAAACAAAACCTTACTTACTGATTTCCACCTGACCACAGTTGACCAACACATAAGGACACTTTACCAACGATCCTATACTAATTTAAACGGACATCATAATAGACTAATAAGCGACATGGCCACAGCTGACATACCCCAGAACATGAGCAGGAGACTAAAAAGGCGTTGGACGAGAGATCCCCTTCCTCAAACAACCACAGTAATTGAAAGAAGTTTGGAAAGAGGTGTTGCTGAGTACTTCCTTTCCCCATGCCATTTATATCTTTCATGTCATTTATATCTTGTTTTTCAAGCAAATTTCCTGCATTTATTATCTTACAAGGTTATACAAACATACTAATTAAGGTCATGGCGTCAGCTGAAATGCGATTTTTGGAATCATGGTTGTCCCGTTACTTTTAGAAATTACGAGAACGCTATTGTTATTTCTGCAAAATAATAATTGCAAAACTTATCATTAATTAAAATCTTACCTGAGATATGTTATTGGAGGTGAGGTTTAGTAGCTTAAGTGACGGGACTCCCCAAAAGGAATGTTTGCCGATAGCAGGTACATTCGAGTGGGTGATATGGACCTCCTCCAGCTTCTGAAACCCTTGGAAGATGGGACCCATCGTGAGGCAGTTCTCCTGGTTATCAGGGGCGGTTATCCTCATTATCTATGAGAAAAAAATCACTTAGTCAAGAAGATCTTTAAAAACAGCTTTTTAATGAACACATAGACATAAACTAACTTGTTTAAAAATTAAAAGCTAGGAAGTACTTTATTTAAACCTAAGTTACAATTATTTTAATTCCAATGTTTATTACGTATAATTGTACCTCTATATCGGAGTCCATCAGACTGACAGGCACAGGCCCAGACATGGATCCGGCGGGACAGAAGACGGTACGACGTCCTCTTGAATCCGGGCCGCAGCGGCACTGAGGAGGGCAGGCAGCTTCCGCCCAGCCGATGAGCCAGGACATCACGAGCAGCAGACCAATCATCTGAAGAGAAAGAATATAACACCATTAAAACACCAAGTTAAACTTATGTGCCATAAGATAATCAAAAAGACCAAGAAATTAAATTAAATATTTATAAAATTCCCTTTCTTCCGAACTTTATGAATTCGAAATCACTATTGTAAAAGTTCACGTTCCAAGTTTACTCGGACAATATTGCGATGGTAGACGTTTTAAGTAAAATGAAATATATTAAGTTTCAACAGGTGCCATTATTCGGAACAATTCTGAAACTTTTCAGTTAGAAAAGTAGTTGACTGAACAAACTTAAAACAAAGAAGTCAAACCACAAGGTGGTTTATTAGTTGAGAAAGAATTGGTCCGGCCCATAGCCAAATATTGATATTCGAAAACAATACATATATTTTGTTCTGTATACAATTCAATAATTGAAAATATTGTGCACGTGGAAAATGCTGAACCCGAGTTTTAAAAAATAATATATCACAGAAGATATTTATCTTCAAAAAGCAGCCATTTTTTGTGGTTCATAATCAGGGCTCTGTTCTAGTGTTTGAAGTGTATGGCATGATAGCAAAATGAGTTGAAGAAGTTGGAATATTAGTAGAGTGCAAGCATTGTAGTTTCAGATGAGTCAGGGTGGGACGTTCCTGTTGATGATACATATACATACATTCGATTAACTTCCTTCAATAATTAGGATTATCTATCAACATCAAGAATACACGTTGTCGCTGAAACCCACCACATCTCAGATGTGGGTTCTTCCTACTCCAAAACCAACTCACAACACACATCAAGAGGTATGTCCCAAACTGCCCCATATGAAACTACACCGTGTGCAATCTGCTATTGAGCCATCTTCTTCCTTGACTAATTCTGCTGTCTCGCCGAATACTTCAAACATTAGAATAGAGCCCTGGTGATGAACCACATGTTTGGGTTGAAACACAGTTAACATGCTCATCAGGAGGCGACTAAAATGGAGCTGGATGAGAAATCTTCTTTCCTGAATCAATGAAGTAAACAAAGACCACTAATAGGTACTGAATTCTATTCTTCATTGCACCCAGAATGTTGTCATTACATACAACATCAAATCTACTGATTGTTACTTTCATGACATTTGCGAATTAAGATGTAAAGAAAAAAATAAAATAAAATATATATAATCGATTTGGATATTTTTACATTTTTTTTTCAAAAATTGCTAAAGAAAATTGTACGTATGAGATGAAATGGTCTTTAATATTAACTAGATCGTATTCTCGTTGAAATATTCTGACAAGGAGGACATTATTGCCGATTCTTTTCCTTTAAATAACCTCCGATTTCGTTAATTAAAAATTATAAAAAATCATCGCTTTTATTGTTAGTCGTAATATTGAATGGAAAAATTTGAACGAAGAAAGAAGGCATAGGCACAATTAACGTATAACTTAACCACCGGAGACGTGAAGCCGTGAGCATTTTGCTCAAATGGGGAAATAAACTTCTATATTTCCCTAGTATTTCATCTGTTTTCTTTCTACTTTTGTCAATCTTCCTAAAACCCTTTAATCGTGTTATTACCGCTTTTTAATGTTACTCCCCTTTTTTCTTCAATGTTTACCTCCTCAACTAAACTAAATCTGACCTCGCAAACGATAAGAATGATCTGGTAATAAATCAATTTCCTAATGTAATTTTTTTTTCTTCTAAATTAATTTTGGAAACATAATCAATTGTATTTCATTGTTTTTAAATATCATTATGTTTTAATATTAAAACTTTTATAAAGTCAAAAAAAATATTTTTCTACCTCAACAAAGTATTTTTATTTATCACTCACAATGAAAAAATTGCATTAAAAGTAATCGTAAACATTTTTGTCATCGTCAGATTCAATTATATGGAAAAACACCAAACATTGTCAACCGTGAGTATTTAGGGACACCTCTTACGGGACAAAAAAGTATTCCACTCCAGTCGGGTTAAATATAAATACTCAAATCAAGATATGTAGAAATTTCTTAAGGCACTAATTTCACAGATGCCATTAAATTCCATACTTTTCGACTTTCCGATAAATTTTTCGAAAGTTCACTGGTTGTCAGTATTTCAGAGAAGTGTTTGAGAAGAAATAAAGTTAAAAAAAAATCCTTTATATTCTTACAAAGTCTTCAATTTCTATAAACCAACAGAAATACTTTTGAAATTTAAAAGGAAAGGAGCTAATAATAATTCAGGAAAATTTTTATTTATTCATTTATTGATATTTACAACTGTATACATATATACAACGAGTAAATTTGCTAAGACATGATAAAAACTTGTGAAAAAACTAACCATTGATAGTACTTCAAAAATTAAATTATATTTAGAGCATGAGTGTATTTAAGTGGGTATTTTGATTTATTTAAAAGAAACTAAACAAATTAAAAGAAACTAGTTTATATACATTTACTTTTAGTATTATTTTGCTGTTTATTCATTGTATTTAGTGGAATGAGCTAATCTTTATAATATTGCTATTTTCCTTGATTGTGACAGATTTTAATAAATCTCAATAAAGAATTAAAAAAAAAAAAATCAGAAAGTCTCTCGGCAATGTTATCTTCAGACGATTCAGACAGTTGTCAGGAATTGTTTTGGATGAAAGTTTACGAATTCGAGAGAAAATGTTAAAGATGACGTTAAAATAACGTATTTAAGATAGTTATAGAGTCTGTGTGATGGTTTTTAGCAATGCAGCAAAATTTTGTTTGCCAACTGTATTACATTAATTTAAACATATTGCATAGCAGTTAATGAACATAAGGAAAAGTGATCAGGGCCAAACAACAAGCAATCCCTAGGTCGTTTTAACAAATTAAAAAAAATGCATGTAATATTAATGGTTCTAATTTCTACACTGACATAAATCAACCAATCGACTTCGGGGTGATAGAAATTGCCGTTTCCGCTGAACTGATTCTATTGAAACTAATCCACTAAGTGGGAACCAAGACCATCAAACAACAATCAGGCCGAGGAACAACCTACCGCTTGATTTAATATATAGTCTTTTGAACCAATGGGGGGGGGGAAGAGGGGAGAAAGAGCTTAATCTTCTTGATGGAGCACAGGTTCTTTTCTTTCAATTTTTGACCTTTTTCCATAGCCAGTAAATAAGAATGTAGTAATATAAATATAAAACCTATCAGATATATCATATAAATAAAGCGTAAACATCATAAAGTAAATTGTTTGTATATGTTTTTAAAATGCACAAGCATGAATTATTTATATCTTAGAGTTAGTAAATTTTATTATTGTTGTTTTATATATATTGAGAAGTATCATTGCCTCACTCATTTCATGAAGAAAAGCATGAATGGAGAACTGACGCTTTGCAAAAGAAGTCAGCATTTCAAAATGTATGTTAACATTAAGTTAACTCATAAATCAGTCAGTGTAAACGCTCGCGTAATATGTTCCCGTCTTTTCCTTCACTTTGTCTCCAGGCAGTGCAAGAACCACATCTGCAGTGGTCCCAAACTCGAATTTATTGGAGATAATTCTATAACTCCATTATTTTTTAACCGATTTCCTTGTATCTTCGATGTATATTATTACGACTAAATATACTCCGTTATTTTTGCAATTCATATAAAATATTATCAGAAATACTATATGAAAATACAAAAATAAATAATACTATGGTAGAGAACGTGAGACATCTTACTATAAAATTCTCATTTTTTTTTTCGAACTATAGAAATTCGCGCTTTAACTTCTATAGATATTATTTATTCATTTATATATATATATATATATATATATATATATATATATATATACTTAACTTATATACTTATATATATAACTTATATATATATATATATATATATATATATATATATATATATATATATATATATATATATACATATATACTATCTATACGTCAAGTAATATATTATAATTTATGAGTTTTTAAATCTTAATAAATTTAATTAATTTCAAATTTGGTTCATTAAACTGCAAACCTAGTTTATCGAAAACCCATAGATTTTTTATTTCTTATTTAAATAATATTGTAAATTTAAGAAAATCTTCACGTTAGATTTTCCATGAGTGAAATAATATTATCATTTTTCTTTTTTAAAACTTGTTAAGGAAGAGGATTTAGGAGTTCAATATAAAATTCCGTATGGAATTATTATATCTTGGTTTATTTTTTAAACGCTTTTTTGATACATACCGGTTAAATCTCATCCATGAAATATTCTTCATTTTTATCCTACCCATTTTTTATCTTTCCTTTTTATCTTCTTTAATATATAACACATTACACATAACTATATTAACGTTTATTGTTAATCTAGTCAAAATAGTTATTATAATGTTTAACTTCGGGCTACAGATATTGAAAAACTTCGACAAATATTTATTTCAAAGAGCCTCAAGTCAATGGTGGCAACTATCGTTATGAAGGTTTTCGAACTAACCATCCTAGAACTTCCAAAATTACATACAATTTTATAAATTTGCAGATGAGCGAATCAAATGTTTTTTTTTTCAATCGAAGCGTATTTATATCCTCTAAAAACATTGAAATTTACATAAACAAAGATTTTATAACAATTCAGTGAAAACTGGAATTATTGGTTAGCCAAATCCAGCCCTATTCTACATGTTTTTTAATACTCCTATTAGATACAGCAACTTACAAATTATTTTAGCTGTTGAATTTGTAAAAATGAAAAACGGTCAAGATGTGCAGTAAATAAGTTCTGTTTATTAAGTTTGCTAACGTTTCATAAAATATAAGAACATAATTTTTGTACTATACTTCCTGACTATTTTTCATCCTTTCTTTTTTTATTTTCTATAAGTATACAACTAGTGACACTGAATTATATTAGCATTTATTGTTTATCTAGTCATTACAGTTATTATGTTTACCTTCGCGAAACAGATACAGAGAAAAACGTAAACAAGTATTAATTCCAAAGGGTCTCAAGTCAACGATGGCAGCTTGTGGCAGCTATCGTTTATTAATTATTGATTTAGACATCCCAATGAAGATTTTCAAACTATTGCACAATGTTTAAACAGTTGCTGTGGAGCATAGAATTACTCTGCAACTTTCATTAAACATTGAAATCACCTAAAATTTGAAATGGTTCTGGATAAACAAAATAAATGTTATTTTGCTCAATCGGCGCGCATTTCTATCCCCTGCAAAATAGAAAAGCAATTAAGACGAAATAAAAAAATGTTTTATAATAATTAAGTGAAAACTGAAATTATTGGTGGGCCAAATCCAGAACTTTTCCCACACGTGTTTTATTACTCCAGTAATAAAGTTATGAGAGTTACGAGCTTACAACTTATTTTAGCGCTCTGAAAATATGTCAATAGATAGCTTAGATCTGTAGCTTTGAATGAATATTGGTAGTTTAAGACCAGAGAAGAACCTAACAAAAAGTATTATGTGCAATTTTTCACTATTTGGGACCACGGTGCATCGCCAGGAGATGGGAGTCATTAAAAATGTACATTTTATTTTGTAGAAAGCATTTATTTATTTAATATTAAGCAGTTTTAATTACAAGGTGAATTTATTACCCGTCCAAGCGAAACGACACGAGGGTTATGTATTAGGATTGTCCGCTAAAAGCTATGTAACACTTTTTTGAGCGAACGAGTGTAAATTAAATCTTTAATTTTTACGGCTATTATTCGGTGAGAGTGTTTTGATACAATTTAGCCTTAAAACACTGAACTGTGATTTAATAAAATGTTTTTAATCAATTATCTAACGTATGTAAAGTGCGAACCGGTGGATCGATTGCTGAGTTAATGACGTATTAAATTATTCAGTGCGATCCCCTGAGCCTTTTTAAAGCGGGGTCGATTTTAAGTTTAATATTTTAAATTATTCGGTAAAACACCGTGAGTATTTTGAGAAAAAAAAATGAGCTATAAAAACCGACCCTTGACTGGCTAAAATTTAATAATTTTTCTAAAAGATATGTAAATATATTTTGAACGGGCGGCTTAAACGATTTTTGTTTGATTTCTTGAGTGATTTGGTGAGATACCGTCAGTATTTTTAATTAATTTGAGCACGAATTACTTGTAAATTACAGTGTAAAGTATGTTTAGTTAATTTGTTAAAAGGTATGTGACGATTTTTTGAATGAATGACGAACGATTTTTAACATTAACGGCAGTAATTAATCAGTATGATCAATCAAATTGTTTCTAAATAATATTTAGAAACAATTTGAGCTCAAAATACAATATATATATATATATATATTTGATTAATTTTTTCGATTATTATATCATTTTAAATTATATCATTTGTTCCTATGTTAGAAAAATAAGTTGTTAATATTTCTAAACAAAAGACGTTGAAATAAAAAATATAGTTGAAGTAAAAAAAAAACACCGGCTACATAAATCGGGGAAATTTTATCCACCCTGAGTGTACTTACATATCTACTTAAATAACTTTGTAAATCGATAGGGAAATTGACATCTACGAATATTTATACTTGGTATAGCAGCCAGCTGCTTACCACCTTCGGACATAAATCAAGACTCAATTTTTGACATGCATCGATACATGGGACAAAATCTGTTTATCTGGAGCCGTAATGTGTAGTGAAAGTCAACATACTATTGGATCAAGTTAAAAAATACGTAAATATAAATGTTCCTATTAATCTATCAGATTCAGAGATTCATCATAGGTAATATTTATTTATAATAGAGTACCTGATTTATGTAAAAAGTCCATTATATACGGTCCTGTACTTTAGTTCATTTTTCCGGTTATTCGTTACAGAGGGCGCCATCTGCTAGCTCCTCACGCTTTTACATACACCGTTGCCTCATATATACTTGCTCTTTTTCATTCAACATTTCGATTGTTTATTCTTTCTTTCTCTATTCCAAGGAGTTTTTGAACTCAACAGATAAGAAAATAACTGACTCACAGGCGTTGATGACCTTAAGGTTTTAAGCCTTAAAGTCCAAAAAAATAAACATTTTACGGTGAACAACATAGTATAAACATGATTAATCATTCACATTATAAGATTTTATATTAGTCCTATACTAATTGTAATTGTTTTATTTTGAAATTATTTATGATCAGCACAGAATAAATCTTTATCGAACAAAACATTCCCAATTATTGTAAGTTATAGAGGCAGGCTTGCATTATTGCCATGGTAGAAACCTATTATTGGGAAGTCAGTTATGGAGGATAATGTTCCAATAGAAGAATATTACTCTAATATTTATGACAGCCGGAGAGGCGAGAACTGATACCGACTTCTGCGAAAGAACTTAAGAAACGATTAGACTTAACGTATGCGGCCCTAAGTGCCCTTTCAAGCCGACTAAGGCTTTATATCTGATATGATAATGCTGGCTGGACTTAGCATAAAGGCCCTTATATCTCGCTCTATTTCTACCAGTCGGAATCGGGAAATCGTTCTCAGATTCATGTCAGGAATTATATTCGAAATGCTTTAAACATTGCTCATAAATATATAGTATCATAAACCAGCAAAAGTGAAGAGTGTGGAATGATTTACAACTAGCTTTATAAACATGATACAGATTTTATTTTACATTTGCTGCAGTCCTTTTTATCGTCTCATTAAAATAACAAAAATTGTTTTTGGAAATACATGTGATACATGATTTCCAAAAACAATTTTTTTCAGCAACGTTCTGGTTCAGTCACATATTTTGTGTTTTCTTCTTTATAGATTAAACGAGCATGATAAATATTTACATATAAGTAAGGTTTATAGATAAGTGCTATGCATTGTAAAGACCACATTTGTAATATATTTAATTATTTCAATAAATTAATATATTCTAAATAATAATTGGTAGCACATGTCCGGTGACCTGAGGGAGATTAACGACCTCCTAGAGAGACCAATCTTTTGTGAGAGGAAATTGAACACCAAAGGACAGTTGCCCGCAAAAACACCTGCAAAGACCCTTACGTAGTCATGTCTTGTTTCAACAAAGGAGGGAATCAAAAAATTTTCGAGAAAGATGAAACAATCGTATGGTCTGAAGGCGTGGTCATCCCTTATGCTTCGAAAATTCAACCAATGATAGAAAACTACAAAAAGGTGGGTGGATAACAGAAATGCTGAAAAGAGAGACCGTTGAAGAAAATGGGCTGAGAGAGCAACAGAGACTGGAGAACCCACAGAGGCAGCTTGGAGTCAATCTGGGAGATTCGCCTAGCAGCCAGAAGACAGCTAGAGATTCCGGCCACACCCCTTACCATGAAGGAACAGCGTCATAACATTCATTTAGTTGTACGTATGTAAACTTTTGTTGGTAGTCATTAGCAATAATAGAATCAATAGATCATTAGTAGCTATCCAGTCCTATTAGTAAGCAGTCCTATCCAAAATAGCAATTTTCTTTAATATGATTCTCTAATGCTCATTGTGCATATATGTTATTCTTTTGTTTAAGTTTATAAATAATATGACTTATTCTACCATCTTGATAATTTTACGACCTCCCTTGCATGCCACCAATTAGTTATATATATATATATATATATATATATATAAATAGTATTTTTTAATTTATTTTGAGGTATCTAACCTTTAAATACACAATTCATATATTTTTCCTTTTGGAACCGTTATAAATACAAATATAAGTATAAAATACATTTAATAGAAATAAATGCAGTTTCTGGAGCCCCATACACGACGCCGTAGAAACGCGAAGTCAAGGAACACAGCACAAGGAAGGAGTGAAAATGTGGAAATCCACGACTTTTAATATAAATTTATATATATGTACTAATGTGTGCTGCAAATTTACCTAAACTTAGCTATTAATATCTACCAACATTGACAACAAAATCAATAAATATGAAAATTAAATGTTAAAAGAGTAAAAAATTAATATTTTGATTGTGCAGTATGTTTCTTAAAGGTGTGGGTAATGTGGAAACATTCATTGATAAACATAAAGGAAATTAATTTAAATTATGGAAATTTATTTAAATAAAAAAAAATGTATTAACAACTGTTTCATTACAACGTGTTTTATAACAAAAATATTGTTTGTATAAACTGAAAAGAAAACTTCAAATTGAAAGTCCAAATTTACTTTCAAAAATCGGAAATGGATTTGTCATTTTCAATCTTAGCCTTATTCAATCATACCTTCCAAGATTAAAACGGATTGAAAATACTATTTCCAATATTCCAATATTCGAGTATTTTTAGATGAGATGAGAACTACAGAAATGATATTATTAAATATTCTTCTTTTCTTCTGGTGCCTATTTTAATTCCAGGTTTCTTCAAGAGGTGGTTAAACAAGATCTTTTCCAACAATTTTTATCACTACATGCTACTTACAATTAGCATGTACTATGTTCAATTCATCCAATGTCCTAACTAGGTAAATCCTTTCTAATTTTATTACTTGTTAATAGTCATCTCAACATGAACTATGACTTTGAAGAAAAATACAATCGAAAACCTAATAGTGGGGTGTACCATACTCCATACCACATTCTTGACCCTCCATTTTCTAGTCTAATGCACAATTAATCTCCGGAGTAACACTACAAGTAAAAGGAGTTCTAAAAGTGTATTTAGAGAGGCAGGAATGGCGGCTAAAGATTCGGACAACTAAAGTTATATATCAAAGCAGTTTGTCGTAGAAGTACCAATCCTGGTTCAGCTTTAAATAAAAAATATATGCTCAGTTATATCATTAATGTTACGCATTGTTTGATTATTGTCTTGTCCACAAATCATCCTGTATTCCCTTGAAATAAATGAATGAAACTAAATTTTTTTCTTTAGTTCTTCATTACGATGTTGTTAGTACCCAAGATATATCAGAGTAAAATTATTTAGTGGAATAATATTCGGATTAGAGACTTGCATAATCCGACGTTATAGGTTTTTATGAATATATTAGATCATTATAAAAAAATCATATAAATTCACAATTAAAAAAAAAAATTTAATAGATTTTTTTTTTATTTTAATGTTGAAGTATAGGATTTAATATCTTGTTTTTTAAAAAATATTATGTGCATCGAATGTCATTGGGTAGAGGGTTGATTTAACTGAAGTAAACTGGACATCATTAAAGGATTTTGTAAAATTTGTTTGGCTCTTTCTTTTTTCTTTGTAGAGTTTTGGCTACCAATGCCTGAGAAACAAATCGAACACTCCCTGAGTAATACAGATACCGCAACAATAGAAAAAACGGTTTGTCAATCAATTTCAAGTATCAAATGAAAACCATGAAACTTGGCAGTACTACTGTAAAATAAAAATAGGAAAACCTCCGTTAATTTTCAAATATGAGAATTGGAGCTTCAAAATTAATAAATAAAAATGTAGACATGTCTCTTTCCCCCACCGAAAAAGATCCAGTCTGCCAATCCTATTTAATCATACCCCACTAGACGATAAACTGTAATAACTATTGACCTTGGCTGTGGCAGAATGTGTTATTATTCAATAAATAAATGTTTATATATATAAAAAAAAATATTTAAGTAGTGCATTCGGTGAAAAAATTAAGAAAAAACGTTATGAAGAAAAGAAATTGTTTGATGGGTACAACTAAAAAAACAAGTCATTTTTATAGTGTGTTTTTATATTTCGTATTGTATTTTGAAAGCTAATTAAGTTTCCATTAAAAAAAAATATATAAATGATTGAAATCGAACCACTATTAGCTGATATATATGTCCCAGACTCTCTCTCACACACACACACACACACACACACATATATATATATATATCAGCTAATAGTGGTTCGGTTTCAACCATTTATTTATTATTTTTAATGTGACATATATATATATATATATATATATATATATATATATATATATATATATATAATATATATATATATATATATATATATATATATATATATATATATATATATGTGTGTGTGTGTGTTTGTGTGTGTGTGTGTGTGTGAGTCTGGGCTAGAGCCGTATGGGCTAAGGCACTTGAAATAGCTTATCAAAGTTAAGTAACGTCGAGCGTCGTTAGTACTTGGATGGGTGACCGCACGATTTGGGCGACAGTCCGCCAGGGGAAAATCATGTTGACTGATTCTCTTTCCTCCTATATGAGATCCCGGGTATGTGAGATCCGTCATACTATTGGAGACAACTCACACCGACCGGAGGTATGACTGGTGACCCTACCCCGTGTACTTAATCGGAAATCGGGATGTGGTCTACTATGTTAGTAGCCCCCCCCCCCTGAGTTTCGGTCCACGGTTATCTGTTTCGTCAGTCAGTGACAGTCTGTTTCGTGGAAAGAAATATAGGTCCTCGTGCGCCTGCTGACCCCGAGCAGCCATAATCTATGGATCTAGACCAATTTGTCACTGTCCTTGAACCCGAGTGAGTTGGTGGAAAGGACACTGCCAGGTTGGCCCCAAAGGGATCGGCTATGGAGCTACGGGTGGCCTGCCGCTGCACCATGGTAACCAGAGTTCCTAGCACTTGAGGTTGGGTGACCCCCTCCAGGCTATCTGAGCACCCGCAAGAAACATACATCTATAACGAGACCACATATCGCGGCCAAAGATCGTCATGGTTTGTAATGGCAACCGAAAAAAATATATATCCCTGAAAAGAAAGCACGTAAAAGACCACGAAAAAAATCAGATGGATAGATAAAATCAACAAAGATGCAATAGAACTACGTGCAGATAAATAAAAATAAATAGCCCAAGACAGGCAGAGATGGGTCAGGCTTGTTTGTTTAGGCGGCAGAAGATCTATAGGGTGTGTAATGGCAACAGAAAAAAAATATGTATATATACATATATATATATATATATATATATATATATATATATATATATATATATATATATATATATATGTATATACAAAAACATTTATATACATATATTTTTATTTGTAACTAACGCACAAAACATTAATAGTTCAATAAAATCTTGTTTTTGAAGTTCGTTCCAATATTTTCAGTAGTAGGCCAATCGGTGGACACAGAGGAAGGATGATATATGTGTGGGACAAGATGTCTCCCGTGTTCCAGGCCACAGCCTCTTCGATGATATATAACAGAACGGAGGAGCTTCCTCTCCATGGCCATTACTATCCCAACGACATTTATATCCACTTCCTCTGTCTTCTCCTCACTTCCGGAGCCGAATACTAAATATCACTTCCGCCGATGACGGTATGCCGTAGGTGAGAAAGTAGGTCCGTTCCTGAAATAGGAGAACTGGCCGAATTTATGAGCCAGTGAGATCCGATAAGGACAGGGGACATGTAAGTTACGAGCTTCGCCGAGAGAGATAAATCAGATTGGAATGATATTTCCAGTCCGAACCAATAGACTAGTCGTAGAGGAACTTTGACTTTCGTAATTTGTTCTTCAGTCTATAAAAGTTTATTTCTGAAATGTACATATTGATGTACAATTAAATTATAATATGAGATAGTAATACTAATTTTTAGTTTACTGAGAGCTAATTACGTATACTGTAATAAGTGTAAAATAAAATTTAATTTTATGCTTTAAAATGAAAATTATATTAAAAAGATTTTTAGTGAAGACGATAAATCACCGATTCGACAGTAAAATTTGGATGAATGATGGTCAGTGAAAGTAAATATTGAAATTAAAAACGCTATTCCGAACCCAGTCTGATTGTTTGAATAAGTGACATGCATTATTAAAAGTTTTATTTATCTTTCTGGAAATTATACAACGAATAGCTATTAATTAAATTAATAAATTCAGAAAAAAATAATATTCATCACAATATGAAAGGAGTATTTTTAAAAGCTGGTTATTAATGGATCCAGTTTTACGCTTTATTAATGAGCTTACAACTCTCAAAAGAACTCAAGACTGAAAATGGATATGCTCTTGTAACTTTTTATAAAATATTTGGATGGGCTTAAGCTTTTAAAACTTTTATCTTACAAAAAAAATGACTATGTATTTTGTTTTTGTTTTTTTATATTATTTAAAGAAATGTGACTTCAAAACAACAAGCATATTAATCAGGCCTAAAAATTCCAACATATAAGTGATTAAAGTTAAGACCATCAATCATTTAATCACAGTGATCATTCATGTTCTCCAGACAATATTTAAATTTTTAATGCGACTTTTAATCATAACAAAGTCCTCCTTCCCCCTGTATGTTCTAGGCTATACCTAAATCATACTTTTTCAAATGGCTTTCGATTATTTGGTATGCAATTCACTACCTTTCATCCTCGTCCTATAACATGATTTGGCTTGCTGCAATCTCCTGTAGCCATTTATTATTTCAAAGGAGATAGTAAATAAGGCCAAAATAAAAAAAAAAATCATAGAATATTTAAAATAACGTCACTCTTATGATGGAATAAGTTCTCGTAAAATTATATCAGCAAAGACTTACGTGTTGTTGCCGTTTCAACCCTTTGATGGGGACTTTTTTATCTACTTTCTCTCCCTCCGTAGTCTTTTAATTTAGCGTTTTTTCCCCATTGTTTAATATAAAATATCTTTATCTTCTTAACAACATTTTTTTCTGTTATTTCTTAATACTAAACTCGTTTATCTACATTAAAGTTACAAATTGTCTATAAATGAATTAAACTTAGAGATTCATATAAGTTTATTACAAAACACACATGTTGAGTTTGTAACCGATGAAGATGTACTTTGTCGGCAAATTGAATAGGACATCGTACAAAGCCATAACTTCCATAAGTCAAGACACGTTAATGGTTTAGGATACTAACTATTCCCTTCGAGTAGGACAGAGCTGTTTCCATGAACTAAGTTGACACCGTTTCAAACTTGGTACAAACCATAGGTGCCTAGACCTTGGATATTCGAAGTTTGAGGAGAACAGTAATTTTGTTTCTGAAGTAAATTTATTTTAAATAATAATGAGATGTATATATCTACTTACTGTTGTAATAATATTGTATATTTTCGAAACAAACATGTCGTTAAATAGCTCACCTGTGAACGTTTTGTCAGATCACATCTGATTAAGAAGGTAAAAATTAAATTTCAAATCAACAGTATAATAAAATAATCTATTGTTTTCTGTAAGGATAATACATCATGACAGACAGCGTGTAAGATCAAACAATCACCCCTCTTAAATGAGATTTCAAAATAATTCTATATCCCTTTTCAAACGGAAAGTAAAAAACAAACCTTGTAGAGAAAGATGGAGCCAACAAGATACAATAAAAGAAAAAACTATATTATCGCCAAGCGATGGCCCTAAGCCAGAAATATAAAAGTTTGCAACAACTCTTTAGCACCGAACTAAAAACAGTCAGGAAAACCACGACAAAACAAAGCCATGTTACATAAATAAAGAAGAGCTTTCTCTTAGCTCGGTTTAATCCACTTCCACTCCGGCAGTATCTTGTTTTCCTTGTTTGCTCAATTTTATTATATATTTAATGCGTTTTAGCCTCCCGAGTATTGTGTGCATTCAAGATTTCGGCATTTATAATTAAATGGCTATCTCAAGTGTTTTTTCCTAAATGTAATTTACTCTTTTCTAACAAACAGGACATTTGATAATTTATTTACGACCACGACTAACGCACAGATAATTGTTTCACATCAATACTGTTAGAATCATTAATAGATTCCCAATAGAGTACATCACTTTATTCGATAGATAATATCTGGGTAATATATGCTTTAAATACCCACGTTAAAAATTAAGGATACAGTCGAAATATCGGAAGTTTTAGTTTCAGTTTAAAAAAAAAAGTTATAAATTTCTTCCAAAGTTATTATCGTTTTATATATATAGAAGATTTCAGACTAAGCCTCACCCCTTCCCCCTCCAAAAAAAAGAAAAAAATTAAATCCTGTATCAGCTGTCGGTGGATATTAATGAAGCCGTTCCTCCAACCAATACGTTCAATAATTCTAATTTCGTTGATAAAAAAAAGAATCTTTAATTGAAAAAAAAGGCTTTGTAAGAAAGTGACAAATTATTAGCCATAGGCAACAAAAAAATTATTATCAGAATGAAATATTTTTAACAGAAATATAAAATAAGCTGGCGATGATTTGTATTTGAGCGGGACGAATTTGTGTGTTCAGAATCAAAAATTTCCACTAGCGTTTCACGTTTTGGACATCAAGAAACGCATTCGGTGTCTGTATGTAGTTATATACATATCACCTACTATCGTTAACTCGATATTAATAAAATTTCAGGGATTGTGGAAGACGGAATCTAGATTGTCTCATAAAAATTTTATTAAATTTTATTTTTCATAAGCTCAAACTTGTTCTAATATGCAAAGTTATCAAAACTGCCAGGTTTCATAAAGCTCAAAGTTGAAAGGAATTTAGGAATAAATGAAAAAATTATTCAGTATCAATTTAATCAAATCCCATACCCTATTTTTACTGATGCCCAAACGCATTCTTCTTTTAAAGTCTATATTTCATAAACTACTGATTCCGATATGTCCAAAGTTGGAGTAGATTGGAGCATTATGGGCAAATGGTGTCAAACAAATTTCATCTTTTTTCATTTCAAAATTATAATTAATGCTTTTTTTCAAAATATGATGACTATGAAGGTTGTAGGTCATGAGAATTGGAGATTACATAACGTTGAAAAATTTAAGTAATTTATTAGACGTGATTTAAAAAAAAATATTTTATTCATTTTTAAATACAATTTTAATCTTTGTGAAGGATATATGAGTACTTTCTTGTGTATCAAATAAAAATGAAAGGGTATTTACTGAACAAAATTGTACTTTATTTTTTACTTTAAGAAGTTATTTATAAATACTAGTGCAACACTAAACATAATAAAAAAATGTATTACTATCTGTTATATAATTAGATGAAATGAGATGGGATTAAAGTTTTCCCTCTTTAAGAAACTTGGAGACAAAGTTAGCTTTGACAAGCTCGTTACAGTAAGCCCAACGATAAATTAAATTGTCCAAGCAGGCTAAGCGGGAGAAGTTAAAGAAAAAGAGAGATTTCTTAATTGGAAGCCATGTTAATGGATATCCACCCTCCGGTGAGTTCTTTTTATTTGTTTGGAAAATCTCGGAGTGAAAATTCTAATTGACAAATCTGATTGATTTACTAAACTTCTGCAGAAGTTGGTATTGATTAATGTCATCCAAGTGATATCGGATAATTATTTGCTCATGAAAATCATCCTTCGAATGTTAATCAAGGATGCTAATTAGTTGACTAAGTAAAGTAAAAGAGTTCAATATATGTGTGTGTCTATATATGTATCTATACATATGCAAACTTTCTTGTATACCCAATATAAATGGAGAGCAAGGTTATTTACTTGGCAAAATCATTATTCTTTACTTTATGAACTTATTCATATATCATATTTCCCGCATTCATGATACAACATTTAAAAATAATAAATTCATTTTTTCAGATTACCATTAAAGTTGACTCTGTTTAAGAATATATATATATATATATATACATTTTATACAGAACCGGCCAGCAAGGACCACGCGAAATAATATTTCCGTTTTCTCTTCACACTCCCAGCCTTCCTCATACTCCAATACTCTCTCATCCTCCTGGACTGTTCCTCTCGCTCTTCCTTAGTGCATTTCCTCTCTCGTCTTTCCCTCACACCCACAAGAACCCCAACCCCTTTCAGTTTTTCCCTAAAAAGCTCTCTATCCAAGCAATCTTTATCCGTGATTTTTAGCCTGTCTAGTTCCTCTTTTATTTGTTTTACATATCCTCCTACACTTTTATAGCTGCAAACTTTGTCAAAATTTGTCTTGTTTAGTCTTTCACTATTCATCCTGACCATGTGCCCGTAGAACCTCAGTCTTCTGGTCCACTGTTTCCAAATCTTCCAAATTTCTGTATATTTCTTTATAGGATTTTAACCTGTATCCCTCTTGCGTTACCTTGGGTCCGTGAATCCTCCTCAGAATCTTCCCCTTAATCTTCAGGATTTTCTCTAGGTTCGGAAGACTGACTGTTTCCATGCCATATAATATTACAGGTCTTGCTACTGTACAGTAATGCCTTATTTTTGCATATAAGGACAAATTTTTCTTGTAGTAAACATTCCTACTGGCGAAGTTCAGTCTTTCCAGTTTGGTTATTCTTCCTTCGATTGATGCCTTATCCGTTCCGTTACTACATATATATATATATATAATATAAAATAACTTTATTCTGTAAAGTTCCTTGAAAATAAAAAAACGTACAAAAAAATTGCTAAGAATAAAAGGAAAAATAAGATAAACTAGCAACATACAAAACAAATAAAACTATGTATAAAATTCTTCTAATTTTGATATAATAAAGATAATCTCTGCATAGAAAGAAAAATAAAACATGAAAAGAAAGCAAACTAAAAATTAATCTCTAGTAACACAAAGTATTCTCCAATAGTTAAGAAAATATAAACTTCTGAAAAATAACAATATATAAAAAACTAAACAAATGAAAATATATATTTACTTAAAATTATATAAAAACAAAGGTGGATAAAATATATATATATATATATATATATATATATATATATATATATATATATATATTATATATATATATATATATATATATATAAATATATATATATATATATATATATATATATATATATATATATATATATATATATATATATATATATATCAATATATACAATTTTTTTTTTTAAAGAACGGAAGAATCAGAAGGAAATATAACTGCCATGCTAAAACAAATCAATAACTAAAACGTAATCATGAAATAGAATTATTTCTTTTTAAAATGTAACATATATTTAAATGGTACAGTGCACAGGTGGGAGAATCTGCGCTCTCAAGGGCGACCTAATTACATGAATGCGGATGTAGCCTTCTTTATCTACTTCCGGTGTCTTCGTGAGGTAGCTGCGGCCCACGTATGTTTTTCATTAATATAATGCTAGAATTTTTTTTATTTAGATATATAATATTCTGTCTCTTGGACAATAATTATAGTGATAAATGAACACAACCACACCTATAATGCTAAAATTAATTAATATTTAATTATTATTGTCTCGAAAATTGAAAATTAATGTATCAAGTTGGACTTATTTGTGTAATTTATATTCACTTACCAATAAAAATAGCAACAGTTAGCAATGAAAAATTATTGCTGTCTCTAATGATAACACTATTCCCCATCTATGGAATAGGTTGAATCCGCTTGAAATCGCCCGGAGGGTGGAGAAACCTTTTATCATTAGAAGAAGCAGTAAGAATAAGCAGTGCTAATGGAGGTAGCAATGATTCATTATATTTTACCGTTGCTATTTTTATTCAGCACTGAATACAAATACTTGCATACATACATTCAACTTAATTCTATTAATTTCAATATTATCGCTACTCAAATAATTAAATAGAAATTAATTCTACCCCTAGATTAATAAAAACATTTGGCCGCATTACGTCACAGAGGCTCGCCTCCAAGGCCGCGGTTCTGCACCTATGACCTACACCATGTAGCTCGAGACATTTATTTTTTTACCAAGTATCTCCGTGAATTAAAATCCATTGTACAACTTTTTTGATGTTCACACTTTTTTTTTATACCTTTCTATCCTAAAGAGATATAAACAACATCAATTTTACAATTTTTCCATCAGGCTCTTTTGTGATATTAAAAAAAAAATCTTAGTACCACTAATAAATCAGATTTCGTAGTTAGCAGGAAGTCGTTAAAGATCCTGTTCGGGAGGGAGTATATGACAATTATTATAATATATAAAATAATAATAATAAGGCTTAGCGAACCCGAAGGTTCGATGCCGACACCACCAATCGCTTGTTACACACCTCCCTCCACCGTTCGCCGTCCAAACCCAGTCCTTTCAGATCGGCTTTAATGCAATCTTCCCACCTTTGCTTCGGTCTACCCCTCGGACACTTACCATTCGGCACAGCAAATATTAACCTTTTAGAAATTCTCTCGTTACTAAGCCCAACTACTTTACAAGCCCATTTGATTCGCCGCGATGAAATTACCTCAATTATATTACGCGGATACAGCTCACGCAATTCGGCGTTGTGTAACCGTCTGAGCTCTCCGGTTAACTCATCCTTCTTCGGTCCGAATATTATACGCAATACTTTATTTTCAAAAACCTTAAGACGCTGCTCATCCCTTAATGTAAGCGGCCAAGTTTCGCATCCATAAAGAATTGCAGGCAAGATAATTCCTTTATAGATTCTAATTTTTAAGTTTCGAGACAAGAGGCGCGAACTAAGTAGTTTTGTCACAGAAAAATAACAAGCATTCCCCGCCTTCAGTCTAATCTTAATCTCTTCTTCAATTTCGTTTTTTCTAGTTATCGTAGAACCTAGATACCTAAATTTATCTACCTGTTCAAACATATTACCATCTATATCGATATCACCAGTAGTATCGCAATTTTTGCAGCTAACCATATATTTTGTTTTATCCACGTTTATTTCGAGTCCTAGTTCTTTACCGGCTTTCATTAACGTTGTCGTATTTAGTTTTATAGTTTCAACGTCTTCGCTTAACAGTACCAGATCATCAGCATAGCCCAGCACGGATGTTGTCCCGCCCAGATCCAACCCTTTCTCGGTTCGCATTACCTCCCTAATGGCATGTTCTAATGCCAAATTGAACAGGACAGGCGAAAGAGAATCCCCCTGTTTTAAGCCCGAACGAACCTCAAATTTTTCGGACAAATTATTACCGATTCTAACTTTATTGAGTGTCTCCGTCAAGCACATCCTGACTAGATTTACTAGTTTTTTTGGAATCCCCTGCTCGATTAGAATATTATACAGTTTCTGGCGGTCAATAGAATCGTAAGCCTTTTTAAAATCTATATACAGCTGGTGAACAATACCGTTATACTCCAATTTTTTCTCTAATATTTGCCGTAAAGAAAATATTTGATCAATTGTCGAACGATTCCGTCTAAATCCGCATTGGTAGTCTCCGATAATTTCCTCGGCGTATTCCGTGATTCGACTGGTTAAGATTAAAGTGAATATTTTATAACATACCGGAAGGAGTGAAATTCCTCGATAGTTATTACAATCCGTCCTCGGACCCTTTTTGTGAATCGGAATAAGAATAGATTCTTTCCATTCTTCAGGTAATTTCTCGTTCACCCAGATCTTTTTAACCAACCGATGTATTTTAGAAACTCCAGCTTCCCCGCATGCCTTAATTAGTTCAGTAGGAATATTATCGATTCCCGCTGCTTTATATGATTTTAATTTTCCGATAGCTACTTCAACTTCCTCTTTACTTGGTCCTTCTATTAACGGTTCAGCACTCTGGTACTCAGAAGGAGGACACAGATCATAATTTCCCGTATTTAAAATATTGTCAAAGTGGTCCTTAAACTTATTCAATATGTCAACCGGATCGGTCAGAATATTGTTATTATCATCCCTAATTCCAGACGTTACGGGCCCTACATATTTACGTGATCTGTTTATACCTTTGTACATGTCTCTTACGTTATTTTCGATTCTATTAGTTTCTATTTCAATTATTTTATTTTTAAGATACTCCCTTTTTTTATTTTTGAGCAATTTTGTCGTTTCGTTCTTTGAGATTCGGAAGTATTCCAGATTGTCTTCGCTAGGATTATTTAGAGCTTTTAATTTAGCGGCTTTTCTTTTTTCACACATGTTTAAGCAATCTTCATCAAACCACGGTTTGTTATTCTTATTTTCCTTTTTTCCTAGACACGAGTTACCGACCGCTTTAATATTATTCCTGATCTCTATCCATAACTTGTCAATATCCTCGTGGTCCTCTAAAGCTTCAAACCTATTCTTAACATCTAGCTCGAATTGGTTTCTAATTGATGGATTTTTTAATTTTCCCAAATTAAAATTCTCAAAATCGAAACGGTTTTCTTTTCTCTTTTTTATATTAAGTTTTTGTCGAAGTTTCGCGATACTAATTCATGATCCGACCCACATCCTGCTCCGCGATAAGACCGTACATTAATTATACTGCTTTGCCAGCTGTGTTGTATCAAGACATGATCGATTTGATTTCGTGTTTGCGAATCCGGTGATGTCCAAGTATATTTATGAATATCCTTGTGTTTAAAAGTAGTACTTTTAATTATCAGGTTTTTCGAGATGGCAAAGTTTATCAGACGGATCCCATTATCATTACTATATTAGTGCAAACTTTCTTTACCAATCGTCGGAATATAAACTTCTTCCCTTCCTACCTTTGCGTTCGCGTCACCAACAATTCCACGTACCAATATTTAAATCCCTATATTTCAACTTGCGCCATGAATCCCCTAAAGCAGTCCCCACCCGGAGACCCGAAGGGGGGACTAGTTTACCTCCGGATAATGAGCGTTTAACCTTAGGGAGATCCATGATTTGTGGTATTTGGTGAACTAAAGATATGTGAGTAGGGCGTTCAATCCTACGTCACACCCTACAGAGAGTCTGGTGGGCCCCTACCTCCAGCAAGTCTGGAGGGCCCCTCTCATTGTTGGTCAGCGAGTCCATCAGACTTAGCCGGGAGGAACTTCCAAGGAATTTCCACAGACCATTCCCACATCCGCCACCCGTGGGACGCTCCCCATAAGCGGTAATGAGCCCGCGCGAGGATAATATATATATAATAATAATTTTCGAATTAGATGCCTAAAATAAAATAAAAATTGATATGATGTTTGAAAGATAATATAACACGCAGCAGATCAATTTATACTTAACATCAATACAGATGAAATCACAATTCCAAAAACTAAAAAAAAAAAACCAAAGAAAACTGTACCACTAACAACCCATGAAGGGTCCTCGGTTCAGTAAATTGCGAGTAAGTCATGTTAAAAGCCCAACGGTTGAGGTGACGGGCCAATATCACGCTCAACGGCCAGGCTTTTCCCCTTAATTAATTATTTAATTAAGAGTACACACTTTACCGAGGATGGATTTGCCACAGGTCTCCTGGCCACAGAGTCGACCCACAGCTGATGAAAAATGACTAATCATCAGGCCGGATTCGAACCTGGGTCTTTGAGCTCTGGAAATCAGTGCTCAACCACTGAGCTACCCCGCTCCCTTCACAATTCCTTAATCACCTAAAAATCTTCAAGTGACATTATAATTACATTGTTTAACATAATTCATAATAAACTATATAACGTAGAAGAGGGGATACCAGATAGATGAATCTCCTTGAGGTTGACCTGGCTGTCTGCGTTGAGAGGGATTAGATACTGGGCAACTGCAGGGGTCTTACAGGGTCACTGTGTCCCTTCAGACTTCTAATTGACTCAATACTGGTTTTGTCACTTCTCGAGGGGAGTGGAGTGCTTAATTGCTTCCACTCCTAAATTGGGAGCTTTCCATAATCAAGTTTTGACAATGTCGTCCTACTGCTGCTATTTTACAATATATATTAACCATTTCATCAGTTTCTAAAGACAATTTCGACTGGATCAATGCCAGCCAGTAGCCGGATATAAATTATTTATTTTAAAAAGGTCAAGTAACCTTACCCCAATGAAAAATATTAGGGGACTCAGTTAGGGGTCACAGGGCTTCCTTTAAGTAAGATGTAGAAAAATCAATAGACTGGAACTTAAACTTGGCACTACAGACTTCTTGATTTGACATTTATAAGACAATCGACTGCACCTGACGAAGGTCAGCAAAATCCGATCTTATGTATATATTAATACTGACAAACATATTCACGTCAATTATATTTGTGTAATTTTAATTTTTCTAGAGTTACATTCCTAATTATAACAAATAATTACAAAAAACAATTTATATCATATTTTTTTAATAATAAGTTTTAATGTTATTTCTAATTATTATATGTTTGAGTGAGTAAATCAAATGTTTTTGTTTAAAACTTTTATTATAATATTTACAGCGGTATTAGTATGAATACATCAAGTAAATGTGTACAGAGGAATATAATCACATGAAACACGCTTGTTGAGAAACTACCCATCGGTAGCACTCTAATAATTTGTCTACATGAGGAGATCACGAGGCCATCTTCTTTTCATACGCCTCGGAGGGTTATCAGGAATCGAAGAGGAAGCAAGGTTAGAAACAATAGGATTCGGATGGTTATGAAATTTATTATGGAAGAATAGGTATCCGGATTCGGCCAAATCGGAAACATATGGAACATTGAGGTCTTTATGGATTATTTTATTTGTGACAAAGTAAGGAGCATTGAGGATTTTACGAAGAATTTTGGATTGTAAAGATTGGATACGAGAGGAATTTGATAAATCAAATGTAAAGAATCTTAAGTTCTTTCTTCCGAGAAATTATAATTTTTATCTCATACGGTCTTTTAATGGCTGACATTTGTCCTTTTGGAGAGGGGCCTGCTCCTAAAATGCTTGGTCAGACTAAAATAGCTAAGGTTACCTTTAGCGATCATCAAGCAAATCTCGACGGAGACGTCGTTTCGAACGTTCATCTCCATAGGTATATTAAATTTTGCAGTTTCCAATCTGTAAGGACCAATCTCACACATAACCGGTATGTGTGAGATTTCAATAACCAAATAGTGTATTTCCGTTTATTCTTTAAAAACCCATATAAATTTTTAGACCCAAGTATCAGAAACATAAATGTTAGGTATTAAATTTTTTTTTTAATACGCTTTAAAAGTGTTAAATAGACTTTCTGAAAGCAATATGATTCTACGACGAATCTACTAGTACGCCGGGACAGATCTTTGTCAGAAAATCTGAACTATGAAAATCGAAATTAAATGGTAACAATGAAATTATTGTGATACCACTACTTTCTTTCCTACACAAATTTCCGAAATATGACTTGTTCAGCTATCCGATAGACTGATTATTTCTTTTGAAATTCATTAATGGAATATTAAAAATAGATAATATTAATTGGAATTTTCTAATTTATCTGTTTATTTAACGCTATCGTACCCATCAATAAATAAATATAGAGGAATCGATGTTTTAATTTATTTTGTGGTCTTACACTTCCAACAAAGGTATTATATAAGTCTTGCAAAGAGGGACGAAACTTCGGCAAAAACTAAGCTCCTGTTCCTATCCTTAAAGACCCTATTATTGTATTTAATTGACAGTCAACTACTTTAACGCAAACATGGATTTTTTCATATATGCATAAACGAAGTTATTACAATAAATGCTTATATGATTTTCAGAAGACACTTCGGTATTTTTATACAGAACTTCATGTGCTTGACTTCTAATATATTACAGAATACCTCGGAACAGAAGACATAGCGAACAGAGGAGATGCCTTTGGTATAGGCGGGAACTCATTACTGGAAATAACGGGCCACATGCAGCTACTACGTTTGTGCGACTAAATTGTATACACGCAAAACAGTAATTAAATTCGAAGATCCTGAATTATAGATATCCTTATGCTATTGTGAACTGATTGTTATTGTGGGAGGGTTGTAAGATATACCGGTATTCTAGTACTTTACAAATTAAGGATGCTGGACAAAAACAATTTATATAATCTTACTATCAATTATGACATGAGTGATTCTTAAAAAAAAACTTTATTTTCGGTGTCGAAACTTTGTGTAAGTGAATCGTGTAATAAAATTCTCCGAATTTTGATGTGGCTTTCTGGAATCCTATAGAAGTATATGCAATATGAGAAAGAGCTCAAATATATATATATATATATATATATATATATATATATATATATATATATATATATATAATATATATATATATATATATATATATATATATATATATATATATTCTTATATATATATAAAAGAAAAGTTATATATATATATATATATATATATATATATATATATATATATATATATATATATACAACTTTTCTTTATTCGACCTTTGAGTATTAAATTTAAACATAACCATTTAATTGGGAATAATGTTAATTATTAATAATTTAATAAACTACAAAATGTTCATTTAATTTGTGTTTATTGACGTTTCGATCCCGGTATTTTTCTTTTTATAAGTTAACAATGGAATCCTCTTCAAAGTTTTAAAGATAGAGCTTCTATACCTCAGGCCAGAGACACACAGACAGTCTCCGCACTGTCTGCATATATATATATATATATATATATATATATATATATATATATATATATATATATATATATATATATATATATCTGCCACCACATATATTAAGCACCACATTATATATATATATATATATATATATATATATATATATATATATATATATATATATATATATATTTAATACTTTAGTTTAATTTTAAACTTAAAAAAAAATATTATATCGCCAAATTTGATTAAGAATCAGTAAAAAATGACATCGTATATTCCCAAAAATAAAAACTCCAAATTTGTTTGCTGAAATATACATATATATTGATAGAACACGCCCAATTAGAAAAATTATTTGTGTTTTACTACGATTGATTTTTTTTAAGAATTGGTGGTATCTAATCGCACAGTGCTGTGCCTCAGTAGTACACTGAGGGGACTTAAATTCATGTCATATTACATTTTTACAAAACTGAAGACGAATCTAAAATTATTCTGTAACAAACCTCAGTTAAAATACGGACTTTGATTTTATTAATTGAGGAGATTTTTCTAAAAATAGGGTATCTGTAATCTTTACGGATGCTGTTAAAAAGAGAAATAATTTATTGTTTTATGTAAAACAAAAACTAGCATAATTTATTCGTTTAATAGTCCCCTTGATTATACTTCTATAACAAAATTGTTTATAGTTTACAATGCTGTATTTGGTGGTCACGTAAGCTAAATTATTTAAGACGTTGCTTTCTACTAAAAAAAAAAAAAGAAAAAAGTTACTCAGTAAAAATGAAAAAAATACAAAACTTTAATTCAATGATTTTATGCAAGAAATTGGATCGTATTCTATATGATCTTTTTATCTCATCTTTAAATATTTTCTGTAACATACGAAACACAGAGTATTTACAGAGTATCTGTGAATATATATCCATCAGAGATGACAAAATCCACAATAATAATAAAATTAGATACGGTTCAACAATGATTTTTTTTCAAGATAATTAAAATAATAACATATGAGGAGGATAAATTTTAGAAACGTTTTACCTTAGGGTAGAACTAGTGTTGACTTTGTTGACTTTTTTACACAGATTAATATATCGTGGAGAGCCAGTATCATGGGAAACCTAAAATACAAATCAACCATAAGAATAAAATACGACACAGAAAGGTAGCCTTTATCTTTAATCGATTTTTTAAATTTGTTATTCTATAATTACCTTAAGAGTTTATAAATATATTAAGGTTATAAACATATTATGTTTATAAACTCTTGAGGCAATCATAGGATAAAAAAGAGACAAAATCAATGAAAGAGAAAAGCTATCTAAAACTAATAACTAGATAATTGTATAGGTATCGAACACATGCACTCACTATATTAATAATATCTGTTCTTGTAAATAGTTATCAGTATAATTAATGGATGGAGAACGTATATATCATTAAAAACCGAAATTTGTTAGCATCTGCTAATGGAGGCTGCAACAGTATTTCATATTTTATTGTTTCATTTTTATTTATCACTAAACAGACGAATATACATTCAATTCAATAGTAATTTTTAGCGATAGATTCATAAATGTCATACGAAAACGTTTGGAAGCCACAGATACGTCACGAAGGCCTGATGCGGCTTAGAGGCCGCAGGTTTCCCACCTACGTATAATCCATCGTTATCATATTCCGCGGCATACCAATTCCTGCAGAGCCAGGCCTCTTGCAGTTTGGTCTGCAAGTCTTCTTTATTAGTATAATAAGTAAAACAATGTCCATATATGGATTATTGGCAAACATTTTTTTTCACATAAACCTTCATTCAGTGATGTGTTTCAAATGTTACCATCGAGTAGGAAATCAGGATAAAGTGTTGCTCACTCAAAACTGGTTCCTTAAAAAGTGTGCTTCGAATATTAGAAAATTAGAACCAATATGCCTAAGGATTATTGGAGTAGATCAATGTCCAAATGGAGATCTTGAGAACGCAAAAAAGAACTTAATATAATAAAAAAAAATCTCTCTCAGTTACCACATTATTACCGTATTTTTTGTTTTCATATTTTCACGCTGCGTTAGTGGATAGAGCATAGAGAATATAATTTACTGAAAATATAGAAAATATTTAGTCTTCTGTTTTAGATGTAAAAATATAATGTAATTATTATTATTTTTAATTAAAGCCAAAATCTCTTACGTTATATATCGGTGACAACCAAATTCCTCCGACAGACACAGTACATTATCTAGGGGTAATATTCGAATAAAGGATAAATTGGGGTCCACATGTCAAACTGAAACGAAAGACTTTAAACAAGCGACTAAAAATACTGCGCTCACTTTTTCCAAATCAAAATTGAAACCAAGACAAAAATTAAATATATACACAAACCTACTCAAACCCATATGGACATAAACTTCACAAATTTTCGATTCAGCATAAAATACGCACTTACAAAATCTACAATAATTTTAATCCAACAAGTTAAGACTAATAAAAGCAGCTCCCTGGTACGTAAACAACAAAACTTTTCACAGCGACTTACGAAAACCAACAATCGACCAACACATACGTACTCTTTACTACTGATTTCTTATTAGACTACAGATCCAACAATAGACTTAAAAACGAGATTGCCACAATTGACATGAACATCAGGACGCGATCGAAGAAAAGCTGGATGAGAGATTTTCTTTCCTGAATTTTTTAAAACATATTTATTGAGCGATATTAAATCTGTCAGAATTAAGGACATTTATAATAGTGTTCAAAGAGCACATTCTCACTCCATTCATAATTCATAAAATAAATAATACAGAAAATTAATAATAATAATAATAAAATAAACATCTTAGACTTGTCCTCCCACTTATGGAAGGAAAAGCGAGGCTTCAGGAGATCCCTGCGCTTCTCCCTTAACCACTTCACTGGTATTAACAGCCAGTGGAGGCTGGGTAAGGGCGCTACAATCACAAACACTCATGACTTGAGTGGAGAATCTCGCCATTGCCAGAACTCCAAATATATGCATGTTATAAAAGGTCACTGGGCCACTGCCGTTTTAACCTGCGAGGAGGATTTTAGGGATGGGTAATGCTATATAGGAACTGTGCTACGGGATTAGGATGGTGGGTAATATTCTGATGAAATTTGGAATATTTGATAAGATCAGGAATAAATGGAATATTAAGGTTACTATACAGGGTTCTATTGGTGACATAGAAGGGAGCATTGGCTATTGAACGGAGGACTTTGGACTGGAAGGATAGAATGCGTTCGATGTTAAAAAATTTGGTTGTCCCCCACAATTCTAGTCCGTAGGTCCAGATGGTATTTCCTGAATTGAAGAAGAAATATTGACCTGGAATAGGTGTTGGTGGGTGACATACTTCCTCGTGCCAAAGATTAGATTTTTAAAAATTTATAACACCTCACCTGCTTCTGTCAAATTAATGACAGTTGTGGATTTAGATCTGAGGAGAAAAAAAATCAATATAATTGAATGCACATACGTTAATAAAAACATATCACTGTTATAAAATAAAAAGTGAATACGAGGTGTTGACTCAACATTCAATATCAGATTCGGTCAATCTATTCCTCAAGATTAAAAATCGTTTCACTAAAATCAGAAGTTGACCTGGAGTATGGATTAGGATCGTTAATATTTTATAAGAAACGGAGAAAAGTTTTCACTCAACTGTTATTAAGGTCAATGAATAATTCAGCAAAGCGTTCAGTTTTTCTGAAATGATTCACTTCATCTAAATCTTAGCTTTGGATATTTCAGTCAACCGTATTTTTGAACCACAGACCCGTCATGAAGTACCCAGTCTCAGATTCTTCATTTGATCATTAATTAGACCAATTAGTTAAAATTTCAAAACTCACGTAAAAGTCTGTAGAAGTAATAAAGTTTTGCTTGAATGGTTGCGTTATATTGAAGACTGTACAGTTATTGGATTAACGACCTTACATCTGCGAAGCAAGATAATCGGATTAAACAGCAAAATACCTACCTGTCCAAGTATAAACATAATGTTCGCACTCAATTCTTCCGTGGTAGGATAAAAAAAAAATAGAAATATAATTATATATTTTTATTTTAATGTGTCCGATATTCATATTTCGGTGTTTGCTGAGCATGACGAACCAGCATACAAACACTAAAAGTAAAATAAAAATGAACTTGCAATCTGTCTGCCATCCGCGTATAAAACGAAATTTAAATTTAAAATAACTTTTATTGAAGGCAGAGGCTTAATGTATAATTCACAATCCTAAACATATCCCTCAAAAACGTCTCCTAAAGGATTTTCTTCTGTCTCATTTTTCCCCAGCTCGTTTCTTTGATATGCTGAGGATGTGGCTGTAATGTATTAATATTGCACTGGCTTTTCTAAAGTGTCAAAGCAGCTTTTCTAAGGAGTCATTTTAAGTGACGTAGGAAGATAAATGGTGTTCGCTGGATAAATGGTGAATAACATTAGCGCACTACAACTAGACAGATACAATTTTTACTTTAACTTATCTATATATGAAATATACAGTAAAGAATCGTTTCGCGATCGTGAAAATTTTCGAATCTCAACTATCAACGGAACATTTTAAGATATCTTGAGTCCAAATAACACGGTCCAGCAAAATGGTCTATGTGTGTGTGTGTGTCTGTGTATTTCTGTGTGTGTTAATGTCTATCTAAAAAACGGCTGACCGTTTTATATCATGGACTAAACATTTTTTCGATTTTCTCGAAAACGGCTCTGAACGATTCTGAACAAATTAATTATATCAGTGTAAAATTATGCAGTTTTAAATAAAATGTAGTTTTTATTCTGATTGATTTTCACTAACTGGGCTTAAATGGCTAATTTTTAATATTAACTTCCTCTAAAGTACCTTTAATTTTTTTGTTTGAAACAATTGACCATTTCACATTAATCTCTAATATAAAAGATAGTTCAATATAAATTATAAAATAATTGAATAATTAACTAAAGGAGAAATGAGAAATCGTAACGGAGAATACTTGTAAATGATTATCCAAAGGAATACGTTCGCACCCGAGATCGTCCGAAAGATTATAAGAGGTCCATACGTAACATTAGCTTAATATAATAAGGACTCCGACAATATTATATATACATGTATATATATATATATATATATATATATATATATATATATATAATATATATATATATATATATATATATATATATATATATATATATATATATTATAAATATATATTATTACAAATTTTCCATTATGCCGCAGAATTTCTGCTATTATTATCATTTACGTTATTTTTCTTCTTATTTTTATATATTGTTAATAATGTTGTCAAACTAAAATTACAATGTTGTAATGATATTAGCATTTGTACTATATATTATCATTTGCTTTTAAACACTATCTTTTTACCTCTCCTATTCTCTAACACAGTGTTGGCTTAAGATACAATTTTGAATAATAGCTCTTTACAAAGAAGAAAAAAATCTCAAGATTTCCCTCACTTACAGTATACAGGTCGGATTTTTAGCAACTGAAATAATTTATCCCATATATTCAACTGACCTCGTTATCAATTGGTTTTCGACACTATTTTTTTTTCGTTTTGGCCTCCCTAACACGGCGACGCTTTAAAGCACAATTTTGAATTATAGCTTATTACAGAGAGGATGAAATGCTGAACAATTTCCTCATATGCCGTATGCAGGCCTGATTATTAATTTCTGAGATATTTTAAACCATATATAAAAACATTTCAATCCTACTATAGCCGACATTACTCGAGCGTTAAAATCTGACCAATCAATCTAATTCACTCTAATCTTTAATTAATCTAATAAGAAGGTGCAAAACTCGCCTAAAGAAATTTTCACTTGAAAAGCAGCGGGAGAAAGAAGCAAGCAAGATGGTTCACATTAATCATGTAGATTTTTTCGCAAACGGTCACTAAATAGAACTGGTTGTGTAATGCGGGTACTGTAGTCACCTAACGCCGTTGAAAGATAATTTTAGGTCTGACACTCAGACATAAGAAGTGCTGATAGATTGCAGGCAAAGTCTAAGATCTACTATTCTTTTTATCTTCCGGTTTCGTTCGAATACCAAAAAGATCGAATCGGATTGAGAGAAAACAGGATCCTACCTATGTGTAGTTTTAGGTGGATATCATTAATCCTGTGAGGATATCCATATACTACTACGGTATTCCCTAATACAACAATACAACCTCCGGATCTATCTACTGAATTAATTTAAGACAAGTCTTAATTACTGAAGAATTCTTTTGAGTTAGAAAGAGTCTATACGAATATAATTATATTTTATTTATTCTAACACAAACATGAAATCATGTTCAAAATTAATAATAGTATTCTGCGACATGCTTTATTTGGTCTTAATTTAAGTAGGGAAACTTGGTGTTAGTGAAACTAAATTTTTGTGTTAAATAAATAATCTAAGTGATAATAATAATAATCTAAATGATATCATTCACTTTTTGGGGACTTGCCACATGTTCAGTGAGTTAAGAGAGAAATGTTTTGGGCAGCGGACCTGTTCTCCAGAAGAATTATTTGGTTTCTTAAAGGGTTCTAACTGGAAAGCCTTAAGCAATGATGTAGAGCAGGCCACATTGCAAATATCCCAATTAGTCAGATAGTAAACTATTGATACAATATCGTGTTTATTTATTGTAACATTTTTTTTATTGTTATATTGTATTTGATGATTATTACTATTGATGAATTTAAATTTCTTATTTATTGGATTTGTGATGTATTAATGTTTTGTTTTTTTAAAACTCTATTTAAACAGATGTGACAGTGAAAAAGAAAATTGCTAGAATGGATGTATAAAACCGTAATGATACATTATATAGATATATAGATATATTATTGCTGAATTATTTTAGTTATAAATGTGATGAATATTTATTATTAATTACACACAGACCTCGACAGACGGAATCTTCCATTGTCTATGTGTTGTTGCTTGTATATATATAGAATAGAATAGAAAATTAAACTTTATTCTGGGACTAAGTCCTTCTAGAATAACAATGATGAGTTAATACAAAGTAAAGTATATATATATATATATATATATATATATATTTTACTTTGTGTAATTTTTAAAAACTTTAAAAAATACGTTTACATTCATTATATCATCTAAGAAAATTTGGAAACTACTTGTAATCACCAACCAAAATGGAAATTAATTGAATATTAATATAGCCCGTAATTAATTTATAATTGTCTACATCCTTTTCTTTTCTGGATTCACTTCAGTATTTCTTATTGTTCTATGGAAAATTTTCAGTGGATCCCCACAAAAAAAAAATTCTCCTGGATAATAAAAGCATTATTAAATACATCATTAAAAAAAAAATCAGGAGCCTGTTCCACCGTCCCTAATCAGTTTTACATAAATTCCGTTAAATATCAATTTTTTAGGGTATAAATTGGGTTATAGCCGTGTTGCTCACAGGAACACAAAAAGAAATCGGCATAGCTACATCGGCATGGTTTGCTTTAAAACACCAGCAATTTTTCGCTCAGCCATTCCGCCTCAAAGTACTGATATCAAGACCCAAGTGTTGTGGCGGTACAGTTTTTTAAAAATACACATTTATTTTATAAGGCATTGTCTAATGACAACACTCCAAAAAAAAAAAAAAAAAAATACTTTTTTCAATCTTCACAAATGACCGAGATATGTTCGTAAAAAAATTTTAACTAGAAATTATTTTGAAACAATAGTTCAAAAGGGTCATCTTTGCGTCGAGAACACAACGAGTTCTCCAAATTTCCGATTAGTATTATTACTATTATCAAATAAAAATCACAATTAGTATTAATCGAACTTCACATGAATATAACATATTATGTTAATTGATCATCAGTTGATAATTTTGGATTCCTATCTTTATTTATGTAAAGAAATTTTAGGTATGTTGATTGCATTGAATTCCCATAACTGTTGAAAATTTCATTTTAAAAACTAAAGGTAAATTCATAATTTTTTTTATTTGTTTATTTAGCCTCTACCCCTAAGGATCATTGGCTTAATGTTTCCATTTTATATTCGTTGATAAAAGTGAATATTCTTTAAATATTTGAACAGTTTTTCTATTTCATTCTCCCCATCTTGCAGAATTTCTTTCATTTCCGTACCCATTTGAAATTTTTTCCTTATATTAGTGTACCTTCTACAATCTAATAATATATGTTTTACTGTTATGGGTACTAGGCAATGTGTGCAAGTTGGAGCTTCTAATCCTCCCAAGAGGTATCCATGGGAAAACTCACAGTGCCCAATCCTCAAGCGACATAGTATCACTTCTTCTCGTCTAGACTTTCTGTTTGATGTGTTCCATTTGATACGTTTTGTTTTTATTTCCTGAAGTTTTGCCGAACTCATTTCCCATCCAATGTTCCATTTATTTTAAAAGGAGAAGGCAAGTTGGTGTGTCCAATCTTCTCGAGGAATAGCATCAATTATTGTGGTTTGTGCAGTTTTTTGATTCCGAGCAGAGTTGGCAGCAGCATCGGCTCTCTCGTTACCCAGGATACCACAATGTGATGGTGCCCAGATAAGGACTATGTTTTTATTTTCTTCCTTTAGTTCACCATATATGTTAAACATTTCTGTTATAACAGGATGCTGGTTCGTTGATTGTTCTATGGCTTCTATAACGGACATTGAATCAGTTACTTACATCTTTCCGAAATTCATATATCGGTATCAAAAATACAACCACGAATATGAGTGAAGTTACAACTAGCGCTTAGTTAAAAATAAATAATAATAATATTTATAGTGATTTTTTTATGTTCAATCATTTATCATTTTTACATTCAATCATTAATTTATTTTATATGAATAAATTATATTATTAAAGTAACACAATATAAAAAAAATATATATAAATAAAAAAGTATTGGTATACATAGGGGAAGTTAAAATGTTCTGCCCCCTGCGGCTTTTTAATAATACAGAAATAGAGGGCACTGCTAGCGGCTACCTCCAGTGATATATTGCTTGCACTTAGTCTCCATGAGAAATGGCTTCCAAAATATTGAACACATTAACTCTCTACTTTAAGGTCAACTTGACTGGACGTAAAGTATTCCTCGGCTTTAAGGCAACTTGTTCAGGTTTTATCGTTTATTCCACAAGCTTATAAAACGTAAATAAATTCTTGTATAAACGCTCGATATTACAGTAGTGAAATCAAATTTAACAAAAAGTATTATCTTTTTTTTCTACCGGTTTCGGTCCTTTATCAGATCTTCATCATACTTTTTATGATGGTCCTCTTCTTCTGCTTGTGTCTCGAGTCCTCAATTGACAAGCATAAGAGGAAGAACCTCCTAAATAAAAAAAAAAAATGAAACCGGTAGAAAAAAATAACAATAAATTAAAGACCTCAAGACAAAGTCTTTTTATTGAACATAAATAAATTTAGGACATGACAAAAATATATATGCATCGACTTGCATTGAAAAAGTAGTTTGGCTAGGAAAGCTATCATTAAAAGAATGCCAAAATTGATTAGTTATTTTAAATAATTTTATTATTGACATATCCTTATTTTAGTCCTAACACAAATCATGCAATTTTAATTAATTTAAACCCTCAGTCGGTTCTTATTTTACCCCAATATTTCTGTGTTTAATAAAATTTGAATTCTTAAGGAAATAAAGTTATAAACTATTGATTATTATATAGAATGATCACTTATTACACAATGTGTCTTACATTTCTTTCTTTTACATTAACAAGGCGGGCATGCTGTAACTTTTTTGTTATATTTAGCATCAAACGATCTTTTCATTTGATAAATAAATCGATTTATTTATAGAAAAATTCAGTTTAAAGTGTATTATAGATTAAAGCGAATCTCCTATAAAAACATTATTTTTATCTTGGTTAACGTTTTACATTTTCGTTTTAATGAGTTTTTTTTGATTTGAAGAATAGTGCACCTCAAAATCGAAAGATTCTTGAGTTCCTTTAGTCGATGGAGGGCACCCGAATACTACACCAAGTTTAATTTTTGGTTTCCGCCGAGAATTTAAGTCCATAAATGCAGCAAAGTTAAATGACTAAAAATGAAAAACAAAATAGCAAATAAAAAGCAGTAATTCGCCTTTCAATTTTTTTATTTTTAAAAAGAATTATTATTTTAGGTTTTCGATTTCTTTTATTGTATACTTTATAAATATCCAGCTATTATCATCTATTTAAAAAAAAAGAATATTAATTCCTTATTTTAACTCAGTGGAGGATTAATTTATGGTCTTCCTTTTTTTTTTATCCATTTGTATCTAGTTATTTAGTATATAATTTACTACAAGCATCTGTAGTAAGCAGTAGTTTTCCCCAAAGCTATTGGTTGTTAGTGAAAATCCATAAATACCCTAATACGTCATAAAAAAGAAATTTCTAAACAGATTTTTTTTTTTTTTTTTTGGAATGAGGGGGAGGAGGCTTTGAAAAGGCATTCTGAACAATTGAACATACATAATTTTGGATCTTCTAGAGTCATGTCTTTCCTTCCTCGACTGGGGAGAAAGGCTTGGCTAGTAGATCTTGAGTGAATGACTTTTTATTTTTATTTTTAGATATTTTATAGAAGCGTGTGTGTATGTGAGTAGTTGTTTTTATTAGTTTAGTTTCTTTTTGTTAAGTTTAGTTTACATACATTTACTTTTAGTATTATTGTTTTTTCTGTATTATTTATTGCTGATAGAGCGTTAATGTGCTCTCTAAACAATATTATAAATGTCCTTATTTGTGACAGATTTTAATATCTCTCAATAAATAAAAAAATTTTGGAATCAATTAGCCACCAAATTTGAGAAAATTTCCTATTCAGCGGTCGTAGTGCGTTCACTGCTGAAGGAGGAAGAGTTGTGTACCTTCTGCAATAAGCCACAGAGCACTTTCTATTCAAATGCGCTAAGCATAAACTAGAGAGAGGGATATATATTGGTAAATATTTTAGCCCCCAGGTCTGATAACAATAAAATTTATAGACTTTTTGTAAAAATTAACAAAATTGTGAACATTAGTAAGAACGAAATAAATCAATAACGCACTATGTAGGTATAGTAAAGATCCAAAATATCTTTAAATTATGGAAAGTGATTCCCAAAGTATTAGTGACGTCAAAATATGTTTTCATATTTTTTTTAAATTTTGACTTTTTTATTTTAATTTCAATTCGCACTTAAGTGTGAATAGAAAATAAAAATATTTGTTGTCAATATAAACTTCTAGATTTATTCGAAAAGAAAATATTATTTGTTTCGATTTATTCAAATGTCGTCGAGCATTACGTTGTTCGAACCAGTAGTGAAATTTATGAAAGCAGTAATGTAACGTTAGAGAGTCTTGTTTGGGATATTCGTGATAATTACTCGATCGTCAGCGAAGGTAGCAGCAGTTGTCTCATTGCTAACGGGTGTTACCACATAAGTATATACATATATAGTAGAGAAGTCAGTATTTGACCTTGGGGAACTCTTAATAGAAATAGAGGACAGGAGAATTACGGAAATTTCTAAGCACTGCCGGACAGAGAAAAATCAGACTAAGTGTAAATATTGAAGGATGAACTACGATATGCAAGGTAGTATCGTTTTAATTTTTAAGAGAAGACCTAGATTCTAGTCTTTGTGAAATACCAATAACACCACAAATTATTAGTCTTCGTGGTTCTAAATCAATCCACATTTCTAACTATTCGAAAGGGAAGTTAAAAATAAAAAATATTATTTTCATACAATATTCAGAATATAACTGAAAGTTGTTTCATCAAGAAATATTTCAGTCCATGTATTTCACAGAACTGAGAAGAAATTATTACAGAAAAAAATAATATTTCAAATAAAAAGGATGAATATCTTCATCAGTTAGTATAAAAATATGTTTCTTATGCTCAAAAAAATATAATACTTGAATATAGATTAAAGTAAGTGTTAAGTACTTTAATGAAAACAAAATCAATGTTACTGTTTCACAAACGTGTGAAGATTCTTTTATGTTATTCAAATTACTCTTTACTGAAGAGATTATTTTTTTATGTAGCAATCAGTTTTGCATCCCCCTTAAGTATATTCCCGAAATGACAATATATATATATATATATTTATATTATTATTTTCTTTATTGGATATTAATACATTCTGCCACATTGATGCCCTTCAATGTGGCAGAATGTATATATAGAATGTATATATATATATATATATATATATATATATATATATATATATATATATATATATATATATATATATATATAATGAACATTTGCGTGAGATGAGATTTGTAATTGGTGCCCCAAGATACTACCATACTACAATATATATTATTAGCATATATATATGTATATATATATATATATATATATATATATATATATATATATATATATATATATATATATAGAGAGAGAGAGAGAGAGAGAGAGAGAGAGAGAGAGAGTAAGACAGAGTGAGGAGACGATAAAGAAGATAAAAGAAAAAATTGCTCATGGACAGTCAAATACTTGACTTTAAATACAGTATTTATCTATATCCTACAAAGACCATAAATTATCTTTACCCAAATTTATCTAATAGGTTGCTGAGTTAATTAGCAATTCTATGAAGACCCAAGCGCTAATTGTCACTGATAAGGCTTATCAATGAGCCCCGACCCTAAATGCCTGGTCGTCAGTTAATTAGCATTCTGACAGGTGTTCTGGGAATAAACTAAATTCATTAGTCACAAGCATCGGAAAAAAACAATTATAACTTTTTTTTTCTCTGAATGTATAAGATATCCATAGAATTATTAATGTATCTAAGTCAAAATATTTAAAAAGCCTTATCAACTACTGAATTTAGGCTTGTATTGGAATCACTTCAGCCCTCAAAGTATAGATTTTTCATATTTTCTGCGACTGCTGGTATAAAAATCACAAATTACCTATGACTATGATAGTCGTAGCATAACGTAGGGTATTTCTCATACATCATGTCGTTCTGAGATTAATTTTTAAAATTATCTTATAACAAAATGATGACTTGATGATTAAAAAAAACATTCTGGGAAAAAATACTAATAATTATGAAAATACATAGACATTATCTTGAAATTTGGATTATACGCAAGACAATCCTAGTAGGATTTATTGTTCCTTTGAACGACGAACTCGTTATTCTCATTCGATTGATAGTTCATAAAACATCTAAATTGAACTTTCAAATATTTTATACCGGTCATGTAAATGATTCAATGTATCTTTTTTAAGTGTCATCTAACGCATGATCATACTCACCTTATGTACGATTTTAAATATTTATATTCCGAAATCAATAAGAGGTGATAATATCATTTTTTTCTTTTTTCACGCTTCAATTCAAGATACGATTATTTTAATACCGGCTGAAAATGTCTTCATAGAGATCAATATAATTATTAGCACATGATCGTGGTTGAATTCAAACCATGGAATCAAAAAAACAAATAGAATATAGAATAGAATACAATCCATTATAGAAAGTTAAACAATATTTATTATAATAAAATTTATGAAAAATAAAAATAAAAATAATTCGTCTATCTCAACATTTAGCGGAAAAAATCTAGGAAAAATGTGCACTAACCACTACAAATCTTAGGTTTAAGACTAGGTGATTTTATTGCTTCTCTATCTATTTCCCTCACATACAGATGTTAGATAAAAATGACAGTAAAAATTACGTTTTGATTTTCTTTTACAACACATTTTAAAAAATATATATTTATAAAAATGTTTTATGAAGGAAATAGTGGATATAGTTTCCTATATTTTATTTTATACTCGATGAAAATCTAAAATATTTTTTCTAGAAAATTAAAAAAGAAAAACATATATATATATATATATATATATATATATATATATATATATATATATATACAATCGTGGTTTTATGAAGGAAATTATAATCAAACTCTAATTAAAGAAGATATAACTTCAATTTGTTTGTCTAGAACACAACAGAAGTGCAGTATTTCATATCAATAGAAATAACAATACTGAAAAAATAATTATAAAACAATTCTAAACTTCATTCATAACAATATAACCTTACATACGTCAGCAAAACTTATGTACGAGGTACGAGGATCGACCATCCATAATTTAATTACGTGATAACATCGTACAAATACGAGGATCCTCGTACAAACGGCAACACTGGTTTGTTATTTTTTTCTTCTATTTCAAGAAATTAAACAGTCGGCTCAGAACCTAGCTGATAAAAATGTCAGGGGACGATAAACATCTGTTTTGCAATGGAAAAAGGTGATGGCGCATATAAACTTCACTGTTACACAAGTTTACTCTTTATCAGTGAAATCACTAATTCAGTTGTCAGTCACTTGTCTGTCTAAGATTTCATTGTGCGCATTTGGATTAGAACTAGTGGATATTTCGTTCACTTCGCCTAAAATAGAAAAATGATAAGTCAATAGTAATGTTAGATTATAGTTTAAAAACCTTCAAAAATATGTGAAAGATAAATAGCAAAAATTATTAAAAATAACATTGCGGAATATGAAAACACTACTAACAATGGTTGTTGAAAAGCACAACTATTTTCGAAATAAAAAGTATCAAAACATCAGGCAAAACATGAAAAATAGTAAAAGATATTATTAAAATGGGTCGTGCAAATGAATTTGGATATTAATTGTGGATTGGTTGAGTGTAGTAAACAATTAAAGAGAAGATTGATTGGGGTGATCAGTCAAAAAATAAAATAAAATAATAAGTATATTTATTTTTATTGAAGGAAGCTAGTCGACTGTTCTACATATCACCGGTGATAAATATTAAAGACGCAGTCCTTATATAGGAGAAGCCAAAACTATGTAAAAAAAAACGAATATGACAACACAAATACAGCATCTCCACACGAAACTCTCTTGCCTCGAAACTAGTCGAACATGCCATAACCCTCAACCATACATTTGATTTTGGAAACCCAACCATACTTGCCACAGTTCCAAATCACAAAAAAACGATTACTTTCAGAAGCTATATTCATTAATTTGGAAAAAAAAAAAAATAACCTGGTAAACCACAAAATAGATAAAGATAGAATAAAACATATTGGGGACGACTAATATTTTACAGGAAAAAACTCTTATGATCAAAAATTTTTTTTTTTTATTTATTTTATTGAGGCATATAATATTCTGTCACAGGGACAATAAAATTATCAAAATTAGAACAACGAATTGTAACTTACCCAATAAAATAAAATTACTACAACTACTTAATTTGTTTCAAAACTTACTTACTTTTATGGTGTCGTATCACTTATAGGAAAATAAGAGAGATAAAGAAAAATTCATAGTTCACATGCGTGAGGTTTGGATCTGATCAGTAATTTTTTATTTTAGTACCGTTAATTAATAAATAAGGGTTAAATGAATAATTTTGTTACATCAGGAATAATTGAAACGGTACTCCTTCTTTTCACTGAATGACTTTTCTGAAGTCGAATCTCCACTCATAACAATGTACCTTTCTCAGTCAACCTTTCTGACAATTATATATATTACTACATTAATTGATATTATCATTCTTTTTATTCTAAAGGATAGATATGAAGGTATAATGATTATGAATATTTTGGCACCGATTGAAGCTCTCTAAATACTTAATGTAAACTTGAAAGGAATACCTTTCATATGAGACTCCTTGCTACCACAAAGTACCGTTAAGTAAGTAAAGGACTTCAAAATCTGAGGTAACCAGAAGAAGCTTAAGGAAGGTATACCTGTTAGTTACAGAAGGAAGTTAGATTGAGCTCCGGAGTCTCCTTTACGAGAATATTAAACTGCTTCAACTTAACATTAAAGAAAACATTTGCTTTGATAATAGTAAAGTTCGTTTTAAAGTTTCTAAGCCGGGTTAGAGGGGGTTAATAAAACGCAACTTTAAATTGTATCTTATCCAGGCACTTATAAAGGATCTTGGTTCAGGTTTACAAAATATTTAGTATTATTTTTTATTTCATATTTTATTTTATTTTTATTATTTTTATTAAAGTAACTTAAAAGACGTTTTTAAATAAAATACTGGTATATATATGTGTATGTGTTTGTGTGTGTTGTGTGTGTGTGTGTGTGTGTGGGTGCGTGCGTGCGTGCGTGCTTGCGTGCGTGCGTGCGTGTGTGTGTGTGTGTGTGTGTGTGTGTGTGTGTGTGTGCGTGTGTGTGTGTATGTGTGTGTATAAAATAGTAAAATGCAAACAGGTCTTATCCTTCTACTTGTGGAGATCCCTGCGCCAGTCCCTCAACTAGTTCACTATTATTAAAAGTCAGTGGAGGTTGAGTGAGGGTTCTACATCCACAGACACTCATGACTTGAGTGGAGAATCTGGCCATTGCTACAAATCCAATATATACACATTTACAAAAAAAGATTTTTAGTCTCTTTGCCACAGCCGTTTTAACCTACGAGGAGGCTCGTAGGGATGGGCGGTGCTTGATAGGGAATGTGCTGCGGGATTGATGATGAGGTTCCGATGAAATTTGCTAAAAAATTATTGGTTACATAGAAGAGAGCATCGACTATTGTTTAAAGGACTTTAGACTTGGAGGATTGTCTACTCCGCAGACCCTGTAGGGTTTCAGTATAGTCTAGTAGATCAGTAATTTGTTTTCAATAGAAAGTTTAGATTTTCTATTCAGTAGTATCCAACTATATAGTTGGCCATATTGTCGGTTTAATCCCTGTTTTTTAAGTCTATTATGTTGGTTCCACATATACTGCACGTTAGTGGAAGGAGGTGATCGGGCGAAGACCACGCTCAACCGCCAGGTTTTATCACTCAGTTTAATTAGGAGTACCCACTTTATAGCTGGGTGTCTTCCGACCCCAACGTCGATCTGCGGCTGATGAAAAAGTACTTGACAGCCGGATTCTCACCCGGGATATTGATCATAGACGCCCAATGCCTAACTCACTGAGCTAATCCTGTCCTAATATATTGAATTATATTACTACACTTGTATATATATTATAATATATTGTATAATTAATTCAGTTTTTACAAAACAAATTATTTAACTAACCAATAGTTTTCTGTTGGAATGATAATTCTCCCTTACCTTTTGTTTGTGTATGGGAAGAAATATAAAGTAATTTAATGCAAATGAGAAATGATAGAAAAATACAAATTACTGGATACATACATTTTTAACTTTTATTATATTGTTTGTTAAAATAAAAAAAAACATCATTTTGGATTGGTATGTATTGCCATCAAATGCCAACTACATGTCTCCGGGTGGTGTGATATTAAGATAAAATTTTGTATTGGCAAAACAGAAATTAAGATTGGTTATCGTATTAATTTCCGTCGAGATAATATCAGATTCTAAAACGGATTTTGACTAGTAGCAGACTGTCAACCCTATCGCAATATAGTTTTTGGAACGAATACAAATTGTTGAGTATGACTATTTCGCGATAGTCAAAACTTGTGTTAAATAGACCTATGGTCACGAGAGTGAAATACCAGCAATGTCTATGTTCAAAAACTCTTTCTAAACCGTTAAGAGTTTTAAAAAAAAAAGTATAGAACATCATGTAATTATCACTCTAACAAATACTACTCATTTATAAGAAAAACAATGAATCTAATTAAAAATGCTTATAATAAACGCTAAAACTTTAAATTATTCTTATTTATAACTCTGATATGAACAACTTTTGATAAAATCAATTTCAAGCTTAGAAGTAATCGAGGGTTAAAATAAATTCTAATAAATCCCATCAAATCACCTTTACCCTTCGACGTAAACCTATGACCTCATGTCCCACAGTATCCTTTAATAATACCCCACTTATCCCTGTTGAACAAATCCGATACCTTGGACTTCATTTGGACAAACGTCTAACTTGGAATCCTCATACCAGACTGAAACGACAAGAAACCAAACGGTCTAAATTTCCCCTTAATTACAAAAGACTCATATACTCATATATATAAGACCTATTTGGACTTACGGAGTTGAGCTATGGGGCTCCACTAAACCATCGAATTCCTCTCGCATCCAATCCTTACAATCCAAAATCCTTCGTAAAATCCTCAATGCTCCTTACTTTGTCACTAATAAAATAATCCATAAAGACCTCAATGTTCCATATGTTTCCGATTTGGCCAAATCCAGATACCTATCCTTCCATTGTAAACTTCATAACCATCCGAATCCTCTTGTTTCTAACCTGCTTCCTCTTCGATTCCTGATAACCTTCCCAGGCATCTGAAAAGAAGATGGCCTCGTGATCTTCTCATGTAGACAAATTATTAGAGTGCTACCAGTGGGTAGTTTCTCAACAGGCGTGTTTCATGTAATAATATTTCTCTGTACAAATTTACTAGATGTATTCATACTAATACAGTTGTAAATATCATAATAAAAGTTTAAAAAAAAAAAAGAAGTAATCGAACCCAACAACAGATCAGAACAACGTTTTCACGCTCAATCACCACTAAATTCGATTAGGTTAGATAAGGCGAGACAGTTAACTGGTAAGAATCGACAAGCGACATTTAGGGAAACAATAGCCGTTACACACGCAACTGATATTGTCAACTATCACGCGAAATCTGATAGTGCGACGGTACTGCCAAACAGCAAATGTTTCAGTACCGTACAGTTTACTTCACAGCAGCGTCTACGATAGTTTACTGCTGCAATGCCATTGCAATAATACCTCGGAAATAAAGATTCAAACTAACATGTGTACCGTGAACAAGCGATTTGGGATTATACTGATCATTATAAAATTATGATGATAGGATTGAACGAAACTCTTCTTCTTTATTCACGCGAAGACATAATATCTAATGCATACCTATTTTAGCTCTTCTCAGAAAAAAAAAAAAAACATTTCTAGTTCACAAACGAAACCTTTCCTTTTATATTGTGTTAAATTAACAATTACAGAATATTTATCCCAAAATAACTTCCTATATTAAGTGACATTTGGTTTTGTATATATTTTTGTCATACAGGTTTTGTGAAATTTTTTCATAATATATTAAAATCAATTTTACTAAGGATAGGCAAATTATTCGAATTCCTGAACAGCCTTTTTATTTTATTTTTTGTTCTTCGTGTCTTTTAGTTTTTTCGGGCGGTGTTTAGAAAAGATTTAATTGGTTTGAAAAAGTTACATTGTTATGTTAATCATAAACAATTATAATCATGCAACTGACAGAAAAACAATTATAATTTTCAAAGTTACGAATTAAGAAAACAATCTGTTTTTCTACATTCTAATTTATTTTATCTTTTGTTTTCAGAAGCTTTCGGTGCTCTTCACTACGCACACACACACACACACACACACACACACACACACACAAATATATATATTTTATAATTACATATATATCTAATACATTACAATTAGTAAATGTCACTTAGGTGTCTTCCATATGTGTACATACCTTTCTAAGCTCATTCCATCCATTTTGGATTCCTTTCTTTATAAACTTATTTCAATCATTGTAGATTATTGACTTATATGTAAGACAATATTTTTTATTATCTGTGGATTAAATAAAAGATCGAATGTCAAAGCATGAAAAGGTGGTGTGACAGGAAATTTGTTTTGTTTCAATTCAGTCTATTAAAATTGATTAGTCGTAAGAATTTATATGTAATATTACTTACTGTAGGATTAAAATAGGTCCCCTATTGCACCATATTTTCACATTTACGGAAGTACCGATCTATAGGAAAATTAAAAAAAAATGTATGTAAAAATAAAACAGAATGCTAAGTGAAAATTAGTAATTGTAATGTGTAAGATATATATTTAATTCTTAATTTATTTTTTATTTCAGATAAATACGGTGCAGTGCACCAAAAGCTCCTGAGAACAAAAAATAAAATAAATGAGACCAAGGAAAGAAGGGTGTTGTTTTCTTAATTTAAATATAAATACACAGTTCATCTATTAAACGTAAAATTTACGAATTTTGTATTAAATCGTTGATATTGCATTATTAATTATTTAATAATTAGTACCGATGAAGTAACGAGTTTTTGGTACTGATGAAAAAAAAACTAACGTCCTTTATAATTAAATCTTCAATTTTTAAAGGGTATTTTTAATTAATTAATAATTTCAAGGAAATAACATCAACCCTTTCACCTTCTACTTTAGGATATAAAAAAGATAGGAAGAAAATGTATAGCGTTTGAATGAAAATTGTTTATAAAAATAATTTTTAACGAGACGTGTCCATAATGTAATTTATAAAATAGTTATATTAAAATGTAAAAAATTAGTGGTTTGGCCTTTTCTCATTTAAGACGTAATGTTAAATTTTTAAACTGTGGAATGGACTTTTAATAAATAGTTATGAAATAATTATTGGATGAAGGTTTAGATTAGATAAAGATGTAAGTAGAAATTTTATTCATATAGTTGATTTTTTGGGATATTTATAGATTATTGTTGTATGTGCTGTTACATTTTTTTTTTCATAGATATTTAATGCAATGTAATATTTTAGATAAAAAGTTCTACTTCAAAATGAACAAAATTGTTCTGAAATGTTGTTGTAATAAATTATATGAATTGAAGCATTTCGAGGAGGTGAAAGGGCTTAAGTTATTTCCTTGAAATTATCAATTTTATTAATTATTTTAATGTCCTTTAATATAAACTAAACTGTATTCGCTTTGGATTAAGTAAAAGAGAACCTCAACTCTTAAAATTAGGTCACATTTCACCAATAATTCCTAATTGCAGTACGTGCAGAATATTGTACTGTGCTTTTAATTATTTTAATCTAGCCTCATTGTACTATTCGCATGCAGACTTCCGGACTTAATTAAAATATAAACGTAATTAAGTTCAAGTTCCGATGCTGATGATCTATTGCCTCATTACCTGAACAGTTAATGCCTTATTTTATAGTCTAGCTCATTCTTATAAAAAGCGAACCCGAGGGTACTATTAGAGGATTAATTAGAGGATAAATGACCATAATAAAGTAAGAAATAGGACTTAATTTAAAATTCTTATGAAGTGGTATAAGATTAAGTACTGCGGCATAATTATTACCTACTTTAATTAATTAAAATTTATAGGCCTTATTTATTAACTACTTAAAACATCATTAACATGGGCCATATATCGCAGGCAACAAAGGGATGCTAATATATTCTCCCGAGAATTTATTTTATTTATTATCGTTGATTTCTTATACAGACCAATTTGAAACTTAGGTATCTTCAGTTCAAGCTGAATGATATTTTTAAAATCCAAACATGAATACCTACTTGCTCTAAGTTTTTAATAAAATATTATTTTAAATACGAAAAAGTTATTTTTAAATTATAGATCGCCTGGCAGCCAGAAATTAATTATCTCTCTTTACTCTGATTTCATATTGTTTTATGTTAAAAAATAAATAATAATAATAATTAATAGCTTCTGAAGTCAATATATTTCTTTGGTCGTGGTCCATTCGACTTTAGACATTCGAAAATAAAAATATAGTTTCTTGCATGCAACTCTAAAAAGCATCCGTCTGGTTTTAGAGCTACCACGTTGTTACTTGACTACTACTGTGGCATTCATTTTCGTTTAGAGACATCCTATTGGATTGCTCCGAGCTGTATAAGTTTTTTTTTAACCTCCTTTCCTTCACATCCTGAGATATTGATTCACCTGTTTCTTTGACAAATAGTATATAAACCGTGATACAGACAAATTTTTATAAAATTATTAACAAACGCCCGAAACTTCGTGTATTTCTTTTTCTTTATCACATAACGTACGAATATGTGATTTACTAAAATTATCAGAAGTTCAGAATTTTGGCCATTTCAATCTAGAGATCGGAAAACTTTGTCTATATAACTAGATATTAAAAACTGATAAATACTCATTTGTTTTCCACTTGAATCGTAAGATAATTTAATAACTAAATCGATAAAAAAAGGTAGTTTACAAATATATTGGTCCGTTTTGCCTAAATAACCTCGTTATTTTGACTATTTAATTATGTTGGGTTGGAGGTCACGCCAAACGGTCCAATATATTTGTAGACCATATTTTCTATTTCGATAATAATTTGATAAAAAGGGTTCTGCACCACGGGCTATACAAATATACAAATACAAACACCTTCATTGGTACAACCTTAAGTGTTTCTCCTCAAAATATTAGTAGGATGGTCCAAGTAAAAACAACAGATTAATTACGGAACAGTTTTTGATTATCAAGATACAAATTTGCATTATCAGGGAATGGTAAAAATATTTTAAGGGACAACAAAAACTATTTTTATTCAAATCAGCTCAACTTCTATTCTAGCACTTCCATTATATCGTGTATTCATGAAGAAGCTTCATTACACATTTTTATTTCTATAAATTTAATAATTTATCTAAAACGGAAAAAAAATATGGCATATTAAAAATATAATCAATATAATAGTCAATCTTTTAAGTTGTGATTTAAAGGAACAATAGGTAATGATGAAATTTATACTTTTTGTAATCAATAATTAGCTCATATTAATACAACACAAATTCAATTATTTAAAATAGATGGATAATGGGACCTGTTTATGTCTGTTTTCAGTTATTGTCAGCAATACTGAAAGCCTGAATAACAAAACTATTTTCGTAATTTAGTTTTCTGAACAATGCTGTTGCTTACTCTAAAAAATTGTAACAATAATGCAGCAGTGGTGAGGGAACGCGGGCACCTGTGACAGAGAACAGAAACTTCACGAATAGCGGCCCGCGCAAGTTGCCAACTGCTGCTAATCACGAAACCACTCCCTTATCTTACCGTGTCTGCTCGTCCGGGGTGTCCTTTAATTGGCATACCTGTCCGCTTTTGAGGGAGAAATATCAATAATAATAACAGTTTTGAACAATAAAATATCAAAATATGTACCATTCTTCGACAAAGTTGATACAACTCATAAAAAAAAAAAAGAAAAAAAAGAATAGGTTATGATAAGATCAAACTCATATATATATTTATGTTATTATAAAAATTTTTATGTTCCATATGTAAAGTTAGAAGTTAGAATAAAAACATATATATTTTTTTAAATCAATGAAAATCGAAAAAAAAAAACAAACGCCACCAAAATAGTTAGGAATAAGGCAAAAGTTTAATCAGTAGAAGATGAATCAATTTATTTTAATAATGAACTAATAACAACCATAAATCGGTGGTACAGACACATTTTATCAAGTTATTAACATCCTCCTGAAACTTCGTAAATAACTTCAACTCATCGTAACCTAAAAGTATTATATTTACGAAAATTCTCGGAATCGGGACGTTTTTAATCTATAGATCGGCAAACTTTGTCTGTTTAATTAGGTACTAGAAATTCGTGAATACCTGTTTGATTTCCAACTGGATCGTACGATAGTATGATTAGAAAAAAAAAAAAAGTTTTCTACAAAAATATTTGGACGTTTGGCCTATACAACCTCCTTACTTTAACTTTTTTGGGGCGGAGGTCAAGGACTAAACGGACCTATATTTTTATATATCACCTTTTTTTTTCATATTATCTCACGATTCAAGTGGAATGAAAATGAGTATTTACGAGTTTTTAGTATCTAATTAGATAGACAAAGATTCCCGATCTCCAGATTGAAAACCCTCAATTCCGATAATTTTGGTAATTGAAATGTTAGTGGATTTTGATGAGATAAAGAAATGCACGAAGTTTCAGTTGGATGTTAATAATTTGGTAAAAAGGGGTTTGTACCACGGACTACCACTCCATCATGAAAACTTGATCTTAGTAGTAATTTATTGTTTGAATTCAATATATATATGTATATATATATATTAGCAAAAAAAAAAAAAAAAAAAAAGCACAACGACAAACTTTTAGGAATATCGAAGTCGACTTAAGAGAAGATATATCTAGATATAAGTTTCTGAGAAACCTCTATGTACTTATACCACAGGGGAAATAAACTAAACATTTTGTTTACGCTGATGTACTGCACGTTTTATTTATCAATGTCTTTCCAAAAAAAAAAAAACATTTTTATTATTTATTGATTTATTTTTAGTTTGCTTTACTAATATTGTAATATCTTCGGCCGCCTGAATATTGTTGACCAAATGCGAGACCATGACGAATTTTAGTCTTGCGCACACAGTCTTGGTCTTGTGCAAGAGTCTTGCAGTTACCTACAAGCTTATCACTATAGAGATATTACTGTAATTTTTTATATAGAGGAAACCTAGCTAAGTCGAATGAAAAATTGTAAAAATTAATTTCACAAAAACGATGTTTATTATTATTTTTTTTTACCCGTGCAAGACCATGACCGAATTTGGAAAACACTACTCCTTGACCAGCCTTTTTCCCTTCTGCTTATCTAGGACTACTGCTTTCTAGTCAGCTGTGTGTAGGTCTGGAGCATCTTTATTGATTCTATATGTCCATCTGGTTTTTAGGCTACCAAGTGGACTCTTGTGATTATTGATAAGTAATGTACATCCAACATTTGGTCAGATGGTATATGCTTCCTTATGTATAGCTAGGTGAAACACGTCCTGCCCATTATCAACTCCTCATATACCATGAGATACTCACTGACCAGGTTCCATAAGCAATTTTATATTGGTCCAGGCATTAAGAGGATTTTTTCGATCTTTTTCCTTAGTTAGTGTCCGTATATCACAGTGTTTATGTATCACATATTGTATTCTACATCCTCAATTTAATATTTTGATTAACTTACTAAGATACATATCAGGTTATTGTAAGCCATTATGGCTTTTTCAAAATTCACTATGATAGGCTTAATGTGAACTGAACAGCGGTTTTTGGGATTTGATATTGCCATTAATTTCGCAAAGAATGCTGTAATTTATTGTAGAATGGGCTTCGATTTGGTTTACTTACTGCTTAGGGGTTTTTTATAAAGGAAACTTAATCGATATTTGTGGATTAAAGAGGGTAAATATTTTAAACTTGTTGAAGAATAATAAGTTTTATTCATATTTCCTGACTTGTTAATATTGATTATATTTTGGATAAGTTAAATTTACTTAATCTTTATGGAAAATAATTAGATAAAATTGAGAGCTTCAAACTAGATTTGGGGTTTCGAATAAATAAAATATCAGATGTGAATATAGAAATCTCCATATTAATGCTGACTACAATATTCGGTTTAAAATTTCTTAATCATGAACCAGAATACATTTTTTTACCTGAAATGTATGCCTCCAAGATTATACATGCATTTTTGATACACCCGAGAAGTACATGACCAAGAAGAAAAAGAATTCTCTTATTCTCTTATCTCCCTTATGATTATTTTGTGATAAATCATCGAATAAATATTTATAGCTTTTTCAAATATTAAAAAAAATATATATTACTTCCCAACTTATTAATCAGATAGAGGAAAAGAAGCATTAAAATTAATTGCGTTTTTCATAAAGCATAATCCCTGGTAAAATAAATAAAACAGTTCTTTCCTTACAAAGGTTAGGTAGCCAGAGTTATTTTAATGAGTTAGTCATTAAAACTATTTTTATTACATATTGTGTTCATTTTGATTTTGCGTTTACTGCATGCGTGGTGTACGTGGTGGTATTTGTACTCTACTTATAGATCTTTTAAGATTTTTTTTCGAAGAAAAATTAATTATTATATTTTTTAAATCCCCAATGATACTTTATGGAGTTAATATCAATGGAGTCAATATTATGGAGTAAATATCAATGGAGTCAATACATTGACCGTCAAAGAGGATAATAACATTTATTTGTAGATATTTTTATGTTGTGATATTTGTTTGTAAGAACAAGTTAGCTCGAAATAATTTTGGTTTATTATTTTCAATAATGAAACATTGTGATCGACCAAAAAATTCAAAAATTTCTCTCAAAATTTGAGGTTTCACTTTTCAAGACGCGTAGAATTCGAAAAACGAATAAAAAATTTGTTGTCCGTCCGCCGTACGCGCATTTTCTCCGAAACTACTGGACCAATTTTTTTTCAAATTTTGATATAAAATCAGTGGTCACCCGAGGATGATCCTCCTTCATCGACATTACTCTCCGCCTTTAACTTTCAAAATGGCGGCCGAAAAACCTGCGTTGCTATAGACTGTAGATCCTAAACGAATGTACAGATTTCAATAAAACTTCGCTAAAGTAATTTTCTCGACGCCCTTTAAATTTATCTATATAACATAATTCAACGAAAAGAAGCTGGAAAAAAAGTTACGAGGGCTGGTAAAATTAAATTCCGAATAACTCGAAAAGTTTTTACTTTTTTGTCGTTATTGTATTTTTATGAAATGAAATGAAATGAAAAAAATGTTTTATTATTCTGGGACTGTTGTCCCTTAAGAACAAAATATGAATACAGATTATATGTCTGTGTGGCTACAATTAAATTGTATATTTACAATGAAAGTTGACTTACGATAAAAATACAGAAAAGAGAAAAAAAAGAACAAGTAAATTGTACATATGTATGAGAAACTAAAATAACCTTAATAAATTGAGGTAGTCTCTGGTGGTGCTCAGATATTTCTCTAAGATATATTTCACAATCATTCGGATTGAGAAAGGAGTAGGTGCTTAAAGAGGAGTGGTTTAAACGAGGAAACTGATTGAGCGTGTCGAATATCAGCTGGGATGGAATTCCAGAGTGAGGCGGCTTGTATTGCAAAGGATTTGTCAAACGCAGCAGTTCGGTGAGGAGGAGGATAGAGGTCGGAAGTACGAGATCTGGTGGGACGGGATTGGATGGAATATTTGAATTGTAAGCTGTGAAAAATACAGGAGGGTCGATGGGTTCTAATAATTTGGTACAGAAAGGTGGCTAGGAAGTACTGACGGCGATAGGATGGGTAGAGCCACCTCAACTCAGTGTAATACTGGGTAATATGCGTATCCCTTGAGATTCCGAAAACAAATCGTAGTGCGCAATTCTGTGTTGTATTTTTATTTTATGTGTTATTGGTTTAAGTGTTCGCGAAATTTCATAAAAAAACAAAAACAAAAAAAAAATCGTTAAAATCGGACAATTAGAAGCAAAGATATGGTCTCCGGTTTTTTTTATGTGTTCTATTCCAAATGTTATACCGTTGGTTTGGTTTATAAATTTTAAATGTGTTACTGAACTAATTCTATTTTTTTTTAGCATATTGCTAATGATTAAAGAAAAACAGCTTCGTCCAATAATTGGAATCACCTTTTGTTTTTTTTTCTTTGTAACTCGGAAGGTAATGTTACTTTAAATGTATAATTGTTTGGAAATAATAAACCATTGTGAAATAATTTGCAGCGTTTTTTAATGAAATCTGAAAGAAATTACAACTGAATAAAGCTTGATGAATATATTTTGAACAGAAAAATTATGGTAGAAACTTTTATTGAGCATTGTCAAATTCTGTTAAAGTAAGGACAATGTCTGTAGTGAGAGAAGGGTTAATTCATACCATATTTACAAAAAAATATAAAAAAATAAAACAGAATAATATAGCTGAATAGACACGAAAAGAAAAAAAAATAAATTAAAATGTATTAGCATACGTTTGATACATAGCCGCCCGAGCTAGGTAAATTGGAGCTTACATTTCTTCCCTGGCTGCAGACAGATGGGACCATTTGTATAATTTAAGGAGAAAACGGAAGAACGAGAAATCGAGAAGATTTTCATTTTTAATCAGGAACTGTTCAATATTCAGTTCAATCCTCGGGATGAATAATTTATGAATATTTCTGAGGTATCGGAACCTGAATAATGCACAATAGTTCTGCAACTGGTTCGAGCCCTGTCCAGAAATCAGAAAATTTTAAACTACAGTTTATAGTATGATCTTTAGTATTAGTAATCATTCGTATACTTCATCGCTGTTCCGTCTGTAATAAAAGTACATTTAGCTAAATGATAGTATGGGATAGGAGTCTTCCCACCTGGGCACGGAAAAATTTTACCTTCATGACCTAACTTGTTACAGTGATTATCATGGCAGCTGCTTAATGTATTGTTTAGTGTCACTTTTCAACTAATATTCTATAATTTTTTTAATACCTTATAATTAATTAATTGCAATATAATCAGGATTACTTCAAAATAGTCATTGACATTATAGCATTCTAACAACTATTTTCAACATTTTTCCATTGAAGAATGAAAAATAAATTATAACTTTGATAATTTCACAATCGCGTTTTAGTTTGATGTTTAAATACTACTGTATTGTTTCAAATTATGATATTTCCGAAATTATGAAGCTGTGACCAGTAGAATGTAGTGCAGATACCACATTATTCTATACATTATGCTATATTTTGGGGTGTGGAATTAATCGAGATGCCACTGGATAATTATTGATGAAAATTATCCAGAAATATTTAAGAACAATGAATAATAAAAAAATGGTAAAACAAATTTGAATCTTGATTGTTACAGGATTAATTAATTGAGTTTCTTTTCTCAAAGGCCGGTTTGTGTTTATCATGCTTTCTAATTACCAACATATATATATATACAAATTATATTTAGAAGAAACTAAATACATGATTAAATTAATTTAATCAATGACTGTGAAGGTATGATTTCAGATGGACTATTTGAGAATTATAAAAATATTTTAACATTAATAAATTTATTATTAAGAATTTAAACTTAGGTATGGTTTATGAAGTGGTGTAGTTAATAGGTTTCATAACTGCATCTGCTGATTGAACTTCCTCTTGTGCAATCAAAGCCCAGGTCCAGACTCTGTCAAGACGCCCATTTCCCCGGTATGTGTATGCCAAGGCTCTTCAATCTCCAAGGCCGGAAAAAAACACAAAAACTTTTCTTACTTCTTGGGAGATTTTATACAGATATCAAGGATGGGACAACGATGGTTTTAATTGGTTCTTAACTTCGGTGGGTGCACAATTATTTTAACAGACCACACCCTAAAGGCAACCAGGTACTTAACCCGTTACTAGTTATCAATAACTCTAAGTAAAGGGCCTCCCCCGAAGTCTTCATTCCTTACTTAAGTACCTACCTGAAAGATCTTGATGCTGTCTTTGATCTCAGCAGATGTGTTTGGTTTTCGGCACCTCATAATAATTTAAAATATTATTTGCGATGTTCAATACATACCTATGTAATAAATATAATTTATTCTAACAAATAAATTCTATCACGTTTTATCCTTTATATTTTTGCTGTAACAATTTATAGTATAAAGTATCATATAATGTTTATGAGAAATATAAATATTATTAAGCAATTATTTGTTTTGTATGAGAATATAATCAATAATTATCATTATCATTATTAAACTATGGAAAATAGAGAAAAACAAATAAAAAAAAAACAAGCTGATGTTCATCGCTTGATGATTATCCTTCGGTTGAGGACTCTTGTTTTTTTTTAAATAAATACAAATAAACACGAAGAGATTAATTTACTTCAACATTTATGGGATAATGTAATATAAAATTAGTAAGTAATGTATTCGCTATATACATTATATCGATTAAATTGACCACAAAAGTATGCATAATCATTTTATATACGTAAATAAATGTTGATTAAATATACTAAAATGATATGAATAGGATTAAACAAGTTATATTGGTCTTGAAATAATGTAACGTGTAGCAGGTCTTAATGATTCAAGTTAGGTTTTACACATTTTCTCTTTTTTTTTTAAATTAACTCACCTTCAAAATAACTCCTAATTGAAGGTTGAAATTTATATCTAAATTAATTTAGTTACAATGTACAATAGTGTAAATTTAACTTTTGGAAGTCTCAACGTTTTTCTACCATAGTCGCCATTTTAGGATATGTCTTATCTAATTACTTATTAGGAATAAATATCGCTCATCCGGTGGAACAATATAAAAAATTAAAAGAAGTAAAAGCAGATCATTGAACTACATAGAGAAGGCAAAATAATTATAATTAATACATGTACATGATGTTATGTGGCGTAAGTGCTATTGCTCAATTTTCACTGGCTTTAGCACCTGTGACGCAATTGAGAGAGCGGCGCAGAAAAATCCAGCAGTTGTCTCGCCTAATTATAAAAAGTATATGTAGATATGTCTCTGTTTTTTAAAAATTTATAAATCACTAATCTATTTTTATTTATTGAATATACTCTATGATTATTATGTTGTTATTTTGCTTCAGTTTATTTTATATTTCTGTATACATCGTAAGAATGTAATATTACCACTATCAATGCCCATTGACAGAATGTATAATAAAAAAAAAAGCTGCAAATTATTACACAATGGTTTATTATTTCAAATCAATTATACATCTTAAGCAGCATTATTTTGCTGGTTAGATAAATAAAAGGTGATTCCTATTATTGGTCTAAACACTTCCAAAAATTAAAAACCAAAGAAAAATTATACCTTAGCAGTAAAACATTTAAGAAATATCTAGATAAAATATCTCTGCTCCAAATTGTCCAATTTTGAATATTTTATTTCGCTTCTTTTAGGAAAATTCGTAAAAATTTCTACTTTTTGAATTATTTGGAACTCTAAAATTACCATCCCTCGTAAATTCTTTTTCATCTTCTTTTCGTTGTAGTATGTTATTTAAATAAATTTCTAGAGCATCAAGAAGAAGACTTTAGTCAAGTTTCATTGAATTCGGTACATTCGTTTAGGCGCTACAGTCTATAGCAACACAAGTTTTCGGTCCGCCGTCTTTAGATGTAAGGGCGGATAGACATGTCGATGTAGAAGGATCATCCTGGGTAGACCTCTAACTTTAAATCCAAATTTGAAAAAAAAAAAAACGGTACAGGAGTCTCGGAGTAAATCAGCGGGTAGGGGACGGCGGACAAACAAAAAAAAATTTATTCGATTTCCCAACTCATTGTATCCTGAAACATAAAACCTCAAATTTTTGCGTGGGGTTAGCTTTTGAATTTTGGTACAATTACGATGGTTCATTATTAAAAATAATAAACCAAAATATATAGATTATGTAATTTTTAAAACTTATTTTACCACCGTAAAATTAGTATATCCATTCAAAATTTGCTTCTAGATGGATTAATAGATATTTAAATTTTGATTGATTAAATCAATTAATTAATTTAAGTACGCATCTTAAAGGAATTATTGGGTGATTCATTTATGTATTATTATATACATTTTTTTTTATTTTTTTTTTTTTTTTTTATATACATTACAAGATGTCATACAGATAAGTTACAAGTTTATGGTTGTAGTAACCTTACACTTGACATAACAGTAGTTTGAATACTACTTAGAAAATTGAAATTAATGTTTTACAGTAGGAAATATCTCATAAAAACCTACATAAGATATAAATGAAAAAAATTATGTTACAATCACTTTATATACATTATATATTTAACATTCGTTATAGTATTTATAATGCAAGTAAAAATCAAAAAGGCAGACATAAACAAATGTACATAGTTTTCTTACTTAATATTTATAATAAATAATTTTACACAACTTTTTAAAAAAAATATATATATATAAAACAAAGAAATAATTGATATATGCTACACTATGTCTGTTCCACTAAACACGTCTTTCTGCAAATTTGAATTTAGAAAACATTTTGCAAAGCTTTTGCGTCACTGTTTCACCGGATATGCGATGTTATATTATTACATTATTAAGTGGGTTTATTACGTTTTCCCTTAGTCAACATTTTTTCGTATTTTTAACTCTTTACTGATTTTGTGCATCTCAACAGCTCTTATTGAGTTTTAGGGATGACAGTTTGTTTGAGAATTTAATAAATATCTAGGGAACTGCTTCTCGTTGAACCTCAACATTTTATCTCACCTCCACCATTTAGAAGAATTATATTCGTGAACAATTCACAAAATGTTAAAAACAAAACAATTGATTTTTTTTTCGCCACTTATTTTGGCCCTAATTAATCTTAATGTACAGGTTAATTTATATAAATGACCATCTTCGCTTAATCTTTCATTTATATAAGCCTAAGCTATCAGACAGATACAAGATAGGCACTCCAGGACAGACAATGATCTGAAATAAACAATGACATATTCCGACCAAGTTGGCATACGTTTTCGAAGTTGAGCTGTTGACGATGGAACAACTCACCGAGGGGAGACAATGGGAACGACCCTATTGTGTAGTCTACCAACTTTTCGAACGTCAAGGCGGAGTAGTCCCACTTGGACCTTCGTTCAACAGGTTGCGCCTTTCTCGTTGGTTTTTCCTCCTCAAACCACCCTAGTTTAAGAGTTAAAAAAGAGAGTCATTGATCTAGTGATAATCCATTTTGAAAAATAATTAAGAAATTTATAAATAACATTTGAGTCTTACTTTTCTATTCATGTGCTGTTTTTTCCTGTAGTGTCGTGTACGTTTTTACAAAGCTCCTTGTTCCCCCTTTTCTATAACCATCTCACATTCGTAAATACCAGCTGGTTATTAAACATACTATTATATTTTTGATTAAAATATATAATAATACATAGAAGATATAAAATAAACTGATCTCATAGCTAAAAAAAAAATCAAACCAAAATTATTTTGGCAGATCAATATACGACATTAAATTCTACAATCCTTAAAAGATATCTCGAGAAAATTAAAATTGATTTAATATTCACTTTTATATTGATATGTATTGAACAAAGCAAATGTTTCAAACCTAATATGAGGTGCCGACAACGGAAACAAAGAAAAAGGGTCTGTTAAAGGAATCAGACACCGTCAAGGTGGAGAGCAGTTACTCAAGGACAAAGGACTGGGAGGAACTATTCTCAGAGTAACTGGTAACTGGCCACAGTAACTGGTTCCCTTAAGGGTTTGGCCAGTTTAAATAAGTTTACACCCGCTTAAGTTAAAAACCAATGAGAACCATCCTTACCCCGGGCTGGATATTTTTTATAAAATTTCACAAGAAATAAGGGAAAGTGGTCTTATGTTTTCATCCTGCTCTGGAGAAGGAAGAATGAAGAGTTAGTCTTATGTTTTTTTTCCGGCTTGGAGACTAAGGGTTCAGCTTGGCCTATACAGGCCTGTGAGATGGGTTTCTCCGGACTTTATCCGAACGTTCGACTGGACCAGATGACCTGCAACCAACCGAACCAACGATCACCACCACTTGACCACATCATTTATTAAACCTTGGATAAGTTTAATTTCCAATAATAGTTGATTAATGTTTAATATTTCATGGCATATTCTCAAACCAGTCCATCTGAAATCATACCTTCATAGAGTTTCTATTAAATATATAGAATCAAGTTTTTATTTAGTTTCTTGTAAATATTATTTATACATCTAACTTTCCATGCATACTTTATTGAACCTAGGAATAAATTAAGTTTTTGAGTAAAGTTATTTTTAATTCTGCCACTTATCTATATAATGATGATCATAGGTAATGGTGGTAATTAGAAAGCATGATAAACACAAACCAGCCATTGAGAAACGTAATTCAATTAATTAATGCTGGACCAATCAATACACTATAGATTCATATTTGTTTAACTAATTTTTATTAAATATTTCTGGGTAATTGCCACCAATAATTATTCGGTGGCATATCTAACAATATCTCCCCTAAAACATAGCAATATATTGTCCACAGTCTAATGGTGTTAACTAGAGGCTAAACCAGACTGGTAAAAAGAATCATAGATATATGATAAATATTGGCGATAAACGTGCGTGGCCAAGAGTAGCTCAATATTGTGCATAGAATATAATAAAACAATCTAGCATATTTACATTTTGGTGAAATATCATTAAATTCTTCAGTAAATACAGAAAATTAAGAGGACCTTGCTAATAAGAGAAAAAAAGGATTTCTAAATTCTATTAAAAGTTTTGGAATAAATAAGAGTGGAAAATCAGGAAGCGTTCATGGACTAAAAATTAGAGATTTTTACATAGAAAACGGAAGCAAACTAAATAGAAGAAAGACAGATTTAGAAAGAATACGTCCATTCAAGATTCTCAAGATAATATAAACGCCATGTATGAAATAGATTATGGAAAAAAGAAAAAAATACAAATTTTTTTGTATGCAAGTTGTCACTTTACACTTTGAAAAAGTGATTTCGGAGGAAGAGATGTAAATACCATTTTTTTTTACTCAGTCTGCCGGTGTTCCTCAAGGTAGTATCCTAGGTCCTATCCTTTACACAGTTTATACAGCTGACATCCCAACCCAATCCAACACTGTCATCACCACCTATGCCGATGACACGTGTATCCTATCAGTTAATAACGATCCATCTATTGCATCCCAAACTCTTCAATCACACATCACAAGTCTTGAAAAATATTGTCAGAACTGGAGGATTAAAATAAGTTCCAATAAATCCCATTAAATTACCTTCACTCTTCGCCGTAAACCTATGACTTCCTGTCCTGCAGTATCCTTCAACAATAGCCCTCTTATCCCTGTCGAACAAATTCGATACTTAGGACTCCACCTTGACAAACGACTCACTTGGAACCCCCGTACCAGACTGAAACGACTAGAAACCGCCCGACGTTTTCGACTTCTGCAGCACTAACTAGACAAACGCTCTAAGCTCACAATCAATTACAAACGACTCATATATATGACAATAATAAGACCTATTTGGACTTATGGAACTGAGCTTTGGGGATCCACTAAACCATCGAATTCCTCTCGTATCCAATCCTTACAATCCAAAATCCTTCGTAAAATCCTCAACGCTCCTTACTTTGTCACAAATAAAATCATCCATAAAGATCTTAATGTTCCATATGTTTCCGATTTGGCCCAATCCAGATATCTATCCTTCCATGACAAACTGCAGAACCATCCGAATCCTCACGTTTCAAACATTGCTTCCTCCTCGATCCCTGATAATCCTCCGAGGCGTCTGAAAAGAAGATGGCCTCGGGACCTTCTAATATAAAACTTTAATTTGAGTTCTACCAATGGGTAGTTTCCCTTCATGTTGTACATGTCATGTTACCAATGTCACATTTACTTATTGTATTTTCCATGAAATACAGTTGTAAATATCATTAAAATAAAATTTAAAAAAAACATTTGTTAATAACAGCTGGTTATTTAATATACTGTTATATTGTTCGCCACAAGCATATGTAATAACGCTTATTTTAATCATATATTATATATGATATTAAACAGGCGTTCCACCGAGGGTTGTTTTTCACGTCAGTGCTGAACTCCAGAAGTCGCGGTCAAGCCAATCCCCATCTTTCTACTTTTATCCTTTATTCATCTTTTTCTGGTTCGTCCTCCCCTCCGTCTTCCCGGCGGTTGCCAATCTAGAATTCGGTTAGGCCATCGCTCTTTATATGAATTCTTTGAGGTTAATAAAATTAAACTAAGTTAGACATTTTTTGAATTCAGTTACATTTTAATTTACAATTAATATTACAAGTGTTATAGAAACGTTACAGAGGCCGAATGTAACCTAGAAAGACTTTATGGCTGATTCATCAGAATATAAACCTCGTTATATATATATATATATATATACAATAAAATTCATTTAGATGAATTATAGAAAGTAAAAAATGAAATAAGAACATTACTAAGCCTTGTGAGGAGAGCTTATTATGAAACTTTACATAGTTTCGTTAAGTATTTATAACACCCATTACTAAGAAAGTTGATATTAAAAGCACTATATTCGATCAAGATACAAATAAAATATTTGTCTACACACATTTACTGTTTTATGAGTTCCATTAAAATAAATATTGATCAGATTATGACACTATCATCCCATCTACATATCGGTTCTTTATTAGTTCACTATATGATATAAGTTTGTATGTTCAGTTATCACTTTCATTTCCACGTCAAAAAATTTTCCTTTTTATGTTAACGATCAGGTTCCGAGTAGGCATACAAATCAATACAGGAATATAATACGAAATGTAATTATTATAAAAATAAGCATTGTTATTTCTGGTTTTTAAAATGCACCGAAACTACATTATAATGTTGCTGTTTTTTCAAATACAATGAAATAAAGTTTAATTTAATTTGATTCAGCGAATAACTAAAAATGAATCACTTATATTTATTCCTAATAGTTACTCTCTAAACACTAAAGTTAATAAATTGTGTTGAAGTACCAGACGCATTGCTTGTAGAGTTGTCAGACCGCTCATTACATGTACATACGAAAAAAAAAAAAAAAAAACGAGCTAGTAACGCAAGTAGTAAGCTACTAATATTTCCTAAGCTGATGAATCTTACGAATCTGTTGCAAAGGCCAAAAGTACTAACTACTGCGTAAAGCGATACTCGCTAGTGTAACACAAATTGCAAAGTTGAAACACGGCCCTATTAGCAGCAACTAGTTCCCAGACGATAACGTCCCTTGTTTAACGGCTTGCGTAGAACTTGCTGTACATCGTTCCTCCAGCATTAACAATTACTAACAGGATACCTTTTAGACAGGTTCAAACTTTCCAGTGAACCAGTGGTTCGTAGTCCTTCACTATTCACATTAACCAAAGGCCAAATATTTACCAACACATATAAGTTGTAAAAAGAAATATTTATCCAGTATTTTAAAATTCCAACTAAGTATATATATGTATGTATGTATGTATGTATGTATGTATGGTGATTCGGGAGGAACGGTACTAACTCAAGGAGTGGAATGCACAGAGAAAAGTAATTAAAATAATATGTTCTTATGTGATCTACATTTATTTCAATGTTATTGAATAATTTAAAATCGTCGAAATAGCCAAAATAAATAATATTTATCGAAGTATAATTTTTATAAATATTCGAAAATGCCACCATTGACTTCTTAACATTTTTGGCTTCATTTTCGAAAGGCGGAGTTTGCTCTACTTATTATTTCATATCCTTCCCTTAATGACGACATTAAATTATTATATTACGAGTCTACTTTACTTTTGTATAATTTATCTATGAAGCAAAAACATATGCAATAATCCAGTGTTGTGAGGTCTAGAGATCTTGGAGGCCAGCTAATTGGACGTTGGATTTGGACTAACATTATTCATTGGACCACTGCGACTCATCCAATTATATGCAAATCTTTCATAGTAATCTTGCCTCACTTTACAACTGAAATGAGCGATAATGATAAAAGTGATGTTTTGAGGTACATTCAGTAATACTCCTTGGAATTCAAATTCTTCAGGAGATCTAAATAGCATTCCCCTTTGAGGCGTTTTCTTCAAAAGAACTACAAAACAACTGCCAGCCTTCGAAGACTAAGCCGAAAAGAAGACAATGGTGACATTATCGAAAATTTAGTAAAATAAGAATTTGATAGCCGAAATGCTAATATATTTATAAAATATTATTCATTTATTTTTGAACTTTTGTTTATTAGATAATTAGCAAATACAATTTAAACTAATATAAATCGAAGAAGAAAATATGATTTTTTTTTTTTTTATTATTATTTTCTTGGAGGATGGGCTATTCATCCCTATTCACCCTGTATAAATTATTTTTTTTAAAAAAGGCGATAATTCTATTGTCCAGAAAATAATAACAAGCCCAGAAGGCTTAATAACATTAAATTTAACACATATGTTGAAGTATCTACATTACGATTGTTGATGTGGTCATAAAATAACGGAAGTTCCTAAGATTTAAGCGAGTTCTGAACGAAAGGGTACATGTCTGAGCTATAGATAAATAGTAAGTGGGGTGGGAGTGATGTGTTTAAAGGCATTAACTGGAAATAGGTCATATCGGTTAGCCACTCAGCAATTATCTGTAACATCGATATCAAACATTAGAGTTTTTAGGTTATTAATCTCCTGAAGTTACTTGAGAAAAAGTATCGAAAGAACAACAGCTATCAAAAATATAGCCTGCTAAACCTGTACCCGGCCCAGAACTATTTCATATGGATAGCTTTTTTTAATCGAATTTCACTATGATATTAGAAATTTCAGGATAAATATGATTCTTCTGTAATTATTCAAAGTACAGTTGTAAACACGGCTGACCAGACAATTAATTTTGCTGAAATTTCTCTTGTAAAAGTGGTTGAAGTCAAGACAAGTAGTATTGCCCAAATAGGAGACCGAGACAAGACTTGGTGGTGCAAACTCAGTCTTGGTCATGGTCTTGGTCTTGCAGCAAGAGTATCGCAACAGTCTTGCAGTTACTTATTATCCTATTAATATAGAGATATTACTTTAATTTTCTAGAATCCTAATTAAAAAGGAGAAACCTAACTAAGCCCGAATCAAAAATTAGAGGAGTAAAATGCAGAAGTATATTGGTTACACCAATTATTAACATATAGTAACTAAGATTGTCAAGTATTAGTAAATATTTTATCTTAATTTTTATTTAAAAAATCCATTTTTTTCCTCAGTTCTGGTCTTGGTCTTGCAAAGTGCAAGACTTAGACCGATTTTGGGCAACACTAAAGACAAGTAAAACACTACAAAAGAAAACAGGATAGCTAAATTCAGTGTATAAATATCAATACCATAAATTGTTATGAAGATCACATAGTTTAAAATGTATACATTAAAATTTCAGAATTATGGATTGCAACAATAATTGTTTTTTATCGATATTGATCATTCATTGCACCATTAGCTTCACTTGATTATAACAGAATGCTTGGCGAATAATAGAAATCTAAAAACATGTTCTCCTTGCTTTAATTAAGGATCCTTCATTAAAACAGAGCTGCTAGGAATGTGAGTTATCCGCGCCATTTCCAGATGACAGGATAATAAAGGCGGAAGGTAGAATATTCCTCCATCAGGTGGAGAATGTGAGGGTAGAAATGCCCACCAATATCTCATATCCTCCCTGATTGGTGCTAATAATTTTGGGAGGATATGTTATATTCCATTTTGGGTTTACAATGTGGATATGCTCATGATTAAAAGAGGTCATTAGGCATAAGAGCCCTTTCGTTTCCGCTAATCCAAAGAATTGATCACTAGTGCTCATCAATGCTCAACAAGAAACAAGTATCTAAACGAATGATCTATTGCAAAATATAATTATAAAATATTTTATAAACTTATATAATTCTAAAAATATATTTCTGTAACTTATAATAATAATGATAATGTATTGTAAGACTAAATCTCGGTAATACATCCGCTATTCATCCTGAAAATTATTTTGTTAAGTAGGGATATAATATTTTTAACTGTTGTAGCGCACTTACTCATCCTCCGCTGGCTTTTAATACCAGTGAAGTGGTTGAAGGAGAAGCGCAGTGATCTCCTGAAGCCTTGCTTTTCCCTCCGCAAGTGGGGGAGGGGGCAAGTCTGCTTCGGCGTTCCCATGGTCGATTCTAAATAGATATGCCTGCGTCTAAGATGTTTATTTTGATTACTTTTTTTTAAGAACATTTTAATTCTATTTCATTCATTTATTTAAATTTTATTATTACTATTGTTCATATTTTCTTCCTTCATTATGATATTTGATTTCGTTCTTATTTCGCTGCATATTATTTTGAAATTACCTTATTTATTTTTTGATTTTGTAAATATGGTGTGAATGTGCTCTATGAACTCTATTATAAATTTCCTTTATTGAAACAGATTGGAACATTTATCAATGTTAAAAACAAAAAGTAATCCGTTAAAAACAAAAATATTCTTAACTATTTTATTTATTAGATATATATTTAATAGTATACAACAAATGTGTGCTTGATGTTAAACGATAACAAATATACTGTCCTCAGTAACCTTATGCATGATCTTAAGTGCCTTGACTCATGATTAATATTTCCTGTTGATGTAATAATGTAAAAAATTCAACCAGAAACAAAATTGACATTTATTTCATACGTGGTAAACTACTTCATACTGTTACTCTTTTATTCTTTTTTAAATACTATCAGCGTCTTAATGATCCTAATTCTTCTGTTCCCACTCAATCCAACCTTCTTTCTTCTTACGTAACCTTGGATACGAGAGTCATTGTTAAATGTGATTCAGACCTCACGAGACTGGCCAGTATTGTGTCAAATATGACATTACTCAAACTCCAGTGCGATTCAATAGCAGAGGAGTGCTTGATTGAGAGGCACAGGGTTCTCTCAGAATAGTGTTTAGTAATCCAAGCGTGAAGGTTGCTGCATAGTTCCGTATTATTATTAGTTGCTTCTTGTTATATTGTATGTTTACTGAAAGCCTATACAAATTAAGTTGTGTTACTTAGAGCCCAAGACAAGGAAGATTCTTAAGCTAATCACGAAGAAGTTCGAATTATAAGAACATAAATAGTTATTATTAAAACTATATTCTATACACAACTTATAAATGATTTTCCCTCTCATGAAATCTGGAATGGTTAAACTAGTTTGGCCCTGTTTTTTTTTTTTGTTTTTTTTTCAGAAACTGTCCATTACTAAAATAAAATAATAGCACCAATCCAATTTTCAGGCAACAGCGTAGATCTTTTTTTGTAATATCGAACACGAAGAGTGCAGAAAATTAAAATTCACTTTGAATTATCAATATAATCCAATAAGCTTGGATAATTCAATCAATATATCAACAAGCTTGGATAAAGAAAATCTGATCTACCTGAATACTTCCAAAAAGAAGTAATGAAAATAAAATTAATCAAGATATTTCGATTTTTTTCTTACTCTTTATTGAAAAAAACAAAACATATTAGATATATTATTGACTTATAAACGAAACTTAACTTCATTGTTTATACAGTATATTCTTTATAAAAACAAAAACATAAGAGCATTCAATACAATGGCGTTAAATATATAAACAAAAGATGAAATATGGCAACCTTTTGCTTTTTTAAAAGAGTATTTTCCTCCAGCCTTTTTGGTTGAGGTTACTGGTCTTAAGCTATCTATAGATTTATTTCGGTCCGTGAAAAACAGGGGGGACAAAGAAATGCCGCCATCAGAACCGGGTGGGATTGGTGAAATATTGAAGGAGGGAGAAGATTTATGTTGGATATTGTTTCGGCCGATAGTGACAGCTCTTACAAAGGTAGACCTCCGATGTGGACCAATAGCCTTCAATCTCATTTAATAGGCCTATGCAATATGGCGGGTATTACCTTACTAATTGGTTCGTAACGGGTGGGACACGAACTGATTGGACAGTTACACTTTTTTTCACTGGCACCCCTTCAAAAATAAAAAAATAAATAAAGAAATAATAATAATACTTATTGAACCTAAGTGTTAAGCAGCACTAAGTCCCTAGAGAGAGAAATACTTTATTAAAAGTAATGCTGCCCTACTACATATTGTTGCTTCGTACACAGCATATCTATCAATCCACAAGGACATTAATTTTATATTTCATTTTTTTATTTTAACTATAACTTTTCTTACTATTTTAATTATAATTTTTCTATTCTATTATAACTAAGGGGACCAGTCCTTTTGGCGGGGATTCTTAACACTTTGTCCGGAGCTAGGGAATCGGAAGAGAATATACGGTTTTTGGCGGTTATGTAGAGTATGAAATTTATATTTAATAATAACGATATAATACGTGATGCAACCGGATATATGAAGTTTGAGAGACAAAAATAAGTACGAGTTCGCGTCCCGGTGTCGGAGGGAATTTTAAATTCCCCGCCCTCACCCTCCGGCCCAGGAAAATCCCGTATAGCCTAAACGGCGAGGTAGGGAAGAACAAAAAAAAACATTTCATAATAACGAATAATTGTTAAAAACTGATTATTAATTTATTTTCCATTCCTCTTCATCGCCTTTTAGACTATATGGAGTTTTCCCGGGTAAGGGTTTAAGGGTGGGGGATTAATGCCCAATGTACAAGCCTCCTCCAGAGGATGTGAACTTGTAGTTATTTTATCTAAATATCTTTGATCCGAGTTTCCGAGAAACGTGAGATAAACACGCATCAACCCGCTCGGCCACCCCGCTCCATTAAGAACTGATTATCGAGAACTGCTTAGCAAAGTTCACATTGTTGATCAATTGTTAGAATTCTACCACCATTGTATGGACTTAATAATAATAACAACCCAAAAATTGATCTCTTCAATCAGGGATCGTTGATAAGCAAATATGTTGATAAGGAAAAGATACATGTTGGGAATCAGCAAATTAACTTAATTTACTTCTTCGACTACCGAAATGTCAAGTTTTAGGATTTAGAAAAAGAGCTGCTTGATAGTGAACAAACATTTTTCTTAAAACTGTGATATTATTGAAGTTTTAAATTAGAGGTCAAATACATAATTAAATCATTCGCTCTCAAAACTACGCCTTTAGAGCATAATTGTCAACTTTGTTTCACCAGAATACTGTGTCATATGATTAATATTTTTACCAGTTTATCATTTTTTTTTCTCTCCTTTCCTCTTTTCCTCTCCTTAAACGCTATACGGAGGTTTTCTCGGGGAATAATACCCGAGAGGTAAAAGTCACCAGGAACTGGAACACGAACTCATAATTATTTCAAATCTTGTAAGTCAGCTGATTGCAGGACAACGTGTGCTTTCCACACGCGTTAGCCTGCTCGACCACTCCGGAGATTTGAACTATTCTTTGGAATTAGTGAACAAAATCGAGAACCTCCTCCTCCTCCTCCCGGATGCTATAATCTGGCCATATTAATTATAACATTACTATAAACGATAAGTTGAATGAATTAATGAGTTACATATTAAACGAAATTTATTTATAATACTTGGAAGTGGTAATAAAAAGAGTAATTGCTAAGGTTTCGTGATCCTAGTGTTTAGTAATTTGCAATCGATTTGCTGTTAACCCACCTATCAACGTAACGGGTCCATGCGAAATACCCGGCGCATGCTAACAATATTAGGATCATCTATAATTACAAAATTAATAGGTTACAGAGTAAATAGATCAAACTGCAGAAAAGTGGCTACATCATTGGAATTTCTTCTTCAACCGATGAGAACATCAGTAATGGTGTATCTGAAAAGAATAAAATGTTCAAAAATTGTACCTGAAACTTCGACATATTCGTAAAATGGATCATATGAATATCCAGTAATACACGAACCCATGGTTGTAGGTCAGAAAATGGCATATCTAAGCAAATTCCTAAATGAAATCACAAGGCTCAATACAAAAATAGGAATACCAGTCTGAGAAGTTTGAGGAAGGTCCACGCCTACCCTGATGGAAAATCATATAGAAAACTATAATGATGTATGGAGAGGATTTCAGTGAGAATATTTGTTGAAAAGAGATAGGTAAAAAATGGTTTGAGAATTCCGCTGAAAAAAATGTCTTGCGTAGGAGTTGGAAGTAGGAGTTTTGTAGGAGGGTGGAAGTTGTGAACCTTATAAAAAAAGTGAAAAACATCTTGTAGATACACCCGGAGAAGAGATAGGAAACGGTTACAGGAAAAGATCCCTGAATCCATGAGGGCAGATGAGTAGGAAAAGAGGTAGTAAGAAATAAATCAGCCAGAGGAAGTTACCAGTCATAATATTCATACAGTAACTATCCATATAATATTTGTTAGTAACCAATAAAAATTGAAGAATTAATTATGCCCGTATCTACAGTCCTTATAACACAGTGAAACTTTCTGTCACTATTGAAATAAGGAAGAAGAAACGTAGATAGATCAGCGAAAAAAGATCTTGGCCTGTCCGGAAAAACGTGACCGAAAATAAGACCGATTGTAGCAAAAGATGAGGAATGGATTTTCAAATGTATTTATTAATTATATAACTTTATTTGTATAATTTTAAATTACTAAATTATTTCAAATTGTGGGTTGGTGGTTGACGGTAGTGAATAATTGAAGAGAGGGATGGTTGGGGCGAACAGTCAAAATAAAATAGTAAAAATAAATAATTATATTTATTTTTACATTCGCCGACGTTTTGGCCCGAAGTTCAGGTCTGCATCAGGGCTAAGAAAAGAAGGCTCTAAATAATTTTAGGGTTTTTTTCTGAAAATGATCCGTAAATAAATGTAATGGAACTTGTAAAAATGGTTAAATAAAAATACACCTGTTTTATAAGTTAGAATTTGATTTTAATCGAATGAAATATTAATGATGTAAAATCTTAATGCGGCATAGAGAAAAACACTTATATATATTATATAAGTATCTACATATATAGTGCATAGCGCTTACAGAATTAAAGCGATTTCAGAAATATAACTGTTAACGCCACAGCGTTACTTTATTTTATTTTTGCAGTTAAAAACGACACAGCGTTAATTCATTTTATTACACTTAACTAGTTTGATTGTTTGATTAATTGTTGATTTGTTTTATTTTAGCAAAGTGAAATCAATTAATAATATGTTTATTTATGTATAAGATAGGTGTATATTAAATATTATAGGCCCATAGCTTATATTGTTTATATTATATAGATCAATAGGTTATACTTGGACTACTTATTATGGATTTTAGCCCTAGTTATAAACATGTCCTAGGTCCAAGACCTAAGCCGGTAGACTTAGCAATGCACAGTCTGACTCCGTCCGTTATAGAGCTCAGGCCTGCCAACTGATGTACTGCCCACTGCGGTCCACTCTATGTGAATTTTCTCTCTCGAGTCACCATCGCCGCTGCCCACTTGCAGTTCCTTTTGAGCACGTTCATTGAAGAGTTACAATTGGTTTCTGCATAGAGACAGAGGTTAACGAACGTCCTCCTGCTTCGCCCACATAACGTTGTACAAACTAATTATTTGTTATATATATATATATATATATCCTATTGTGACTCTAGAGAAGTTGCTTTTATTTAATTGTAATTTGGGCCATAGAAATAGTTTTTTTTTATCATCAAGCATGGAAATATTTCATTAATATTGTCACAATTGTTTGTTCAGCTGGTCTTTATTTTATGCTAGAAGTTTGTTATTTTTTAATATTTTTTTTACCTATCTGACAAGTGTAAAATTGATTCATTTTGTTTTTATGTTTTCAATATTAGATTTCGTAAATGTTCCAAAATAAATGTTTGAAGATACAGTCCACTTTCTTTTTTTTTTTTTCTTTTATTGAATCACAATTAAATAGTTAGGCTTCATTCGAGGTTTGACATAAACAAAGAGGAAACTAACAAAACCGATGCCGTAATCGTTCCTAATATCATTGACAGTGAACCAACCAGCCCAATACCAAGTAAGTGATACCACATAAGTGATCATTTTATTAACCACTATAACCTGGCGGACAAGTCGATTTTTTATTGGGGGCGGACTTGTTTAGGCTAATTTCAATTGGTGGGTGCATAAATCGGGAAGGATATCCTAATGTACTCCAAACCGTTTTCGGTTGGGTGATAATGGACCCATAGGTTCTCACTCTATGGCATTGGGTAAACCGGTTTCACTTGTTACTTCGTATAAGGAACCCGAGGAATCATTAAATAGAACATTAGAGAAGTTCTGTGAGGTCCAAGCAAATCCCTGAGGCATCATTAATTAATGTGTATATTAATGACGTATACATACATATTAATATTTAATTTAATTTGTGTGTAAAGAGTGATTTTTATTTTCTGATCAAAAATTATTTTTATCACAATTTAATCATTATTGTTTATTTAAAACCATATAACTCAGTGAGCGACCATTATTTTTAATCTTATAAACAAACATCAAAGATCGATTTAAATTATATTTATAAATCAGGCACGATTTTAAAATTTAAAGTCAAATATAATAATTATTACGTGATTTTATGAAAAAAATAACTAATAATATCAAACTCTGCCTTAAAGAATTCTATATCTGGTCTTTGGGTTAAAATTAAACAGGGACATTCTTTCATACTAGTGAATTTCATAGACCATTGCTACACAAATATTATGCTGGTTAAGACGTCCTACTAACTCTGATTTATACTGAACTCATCTTTCTCTATTCTTCATCTTGCCCTGCCTATTCCTATTATAAAAGAGTCGGTCTTTATCTGAACTATTCCAATGTATGTGTGTTTAAAAAAATTCTTAAACCCAATTCCTTCGCATTAACTAGACTACACTAAAATAAGATTCATTAATTTTACAGTTGGAAATAGCTTGAATACCATTGTCTTTATCTATCATTTAAAATGCACAGAGAACTGTAAGGATTTCATTAGCGTGATGCACAACCGGAATATACGGCGAATAAACGCTCCAAACGATATAAGATATCTTATGCCTGAGATATTATAACGACCATTTAGAGAGGAAATCATTGAGTAGGAGACATCATTATGCTTCACCTTAGACATAGCTTGCTGATAACACCCCGTGCCGAGGCTCCCCGCTGAAGGCGCTAATGGTCATTATACATAACAATGTGGACGCCACTTCAGTCTACACGAGTAAACCTGTTTCCTTTAAATAAATAATTGGAACCAGGAAGGGTTGTAGACTCTTTCAGCGGGCATGATAAAATATATTATTCAATATAAATATGTAGAGGAAAAACCTGTACCATTATATTTTGTCACCCATATTCCCATTTCAAAGCTGTTTCATCATTCATTATTTTTAATTTAATGGCTATTCAGTCATAAAACTGATCTGCAGTAAAAAGTTAATAATCTACCTAATTTCGATAAACAAATTTCTTTAATTGTGGGTTGATAGTTGGCTGTAGTGAATAATTGTAGGGAAGGATGGTTGAGGTGATCAATCAAAATAATTTTGACTGATCAATCCAACCATCCTTTTCTTCAACAGATTTCTTTTGTTTGAATCTTAGCAAGAAAACTTCCAAGCAGCCTTATCGATATTCCATTTTACGCCAGTTTTTTTTTTTTTTTTAATTTTTTTATTGATTTATCTTATTTATTCAGAAATAATACAACTTGTCACAATTAAAGACATTTATTGTAGTGTTCAGAGAGCACATTTACACTCAATTTACAATTAAAAAAATATTTTCTTTTATTGTGTATTAATACAGTCTGCCACACTGAAAGGCATTGTTACTAGGGCTATAGTATTCATTCACACTATAAAAATAAAGAATACAGAAATTAATAATAATAAAAGTAAATGTCATACTATACAATATTTACGGAATCTATTCACTCAGGAAAACTCCGAGCCAAGTCTTTCTCCCCACTCGTGGAGGGAAAGGCAGGATTCTAGGAGATCCCAGCGCCTCACACTCAGCCTCATTACTGATATTAAGGACCAATAGAGGCTGAGGAGAGGCGCTTTTTTTTTAATATGTTCATTTTCGAGATTTTAGACATTTTTTTCGGGGCGATTTATATTCAGTACTATAATATTCAGTGTACAAACAAGAGTTATTCAAAGATATTAGTTGTGGCAAGATGAAAACAATATTACGAATTTTAGTTCTTTCTTCCAAGGCACAGAAATCACATAATTCTTCCATTAGAGCAACACTAGTATGAATCGTTCCACTGTTAACCTTATTTACACTGCTATAGAAATTGTATCACCTATTTCTTTAGATTCTTATGTTGATAACTGTGAACTTTTTAATTTTTTTGATAATATACGTTAAAAGAAAACTAAAACAATGTTTCTCTATGATCACGACGGTAGATCATACATGTACACAAGCGACATATCCTATAAAAATCCTATGCAAGCCTCAAAGATCTTACACCATCTAACAAAACTAAATGATTGGTGCAAACTTTGGAGAATCCGCTTCAAAAAAGACAAATCCCGATGCTTTGTTTTCACTCTCCGATATATTGCGTCATCCTTTTGGCTTCGTTATTTCCTCTATACTATTTCTCTGTTCCGAGATCCTCAAAGTGATAAAGTACAATATATTTGACTGAAATTTGACAGGGAAATGAAATAGAGCTCACATATCAAAAAGTTAAGAAAAAAAAAAGTTTCTTGTATCACAAAATACATTAACTTTTTAGGCTGAAATACATTTTCTGTAAATTTTACAAGTCAATTGACAAGTATCACATGCTCTCCTAGAATGAAAATGAACCAAATTCATGTCATTATAATCAAGAAAGTAAATTAATTCAAATCAACACCAAGCATTTTGTAATGAATATTTGGGCGTGAATTCCTAGAATTATTAGTACTGCCTTCTTGATTTATCTATATTAACATTAATTATGCCTGTGCAAATTAGGTAGGTGTATCAAAGCTTTGTCAGATCAAAACTTTAACAAACATGCAAACTGTTGAGAGAAGTCTGTGAACCGACAAAGGCTTTGAACTGTTCTTGTAATTGTTAATTGTTACTGAGCAGAACGCTGAGTGATTTGTTACCTGCAGATATAATTGGAAGCGAGCAGTCAGTAGTCGCGGCTAGTTCGTAGGTTTCGGTTTCAACTATTAGCAACTGACTTGTAGAGATGTCTGAATGGAATGAGGAAAAGGATTGTCGAGTAAAACATATAGTAAGCGTGTATCGCGTTTGCTATTGTCATTATTTGTTATTACATACTAAATTCGCTTATTTATTTTTTATAACAATGATGATTTGACATATAAACAGATTTTAAGTGATTTCATAGTAAAATTTCTCGTAGAAAAAAAAGAAAGTTATATGATCGGTTCGCAACATCCAAAAGATAAAAACATAAAAAAGTCGTGATTAAAATTATGAGGAATGAATATTGTTGATTTAAATTCAAATTTACCATTGGTTGCCGTTTGGGAAAAAATAAATAAAACTATTCTTTCATTACATAGCTTTAATAAAACATCTACATACAGCCCTAATATCAATTCATTACTGGAAGCAATGGATGATAAACCCACTGGAAGCAAGTTAAGAATGTTTTAATGCTTGATTTTAATAAACAATGATAATTTTAACAACCTCGAAATTTGACTAGTTTTATTCAACTGTTCTTAAAATAAATGTTGTCTAATTTAAATTTTCACAAAACTATCATCATCTAGTATCATTTAGTTTTAAGCATTTAAAATTTTAATTTATTGCAATACATATTTTTTTTTTTATTAACGAAATTTACAACTGTAATTAATAATAAATACAACAAGTAAATATGCACAAGTAATATGACATGTACAACATGAGGAGAAACTACCCATTGGTAGCACTCCAATTATATTTCTATATTAGAAGGTCCCGAGGCCATCTTTTTAGACGCCTCGGAGGGTTATCAGGAATAGAAGAGGAAGCAAGGTTAGAAACGATAGGGTTCGGATGGTTCAGAAGTTTATTATGAAAGGACAGGTATCTGGATTGAGCTAAATCGGAAACATATGGTACATTATGGTCATTATGGATGATTTTATTTGTGACAAAGTAGGGAGCATTAAGGATTTTACGAAGGATTTTGGATTGTAGGGATTGGATACGAGAGGAATTTGATGGTTTAGTAGAGCCCCAAAGCTCGATCCCGTAAGTCCAAATAGGCCTTATTATAGTAATATATATGAGTCTTTTGTAAATAGTTGGCAGTTTAGAGCGTTTGTCTAGTAAGTGCTGGAGTAGTCGGAAACGTCGGGCGGTTTCTAGTCGTTTCAGTCTGGTATGGGGGTTCCAAGTGAATCGTTTGTCAAGGTGGAGTCCTAGGTATCGGATTTGGTCAACTGGGATAAAAGGGGTATTGGCAATACATATTAAGTTAAGAAAATCAAACAAGTTTTAAATTAAATATACTTAAATATTGCCGACTTGGTATTAGTCACTGGAAAGAAAAGAAATTTCCAAGCCAATAGCAGAGATCTCATAAAATATAATGGAGCAGTTACTGACAACGAGATAGTTTAAGCATAGGACAATCGGCGATTAATATATCACCTAATGAAAATAATAAACTACACCATATCTATATTCAAGACATCCAAAATCATCAAACTCTAATATCTTTCTTAAAATGTAATTCAGGCCAAAACTCATATTCTCTACAAAAAACAATAAAAGGCGTAACAGTGTACCCTAACACTTCTAAAAGCAGTCATGCAGGAGCTGAATTGCCAAATCCAACTCCGTGAAGATAAAGATATGAGAATCGTCATTAAAAGCCTTCATCATACATATACAACACCCGTTTCCCCATGCCTGACATGTCAATTTCATTATTTTAATAAGTAATTCAATTTAATTTCTAAAACATGTGAAAATTATAATAATATTCATGTTTAGCCCTCTGACCTCATACAAGCCGAACCATCCGATTATGAAATTATTTCATCAACACCTCAGATTAAGAAAAAATAGTTTTATCTTCATGAGTTTTATCCAACAATGTTTAAATCGATTACAATTATTTTTTTTTACAATTTTTACCGATAAATTTTCCACAAAGTAATGTGTAACAGCAGTAAAGTTGTATTCACAAGCATTAGAAATCTTATTGAACATACCCATTTGGCAAGTATGCCAATTTTTACTATACTGCTATTTAAAAAATAAATAATTATAATAACCAAACTGCTACATATTTTTTCGGATGCGAATTTTCTAACATGACAGAGTATTTTCAAAGCTATAATGTGGTATTTACTGGAAGTATATATATATATATATATATATATATATATATATATATATATATATATATATACACATTGATTAATTCGTGCGTCATATTCAAAAATCTATTTCAAAACAATAATTTTTGTATTATTCTACAAAACATTTTAACTATTCAGTGAAGATAATGGATCGTATCATCATAACAACATATCAATGAATAATTAACCATGATATTTTATTACTTAGTCAATAATAGACATCACTAATGAAGTGCTGGCAATATATATATGTGTGTCTTTTTTTTGGAGGGGGAGCTTTCTAAATAAATACCGAATTGTCTTCAGTTCAACAGAAACAGAAATTTTATATGTATATATATATATATATATATATATATATATATATATATATATATATATATATATATATATATATATATAATATATATATATATATATATATATATATATATATACTTTTACGCAGACTTAAAGTGGCTTTATCCTTCCTACCGTCGTAAGTATTTCCTGGCATCCTTCCTCTTTCAAGTCATCCAATCCCACCGTCCCTCATACATCTCCGAGCTCCTTCAATTCAAATCCTCTGTTCGTTCCCGCAATACTCGTTCCCGGTCTTCTTATTTATACATAAGAGCCCACCGAACCGCTGCTTTCGACAAATCGTTCATTATCCGATCCTCATCTCTATGGAACTCCATCCCTTCCCATATCCGTCAATCTAATACCCTTCCTACCTTTAAATCCCGCCTGTTCAATCATTTCTTACTCATCCAGTCCCCATAAAATCGTAAATAGATACTACTGAAAATATGTACATAAATTATTAGTTCGTTCTTCATTATTTGTACTCCAATTTTTGTTTATCTATTTTTTTTCTTTTCTTATCAACTGATCAAAATTGCAAAGCAACTTATATGTATATGTGTATATATATATATATATATATATATATATATATATTATTTTTTTTAACCAAGACTGTTCAATTACTCTGTATTTTTATTTATATATCTCTGAGGCTCCTTACCCCTCATTTCTGTCTTCCTGTATTATTCTAAAGGGACTCGTCCCAGAATAAATAAAGTATTATTATTATTATTATTATTATTATATATATATATATATATATATATATATATATATATATATATATATATATATATATATATATATATACATACATATATACCAACATTTAAATTTTCTGTTTCCATTGAACAAAAGATAATTCGGTATTAGTTTAGAAGCTCCTTCCCCTCCCCCTCCCAAAAAAACAAACAATTATTTCAACTTAATAAATTAAAATACAATACAAATCATTTCCATTTAAATATACCAACTAAAATTCATGATAGACCTATACATTAGGCTAATATGTTTGGCTTATTTTTTATAAAAGATTTTGATACATTTTTCTTTGACAAATCAATTTCTTTCCAAAACGTTTGATGCATGAACTCATTAGCGCAAACCATTAAAAAAAACTATACCTTCACTATTTTAAAATAAAGAAAGATTATACCTTCTTAAAAAATAAATCAAGTGTGATTTATGTGATATTTTGGAAAATGTATTTTAGGAAAATTGAATTAAAGTAAATCCTTTTTCAGCTTTACCTTTATCGGCAAACATCGGAAAGACAGAACGTGTGTTCAGAGAGAATTCGGAATCAGGAATTCCACGTCCTCTGTAACACGTGCAAATATTCCATAGAGTCGGAAATGTATAAAGGAGAGAAGTCTACTATGGAACAACCAGTTCAGTATTGGACTTCCTTGGACAAATTCTTCATAAATATTATTGTACTAAATGAAAACTAATATTAATAAAGAAGAAAATAACTATTTTCTTATCAAAGAGAAGAGTGGTTGGGGTGATCAGTACAAAAAAATTGTAAAAGTAAATAATTATATTTACTTTATTTTTGCCGTTTCGGACCAAAATTCACGCTTTCATCAGGGCTAAGAAAAAAACATATAACAATAGGCATGAGAAACTGTTTTTCTTAGCCTTGATGGAGACCTGAACTATAGGCCGAAACATCGGCAGAAATAAAAATAAATATTCATTTTTTTTTACTGATCAACACAACCATTTTTCTCTGCAATTATTCACTACTTTCAACCAGCAATCCGCAATTATTTTCTTATTATTATTTACAAAAATTTACCAATATTTAATATTAAATATTCATTCAGTAAATGCGACACAGAGAAGTGCCATGGTATGAAAATAATTATAGAAAACTACCCATTGGAACCACTCTAATAAACTCTTTTAATTAGCAGTAAGCCATCTTCTTTTCAGACGCCTCTGAGGGTTTTCAGGGAACGAAGAGAAGGAAAGGTTAGAAACTAAAGTATTAGGATGGTTCTGAAGATTATTGTAAAAGATAGAGATCGGGAGTGGGCCAAATCGGAAACATATGGGACATTAAGGTCGTTATGGAAGATTTAATTGGTAACGAAGTAGGGATCATTCAGGATTTTACGAAGGGTTTTGGATTGTAAAGATTGGATACTAGAGGAATACGATGGTATAGTGGAGTACCAAAGCTCAACTATTTAGTTCAAATATGCCTTATTAGTCATCTATTAATTATTTTGTAGATTAGAGCGTTTTTTTTTTTTTTTGTAAGTTCGGAAGTACCGGTTTCTTTTCGTTTCATTGTAGTACGAGGATTCCATGTTAGACCTTTATCCAAGTGGAGATCTAGGTTTCGGAGGTTATGAGCTTACATTGTAGGGTAAAAGTGATTTATTGGGATTTCTTGGAATTCCATATAATCCTGCAGTTTTCAAGCTGTTCTTTAATGCTTTAGGTGTGCGATTGAAGAGTTTGGGATACTATTGATGGGTCATTATTAACTAATTTGACAAATGTGTCATCGGTATATCTGGTTAAGACAGTGTTAAAATTTAAAACTTTTACCATCATTTGAATAAGATTTTGTTTACCAAAAAAAAAAAAAAACGATTTATAACTTGTTTTTACCGCTTTGATCATTTCACCATACCGATAATAAAATAAATACTTTCTTACTACTTTACTATCGAGACACCTGCAAAAGTTGTGTGCTAAGAATTTAAATCCCGTTCGCGGGATTAAATGACCAAAATAAAAATATATATAATTAATAATATATAAATAAGTGCAATCCCTACTCGTTTGCTTAGATCACCATGGCATGGGTTCGATTTCCGTGTAGGGACGGTAATGTCACCACCTTGAGATTCACAGGAAGGTGAGAGCGAGCCCTGTGTGTATAACAATAAAATAACATAGCTCCTTTCGTCCTCGATATAATAATTACTATATATATATATATATATACATAATTACTACTAAATTTACTCATATTAAATGCACTGTTAAAATATAGTGTTTATATATTTAAAATCTGTTAGTTAATAGCCAAATTCGAAGGGATAAAAACAAAATCGTCATATTCTTTTTTTTTCCATTATAAAGATTTTTTTCCATTTTCCGCAATTCCATATAATTTTATAAGACTTTACTATTTTATTTGTAGGTGATCCATAATAATGTATGATGATTAATTACATATTTACTGTTCAAAGATCTATAATATAAACACTATATATATATATATATATATATATATATATATATATATATATATATATATATATATATATATATATATATATATATATATATATATATACATATGTATATATCTTTTTTTTTTTTTTTTTTTTTTTTTTTCGGTTGGCTCTATAGACCTTCTTCACCTCTGCCTATCTTGGGCTACTGCTTTCCAGTTTGCGGAATGAAGCTCAGCCGTATTTTTGTTTATCCTATCTATCCATCAGGTTTTTGGCCTCCCGCGTGGTCTCTTGCCTACTACTCTGGCATTCATTGTCGTATAGAGGAGTCCAGATGGATTACTACGAGCTACATGCCCTGCCCATCTTAAGCTCCTTGCCTTCATGTCATGAGATATTGACTGACCCGTTATAAAAATCACCCGTTATATAAATCATAAATTTACAATAGAAAGTGATACCTCTGAAATTACAAACTAGTCAAAAATGTAAAAATTATAGATCACTTGAAACAAAGTTTTCATGCCTTCATCTACAATCTTATTACAAAAATCAGAAAATTAAAAATACCGAAGAGACGAAAAGAACGTCGTTTTTTACTTTATGATTTTTTTTTTTAATTTATATAGCATGATAAGTAAAAATATGTAGTGTTTCATTTTTGTTATTAGTATTTCTGAACAAGCGCACCCCAGAAAATGTGGCGTTTATTAAGCGGTTAATAAAAAAAGTGATAGTTATTGCCTCAACTGTTGCCCAGAATTAACAGACCACATCATCGGCTACTTCTCTATTCATTTCATAGATTTCTCTTTCCTTTATTATTTGTAGTATATAACTTAAATAGCCACTGTCACTATACAGGGTGTTTCAGGATTAAGTGGCCAAACTGAAAATGTGAATTAAGGACCTCAAAACAAGAAAAAAAATCCTAAGACGGTATGTCCGCAAACGCTTAGGAGATATTCACACATAAAGATTTTCATTTTTATGAATTATCAATGTTATATTAACTAAATAAAACTAATTTATTTGTTCCAAATACATTATTAATTAAACGTAAACATTAAATTCATATTAAATGTTGTTCAAAGTAATTTCCGTGAGCATTAAGACAGGCTCGGCATCCTTCTTCAACAGCAGCAGTGGCAGAACGGTACTGGACATGTGTTATATTTTTACAAGATTCAATTATCCTTCTGCGAGAGGAATTAAGGTCAGAGACCGGACTTGCATAGAATTTTTTTTAATGTTCCCCCAAACAAAAAAATCCAGTGGTGTTAGGTATGGAGATCGACCAGGCCAAACCACTGGTCCTGCACTGCCAATCCATTGATTGGGATAATGAAATGTTGCCATTTTCGTGGACCTCTTCCGTAATGTGTAGGACAACCATATAATTTAAGCCACTCGTCCCTTCTCAGTTCTAGAGGAACATGTTAAACAAAATAACAGTAATCATTATCAAGTATTGAGAAAGAAAGGAAATTGAGTCGAGAAATGCGGACCTATTACTATACCCAACCATACATTGCACTGAAACTGGTGCTAAAAAGGATGCTCACGAAGATTTTCCTAAGACCAGAGATGATTATTTTTCTGATTGAAGATATCTCTTCTTGTATAGGTACCTTCATCTGTTCAGAGATTTTTTCCTGAACATTGTGGATTATGATCAGCTTGATTTATGTAACAAACTGAAAATTATTTTTTTGCCGAAAATAATGCAGTAATTAATTTTGTACCCGTTGTTAATTATACGGGTGAAGTCCATCAGCAATGAAAGTTCTCCATACTGTAGGTGGCGTAATATTTAATTCTGATCTAGCTCTTCTTTCACTGCCAGATAGATTATCATATATATTGCAATATGGTCGCACTCATTTCGTCTTCATTTCTTAAAGGGGCAAGAATGCCCCCAGTACGTGGTATTATAGCAAATGTACCAGTTTCTCTAAGACTGGTTTAAGTGGAGCTAAAGATAAACTCATTTGGTAATCTTCTATTCAGAAATCGCCTGGCATATTCACGACGAGTAGCATTACCCGTAAAATTGCAAAAACTGTATACAAATACCACATCGGCATATTCACCAATAGTATAATGGTAGGCATAATGATGAGTACTCTGCGAAAGCCTCTTACAAATTGATAAATGCTATTGACAATTCCCAATGCTAATTCCAAATAGCATTAATCTTTATGTTGCCTATAGTTTTTATACAGTTAGGGATAGAAGGCCATATTAGCATTATATCTAATCCATCTCCAAAACAAAGCGTTTGGGAACATAACTTCAATTTGAACAACATTTAATATGAATATGAATGTTTACATTTAATTAATAAATTAGATAGAAAAATAAATAGGTTTTATTTATTTCATATAACGAAAATAATTCATAACAACAAAATCATTAGATTGAATATCTCCTTTTAGATTATTAGTTCCTTTTTGTAGTTTGGCTACTTAACTCTGAAACACTGTATAACTGCGTTTTACAAACAATTACATTTTTTTAATGGTGATTTTACTGTCATCTGTACAGTAAAACCTATAACATTATTGTTAATAGTCCATGGTACATACATCTTTTTATCCAATTATTAACATCCACCTTAAACTTCGTGAATAGATTCATCTCATTGTAACACACAAATATTTTATTTACAAAAACTCTTAGAATTGATACGTTTTCAATATGTAGATTGGCAAATGTTGTCTATAATTAGGTACTAAAAACTCGTAATTCGCATTCCACTTGGATCGCAAGATAATTTCATCACAAAATCGAGGAAAAATTTGATCTTCATAATCTCACTATTTTGAAAGATTGGGGTGTAGGCCACGCTAAACGGTCCAGCCTTTTTGCAGACCACCTTTTTTTCTCGAATTTTTATCAAATTATCTTAAAATTCTAGTTGAAAGCAAATAAGTACTTACTCATTTTTAGTACCTAATTAAACAGATGAAGTTTGACGAATTCCAGATTGCAAAAGTCCCAATTTCGAGAAACTTCGTAAATAAAATAGCTGTAGTTTATGATGACATGAAGCTATTTACGGAGTTTCAGAGGGATGTTAATAATTTGTTAAAAAGTGGTCTGTACCACGGACTATAACAGTTTATGAACAGGAGACATTGTTTTGTGCTGCAATATGCTTGACTTTATACAATGTTTATAGTTCAGAAAAGGGGCTTGAAAATATATCGTGACGTAAGCGGATGTTTCTTGATCACTTAGGTAATGTAAATAAACTATACCTGAAAAATCAAAATAAATCTGCGTAACTATTTATTACACCAATTTCAAAATTATTGAGAATCGTATCTAATAACTGTTAATTAACGACGAATTTATAATTTAGAACAATAAACTCGTTATGAAATAGAATATTGTATAAACTAAAAATTAAGAGCAGTATCATCTTCTAAAGTATATAAGCTGAGCAGCAATTGGCCGACCGTATGTAGCGATAACTTCTATTGGCCGGTCCTCCATTTAATTAAAACTTTTCCCATCCGTTATTTTTTGTCGCTTATTGCTTCCTGTGGTAAGCGATTTAAAGACCCGTTTGAGGTTTGATAACACAAAGCTAATCGAGTTTTCGAGAAAAATAAACTCCAATGCCAGTGGCAAACCTTATAATTAAACAGTTTCATTTGAAAAAATAAATCTCCCTAGATTAAGGGATCCAGACTTCCCTTTATGGAATAATTAATATACTTTAAGTAATATAACATATGATTTTTAGTATATTATTATAAAATTTATAGTATAAACTTTATATCATTGTATAAATAGGTAAAGACAAAACAGCTTAGTCCCTTGTTCTCAAGCGATTTTATTTTTTAGTTATTAGCTATTGACGAGCAAATCAATAAAAAAGTTTAAAAACAGCCAAAACAAAAAACAACTAATCTCCGAAAGTTCTTCACTGATTGCTCTGATTTCTTTGAAATTTGGATAAACCGTTGCAATAAAATTCAATAGTGTTTTTATATACATTTTAATACCATTTTCAAAATGGCGGCCAAAAAAACCTGTATCGTAATAAACTATAGCGCCAAAACGGCTGTAATGATTTTAATGAGACTTAGTTAAAATATTCTTCATACCTAAAACATGCTTAGAAAACAGTAACGAAGGGTTCAGAATTTTATTAGCGAATAACTCAAGACGTACACAATTTTCGGTTCTTTATTAAATCTATGACTATTTGAAAGCTTTCTTAATTCCCTACAAAATGATTTTATTTATTTATTCATGATATTTACAACCGTATTAAAAATATTTATATTTCTAGCAAATGTGCACACAGGAATGATACACCCACATGAAAACTCTTTTTGAGTACCAATTATCAGCACTGTAACCTACAAAATAAAAAAAAAACATTAAAATTAAAGAATCATGGCCTATAAAATATTTTGTGAACGTTTTTTTTCGGTTTGTATTGTATAGAAGAGATCTATTATGACAAATTTTGATTTAGCATTTGGCTATAGTATAAGTTTAAGTTTAAAATGAAACAATTTGTACCGACCGAAAGAGCAAAGTAGGGGATTTTTTAAAAGGAAACCTAATTAATATTTGGAATTGACAAAAAAAAAAAATAAATAAATAAAATAAAAATAAAAAAAACCTTCAAATATGAATTTTCATAGTAATAGAAAAATAAAAAATTATTGTCTCAAATGTTTACCGAATGAGCAAGGGTTCAAATATTTTGTTTAAAAAATAGCGATGGATTAACGTTTTATTTGCCATAATACAAAAAGTAAACAAATGGTATTGCACTGTTTTCTTTTGTTAAGTACAAATAAAAGTGAATAAACGAATATATATGAGTAACAAATAAAGGATGGAAAAATGCAAATTCATTTATATTTTCCACAAACATTCAATAATGATTTTGATCGAATTTCGACAGCTTAGCGAACACCAGTTTTGTTAAATGGTTAGCTTAACATCAGTAACTACTAGTTTTCTAAAGAAAACTCTTTGAATGGTTAATTTTAATATTTTATGTAATATAAAATTTAATATCAATGGAAGTGAAATATCCGTGAGTAACCAGTCTTCGATGAATTCCTGTTTGCACATGAAAGTTAAAATATTGACGATTAAAAATATAGAAATAATTGAGTCTTGACTGTTTATTTCCATTAAAAAAGTTGTTTTAGGCCATTTAATTGTATTGTACAATTTTTATAATTTTTCATTTGTTAATATATTTTTACATTTATTTAACCCTTTCAAAGGTGAAATATTATCATAAAAATATATTTCTACAGTTTATGGTGTATAATAATTATAGTTATATAACTGTTAGTTTGTATCATTATCTGTCAATGTCAATACACAGTATTTTTATTTGAAGTGTTTTTTGCATGTCCTATTTATATTTTTTTATTAAATTACTTTGGAGAGAGATTTGATTGTATTCAATTATTTTTTCGTTTGTTCAATAGTTCATAAATTTAGTCAAATAATTTTTAGAAATTGATTGATAACTACAGCCATCTGTATTTTAAACTTTTGCAAGGAACTAATAATTAAAAAAAAGACAACCTTTCGATGAAAGAAATTAAATTTAGGAAGTTGGTTTTCTTCCTCTTTCAAGTTTAGAAGCGCCCTTTTCTAGGTTTTAATTACAATTAACTAGTCCAAGCATAATAAAGACGAATTTCTCTGTTATACAAGCTCAAACATTCCGTAAGAAAGTAAAAAAAAAAACTACTTTTATTTTATAATTTATCAAAAATGTCATCATATTCGTGTTTCGTTATATTTATATATTAAAAATTTAAGACAGTTATATAAAAAAAAGGCATTAGGGTAGGATTTGAAAATAAGATAATACCGTAACGTGGATGAAATACAAAGCTAAGTATGCAAATTTAAACTTTTATGTGGAAGAGTGTAAATAAATTTCTATTTACTAACTGATTATATTAATTTTAATGAAAATTTCATTAAATTGATATTAGACCATAAAATTACACAATTATTACAAATACTCCATTCATCACATTACCTACAATTCGAGTCCAAATGAAACGATATATTTTCGAAATATAGGCGTATCAAGGAAAAATCATTTTGGCATCCATCAGGGAAAGAACAATTTGAATAAACAGGATAAAATTAATTAATCATTTTTTCAGCAATCTTTGACTTCTCTCTAGCTTTGCAACATGTTGAACGTGTGATTTTTAAGATAAAGGCATATCATGAGGAATATGATTCAACACAGGAGGGAAGAAGTTGTAACTGGATTAAAATGAATTAAAACAGTCACAGATTATTATAAATTACAGTCTAAGATAATACAATTACGCGTGTAAGGGATCATATGGAAACCAACTCGATCACACAATGAAAATTGAAATTACGGTAGTAGGAGGTATGCACATCATATTAACAACATGTTTATTATTTTATTTTATAATAGAAATAAAAAAAAAATATAAAATACAAAATTTAACATGTGTCACATGATTTAGTAATCGAAAAAAAATGGATTTAATGAGAGACAGACACAGAACCAGATATGTTCCTCAATGTCTAAAACCTGCTATTCCCTCCAAGCCTGGTCTGGAATTCCCTAGGCTAATTTTAAATATTTAACATAGGTATCACTGTGTTTTTAGAAGTCTTTTTTTTTTTCAACTTTAAACCTATTATTGTTTTGTACATATTATTATTTTTTATTTAATTATTTATATTATTTCTTCTTTTTTTTTGCGATATATGCTAGCTAAGAATCCTGCGTATGTTATTATTTCTTGCCTTTTTTTTAGCCCAAACTTTCTTCATGTTTTCACTCATTTCCTTTTTCCGTTCTTCTCTCCATCTTCTTCCTTACTCCTTTTTTCTACTCCAAGCACATTCATCTTATTTACTGTTCCTCTGAATTTATTCCTATCTAGCTATACCTATTCTTTTATCCGAAATCTTACTATTTCTTCATTTATCTGTTGAAGATATCCTTTCATGTTCTTCAATCTCATGGCTTTGTCAAATACATATATTGATCATATATTTGGTTATCATATATTTACTCATTCCTTTCAATAAGAACGAAGAATTTCAATCTGATTTTCCTCATTGTTGTTTCTAGATCTTCGACATCTTCATACTATTCTTGATTATTAATAAGCCAGTACTCATCTCCCAACTTCCTTGGTCCATAGATAAACCTTAGCATCTTCCACTCTGTTTTCAATAGTTTTGCGTCCCTGGTAAATCCCATTGTCTCCATTTCATATAATACTACAAGTTTAACTATTGTTTCATAGTGTCTTATCTTTGCTTTTCTATATATATTTTTTATTTATCTTTTGTATGCATATATTGTATTAATTAAAATTTCGATTCTGAGATGACAATGTTTTTAATATGATGCTTAAATGCAATACTTCCCTATCTTCAGTTGTGTAGAAGCAAAAATGTTTTAGACCACAATCTCACAGCGAAGTATCGATATTTTATAAAAAAAATAACGGAAAAGAAAGAAGCTCAAAATTTATTTCGGTATTGGGAAAGTTATGGTGTACCTACTCCCCGGAATATGTGGCCAGACTACATCGAAGGTCTCAAGGGTATCCAGTAGTGGCTTGCCTGGACCAAGCATGGACCTGGAGGAAGATCTCCCAAGGGATAGCGTTGAAACATGATGCTGACCACAGAATATCTTATGTTGTAACCTACTATGTCGTCAATGAAGTGTTTACGCCATTTTTAGTGGTTTGCTAAAAATAAAAATTTCGAAATCATTGTACATTTCTTTAAAATTTTTACTTGTTTTACATATAACATATGTAAAGGATTTAATTTAACATTAATTTTTCTATATTAGATTTTATTATTAACTTTTTATCATCTGCTTCGCGTTAACCAAATCATGTCATTGGAGGTTTAAGGATTTATTTTTCGTCATATGTAAATCTTAGCATCTTTAAAAAATTGAAAAAAAAAAAAAAAAAATTGGGAAAAAGTTGAACTCAGCTTTGAAGATAATTTATTAAATGTTGAATTGAAAAATATTAATTTATGAAAATGATTACCTTTAAAAAAATATATTACACTTATGTATATTTCGTCGGTTTATGATGGCTTAAATTCTAAGAACGTTTTTGTAAATTTCGATCTTATTTATCGATTAAAGAAATCGCAGCAAATGCTCAATAACTATTTTATATATCGATTATAGTTACAAAATAACACACAATTTTATTATTTAACCAAGGGTAAATACATCAAAATTTGTAGTGGTCTAAGGTTATGAAATATTAGACTTTTTGGAATATTTCTGCGATACGTACAACTAATTAAAATATGTCTATATACTATAATTATTTTTAAATGTAACATATCAGATTCATTAAAACAGATTTTTTTTTTACTTTAATGAAAAATATGTTCGTATGATATAAAAAACACCTTCTGGCAGATCTCTCGGTAAATGCAAAAGTAGAAATATTTTGACCAGCCAACAGGAAGTGAATTTGTCTTTGATCATCTTTTGGGCAGTATATTAGTTATTACTGAGATGGCTGTTTTTCCTAAATATAAAGGATGGATAAACCTCCTAATGAAAAATATTAGTTCACATTAGTCATTAAAAAATATGAAATTTTGTATAAATCTCTGTAAAACATGTTTTAGCTTATTTCTTCTTATTATTATTATTAATTTGCTATACAGTCCTTAATGGACCTGGGCGTCAGAAACAAGCTTCCCCTAGGCTTCCCTATCGGCAGCTATTCTTCTCCATTTTCTGATACCCATGCGGCTGAGGTCCTCCTACACGTCGTTGATCCACCGCAGCCGGGGTCTTCCCCTAAGAAGTACTCCTCCTGGGCGGTTATAGAGAAGTTTTCTAGGCAATCTATTCTCCTCTATTCTATCTACATGGCCTAGCCATCTGAGCCGGCTCCTTTTGATAGCGGCTAGAATATCATCATTTTTAAACAGCTCATAGAGCTCGTCATCAGCTTTCTTATAAAACTTGAATTGATGGATAATTAATTAAACAAGAAGAAATTATTTATAAGAATATATTCATTTAAAAATTAATTATGTCTGACATATTTTCACCGACGATTCATTATCGGTTATTGACAGGCACGAGCCGCCAAAAGGACAAAGGAACCTTATATTATTATTACAAGCAAACTTTACTGCAAATAGTTTTCCGTGTTGTATATTTCCTTGGGTAATTTATGCATTAATTATTATTATGTTTTGTTTGTAAAATATTCATATTTCTTCAGTTTTCGGAAGTAAAATAAGGAATCGATTTCATATGTACCCACTAAAAATGTATTACAAATTGAATTGATACTTTAAAGTTCTATAAACTACATCTATTCTTTTGATAAACTCAAGTCATTAATTGATGAAAACATAAATCAAAAGAAAATAAACTCGCCATTTAATTTAAAAGTTAAACAAGAAATAATTCATTCTTCAACGAAGGAATTTTTACCGCGCAATCCTTATGTATATTCGCATAATAGTAAAGCGATAAGAAATGAAATGAAATGAAAATGAAATTAAATGAAATGAAAAATAATTGTATATCCTGGGACTGAAGTCCCCTTAGAATAATAGTAGTGTTTACAAAATATGTACATCATATCATAGCGATAAATCACTATTTTAGATAGAATTTGGCACTTTTGTGAGTTTCTTGAAAGTTTTCCGGGTTCGGTCAGCAAATAAGCTCAAATAAAGCGGAGAATAAAAATTGGATTAACCACTCATGTCATAGGCAATACTGACTTTAGAAATAAAATAAATGAAATGCAAAATTCTACTACTATTACATCATAACAATCAATTTGTTTCTTTTTTAATTTTCCTGATTTATGTCTATATGTTTTCAATTTTTATTTTCTGATTTAAGCACAGTGATCAAGATAGTATCCTAGGTCCTATCCTTTACACAGTTTATACAGCTGACATCCCAACCCAATCCAACACTGTCATCACCACCTATGCCGATGACACGTGTATCCTATCAGTTAATAACGATCCATCTATTGCATCCCAAACTCTTCAATCACACATCAAAAGCCTTGAAAAATGGTGTCAAAACTAGAGGATTAAAATAAATTCCAATAAATTCCATCAAATAACCTTCACTCTTCGTCGTAAACCTATGAATTCCTGTCCTACAGTATCCTTAAACAATAGCCCTCTTATCCCTGTCGAACAAATCCGATACTTAGGACTCCACCTTGACAAACTACTCACTTGGAACCCCCATACCAGACTGAAACGACTAGAAACCGCCCGACGTTTTCGACTACTGCAGCACTTACTAGACAAACGATCTAAGCTTTCAATCAATTAAAAACGACTCGTATATATGACAATATATACCTATATATGACCTATTTGTTCTTACGGAATTGAGCTTTGGGGCTCCACTAAACCATCGAATCCCTCTCGTATCCAACCCTTACAATCCAAAATACTTCGTAAAATCCTCAACGCTTCTTACTTTGTCAGAAATAAAATCATCCATAAAGACCTTAATGTTCAATATGTTTCCGATTTGGCCCAATCCAGATACCTGTCCTTCCATAACAAACTGCAGAACCATCCGAATCCTCTCGTTCCAAACCTTGCTTCCTCCTCGATCCCTGATAACCCTCCGAGGCGTCTGAAAAGAAGATAGAACTTTAATTTGAGTTCTACCAATGGGTAGTTTCTCTTCATGTTGTACATATCATGTTACAAATTTCACATTTACTTATTGTATTTTCTATGTAATACAGTTCTATATTCCATTAAAATAATTTAAAAAAAAAAAGTACAGTGAGTGATAGTGAAGTGATACCAAATCACCAGTTTGGCTTTGGCTGTTAGCACTCAACAGTACCATCGGATAGTAGACGCTATCTCTGTTGCTTTTGAGGAAAAGAAATATTTCTATGTGGTCTTCCTTGATATAGAGAAAGCATATGATAGTGTATGGCACCAGGGTCTATTACAGAAATTAAAACTGCACTTACCTTATTTATTTATTTATGCCTCCCTTCCTTGCCTTTCGGCTACACGGGATTTTGTAGGGATGGCATATCACACACGTGCATGCCATTCCTGCTATTAAACCACAAATTAATCAATTCAATTTCAATCAACTGCACTTACCTTCTACTTATTTTCTAATTCTTCAATCTTTCTTTCTTAACAGGTTTTTCTGTGTTTCCGTAGATTTTTCTGACTCATCTTACTTCCCTCAACACATTGGCATATCACAAGGTAGCGACTTAAGTCCAATTCTCTATTCACTATACACCTCTGATATCCCTGAACACCCTAGCACCACCATCTATTGTTTCGCTGACGATACTGTAATTCTTTCTTCCCACAAACATCCTACTATTGTATCAATGGCCCTTCAAAACCACCTCTGTGGCTTGAAAAAATGGTCTTCAAAACTGGTTTGAAAAATGGTAAATTAAAATTAACAGTAACAAATCCACCCACGTGACTTTGACCCATAACGATTTGTAATAACTGGGTATACCGAGCTGAACTTTGGGGTTAGGCAAAAGGAACACACATAAATAAAATATAAACAACGCAATAAATAATTCTACGACAAATTGTCAACGCACCTTGGTAAATTTCGAATAACATTATACATAACGACTTAAACATCCCAACTGTAAAATCCAATATCCACGACAAATACAATTCATTTCATTCTTTAACTCTAAATATCATCAATCCGTTAGTCCGTTATTATATTTCCTGATACCTGATCGACGCAGACTGAAAAGAAAATGGCCAAAGGACTTATTCCTCCATAATTAACAAGAAAAACTAATCTAGCAAATTCGCAGCTAATGGCTAATATATCAGATTTGCTAGATTCTTTACAGCTCAGGTGCAAATTGCATAGAATGTTTAAAAAATAAACAAATAATTAAAGTGAAAATTCTAAAAATAATCAAGCCGAATAAAGCAAATTCGACTATACATTACATCCGTCCGGTAGATCATCTTCAATGTATTAAACAGATGCCTCATGATATGTTCAATGAGAGTTATAACAGCAAACATAGTAATCCTGCTAATCTAATTCAAAGGGGTCGACTTCGATCCCAGGCCAGGGGTCATGTGTTCTCTGATAGTTCGCCTGGCTAATTCAAAATGTTCTGGGTCATAAGTCTATATTTACTGCACTATGGTCTGCTTAAAATCCATAAAGACGTTGTTTCATAGCCATTACAATAATTTAATGTAATTATTTCAGCAGAAGAAGTAAAAAAAAAAATTAAATTAATGAAAAGAGCTATACTATTCATGGTTTTATTGTATTAAAATCAATTTTAGACCAATATATCAATGGTTAAATTAAAAAAAAAATGTTTTAAGGTACATGTTTTGTTATCATCTGTTAAATTCAATGAAATAAAATTATTTTTAAAAAATCGAATGAATACTTTATTTAATGAAGATTTAACGATTTTTAATCAGAGTAGTATAATGTTTGATAACAATATTTTCTCTACCCAAATTTGATTTGCCGATTGGTTTCTTCATTCTATTTCTATTCCTTACATTTTCATCTGTGACGACGATTAAAGACGAAGCTTCAATTAATTACAGAAAACCGAAAGAATGAGCATTAGCAGACCGACGCACTTAAATTTAAAATAAATTTATTTAAGAACGAATATCTATTAATTGAATAAACCAAATATTGATCATCTACTACCTATAAGAAGCATATTTATATGTTTAATTTGTTATTTTGTTATTAATGTTATAGTTATTTTATTACTTTTTATTTATTTATTTACTTTCTTTCAATTCTAATATTCATTAAAAATTTATCTTATCTTGTCAAATATTGTTGGTACAGTAAATAAATAAAAAACAAATTTCACAAATTATCTCATTCTGGAATTTTAATTTTTAATTTATTAATAAGAATAACCAGGAAGGAGACTACTTTAATATTAAAAAATAACAAATGAATCTCAAATATCAAATATGACATTGGTTTTCAAGATACATACTATCCCAACATTGCCTGATGTACCTGGCTGCCACATTTGTTAAACTTGAAAAAATAACTGAGATCTATACCTTCTTTATGCATTTTGGCTTTCTAATAATAAAACATCATATTTGATCCATTAGTCTTACTTTGTTTTTTCATTCACCAATGTTTAAGCTCTTTAGGCTATTTTTAAAGAAATTAAAAACCATATTTTAATATTAAAAATATTTGTGTTGTAGGCATTAACTGCCTAAGGGTTTTACGCCTTTAAGTAAAAACAAAGAAAAAACTTGGTGCTAATTTGCCTAAATCACATTTTAATAAAATAAATAAATGTTTTTAATTGTAAGATAGCGTTCTTTTTTCTATCGAGAAACGTTGTTAAATGAAAAAATAAGTAATACTGATGGGTGGAATGGGAAGTTTTATTATTACAAATGAAATGTCTTTATCAATTATATTAAAATATTTATGTTGTTCGTTCTATGTATGTTCTTTTATCGTGATTCGAAAAGAAATAATGAACAAAATAAAACTTTTGTATATTTCATGTATTTTATTCAATATATTATAAATAACAATGAATTACTAATTATTTATCACAATTATGTGCATTAAATACAAACATCATAAAACCGTAAATGTACTCTCCAGCTTTAAATTACTCGAGTATTTTTTTTTTTTATTACAATTAATAATTTCTTATTATCAGACCTATTCCAAAATATATAAATTCATTCTATATTTATGTGTAAGTTTAGATAAAAATAGACTAAATTGCCAATAGGCATAGTGCATTCATCTGATTCACTACACAACATAATATAAACAGCTACCATCAGCATGGTCCATGGAACCTATTGAGGCAGAAAATAGGCTGAGAATGCCCTATCTCCTTTGACTACAGCCGTTGAGCCGCTCTAGGCCGATGATGGGAGAGATAGGGTCGGAACATGGAACAGAGTCACAAGGAGCTATAAAGGTACCAAGGCCTTCAGAAGCACATCCTCTCGATAGGAGATAGCCTTCGTTGGATTGCTGCCACCAGCGGTTCAGCAACATTTAGGGATCGCTCAGCCTTATTAAACTAATAGGCTATGTATGGGATACGCTGAAATCGTGTGTTGGATATCTAGAGCTTGATTGCAATTAATTATATTTGTATGTATAAAAGGATCATAATCCAATTACACAGCTATAAAATTGGTAGCTAAATAGTATTTTCGTTATGCTGTTGGCAATAAAAGCTTCCAATGTATAATAAATTGTGTATTTGCTATAATTTATTTTAAGATTACGTTTCGGGACATAATTCCCATCTTCAGAACATTATTCCTATATTTCATATGTAGTTAAAAGCTAAAAACCATGTACATTGCTTTGTCATAATTTAAAATTGTATTTATTATATATAAAAGTAATATCTGGACCAACTAAATTATAGGACTAATAATAAGGTTTCATTAGGATACTCAATTGAACAGAGCATTTGTATTTCCGGAGATTCATTTTCGAAATGTATAAGCATTTTTATTTTTTTTTTCTCCTTTATTCAATTATCGATTCTTTCAAAAGTTATATTTAGCATTTTTTTTCGTAATTTTTAAACTGATATATATAATGAGAGATAATATATATAATATATAATGAGAGATAGTTGATTATTTAAAATAAACCATACTAAAGGTACTTTAGAGGAAGACGCATATGAACATTGTGAACAGTTTTTGAGAAAATTGTAAAAGTGTCTTTCAGCGTTGATATAAAGTGGCACTTCCAATTTGTTGGTACGCCAATTTTAAGGAAAAAGTTGCCAGGTTATCTAATGCATATATATATCTTAAATATGTAACATCAGTTACGTACGACTTTATTTCTCTTGAAAACTCAGATTAAAAAATGTTCACGATTGCAATTCTTACACTTACTATATAGGTAAGTGAAAGTAAAAAGAAGCATAAGTATTTTTGGTTATAGCAACTCAAATATAGGTCGATCAATTTGAAATCACCAAATTAGAATTAATTTTGATTTATATTATTTATTTACCAGTTATTCTATATTTAATGTAGGGTTTTAATAACATTAATATGAAAAGAATAATATTTAAAATAAAAATTAAGACTCACTCTTTTATCTTAGCTACCATTTTAAACTTCATTTTCGACTGAAAAAATGTTTGGGGAAAATATCTCCAAACCTAGTAATTTTGTAGATATCAATTTAAAATAATGACGAGAATTCGTATACGTTTTTGTTTCTCAATAGATCTCCTAAGAAGGTAATTGACTGGTTTGTAAAAATAATAAACATTATTTTTTAAAAATGGTTAACAAACCATTTTAGTCTCATTATATTCGTGGCATGCGTTTCTATTATAATGAGGAACACTAACATTTTCATAATTTTTTAATCAGTCCCTTTTGTGATATTCAACTTCAAAAATTGCCAGAAACGACTTTAGAAAAAGGTTTTCAAGATTCAAAGTTCTTCAGCATGCAGTACACTAAGAAAAGTATAGGAGAAAAAAAATCATAGGAGAATACTTATTTTCCTTATTACACTTTTACAGCGATAAAACGGTAAAAAATAGTCATGAAAAAAGATGGTTTTGATTAGACAGATGATTATTCTATATTATTTACCAACACAATGTAGTTCAATTTTATATCAATTCTTCACTAACTGTAAGAAGTATAATATTCTTACAACTGATGAAGAAATACTTATTAAGTTCACATTTTGTTCTACTAAGAGACTAATTAAATATACTATATCAGAAACATTCAGTTAAAAATAATTAATTTACTGGGTTTAGGAGAATATGACTGAAAAGTTATGTTTTTATAATTCAGTAATTGGGTGGTAATATAAATTTCCCAGTAAGGTTTCCTAGATTATTAATTTTTATGTTCCGAGTCAGATCAGCCAATCCTTGGAGTGGTCTGGGTTTTAAATCTACTTAATGGGAAGTAAATAAATACAATTTCTATTCACGCGGATATTAGTGTGACAATTATGTGACACATAATTGGTTTAGCATTCTTTTATTATTCATATGAAGAGACAAAAAAAAAAAAAAAAACCAGACCTCGATAAATAAAAACACACCGATTAATACAATCACGAGATTCCATTTTCCATCATATCTACCTTTAATTCCAGAGTTCACAGAAAACAGTCAGAATATATAGATAATTTTTCTCATCAAATATACCTCTTTGTGAATATAAATATGTTATTCCATTTTCAGATAATTAAATGTTGCATTCATCAATATTGTATCGGCAATCACAAACGTCGATGCAACTGAATCTACCTGTCACTTTAGCCGGCCTGAATCAGGGTCACAACAGGTAATTTAAAATTGCACGAGACTTTAAATTGGTTATTTATTATTCATGAATTATTGAAGTTATAATTCGGTCGAGTTCCAACTTATTTGCATTTTCCATTCGGAACCGATCAGTGAGACTTTGGTATTGATCTCATTACAGTGTATAAATTTCTACACTGCATATCAGAGGAAAAAGTTTTTTTTTTTTTTATCATGCCAAAGTCATTGGTCATTCGGCCACCCAACATCTTCCTATTAAGATTTTTTAAATATATATATTTAAAAATGTTTTTTCTTATGTCCATGTGTCTAGATGGGCTGCATCCATTGTTCCTTGATGACACAATTTGTGGATCCTCAGCAACGCCTATTTTGTGGAGAAGACTCCGAGAGGAAAAAGTAAAAAGTTATTTTATTTTGTTTCAAAAACGGCTAGCTTGATTTTTCAAATCGTTAAGGAATAGCTTGTAAATTCTTTAGTTATCAATTACATCCAATTCCATGAAATAATTTAAACTGATGCTATTGCCAAAATGAAAGGCTGTAATGGGAGACTAGTAGGTTTTTAGTATTTCCTACATATAAAGAGATAAATATTACTCTGTATTGAAGGTCAGCAGGAAAAAGTAGAGGCGCTTTTTATATTGGATTAATAATCCCTAGAACACTATTAAAGGGGTTTGATCCAATTAGGTATATTTTTTTTTCAAGGGAGAACAGTACCATAAAAGTTTGTAAAAAATTAGATATATAGGAGTTTTTGGGTTTTCCTGTTTTAAACATTTCCATATCTCGCTTTTCAAATAGTCGCTTTAAATCAAGTTTTTAAATTATGTATGTGACCTATGTTGTATTTTTAAAAATCACAATCCTTATTACTTCACCCATGCCCCTTTTTTTTAGTGTTACCAATTACCAGTGCGAAATTCAAGGACATATTGGACCTACCTCGATATATACTGTCGGAACTTTATGATTTCTTTAAATCCCTTTCTCACACACAAAATTTATATGACCACTAAATTTTATCGAAAAGAGACAAGAATGAAACAAGAAGATTTCGCGCCAACAAAATTATTATTATTTTTTTTTTATTGAATAATAATACAATCAGGCACTGTTGGAGGGCTATAAGTATTAAGGCTAAAAGTTCTCATTCATACAGTATATACAAGTAATACAGAAGTAACTATAAATATAAAAAGTAAATAAATAATACTTATAAAAAAATGTAAATCAATAGAAAAAAATAAATAAATAAATAAAATAAAAAAAATAAATAAACAAAATAAAATAAAAACTTCTAAACACATTCATACCTATATACAATATATACATTCGCCCAGGAATCTCCGAGCCAGGCTTTTCCCCCCACATGTGGAAAGCAAAGCAGGACTCCAGAGATCCCAGTGCCACTTTTCCAGCCGCATCACTAGTATCAAAAACCAGTGGAGGCTGAAGGAGGGCACTAGAGCCACAGATGCTCAGGACTTGAGTGGAGAAGCTGGCCATTGCCAGGACTCCAGAAGCATATTTACAATGGATCTCGCGGCCACTGCCGTTTTAACCTTCGAGGGGGATTGTAGGGATGGTGGGAGCTGGATAGGGATTGAGCTAGAGGATTTGGATGATGGATAAGGTTCTGGTGAAGGTTTGAGAATCTGGATGGGATGATGTCGAGGACAAAAGGGATGTTAAGGTCATGGTGTAGGGTCTTATTTGTGACATAATATGGGGTATTGGCTATTGTTCTAAGTACTTTGGACTGGAAGGATTGGATGCGTTTGATATTCGAATGTTTAGCAGTTCCCCACAGTTCAAGTCCGTAGGTCCAGATAGGTTTCAGTATTGTCTTGTAGATTAAAAGTTTATTTTCAATCGAAAGTGAGATGTCCTGCTTAGTAGTCTATATAGCTGGCCATATCGTTGGTTAAGTTCTTGTCTTTTAAGTCTCGTATGTGGGTTCCAAGTTAGTCTTTTGTCTAGAAGGAAGCCAAGGTAACGGACTGTATCTGAGTAGGGAAGTGGTATTGAATTGAAAAGGATTGTGGGACAGGATCTGCGTCGCAGAGTGAAAGTAATATGTTTATATTTTGCTTCATTGATTTTAATGCGCCAGTCGTTGCACCACTGCTCAATCAAGGAGAGGTGAGATTGTAGGCTTTGAGATGCTATTTGAGGATCTGAGTGGGAGGATAGAATGGCAGTATCATAGGCAAATGTAGCTAGGAAGGTATCGGGATTTGGAGGGATATCGGCAGTGAAAAGGATGTAGAGAACTGGACCCAAAACACTGCCTTGTAGAACACCAGCCTCAACTGGATAGTAAACAACATTATTAGTAGAGGCAATTTTCAAAAGTGTAAAGAATTCTAACGGAGAATCAATGAACTAGTTAAAAATGTGTTGGATGCGTTTTGTCATAAATGGGCCGTATCAAATTTTCTATAAGACATCAATGAATGATATTGAAATTTTTTGAATCCTGGATTTTTTATTCCTGGAAGGATTAACACGTCGGGGTGGACCAAGGAAGTTCGAAAATATTGTATCAACACCACTGTATAAAAATATCAGACAAATTACAACGGCAAAATTCAGGGACATATTGGATCTATCTCGATATATATCGTCGGAACTTTATGATTTCTTTAAATCCCTTTCTCACCCACAAAATGTATATGACCACAAAAATTTTTTCAGTTTATGTAGTTATAAAATGTTTTGAATGACGTAAATTATGTTCTTGAAGTGTTGTAAGTATACATAAAAAAAATTGAGTATTGTTTTTTTCTCTTTTATTTTTCTCCTTTTTCTGAAAATACTTATTTCTGCTAAGAAGAGGGTGGTAAATAAAAGTTGTGTGTTTCGCGTACTGCACCAGATTTTTTTGTTTATTTTCGAAATACCAAACTAGACTGCCAATAAAACGAAATTTCGAGTTTAGAGGACAAACAATGAGTCGTTATATACCTGAGAATTATATAAACATGCGACAGAATGGATGCAATAATTTGCTAAAGAATTAAACCTCAATTGTTCAGCAATAAAAATTGAAATATTGATTTGTGATACGTAAAATAACTCATCAATGTTGCAACATTTATCATTTATTATAAACGATAAAAAAATTAGGTTATGAAATGAAATCCGTTAGTGTTCAGTAAAATATTCCAGTATTTCCAGGCCAGCGATGGATGAAGTGTTTTGCAACTCCACGTTGCAGAAGAAAAATATTATTATTATTATTATTTTGTTTTAGTAATAATTAATAAAGTAGTAGACCAAGTTTTAAGTTAGAAAAGGCCGACCCGCAACACAAATAACAAGCAGTAGAAGAAAATTCTACTGAGTTAGCAACAAGTTGCAGTTCCATGTTTAACGAGGCAGAATAACTCCGGAGTGGAACTTATTGGATGAAGTTTATTTTTACACAGTTCCCTGAATCGAGTCAGAGTGCTCTGTGAAGTGTTCCTTCAATATCATCCCTAGGTTTTGTTTTTCTTCTCGGTGCTATTCATCACAGAAATCCAATGCTCCAGTTATTATAAACTCAAATCTTCATGGAATAGAAAATTAAATTAGTGCCTAGTTACATATCTTGTAACCAATAATAAAACAATAAAAATAAACAGATTGATTACTTTTTAGAGCGATGATATAAGTACCGATTTTTAAATAGTCTCAATTATTATTTAGAAAATTATCTATCGACAGAATTTATTGTAGCTTATAATTGGACATATATTCTTCTTTATAAATCTCAAACACTTTTGGGTGTACCTTTGTGGCGGCCTATTAGTTCATCTGCCCGCTAACTGGCAGCGCCACACGTGCGCACTCATATAGAATCGTAGCTAAAAGTTGTATTTCTGTTTCTTTTAGTTTTAATGTAAAAAAAATGAAGTTCCAAATTGTAAACATGTATGTATATTATGAATGTTTTTAAATAATAAAGTGTAATAGTAATAAGAAACACTGATCAAAGATTTTAAATAACAATAACTGTAATGACTCTTGCTAGCCGATTTATCCATGCAGAATGATTACCAGCATTCCTCATTGCTAATCCAGATCATGAATCATTATCTTACGGAATGACATAGTCAAAGATTCAGGTAATGTTTCAAATTGATCAGTATATTTTATAGACAGATTGGTTTTATCAATAAGACTTTTATTTCTCCCTATACCAATTTGATCTTTCCTCCTTCTCTCTCTGTCCATACAAGGTCTCGGTGTTCATCCGTCAGCTCGTACTCCTATAAAATAAATTTAGACGCTCATCCCTCCGTTAGTATTTGTTCCTCTCTCAAAGTCTGGAGAATCATCCCTTCGTTTGTGGTATCCATCCTGCGATGTCAAAAGGTTCATCTGTTAGCTCCCAGACCGAGGGTGATTTGGGTGCCCATCCGCCTGATACTTTATGTCATCCTGTCTTATCCTATTTCTCGCCCACTGAGTCATTTTTCCTTAATTGAACACTCTCTTGCGAGGTCTTCTGTTCCTACTATATTTTATCTACATCGTCATATTTAAGGATTTTTAAAAAATGAAATTCAATATACGAAAAAATAAAAAGCAACAACTTGCCCCAACTTGGGGTAGGTTGTAACTAGCTCTAGCAGATACATAAATGATGAAAAAAATTTAGAATAAAAACAATTCTCCTTTGGTGTTTTAATATCTTATAGTAATCACTTATAATTTACTTCACAACTCTAAGTTGTACTTTCAGGTTATATATTATGTACCCTATGTTTCGCAAGTGGGATGTTCTAGAACTCTTAAACGGTAGTTGTGTTAATATCCCCCGCCCTCTCCACCTGACCGGGAAAACTCCGTATAGCCTAAAAGACAAAGAAGAGGAAAAAATTATATGTGTTAATAATCATAGCAGAGTAAATTAATAAATTGGTCCTTTAAACCAACTACGACCAATTCTTTAAAATATTGCTGGTAAACTGTGAACTGTGACGAAGTGATATTTCATACCCTTTAAATCACAAAATATGTTAACATTTTTTTCCTTTTTAAAATCAGAAAATCGCGCGAATGTAAATATGTTTGATACAAATATGTGTCATACTTATGCGCATACTCTGTTTTTTAATCAATAAGTAAGGTCAAATTAAAAGAAAACCGTTTTTAAAATTTAAGCTCTATTAAAAATATACTTAGTGACTCCTCGAAATAAATCGACAATATGATGTGTGTAGTATGGATTATTATTATTATTGTTAGAAATTAATGTAAAAACACGTGATGTTGTACATTGTTAAAAAATATATAGATTGATTCATTTGGGAACTTACTCAACCTTTGTTTTTGTCTATACACAATCATTACATGTGGCGACGATGGTGAACAGGCAGAAAAAAAGAAACTCTAGAACAGACAAGGGGTTGGATGAGGAAGTTGATTTTTCTGAGGCCAATGACTCATCGGGTACATACGAAAACAGGTTAACTCGAAGTAAATATAATATAGAAGAACGAGTAAGTACATTTACGTTTCTTCCTTATCATAATTCAGCAAATGGGAATATTATATAGACCGTTTTGAACTTGAGTTAGAAACAAAAAAATATAAATGGTAACGACGAAATCATAGAGAAGTCGCGACACAATTTATTGTTAAAATATGTGGCAGCAGAGTTGTATAAACTGGTAGTGGATTATTTCTATCCTACAAAAATAACTCAATTACGTTATTCTTGAATAAAAACATTTTTAGATACATATCTAAAACCGACCACAAGTTATCTTGCAGAACGAGTAAAATTTGGGCAAATATTCCGTGACAAAAATCAGCCAATAGCATCATTTTTAATGAAATTGCGATCGGCAGCAAAAGATTGCAAATTCGGAAATAATCTGGAAGAACGATTACGTAATCAATTTTTGTTAGGATTGAAAAACTCGTCGATGCAGGAGGAGCTTTTTTGTCGTCATCCAGAGGAAAACGCAAGCCTAAAAGAAATAGAAAAATCCGCTTTTATTATTGTGTTAGCCCAAGAACAAAGAAAAGTCACAGAGGATACGGCAGAGGAAACTCATATCTGTAAAATAGCTAAGAACGAGCAGGAAAATAAAATAATTAGAATGGTAGATCCAGCTACAGAATGTATTGTTTGCGGGTACCAGAAACATAAACAGGGTAGTAAATGTCCAGCTAGCGAACACACCTGTAGACTTTGCAGTTCTTATGGTCATTGGGAAAGGAATTGTTTGAAATCTGGCAAAATTAAGTTAAATAAAAGAAAGGCGAAAATAAAATCAGTAAATACGGTAAGTTCAGAGAACTCTACAGATAGCGAATATGAAGTGAACACCGTACTAGACATCAACGCGATTACTTCAGATAATTCTCGGTTTTTGATCAGGGTTCAATTAAACGGCAAAAATATTCGAATTACAGCTGCTGCACGTAGTATTGTTGGAGAAAACGTATGGAAGTATATAAGAAATCCACCACTACAAAAGACCCGTAATTTAAGGGCTTACCCTAATTCCTTGTTGAATTTGTTGGGGGAATGCTCGGTGTCAGTTAAAGTAGGAAAGCAAAGTCTAAAATTGAAATTGGTCGTGATTGAAAACGAAGCCACTCCTTTATTTGGTCGAGATTGGATTACAGCTTTCAAATTATATCCTATGTGTAAACATGTGAAGGCAAGTAATGTTAACAACTCAGAACTACTAAGTCTTTTGCAAAATTGACTGTTTGGTGGCCTAAAATTAATTCGGAAATAGAAAAGTTAATTAAAAATTGTGAGGTTTGTCAGAAAAATCGTCCAAGTGAACCTTAAACATTTTTGAACCCTTGTAACATTCCGGAAGGACCTTGGGAAAGACTCCATATAGATTTTACTGGACCATTTAAAGGACTATCCTGGTTCGTGCTTATCGATGCTTATTCTCGTTGGCTAGAAATTTTTACAATGAAATCAGTAACAGCTAGGAAAACTATCCACGTATCAGAATCGCTATTTGCAAGATATGGGATTTGCAAACAAATCGTTTGTGACAATGGAAGCCAATTCGCGTCAAAGGAATTCAAGAGCTTTTTAAGAAACAATGGAGTGAAACAAATATTTACAACGCCCTATCATAGTCCATCAAATGGGATGGTCGAACGTGCAATTAGAACATTTAAACAACGTTTCCGAAACGATACTACTTATACTGATAGGCAGGAAAGGATGCGAGTAACGCTGTTTGCGTACCGAACTACAATACACAGCTCAACAGGAAAAACGCCGGCAGAAGGTTGCATTCAGTATTGCATCGTTTAAAACCATCTGTGAGAGATAAGATGGAAGAAAGCAGGCTAAAACAAAAAAATTACCACGATAGGAAGGGACAAGAACGCAGTTTCGAAGAAAGTGAGGAAGTTTGGGTTAAACGTAAGGACACAGAAGGATGGGTAAAAGGCATCGTGATTAGAAAAAAAGGGCCTCTCTCTTATGACATAGAAACGAGTGGGAAGCTAATGCGATGCCAGGCTGATCATATGAGGAAGCGATCAGAAAGAAGAGGGGAATAATGTAGTATGGATTATTATTATTGTTAGAAATTAATGTAAAAAATTATATTGTACATTGTTAAAAAATATATAGATGGATTCATTTGGGAACTCACTCAACCTTTGTTTTTGTCTCTACACAATCATTACAATGTGATAAAAAACAATAGAAGAATCGAAGAGCAATAAAATACACTAAAATCAGTCATTCAAAATTAATTAAAGGGCTCATGCTTTGATAAATTGTTATTTTTTAAAAATATATCTGTCTAAGTATTAATTTAAAAGGTTTCTTCGAGCAGAGGTTTTAATCTTTCTTCAATAGCGGTTACTAACACTGGGTTTTTGTCATTTTTTTAAAAATTCTTTTATTTTTGAAAAAATAACTATCATGGACATACCATGTAATACCATCCTTTTAAAAAGGGATAAAAAAAGGCTATGAAAGAATATTTTTTTGTTTTTTTTATTATATTGTTAATTAGCAAGTAATTTAATATCGGATAAAAAAAAAAAAAAAGAGATTGATTGATGTTGGAAAATTCACAAACACACAAAACAAATCTTTAAATAAAACCGGTTTTATATTCCTGCTGACGACATATTAATTGAAAATAAAAATATTAATATGAAACATAGAATTTGTTAAAATTTAGGAAGACATCTTAATATGTTTAATCTCGAAGATTCATTTTGTATAGGATGGCGTGTTTAGTTGTTTTTCCTGTCCTTCAGTAATTTAATTAAGTATGGGATAATTAAGGAAGGGGCTAGGGCAAAATTCCACGAACCGAGATTTTTTCAAAGAAAATTCCTGTCCATTTAATTAGGGATCTGCTCAGAAAAAAACACTTATAAAGAGGTAGAACAATGAGCTTATAATATTACAGTAGTTGTGGCCAAACGATTAAATTCACTACATTTTCTAAACATTAACGAAAAAGAGCAGTAAGATTTTTTAAACATGCCCTCAAAATTTGCAAAAAGTAACGAGTAAGATATCGTTTAATACATTCTTTTTTTATTTATAGATGAATCAATTTACATCATGTCCATAATAGTACAGTAAATATTTTTAAATTCATTGCAGATTTTGAATGAAAACAGAAAAATCATATATATGAACACAAACACAATGTCCTAATATATGAAATTTTCTCATGCCTAACGGTTTCACAGAGAACACAAAAGTCAAAGATATATGAAGTGTAGTAGCTGACTGACTACCCGGCGAGTTTGTTAAAATCATCTGAGTTAAAAACACTGACCCGTGATTGAATAAAATGTGTTTAACCAATACGTTAAAAGTCATGTATCGATTCTTTGAGCAAACGGCTGGATCGACGTTTAAGTTTGATAAATTAAATTATTCGGTGAGGTCCTATGAGTGTTTTGAAAAAAACATCAGATACAAGAACTGATATATTATGAAATAAAATGTGCTTCATCAATTCAGTAAAACGCATGCAACGATTTTTTGAGCGAACAACTTCACCTATTATAAAATCAAATTGTTCGAATGACTTTGCTAGATCTCCTGAATGTTCTGAAAACATTTGAGTTCACAATAATGAAAAAAAAAAAATATATATTCTATAAGTATTCATAACTTTATGATATTTGTTTCATATCATATCATGGGTTAGATCTTGAGCATTTGTGTTTAATATAAGCTTTGAAACTAAAAAGGTTGAAATAAAAAAAAATTAATCGAAAAAAATATTAACGACAAAAATCGAGAAATTCTGTTCATCCAGAGGGAATGTTCTTCCATACCTACTCAAACAGCTAGGTAGATTGTTAGAAAAACCGACATCGACAAATATTTAAACTTGTTGTAGTAACCTTTCATTACACATTACACATCCTGACAAGTAGATGTCATCCTATGTATCGGTCATCATTATAATGATTTTTGAGTTCTGATCGGGGTGTAGAAGACACGCCACTGATACACCAAGTTTAAATAATCGTAAATGTAAATTTCGCTATTATTCTACCAAGATGTTTAATTGCAGAAAAAAAGTACATTATCTTCGTGTAAATAAGTGCACAATTTCGTATTTGTTTTTAATTATTTTGTAATAATGACTATTTGAGGTCCGCTCGTACATCGTTTCTCGGTTTTCTTATAAGCCCATATTCTTTTCATTTTCTCACTCATCTCCCTCTTTCGCTTTTCTGTTCAGTTTCCCCTTCTCTCCTCTTCTTTTACACTCCAATGATCTTATTGCATTTTCACGAATTTTTCGCTGAAATTATTCTCTTTCTGTAATGCCATGTCTTGTTATTTCATCTTTCATCTGGAATATCCTCCGAAGTGTTTTCGTCCTATCACTTTGTCGGATATCTGTTTGATCCATCTGCTTTCATTCATTATTTCCAAGCCTTCAGTTCTCTCATACAGTTCTGTTTTTTTTTTATCCACTACTCTTCTCCTACTTTTCTTGGTCCATGGGTACGTCTTAGGATTTTTATTTCTATTTTTAGTAAAAGTATTTTTTCAAGTAAAGAAAAAATAATAATGTTTTTCTATCATCTACTTTTTTTTTTCATATTTCTCAACTAGATCAGTATGTGGACAGCCTTTATCGTATTTACTGTTCTGAGATATTTATATTTTTAAATATAAGACCTTCTTATAATTTGTAGGCCTTTTTGAAGGAAGTAAGAAGGTTGATTCAATTTGGAAAAGAAGAAGTTCCGACACGGGGATTGAACAAGTATCGTTGACTAAGTCATTAGCGAAAGCAGTTGGAGCAGAATCCCATCCAAGGTAGAGCTCTCGTCAGCTGGTGCTTACAGACCCTTTAGGCCTCACCTCTCCCTCCCTCCCTCCAACTTTGTACTCGAGTGTAATCTCGGAGAGTTGGATGCTAGTTCCTTACTGTCGGTGATTATAGTACCTCCTGTGTGGCGCGTACTATCACGGGTTAATGAAGTGCCGAGGGTAGATAGAGAGAGTAAGCTGGAGTTACGACCCGAACATCTTCTGTCAACATAAAACATCTTGAAATGAGGTTTGAAGGAATAAACATTAGCATACAATAATTAATTTTGTTAGTTAAACATCTAAATTATATATTTAATCTTAATGGTTTGCGTACATCCATTTAAAGAAATCAAACCAGTACATTTAAAAAATATTCGGTACCGTTCTAACCCTAGAATGTCATTAATCTTCTTTAGTTGTCTTATTTAATCTCAACAAGAACAAACTATTAATCTACAAGACAATCCTGAAACCTATCTGAACCTATGGACTCGAACTGTGGGGGACAGCAAAACTTTCTAACATCAATCCCTCCAGTCTAAAGTACATCTAATAATAATCGATGCTCCCTTTTATGTAACCAATAAATCCCGACACAATTACTTCCCATTTGTACTTGACATAATCCCTGAAAATTTTTCCAAATTTCACCAGAACCTCACTCATCACCCTAATCCTGTAGCACAATCTCTATCTAGCTCCAGTCATCCCTACAATTCTCCTCGGAGGTTAAAACGGCAATGACCCCGCGGCCTTTTGTAAATATGTATATATTGGAGTACTGGCACTGGCCAGATTCTTCAATCAAGTCCTGAGCGTCTGTTGATCTAGTGCCCTCCACCAGTCTCCACTGTCTTCCAATACTTGTGACGTCTTCTCTGCTTTGTCTTCCATATTTGGCAGACAAAGATTGATTCAGAGTCATCTTCAGTCAGGGCCAATATAAATATTGTACATAGGTGTGAATATTTTTTTGTTTATTTTATTACCATTCTGATTTTATCTGTTATTTTATTTATCTTGTATATTAATTTATCTTCTTATCTTTTTTTCCACTTTTTTTTTTATATATTTATTTTCCTTTCTTATGTACATATTGTGTGAATGAATACTATAGCTCTAGTACCAATGCCCTTCAGTGTGGCAGACTGTATTAATACTCAATAAAATCATTTTTTTTTAAAAGTTGTCTTATTTATACATCCCTAAAGAGCTCAAAAGTGCACTCAATGTAAAACAATAGAGGGAGGATGTAGTTCCAAGGTTCGGTGTGAACATGCAGTTTAAATAAAACAAAAATATAAATTTTTATTTTATGAAATAATCGCATACTCATATTTTTTATTTGTAGAATGGACGAGGACAACACCAGAGTCAATGTGCAAAAATTAGACAAGGAGTAGTGTTATTGAAAGGTAATGATTGATCATTGCTGTCAATCATGTTTGTTAATTGTTATTTGTAGATGACTTGATAATGAGTAAATCATCTTGAAATGTCGTTTGAAGTCGAATAAATCTTTAAAGTGGGAAGGATAATATATTCCTTGAAGACACAATATATAATCTAGATTATGAATATCATCTTAGCCAGACTTCCAAAAACATATTCTTCCATGAACCGGAATACCTTACATACTTGGGGAAGTAACAGCCTTGCCTTAAATTTGAAACAATGTCAACAATGTCAAACTATACTAACATTAATGCCTTATACTTAACATAATTAGCAACACGACTCTAGACATTGCTTTTGAACGCAATCCCATGAATATTGGAACAGATCGCATTGCAGGCCTATGAGAGGGCGCATTAGGCATAGTACAGATATAGGATTCTCTTTGAACAGTTCTCGTTACAGGCTCAGGCTAGTGGTACAAATCCAAACGAAATTGAAATATGAGAAACAGTAATAAAAAAAAAAAAAAAAAAACCTACACTGCTTTACTTTGAAAACATCTCGTAATAAATGATAAAATTAGGCATAAATAAAAAATGTATCCATATAAAATCACACAACCAACATTATGGTTATAAATAATACTATATAAATATTTTTATAGGTCAAAATTTTCCTCGAATCTTAACTAATTCTATCGAAAAAAAGTATTAGAAATGGCTATCCAATTTTCATGACGAGGCTTCAGGGTTAAAGAGCTTTTACTTGATAGTAATCTTAATTAATTCCTTGATATAAAAATAGGATAAGAACATTACCATTTACTATTATGGAACTTAATATTATCGGGATTAAAAGGGATGAAGGCTGGAAGACAAGGGTAGGGTAAGAGGTTCATCATTATTCACAGAAAGATTTCTAAATATTCTCTTAATATAAGCCTCTGCTTATTGACTTCCCTTTGATTTATTTAGAGGTGTATTTCCATGACCCCATAAATAATAAAATTTTGTAATTAATGAACTATAAAGTGTTGGGAATAAAAATATTCAGTATATTACGACAAACCCTACTTACAACGAAATTAAAGAGAAAAGCAAATAATCATTTCTTTTTAACAAGATTGACCACATCCCAAAAAAAAATATAAAATAAAAAAAAAATAAAAAAAATGGAGCAAATAATCTAGATAATAACATTTCGTTTGAATAATAGAATATGACAACGTTTAATTATTAAAACTTTCGCTGTCTGCGATATAATATTATTTATTTATTATTATATTATTTATAATATTATTATAAAAATAATATTAATATCTTTTTATAGACTAAAATTTGTTGATATTGTTAAATTATTATTATCTTTTATTATTTTTTTTTTTTTTTGTAAATATGGTGTGAATGAACTCTTTTTTTTAATATAAACATTGTCCATATTGTGACCAAATGTTATATTACCTAATGAAATAGTGTGAACAAAATTTTATTATACTGTTGATAATTTCGAATTTGCAGAGCTGTGTTTTTTTATCAATGTTATCGATACCTCAACATGTAAATTTGTAATTTTATCGTTTATTTTGTCATTTTTAACCAAATAATAATACGGAAAAAGTCGACACAGAAATTTACTTTAACTTGTATAACACGAAACTAAATTTCGAAGTTCAATTAAGTAAACATTGCCTGAAGGAAGGACAGCTTAATGAGTTCAAGTTCATTTCCAGCGCTCAATGTAGAATAACATGAAAATTGGGTGACTTCTAAGTCTGACATAGCTATGATTATACTTGTTATCTCTTCCGAGTTTGTTATTGCCGAGTTACTTTTCAAAATAGGTCCAAAACAGTTCAGAGTTCAAATTGACGAAATTACTTTTTTTTAAACGAAGGTGCTAAGGAAAAACCAATGCATATTTTTCAGATAAATCTATTTAGGCTCCTTTTAACGATTAGTTAGTTCAATTCGAGATTGTAGTAACGAGGGTTAACTGTACAATTAACTATACATATTATAATTCACCTGTGGCATTAATAGCCCTAGATCCATTGTGAAAAATCGACCTCATTGAAATAACACTAGTTAAAAATATTAAACCTTTCCCCATACTCTTCGTAATATGTTTCCCTTTTCGATCCTCAAGTTTAATTTAAATATTTTTGAAAGCAGCGGTTCTGGAATGGCAGAAAAGGTTCGTTTTATTTACAATAACATACACTTTTTTAATTTATATTCAAACCTTCGCCTGCGATGAGATCGATTTTTGGTCTCTGGCTCCAGGGCTATAACTCCAATAATACGTATTCCAAAAGAAAACATTAGGTGTTCGGTAAATAATTTAAAAATTATAACATGGAATAAGTTAAAACTACCTCTTTAATTTATTGAAAACAACCTAATTCCTAAGACGGACAACGTACACTATCTTACTATACTATGACTTATTTAATTTTCTACCAATTTCTGTATTTTTTTTTTATTGTTATTTTTTTTTTTAATTTGAATTCAAGTTACATTTCTTTAGTTTTATAGTTTTTACCTTTGTTATTTAGATATATATTTTTATTTATTTATTTTTATTATTATTTTTTTTATTGCATTGTATATATAGTATGAATGGGCCTCACTCAGCTTTAGTACTCAGTGCCCTTAAATGTGGCTAAATGTATTATTTCTCAATAAAAAGGTTTATAGTAAAAAAATCTTACTATACTAGACTTATCTTTCACAGAAGATAGACATGGGGCTCGCATGTTAAGTTAAAACAGAAGACTCTCTCACATTAGACGACGTAAGCTACTTTACTCACTTTTTTCAAATATTCAAAACTAGACCTGATACAGAAATTAAATAAATACATGTACATAATTAAAGCTACATAAACTTACTCCTCACAGATTTACGGTAAAGCTAAAAAGACTCACTTACAAAAATTTCAAATTTTTCAATTAGAAATATTACGAATTATAACTAAAGTACCTTGGTATATAACTAACAAAACCCTGCCTATTGACTTCCATCTGCCAACAGTTAAGGATCTTTACAAAAGATTAAATTCAAATGGACATGCTAACTTACTAACAATATATATAGATTCAGCTTACATCTCCATACGAGGAGGAGACTAAGAGGCGTTGGATGAGAAACCTCCTCTCTTAACAAACCATAGCAATTGAATCAAGCCTGGTAAGAGATAATGCTGGGTGATATCCTTCCCTATGTCTAACATGTCAGTTTTATTAAATCGTATCTTTATTTATTAAATCAGTTAGTTAAATCGTATAAATATATCTTTCAATTAAGTTCAAAACAATCATTAAATGCACTCTGCGCTTATATTAACAACGTAATCAAACGTGTTGGAGCTGTAAATTCACAGCTAAAGTATTGGTCTTTCTCATAACTCTGCCTTCAATCATCTTTATGAAGCTTAAAACAGCCAGTGATACTTTGTTACTCCGTTTCTGAGCTGAGATTATACTTACCTGTGGTTGGTCTTTTTTCCTATTGTTATTCTCAAGATTATCTAAGCATATGCTATTTAGGTCCTAGTCAATTTGTATGTTTTCACCATAGAGATTAACCTGGCGGTATATCGGAGACCTTTTATTATCATGTATCCATAACCACCTAGTTGATATTATCCTAAATCCTACTGAGAAGGAGCTTGATAAAGAAGCTTAACTTGATAGGCGTCCCTCATCAAGGTATTGATAGGCTCATCTCTGACAACCAATCATGGTAAGACAATTTATCAACTAAGATTGTGAATTAATTAACGGATTTGTTTTATAATCTTAGCACTTGCGACCAGATTCGCCTACCAATTATCTCAAAACTATAGGCTCAGGTTTATATAGTTACATAAACAAAAAATCTATCTATATTATAATAATGCAATTATGAAATCACCCTAAACATTTTTTTTTATTTACCTAGGACTCCAATTGGACAAACGTCTAACTTGGAATCCTCATACCAGACTGAAACGACAAGAAACAGTTCGACGTTTCTGACTTTTTCAACAATTACTAGACAAACGTTCTAACCTTTCAATTAATTACAAAAGACACATTTACATGAATATAATAAGGCCTATTTGGACTTACGGAGTTAAGCTATGGGACTCCCCCAAACCTTCAAATTCCCCTCGTATCCAATCCAAAATCCTCTAAAAATCCTCAATGATCCTTACTTTGTTAAAAATAAAATCATCCACAATGACCTTGATGTTCCTTATGTATCAGATTTGGCCCAATCCAGATATCTGTCCTTCCATAATAAACTTCATAGCCATTCCAACCCTCTTGTTTCTATTCAATTCCTGATAACCCTCCGAGGTATCTAAAAAGAAGATGGCCACGTGATCTCCTAATATAGACATATTATTAGAGTGCTACCAATGGGTAGTTTCTCAACATGTGTTTCATGTCATTATATCCATGTGTGAATTTACTAGATGTATTTTTATTTTTTTTATACAGTTGTAAATAGCATATAAATAAAAAAAATTAAATTTTTTTTTTTGTGTTATAGAACATTGATTCAAAATAACGAATTCAGTGAGAAAAGAGTTCATTCACATCATAATAAAAGCAAAACAATAACCAAAAATACACTCAATATATAAAAATAAAATAAAATTAAAGATAGGTAAAGTAAAATAACACCTTAAACATAGACATACCCATATACACCATTTACAATCAGCCAAGGAAAGTTTCTCTCTACTTGTGAAGGGTAAAATCAGAACTGCAGGAGATCCCTGTGCTACTTCCTCAACCGCGTTATTGGCAGAAGGGGAGGGAGGAGACGAACGAACTAATGCTTTTGCAATTTAACACCTTGTCTGGCGACTCGGTGATTAGGAGTTCGAGTCTCGGTGTCGAGGGGAAGGAGGAATAAACTTCGACATTAATCGCCTGCCTTCTCACCTAGCCTGTGAAAATCCACGTATAGCCGAAAAGCCGAAGTAGAGGAGAAAATCGCCGGTACTAAATACCAGTGGATATTAAGATATTAATTAATAATATATAAGAGTAAATCTATCACATTTAATTCATGACTAAATTTAGATGAAAAAGAAAAATCTAATATTATTTTATATTTTTCCAGTTTTTATTCATTATATTCATTTGTTTTCTCGGCATTCTATACATTGTTCGTTATTTTTGTTTTGTTTTTCATTCTACTATTTTGATAGATTTACGGATTCCAACAGATGTCAACTCACACTTGTGTATTTCATCTCTACAGAAAAAAAAAAAAGGCTGATGCCCAGAAAGAAGGGACGGTAGACTGTACAAGATTGATTCGGTAAAAATCCAAGACTGATTGGTCTGAAGGGAAATGGGCGGAATGTTAGACCAGGGGAAAATAGCCAGCATTCGTCTCCAAAGGATATGGCCTAAAGGATTCATTCTTTTAGTATATACGTGTTCAATCCTAATAGAGCATATGTAACTTCAAATGTACATGTTAAATCACGGTCTGATATTTAACATGTAATAAAAAATAGCAAAGATAAATTTTATTTTTGTTAACAGCAATAAAAACTGTTGTAGTTAAAATAGTTTACGATCCGAAAAAAATGTTGATAAAAAAACATTACATATTAGTAAAATAAAATAATATTCTAATGATAAATTAATTAATATCAAAAAATTGAAGATTTCATCATAGTTTATGTGAAGTCCAAGCATGACAGATACCTAATGACATTCATAAATCCATAATAAGCAATTGACAGACAAAGAATATTATAGCATATCTCGGTCCGAAGAAACCTCCGAGCACAATGGTAGATTGAAGTACCGGAAATCTCACACCCGAATGCCAAGATTTATTATGGAGGGAGTTGGGTTGTTCTTTTAGGGATTCAAAACTGTAACTTAGCAATAAGTATTTATTTTGAAAAATAATGTTTAATGAAATGCCACTAAAGGTCTAATTTATTTAAATTCGTTTAGAAAAATAACTAACAGTGATTCAAAATATATTATTTGGCCACTTATTTTAATATATACCATTATATTAAATATGGCAGAATAATGTTTATTGTATGTAATCTACACTTTATATTTAACTTTTTAATTTATTCCATTTTTTTACTCCATAAAGATTTGGATGGATGATACTTCACTAAACAGGCCAGCTATGTTTAACTGTTTTTTAATTTTATTAATTTTCAATAACAATTTATATGTCTTGCATGTTAAAAGTGAAAAATTGTATAATAAAAGGAAATTCTTTCAATGTTTTATAATTATGATATTAAAAAATAAATTAACATTATTTTACTTAGATAAATCATAATAAATCAGATATATAAAGTAGGATAAACATATATTTTTTAAACAAACACAACGCAACAGTAACCATCTACTTCCAAGCACGGCCCATCTGTATTAATAAATTTCCATTAAAATGTATAATAGTCTAACTGAAATAAGTCTAGAAGCATGTGAAGTAGTTTTAATCTTAATTAAATCTTTGGGAAACGTCAAGCATATGAAAAAATCATAAATACATAATTACTGAGTTCATGTAATAAAATTAATTATTAAATTATTTTCATAAAAAAAAATAATAATTTTATCACATTTATCTTAGTTACCTTGTATTGTTTTTCCTTCTTCATTCATGCCACTACGTGGAAAACGAATAAAACCAAGGTATTGGGTCGTGGCTGTCAACCCCAATGAGTTTTTACCATGGAGTCATTAAAACATTCGTCTTGGATTGGAATTAAAAACTTTTGATGTGAAAACATCTTTAGTCACTCATAAAGTAGAGTGAATTACAAAGATTGAGCCGTCAGATTTCCGATATGTAACGCTCGGGAAAAGTTGGATGGAGTCGACTAATTGAAGTGTTTTTGCATATGGATTAAAATATCTCGAAAACTAAAAGCAGGACCTGCATATTGTTGGCAAAATAAATGTTCATTATTTCATCGTCTTTGTAATGGGCTACTATTCAAAATTACATATTGACCCGACGCCGTATTTGAGGGAAAGAGGGAAAATAGTGTCTAAAACCAAATGATTACGAATTTTATTAAAGATAGGGATTAAAATATCTCAGAAACTAAAATTCGGACCTGCATACTATAAACGAAGGAAATGTTTAGCATTTCACCATCTTTATAATCAGCTATTATTTATGCTATATATTATTTCTAAAAGGTGTTTTTTTTTTTTTGTCGGTACGCCATACTTCGTCAATTCTTCATCAAAGCCAATGATTGACCATTCATTTCGAAGATATTCTTCTCCTTCACAGGCGAAAAATAGTCAAATCCCCCCCAAATTTCTGAAAAAAAAGTTATGGAGGAAAAGAAACTTTATTTGCGAATAACTCAAAAAGTATGCATTTTTTTCTCGATTGCACCCATGATAATTAGAAAGATTACTAAATTATCTACAATTATTAACGAAGATACAGTCTATTAGTTTTGGTATACTTAATAATGGCTTTCAATTTAAAGATATTACATTTAGGAATAGAATAGTCTACTGCATTTTTTTCCCTGGCTAATATATTAATTTTATTATTTCTTAAAGACATTTGGTTGTTCTTACATTTTATTTTTTTAAATAATTTAGAATATCCCATGATCGAGGTATTATTTTATCTATATTACTTTTATTATATTCCCAGATAGCGTTTAAAAATAGGTCCTAGCAAAACAATTTATACAAATATTTTGGTTTATTATATTTAATGGAATATTGTAATCGACTAAGGATAAAATATTAACACCTTCCTTACATAATACATAGGAACTACTTATTTCTATATTTTTTTGCTATTTCTTCATTAGACAAAATTATCTGCGAAATTTTGGCACGGGCCAAATAGTAATTTATATTTCATATTCATAATCTCGCCTTGTTGATCTTTTCACTTATATCATGTGGTCTAAAGGAAACACACCTTAGTCGTTGTATTTTGGTGTTTTTAATTTCAACAAACATTTTTTACAATTGAATAGAAATTTGAATGGCGCACTTGAATTTTATTTGTGATTTTACTTTTTTTCTATAGTATTTTTTAAAAATTATTTCACCAGCGTTACTCTAGAGAGTATTTTTTACAATTAATCAAACAGCTGCAGTAAAGAATGGTTCTGTAAACTAAATTTATGAGGGCTAAAACCTAAACTGGCGCTAACGCGGAAGTTGGAATGATAGTACGCTCTTGGATGTCATTCTGATGAATGCCATCTCCTGGAATGACATGGAGCTAGAGCAGGCGTGTGAGGGCAACATTAGTGGCATTATATTTTTAGTAGCAGGTAGTTAGTAAGTAAGAAAACTTAATAAAAGGCATTATGATTGTCAATTACAATTATTATTATCATCTTCAGAATAACCAAAACAATTTGCCAGGAAAACTTAAAAAGTAAGTATGTTTCCTTTATATTTAGAAATTCATTGAATTATTTATAATATCACAATCGATATCAGAAATATTATTTAAACAATAATAAATGTTTTATTTATATGCTGGAATGAAACATTCAGAACCAGGGAGTGGACTTTGTGGAAATAGCTGAAATGGTGAAATGGTTTGTGGAAGACAAACAACCCTACCGCACTTGGCTTTAAATAATCTTGAGCCGGGGACCGAGCCTGGAATTGAGATTTATTTTATAAGTTGTGCGTAATAATGACTACTCTCTCGCTTTCTCTAGTAAGCGAGTATAAAGTCGCTTTCAGAATTATTATCATTGTAACAAGTAAAAATTGTTGTTCTTACCTTAGCGGTGACGGGGAGTAATTCGATGATCCTGTAAAAATGAGAAACTAAAATTAAAACACTTTAAAATTTCAAACATATTTATTCCATACACTGATTTAATTGAGAACAAAATATATTTAATATAAATAATCATCTATAATGGATTATTTAATGTGAACTACGTGGAAATTAAAATATGGAAATGTAAAGCATGTCTATAAAAACATATTAAAAACTGTATTTTTTTCTAACATTGCAATTTAATATAACAAAACAGTTTTGTAATATATTATTTGTAGTTAAACTTTAATAATTAGATGAATTACAATGGTCATTGTACTATCATATTGTTTAGGCCGTTACCGATTGATAACTATCGATATTTGTAAATATTATTTATCGATATTACCATTTGTTCAGGTCGTTAATTTTATTTTATTTTTTTTATTTTACACAAAATTATAAATAGTAAATTAGTAAGTATTTTCGTTTTGTATTAATTTACACAAAAATATATAGTATGTGAATCGAGAGAACTTTATATAGTTTAGTTTGAATGTAAAAAAACAAAAACAATCACCTGTCTTATGGACTAATGAATGGTGCCCCCCCCCCACTACGAGCTAAGATGCTACGAATTGAGATCTAGAATCTTTTTACATTCACTTACCTGTATATGAATTATATAAAATTTTCACAATCGCAATAATTATATATATATATATATATATATATATATATATATATATATATATATATATATATATATAGTAAGCGTAATTATTGCGATTGTGAAAATTTTCGATCCAAGTTTTCAGCGGAAATACATGTTTTGAGGTCTCCTGAGCACAAACAACCAAGTCCCGCAAATGGTGCATAATGGTGCGTGTGGGTATGTAGTAAGTCTTTCTCAAAAACGAATAGTCGTACGAAATTAATATTATATATTTAAGATAGGTATATGCCTTATATGTTACAGCAACTTTTCCCTTAAAATTGGCTAGCAGGAAGTGCCACTTTATATCTAGGGCGAAACACATATTATCAATTTTCTCAAAAACGCTTTTAACAATTTTGCTTAAACTCGGCGTGTCGTTGTATAATTAAGTGGTCTTTAATATAATTTAGGTCTTATCACCATTGATGTTCCCTTACAGGGCTAAAATGCCCCATGTTCATCTACAGTTTATTTATACGGTTCATATACTTTAATATAGGTTATTTAAAAAAATAATAATAACTCTCTTTTATTGACAATAACCATAAAAAATGGCTAAATATGAAGTTTGAATGAATATGAAAATTAGAAACTTGAGAAAAAAAGAAAATGCTTATCCAGGTTAAAAATGAATATCTGGAAATAACAGACAGAATGTATAGGTATAATATATCGTTGGAAAGCCGAGAATTTCAGAAACAGTAATATCAAATTAATAAAGTTGTAGAAGGCAATAGAGAGTGACGAAAAAAATATAAATAATAATTTTAGAAAATAACATTAATTAACGTAAATCACATTTTTCCAAAGAAATTAATTGAAATTTTCTTACTAAATTTTCTTACTTTTAAATTTTTTCTAAGATTGAAAAAAATGCTGTGCTCCGATCCGCATATTTCCCTGATTCTTGGAAACTATCTATTGTCAAAATGTTACACAAACCTAAAAAACCACCCGAACACCCATCCTCTTGCCATCCTATTTCTCTATTACCTATCATGGGCAAAATCCTGGAAAAACTCATTCTAAAACGCCTTTATCCCATCCTAGACTCTAATCATATTATCCCTGATCACCAATTTGGATTCCGCACATCGCATTCCACTATCTAACAATGCCACCGTGTGGTTGATGTAGTCTCCTCTGCATTGGAGCGCGGTATGTACTGCAGGGGAGTCTTTCTCGACTTTGAACAGGCGTTTGATCGAGGCTGGCACCCGGGTCTTCTGTACAAATTCCGAAAAGTCCTACCCCCTACATACTTCCTCATTATCCGCTCCTATCTTACTGATAGATACTTCAAAGTAAACCAAAATAATGTCTGATCATCCCTCTTTGCTCAATCTTCAGGCGTTCCACAAGGTAGTATCCTCGGTCCCATCCTTTACACAGTTTATACAGCTGACATCCCAACCCATCCTGACACTGTCATCACCACTTACGCCGATGACACATGTTTGCTATCTGTTAATAATGACCCTTTAATTGCATCCCAAACTCTTCAATCACATATCAGAAGCCTTGAAGAATGGTGTAAAAATTGGAGAATAAAAATGAATTCCAACAAATCCCATCAAATCACTTTTACCCTCCGTCGTAAACCTATGACTGCTTGTCCTACAGTATCCTTCAATAACACTCCACTTATTCCTGTTGAGCAAATCCGCTACTTGGTCTTACTTGGAATCCTCATACTAGACTGAAACGACAAGAAATTGATCGACGTTTCCGACTGCTCCAACACTTACTAGACAAACGCTCCAAAATTTCAATTAATTACAAAAGACTTAGTTACATAACTATAATAGGACCTATATGGACATATGGTGTTGAGCTTTGGGGCTCCACCAAACCATCGAATTCCTATCGTATCCAATCCTTACAATCCAAAATCCTCCGTAAAATCCTTAATGCTCCATACTTTGTCACAAATAAAACCATTCATAAAGACATTAATGTACCATATGTCGCTGATTTAGCTCGAGCCAGATATCTATCATTTCATGATAAACTTCAGTCCCATCCAAATCCGCTTGTTTCCACTCTTGCTTCTTCCTCGATCCCTGATAATCCTCCTAGGCGTCTGAAAAGGAGATGGCCTCGTGATCTTCTTACTTAAAGTATTTAGAGAGTGCTACCACTGGGTAGTATCTCTTCAAGCCTGTACATGCCATTATTTATAATTGGCGCACATTTACTAGTTGTATTTGTATACAGTTGTAAATTTCACTAAATAAACAAAAAAAAAAAAAAAAGATTGAAAAAAGCATTGAAAATCCAATGACCCATGCAAATACCATTGTTTAATATACTATTTCATTATGCTTGTGTGAAAAGAGATGTTAAATATAAAAATATTTCATGGATATGTTTATAACTTTAAATAGTTTTGCAGTAGTTTAATAACTCTAGGTATGATATTATATTTGAATAGTTAGGTATCTAAGAGCCGTTTATTCCAAAAAATCATCAAGCAACCTTTTAGAAAATTGAATTAGTTAATAATTTTCTCTTTGTGAAATCCCGACATTATGCACTTTCAATTACTATGACAACTTTTGACATAACCATGACAGGCAATGAAAATCTCGTAATTTCAATTTAGTAAACTTTGCAATGAAAAATAAACAGGTTAATAAATCATTTATTAGTTAAAAAGGTGTTTTTTCAAATCACTCTAGGCATACATCAGTCTTTTAGTTGACAGAATGACTAACTCAAATTTCAACATTCTTTATTATTAATTTTAGTGATGGTTCTAGTGCCAAACTTCATACCTTTATTAACAGTTGTATATTTCAACATTGCAATCATCTACTCTTGAATCAACTTACTCACTGTCTGTATAGATATAACTTTTCCAAGTAGAAATATCACTAAAATGACATTACTTTATTTTAAACGTTGAAATTGGAGTTAGTCATTCTGTCAACTGAAAAGCTCAGAGACTGAAGTTATGTGGTTTATAAAACGAGATTTTTACTGTCTATCGTCGATATAATATATTGATTTTTTGTAATTTCAATGGTTTTAATAAATTTGATAAGCTTTAAGCTTTAGCTTCGTTTAAAATGCACTACAAAGATATTATAATAGCCCAACAATGCCGGAAAATAATTTATATTCAAAGTAAAATGGTAATTGAAAGTTGTGTGTTGCTAGCACAAGATTTCTTCTCAAGCCATCTAGAAGAAGAAGTTGAGTGAGCTTCTCCCTATACTGAAGTCAGTGTCTACCATCGTTTATATTTACCTAAGCCAGTGGTTACTTTGCCTTATATCATCGTCGGTGTTTCTACGTTCTTTAGCTGCCAGCTGTAATAAAGGAGATTCAACTCCAACAGTAAAACTGGCAAAATCAGGCCTGATTATTTTTTCTTTAATATGGAATCAAAACTTTTATAATAGAATAGTTACGGATAATAGAATAGTGACGCATAACCACTAATTTCCCAGCGAGAATCACCTCTTAATGTTTATTTATTTTTACTAATTTGTTAACATGTAACGTTGATAATAGAAATATACTCAATTGTTACCAATTGGAAGTTATTATTGCCAAGAACTAAAAATAAGTAGATAACTTTCCAGAAAAAAGAAAAAAGACTCTTAATTTTTGTTTTTGGAATGCAGATAAGCTTACTTATAAGCTATGCAGACATTGCTTACTTATAATTAATTTCTACTTTACATCATATTTATTAGTTACCAATATTATATCACTATAATTTTTTATTCTCAAATAAATAATTTTGAAGTTCTTCCTCTTTTTTTTCTTTATTAATATTATTAATTTTTTTTCTGAGAAAAATTTCTTTATGTACATATAATTATAATGTTTGTATAGTTTATAAGTCATTATAATTTTGTATAACTTAGTTTATTTAATTGTAAATTGTAATTACTTGATTCATAAATAAAGTAATATATTCTTATGTTTTCTAATTATCCAATTACTTTGTCTCTTTTATTTTATTTTTTTTTATTATACTCCGTTATTTATATTTTTGACGTGTTTCATGTTCTTTGGAATCCTTCTTATTCTGCATATTTGCAGGTCTACATTGTCATTTTTATTTCTGCCAATCATTATGATTTTTTTTTTTCATAACGCAGTTTCATCAACTAAAACTCTTTATTAATATATTCTGTTAAAGTTCCTTTTTTTTTTAATCGTTGATAAGATTTTAATTTTTTTCTGATTAATTCTGTCAATCCACGTTAATCCAGGATACAGGACTCAACTCGATTAATATTTTATTATATTTAGACAACCACTATGCACAACTATCAGCGAAAAAAATGTTGAAAATTGGTCTTTTAGACACAATTTAGAAACAGGAAGCTTGATTTATTTTCTAAATATTGAATTGTGCTACTATTATGAAGTCTAAAATAAAAAGCATTATTAAATTAATCTGTTTGTTTCATTTTTTCAATATTTTTGGACAGCATGTAGTTCTCGATTAGCTTTTCAATAGGTTCCCTTTGAAACATCCCTATTCAAATTTTCCCTTTAGCGTTTTCCCGTATATATACCTATATCAAAGATAATAACAAGTCAATCAATTATTTAAAACACGATCAGATATCGCGAGAAATATAAATATGGCCATCTAACTAAACTGATCCTTTCAAATAAAATATCGAACGCAAATAGATTTAAGTATTTATACAAAATGTTTTCTAATGCTGATAGAAAATTCTTACGAAAAAAATTATTAGTTAGGTCCAATTCTAATAAATAGAATCATGGTAATTTAAATATATATATATATATATATATATATATACATATAAAGTTAAATGGGTTGAATATTTAAAAATATTCAAAATGTGTAAGCATAAAACTGCTTAGGAGTAGTTTGTTATAAAGCTTTTAATGTCTTAGGTATGAATGTTGTTAAATGCTTAATTTTATTTTTTTAAACTGGAGAAGGCCGGAATATAGCCTTCAATTGTTAGTTGGATGGTGTTTGAGATTATTTACGTTTATTTATTCAAACCACTCGTAAAGTAAATATTATGTTGCTCTTGGATCAATTAGGAATGATTAAAAAAAAAATCAACAAAGTGCCTTTCACATTATTCGTTAATTATAAAAAAATCGTACGAAATTTACATTTCATAAAATTAAACCATTAGGTAATTAGTTCAATTGAATTACGAAATGTATATTTACGTTAGTGTAACTATAGCGGCGTATAAAAGATTTTGTGCCGTTTTGAAGAAATTACTATAGTTTTTTTGTTTTTTTTTTGGTAAATAAAAGTCCGTGGTACAGACTCCTTTTTATCGAATTATTAACGTCCAGCTGAAACTTTGCAAATAGTTTCACCTTATCCTATTCTACTATTTATTTTCGAAAACTCTATGTGGTAGAGGGTATGTGAGACCCATCAATTCTACTTGAGGCAACTCACACCGACCGATGACCATACTTAAATTAGGAATCTGGATGTGGTCTGGGAGACTATTTATATTTTTAATCAGACAATTTAGCTAGATGTATCTTCTATTTGTAAACCTCTTTGATATATTTCATTGTTATTGCTGACAGATCACAAAAATATTGTAGAGTCAATATTTCTAAACAATAGAATATAGTCCGTAGTACAGACCCCCCGCTTTTTTTAAATCAAATTATTGGCACCCGCTTGAAATTCGTGAATAGCTTCATAACACAGCAATCTGCAAATATTTTATTCACAAAAACCATTGGGATTAGTGCGTTATCAAGCTGGAGGGGGACAAACTTTGTCTATTTAATTAGGTTCTAAAAACTCGTAAATACCCATTTGCTTTCTACTTTGATCGTAAGATAATTTGATCACAAAATCGATAAAGAATGTGCCCTACAAAAATATTGGGCTGTTTGTCCAATATATCTACTTTATTTTGAAAATTTGGGGGTGCAGGTCATACCAAGCAGCTCATTATTTTTTAAAGCTACCTTTTTTATCAATTTTGTGATCAAATTATCTTACGATCCAAATAGAAAGCGAATGGGTATTTAGGAGTTTCTAGTACCTAATTAAATAGAAAAAGTTTATCCTCTTCCAGATTGAATACGCCATTAATTCAAGAGTTTTCGTAAATAAAATAGTTGTAGGTTAAGGTGAGATGAAACTATTTACGAAGTTTCAGGCGGGTGTTAATAATTCGATGAAGAGAGGTCTGTACCACAGACTATAAGGTCGAAATTCATAAAATTGTCAATATTAGCACAAAAGCTAACCAACATTAGCTCTATCAAAAACGTACTGAGTGATTTTTTTCAATAAACCAAGTAACTGAAGTTTGAATACAAAGTAAGTGAAACTGTAATTTTTAATAGTTTCTAAATTATTGAAAATTTTATCTTACAATTCCGGAATATCAAAATAGTCAATTGGACAATTCATTTGGCAATAGCCACAAAAGCTAATGGAAATAGCCACCTCTTACCAACCTCTGTTGATGAATCATCGAATGTTGTTCAATAGGTAAATCTATGAAAGCATATGATTGTATAATGAAAAACTATGCTCGCGTATGTACATATATATCGATAAACGAGTACCAAGTAGGAACTTCTCTTTGCATTTTATCTGAAGCGCCAGAATAATTGAACTTTGATACCATTTTATTGCCTCATTTTAATCCAGAATTTGATTATTGTTATTATTTTTCCGATTCTTCGGCGGATCATAAGAAACGAGAAAAAGCATTTGTTTTTTTATCGAATTTTAAATCTACCTTTCTTTCGACTTCATTCTATTATATTCAATTTAGGAACTATACTCTTACTGCCTTTTACCAGAAACATCAGACAAATAGAACTTCAATATCGTCTGATCACCTCAGTTGAAGGAACAGCTTTATTACAAGACTTTTTCAATTTCCTGTTCTGCGGGGAGTCATTACATCCCAGAAGTTACCGAACTTAGTTCTAGAAAAACAAAACACGTTTTGAGGTCGGGGTCCACTAACTTCTATCTCTGCCATTAAAGGGGAAGTTTTCGAAAGCGAAAACTTTCGCAAAGTATCTGCGAAAAGGACGTAAACGATAATGCTATGAAGTCATTATATCCTGTCATATAATAACATTGAAGTCAAATCTTTTGAAAGCAGTTAAAATATCCTATAGCATTTGCATTTAATTGTAATCAATTGCTTCAGGTAAATATCAATAGAACAACACAATCATTTTTCTTATCAAAATAAGAGAAACTTATGTTCTTAGTGATACATATATATCACAAATGGTACTAAGAGTTTAAATTATATCATTTACATCATAAATAAGAATAAATAAATATTAATATTAATACAAATTATAGCAAAATAACGAAAAAAAGTATAATAAAGAAATTAAAATAAAAAAAAGAAGTAAGTAAAAATAAATTTTTTTTTTTTTTTTTTATTTGTTTATTTAGCCTCTACCCCTAAGGGTCATTGGCTTAATGTTTCCATTTTATATTCGTTGATAATAGTGAATATTCTTTAGATATTTGAACAATTTTTCTATTTCATTCTCTTCATCTTGCAGAATTGTTTTCATTTCCGTTCCCATTTGAAATTTTTTCCTTATATTGGTGTACCTTCTACATTCTAATAGTATATGTTTTACTGTTCTGGGTACTAGGCAATGTGTGCAAGTTGGAGCTTCTAATCCTCGCAGGAGGTATCCATGGGAAAACTCACAGTGGCCAATTCTTAGGCGACATAGTATCACTTCTTCTCGTCTAGACTTTCTGTTTGATGTGTTCCATTTGATACATGTTGTTTTTATTTCCTGAAGTTTTGCCGAACTCATTTCCCATTCAATGTTCCATTTATTTTGAAAGGAGCAGGCAAGTTGGTGTGTCCAATCTTCTCGAGGAATAGCGTCAATTATTGTGGTCCGTGCAGTTCCTTGACGCCGGGCAGAGTTGGCAGCAGCATCGGCTCTCTCGTTACCCAGGATACCACAGTGTGATGGTGCCCAGATAAGGACTATGTTTTTATTTTCTTCCTTTAGTTCACCATATATGTTAAAAATGTCTGTTATAACAGGATGCTGGTTCGTTGATTGTTCTATGGCTTCTATTACGGACATTGAATCGGTTACGATAGCATGGTTTTTGAAGTGGTTGCTGCGGATGTGTAAGAGTGCTTCTTTTATGGCCGTGGCTTCTCCCGTAAAAATAGAACATTCTCCTGAAAGTTTGTACAGGAATTCTTCACTGTCTGTAACGACTGAAAATCCCACTTGGTTTTCGGCTTTTGATGCATCTGTGTACAATATTTTGTAATTGCAGTATTTATTTAATAATTCTAGAAAATAAGATTTTTTTTCATCCGAAACTAGAGTTTTTTTTGAGATGTGGGACATATATTTTTCTGTAGGAATATTCGGAGGATTCCACCTTGGAAAATTTTTATCTGGGAGCTTTTGGATGCAATTTAGGTTCATATTGAATGCTAACGTTGTTTGGATTATATTTCGCTTGAAACTGCTATTGATTGAAACTGTTTCTGGATCTAATATGATGTCTCGTAAGGGATGTCGTGGAAGTGACATTATTTTGGCCCCATATTTTGCAATCATAAATGCTCTTCTTGTCTCGAGGGATGGTTCGGCGCATTCTGCATATAGACTCTCAATTGGCGATGTTCTATAAGCTCCTGAGCATATCCTCAAGGCAGCATTATGGATAAAATAAAATTATATCTTTATACAATATTCAAGTTCATCCTAGGAGAGTCCCGATCAAGCTTCGCCGCCCACTTTGAGAAGACAACGAAGAATTCCGGAAGATACCAGCGCTTCTTTAATAGCCACATCATTGATATTAAAAGGAAGTGGAAGCTGAGTGAGTGTACCAGAGCCTTATAGTAGAAAAACTTGGCCACTGCTTCCATATTTATAAAAGGTATCGGGACCATTGTCGTTTCAACATTTGAGGAGATCTATAGTGATAGTTCCCACGGATTGTGCTAAAGAATTTCAATGTTTAACCTCTGTTCTAATTTAGCTTTATAGGTCCTCACTTCTGAAATTATAACGAATTACAGTCTAAATCATCCGTTGGTTAACAATATCGATTTCTTTATTAATTAGAAGTTTGCAAAATAAAAAACATAAAAAGTTAGTTTTAAATCCCGCCTATTCAATCACTTCCTTTCCATCCAGTCCCTCTAAAGTTGAAAATTGAAAACTTCTGTAAATATATATATATTCTTATTTGACTGATCACCACAACCATTCTTCTCTTCATTATTCATGACAGTCAACTATTTAACCTCTATTATAAAATAATATATATTCTTGAAGAAAATTTAATTATTCAAAACTGTCTTTCTCACGACTTAATAGTAGAACGAAGCAGTCAAGAGTCGGCTAGTGAAATACAGTAAAAATCATGAAGTAATTTTTTTTTTTTGTACCTTAACCGTTTTTCTGCGTCCTGAGTATTTATCACCGGTGATATGTAGAACAGTCGAATTAGTTCCTGCAGTAATTTATTAGAAGTATACTGTATTAATAGAGAATCCAAGACTCAATTTTTGGTGATTTAATTGATATATTTAATTGTAAATATATCTCACTTAGGAAAATGTTTAAAGGCCACTGAACACTTTCTTACACCATTTGAAGTAGAGAACATATCCTATATATTATTTCTAAAAGGTGTTTTGTTTTTGTCGGTACGACATAACTTCGTAAATTCTTCATCAAATCCAATGATTGACCACTCATTTTGAATATATTCTTCTCCTTCACATGCGAAAAATAGTCCCATCCCTCCGAAATTTCTAGAAAAAAAGAAACTTTATTTGTGAATAACTCAAAAAGTATGCATTTTTTTCTTGATTGTACTTCCATGATAATTAGAAAGATTACTAAATTACTAAATATATATATATATATATATATATATATATATATATATATATATATATATATATATATATATATATATATATATATATATATATATTACTAGATTATTTCCAATTATTTTTATTTCATTGTTCTATAATTTTTTTCATCTTAATCGATTTAATTTAGAAGATAAATATTTTTTTATTTATTTTTCTATTGTATCTATTAGTTTACTTTGCACATTTATATCTATTTAGATACATTTATATGTATCTGAGGCTCAAAAGCCCACATTTCTATCCTTGTTAATTAATTTTATTTAAAGGGATTCGTCCCAGAATAAATAAAAGATTATTATTATTATTAAAAAAAAAAACGAAGTTGTAGCCGAATTAGTTACGAGCACAATGTGGCTAAAAGAACCTGGAAAATTTTTGATCCGCGTGTATACCCTGTACAGTAAATACTATTTTAGATCTTAACGATAATTGTATTTAAACAAATGCTCCGAAATTAGTAATAATATAAAAATATCAAACCCGCAGCTTTTCTATCGTCCTACAAGCTACCAACGCATAAAAATCATAAATAAGTACTTAATTTAAACTCCCATATAATCAAATTGTTGAAAGAATATCTCTCGAGTTTATGAAAAATATCATTTAAAAACACGTATAATCAGAATAACACTGAGCTTTATTTTATAAAGCATAGGTTTTCCCCGATCAGCAGTGTTTTCATTAATTAAGATCGATCAACAACTGTATAGATTGGTATACATCTTATGTACAGATTGCAAAAAACAATGGAAGTTACAATAATAACTGAAAATACTTACATTTCAGGTTAAAAAAAAAAAAATGTTTTAGCATTTCTAAAGCTCTATGGTAATCGCGAGAGTTTTTATAGAGAGATCGTAGCAGCCATTGAATAAGCAAACAATAATTCTCCTCTTCTTTTCAGAAACCTTTCACCGATTGTCCTTTTTTTTCTCTTTCAGAAACTTTTTAAATTTTTATGAAGTTCAAGGGAGACACCCCCCTAAACGGGTCCATGGCGCAGGATAAAGCTCTTTCCTTAGAACTCTTCCGGATCTTGAAGAAGTGAATAAAGGGGCCTTCGGAGATTACACCGAGGAGGGGTTGTTTGCCGCAAATAATATTTATGAGCGACAGCAAACGCTCTTTCCTGAAATTTATTTAAAACTTTAAAATTTAAATTACCACTTTAGACTATAAATATGCTTCCTTTTCTCGACTCTTCTTTATTTTACTTTTCGAAGATTTAGATTTTCTAAAAAAATTGATTTTAATTTTTTATTATTTTTAAAAAATAATATTCTTTGTTTTTCATAGGAATCATGATGATCTCCAGATTCATAACATCTACAGTAATAGTTTGGATGTATTTTTCATGTTCGATTTCATATATATATATATATATATATATATATATATATATATATATATATATATATATATATATATATATATATATATATATATATATATATATATATGTTTTTTTTTTTTCATTCATTTTATGTATAAAATTAATTAATATCAATCCGAGATATATATTTGTCTTGTACAACACTCTCCTACAGACTAGGCAATGTTGGGTATAGTGTCTTTCGGTCAATGGCGCTTGGATAATAACGAGGATATCAAATCAAGGAATTTTGCTTATTGAAAACAAATGGCTCATAATACTAACATATTCAAATCCTGGCAGAAAATGGGCTTATTTGGTTGGCAGTGAGGTCATCTATTTTGAAAAATAATTTTAATATATTTCACATTGGAATTTACATAAAAGTAATGTTAAACACAAAGACTTTCGGTACTGTAGATCATAACTTTTGGAGTGATGGAATCTTTGAAATCTCAAGTTCAATCGTTAACCATATTCAAGACTAACAAATTGGATATATAGTGACATTAGTTTACCAAAACTAATCAAAAAATTATCATGGATACGTCAGAAAAAAAGACGTAGAAATATAAAAATGCCCGAAACACAAAAAAGCAATGCTATACGAGCCCTCACAACTGTCGACGAAGTGTATTCTGAATCAACTCTAGGGGGTTTAGACACCGATTGAGTGTGACTGTCGATTAAAAATAACGCTTGTGGGCCCTCATATTTAGAAAATATAATATATCTAATACTAAAACTTTAGCAACAACATAACGATATTGAATTAAATCTAGAATTAGTAAATAATATATTAACAATAATAAACAAAATAATGAAGAAATGTGAAGTAAAAACAATATTGTCATTTAAAAAATATATAATGCAATAGTAAATTTAAATGTTTTTTCTTTTTTAATTTTTAATCATTTTACATAATCTATAGTGGCTTGCAATCGATTTTCATTCAAGAAAAGGCTCAAATGTTTAAAAGATCCAAAATAGCTATTTACAAATTAATAAATAAAATTTTCAAATCAATTTTTCTTTTTTCAAGAATCGAAAATCGAAAAGGAATCCGTTTTCAATCGGTCGTGACTGACTAGCATTAAAGATTTGGTGATCTTTGTGGGAATGATGTATTGCGGAACGAGAATATTCTCAAAGAGTTCTCCTTTCTAGTGGAAAATGTATCCGGGACATTACTTCGTCTCGGTCCAATAGGTCTTCTTATAAATCGCTTAGAGGTCTGCTCTCTATACCTATATCAAAAGATCATATTAAAAAGAAATGCACACAAGGCAAAAAATTAATATACTGGAAATAAAAGAGTTTTACAAGAAATATTCACTTTTGTAACTTTTAGCACAACCAAAGTGAAAAATAAATAACATCACTTTTTTTAATGTAATAATTGTGCTTTTTATATATCTAACATTGACATTGTCACTAATTTAATCAATCACCTATATATATATATTATATTTTAGATCTGGGAAAACAACTATATATCACATTTTCTCGATAAAGCAAATGTTAGAAAAACATGTGAATACCAAATGGACTTACATCATGTTTTCATAGATTTTCAACAGGTATATGATAGTATAAGATTAAAGCGACTCATGAATACTTGCTTAAGATTTGTCTTCGGTACATCGAGGCGGTCTCATGTGTCCCACCTTTAAGATGAGTTAAAGTGGCTCTTCCCTTCTTTCCGAAGACAGTATTTCCTTGGATCGTTCCTATTCCAAACGATCAACACCCAACACCCTTCCTACATCTATAGTCTCCTACAGTTCAAACCCGTTGTCCACTCCCAGAAAACAAGATCCCGTGTTTCCGACGTTTATATCCCTTCCCATAGAACTAAGGCATTTGAATATTCCTTTATATTATATTCCACTGCCTTCTGGAATTGATTGCCATCTGATATCTGATATGCCTCTTCCTTGTCCTCATTTAAATATCATCTCTTTATCTTACATAACTCACTGTCCCAAACTTACCCACCCAGTCCCAATGTTACGGTACCACAAATATCAATTGAATTTTAGATTTTCTAGATAATTTTAGAAACGAAAATATATCTCTTAACTACAATGTAAAACACCAATGAAAACTTCTCTTTACGCTGTTTGTTTTCTAATAAAGAAAAATATATAAACTCACTATTTTCTTGTCTATCACAAGAGCCATAGTATTTGCCATCAACGCTATAGAAGTTCAATAAAGCTCATCAGTACAAGGCAGCGGGGACCACTATTCCAAGACTTTTTCAATTTCCTGTTATTTGGGAAGTCATTATATTCTACAAGTTTCAAAAGTTCTTTTAGAAGAAGAAAATAAGTTTTGATAGCCCACAAGCTCCTTATCTCTACTATTAAGGAAAAAGTTTTAGATCCAATAAAATTTTACGAAGTATTGATTATTTTTACATTATGATAGACAAATATACTAGTTGTAGCTTAGATACCTTATGGAAAAATAGGAACAACGGATATAGCAATAAAGATGGAAATACTTTTTTTTGTATTCACAATATATTTTAGTTATAAGTATTTCCGTTACAAATTTTCCACTTTGAATTTATATATATTCACAGTTAAAATGATACTCATTTAATAAAAAAGTTAATATTTTTTTCTTATTAAGAAAAAAAAGATTCATATATATTATCCTAAACATCAGGGCAAAGCAAAGTCAAAAATAAGTAAGATAAATTTTGTTTCATATTATACATTTTTTTTTTAATTCTCAGCTCCTAGGGTCGATTGGAAAGAACGTTGGAATATGTGTCTAATATTTTTCGATGTAGTAACAAAAAAAAAAAAGTTTGAAATCGGTGACCCCCAGACTGTATCCTCTCCTTGTTAGATATCCTTGCGAAGATAAGCAAAGACAAAAAAACAATAATATAAAAAAAAAATGTTAAAATATTTTTAAACTAATTCTAAATACCTAATAACACCACCAGTCTAATTAAACCCACCTATATTTCTATTCCGCAACGTTTCTTCTTTTTTTTTTCTTCACTTCCTTGCCGTTTAGACTACACGGGGTTTTTTTCTGGGTCAGGGGAGAGAGCGGGGGAATTGTGCCGATTTAAAAGTCTCACCGGGCACGGTAATTTGAACTCGTAATTACTTTTCTATCTCTAATTTCAGTTATTAGATTACGGGGCAACGTGCGATGATGTACACACGCCTTAGCCTGCTCGACCACCCCACCCGTACCCTATTTTACAACCTTATACCAAGATAAGGTTTGAAGTTCATTGATATTAACTGTTAATCATTTATGATATTAAACTCTTAATCATAAATAGGTTCAGCCTTCCAATGTAAAAACCCTCAAGTTTCGCACCCATAAAGAATCTTAGGGGGAATGATGGTTTTATAAATTGTAATTTTTGAATTTCGGAACAACAGTCGCGAGCCAAGTAGTTTCGCAACTAAAAAATAGCAGATATCAGCTGCCCTAACTACAACTTTTTTTTTCGATTCTATTTCGTCTTATCTTTTAATTGTAAATCCTAAATACCTAAACATCTCTACGTGTTCAAACGCATTCCCTTCAATATCTATGACACCGATTTTGTTACCAGTTTTGCAGCTAATCATATAATGTGGCTTCCCAGTTTTTATTTCGAGCTCCAGTTATTTACCGGCTATCATCAACGTTGTTGTATTTAGTTTATATATATATATGTGTATATGACGTAGGATAGAACGCCCGACTCATATATTTTTAGTTAACAAAATACCAGTCATGGATCTTTGCAATTGTTAACCAAAAGAAATGATTTATAACAAATAAAAAAATTAAGGCTACATTAATTAAGTTCAAAATGTTTCATTTTAGGTGATGGATCTGCGCCTAATCACCAGAGATTATATTTTTATAATATTATCTATTGAGATGGTTGGAATGTATCGGAGGATAGGTAACAGGGCATCAAACGGCCTATCCATCATAATACAGTATGGATATGATTAATTACAGCAATATATAATGGGCTTAGCTTTATAGGGGCGGGGGAGGGAGTTAGTATATCGGGCGGTCTAACGGACTGACAACGGTATAATAGTCCCTGATAAATGGTGAGGCTTTGGCACCAGGGCTCATTCAGTATGCACGCTACGAATCAGTTAAGCTCAATAATGTTGGCTGCAATCCTTCCTATATACTTTAGAAAATATCTCTCGCTGGCCTATAATGACAGGATATTATAGCTGGTTTGATTTTATACAAATTAAAATTTAAAAGTTTTAAATTAAAAATAATTGTAAATATTGAGTTGAATTAGAGTACAGGCTTTTAATAGTAGATTATCCCAATCTTTTATTAATATTCCTTTGTTTTTATTACATATTTACATAAATATAAATACATACTTAGTTGATTTTTTTTATCATATAAATTCCATTTCTAGTAACAATACCGTTTAAGCACATCCAACATTTACTAGACAAACGCTCTAAGCTTTCAATCAATTACAAACGACTAGTATATATGACATTAATAAGACCCATTTGAACTAACGGAATTGAGCTTTGGGGCTCCACTTAACCATCGAATTCCTCTCGTATCCAATCCTAAATCCTTCGTAAAATCCTCAACGATCCTTACTTTGTCACAAATAAAATCATCCATCAAGACCTTAATCCTCCATATGTTTCCGATTTGGTCCAATCCAGATACCTATCCTTCCATAACAAACTCCAGAACCATCGGGACCCTCTCGTTTCAAACCTTGCTTCCTCCCCGATCCCGGATAACCTTCCGAGACATTTGAAAAGAAGATGGCCTCGTGATCTACTTATGTAAATGTAATATTAGAGGGCTACCAATAGGTAGTTTTTCAACAAGCGTTTTTTTTTTTTTTTTTGTTATAATACAGTTGTTAATATCAATGAATAAAAAAAATGAATTTAAGCACTATTATACACTAAATACACTACAATGATCATATTTTACTACATATATATATATATATATATATATATATATTATATATATATATATATATATATATATATATATATATATATATATATACATGTAGTGAAATATGATCATTGTAGTGTATTTAGTGTATAATAGTGCTTAAATTCATTTTTTTTATTCAATATATATATATATAGATATATATACATATATACATGTATACAGGTATATATATATATATATATATATATATATATATATATATATATATATATATATATATATATATATATACCTGTATACACCTATATACGCATATACCTATAGGTGCACAACAAATACACTACATTTGTTTACAAAAAAAAAATAATCAAAACCATCTTATTCCAATTCCTCATCACAATCCAATCAGACGCTGGTTAATTATGTATTATGTAACAAGGATAATTTTTTTTTCTTTTCTTTTCATTTACCATTATTTTATTCTATTTTATGTGTATTATTGTCGCAATCGTTTTTTCATAAAATTAATTTAGTGCCACTTCCTAATTGTATTTACCTATTTATTGTTATTTTATATCTCGTATGCCGGGATAATGCAATATTGTGATCCCGTTGCTCATCCTGTCATTAATATATCTTTATTCTATGTATATATTTTGTATGTTTCTAATGCTGTTCGGATTCTAACATAACGAGTCAATACGTTTTATTTACTTTTCTGTTGGTTTTACTTTTCTTTCTATACGTGTGATTCTATTTTCTTTGCTTTTCTTTTTGTTATTTTTTCCAGTAGAATTATAAGTATAGCTTAGAAGATTTTATTTTATTTTTTAATTGTTTACATACTATTATTTAAGTGTTGTATATATTGTTTTAATCTTTATTAGTTAGTTTTTGGTGAGATAAGTATTTTTTCTTTTGTAAATGTTCATTATTGTTATTCTAAGGGGACATCGTCCCAGAATAAAGTTTATATTCTATTCTATTCTATTCTAGTGTACCTTTCACTCTTTATCTCAAAATCACATATACCCACTAATTAACAGTTTTAAGATCTGATCTGAACAACCAACCCACGTGAAATGATCTTTGTGTGAACATTCTATCCTGAAAACAAAAATTTGTAGGACTTTTGGCTGCAATGACTATATAAAAATTGCCTGTATTATTCCGAAATATGACATCTCATTTGATTTTTTTTTTTAGTATTATTTCTTCTGGGACAGAGGAAAAATATGATTTTCATAATAAAATGAAAATATAAATTGCAAATTAACCTAATACACCTATAAAAGTTTACTTCAGTCACTCATTTTCACCATATTCTGTCATTCAATTAAAAAAATTATATCCAACACCTCAAACCTATAAAGGATGGGTCAATTCCAGAAAAGCAATTAATATTTCAGGACTAACGGTTAATCTGTAAGATGATTAAGTGATAAGCTTTCAAGCTTATTTCACCTTCAGGTTTCTCCAACCCTATAAAAGACCAGGTAACCACTTTAGGGGTAGAGTATGTACAATGAGAGTATAATTTATCAGAGTTATTAAAAAAATTAATGACTTATATTGTTATAGATATAAATTATATAAATAATAAATATTTTTGTTGTCATCAACTTCATATTTATCCATTTTTTATAGTTATTGTCAGTAGAGAGTTATATATTTTTTAATAAAACATATTAAAGGTACTTTAGAGGAAGACATATAAGAACATTGGGAATTGAAGCCCCGTAAAGTGACATCAATGTGGATAAGACCTAGCTAATATTAAAAACAACTTAATAATACAATTATGTACCGAGTTTGATCAAATTCGTTAGAACCGTTTTCGAGAAAATCGTAAAAATGTGTAACATCGATTATATAAAGTGCTACTTCCGGTTAGCCGATTTAAATATGCAATTTCACTTTCGTATGACTTTTCGTTTTTAAGCTAGACTGGTCACATACATGAACGTTGAAAACGCAGATTCGAAAATATTCGCAAACGCAATACTGTCCCTTACAATATATTTTATTTATAGGTAAGTGAAGGTAAAAATGAATTGGAAATTTCGCTACCTACAATATTTGTAAAAGTTTGATTTAAATTACTCATTTCCTCCGGTTTTTGGCATTCAATTATAAAATGTGACCTATGCCCTAAACATACAAAATACAAAATATGTTGAATACCCGAAATGTGTATAATATTTCAGTATTAGAGGTTATTCTATATGGTGGTCATGTAATAAGAATCCAGGCTAAATTCTAAAGCGAACAAAATTTGACTATAATTTATGTTCCTTGCCAAAAACAAACAAGGAAAGATGCGGGTTGCAGTCCCGCCCCTGCAGTTCTAGAGAGGCCTAAGAAGCAGCCGACAGTTTAACTCTAACTGAACCGCAACCGCGACAAGAACCGGTGGTAAGTTCTTGTTGTTGGTTCTTGTGGTTGACTTGAGGGCCTGTAAGAACATTATTGATGCCTAAAGTCAGCTTCAGTCCGCTTTCAGTCAAGTCAAGAACTTCAGTGCTAAATGTTGCCAGTACATTAACGTAACTTAAAATTATTAGCTTAGCAACAATTGTGTTATAGACTAAATATCGTTTATAATTCTAACTGGCCTTCAAAGAAAATTTTTCTTATTAATATATTAGTATAAATCATTAACAAACTAACCAAGAGAGATTCAGGCATCATCAGGACAGAAGATCGAACAAAAAATCGAACATCCATCCATGACACCCAATCGCACATTGGAAGGAATTAAAGTTAACACAGCAAGGGAAGGCTATAATCAAACAGCTGATCAGGAGTAAAAATCGACTTAAAAAAATCATATTATAGCCAACCAAAAATCATAAATATGTTACTTAAGACAATTAAAAAAAATTAAAAAGATATAATAATGAGAAATAAAAATTTACATATATAAAATTTCAAGATTATTATCATCAAAATTCTACTTATCCAAGATGCAAAGCGTTTCCGAACAAAAGTTATTCATGCTTCTAATGTCAATTATGTAATCCACAGCATTATCCACCAGCTGTGAAATATACGAAACCTCAAATGTCTTTATCATTGGAGCCTTTCACACCGAAGATAGACGTGCCTCTTGCACATTCTGTTTATATCCAGTATCTCTGTTAAGTATAGTATTTGAGTTTGAAATATGAATAACCAATCAGCCTACTCTTCAGATGATGAAATTATATCTGTCTTGTGCAGTCAGAACAATTCAAGGACAAAGAAGGAAATGTTTATGACAGCATCCATACTGGGATAGTGCTGCAGAGCATAGACATGCTATTGTTTCTCAGCAATTTCTGAACCATCGAGTGAAATTTCAGGCATATTATAAAATGGAGATTTCGACATTTAACAAGTTGTTGTATCTCGTGGAACAGTACTTAGAACACAACGTCTAATTGATGCCTGACAAGAAACTGGACAAGTCAAGCATGAGAGTCGAGTTAGTCACAGGTGGAGTGGGGCGGGGCACATTGGTTGAAAAGCAAAATACAATTTTTTTGGAATTTTTTGGAAAAATAATTTTCTTTTCACCGGTAATTTTAACAAAGTCGCAAGTAGCTAAAATCTTGCTATGGTGTGAAAGAAGAGCGATTATATATTTAACGTTTTCAATAGTCTAGCAGCAAGAAAAAATCATATGCATAGTCTAATCAATTCAAATGCATAATATTTTAATACACATTCAAGCAACTAATTTAATTTTTGTAGACACTTTTAATTTTAATTTTTATCGAATATTAGAGTTTTTCTGTAAATCACTGGAATAACAAGCCCAGATTTCATTTTAATGGGTCGATTCCGACTAGGATTGATAAGGGAGGTATTATTATTCTTTAAAAATGTTTACAGTTTGAGTAGTAAGTGAGTCTATGGAATGTATATTCTTTTTAATAATTAAATTGTTTATCAATATTGTAAAATAAATAAAAGCTAAATCATTATTTTGTGAGGAGATGTGAGGTTATCTCCTACCTCTTATTTTCTCACAAATGTGTATTAAAATATAATGCATTTGAATTGATCAGACCATGCATATTGTAACTTTTCTTGCTGCTAGGCTGTTGAAAAATGTTAAATACATAATCGCTCTTCTTTCATACTCTACTAAGATTTTAGCTACTTTGTTAATACTGCCTCTATTAATTTACTACCCCATCAATTCTCTCAATATAAGTTTCCAGGTCAAGATTGGTTGTAATAAAAACAACTATATACGTTTTTTCAATAATTTATTAAACTGAAACTAGTCGATTCTGAGACAAATTAACTATTTATTTTCCGCTTTCTCTTTTACCACGGGTTAGTCCGGACAGCCAAGTAAGCGGGGTTTTACTGTACATATTTTATAGCAAATTTAGTTATTATTAAGATTGTATCAAGGCTAATTTTCTGTGACATACAAATTGGTATTGCAAGGCTTTCCTCCTCCTCCTCCCCCCAAACAAATTTTCAGCCACTGTGCGGAGCGAGGTGGAAGGGGCAAGTATGCTATGGACAAGACTAGCCCAACAAAGAAGCACGCTGAAATTTCCAGCCGGCTGGTTCTCGAGGGGCAAGTGCGCCCTGCATCTAGGCTGCATGATGCATTTATATCTTCGGTGCTAAATCTCTCTATGGTCTAGTGTATTAGATGCATGCATATTGAGTTTTGCATCTTCAGTGTAAAAAGAGCCTTGGAACTATTCTTCTCTTTCTGTAGCACTCGGAAATCATCAAAATCAAATTTATGATTTAATATCTTAGATTGCTGCGATAATGCATTGTTAGGCTCATTTCTGTTAACATGGAAGTTATGCCAATATAAACCTTAAAAAAATGCATGCAGCCAATTCCATATACTTCATTAGATTACTGAGTTAATATTTGATCTTTAAGAGGGATACAAAATGTGTAACTGATTATACTAGCAGATTTAATGCCATAAACATCAACTTCCTTAAAAATAACTCAGACGTGTTCAAAGAGACCCTTAATATAAGTATATGAAAAAAGCATAATGTTGCTATCATCATTTTCACGAATGAAAGACAATGCTGTCATAACATCCTTGAAGTTGGAAATACCAATCGTATCCTTTCAGTCTAACAAAGTTGAGGTCACTCTTATACTATATATATATGGGGGGAGGGAGGCTGGGGTAGTTGTACGGACTAAGGCGCTTGCAATAGGTAATCAAAGTTAAGCAACGTCGAGCGTGGTTATTACTTGGATGGGTGACCGTCCACCAGGGAAAGCCATGCTGCCCGAGTCTCTCCCCCCCCCCCCGGTATGTAAGACCCGTCAGGCTACTGGAGGCAACTTACACCGACCGGGTGTAGGACTGATGACCCTACCTCGTGTACTTAAATCGGGAATCGGGATGTGGTTTATCAGGATGTTAATAGCCCCCCTGAGGTTCGGTCCATGGACGGTCTGTTTCGGGGAGAGAAATGTAGGTCCTCGTGCGCCTGCTGACTCCGAGCAGCCATAATCCATGGATCTAGACCGATTTGTCACTGTCCTTGAACCCGAGAAAGTCGGTGGGAAGGACATTGCCAGATTGGTCCCAAAGGGATCGGCTATGGAGCTACGTGTGGCCTGCCGCTGCACCATGGAAACCATGGGTCGTAGCAACGTGAGGTTTGGTGACCCCCTCCAGGCTATCTTGGCTACCGCAAGTATCACACGTCTGTAAGGAGACCACATCTCGCGGCCAAAGATCTTCTTGGTCTGTAGTGCCAACGGAAAAAAAAAATACATATATATATATATATATATATATATATATATATATATATATATATATATATATATATATATATATATTGCTGTGTTCCTGGCCTCGCGTTTCTACGGCGAGTAAGGGGTTCCAGGAACCGCATTTATTTGTATTAAAATGTAATTAATACTTATATTTGTATTCATATCGGTTCCAGAAGGGAACCGATCTACAGAAAAATATATTAATGATGTATTTAAATGTTAGATACCACAGACCCCCTACTGTAGTATCCTAGATTGAACCATATACTCTTTATTGGATTTCCTTTCTAAAGGTATCATGTTTATAAATTTACTATTTGTTTCTATTACTAATTGGTGGCATGCAAGGTAGAATATAAAAGTACTACGTTGGTTTACTAACTACTATATTTACAAGCTTAAATAAAACCAAAAACATCTATATACAAAATAATAACTAAACCTATATACATAATGAATGGTTGAGAATCATACTAGAGGAGAATGCTTGATTAGAGTTACTTATGTTCTATTGATTTTATTAATTAATGATTGATGGTTGCCAACACAAATTTACATTAGTATAACTAAATGCTTGTTACCACTTAGCTGGTCCTTCATAGTGTTTCTTGGTGTTTCTAGCCGTCATATCTGGATTCCCTGTCTCTGCTCTCCTTCAGCGTCTAGTCCGTCCATCTGCTCTCTCCGGCTGTCTTCGTCTTCCTCCCTCGACTCCCCCGCTTGAAGTCCCCAGAAGAAGTGTCCTGTCCAAAATTCTCTATTTTGCACCTTTTTTCATCCCCCTCTCTTTTTGTAGTCTTTTTCCTGATTGGCTGAATATTCTCAGCCTAAGGGATGACCACGCCCTCTCCCCCAGGCCAAGGTAAAGCAGCAAGTACAGACTTAGGTATTTCTGGTGGAAGGTGTGAAAAGGTCTTTCGGGATCCTGTTTAAACACTTAGTTGTCGGTCTTTGTCGGTGGTTCTTTAGGGTTTTTATTACCACTTACAAAAGGGTTACCCTCAGTCAGGTACCGCCAGATGTGAACACTTATGATGTTTATTTATACATTTAAAATAATTATTCCACCGACGGTCTTTACAATACATAGCAATATATATATATATATATATATATATATATATATATATATATATATATATATATATATATATATATATATACATTTTTGAGGAATGTAGTGAGTACATTCCTCAAAAATATTTTTAATGGAAATAATACAGTGATAATACTGGCATGCTGGAGGTGGCAGTTTTTTAATAAGATGTGAGTGCATTGTAGCCAATTCTCAAGCAGCTTCTGCGGAAAGAAGTAGACCACGGTTTTATTTCCTTTTTTATATAGTTTAATTTACTCAGAGGACTTTCGTCCCGCGTGGTCGGCCATCAATTTGATATTTCCATTTTGTGAGGTCTTCCAAGTTCTGATGGGGTGAGAATTGTAATATTTCGACAAGGTGGGTGTAATCTGTATTCATTATTACTTGAGTCATGTTATATCCTTATATCAACAGTCACACAATATGCAAAAAATATATGCCGATAAATTAATCCAGAGAAAGAATATTTCACAACTGAATATTTATTGTAAGCTCAATTTTCATGTTAAAAGATCCAATATTTATTCATTTTACGTTCTTGCACATACTTTTTAAGCCAAGTGGAGTGTGCGATTAAAAGAATGTAAACTTCCGTTATCCAGAATAGGTTTACGCTAATTTGTTTTAAACTAAATATCGTTTATGGCTTTAGTCCAAAATCTTTACATACTCCAAAGGACCCCTAGCTCATCATGCTAACATATTTATATCATTGATTACAATTAGAATATTCACTTTCATTCAATGCATATCAAATATCAATTGATATCTGCGTTTTGATATTCAATACGTATCAATTGATTGGTCGTGTATACATTATAGCATCGTAAATTTTAGCAATCAATAAAAATATATTATGTGCTCTATTTGGTCTGTTGGTCGTAATTTCGAGAGAAATAATGAACGATAGATAAAAAAAAAATTATATATATATATATATAAATATATCTATATATTCTGTATGATAAAAAATATGTAAGCAATATAAAAATAAAAACTGAAGCAGGTTAAATTAAGATCATCTTCCCCAGGACACTCATCCGGAAATATTGGATTTTCCTCTTTCTGAAATAGGATGGCTTCGAGGTGAGGATTTTCGAACCTTGCTTCATGCAATAGGTTGTTTCCAATCTGCTGACATACAAGACAACGGCAGACTGTTTGATGTATACAAGGTTCGTTTCTCGGAATTTTCTTTTGTTGGTAAACCTTATTCTGTCAAGAGAATTTCGATTAATATTTTTACGCTATTTTATTATCTGAAAGTACACCAATTATTATGTTACTAAAAAAAATTAATAATAAAGCTAACTAACAGTGTTGTTTGTGTTTTTTTTTTAATTTTGTTATTGAATAAACAAAATTTAATCATAACATGTTATAGTAACAATACAAAGGAATAGTGATCCATAAAGTTCCATGCGGATACTAAAAACGACCATTTCTAACATAAAATACAACAAACTACGATTACTTACATTTACAATATTCTCAAATCTCTTCCTATTTGACCGAACAAATATTCTACACAATATTTTATGTTCTACCGTAAGTGTTGTTTTTTTTTTTCAATGTGCGTAATGAACATGCCCCTCTTTATTCAGGCAAAAAAAAAAAAAAAAAAAAAAAAAAAAAAAAAAAAAAAAAAAAAAAAAAATATATAATATATATATATATATATATATATATATATATATATATATATATATATATATATATATATATATATGTATATGTATGTATGTATATTATAAATTAATAATAAAAAATAAGGATGGCCATGAATAAAAAAAAATCTTGTAAATTCTAATATTGATGATTCTATAAAAATTACGTTAATTATTTATTCGGTTGTTGCCACTACGAGTCATAGAAAACTTGTATCTAGTGTAAGTAGTTGAGTATATTTCGCATGTTTGGCATTAGAAATCACGAGCGGATCTATGGAGGGAGGGGTGCTTTGAGGCTGAAGCTCCCCCCAAAAAATGGTAAAATATAACTATAATATATAATATAAAATATAAGTTTTATGGAAAAAATATTAAAAAATTATCTCTTAAATTATTATTGCTGGTGTAATTACATTTAAAAGGACTTTAGGAATCACTTAAACACCATTTCATATAGATACTTAATTTCTTTCTTTTTTTCCAAAGTTTTTATAACGATAAATTTTATTATTATTATTTTATGAAAAAAAAATCTTTCGGGCTGAAGCTCCCCCCAAAATTAATTCTTGGATCCGCTGATCGTACAAATTATTAGTAATTAGGATTAGAATCAAATTATTTCTAAGAGTTGTACTTCATCGTTAATTATTACGTCTTGGAAATCAAAATTTAAAATAATTTATTAATAATTTTATTTATTCCATAATAATTATATATTTTTTCATTCACCCATGTATCCAGCATTGTAAGGTGAGACGTTGTGAAATCAGGCCCATTCTGAACGGATAAATGACTTTTCATAAGGTTATATGAAAAATTTGGTTGTTAGCAGTGGATGCTGATACAGTACATTACTTTCACAACGTGTAAGATTTTTATTTATTTTTTTAATGAAAAATATTAATTTAATTTACATATTTATAATTTTTTATAAATATAAAATATTTAACTAAATTTGAGAGGTTATCATAAACAAAAACAATTATTTTACTATTTTATAATTCTAACAGAATTTATGAGGCCTACACATATAAAGAGGAATCGAAGTGAACTCTGCAGGAAGTTAAATAGCGCTAAATTTATAAATATATCTATTTAGCGTGGTATTGACTGATATACGTCCGTGATGCAAATGGGAAGACAAGTTTAAAACTGACCTTGACTGGGTGAGGCAGAAACAGAAGGAATTGGTATTAGCACCGAATCTTTGGGTACGCTAATCTATTTTATTTCCATCATATCTAATATTTATAAACTGAATTAGTCTAGTTCAGGTTATTCGACGGTTAGTACCTATTAATTGATTGGTTTTGCTTTTCCCATTACCAAAGGTACGAAAGCTTTGTATTCGTGCGGAAGGTTACAAAAAAATTGTTCTCAGAATCGAAAATTTGCACTATTGGTTTAAGTTTTACACATGAAGGATCAAATATGGTTCTGCATCTGCCTGTCTTCGTCTAGTCAAACCGATGTAACTGGCCATATCACCTACTACTGTTTATTTGATTTTCATGATTCGGAGATAGTACGGGTTGGCTTCTTATATGGTCTTATATTAATTTTATCACATTCCATCCACCACTTACGGTAGCATACGCGTAATTAAATTTTCTTAGTTATACCAATAATTCAGAAAAGGCTTGTTCTAAGTTGGAAAAAAAGGTAAGTAATAATAAAAAAATAATGTAGTATCAATTTTATTCAATTCCGTTCTCCGTTCTATGAGCAAACGTGTTTTCCTTGATACGTCTGTAGCTCTAAAACCGCACTTTCGATTTGTCTCAAATTCGGAGTGAAGTCAGGGATTGCTAAACATAATGATGTATGTATGTATGTAAACGTAATCAACATAATCAAGTATGTATGTATGTAAACGTAAAAAACATAATCAAGTATGTATGTATGAAAACGTAATCAACATATTCAAGTATGTATGAATTTTATCAAATTCTAACAACTATTTAAAATAAAAAATATATCCGCTTTCGGATCAGAAAATGTATTATTTGACACACCTATAGTTTGGAAACGGTTAGTTTAATTTGACCCAAACTTGGAGGAAATTTGAAGAATGGTGTAGAAATTATCTATTCAACTTCATTGAATTCCATTTAATAATTAAAATTAATATAAATGATACTTAAAAAGATAATAGCTGTGAAATATGAAATTCATTAACCAAATGGAGTGGGGGTTAGATTAACACAATATTTTTATGGGGTTAAAAAATTTTAGGTTTTATTCAAAAAGTTAATTTATAATATATTGTTTGGACGATTCCAAACGTTAATGGCATGACACTTATTACCCTTACTTAGATTTCGTGTACTTTTCAATAAATTTAAATTAATTGTTACTCTGAGTTTATAAAAAAAATGTCTCATTTGGGATTGTGTTTATTTCTATTGAAGTTCAACCAGCTCGTCGTGGTCTTGATCTTTTTAACAAATATGAAAATTGTGTGCACTTCACGCATATTTTTATATGTCAGCTTAATTAGTTTGGATACCGACTGAAGGAAAGTATTGGACTCCGAACAAACAAAAAATTGAATTTTTCCTATCGATGTTTTGTTACATCCACTTTACGAGTGAAAACATACCAACTAAGTATATATTGTTACTGTTAGTACAAAAGGTCGCATGTAAAAGTTTTCAATTTTTATTTTATTTTTGACATCATTTAGTCTGAAAATTGATATAAGTAGCCTACTGCTATGAAAGCTAGTAGAGGGATACAACATAAAATTATACTAATATATCATAAAGAAATATTTAGTTTTGTAAAACACTTAATTTTAACATACGACCTTTGTATTAACTGTAGCGATATGCAAATTCGGTATGCACTTGAATTTTTTTTTTTTTTATAAATCATCAAAAGTGCAATCGGCAAATGCGGAACTCCAGACAGCCAATTATTAATATTAATATTAATGAAAATGGCGAGGAAGTTATACTGAACTTACTTGGGAGATTTTTTTATTTAAGTATGGCATAATAACTAGTATAACACGATTCGAGAACTCTATAATATTTAATGAGTGATTCCTATAAGCCTATATTCAAATAAAGAAAAAAGTAATCTGCGATAAAAGATTAAATGGACAATTATTCCAAAAAGTAGACGGTTGATATAATGTCTTGGATAGTGATCAGGAAGAAAGACCAATCTGAAGTCGCAATTACTCTAAAAGCTTACGACATTATAATTGGTTTTTGGCTTGTTCTGTTCTTGAGTAGGACATCACAAGTCGAAGAGTGGACTACTTACCCTTGATCGGCGGTCATTACGGCCCAAGGAGCGGAAGGAAGGTTGAAACAGCGGAAGGTCCTTAGTTTCTTCAGCACGGCGATTATTTTAGAAGGCTTGCTCTCGGCGGACGGTAAGTACCCCTTACACTCATTTAGTATTTATTTATTCGCCTATACTTTCTTCTAAGTTAAGCCTTATATAAAGATAACATAAAATAAGTCTCTAAAGAAAGTATAATATAGAAAGTATTCCGAAAAGGATAAAATAAGATAACAGTAATAATATACTAATTATGCCATTAGTTAATAATGTAATATAAAACAATAAAATGATAAACCATTAATAATGAGGAAAAAATATTATTTAATATTTCTGTCCTCACTTTCTATTCTAGGATACATAAATTATTTTGTTTCCATATGAAATGTCGTTATGTCACCAATTTTTATACTTATTTTATAATTTTAGGAACGATGGTTTGTCTATTATTACCAATTCTAATATGGTTGATGATTTATTAACAATTCTCAGTTAATAATTCTTAGTCATTACTAAATAAGACCTTATAAGGAATCTAGTTTAAGTCAAAATACCGTGTTTAAAGTTATATGGTCAATAATAATTTTGGTGAAATGAGTTTTTATTTAAAAAAAAAAAAACATTGTTTAAAATTCAGGTATGATTGCAATAAAAATAGCTACAAATCGGAGTGTGTTAAAAGTTTTAGTTAATAATTTAAAAATTGGATAAAATAAAGTCACTACTATAATTAAAATTGTATAAATTTACAAATAAAAAAAGAACAATACAAATTAGATGCAATTAAATGTTTATATATTAAATATATATTAAACATATTTAAATAAATTATAAAAATATTAAATAAAAGTTTAACCAGGTCGAGGAGTAAGTCGTGAACCAAGAGTGAGTTTTCAATGGAGATCATAAAATTGTGTTTTACAAAATAATTCTCTCTTCTTAAGAAACAACATTATGTTTTTTATAATATTCTGCTCCTTTGAGGTTAATTCTCAAAGGTGTTTCTAAAAGATGTGACTACAAAGGGATTTTAAGGTAAAACATTTGGTCAAAATGTGACTTTTGTCAAAGGTCCCCCCACAAGAAGTGAATTGTGGTGGTTATTTTTTTCTCAGGATAAATTAAATTAGGTTTGTCGGTACTATTTTTTGAAAATAATGTAATTAATTATCTTGACAATTAATAAAACAGTTCTAATATAATAGTTATTGATAAAACAATTTAAAAAAAGGAAGAGTTCCTAACATGTAGTTGGTTATTATTTTTAAACTTATTAAGACCACGAATTGTAACAAAATATTATACATATATACATAAGAAATAAAATAAGCTTTATTTATTTACCGATTCCGTTCTTCCTGAATACTAATTTTGTCTCCTCCTTTTACGTCACGAAAGAACTTTCTTATTTAATTCTCAAGAATAACTTTTATTTTCAACATATTATATAATAACTCTTCTTATAATCTTCTTAATGCCTCTTGCGTTTCTGAACCGAATATCTCAATTTAAATACTCCAAAATCCCGGATTTGTATTCCCTTCAATGGTTAAACGTATCTGGTTGGTGTTAGTATATCTCTATTGTTTCTTGGAACTCTTATCGACTCCTTCTTCTAAGACTATTGACACCCCTTCCTTCTTGAACTTTCGGGGGTATTTCTCAATCCAGCGTAAGACTTCATCAATCGATACATACAGCAATTAATCTTGAGTTCAAGAATGACATAATGGGTTCCAGTAAAAGTGTAACGATCTAGGAAGGATGAAACATAAACGAAATATTTGTAAAGAAATAACTACCTACTGAATCGCTGAATTTCCAAAAAGATATAAATATAGATAGAAATTAAACTGAGTAATATGCAAAGTGTATGTAAAAATGACAACATTGAAGTTATAACGAGATTACATTCAGCAAATTTCTCGATCCATGAACGATTCAATTGGTGAATAAAAAAAACGTTGAACTCTATATACAACTTTCATCAATGATTATAAGAACGGGTTCATTGATTTATGAAACAATCGATGAGGTCAGCGCTGAATATAGGAAGTTTACCTTCCAGCCATCTTCCAATATACGGATATTCAACATTATCCATCTCATTAGGGTTTTACAATATGCTTTTTATATTTGATCTGTCTTACTACATGGATTATTTTATTTTAAACATGGTTTACGTGTATACTTATTTGTATACTATATTAGTCCGTGGAACAGACCCCTTTTTATCGAATTATTAATATCCGCCTGAAACTTCGTAAATAGTTTCACCTCATCGTAACTTACAACTATTTTATTTACGAAAACTCATGGAATTGGAGCGTTTTCAATCTGTAGGGGGGCAAACTTTGTCTATTTAATTAGGCAATAAAAACTTGTAAATACTCATTTGATTTCTACTTGGATCCTAAGATAATTTGATCACAAAGTCGAGAAAAAAGGTGGTCTCCAAAAATATTGAGGCGTTTGGCGTGACCTACACCCCCCAAATTTATATAGGTCACCAAATATTTTTGTAGGTCACCTTTTTTATCGCTTTTGTGATCAAATTATCTTATCATTCAAATAGAAATCAAATGGGTATTTACGAGTTTTTATTGCCTAATTAAATAGACAAAGTTAGCTCCCCTCCAGATTGAAAACGCCCCAATTCCAAGAGTTTTCGTAAATAAAATAGTTGTAGGTTACGATGAGATGAAACTTTTTAAGAAATTTTAGGCGGATGTTAATAATTCGATAGAAAGGGGTCTGTACCACGGGCTATATATGATTTGTTTGTAACTAGAGCATTAATTAATATGCACATAATAATCTACAATTTATTAATATTTTATAGGAAAATCGAAAGGTCACAATAGTAGAAATATTATATTCAATATGAACAGAACAATAGCTCATAACTGTTATAACAATCCTTTATAATCCATAACAATCCTCCTGACAGATTAATGATTCAGACACCAGTGGCAGTGTAATGTTCCGGACAGAGGTCAGCTTAAAGCTCTGTTCTATCCGGTTAGTGGAGCAATGGGCTGCCGTTCTTCGGCTAACACGGAGCTATTGTTGTCAAGTATTGTCGAAAATACCTATTATTAAATCAGTCATATCACCAAAAAGAAATGAAAAAGGAAATAAAAAATGTGACTCTTTATTTTTTGTAAAGATGACATTCAAATCGGATGGCGTTATGGTGGTAGCTATTGTTCAAAATCAGTCTTGGTCTTGCACTTTGTAAGACCAATACCAAGACCACCGAACTGTTGTAAGACTAAGACCAAGATTTAAAAAAAAACACGTTTTATAAATAAAAATTAATGCAAAATAGTTACAAGTTTAGTTGCTATGTGTAAATAAAGGGTATAACCAATATACTTTTGCATTTAACTCATCCAATTTTTCATTCGGACTTAGTTAGGTTTCTCCTTTCGTAAGAGTTACAGTAATATATTTATAGTAATAAGCTAATAGGTAACTGTGAGACTACTGCGCAAGACCAAGACAAAGACTGAGTGCGCACGACTCGTCTTGTTATCGCGTTTGGCCCAACACCCGTGGCTGCAAATTTATTCCACTTTATTTTATATAGCCCTAATATTAGTGGAAAATATCGTATTTAAAAATTTTCTATTTTCGATTTATTTGTACTAAATATGATCTATTGCAGCCTGAACTAGCATAAGTAGTCAACGACTATGGAAAATAGCAGACGGAAATAAAATATTAAATTATACTCATAAATCATACAAATGATCAGTTTGTATGTTTACTGTAAAACTCAATTTTCGCACACAACATCTCTAACCGTAGTGATACTGAGAAATATGGTAATCAAACACAAAAAAACTACCATTAAATTAATTAAGGTAATCTATCAATTTTAAAGTATAATCAATTCGGTAATTGCAGAAACTACACATGTTATATTTTCATGATTTGGAAAATACAAAAAAAAAAAAAAAAAAAAAACCAATATAATAGTAAAATATTAGAATATCAAAATCTACAAAAAGCACGTTGTCTGAACAGCCAATATTTACATTATTTATGGCAAAATTTAGCAATATAAGTATCATCAGATTTTTTATCATATTACAATATGTTAATTAAGGACATCTATTAAAAATACAAAAACCTGAATATTATTCGCTTGTGTTAAACCATATCTAGTTCTCTTTTCTCATTTTTTTCTTTAAGTAATACTACATGTCTAATGATTTTAGAGTTAGATCATTACATCTTAAATAAAGAAATAAAGAAATTTATTTCAATAAATTAGGAAATAGAATAAAAAAAATTAATAATAAATGTATTGGCATAGAAAACACCACACAGTGGCTCGCTCTGAATCGCCCCTGAAATAAAGAATTTAATTAGTTGTATAATGTTATTTTTACTTCTTTAAACATTATTTATCCATGAAAAAAAGAATATTTCTTTTATTGATCATATTACCATTATTAATACAATTATGAGGGAAAATTGTATCACTCCTCCGTCAATTTGAAGAAAAGCGCTAGAATGTTAGATATATTTTTATAAGTTGTTGAGCTTTGATCTAACTTTTTGAAACTTTTTTTTTTTTTCTATAAAATATATATTTGCGCCTGTCATCAATAAGTTGACAATCAGCAAATGTGATGGCGATAATGACATAATGACATGACAGGCATGGGAAACTTTCTTATTCAATTTTTTTAAACTCAGGTATTGCAATATTGTTTTTTATATTTATTTTAATGAAATTTACAACTGTAATACATGAAAAATACAACAAGTAAAGGTGACATTGGTAAAATGACAAGTACAACATGAAGAGAAACTAACCATTGGTGGAACTCAAATTACAGTTCTTTATTAGAAGGCCCCAAGGCCATCTTCTTTTCAGAAGCCTGGGAGGGTTTTAGGAATCGAGGAGGAAGCAAGGTTTGAAACGAGAGGGTTCGGATGATTCTGCAGTTTGTTATGGAAGGAAATGTATATGGATTGGGCCAAATCGGAAACATATGGAGCATTAAGGTCCTTATGGATGATTTTATTTGTGACAAAGTAAGAAGCGTTGAGGATTTTACGAAGGATTTTGGATTGTAAGGATTGGATACGAGAGGAATTCTATGGTTTAGTGGAGCCCCAAAGTTCAATTGCAATAAATTTATATAAAAAACGAAATTGCGATTTGAAGACTTAGTCGTCACTTTTGAGAAGTTGCATAAAACAATCAATAAAATTATTGCATTAATGATCTAGAGCAATGTTCATCTATTGCAACTTAGAGGCAAAGTAGAGATGTGTGTCTTGCAGAAATGATATAAATAAGATAAAATATAAAATTCGAAACCAGGCAAGAGATTCCAATGGCCTCTACATTTTTTTCTTATCCTAAAAATTGAAAAAGGTTAAATATACATGGAATTGAAATAATATTCATTAAAATTTAATCCATTATAACTTAATTGTGACAGAAACCTGCTGAATTTTTCTATTTCATAAGTTCGTCAGTATCTTATTGGAAATATGCCCGGTTCAATGCAATAAAGGTACATTGAAAATTCACAGCAAAGACAAATCAAATTAAGAATATGTTCCATTTGTTACATTGAAACAAAGGCAAACTGTTTGTAATTAGGTATTACGGGCAAATATCAGATATGAGAAGATAAAGATTAAATAATACAGAGAAAAAATGAAAAATATCTCTGATAGAAAATAATAAATTTAAGTAACTAGTCCAATATTTAGTAATAAAAAAATGGCAATGTAGCTTGAAATATATAGAGCTATACAAAATCATTTTTACTATTTTTTGTTACGTTTTCAATAAGCAATATTTTTTTTCTAGTTTTACTTAGTCAATCGGTAAATGAAATATTTAAACAATAAAAATTATTATTATTTATTTATCATTATTTCGGTCTGTCATAGATTTGATTGTTACTGAAAATATCATAAAGTATTCAACATTCATACTGGATTTTCAAGCATGATGACATTTGATAATTAATTATTTTACAGTGAGACTTGAGAAAATATAGGAAATAATATATAACTGCGCGAAACGGAGTAAAGCTCGGTTCCACAGGTATAATTCTTACATTTTTCATAAGGACAGAGAAAAAAAAAAGAAAATAGAAGTAAAAATAAATCAAGTGAACATAACCTCAATTAGATACGACAGAAGAATTCAACGACCACCATAAATAACCTCAAGGACTCCGTGAGGAAGGGTAGAAGAAAGGTCAGAAGTTATTGCGGGCGGCATTAATCAAACCTGGAAGAAACACTCGGCCAAAGAGGAAACAGATATCAGAGCCTCCGGTGTCCTGTGGTCCTTCTCCGTCCTAAAGAAAAAAGTGTAAATATCCTTGAGGGCATTTGTCATGGAAATGTGGTCCAGGACCTCGCACAAGAAATCCCCCTCCTTAGCGCATACTTATTGCCTCCTTTGATTTCTGAAGTATGATTTATGTCCTACTTGACACTCTTCCATTCTTTTCCGATAACGTTAGATAGAAATTCAATTCAGCATGATAAAAGTACAACATTACTTTTAATCGTAGATAAATCTTCTTAAGGTGCTAAAACATGTTATAAAGTCTAGGTTCTAACATTACGCTGTCAAGTTTTGGCATCATAATAATGTCATCATTTAAAATGTGATTGTATCATTTAAGAAAAAGACTCATGCTTGAGAAGACTAACTGGTGAGAATAAAATTAAACTCACATTTTTAATGATTTTTAATGATTACACGAAATGTAGATGGCATTAATCAACACGATCAATCTATAAAATTATTAGCCGATTTTCTCTTTACTTCAATTCTACAATATTAAAAATTACTGACACTGATAACTTTAACTTGTGGTGGAAATATTTATAAAAAAAAAAACCTAGGTCTGTGCTCTCGACCACACGATAGAAGTGAAAACATCAACAAGACGAGATTAATAATATAAATGATAAATTATAACTCATTAGAAAGAGGATGTAATGCTGAAAATTTCCCTCGCATAAACTATATAGGTCCGATTTTTAATTTCTGAGATATTTTAATCCATATCTTTCACAAAACCCGATATCATTTGGTTTTCGGCAATATTTTTTCTATTTTCGCCTTTCAATCACGGCGTCTCGTTAAGATACAACTGTGAATAATAGCCCATTAGAGGATGAAATGGTGAACGATTCCTCCACTCATTGTATGCATGTTTTTAGTTTCCTATTTTTAGTTTTTGAGATATTTTAATCTATATGCAAAACATTTCAATTGGTCGACTCTAACCGACTTTACACGAGCGTTACACATCGGAGATTTGTAAAAAGGTATAAAACGCGCCTAAAGAAGGTTTCACTTAAAAAAAAAAATGTACGCGGGGTAGCAAACGATACATGTAAGTATGCAGCTACTGGAACCGTGGAACTACTAGATGGAAGCATTATATTGTATGCATTTTATGAATTAGGTTTGGAAGATACAGAAGAAGATATGAGGAGGAGTAAGAAAAATGTATAAGGGGAGAGAAGGAAGAGAAATGTGATATATAAGTGGAATGCTAATAAATGAATGAAAAAAATTGTCAAAAAAAGAAAATAAATAAAAAAGGAAAAAAATAATATATATATATATATATATATATATATATATATATATATATATATATATATATATATATATATATGTGTGTTTCATTTTTTTCCTTTTTTATTATTTTTTTGACATTTTTTTTTCATTCATTTATTAGCTTTCTACATATATATATTGTTAATACTAAATAATTGTATATTATTGCCTGTAGTGAATAACAAGTATACTGTGTTTGAAGCAAACCAATGTAATTGGGCAACATCCTTTTGTGAAAATAAAGTGATTCTCTCTCTCTCTCTCTCTCTCTCTCTCGTTTGTCGAATACACAAGATGATACTAAAAATAATATAAAAAAAAATAGTATAGAACATAGCAATATTTTACGTATTTACGGAGTTACAAAATTCGCTAACTCAATCTCGCGAGGAAGAACAGAACCGATTATTAACTATCGTTGTCATTTTATTTATTTTTCTCAATCCTGTTTTTCCTTTTGTGTTATTTTAAGACAAATCTTTCCTTTTTAAATTAGAATATATTGTCTATATTTGATTTCCTTTTTGTGGTGAGTAATTTATTTATTTTTACGGTAATTATAGGACCAATAATGCTTTTAAAGAAAAAAGTTTTATAGTTACAGTAACCATTTCTGGCATACCAGGGGTTTGTTCTGGGCAACCAAACCCATACCAATCAGAGTAGGAAAGTTGATATTCGTTCGTTGGGCTCGCCACCCAGGATTCGTACAGGCATCGCTAAAATGAAGTATGCTGAAGTTTACGCTTAAACACTCTTGGCCATCATGACCTCAAGAAAAGATATCAATATTGTAGCTAAAAAAGAGCATTACTCATTCGTAAATATAGACAATATTTTAAAAACTGTGTTATTGCTATGAAGATTGACTATTAATTTTTTAACGATGAACTACTCGTAGTTGAGTATGAAAAAATTAATTCCATAAACTATTCCAAAATAATTTAATTGTAAAAAACAATATTAATAAAATGATTTACGGATCAAAAATATTTGATGTTATAGTTTTTTTCGTTTTAAACAGAAATTATCTCTAATTTCCAATTGTGTTAAAACAGAGGAATTCAAAAGATTAACAAAGAGAAATAACAACATGTGGTTTTTGACCAGATATGGTTTTTGATTTTTTCATAACTGTTATTCTTAAGGCACCTTGCTGCTTAATGAATTTTATTTTCAATCTATTCCATCTATCAGCAAGACGTTTTCTTTTTTTATTAGTACACTACTACGTCCCGATAAAAATATTTCTCCATTAATAGATAGTAGACTGGTTTTAGAACGGGAAAAGGAATTTTCTATTATTTTTTTAATTAGTCAGTTTAGTTTCTTGTTATTTTAGTTTATATACTTTATTTACTTTTAGCAACATTATTTTTCTATTTAATTATGGTTTTGTAAATTGTACATAAATTGTGAATGACCTACTTTATCACTATTACTAATATTCTCAAATGTAACAAAATGTGATAAAAAAATTTAGAATTTTGCAAGTTAAGTTATATTGCATATATAAAATTTATGGTTTAATGCCAGTTGAAAATATCACTCCTATGAATTGGTTCCATAAATCTCATTTTCATAATAATGACCTCATCCATTTTAAAAGAGCAACAAAACACCTGTAATGTACAGCGCTGCTCATAACTTTAAAGGGGACTTTGAATTAAATGAATGATATTAAACTGCAATCACGTCCAGATGTTACATCACGAAGGTGCTCTATAACAGAGGTAAATATATATTACCAAATATCCGAATGAGAAGAAACAGTTAAGCGAAGCGTTTACAAGAACACAAATAACGACGATGGGCCATAAGATGTAAGGTTGGCAATAAAGCTTCTGAGAACTGGTAAATTTGGTGAAGCTGCTTTTATCCCCAAGCAAATTCATATCCTCCTCAAGTGGGCACGTTTTATAAGATAATATAGCTTTCTTAAAAAACAATAAGGCCGTATATGAAAACAAAAGTAATATGATATTTTATCCTCCTACCTTCCACTTTGCCTGCCTGCATGCCAAATTAAAAAAAAAAGTGTATATAATTTTCACGTTTCAAGGACGCCCCACCTCTCTTCAGCATATAATTGGTTTCACTATTTCTTACTGAGCCATTGAACGAATTTAGTAGGGTATACCCAGAAAAATATAACATATTAGATGCTGAAGATGGGGACGAAGTAGGAACACTTAAATAGGTTCAAATAATAAACAACATATTTGATATAGGAAACAATATATATTTAATATTTGACCTATGGGCAAAATGTAAAAAGAAATAAGAAAAGATCAAGAAAAAAAAATATAATATGGCATTGCATTGAAAACTCATGGATTTAATTATATATAACTTAAATATAATATTATATAATAATAATAATAACAATAAAATTTATAATTTTACAAGTGCCTTTTTGCATATATCGTAAATATAATCATCATTAGTGAACATCTTCTCTAGCATTAACATGAATGCTTGAAATAACTTGAATAATTTTTTTTCTTTTTTTTTTTGTCATTACGGACATTGTAGATTGTTGCCGCCTTTATAAGCCTACTCCATATTAGCTTATCTTGGGCAATTTTATTCCATCTACATGCAGCTCTATTGTACCTTTGTTGATTCTATTTATCCATCAGTTTTTTGGCATTCTACGTCGTCTTTTTGCTTCTATTATGGCGTTCATTGTTATGTAGAGGTTTCCATATGCTCCCATTGCTACATGTCCCGTCCATCTTAAACTATGTGCCTTCATATCATGAGATATTGATTGACCAGTTTCTATAAACAGCTCTTTATTGGTCTTTCTTCTCCGTGTGTTAGTACTCTGACTACCCTACTCTGAATATCGTGCAAAGGATATTTCTCTCAAATTTTTCAAACATATTTTCTAGGGTGATGGTTAGTGTCCAGGTCTCACAGCCACTTATTATGATTTTATCGGAGTATAATATCTTCAGATTAGAATATTATTATCAGAACAAAAAGTATATCAATGTGTGCTATTTCTCTGTAACTAATTTTTATACTTTTTTTTTCTATTTGCATCATTTTCTTTTGGTTCTAATTTTTGGTATCTAGCATTATGATTGAAAGCTCTAGAATATAGAAAATTGAACAGCTTCTCGCAGATTTATTTTTTTTTTAAATGGCGCTGGGTATACAAAGATGAGCAAAATGACATCAAACAATTTAGATCTACATTAAATGTATCTCATTTTCTCAATTTTAAAACACATCTTATTTTTACTGAATTACATTGTATATTAGATTATTAAGTGATCTTACTGTTAAACTGTTAAAATGAATGGTATAATATCTAGTGAGACAAGCTTATTAATTTATTAAGCAACCTGTCACTTCAACTTATTCATTGTACGTAATACGCACCATCATCTATTAGAATATGCTAGAGAAAATAATACAATGGAAGAGTTTTCCCATAGGTATGTTAGTTTGCATGTAATCCAGATGTTTTAGCGTCAATAAATAAAATATATCATCAAGAAAAAAAAAATTGTTTCCTATCCGGACAGCCAGTAGAGTCAACAACGAGTTATATATGATTATATAATTATAATATATTGCAATGGGTGAGTCAGATAGTAAAAAATACTCATTTAAAAGAATTATTCAATGTTGTCGATGCTGTATAGTCTGGGAGCTCGTGGCAAAAAAAATGTCGTATTTTCATACTAAGGTTTGTCCTTATTACGAAAATACGAATTATTACCATAGATTACCAATGATCAAAGGTCTGATGAGAAAAATACACGTCTACCAGCATATAGCTGCTCGAATAAAAAATGGCGCCTAAGTGAAGATATGCCTGAGGATATGTTCTATTTATAAGTACAAATCTTAGTATGAAATAACTTTTTCCGAAGGGCTCCCAGACTATATATCGGACGTTAATGCATGCATGTTTTGTACACTTGACCGAAATGCTACGTTTAAAGTTAAATTAAAGATTTAAAATTTGCGGATCTTTTATGATAAATAGATAAATTTGCCAATATTGAAAAATGTATTGTACTAAAATGTTGGTAGATAAACCATAGTACAATACAGCGATTCCATTTATCGATCAGAATATTACAGTTTGAAATATTAAAACTGAGTGAAATGGTCTTTTTTACGCAACAATTAGTACAATTGATGGCGCTCATAAATGGAACTTTATTGTTCAGACGAAGTTTAACGAGAAGTAAAACCTCTGGCCGCGTTCTATGGCTATTGAAACTACTGCCTCAGCAATAGAAAAGCTGGGGGTAACACAATTGAAATAAAAAAAATGATAAAAGGTGAAATATTTTAGAGGTTCTAAAAGGGCGGGAATACAGGGCCCGCCACAAACTGCTGTTCGCGCCCTCCTACTCCCCTTTCCGCTATTTATTGTCTCTGCTTGCTAAATTGCCACAAAATCGCAGGTGATATTGTATCTCTGCTCGGGGCATTACTTATCAGAAACAAAAGCAAATGGATTTTAATCCCATGCCTAAAAAATAAGTTAAATTTAAAATATATTGAAATAGTACAATATGTATTTATATTTCCTTTCGTCAATGAAATTTAATTTTAAAAAATATAAAACTAATTGTAAAAGTTTGTCTACAGATTTATTCATACATTTCATTTTTATTATCTGCTGTTTGTTCATTTTTGTTTTATTTTATCTCTTAATTTCTTTTTACTTTTTTTTGAAATTATGTATATCGTCTGTTTATTGCAAAAAGACAATTAACATTTTATAACCTTAAGCAATTAAGAACTTTCAAGAATTTCCCCCTTATGAAATCAGAAAATTATGAACTTGTGACTTTATTTCATACATAAATTAGTTTGGGTCATTTCCATGTACTGCTTCGCCCTTTCCATCTTTTTTGTGCAGAGAGAATAAAATATTCAATATTAAAATTTCCTATTTTTTTATGATATGTCCCAACCTCCTTAAAGAAATCAAGGAAATAAAAAAATAATAATAATTTTTTCATTAATGATATATGAGTTTTTTTAAACAACCCGGTAACTATTCATTATAGGTACATTAATAATTGTTCGTTAATACAATCAATACAATGCACCATAAACATTATATCGCTATAACTATACCATTTATGAGTACACAAAGAAAGATGCACAAAGAAAGATGCACAAAGAAAGATGGAAAGGGCGAAGCTGTATATTCTTCGAGCTAACCGGGACTAATTGTTATTATTTAGTCCGAGCAGTATTTCAGCTCTCCAAGGATCATATTAAAGTTGTATTTGAAGAAAATCCTGAGGAGTTATGAATGCTTTAGTTAGCGGCCGTAAAAAAAAAACTTTTCCAAGAATATCAAGTAATAAAGGTTGTATTTTTTTATTTATGTAACATTACTTATTCCTGTTTGAGAGTTTTAAAGTGCCCTAAAAATAAATCTAATTTGTTTTTTCATAACAAAAATTTACTTGGACTACTTTCCTGGAAGCACCTTTTGGGTTCTATAATTTATTAGACATTATAACTCATTCAATACAGTAGTAAATATTTTTTTCTTATTTTGCACAAAAAAATAAAACGATTGATGTATAGTAACCCAAAAAAATCCAGGCAAAGCAAAAGCAAAAATAAATAATATAAATTCTCTTTGAAACTATATAAAAATTTTTTTCTCGAATCCTAGGGTCCATTGGAAAGAATGCCAGGACACGTGTCTAATATTTTTCGATGTAGTGTTACCAAAAAAAAAAAAAAGTTGAAATTGGTGAACTACAGACTGTATTATCTCCTTGTAATTGCATTTTTGATACATGTTAACTTTAAATTATGTTCTTGTGAATATCTACTTTATTTATCGATATGAAAATACTGCAGTACATGGAAATGACCCAAACTAATTTATGTATGAAATTATGTTACAACAAGTCCATAATGTTCTGATTTCATAAGGGGGAAATTCTTTAAAGTTCTTATTTTCTTAAGGTTATAAAATGTTTATTGACTTTCTGCAATAAACAGACGATATACATAGTTTCAAAAAAAAGTAAAAATAAATTAATAGATAAAATAAAACAAAAATGTACAAGCAGCATATAATAAAAATGAAATGTATGAATAAATCTGTATACAAACTTTTACAATTAGTTTTATATTTTTAAAAATTAAGTTTCATTGACGAAAGGAAATATATATACATATTGTACTATTCCACTATATTTTAAATTTAACTTATTACTTAAAATTATGTTTTTAGGCATGGGATTAAAATCCATTTGCCTTTGTTTCTGATAAGTAAATCCCCGAGCAGAAATACATTTATGAGTAATGAATGATGTGGAAGAGGCCTGTAGGCACCTACGCCAGTACCGCTTTTATTTATTTATTTATTTTTTTTTTTTGACTATCCAGCTTTTATAAAAGGCCAATTATGACGAAATTAAACCAAATGCTGATTCTCAGTGGCCAAAAAATAACTCACATCAAAGTCATCAGTCCGCTTTTGGACGCCATTTTGGTTCAGTGCGTTCACTTTTTTTTTTGGAACATTGTCTTGTTTTTAACAAATAGTTACAAGGAACACAAGGTATTTCAATTTATAGGTAGGTGGTCTGGCCCACCGTGTATAAGTAGTATAGGAAATAGGGGAAGGGCTTAAGATACTGTCTCGTGGTTCGCCAATGCGGTGGGGGTAGAAGGAGGAAACAGTCTAATTTTTTGTAGAAGAATCTACAAAAATATAGAAAACCTGTCTAGAAAGAAGGATTGAATCATTAATATATATAAAATAACTAGATGATAAGTGCGGTTTTAGTTATCACAATAAGACCTTATTTTATAAATTAAAATAATTTAAAAAATACATACATGCATACATTTTATATAGGTGACAAATCTCTAAACTTAAAGAAATCTAATATTTTAATAACTATTATTATTAAAATATTAAATGTAGAATCACTCGTAAAATCTATTTCCTAATTATCACTTTTTTTAGATCAATGGAGATAATGTTTTGAATTCCGTTACCATTATTATCTTAAGAATTTATTAAGAATGGTTTATCTTTAATATTAATACATAACAAAAATAGATGTATATGAAAAGTTTATAACTAATGATCCTTTGCAGATTTATTTATTATTTATTTTTAAGAGTTCATTGATTTATTAATTTCGATTCATTTATTGATTTTTTTTTGTTTTAGTTTATTTATTTATCTATTCTATCTTATTATCTATAAGTTTCAATTATTATCATTATTTATTAATTTTATCCTATTAATTCTTTTAATTTTTTTTATTTATTTACTTTTATATATATATATATATATATATATATATATATATATATATATATATATATATATATATATTTTTTTTTTTTTTTTTTTTTTTCTACTAACCACCTGAACAATATAAAAGTAGTGTTATTTAGTTGATCGGGCGCTGATGACCTGGATATTTTGCATGCGCCTATACATCTAAACCAAAAAACAAATATAAAAAAAATCATAAAAAATTCTACTTTTGTTCCATATTTGACTAATCATTCCGCTTATTTTAGATGAACTATTTGACATACATACGAAAGACGCCGAAATGTTTAAAGAAATATAGCATCGTCGAGCGCAAGAAGGAAGCTACTCCACTAAGATAAAAGCTTTACTAAGATAAAACATCTGTGTAAACAATTTTCGTAGTTACAGGGTATAGAGTGTAGAGTAGTATATCTTTACCTAACCTGGATAGAGGAAATGTAAGACAAATCAATGTTTGTTCTAACAACTATTTAGAAGCAATGCTATCAGAGAACACATCGACAGCCAGAATGAAACAACAAATGAACTCTAGTTTAAATTAGACTCCTGGTGGGCTTGCCCACAAAGAGGTCCTTTGTCATTAGTTCAGTTTCTATTTCTCAATGCTCTCTCCTTCCTACTCAAAGGCAGCATTATTTGGCCTCAAAATACTTCTATAATGGGATTTCACCATTATATATATATAAAACAAAGGAAAAAACAACATAAATTTTAGCATTCATATTTGGTTTCTTACTTACAATAATGAACCTTTTGATTCAAATAAGAATTGAAAATTTAATCTGTTTTCGGTTGTTTCGGGGCCAAGTTTTTTTATTTAGTTTTAAAGTTACACCAGTGATAGTAGCTCAGGGATCTCCTGGAATCCTGCTTTTCCTTTTATAGTTGGAGGGACAAGCCTGGTTTTGAGTTCCCTCGTATGATTGTAATGTAGTCTTACCTCACTATAACCATTTGACAGAATGTTATATCACTCAATTAAAAAATGTCAGCCAGGTAAGGTCAGTATAGATTCCTCACCAAATTCACCGACATTTTCCATCAGTTAGAACTAAAGTGATTTAAGAACAAATATAATAAGTATGAATACAATTAGCAAAATACAGGAAATAACGGCTTAAACATATGTAAAACATATCGATGCTTACATCCTATCATTCAATTATAACTAGTTTAAAAAGATTTGGAATAAATCTTACTTACCACTTAGAAGTTTGAGAGAGGAATCCAGACCAAAATCAGTTGGTTGAAATTCAAAAGTTGTTTTTATATTATTGTCTGACGTTATTTTTATGTATACGTTATTTTTTATTGTCCGAGCAAAATTTAATGCTTAAGCAAAAGCGAAAGTGAAGGGATTCGAAAAAATCTATATTGAACCATCTATGTTTCAAACGAGCACAATCACTGGAAATTACATGAGTTTTTAATTTAACGGCAGCATGTTTCATGTCAGTTATATGTAAACGAAAAAAACACGCAGTTTAAAAATTAACTTTTATGAATACAGTCTCAAATTTTACAACCCTATAAAACAATACCAAGGACATAATCTTCCTTTCAAGTGATCAATATATTCCACATTTCACAGCCATTGTAGTTTTAAAAGTTATTTATATTCATTAGAATTGTTAAATAGAATTCAATGAAATTGGTACTAGGAGTTGTACACGAACGAGCAGTTTTCAAAATATAGGCGTGTGAAAAACAATGTTCAGATTTGATAAAGTAATTATTTTCTGAAAGTAGGAGATGAAATTTTCTGAAATAAGTATCTACTTGATCATTTTTTTATCAATCCCTAACATCCCTCCAGGTTTAACTTCCCTAACCGAACATGCGGTTTTTAATATATAGACGTAATACATTTGCGCGTGCGTAAGCACAAGTGTTGGATGGAATTTGATGAAATTCATATGGGACCATCTAGAAACCAATACGCACATTTCCTAAAAATTTCATGAAAACAGGATAAAGGGTAGTAGGTGATCTGTCCGTTACATAGATTCGACTACAGAGAGACAGACGCAGAGCCAGATTTGATGCTTGATGTCTGAAACGTAAAATGCGAGTGGAATTTTTCGATTCTGAGCACATACTTTTTTTTAACCTTCCTCACGAATATAAAGCTTTCCTAATTTCGGTAGTGAAAAAGTAAAATAATAAAATAAAACGTTTCAAAGTCACTGCTATACTCAGGACTGCTATTCGCTTTTTTGGTTCGAAATGGTAAGCTATCAGATTCATAATCTCCGTCCAGATTCATAATCGAAAAATTTCACTTGCGTTTTAAGTTTCAGACACCATGGATAAAATTTGGCTCTGCGTCTGTCTGTCTGTAGTCAAATCGAAGTAACGGGTAGATCTCCTATTACCACCTTTATTCTATTTTCATAAGATTTTCAGGAAATGTGCGGTTTCTAGATGGCCCCATATATATGCACTATTTTAAAGGATTTTTAATTGTAAAAACATTAAGCCTTATTATATTAAACATACTGAAACATTACAAATTATAAATTTTAATAAGAACAATTATAAAACCACAACAAAGTATTAAAGACTTTTAATCGAACAAAATAATAAATCTATAATATAGATTCAAGATCTTTTTCGATATTCCTTTCATCCTCGTAGTTTTGACCAGATATTTTACTCATGAACTGAACCTCTAATAAAACGGTAACTACACTAACTTTTCAGAAAGTAACAAATTTTTTCCACATTGCATCGCTGTGAGTGTGAACTAGAAAATAACTGTAACTATAATACATTGCGTTACTGTTTCTAATAACAGTAATAAACAAAAAAAAAATCAGTATTAAAAAAATAATTCAAAGGACTTCATTTATTATTAACTAATTTTAATTTATGTTAGAAAGAAGTATTAAACAACATTTAAAAGTTTAAGCTCGTAATATATATATATATATATATATATATATATATATATATATATATATATATATATATATATTATATATATATATATATATATATATATATATATATATATGTGTATGTGTGTGTGTGTGTGTGTGTGTGAGGAAGAGAGAGAGAGAGTGCGGGAATGCGTGCGTGTGTGTATAAATATTGGTGATAAAAAAAGTTGGTTTGAACTGAGTTTCATATTATTAACGATCTCCGATTTTAATTATCGTAATATTTCAATTGTTTTTTGCTTCTTTTTTAGCAATATATTTTTTAAAACGTCACCAAGGGTTATTGAAAAAAATTAATAAGTCCCTTTCTCACAATTTTCATTTTCTTTTTTTTTCGTAAATAACAGATTTTAACTTATTCCATCTCCTCTGGCTTTGACAAACATTTAAAGAGACAAAAAGAGAGGCAGTAATAAAAATAAAATGATATTCGTCTCTGTACATGGACTAAAAACAAAAAAATAAATTAATATTATAACTTATTTATGTATTTATTAGTTATCAATGATTTTAATCAATCATCATCACTATGCACAAGAAACTAATTTCAAGCATATCATTAGTGGAATTGAGTACCTAACTTATTAATTTAACTAACAAATTAGCAAAATAAATTTATTTTAACACAAATCTACGAATTTTACAATTTAAAAGGTCCCGATAAAAAAAAAAAAAAAAAAAAAAAAAAAAATGGTGGAGTAATAAGTGAAACGTTTATTTATTTTTGATATCATAAGAAGTATTTTCTCTTTCGCTAGTGTAATATAGAGGTGATAATATGTATTATGTTATTATTAAATAAATACCAAAGGTATAAATATATAAATATTCTGTATCTGTTATAACGAGAAATAGTCTCATCTTAAATTTCAAGGAAACGATTTCTGCTCCAATACTTGCATTATAAGAAAAAAAATATTTAATTAAAAAAAAAAAAAGGAAAACTTAATAGTTTTATAAAGAAAGCAATATATAATAAAAAGTGACGTAGCAAAACTCGCTGAAGGCAGTTACGATTATTTAGCTCTGTTCATATTTCTAAATTAATAGCTTCAAATGTATATAAAATGCATGAATGTAAACATAGACCCATACTACTAAATGCCTAGATTGTGGCAGATTGTATTATTTTTCATCAATAAAATTAATTAACAATAATATAATAGCCTCAAAGTTTCATCAGAGACAGTTCGATAACTGATGATCGTGAAAATAGACGATGGTAAAAAAATTAAATGAAAATTAACGTTTATGGATTTGGGCGAACTTGATTAAAAAATTTCGTAAAAAAAAATGTATCATTGGCCTCGTGCAGCTGAGTAAATCAATCAATCCTTATAATATAATTCATTAAAATCTATTTTGCTTCATACAGTGTATTATTTATAAATTCAAGTGGTCTTTGAACATTTAAATTTTTACATAACGACAAAAATAAGTAATTAAAGTATAAAACTGAGCATTTCTATCGTATGTTCGATGTAAAACTATCTTAACTTCGCAAAAAATACACCAAATATTTTATGATTGTTTAAAGAGTTACGCGTTCATAAATAAGATTCAGTGTTTGACTGAATCAAAATATTTCAATATGTTTTATAATAATATAAATTAAATATATTTTATAATCATTCATATGTTTGTATCAGGATTTGGAGCAATGCTTGATAGATATGTTAGTAGACATAAAAACTTTTTTTTCTTTTTTTTTTCAAGGGTGGTAACGAAATATGGCCAAGAGGTTGACCACTGAGGTTGTTCCTTCGGGAGTTATGAAGTATGAAGATGATAAATGCCCAACAGAGCCAGCGGACCACTGAGTGGCCCATGTCACCACAGTACCGTGTTCACCATGATCTATGTATCCCGATGCTCACGGCTTTTTATTTGTTTTATTATCAACGATTAATAATTGCTCAATTCTTATTAAAAAATATTGGTCAATTATTTATACTTACAACAATTGGCAAGATAAGCTACTCGGCAGGTACCTGAAAAAAAAAAAAATAAATTAAGTGGCAAAATGAACTAATGATGACGAATACCAAAATTTAGATCATAAGATTAAATTTCAAAAATGATCTACAGAAATAAATTAAAATTATATAAAGATCAATGTTTAAAGATAATCCGCCATTAGTAAACGAGGATATCTCGTTAATAATTTACCAAGTACATATTTAAAAGTAAAATATTACAAATAATATATTTACTATGCTGATGAATCTTGATTACTGTTCATAATCTTCATTATTAAATTAATAACATCATGTTATAACATTACAACATTTATTAAAAAACCTAATGACAACAGCGCACCATACACCACTTTTTCCACATATTGCATTAATAACTAAATTTCTGCAGAAATAGGTTTACATTTAATCATTTAAATATAATATCCGGTCTCATTTTATTAAGCTAAAGTTATCAAACTGATAGTTTTTAACCAGTAAGTACTGATTGTAATATTTTGGCATGCGGCTTATATTTTTTTCTGACAATAGTAAGTTCCCAAACGACCATTCTGTGTTTTAATATCTTTATATTTTTTTTTAGTTATCAAGCTTAAAAGTATTTTTAAAACTTTACAATCAGTTCAGCAGTTATCCGTTTTTTTTTATTACTTTCTTTTACATCTTGCATGCAATTTCATATAGGTTATACATTAAAAAAAATTAAAATAATGAAAAACTATTTTAAATTGGGTTAAAAAAATAATAATTTTTCACTATTTTAAGTTTAAATGATAGCCACCCTGGACCATTTATTTTTTCAATATTATACTACAGTCAACCACTGAATATTCAACAGTGTTTATTATTATTATTATTTTTAAGCTAGACCATCAAAAAACCAACATAAAGTTCAACATTTTGAATTTATGTTGACGGAAAATATTTGTAAATCTATAGTCATATTAGAAGTAAAGTAGTGACACTTCAGAGTAAACTTTTGTTTATTTAACAAGCAATGAGGGATTTAAGTGTAAGTAAAGGCATAAATGAAATCGATGAAGTCTAACTAATTTTCGACCAGGTACATTAGTGCTTGATTGAATTAGCATGAAGATACAGTGTAAATAAAGGAATTAGAAGATAGGTAACTGACAAACTTTTAATATTACTTAATTGAAAAATAATATTTTTCTGTTTCTAATATATCTAGTGGTTAATGTTTGTTGAATAATGTGTGATTGGGGTCCGTAAAAAATAATTCAAATGGTATATTTTTCAATGTCCAAATGTTGATAAAAAATGGAAATAAGTCGGTAAATGCATTAAGTGTTTTAGAAGGATATATAATTTTTAATAATTGACTACAAAAGTTCATTATTTAAAAATATAAATTAAAAAAATGATGATAAAGTCCAATAAACAATGTCTTTACTAATAAAGGTTCATCACCCTAGTGACGCGTCTAAGAGAAGTTGGGATTTTTTTTTTCCTTTTCGTTCTACATGGCATTAGCAAGACGCCAGAGTGTTGTGATTACCTTGCCCTCCAAACGTGTAGAAAAAGGGCTAAGACTCGAAACTCTCTCGGCTATTTCTAAATATGTATGAATGTGTTTTTATAAATTTTATATTTTTATTTAATGTTGATTCACTGACACTGACTCACCAACAAATAATTCCTGACCATCAGTTTGGCTTTCGCACATTCTATTCGACAATACATCAATTACACAGAGACAGACAACATTGCTGGAGCTTTAGAACAAAAACTGTATGCAACTGGTGTATTTTTGGATGTCGCTCAGGCGTTCAGGCTAAAGTCTGACACCAGAGTCTTCTCTTTAAACTCCAATCTATACTACCGCACACATAATTCCTGATTATTTTATCTTTCATTTTCGATAGATTTTTCTCAGTTCGGCAAGGCTCAGAAATTTCTTCTATTCGTCCAGTTTTGGCGGGTGTGCCCCAAGGTCCTTTGTAAGAAGGATGACATGAGGCTTACATGTTAAAATTAATCGGAAATATCAGTGTGGCAAAATGTATTGCTTCTTAATGAAATAAAACCATTTTTAAAATATTAATAAACAAAGCTCCGATTTTGAGTATTTTTTTTATATTCTGCAGAGAATCTAATTATTATGTGCGAATCCTCCAGAAATTATATACTTTTTGATTTATATGCAAAGAAAGTTTTATTATCTTAATAATTTTTATTCTTTTTTCTAAAGAAGATATGCTGGATTTTCGGCATTAGCGGAGAAGGGGTAGTTCGAAATGATGTTGGATATATAATGAATGATGTTTGACGAAGCATTGAAGCCAATATGACTTACCATCACAATACTCCCTCGAGAAATAATATGTAAAGATATGATTTTACATAAATATGTTTTCATAAACATATTTATGTAAAAGCTACTGTCATAAAAACTACACCATTCAGTCTTCATTTTAGTGAAAATTTATTCCACATCATTAGCAATATTGAGTTGCACTTTTGCAAGGTGGGGTGATCACGAATGCTGATGCATATTGTATGCAATTGGATAGAGGTCAAGTTCATTGGGTCAGTCTGTATTCAGTATGCCTTTGAAACCTACTATATTACATTTTAGTATTACAGTTTATACCTTTTGCTTCTATATTTATTTTATAATAGTTTTACTAATATTTTATTAATAAGTATAAATGTCAACAAATCAAGAGTTTAAAAATATTTATTTAATAGAAGTTTAAATGGAAAAGCTACCACGTTTCCTTTTCAGTTTTAATCAAGGGACTGGACATTTTATAATATAATCTGATTTCCTAATATGACAGATAAATGTTTTAATAAGTATAACGCAGTAGGTCAAGGTTTTTATTTAAATAAATATATTCATATTTGTCTAATTACGCCTCTTGATAATTTTAATAAGTAATTTATTATCATACAAATTTTATTCGAATCCGTGAGAAGGTTGCTTGAATTTCAATTTAATCTTGATTTCAGATTATATTTTGTTTAAAATAAACGAGCTATTCGGGCTTATGTTTTAACACGTGTGCCGATGACACTTGTTTTTTATCAGTTAATAACTATCCAATAATTGCATTACAAACTCTTCAATTACACATCACGAATCTTGAAGAGTGGTGAAAAAACTAGAGGATTAAAATAAATTCGAATAAATCCCATTGAATCACCTTTATACTTAAATATATGAATGACTACAGTATCCTTTAATAATACCCCACTTAATCCTGTTGAACAAATCCGATACAAAAGACTCCAACTGAAACGACATGAAACTGCTCGACTTTTTAGTATTCATGTACTAAACGAACGCTCTAAGCTCTCAATTAATTACAAAGGACATATTCATATAGAAGACTATAATAAGGCTTATTTGGAGTTACGGAGATGAGCTTTGAGGTTTCATTGAACCATCGAATTCCTCCAGTATCCAATTCTTATAATCACAAATCCTTCGTAAAATCCTCAATACTCCTTAATTTGTCACGAACAAAACTAACCATAACGACCTTAATGTTCCTTATTTATCCGATTTGACATACTTCAGGTGCCTATTTCTTCAACATAAATTTCAGAACAATCAAAATCTTCTCGTTTCAAATCGTGCTTCCTCTTTGATTCCTTTTTACCACAGGGTAGATTCTCAACAAACCTTTTCATGCCATTATATTCATTTGTTCACATTTACTAGATGTATTTTTATTTGAATAAAGTTGTAAATATACTGATAAAAATATTTTAATTCCAGATATTTTCTTTATCAATTATTTTTACAAATTAAAGAGCGCAATACTGTGTTTAGTGACACAGTCTAAACTGCAGCTCAGTAGAGATAAAATGAGGGTGATCAAAAAGGAATGAAATTAATTTATAATGTTTTTTATTTCTTATATTAAGGTTTGGCTTTTTTTGTGTTTTTTTTCAGTAAGTTGTTTTAAAATATTACAATATAATGAAGTTGTTAAATTGTAGGGTGAAGTTTTTGGTAAAATGAGGAAAAGAAGAGAAATTTTGTGAAATAAAGAATAAAGAAAAAGAAAACTGAAACAAAACATTTTATATTTAATAAAATATTTAGTACCATAGAGTAATATATTCTACATACATATATATATTTTAAGAAATTTTTAGAAATAATGTTTTATATGACTAATGTTTTTTTTTTAAAGAAAAACAATTTTCAAAAATGGCTTTGGAGTCGAAACTTTAAAAAAAAATTATTTAAATGTTTTAAATTTATTATAAAATACTGAGATTAAAAAGGGTTTAGATAAATAAATAATCTTATATAGATTAAACATAATAATTATTTTATACATCAGAAAGGCAGGGATAAAATCTAACCTAACCTAAATTGCATGTTTAAGTCAGGGCAGTTCAGCGGTGTTAAAAAAAGTTGTCACAAGTACGCTCTATACTTTGTCACCAATAAAATAATCCATAATGACCTTAATGTTCCTTATGTTTCCGATTTGGCCCAATCCAGATACCAATAATTCCATAATAAACTTCAGAACCATCCGAATCATCTCATCTCTAACCTTGCTTTCTCTTCTATCCCTGATGACCCTCCGAGGCGTCTAAAAAGATGGCCTCGGGATCTTCTAATATAGAAATATAATTGGAGTGCTACCAATGGGTAGTTTCTCCTCATGTTGTACATGTCATATTACTTGTGCATATTTACTTGTTGTATTTATTATTAATTACAGTTGTAAATTTCGTCTGAAAAGAAAAGAAGAAGACCTCGAGATCTCCTATTGTAAATACATTTTGTTTTTAGAGTACTACCAGTGGGTAGTTTCTCAACTAGTGATTTCATGGTATTATTTTCTGTTATCAAAGTTACTAAATGTGTTTTATTTATTAATACAGTTGTAAATATCGTGAATAAATAAAAAATAAAACATTTATATGGCAATTAACATATCTCTCCTGTGTTTGGATAAATGTTTAAAATCACTGAAATCATGAATAATTAATTCTCACAGCATGGTTATTCACGATCTTCGACGCACCATAGCTAAAAGGATATATTCAAACTTAACGATTTGTTAATATTTTTTTTTTTGGTTATGATTGGGTTCGTCTCAACAACTGCTTTTATGTTTTTTGTATTTAAAGTTTTAATCAGAAATACCTACATTGTAATAGAATATCTCACATTTTGATTAAATGATTAATAATTCACAATATATGTGACATGCATCCAGGAGCGAGAACTTCACTGGGACCGCTAAGGACGTGGTTGTGGTAAAAAGGATGGTCCATGGAGTGCCTAATGCTACCTACTTAATTATTCTATTTTTCATAACGAGTTAAAAGCACAAAGCCTCGCCACTTTTCATGCATTTTCAATGAGCTCGTTCCTGAAGGACTCGTTAAAAATGTAAATTAAGTTAGAGCAGGGATCGGATTCGAGAGCTGCCCTCTCGTTCCCGTTAATTATCTCGTAAATATAATTAAGCTTATTTAATGAATTTTATTCTGTTTGTGGTCATTCATCAAAATTCTGAATATAGTCGAATTTACCGGTTAATTCATTTTTTAGTTAATTTGGTAAATAGATTTTTTTTTGTTTTTACCTTATAATAATGTCTAGGAAAATAATAGGCTTCTGTTTTAATATAAATATTATTTACATACGAGTTTATAATTATAATACTTTATAATTTTCAAAAATCATAAGTAGTCCGAAGACTACTGTATATATTTAAAAAATCTTTAACTTAAGAAATTTGCAGAAGAAACGAATCTGAATATATTTTTTTTTTTTATATCATTACTGTTTATAAAACGTTTCTGCTATGGAACAAATCATTTTCTCTCAAAATACATTCACACTCATCACCGAAATACAGAATCATTTCATCACATAAGGCAAATGAAAGATAGTTATTGTATAATAGTGGTCTGATGGTTGACTGCATTGAATAATAGAAGAGAAGTTGGTCAGGGTGTTCTGTCAAATATAAAAAAATGATATTTAATTTTATATTTTCTGACGTTTCCGCCCAAAGTCCAGGGCTCCATCATTGTTAAGAAAAGACCAAATAACAATATCAGAAACTAAGTAGTTATGAAAAAATAAACAAAAACAATATTAATAATAATAATAATGTAATTAACAAATGAAAATGATTAATAACGATGAAAAAGAAGAACTTATGAAATAAATAATAACAATATTTGAAAGGAATTAGTTTAGTTCCTTAGTATACTTTTTTATTATTAATTTTTTTTTTAGTTAGTTAGTTAGATCCTCTCTACTTGTTATTATTTACTTCATAAGTTCCTCTTTATATTTTATTGATTATGAAATATTTTTAATTTATTTTTAATTTACTGTTATTCATTTTATTCATATGTTCCTGATATTATTATTATTATTATTGATATTATTCTCCTTTTTTTTAATATGTTAATAGTTTCTCATATTATTATATGGTCTTTTCTTAGGCTTAATGAAGGCCTGTAATTTTGGCCGAACCCTCAGCAAAAATAAATATCATTTCTTTATTTATATATGTTTATTCTTGACTGAATACCCCAATCAAAAATTAGTTATATATGACAGATCGACTAAACATTTATTTAAATATTTACTTTTATTTTTTTATATCATCCAATTAATTCCATTCAGAATGAAAGCTGGAAGATGAGCTTATAAATATCTAAAATCCATCTCCCCTAAATCTCCGATATTACTTACTCCAATAAAATATTTACAAATCTATGCATAAAGTAAAAGATTAAAATCATATAGCAAAACAATATTTTGTGAGTAATACCGGAGAGTGATGGAAAAACTATAAGGTGAGGTTCAACTTAATAAGTTTCCCGTTGGGCTGTTGAAAAGAATTGCGGTCAAACTATAGTTCTTATGGTATCAGGAATATCTTTATTCCTCCATTCACATAATACTTCGCATACTTTACTGGTTTTAAAGATACAGTCCTTGGTTTTTAATCTGTCCCTGTTGTCTTTGATTGTGACTACACGACCAAATCATTTTACTTAGTGAGACTCCAGGAAATTTCTTATCGAATTCCTTCTTGAAGGTCCCATTGAGAATACTTTCTTTCCCTCTCCCCCAGAATTCAGCGGAAATATTTTATTTCTGCTGTTTTGGCTCTGCTATATATATATTGATCTGAAGAAATGGAGTTTCACTTTTCTTGCTTAACGAAAGTCCAATCCCCGTACTTTCCTAGTTTTCCTTACTTATTCTGTTTGAAATTTATATGAGTACATTCCTGTTGCGAGAAAGGTGAAGTCTGTAACTGTTTTGAAGTAAATATGGATATTTATATCATTATTTATATGTAAATATATTTCTTACAGTATCTTATATTTACAGTAATATCAGCATATCTTTCCTACGGAACTCTTCATGTAATCTAATCACAACTTGGGTCAACTTTTCTGGCGGAGTTTGTATTAAGGACTTGATCATTTGAATAATAAAACAACTGGTATATATCGATAATTATTAATATATTTTGTATATTTCATCTTAGTTGTATTTTTAATAAAATTCAATTGGTACTAGTTCCGTTTCGGTACTCCAAGACCCATGCAGAAGGTTTTAAGATCGCACAGAACACGTTATTCTCAGATTCCCAATGAATGAGTAAAGTAGATTTACGCTTTACACTTTTGTATCAATAAATAACGTCAAAATTCACACCTAATTATCATAATGTTTACAAATGGTGTCTCCAAGGATATATATACGCCCTTATAGTTTAACAATTTATTTGATATTTAACAACGTTTCGAGTAGTTTGAATTAATAATCATTAATAACTTAATGATGCAAAGCTACATGTATGATGGTAACACTACTGTGAGCTAATACTACCTATAAAAACTTCATAATTTGAAATATTTCTATTTAATTTTTATATTATCTTATATGTGGTTTAGAACAATGTGAATCGCCCTGTTTCATTTTAATCACATATTTTATAATGCTTGTCAACTCTAAAAAAAATATATATATAAATAAGATTAAAACGTGAGAATATTTCAAATATAAAATATCTACAACTTTTTATTCATATACTTATTTTATTTAATATATATATACTTACACGGAACTCGGCGCAACTTTCTCCGACTATTGTTTAAAAGGGACTGGAACATTTGAACTCTAATATACGAAGATGGCCAGATTCTCCACTCACAACATGAGTGTATATGGCTAAAGCACTCTTGCTCAATCTCCACTTGGTTTAGCCCCAGTGACGCAGTTGAGATAGAAGTGCAGGGATCTCTTGGAGTCCACAGTTGGAGGGACAAGTCTGGTTTGGAGTTCTCTCACCAGATTGTAAATATTGTATATAGGTGTGTATGTGTTCTTTTTATTTATAGTTTTTAGGTTATTTTATTCTTATTTATTGTGTATATATTTTTTTTTCTGTATAATTTATTTTATTTATTGTACAAACAGTGTGAATGTGATCTGTGAACACTATTATAAATGTCCTTGAGACAGACTGTAATATTTTTCAATAAATAAGCTTAAGCTTAAGAAAACATACATCTCTTCATATATATATATATATATATATATATATATATATATATATATATATGTGTGTGTGTGTGTGTGTGTGTGTGTGTGTGTGTGTGTGTGTGTGTATGTATATATATGAAGAGATGTAAACAAATGGGATTTAGCGAAGTTGATGTTTTTATTCTGATTCCATTTCATATATGAACATAATGTTGCCCAATACAGTCACTAAGAAATTAAAGAAAATTATTAACAATGTTTTTTGTGACTATTTGTAGAGACCTTAAAAATGAGCAAATTGCTAGAAATATTGTAAAATATTAAATAAATTGTTAAACTATAAGAGCTTATATATACATATATTCTTGGAGACACCATTTGTAAATAAAATAAGTGCCTTTGAAATATTTCAACGAAAGTAACTAATTATCATTATGTTTTGCTCAATAAAACATATACTAACATACTTTTCAGAATAAACAGACGGACTTTGTTGTGTAAAAGTTTAAATTAAAAAAAACAATTGTTTTGATGATTTTCAAATTAAATAAGTTTCTAAAAGTCTCCGAAATAAATATGCTTCATATTTAATTTAGTATTCCTAGAAGGGTGTGTCCGAAAATATTCATGCAGATCTATATAAAAAGTAACATTATGTATTTTTAAATACATAATTTATTATTTACAAATGTAAATAAAAAATGATACTGTCTCTCACTGCTAAAATCATACGGTTGAGCCATACAGAGGATCCTTACTCAACATCCATTCAGTCAAGTGAATATTTAAGGCGCCTAAAATTTTAAATAAGGCTAAATAGGGCGGGTAATGCCAGGGCCGTCGAAAAAGCGGCTTTTTGAAAATTTAATTAAACGCCTAGCAGGAACACGGGATTGGACTCTTTCGTCTAAAATATACCCAGGTGGATTCTGCCACCGTCCCCTCTGCAATTTATCTCCGAACTAATTGAAACTGTTAGGGTGAGACAATTAAAGTAATATTCAAGGTAAAGACAGCCCGATTCATTTAAGCAAATTCCTAAACTAGAAATAGTGATGAACTTTATTGGGCCATCACACGGAGAGTGGCAGCAATAATAAATCGTGGTAATCAAATAACAATAAAATTTAAGAATTTAAGTGAAAACTGACTCTTTTGAAGAATTTAATAGTTAAACTTCTATAGAAATAAACCTAAAGCAAGAAAAGAGACATAAGGTAATTCAGTTATAAATGTAAAATCCAAACACAAAGTTGAATAGGGTTGTGTGTGTTGAACTTGCCCATCAGGGCAGAAAAATCAAGATCACACATTTGCAGAAAAAAAAAAATGGACAAAAAAAAATTGTTGCTGTAGAAAACTCTCGAAGCCAACCGAATACAAACTGAAGCAAAGAGCTATTAACACAACCAAGGAAGGTTATATTGTAGAGCTGATAAGTATTATTCGCCTGTATATTTGGAGACTCATGGATTTATTGTTTGGATTTTTCCATTCATAACATAATTATCTTTGGTGGGCGGGGTGGCCTAACGGGCTAACGTTTGTGTACAGTACCGCCGTTGTCTGCCAGCCTGATCTATTAGACAATGGATTTAAAATAGTCCCGGTGCCGAAGGAGTCTTTTAAATCCCCGTCCACATCCCCTGGCCCAGGAAAACCCCGTATAGCCTTAAAGGTGAGGAAGGGGAGGACCCTCCCCAAAAAAAAATACAACAGAACTACCTTATGTATATTTTCTAGTTGTATGCTTATTTTGTAATATTACTTGTTTAATGGCTAGTGTTGGCCAAATGCGAGACCGATACGATTCTTGGTCTGGCAAACTCAGTCTCGCTCATGGTCTTGCGCAAGAGTCTCGCAACAGCATTGCAGTTACTTATGAGCTTAATACTATAGAGATATTTCTGTATTTTTTTTTAGATAGGAGAAACCTAACTAAGCCCGAATGAAAAATTAGAGGAGCTAAATGCAGAAGTATATTGCTTATACCAATTATTAAAATATAGTATCTAAAATTGTCAAGTATTAGTAACAACTATTTTGCCTTAATTTTTATTTAAAAAATCGATATTTTTTTACCAGTCCTAGTGTTGGTCTTGCAACAGTTAGGCGGCATTGGTCTAGTCAGACCAAGACCGATTGTGGGCAACACCCCTAATAGCCGTATATCCACTGAGTTGTTTTATTGGGAATGGGAGTTATATATATATTTCTTAGAGCTTTTTTCTTTTGAATTTATTAATTGTTTATTTTATTTTATTTAACACGTTTCGTATTATTATATTTTAGTTATGTATACAGTTTTTCTTTTCTTCATTTTACTCCTGATTATCTGCTGTTTTATAAAACCTTCCTTGGCTCTGGTTATAGAACCTTCTTTTTCGTTCCGTATGTATTTGCTTGGTTTTCTGAGATGTCTAAAACAACAATTTAATTTTTTTAACTTTGCATCTAAGTGGTCATGTTTTTTTCTACACGGATGATGCCTTAATTGGCGAAGCGTTGCCAAGTTATCTATTAATCTGTTTCATGGGTGATAAATATTCAAGACGAAGCCTTTTTTTCTTTTGCCAACGTTTCAACCTAAACATGTGGGTCACCTTCAGGGTGTGGTTTGAGCACTGAAGGTGTTGAAGTACTGGGAGTACCAGTACCAGTACTTGAACACACTCAAGATTCAAACCACCCCCTGAAGATGACCCACATGTTTGGGTTGAAACGTTTGCAAAAATAATTTTTTTTTAAAAAGACTGTGTCTTGTATATTTATCACTCATGATATGTAGAACAGTTGACTAACTTCCTTCAAGTATTCATCTGTATGTTTGGAGACTCATGGATTTGTTTTTTCATTTTATTTTTTTAATCTTTAACAGTTCTGTAGAAAGTTAAAACAGCTGACAGTGGTTCCATACTTTTTATTTATTTATTTTGTTACTTTTTTTTTAAGTAGGGTTAGTATACAATTTGGGACAAATAATTATTGTCAATAGAAAAAATCATGATAAATTCATTATTCTCCTACCTGAAGAATGATTTTTTTTTTAATTATTTACTCGTATTGGTAGGAATAAGTATCTTTTAAATAGACTTCCAAAATGGAAATCCATATAAATTCCAAAATGATTGTTCTTTTGGAATTTCCCTTTTAATAATTTTGAAATAGTTTTCCAATATCTAATTAATAACTTTCTGCTGGCTTTTTAAAAAAAAAAAAATATTAGGGCGTCATACCAGTATATTTCATCAGACTAAAAAATACATCGTCAAATATGAAAACATTCAACTGCTTTGTTTATTTAATCAAAAATAATATTCGCATACTCGACGTGCCGTTGTTATCAACACATTCTTGTACTCTATATCGAATTCTTTAACTGTCTCTTTTTAATCAGTTTAATTTCGGGAATTCTTTAGATTTTAAAACAAGATAACAAGTTTTATCTTATGTCTTAAAATTTCAAATAACATTTTGTCTTAATTTTATTCCAAAATGGTAATTTTGGACCTATAAAAAGTCATTAACGATTCCATACATTTTTTATACAACAACCCATTGCTGCAAAAGAGATAGAAAGAAATGATTTACTGAATGGACATATATTTCTTTCAATGACCATTTTGTTCTACAACAAAGATAGAATTGAATTTCTTATTCTTTTTATTGAAGTTTTTTTTTGTCTATAAAATATGTATTTGCGCCTGTCAACAATAAGTTGACAATCAGCAAATGTGATGGCGATAATGATATAATGACATGACAGGCATGGGGAATGAAGGTACTCAGCAGTACCTCTTCCCTAACTTGTTCCAATTACTTAGGTTGTCTAAGGAAGAAGATCCCTCATCCAACGCCTTTTTAGTCTCCTGCTCATGTTCTGAGGTATGTCAGTTGTGGTCATGTCTCTTATAAGTCTGTTATTATGTCCATTTAAATTTGTGTAAAATCGTTGATATAGGGTCGTTATATGTTGGTCAACTGTTGGAAAGTGGAGGTCAGTATGTAGAGTTTTGTTAGTCACCTACCAAGGTGCTTTTGTTATGAGTCGCAATAATTTTGATTGGAACATTTGAAGTTTTTGTAAGTGGGTCTTTTTAGCGATGCCGTATATTTGTGATGAGTATGTCCATATGGGCTTAAGTAAGTGTGTATATGTATTCAGTTTCTGTTTTAGGTTTAGTTTTAGTTTTGATACTGAAACCTATCTGGACCTACGGACTTGAACTGTGGGGAACTGCTAGACATTCGAATATCAAACGCATCCAATCCTTCCAGTCCGAAGTACTTAGAACAATAGCCAATACCCCATATTATGTCACAAATAAGACCCTACACCATGACCTTAACATCCCATTTGTCCTCGACATCATCCCATCCAGATTCTCAAACTTTCACCAGAACCTTATCCATCATCCAAATCCTCTAGCTCAATCCCTATCCAGCTCCCACCATCCCTACAATCCCCCTCGAAGGATAAAACGGCAGTGGCCGCGAGATCTATTGTAAATATGCTTCTGGAGTCCTGGCAATGGCCAGCTTCTCCACTCAAGTCCTGAGCATCTGTGGCTCTAGTGCCCTCTTTCAGCCTCCACTGGCTTTTAATACTAGTGATGCGGCTGGAAAAGTGGCACTGGGATCTCTGGAGTCCTGGTTTGCTTTCCACATGTGGGGAGAAAAGCCTGGCTCGGAGATTCCTGGGCGAATTTATATATTGTATATAGGTATGAATGTGTTTAGAAGTTGTTATTTTATTTTGTTTGTTTATTTATTTTTTTCCTATTGATTTACTTTTTTTTTATAAGAATTATTTATTTACTAGAGTAAGTGTATGGAAATATAGTATTAAGTTTAAAGAGAAGACCCTGGTGCCAGATTCTATCAAACGCCTGAGCAACATCCAAAAATACTCCAGTTGCATATAGTTTTTGTTCTAAAGCTCCAGCAATGTAGTCTGTAACTCTATGCAATTGATGTGTCGTCGAATGGAATGTGCGAAAGCCGAATTGGTGGTCAGGTATTACCTGTTGGTCAGTCAATATGTCAACAAGTCTTTTGTATATTAATTTTTCAAAAACTTTAGAGCATATAGGAAGGAGGCTAATGGGTCTGTAGGATGAAGGACTGTATATGTCTTTACCGGGTTTGTGAATCATCTTAATAAGTGAGTATTTCCATTGTAAAGGGAATTTTGACGTCCTTAGTATACAGTTGTAAATTTTTGTGAGAAATACTAGAGCTTTCTTGGGCATTTGTTGGAGTGCTTCGGCTGTTATTAAGTCATAACCAGGAGCTTTTCTTTTCGGTAATTGTTTGGTTTGAAGTGCAACCTGAGATGGAGTAAAAGAAGGAGGTGGTAGTGTCAGCTGAAGTGGGATGTCTAATGTGTTAAGTACTATAGTCTCATGTTCTGTGTTAGTGAAGTTTGTAAACGGTCTAAATACAGAAGAAAGGTGGTGAACGAAGAGTTCAGATTTTTCCTCATCCGACACGGCCCAGGATCCATCTTCTTTTCTAAGTGGTGCTGACAGCTCTCGGTGCTTTAACAATTTTTTGATATGCTTCCACAATCTCCCATTGTCAGTCGAAAGACCACTGATGTATGCGTCATAGTTAGTTCTGTTAAATTTTTGAATTTCTCTTTTAAGTTGATTGTTTAGTCGGTTAAATGTCTGTCTATCTGAAGGGTGTCTGTCAGTCTGCCATATTTTACGCGCTCTTCTCTTTGCTCTGATTAAGTCCCTTATGTACTGAGGATATTTCGGCAAGTGATCAGTTGTCGCAGAGTTGAATTTTGGTATTGATGATGTCCAAGCAGCTTGTTGAATATTTTTGGTGAATGTTTTCACAGCCTCCTCCAGTTCTTTTTCTGTGGACACCGGGATCAAAAGCGAAGAGTTTAAAAACTCTCTATATGCATCCCAGTCAATTGATCCTTTGATAAAAGCTGGTATTTTTTGCACGTTGACGGCCTCATCGAGTACAATAAGGTGTACCGCTGAATGGTCAGAGCAAAGATCAGAGCTCGTACTTATGGAATGAGGTACAGCACGCAGTCCTTTTGTAATAAAGAATTCGAAAAGGTCCGGGGATTTGAGTCTCGATACAGGCCAGTATGTCGGTGTGTCAGGATTTATAGTGTCTAATGAAAGCTCGTGGATAGCAGCCCTCAAATTTCTTCCTCTTGGTGTGCATAGTCGTGACCCCCAATGTCGGTGCTTTGCGTTGAAGTCACCACCTGCTATGAAACATCGACTTAAGCTTTGGAAGAAGTCGCAAAAAATCGAAGATGTCAGCACATATCTTGGAGGACAATAGATGGAAGCTAGTGTCAATGTGTTGTGTTTCATGTATAGTGTGATGCCTGTGGACTGAATGTCAGGTGTAGTTGGTAAGTGTAAATGGTTATGTGACACACAGGACAGACCACCCCGACAACACTGCCCACGGCGGCACTGCTATACTTATAAGATCTTTTATTGAAGTTAAAACTTATTTAGACGCGTTTTGCACTTTTTTTGTGGAAAGTGAATTAGACGGATCCGTCAGACTCCGATGTGTAACGCTCGGGTAATGTCGGATGGAGTCAACTAATTGAAGTAATTTTGAATATGGATTAAAATATACCAGAAACTAAAAATCGGACTGGCATATTGTAGGCGAGGGAAATGTTCATCATTTCGACTTTTTGTAATGGAGTTATTATTCAAAATTGTATTTCGACGGGACGCTGAGTCAGAAAGGGAAAAGGATAGAGCCAGAAAATGAAATAAGAAGGACAGTTTTAAACATTTGGACTAAAATATCTCAAAATTTTAATACCATGGAGAATTTAGAAACTAATTTGTAGTTTATTGAATATTTTCTGCTTATGCGCTAGGACTAGATTGATCTGACTAGAAAGGCTCAACACCTCATTTTCCGAATAAACTGTCCTTACAGACTTTACAGAGTGGCAGTCGATTTATTTTATCATTTTTTTATATTTAATTTTTCATGTTGATAAATAGTTTTAAATTTTACTATTGCTATTGTAAAGAACTAATTTTACATCTGATAAGTCGTAAGCTCCATGGATAAGTAAATTTTAAAATTCTTTAATATTTTTGAAGAAATGTTATCACAACAATAATATACTGGACCTTTTTTAATTGCTATTGATATATTTGTTTCATTTACGACTATTTTAAATTTTAAGCTAAAAGTAACATCATCAAAATTACACTTAATAAAAAAAGCAAATTGATGTAACGAAGTATTCATTATTTTTTACAATGGTGTTATTTTAGTCAGTAGTTATTGGATTTATTATTAAAATATATATTACAACTATAACAGGTAATTTAAACAAATATTTTTTCCGTGATAACAGTTTCTAGTTTGTTCACAGCATATTAGTTTCCACAATAATTTTTTGATTCTTAGCAGAACGACTGATTTGTGGCACCACAACATTTTTAAGGTTTGATGGTTTTTTAGGCACTAGTTTTGCTACCTGGAAAGTCTAAGGTTATGTCGTATTTGCAAAATTATCTTCTATGAATGATAGTTAAACCAGTGACAATATAAAGCAGCAAAAGTGCATAACGTTTGGAGTTTAGATTATTTATCTCTGCCAAAATTCGACTTACTAAATATTAATTTTATAACCATTGTAATATCTTACCGAAAAAAATCAATATAATGAAAATTGAGTTTTCTCATCGTTTTTTTTTCTATTGAATAGTTGAAATTTTTCGTAGGAGGTTTCAAATTGATACCATTGGAAAATGCGTAGAAATAAAACTTCCATGATTAATTTTTGTCAGGGGGCAAATATTAGGAGTTATATTTAACATGTAATAACAAATTTTATAAATGTCATTGTTGCTATGTATTCTTGACCAAACAATATCAAAATATTTTTACTTATGGTTAGAAAAATATTACATCATGTAGTTGAAGAAAAACATTGATAGACTAAACAAAGAAATAACCAAGAAAAAAGGGTGTTTGAAAATTGACGAATGTTTTATTTTACACTTATACGGCCTATTTTATATCTTCAAATATGTTTTGATACAAATATTGTAGAATAGTTAGGTTTATCAAGTATGAGTATATCAAAAATTAAACTAATCTTATAATATATATTTTATATTTTGGCTTTCAAGTTATACATATATAAACGCATCATAAAACAACGTGTTTATTAGAAAATAAAATGTATTAGTACAACGTTAATTATTTATCATCGAATCAATTATTTGTTGAATGAAAGGAAAATAATACTCATGAATTACATAAAATGATATAACTATGCAGGAGTAATAAATAATTGGCTGAAAAATAAAGTAAAATAAAATGGCACTTTCATAATAAACTTTTTAATTTTAAATATTCAGAGAAGTCATAGTCTCACCACGCAGATGAACAAGACATTTTGTATACAAAATAGCTTTTTTTTTTCAATCTAACGCAAAAAGAACCACATTTTAAACATATAGGTTTTCACCTTTTAATATATAGGTATTATGACGTCATATCAGTAGATTGCATCACTCTGAAAAAATGTATCGTCAGATGGAAAACACTTGACAACTTTATTTTTTATAACAATTAATATATGTAATCAATCTTTGTTAATGGTCAATAATGATGATTTGAAAAGTGCGCAAAATATTAAGTGCCTAAATAATTTCTTTGAAATAAATTTGATTTTTTAAGGTCCCTCCACATGTGTAATTAATAAGACTATGATTTAATTTTTTGTAGTATATCTTACAAAATGTATTTTAATTTTGAATTCCTTCGGTTTATCATAAGAAGTTCTAAAAACATTTTTGATGTAGCTTAACTTTGAAGTGCATTTTCGATGAATATAATTTTTTGTCATATTCGTCTTATGTTCTTAATATATTCTTTTAATAAATCGACGAACTATGTTCTTTCAATTTATGCTGATTAGCAAACTAAATCTCTTACTTTTAGAAAAACCATCTACAATTAAGGAAATCTTTTGCAAAAACTTCTTTAAATAATTTTCATTTATTGATTCCTTTTCCATTTTAATTTACCTAGACTTCCTTCCTTTTCCAAGTTATTTTTAAAAAATCTTCTTCTTGGACGAAATTCTCTACGATCAGTTCAAACCATCAGTTGGGCTTCAGAAAACATCATTCAACTATACAAAAAATGGCACAGATTACATTTTCAGTGCTATAGAGTAAAACAATTACTGCCCAGGCGTTTTCCTTGAGATTAGTCAAGCTTTTGATAAGGTATGGCACGAAGGATCGTTTTCCAAGTTCAAAGTTCTGCTTCTTTCGACTTATTATTTAATATACATTTACTATTTGACAATCAGAAACTTTAAAGTAAAAGTATTCAAGAAACCATCCACCATAGAAGTGTTCCTCTGATAGTGTACTGGGACCATTACGTTTTAACATTTTTACTATAGACTTATCAGAACATGGCCCGAATTTATTGGTAACAACTCAGTTTTGATATTTTTAAAGATCAGTTGATATTTTTAAAGGGGCTAATAGGTGTAAAGTATAAATGAACGAATCCAAGTATATTCATTATCTTTACACTATACCACGGAACATAGCCACAGGTATATTATAACAATATTGCTATTCCTATATCTGAAGAAGAGCGACAATTGGGACTTCATTTGGTAAAGAAACTGACGTGGCGGACCCATACTACATGGAACAAAAGACAAATGAACGCAGTATAGGACTCCAATGAAAGTATTGAGCCGACGAGAGAAAAAATAAGACAAATGAATAGACGATATGGATTATTGTTTAGGTTATTTGACAGACACTCCAAATTATCCTTAACTAACAAACTTAACATATAAAAATTACTTATAAATGTTTTGTGGACTTACGGGATAGTGCTATAGGGCACTACATAAACTTCCAACATCTTCCAAATTCAAAAATTTCAATCGAAGGTTTTGGGAAAAATATTAAACCCGACGTTTTTTGCCACAAATAACTTTCTACACAAAGACATATAAATCCAAACAATTTCAGATACTATAACACAACACTATAAAAATTTCCACCAGAGACTGACTTAACATAAACCCATTGAGGTAGAAGAATGACATGGGGCCCACATATCAAGAACAAAACAAAAACACTAAACCTACGACTACGACTGCAATATTCACTCCTTTCAAAATGTTTGAAATTAAAACTTCGTCAAAAATTTAATACTCACTTACTTAATTAAGCCCATTTGGACCTATGCCTCACAGATATTGAGGTAAAAAATCTCACATACGTAAACCACAGACTTTTCAATCAAAAACTTTCAGGACTATAACCAAAGCTCCCTGGTACTTTAGTAACATTACATTACATAAAAGCTTACATATGCCAACAGTTAACGACCACATACGAACACACAACAAAATATTTCACAATAACTTATACGGACATACCAACTCACTAATTCAAGACATGACCACAAATAACATGTCCGATTGCACCCGTAAGAGGCTCAAGAGAAGCTGGATGAGGGATCTCCTCCACTAACAATAAATATTAAATCAAGATAGGAAGAGAGGCCGTGGGGCACTTCTCAAGCCTACCAACGTGTTCCTTATTCTACTCACTGGTCGTTGGCACTCCCAACAGGTGTGAGTTGAGAAATAAAGAAAAAAAAATATGGGTGTGTGTATTGAGTGATAAATAAATAAAATAGCGCTCACATTTAAATTGATGTTTCACGTTTTTCAATCCCACAATAGCCCTAAAACATTAAAATACTGAGGTTTTTCTCCAATGAAACTTTTTTCCGAACCCCCAAAAGGTAGCTCGAAAAATGGGGAACTTCAACGAGTATTTCTATATATATTTTTTTTTGTCTATTATGCTTCAGTTGTTATGACTGTCAGATGAATCAGTATTTGCCCCGTAAATTGATTGCTTTCTTATTGAGAATTCATCACGGATGGCAAAAGTTGAGAATATTTTTATTTTATTTTTTTCATTGGTGAAATTGGAACTTCCATGAGAAAAAAATGTGGTTCTCTTTAGAAAAAAAAATGAAAATACCATGGCATGACGGCGATTTGAGATAGACGGGGCTAAACTGCATTTTTGTTAGACTATCCTTCACTTAATTACTGATATTTCCCAATAGGTCAACATGCATATAATATTTTTATTTGCTGCATATTTTTTATAGCCTAATGTTTTAATTATTTTCATGTTTTGGCACACAAAAAACTAATTTGTGATCCCTCACCTGTTTTCATTCTTAATTTTCAGTTTTTTGTAAACATTCTATATATTCGAATATTTTATCCGTGTACATTTGAAGGCTTTTTAATGTGAACTTTGTTAATTTATTTTAGTTATAATATGGTTCTAAGGATTTTCGCTGCATATAAATCCAAGCTATGGTTGTGATTAATGATTCCTTTAAAATTATCTATTGGGAAGCGAAACTTAACCATTAAATTAAATTTCTTGATACATTATAGACAGAACTATGATAGAAAAAAATTATATAATTAAAATGGTGATATTTTACTTCATTATTATTATTTGGGTTTATAACCAATAAGTTATTTTAATATTTTTTTTTTAAATATCAATTTCGCTTAAAGAAGTAAACATCATAAAAAAAGTTCATTGTAGTTAATTATAAATCCCTAATGATTCCAACAAAATGTTAAATAAAATTTATACGCATTCTATGAAAAGCGGTATTCCTATATGAAAAGCTATATACTAGCTATATATATATCATGAAAATAAAATAAAATACCTCCGAAAATTGTATTTATTAACAATAAATCGTTGCGTAATTTAACACTGCGCAGTTCCTAATCAGATGCGTATTGACAAAGCAAGGTACAAGTGCACATATTAAAATGGATTTAATGAAAAAAAGTGTGGTTAAGTGTTTTTCAATCTGACGACACATTTTTTTTCCAGTCTGATGCAATCCACTGATATGACGTCATATCCCATATAAATGAAATGAGCTTTTCCTGAAAGACATTAGTTTGAAAAAGAAACTATATTAAAATCAAAATGCCCTGTTCATCTTCGTGCTGTGAGTATGACTTAAGTTTTCTTTATTGATTAATAATTTCGTTTGGCAGAAATATACCAAGTGTAAAAAATAAAATAGATTTTATTTTTATTTTAATTTCTCTAATTTAAATCGTAAAAATTTATAGTGCAATAGTGATTGTATAAAGCATATAACAATGTTTTGATTAGTGACACCAATATGTTTAATATTATAGATGATTATTTATTTAGCTCACACGAGGGTTATGAAGGATAGATCATCGATTTCAATGGAACATGTTTTTTGTTAATACTAGGCCTAAAAAAATATTAGACCCATATCTAAAGGTTTTTGCCAGTGCGACCTAGGAACCTGAATTTTTTTTTTTTAAATTACACTTTTTTTTTTACTATTCATTTCTACCTTAGATCTGCATAGATTTGTAGGTTATGATATATAAATCTATATGTTTTCTTGTTTCTGTGTGAGAAAAAAAAACACACATATCTAAATCTATTAAATGAATTAAATGAAGTCATAATAAATTTTAGCAACTAAAATACGCTTCCTGTAAAGTAGGACAAGTCAAATTCAGATTCGTTTCAAGACTCCATTAAAAACCTTGAATAGGAATTAGGATTAAACTAATAAAACATAAATTTTTGGAATTGAAGTTTTTTTTAATTTTTGTTTATTTTATTTTTTAATGCCGTTCAATAAAGCATTTATAACTCCTCAAGATTTTCCCTCAATGCAATGTTACTACAACCATTGAAAATGTTATGATTTTTTGAATGATATCAATATATATTTTAAACTTCACACATTTACATGGAATGAATAAAAAATAAAAATGTTTTTATTTTATATTGGCAGTTCTACTTTGTTCAAGACGATTTGGTTTGGGATGGAATGAAAGAAAAGAGTGGTTAAGTGTTTTTCAAACTGATGACACTTTTTTTCAGTATGATGCAATCTTTGGATAATACGCCATACCCCATATAAGTTAAATGAGCTTTCCTGAAATGGCATTACATTAAAAATGAACTATGTTAAAATAAAATTGCTTTAAACAAGGTCCGAGCCTCGGGTAGAAATTATATTTTCTTTCATTATAAACACATTTTTTATTATTAATTCTGTGGTCGGAGAACGCACACCCAGAAGAATTTGTTCTGAGAGGCAATACGTGCGGCGGTTATTCCTTAATTTCCAATTATAACATATACCATCACATTGTATAAGCGTTAAATTGAATCATTAATGAAAACAAATTCCATATGCATTATAATAACATTATCTAATACATTTTGTTTTCAGGTAACACGTCTCCTTCCTGCAATTGTTGCAACACCAGCAAATTTCAAAACTGTTGTAAAGCCGCAAGTCAGTCATGTTGCTCACAATCCAGAAACTGTTGTGTAAAGACTACTTGCTGTGAGAAGACAACGTGCTGTGAGAAAAATACATGCTGTGACAAATCTACGAAATGTTGTTAGAGGGAGTCGTAGATAAATGTTAAAATAAACATGTTGAAGACAATTTATTTTTCTTTTGTCTTAAATTAATTTTTTTTAATTTTATTATTTCCTAATGGTATTTACAACTATATTAAAGAAAAACATTCAGTAAATTTGAACGTATAGATATAATGACGTGAAAACACTTGTTGAGAAACTACCCAATGGTAGCACTCTAATGATGTGTCTACATCAGGAGATAACGGGTCCATCTTATTCCTAATTAAAGAGGAATAAGGTTAGAAACGAGAGGGTCGGGATGATTCTGAAGTTTATTATGGAAGGACATGTATCTGGATTGGGCCATATCTGAAACACAAGAAACATTAAGGTCATTATGGGTGGTTTTATTAATAATAAAGTAGGGAGCATTGAGGATTTTGGATTGCAACGATTGGATAGGAGAGGATTTCGATGGTTTATTGGAGCACCATAGCTCAAATCTATAAGTCCAAGTAGGCCTTATTATAGTCATGTATATGACTATAATAAGGCGTTTGTAATTAATTGGAAGTAATCGGAAACTTCGAGCGGTTTCTTGTCGTTTTGTCTGGTATGAGGGAAATTAAATTGAAACCTCAATCTGTACAATATGTAATTTTTTTAAAAATTTAATATCTCTAAACTACAAAAGGTTAAAATTATATTTGTATCGTTTATATCGATGGCATAACATGAGTTTTGAGAAGGTAATGTATATGTTACACAAGAACCCAGTGTACTGCGCAGATTCTGATTTGAAAATGATGATAAGGTGTCTCCCACCACCCCCCTTACATCAATTTAGAATATTCATCAGTTGATGGTAAAGGTAAAATAAAATGAGAAATTAGATATAGATTTTTTTAAACCCATGCCATTGATGAAAAATAATGAAGAAAACGAAAAAAAATAAAAATATAAAATATATAAAAAACTGTTTGACAATTTGATCTCTTATTCTTCTTATATTACGAAATGTATCGATATATTTCACTTCCCAACAAAAGATTTAGTTAAAAACACTGAATTATATCTTAAGTATCCTCAAATTTGTTTCGGTTTTATATCAAATCATGCGTAAGATTTTGATGATTATTTTTTCTTTCTGCAAATCTTGATCCGTAACTGTCATAAATTTGACAATAACGAAGCCGGTGCGCTGTAGTGAACTAGGAAAATAACATTATAGGCATGAGAGCTAACATATATAATAAATACTAAAAAACTTTCAAAAAGTTCAAAATATCAAATACTTGAATGAAAAACGACTACAGAAATCAAGAAATCCTATCCATCCTATAGGATATTCTTTTATATCCATATATATTTCAATTTGGTAGAGTGTTAGAAAAATTGATATCTGGCAATATGTAAACTTTGTACGATGTTCGGGTGCCATTCACTTCTCATGCTCCTGGGATGTAGATTTTGTTCTACGTAACGGTGCAAGTCAACATCCAAATGAGTCTTGAGTTCCGTTGAGGGTTACTACAATACCAATATTAAATATTCGTAGATGGTAATTTGCACATAAATATAATAAGGTATTTAATTAAATATGGATGTAATTTCCCTTAGTTGTAAAAACAGAATTGTTTTTAGAAATAATTATGTGGGATTTTACTACAAATAATCAAATAATAGCTTATAAAATTTTATGAACAAAATAGTAATTCAAGCAAGAAAATTTATAATTAACATAATATGTAAAATAGAAACTTGTCATGGCCAAATTTGACTAAGCTTTGGGCTTTAGTAGTGTAAGCATCATATTCAAAATTTCTTTAGAATATCGACGATTTTTTAAAAAACTTACGCCATACTGCTTTTATAGTGATTCGGACAAGAGCTAATTAAAATGTGGATTATATATAATTAATTAAAAAATAACATAATCCGGATAATTTAGTATGCTGAAAAATGTTCGATCAAAATTAAAATGTCAATTTTGGTGGATAAAATCTTAATTTATTAATTAGTTGTAAAAGAGAACTTCAGGATACCGATCGTAGATTTGTCTAAGGTAAAAAAAAATAAGCATATCTTGGATTAAAAGGAACGCCATATTCAAACAAATTAAAATTTATACATTAGACACATGTAAATATATATATATTTATTTTTTTTCACAATTTAGTTTTATAATATATATTTATTAAAACGTATTTTATCTAATGTATAACTATTAAAACGTAAAAAAATGGAATTCGTCTATCAAAAGTATTTGAGACAATGCTGGCTGAATAAAGCTCACCCTCCGAACCTGTGTGTGACCAGAGTGTTTAGATACAGAGGCTCTATGGTCGCCAAACTCCTGGAGATAAAAGGAGGTCTCCGAATGGCTGACACCATTTACAAAGCCGCTAGCTGATTGGTCTAGAGAGGCTGCCACTTGGAAACGTGTTGTTTCCGATCCATCTCCTTCCGACCACTCTTCGTGGTGTAATATCCTCGGGGTATGAGTATGGACTACATTCATTAGTATGTTGCCAATGAAACATTTATGGATAATGGAAAGTCAATAAATCAGTCAGCAATTGGTTATTGTATAAGGTTACGTTCAGGCAAGTAAAATTGGTAAGGTTTTCGGGGAGCCTTGTATAGTATATGTATAAAAAAAAAATTTAAAAAAAAAGCTATGATTAGTTAAACACCATATAATTTCTCATGAAAAACAGCGTATATAAACAAGGTTTGATATTTAATTATTATCATTTACCAATAAGCTATTAGGTCATGTTAATAGGTTTATTTAATAAACTACATTTTGTTGTGCATAAGGCATTAAATTATTAAAACAAATTCTATTAGTCCTCACCATCCTATCAATGCTAAATTATTCCATATCTTAAGTCATGATATGGAGTTTTATAATTATTATTTTCGTATAAATGTGAAGTGGAATCTGATTGGCTAAATATCATATGAAATCTGAAAGTCCGTACATACTCAGAGAATCAGTGAACTATGGATTGAGAATTATTTATAGGCATAATAAGTGCGGTTTATTAACAAAAAATACAAGATTGCAATTAGCACTAGTAAATATTCATACCGTTTCGCCTGAAATCCGCAAACTGCACTGAAAAGAAATCTGTATGGTAATTTACTAAATTTGAATATTCCGGATAACGGAAGTATTAAGGAGTCAGGAACCCACAACACAATACTGCATAATACACTACTCGGCCGGCCATAGGCTGCCCAGGCCATAAAGTGAGGTTTTCAAAGTAACCGCTGAACATTATGAATAAAATTTACAACAGAAGTTTTACAAAGGTTTTGTTCCTTTGAAACATTTATATATATTAAAATATATTGTTTCCATTATAATAGAGTGAAAAGTTTTCTTCATTGCCGTATTGTGGCTGAAAGTAATGAGTTATATTAATTAAAAAAAAAAAAAGATATTATGCACCTGAAAAAAGTTCTCAATTTCAGATAGCATGGAGATAGCTTTAATTAATTCTCATTTTTTAATTCGTAAAAATTATACAAATTCAAGATAATTTATGATTAATTTAAGTCAACCAATACGTGGAGGGTGTGATGGCAGTGCACGTTGTGGCGGGGGTCCCAGAGTAATCTATTCTAAAGATGAAAGAAGGAGATGGGGTCAAAAATAGGCTAAATAGTGGCAAAATTATTTTATTAAAAGCCAACGTTTCGACCCAACGTTGCAGGTCTACTTCAGGGAGGTGTGTTCAGCTAGGAGTTTCACTTAGAAATGAAGTTTCAAACTGAAGGGACTTATAGCTGAAGACACCTTCCTAAAGAAGACCTGCAAAGTCGGGTCAAAATATTGGCTTTTAATAAAATAGTTATGCCACTGTTTAACCTATTTATGACCGCCATCTCAGATCATCTCCTGCCTTTATAATGCAACGGTCAACTATTAAATATTTAATATTCTAAAGATAGTAGGTTCGACTCCCACTTGCGTTGGTTAACCTTTTAACAACAGTGGACATATATATGAGCCGAGAGCTAGTGGAGCTGTTTCTCATTAAACGATGAGATTTATTCTATTTTCAAACTATTCCTCGTCCTTCCCATGAATCTGTAGGTAATTTTTCTGTGGCTGAAGATTGTGGAAATTTTTGAACGATGCCTTAAATAAAAACGAGAAAGTGGTCAGTAGAGGTGATGAAAAGTAAAAGCAACCCGAGTTTTACACATGCATTAGCAAGCCCGGTCACCCCGCCACCTACACTCCCACTCAAGTTAGTATGCGGCGACAACCTCAAGATAGCAGTCAGGGGTCGGCGAAAATGACCACAATTTCCCATTCAAGTTCACCCATCAGAAGCAGTATTAGTACCAATAACAGTGATCTACATATGTAATGATATACTATGCCTATAGTATTTTAAAATATAGACTGTTATTGTTATTCAATAGATGGTTGTCGTAGTTTCAAACGGCTATACTTAAATTTTGAGGGCAGTATGGAATCTAACCTCCTTTCGAGATTTTTCAGCATTATACCTGTACAATAAGACTACGGAGATTTTATGTACAAAATTTCTACTATTTTCGCAAGTTGTTATAGCACTGAAATGTATGATTTGGTTAAAAAAATTATAAACTGTCTCACTGGAATCTGCGGCGTTTCCATGTTTTTATAATGAAATTTTAGATATTTATTAATTTATTATATTTCAACAATGTGTTATTTAAAAACTTCATGAATACATCATAATTATGCATGTGAGAGAAATGTCATTTAAATTAGAGTATGCAGATGATCCGGGGTGGTGGTCATGAAAAACTAAAATAGTGAAAAACTATTTTATTTCAAATCAACGTTTGGACCCAACTTCTCAGGTCTTCAAAGATAGAACGAACCAGACACAAAAGGATATAGAAAAATGTGAAAATTGCGTAATATTTAGATAAAAATTATAAATATCGTTCTTGCCCTGAAGAAGGCCAGTTGAAGTATCGAAACGATGACTTGAAAGAAAATAGTTTTTTTTATTACCTCCATCCCGGCCGGACCATCTCCTTACTCAATAGTAAACAACGGTCAACCATCAAGTATTCGTTATTTAAAATATATTTGAACCAAGAACAGCGGAAAAGTTTGAAAGAATACAAAAAAGTAGCGACTCAGCAAGTTATTGATGAGATGTTTCCGTAGCGTCTGGAGAGAAGCTAGGTAAGGTTGTGGGATCTGATGGTCTTGTATCCGTTTTCTTTTTTTTTTTTTCTTTGAAGATTATCGATGCAATTGACCAAGAGTATGTGAAGGAAATATAAATGGAATATAAATTGTATTAAATTAATTTTATTTGAAACATATAAGTACCGCCAAATATTTTAACTAATAAATTATTAAAGAATATCTATAAAAGTTTTGAGGAAGTTCTTCCAAAATTCATTTCTTAAAAAGTTTTATTTCTAAAATAAAATTATATTTTATACAGAAAAAATTATGTATTGAATTTTTTCATCTATTATATGTAGTTTCTTGAATACCTTCTGTGCCTTAATTCGTTGGCAGGCGAATAGTGTATTATAATAGGATCGAATATTCGACACGCAGTTTTCTACCTCTATTCGTCGCAGTGCACTCTAAGGTTAATTCTAACATTTCGAACACTATGTGGTTATAGTTTGGCAAAATATATCAAGTATTAGTTACTGAATGAAATATTATCATGGTTACATTTGTGTGACAAAGATTACTCAGAGGAAAGTTTAACAAAAGATTTTATTTTTATTTATTATATTTACAACTAACAGAAAATAAAAACAGGAGATCTAGAGACCATCTTATTTTCAGACTCCTCGAAGGGTTATCAGGGATCGAGGAGGAAGCAAGGTTAGAAACGAGAGGGTTCAGATGGTTCTGAAGTTTATAATGGAAGGGTAGGAATCTAGATTGGGCCAATTAGAAAACATAAGGGACGACAAAAGATTTAAGATAAAGAATTATCTCTCATATTATTTAGCAATTAGATAGAAAGGTATTATTTTTCAAGTTTAATAGTAATTAGCGCAGGGATTTGGGTTCCCCGCCTGATTGTATATATTGTATATAGGTATGATTGTATTTTTATGTTTTTAATTTACTTATATTTAGGTTATTTTATATTGTATATAGTTTTTATTTATTATTATTTAGTTATTGTTTTACTTTGTTAATTTTATTTTATTTTTTTGTATATACGGTGTGAATGTGTTCATTTATCAATATAATTATTGTCCCTGTGACAGAATATTGTATGTCTAAATAAAAAAAAAAAATAGTAATTAAATCACAATTATCGAAATTATTATAACTTCTTCAAAACAATAACAAATGAAAATAATAATTATATTTTAACCCCACTCTTCGGAATATGTGACCATTTATTTTGTTCGAATTTCGTTGCAGTTCTTTATATAACCGAAATTATTATTTCTTTTAAAATAAACTGTCACAATGTATTGCTTTAGTTATAATTAATTAAGATTTTTTGTTTCATTAAGTGACATAAATAACAGTACAATCATTGAAAAACATTCTGTTGCAACAAAAGCTTTAAATGACGAACAAAGAAGACCGTCCCAACAACACTTATCTAAACAGTTTATAAATATTCATCCCTAAATTAAAACAATCCCCAAATTTATTCATTGCCATTTCAGATCCCTTTAGATATGGGGTAATTTATAACGAATAACTAAGTCAAAGATGGAACGATCCTAGAAAAGCCCATTCAAGATACTCATTTATTCAACAAAACTGCTATTTATATTTACTAAGTCTACAATTTATTTTAGGTAGTTAAAACGGTTTCTACATATTTTTTATTATATGTCAAAGAAGTGTGTTTAAAATAAAAAATAAAATTTTCAAAAGGAAATATTTTTTCTGAACCCGAAAACCCGTTTTTGCTTCTTTTTATTTAGTTTCCGCTACTTTGAGTGACAAAAAACGATGATTCAGTAGCACGATGAGCTAATTCAGTAATTTTTAAATGGTTCTCACAACTAAATCAAAACTATATGAAAACTTTTAAATTAAATCTTTTAACCAAAAAGGTTTCTTATGAAACATAAATATCAGCCATTGTGAAAATAGGCCTATGCTTTTCAGCCTTGGATATTTCCTGTTGAATAAAACAAAATAAAAACTGTGAACAATTTGATCAAAATGAGAAAATTATTTAGAAGTATAAAACAGGTAATCAAAATCAATATTATTTTTTAATCCTCTTCAGAATGTTTTATATTTGTAAGTATTTTACCCGGTTTATTCTAGAGTCATTAGTTGACAATAAATTGAGGTAATGTGCTTATTTCACAAGTGACTGTAGCGCCAAAACGACTGTAGAGATTTTAATGAAACTTGGCAACAGTTTTCTCATTGAAGGTTTTTGTATCTATGTACATAAAATGCTTTCTCGAAAATAAGCTGGAAAAAAAATACAATGGATTCATAATTTTATTTCCGAATAACTCAAAAAGTACACAATTTTGAACGTTAAAAAAATATATAATAAATATTTTTTTTAACAGCACCAACTAAATTGTTACGTATTGAACCTTGCAGGTAGTAATCTTTTAAACTTAATATGGGCTGCGGAAGACAGGGTTAAATGAAACCGAATGCTGACATCAAAATCACGAGTCAAGGGTGGAGATCAGATAAATTAAGTACAAAGGGCTCTAGGGAAGGCCTCTACTCAAAGTAACAGGTGGCCAGTAACGAATTAAGTAACTGGTTCCTTTTAGGGTGTTACCTGTTATTGTGAAGTTATAGGGTGAAGCTAAGAACCAATGAAAAGCATCCTTGCCCCACCCTGAATATTTCTATAAAATCTCCCGAGAAGTAAGAAAAGATGTCTTATGTTTTCTTTCGGCTTGGGGACTGAAGCCTTATCCCTACATAGACCATGAATATGGACCCACTGGCAGAATTTTGACCTGTGTTTAACGAGATTACCTCGGATTAGCAGATGCAGTGATGAAATCTTCTAACTACACCACTTCATATACAATAGCTAAGTTTTATTCCCAATAGTAAATTTACCAATGTATTAATATTTCATGGCAATAAAACTCTCAAAACAGCCCATCTGAAATCATACCTTCACAGTTAATTATTAAATTCTTTGAATCATGTATTTAATTTATTGTATATAGCATTTGCACATTTCGATTTCTATGTTACTTGTATATTATTCTTTATTAAACATAGAAATAAATTAAGTTTTTAGTAAAAGTTATTTCTGCCATCTATTTATATGATAATGATCAAAGTTAATGTTGGTAATTAGAAAGCATGATAAACACAAACCATCCTTTGAGAAAATAAATTCAATTAATTAATCATGGACCAAATATATTATAGACCCAAATTTCTTTAACTAATTTTTATTAAATAATTCTGGATAATTACTCAGTGGCATCCCGAATAAATTTCAACACCCAAAACATAGCAATACGTATTAAAGTTTTATATACATAATAGTTTTACTTTACCTGATGTTTTATAATAGCAGGTATACAAAACAACGCGCATTCTTAGGAAACGTTAGGACAAAATTTCAAAGCAATTGGTGAACTTTCCGAGATGTCAGTATTGAATAAACATTATCATTTTTAATTGACATAAAATATTCAACACAAAATCAAACATATGAAAACTTCTATTTCCTATTTTTTTACTTTTCCATTTAGCCTGGCTGGACCGTAGCAATACATGTCCAGGTACAGCTTGTACGGAATATTTGACTTCATAACTGTAAATGATGTAAACGTAAATCATCAGGATTACTAAAGATAAGCAGTCCCTCAATCTTTATAACCATATAATAATGAAATAACAAGCGTAGAGCGACTAAAGGCAATCGGATATTCTAGTAGCGGTGGCGATTCACTTAAGAGCCCGGTATTAGTATGCAACACGTCTACTTCTGAAGCCTTTATTATTATCACCACAATTTATTCAGCATAATATCATCCAATAGTTATAATAATATATGCAAAAGGATTTTTTTTTTGTCTCAATAAAACATAAAAAAATAAGTAAGATAAAATTGGGAGGTAGTGTTCATTTTATATTATTTCTTTAACAATGCTAAGGAGGTGGTTTAAATTAATATTTAATTTTACCTTAGAATTTATACCATATAAATACAATCTAGTGTGTGCATTGTAAGGGATGGCTATTGTAGAATTGTATTTTTAGATGTCCACTCAACACAATTTATACAAAAAAAAACATAATTAAAAGGAAGGGAAATAGCCTTCCGTAGATTTTTTAGGCCTCATCATTCTCCCCTTAATTTTTTCTACATTATTGCATTAAATAATTATTTTCCTCTTTGTATAATTTCTTTTATACCTTCTATGTTTATTTAGTTACAAGGTGCCATGTACAACATCAAAGTTTAGAGGCTCCATGTTACTGCTAGATAATTTACATCTGGTTATACAGTTTGTTGTCCTTCATAAAACGCAGTAAGTTCTTCTGGTTTCTCTGTTCCGAATATTGAGGGTAGCTCCGGAGTCTTAGCCAAATTCTTGAAGATCACAAGCGCTGACAATTTTCCATTATATGCTCGATGGTCAAGTGTATGTTAATGCTGTTGCATCTATGTTAAGGCTTCCCTGCAAAGAGGTGGCCATGGGTCAGCATAGTGTATCATATTCTGATTGTAGAAAAAAAGTTTGCTTCCGAGGTTTCCTATTATCTGAGGAAGTGGTCTTGTATCTTCATAAATGTATCTTGTATTCTTCATCTTGTTGGTCTTTATGACCTTGTACCAAAAGTAGTACCATTCTTCGTGGAGAGACGAAGCATCCCTGGGTCATGGTTATATCATTACAACTATCTAATCAACTCTATATTTAAATATATATACATATATATATATATATATATATATATATATATATATATATATATATATATATATATATTATATTATATTATGATTCCCATTTATTTTGACTGCAATTTGATATTCTTATTTTTTCTATTATTTCCGATTTTTTTTATCTCTTTTTTAACTTCGCATCGACTGCCAAGGCCATTAGCCAAGATTTTTCTTCTTAGATATAATTTATTAATTTTATTTGTCGAATGTACTTAAGCGTGTTTTCAATACCATTGTTCTTTGTACAGTGCTTACAGTGCATCAAAACTATCCGCCAACAGCAATAAGCACCACCTTGGATGGAAAACCTCACAGATATGAGAGTTGGATTAATGAACAACATCACTTAATTCAAACAGCCATCACTGTTATGAACTCAAAATGATTAACCAATTGCATATTATCAATTTCATGACGGATTGGATAACAAAATTGGAGAAATCGAACCTCTTCTTGCACTGATTAAACCTGTTTTCGCTGTCATTACAGATACGATTGAAACGGCAATTTTTTTGAACAGGAAAACTCAGAAGAGATTGCCTCCATCTATGCAGATAGCCTGCAAAAGAATTCATTAAGTTTCAGTGCACTTACGAGGGATGGTAAAATTATATTCCGAATAGCTTGAACTGTCGATATTGTATAACAAAAAAAAAATCGTTAAAATCGGAAAATTAGGAGCAAATATATGGTTTCTAGATGTTTTTTTATATTATACTGCAAATCCTTTGTTTTGGATTTTAATTTTTGAATGTATTACTGAAGTAATGCTAATGGGGAAGGTTAACTCTCCCCCCTCCTTACTCTCATAAAAATAAGTTAAACAAAGTATCACCCACCTACTTAAACATATTGCCATTTCATGTTTCGAAAAAATCGGAGGGAGGGTTAAACCCCCCGCTAAAAAAAAAAATAATAAGTAAAACGAAGTATCACCCACCTAATCGTAGTAAAACCCTCGAGTCACAGCAGAAATTTTACTTCTTTTTTCCTATCTATTAATATTCACATTGTTTTATCACAGAAACTTTGATTGTCTAGTGTGATTGCGTTTTTTTTGACATTGTCTGACTTCGATACATGTAATTTGGGTGGAGGGTTATAGGGGGGTATTGTTGGTTGGGTGTGGTTGGGCTTTGGATGGTAGGATTGTTGATCAGGTGGGTGCATACCCGTTCGGGGTAGGGCGTGGGGGTTTGGAGGGTGTGAAGTGAAGGATAGTAGAGTTGAGTTGCGGGTGGGCGATGGGAGTGGGGGAGAGGGGTATTTTATGGTATGTTTTAGAGAAGGGTTGTATGGTATGGAGGGTGTGTTGGGGTTGGAGTTGGTGTGGTTGTGTGGCTCGGTTGTTGTTCTGTAAGGGGAAGAGGAGGGGATGTGCATAGGAATGAATATTTATGGGAGGGTATGGGTTTATGGTAGGATGGTATTTAGATAGTTGAGAGGGGGGGGGTAGGGGGGTGGTAAAAAAATTAAAATTGTGGGTAGGAGGGGGGGGGGGGGGGTATGGGGGGTGTGTGGGTATGGGGGGGAGAATGGTGGGGGGAGGGGAGGGGAGGGGCTCTGGAGGCGATGATAGGGGGGGGGCGTGGAGCGGGGGGAGGTGGATTGAGGTGTTTGTGTTTCTAGAAAATATCTACACATATCTATTACAAAAGTCTTATAATATATACATAGACTTTCATCTACATCAAAGGGCACCACTGGAAGACGAAGTAGCTGGGGGCAGAGTAGAGCTTTATTGAATATCGGATGAGAGGCGTAGAAGATATTGTCTGTCCCGTACAGTTTCTGCTCTGAGGGCTGAGTCAATGTTTGAGCGGGCATAGCATAAGGGATGAATAGATCTTATAGTGTTTCCTCTATATTGAACCTCGGAGAACACATAGCTACTTGATAGTGCTATTTGAGAAGTCTGTGGAAAAATATACCAGCAATCATTGTATTTGTTTTAGTAAAAATGTGTTGTTGTGAAGCAATCTAAATTTATCATTTAATTCCAGTTTTACATTTTTTATAATTGCTCAGTACATAAAAGAAGTTTTGTTGCTAATAGTTGAAAACAATATTCTCCACCTACTATTTTAGACCCAAAGCATACCATTTTTATTTTCCCCTGTTGTCTTTAAAAATCTAGTATATAGTTGGCTGCTTCAACTAACCTCTTTCATATCTGCCATTCAATATTGCTTTCCAGTTATCTTTGTTAACTGTATATATATAAAAAATAGCATCTTTGATGATATAAATATATATATTTTTTTTTTTTTTTTTATATTTGTTTATATAGAAATATTACATTCTGTCACATCAAGGACATTTATAATAGTGTTCAGAGAAAGCACACTCACACTCTATTTACAATAAAAAAAAAATAATACAGAAACTTAATAATAATAAATACAATAAAATAAAATAAAAATAAATACAATAAAATAAAATAAATGTATATAAACAAAAGAACTAACCTAATCATACACACTCGGGCTTGAGTGGAGGATCTGGCCATTGCCAAAACTCCAATAGATGCTTATTTACAAAAGGTCTCTGGGCCACTGCCGCTTCAACCTTCGAGGAGGATTGTAAGGATGGGTGGTGCTGGATAGAGATTGTGCAAGGGGATTTGGATGATAGGTAAGGTTCTGGTGAAATTTAGAGAATTTTTCTTGAATAAGGTCTAGGACAAATGGGATATTAAGGTCATGGTGTAGGATTTTGTTATTTACATAGAACGGAGCATCAACTATTGTTCGAAGGACTTTAGATTGAAAGGATTGAATACGTTTGATGTTAGAAGCTTTTGCTGTCCCCCACAGTTCAAGTCCGTATGTCCATATAGGTTTCAGTATTGTCTTGTAGATAAGTAATTTGTTTTCAAAAGAAAGTTTGGATTTTCTGTTTAGTAGTCTGTATAGCTGGCCGTATCGTCGGTTGAGCTCTTGTCTTTTGAGTCTAGTGTGTGGGTTCCACGTTAGTCTTCGGTCTAAATGAAAGCCAAGATACCGGACTGTGTCTGAGTAAGGAAGCTGGATGGAATTAAAGTGTACTGGTGGACAGGAACTGCGTCGGAGTGTAAAGGTAATATGTTGGCATTTAGATTCATTAACTTTAATGCGCCAGTTATTACACCAGTGCTCAATCAAGGTGAGGTGGTTTTGGAGATTTAAGGATGCTATGTTGGGATCTGAGTCGGATGATAGAATGGCGGTGTCATCAGCAAAAGTTGTCAGGAAGGTATCGGGATGGACAGGGATATCGGCGGTAAAGAGGATGTAAAGGACGGGACCCAATACGCTACCTTGAGGAACACCTGCCTCAATTGGATAGCAATGCGAAAATTCAGTACCGCAACGAACTCGGAAGGTACAATCTGAGAGGTAGGAACGGAGAACAAGGTACAAGGACTGAGGAAGATAGTTTTTCAGCTTGGAAAGAAGCCCGGCGTGCCATACCCGTGGACTGTAATTTTATTTTATAGTAAAATTATTATATATATAACTATAATGTTACTGTTACATTTCATTATTATTATAGTACATTATATTACTACTGTGCTATTTTATATTTATTTTTATAAACAGCCAAAACGACCCACATACGAAAACTACAAACTATTCAGTCTAAGACTTTCAGAATCATAACCAAAGCTCCATGGTACGTCAAAAATGTCATAAAGACCTTCAAATGCCAACAGTTAACGATCGCATACGGACAAACTACCAGCGATTCCACAATAACTTACATGGACATACTAACACACTTATACAAAGTATGGCTACATTTAACATGCCCGAAAACACACTTAGCAGGCTCAAAAGGAGCTGGATGAGGGATCTTCTCGCTTAAAAATATGCTAAAATCAAGACAGGAAGGGATGCCGCTGAGTACTCCTCTCTATCTCGCCGATCAAGCCACTACCTGTGCACTTACCAACAGCAGACCCGCTAATTGTAATTGCGGTGTTGACATTGACAGGTGTGGGTGAATAAATAAAGTTTAAAAAACAAAAAACAAATATACAGCGAAAAACTGCAGTTTCTAATCCAAGTATATCAAAACCAATATTTTAAAATAATAAATTAAGAAATTTCTTACTTTCGGCACACATTTTTAAAAATGTCTGATTATTTTAAAAGTAATGAAAAACATTGAAACTTAAAAGGGTCGGTTTGGGAACGAATTAAACTTCAAGGCTTGCTTTTAACATTAAAAAAAAAAGTTAATAGGAGTTCAGTTCGGAGAGAAAAAATAGTTTATCATTCTAGGAGAAAAAATGATCAAAATATTACTACAAAAACTTAACTTTTTTACGAAAATGGTACAATACAGTAAACTTATACAGGAAAATATTAATCAGAATATTTGTGACCATGGCTGAAGGTTCAACCATTGATGACATATGGAACAAACTGAATGGTATGTTCTCAACTGCAGCTAGATAAACTGTTGGATATATAGAACCAAGAAAAAGAAATGGATGGTTTGAGAACGAATGCAAGCAAGCTATTGAAAAGAGGGACATTGTGCTCCGTAAGTTCCTGCATCATAAACAAAGCAACAGGAAAACGAATTGTGAATTAAGACGACAGGTTAAGAAAACAATGAAGAAAACGAAAAAAAAAACATCGAAAAGAACATCGAAGATATCGCTAGTAAAAACGAAAGTAGGAAATTTTACAGAAAATAGGAACCATCTTGATATATACCTACTAATAATTGGATAAAAAAGTAGGAAAGTATACTTCTGACTACAAATAAAGAAATCATTAAGAGATGGGAAGAACACTAGCAGGTACTATTAAATAGGGATGCCGGAGAAATCTACCAAACAGTTGTAATTAACGATAGTGAATCCATGCCTTCAGGCTATAATCAATCAGAAATAATCAATTCCACCAACACTCGAAGAGCTAGAGGGAGTGGCCGGCAATCAGAAGAGAAATAAGGCACCAGGTGCAGACAATATTAATGCTAAACTCTTTAAAGCTGCGGCCACAATATGATGAGAGAGCTCCACCGCCTCATAGAGCGCATCTGGGTGGAAGAAAACATGCAAGAAAACTGAAACTGTGGATTAATTACTGAGGTTTACAAGAAAGGAGACGTGGTAGAATGTGGCAACTATAGAAGTATCACTCGCCTGAATATTTCTTATAATATATTTGATACACTACTCTACAACGGACAGGTACCGTTCTATGAAAGGGGACTACCAGTGCGGTTTTCGGAAAAACAGCTCAACCATAGATCAAATCTTTCCTTTACGACAGATCGATGAAAATATGTTGGAATATAATATGGTCAAGTGGCGGTTATCCATAGATTTTAGGGCTACTTATGATAGTACCTACAGATCCACGGTATATATGGCTATGGAAAAGGAAAATATCCCTCTTAAACTCAACAATCTTACAAATATGACAATGAGGACCTCCGATTGTAAAACAAGAATAAATGAGGAGATATCTAAAACCATTGAAATAAAAAATGGATTGAGACAAGTAGATACTCTAGCCTCCAATATTGTTTAATATTGTGCTTGAAATGTAGTAAAGAACATAATGATTATTGAAAATGGCAGATTCATAAATAAATCTCTACAAATAATGGCAAATGATGTGGTGATTTTAGGAAGAAGCATGGAATTGAGGAGATGTAAGCTGCGTTAAGACAGGAGGCAAGAAGGGCTGGTCTAGAAATAAATGTTGGAATAACGAAACTAATGGTCGTAGAAAAAATCAGACAACATCTACCAAGCTTTGAAATTGCCTAAGAAAACATAGAATTTGTGCCGGCTTTCCCGTAGGTAGGATCTTTAATGACAAATGAAGAAAACAAATTAGATGAAGTTAAAAGAAGGATCCTAGCAGGAACCTTATATATAGAGCTTATTTTGCGCTTAGGAACATAGAATAACATTATCTCTCGTAAAATTAAAATTCGAATATATAAAACCCTAAACATGCCTGTGGAAAAACTTATCAGGTATGGAGGAGAAACTTAGGCATTAAATAATGACATATGCGACAGGCTCAACAGGTTCGAAAGAAGAATGCTGCGATGAATGTTTGGTGGTGTCTATGAGAATGGGGCGTGGCGAAGTTGGAAAAATAAAGAGATTTATGATCTTTATAACGACCTTTGATTGTCAAATGTAATAAGAATGAGTGGCTGAAATGGTACGGCCATGGCAACCGAATAAATGAAGATAAACAGGTGAAGAAGGTCTACTCAGTAAGAATCAGAAGAAAAAGAACAGCCAAGGGCACAATGGAAGGAGAAGGTGGAAGAGGACATGCGACAGGCAGGCATCCAAATGGCGAACAGAACTCTGTAGCAACATATGTTAAAGCAGGCCAACGACCGACACAGTCTGTAGTACCAGAAGAAGAAAACAGTAAACTTATTATAATTGTATTTGCTTAATAAGATTTAAAGATCTGTAGATAAATTATGTGCTATAAAATACTTAAGCAATGCAAATATCATTACATTCATTAAAAGCAAAAAAACTATACTATTTTGGAAATAAAATATTTAACTTGTACACAAATTAATTAGAATAATTATACTCTTAAAAAAAAATTGCGGTATCGGATCCATTGGGTGTTTTTACATTGAAATCTATATGTATTTACAACAAATTCGAATAGGGTTCACTTTTTAAATAAGAATCTTATCTGTTTTATAGTATTAAGCAATAATGAAATATTGAAAATCGGTTCCTTTGTCTCCCATACCAAACTCAAAAGATGGAAACAATAGTAATAACAGATAATTCGATGGTGGTTACAACTAAGAAGAGCGGAGTAGGTTGGCAGTAATATCCAAGCTGTGGCTAGCAATAATATCTGCTCCTCCCCGTGACCACAATATTCCAGCTCCCACAAGAGGCTTAGTCTGAAGTCATGATCTTCCTAGAGCTGTCCTTATAATGTGTCCTCATAGGGTGTATTCTGACTTAGTATTCTCCAATATATCTGAATGCATAAAATACTGAGAGATCCAAATTCTCAGTCAACGAAGTGATATTTAAGCAAGCCAACAAAAGTCCCTGTATCGTATGGCGAGTATAGAAAAAATCCTAGTCGTGAAAAACTCCATTAAAACTTCCCGAATTTTAACTCCCTGCTATTATGAACTTTTTAATAGGCTCTCTGTAACTCGAAAGCTATCCATAATTTTATATTGAATAAAAGAATATATATAAATATATATATATATATAATATGTGAGAATAGTTACAGCTACACTTTTGAACTAGAAGCTAATTCCTACAGTTAAATAACCACTAACCATACAGCTAAATACTTAATTTTTCATACTATGCAGTCGAGAGCTCGATATATAAAACTCTTATAATATTACATATATATATATATATATATATATATATATATATATATATATATATATATATATATCTTTTTTAAATCATATTTGTCAACAAAAAAAATCATTGTATAAATTGTTTAAATATTTCATATCATACTTAAATACTTTAAATGATTTTTGTTAGGGACCAATAGCATGGATTACCAACATTTATCCTTGACTTTACTCTTATATATTATCCTCTGTAATAATAGTGCACCGATACTTAAATTGTATTATTTCAAAACAGTGTCATTTCCACCGATGTTCTCCACCAAGTCCTTGCCGTTTATCTCAATCATAGTTATTATCTCTTACTATTTTCATTATTTATGTCTAGTTCTGCTTCCCTTGCAGCTTCTTCTGTAGTTATATATAGAACTAAGTCCTGGACTTTCTCAATAAATGAAGAGAGGCAAACAAAGGGGAAAACACAAATACTTCGCAAAATTTAAGTCCCAAATAAAGGAGGAAATCTTTATGTATGAAGACTAGTGAAGAGGTGAAGGAGCTATGTAAGTAACCATATACTATAACCACCATAAAAAGGGAAGAAGAAGATGGCTAGGTCACGTGAAGAGACTGGAACATACTCCCTAAAATGATGATGGAGAGATACCCGGGTAAAAGAAGAAAAATAGGTAGGCCTAGATAATATCATTCTTCATCGGCTAGATAATATCGAGAACGATCTAAAAAATCTGGGTATTATCGGATGGAGAGCGTGTACCGACCGAATGCAGTTCGGTTTGGAATAAGATCGCAGAGGGGGCCAAGATTCTGCAAGAACCATAATGTCATATGATGATGACTTATATGTTCATTGAAATGACGGGAACCGTATGAGAATAATTGCTATACATTTATTATTTGATACAATATATAAATGCATCTCTTCTACAGGTATTTTATTTTTATTCCTTTAGTCTGACCTTTTAGATGACTGACCCATCATCAAAGACCATTAATTTAATTGTTTTTTTGTAGTAACAAAGAAGAAACTGTTAGTTATGTACATGGAAGATCGTATGCGAAGAATAAAGGAGAAGTTGAATAACAAATATATAAAGTGTTAAAATAACAACAATTAAATAAATAGTCTTTGATGATTGGTCAATAACTCGCAACGTCAGCCTAGGAATAAAAAATGACTTATGGAAAACATGTCTTTCAATTATAAAACCTAGATAATTTAATTTATTCACTAGTCAAGTACCATCAGCTAAGTAACACTAAACAATCAAATAAACTAAGGTAATTTTGTTTTCACATAAAGCGATTACTAAAGAACCATTACTATTATTATTTAATGGCAAGTTACATACCAATAGTTTGTGAATTTAACAGAACAAGAGTAATTGTATCGTAAAATGTGTAGGGTAGAAGATAAATCTTA